>JAGIQG010000007.1:52541959-55041959 GCA_024679065.1 Sphyrna mokarran
ATGCCACAAATGAGTGGCTTGCTAAGTCATTTCAGAGGGCAGTTAAGATTTAGCTATATTCACCAGCAGAAACATTTGATATGCTGATGGACATCAGAATACACATTCACATAGATAAATATCTGACAATGATAATGGGCATATAATCTGGATTGAAACTCAGGGAGTTCTGGGTTGTTAGTAATACAGTGTTTCAGACAAAATCTTAAATGGAAAACTAATTGCCTGTTCAGGTGAACATAAAAATATCCTTTGGTACTGCTCAAGGAAGAACAGGACAATTCCTCTGGCCAATATTTATCCTGAACTAACATCACCAAGGAAGATTAACTTGTTTTTTTTTATTTGCTGTTTGTGGGACATTAGGTACTATATTGACCAAGAAGTTAACTTTACAAAAATATTCTTTAACTGAGTTACATAGGTTGAAATTAAAACTAAACTTCAATTTAATGTTACAACTGGAACATAGACTTGAAGTGTTTCTTCAACATACGTAACATAAATCAATGTAAAACATTTGGATTTTTTGACTTACATAAAATATTCTTTATGGTAATTTCATGTGGCTTCTACATGAAACATTGAGGCCCCATTATAAAGAAAGTGTAATTTTGCTGCATCACAGCTGTTTCTCACCAATATCATCTCACTGCTTCAAAGCCTAGCTATAAAGTGCCATAGGGAAAAGCAACAAATGGAATAGGATTATTGTCCAATGAGAGAATCTTTTACAGGGCACTCAACCAAAAGAGAGTTCACAATTGCCTTCACAAATATCCAATGACAAGATGTCTAAAAGATTCTCAAATTACCACTAATTCTTCAATCTTCCACAAGTTCCATAACACTCATGCTGCCCAAAAACCATGCTCAAGACCTTGACCTCAGTGATGGACTGTGCAAGGATCAGTAGATTCAAACCAGCACATATTTCTGGCTCTCTGAAGTGAAAACTTTAATCAGATCCCCAGAATTTTGAGATTGCCGATGAAAAATAAATTTTATTTGAGGATTATTTGATTTGACAGTTACATGTGCAGATGACTGTTGTAACAAATTACAAACTTCTGTTAAGAAATAGCCATTCAAACATTTATAATACCTAATCTCAATGGAAGTAAAATCTACCTCTGTTAAAAAGTTCACAAAGACATTTCTTAACCTCAAACTATTGTCAATAAATCCAATAACAAAAATTTGTATACTAATGAAAGTGCAAAACTTGAAGATGTTATGCTGTTACATATGAACAAGAAAGCATTGTTCATAACACTGAATTGAGAGATAACTGATTATCCTTTAAAAGTATGATGATACATCATTAAAAAGCTTAGAGAACTAAAACATCTGCCAAAAATTATACTATCTTGTATTGTTCAACTGTTCAAAAAATTGTAATTACATTTTAAAATTGATGGAGGAAGACTGCTGTGGCCATGGCCCAAACAGCTATGTTGAGTGGTTCTGAGCAAAGATTAAAGGATACATTATAATGCAATCCCTAAAATTTCAGAGATTGCATAAGGGCCATCCTAACTCAAAACAAATAGTCATTTACATTTACAACTAGCCCCAATTAAGTTAACGTATTAAGTTACCAAGTTGATCCAAATGCTGAGTTCTATTTGTCAAGAAACAATCCATAGTAAAGGTGTTTAAACCTGTCTGAAGTAAATCGCCCACTTTGAGACCTGTGGATCTATTTTGCTACATATAAACAAGGAGCAGTGGGCCATTCAGCCCCTCGAGCCTGCTGTACCACTTAATAAGATCATGTCTGATTTGATAGTAACCTCAAATCTGCATTCTGATGATCCCTGATATCCTTTTACTGCCTTAAAAATCAAAGACTCTGCTTTCACCACCTTTCAGGAAGAGAGTTCCAAAGACTTGTGGCCCTCTTTGTGAATACACATGTACCTCATCTCTATTTTAAATGAGTGACTCCTCAATTTAAAACAGTGACCCTTAGTTCTAGATTCTCCCATAGGAGGAAACATCTTCTCCGGATCTAGCTCACCAAAACTCCTCAGAATCGTATATGTTTCAATCAGATCACCTCACACTTCAAAACTCCAGTGAATACAACTTTAGCTTATCCAATGTTTCATCATAAGACAACACAACTATTTCAGGTACTAACCTGATAAACTTTCTCTGAACAGCTTCCAACATATTTACATCCTTTCTTAAATAGGGTGACCAATACTGTAAACAGCACCGCAAATATGGGGGTCTTGCTAGTGCCCTGTTCAACTGAGACATAACTCCCTTACATAGGTATCAATTCCCCTCACAATAAATGATAACATTCTTTAGTTTTCCTAAGTACTTGCCGTACCTGCAAACTAGCCTTTTGTAATTATGCATTGAGATACCCAGATTTCTTTGCACCTCATATCAACTCTCAAGTCCTCACCATTTAAATAATATGCTTCTTTTTTATTCCACTTGCCAAAATGGACAATTTCACATTTCTCACATAATACCATTTGTCAGATCTTTCCCCACTCATTTAACTTGTATCTTTTTGTAGCCTCCTATGTCTTCTTCATGACTTACTTTCCTATCTATTATTCTCATTTCCCATGATAGGCAAACAAAAGAAAAAGAGTGCTCAGGATGTTAATACCATATAATGGAGAAATGATTTGCACAATATCATTAGTTTGCATGGTACTTACAAAAATAAGTTAATTTAACTAGAGGTAGATTTATGAAGGGTCACAAAGAAAGAAAGAGAGGCAAAGAGGTTTAAAAAGAGTATCGCAGAGCTTAGGGCCTCGGCAGTTAAAGGAATGTCCACCAATGGCAAGCAGAGGAAAGGGGTGTAGACCTGGATGAAGTTACAGGAATATACCATGGAGGGATTTGAAATTAAGAATGGGAATTTTAAAATCAAGCTACTGTCATACCAGGATTCATTAGATTTAGTGCTAGTTTCCATTCGTAATAGCCCTCTGGGTGTACCAACACCACATGCACTGCTGTAACTCAATAAGGCAGATTACACCACCGTCTCAATTAGGGATAGATAACAAGCGCTTGCCTGTCTGGCAACACTCACGATCCCATGAACAAATAAAATATAGTAAAAGGTACAAGTAGCAGAGTATTGCACAAAGTTTAAGGAGCCAATTCAGCTAAACATTTTGGCCAAGTTTTTAGTCCTAATATCACCTTCTTTGGCTTAATCTCCATTTTTTTGCCCGATCAAGTTTGTCTGATCAAGCTTTCATTAAGTATATTGAGATGTTTTTAGATTAAAAGTTTGAAATTAACCTATTATTATAACATGTACGAACAGACGATTGATGAATGCGGTAAAAGCTGAAGTGTGCAATTTTAGAAGTGCGCTCTTTCAAATATAAGCTTAAGTTTCCAAGATCATAGTGCAGAAATCCTTCACCTAATAGGCCAATTTAGGCCTAATTCATTCACATGACAGTGTTTTAAAATAGGTCAGAAGCAAAACATGGTGGAAACCTGAAATGAAAACAGAAAAATGGTGGAAATACTTAGCAGATCAGGCAGCAACTGTAGAGAAACAGGATTAACTTTTCAAGGTCAATAACCTATCATCAGAAATCATTGCCCAATGCTGAAGCTCATCTGATAGAATGACAATTGGAAATAGCAGCGTTGGAACATAAAAACTTCATCTTTCCGTGCCAGTGATTAGAAAACAATCTATTTGATAGAGTGTGAACCAAGCTATTCAGCAAAGTACCCAAAAAAGTAAGTGGATCACTTGCACTGTAACAGAGCAAAGTTTCAAGAACTAGGATGTTCACTGTCATTGCAATGACTGATGTATACATTACTAAATATCCGTAGGGAACATCGGAAATGAAGAAATGTGAATGAGCGTCAAAAGGCATTTGATATAAGCATTACCAAAAATATTGCATAACCAGTAAACTAAAGGGAGGAACTCTATTTAAAGCTGGTTTTCAATAGGAACTCCGTAATAATATTGCAAACACATTATTTGGTCAAATGCGTTAACCCAAAGGAAAAGTTTCGTTTACATTGATCGGATGGCTCACGTTTGTTACACTAACGTGTCAAACAATTTACGTCTGCAATTAAATCACGAAAACGTTCTCCAAATACTTAGAAAGTGTAATGGGAAAATGCTTTAAGTACTCAAGATCTTAAGAACGCTTAATTTTCTTTCATCATGTATAAAGACGCACACATCATTCACGCTGAACTTTAAAGCGTAAATTCTGTACGAATGGCAACAATGAAAAGTTTAAGGTCTGAAAAAATAAAATCCAACAGACTTTTCCCAACATCAGCAGCTCTGTGAAATTTTTTTCAGTTCCTCGCACGGTCGTTTTACAATTTAGTCATTCCGCCCCGCCCCCCACAATTTGGGTAGAGGGAGGGTTATTTGAGTTTATTACTCTGATTCTCAAATACACCCGCTAATCCCAAACCGAGTCGGAGTACTGTAAATATGAACCTGAACCATACAAAACAAACAGGAGATTTGCAAACGGGGTGGAGCTAAAAGTTGATGTCTGCATGTGTGTGACTGTGGACATAAAACGTCGGGCCGCCTGTTCAAAAAGAGTGCCCAGAGATCTAGAGCAAAGTTCTTTCTTTTATCCCAGAGTTCAAGACCGATGTGTCAGGCAAGCCTGCATCTTCTCCAACAGAGGTCTTGCCCACTTTTTGTTAGCTGGTCTTGAGTGGCCATTAGCTGCTCGGCTATATGGGAACAAACTGGAGACACAGCTCCCGCCGTGGAATCACTGAACTCCGGGACAGTAGTAGAAGGGCAACTTAATTCGCGGTGTCATCCACCTCCCTCTCTTTGACCCCTCTCTCTCTCACTTTTCTCCTCCTTCCTTTGTCACTCGCTTCTCTTCTTTCGCTTTCTCCCCTACTCCCCAACTCTTCCATCTCCCCACCTTGACAAGGTGCTACTGTAATATAGCAGTCTTTCGGCCAATGGTATTAACGTACATCACACTATCGTTAAATATTCAACTCTGCTAAAGAGATAACAAATCGCAGCCCAGCACGAAGTCCAAAGAGCCTATTTCTTTAATTTATAATTACGACCATTTTAATGGTAATGTAACACTGCGGGATTCCCAATGGGAACAACAATGTAGCTCAGATAAGACAAAAATATTGTTCGATGTATTCTATTGCATTACCAAACCATCCTCAATCTTGAAGTGTTACAAAATGAGACACATCCAATGACTTCTATTTTTCAGCACCTTATTCTCGACATGCAACTATAATTATATTCAAACGGTAGTTAACACTGAAATTAATATACACTCAAAGGGTATGTTTTAAATGTTTTTTTCAACTCAACTCTTGGGTAGTTACAATATTTCTGTTTAGTTATTAAATACCGCCGTGATGAAAAATATCCTACAAACAATAACTGTCCCAATTACTGGAGTAAAACCTCAGGAAGCAATTTTTCAATCAAAACAAATTTAAATCGTCCTTTTAATTTCGGAAAGCACGATATTCGAATCTTGCTAAAGTGTCTACATGCGGCTGCGGTTCTGTAGAGCGGTGAAAGATAATTTTCTATTTAAATTTACTCAAACTTGACACAAAGGAAAATTGAAAATATACTCAGTAAAAATAACTTGCAGCTTCTAAATATTTATGTTACTCAAAAGATGAGTCAAAATATTTAAAACATTAAATCGAAATCAAAACGAACGGCAGGGCAACAGAAAACATATTCATATTTGCAATATTCCAGCTTAAATTTTAAATAACTAAAGATGATAAATAACCGGCCCATTCACGAATAAAGTCGGCCAATGTCACGTCCTGATATAAATCAGCATTTTATTCTGGCTAACACATACCCCGTCCGCATTTAAAGCTCCTTCACGATAACCTGGAATCTACCCAAGGTCTAAGCACAAAGAAATTGGAGGAGAAAAAACATGAAATCGACCGTGCTCTGTACAAATGTATAAGCGAGAGCGACAGCGCCAGCATCGAGTACGATCCCAAAGCACAGTGTCGCATCGCCTGCCTGCCTCTCCTCCTGCCCCAGGCATGTGGCGTTCAACGGCAATAAAATGAAGAGAAGCGCAGCCAAATTCGCCAACTTACGTTTTCCTTTTTCAGACCAATGCATGCAAACTCTTTTCCTTGCGTCGGCTGCCCGATGATGGCTCAATTTGTCCGCTGGATCTGCCGACCTCACTGCATTGCTCCTGGATTATGTACTCCGTGTCTATGTTTTGCAATTACGATCTTACAAGGGAGCCGTTCCGCGCCAGCCCAGTGTCTTGGACAAGACGGTCACAGGCACTCCAGCGAGCGGAGCGTTGTGACACCACCTGGACTCCGCGCTACACCATCCCGCATCACAAGGAGGGGGAAATATAAGGACGCACTCTGATTACTCAATTTTGGTTAGATTAGTGTATTGATCTAATATTCTACATCGGATCAATTAAAATTCTATTTAGTTTCAGTCACAGTAAAAGAAGCAGAATATGGAAGTCAGTGGCTAAACCTATTGCGGGAAGATATTGCATTGTCCTCCTCTGTACGAGTGGTTTGGCCTGATAAGGATACGGTTACTTGCGTCTAAACTGCACCGAGCGAAGCCGGTGTTTGGAAGTGTGTAGCTGGGGGTGAGTTGAAACAGAGTGCAGGCTAGCGGCAAGTTGAATTCAACATTATGTGCAAGCAATACGTGCATACCGCTGTGTACATACTGATAGACAACATGCCAGAAAAAAATTAAGTAAATTAGATTCTGACATTTTCCAGCTTCAACACAAGACAATGAAACAACATGCTTTGCAAAATATTGAATCTCTTTCCCTTTACTCATCTGCCAAGGAGAAAGGGGTTTTCTTTACACGTCTGTACAGAATGTACGCTATAATGAAGCACTTTTTAAAAAATAACTAACAGTTCGATCAGCGCGGACTCGTGAATAGCGTTGAGAGAACGCACCGCCCGGATAATTTGAGGCAAATTTCATGTTAGTTGCTGTGGAGTGTAGTGCACTGCGAAATGCTTGACTGCCTGCACAGTCAATGGAGGGCCCAACACTGACTCATGCGCGTGACTACAATAATGTAAAGCAAGTCCGCAATTCTTAAAGACAACCCTACCCTTCCTGAAGGAGAATTGCAATCTGGCTTGTTTTAATTGTTAGAAAGTCGGAGATAGAGAAGACTTCTGCAAATGAAGCAGAGCGAGAGAGAGAGGGCTCCCAGATTCAGTGTGGCAGCATTGGAGGTCTTAGTGGAAGAAGTCCAGAAGGGCCATGAAAGGGCGGCACAGTGACTCGGTGGTTAGCACTGCTGCCTCACAGCACCAGGGATCTGGATTCGATAGCTGCCTTGGGTCACTGTATCATACTCATAATATGAAAATGTCACATTCCACTTCCAGATTTGACCATTCCAAAGTTTGTTTCTTTCACAACTTCAGTTCATGAGATAACCTACAAGCAGTCATATATGTTCACACTGAACTGCATCCCAGTATCCTAGGCTTCCAATTTGAAATTCTCATGCTCATATGCTAATTCCATCACGGCCTCACCTGATTAAATCACTGTAATCTCCTCCAGTCCCACAAAATGTCTAATCTACATTTGTCCAACTTTGTTTTCTTGTACAACCCACATTCCTTTCACCCTGCAAATTGTGGCCAATCTTTAAGTATGGTCCTATCCATTCTAAACTTATAACCCCTCCTTCTCTCCTCAATTAGGTCTCGTATAAAAGCCATTCTTTGATTGTTTTTAGTCACTTCTCCTAATATTTCTTTTGCATTGATGTCAACTTTTGTTTCACTATGCTTCTGTGAAGCATATTGAGATGTTTTCTATTTTAAAGGCATTGAATTAATACAATTAATGTTGTACCATCAACTTCTTCCATGTGTAATATTGACATATGGCAATTAGTCTCCAGCTCATGGAAGCACTGTAGTACCTCACAGGAACATAGGAGGTTAGGAATAGAAGTAGACCATTCATAGTCTACAGTCTGCACCATCAGTCAATTAAAGGATGGTGATTTGTATCTAAACTGCATCTATGCACCTTCATTCCATAGCACTTAAGACCACAAGACCCCGATAAGGCATAGGAACAGAATTAGTATACTTGGCCCTTCAAGTCTGCTCCGCCATTCAATCATGGCTGATATTTTTCTCATCCTCAATCTCCTGCCTTTTCCCTATAACTCCTGATCCCCTTATTAATCAAGAACCTATCTATCTCTGTTTTAAGGACACTCAATAATCTGGCCTCCTCAGCCTTCTGCGGCAAAGAATTCCACAGATTCACCACCCTCTGGCTGAAGAAATTCCTCCTTATCTCTGTTTTAAAGGATCGTCCTTAAGCCTGACGTTGTGCCCTCCGGTTCTAGTTTTTCCTACTAGTGCAAACATCCTCTCCATGTCCACTCTATCCAGGCCTCGTAATATCCTATATATTTCAATAAGATTCCCCCCTTCTGAACTTCAACAAGTACAGACCCAGAGTCCTCAACCATTCCTCATATGACAAGTTTTATTCCCAGTGATCATTTTAAGAACTTCCTGTGGACCCTTTCCAAGGCTAGCACATCCCTCCATAGATATGGAGCCCAAAACTGCTCACTGTACTCCAAATGGGGCCTGACAAAGCCTTATACAGCCTCAGAAATACATCCCTGCTCTTGTATTCTAACCCCCTCAACATGAATGCTAACATTGCATCTGCCTTTCTAACTGCCGACTGAACTTACACATCTTAAGAGAATTTTGAACAAGGACTTCCAAGTCCCTTTGTGCTTCTGATTTCCTAAACATTTCCTCATTTAAAAAAAGTCTCTGCCTCCATTCCTCCTTCCAAAGTGCATAACTTTACATTTTTCCACGTTGTATTCCACCTGCCACATCTTTGCCTATTCTTCTAGCCTATCCAAATCCTTCTGCAGTCCCCCTGCTTCCTCAATACTACCTGTCCCTCTACATATCTTTGTATCATCTGCAAACTTAGCAACAGTGCCTTCAGTTCCTTCTTCTAAATTGTTAATGTATATTGTGAAAAGTTATGGTCCCAGCACCAATCCCTGAGGCATACCACTAGTCACCAACTGCCACCTTGAAAAAGACTCCTTTATCCTCACTCTCTGCCTTCTGCCAATCAGCCAATCCTCTATCCATGCCAGAATCTTACTCTGAACACCATGGGCTCTTAACTTATTTAACAGTCCCCTATGAGGCATTTTGTCAAAGGGAAATCTAAATAAATCACATCCATTGGTTCCCCTTTATCTAACTTCCTTGTTACCTCCTCATAGAACTCTAATAGATTTGTCAGACATGACCTTCCCTTTTTGAAACCATGTTGACTCAGTCCTATTTCAACATGCATTTCCAAGTACTCCGCGATCTCATCTTTAATAATGGGCTCTAAAATTTTGGCAATGACCAAAGTCAGGTTAACCGGCCTATAATTTTCCATCTGCTGCCTCCCTCCCTTCTTAAACAGCGGTGTTACATTAGCTACTTTCCAGTCCTTTGGAACCCTCCCTGCCTCCAGTGATTCCGAAAGATCACCATCAATGCCTCCACAATTTCCTCAGCTATCTCTTTTAGCACCCTGGGATGTCGTCCATCCAGTCCAGGTGATTTATCCACCTTCAGACCTTTAAGTTTCCCCAGAACTTTCTCCTTAGTGATGGCCACTACACACACTGTGCTCCCAATTCTTCTGGAGCTCTTACATCCCACTGGTGTCTTCTACTGATGCAAAATAACTATTCAGATCCTCTGCCATTTCTTTGATTCTATTAGTACTTTTCCAGTCTCATTTCCAATGGTCCAATGTCTATTTTTGCCTCTTTCTTATTTTTATATATTGAAAAAGACTCTTCCTATCTTCTTTTATATTACTAGCTAGCTTACACTCATATTTTATCTTCTTCCCTCTTATTGCTTTTTTAATTGTCCTCTGCTTTTAAAGGCTTCACAATCCACTGGCTTCTCACTAATCCTCACCACTTTTGTTTTATGCTGTCCTTGACTTTCCTTGTCAGCCATGGATGTCTCGTCCTCCCCGTAGCATGTTTCCTCCTCCTTGGATGAATTTCTGTTATGCCTCCAGAATAACCCCCAAAAGTTCCTGCCATTGTTGGGCTCCCTTTCCAACTCTGGCCAGTTCCTCCCTCATATCTTTATAGTTACCTTTATTTAGTTGTAATACCGTTACATCTGATTCCTGCTTCTCCCTCACAAACTGCAGGGTAAATTCTATCATATTATGGTCACTGATCACTAAGGGTTCCTTCACCTTAAGTTCCCTAATAAAGTGTGTCTCATTACACATTGCAGGAAGTCTCGCAACATCAGGTTAAAGTCCAATGGGTTTATTTGGTAGCAAAAGCCACTAGCTTTTGAAGTGCTGCTTCTTCATCAGGTGAGTGGGATTTCTGTTCATAAAGAAGGTATATAAAGACACAAACTCAATTCACAAAATAATGGTTGCAATGCAAGTCTTTACAGCTAATCAAGTCTTAAAAATACAGATAATGTGAGTGGAGAGAAGGTTAAGCACAGGTTAAAGAGATGTGTATTATCTTCAGCCAGAACAATTACTGAGATTTTGCAACCCCAGGCAAGTTGTGGGGGTTACAAACAGTGTGTCATGAATCCAAGATCCTGATTGAGGTCGTCCTCTTGTGTGCGGAACTTAGCTATCAGTCTCTGGTCAGTGACTCATCTGGAGTGTTTAACATGTCATTGATGAAGATGAACATCTTGCCAAGGCCATCCCACAACCCCACTTCTTGCCTTCAAACAACTGCGCAACCTCAAACAGGCCAACTGTCCGAGGCAAACTACCCGACCTTCAGGAAAACAGTGAGCACGACATCATACAATCCTGCCACAGCAACCTCTGCAAGGCATGCTGAATCATTGACACGGATGCCATCATCTCATATGAGAATGCCATCCACCAGGTACACAATACATACACTTGCAACTTGGCCAATGTTGTCTACCTGATGCGCTGCAGGAAAGGATGTCCCGAAGCATGGTACATTGGGGAGACCATGCAGACGCTGCAACAACAGATGAATGAACACCGCTCAACAAAGAGTGTTCTCTTACTGTTGGGGAACACTACAACAGTCATGGGTATTCGGCCTCTGATCTTCAAGTGAGCATTTTCCATGGCAGCTCTCACGACACATGACAATGCAGAGTTGCTGAGCAGAGACTGATAGCCAAGTTCCGCACACAAGGACAGCCTCAGCTGGGATCTTCATGTCACACTATCTATAACCCTCATAACTTGCCTGGGCTTACAAAATCTCACTAACTGTCCGAGCTGGAGACAATATGCAGTTCTTTAACCTGTGCTTAACCTTCTCTCCACTCATTTTGTGTGTATCTTTAAAACTTATTTACCTGTAAAGACTTGCATTCCAAGCATTATTTTGTAAATTGAGTTTGTGTCTTCATATGCCCTGTTTGTGAACTGAAATATCACTCACCTGATGAAGGAGTAGCGCTCTGAAAGCTGATGGCTTTTACTACCAAATAAACTGTTGGACTTTAACCTGGTGTTGTGAGACTTCTTACTGTGTTTACCCCAGTCCAACATCGGCATGTCCACATCATTACATATCACAAATCCAGAATTGCCCGTTCCCAAGTAGAGTTTGTCACAAGCTGCTCCAAAAAAAATCTCTTAGGCATTCCACAAATTCCTTTCCTTGGGATCCTCGACTGGCCTTAACATACTTGTATGATAAAAATCCAGCAAATTTAATCTTGAAATTTTAATTGACTGAGCCTCAAAGATGTGTGGGTTAGGTTGATTGGCCGTGCTAAAATCGCCCCTTAGTGTCCTGAGATGTGTAGGTTAGAAGGATTAGTCGGTAAAATACATAAGAATATGAGGGTAGGGCCTGGGTGGGATTGTGGTCAGTGCAGACTCAATGGGCTGAATGGCCTCTGTACTGTAGGGTTTCTACAATTCTCTGAACATTTTGGGAAAGATTGTTCACGGACATGACTTCCTAATGGCAGACCTTGAATTTTAAGGTTATGTCCCCTCGGTCTGGATTCCCTGCACCACAGAAAATATTTTCTCTGTCTGCTCTATCAAATCCTTTTGTCATCCTAAATAGCTATATTAGATCAGTACTTTATCTTCTATACATAGGGAGGTACCAACCTACTGTATGCAATCTATCTGCAGAATTTAACCCTTTTAGTCCCGGCATCATTTTGGTGAATCAATATTGTATCCATCCAAAATTAATTTATCATTTCAAAAATGAGCCAGGTATAGATCTTACTCATAGTAACTAATATCCAATGAGAATTTTAAAGGCCAATGTGAAAAAGGTTCCATGAGAAAAGAAGTGAACATGGGTCAGTTAGCCAGAGGAGATAAGCAAATATTTTTTATTCGTTCATGGGATGTGCCAATCCTTGGCAAGGGCAGGATTTATTTGTTAATTCTTTTTGCTTTTGAGAAGGTGGTGGGTTGCTGCCTTCTTGAACCACCACAATCCATGTGTGTAGGTAAACCACAGTGCTGTTAGGGAAGGAGGTCCAGGATTTTGACCCAGTAATAGTGAAGGAATGGCAGTATAGTTCCAAATCAGAAAGTAAGTGATTTGGAGGGAAACTTGCATTTAGTGGTATTCCTATGCATCTGTTCCCCTTGTCCTTCTAGTTGGTTAAGGCCACAGGTTTGGAAGGTGGTTTCAAAGGAGCTTCGGTAAATTGTTGCAGTGCATCTTGTTGGACTGAATGCAGTGGTCCAGAAGCGATTTAACTAGAGCTTTGTATGGCTGTAACATAATTTCCACTCTTTTGTATTCCAGCTCTTTTGAAAGAAAAGTCAACTTTCCATTGTAAATAAAAGCAAGCAATTCTGGAAACACTCAGAAGGCAGCATGTGAGGACAGAAAAAAAGGAGTTGTCAGGCATGATTTTTGTTTTGGGATCAGTGCCACAAACATTTCTGGGTCCCAACCCCATATTGGAAGGCCTTGACAGACACAAAGTGATTTTTGTTAGATTGGCCAATTAATAATTGGATGGCCAGCATGCCATCCAGCTAAGGAGGCCCATTAAACAACAATCCTATCCAGGCTCTGCAACACCATGCATCTACCCCACTAGATTCCATGACACTAAGGGGCAATTTGGCATGACCAATCCACCTAATGATGAAACTTTTATATGTCAAGAATTATACTTATGGCCAATCCACCTAACATGCACAACTTTGGAGCATGGGAGGAAACTGCAGCGCCTGAAGGAAACCCATGCAGACATGGGGATTCTGTGCAAACTTCACACAGACAGTGACCGAAGGCCAGAATTGAACCCAGTCCCTGGAGATGTGAGCAACAGTGTTAACCATTGTGCCACTGTGCCGCACGGATGGAGGCACCTATTCCACAGTTTCAAACTCTTTGAAAGTACAAATTCTTACAGCTGCCAGAACCTCTGCCAAAGGCCATTTGTAATTTGGCTGTGAGGGAGTAATAGTGTAATGGAATGGTTCACCCCCGCACCCCCATCTGCCACCAGGAGCCTGTTTCCTTTCGCTGCCCATGTTTCAACCACAGCAGAAGATCTGCCTGCCAGCCACAAAATTGTCATCTATGAGGTCGAGGAAGCATAATAGATGACTTAATGGCCCCAATTGCATCCAACACAGCCTCCTAAAAATGGCTTAATGGCTGGAAATTCTTGGCCCATCCACTGTTCTAGCCTTTTGCAGCATTCCATAACACTGCCCAACATTTCACAATTGTGATCTTTCTTCAGCAGATGCCATAGCATTTTTAATTATTCTTTGCACGTTCCACCAGCTCTTAGTGATTTACATACTTGGATGTTTAAATCTTTCTGTTCATCCAGAGTTCCCAGCTTCTCACCATTTAGAACACACTCTAGATTATCTTTCTAACATTCAAAGTAGATGGTCTCATACTTCCACACATTGAAGCCTACTCACCTCATGATCTTTTGCAAATTTCTGCACCCATCAATGCAACTCAAGTGTGTCAGGATTTCTATTTCTTCATCCAATTGAATCATATAATGAAAACCTGAGACTGAAGTACCTGGGGGACATTACTGGGTACATCTTGCCAATTTGAGTGCATATCCATTGTCCTGTGTTTCCATTCCTCACCTCTAACCAATTTCTCATTTAAATAAATAAATTGCCTCTACTTCCATGTGTTCTCATTTTGTTAGCATCACTATTGCATCTCTCAGTTCCACAGCCTGAAATGCAAAGAAATTTTTATGCACTAAACACATCTTCTCTGCTTATTAAGTTTTGGGCAGTTTGCTCTTTAAAATAATAGCAAAATTAAAGCAGTATATAAAAGTAACAGAATGTGTGAAATGGAGATTGAATTAATCTGTACGCTCTGCCCTCTTATCCATTTCATCTCAAGACTAAATATGACTCTATTCATGTAATGCCACAAAGGATAGCACACAATGCATGCAATTTTTTTTACATTTAGTTTTCCAGTTGAAATTGTTGAACGTTTTTCTCACAACTCCAGAATTAATCCTTTCAAACTCATGTACCACCATTTAGCTGTTCTTTGCCTATACCTTTGACACCATCAATTCTCACAATATGACCACTATGTCCCAATTGTTCATCATTCTTCAAGTTATTCAATTTGTTTGCACAGCTCTCGTGCTATTGTAAATGTGGCAGTTTAATGCTGTAACATAAGGTATCCATTAGATGGAGTACCAGCCAGCCTCAGAGTTTAGAGAACGTTACTTTATGTGTTTCTAATTTGTTTTAAATGTATTTTATTTTTTGATTTATTTTACAAAACACATCACTGAGTAGAATATCTTCTAACTCTATTCAATCAACTGTTGTTTTCTTAGTGTAGCTAGTTGAATCAAAAACAATTTTAAGGCTTGCATGAACAGAATTGTAGAATACTTTTAGCTATTGACGAAAACAATTTTCTACTGAAAAGAAATGTGCTCTTTAACCCGTGTTGTGGTACAGATTTACTAGTTGTCAAATGAGCATTGCACAAGTGGTATTGAGACAGAGACCAAATAACTAAAGGGTTGTTTCCTGTCTGTATTGAATTAACAACATTCAACTTATGAAATCATACAAATGTCCATTCAGTGCTTTCAGCACATAATTTGAACAGAGACTTTACGATCTACTTTATGGATGTTTCCCATCCATTTAACCTCCTGTGGTAAATCTCAGCATAAAATCTTTGTCCTCTAAGGATAATCTAGCAGAAATTATCCATTCACCCTTAGGCAATTCTTTCCTTTTAACAGCATAGGATTTTCTATAGATATTTATTGCTTTGTTTATTGTAGGACATGATGTGAACAAACTGGTTGACCCATATGTATATGCTAATAAAATAACAGTGACTACACATAAAAATTAATTGATTGTGAATATTTTGAGGTCTTGAACTGTGCAATTTAAATGCAGATTCTTTATTTTTTATGTACTGTGTAATATTTGATCACTCTGGTCTGCACCTTAAACTTTCAATTGCATTGCAAACAAAGATGCAGCTCCCTGTTGAAAGAGTTAATAGATTCCACATCAACTGTTTTTGATGTGTTTCACATTTGTATTACCATGGAGATAAACAGTACTGTCAGTGTCTTGGCCTCTTTCCAGAGCTGCTGGGTTGTAGGAGTTTATTGATTATGCCAAAGTTTAATGATAATAGTGCATCAACCAAAAAGATCCAAGCAAAGAAAATAGTTAAAAAATAAGGTTGTTGAACTGGGGGTATAAATAGACATAAAGAAATTGGATATAATTATTGCTACAAAAAATGCTATTAAGTGGCCAAGATCAGGAAGTAGATCCTGGAATTCCCTCCCTAGCTCCACTGTGGATGTACCGATGCAGTAAGAAGTTTCATAATACCAGATTAAAGTTCAACAGGTTTATTTGTTTCTTCAAACTTTCGGAGTGTTGCTCCTTCTTTAGGTGAGTCAAGAGTTGTGTTCACAGATAGGGCATTAATAGGCAAAAACTCAATTTACAAGATAATGGTTGGAATGTGAGTCTTTACAAGTAATCAAATCTTTACAGGTACAGACAATGTGAGTAGAGAGAGGTTAAGCACAGGTTGAAGAGATGTGAATTGTCTCCAGCCAGGAAAGTTAGTGAGATTTTGCAAGTCCAGTCATATCATGAGGGTTACAGATAGTGTGACATGAACCCAAAATCCCAGTTGAGACCGTCCTCATCTGTGCAGAACTTGGCAATCAGTTTTTGCTCAACGATTCTATGTTGTCATGTGTCATGAAGGCCGCCTTACTTTAAGATCAGAAGCCAAATGCCCGTGACCACTGAAGTGTTCTTCGACAGGAAGAGAACATTCCTGCCTTGTGATTGTTAAGCGGTATTCATTCATCCATTGTCATAGCATCTGCATGGTCTTGCCAATGTACCATGCCTCAGGACATCCTTTCCTGCAGTGCATCAGGTAGACAACGTTGGCCGAGTCAGAAGAGTATGTACCGTATATCTGGTGGATGGTGTTCTCACATGAGATGATGGCATCCATGTCGATGATCCAATGCATCTTGCACGGGTTGCTATGTGTGGTGTCATAATCACAGTTCTCCTGAAGGCTGGGTAATTTGCTGCAGACAATGGTCTGTTTTGATGTTGTGCAGTTGTTTGCAGGCAAGAAGTGGGGGTGTGGGGATGGCCTTGGTGAGATGTTCGTCTTCATCGATGACATGTTGAAGGCTCCAGAGAAGATGTCATTGCTTCTCCGCTTTGGGGAAATACTGATCAACAAAGGGTACTCTGTCTGCTCTGTTCCACGTTTGTCTTCTGAGCAGGTCAGTGCGGTTTTTTGCTGTAGCATGTTGGAACTGTCAATCAATGAGTCAAGCTCCATATCCTGTTCTTATATGGGCATCTTTCGGCATCTGGAGGTGCCTGTTGCGATCTTCCTCATCTAAACAGACCCTGTGTATATGGAGGGCTTGTCCATAGGAGATCGTTTCTTTAACGTGTTTAGGGATAGAAGCTGGAGAAGTGGAGCATCGTGAGGTTATCTGTGGGCTTGCAGTACAGTGAAGTACTGAGGTGACCATTCTTGATGGAGATGCAATTGTCCAAGCGTTCAACCGATTCTGGAGAGTAGTCCATGGTAAGTCTGATAGTAGGGTGGAACTTGTTGATGTTACCATATAGTTGTTTCAGTGATTGTTTGCCATGAGTCCAAAGGAAGAAATGTCATCAATGTATCTAGTGTATAGTGTCACTTGAAGGTCCTTGAAGGCACCTACACCTCGGGGACTGCACAATTCACCACCTCCTCGAGAGCAACTAGCGATAGATAATAAAATGTTGGTCTGGCCAGCAAATCCCACATCCTGTAAATGGATGCAAAAAATATATCTCAGGGTACACAAAATTTTTAATGGACAGATAGATTGGTAAAGGAGGAGTAAAAATTCCCACACAAAGTGCAATGCTGAAGTGCAACTCAGGAAGCACAAAGAATGTGAAATGCTAAACATTGTGGGCTGGAATGTTTTTGGACCTTAGATCCTGATGGAAGTACAAGAAGACAGGAATCTCTGTCCTTGACTCTTCTGAATATGGTGGGATAATGGGATGCATTCCAATTTGAATAATCTTGGGAGGCACCACTATTGACAGATATACTGGGTGGGAGAGCAGGAAGGATCAGCAGTGGCCATTCTGTTGACATTTATTGCTTTGTTTATTGTAGGACATGATGTGAACAAACTGGTTGACCCATATGTGTATGCTAATAAAATAACAGTGACTACACAGAATAACAGATACTCTGTTGCAGCCTCACTCTAATAATGAAGTTTAAGGATTATATGAGGACTGATTACTCATTCTGAAATCTTCAGGAATCCAGACCAAGGGCCTCAGGGTCAGCATCTGAGTCCATTACAACCAAGCGCATTTGAATTTAATCCAGTCTTCCAGCAAGTTGCATACAGAATCATAGAATTGTTACTGCACAGTTGAGATCACTTGATCCAATGTGTCTGCATCAGCTCTCCAAATAAGCATATTAGCAACTGCCATTCTCCTACCTTCTCTCAGTTGACTTTCTTTTCAAATAATCATCTGGTTCCCTTTTGAAAGCCTCGATTGAACTTACCTGCAATACTCTCAGGCAGTGCATTCTAGACCTTAACTTCTGAGTGTATGAATTTTATTTTCCTCATATGGCTTTTGTTTCTTTTGCCAATTACTTTAAATCTGCATCCTCTTGTTCTCAACACTTTCACGACTGGGGACAGTTTCATACTATCTACTCTGTGCAGAAACCTCATAATTTTGTAAACCTCAATCAAATCTCCTCTTAGCATTCTTTTCTCCAAGAGTTACAACTTTTCCAACCTTGTAGCGCCCTATGTTAGGGATAATCGATTTGAAACAAAAACGAAAAGGTGTGGTTTGCACACATAGATTCAAAGTAATGCACAGTAAGTTTATTGAAAGATGCTCTACACACAGAACAAAAACCGAAACTAAATAGCAGTCCATGAAACATCCTAGGGACATTGCATCAAATTGTATAATCAGTTCTTAAAGTAATAATACAAACACTTAAATATATAACATCCCCTCCCTTTACTTCTGTGATCATAAAAACAAATTACTAGAATGCTATACTTAGGATTAACAATATTCTAGACACAGCACTATGCACCATTAATCATTTTACACAGTCAATAAGAAAATTAATCAGGAGGACATCTATTCTTCTTTGATTGTAAAAGACATTCTGGAATTTGGCTGCTCTTGACCCTAGAATATGATTTGCAACTTCAGTAGACACTTCTTCTCTTGGAACTAATTCTCTTTCATTTTCAGATGGTTTAGTAACACAGACACAATCGTCAGGCAACTCAGATTCAACTCAGCCTTTTGTGATAGTATTTAAAACACTAGGGAATAAAGAATTTGGTATTTTTACAGAAGATTTTAAGAAATCATTTTGAGATGACAACAATTGGTCATTGCCAAACTACTTCATCTTCAATTTGAACCATGTCAGAAGTTGGAATTGTTTTTCCTAAAAACAAGCCAATGTCCATTTCTCACTCATGGCATAATTACATACAAACATTTGATCTCTTTGTTGAAAGAAGTATTGTTTTGCTTTCACTTCTTGTCTAGCAATTTGAGATTGTTGTTGACTGAAGTTTCTGGAGATAGTAACAAATATAGTTCTCAACTTTCTCTTTAAGAGCGGTAATGCACATTAACTTTGTATAGTTATATCAGTAATGTTTCTATAAGATTCCAAAAAGAAATTCACATGATGTGATAATCTACATTACTCATTTGAAGATTTGAAAGAACATTTCAAGGATTGTACAAATCTTTCAGCTAATCCACTGGATGATGCACGATAACGTGTGGATTTTATTTGCTATGTTAAGACCCAGGCCAGAAACTCCAAGATGTTTTAGAAGATTAACCTAGACCTGAAGTTTTATATCTGATTTTGGCATGAGTGAGCATAAGGTGTTTTGCTCCAGGTGTGGGATTCAAGTAACCCACTTGGAAACTTTTATCAAACAAAGTTTACTAAAAAAGTTAAAATATTAGAAATGAATTAACATAACTTTTACCAATTACAAAGCTTAAACATGACACAGTATAATTCCTAACAGCTAACTATTTCTGCTATTCCAAACTAAACATCATCCCACAACATAAACCCTTCTCCAGACTTGACATAGAAACAAGTGTGCTCATGTAGTGTTGAACTTGCAGCTTTCAACATCTGTGTAAATTAGTCCCTTTGAATGTCGGATCAAATCTCTGAGGCTCCCCAGTCTTGGAACTTTCAAAAAGTCTCTGGAGAGAGAGAAACAAAGAGCCATTACCTTTTTCCATCAACTTCTGCAGCAACAGAGAAACAAAACTAAAACTTGGAATGCTCTGTAAAATGAAAAAGTTCCCCTTGGCATATCACCTGACCTGCCAATTATGCTCAATCAAGCTTCACTCAACAATCTCAAAAGATACTAAAACCATAGATGTGCATGAGTTCAGATTAAAATCAGCATGATGTTCACTATATTGCTTCATAACAATTAAAGGACACCAGCTGGAGGCAACACGGTGCTAACAAAATCCTACAAAGAATCTTGATTATGGTGCATTTCTTAAAGGCACAGTACCATCACAGCTAAATAACATTTATTTTGAGATAATAAACAAATTCTTGGAAAGCAACTATGTGAGCCACTATTGATAACAATTCGTTCTAGTTTACCAAATCTTGCAAAGATTTTGTCAAGTTTTTCAGTGGTTTGTTCAGTTGTAGTAGATCTCATGATAACAACTTCTGGCCACTTTGAGAGTGCATCAATCTAAAAACATGTAACCTTCAAATGGACCAGCAAAATCTACATGCAATTGTTGCAATGACATTTCAGGCCACTGCCAAGACTGTAAGGGAGACCCAGCCATCAAAAATAATTATGTGCTAATTCTTTCATCAGGACTATGCCAAGATGTTCTTCATCTAGTTGTTCATGAGCTCTTCCCTCTTCCACGCAGATTAAAAGAATGACCACGCAGGTTTCATTTGGATGGTCAACTCAAGCTATCTTGATAAATATGGTTGACGTGTACAATGTGTTCCAGCTATCATTCCCTTCAATATATACCCATCATAGGATAATTTCTATGTCTCTGAACTTGAGAAGCTGTCACAGGCAAATGAACTAGCAAAAAATAAAGAATATTTGCAAAAGAATTTGGTAGCATCTATTCATTTCTGGGTATGATGCTGTGTCAGGGGGTCGAAAGACCCAATGGCCTCTTTCTGTATTTTAGGAATTCTTTGATTCTATGATGAGGTAAAGCATGTTATGCATTATCATGCCACTCCAATTGATGATACTTTATATCGCAGGAGTATGCAAGTGACCATCTTTGCAATTGAATAGATGTTAACACAGGTGTGCCTTTATATGGCTCCAAAATAGTAGTAATAAGTATCAATGATCAGCCCATAATATGGAATGCCAACCATATAAATATAAAACATTTGTATGCCAAAAATTATGCTCAATGTTTCTTCAGAATACATAAAGCAAAAGCTATTGGTTATTCTTCTCCCAAAGGCACACTATGTAAAACGACTGCCCCAACTTCATAAGATGAAGTGTTGCAAGCGAGCAGTAATGGTAGCTTCAGATTAAAATAAGTCAATACTTCAGACATCTGCAAAGCATTTCGACATCCTTATATGCTTTCTTGCATTCTATTATCCAGTCCCATGACTATTTCACACATAGTAAACTTTGCAATGGCTTCAATAATGTAGCTAAGCTAGGGACAAATTTGCTCATCCTAAAGAGGACCTTAATTGTTTCGTCAGATGTGGTGCTTCTAAAATAGCTTCCTTTTTTAAAGTGCTTTATGTAGGTCTTTACTAACAATGATGTGACCCAAATACAGACTGACATCTGGAAAATGTCATGCTTTTCTTTCTTGATATGCAGACCTGGTTGAAGGTACTCTAATATTGTTTCAAAATCATTTAAGTGCTCTTGTTGACTGGACCCTGTAATTAGAATATCATTAGATAATATTATGCACCAGAGAGACCACTTAAAATCTGATCTATTGATATTTCTGATAGGGATGGTTTAAAGTTTTTAAAGTTTATTTAGAAGTCACAAGTTAGCTTTACATTAACATTGCAATGAAGTTACTGTGAAATTCCCCTAGTCACCACAGTCTGTTGCCTGTTTGGGTCAATGCACCTAGCCAGCACATCTTTCAGAATGTGGGAGGAAACCAGAGCACCTGGAGGGAATCCATGCAGACACGGAGTGAATGTGCAAACTCCACACAGACAGTGATCCAAGCTGGAAATCGAACCCAGGTCCCTGGTACTGTAAAGCATTATTGCTAACCACTGTGTTACCATGCTGCCCTATGTGCTACCATGCCACCCTGTGGATGTTATTCCAATCTAGAATAATTAAAAAACTTTTATGAGTAACAATGATAAGCAATGGTTGTGATTTAGTTCCTACATTCATCTGTTAGTATGCTTGTGAAAGATAAATCTTGTTGAATTTCTGCCCACCTGATAAACCAGCAAACACACCTTCAACTAAATGAAGCAGATATTGATCAGCACACAATACTAGATTAATGGTTCTTTTAAAATCACCATAAATACAAACTGAACCATCTGATTCATGATAGGTATAATGTCAGGTTTAACAGTCACTCATTATAACTGACTTTAACACACAGTGCCAAGCCAACAAATCATACAAATTCTTCTTCATCCTTGGGGATGAATTGCATATGGCACTGCTCTTGCTGTGAGATTTTTTGGTTGACTATTAGGCTTTATCTTGAATTTCACTTGAACTCCCTTCATTGAGCCAAGTGTCCCTTCGAAAACATTCTTGTTTTTATCCAGGTCTGTTTTGACATTGACTACTTTGTTGCCAGCACTTCAGTTAAGCTTTATCTTCCCTTACCATGATCTCCCAAATAGAGCTGGAAAATTATCATATACCAGAGGCAATTCTGCTGTTTGTCCACTCAACTCTACGTTGACCATAGTTTAACCATTTAACAGT
This sequence comes from Sphyrna mokarran, assembly GCA_024679065.1. Lineage (NCBI taxonomy): Eukaryota > Metazoa > Chordata > Chondrichthyes > Carcharhiniformes > Carcharhinidae > Sphyrna > Sphyrna mokarran. The sequence continues at coordinate 52,564,616 of JAGIQG010000007.1, forward strand.
ATGATTTTTTCCATGTATGTTCTTAAAAACAAACCAGCTAGTTTTAAAGGAAGATGCTTCAGCTTTTGGTATTTAGTCTCAAGAATGAAAGATACAGTAGCACCAGTATCAACCTCCTTTCTAATAGATTACTCACTTAACTTGGAAGCACCTCAAATTTATGTGATTCACCCTACATGGATAAGTTCAGTTGGAGCTCTTCTAGACATTCTTTTCTTCACAGTCTTAATACTTATTTCCATTTTGTAAATTCTTTTTATAGATTCCAACTTGCTCTTATGGAAATTATCCAGATTCATCTTTTCAATATTCTTCTCAAGGAAGCTGGCTTATCCCAACAAGCTTTGTAATATGATACATTTTGAAACACTTCTTAATTTACTATCCTTGCTCCAGCTGAATGGCCCAGTTTGGCACATCTGTGAGTGACATGCTTGTTGCTGTTCTGACTTATGTGCAGTTCCCAACTTGTGAATCTTCATTCTAAATTGTGAAGCTTCTTTGACAGCTATATCCAGGATGATCGTGGAGTACTGAACCATTTTCCAGACAAGAACAGAGCTTGATAATGTTTTATGTGATCTAGCCTAATATGGCAGTGCATGGATTAACCCGTTGTCCACCATTTCTGTCCAAGTCTGCAGCACTTGAGCTTAAGGGAATGGAGACAAGGGCTGTCCCATGCTGAACGTGCTGAAATAAATTGGTTGGACTTAAACCTGATGTTGTCAGACTTTTTACTGTGTTTACCCCAGTCCAACACCGGCATCTCCACACCATGCTGAACTACCAGGGTAAAAGAGTAATCATAATGATGATAATCTTTTTGGTATGTCTTCTCTATTAATATCCTGTCCATAACTTTTCTTTCCTCTGAGTCATCCACATTCCCATCATCCATTTTCTTTGCAAAGACAGATGCAGAGTAAGTATCTTATATTTTTTCCACATCCTCTTCCTCTATATGAAGATCTCCATTTGGGTCCTTGACAGGTCCAACATTTTCTCTAGCAACTTGCCTATACTTATATTTATAAAATATTTTATGTGTTCAATTTAACGTTTCTTGCCAATCTTTATTCTCATGCATTAACTTTTTCAATTCATCTTATATTTTCCATAATCTTTCTGGTTATTAACTGAATCTTTCTTTTCACAATTGCAATAAGCCTTTCTTCTGTTTAATTTTAATTTCAACACCTGAGGCGAAGGAATGGGAAGTGGAACAAAGATAGATGAGTGTCTGGTGAAAGCAGGTCGGATGGGGTGGTTATAGAAAATGAAGGGAATCAAGATAAGGGAGTATTGTGAAAAGTGAAGGTGAAGGTGTGAGGAAAGAGTGAGAGTAATCTTACCTTGACAATTCTGATGAGGTTACTGAATTCCTTTGTTCATTCAGCTATATCCCGGGAGCTAAGCTTCTAGCATTGACTTGCTCTGCGACCTCTTCCCACTGGAAGGCCGTCTGGCATTTGCCTGACGAAGACGAAAAAGTCGAAAACTCGCAGATTTACTATCAAATAAATCGGTTGGATTTAAAATTGGTGTTGCCAGATTCTTACTGAGTTTACCCCAGTCCAACGCCGGTATATCTACATCATGACCTCTTCCCACTGACAAGACGAAGTGTTGTCAGTATGGATTTAGACTTCCTGAGGGGAACAGAATTTCTCTCCTGGTGTTCATTGCCTGGAATACAGCTGCCAACGTAGTATTAGGAAATCTGGTAGCTAGATCTGCAAAAGTGGTAGAACTTTATTTCAGCATCCAGTGTGCACCTCTCATCTAAGCAACTGGCTATCTTTTTGTGGGACCAGTGACATTCAGTCTCCTAAGCAAGAGTGCAAACAAAAAATAGGACATGTAATGCAGGCTGAGTCATGTGAACATATATATGCCTGATTTTCGATGCGATCAACTCTCTAGGGCCCTGAGTTATGAGAGGAAGAAAAACAACATGTATTAGTCAACTTGAAAATGATGGGAGTGTTTAAAAGGTGTCAAGAATTGAGGAAAATTAAGATTAAAATATGAAATTGGGACAAAATAAAGAAAGGAGATGAAAGGGGACTGATAAATGCAACTGCCTGAAGGACTGTTTTGATAAGCAAATTAGTATACCCGTGAGAAAAGCAAGTGTTTACCTATGTGACCAGGGAAAAACAATTGGGTACACAAGATGTGACTTCAAAGTGGAGAGATAAGGGAATTGGCACTTATACACTAAAAGATGGATCCACAGGATGAATAATGTCAAAGAGAAATATTATATATCCATAGCCAGATAACTGGAGAAGGGGACATACAGAAACAGCTATCATCATAGCCAAGCTCAGCTTCAGAAAGCAGTTTTTTTCTGAAAACAAGTTATTACTAAAAAGTTAAAATCCAAAACTCAAACATATTATGCCTTTCCTGAAACTGAAGACAGATTCCCAAACGTGGACAAATAACCTGTGGAATAGTAACTATCTTCTAGATTTAGCGAGTTACATAATATTGGATGTCGTCTGGGGAAAAAGAACATTTCTCAGAGTTTAGGACATGTAGATAGCTGGGACAAAGAGGTAACTTCAAAGAGGTAACACATACAGAGGTAACTGTATGTGTATAGCCATCAGTGCAGTTAACCATATTGTCATTGTGTATTATAGTTCTTCATGCCATGTGTTGTCTTTCAAATTAGGAAATATTCTTTATTAAGTGATCACAAAAGGACTGGACTGTTCCTTTCTGATTTGCATATCTTTCTTACCATTACATCAAATTAAAAATACACGTCAATTAAGAATCAGTGTTCCAAGCTACATTTCAGGTTTTGGGATACCCTTGCATTTAACATTAGCTGGGTTGTTAACAAAGGGAATATCATAAAGGAGGACACTCTTGAAGCCACGTCCTGAAGCGAATGCAGTTCCAATTCCGACCACTGTAGTCCCAAGACATTGATCATGGGGTATTCAGCAATGGTAATGCCATTGAATGTCAATGAGGGTGATTTGGGGGACTGCAGGAAGGGGATGATTGGATTCTATCCTGTTGCTGATGGTCATTACCTTGCAAATGTTACCTCCTCTTATGAGCCCAAGTCTGAGTGTAATCTAATTCTTGCTGCAGATGGGCAAGGACTGCTCTTAATTGGTTAAGTGTTTGTACCTATATCCCGTCACAGGCATTTGAAGGTTTCTGATTTGCAATTGAAACCAATGTCAGGATTGTATCACACCTGGAAAAATGCACCCCAATTCTTCTTCACTGCCCTGCACCAACACACCATCCTTTCCAATTATTCAGCAACTTTCTGATTAATCACAGCTCTAATGTCCAGGCCTGGTTCCACTCTTAAAAGTTCAATGGATAGGCAGACATATAGCCTGCCTATCCAGCGGACAATGTTCTCTTCATCTATACTGTTCCAGTCATTCAAGCAAAGATATGAATATGAAAGAAAAGAAAGATTGTGATCAAATCAAGAATTCAGAAAGAAACTTATTCTGCTAACAAGCAAAATGACCATCTCTGGCTGTTCTTCATCTGATTAACATTGAATAACTCACTGCTGTCCTTGTTAACTTGTATAGGATTCAAAGAATCATTTTTTGGAGATACTGTAAAACAATCAATAATATAAGAATTAGAGCTCAGAGGTATACATGTGGGAAACTTTGTTTGATTACTGCATCTCCTACTGCTGAAAGGTATGGGAAATATTTCCATTGGAACTTTGTAAAAGATAGAATAATGCTTCATGAAGCTGCTGTCAGCAGGAATTTCTCAAGAAATATATAAGTTCACCAATTTCGTAGCAATTGAGGCAATCTCAAGCACATTTACAATATCACCACCAAGCAGAATTTACGTGCTCCATTCCTGCCAATTTAACACTTGAAAATGAACCTCTCTTCAAAACGTACATGCCATAGACAGAGATGTAGCATTTAATATATTTGGGAAACAAAACAGATTTGGAACAGAACCATTTACTTCTCAGACACAGCTACTGCAGCTAAGTTTATTTACTAGTGTCACAAATAGCCTTATATAAACATTGAAGTTACTGTGAAAATCCCCTGGTCACCACACTCCGGTACCTGTCTGTATACCCTGAGGATGAATTTAGCATGGCCAGTGCACTTAGCCAGCAGATCTTTCAAACTATAGGAGGAAATTGAAACACCTGGAGGAAACCATGCAGGCGAGAACATACAGATTCCACATGACATGACCCAAGCTGAAAATCGAACTCAAGTTCCTGATCTTTGAGGAAGCAATACTAACCACTGTGTGACCATGCTGTCCTCAGTAACAGAGAAACAAACATATGCCAATTATTGCTTGTTTCCATAATGCCATCACTTATCTGATGATAAAATGCTGCTCCTACTATCTTCCACAGGAGTTCACCTGTGTTACCCTGACAGCAGTTTACATTCCACCCCATGCTGACGTGAAGACCATCCTGTATGAAATAGATACCATTGCAAATAGCCTGAAGATGAAATGTCCCGAGGCCTTGTTCGTCAAAGGGAACTTCAAATAGGCGAAACTCAAGAGTGTCCTACCAAGACACCACCACCATGTCTCCTGTTCCACCAGAGGCCCAAACATCTGAGGCCACTGCTGCACAAATATCAAACATCCCTACTGCTTTATTGCCCACCTATAATTTGGTAAATCAGACATCAAGGTTGTGCTCATGCTTCTGGCTTACAAGCAAAAACTAGAGTGATGGAATCCATCAAACTAAGTCATACAACATTGGTCTGAGAAATCGGACGACTTCCTATGGGACTGCTTATAATCAATGGACTGGTCAGTGCATAAAATCTCTGCAACCAACCTGAACAAGTACACCACTACAGTAGTCGACTAATTAGTAAGTGCGTAGAATACTGTATGCCTAAGAAGAAATCCAAGTGTTTCCCATTTGGAAACTAAGAATGAACAGGAATATTGCTGAAGTCTAGATCTGAGGCGTTTAAGTCAGGTGACTCTGACCTGTACAAAAAAGCCAGATATGATCCATTAATGATGCCAAAAGACAGTACCAGGCCAAATTAGGGCCCAAAGCTAGTCACACGGACCCCTGCCAACTATGGTAAGGTCTGCTGTATAACAGGCTACAAGGTGAAGGCATGTAAAAATTGCTATCATCAACACAACCCTCCCTGATGACTTCAATGCATTCTATGCCAGTTTCAAGCACGAGGTCAACAAGAGCATGCCTTCTACCCCTACCTTCGAGGTCACCACTGTAGGTGTCAAAGCAGTCTTCTCAAAGGTCAATCCACAGAAAGCAACTGGCCCAGCTGAGATACCCGGACAAGCACTCAACTCCTGTGTGGACCAGCTGGCAGGGTATTTACAGACATCCTCTACTTCTCTTTACAACAAACTGAGGTCCCTATTTGCTTCAAGAAGATGACCATCACCATGGTACCAAAGAAAAGCCAGGCAGCGTACCTTAACAACTATCGCCTGGTGAGTGTGACATCCATCATTATGAAGTGCCATGGCACTAATCAATTCTGGCCCCCCAGATTACCTGGATCCATTACAGTTCACCTACCACACAATAGGTCCATAGTAGATGCCATCCCCCTGGCCCTGCACTCAACCCTGGAAAACCTAGATAATAAAGACACCTATGACTGACTCCTATTCATAGACTGCAGCTTAGCCTTCAACACCCTTATTCCGATTAAATTCTTCTCCAAACTCTGTGGTCAGAAGCTTGGCTCCTCCCTCTGCAACTGGATCCTGAACTTCCTAACCCACAGACCACAATCAGTAAGGATAAGCAACAACATCTCCTCCACGTTCATCCTCAACACCGGTACACCACAATGTTGTGTCCTCAGCCCCTTATACTCCTTATACACTTCTGACTGCGTGGCCAACTTGATTTTCAAGTTCGCTGATGACAACAGTATAATGGGTCGGATCTCAAACAATGATGAGACAGAGTAAGGAAAGAGATAGAGGATCTGATGTGATGACAATAATCTCTCCCTCAATGTCAACAAAACAAAGGAGATAGTCTTCAACTTCAGGAAGTGTAATAGAGGACATGTCTCTGTCTACATCAAAGGGCTCGAAGTAGAAATGGTCAAGAACTTCATGCTTTTAGGCATCCAGATCACCAACAATCTGTCCTGATCCGTCCATGCTGACACTATAATCAAGAAAGCCCATCAAAATCTCTACTTTCTTAGCAGTCTAAGGAAATTTGGCATGTCTGTTATGACTCTCACCAACTTTTACAGATGCACCACAGAAAGCATTCTTTCTGGTTGTGTCACAGCTTGGTATGGTTCCTGCTCTGTCCAAGACTGCAGGAAACTAGAAAGGGTGATGAACAAACCCCAATCCATCACTGAAACCAGCCTCCCAACCACTGACACTGTCTACACTTTCTGCTGTCTCAGAAAAGCAACCTGTATAATTAAGGATCCCACACACCCTGGATATTCTCTCTTCTAACTTCTTCAGTCGGGAAAAAGATACAAAAGTCTGAGAACATGTATCAACCAACACAAGAAAAGCAGATTTTTGAATGGACCGACCTCGTATTTGGTTGATCTTTCTCTGCATCCAAGGTATGGCTGTAACACTACATGCTGCAATCTTTCCTTTCCTTTTCTGTGAACAATATGCTTTGTCTATCTAGCACGCAAGAAACAATAACTTCTAGCGTATATTGATACATGTGACAATAATAAATCAAATCAAAAGGATTTTGTATTGGCTTCATCCCTGCTGCCTTCTCCCTCACCTCATGGCATTGGGCACTGTATCTCAGCTTATCAATGACACTGCTCCCTGCAGGAAGTACCCACAGGGGCTGACCAGTTCTCCTGCTTGCTACTCCCTCAGCAAGTTGTCACCTACTGTCGGAGGCCCCATCACATATGGAATTCAATTGTACTTTGATCACTTTTTCCCAGTAGACTTTTTACTGATTACTAATTAATCCTGCCTCATTGCACAATACTAAATCTAAAATATCTTTATCCTTAGTTGGCAATGTATCGTCTCAGGAAACCATTAGAAATGTATTCTACAATTCATCTTCCAGACCACCTTGGACAATTTAATTGGGACAGTCTGTATGGACATTAAAGTCCTACCCAATTATTATGTTGCCTTTGTTACAAACTCATTTATTTCTTGCTTAATGTTCTGTTTAATGGCACAACCCATTTTCTGATATTTGTTATTCCTAATCTCAACCCAAACTGATTATACCACCTAATCCTCTAAGTAAGATCATTTATCCCTATAGAGTTGATGTCATTCTATAGTCTGTGAAGAAATCTGTGAAGTGTTGTTGGTCAGTAGAAAACCAGGATTTTAAAAAGAGGTGAGAGATGTGGAACAAGATGGAATGCCAAAGGAGAAGTGGCCAGAAGAGTATGAAGATGAGATTTGCTGACAATTGCCAAGTACAATCATGGTTTGACCAGGACAGATGATGGAAGATGATGCTTGGATTGGCGGGTACAGAGGAGCAGTGCCAGGCAATACAACAGGACATAGATAGGTTGGTAGACTGGGCAGATAGATGGCAAATGGAATTTAATCCGGATAAATGCGAGGTGATGCATTTTGGCCGGAAAAATGTAGAAGAGAGGTATAGGATAAAAGGTAAAACTATAAGGAGCATAGAGACGCAGAGAGACTTGGGGGTGCAGGTTCACAAGTCTCTGAAGGTGTCCTCACAGGTGGAGAAGGTGATAAAGAAGGCGTATAGTATGTTAGCTTTCATAGAAAAGGGTATAGAATACAAGAGTAGGAGTTTGATGTTGCAATTGTATAGAAAGTTGGTTAGGCCTCACTTGGAATACTGCGTCCAGTTCTGGTCGCCGTACTATCGGAAGGATGTGGAGTCCTTGGAGAGAGTGCAGAGGAGGTTTAACAGGATGCTGCCTGGTATGGAAGGACTGTCTTATGAGGAACGATTAAATAGACTGGGGTTGTTTTCCCTTGAAAGACGTCGGCTTAGAGGGGATCTCATAGAGGTGTATAAGATTATAAGGAGTATAGATAGAGTAAATGGAGGTAAACTTTTTCCACCTTTAGAAATGGATAGGACGAGGGGTCATGGCCATAGGGTGAGGGGGGCTATGTATAGGACGAATATTAGAGGGCAGTTTTTCACACAAAGGGTAGTGGGGGTGTGGAATGCACTGACGAGTAAGGTGGTGGGAGCAGGCACGCTGGGGCTGTTTAAGGGTCTCTTGGACAGCCACATGAGCGTTATGCAGATAGAGGGATATGGTAGGACTGTTTAACTATGGCTTTTTTTTCCACAGGTAATTCGGTCCATACTTGACCAACAAGGAGCATGCATTCGGCAGGTGGTGCGAGGACAGCTCTTGGATGTTGATTCATGCGTTGCCTGGTGCTTCATGTCGTAAATGAGTGCTTTATCTGACCATCTGAAGGGCACCATGACAGCTCAGTGACTATCGCTGTAGCTGTGCAGACACTTGGAATTGGACCGGTGTCTGCGGGAGTTTGCGCGTTCTCCCCGTGGTTGCGTGGGTTTTCTCCGGGCATTCCGGTTTCCTCCCACATCCCAAAAAATTCGCTCTTAGGCTGATTGGGAAACAAATTGTCCCTACATTGAGACTCTTCCATATTAGGAATAACCTAAAATTAGAGTAGGATAATGCAATTGTTACTATATAGTTATGACGGCGGCGCAGGCTCGTTGGGCCGAAGGGCCTGTTTCCCGTGCTGTGTTGCTCTATAAAAAAAAGTTTTAGCCAAATGGCAAGGCTTTAGCAGGGGAGGCAAAGTGTTGTTACACATGCCTGGTTTCTATCAAGGCAATGAAATCAGTGCCTTCATCCACAGGTCATGAATGGCAAGAGCATTGCTTGCAAATCAAAAGATATGCTACAAAAGGATCTGGAGAGAGAAACTGACAGTTGATTTGCTGTAAGGGAACTCTCGTTCTTCTATCCAGCTACTCATACTTTGCTCCCTTCCAGAGACCAGACAAAGATTTTCAGTTTTAAGTCAATTTTTATTCAAGCTCTATTAGGGAGGCCTGCATTCACAAAATGGTACACAGACTTCCTGCTGATCTTGCAAATAATTTTCATATATCAATCACAAGTATGCATTTATTCTTAAATTGTTGATATCCAATTACAACCATTTGATTTGAGTTATTATTGTCATATGTATTAGCATACAGTGAAAAGTATTGTTTCTTGCATGCTTTACAGTCAAAGCTATTAGTTATTAGCTTTAGTTTTAATTACATAATTTATGTCAAATGAGTATGGTTAACCAGTTACAATCTCTAAACACCTCCTTAATTATGATACTCAATTACTAATGAAACACACCTACATGGCTAACCATCCAAACATTGATACCTGTAGACCTTGTTATGGTATTCCCCTTCTTTTTATCAAAGTTCTCATTCTCTTGTCCCTTGGTGAGCTTGTTTGTTCTACCTATCTGTAACTTTAGGAACTGCGCAGAAACAACTTTGCAATAGTTTTCCAAGGAATTCTGCTAAAAACAGTTCACAGGGAACTCAACTGTATTCAACAATTTTAACCCCATTGTCTGCTCTCAGGAGTCATGGGATCAAGACACACTGAGTAGGGGGATTGCTGAGGGAATGAGACAGTTGGGGGTTTCTGCTCCTAAGGAGGCAGTGAAATGTATCTCAATAAGGTCCTTTGAAGAACGCCAAGAGTAAGTACAAAGATAACCTATGAGTTTATTCAAGAGAGATTAGTCAAATATGACAAATCCTTCCCAAATCCATTCTGATTACCTTTGATGATGTGTAACACAAAAATCATTACAGAAAGAGAATGCATGCACAGATAAATATTGAAATTAGTAACTGGTTATAAGTTTACATAAGTATTATGCCTAAACCTGGCATTGTGAAGTCATGTTTTATGACTCATTAAATACTGTAAGGCAACGTGACAACCCCTTGCATTTACATTCTCCAGAATGACAGCTGCAAGAAAGATATATTTCATAATCTTCTTTAAATAATAACTGAAGTCACTTTTTTTATTGGTGCCCTTATTTCTGTGCAGAAACTGAATATTAATATATTCTTCTGTGTTGGGATATTGAGTGATGCAGTTGAAGATAATTTTGAAATAAGCTCTTAATAACTGGATCGTCAGAAAAGATGTATTGAAGATGGGTTTAGAAGATGGAAAATCTAATCAGACAGCAAAGTGATTCTAGATAAAAACTGGACTGTTGGCACTTCCAACAGTTTCATTTAAAATCCAGCATCTGAAGAAGCTTTAATATAAAATTAAGAAGTAATCCAAAGCAATATGCATTGCAATACAATGCTGCCTCACACACTGAAATTATCTTTGGCTTCACCCTTCCCATGATGTGGAGATGCCGACGTTGGACTGAGATAAATACAGTAAGAAGTCTCAAAACACCAGGTTAAAGTCCAACAGGTTTATTTGGTAGCAAAAGCCATTAGCTTTCGGAGCACCTTCTGCTCCTTCGTCAGGTGAGTGGGAGTTTTACTCACAAACAGGGCATATAAAGACACAAAGTTTACAACAGGACTTTAACCTGGTGTCGTGAGACTTCTTACTGCGCTCACCCTTCCCATACAGACCATTAAAATGAGAAATATTGGGGGCAATTTTCCCTACTCACAATGTCTGATACAGATCACGTTGATCTGGGAAAATAACATCCAGGCCTAAAGATCAGGCAATGTCCATTGGGCAGCCTGACTGTGGTCACCAAGCACCTGTTGATGGTTCACTAATGTTCTTAAGGGAAGGAAATCTGCTGTCCTTACCTGGTTTGGCCTACATGTGACTCCAAAGCCATAACAATGTGGTTGACTTCCAACTGTCTCCAGAAACTAGGGGTGGGTAACAAATGCTGGCCAGCCAGCAATGTTCATGTCCCACAAATGAATAAGAAAAAAATTGACACACAAGCAGTGCCAGTTAGGCATCACTGATGCAAGAGAGGCTTTGCCAAAGGCTGGAGACTGAGTAGGTGCTATGACGGGAAAGGGGGGTGCGAGGAAAGTGTCATGAAGGGGGGAGGTGCTATATGGGGGATGGCTGTGGTGGGGGTCTATGCACGGGAGAGTATCTTGATTGTCATGACAGGGGTTATGTCAGGGGTGATGTTGGTGCTACATCTTGGAAAAGGCCCAATGCCCTGACATGGCGACTCTTGGGGTTGCTGATAGAGGGGTTCCAATGTCTGTAGGAGGAAGTAAGTGGTCTCCCAGTGCACTATGAGATTGGGGCATACATGTAAAATGGCACCCAAGCTGGGTGTATCAGTGTTAGGCCTCAATTCCCTAGTATCCAAAAAAGTGACTGAGTGTAGGATAATTATAGTGTGGATCGCGCCTGTGGGACCAGCTTGGATTCTCGCCGTTATGACACTTAGATTTTGGGAGAAAATTCTGTTCAATATTTAGCATCCCATTTTGCCCTGTTCAGCCATTAAGAAGGCATATGACACTTCACGCCCGATTTGGTGGATTTGAATTTGGGAATATTTCAGATGCAACTTTTAGACCTGTTCTCCGGTGCCCCTATACACATTCTGCCTGGAAAACAATCAGCGATTCTGAATGGCACTGCACAAACCTGTGGACGAGACTTATCGCATCCGAAACACTGCAGCTCCAATCAACATATCCAACTACATACACACAGAAAAACAAAGATAGAATAACGCTCCCCTATCACATCGCGCTTGGGCCAGATAATGCCTCTCCTGGCCCTCACACACATTGTCCCACCACACAACATTATTGACTCCTTATTCCCCCACCTGCCAGCCACCCAGACCAATCATGGCTTCCTCCGCTCCTTCCCCCTCCCAACAATCTCAGGCATAGTAGTAATACACCCTCCTGCCCTCTTCACTCATCTCAGGTAGAGTGGCAAAGGATCTCTCCTTTCCCCTCACTCATCTCAGGCAGAGAGATGCACCCTCTCCCCTCCACCCTACAGATATCAGGCAGGATGATCCCTCTCATCCCCTCCCCAGACCCTTCTCTGCAGGTCCACCATCTCCTCTGGACTCTGATGGCAGTGTGACACCTCCCTCTCTCTCCCCTGTCCTCAATCACTGAGCCACTCATCCACCACTCAATTCCCTTCCCATCAGCACACTAGCAAGTGCTCACTTGCCTTCCCCTCAATGCTAACATACAAATTGCATGTAATTTGTTGGAATGTTCTGCCAAACTGCCTGCAGCTGGTCTGCCTTAATGAGGAGCAGCTCCATTAAAAACTCAAGAATGGACAGGCAGGCATTCCTGCACAAAATGTGTGCATGACCAGCGCCCCCCTGATTTTTTGAGAGCGACCTGGGGAGGCTGCTGGATGCAGCAGAGGTGAAGTGAAACACTCTATTACTCCCAGGAGGATGCAGACCCAGGGAGGCTGATGGAACTGACGCCTTGGGAGGAAGTTGCCACCTCGGTTATTGCCAGAGCACTGGTTCCCTGAACTGGTAAGCAGTGCCGGAAAAAAGTCAATGACCTCATCTATGCAGCAAAGGTCAGTGCTGAACCCCATCTTGCATCTTTCCCCATGTCTCCTCCAGATCCTCCCATCCCCAGCATCCTGCATACTCCCAGCTCTTGACTCCCAATCACCTCCTTCCTTTCCCCCAATGAGCCCCACTGTGCTTACCATCTAAGGGCCATCACCCTCTGCAGGAGTAACTCCACCATTTCTTTCATGGCTCCTTGAGTCTCCACAGAGAAGACTGACCACAACACCCGTAAGAGGATGAAGACAGGTATGGCGAGCCAAACCTCCGAGTCCTCCCCCTTTGAGGAGCGGGCACTGGAGATCTCCAGAGAAGAGGAGATGCGGACTGTCAGCAACAGCATGGTTGGTCTGCCGTCAAGACGTGAATACCCATCATTCCTTCAGCCACTTTGAGGCAACTTCTTGGAGCACAGGTTTTGGGTACAAGTGGCAAGGTATAAAGGAGACATATGAGAGGCATGTTTGGTTGGATAAAGAGGGGACTGGGTGCCTGGAACTTACTGCCAGGGGAGATTGTGGATGCAGATATGAGAGTGACCTTTAAGGGACATCTCTACAGCTATGTGGATGGGATGGGAAGAGGCCTTTGGTCCCCGGAAGAGTGGGGGGTTACAAATCAGCTTGGTCACTACAGGCTTGGAGGGCCAAAGGGTTTGTTCCCATGGTGTAATTTTCTTGGTTTTTTTTTGTTCAACGTTCAATGGAGAAATATGAATAACGTGTTTGGCATCACGGATTCCTTTCCCTCCCTTGTATTTAAGCTTGTGTCATATGTTGCAGGGACAGATCCCTTGGGTTTTCTGGACTACAGGCCCTGGCTACAGCTCCCATCCCACCTGGTTCAGACAGCTCAGATGAGTTCTTGGAGGATGCGAGTGAAGGGAACTCTGAGGGTGACATTGTTTTGGCATCAGCTCAGCATCCTAAAAACTGATACATCTGTGAGTCCAGTTAGCATTGAGGCTTCTGGGTCACTCTCTGGTGAGCACGACACATCTAATAATGTACATTGGGTAGAGGAAGAAATGTCTGAGGCCTCTAGCATGCGGAGGTCTATCAGAGAGAGGACTCAGCTGGCCCCAGGCTCCATGTTGGTTCTCTGAAATCACTTCGCCCTCAGCTGCTGGAGATGCACTAATAGAGCCAGGAGATGCAGGAGGGGCTGAAAGCCACACTGGCCCGACTGTGAGACTATTGGAAGAACTCCGAAAGTCAGCTATTGCCTGTCTTACCTTGTCTTGCATGCTTTCCATGGTCAAGACCATGGTCCATGGTCATCTGCAATGGAAAGCCCGGGCCAGGGAATCTTCACCATGAGTGGCAGGCTCTAAGTGATGCCTGAGCCACAGCAGGCCATAGCAGAGTCCCAGAGGACCACAGCCAAGTCACAGTGGGCCACAGCAGAGTTCCAGATGGCATGACTGAGTCACAGCAGCCTATAGCTGAGGGACTGAACAGACTTCTTGAGATTCTGCGGTCCATGGCTGAATCTCAGCAGGCTATGGCAGCAGCTGTTGAGAATGGCCCAGTCTCAGAGGTGGTTCCCGACTCAAGTGGCCATCACAGAGGACTCAACCACCATGGATAAGACAGAGATAATCCTCCAAGATTGGCAGTGTCACATGATGAAGGAGCTTCTGAGCTCCTGAAGCATCGCCATCCCATGGAGTGATTAAGGACCCACAGGCACCCCAAGGGAAGAGAAAGAGCTTGAGCCTATGCCAGAGCCTTCCAACCAGAAGACTGTGGTTGTGGCTACTCCTTCTGAGTACCTGCTTCCTGATACCTGGACACCCAACTTTACCGACACTTTCCCTTTTACCATTGCGCTTGCCAATCGGGAATAGGCATGAATCAGATGTGCTCAATAAAAGTCCGATTTGGGCACTCCATCAGTGAGGGTTAGCATGGAGGTATGTGCATAGCGTTTGACGGCTCTCTGTTACTCACAGGTATCCTGTTGTGGCGGCCATTTTATGTCCCAGTTGGTGACAGCTCTGCGAGTGCTGGGGAAGTGAGGTGGCTGTTGCACTGCAGGGTCTCCGATGTCCGACTTGAAGTGCAAATCTGGGTCTTAGCACTGACCTCGGATCTTGCGATGCTGCTGGGTCCAAGTGTGCACAGCTCAATTCCAGCTCTAGGATATGCACAAAGCCCTTGCACTTCTTTGTGGATTCTGTAGGAGGGCCTTGAAGGTGACAAGTGTACAGACAATCGCCCCCTGCACATTAGGCATCCCTGCAATAGCTGCGAAACCTGTAGCCTTGGCTTCTGGCTATGCCTGGTCCAGTTATGAACTGGTCAGCCTGAGCATACAAGGCTTCAGTGACCTGCCTCACACAGGTGTGCACAGCAAATTGGGAGACGCCACAGGCATCTCTGCTCAGGGTCTGGAAAAAATCAGTCACACAGAAGTTTAGAGCGGATGTCAATTTGACAGCCACTTCGAGTGCTCTTCCCACCTCTAGATGCTAGGTTCTGCAACAGGGTTGCACAGGTGTTGCATGGTCTCCTTTCAAAGTCAGAGATGGCGACAGCCAACAACTGGTCGAAGGACAGTCGTGCACTAAACTGCTGGAGTCTCTGTTACCTCCTTCTCCTATGCATCCCCTCTGGGTAAATGGTGGCCACCTCTTGCCTTAGGTGGCTGTCTCCCTCGGGCCACGGAAGTTGTAAGGCCTGAACATTCTGTGCCTGCAATTCTTCCTCCTGCTCCTCCTCCTCCTCCTCAGCTCCAGCAGCAGCCAAAAGACAGCTAGATCTATTGGTTACATAGAAAAGGCCATGTTTTCACTCTAAAGGGAAGGCAATAGCTGGGGGGATGGAAAGGAACACGTAGAGATTATGGAATGTTGCTTTCCTCTAGCACACCAACAGTCACAGCCTCCCCAGTTCCCCCACCCACAAGCTCTCCACAATCACAACTCCTTGCAAAGTTTAAGAGGCCAGAACAAGCAATTTGCAAGGGATCTGTGTACACCCTTCAGATGAAAGAGAGCTGAGTGCACTACGATGCAGTAACACACAAGACCCGAGGTCAGTCCTGAGACCTGGGTCCATGCTACAAGTTGGACATTGGAGACCCTGTAGAACAACAGCCTCCTATTTCTCCACACACTTGCAAAGCCACCACCAACTTAAGAAAATAGCCTCAACAACAAGACATCCATAGTAGCAGAGAGTCATCAGACATCTTGCACTTACCTCCTCACTAACCCTCACTGATAAGAGCATCCAAATTGGATTTTATTGAGCATGTCTGATTCACGCCGATTCCCGATTGGCGAACACAGTGGTAAAGGGGAAGTGCCGGTAAAGTTGGACGTGCAACCCGTTAATTTAATTTAAATACATTCAAATGCATTCAAATTGCCATTGTGCCTGTTTCGGGCCATTTTAGGCACTTGTAAAGGAGGAATAGGCATGGAGGCAATTACGGATTACCACTACTCGCCTCATGTCTGATTTTACCAAGTTTTTGTGCTCGAAAACGGGTGCAACTCAATGGGCCAGTCATTTCCTTTATTGATCATTCAAATCATTAGCACTACCCAGAACCATCTACTCTGTAACTGAGCATTAAAATCACTTTTTCTCAATAAAATAGTAAATTCAGCCTTGAAACCCTCCTCTTGCTAAGGTAATTTCCCTTCACACATTGCCATCTTACTTCCTTATTTTCCTAACTCCAAACTTCATGGCCTGGTCCTCGACTCCTCCCTCTGTGACTGGATCATGAACACAGACCACAAACAGTAAGGATAGATAACAACACCTCCTCCACAATCATCCTCAAGAACAGTGCTCTACAAGGTTGTGTCTTTAGCCCCTTAGTCAGCTCCTTTTCCACCTACTAATGGGGGCAAAGTACATATGATCAACAGTTTCAAGGTTTTAGGTGTCCAGATCATCAATAACCTGTCCTGGTCCCCCCATGCCAACACTATAGTTAAGAAAGTCTACTAATGCCTCTACTTTCTCAGAAGACTAAGGAAATTTGGCATGTCCATTGTCTCTCACCAGCTTTACAGATGCACCATAGAATGCATTCTTTCTAGTCGTATAACAGCTTGCTATGGCTCCTGTTCTACCCAAGACCGCAAGGAGCTACAAAAGGTCATGAATATAGTCCAATCCATCAGATAAACTTTCCATACATTGACTGTCTATACTTCCCACTGCCTCAGAAAAGCAGCTAGTATAATTAAGGATACGAGGCACCCCAGGCATTCTCTTTCCAACTTCTTCCATCGGGAAAAAGGTACAAAAGTCTGAGGTCATGTACAAATTGACTCAAGAGCAGCTTTCTCCCTCTGCTGTCTTAAGTGACCTACCTCACAACAAAGTTGATCTTTCTCTACGCCCTAGCTATGACTGTAACACTACATTCTGCATTTTCTCATTTCCTTCTCTGTGAACAGTATGCTTTGTCTGTTTAGCATGCACAAAACAATACTTTTCACTGTATACTAATTCATGTGACAATAATAAATCAAATCAAATCAAAATCAAATCTAAGATCTTTCCTCTATTTTTTTCCTATTCCCATCTTTCCAAACTTTTCCCTCCATTTCTCTTCACAACGTTTCCTTCCTTTTTCCTGTCTTGACTGTATCCAATGATTTTTTACAAAGAAACATAGAAAATAGAAGGAAGAGTAGACCATTTGGTCCTTTGAACTTGCTCTGCTATTCATTTTGATCATAGCTGATAATCAAATTCAATATCGTCATCCTGCCTTTCCCGTATCCTTGATCCCTTTATCCCCAAGAATTATACCTAATTTCTTCTTGAAATCAGAGAACCTTTTGGCCTCAACTAATTTCTGTGGTAGTGAATTCCATGCATTCACCACTCTGATGAAGAAATTTCTTCTCACCTCAGTTCTAAAAGATTTACCCCTTATCATCAAACTATGATCCCTAGTTCTGGCCTCCTCCACCATCAGGAACATTCTTCCTGAATCTACCCTGTCTAATTCTGTTAGAATTTTACAACTTTCTATGAGATTCCCTCTCACTCTTCTAAAGTCAAATGAATACAATCCTAACTAACTTAGTTTCTCCTCATATGACAAACCTGACATCTCAGGAATCAGCCTGGTAAACTTTCACTGCATTCCCTCTATAGCAAGAATAAGGACACCAAAACTGCGCTCAGTGCTCTAGATATGGCCTCACCAATGACCTGTACAATTGTAGTAAAACATAGCTCTTCCTGTACTTAAATCCTCTTGCTATGAAAGCCAGCATATCATTTTCCTTCTTTACTGCCTGCTGTACCTGCATGTTTACTTTCAGCAACTGATGCATGAGGTTTTGCTGAGTATCCACCTCTCTCAATTTACACTCATTCAAATAATAATCAGTCTTCCTATTGCTACTGAAGTGGGTAACTTCACAGTTATTCACATTATATTGCCACACATATGCCGATTCACTCAGCTTGTCCAAATCATGCTGAAGCAGCTCTGCATCCCTTTCACACCGAACTTTGTATCACCTGAAATTCGGAGATAACATATTTATGAAATTTGGAGATGATATATTTAGTTCCCTTTTCCAAATCGTTAATATATAATGTGAACAATTGGAGTACTAATACAGATCCCTGCAGTATCCCACTAGTCACTACCTGCCAATTGGAAAAAAGATCCATTTATGCTAACTTTTTGCTTCCTATCTGCTAACCAGTTTTTTATTCATCTCAATTCATTATCTGCAACCGCATACATTTTAACACTACATAGTAGTCTGCTATGCGAAACCTTGTTGAAAGCCTTATGGAAGTATAAATAGGCCACATCTACTAATTCTCTTTGGTCAGCTCTACTAGTTATATCCTGAAATAACTCCAATAGATTGATCAAGCCTTATTTCCCCTTTGTAAATCCATGCTGACTTCGTATGATTATGCTGCTGCTTTCCAAATGCTGAGCTATGAAATCCTTAATAAATGACTCTAACAACTTCCCCAGTAGTGACTTTAAGCTCACTGGTCTATAGTTCCCTGTTTTTGCTCTAACTTCCTTTTTGAATAGTGGGCTTATGTTAGCTCCCATCTAATCTATAGGAATCAGTCCAGAGTCCAAAGAATTTTGGAAAATGACCACCAATGGATCTACTATTTCCAGGGCCACTTCCTTAAATACTCAAGAATGAAGATTATCAGCCCTAGACATTTATCTATCTCAATTAATTAAATTCTACTTGGCTTAAGTGCTATGCTTGGTCTCAACTCTGTATGTACATTACAGGAGATTGATTAATATGTTATAATTTTAAAAAGGGTGCAGGACTAATGAAAACTGAAGTTCAAATTTTTGAAGGTGGAAGGAAATGTTGATGAAATTTTTAGTAAAATGTTGAAGTGTTGAAGTAATAGGCAAGAGTCCAGAAACTCAAGCAGAATTAGTTCTAGAAACTAGAGAATGAAGAGAAGTTTCCAGGAAGATCAAAGTAAATGTATTTTTTAATACTACAGATACTTTGGTCCGCCTTGTTGCCTAACAAGGGGCATACACACGATGGGTCGTGAGAAGGCTGCTCTTGGATTTTTCGAGAGTGTCCTAGTGCTTCACATTGTTAGTGTACGCTTGACCTGGACCATATGATGGGCAACACAACAGCTCAGTGACTATTGCTGTGCTGTGAAGATACATGGATTTGGGCCTGTGACTGTGGGAGTTTGCGCATTCTCCCCGTACTTGCGTGGGTTTTCTCCGGGTACTCCGGTTTCCTCCCACATCCCAAAGATGTGCTCTTAGACTGATTGGCAGAACAAATTCTCCCTAAATTGTCTCAGATTTGGTTCTAATGCATAGATCTATAAACATAGACAGGGATGACAGGGATCATGGGTAGAAATGGGAACATCAAGGTGGTGGCGTGGGCTCGTTGGGCCAAAGGGCCTGTTTCCCATGCTGTTTTGTTCTTTGTTCTAAAAAGAACAGAAACTCAAATTTTAGCAAGATATTATTTACTGAATTTAAAGACAAAACTAGAAAGGGAAGATTGGGTAAAATCATCTAGAGAGAAGATGTACATCTGGATAAATCATAACATCTGTGTCCTTATTCAGACCTTGCAGCAGGAATATTTGATTGGAAACTGTGTCACTGAGACATTGTGTGAAAGTTTGTGGCTATTCAAGACAATGGAATACTGAAAGGAAAGTTGGAAATCCTGGAAGTGGAACCTGGCCAGAAACAGCTGAGGGAAAGCATTGTTTGAAAGAAAATTCTAAGGTGTGTCTGTGAGTATAATTTGAAAACACTTATGTAGAACTCAGAGATCAGTGTGATGCGTTGGCTCATAGTGTAATGATCATCTGGAGGGATTTGAAGAGAAAACCCCAGAATATCGATTGAGTGGCATCTGCTAGTTGGTTTGAGGATAGGGTGTTGTCCAACCACAGTTAACTGTTGGATGAAAGGGACAGTGTGCTTACTGAAAATATTACAGTATAATGGCACAGTGACACAATGGTTAGCACTGCTGCCTCAACATGTTAGGGTCCTACGTTCAGTCTGTGCAGAGTCTATCTGTTCTCTTTGTGCCTGCATGGGTTTCTTCCAGATGCTCCAATTTCCTCCCATAGTTCAAAAGACATGCTGTTAGGTGCATTGGCCACACTAAATTCTCCCTCAATGTACTTGAACAAGTATTGGAGTGTGGCGACTCGAGGATTTTCACAGTAACTTCAGTATGTCTACTTGCGCCAGGGACCTGGGCTTGATTCCCGGGTAGGGTCACTATCTGTGCGGAATCTGCACATTCTCCTTGTGCCTGCAGGGTTTCCTCCAGGTGCTCCGGTTTTCTCCTACAGTCCAAAAGACATGCTGATTAGGTTCACTGGCCATGCGAAATTCTCCTTCAGTATACCTAAACAACCACTGAACTGTGGTAACTAGGGGATTTTAAGAGTAACTTCATTGCAGTGTTAATATAAACCTACTTTTGCACAGCACGGTAGCACAGTGGTTAGCACTGCTGCTTCACAGCTCCAGGGACCTGGGTTCAATTCCTGGCTCAGGTCACTGTCTGTTTGGAGTTTGCATGTTCTCCTTGTGTCTGCAGTTAGGTTGATTGGCTATGCTAAAATTGCCCCTTAGTGTCCTGGGATGTGTAGGTTAGGCGGATTAGCAGATAAATGTGTAGGAATAGGGGGATAGGGCCTGGGTGGTATTGTGGTCAATGCAGACTCAATAGGACGAAGGGCCTGCTTCTACACTGCAGAGTTCTATGATTCTACTCGTGACAATAATAATAAATAAAATATATTTTGTAACCTGTGTTATCCTTAAAATCTGTGTACATTGTGAGGGTAAGTGCATGTGAAGGAGTATTGTATTATAGTCAAACTTCTGATATTTTTCTCTTTTGTTAAAAACTAATTGGCAGTTCTGTGATTTTGTTCACTCATGTTTTTGTAAAAAAAGGTAAAAGTTATGCTCTTTTGAACCAGAACTCCTTTCTTGAACCTTCCTGTCCAGTACTAACATCAACTGGGATTGTAACAAGACATAGAGTTCAAAAACAAGAAAGGTCTCAAAACCTTTAGACTAGTTGGACCTCAGCAAAGGTATTATGAAAATCATAGGAGGATGTTAAGGCCTTGGAGAGGATGTAGTGGAGATTTGTTGGAATGGTATTATTGACAAAAGAAACTGGAGAAGGTGGGATTGTTTTAAGAGTCGAAAAAGTCTCGGGAATTTAATAAGGTGTTCACAATTATTATGGGTTTGATAAGTGGCTAGAGATAAACTGTTTTCACTGGTGAGAGGGTTAGTAACCAGA
Source organism: Sphyrna mokarran (assembly GCA_024679065.1). Classification (NCBI taxonomy): domain Eukaryota; kingdom Metazoa; phylum Chordata; class Chondrichthyes; order Carcharhiniformes; family Carcharhinidae; genus Sphyrna; species Sphyrna mokarran. The sequence goes on from JAGIQG010000007.1 coordinate 52,585,968, forward strand.
AGATTTAAAATATGTGATGGTACATGTGTTTTTTGGGGGAAATAAGATCACTATTTTATGTTAGGATGAAGCTCAATCCATCACACAAATCAGCTTCCCATCCCATTGACCCTGGCTACACTTCTCATTACCTCGAAAAAGCAGCCAGCATAATCAAGGACCCGATACAACCCAGACGTACTCTTTTCCACCTTCTTCTGTTAGGGAAAAAAATACAAAAATCTGAGGTTACGTATCAATTGACTCAGGAACAGCTTCTTCCCTTCTGCCATCAGACTTCTGAACAGACCTACGTCGCACTAAACTGATCTTTCTTGACACCCTAGCTCTGACTGCAACAATGCAATCTGGACCCTCTTCTTTCCTTCTGTATGAACTGTATGCTTTGTCTATATATGCATAAGAAACCATACTTGTTCAAGCAAAATTCAGTTAACATTCTCTGTGTAGGCTAAAAGGGTTTAAAAGCTGTTGCTAACTGAAGAATTTTAATTAAGAGTGAGGTCATCCCTGGGGTAGACAAGCTGAGAAGAGAGATTGAGAGAGAATGAAAGAGTTCCAAATGCAAGAACATTAGAATTTGTAGAATTCAGACCCAGTGTACTACAAGGATCTGTTTTAGGGCCACTGCTGTTTGTCATTTTTATAAATGACCTGGATAAGGGCTTAAAAAGATGTGTTAGTTAATTTGCGGATGACACTAAAGTCGATGGAGTTGTGGACAGTGCAGAAGGATGTTGCATGTTACAGAGGGATATAGATAAGCTGCAGAGCTGGGCTGAGAGCTGGCAATTGGAGTTTAATGCTGAAAAGTGTGAAGTGATTCACTTTGAAAAGAGTAATAGGAGTACAGAGTACCAGACTAATGATAACATACTTGGTAGTGCGGATGAGCAGAGAGATCTCAGTGTCTATGCGCATGGATCCTTGAAAGCTAGCACCCAGGCTAATAGAGTTGTTAAGAAGGTGTACGGTATATTAGTCTTTATTGGTAAAGGGACTGAGTTTTGGAGCTATGAGGTCATGTTGTAACTATACAAAACCCTGGTGCGGCTGCACTTGGAGTATTGCGTACAATTCTGATCGCCACATTATAGGAAGGATGTGGAAGCATTGGAAAGGATGCAGAGGAGATTTACCAGGATGTTGCCTGGTATGGTGGGAAGGTCTTATGAGGAAAGGCTGAGGGACTTGAAGTTGTTTTCGTTAGAGAGAAGAAGGTTAAGCGGTGACTTAATTGAGGCATACAAGATGATCAGAGGATTAATAGTGTGGACAGTGAGAGCCTTTTTCCTTGGATGGAGATGGCTAGCATGAGGGGACATAGTTTTAAATTAAGGGATGACAGATATCAGAGGTAAGTTCTTTACTCAGAGAAAAGTAAGAGCGTGGAATGCCCTGCCTGCAATAGCAGTGGACTCACCAACATTGAGGGCATTTAAATGGTCATTGGATAAACGTATGGATGATATTGGAATAGTGTAGGTTAGATGGGCTTTAGATTGGTTTCACAGGTGAACGCAACATCGAAGGCTGAAGGGCCTGTACTATACTGTAACCTTCTATGTTCCAAGTGGCTACATTTAAGGTGTTAGAGACAACTGTTTAACAGGGAATTTACAGACTGCAGCTTTGGCAAGCCTGGAGGTGATTTACTCACCACAGAATTCGCAGCCTCTGACCTGCACATGAAGCCAAAGCATTTAAATGGCTGATTCTGTTAATTTTCTAACCAACTGTAGCTCCCAGGGTGTTGATAGTGGAGATTCAATGATAGTAACACCATTTGAATATTATTTCTTGTTGGAGATGGTCATTGAATGGTAGTTTTGTGGCACAAATGTTACTTGCCACTTTTCAGCCCACACCTGACTATTGTCCAGTTCTTGTTGTGTATAGATATGGACTGCTTCAATTTCTGAGGAATAGCAAACGATACTGAACTTTCTGCAATTATCAGTGAACTTTCTCATTTCTGACCTAATCACAAAATGAGTGTACCAATGAAGCAGTTGTGTGGGCTGAGGATCCTACCTAAGGAACTCCTGTAGCAATGTCCCATGACCAATGTGATTGACCTCTAATGAACACAACTACCTTCCATCGTGCTAGTTATGACTTTAAGCAGTAGAGAGATTTCCACCATGATTCCTTTGGCATCAGTGTTTTGCCACAGCTCCATGAAGTTACACACAATGTCAAGGACAGTCACTCTCATTTTGCTGCTAGAATTTAACTCTTTTGTTCATACTTGGACCAAGACTGCAATGAGGTCAGGAGCTGAGTGGTCCAGGCAGGACCCAAGTTGTGTGACATATAACAGATTAATGCTGTGTAAGCGCTGTTGATAGCACTGTTGATGATACTCTCACTTTGTGATGATCGTGAATAGGCTGATGGGGCAGTAATTTTCATGGCTGGATTTGTCCTGCTTCTAGTGGATAGGACATATTTGAAAATTGCCAGGTAGTTGCCAGTGTCGCTGCTGTACTGGAACACCTTTGCTAGAGATGGAGCATAAGTCTTCAGTACTGCTGCCAGAATGTTGTCAGAGCACACTACATTTTTGGTATCTCGTGCCTTCAGCCATTTTTTGACATGACAATGGAATGAATCATAATGGCTGAAGATTGGAATCCATGATACTGAGCATCTCATGAAGAGGTTGAGTTGGATCATCCATTCAGTACTTCTGACTGAAGATTGTTGTAAATGCTTCAGACTTGTGTTTTGCACTATGTATGGGCTCCTCCATTTTGATGATGGGGATATTTTGTGGAGCCTCCTGCTCCTCATGTTAGTTCTTTAGTTACCCACCATCATGGATGCGACAGGATTGTAGGGCTTAGATTTGATCTATTGGTTGTGCAATCACTTAACTCTGTTATTTGCTGCTTCTGCATTTGGCATGCAAGTAATCCTCTGTTGTAGCCTCACAAGATTGACATATGATTTTTTTTAGGTATGCCTGATGCTGCTCCTACCAACCAGCCTGCACTTTTCATTGAATCAGTTCAGGATAAATAACTTCACTGTAGTGTTAATGTAAGCCTACTTGTGACAATAATAAATAAACTTAAACTTAAAACTGTTGATTATACTTTTATTATATTTAACCAGACTGATGAAAAAAAGATTAGTGATGAACATTCACATTCTTTGATATTTGTGCAGTAAAATTATTTTGCTTTAAAGAGTGAATGTTGCGGCTTCATTTTTTTTTAGTAGATATTGAAGTTTTCAAAGTTCCAAAAAAATCCAAGAAAATTACTGCTCTCTATTGAGATCATAACAAGTAATTAATTGTCCAAGGAGTCTGAGGATAAACAAGGATTTATTTTTACTCAGAGTTGATATGACCTGGAGTGCACTTCCTGTAAAAGTGATAGAAGTACATTCGATAATAACTTCCCAAAAGGAACTGAACTCTCATACTGAAGTACTCTATTCAGAAAGAAAAACAAATGCATGGCAATGGGGAAATATTGAATCCCAGACGTTATTTCTGTTTCTCTCTCCAATGATGCCAAAATTAATGAGTTTTTCCAGCATTTTCTATTTATGTTCCAAGTTTCCAGTATCTGCAGTATTTTTAATTTATTTTACTATTTTTAAGGAAGTTGTTATACATCTTCTCAGAGAAAAAAACATCTTTCTGCATTTGCAATTGCACAGCACTCTCAGATGGGTAATATAAATGCTGCCCAGCCAGTGACACCCATATCCCACAAGTGAATATTACAAAAAATCTAAGTAAGGAATGGATGTGATGATGTTAAGGGGAAGCAGAAAAAGTCTAAATAAAAACAGAAAAGAGAACAATACAAAGCTGACCTGTGATTATTTTAAATGATGAGGACATACCAAAATTGGACTAGAGTAAACACAGTAAGAAGTCTCACAATAGCAGGTTAAAGTCCAACAGGTTTATTTGGTAGCAAAATCCACTAGCTTTCAGAGCGTTGCCCCTTTGTCAAGTGAGTGGGAGTTCTATTCACAAACAGGGCATATAAAGATACAAACTCAATTTACAAAATAGTGATTGGAATGTGAGTCTTTACAGGTAATCAAGTCTTAAAGGTACAGACGATGTAAATGAAGAGAGCGTTAAGCACAGGTTAAAGAGGTGTGTATTGTCTCCAGACAGGACATTTAGTGAGATTTTGCAAGCCCAGACAAGTCATTATGAGGGTTACAGATAGTGTGACATGAACCTAAGATCCTGATTGAGACTGTCTTCGTGTGCGGAGCTCGGCTATCAGTCTCTGCTCAGCGACTCTGTGCTTCGTGTTTTGTGAAGCCGCTTGGAGAACATTTACCTGAAGATCAGAAGCCAAATGCCTGTGACCGCTGAAGTGTTCCCCAACAGGAAAAGAACAATCTTGCTGGTGATTGTCGAGTAGTGTTCATTCATCTGTTGTTGTAGGGTCTCTCCAATGTACCACGCCTCGGGTCATCCTTTCCTTCAGCGTATCCGGGTAAGCATTCTCCAAGGTGGCCTTCACCTGATGAAGTGGCAGTGCTCTGAAAGTTGGTGGATTTTGCTACTAAACAAACCTGTTGGACTTTAACCTGGTGTTGTGAGACTTCTTACTACATTATTTTAAATAGCAGATCTTCTGCAACAGCTTTTCTTCATACTATTTATCAGGTTTGATTACTCAAAAACGCCACTGATCCTAAATTTTACCTTTCACAGGGTGTAACTAACCCAAAATCTTGCCTCCTGTGTCTGTATTCTGTAATATTTCCCAATCCTTATCATCCACGTCCCTACTAATCTCCACTGATTTTCTATCCTCTACAGACACTGAATGTAAATTCTTGTTCCAAATACTTTCTTGGCTTCACCACTTCCTCTCTCTGTAACTTCCTGCAGCCACATTTGCTAGTATGCGCATTCTGCACTTCCAATTCCTTTGCAGTATGTCCTCTCTCCTCACCAGCTTCATTCACTTCATGGTCTCATGACCTTCCTCTCCTCTTTCAGTAGTCACCTTAGTCACGAATCATACTGATGTTACCCGTGAAAATGTTCCAACTGAAACACCTGTTCATGGTGATGTATAATTTTTTTTTAATGTTGTGAATCACGTAAAACTCCAGTGAGAAAGCAGTCCAGTCATCATATGAACAGTCATTAAAGAATATTTATGAACTTAAATGAAAAATACTAGTGAAAAGGACTACAATACTCTTAATACACTTCAGTACATGAATAACTAAACACACACCCAGTTTATGTAGATAAACTTACTCCAAAATATATCAACAATCCCTGAATTCGCGAAAACTTTCCTTTCCCAAACAACATTTGAATTAAATATATCAAAAAGTCAAACACAGCTTATAGTTACCACACAATACAGGGCTGATGATCAAGTCCGGGAATTGTCTTCTCTTTGTCCAGCGAAGATATTTAAAATGCCTTTACAAAGGTTTCCTCCAATGCCTTAGCTCTAAGGCTTTGATGTAACATTATAGCATCTCTGAGAAATAAAAGATGTTATATGACCCCTTAGCTGTGAAATGGATCCTAACCTCCTCGCTGTGAGATATGGACTCGCTTCTGATTTTCCATATTTGTTACTTCAACCTCGAGACTTGGCTGACTACAGAAATTGGATTACTTCCTTTTGTGGAGTTCGACATTTCTATAGCCTTGAATCAATCATTTAGGTAAACTGTTTCTGCTCGTATAATTTCTATAGTAGTCATCTAAGTAAACCGTTTCTACTACTAGAGCAATTCACACCTGATCATCTCTAAATGTTTTCACACAGTTGGAGTGCTCTGTCCACTTTTTGAGTCTTGCTTGCTCATGGAAATGCTGGCTGTTCCTGTTGCTAGGCAGATTTCTACCTTTCGGGCCTTTTTAAATTCTTGTTCCTGTTGCTGCAAGGGAAATCCCTGACATCTTGAAAGCTAGACTTCACCATCACCAGTTAAGTATCTTAACCTATCTTTCATCTGATTTCATTGCTTGGCATCAATTCATATGTAGAAAATCCTACAGTGCAGAAGGAAGTAATTCAGCCCATCGCGAGTATACAAAACACAATCTCAGCCAGACTCAGAGATTTACCTTAGCTAGTGCCCCTTACAGGGGCAATTTAGCATGGCCAATCCACCTAACCCATACATCTTTGGCATATGGAAGGAAACCGGAGCACCTGGAGGAAACCCATGCAGACAGGGGGAATATGTGCAAACACTACACAGACAGTGACTCAAACAGGAAATCAAACCCAGGTCCCTGGCACTGTGAGGCAGCAATGCTAACCACTACACCGCTGTGTCACCTGTCTAAAAAATTCTTTGGGATATTTGGTTACATTTAAGATAATAAAAATGCAACTTGTTTCACTCAAAAAGTTATCAATCTCAGGGTGGAATCAGATATTTTGGGTAACACAAAGGCAATTCCATAGTTGGCAGGGGTCTATCAGAAAATCACCCAATATAAGGTTTTGGGGGAACATCTGCTTTTTAATTTCTACAGTTTTTCTATGGATTAATATTTCAGAAGTAAACATATCTGACCCATCTTACTCTAACTCAATATCAGCAACAACAACAGTATTATCTTCATCCTGTCATAAAATCTATTATTTTGCAATTGATCCAGCAGCAATATCCAGGCAGAATCTGACTGTCTGCTATCTTAACATGCTGTTCAATTCTGAGCTGACTTCTAACTCCCATATCCTATGCATCATCATGCTGCTTTCAGTCAGTTTTGCAACACTGCCTCCATCAACGTCAGTCTCAGAAAGCCATAAATATAGTTTTGTCAATTCATATCTGACTTCACTTGCTGCTTTGCAATCTCCATAATCCCAATGTTTAAAACTCTGCATTATCTTCTGCACTCCCATTTCAACATTTTCATCTTCATTTGTGCATCTCCTCAACATATTGATTTCAAAACTCTTGCCTTTAGTTCAAAACCCTTGATAACTTTGTCCCCTCCTCTGGCATCATATCACTTTCTAAGTGGCCCATTCCCTGACTCCAGCTCTCTATGTGCCCAGTCTTTCCTTTGGCACCTACGTTTGTGAACAGAAAGTTTTGGACTGCTTCAAACCTGAACTCTATCTCATGCCATCTCCTCCACCAACATCAAAGTCTCTCCACCTTTAAAGAAGAACCTCATGAAAGGAAAAATGCAATCTTTGAGACCTAACAGATGGAGATATCCCTCCTGAAACTCTTGACAAAATGTCAAGTCCCCATTCCTTCATGTTTTCATAGAAACCTGACAGTACAGAAAAGGACGTTTGGCCCATTGAGTCTGCACAACCACAAACCCATCCAGGTCCTACACTCATATCCCTACACACTTTACCCACTAATCCCTCTAACCTACACGTTTCAGGGCCACTAACGGCAATTTTTAGCATGGCCAATCAACCTAACCCCCACATCTTTGGACTGTGGGAGGGAAACCTGAGCATCCAGCGGAAACCCACGCGGAGAACGTGCAAACTCCACATAGACAGCGAGCCGAGCCGGGAATCGAACCCAGATCCCTACTCGAGCTATGAAGCAGCAGTGCTGAACACTGCTTACCGTGCCGCCCCGTGTTTTGCAAATGACAGGCAGACGTTTCCGTGCGTTTTAATTTCTGTCAGGGCCCAGCGGGACAGAGTGAGTCAAGCTCCTGTTTTGTCAGGTTGGCTGAGTGTGAGGCCAGGCCTAGGTGGCGCCTGCGCAGTGGCGGCGGCCCGGCTGGCTTCCTCTGAGGGGTTTGAACAGGAAGGCGGACATGTTGATCAGGAAAAGAAAGTTGCATTTGACGGGTGCGTTTTCAGGAAGAGAAGAAAAGATTGTCCTGCATCTTCGTCGCCGCCTTTGAGAGAGAAGCCGGTGATTAACAACCCGCTTTTGTTTCCCCCCCCCCCCAATAAAAGTCTCGTTGAGGTTTTCGAGCTGGCTGCTTATTTGCGAACCGAGTTTTATGTGAAGCGATGGGCATACAGGATGTTAAATGCGCGCCGTGTTAGCTGCTGTGAAGAAATATTTGCAGAAGTTCGTTTTCCTGGGCTGAAGCTGTCAAGAGACCAGATGTGCTGCTCAGGCCTGTAACTTGAGGCTTAGCAAGGTGCTTTCTTCAGTATCAACTGTCATTTTAAACCAAATTATCCATTTCTACTGTTTTAAAATAACGAGTTGACGAATCTATACATAAATAAATATATTTTCAGTACTTTTTTTTGTAAACGAGCCACTGCCCTGTTGAGACTTTGAAGAGGAACTTGAAACTTGAAAAGTTTTTTTTCTTCTATTTATTTTTTCTCTACGTATATAATTTATAAAGAAATATGCGACTGATAATTCGCAGAAGCTTCCTGAAAGTTTTTATGGTTCCGATTGGGGGAAAAAAAGACTTGGGTGAAATAATGCTGTGAAGCCGTTTGCATCGACTTTCAGATACATCTATCCTTGCTGAATATTCCGTGAAGAGGTTGACAAGACACGTCGGAAGTGCTAATTTTGTAACGATATTGTTTACTTTTTGATTGGGACGAAACTTTATAAAATAACGTGGACACAATGTCATCTGGGGAAAGTTTAGAGGCTCGGTTTGAAAAGATCGAATTGATGTTAAAAGATCCCAAGTGCGAAGTGAACAGTGAATGTTTGCTGGTAAGTGAGTTTTCTCTTGATGCTCTAATTAAGTTGACCAGAGGCTTTAATATGATCTTCACGTTTCAAGGCAAGGTTGTGTTCTTTATGTTACTTTCTACAGATATAATGTGTAAGATCAATGAGGATTTTGCTTCTAATCTAATCAAATCTGGTGAATTCATGGTTATATAAAAATAAACCAGTGTCCAATATATTGAATGTGCTATATCCTGAGTAGGTGTTCTTATAATGCATGATAATGCTTTTTGCTTAATAACAGATCAAAAGAATTTCGTTACTTTAGTTGAAAAATCAGATCGGTTTAAACCTGTAAATCATAATAACATGATTTGAATCATCACTGTTGATAGGCATCAGTAGGGAGTATTGATTGCAATATGTGCATTTTCCATCTACAAGAGGCTTATGCTGCTACAAGTGTTGCAGAAAAAAGTTCAAATTTATATATCCAAATTGTTATTAGATAGTTTTTGATATTTCTGGCAAATCAGGAATGAGATTTACCAGATGCATCTTTTAAAGTCGATAGCTAACATTAACTAGAATAACATAGAGTATAATTTGGAGCGAGAGATCAAAATATTTCTTAACATTTTCACAATTTTTCATCTTAAGTGAAAAATCTTTTTAATTTTTCTGAAATATGTTAAAGGATGCTCGTACAATACTTCAAGTTATGGTGTTACCAGTTTTCTCAGGAAGGGCTTTCTGGGACTTTGACTTGGTGACAATGTGGGAATGTAGACATGTAAGGATTTTGCATTAGTGTTAGTTCCATAATATTTATTTCTCTTATCCTTTATGTTATGAATTATTGAAGAGCTGGGAGACATTACTGAGATGTATTTGGTGAGTTTTTGTTAGGTATGCATACTGCAACTTGGTGAAAAGGACAGATATTAAGTCTAGTGGCTGAAGTGCCGGTTAAGAGAGTGCTGTGTGAATATTTTTGAATTTCTTGAATTTGCATTAATTCAATGAATTCATGAGCATTTCATCATGCATTTTAGATGCTAGCCATGCCTCGGAGTCAGAAGGTTCTGAGTTCAGATGCTATTTCTGAGACTTGCTGACATAATTTAGGTTGACAGTGCAATATGGAGGGAGTACTCAGGTAGTATGGTGGCACAATGGTTGGACCTGGGTTCAATTCGAACATTGTGAGTTTGCATGTTGTCCCTGGGTCTGAGTGAGTTTCCTTTGGGAGCACCAGTTTCCTCCTATAACCCAAACGTATGTAGATTAGGTGGATTAATCATGGCAAATGTGCAGGATTATGGGGATAGGGAGGAGTGGAGGGGAGGGCCTTGATGGTATGATGCAGATTCAATGAACCAAATGGCCGCCTTCTGCACTGTAGGGATTGTATGGTTCTATGGTCCTGTTGGCATGCCAACTTTTGGAAGAAATGGAATCATCCACTTAGCAAAATTCCATCTGCCCCTTGGGTGAGTGTAAAAGATCCTATGGCATGATCTGAAGAAGAGTTTTCTTCATTGTCAATAGTTTTCACTAAAACAATTATCTGGTCATTTGTTGGAGCTTCGTGTTGTGTTTCCTGCACTATAACAGTGACTATGCTTCAAGAAGTACTTAATAGTCTGTAAAACATGTTGGAATGCACAAAGGTTGTGGAAGGATTTATATAAATATATGTTGTATCATAAACATGACTTATGCTTTCATAGATGGTGAGGTTTGGGAGGGACTGTGATCATAGGGCATTCTGCTTCAGTAGTGCCTTTTAGTCATTTTTGTTGCTTATGTCTGATGTAGCTAAACACTTTGCTGACCTCCAAGATATTGAGAAAGGACTTGATGGTGTTGCAGTTGAAGATTGGGGAGGTGGCTGGGCTTTCTAGTTGGAAATGGTTATTGCCTGGTATGTAATGTAGTGCTAATTTTATTTTGTCAGCTCAAGTCTGGATATCATCCAGATCCTGCATTATGCTGGCGTTTTCTGGTACATTTCTAATAACCATGAAGCTTAGTTGTTTGCTACAACAACAGCAACTTGTATTAATGTGATACTTTTAACCTAAAGTGTACCAAAGCATTTCTCAAAAGCATTACTTGATGGACTGAGTTATAAGGAGAGGCTGAATAGACTGGGACTTTTTTCTCTGGAGTGTAGGAGGCTGAGGGGTGACCTTATAGAGGCCTATAAAATAATAAGGGGCATAGACAAGGTAGATAGTCAATATTTTTTCCCAAAGACAGGAGAGTTTAAAACTAGAGGGCATTGGTTTAAGGTGAGAGGGGAGGAATACAAAAGTGTCCAGATGGGTAATTTTTTCACACAGGGTGATGAGTGTCTGGAACAAGCCGCTAGAGGTGGATACAATTTTATTTATTATAAAAAGCATTTAGATAGTTACATGACTTCTAAGAGTATAAAGAAATATGGGCCAAATGTGGGCAATTGGGATTAGCTTAGGGGTTTTTTTTAAAAAAAAGGGCGGCATGGACAAGTTGTCCAAAGGGCCTGTTTCCGTGCTGTAAACCTCTGACTCTAAAATAAAATTTGACACTGAAAATATTAGGCAAATGACCAAAAACTTGGTCACAGAAGTAAATTTTAAAAAGTTTCTTAAAGGAGAAGAGTGAGGTAAGGGGTTTAGGATGGCATTTCTGGAGCTGAAGGCCCAGCCTCCAGTGATGGAATGTTAAAAATGATAAATCTCAGGAGGCTAGAATTAGAGAAAGACGGATATTTCATAGGAATGTAGGGCTGGAAGAAAGGAATGGATGGAACTACAGATTGAAATTATCTTCCTCATTTTCAAATCAGTTTCAGAGGATTGTTAGTCTGTGGAATTGTGTGGAGAACTCAGTAAGAATTTAGCAACACCAATTTATAATCCAACCGATTTATTTGGTAGTAAAAAAGCGAGCTTTCAACACTCTGTGTCTTCCTCAGGCAAATGCAGTGTTCTGGTCTGCAATAGCACATATCAGCACAGACAGTCAGAGATTGCTGATTAGAATGCGAATCCTTACATTTAACCTGCTATTGAAGTGTTAAAGTGGCTAACAATGTGTGTGAAGGGAATCCTGAGCATTGTTGGAGAATTGTGTGTTTTCTCCAGACAGCACAGTAAGTGAGGTTTTTTGCTAACCCAGGCAAGTTACGGGGGTTACAGACAGTGTGTCATGAAGCCAAGATCCCTGTTAAGACCGTCCTCATGTGTGCGGAGCTTGGCTATCAGTCTCTGCTCAGCGACTCTGCGCTGTCGGGTATCACGAAAGCCCCCTTGAAGAACATTTACCCGCAGGTCGGAGGCCGAATGCCCATGACTGCTGAAGTGTTCGCCCACAGGAAGGGAACTGTTTTGCCTGGTGATTGTTGAGCGATGCTCATTCATCCGCTGTCGTAGTGTTTGCATGGTCTCCCCAATATACCATGCTTCGGGACATCCTTTCCTGCAACGTATTAGGTAGACAACGTTGGCCGAGTTGCAAGAGTATGTACCGTGCACCTGGTGAATGGTATCCTCACGTTTGATGATGTCGTCCAGGTCTATGATCTGGCATGTCTTGCAGAGGTTGCTGTGGCAGGGTTGTGTGGTATTGTGGTCACTGTTCTCCTGAAGGTTGGGTAGTTTGCTGCGAACAATGATCTGTTTGAGGTTGTGCGGTTGTCTGAAAGCAAGAAGTGGGGGGGTGGGGATGGCCCTAGAGAGATGTTCATCGTCATCAATGATATGTTGAAGATTCCGGAGAAGATGTCGTAGCTTCTCTGCTCCGGGGAAGTACTGGACAACAAAGGGTACTCTGTCCACCGTGTCCCGTGTTCGTCTTCTGAGGAGGTCAGTGCGGTTTATCGTTGTGGCACGTCGGAACTGTCGATCGATGAGTCGAGCGCCATATCCTGTTCTCACGAGGGCATCATTCAGCGTCTGGAGGTGTCTGTCACGATCCTCCTCATCTGAGCAAATTCTGTGTATACGGAGGGCTTGTCCATAGGGAATGGCTTCTTTAACGTGTCTAGGGGGGAAGCTGGAGAAGTGGAGCATTGTGAGGTTGTCTGTCGGTTTGCGGTACAGTGAGGTGCTGAGGTGACCGTCCTTGATGGAGATGCGTGTGTCCAAGAATGCAACTGATTCTGGAGAATAGTCCATGGTGAGTCTGATGGTGGGATGGAACTTGTTGATACCATCATACAGTTGTTTCAATGATTGTTCACCATGAGTCCAAAGGAAAAAGATGTCATCAATGTATCTAGTATATAACCTTGGTTGGAGATCTCGTGTGGTGAAGAAGTCTTGTTCGAACCTGTGCATGAAGATGTTGGCATACTGAGGTGCGAATCTGGTCCCCATGGCTGTTCCGTGTGTCTGGATGAAAAGCTGATTGTTGAAGGTGAAGACATTGTGGTCCAAGATGAAGCGGATGAGTTGTAAAATTGCATCGGGAAACTGGCAGTTGTTGGCATTGAGTACTGAGGCAGTTGCAGCAATACCATCGTTGTGGGGGATGTTGGTGTAGAGCGCCGAGACATCCATTGTGACAAGGAATGTCCCTGGTTCAACTGCTCCATGTGTGCTGAGTTTCTGTAGGAATTGTGAAAGGCATGAATTGTGTGGAGGCAGGGCCATTGAATATACTCAAGGCTGAATTAGATTCTTGTTTGACAAGGGAGTTGAAGGTTGTCGGGTATATATAGAAAGTAGAGGCCACAATTAGATCAACAGAGATCTTACTGAGTGGTGGAGCAGGCTTGAAGGGGTTGAATGGCCTACCCCATTACTAATTTGTATGTTCATATGTATGTATTAATTCGAAGCCAATATAAGTCAGTGAACATAGAGATGATGGGTAAACAAGGCTAGGTGCAAGTTGGGACATGGGCAGCAGAGACAATGAACTCAAGTTTGCAGACGATGCAAGATAAAACACAAATGTGTTGGAATACCCAATTCTGGAGATAACAAAGGCATGAAAATGAGTTTCAGCAGTAGATGAACTGGTACAGAAGTGGAGCCTGGTAAAGATGGAAATAAGCAGGTTTGGTGTTTTGGAAGCTCTTAGGGTCAGGTTTGACACCAAGGTTGACATGGCACTGGCTTTGGTATTTACAGTATTAAAAATGGAAATTTTTTGTTCATCCAATAATGGATGTTGGATAAGAATCATAGAACCCTACAGTGCAGAAAGAGGCTCTTCGGCCCATCGAGTCTGCACTGAACACAATCTCATCCAGGCCCTACCCCTGTATCCCTACATATTATATCCACTTATACCTCTAATCTACGCATCCCTGGATACTAAGGGACAATTTCTTAGCATGGCCAATTAACCAATCCTGTGCATCTTTGGACTGTGAAACTGGAGTACCTGGAGGAAACCCATGCAGACACGAGGAGAATGTGCAAACTCCACACAGACAGTGACCTGAGCCGAGAATCAAACCCAGTACCCTGGAGCTGTGAAGCAACAGTGTTAACCACTGTGCTACCATGCCACCCAGTAAGCAACCTGATGATTCAAGGACAGTGGAAAGTTCAAGAGAGGTGGTAGTGAAGAAGAGCTGGATGTCATCAGTGTACATAAGGATACATGCATTTTAGATGGACATTATTAACCCTTTTATTACTATGATTGGGAGAAGGGTGATAGGGTGGTAATTGACTAGAGTAGACTCATCTTCAGCAATTTTCCTAACACTGGGGAATTAGCTACTTTAGAAAGCTTAAAGAGGGTATTAGCTATAAAATGGTGCGTAAGCCTTCAACTGGAGACCAAAAACTGTGCCTTCTGCTTTTGATCACTTCTTAATGTCATTGCAATAACTGTCAGCTGAATATTGGCAATTATGTAACAGAACCTTTGGAGAAGGCAAATAGAGTCATTCACTTGGTGCATTTAGCTGAAGATGTCACAATAGAAATATTCAAAGAGCTTTGTTCTTTCCCAACTAGTTACCTGAATATCCTCCACCATTTTTGACTGGATATGCTAACACAATGAATCTCTGCTTGGATTGTTAGTTGTTAACTCAATCTAGGACTTTCTGCTGTTGGTCCTTAGCATATAGTGTTATAGCTTGGGTTTTTCCCCTTTTATTCTGTTCTGACTTTTCATTTAACCATATGGTGATAGACAAATGAGTAATGAAGTTGTTGTTTATATAACTCCGTTGCTGATGGCCCACTTGAAGTCATGCTTGCCCGTGGAGGAGATGGTGGATGTAATGTTTTAAAACCCATCTGGCTTACTAATGTCCTTCAGGTTGGGAAAACTGCCACCCTTAGTCTGGCCCACATGTGACTCCAGTCCCACAGTGATGTGGGTGACTCTTAATCACCCTCTGAAATGGCCTAGAATGCCACTCACTTCAAGGACAATTAGGGATGGACAATAAATGCTGGCAGTACCAGTGATACTAACATCCCATGAAAGAGTAAAGGCAAAAAAGTATTAAGCTGCTGAATCTATCAATAGATGATACAGAAATTATCTCAAGGATAGTAGAAGATCAAGGGGCGTAGGAAGGGAGGACCAATCATGATCTCTTCAGAGGAAATACAGGACTAAAGGCTGACAAGTCCCCTTGCTAAGGTTCTGAAAGAACTGGCTATATAGGTGTTGAACATGTTGATCGTAATATTCCATAGATTCTGGAAATGTCCCAGTGGGCTAGAAAACTGCAATTATAATTCCTCATCAAGAAATGTGGGAGACATAAATCAGAGAACTAAAGCTCAATTAGGCTAACACAGTCATAGAAATCATAGAAGTCTACAGTGCAGAAAAAGACCATTCAGCCCATCAAGTCTGCATCAACCACAATCCTACCCAGACCCTATCCCCTCAATCCCATGCATTTACCTGAGCTAGTCCCCCTGACATGAAGGAACAATTTAGATTGGTCAATCCATTTAATCCGCACATAGTTCGATTGTGGGAGAAAACGGAGAACGTGGAAGAAACCCACAAATGCGGAGAACGTGCACAGGTGTGACCCACGTTGGGAATTGAACCCTGGTCCCTGGCACTGTGAGGCAACAGTGCTAACCACTGTGCTGCCCCATTGAGAAAATGTTGGGATCCATTATTAAGAAAGTAATAACAAGATATTTGGAAAATAACAATACAATCAAGTAGAACCTATATGCTTTAATTGAAAGGGAAATCAAGTTTGAGAAATTTATTTGAGGATATAACCAATAGAGGGGATAGAGAAGTTGTAGATGTTGTGTATTTGAATTTCCAGAAGGCATTGGATAAGATGTCACATTAAATGTTACCACAGAATATGAGAAGACTGACCTATATCTTATATATTTAAGTAATTGCATGATTGCTTTAAGAGCTGATCACATTATTTGAAAATGATGTAATTAAGGTATTTCACAAGTTGCTGTTTGATTTCAATTTCTACTCTGCACAGACAGGAGCTCCTAGAATAAAACCAGTTATGTGTTATTTTGAATCTACAGACATAAACCCCTTATTTTCTTTCTATTTAAGATCCACAATCACTAACATAGTTAGGATATTAGACTATGTAAGTCCCTATTGGTGCGATGCTTTTGGGGTGGCATAGTGATTAGCACTGCTGCCTCGGCACCAGGGACCGGGTTCAATTCCCGGCTTGTATGTTCTCCCCATGTCTGTGTAGGTTTTCTCTGGGTGCTTCGGTTTTCTCCCACAATCCAAAGATGTGCAGGTTAGGGAGATTGGCCATGCTAAATTGCCACATAGTGTCAGGGGGATTAATTAGGGTAAATGCGTGGGGTTATGGCGATAGAGCCAGGGTAGGATTATGATCAGTGCAGACTCATTAGGCTGAATGGCCTCCTTCTGCATGTAGGGATTCTAGAAAAGATAACAATGCAAGGTGGTAAACTATAACACTGGCATCTGCCCAATAATGTGGAAAATTACCCAGATGTGTCCTGTCCACAGAGAAGCTGGAGAAATCCAATTCGGCTAAATACCACCCATCAGCCTATTCCCAATCATGAACAAGTATATCAAGCAGTACTCAAACAGCAATAACCTGCTCATTGATGCTAAATTTGGGTTTTGCCAGGACCACTCAATTGCTGACCTCATCACAGTTATGATCCAAATATTGACAAAAGAACTGAATTCAAGGGATGAAGTGAGAGAGATTATCCTTGACGTCAAGGCAACATTTGAATAAGAGTGGCATCAAGGAGCACTGGCAAAACTGAAGTCAGTGGGAATTGGAGGAAAAATGTCCACTGGTTGAAGTTTTACCAGTACGAAGGAAGGTAGTTCTGGTAGTTGGAGATCGATCATCTCAATTCCACAACATTGTTGCAGAAATTCCTCAGCATAATGTCCTATGTCCAATTATCTTCAGCTATTTCATCAATGACACTCCCATCGTCATTAGGTAGAGATGACGATATTTGCTGATATTTGCACCTATTTCAGCATTTGCAACTCAGATCTGAAAACGTCTAAGCCAGTTTACAGCAAGACCTGGACAACATTCAGGCTTATGCTGATAAGTGGCAAGTAACATATGCGCCACATGTGCTGGCAATAACTTTCTCCAACAAGAGAGATTCCAACCAACTCTTCTTGACGTTCAATGGCATTACCATTGCTGAATCCCTCTTAATAAAATACTGGGGGTTATATTGACCAGAACTGAACTGGACCAGCTGCATAAATACTGCACCTGCGAGAGCAATCAGAGGCTGGAATTTCTGAGGGGAGTAACTCATGTCCTGATTCCCCAAAGCTTGTCCACCATCTATAACGCATAAGTCAGGAATATGATGGAATGCAGTCTACTTGTTTGGTTGAGTTCAGCTCCAACAATACTCAAACAGCTTAACACCATTCAAGACAGCAGCTGCTTGATTGGCATCCCATCCACCAATTTAAATATTCACTTCTCCACCACTTATGCAAGTGGCATAGGGGTACCATACTCAAGATGTATCACTGCAACTCACCGAGGCCAGTTAGGAGGCACTTTCAAGAGAAATTCACTTCCTAGCAAGCCCTGCAAACTAGGTCATTGAATAAATGTGAAGATGAGCTGTATGGATTTTTAATCAACAAGGAAATCAAGAGTCAAGGAGAGCAGGTTGGAAAGTGGAGTTAAGGTCACAATCATATCAACCATGACCTTGTTAAATGATAGAACAATTTTAAATGGCTTACTCGATTTTGATTTGATTTTATCATTGTATTAACATGCAGTGAAAAGTATTGTTTCTTGCGTGCTATACAGATAAAACATACCATTAATAGAGAAGAAAATGAGAGAGTACAGAATGTAACATTACAGTCATAACTAGGGTGCAGAGAAAGATAATTTTTTTTATTACCTTTGTCTTTGCTGTATGAATACATATTTGTTTATTCATCAAATGTCATAACAGATTCAGCTGTAACAGGACAGAACTCAAATGATACCTCCAGAATCAGAGAGCAAATAATACTGGTATGCTTACAAGTAAATCATTGATTAGTACTAATAGCACTTAGGCTTTAGCAATACCAACTTTTGAGCAAGTAGTGGTTAATTTTGCATTTCCAAAGCCATAAATTATCAGCTTGCATGATTAATAATTCATATCCAACATCAAATCTAAATTAATTGCTACTCTATACAATGTGTAGTTATGCCTTACGGACCACATGGCTCCATACCTTTGGCAATCTAGCTCTTGAAGCTTAAGTAACTCAGCTGTATTTGGAATTCTACTTTTTTTTTGCTGGTTTGTTTTGTTTGAACTTTTTAAGGACTTGGACTGGGAAGGCATACTCTTGTACCATTGGTGTAATATAACAAATTAAACTTAAACAAAAATACAATTATCAGTTAGCTTCAGCAACTTGAAATGTGTAGAAATTAAAGGGAGCTTAAATTTAAGCTTGGCAGCCTCTGAGGCTTGGTGATATAAATATGGACTTCTGGTATGGTGTCTATTCAGGATACCTGGTTACATTACAAATTTTGAGATTGGAGTGTAAAAATGTATTCACCTTTGATCCATATCTATTAATATTCTTACCTGGCAATTATCCACAGCTACTTTGGGGAGTGAGTTCCAGATTTTCACTACCTTTTGTCTGTTTCAAATTATTTTGCATTATGTCCTTTCGTTCTAGATACTTCTTCCAGAAGAAAGTTTCTCTATCTCTCTTTTAATCAAACCATTTTAGATGTATCATTTGGGAGGGGAAAGATCCAGTTGTCATATTGCATGTAGGTACCAATAATATAAGGTCCACTTTCTTTCCTGCCCTATAATTCTTGATGCTTTCTTGTAAATCAAAACTCTGTCTAACTCAACATCAAATACCGGGCGAATTATTCATGGAGTATCACTATTGGATTACCACTCTGCTTCTCTTTGTTTAGCTGACGCTGGAATTCCAAATTCCTTGTTTGGACTTCCAACTTGGGTCTCCTGAGAAATTTGCAGCATACCTGTAACTGGTGTCTTTTTTCGTACTGTAGGAGTATTGGGGAAAATTCAATCATGCTCCACTTTTTACAAGACTAACTACAGTATTTTGGTGTGTTTAAATGTCCCAGCCGCCTTGACAAGTTAGGCAAGAAAGTATGTTTGTAAGTTAAGTAGGTGAGGGTCTAGGTTGGGTTATGTTGGTTCGAGTGGTTGAGTATTTTTGAAGAGTAATAGGTATATAGTCGCGAGTGTTGCGCAGTTTAACTGGGGAGGATAGTTGGGGTTGAGGGGGAGTTGTGAGGATGGCAGGATATCTGAGAAAACGTTTTTTAACTCAGAGGGTGATGGAAATATGGAACATGCTGCCTGAGAGGGTGGTGGATACAGGGGCTCGTGCAACATTTAAGAAGCATTTGGATAAGCACTTAAATCACCAAGGCATAATAAGCTATGGTATATGTGCTGGTAAATGGGATTCGTGTGAATTGGTATTTCATGATCAGCATAGATATGGTGGGCCGAAGGGCTTTTTTCTGTGCTGTATGACTCTACAACTTGCTTGCAAATTTATCTTTGATTTGTCAGCAAACTTGGCTGTAATATAGTCAGTCCCTTCATTCAAGTCATTAGTATATATTGTAAATAGTTGAGGCCTCAGAACTAATCCTGTGCTACTCTACCAGTAAAGTTTCACAACACCAATTTTAAATCCAACCAATTTATTTGATAGTAAATTCGTGAGCTTTTGACACTATGTGCCTTCGTCAGGCAAATGCAGTGTTCTGGTCTGCAATAGCACTCATACCAACACAGACAGTCATAGATTGCTGATTAGAATGTGAATCCTTACATCTAACCTGCTATTCAAGTGTTAAAGTGGCTAACAATGTGTGTGAAGGGAATCCTGAGCATTGGTTAGAGAATTGTGTATTTTCTCCAGACAGCACAGTAAGTGAGGTTTTTTGCTAACCCAGGCAAGTTACGGGGGTTACAGATAGTGTGTCATGAAGCCAAGATCCCTGTTAAGACCGTCCTCATGTGTGCGGAGCTTGGCTATCAGTCTCTGCTCAGCGACTCTGTGCTGTCGTGTGTCACGAAGGCCCCCTTGAAGAACATTTACCCGCAGGTCGGAGGCCGAATGCCCATGACTGCTGAAGTGTTTGCCCACAGGAAGGGAACTGTTTTGCCTGGTGATTGTTGAGCAATGCTCATTCATCCGCTGTCGTAGTGTCTGCATGGTCTCCCCAATGTACCATGCTTCGGGACATCCTTTCTTGCAACGTATTAGGTAGACAACGTTGGCCGAGTTGCAAAAGTGTGTACCTGGTGAATGGTATCCTCACGTTTGATGATGTCATCCGTGTCTATGATCTGGCGTGTCTTGCAGAGGTTGCTGTGGCAGGGTTGTGTGGTATTGTGGTCACTGTTCTCCTGAAGGTTGGGTAGTTTGCTGCGAACAATGATCTGTTTGAAGTTGTGCGGTTGTCTGAAAGCAAGAAGTGGGGGGGTGGGGATGGCCCTAGCGAGATGTTCGTCGTCATCAATGATATGTTGAAGACTCCGGAGAAGATGTCTTGGCTTCTCCGCTCCGGGGAAGTACTGGACAACAAAGGGTTCTCTGTCCACCGTGTCCCGTGTTTGTCTTCTGAGGAGGTCGGTGCGGTTTATTGCTGTGGCACATCGGAACTGTCGATCGAGGAGTCGAGTGCCATATCCTGTTTTCACGAGGGCATCCTTCAGCGTCTGGAGGTGTCTGTCACGATCCTCCTCATCTGAGCAAATTCTGTGTATACGGAGGGCTTGTCCATAGGGAATGGCTTCTTTAATGTGTCTAGGGTGGAAGCTGGAGAAGTGGAGCATCGTGAGGTTGTCTGTCGGTTTGCGGTACAGTGAAGTGCTGAGGTGACTGTCCTTGATAGAGATGCGTGTGTCCAAGAATGCAACTGATTCCTGAGAATAGTCCATGGTGAGTCTGATGGTGGGATGGAACTTGTTGATATCATCATACAGTTGTTTCAATGATTGTTCACCATGGGTCCAAAAGAAAAAGATGTCATCAATGTATCTAGTATATAACCTTGGTTGAAGATCTCGTGTGATGAAGAAGTCTTGACCAGATACAGCCTGTCAAGCTGAAAAACTATCCATTTCTCCTGACTTGTTTTTTATTAGTTATCCAGTACTTTATCCATGCTGAAACAGTACCACAAACACCATGAGCTCTTATCTTGTATAATTATTGAATGTATTTTGGAAATTCAAATATACTTCATGCATATTAATATGTATATTATACTGTAAATGCTGTGACTGCTAAAAATCTGAAATAAAAACAGAAAATGCTGGCAAAGCTCAAAATTTGGCAGCATCTGTGAAGAAGGAAACTCAGTTAACATTTTGAATATGTATGATTTTTCTTCTGAAATGTTCACTAGGAAACAGAGTGAACGTTTCAGTAGAAAAGTCATACATATTTGAAATGTTAACTTGGTTTCACTCTCCACAGAGCTGCCAGATCTACTGAGATATTCTGGCGTTTTCTGTTTTTATTATGCTACATCCATTAGTTCCCTTTTATCCATCCTGCTTGTTATGTCCTCACCAACTTAGTTTCCCCTCATATAACAGTCCTGTCATCCCAGGAATCAGCCTGGTAAATGTTTACTGTACTTCCTCTTTAGCAAGAACATCCTTTCTCAGATAAAGACACCAAAATTGCGCATAATGCTCCAGCGTGGTCTTACCAACAGCCTATACAATTGCAGCAAGGTTTTTTTGTTGTATGCTGAGAAACTAAGTAAATTGGGTTTATGCTCTCTGGAATTTAGATGAATACAAGGTTATCATAGAATCCCTATGATACAGAAGGAGGTTATTCGGCCCATCGAACCTAAACCGACAAAAATCCAGGCCCTATGCCTGTAACCCCATGTATTTAGCCTGTTAATCCACCTAAATGCACATCTTTGGACTGTCGGAGAAAACTGGAGGACTTGGAGCAAATCAGTGCAGACATGAGGAGAATCTGCAAACTCCACAGAGACGGTTACCCAAGACGGGAATCAAACCTGGTTCTCTGGTGCTGTGAGGCAGCAGTGCTAACCACTGTGTCACCGTGCTGCCGTTATCTCATTGAAACATTCAATATTATGAAGGATATTCATAGAATAGATGCTGATTGTTCAAGATTCCTAAGCCAAAGAAAACAAGGAGGTACTAGGATAAGTTACTGATCATTTCGGATGAGGAGAAATATACTTTTTCAAAGTATTGTAAGTCTTAGGAATTCGCCACCCCAGAGCATTGTCGATACTCCATAGTTGAATATATTTTAAGGCTGATTTAGTCAGACTATTAGTCTCTTGGGAAATCAAGTGATATGGGGAGCAATTGCAAAAATGGAGTTAAAGTCACAATCAGATCATAATTGAATAGTACAGCTGGCTCAAGGGGCCATATTGTCTATTCCTCCTATTTCTTGTGTTTTCATGTTCTTCAAGAAATATTTAATGACAGAGCCATATTTTGGGCAGGATTTTCCAGCAGCACTTGCCCCAAGGTTGGAAAATCCTACCTGAGTCCATTAAACCTTTGCGTGTTCTGTGTCCTGCCCACCACAATTCCCACGGTGGCTGGGACAGGAAAACTCTGTCCTTGGTTTCCATAAGCAAAATTTAGTAAGGATCATGTCTAAAACTTAGTTGTGTCCTGGCAGGCTTTCAACCCAGGGCTCTGGAGAGCTGATATTGGCTGTTATACTTCTTTTAGACGCAAATGAGTGAATCATCAGCATTCAGTGTGCATGAACCTGAGAGTTTCCACATCTGTGTGGTTTAGCACCTCACACTTCACGTAGTAATTTGACCCCTTAGCTATTAAGGAAAGTGCTTACATATTTTAAAAGGCAACTTTTAAGGCAACAATGAAGTCTAAAGAATTATATATTTGTTCCTTTGGTGTTCAATTTACTACCCACATTTCACTTGTAAAGGATGCTTTCAGTGAAGTGGATGAATTAGGATGTTGCAAGGTGGAGAGATTTTCTTCAAGTATGCAGCTTCGTATTCTTAGTATCCATATACTGTACTTGTATTTAAAATCTAATTGGAGACTAACTTTTGATAAAAGCAAAATACTGCAAGTGCTGAAATCTGAAACAAAAACAGAAAATGCTGGAAAATCTCAGCAGGTCTGAGGGGAGAGAATAGAGCCAGTGTTTCAAGTCAAGATGATCCTTCATCAAAGTTGGATGAAAAATCATTTGACTTGTTACGTTGGCTCCACTCTCTCCCTGCAGAAGCTGTCAGACTTTCTGAGATTTTCCAGCATTTTTTGTTTCTAACTTTGGATATTTTTTTCTTATTTACTGCTTTTAACAACAACTCTGGGAACCGGAGAGAAGAGAGTTTGGAGCACAGTCAATATGCATACCACAAACATAACAAAACAAATTCATTGACATCAGCGCTGTTTTCAAAATAGATATGTTCGTCACTCCCTGGATGAGCTATCCAAGCAAAATTTTAAAAAATACATTTTAAAAAATGCACTTGTTCATGGGATGGGATAGGCCAGTATTTATTGTTCATCCGAATTGCCATTGAGAAGATGGAGTAACAAACATTAAATCTCTATACTCCATTGTATTACAATTGTACACTATTGGAATTTTATTTTGGTTTTTCTGTAGAAAGTATACTAAAATTAAAACGTTCTTTGGTGAGCTAAAATAACAGTCTTTTTCTTCCTGCAACCCCCCAAACCATTCTTTGAAAGTTTATAGAATCCGATGTTTGGCTTGATTTCAGTGATACTATGATTCTTAGGACTATTTCCACTTTAGTTCTGTCTCATGGGCATTTGTGCATGCTTCTTGCTACATATAGGGAAAAATAAACAATCTGGTTTAATTTGAGCATTAAATAGTGCAGGTTAGTCAGCCTTCTAAGTGCCTCACAATGTTCAAATTCTTGTGCTTAAATTTAGCGCAATCATGAGATGAACTTAAATATTTTTAAAGAGTAGGTCAAAAGATAATGCCCAGAATCTATATGTTTACAGACTTCAAATAATGTTGACATTAATACTCTGAATATATTTTCCATTATATATGTCATCCAAAATAACTCTGCACTTTCCTGTGCATAAAATGTTGTTATTATGTGCTAATATTTGTTGCAGTAACCCATCATTTTGATTTGAATTTATTATTGTCACATGAATTGGGATACAGTGAAAAGTATTGTTTCTTGCGTGCAATGCAGACAAAACATACCATTCAATTCTACGTAGAGGAGAAGGAAAGGAGAGGATGAGAATATTTTGTTACAGTCATAGTTAGGGTGTAGAGAGAGATCAGCTTAACATATGATAGGTCCATTTAGAAGTCTGATGGCAGCAGGGAAGAGACTATTCTTGGCTTGGTTGGTATGTGATCTCAGACTTTTTCCCATTTGGAAGAAGGTGGAAGAGAGTATGTCTAGGGGATGTGTGTGTTCTTTGATTATGCTGGCTGCTTTTCTAAGACAGCAGGAAGTTTAGATGGAATCAGTGGATGTAGGCTGGTTTGCATGATGGATGGGCTACGTTCACAACTCTTTGTAGTTTCTTGCATCTTGGTCAGAGCAGGAGCCATACCAATTTGTGATACAGGGGAGAGATACGAAAGGACCCAGAGGTGCAATTCTTTTCACACAGAGGGTGGTGAATATCTAGAACAAACTGCTAGAGATGGTAGTAGTAGAAGCGGATACAATGTTATTTTTTAAAAAGTATTTAGACAATTACAAGGGTAAGATATAGAGGATGTGGACCAAATGCAGGCAATTCGGATTAGCTGAAGAGTTTTTAAAAAAAAAAAGCAGCATGGACAAGTTGAGCTAAAGGGCCTGTTTTCATGCTGTAAACCTCTATATCTCTACATAGGGTAAAGATGTTTTCTGTGGTGCATCTGTAAAAGTTGGTGAGAGGTCTAGTGCACATGCTGAATTTCCTCGTTGCTTTCCTTGACAAGACTCTTCTTTAGATCTCAGTGCTTATACTACTCATATGCTTGCATATCGCATTGAGATTTTTTGCTTCACCCTTCCCTTGTTCACAAATGATAAAGAGAGGCTAGAATTTTATTGGCACCACAGGTCCCTGACGACATGCCCCCAAACTAGAAGCACACCCTGCATTCCCCCATTCCATTGTTTGTATCTCCAAGAATGGTGACCCCTTCTACCTGTGTGCCTAGAAGATAGAACATTATGGAAGCAGGCTGATCTTTTGACCAGCTGATCTGTGTCTGGAACCTCAGAGCTGGTCAAAGAGCCCTCTTCAGAAGCCCACGATGGGGGTACGTGAGGGTAGGACCAGTGATTTTCATGGTGACAATTGATGCTAAGGAGCTCCTCCATGGGGCATATAGAGTGCCCAAATAAGAGGGGCCCTTTCCCCTACCTTCCTCAGTGCTGGTAAAATGGCATGGTGGCAGGAAGATCATAGGCAATCCCTACCCCTGTCTCATAGACTGTTTGTAGAGGGCTGATAAAATTCAATTTGAAATGGGGGTTTTCTGCAGTTGTTCAGTCCACTTCAGGTATTGACAGCAAATTTACTTAGCACATACTCAGAAGTTGTCATTAGGATTTTATCAAAATATAATTGTTAGACAATATTGCATGTAATTTCCTAAATTAAAAAATAGCATTTCTTCATTTCCTGATTGATTCCTCAATTCAACAATCAAAATTCATATTGATCATGTTTTCTATCTTAATTGAAAATGTACAAGATCATTCCAGGTGTAATGATATGATCGTAAATATGCTTATATTTGGGGTGCAGAATGGCGGAAATACGTAAGCGATTCTAATCTTTGCATATTTATATACACCTGGTGACAATTTTATCCTGTAAATGTAAAAGTCTTACAATACTCAATCTTCACTTCAATTACACCTGATTTTTCATGTAGCTATAATTGTATCTCAAACTATGATTGCTAGGCTTTTGACCCTCTTGGTCATCCATACATATGTTCCATGGACTTCTCAAACTTTGTGATGCGTATATTTTAAAAGAAAGGAGAATGCCTAATTGATCTCCATCTAGATCTGTCATGCATTCCACTTGTTATGCATTCCACTATAAATTTAGACCTAGGCTGCATTTAGTGCTTGTTGGGCTATCTGCCAAAACTTTGTATTGACTTGCTAGCATTCAATGTACTTGCATGCACCTGAAGTTGGCCATTCAGCCTGCTGGTTGATACCTGTGTTAATGCTTCCCGCAAACTAATATATTGACATCTATCCTGAAGTGTATCTTGCATTTGTATTGACCTTTGTCTATTGTGACTATAAAGGCTTTTTCATGAGTAGAAATCTTTTCTGCAGCGAGCAGAATTGGCTGAAGGTTAACTGATGTTTTTCCCTTTTGCCATCCAGTCCTTTTGTACTTTGCTTTTTCTGCACCCTTCTTGACTGTTTGTCTCCAGGCATTCTGATCAGCAGCGGGAATTTCCCATGCGTTGATTCCGATCCATGTAGGACTCTCAATTGTAGACATCATTATACTACTGGTATGTGATGGTGACACAGTGCTGTCTTATAGAACTATGAATTTGGATTTGATATCGGCATTGGGTAATTGTGTGGAATTTTTACATTCTTCCCGTGGGTACCCTCGTTTTCTCCCGCAGCCTATGGCTATGCTAAATTGCCCCTTGGTGTTCAAAGATGTATAAGTTAAGTGGATTGGCCAAGGTAAATGTGCGAGGTAATGGGACGTAGGATGGAGGGGAGGGTCTGGGTGGGTGCTCCTTTGGAGACTAAGTGCAGAGTCAAAATTCCAAATAATCTCTTTTTGCAGTGCAGGAACTCTAGAAATTCTGCGTGGATGACTTATTGGTATTGTGCTAATAGCAAATTTACGTTAGAGCATAGCATTTCTTTGAGGATGTGGCTGTCATCATTGGATTCAAATGACCTGGCCATTGGAGTCACCACTGACTAAGGTGGCAAGATGCTAGGGATCTGTGCGTGTTGGTGTAGGCATAATCTCTTGCCAGGAGATGCCCCATATTTACTTGAGGCAACGGATGCTGTTCAGTTGCTGTTCTTGGCTTGCATGAGTTGTCCAAGCCTCGCTACTGTAGAGTGCTGAGAACAGGAACTTTATACTTTCATTTAGTTTGTTGTTGGTCTGCATTCGACTTCTTAACTTTAATATGACCGCTGAGCCTTGATAATTCAGATGCTGGTTTGAGCATCAAGGGGCATGTTGCTGGTGGTTGTTGATCCCGGGTAAGTGAAGCTTTTGATGACCTCCTGAATGAGGTTGACAGTATTGATAGAAGGCAGTGTTTCTACATCCTGGCCCGTAACTTTGGCCTTTCTGACACTGGCTGTTAATCTAATCACCATGTGGGCCTGGAAGAACTGATCTACAAGCTGTTGCAAGTGAATTTCAATACTGCATGCCAGTACAAAGTCATCAGCAGACTGCAAGTCACCTAATAAGGCATTACACAATTTGGTTTTGCCATGCAATCTTGCCAAATTGAACTCTGGCATGCAGGTAGACACCTTCATTTGAATCACTGAAAGCATACAATAGCAGTTTGTCGAAAAATATGCCAAACAGAGTTGGTGCCAGAATGCAGCTCTGCTTTACCCTGCCACAAATTTTGAAAGCCTCAAAGATACTGCAATATAATTGAAAAAACTGTGAAGTTCTTATGGAAAGAAGAAATGACATTATATATTATCATCAATCAACCATGACCATCTCCCTTTGAAGTAGACCTGGCTCTAATCATTGGAGAGTTTTCACGAAAAATGGCAAGCACCGGAAGCCTCCAAACTGGGTACTTTTGTGATATGCATGATATGAAGTTTTCACACATAAGGTGAAGGTGGCCTCATCAGCTATGCAGTGATATTAGCACACTTGGGTAGTCCATGTCATTGGAGAGACAACAGTGCGAAGAGAAAAATGCAGGAAATAGTATTAAAACAGACCTGACTTTGGTGCTCCAGTTGCATCAACGCTGCTGCAAAGTTTACTGCACAAAATAAGAACTCAGAGTGTAGTGGGTAGCCAACAGGATGCAAAGAATAGGGATTTTCATATTAGTAAACTGTTACTAATGGAGTGCCACAGGAATCAGTGTGTCAACTATTTGCAATCTATATTAATGACTTGGATGAAAGGACCAAATATATTAAGATCTAAATTTTCTGGTAACACAAAGAAAGGTAAGAAATAAGTTGTGAAAAAGGACACCTAGAAATCAACAATGGGATTTAGATAGGTTGAGTGAGGGGGCAGAAATTTAGCAATTAAATACAACATGCGAAAATTTGAACTTGCCGACTTTGATAGGAAGAACAAAAAAAGACTTATTTAAATGAGAGAGAGGCTACAGAACGATATCATACCTTAAATCATTTTGCCGATGATTAAGAGACAGCTGACATGCTTGTGATTCAGTAAAGTCTGGCAACACCAATTTTAAATCCAACCGATTGATAGTAAATCTGTGAGCTTTTGGCCTTTGTGGCCTTCGTCAGGTGAATGAGGAACCTCATTCGCCTGATGAAGGCCACAAAGGCCGAAAGCTCGCAGATTTACTATCAAATAAATCGGTTGGATTTAAAATTAGTGTTGCCAGACTTTACTGAGTTTACCCCAGTCCAACGCCGGCATCTCCACATCATGCTTGTGATTGGCCAGATTACTTGTCCCTAATTTTCTTATGGACATGACCTGGGCAATTTTTCACATTATTAGTAAATTCCAGTGCAGTAACTGCCCTGTAACAGCTTGTTTAGTTCTTTAGCACTAAAGCAGGATATTTTTGGAATATGTTAGCTCTATTGTATACAGCAAATGCAACTGTTTCTTGACATCATATGAAGTTAATCAAATTGGCTGAAGTCTGGCGTCGGTGATGATGAACCTCAAGACCAGTTTTCCTGCAGGCTTTCTTGCAACTTTAGGAAGTAGTATTGCAAGAAGGCGTCAGGTTTAAATCTTGGGCTTGAGTTTTTGCAATGACTGAAGGGCTCCAAGCCTTAGTAAAAGGGCATAGGCTGGTGGGTGAAAAGATCATGTGTTGGCAATAAATTGACGTAAGGAGTGAATAGAGAGATATGGATTGGCATGGGGGAGGGTATGAGGGCCATGAATGATGATTGGGGGCATAAATTGGCATGAGGCATTGGGAATATGAATTATGGGCTTGAGTGCTATTTTTGCTTTTATTGCTTTTCTTCGTAGCTGGGACAAAGCCCCAAAGCACTGAGGTGTGCTTCATTTTAAAAAACCTGTCTTAGCACTGGGAGGCCTTTCTAATTGACTCTGATCTGTCTTTGGAAATGGTGGATCCAAAACTAGTTGATTCCCACAACCCCTCCAACTCCAGGCAATGAAAATCCGAAGATCTGGTAGGGTGAGTGGGACGGGGCACATTCTCCTGCACTGCGCTGTTAACTCGAGTGAAAATTTGGCTCTTGTTCTGTGCTGTAATAAGTAGAACATAGAACATTACAGTGCAGTACAGGCCCTTCGGCCCTTGATGTTGCGCCGACCAATCGAACCAATTTTATGACCCTCTATCCTAAACTATTCCAATGCTATCCATATGCCTATCCACTGACCATTTGAACGCCCTTAAACTTGATGAGTCTACAACTGCTGCAGGCAGGGCATTCCTTGATGAGTCTACAACTGCTACAGGCCCTTACTACCCTCTGAGTAAAGAACCCACCTCTAACATCCATCCTATAACTACCTCCCCTTAATTTAAAGCTATGTCTCCTCGTGTTATCCATCTCCATCTGAGGAAAAAGGCTCTCACTACCACCCTATCTAACCCTCTGATCATCTTATATGTATCAATTAAGTGACCTCTTTAGCCGCCTTCTCTCTAATGAAAATAACTTAGCCTTTCCTCATAAGACCTACCCACCATACTAGGCAACATTCTGGTAAACCTCCTCTGCACCCATTCCAATGCCTCCACATCTTTCTTATAATGTGGCGACCAAAACTGTACACAATACTCCAGAGTTTTGTACAGTTGCAACATGACGTCTCGGCTCTGAAATTCAATCTCTCTACCAATAAATGCTAACACATTATATGCCTTGTTAACAACCTTATCAATCTGAGTACCAACTTTCAGGGATCTATGCACCTGTACACCAAAATCTTTCTGCTCATCTACACTACTAAGAATCCTACCATTAGCCCTATATTCTGCACACATATTACTCTTACCAAGGTGAATCACCTCACACTTTTCCACATTAAACTCCGTTTACCACTTCTTGGCCCAGCTCTGCAACTTATCTATGTCCCTCTGCAAACTGTTATGACCATCCTCACTGTTTACAACTCCTCTGACTTTCGTGTCATCAGCAAATTTACTAACCCATCCCTCTACACCCTCATCCAGGTCATTTATAAAAATAACAAACAACAGTGGCCCCAAAACAGATCCCTGAGGTGAAATGAAGTGAAATCCCTAAATAATCTGTACCAGAACTTTAATGTGGATTAAATATCTTTTTGTTAAGACAGAAAACACCGTTCAAAGTTCTTGTTCCTATATGCTACTCAATGACTTGCTGTAAGGAATTCACGTCTGCAGATTTCGGATAAGGGCACAGTTAAGGTTGGCTGTGATGCTTACCTTCCCTCATGGTTGAATACCTGTTGACATTCAGTGTTTCAGATTGCATGTGAAAAACACCAAGTAGGGTGTGGCATTGTAAAGAGTGCCTCCGCAGTCATACCAAAGCACGATTCAGCATTTTCAGGGGAGAAGGGTTGTAATGTGGCTTATGTGTTACAGTTGAGTATATTCAAAGTTGAATTTTTTTGGCAGTGTTGCATTTGGGTTATTTACCAAATATCCCAGGTATTAGATTTGAAGGCTTACAAACATTTTTGATGCTGACAACAAAAACAACAGTGAAATGCAGAAATAAATAATAGAATGCAATATACCATTTTGTATTTTTTAGGTGTTGAGAAAAATTACTGTTTTGATGATCAAACACCATCAACACTTTACTATTCCAGCATTGTGAAGCAACGTTTGAACCTTAGTTGGTTCAGTTCTTTACCTGAGATAAAAAACACCCAAGTGAATGTTGGGGTTAAGGTTAATGAAGACAGGAAGAGAATCAGACGAGCAAGGTGGACCTGGGAACAGGAGTGACAGTGCAGGAGCAAATAAGCCAGACTTTTTGACTGCAGAGATTTTACAGCAAATTTTTAAGAATATAGAAGTTGGGAAATCTTTGAAGAAGTTCTTTTTCCATTGCAAGTTTTAACATTTATTTTTTCTTTGTTCCTTCCATCTTGCAAGTATCTTTCTAATGAAATAGAGGCAGCTCTTGTTTCAGGCTCACAAGAAGGACCCAAGTTGACTTGCATTTTTAACAGAACAATTTTGAGAGTTTTTTTTAACTTTTCCAACTATTTGGTAATGTTCTCTTGTAGACTTCTGACAAAAGAACAGCATTAACTAAAGAAAAATGTTTGTTTGTTAGCTAAGTGAATTTTTTAATCCAAATCAGCGAGAGGTGTTCAGTTGCGTTCTGCGTTTTGGGAAGTTCGGCTGACAACCTGTAATGTACTCCCAACTTAGAATATTTCCTTAATTTAGTACTTTATTATTGCCTCCAACAGAGGGCAGCTGAGAAATTTTTTTATGCAGTGAGCAGTTATGTGCTGTAATGCACTGCCTCAAATTCGAGTGGAACTGGATTTATTAGTAATTTTCAAAAGGGAATTGAATGTATTCTTAAAAAAGCATCTTCCAAACGTAGGGAAAGAGTCGAGGAGTGAGACTAATTGTTCTCTCACACACACCAATGTGTTGAATAGTTTCCGTGCTGTAAAATTCTGTGATTCTTAACGTTCTTTTATATCAAACTATTGTCTTAATGAACTTTCCAGAGTTGTGCTCAAATATTTTAACCTGTGGCGCTTTCTGGATAATTTATTTTTTTCTCTAAATTGACTCATGTAACTAAAATAGTAAATAATAATAGCAGTTAAATGTTAGAACATAGAACAATACAGCACAGAACAGGCCCTTCGGCCTTCGATGTTGTGCTGACCAAAATAAAAAGCAATGCCCCTCCTAACTAAACCATTCCCTTCTCATCCATATACTTATCAACTAACCTCTTAAACGCCACCAAACTTGGCGCATCTACAACAGCTGCAGGCAGGGCATTCCACTCCCTAATCACTCTTTGAGTAAAGAACCTACCTCTGATATCCGTCCTATAACTCATACCCCTTAATTTAAAGTTGTGTCCCCTCGTGCTAGCTTTCTCCATCCTAGGAAAAAGGCTATCACTGTCCACCCTATCTAAACCTCTAATCATCTTATATGCTTCAATAAGATCCCCTCTTAGCCGCCTCCTTTCTAACGAAAACAACCTCAAATCCTTCAACCTCTCTTCATAGGACCTGCCCTCCATACCAGGCAACATCCTGGTAAACCTCCTCTGTACCCTCTCCAATGCCTCCACATCTTTCTTATAATGTGGGGACCAGAACTGCACACAATACTCCAAGTGCGGCCGCACTAGAGTTTTGTACAGTTGCAACATGATGCTGCGGCTCCTAAATTCAATCCCCCTACCAATAAAAGCTAAGACTCCATATGCCTTCTTAACAACTTTATCCACTTGACTGCCTACTTTCAGGGATCTATTGACACATACACCAAGATCCTTCTGTTCCTCAACACTATTAAGAGCCCTACCATTAGCCCTATACTCTACACATTTATTGTTCCTGCCAAAGTGCATTACCTCACACTTTTCCACATTAAACTCCATTTGCCACCTCTCGGCCCAGCTCTGCAACTTGTCCAAGTCACTCTGTAAACTAAAACACCCCTCTTCACTATCTACCACACCACCAACTTTAGTATCATCTGCAAATTTACTGATCCATCCCTCAATACCCTCATCCAGATCATTTATAAAAATTACAAACAGCAGGGGCCCCAAAACAGACCCCTGAGGCACACCACTCGTCACCGAACTCCACGATGAATATCTCCCATCAACCACCACCCTCTGTCTTCTATCTGCCAGCCAATTTCTAATCCAATTAGCTAAATCACCCTCTATTCCACACATCTGCATTTTCTGTAGAAGTCTTCCATGGGCCACCTTATCAAAGCCTTACTAAAGTCCATATATACTACATCAACCGCCTTACCCCCATCCACCTCTCTGGTCACTTTCTCAAAAAACTCAATGAGGTTAGTAAGGCATGACCTACCCTTCACGAAACCATGCTGACTATCCCCAATCAATTCATTTCTCTCTAAATAACTATAAATCCTATCCCTAATAATTCTCTCCAATACCTTGCCCACCACAGAAGTAAGACTCACTGGCCTATAATTCCCAGGAAGGTCTCTCTTCCCCTTCTTAAACAATGGGACCACATTCGCCATCCTCCAGTCCTCCGGAACCACACCCGTAACCAACGAGGACCTGAAGATCAGAGCCAGAGGCTCTGCAATCTCCTCTCTTGCCTCCCAGAGAATCCTAGGGTAAATCCCGTCCGGCCCAGGGGACTTATCCAACTTCAAACCCTCGAGAATTTCTAACACATCCTCCCTATCTACTACAATACTCCCCAATTTGCAACCCTGTACCTCAGTGCTCTCCACAGCTACATTTCCAGCACTCTGCGTGAATACCGAAGAGAAATATTTATTCAGTGCCTCACCAATCTCTTCAGGCTCCACGCACAACTTCCCACTGCTGTCTATGACTGGCCCTAATCTTGCCCTAACCAATCTTCTATTCTTAACATATCGAAAGAAAGCTTTAGGATTCTCCTTAATCCTATCAGCCAACATCTTCTCGTGTCCCCTCTTAGCTCTCCTCAATTCACTTTTTACCTCCTTCCTAGCTAATCTATAGCTATCCATTGCACTACCTGAGCCTTCAAGCCTCATCCTGACATAAGCCTCCTTTTTCTTCTTAACCAGCAAATCAACTCTTTTCGTACACCAAGGCTCTCTTACTCGTCCATTTCCTCCCTGCCTGACAGGGACATACTCAAAGACTCAGACTTGTAAGTTTTTTTATTAATCACTGATGCAATCCTTTGAGAGGTTAAATGATTTAAAGTAATTGATTATATTCATGGCAAAAATCTTATAACATGATTAGGAGGTAGGAGAGAGAGGCATAATGGATATATACTCAAATTGGCAGAATGTACCAAGTTGTGATCCCAGTGGGAACTGTGCAGGGGTTCCAGCAATTTTACTGTATTTATAAATGACTTAAAACAAAAGAAAATAGAAAGTCATGTATAGAATTTTTCTGGTTGTAAATGGATATTGATAAAGTATTTTGGTAAAACTGACACATGGTATTCAATGTGGCTAAATATGAGGCCATACACTTTGGATCCAAATAAAACAGATAAGATTAATTTTTGAATGCTGATAAGCTTGGGACTGTGGAGAAGTGGAGAAATTAAGTCGTCCATGTACAGAAAGCACTAAAAATGTAATAAGTATATCCAAAAAAATTAAAGATTCCAAAAGAAAATTAGTCTCGTTCTCAAGAAGGCCAGGACACAAAAGGTTGGAAGATAGGTTAGACACCATCTGGAATACTGAATATGTAACCCACAGAGTTCATCAACTGTTTTCTCCACTTTGGCAAATCTGGCTGACATTGTGTAGCGTACTCCCAACTCAGTATATTCACATCTCTCCTGATCTCCCACCTATCCCGAACCTTCTGTTTCACTCCATCTCCTTCAGCAGTATAAAACCCTTAACATTTCTACCTCTCTTCAACTTTGAAGAAGTCATATGGATTTGAAATATTAACACTGTTTCTCTCTCAATAGATGCTTCAGACCCACTGAGTTTTTCCGGCATTTTCTGTTTTTATATCTGGAATATGCATTTAGTTCTCTGCACCGCAGTTCATGAAGGATGTATTGACTTTGAAGCAGGTGGCATGCCAATTGACCAAACTAATATAAGGACTGAAAAGGTTAATTATGAAGACAGATTGCATTGCCAGTATTCTTTAAAGGCTGGCAATTAAGTGTTGATCTAATTAAGTTTAAGATGATATAGGTATTAGATGTGATAGATAGAGATAAATTATTTCTTCTAGAACAAGGAAGTTTAGGGCTAATGTCAACATTTTTTAAGGATACCCAATTCCCCTTCCGAAACTTGTTAACTATGTAGGTTAATTAAAAATATCAAAATAGAAATTGATAGATGTTCATTACTCTAGAATATTAAGGGGTATGGAGCCAAAGTAGATAAAATATAGACCAGCCATAATCTATTTGAATGGCAGAACAAGCTTGAGGGACTGACTGACCCGCTGCTATTACTATGTCAATATGTTAAAATTTCTTTGAAATTACGTAAATTATTTGTTTAAAAATCCTGAATGTAACCACTCCCAAAAGCTCAGTTGATAACCATATTAACAGATGTGCAATTGAGCCACTAAAGTGTAATGTCCAATCCTTGGTGTATGATTTGTTGGCTAATTTCTCAAATTGATACAGTGATGTAGGGCACGGTTTTAATTTTCTGAAAGTGTCCAGTGATCCCTCTAAAGTATATGTGTATGTTGGTTGAGTACAGAATTGGGACTGACTGTGATGACACCCACTGCTATGGCTCATGTGCCAAGACTGGTGACTTGAATAAAATACTAGAAAGCAACTGACATTAACAAAGCTATAGGCCAACAGCAGCAGTCTGAGACTTTGAAGAAAGGGAAAATATTATGAAATTCAAATTTTGTGCACAGTAATCAGTTTTTGATTGATAAAAAAATACTTTTATTAATTTTTTTTATTGATATTCCTTAAAGCTGGTGCTTTTCCACAACTGTTTGTTTTTGAAGAAAATAATACTTAGCTATGCTTGGAATTATGTAAAAGTATGGAATTCTCTTTCCCTCCAATTTTATTCTCTTGTTGCATGAAAGTGGCTAGTCTGGAGATGTACTACATGTTTGTGAACATTTCAGTATTGTTGATGTACAATCCTGATTATGTTGAAAAGCTGTTAACAATATATTTGACTCCATTATGTCCTAGTTCAATTAGTATAGAAGTACAGAATATTACAGCGTAGAAGCTTGCATTTGGTCAATTGTGTTTAAGGTGACACTTTCGGAGAGGAATCCAGTTGGTTTCAATTCCGTGCATAAGTACCATTTATTATCAGTAGGGTAGGATTGACTGCATTGCCATTGGATGGGAACTTAGGCTGATTTATGCCTTTTCCTTCCCCTCTCCTGCCCAAACACTTAAAATGCAGAAACAGAGGAATACATTTTAGTTTTACTTACAATTCTGTTCCACACCAAGTAATGCATCTAACTACTTGAATATTAAAGTTTCTGAGTGAGAGAAAGATAGGATTGGTGCAAAGCTTTATTGTTCTAATTACTTCAGAAGCTTTCATGGATTGGTTAGACCTTTCAAGCATTAAAGCTGGCGGAGTTAAATGCTGAATTCATTCAAAACTAATATTTCTGGCGTACAAGAGGGGATATGGATTTTCATTTGTGGTTCTCTTTCCTTCTGATCTCAATTATATTATGTTATTGGACTGCTGATCAGTGAGCAGGGAATGGGAATTACTGTTCTGATACATCTCGTTGCCAAATTCAAGGAAGAATTGGAAGGAGATCGCTAATTGTTTTTGCTGCCCATGTAACATGAAGAAAAATGGAAGAAAACCATTCTGTCAAAAATAACTGGATATAATGGCGGCACAGTAGCACAGTGGTTAGCACTGCTGCTTCACAGCTCCAGGGTCCTGGGTTCGATTCCCGGCTCAGGTCACTGTCTGTGTGGAGTTTGCACGTTCTCCTTGTGTCTGCGTTGTTTCCTCTAGGTACTCCAGTTTTTTCCGCAGTCCAAAGATGTCCAGGTTAGGTTGATTGGTTGTGCTAAGAAATTGCCCCTTAGTATCCAAGGATGTGTAGGTTAGAGGGGTTAGTGAGTATAATATGTAGGGATATGGGAGTAGGGCCTGGGTGGGATTGTGTTCAGTGCAGACTCGATAGACCGAAGGGCCTCTTTCTGCATTGTAGGGGTCTATGGTCTATAATATAAATTTATCTAATTGGTTTCTGAAAATCAAGATCTTTGCTGAAAACAAAATTTAATGCTATTTTTATACCACATGGTTTTAGTCCATGTGTATAGAAATCCCTGGGTAAAACAAAGTTGAAGCAGAGCATCACTTGACATTGGGCAATGCAGATACTAAATGTGGTATAACATGGGAAAATAGTAGATTAAATAACATGATTTAAGTTATCATTCTTTGTTAGGCTGTCTAGCATGAATAGTGCTATCCTGAAGTGACGATCACTAATGCAGATTAGAAATTTATGGAATTAACTAAAGGTACTCTTGCCAGCCTCTAAAACATGATGTAGCAACTGCTTTTGATGTGTATGTCTTCTATCAATTTGAAAAGTTGCATAGTTTTATGATTTGACATCAGAATAGTTGTTAGCATGTATTTTCTAATGAGTAGTTAAAATGATATAATGAAAATATAAACTGTTTTATTTTGGTTTATCTGCCATATCTCAACTTTAGCAAATTCCCTATCACTCTTGTCCTCACTGACTCGTGTCGCTGTTGATCAAGCAAGGTTTTGAAAATTCCCATCCTTGCATCTATTCACAGCCTTGCCCCTTCCTAAAATTGTAATCTCCTCCAATTCCACAGCTCTGCTAGATATCTGTGCTCCTCTAATTGTGCATTTCCAGTTATAATTTCTGCACCATTGGTACATAATTACCTCGGCTCCAACTCTGGATCCCCTCTTCCTGCTCCTATGCACCTCACACTTTCCTCCTCTAAGACACTTTTTCAAGCAATGCTCCCAAACTTGTTCCTACTATAATTCCAGTTAATGTTTTTAAATTAACGTATCACCAGAATGAGAGCTATTGGTAGAGGGAGGTGGTGTGAGTGGGGAGAGCACTGGTGGAGGCGTACAAGTTCAGAGTAGAGGAGGTGGGGTTGCAATACCCCATTTTGCTGGCCCACTTATTGGCCCTCCATCTTAATTTGCCACTTTCCTCTCCTGTACTTTTGCTGTCAGCAAGGGCTTGGGGCAGTGAGATAAGAGGAAATAAATGAAGAAGTGAGAATGACAGCTAATGAGTGGGTTGAAGAGTGGGCCACAAGAATGGCAAGTGGCTTGAAGGCTGCATAGTGAATACCACCAGATCGAACTCAGGGAGGCTTACTTTTTCAGATCTCATGATAACCACCCAGACTTGCAGAGAATGCCGGAAATTGTATTTTTATCAAAGGGGCTCATTATAAGAGTTCCATTAACATCAATTTCATATTCACGGTGATCATTATTACCTTGGGAACAGACTTCAGGATTTTGTAGAATAACTGGTGAAATGGGCAAACTCATAAGAGATGTAGTTTAATACAAATAAGTGTGAAGTGATGCATTTTGGGAGAAACAACATTGAGAAACTACTTTGTCAGAGAGCTATGGGCACATTTTCACCAATCTTTAAGGTGGCTTTGTAGGTTGATCAGGCAGTTAAGAAAATGCATGTGATATTAACTTTTAAGTAGGAACATTGAATTTTTAAAAATAGAACAAAGAAATCTGACAGAATATTAAACCATTGTTTGGACTTCAGCTGAAGCATTGTCTTCCGTTCTGGACACTACATTTCAAACTGGTTTATAAGAGAGTACTGGAGATGTTTATCAGGATGATATCAGAGATGGAGGAGGCAGTGGCATATTGGTAATGTCACTGGGTGAGTAATCCAGAGGCCAGAGCTAATGTTTGGATACACAGCCTCAGGTCTTCTGTACGTGTGCACTTGGTGTCTTTTACTCCTTATAGAACCTGACCCTGTACACCAGAGCATTGACAAAATGCAGGTCAAATGACCTAAGCCATTGCATCATTAGCCAGAAGGTATCACAGGGAATTGGACATAAAAACTTCAGAAGGAAGTCCTAGGCAGAGACAAAAACAGGGAACAGAAAGAGGGTGGAGAATTCAAGTTAAAACGAAGGAGCAAAGCAATAGGCTCCAAATTAAAGACAAGTTTGTGGGAAATAGAATTGAAGTGAAATGCACTTAAAAGAAGTCTTGAAAACTTTGAAAATCCACCTTTCAATGTTATTGACACCCATCTAAAAGCAGGTGCTCAGGACCAGATGCAGTATTCAAACCATGGGTTCAGTCAATGATTTGTATGGTGTCAGGAAAATACACGAAATTGTGATGTTTTTCTGTTGCTAACGTTCTTGTTGTTTTTAAACTGTTGGAGATGTGTCAGAATTGGGAACTGTGAGAATCTAAACTGACAAGAAGTTAGTTTGATATCATAAGGTATAGGGCAGAATTAGGCCATTCAGCCCATTGAGTCTGCTCCACTGTTTGATCATGCACTTCATCCCCATTTTCCTGCCTTCTCCCCGTAACCTGCAACCCATCAAAAATCTGTCTAAGTCCTCCTCAAATTTACTCACTGTCCCAGCATCTACCGCATTTGGGGTAGCGAATTCCACAAATTCACAACTCTTTGGAAGAAGTTGTTTCTTCTCAACTTTGTTTTAAACTTGCTATCCCTTATCCTAAGACTATGACCTCTCGTCCTAGAATGCCCACATCAGAAAGCATCCATGTCTACTTTATCCATACCTTTTGTCGTCTTGTACACCTTACTTTGATCTCCCTCATTGTTCTAAATTCCAGAAAGTATAGGTCTAAACTGTTCAATTTCTCTTCAAATGACAAACCACTCATCCCTGGAAACAATCTACTGAACTTCCTCTGAACCTCTGCCAATGCCACTGCATTTTTTGTCAAATAAGGGGACCAAAACTATACACAATACTCCAAGTGTGATCTCACCAACTTCCTTAGCTTATATATTCTATTCCTTTAACTATAAGCTCCAACATTCTAATCACTTTCTTTGTTATCTACTGTACCTGCATGCTAGTTTTTTGTGACTCATGAATGAGGACACCTAGATCTCTCTGCACTAGAGCATCTCAAGTCTCTTCCCATTGAAATAATAAGTCACCTTCCCATTTTTCTAACCAAAATACGTAACCTCACAGTTATCCACATTAAACTTCATCTGCCGCATTTTGGTCCACTCTCCTAACCTATCTAGATCCATTTTATAAGGTTCTTTTTTCCTCATTGCAACTTACTGTCCTGTCTATTTTGTGTCATCTCTAAATTCCCATGTCCAGAGAATTTTGGAATATTATAATCAATGGATCCAGTATCTCTGCTGCCACTTTCTTTAATGCTCTAGCATTAACAGCTTTAAAGTTTTATCCTTTCTGTTACCTCTGACTTGCCTGTTCTTATAGAAATGGTATTAGTGTCCTTCACTGTGAAAACTGGGGCAAAATATTGATTTAATGTCTTTGCCATTTCAGTGTTCCCCACTATTAACCCTCCGGAGTCATCTTCCAAGGGACCAACATTCAATTTAGTGACTTGCTGCTATTTTATTATTGTAGAAGCTTTTGCAATGGTTTTCTTTCTTAATTTACCTCAGTTCTTTTTATTACTCTTTTAGTATCCCTTTATTTATGTTTGATATTTTCCCAAACTTCCAGCCTGTCACTGGCCTTTGCAATATGATATACATTAGTTTTTGTCTTTATATTGTCCTTGACCTCCTTGTTTAGCGTGGATGATTTTTTTTACCTTTCTTACCATCTTTCTTCCTCACTGGGATATATTTTAGTTGTGAGGAAATGAGTATCTCCTTAACTGCCATTACTCATTTGCTGTCTTA
Organism: Sphyrna mokarran; assembly: GCA_024679065.1. Lineage (NCBI taxonomy): Eukaryota > Metazoa > Chordata > Chondrichthyes > Carcharhiniformes > Carcharhinidae > Sphyrna > Sphyrna mokarran. The sequence continues at coordinate 52,626,892 of JAGIQG010000007.1, forward strand.
CCTTTTAGCCTTCCAGCCCACTCCACTTGAGCCAAATCTACTCTCATGCCTGTATAATATCCTTCATTTAATTCCAGAACACTAGTGTGGGAGTCCACTTTGTCACTCCCAAACGGAATTTTGAATTCTATCATACTATGGTTATTACTCCCTCAAGGACCCTTAACTATGAGGTCATCAATTAATCCCTCCTCATGACAAAATACCAAATTTAGAGTAGCCTGCTCCCTGATTGGTTCCACAACATACTGTTCCAAGAAACTATTCCTAATATATTCAACGAACTCTGCCTCCAGGCTGTCCTTACCAATTTAACTCTTCTGATCTATGTGCATATAAAAATCACTCATGATTATTGCTATGCTTTTCTTGCAAGTCCCCACTATTTCCTGGTTTATACTGTGGCCCACTGCGAAACTATTGCTTGGGGACCTATAGATTACTCCTACCAAGTAGTCCTTCCCTTTGCTAGTTCTTATTTCTACCCAGACTGATTCCATATCTTGATCTCCTGTCTTATGTCATTTCTCATTATAGCATTGATCCTTTTTTTCACCAGCAAAGCTACACAACCTCTTTTTCCTTTCAGTCTTTCATCCCAAAATGCTGATACCCTTGGATATTCAATTCCCAGACCTCATCTCCTAGTAATCATGTCTCAATAATTGCCACCAAACCACACTCTTTTGTTTCTATTTGCACCACTAACTCATTAATTTTGTTCCAAATGCTTCGTGCATTCAGATAGAAAGCTTTTAAATTTGATCTACTGGTAAATTTCCCAATTCTTATAATTTCTTGGTGCATAAAGACATTCACCCATTCTGTCCCTCACCTTTATTACCTGGTAACCATCCGCCACATAGCTAACCTGCACTCTTATCTCCTCCTTTAATTTGGATTTTCTAATTTTCCCCGTAACTGAGATGGTAATAAGCTAGGAGGATTTCAAACAGATGTTTACATAAAGTAGTTTAGTAAGGTTGTGTTTTTTATTGATTTATGGGTGGGACTTGGGTGTTGCTGGCATTCCTAGTTGTCCAGTTGAGAGTCAAACACAATGCTATAACTCTGGAATCTCATGGAGGCAGACCAGACCGATTTCCTTCACTAAAGTAAATTAGTGAATCATGGGTTTTTCCAACAATCGACAATGATTTCATGGTCATCAGTAGATGCTTAACTCCAGATATTTTTTATTGGATTCAAATTCCATCATCATCTTGGGTAGGATTCAAACCTGATTCCAAAGAACATTAGCTGAATTTCTGGATTAATAGTTTAGCAACAATACTGTTAGTCCATCGCTTCTCCATAACAGAAGTAGAACAGGTAGTTGTCATTCAAAGAAAATATGTACAGGGTGTAAAAGAAAGGAGAGATAGGTTAATTAAAGATAGGATGAGTTTGCTTTTTAGACGTGAAAGCTAAAGTGAGAGCATTTCTAAAGAGACTGGATGAGACAATGGACAAATACTGAAACCTAAGTTTTAGATCCCAGCAGGCAGCAGCGAATAGATAGTCAACACCCAGCAAGCAATATGAATGAAGCCAGATCTAAAGAACCATCTGAAGAGTACCTCAATGTCTGGTATTTTATGCTGCCTTGTGAACTTCAGAAGTTTCCACAGGTAGCTCAGGTGAAAATGCTAAGCTCCTTGGCATGATGGTCAGTCAAAGTCCAAGTCTTACATGTGTGGAGTAGCGTGAGCAGGTCAATTGCAAAACAGGACAAGATTTTCTGCGCATTTCGCATGTTTCTGGTGGCGGTTGTGGTCTGTCATTGGCCAGCAGTAGGGTCTTCTAGTCCATTGTATGGATACCTCTACTACCAGGAAACTTGCAGAGGGGCTTCACCATCAGGAAATTGAAAGATCCAAAAGATTTTTTTCAAACTGGAGGCCTGTGACTGGATCCATTTATATTAATGATTTGGATGGGAATTTAGTAGACATGGTTAGTAAGTTTGCAGATGACGCCAAGATTGGTGGCATGGTGAACAGTGAAGAAAGTTATCTAGGATTGCAATGGGATCTTGATCAGTTGGGCCAGTGGGCTGACAAATAGCTGGTGGAATTTAATTTAGATAAATGTGAGATGATGCATTTTGGTTGATCGAACTAGGGCAGGACTTAGTTAATGGTAGGGCATTGGAGAGAGTTGTAGAACAAAGAGATCTGGGGTAAGTTCATAGCTCCTTAAAGTGGAATTACAGATGGACAGTGGTGAAGAAGGCATTTGGCATGCTTGGTTTCATTGGTCAGAATATTGAATACAGGAGTTGGAACATCATGTTGAAGTTGTAGAAGACATTGGTAAGGCCACACTTGGAATACTGTGCATGATTCTGGGCACCCTATTATAGAAAGGGTATTATTAAACCCTTTATGCAGAGAGAATGCAGAAAAGCTTTACGAGGATGCTACTGGGAATTGACGATTTGAATAAGAAGGAGAGGCTAGATAGACCAGAACTTTTTCCCTAGAATGTAAGAGTTAGGGATGATCTTATAGATGTCCATAAAATAATGAGGGACATAAATCAGTTAGATACTCGATTTCTTTTCCCAAAGATGGGCAAGTCTAAAACTAAAGGGCATTGGTTCAAGGTGAGAGGAGAGAGATACAGAAGTGTCCAGAGGGGCATTTTTTTCACAGAAGGTGGTGAGTGTCTGGAACAAGCTGCCAGACAGACTAGTATATGCAGGTTCAATTTTGTCTTCTAAAAAGCGTTTAGATAGTTAAATGAGCAAGCTGAGTATAGAGGGATATGGACCAAACACAGGCAATTGGAACTAGTTTAGAGGTTTCAAAAAAAGAGTGGTATGGATAAGTTGGGCCAAAGTGCTTGTTTCCATGCTGTAAACCTCTATAACTCTATTACATCGGTGGGAATGGCTGGAAAATTCCAGACATAGACTTTCAGTTTGGTAGGCAATTACTCCCCTGAAATAGAGACAGCTACAGGTGAGGGATTTAAAGTGAGATTGCATGAAGCCAAATATTTGAAATGGTGAAAAGGTTGTTACGCCTTAATACAGCCTGAGTATCAGTGATATTTTGTTGGCATGATTGTGTATTTGAGTTACTGTATGGAAGCTTGAGTGTACGTTGTGATCCAGAGTAGAGACACACTGAAAGGAAAGGAGGTAATCCTGGAGGTTTATTCCTGCTAAAGATATTGAGTAAAGGCGTTGCTTGGGAGAGGATTCCAAGATGTATTCTTTGAGTGGAGCGGAAACCTTTGGATGAAAGTGATCCAATCACACCAGTTGAGTCACAGTGTGACAAGCATCCGGTGTGGTGGGGAATTGATGGAAATCCATAGAAGTTGTGTTAGGTGACATCTGTCACTTAGTTTGAGTGTTTTGTGTTTAACTTCAGTTTGCCTATTAATCTGCATTAGTTTTGTTAAGCAGAGGTCATGTCTCTCTTGATAGAGTTTTTTGAGGTAATAACAAAGATGATTGATCAGGGTAGGGCAGTGGACGTTGTCTACATGGACTTCAGTAAGGCCTTTGACGAGTCCCTTATGGTAGACTGGTGCAGAATATGAAGTGGCATGGGATCAGAGGTGAGCTGGCAAGGTTGATACAGAACTGGCTTAATCATAGAAGAGAGGTTGGCAATGGAAGGGTGCATTTCTGAATGGAGGGTTGTGACAAGTGGTGTTCCTCAGGGATCAGTGCTTGGACCTTTCGCTGTTCGTAATATATATTCATGATTTGGAGGAAAATGTGACTAGTTTGATTAGTAAGTTTGCGGAGGACACAAAGGTTGATAGATTTGCGGATGGCAATGAGGACCATCAGAAGATACAGAAGGATATAGATTGTTTGGAGCTTTGGCAGAGAGATAGCAGATGGAGTTTATTCTGGACAAATCTGAATTAATGCACTTTGGAAAGTCTAATAAAGATAGGAAATATATAGTAAATGGCAGTACCCGTAAGAGTATTGATAGAGTGATCTGGGTGTACAGGTACACAGTTCACTGAATGTTACAATGTTGATGGAGAAGGCAGTCAAGAAGGCATAAGGCATGCTTCCCTTAATTGGCTGGAGCATTGAGTTTAAAAATTAGCAAGTCATGTTGCAACTTTGTAGAACCTTGGTTAGGCCGCACTTGGAATATAGTGTTCAATATAGTGTTCTCAGTCTTCGGTGAGTTTGGCTGGCTGAGGACTACAGTGCAAAAGTAATTATGTTCTGTTTTCTTTTTTCATTTTTCATCATTCTGTATCATGCCCCTCACATCAGCTGTCAAAATGGATAAATGGTGGCTTCTAACTTGAAAGTAGTCAAAAGACAAATTTCTATCTTATTTTCCTCAAGTGGAGTAATTGCTCTCTGCTATTTATTGGATGTCTTTGAAATGTCACTGTTAAATATGCCACAGTTGAAGTGTGTACGTTAGATATTCCACAACACGTGATTTTACATTGCATCTTTGACACAGCTAAAATGTACCAAAGTTGCTTCAGAGACAGAAACGAATGCTGAATAATAATAGAAAAGTAATTAAGGAATTCTCTCAAAGTTGGAATTTATTTAGGATAGAGCAGCACATTTCCAAAGTCTAGTCTGGAAGTCACAAAGGCAAGAGAAATGTTTCAGGAGAATTGGGGATAAAGTAGAAATAATCTGACATGATCTGATTTGGCATTTGAAGCTCATCCTAGAGTCAAACAAGATGTTGTGTATCATGAATTGACACTTGAGTGAGCTGGATAATGAAACCAGACCAAGATGTAGAATTTATGGCTGGTATCAAACAATTTCTCTTTAGCCTTGCCATTGAGTTAGGAAAAGTAGTGGTTCATTCATAGCTTGATGCTGAATTATAAGTTGTAAAGCAAAGATAGAAAACTGTAGGTCAGGATTTGCTGTTAATGTAAAGATTCGGTGTTATTTTTAAGTAGATGTCACAGTAAGATGTGCATTGAAGTTGAATATTAAAAAGTTACTGCCAGGTTTTGCTATTGCTCTGTTAACTTCACCAAAAGGCATTGTGCACTTGACCTCCCCATTCTTTGCTTAGGAACTTGATCTATTTGCCCATTAATTGCTAATTAAACTTACTACAGAAAGTTAAATCATTTTGTTGAAAAAGGTATTCTTTTATCAATATGGTGAGTGTTAATGACTGCCAATCAAACTGATGCTGAAAATGAAGGTTTTGATTTTGTTTAGGGCTTTTAAATATGTCATTTTAAATTAACATTTTTCTTCCATCTTTTTCCTCTTTCTCACTCAATATTTCTTTCCTCTGCATTTAACATCCTGTACCTGACTTAACATTAAAGTCACCGCTTTTAATTCGCACCCCCTTCTAAGTCCTCCTCTGCCCTGGTCTCTCAGATCTTAGATATCCTGTTTCCTCCACTGTGCAAGTCGCACTTTCAGCATTGAGCTGGCATTGAAAATTTTGAGCTGTAGGATTCAGGCATATGACTAACAAATGGCAGGCACTGTTAGATGCTTTGCTACAGCAAGTTCTGGCTTTGTGTTATTTAATTTACTGTGAATAATCATTTATGGCTGTGTTGCACATTACTTTCATTTTGGCCAATATTTCTCAAGCGCATAAATTGAACAAGACATATGGTATAAAATCAAAATATTTGTGTTTTATTTTATAATTTATAACTACTGAAGTTAAAACAAACTATAAATGGGCATTTCTTTATCAAACTTGATACATTTCCAAAATAACCATTATATACTAGATTTTTCAGGTTACCGAAAAAGTTACTGGCACTCCAGTCTCTCTGGGAGGTATTGGATAACTAATTTTCTGATGATTCTTGTCAGAAAATATTTCATTGAATTGAGCATTATTTTTCTCTTGTAATGATTCTGTTAGGGCCCATTGACATTTGAAGAAGAAATTCAAACACTCAGCAATTAACTGGATGTCATTTTTAAACTAAAGCAAGCTATTGTGTCCAAAGAGAAATTAAACAAAGCGAGCACTATTAAACACTGTAACTCACAAAGACACCTTCTATCAATTTATCTTTAATTTTCACTTTTCCTATTTCTCCCCTCAAGAGTTCCCATATCATAGAAAAACTTGAAATTCTTTAGCGATTTTGTATGCCACACCCCTCCAGAATTCACTTAAATTCTCCTCAGTGTTCCTCCAAGAAAGAGTCTTTTGGATTCTCTGGGGGTTCCTCCCATAGCATTTCCAAATTGCTGTCTATCCTCTGCCTTTTCTTTGGCCTGTATTCATGAAAGTTTAGAAGAATGGGAGGTGACCTTATTGAGCCACATTGGATTGGAGGCGGGGCAGATTAGACAGGATCGATGCTGAGAGGATATTTCTTCTTGTGGGAAAATCTAGGGCCATAAGACATAATCTCAGAATAAGTGATCACACATTTAAGATGGAGATGGGGGGGGAAATTTTTTCTCTGAGTGTATCTAGGAATTCTTTATTACAGAGAGGATTGAGGCTGAATCTTTAAATATGTTCAAGGCTGAGATAGACATTTTTACTCAGTAAGGGAATCAAGGGTTATGGGAATAAGATGGGAATGTGGAGCTTGGGGAGGGTGGCACAGTGGTTAACACTGCTGCCTCATAGCACCAGGGATCTGGGTTCGATTCCCGGCTTGGGTCACTGTTTGTGTGGAGTTTGCACGTTCTCTCTGTGTCTACACAGGTTTCTTCTGGGTGTTGCAGTTTCTTCCCACATGTAAATTAGGTACGTTTACCCAAACATGCGCAGCAGTGTGGCGTCTAGGAGAATTTCACAGTAACTTCATTGCAGTATTAATGTAAGCTTTACTTGTGACTAATAATAAATGAACTCTATGTCAAATCATCCATAATCTCGTTGAATGGCAGAGCAAACTCAATCAGCCAAAAATGGCCTACTTCTGCTCCTACGTCTTATGGTCTTTGCAGACTTCATGACAGTGGGTGTTTCAGCTCCTTGTTTAGGTAGTCAGCATATACCCAACTACCTTCCCACAGCTTTCCAAACTAATCCTGCTCAGCTGAAAACTAATAAATCTTCCAGCTGTTTTCCCTCCCAGAAACTAGACTGAAATTAAGCCTCTACCTGCATTACATGTAGTGAAAGATGAAGTTAGTATTTTCACTGCTTGTTGGCTTTCTCAATTTTTGAGATGCAGTCTACAACAGAGCTAAAGATGCCATTATCTCTGCCTATTCCCAAATGGAGTTGTTTGCTTTGGACAGCAAACATATGCAAATAAATTAAACAAAAAATGCTTATAACCAAGTCTTCATGGCAACATGGCACAGTTTGGGATAGTTCCATTAACGCAAACCCATTATTTTACCTTTGATTCTGTAACCCATATGAATAATTTGTATTTCTGAAGAAAATTACAACCCTGAGTTCTGGAATTTCTAGCTCTTAGCTTATACGGAAATAAATATTAAGCATGCTAGCCCTACCAAGAGGTGTAGAAATGGATCACCCATTGTTATAAGTTTTCTTTTTTCAAGGTCAGCTCTAACCATATAAGATAAAGACAGATTAGTTAAATCTAGGTTTTAGCCTTTTCATGAGGATTGTTTTTCAGGCTTTGTAATCACATTTTTTCCATTTATCTAAAGTTAAAATTGTAATTAAAATTAAAAGATATCTTCTCAAACATAGAAATCATGAAGCAGATTTTCACAACACCCAACCACAAAGGTGAAATGGCATGGTGAGATTGTTCAGCAGTATTTCTGAATTTAGTACACCACCCATTTTCGAGGATTTTTACAGTGTGACTAACAGTGTCAAAAGTGCAAATTCTTGTCAATTTCAATTTTCTATTTGATTCCACTGTCTGAGTGCTTCAACAGCTCACAGTATGGATAAATACACAATCTCTGACAGCAGTTTCAGGATTTTCACTTAATAACTGCAGACTCCAAAAGTTGTCATCAGTTTCAGAATAGTAATGATGGTGAATGCTGACAATTTCATCATCACTCCTAACACAAAATCTAGGATTATGTTTAGATTTCTACCATTCAGATTAGTGACTGCAGTTTATATTGTACCTGGCAATACATTGCTTTACAGCCTTTCAGAATCCTAAGTTTGGGTGCCCAGCATAGTACTTACACACAGACACAGACACAGACACACACACACACCTCCTCTCCTCCACTGTTAGGCTTTAAGTTAGACAATGTACCACAATACAGCCCATTTAATTCTCAGTGCTATTGGATTAATTGTGCGCAGAAGCTCCTTCAAACACTTTTTTACATTAGGTTTGACACAGAATTGGAATTATGATCTGTGCACGGAAAAATGAATTGTTTGTACGTTGTATCTAAAGGGGCTTTCACTGATTTACTATACAAGTTTAATGTAGGTCAAACTTGCTTTGGAATATGTCCAAAATTGTCTTATCACATTTGAAATATGTTTAGTGGTTGCTTTTTCCACAATTATTAAGGCTAAGTAAGAGGTTCTTGAATTTCTTTTTATTTCAAAACCCGACTTCATTGTTCAAAGTTCAGTTTACCAGCTTCTATTTTACTTACTAATATAATCAGATTTGTATCCTAATTTCTCACTTTTTATTTTGTAATGGATGAAGAAAGTCTTCGTAATGCCAAATATACCAAAATGATATTTGGTAGTCCTATTTCACAATACTTACATTTGGAAATGATCTTTGCATTCTACAAAAATATTATTTGGTCTCAATCTTCCTGTGACAAGGAGTAGGAAATTCTTGTATTATTTTACAGACATAATAATGGCCCTGATATTTATTTTAATCAATACATTAGTTTTTCAAGGAAAGTTGAATATTCAGTCTAATCATTTTTTTAATATTCAATACAGTACCTGTCACAATGCACTAGAAGTAAACTCTTTTTAACATTGTTTCTTGCAAGTTTGACATGAGCTGCAATATAGTTGTCATTTTTTTTCAAAACCTGTTCTTTTTCTTATAGGATAGCTTGGATGCCTTAATATATGACTTGGACTTTCCTGCCTTAAGGAAAAACAAAAACATTGACAACTTCATAAATCGATGTGAGTATTGTTGAATGTAAAATATTCAAAAATATTTAAAATTAATTATTTTCAAACAAAGCTGTCATGAATCACGTAGTCATAGAGGTCTAAAGCACAGAAAAGGCCCTTTGACCCATAGCAACTGCACTGATCAAAAATACCTAACTATTCGAGTGCCATTCTCCAGCATTTGGCCCATAGCCTTATATGCCTTTGTATCACAAATGCACATTTAAATACTTAAATGTAATGAGGATCTGTGCTTCCACTACCCTTTCAGACAGTGAATTCCAGATTCCAACTGTCCTCTGGATGAAAAAGTTATTTCCCACACCCCCTGTAAACTTCCTGCCCCTTAGCTTAAATTGATGCCCCATGGTCTTTGAATCCTCCACCAAGAGAAACATTTCTTCCTGTCTGCTCTGTCTATGCCCCTCATAATTTTATACGTCTCAATCATGTCCCACTCAGTCTCCTCTGCTCCAGGGAAAATAACCTCAGTCTATGCAATCTCTTTTCATAATTAAAACTCTCCAGCCCAGGCAACATCTCAATAAATCTCCTCTGCACTTATTCCAGTGCTCTCACCTAGCTCCCACAATGTGGATTTGATAATTGCACACAATACTCTAGCTGTGGCTTAACCAATGTTTTATACAATTCTAGCATATTTTCCCTGCTTTCAAACTGTATGCCTTGGCTAACGAAAGCAGGCACACCATATTCCTTCTTAACCATTTTATCCATCTGTCCTACTATCTTAAGGGACTGGTGTACGTGCATATTAAGATCCCTCTGATCCTTGGTGCTTCCCAGGGTCCTGTTATTCATCATGTATTCTCTTACGTTGTTTGTTCTGTCCAACTGCATCACCTCACACTTAGCTGTATTGAATTCCATATGCCACTGACCAGCCCATTTGTAATCCAAGACTATCTCCTCACTATTATCCACCCACAAATTTTGTATCATCCATGAACTTACCAACCAACTCTCCTACTTCCAAGTCTAATTATTTTTGTAAATCTCAAACACCAATGGCCCCAACACTGACGCTGTGAGACCTCACTGCACACGGGCATCCAGTTAAAAAGAAAACACTCCTTGAGTATCGCCTTCTGCTTCCTGCAATTCAGCCAATTCTGGATCCAGTTTGCCAAATTTCCTTCACTATCAGTCTCCTGTGTGGGATCTTATTAAAAGTCATGCTGAAGTCCGAGTAATTCTGTCAAATGTTTTGCCTCCATTTACAAACTGGTCGTCTCTTCGAGAAAATCAGTCAAGTTGGTCAGACATGACTTCCCTTTAACAAAACCATGCTGACTATTCTTGATTAATCCCTGACTCTCCAAATGCATGAATGTTGCTAGGAAGAAGATAAAATTGTAGATTAAATGAAGCCAGTATTTCTAATATGTGGTAGAAGTATATTTCATCTGTATATACATTAATAGTCTCCCAATTTCTAAAAGTAAGGTAAAGTTGTCATGACCATAGGCTGTGTTTGGTGGTTATTTTAACCTGAGAGTCAGCACACCTCAAGTGAGGGGTAAGGTTGAGAAGGTGCGGTTTTCATGAATAACTTCAGCTGGTACAGGAATTGAACCATTGCTGTTGGGGTCGTTTTGTATCACTAACCAGTTGTCCAGACAGCTGAGGTAAAGTAAAAACTTTTACGTGGCAAAAGTTGTATATTTGTGTAGACATTTCAAGTTTATAGTTAGGATTATCTGATTATTATAAAGAAAATTATGATTAGTTTAATTTTATACCTTCTTTCTGGAAGAAATTTAAAAGTATAGGCCTCATTTTTGCCAGAGCAAGGTTTTTTTCCATGTGTCTTTTTAATTAGACTTTCCCTTTACCCAGAGCTCACATTATTTGCCCTGAATGTTGCTAAAGTGGCAAGCTAAAGCAAGGACAGTCAGGTGAATAATGGGTTCAACAATCAGCTTTCTTAATCAACAACATTTAAGGATTGCAGGAAAAAAAGCAAAAAAAAATAAAGTGAGTAAGAGTCAATAACAATGTACTGTGGATAGTGGAAAGATGAAATAAAAACACACAATGCTAGCGATAGATCTGCCAACATATGCAGATAGAGAAACAGGAGTTAACCTTTCAGGTCACCAACTCCATCAGAACTAGGAATGTGCTGCTTTCGTCCTTTAGCTTTACAGCTCCTTAAAGAATGAGTTGGCAATGAACTGCTAATGACTGTTTCTGGAAAATGGTTGCAACACTGAAACCCGGAGGATATTTTACCATGTATCATGTAGCAATTCAACTTAATCAAAAACCATGGTTTTGAACATACTAAAATTACAACATCCTTTCATTTTATCTTTATGACTACATAGAACATTACGCTGCACTACAGGGCCTTTGGCCCACGATGTTGCGCCGACCAGTGGAACCAATCTAATGATCTAAACTATTCCAATATTATCCTTATGCCTATCCAATGACCATTTGAATGCCCTTAAAGTTGGTGAGTCCATAACTACTGCAGGCAGGACATTCCACGCCCTTACTACCATCTGAGTAAGTACTGATGGTGTTTAGCAAGGTTCAATCAACTCTAAGTATACCTGATGCTTCTTATTTACATCTACAAATATCAACCAATAGGTATACTATTTTTAGTATTAAGAATGCACGTATGATGGGAGCAAACAGATCATCACAAACAAAAGTAATTTATTATATGAAAAAGTTGCTGTCGGATGCATCTTACTGTTGGCTATTGCAGATTAAACTCAGACCTTGCAATGACTTTGAAAAGATCATCTTTATTTTTGGGAAAGAACAAAATGGTTATTTTCTAATTTACTTAGAAAATCAGCCAGTTCTAGAATTGTACATGGATATGTATGCAAATCCCTGTGGGAATTTTTGTAATTTATTTTCCATTAAATTTGCCAAGAGATAAAAATCTGTGTTCCAAAGGTTAAGCTGGTTACTGATGCAAAATGAAATTGATTGGACCACTGTTGAGAGTAGCTCCATTTCAGGGGGCAGGGTGAAAAATATATTATTGAACTCCATTTGAATTAATTTTGTTAGTACTGATCTAAACTATTTAACAAAACTTCTATAATTAGATTTTGGCTGTTGAAATATGTTGGCTGGTTTTCCATATGCCTTTTCCAACATCTTTTTTGTAATTCGCAAGCAGTTACTTTTTTCCTGTTTCTTTCCTTTAAGGTTTGCGTTTTATAGAATCATAGAATCATAGAATTGTATAATGCAGGAGGAGGTTATTTGACCCACTGAGTCTGCACTGACCACAATCGCACCCAGGCCCCATCCCTGTAATCCCATGTATTTACCCTAGCTAATCCCCCAATACTATGGGGCAGTTTAGCATGGCCGATCCATCTAACCTACATATATTTTGTGTCTAAAAGAATAGAGATGATCTTAGTAAAATATATAACATTCTGAGGGGAGTTGCCAAGGTAGATGCTGAGAGAATCTAGAATTAGGGAGCACAGTTTCAAAATAAGGACCAGAATTTTCTGACTATTCACACTGGCTGGATTCTACTGTCCTACTGCAGTGAGTGGACATGTGATTGAGTGCCAAATTCTCTCCATACTCACCTGCAGTAGTGGTGGTATGTGAATGGCTGTAAAATTCCAGCCAAGGTGCTTCCTCCCATGGAGATGAGGAGGAATTTCTTGTTTCAGAGGCTTGTTAATATTTGAAATTCTCCCCTCCAATGAACACTAGGCATATATTGAAGACTGAGTTAAACAGAGTTTTGAATGGCAAGGGAGTTAAAGATTAGTGGAGACAGGTGGAAAAGTGGAGTTAATACCACATAAGATCAGCCATGATCTGACTAATTAGTGGAGGAGTCATAACAAGCCGAATGGCCTCTGACTCCAATTCTTAGGTTCTTATGATACAGAACAAAGAACAAAACAGCATGGGAAACAGGCCCAACGAGCCCGCGCTGCCACCCCGATGCTCCCATCTCTACCCGTGATCCCCGTCTATGTTTATAGATCTATGGATTAAAAACCAAATTTGAAACAATTTAGGGAGAATTTGTTTTGCCAATTAGCCTAAGAGCATATCTTTGGGATGTGGGAGGAAACGGGAGCACCCGGAGAAAACCCACTAAAGCACGGGGAGAATGCGCAAACTCCCACAGACACCGGCCCAAATCCATGTATCTGCACAGCACAGCGATAGTCACTGAGTTGTCGTGTTGCCCATCAAATGGTCCAGGTCAAGTGTACACTAACGACATGAAGCATTAGGATACTCTCAAAAAAAAAATCCAAGAATAGCCCTCTCACGACCCATCGCGTGTATGCCCCTCGTTAGACAACAAGGTGGACCAAAGCACCTGTAGGATAAAAACAAGTACATCAATATCATCATCTGTTGACACACTTCCCAGGGACTCCCAAGGCTCATGATCCCTATTTTAAATCAGTTTTCGATACCCCTCCATTCCCATTCTGTTCATGTGCCCATCTAAGTATTTCTTAAATAACTCCAGAGTACCTGTCTCCACCACTTTACTTGGCAGCGTATTCCATACCCCCACTACCCTCTGTGTGAAAAAGCTCCCTCTAGCATCCAAGTTATACCTTGCCCCCCCTCACCCTAAGCCTGTGACCACTTGTGCTATTCGAGTCCATCCTAGGAAGAAGCTTAACCCTGTGTTTACAGCCTCCTCATTTGGCAAACTGAACATGAAGATTTTTAAAGTTAAGATTTAACAAGTTTTGAGACTTAAGCATGTTTAAGCTTGCAAAAACACAAGTTGTGGTGTTTGAATCTGCACGCTGCATTTTTGAAGCACATATTTGAAGTCTTATTCTTTCAGGATGCCAAGTTGGATAGTTAAGGGGTGTTATGGTCGCTGGCAGTCAAGGTTCTTCCTCTCGTCCCTATCTATGTCCTTCATAATTTCGTACACGTTGATCAGAACCCAAAGCCTCCTCTGCTGTAAGGAAAACAACCCCAGCCTAACCAACCACTCTTCATAGCTGAAACAGTCCAGCCCAGGCAACATCCTGGTGAACCTTCTCTGCACCCTTTCTAGTGCAATCACATCCTCCCTATAGTGTAGCGACCAGAATTGCACACAGTACTTTAGCTGTGGTCTATTGAGTGTTTTGTACAGCTCCATTATAACCTCCCTGCTTTTATATTCTATTGATGGGAGATATTCATCTTGGAGTTCGGTGACAAGTGGTGTACCTCAGGGGTCTGTTTTGGGGGCCCCTGCTGTTTGTAATTTTTATAAATGATCTGGATGAGGGTATTGAAGGATGGATTAGTAAATTTGCAGATGACACTAAAGTCGGTGGAGTGGTAGATAGTGAAGAGGGGTGTTATAGTTTGCAGAGAGACTTGGACAAGTTGCAGAGCTGGGCCGAGAGGTGGCAAATGGAGTTTAATGTGGAAAAGTGTGAGGTAATGCACTATGGCAGAAATAATAAATATGTAGAGTATAGGGCAAATGGTAGGATTCTTAGTAGTCTAGATGAACAGAGGGATCTTGGTGTGTATGTGCATAGATCCCTGAAAGTAGGCAGTCAGGTCGAGAAGGTTGTTAGGAAGGCATATGGAGTCTTGGCTTTTATTGGTAGGGGGATTGAATTTCGGAGCCGCAACGTCATGTTGCAACTGTACAAAACTCTAGTGCGGCCGCACTTGGAGTATTGTGTGCAGTTCTGGTCCCCACATTATAAGAAAGATGTGGAGGCATTGGAGAGGGTACAGAGGAGGTTTACCAGGATGTTGCCTGGTATGGAGGGCAGGTCTTATGAGGAGAGGCTGAGGGATTTGAGGTTGTTTTCGTTAGAAAGGAGGCGGCTAAGAGGGGACCTTATCGAAACATATAAGATGATTAGAGGTTTAGATAGGGTGGACAGTGATAGCCTTTTTCCTAGGATGGAGAAAGCTAGCACGAGGGGACACAGCTTTAAATTAAGGGGTGATAGTTATAGGACGGATATCAGAGGTAGGTTCTTTACCCAAAGGGTGGTTCGGGAGTGGAATGCCCTGCCTGCAGCAGTTGTAGATGCGCCAAGTTTGGTGGCGTTTAAGAGGTTAGTTGATAAGTATATGGAAGAGAAGGGAATGGTTTAGTTTGGAGGGGCATTGCTTTTTATATTGGTCGGCGCAACATCGAAGGCCGAAGGGCCTGTTCTGTGCTGTAATGTTCTATGTTCTATGTGTCAGCTATTAAAGGCAAGTATCCTGAATGCCTTCTTAACCATCTTAATTACCTGTCTTGCTGACTGAGGGATCTTTGAACATACACCCCAAGGTCCCTACAGTCCTCTGTACTTCAGAGTATCCTATCATTCATTGTGTATTCTTATTTCCAATGCCAAATATATTGTTTTCTTATGGACCAAAACAAGACATTACAATCAAGATGAAAATTAACAAACATGTTGGGTCATAATATCCACCCAGTAGTTTAAAGTGATATCCCACACTTACCTGGGAAACTTTGTTGAAATTTCCATTAGCTGGAGCTGTTGAGACCTGCAATAAAGAGTCTCTGAAGATCACAGTTTGGCAAAGCTGGTAAGCTTAGGGTGGCCACTCTCACTTGTCTACTACACTGTCTTCTCGAAATAAGGTAGATTTAAAAGGTCTGTGAAATTGGTAGTTCAGGAAGAAGTTAAATGATGGGATTTGGCTGATCCAGGGGTAGGGGTGGTAAGTGGTAGGGATATTCTATGCGAAGTTCGGTCCAGGTGTTTAGAATAGTTATGTTAAAGTTGGAAGTGGCTTTATTTCTTCCAACTCCTTCAGTATAAAACTGATGAAGCATCCAAAGTTAATGATTGTTTTGTTAGATGGTTCCAGCAACTACTCAGCTTTCTGGTGCTGAAGGGGTCAGGAAAATCTCTCTGATTCTGCCACTTTCCAAAGCCTGGGGAATTCAGCAAAATATGTAGACTTTTTTCCCCATAGTGTGTCATTACTGCAATATCCTCTTTGGGGAATGTCTGTAAATACCAGCATATGCTTGAGACCAGGTGGTGGCAGTACAAGATGTGTGGAAGATGACCAAGGAGGGGTTAGTGGGTATTGATGGAATAGTGGCAGGACAAAGATGGAAGGAATAGTGCAGGCTGGCCAGGTGTCTTCATATCTGGCAGGAGGGTCTGGAATCTAACAACTACAAGGAGATGGTCACAGAAACTCATGCAGGGCATTAGTTTGGGTGATAGTTGAATTCGAAGTGTTTACTTGTGATGTTTAATTCTCTAAATAAATGTTAAACAGTAAAGATTGGCTGCAGTGCTGTTTTTACAGCTGGCTTTTGTAATATTGTAGCTATAAGAGTAATTCACCTTTTGTCTCCCCAAAATCTGTCCACCATTACAAGGCAAAAGTCAGGAGTGTGATGGAATACTTTCCACTTGCCTCGATGAATGAGGCCTAACAACACTGAAAGGTTCAACACTATCTAGGGCAAAGCAGATCACTTGATTTCTTTCTCACCACTGCTGCCCCCAACCCACCCACACATAGAAATTTAATCGCCTCACGCACAGTGATAGCACTGTGTATCAAGATGCACTGTGAAAAATAGTCAAACCATCTCCAACAGCAATTTCTAACCCTAAATCTATCACTTAGAAGGGCAAGGGCAGCTGATGCATGGGAACACAACCACTTATAAATTTCTCTCCAAGCAATAGTTCCTGATGTGGAACTACATCATAGTCGCTGGATCAAAATCCTGGAATTCCCTTCCTAACAGTACTGTGGATGCACCTGTGCCAGATGGACTGCAGTAATTCAAAAGTGCGACTCACCATCATCTCAAGGGCAATTAGGGAAAGGAAACAAATGCTGGCCTTGCCAATGACACCCACATCCCATGAAAGAATGATAAATATGGTTTTGTGTCAGATATATCTGTGACATCTTTAGAAGTTTGGTCAGAAAGAAAAGGAAAATATATGTCAAAATCCAGTAAATTTGCCATTCATAATATGCATAAAGATGTAGTGTATACATGTGGTTTTAGGGATAATCCCAAAGTCAACAATGTTTTCCCAATAAGCATCACATCCCAAGTTTATTTGCCATCTGATGATAATTTCTTTTATCTTCACGGCTATTGAGCAAATTAACCAAATGGTTTTGAATTATGTATAACTATTAAGCTTTGGCATATCTGTTTACACTGCCTGTCTTAATAATTTGTATACACCTGATTCGTTTCATTTGGCATTGAAGCAGAACTCCTCTGATGGGTTCAGCTCGCCAGTTGTGTGCCATAGGAGTCCTTTCATAATTCACGACAGTGTAAATGGATTATGTAATTGGAGGGAGATTATCAGGAATTCCATTATGGAGAATGAAGGTCTGGCTGAAAAGTTAAAATTCTAAATTGAGGTAAGGCCAATTTTAATGGTATTAGACAGGAACCTTCAAAAGTTGATTGGGAGAGCCTGTTGGCAGGCAAAGTGACGTCTGGCAATTGGGAGGTTTTCAAAAGTGTGTTAAGCAGAGTTCAAGCTAAGAATACTCCTTTTAAAGTGAAGAGCATGGAATTACATCACAGTCGCTGGATCAAAATCCTGAAAATCCCTTTCTAACAGTTTAATTCTCTAAATAAATGTTGAACAGTAAAGATTGGCTGCAGTGCTATTTTTACTGTGAATGCATCTGTGCCAGATGGACTATAGAGTGCAATTCACCACCACCTCAAGGGCAATTAGGGAAAGGGAACAAATGCCAGCCTTGTCAGTGATACCCATGTCTCATGAAAGGAAATTGCGAATCCCCTAGCAGAAATATTTGAATCATTGACAGCCACAGGTGAAGTGCCTCAAAATTGGAGGGTGGAAATGTTGTGCCTTTATTTAGGAAAGGCTGCAGAGAAAAGCCTGGGAACTATAGGCTGATGAGCCTAACATCTGTACTGGATAAGTTGTTAGTAGGTGTCCTGAGAGACAGCATCTACAGGTATTTAGAAAGGCAAGGACTGGTTAGGATAGTCAGCATGGCTTTGTGAGTGGCAAATCATGTCTCACAGATTTGATTGAGTTTTCTGAAGGGGGTAACCAAGAAGGAAATGAGGGTAGCACAGTTCATGTTGTCTACACAGACTTTAGCAAAACCCTTGACATGGTACGGCAAGGTAGATTAACTTCATGTAACAAAAGTTACGGGACACAAAATTAGCTTGATGACAAAAGACAGAAGATGATTGTAAAGGGTTGTTTCTCAAACCAGGGGCCTGTGGTTAGTGGTGTGTTTGAGGGATCGGTGCTGGATCCATTATTATTTGCCATTGATATTAATGATTTAGATGAGAATTTAGGAGGCTAGTTAGTTTGCAGATGACACCAAGATTGGTGGCATAGTGGACAGTGACGAAGGTTATCTAGAATTGCAACAAGATCTTGGTCAATTGGGCTAGTTGGCTGACGAATGGCAAATGAATTTAATTTAGATAAATGCAAGGTGATGCATTTTGCTAGATTGAACCAAGGCAGGACTTACTCAGGACTTTGGGGACAGTTGTAGAACAAAGAGATCTAGGGGTACAGGTTCATACTTGAAAGTGAGGTCACAGGTGGACAGGGTGGTGAAGATGGCATATTTGGTTTCATTAGCGAGATCATTGAGTATAGAGGTTGGGACGTCTTGTTGAAGTTGCAAGATATTGATAAGGCCACACTTGGAATACTGTGTACAGTTCTGTCATTATTATAGAAAGGATGTTATTAAACTAGAAAGAATGCAGAAAAGATTTATTAGGATGCTACTAGGACTTGATGGTTTGAGTTACAAGGAAAGGCTGGATAGACTGGGACATTTTTCCCCTGGAAAGTAGGAGCCTGGTGGGTGATCTTATAGAGGTCAATAAAATAATGAGAGACATAGATGAGGTAGATAATTAAAATCTTCTCCCAAAGTTAGGTGAGTCTAAAACTAAAGGGCATAGGCTTAAGGTGAAAGGGGAGAGAAAGAAAAGAGTCCAGAAGTGCAATTTTTTCAGAGGGTGGTGAGTGTCTGGAATGAGCTATCAGAGATAATCATAGAGGTGGGTACACTTTTGTCTTTTAAAATGCATTTAGACAGCTACATAGGTAAGATGAGTAAAGAGGGATATGGGCCAAATGTGGACAATTGGGAATAGCTTAGTGTAAAAACTGGATGGAATGAATAAGTTGGACCAAAGGAGCTATTTCCATACTCTAAACCTTTATAACTCTAGTTGTAGAAGGGATGCTAATCAAACAGACTGCTTTGTCCTGGATGAGGTCCATTTTCTTGAGTGTTGTGGAACTGCACTCATCCATTCGGGGAGAATATTCTGTTACAGTCATGACTTGTGTCTTGTTGATTGTGGACAGGCTTTGGGGAGTCAAGAACTGAGTTAGTCCCCACAGGATTCCCAGTCGCTGACCTGTCCTTGTATCACATATCTATATGACCAGTCCAGTTCAGTTTCTAGTCAATGGTAACCCCCACGACATTGCTAGTGGGAGATTCAGTGATGGTAATGTCATTGACTGTGATTGGACAATAGTTAGATTCTGTTTTATTGGAGATAGTCATTGCCTGGTACTTGTGTTCTGAAGTATGTGACTGCTGCTAGAATAGCAGGTATTGACCTCACATGAACTGGACATTAAGGGAGTGAAATCCCTTTCAGTTTTTTTACATGGCAATGTTGTGCATGCAATTAATGGCACTGAACCATGTGGAAACCTTCCATTCTCGTAAACTTCTCTGTTAACTGTCTACTTGTCTGTTACAAGAGGGAATGAAAATGACATTGGCTTTAATAGAGAGCCTCAGTGATCGTGTTTATGCAACAGCATGCAAGATGTTTGTTGCTAGTATCTCCAACTCCAATCTGAAAGGAGCCAAAAAAATTCATCACCACAGTAAGCTTGCCAGCTACTGGCAATGCAGCCCTTACCCTGCTCTTAGGTTGGAGTTGTAGTTGCAGCAATTGGGTGATATCAGTAAGGATTTCTTTAATGAAGTGCAGATATATCTCACACTGGTCTATGCTGAGCTTCAGACAGGAAAATTGCTCCCTGAGCAGTTATTGTCTTCTGCCGAGAGCCTTTTTTGCTCACCGTCTCCTCACTTGTACAGCAATGTGTCCTGCTTTCTGTGACTTCTGGGTATTTTCCCAGTCAAGCTCATTTCTAAGAGGAAGAATTAATAAATAGCCCACTTATCCATGTCTGGAAATTAGCTGGTTTGTGCAGATATTCAATGAAAGCTATTGGCACACCATTCCCTATAGACTTTTGCAACTTGCCACAGTTATGGAAAGCACCGAGGAACTTGTAGAAATGTCTAGCAACAACCAGAAGAAATCAAGCGTCAATTTATTTGAAAGTACTCGATGACGTCTTTAAACAGTGCTGGTGAAAGATCCTTGCTGATTCTTAAAATATGTTCAGCATTGCAGGCTTAAGAGAGGACTTCAACTGGACTGTTAAGTGCCAAAATAGCAGCTATTGGCATCTTGACCTTAAACAGCATTCAATGCTGACATTATCTGCTGCTGTGACTGTTTCTAGTGGGTATTAACTGTGCCAAATGTTCACCAAGCTGGAATATAATGTGCTTTGTATCAGAAGAATGAACGTGCAATGTGGGTGCTATTTTGATCCATAGCAGCTTTCAAAATCTGGTCATCACTAAGTATTATTTCTTACCTGTAAATAATTACACAAAAGATGAACTAATACTTTTCATATTTCTTTTACAGATAAAGATGCAATGAGTAAAGTTCGGGACTTAAGAATGAAAGCAGAAGATTATGAAGTTGTTAAAGTAATTGGGAGAGGAGCATTTGGTGAAGTTCAGCTGGTGGGTTTTGACAATGCTTTATTCACTTTTTTAGATGGAGGCTCAAATTCCAAGCAGAGAAACAATTAGAATGTTCCAACATTCCATACTATGTAGTGAAAGAGCAGTGGTCTACACTATCAGTCTAGCAGTATTGTCTGTTTCTCGATGGTAGGATAGCTGTGCTCCCTACTTTTCCCCCTAATGCTTGTTCCCTCTTGGGCAAAAGGGAAAATCTTCGATTTGATCCATGAAATTCTTCTTAGCTTGGCATATCATAGATGAATGGTGACAATGATTACAGTGATCCTAGGTAATGCTTTGAGTATCTATGCAAAATACCTAATAATAAAAATATATTTAATAAGATGAGGTTGTGGTAAATCAGCCAAGATTGTACATTGAATGCAGAGCATTCATACCACTTTACAGAGCAGGGTTTATTTCTGCTTGCATTTCTTATGTCCTTGATTTCTTAAATTTCTCACAGTTAGCTTTCTTAATTATCGTAGGTAGATAGCATACTTTAATATTATGCCCTGAAGTCTTGATGTAAGATTAGTTCTTTTATAAAAAATTGAATGCAGTACAGCACACGGCATAATTGCTCTGTGAAACTTTATTCATTGTAATATATTTTGTATGATTTCCAGAAGAATGAGTGCATGGCTGTAATTAAACATAATGGCTGCTGTGTAATTATTTTAAGGTTTTTAAAAAGACTAATCTGATATGTCCTTTCTATTAGCTGTTTTTAAAATTGTTTTGACCTTGTTACAAAAAGGAGTTACAAAAAAGTGGTCAGACAATGTTGTTTCTACACTTAAGAATGAATATTCAGAAAACTGCCTCTACTTGCCTGAACTTTCAGCTTTTACTTGTTCAGTGTTTTTCTCAAGGCATGCAATTGAAATATGTGACTCAACATGTGAAAATATGTGAATGCAAGTCTATGTGCTTCTACTAAACTAATCACTTCACTTGCATCTCTCAATTGAATAATTGTGAAATTGATTTCATGTAGGTAACAAAATTTCAATGCCAGTATGAGTGTTTGAGACAGAACCAAATGTTTATTTTGAAAATTGATAATTATTAAAGAGAGTAGGCATATTAAATAGATGTAACAATTTGATAAAAATCAGTTTTGTGGGTGTTTAGTTCATTGTTGATATCATTAATGAATTTTCAGATTTACCTTGTCAAAGTATTTTTCTCATAAATTATATTCACTCAAAAGAAACAGAATTTCTCTGAGCTTCAAGATATTAAGCAGCGATATTAATATCAATCGTTTCCACGTTTATAACATTGACTTTTCTGAAATTTGTACGAAAATTAGTGAATCAGTTCTTCATTTAAGTTAATTGGTCAAAAACATTACTCATTTCCCTACAGGATGATTCATAAATGCACACCACATCTACTGAGTGCATCAATGTGCCTGTGTGCTGGATGCCATCTGCTCAAGTTACATCTGACAATTATATAAATACCCAACAGAAGAGATAGCTCTGAAACTTTGGAAGAAGTGTTTGGTTTTCAAAGAGGAAATCGCTTCCATAGATATCCATTTGGTTTTGGGATCTTAGAATTGAGTACTAATACCGAATCTTGTAAACCTTATTTTTGGTATAGAGATGAACTGTAAACAATGGATATTTTTTCCACTACCACTTCCTGCTTGTGTTCTGTAATGATGTTGACCGTGCCAAATACAGTAATAATTCCAAGGCATGAGTAGATATGATATAGCAATCTTGTTTAAAAATAGGCTGCGTAGAAACTTTAACACCTCCACTTACATAAACATCAGTGAGAGAATAATCGTTTTAACTTTATTATATTTTATTTCATTGCATAAATTGTTCAACTTTAATTGCAGCTGTGAAAAAGAATTGATTTGATTGTTTAAATTGTTGTGAGCATTTTTTATCATAGACTTAAAACCAAAATGCAAATTTTCTGCAGAATTTGATATCAGTTAAATCTTAGAGAACTCCATTATAACTTTGGTAATGTGGCATAACTTTGATAGTGTATTTGACCAAGCAATGGCCAAAAAGTTAATTCTTTCAATTCAAAATTCTTTTAATTCAAAAAGTAAACTTTCCTGTGCCAAATTAGGAACCTAAAATTGTTTTTCTTTGCTTACGTCTTCTTTACTCAATGCAGTCACAAATATTTTTGTGGCTTTAGGAGATGGCCATACTGCCCACTTGTCGCTGTCAGTGAAATGATATTAACAGTAATTCTACAGTTCTGTGATTCTATTCTTTAGATTAAACATTTAAACCAGGTATAGCTACAGCAATAAAAATTTACAGTATAGAAGGAGGCCATTCAGCTTTTTATTGGATCAATCCATAACTAATCCCACTTGCTCTCATTATATACTTATGTCTTTTTCTTCTTTAATAATTACCAGTTTTTAAAAGATACTGGCCCTAATTCAAAGACTAATTTGAAGCTAAGCATTCCAAACCTAAACGGTGTTCTGTATAAATAAATGTCTCCTAACCTTTCCTCTTGATCACCATTTTAAATTGATGACATATTGTCAATGATTCCTGAGGTAGAGAAATTAATCTTCCCATATTCACTCTATCAACATGCACAATTTTCAAAACTTCAATTAAATCCTGTCTTAGTTACCTTTGCTTCAGTAAAAATAGTCCCATAATCTGAAGTTTCCTTGTAATTATTGTTTCACATACTTAATGTCACTCTAATGAGCTTGCACTATTTGCTGTCATATGGCTTAAATGATTTTTCTATGATGAGTACTCATATAGTACTCATATAATACATCATATAGTACTTACAGCCATGATCCAAGCAATATTTTGCACAAGTTTATAACAAATGTATGATTACTTGTGTGCCCTATGCATTTATTTCCTATATCCAAACTTTTATAGGTCTTTTTTATGCCTTTACCTACTTGCATATGCTTTTATATTTAAGCAATGAGGGCTGTCTGTTCACCCACAACTTTCTTTGTTTTTCAGTTAATATATATTTCAAGTTACTCTTTGGTTAAATTCCATTTGCTCTCTGTCTACTTAATTGAATTCTTTTGCAATTCTTCTTCGCAGAAATAGCCCTATCCAGGTCCAAATTATTTATAATTACAGATAACAGCTATTTACTCAAAGTCACAGCCCAGTAACTATCCGTACTCCTAAAACGGTATGATAGCAGACTCTGATCTATGTTATCAATGTCTTTTGAAAAGCACACATACTACATGTATTACGTTCCCTTCACCCAAATCTTTTTCTTCCGCTGGAAATCCTTGGATAGTCACAGGTATGACAATATTGACACAGTTCAGCTGTGTTAGTAGAAACTGAAGTACGCACAACTAACATAAATTTACTTCACCTATATTTACTTCATGAAAATGTATCACTATCCTGAATGTCAAAGGTTTAAATTATGATAAAAACAGCAACAAATTGTATTTATACAGCATCTTTAATCTAATAAATATTCCAACATGCTTCACAGTGAGACTATAAAGAAAAATATTGAGACTGAGCCACTTAAGGCATATGGCCAAAAATGTACCAAAGGAGTAGATTTTAAGGACCATCATAAAGGAGAAAAGAAGTACACAAGTAGAAAGGTTAGGGAGAGAATTTTAGAGCTTGGGAGGTAAGCAGCTGAAGTCAGGGCTAATGGTCAAGAAGTCAGAAGTAGATGAGCAGAGACCTTTGGAGAGTTTTGGGGCTGAAGGAGATTACAGAGCTTGGCATGTTAAGAGCATAGAAAACTTAAACGAGGCAGAGCATTTTAAAATTGAAGGATTCCTTAAATAGTAGCCATGCAAGCATTGGGATGATGGATAATGTCTCTGTTAATGCAGCAACCTAAGGCCTTGTTACACATCATGCATGTCAGCCATTTTAAGTACTGTGAGTATACTCACAGTGCTGTTTGAAAGAAAGCCCCAAGATTTTGTCCCAGCAACAGTGAAAGAATAATAATATATTTTCAAATCAGGATGATCTGTGGCTTGCAAGGAGACTTTAACATTCCTATGCATCTGCTGCCCTTATACTTTTGGGTGGTAGAAGTCAAAAGTTTGGAAGCCACTGTCGAAGAACCTTGATGTGTTCATGTAGTGCATCTTTTATGTAATGCACACTGTTATCACTGTGCAGCAGTAGTGGAAGGAATGAATGTTTAAGGTGGTGGATGGGGTGCCAGTCTGAATGATGTTATGTTTTTGCATGTTCTTGGAACTGCAACATTCAGGCAAGTTTGGAATGTCTCATCACTCCCCTCACATGTGCCTTATAGATGGTGGATAGGCTTTGAGGAATCATGGCATGAGTTGCTTATCACAGTATACCCTATCTCACACTTCTGCTTGTAGTCATGATATTTATATGGTTGGTCCTCTTCAGTTTCTAATCAATGGTAAACCCTAGGTTGTTGATAGTGGGGAATTCAGAGATGGTAATGCGACTGCATGTCATGGGGATATAGTTCGATTCTCTCTAGAGATGGTCATTCCTTGTTACACATTACATCAGCCTAAGCCTGAATGTTATCCAGATCTTGCTGCGTATGGACAGCTTCAGTATCTGAGAAATTGCAACTGGCACTAAACATTGCGCAGTCATCAGTGAACAAGCCCATTTCTATCTTCTGATGGAGGAAAGATCATTAATGAAACAGCTGATGATTGTTGAGCGTAGGATACTAGCCTGAGGAACTCCAGCCACAATGTCCTGTGACTGAGACTTCCAACAATTGCAACCATCTTCCTTTTTTGCCAGGTACAATTACAACCAGTTGGGAGATTCCTGTCTGATTCCTGTTGATTTCAGTTTCGGTGGGCTCCAGAGACCCAACGCAAGATCTGGGGACACCGGTGCGAATTCCACTATGGCTGATGGTGAAATTTGAATTTGAAAGTCTGGAATTGAATGTCTAATAATGAATAATATCTGATAATGTTGATTATCATAAAACCCATCTGCTTCAGTAATGTCCTTTAGGGAAGGAAATCTGTCTGTCTGGTGTGGCCTACACGTGACTCCAGAACCATCACAATGTGGTTGACTCTCAAATGCTCTGAAATGGAGGATAATTAGGAATGGGCAATAAATGCTAGTCTAATCAGTGACACCCACATCCTGTAAATGAATTTTTAAACAACCTTACCGATATTGATCAATCTTAATTGTGCAGAGTAAAGTAAAAGTAATGTTTATTTATCAGTCACAAGCAGGCTTACATTCACACAGCAATGACGTTACTGTGAAAAATCTAGTCATCACAATCCGGCATCTGTTCGGGTACACTGAAGGAGAATTTAGCATAGCCAAATCACGTCAGCAGCACATTTTTGGAGTGTGGGAGGAAACCCACGCAGGCACAAGGAGAACTCCACACAGACAGTGACCCAAGCCAAGAATTGAACCTGGGTCCCTGGCACTACGAGTGTTAACCACTGTCACATATGGCACGCACACACATACACAGTGGTTGGCACTGCTGCCCTACAGTGCCTGGAACCCGGATTTGATTCTCGGCTTGTGTCACTGTCTGCGTAAAGTCTGCATGTTCTCCCTGTGTCTGCATGGGTTTCCTCTGGGTACTCCGGTTTCTTCCCACATTCGGAAAGACGTGCTGATTAGGTGCATTCACCATGTTAAATCCTCCCTCAGTGGACCCAAACAGGCAGTAGAGTGTGGTGATTAGGGGATTTTCACGGTAACTTCATTGTAGTGTTAATGTAAGCCTACTTGTGTGTTAAATAAACTTTAAATTTAACACACCTTACTGGTAGTAATAAAACTTACTTAAAAGACTCACCAGTTAATCTCATTATTAACTTAACGTTTTTAATCTGCAAAACGTTTAGACTCAGTTCCTAAACAACAATATCAGCAAATCAAGCTATGACTTCTCTATGGTGTTACACCTTGATTTGTGTTTCTGTTCAGGTCTGAAGTCACAGACTTTGATGTTCTCTGAACTCTCACTATCTTTAGGGGAGATGATGGCTTAATCGTATTATCAGTAGCTTCTTAAGTCAGAAACTCAACTGTTCTGAGGATCTGGGTTCAAATCCTGTCACAGTAGGAAGTGGAATTAGAATTCAATATATAAAAACAATCTGGAATTAAGAATCTTCTGATGCCCATGAAATCATTGTCAATTGTCAGAAAAATCCATCAGGTTCACTAATGTCCTTTAGGGAAGGAAATCTTCCATCTATACCTGGTCTGGCCTACATGTGAACTCAAAGCTACAGCCTCTTAACTGCCCTCAGGCAACTAGGTTGGGCAATAAATGCTGGCTGGCCAGTGATGCCCAAGTCCCATAAATGAATAAAAATAATTATGGCCATGCTCTGAACTCCTGCCGCTTTTATCATTCAATGCTCTCCAGATAGTTATCCCTTCTATGGCTGCGTTGCTCTCCAAAATGTTGTCATTTTTATGGCTTTCTTTTCACCACCTTTAAAGCCCTTAAGAATGAGGAATTCTTAAGGATTAATAGTAAATCGATGGGGCAGTTGTTGATTGGATTGAGGTATTCTTGCTTTTTGTGAATAGAATGTACCTGGGCAATTTACCAATCTGTCGGACAGGTGCTAGTAACTTTTCTGGAGCAACTTGCCAGAAGGTTTAAGGTGCTAGGGGGCAAGTACAGAGGAGATGTTAGAGATAAATTTTTCACTCAGAGGGTTGTGAGTGAATGGAATCGGCTGCCATCAGTGGTGGTAGAGGCGAACTCGCTGGGGTCTTCTAAGAGATTTCTGGATGAGTACATGGGATTGGGATTTACAGATAGTTCTATGGCCTGATAGGTACTGATATGATCGGCACAACTTGTGGGCCGAAGGGCCAGTTTGTGCTGTAGTGTTTTATGTTCTATGTGCAGTTAGTTCTGGAACACAGTTTTTCAGCTTTACAAGTGGGATGTTGTCAGGACTTATGGGGATGGAGCTCACATTCAGCAGTAAATGCTGAAAATTTCTACCCGGAGTCTTTGCTATATCCGTGCTCTCAGTATTTCTTCTAACACAGAATGGATTGAATTGGCTGAAACCTGGCATCTGTAAAATGTGGAATCTGAAAACTCAGTACATCTGGTAAGACAACACTCCAGTGTTGTCTTTTGCACTTACATGTTGGCCTGTGTCAATGTTGAGGATGGGGATGTTAATGGTGTCTGTTCCTCCCAGTAGTTGTTTTGTGGTCACCCGTTGTTTTGTGGTCACCCACTGTTTGTGTCTGAAGGTAGGCGGCAAGAATTTTAGTAAAATCCATCAATTGTGGGATTGTTTAGAACTGTTAATATCATTTTGCCCTCGGTATGTAACATGCATGGAATTCTGTGTTGGAGCTTCATTGCATCATTTTCAGGCATGCCAAGCACTGCTGCTGCCATGCTGTTTTATACCCTCAAAACCACATTTATACAGTTTGGAGGCTAAGGGCTGAGTGAGGGATAAACATGATCATGAGGTTATAGATTGTGTTGGAATACAATTCTGCTGCCTTGTGGCCATTCAGTTTTGAGTTTTTAAATCTGTTCTGAATCCATCCTAATTAGAATACTAATAGTGCTATACAACACAATTTCATTTTTTCATTGTGAATACCTTTAATTTTGTATCCTCGAGGCATATGCAGTTATCACTCTTGCCAAGGCTGTCATGACTAGATGGATCTATGACAGGCTGGTGAGAGATAAATCAAATAGGCTCTCTCTCAACTTGCCACACACTCAGTCTAGTAGTTGCATCCTTACAGATTGGTCAGTAATATTGCTACTGATCCACTCTTGGTGATAAAGATTGAAATCTCCCAACCAGAGTACATTTTGTATCATTGGTACCCTGTGCTTCTTCCGATATGGAAGTTTTGATTCATTAGCTGAATAAAGTCAGTAGATGGCAATTAGCAGAATTCTTTGATCAAATTTATTGGTTTTGTATGAATATATAATCCCATATTTTTATAATGAAATTTTATGCTGTGATGATTGAGAAAACAACAAACCTTATAAAGATACTTGAGAAAACATCATCTTCAGCAAGCAGTTTAGTTAGAATTTCACTGGTTGCTGATTCATTGTTTTTTTTTACCTCTGTTCATATATTTGGTAACAAGTAGTGTTTTGCGTTTTGATTCTTTTTAAATTCTTGTGGCTTTTGTGTGAATTTCTGATGTTTGTTCCACCAAAATCTTTGAAAGTGAAGAAGATTTGATATCTGCAACAGAGTTCCAATATATGATGGATACAAGTTAAGTGTGAAATATATAATTGATGATTTGGAAACTAAAAACTGCTGCTGTTTATAAAGAATAAAATTTTCATGACAAAGCTTGATGTTCTTAAATGTTTGTGTTTCAGTTATTTCAAGTCTTTCATTGTTGACAAATTCAGAAATTGAAAGGATAGATCTCACTGTATTTCATGAAAATTAAAACATTTTAACTATTGACTGTTACATATAGTCATTAAAACTTAATGTGAGGGCAGAAAAAGCATGATGGGTAAGTTAATTGCTATTGCAATATTTATTTTAAGGTGCGACATAGAGGTACAAGAAAAGTATTCGCAATGAAACTGCTCAGCAAGTTTGAGATGATTAAGCGATCAGATTCAGCATTCTTCTGGGAAGAGAGGGGCATCATGGCTTTTGCTAATAGTCCATGGGTTGTACAGGTAAGTTTAAATTTGTTTTTACCATTATATGAAGTTGTATTGAGTAGCTTTGAAAATCTGTGGATTTGTTGAATCTGAAAATTGTTACATCTGAGTTACAATCACTGATACTCAACCTGAAAAATTATTACTTTCTCCATAAATCTGAGAGGTTAATAAACAATTAAGGGACTAACTAAACCGTACTGATCAGGAAGGTCTCAGATTCAATGCTGATCCAGTAGCAGTTATCTGATTTCATCTGGGACAGCAGTAGGACGTGGATGAAGCAAGAACATACCAAGGTACTTATTATATGCTTTTCTAGTGCTGAAAGGCATTATACATGGCATTAGGTGAAGGCAACAAGTTTGGTTGTGATTCACCATAGATGACTCATCAATTACTGCTGACTATTAGCCATTTGGGCAAGGTATCAGAGGGAGATCCAAACCCTTCTAGGAAGGAGAGAGAAAAATGGCTGGAGACCGCTTCCAAAGTTGAAAGTTCCAAATAAAACCGTTTTCAACTAAATATCATGCAGACCACTGTTTTTGACTTTGACATATTTTAACGCAATGTATTGTATTCAACACAATTCATAATTTGAATTTATATTATCAATATATATAATAAATGCATTTAGGAAATTTGATTTGTATATGCTGCAGTTAATATACATATACATATTTATAGAAAGCAACAATCAAACCCATGTTTTTGATTCCTTTTATCTTGAATAAGGTGAAATTGAATAACTTGAAGCATTTCAGTGAGAAGGAAATCCACTGTACTTAAATAGACATTTCAGTAGATGTTTGAGGTGGATGTGAAGAATGGATACGGATAATAAAGTATTTCTTGAAACCTGACAACCATACAGAAATTATGGACTTGGAATACATAAAACCATACAGAAATTGGGACTTGGACAAGTTGCAGAGCTGGGCCGAGAGGTGGCAAATGGAGTTTAATGTGGAAAAGTGTGAGGTAATGCACTATGGCAGAAATAATAAATGTGTAGAGTATAGGGCAAATGGTAGGATTCTTAGTAGTCTAGATGAACAGAGGGATCTTGGTGTGTATGTGCATAGATCCCTGAAAGTAGGCAGTCAGGTCGAGAAGGTTGTTAGGAAGGCATATGGAGTCTTGGCTTTTATTGGTAGAGGGATTGAATTTCGGAGCCGCAACGTCATGTTGCAACTGTACAAAACTCTAGTGCGGCCGCACTTGGAGTATTGTGTGCAGTTCTGGTCCCCACATTATAAGAAAGATGTGGAGGCATTGGGGAGGGTACAGAGGAGGTTTACCAGGATGTTGCCTGGTATGGAGGGCAGGTCTTATGAAGAGAGGCTGAGGGATTTGAGGTTGTTTTCGTTAGAAAGGAGGCGGCTAAGAGGGGACCTTATCGAAACATATAAGATGATTAGAGGTTTAGATAGGGTGGACAGTGATAGCCTTTTTCCTAGGATGGAGAAAGCTAGCACGAGGGGACACAGCTTTAAATTAAGGGGTGATAGTTATAGGACGGATATCAGAGGTAGGTTCTTTACCCAAAGGGTGGTTCGGGAGTGGAATGCCCTGCCTGCAGCAGTTGTAGATGCGCCAAGTTTGGTGGCGTTTAAAAGGTTAGTTGATAAGTATATGGAAGAGAAGGGAATGGTTTAGTTTGGAGGGGCATTGCTTTTTATATTGGTCGGCGCAACATCGAAGGCCGAAGGGCCTGTTCTGTGCTGTAGTGTTCTATGTTCTATTAACAAGTTGACTATTACAAATTGGTTAATGGTTCACCACATCACGTTTATTTTTGCATTAACTGATCTAATATTTTTAAAGTGTTCTTTTTTGGTAAGAGTTAGTAAGAGTATTTAAAGTTTTAAACTTTAAAGTTAAAATTTATTAATGTCACAAGTAGGCTTACAGTAACACTGCAGTGAATTTACTGTGAAAATTCCCTAGTCGCCACACTCCTGTTTGGGTACCCTAAGGGAGAATTTAGCACAGCCAATGCATCTAACTAGCTCGTCTTTTGGACCGTGGGAGAAAACCGGAGTGTCCGGAGGAGAAACAAACAAACGTGGGGAGAACGTGCAGACTCTGTACAGATAGTGACCCAAGCCGGGAATCGAACGCAGATCCCTGGTGCCGTGAGGCAATAGTGAACAAAGACAAAGTTACAGCGCAGGAACAGGCCCTTCGACCCTCCAAGCCTGCAACGACTATGCAACCCAACTTAACTAAAACCCCTTGCCCTACCGAGGATATATTCCCTCAATTCCCAACCTATTCATGTATTTATCAAGACACCCTTTAAAAGTCACTATCATATCTGCTTTGACTCCATTCCCCCTGCAATGAGTTCCAGGCACCCACCGTCCTCTGTTCAAAAAAAAAAACTGCCTCGTACATCTTCTTTAAACCTTGCCCCTCGCACATTAAACCTGTGCCCCTTAGTAATTGACTCTTCCACACTGGGAAAAAGCTTCTGACTATCCACTCTGTTCATGTCTCTCATAATTTTGTAGACTTCCATCAGGTCACCCCTCAACCTCCAACTGTTCGTGAGAACAAACCAAGTTTCTCCAACCTCTCCTCATAGCTGATGCCCTCATCCTGATAAATCTTTTCTGTACCCTCTCCAAAGCCTCCACATCCTTCTGGTAGTGTGGCGACCAGAATTGAACACTATATTCCAAGTGCAGCCTAACTAAGGTTCCGTAAAGCTGCAACATGATTTGCCAATTTTTAAACTCAGTTCCCCAGCCAATGAAGACAAGCCTGCTGTATGCGTTCTTGACTACTTTCTCTACCTGCATTGCCAGTTTCAGTGACCTATGTCCCTGTACACTTTGCCTATTAATACTCAAGGGTTCTGCCATTTATTATATATTTCCTATTTGTATTAGACTTTCCAAAATTCATTACCTCATATTTATTGGGGTTACTCTCCATCTGCCACCTCTCCGCCCAAGTCTCCAACTGATTTATATCCTGCTGCATTCTCTGATGGTCCTCATTGCTATCTGCAAATCCACCAACCTTTGTTTGGTCCACAAACTTACTAATCAATCCAGTTACATTTTCTTCCAAATCATTTATATATATATATTATAAACAGTAAAAGTCCTAGCACTGATCTCTGAGGGATATCACTTGTTACAGCCCTCCATTCAGAAGTGCACCCTTCCAGTGCTACCTTCGGTCTTCTTTGAGCCAGTTTTGTACCCACTTTGCCAGCTCACCTCTGATCCCATGCAGTCTCTCCTTCTGCACCAGTTTGTTATGAGAAACCTTGTCAGAGGCTTTACTGAAGTCCACATTAGACAACGTCCACTGCCCTACCCTCATTAATCATCTTCATTACTTCCTCAAAAAACTCGATCAAGTTAGTGACACATGGTCTCCCCTTCACAAAACCATGTTGCTTCTCACCAAAATATCCATTTGTTTCCAAGTGGGAATAAATCCTGTCTCAAAGAATCTTTTCCAGTAATTTCCCTACCACTGGTGTAAGGCTCACTGGCCTTACATCAGTGGATGTAATCATTGGATTATTCTTACTATTCTTCTTAAACAAAGGAACAACATTAGGTAATCTCCAATCCTCTTGGATTTCCCCTGTAGCCAGGAAGGATACAAAAATTTCTCTCAAGGTTCCAGCAATTTCCTCCCTTGCCTCTCTCAGTATTCTGGGGCCCTGGTAACTTGTCTACCTTAATGTTTCACAAAACCCCGATGCCTCTTTTTTGATCTCAACATGGCTCAAACTACACGTTCTTTCCCAGACTCATCATCCACCAAGTCCTTCTCTTTGGTGATGCTGATGCAAAGTGCTTATTTAACACCTCGCCCATTTCTTCTGGCTCCACGCACAGATTCCCTCCCTCGTCCTTGACTCTCACTCACCCTGACTATCCTCTTGTTCTTTTTATATATTGTATAAATCCTTGGGGGATTTTCCTTAATCCTGTTGGTCAACGCTTTCTGATGACCCCTTTTAGCTCTCCTTACTCTTTGCATAAGTTTCTTTCTACTTTCTTGTATTCCACACTTGCTTCATGTTTTCCCAGCTTCCTAGCTTTGACAAATGCTTCCTTTTTTTCTTTGACTAGGCTCACAGTATCATTCCTTATCCAATGTTCCCAAAACTTGCCATAATTATCCTTCATTCTTACAAGAATATGCCTGCCCTGAATCTCTATCAACTTGCACTTAAAAGCCTCCCACTTGCCAGATATTGATTTGCCCTCAAACATCTGCCCCCAATCTACCTTCTTCAATTCCTGCCTAATATTTTTGTAATTAGCCTTCCCACAATGTAGCACCTTAACTTGAAGACTATATTTATTTTTATCCATCAGTACCTTAAAGCTTACTGAATTGTAATCACTGTTCCTAAACTGCTCCCCTACTTAAACATCGACCACCTGACGGGGCTCATTCCCCAATATCAGGTCCAGTAAGGCCCCTTCCCTAGTTGGACTATCTACATATTGTTTCAAGAAGCCCTCCTGAATGCTCCTTACAAATTCTATACCCATCCACGCCCCTAGCACTACGAGTCCCAGTCAACGTATGGAAAGTTAAAATCTCCCACTACAATAACCCTGTCACTTTTACACCTTGCCAAAATCTGCCCATACCTGTTTCTTTATCCCCTGCTGGCAGTTGGGTGGCCTATAGTAAACCCCCGATATTATGACTAACCCTTCCTATTCCTGATCTCTACCCATATTGCCTTGTTGTAAGAGCCCTTCACAGTGTCATTCTGCAGTAGAGCTGTGATATTCTCCTTAATAGTGCTAACTACTATGTCACTGTGCTGCCCATCAACTTTTGTTTAGGATAAAGCATGAAAGCAAGTCAAACATGTTCTTCAAGGTGATACCTTTGAGGAGTTTTTGTCATTCTATCCAAATAAATCTTTTTCTGTTTTAAAGTCTTCAATCAAAAAATTATGTGTTGACTCTTTTTTAAAAAGAACAAGCATTATATTTGTAGATTGTTACTAAAATAGTATAAGATTTATTTTCCTGTCTCACTACTGCACAATTCCCTTGTTGTTTAATCGTTCCTGCCTTCTACTCTGTCACAGACCTACCCTTTTGTTCTTTGCATCCCCTCCCTTTTCCCTCCCCATTTACTTACTGTTACATATGTTTTCCAGTTCTTATGATGGTATTAAGTACTGCTGAAAAGAGAGGCAAATTACTGAAGCTTTTCATCTTCCATTCATTGTGAAGAATGGCAATTTTCAAACAGTTACAATAATTTATAATACTGGAGAAATGGGGTGTTGATTACTTGGCAAATTGATTGCTTTGCCATGGAATTGCAAAGGAGAAAGCAAAGGAAAACTACTGAATTCCATGCCGCTAGGTAGTTCTAGAAAGTTCTAGGTAGCTTGAACATATTCCTTTTGTTTATAAAGAACAGGTTGCTGCATGTGGAAGTATGTTGCTTCCAACAAGTATAAGTGAGCCAAGTTATGAAATTGACTAATAATCTTAAATTAGTTGTTAGTAAAGCTATTAGCACATTGAAGAATTGTTGTTCAGTATGTGCTATTCAATTGCAGAATCCCATCTAAAGTAGATGCTTTGGATTTTTCATGCATGGGCTGGTTGAGTACGGTCTGTTCTCCACCTATTACGAACAACAGAAGCAACGTGTTGTTTGGTTCAATCAGCCAATCACTGGAACATCTGAAAAAATACTACATACTACAGCTACATACCTGGCTTCACACCGGCATTGAGATTAATGAATGACTGTGCTCAATTGTGTGGTGAGCAGGTCGTCGATTTGGATTGATGGCCACATCATGTTGATGGAAAATACTAATGCACTGCATAGTCGCAGCATGAAAAGCTTGTTTAACCTGTTACTCAAATTTTCAAGCTACTTTGCTTTTCTAGAATAATTTGAGGTAGATTTGATACTTTTTAGGTCTGAAGTAGTGGTCTTTGGTCAGTTTGTGCATGATATATAATCTAATCAGGATATCTATTGTCCCACAGGTGGTTTAGGTGTACTCTATTTCTGTATCAAGCTTACAAAGTAACAACTGCTCGTGTCCTATTTACAAAATTGCTGATAAGGTCAATCTTATGGTTTGTGGAGTTACATGATTCCAAACATATATATTGACCAGTAAAGGTTGTGGTAGACAGTATTGGGAAACCCATTAGCAGAATTCTCAATTAACATGTTGAGGACAGGGATCCACAAGGGGATCCTAGGGCTATACAATTTATTGAGACTATATTCAACCAGTATGCGCTTGCAAAACCCAACCAAAATATAATGTTAGATGTGATTCTGAGATTGGGAAGTACTGAACAATGCTGTGTGTGCTAATAGCTATGCCAACAACAAACTTAAAATGATCAGCTGACTGTTTCCAATATTTTCTGTTTTTATTTCCAATATTTGCAGTATTTTGTTTTTGACATATCTTGAATATTTATTCTCATTTGCATAATATGTAATAGCAATGTTACGTGTGATAGTTTTGCCTTTATTAAGTGATAAATCTGTCATTTAAGATAAGCATACAAGCTTTACATTTGCTAAAAGCAACAAACATATGCTAAGACCCATTCTCAGCAAACAAAAGGAACATGGTCAAGCTTTAGCACCTTTTTGAATTACCCAGCAGAATGGAGAGCCCATAGTTCTACATTATTTTCTCCTTGGCAATGTCGAGGACAATTGGAGTTGACTTGCGAACCAATTATCACCCTTTTCTTCAGTAGGATGAATTGTAATTATTTGAAATTTGGTAGTCTTGGGTTTGTCCTAATAAATGCAAGATGAAAACATGTCAACAATACTAAAAATCATGGACACGAAAGTTAAATCTATATTTCTCTCTTCACAGATGCTGGCTATTTCCAGCATTTTCAATTTTTATTTCCAATTGCAGTATTTTACTTTTAAGATATCTTGAGTGTTTATTCTCATTTGCATAATATGTAATAGCAATATTGTTTTTGACATATTTGTTACAAAATGATAAATCTGTTATTCTCTAAATAGTTATCCTACGCTTTCCAAGATAATCGTTATCTCTACATGGTGATGGAATACATGCCTGGTGGGGATCTCGTAAATTTAATGAGTAATTACGATATGCCTGAAAAATGGGCCCGGTTTTACACAGCAGAAGTTGTACTTGCCCTGGATGCCATTCATTCTATGGGCTTCATTCACAGGTAATTAATCATTCTTAGATGGTTAATCCTGACTGTTATAAATTGAACTGACAATACTGATTTCTTGAAGATATGTTACAGCTTTAACATTATTTAAAATATGTACACAAATTCACATAAACAACATGTGTGTTTGAGCTGTGGCTCAGTGGTAGCACACTCACCTGGGTTAGAAGTATCAAGTATCACTCCAAATACTTGAGCGCTAAATACTAAATTGTTACTGCATTGCAATATTGAGGAGTGCTGCACTATCACAGGTGTCATTTTTCAAATGAGAGGTTAAACCACAGACCCAACGTCCATTTGAGGTAGGTGTAAAAAAAAACAATTTGAAGAACAAAGAAGGTCTCCCTGGTTTCCTGTCCTATTTTATTCATCTAACTTCACTAAAATAGATTGGGTATCATTATTATACTGCTTCTTGTGGGCATATTAGCTGTTGCATTTTCTACAAGACAATAGTGACGACACGTCAAGAATACTTCATTGGCTGTAAAATGCTTTGGGCTATAGGGTGAGTAGGGAACAGCTGTTCCCCCTTTGTTGTGGGGTCATCACGAACAGCATAGTTTTAGGATAAGGGACAGGAGATTCAGAGGGGATTTGAGAAAAATCATTTTCACTCAGAGTGGTGGAATGCAGTGCCTGGGAAGGTAGTCACGGCTGAAAACCTTAACAATCTTTAGAAACATTTGGATAAACATTGAAATAACATAATATGCAAGGATAGTTCTGCATCCTGTCACATATATTAAAGTCGCGCTTCGGGGTTGGAATTTATTTCATATACAGCTGTGGGCATTAACATTCTAACACTCAGGGTTGTTGAAGAAAGGCTGGAGAGTACTCAGCAGGTCTGGCAGCATCTGTGGCCAGGGAACAGGGTTAATCTTTGCAGGGATCACGGGTAGAGGTGGGAACATCGGTGGGGGGGCTAGTTGGGCCAAAGGGCCTGTTTCCCGTGCTGTTTCATTCTTTGTTCTTTGATATGGGATAAGTGCAGGAAAATGGATCTATTACTATGCCTTTAGTAATAGATATTGTCAGTGCAGACTCGATGGACCAAAGGATTTTTTCTGCACTATGTGACTGTATCCTGAAATTGTGAAATATGCTATTAAAATGCAGGTTATTTTTTCTTTATGTGAATGCACATGTGAAGTTATTTTATATTAAATGTTTAGAACATTGATGACAAGTAATGTCGAAAATACCTACTATTTTGCAAAAATATTTTACAAAAATGGTGCTTTTTTTTGTCTTTTCTCAGAGATGTGAAACCAGATAATATGTTACTTGACAAATCTGGTCACTTAAAATTAGCGGATTTTGGAACTTGCATGAAGATGAATAAAGTAAGTTGTTGTATTCATGTTGGATATTTTCCCCCTTGAAAATGTCTGTTTAGTTTTGATTTTTTTCTGGTATTTCAAGTTTGATGAGTTGTCCTGATTTTGTTGTTGTATTGATTTATTTCCTA
Source organism: Sphyrna mokarran (assembly GCA_024679065.1). Classification (NCBI taxonomy): domain Eukaryota; kingdom Metazoa; phylum Chordata; class Chondrichthyes; order Carcharhiniformes; family Carcharhinidae; genus Sphyrna; species Sphyrna mokarran. Next base: position 52,665,102 of record JAGIQG010000007.1, read on the forward strand.
ATATACTGTTGAGTTATATAACACTGTCTTGTTTTGTACATTACAAGATATATTTATTGCTAAATAGTAATGCTTTGAGAGATTCAGTTGACATCACACAACTTCAGTTTTGATCTGATGTTCTGAACAGTGATAATTTCCAGCTGACAGATGCTGTTGTGACTTCTGTAGTGATATGGACTTGTATTGCTTAAGGTTGCATTGAGTATGAGGCACAGAAAGAAGTCATATAACCCAATTGGCCCATGCTGATGTTTATGCTCCATTTTAAGCCTCCTTCAATTTTTTTGTCTGAATCTACCATTGTTATCATCTATTCCCTTCTCCCTCATATATGTTTGCCAAGTTTCAGGTGAACATGAGAACAAACATAAGAAATAGGAGTAGGATTAGGTCATCTGATCCTACCTTGAACACTTTGTGGCTGATCTGATTGTGGCCGTAGCCCCATTTTTCTGTTTGCCCCCCACCCTTCCCACTCTTACTTGATCTCAAATAAGAAGCCTCTTATTTAGGAACTCACCCCCACCCTCTACTAAATTGTTGATTTCATCCATGAGGGAAAACACCCTCAGCATCTGTCCTGTCAGACCCTTCAGAATCCTATGTGTTTCTATAAAATCACCATCGTCTCCTAAACTCCAATGAATATAAGTCCAATCTGCTCAATCCTCATAAGACAACCCTTTTCATCCTAGGAATCAACCTTCTCTGAACTGCCACCATTGCAAGTATATCCCTCCTTAAATACTGTATGTCGGCATGATCTCGCCAAGGTCCTGTTCAACTTAGCAAGATTTCTTATTTTTTAATTCCCTTCCATTAAAGGGCTACATTCCATTTGCCTTCCTAATTACATGATGGACCTACACAATAACTTCTTGTGATTCATATAGGATATCCAGATCTGTCTGCACAACGGCATTCCACAATCTCTATTTAAATAATAATCTGCTTTTCTGTTCTTCCCATCCAAATGGATAACCTCACATTTTCCCACATTATACTCTGTCTGCTAAGTGTTTGCCCACTCACTCATCTGTATCTCATTGCAGATGTTTTATGTCTTCACATCCTTGTGTTGTCAAAAAATCTGGCAACTTACTCTCTGTTCCTTCATCCAAGATGTTAATATAGATTGTAAATAATCAACGTCCCAGCACTCATTCCTGTAGATCCCCTAAATACAGCTTTGCCAATTTGAAAATTATCCATTTATTCTGAGTCTCTGTTGCCTTTCAGTTAACCGTTCTTTTATCAGGAGGATCTCGATTATATAATATAACCCCAGCATGAGTTCTTATCTTTTATATGGCATCTTACCAAATGCCTTTTAGAAATCCAAATACACCACATCAACTACTCCCCTTTATCCGCGCTGCTTGTTACATACTCAAAGAATTCTAACAAATGTGTCAAATTTGTTTCCCTGTCTACTCCAATGACTCTCTTTGGTAGCAAACTCACATTCTATTGCCTATTGAGTGACAAAATTACTTCTGAATTCCCAATTGGATTTATCAGTAATTGTCTTGAAATGATTTCCTCGTGAGAAAACATTCAGTATCCATTCTTTCAAAATCTTTCATTTTAAAGTGAATTAAAGTTTTGAAGTTTATCTATTTGTCACAAGTAAGCTTACATTAGTATTGCTGTGAAGTTGCCGCGAAAATCCCATAGTCGCCACACTCTAGCGACCAGTGCAGGTACACCGAGGGAGAATTTAGCATAGCCGATGCATGTCTTTCGGTTATGGGAGGGAAAACGTGCAGACTTCACACAGACAGTGACCCAAACCAAGAATTGAACCTGCATCCCTGGCACTATGAAACAGGCAGTGCTAACCACTGTGCCACCATGCGACCCTTAGATCAACCCACAACAATTATTTTTCAAGCAAGAAGCAATCCAGCCTGTCAATCCTCTTTTGATTTGTATTTCCACGTATTTCTGGTATCGTCCTTTTTAAATTTTCCCTGCGTCCTCTCCAGTGCCTCTGTAAGCTTTGTATGATATGATAACCAGAACTGCACACAATCCTAGTTTGAAACTGGTGGAAGAATGTGCAGCGGTCCTTCACAGTTTTGTGCCAAAGAAAGTAATAAATAAACATATTTGGAAGAATTAAAAAGTAATCAGAACATAGAAATGAGGCATCCACAATCAAAAGGTCGTAAACAGAAATTTTATTTCTTGAGAAGAGCTGGAACCAAAGAGGATTCTCCACAGGACTGTGACACGTAAATTATCTCTGCAAAAGGAAATAAAAGATGAATGTGATTTCTGTGAGAATTCTTGGAGCAAATAAGGAATAAACCTAACTGCATAATATGCATAGTTATGGCACATATTTATCATCCATTCCTAATTTCCTTTTGGGAAGAAAATGGTGAGATTTCATGAACTGCTACAGTCTTCCATCTGGTATTGGTACATCCACAGTGCTGATAGGAAGAAGTTCCAGGTTCTTGACCAGTGACCCAAGTCATGTTAGTTTGTGGCTTGTGGTGAAGGTAGAGTTAAAGGTACTGTTGAAGGAGGCTTGGCAAATTGCTGCACTGTATCTTATAGATGGTACAAACAACTGACGTGTGTGCTGTTGGTGAGGGGAGTAAATGTTTGGATGTTGGATGGGATGCCAATCAAATGGGCTGCTTTGTTTTAAATAGTGTTGAGCTTCTTGAATACTGTTAGTCATTGCCAAACTCCCAGCCTTTAACCTTCTCTTGTCACCACAGTATTCATATGGCTGCTTCAGTTAAATTTCTGGTCAATGGTGACCCTCAGGATGTTGATGGTTGATAAAATGAGCAGTATAAATGCCTCTGAACTTCAAAGGGCAGTGGATATATTTCCTATCCTCCCCTATGTCCTTCCAACAAAATTTGTATGTACCATTAAAAGTTTGGACAAAATTTAAATATTAAAATAAATCTACTGATTTTATTAATATTTCATACTTCTGGTAATTAGTTTTGAAATTCAGTATTGAAAGTCATGCATCCTTTCTGATTCATCTCGTATCCATCGTGATATTTTGGATGTATTTTTGGCCATTTGTTCCATTGAATAAATTTGAAGAAAAGGTTAGAGGCAAAGATTATGCTCATAACTTACGTGTTTCATATAGGTTTTTTTTAAAAAGGCACCAGGAAGACAGATTATTAACTTCACAAAATCACGAACTGTTGTAGCGCAGATGGAAGACATTTGGCCTATTGTGTCTGCACTAGCTCTCCAAGCAGGTGTCATTACTTACTGTTATTTTACAACCTTTTTATTGTCCCCTGCATGGATTGAACCTTCCTTCACCCTACTTCCAGGCAGTGCATTCCAGACACAAATCACTTGAGTGAAAAATTATTTTCTCGTGGTTTTTTTTAACAAATCACTTTAAACTATATACTGATGTTTGTGATCCTTTTATGAGTGGGAACAGTTTCTCTTTCATGTACTCTGTCAAGCTCTCTCACAATTTTGAACATCTCTATTAAATCTCCTCCTCTTTTCCAAGGAGAACAATCCCAATCTGTCCTTTTTGTCCTTGTAACTGACATTTCTCATCCTCGAAACATTCTTGTCAACCTTTTGCCTTCAACCTGAATCTTTCTCAGATTTCTCTGCAGTCTCCAGTTAATGCCTTCTCTGTGCTGATCTTATAGATTGGACCCACTTCTTGCTCTTCAGACCCTACTCCTACTAAACTGCTGACCACTCAGCTTTCAGTCCTGATAGCTGATAGTTTTATGAGCATATTCAGTCTTAATCGCTCCACCATTGGCAGGACTGCTTTCAGGCTGCTTAGATTTTCTTCCTCCTGTTTGCCTACTTCTCCTCATTATCTTCCTTTAAAGCATTCTTTAAAAACTACCCCTTTGACTAAGATTTTGGTCATCTGGCCCAATATTTCCTCATGTATCTTAATGTTAGAATTTGTTCCATAAATCTCTCATAAACTCTTATGACATTTTATTGTGTTAAACTTGCAAAATAAATGCGAGTTGTTAAGTAACCATTTTCTTTGTTATTCTAGGAAGGGATGGTACGATGTGATACTGCAGTGGGGACTCCTGATTATATTTCCCCTGAGGTGCTGAAATCTCAGGGGGGAGATGGGTATTACGGAAGGGAATGTGATTGGTGGTCAGTTGGAGTGTTCCTATATGAAATGTTAGTTGGTGAGTGATGAAATGGTACATTAAATGATAGCATATTTAAATATAAATTATGCTGTACCAATTCTAGTTTGAAACTAAAAATCAATGTACGCAACTTCACGCTATTTAGTGTGTAAAATTTCAGGGAAAATGTCATGAAGCGATTCTCCCAAAAAAAATTCTAAGTGTCGAATTTGCGTTAGAAAATGGAGTAAATCACGCTGGTTTTTTCAGAGAGAGTTTCAAAATGAATCTGCCATACTCTGTGCATTGCAGAGTGTCTCAGCATGAATCACACTGAAAATCAGTGGGCAGATCCTATTCCCGCTGGAGAGGCACCTACCACCCATCCAAACTGATTGCTGGCCTCCCTCCCTCTGTCATTCAGCACAAGTGCAAAGTGACCGTGGACGCCCTACTCCTACTAATTGGTCCCCATTGGGCCTGATCCCTTTGGCACTGCCCTATGCCCAATAGATAATGCCAAGGTGCTTCTGGGCATTGACACTTTGCCCTGGCAGTGCCAGGAGCCCAGACTGGCATTGTCAAGGTAGCAATGCCCAGGGGCACATCCCCTTCCTCCAGTACCCGATCCTCTGTGGAGCCTCGATGGGCTTCTCCCCCTCTCCAGTGGGGCTGAACCACCAGCTCCCCACAAGTGAGAAGCTAAACTCAATCCTGCTGGAGTGGTGGGCGGTGGGGTATTGGGGGAAGGGAGGCGCAGATCCTGAGATTTCGGTCCCGGGCCTGCTAATAATATTTTAAAAGAATATAAATTACCATGACCATAGTTTGTCAGTTCCACCCTGATTTCTGGCATGGAACTGATAGCAGAATGGGTGAATCACTCCTAACTTTCTCCTTTGAGTCAGATAAAGAACTGCATGTCTATAGATGCTTTATGGGTACAATAAGTAAACTTAAAGTTATCAGGACAACCATTAAATTCAACATTTAGTTATGTGCTGGCACAAAACCAAAGCTGTCTGGGAGCTTATGCTAATTTTAAAATGATCTGACCACTCAAGAATTCAATTGAGTTTGGTGTGCTGTTGTGTAGCTTCCTTCACCCTGGCTGTAGACAATAATTCTTGATGCAGATTTTGCCAAAGGTGTAACCAGTTCTCGTAACTTCAGCAGCTAAAACAACTTAAAATGAAAATTCCAGGACATTGGCAATTGTAGAATGCCTGTTTTGAACATGAAAAATATTTTGCAGCTTTAAATTAAAAGATGCATCACAATTAGATTAAATTCTTGTTAGATTATACATTGTATCACAAACATTATCCTTTGAGCACCATGATTAATTTATCTTTCTTCAATGCAATTGGATTATTGGTATTGCACTTTGTACTGATATGGCTTCTATCCCTCTTGAACCATCCATTAAGATAGAGGATAATGGGCTATTGAAATTAGTTATCATGATAGCTATGAACCAATGGGTAAATTTAAGTTCTTTCTAATTTGCTGTCCTTATTTGTCAACATCTTCTTCATTTATACAAAGCCTATATCTGAATTGATCTTTAATGGTGATTTTTCCTCTTTGTAGGTGACACACCTTTTTATGCAGACTCACTAGTTGGAACGTATAGCAAAATCATGAATCACAAAAATTCATTGACGTTTCCTGATGACAATGAAATTTCTAAGGATGCAAAAAGCCTCATTTGTGCTTTCCTCACTGACAGGTACTGTAAGAAGACAATGTACTGTGAGGAAATATTGTTCTTTCCAGTATATTACTTGAAATACAAATGAACTAATCAAATAGATCCCATAGAGATACAAAAGAAACCAGTTCATCTTTCTCCTGGATTCTTTATGATGAGGAGAAACTAATTCAGGATCTTTCAGATTCTTCCTTGCTATAGAAGGTATTATGGTGAAATTAAAGTGATAGACACAAAATGGTAACTTGGTACACAAAATGGACTCTGGGAAGGGATGTTAAAAGACAATTACACAAAGGGTTAAAACCTGCAGTGTCTGAATTACTGCAGGAAGTTGGTCAGACCTGGGGCACTTCAAAACTTGAGATAAGAGCAAATCCAGGACAATGAGTTTGATAATAAGATCAGCCATTGATTGGGATATAATACATAAATGTATATACTGAAACCAATCATTGATAGAAGACATAACTGCATAAATGTATCCATTCTGTGTACAATAATGTGTTAACTGTCAATGTCCATATGTGCCTACTCAACTTGTAACAATGTGTTAACAGCTAATGTCCGTACTGCCTATTGTCTAATATTCTGATTCCCCTTTCCCTCCGTATCCCTTGATCCCTTTAGCCCCAAGAGCCATTCCTAATCTTTTCTTAAAAAAATTGCATGACATTTTGGCCTCAACTACATTCTGTCAAAGTGAATTCCACATATTCACCATCCTCTGGGTGAGGAAATTTCTCCTCACCTCAGTTCTAAAAGATTTATTCTTTATTCTCAAACTATGACCCCCTAATTCTGGATTCTCCCGTCTGGAACATTCTTTCTGAATCTACCCTATCTAATCCTGTTAGATTTTTATAAGTTTCTATGAGGTCCCTTCTCATTCTTGTAAACTTCAATGAATATAATTCTACAACTTAAGCCCCTTCTCATACGACTACTATTGTGGTAGCTGTCAAGTAGTGCAGAGTACCAGTGTTTTCTCCCAAAGCTTTGTCCGAAATAAAACTGTTCTGTTGACCCTCCAAGTCTGACTCTGAAGTGGTAAATTTCCCACAACAATGGAGTGCAAGTTTTACCAGGCTGATTCCTGACATGGCAGGTCTGTCATATGAGAAGACTTAAGTTGTAGGATTATGTTCATTGAAGTTTAGAAGAGTGAGAAGGGGCCTCATAGAAACTTATAAAATTCTAACAGAATTAAATAGGATAGATTCAGAAAGAATGTTCCAGACGGGGGAATCCAGAACTAGGGGGTCATAGTTTGAGAATAAAGAATAAACCTTTTAGAACTGAGGTGAGGAGAAATTTCCTCACTGAGTGTGGTAAATGTGTGGAATTCACTATACAGAATATAGTTGAGGCCAAAATGTCATGTGATTTCAAGAAGAGATTGGAAATGGCTCTTGGGGCAAAAGGGATCAAGGGATATCAGGGAGGGGGATCAGAACATTAAATTTGATGATCAGACAAGATCATAACGAATGGTCAAGTAGGCTCGAAGAGCCAAATAACGTCCTTCTGGTTTCAATGTTTTTATTCTAGAATATTATTTTAAAATGAACCCAATAAATTGTATAAAACGTTTTTTCCTTTCATGGATGTGAGTTTCGCTGGTAAGGCCAGCATTTGTTGCCATCACAAATTACTGTTGAGATGGTAGTAATGATCCATTTTCTTGAATCACTGCAGCATATACCACAATGCTGATCTGAAGGGAATTGCAGAATTTTGATCCAGCAATAATGAAGAAATAGTGATATCATTAAACTGTTAGGAGTCTAGCATGATGGAAGTCTTTTTCCAGGTTTCCTTCAGTGCACAGCAATTGAAGGGAAGTAGACAAAGGTTGCAAAACTGTTCAACAATGTGTAAAAAATTTTTCAAAATGTGCACCCTCAAATGTATTTCTTTTGGGGTCCTGTGACTTTATCGTGATTAAGAGAAGATTAGAATAATTAGTGGTTGAATGTGGCTTATATAAAGGTTGCAAACAAAGTATTGAATTTAGTTTAAACTGAATTGGCTTGAGGTGAGTATATGATCTGTCTTTATATGAACAGAACTCTAGTGCATGCATATATGGTACTCTTTCCTCAGATTATCCGCAGCATTGTTGTAGTAACAGGTTATTGATGCATTCCATTTATTCTAGGGAAGTAAGACTAGGTCGAAATGGTGTTGCAGAAATCAAAAGGCATCCTTTTTTCCGAAATGATCAGTGGACATGGGAAAACATCAGAGAGAGTAAGTTGCCATAAATGTTGTTATGTGAATTTTGAAGTTGTATTAAGGCCATTAAGGAGCGATCCTTTAAGGACCATGTGATTGGGCCAGACCTTATGGCAAGGCTGCATGGGAAGCCAAGCCAGTTGGGAGCAAGGGTGCAGATCCTGGGTGGGGAGAACCCTTAGCTGGAGCCAGGGAGGAGAAGACAATAGATTTGTGTAATAGTTCTATCAGTCCGTTATCTTGTATACATGTTATATTGATAATAAATCATTCATTGTTGAAGCCACAACATGTTATTATACCCAGGGATATAATAATGGTGTTTGAGATGTTGTTTGTAAGGTATGGTTCCATGAGTGTGACATGTTAGGCTGTTGTCTGTCTAGTTTGTGGGACGGCTGTCTAAATTTTGGCACAAGCCATCAGGTGTTAGAAAGGAGAACTTTGCAGGATCAACAGGGGTAGACTCACTATTGTCATTTCAGGTGCTACGTCAGTGCCTGGTAGGCCAGTCAGTTTCATTCCTTCTGGCTGACTTCCTAATGGTTTGATGCAATTGAGTGACTTGCTTTCAGAATCTCATTGCTGAGAATCTATAGACCAGACTTCCTTCCCTAAAGGACATTTGCGAACTAGGTGGGTTTTTATTACAATTGACCGTGTTTCATGGTCACTATTAACAGACAAGATTTTATTTAAATTCCAGTGTTAATTAACTGAATTTAAATTCCCCCATCAGTTTCCATGATGAGATTTCACAATTGTCCCCGGAGCATTAGTTTGGGCCTCTGGATTATGAGCCCAGTGATATTACCACTATGCCACCATCTCCCCATAAATGTTCCATTTAACAGTGCTCACTAAATAGAGAAAACTTTAGAAACAGGAAAAGGACTGTTTTGTTAGGTCATCTTTTTTGGATCTGAGGAGTACAAATTATAAACAGACTAGGGACTAGACTTCGGAAATTTGGCTGTTCATGTACACAAATCATAAAAACTGGTGTATGGATATAACATGTAATAAAAAAAAAATGAATTATTAGGGAAGGAAGCCTGGTCTATAAATCCTCAGCAATGAGATTCTGAAAGCAAGCCACTCAATTACATCAAATCATTATGAAGTTGACCAGAAGGAATGAAACTGACTGGCCTACCAGGCACTGACCTAGCGCCTGAAATGACAATAGTGAGTCTACCCCTGTTGATCCTGCAAAGTTCTCCTTTCTAACACATGATGGCTTGTGCCAAAATTTAGAGCCTTCCCATAAACTAGACAGACAACAGCCTAACAAAGTCACACTCATGGAACCATACTTTACAAACAACATCTCAAACACCATATCCCTGGGTGTAGTAATATGTTGTGGCTTCAACAATGAATGATTTATTATCAATATAACATGTATACAAGATAAGGGTCTGATAGAACTATTACACAAATCTATTGTCTTCTCCTCCCTGGCTCCAGCTAAGGTTTCTTCCATCCAGGATTTGCACCCTTGCTCCCAACTGGCTTGGCTTCCCATGCAGCCTCGCCATAAGGTCTGGCCCAATCACGTAGTCCTTAAAGGATCACCCCTTAATGGCCTTAATACAGCTTATCTCAAGAGAGTTATAATGCAAAAGTGAGCAAGTGGTACTTTGCATACAGAGTTTTGACCAGACCCTATCTGATGTATTACATTCAATTTTTGGCATTGAACCTCAGGACAGGTATATTGTGGTAGTGTAGATCACATATTGTTACAGGTTTAAAAGGTTACATGATGAAGATCGGTTTATTCTCTTGAGTTTAGAAAGTTGGAGGATAATTTAGTTAAGGACTTTGGATTGATAAACAAGATTTGATAGGTTAGTTACTGACAAACTATTTTTTGTGTTCAGAAAATCCAGAACAAGGAGAATAATCTTCAAATTAGGGCTAAGTCATTTAAGGACTGAAATCAAGAAGCACTTTTTTATTCCATAGAACAATAATAAAAATCTGGAACCTTCTTTCTCAAAAGCCTACGAATGCTTGATCATTTTAAATTTTCAATAGTGTGATAGGTAAAATTTGTTTGGACAAACGTGCTAAAGATGTTTAGGAGGATAGGTATCAGTTATGTTCTAATTGACTGGCAGAACAGGCTCAAGGCACTGAATATATGTTCTGGTGTTTTAATGCAACTAATTCACATCTGTCTTTCGTTATAGCTTCAGCACCAGTCGTGCCTGAGCTAAGTAGTGACATCGACACGAGCAATTTTGATGATCTGGAAGAAGATAAAGGCGAGGAAGAAACTTTTCCTATACCAAAGGCCTTTGTTGGCAACCAATTACCTTTTGTAGGCTTTACATACTACAGAGATAATCAGTGAGTACAGTCAAGTTGAAATACATCTTGCTTTAAACAAGAAAGCAAAACTCTCTGGAACAATAACTTCTTGTCTCATTAATAACGGAGCATGAACTTGCAAAAACAAACACAAAGCCCTGAAGGAACAGCTACTCATTCTCACTGACCAATCTCCACCTAAATTCCCTATGCTCTCTCCTCTGACTTTTAGGCCTCTTTCGGACTCTCACATATGGTCAACTATGACATAATTTTCCATACTCAGCTACACCCAATCTTTACATCTCACAATCACTTCTGCAATCTGAGTTCTCCTGACACTAAGGAGCAATTTAGATGGCCAACTCATCTAACCCATACGTCATTGGATTGTGGGAGGAACCTGGAGGAAACCCACAGATACAGGGAGAATGTGCAAACTTTAAACAGACAGTAACCCGAATCAGGAATTGAACTGGGTCCCTGATGCTGTGAAGCAGCAGTGCTAACCATCTTGCTGCCCCATGGAGGCACCTGTTGAACAAGCCCAAGCTAGCAATCCATTTAAGTTTATCAGTTGGGCTAGCAATATGGCTTACTTTTGCTTGCTAAAAATAACACGTATTTATATTCAGAGACATGACCTGTGCAAGCAAAAGGCCTTTTGTAAATTGACAAAAATGATGGAGGTAGTAGTTCTCTGGTGCGTTCTTCATGGTAGTGCCTCAACCAGTTGGTTGACTTGCCAACCAATAAGCATCATTTTCTCATGCAGTATAAATAGTTGCTTCACTTCAAATTTGGCATTCTTATCCATCCTGATAAGTGCAGGATGAAAAATTCTGACAGCATCTATTTTTTCTCTCAACAATAATTGGTAGGAATATTAGAAGGGTGATGAAACAATTTTTCATCTAGAATGGCATTAAGGTCTGGAACTCATTACCTCAAAGGGTGTTAGAGGCAGAAAGTCTCAACATGTTCTAAAAGTACCTGAAACATGATCTGCAGGACTCCAATCTAATGCTAGTAACTTCGTTGACTGGCAAAGACAGAATGAGCCAAATGGCCGTTTTCAGTATTGTAAATTTTTAATGATTTCTATGATTCGACTCTTTTGTTTTAATTCAGTTTCTATTTGTGCATAGCATTCTGATCAACTTGGTCAGAAAGTCTTGAATGATATTATCTGACATAACATGACAGCTTATTTACCACCAATGGTGATTACATTCTTTTTCTTGTGATCTTCTCCATATCCAGCTCTTTGACTGTTTTGCATGGTTATACCCCAAGACGTTCCTACCAATGATTTCTTCTTTTGCCTTTGTATTCACATCTCATTTTCCATTAATTTCAGTTTGCTTTTCTCTCCACCCCCAAAGATCCAGCCATATTGAACCATACAGTGCATTTCATCAGTATTCTGTTTGATTCAAATCTCAGCTTAAAACCCCCAAACTGTATAAATCTCCAACTTTGCATGTTTTATGCCTTTATACTTTGCATCACTTCATCTTTATGACTGCTAACACTTTTATGTATGCTTTTATCACCAGTTGATTTTATTACTCTAGCAGTATCCTGATGTCTCTCACTTCCAAACTCATTCCACTCTTGTTCCATACTGTTTTCATGAGCCAACATTCCATCCTCTTTCATGCATATTACCTTGTTGTTCCCCTAATCAGCACCTTTATAGCATCATCCATCCTACTTCACAACTTCCTGAGGCTGTGATTGCTTGATTTGTCCTCTTCACCTCTGACTTTGGTGTTTTCTGCATTCCCCATTTCAGTCAGGAATGGCAGAAACGCGCACTGTTGTGTCCTTTTATGCTACAACTTCTCCATATGAGGTAGAAATTGGTTCGTGTTGTGACAGTTTTCCACCAAACTAATTCAAGAAAGCCACAGTTTTGCTTGCTTTGTTGTGTGCTCCCAAAACATCTGACATATGCCTCGTTCCATGTTATGTCAACATGGTGACGTAGTGGCACAGTGATTAGCATTGCTGCCTCACAGTACCAGGGACCAATGACCTCAGGTCATTGTCTGTGTAGAGTTTGCACATTCTCCTTATGTATGCGTGGGTTTCTTCTGAGGTTTGCTCCGGTTTCCCCTCTCAGTCTCATCGTGTGTGGATTAGGTTGATTGGCTATGCAAAATTGCCTCTTTTTAGGGGGATAAGCAAAGTAAATACGAAGAGTTATGGGGATAGGGCCTGGATGGAATTGTTGTGGTACAGACTTGATGGACCACATAGCCACCTCCTGCACTATGGGGATTGAATGAACAGATCAGGCAATTTATCAGGAGTTTCTGGCAGCTACCTAAAACAGGCCTTAGGATTCTTGCGTATGTTAGAGGGGTTGAACTACTGTCTCAGGGCTTTCCCTTGACCATTTTCATTCAGACAAACTATGGTTTATAATAATTTTAGTGATATCCTGAGAAGGTTCATTTAATGACAGTTAGAATATAGAACACTATAGCATAAACAGCCCTTTGGCCCACAAGTTGGGTCGATCGTATCCCTACCTTTCCCTTGAAAGTGGACTGCATTGAGCCTGTTTTAGTTTTCTTATAGTGGATATAGCCTAATAAATGACCATCAGTGGAGTTCAGTGAAGTGTTCTAATGAAGCAGCAGGCAAAAATGTTTCTGAAAAAGCATGCAATAACAAATGTTCATCTATGCAAACCCCTCATGATATCTTCCTGGTTCTCCCTTTCTCTTTTTAAAATCTTACTCAAAACCCAGCTCTTAAATCATAAATTAGATCACCATCTCAAAGTATTTCATTCTGCTGAACTCTTTGGGATATTTTCTGAGTTGAATTGTTCCAAATGCAAGTTACGTGTTAATCCTCCAATCAGATGGTAATTTAAACATCCTATACTTTTTTGCGTTTTTGCATTCTAGCCTTTCCAGATTTATATCAAGCATGAATGCATTCTCTTATTTGGTATGATGGCAGAATAAGTAGAACTAACTGTTGATTACATGAGATTTAATGGAACTGAGGGTTATAGATAGGTCTGGTAGGTAGGGATATGATCGGCTCAACTTGTGGACCGAAGGACTGTTTGTGCTGTAGTGTTCTATGTTCTAACTGTTATTAAATGAACTTGTACCTTCTCAGGATATCATTAAAATTATTATAAACCACAGTTTGAATGAAGCTAGTCAAGTTTTATTTGATTTGTAGTATTTACTTTTAACCTAATATTTTATTGAGATAGATTTGAAATGCTTTCATAAATTCTTCTGTACTTTAATTCTCCTTATAGGAACTCATCTGGTACCTCTAGACGAACCAGTGACTGTAGAGTCAGTTCTACTGTAGACAATAGTCAAGTAAGGATTTTGTTATTGCTTTCAGATTATAATGTTTGGACGGTGCAATTAAAAAACATTATAGTTCATTTAACCATCCTAAATGGTATTGCTTTCTACAATCCAGAAGACAAACTTTTTTTTATGAGTGTCTCAAAACATTTCATATGAAATAAATAATTTTTATTTTTAGAGAGGAGTGGAGGAATAGAATGACAAACAGCATTTTCTTGAACGTTCATTTCAGGATTTTCTTTCTAGTGGCTTTACCAACCTTTCATAACCAAAATAGAGAGTTGTGAGAAAGTTTTGCACAGTATTTGAATGTTGATAACTATGGTAAGATTTATCTACAGCAATGAATTTAAACTTGTCCAGTGATGCTTTGTATTTCTATCCTTATGTGCTTGACATTCAACCTTTGGAACTTTGAAGAAAATAGCTTAATCAGTGAGCATTTCACACTGGCTCTCTTACTTTTAAGGTTGAAAATTTGGAAAAGAAAATTTATGAGCTGGAGGAGCAGTTACACAATGAAGTAAAATTAAAGGATGAATGGGAACAAAAATCTAGGTGAGGCACAACCTCAAAAGGTACATTTTTAATTTGTTGGAGCCTGTGCCATTTTCAGTAACTGCTTGGACATGAAATGCATCTATGTTCATAACATGTCTGAAACTGAGGTATGGATAAGGGTATTCTTGCAAAAGATAGTGGGCAAAGTTCCTAGCAAACTCTGTTTTTCTTATGAAACTATTCAATGATTTTGTTTCTAGGTCAGCAAACACCAAGTTGGAGAAAATAACAAAGGAACTGGATGATGAGGTATTTTGCTTTGTATTCAGATTTGTTTATTACTTGCTCTGTTTATTACATAAGTATCACTATTATCTTTATATGAGTATCTGACCTTTCCAATCCATAAAATTTTATTATAGTTCTCTTAGAAAATTGCGTATTTTAAAACATGATGTATTTGAGTTTTTCAATATATTTCACCCATGTAATAAATCTGGAGCATGCATTTTTCATTTAAAATTGTAGCATCCAAAATGTAACAATACTGACCTTTAGAAATATTTGTTGTATTTGTTGATTTTTTGACTTGAGCAATTAAGTGTGAATTCTATTCATGTTACAAAGTATCCTATCCCAAAATATGATTACTTTGAAATTGAAATATTTTAAAATTCATATACAACATAATTTATCTGCATTTTCTTTAATATACTGGAAGTCAAAGCATTTTAGACCTTTAGATTGAATTGTACTCACATTCAGAAAATATTATGGCAACACTTTGAATGTGGTATTTTCAATGCAATCAGATTTAGAACATAGAACATTACAGCGCAGAACAGGCCTTTCGGCCCTCGATGTTGCGTTGACCAATTAAGAAAAAGCAATGACCCTCTAACCTAAACCATTCCCTTTTCATCCATAAACCTATCCACGGACCTCTTAAACGCTCCCAAACTTGGCGCATCTACAACTGCAGCAGGCAGGGCGATCCATACCCTTACCACCCTCTGGGTAAAGAACCTACCTCTGACATCTGTCCTATAACTACCACCCCTTAATTTGAAGCTATTTATCAGTCTAATTTTTTTTTTAACCAAAGATGTTTCTTATCTGAAATTTTGGCTTTATCTATAGGGCAATTCACGAAAAAATTTAGAGGTTAATGTGTCTCAGCTTGAAAAGGAAAAAGTAATGCTCCAGCACAAAATCAATGATTACCAAAGGAAAGGGGAACAAGAGGCTGAAAAGAGACGGAATTTGGAAAATGAGGGTAAGTCATAATAAGTATCATATTTAGGTATTTTTCTAAAATGTTCCTGCTTTTTACAGCAAACTTACTTTTGGGTACAATTTTAGCATGTTTCTCTTTATCTGTACCTACTTGATTTATGATGGTGGCAATTTAAGAACATAAGAACATTAGAAATAGGGGCAGGAGTAGGCCAGCCAACCCCTTGAGCCTGCCCCGCCATTCAATAAGCTGATCTGCAGTGGTTCAATAATGGCTGATCTGCAGTCGTTCAGTACCACTTTCCCGCTTTCTCCCCGTAACTCTTAATTCCCTTGTCAATTAAAAACCTATCCACTCTTGACTTGAACATATTCAGTGAGGAAGCCTCCACCACCTCATCAGGCAGAGAATTCCAAAGATTCACCACCCTCTGTGAAGAAACCCCTCCGCAATTCTGATCTGAACTGCCCCCACCCCCTCCAATCTTGAGGCTGTGCCCTCTGGTTCTGCTATCTTTGCTAAGCAGGAAGAGTCTCTCAACCTCTACCCTATCCATCCACTTCATTATCTTATACATCCCTATAAGATCCCCTCTCCGTCTTCTAAACTCCAAAAAGTATAAACCTAGCCTATTCAGTCTCTACTTATAATTCAACGCCCTCACCTCTGGTATCAGTCTAGTAAACCTTCTCTGCACCCCCTCCAAGGCCAATTTTTCCTTCCTCGAATGTAGCGACCAAAACTGCACAAAGACTAAAGGCAAAACTTACAAAGACTAGAGTATTTCCCAAGAACATTTGAATATCAGTAGAAAGAAGCTATTTTATGACTGATGAGGAATTTTGGGTATCCTATCTTTAAAATGGATAGTAGTGAAGATTCAAGTAAAGAACATGAGTTATTGCTGGAGATTAGAAGAAATATTCCTTTATCAGAAGTAGTATTAGAATATTCCTAATGCTTTGATTCTGTTAGTAACTGGTTTATAAAAACCATTATTACTGGTTAATAAAAACCATTATGTTTCGATTTTCTAACTAAAACTGAAGTCTGTGTCAATTAGTTTAGGACGACTATTGCTCATCAACAGGGAAATTTGAAGTACAATTTCAAAAGTTGTGGACAATAAATTGAGTAGTGTAATTAGTGAAAAGCAAGGCTGCAGCAAAATCCATGAAAGCATCAATAAACTTGCAGAATGGATGCATAATTGGCAAATTAACTTCAATATACACAAGTGAGAGATGGTACACTTTTATAAGATGTACAAGGGACATGTATAGATAACCCCTATTTAAACTGCATTCTAATAGCCCATTTTCATTTTAGGGTGGTTTGCAAATTAGGGAACGTGATTGAATAGCGCTGCTTTCATTTTTGTTTTAGCACTGTTAATACATATGCACCAAGAATCATGTTGTAACTATGCATTTTTTTTAAACACTTCCCTCTGCTTTGTTCACCATTTCTCCTTCCTCACACTCCTTCCTGCTCATTGCTTCTCTCTCCTCACTTTCTCTCACTCATCACTCCTCTTGTTCTCCACTGCTTACCGCTTCCTTCGCCTGATTCCCTTGCTGCTTCTGGTTCCTTTTCCCAAGCCGTCTTTCAAGGACTGAGGAGAGAGACAGTAAGGGGGATAAGAGAGAAGCAGTGAGAGGGAGAAAGCAAAGGGGTTAGCAGAGGAACATGGTTTGTGGGAGGGTGAATGAGGTAGTCTGGAGAGGAAAGCATCAAACCAGAGGGAGAGGAAAAAGTTGAAGAGGTTGGAAAAGGAGCAGTGAGTGGGACGGTGTGGGGAGGAGGGCAATAAATGAGTCAGCAAGAGGGGTGGCAAGTGAGAAGGCTTAAGAGGGGGCAGCCAAAAGATGTGGAGACTGGAAAGGCAGTAAGGGATTCTGAAGAGGAAAGTAGCTAGAAGGAGGCCAAAGGAAGTGATTAGCAGGAGGGAGCGTTGGGGCAGTGAGTGAGAGATGTGAAGTTACGAATGGAAAGTGGGAAGCAGCAAGTAGGAGGCAAGTAAGAAATAGAAGGTAGCAAATAGTATGTGCATTTTTACAACTACTGTCTAAAATTATTGAATCATTTAATACTGACGGTCATTCGTCCTACATATTTTCTTGAAATTTGTGCCTAGAAATAAGCTTAATAGAAAATCCCTTTTGCAGTGAATTACGTCTCAATGATAACTTTGACTGTTCACTGTTCTGCTTGTAGTATCTACACTAAAGGAGCAACTTGAGGACTTGAAGAAAATGAACCAGAATTCTCACATTTCAAATGAGAAAATAGTACAGTTACAAAAACAAGTAAGTCCTAAAACTCATGTGGTGAAGTTTTTCAAAATCAAAAAAGCAAGGAATGCCTGAATAATATAATGCTGTTATTTATTAATAGTTAGAAGAAGCTAACGCTTTACTGCGATCTGAGTCGGACACAGCAGCAAGGTTACGGAGGAACCAAACTGAATTAACAAAGACCATGAGCCAAGTAGAGACTTTAAATAGTGAACTACAAGAGAGAAACCGAACTTTAGAAAGTGCCAAACTACAGCTGGAGAAGGATATTATTCAGCACCAATCTGCTTTGGATACTGAAAGGCGAGTTCGCAGCCAGGGCTCAGAAATGATCGGTGATTTACAAGGTAAGCCATATTTGGAAATTGATATTTGTTAACAATATGTTGTCATTAATGACCTTTGGACTATTTCCTTCTTGCCGATTGTGAAAAAATGTGTCTCGCTTTCCACACGTTTCCCTTCCCTCTCCAGAAGAAATAGTACCTGATCAGCACCACGTTATAATAGCACTGAGGAACTAAGGGTAGTAAGGGCGTGGAATGCCCTACCTGCAGCAGTTGTGGACTCGCCTACTTCAAGAGCGTTCAGATGGTCAGTGGATAGGCATATGGATAACATTGAAATAGTTTAGGTTCGAGAGTCATTAGATTGGTTCCACTGGTCGGCGCAACATCGAGGGCCAAAGGACCTGTACTGCACTGTAATGTTCTAAGTTCTACGTTTTATGAAATAAAAGGCCTCAGTCAATCTTTGATGGTGCTCCTTAAAGGTACTATGGCCTACATGGATGTTATTGGGCCAGATTTTGCAATCAGTGGCATTCACTTGACTGACATTTGTCCACATGCTTTCACAGGCTTGTCAATGGTACTGTCTTCTCATCCACCATCTGTTTTTAGTGTGGCACCCGCTGCAGGAGATCTGTGAACAGTAATATGACAGAGATCTCCAGCCATTCGATTAAACCTCACGAGCCACAGATAATTTAGTACTATGATCTTTGGCCCCTGATATTTGGGTGTTGTAGGTACTCTTTAAGGACCACAATGGCACATGAGTCACACATACACTTTTGGAGTTAGTCACATCATATTTCACATTGTTTATAACAATATGCTAATGTCTTCAACCAGCTAGTGGAACTAGTCAAAGCAGGCAGATCATAATGTACACACTGATTTAATGGCAATGATGCCATTTTAGACCTCAATGCTCCTACTGTAGGATCCTTTTAATCTTGCAGAACTGAACACTCGTTTAGCAGCAAGCAGAGCCTTCCAGCAAATCAATTTAGAATGAGCTGTTTACAGATTAGTAAATTAGAAAATTGATATTTTCTAGCTGTTGCTTTGATTCTGCAAGTCTTCATGTTATATATAGTTTAGAAACTCTACATGATAGCTGCTAAAGAATCTTTTGCTGACTGCAAAACATCTGCACAAATCAGATGTTTTGTTCCCAGGCATTTCCCTTACCATACAGCATGATCTGGGAAAGTTTGCGGAGGGCAGGAGACCATTACCATTCCAGGCTATTCCTGGAGTTATTCTTACATCTGAACTTCAGTAAGAAACAAATTAATGCACTTCAGTAAGGATAACTTCACTAAAAATTTCACTAACAACGGCAAACTCAGAACTGGACAAGGATCCATTGTCTTCAGTGGCTATCAGAGTGACAGTGATGGTGAAGTTTTATTAATCTGTGCTGAACTGTTTGCAACAACTCACAGTTTGCACTGTATTGTGGCATGATGGTTGTTGATTGCTCATTAACTACAGAGAAAGCACAAGGCTTTATTAGGATTGCAGGCCCCTCCATGTTGAAGATGTAGTTGACTGAAAATGCTTAGCTTTCTGGGTGTCATGTGTCTACTCTGCTGTATACTGAAACCAGAAGAGATCTCACTTCCTCAGACTCCAACTGTAGGCAGAGAGTCATGTAACTCAATGCCTGGTAGCTTGCCATAAGTCAAGATGCCATCATTCTGTGTCAGTCTACTGTGCTATCTATTTGAACTGCCGCAGCAAACCAAAGGAAGGCTTTTGGACCACAAGTGTTATGCTCTATTAGCCACTAATAAATTCCCGTAAATTCCTCATTCATTTTTTGGATTTCTTCCATACCTTCTCCATTCAGCTTGGTTCTGTACTGTTTTATACACCTTATGAACTGATATGATGAGTATCAGCATGGTATCACAGCAGAACAAGCTTCACCAAATGCTGAGGAACAAGGCTTGCTGAATTACTTTTACAAGCAGAATTTGACTGATTTTGCTTGAGGGACCAAGGAGTGAAGTCAGTGGTGATATTCCACCTGCTGGCCAAATTGAGATCTGCTAACTTAGCACAGACTGTGGATCAAACCTGTGACTGATGGTCTGTGTGACTTAAAATTGTACTATATCTTGGGGTAGGAGGGTGTCTTCATTGGATTAGGTTGTTAGTACACCTCTTCTAGAAAATCCCTAAGCGCAGATGAATAATCAGATAATGACAACATTTTTTCAGCTCGAACTGCATCTTTACAAGAAGAACTGAAAATGACAAAAATGAATCTTTCGAAAGCAGAGATGGAGAGGAAACAGGCACAAGACAAGCTTAGCAATCTAGAGAAGGTAAATACAGAACTGGGATAATATCTGATGAAAGGTCATTAATCTAAAATGTTAACTGTTTCTCTCTCCTCAGCTGCTGCCAGTCCTCTTGAGCATTTCCAACTATTGTTTTTTCTCATAAAAACTGCATATCACAGGAAATAAAGGGATAACGGTTAGAAACAATACTCTCAAAATAAGATTTTAAAATGTTTAGTGAGGTAATAGTTGAGACATTTATCCCAATGGCATATGGACTAAATGTTTAACAGATTTCATTCAACAGTTCACTTAATTACCTTCTTTTGCACAACTAATTAAAAATTTTAATCCCACAATTATGAAATACAAATACCTAGATTTACACACATTATCATACTTAAATACTACGTGACAACAAGTACTTATTTTACAGTGAATTTCTGTTCATTTGCTTTACTTCACTTGACTTAATTCTAATTTAGTTAGAAATGCAAATTTTATTATGATTTCTACTAATCATTTTCTGCATTCTCAGTGTTACCCTCAAAATGATAGTCTAAATCTAAATATTTTTTCTCAATGTTTGTTAATACTCTGAATATTTTATCAGTGTCAAAGGCAAGACCAATAGTATCATTATCTACATTTTTGGTATCATTGGGCAGAATCTTGTGGAGAGGCAGTGAGGCTCCCATATTGCCAATTTTGAAGAGGTTTGTCACATCTTGTGTCATTGAGACTTAAGCCCGCAACGGGCCTTCCCCTGGAATCAAGGACACAGGAATGAAAGTCCCACTAATGAGAGCTATTAGCCCATTGGAGGCTGACAGCTGTTCTGTATTCAGCAGTGCCATGGGGGAAGTGATGCCTGCAGCTGGTACTACACTATCCCATTTCTCAGTGGCCCAATCTTGGGCCCCTCGAACAGGCACTCAGTGTAAGAAAAAGCAAATTACTGCAGATTCTGGACTCTGAAACCAAAAGAGAAAATGCTTTAAAATTTCAGCAGGTCTGGCAGCATTGAAAAAGCTTTGACAAAGAATCATCCAGACTCAATGTCAGCTTTCTTCTTAAAGATTTTACCAGACCTGCTGAGATTTTCCAGCATTTTCTCTTTTGGCACTCAGTGTAAGGGACACCCACCCACAAGTCCTATGAGTCCAAAAGCAAAGGATTGTTTCCAAATGATGAGAGCCCTGCCCACCACTGGGTTAATAGCAGCAGTGTAGTATGAGGCCTTAAGTGTGCAATAATTGCCCACAGATTTTGCTGTTGGGATAAATTTGTGAAGATTACTTGAATTAATGTCATTTGTTTTCCTTCATGCTTCAGCAATTCCATTTCTTCTACCTTTTTCAAAAGTGCAAATGTTTGGTAATTGCGTTCACAACATAATATATAAATGTAACACAAGTACCATCTGTAATGATTATAAATGCTCTGGAGAATAAATATAAAATGAACTTTCCACATGAGCCTATTTAAAGAAAATTTCGTTTGTCAGTTAATGTTCATCCTATTCCTCACTTTCAAACTGTGCATCATTCATTGCTATAAGGGAGGACAGGTAGTCCTTTGTAACTCTCATGAAAAGGTACAGAATAAAACCCATGAATGATTTATTTAAGTGTCAAAAGGCACATGCCCTTCTCGCTGCAGTACAGCTATGATTGGTAATTCCTTGCAAACAATTGTGGAAATCTTGTTTCTTCCACTTATGCCAAGAAAGACATAATAACATTGCTTCCTCAGTCTCTTATGCTCACTCTGTAAAATAATTCTGTGATTCAATTTCAATTTAGGAAAAGAATAATTTGGAAATAGACTTGAATTACAAACATAAAATGTTACAACAGCGGCTGGACCAAGAAATAACGGAGCATAAAGTAACTAAAGCACGATTAGTAGATGAGTATGAATCCATAGAAGAAGCAAAGTCTGTGGCCATGAATGGTTAGTATTTGCAAAGATTATTTTTCATGCAAGTGAATTCAAGGATCTCCAGTGTAAATTTGGGGACCAACCTAGTGCATACAGCATGTTGGTACATGGCATATGCGACAGTTACTAAGGAATAGGTAGTTACATAAATGCTGGCTTTGTCTCAACCCTGAAGTAAAACAAATGTACGGATGAAAACTGCCACTACAGAAGTCATTGTTTAATAGATATATTGGTTACCTCAACCAATATGAGTTTTTATTTATTAGTACCTTTGATTATCCAAAGTGTCAGTAAATTCATTCAGTATATCTACCAGCAGCCTTGCTGTCTGGTGGTTGTTCTGAAGGATTTCAGAAATATTTTATTTTAGTGCTTAAGGAAGAAGTTACTGATGCTAGTATGCATTTTTTAAATATAAATGCAAGCTGGATATCAAGTTACAGAAGATTCAGTATAAAGTAGGATGTGTGTGAAGAAACTTTGACTTGGTTTGAATAGAACAACTATTTTGATATTCAGCTAACTTTTATGACTTCCTAATACAATTGTACAGTGTAAAAATGATTTTATTTGTAGTTGAAATTTTCTGAAATTTCATTTAGTTGTTTTATTGACTCAGTGCATGTTCCATCGTTGGCATCTCAAAAATCCTATGTCTATGATAACTATTCATTTTAATATTTGTATTATCCTAAAATGTTGCTGTATTTTAAAACTTATTTGATACTATTCAGAAATGGATAACAAGCTGAAAGAAGAGAGGATGTCCAGACAGAAAGCAGAGAATCAGGTGATGGAAGTGGAAAAAAAGCTTTCTATGTTGGAATTCGATTTAAAGCAGTTCCAACAAAAAGTGGAGCAGCTCAGCAAACAGAAGGAGAGATTGGAGGATGAGGTGAGAACTTGCAAACCAAGGTTTATAACTGTTTTGCATTTTTTTTTAAGAATTATGTTTCTCCCTTTGGAAGCAGGCAGATTTTCTCTACAGATCTTTGGGTCTTTGACAATGTGAAGAGAAAAAGAATGGTGTAGACTAACATAGGTCCCTTACAGTCAGAAAAAGAAGAATTTATAATAGAGAACAAAAAGTGATTGACTAACTAAATACATCCTTTGGTTCTATCTTCGCAAAGAAGGATACAAACTATACATGAGAAATGTTGTGGAAACACAGGATTTAGTGAGAGGGAGAAACTGAAGGAAATTATTTTGGTAGAGAAAAGTTGCTGGGGAAATTGATGGGATTGAATGCTGATAAATCCTGAGGGCCTGATAACTATATTGCAGAGTATTTAAAGAATTAATACTAGAAATATTGATGCATTGGCAGAGATCTACCAAGATTCTGTAGTCTCTGGAACAATTCCTACAGATTAGAGGATAGCAAATATAACCCCACAATTTATAAAAAGGAGGTAGAGAGAAGACCAAGCAGTTGTAAACCAGTCAGCCTGACGTCGGTACTGAGAAAATTCTGGAGTGGGGAAAAACATGAGAGCAGATTATTATCTGAATGGCGATAAATTAAGAGAAGGGAATGTACATTGAGACCTGTGTGATCCATACATCAGTCAATGAAGGTAAGCATGCAGGTGCAACAAGTGGTAAAGAAAGCAAATGGTACGTTGGCGTTAATAGTGAGAAGATTTGAACATAGAACATTACAGCGCAGTACAGGCCCTTCAGCCCTCGATGTTGCGCCGACCAATGAAACCAATCTAATGACCTCTAACCTAAACTATTCCAATGTTATCCATATGCTTATCCACTGACCATTTGAACGTCCTTAAAGTTGGCGAGTCCACAACTGCGGCAGGAAAGGCATTCCACGGTCTTACTATCCTCTGAGAAAAGAACCTACCTCTGATATCTGTCCTATAACCACCATCCCTTAACTTAAAGCTACGTCCCCTCATTTTAGCCATCACCATCCGAGGGAAAAGGCTGTCACTGTCCACCCTATCTAACCATCTGAGTACAGGAGCAGAGAAGAAATTTTTCCTTATCTCAGCCCTATAAGTTTCCCCTACGTCATTAAGATTATTGCTCTGATTCTGAACACCTCCACCATTGGGATCCTTATATAGGGCTTTGATGAGGCCACAACTCATCAAGATTATGTGTAGTTTTCGTTTTCTATCTGAGGAAAGATATTCATGCTATTAGAGGAATTGCAGTGAAGGTTTACCAGACTGATTCTTGGAATGGCAAGAATGACATGAGGAGAGACAGAGTCAGTTAGGATAATATTCACTGGGGTTCAGAAGAATAGAACTTAGAAAAACTGCAGCACAAACAGACCTTCGGCCCACAAGTTGCACTGAACATATCTCTACCTATTAGGCTTACCTATAATCTTACTAAGTCCCATGTATTCGTCCAGAAGTCTCTTAAAAGACCCTATCGAATCCATCCATGTACTCATCCAGAAGTCTCTTAAAAGACCCTATAGACTTGGCCGGCAGCCAATTCCACTCACCCCCCCACCCTCTGAGTGAAAAACTTATCCCTGACGTCTCTGTACCTACTCCCCAGCACCCTAAACCTGTGTCCTCTTGTGGCAGCCATTTCAGCCCTGACAAAAGGCCTCTGAGAATCCACCTGATCAATACCGCTCAACAACTTATACACCTCTATCAGATCATCTCTCATCCTTAAGACCGAGTTCTCTCAACCTATCCTCATAAGGCATGTCACCCAATCCAGGCAACATCC
Source organism: Sphyrna mokarran (assembly GCA_024679065.1). Taxonomy (NCBI): domain Eukaryota; kingdom Metazoa; phylum Chordata; class Chondrichthyes; order Carcharhiniformes; family Carcharhinidae; genus Sphyrna; species Sphyrna mokarran. The sequence continues at coordinate 52,690,125 of JAGIQG010000007.1, forward strand.
TTGTAAATCTTCTCTGTACCTTTCTACATCCTTCCTGTAACGAGGTGACCAGAACTGAGCACAGTACTCCAAGTGGGGTCTGACCAGGGTCTTATACAGCTGCAGCATTATCTCCCGATTTCTAAACTCAATTTCTCGATTGATGAAGGCCAGTACACTATATGCCTTCTTAATTACACCCTCTACCTGCAAAGCTGATTTAAGAGTCTTATGAACCCAGACCCCAAAATCCTTCTGATCTTCCACACTGCTAAGAGTCTTACCCTTAATATTATATTCCTTCATCCCATTTGACCTGCCAAAATGAACCACCACACGTTTATCCAGGTTGAAGTCCATCTGCCACTTCTCTGCCCAGTCTTGCATCCTATCTATGTCTCACTACAATTTTTGACATCCCTCCAAACTATCCACAACATCTCCGACCTTCGTGTCATCGGCAAACTTACCAATCCATCCTTCCACTTTCTCATCCAGGTCATTTATAAAAATCACAAAGAGCAAAGGTCCCAGAACAGATCTCTGGGGCACTTCACTGGTGACCGACCTCCATGCAGAAAAAGACCCATCTACAAGCACTCTTTGCTTCCTATGGGCAAGCCAGTTCTGGGTTCACAAAGCAATGTCCCCTTGGATCCCATGCCTCCTTACTTTCTCAATAAACCTTGCATGGGGGACCTTATTGAATGCCTGGCTAAAGTCCATATAACCACATCTACCACTCTTCCTTCGTCAATGTATTTAGTCAGATCTTCAAAAAGCTCAGTCAGGCTTGTAAGGTAAGATCTGCCTTTGACAAAGCCATGCTGATTATTCTTGATCGTACTATTTCAAATGTTTATAAATCCTGTCTCTCAGGATCTTTTCCATCAACCTACCAACCACTGAGGTTAATAATTTACCGGTCGATAATTTCCTGGACGATCTCTGCTCCTTTTCTTGAATAGAGGAACCACATCCGCAATTCTCCGGAACCTCTCCCATCTCCATCAACGACACAAAGATCATTGGCAGAGGCTCTGCAATCTCTTCCCCCGCCTCCCGCAGTAACCTGGGGTACATCCCATCCGGTCCTGGTGACTTACCTAACTAAACGTACTCAAGCTTTTCAGTCTGCCAGAAGTCTACACTCCAACCACTAAGATCCTTTTCTACCGCGAATACTGAAGTAAAGTATTCATTGAGCACCTCTGCTATTTCTACTGGTTCTATGGGGGAAAGATCTCAAAGAAAGCTATAAAATTCTAACAGGACTAGACAGGTCAATGCAAGACAAATCCCAATGATGGGGGTGTCCAGAACCAAGGGTCATAGCCTTAATAATATGGAGGAAACCTGTTAGGACTGAGCAGTAAGCCTATGAAATTCACTACCACATGAAGCAGTTGAGGCCAAAACGTTGTATGTTTTCAAGAGTTGGATACATCTTTTGGGCAAATGGGTAACAAGGATATGAGGGTAAGGTGCAATCAAGCTTTTAAGGTGGATGATCAGCCATGATTACAGTGAATGGTGGAACAGACTTATTAGGGTTAAATGGCCTACGTTTGTACCTATTTGTACGTTTCTATGACAAAAAAAGCGAGGAGGTGTATAGTGAGCCACTATACCTGAGGAACGGGACATGAAAACACCAGCAAGTCCCCAGCAAACAAAAAGAAGGCCCTAACTGCTACCATGTAGGTCAACCTCCCATCCACTACTATAGCTTAAGTCAGCCCTCCTCCTTAATTACTGTCAGCATCAGGACATCTCTGACCCTCTCCTGAGAGCTTTCAGCCATAATTGGATTTGGCGTACGGGCCCAGAAAAACCCTCCATTTGAAATATTTAGTGCTACAGGAGCCAGTTTCTTAGTAAATTAGTAAAATTATATTAAAAAGCTTTTAAAATGTGCCTATTAGTGTCCCTGCACCCAAAAGAACTAGATTTACTTGTGCAAGTTTTTTTTCGAAGGCCTGGAGGTGAGCATAATTAATGGAAGAAGCTTTCAATGTTGATAAATTTAATCTGTTTTTTGAATGGGACCTTTCTCTACTGAAGTGTTGTTGAAACTAATGTAAAAGATCATAAAAATTCGATCTTAGCAAATTATACTTTAAAAAGTGGTGCACCAATTGGAAAGTCCAGACCCAAGTATCTGAATTTCAGGAACATATTTGACATTATCTCATGGAACGCTTATTTGCAAGATATGTGTCCATGGGATAGATGGCAAAATATTTGGCTGGACTGAAACATTGCTGATGATAAATTGACCATGGAGCCTGGTGGTGGTATGGGTACTTGTTAAAATAGCAAGTGATTACCAGTGGAACATCACAGGGATTGGTGTTTGAGCTGCAGTTATTATGATTTTCACAAATTACTTGAAGAATGGAATATTGTCTGAAGTGTTTAAGTTTGTGAATGATATCAGGTTGAGAACAGTCGCCAACGATGCTTCATGGTGGCACAGTGATTAGCACTGCTGTCCCACAGTGCTAGGGACTCTGATTCAATTCCCAGCTTGGGTCACTGTCTGTGGGGAGTCTGCATGTTCTTTCTGTGTCTCCAGGGTTTCCCAAGGGTGCTCTGATTTCCTCTCTCAAGATGTGCTGGTTAGTTGCATTGGCCATGCTAAATTTTCCCTCTGTGTACCCGAATAGGTGCCCGAATGTAATGACTAGACTATTTTCTGCATTGCGGTGTTAGTGTAAGCCTACTTGTGACGCTAATAAATAAAGTTTAAACAATGTACAAAAATCTAGCGAGCTCTGGACGGGCTAGATTAACAAGTGAAGCTCAACACAAATAAGTAGAAACCTATGAAACTGGCATCGAAAGGAAAATATGGAGTATGTTTTAAAAGTAGATGTGTTTGAGGGAATGAAGCAGGAGAGATATTTGGGTTTTTGCAGATAAAAACATAGAAAATAGAAACAGAAGTAGGCCATTTGGCCCTTTGAGCCTGCTCCACCATTTATTTTGATTTTGGCTGATCATCAAATTCATTATCCTGATCCTATCTTCCCCATATCCCTTGATTCCTTTAACCCTAAGAGCTATATCTAATTCCTTCTTGAAATTAAATGTTTTGGCCTCAACTACGTTCAATGATAGTGAGTTCCACAATTCACCACTATGTGGGTGAAGAAACGTCTCCTCATCACAGTCCTAAAATTTTTATCCCTTATGCTCCAACTATGCCTCTTAATTCCGGATTTCTTCCACTGTCCGGAACATCATTTTTTGCATCTATGCTGTCTAAACCTGTTAGAAGTTTATAAGTTCCTATGAGATCCTCTCTCACTCTTCTAAACTCCTAGCGAACACAATGCTAACCAATGTAATTTCAGGTCCTGTGACAGACCTGCCATTTCAAGAATCACCCTGGTAAACCTATGCTGTAATCTGTCTACAGAAAGGACATTCCTCCTCAGATAAGGACACCAAAACTGCACACAGCACTCTATGGCCTCATCAGCGCCCTGTTCAGTTGCTGTAAAACATTCCCATTTCTGTTTTTGATTCTGTGTTTGTGGGTGAAGAAAGCAAATTCAACTTTGAGATGTTAAGTTTTATTTCCATATCATAAAGAAAGAGTTTGGAGGAAGATTACAGAACTGATTCCTGAACTGAAAGGTCTTGAGTTATACAGAAAGATTGTTCAACCTATGAAATTTCTCTCGGAAAAAGAACAATGAGGCAAGAGATCTTGATGAGCGTAAAGAGCCTGGGTGCATGAAAGCTCAGGTACAGATTTCAAGAATTGAAGACAAAATTGATAATTAAAGATGCCAAAAGAAAATAAGAGGCCTGAACAACTTATTTGTTTTAATTAGAAGTTGATGGAATTGTCAAGCTGGTTACCAACGAAATGAGTGAAACATAAAAATTATGCCAGGCCAAAACCATGGACATAAAACTCCACACAGATACCCAAGATCAGAATTGAACCTGGATCCCAGGTGCTGTGAGGCAACAATATTAACCACTGTGCTGCCCAGAAGAACTCTGTGAGCCTGAAGTGTTTTGAACATGCAACTTTAGCCTAAAACATGGCTACATCATTTTTGTAAAAAACAGATCATAAAAATTGAATTTTCACTGTAGTTTGGTAAATATCTGAAACTAGAGCAGGTTGATTAACATTTCAAGCAAAAAGCCATCATCGAGAGTTCATGATAGAGGGTCTCTAATTAAACGTATTTTCGTCTTGTGTTCTCTTTTCTGATGCTGCATGCATACCCATCATTTTTGTTTTATCCATGTAAACAATTTTGTCAAGGTCATTAACTAGAAGTAAATACAGAATCACATTGAGGTCACTCACTACCTTTGGCCAAGAGGGCTGACAACAAATTTCCAGGCTCCTATTAATACAAACCTTCAAAAAAAATAGGAAGAAAGTGCAAGTAACTTGGGATAATTTGCCTTCACTCTATGGGACACATGAAACTTTCCAGCAGTGTATGTCTGAATTGCTATGCATATATTGATTGTCATGTTTACCTGTGTGACACTGATTATACTTTAAAAGTTAAATTTTTGCATGTGAAGCACTTTAGTACATCCCGACAGATATAAAAACCACTTTGAGTGCAGTTGATTCATTTCCATCTTAAATTCAAATCATTTGTATTAATGGTGATTGATATTCTTAATTACACAGGTGAAGACTCTTTCATTGCAGTTGGATCAAGAGATGAATAAACGTGAGATAACAAAGAGTGAACTTAAGGCACAGTCATTGGAAACGGACAATCTGAAAGGTTCAGAAAAACAACTGAAACAAGAGATTAATTCATTGCTGGAATCCAAACGGTCGCTCGAATTCCAGCTGGCACAACTCTCAAAGTATTTATCTCTGCTTGGACTATTACATTTGTATAAAATTTATTTTATATCTACTGCCTTGGAGGACTCAGTGTAAATTTGTTAGGAAAAGTTATTTTGTAGTGCATGCAATTTCAAAAAATACTCATAAAATTTAAAGATGTAATGTTCAATAATGTGGGACAGTATGTTGAAGTAATATTTTGTCCTAAATATTTACATAATAATGAGTTAAATATCTTATTGCATTGGCTATTTTTGGTCTGGAGATCAGATGCTTTTCTGCATAGAGTAAAAATCTAAAGTTGACCCATAGGAGAGATTCTTGCAGACTTCAGATAGGAAATGAAAGAAAAATGAAATGCATTTTTAAAAACTCCAGTGTGTGCTACATATAGATTTATTTCACTGTTCATTTTAAATACTAAAATGTAGAAAAGAATCATTAGGATATCTTCAGAGCTGTACAAGAAGGATGGGTTGCATTTAAACTGAAGGGCCATCAATATCCTGGCAGGGAGGATTGCTAGTGTCATTCGGAAGGGTTTGAACTAATACGGCAGGAAGGTGGAAAACAGAGCAGTAGGTCAGCAAGTGTAATGACCGAGTAAGATTAAGAGGAAGAGCAGACGGAAAGATTACTGAACACGGTGGGACTGGTAGTCTGAAGTCTTTTTGCTTTAACGTGACGAGCATGTCTGGTAAGGCAGATGAATTTAGAGCTTGAATTAGTATATATAACTATGATGTAGTTATTACAAAGATGTGGTTGAGAGAGGGACAAGACTGGTAACTTAACTGCATAATGTCACTTAAGCATAATGTTCAACGATGTTAGTATACACTCTATAAATTTTCAAAAGTAAGCACTACCAGGATTAGTAGATGGTGTGCATCATGGATTTAATTGGACCTACCTGCATATTAGCAAATAACAGAATATTATGAAATTATTGCCACTGCAGCTTTAATTAAATCCACTAAATCTTTTCTAAGGCCTGTAGTATAACCTCATCATACCGACTGCATCCTTCTTGTTCCTGATTTCTACCCATATGGCCTCTGTGGATGAGCCTGCCAAGGTATCCTCTCTCAGTACAGTTGTGATATTCTCCATAATCAGTGATATAACTCCCCCAACTTCTTTTACACTCCTCTATCATGCCTGAAACACTAAATCCTGGCTTCCTTCCTGCCCCCATCAATCCCAATGGCAGAGTGGCAGCAGGTTCCCCTATGAATTGCCCTTTTGCACTGCCCTGTGCCTGATGAGCAGTGCCAAGGTGCCCTGTGGGTGTGGATAATTTGCCCTTTGGGCAGTCCCAGGGGTACAGGCTGCAAATGTGCCCCTTTGGTGCCTCTGATTGCCCCGCTACCTTCACTCCAGCAGGGTTGGCTGCTAGTTTCCTGAAAATGGGGAGTCAGTGTAATCCCCCTGCAGTGAAACACTCTTAATGTTAAGAGATGCTAGCAGGCCCAAAGAATTCAGTTCCGGGCCTGCTAATAGCATTTAAGTAATATGCTAAATACTATTTAAATACTGACCCCATCTCCCAGCCAATTTCCAGCATGGCGTTGACACCTTTGGAAATCTGGTCCTGGGAGACGTGTGCTGCAGCATGAATGTTCGTAGGAAATGCGTGAATCAGCCAACATGTGATTCTCCCAGCCTGCTGTACTAAAAAGAAAGTGCAGTAGGATGGGAGAATCGCGGTCCTAATTTGCGGGAATATTAGGCAGGAATTGGGGAATGTAGATTAGGGATCGTTGTTTGAGGGTAAATTCACATCTGCCATGTACAAATATTTTAAAGACTAGTTCATTGGAATTCAGGATCAGCATGTTCCAGTGAAAATGATAGATAAGGATGGCAAGATTGGGACACCTTGGGTGACAAGAGAAATTGTGAGTTAAGTCAAAAAGAAAAAGGAGATATACAAAAGGTTTAGGAAGCTAACAGACAGAGTTCTCAAAGAATATAAAGAAAGCAAAAAAGAACTTAAACAAGGAATTAGGAGGCTAAAAGAGGCCATGAAGTGTCCATGGCAAACAGGATTAAGGAAATCTCAAGGCATAATATATATGGAGCAACAGGACAAAGGAGGGGATTTGTGCATGGGGCTGGAAGAAATGGGTGAGGTTGTTAATGAATACTTTGCATCAGTAGTATAAAAGAGAAGGACAGGTAGATGGTGAGTCTGGAGAGGGGTGTGTTGACATTCTAGGACCTGTCAATGTGAAAAAAAGGAGGTGGCATTGGATATTTTGATAAGCATTAAGGTAGACATGTCCTCAGCAACTGATGGGATCTATCCCAAAATATTGAGGGAGGCAAGGGAGGAAATTGCTGGAGTCTTGTACGAAATCTGTGTATCCCCTTTAGTCACAGAGGTACTAGAGAACTGAAGAATAACCAATATTGTTTCTTTGTTTAAGAAAGGCAGCAGGGATAATCCAGGAAATTACAAGCCTTTGTGAGCTTTATGTCAGTGGTCGAAAAATTATTGGAGAAAATTCTGAGGGTCAGGATTTACTCACATTTGGAAAAATATGAATTTATTAGTGATAAGCAAATGATTTTGTGTGAGGGAGATTGCGTGTTGTAAACATGATTGAGATGATTAATGAAAGTAAATAGTGGATGTTATCTGTATGGACTTTATTAAGGGCTTGACAGGATTCCTCATGACGCACTGATGCAGAAGTGAGAAGAATTCCAGCTCTTAGTGGCAATCTACCCCTTCAGATCCTGGAACCAAATTCAGCACTTTATGGCAACTTTGATAATTTGGAAGTTAAATCAGGCAAAACTGCAGTATTTGATAGTTCTGCTGATTGACTGACAATCTCAGCCAGTCTTTGCTGGGATCTATAAGAGTAGATTGCCACTGGGAGCTGGAATTTTTCTCATGTAATTTAGTTATCAGTGCAAGAATATTACAATTGCTAAAGTGCTCTGAGCTGAATAAGTAACGAGAGACAGTTCTGGCAAGCTGATTTCATCTGACTAAACTCTATGTGTAACCTTGTGCCTTGCTAATCTGCTCTTGAGTTAGTGGAACATGTGTCAGTGACGAGAGTTTGAGCTAAATATTGGAAACCCAGTACGTGGGTGCAGTTTCATTAATAGCATAATCTGGTAACTTTGAAAACACATTACGTGTTTCCATGCACATTAGACATCTAACTAGATTGAGAAAAGGATCTTATTTAAGTCATTTTTTTCTGGTGCCATAATTTGTTGTACTGATAAAGGAAAAAAAATTAAAATGGGAATGTTCACAGTTATGTGTCTAATACTTTTTGTAGACGTATTTGTCATACAATGTAGTTTTAATTTAAAGCTGGTTACTCCACTATCTGATGATGCCCTCTTTTGATTTTTTTAAGGCAATATCGAGGAAATGAGGGACAAATGCGGGAGCTTCAGGACCAGCTTGAAGCAGAGCAGTATTTTTCAGTAAGTGTGATATTTTAATATTTGAGGAATTAACTTTGAATACAATAAAAATACCTACAGCAGCACATGAGTTCTGGAGTCTACAATTAACTCCAACTATAATGTGCCCTTTAGTTTCAAATTTGTTTTATGTTGTAGTATCAAAGCCCTTTTCTCAATCATATGTTATGTTCTTACTCACCAGCACTCCTGGAAAAGTTTCAAAGATTTAGTTAGATTATCCTTTTGAATAGTAATACTAGTCACTATTGCATCCTGAAGATCCTTACAAACTTGTCATATTGCATCTGTTTTTGACATTTCCAAATTTATCTGAAAAATCCAATTAAGAAAATAATTATTTTTTCATTACTCTAAAGTCAGGTTGTAATACAACCAATAAACAGTTTTAGTGTTTATTGGAAGCTTAATAGTGCCATTTGCAGGCATGCGGTATATTTGTAAGTACACAAATAAACGTGGCTTGGTAATTAATCCTTTAATCATGTTCATTTTTTTCACTGTCTACAATTTTTGGAGTGAGTTGTGATGTTATGGACATCATTGTTAGTCTTCCCGTTCTACGATACTGAATGGCACTTGATACCTAAGCACTGAAGTGCAGGACGTTTTGCAGTCTTCCCTTAGGAGTAAGATGGAATGTCTGTCGAGTTTGATTGGCCACATGCCATGAGTGCACTGTAAACTGCAGATCATCCTAAACTTTGCACTAACTTTGAGGCAGCCTCGAATCTATCATGTATTCTCTGTTCTTGCGATGCCTCTTGTACATCCCAGTATTAGCAATTGTGCCTTTAGCTGACTTGTCCTACCCTCTGGAATTTTCTGCCTTACCTTTCTACTTTTATTTGTTTGAGACTCTCCCTAAAATTCAATCTTTAACCAAGTTTTTGTCAAGATTGATAGGGTAAGATATAGAAGCAGAAGTCGACTCAATGGAGCATCATTCAACAAGACTGTGGCTGACCTTTGACCTGAACTTCACCTTCCAGCCTGAGTTCAACATTCTATCAGTCTCAGCTTTAAATGTACTCACTAGTAAGCATCCATAGATCTTTTAAGAAATCATAACCATCGAAATGAAGAAATTTCTCATCTAAATCCTAAAAGACTGATCCCTTATTCTGAGACGATGCCCTTAGTTTTAGATTTTGCAGCCTGGGAAAACAGCCTCTCAACATCTGTCCTATTAAGCCTCCTCAGAATCTTGTGTTTTTCAATGAGAAGCCTCTCATTTTTCTAAGCTTCGGCAAGAATAGGTTCTCCTCCAAGAACAATCATCCTATTCAAGGAAGCAATTTAATGAACGCCTCAGGGATGAAGACCAATGCCCTGAGGTTTGGACTCATCAAATCATGTACAATTGCAGGAACAGCTTCTTACTCTTATGCTCAAACCCCTTGCAAGGAAGGCAGCGTACCGCATGCCTTCTCCAATGTTTGTTATTCCTACATGTTAACTCTGTGCTTTATAAGCAAGTGCAGTCAGATTCTTATGAACAGCAACAATACATTGTTTCTCAAATTTAAAAATTATTCTCTTTTTCCTATTCTTCCTACCAAGTTTAATAATCCTGTGTTATAGCTTTTAGTCCATTCTCTAAAACAGTCCCTTTACAGACTCTTTATATTCCTCACCCCGTGATAGCAACTTGAAGGTGGAGTCCCAGAAAAATAGGTGGGAGGCATGCTGGGATGGCTTATCACCAGGGATATTTCACATGTGCAGACAGAGACTCGATTGATTGCTTGCACCGTGGAGACAGGCAGCCAATTAAATTGATCACAGGTCTAATTAGGACTGACTTTGTGGACATGCTGGTTGGAACCGGAGGACGAATAGAGCAGGAGTCTTCATATCTCAAAGATTGGAGGCATAAGCAGAAAAGGCCACATACAATACAAATAATCGACTTAGGTGGGTTTGTGTCCTTCCTAACCCTAAGCCTTAATTCTTTGATTGGAATGACCACATCAAGAGCCTACTTGACATCTTTATTAGGATGGTGAAAGCAATGGCAGCCATGAAGCCGCTTCTGGGAAGATTTTGTCTTCAGGCACACTGCCAGTAATTAGAGGTTCAAATACGCTGGAATTAATTCTCAACCATGATCAAACTCTGGCCACGTCTTTCTAATGGCTATTAGATCACACCCATTTATCTCTACTTGTACCATTAATTTGCGTATCTTATTTTGAGTGGTTTTGTGCATTCAGATCAAACTTGTGATCATTCTTCCCCTGATTTGACTTTGATGCAATACTAGATCCCAGTACATTAAATTAAATTCTAACCTGTCTCCAGAATTAATATATTTCCACTTTTACCAAATTCTCAATTTTTGCACTTTGATTACAGTGCACTCCATTTATCACCCTTCAGTGTCAGCCGGGTATTTTAAGCCGGGTATTTTTTCAGGGCACTCTGGTTACAAATGTTCATTCTGCTTCCTGCTCACAATAATTAAATATTCTTCAGTCATTTTTAACTGGTTGTTAGTTAACTATTACTGACTGGCAATTTCTGTTGAGTATTACTTAACTTGAAGTTTCTTGTGCACAGTTGTTAAAATTCCAAGCTAAGTCCAAAATTAAATTTCAGTTTGAGGCTGCTCACCCACTATATGAATATTCTCTGTGACCTTGAGGTCCTTTTCTCCTCTAAGAAGTACTTTTGAAACATTTTCTGTTAAATTACCATTTTTGCAACTGTTACCCTGAGACAAATGCATCATGTGACTATACAATGAAATTTGAAGTGCTTTACATGGTTTTAATTTGGTCACTTTATGAATGGCTCAGTAAAATATGAAAATAGGGAATTTATTTTACTTCACTTAGAAGTTCGCTAATAACTAAACATGACTCGGTCTACAAAAACAAGGTGAGAGGACATACATTTAAATTTAAGTCTTAAACAAGACTAGCAAGCAAAGCAAGAGTATTTTCCTACTGAGTAGCAGCTAAATGAAACAAAATTCCAGCAAAGGTAATTGACACTCACTTGTTCTAGATTCTATGCTAGAGTAATGCATCCACTATTTTCGTATTTAAATTTTTTACTTCTGTTACTTTCCTACCTCTGGTGATTATAATCCAAAATATACTCAGTACGTCTTCATAACTTAGTTTTTTTGGTTCAGTTATTATTCTGTGGAATCTTTTCTAGTGTGTCTTCATTGTCAGTATATCCTTGTTAAGGTGAAAACAAAACAGCACAGAACTGCAACATTTTGTGTAGCTGCAGTGGTACTTATATATTTTGATAATTTTAGCTCTGAAACCTAGAATCCTTTTAGTCCTTTTCAACTTTTTTATTTGACGCTAAATGTTTATTTGGTCTGTTAAGTCCCTTTGTTTTGTCCTTGGTGGTTCCTCTGTTTATGTTCCAAAACATGACTTTTTTGTATCTTAAGTGTGTTGCTGCACACAGTATGTTAAACTACTATGACCTATTGTTGCTATTCCACCCACTCGATCAATTTGCATCTTTTTGCAATTTTCTGCTTCGTTCATACTTAATTATACCACTTAGCTACTAGGTTTCAGCATTGACACTTTGATAGCATGGCTGAAAAGCACATCAGGACATCTGAGGCGTTCTACAATTTTTTGATCTTTCTCTTTCGATCTTTTTCTTTTACTGGTTTTCTTTTTCACTTTTCTCTCTTCTCAAATCAAAATACGGGCTTGAATTTTTCAGATGGCAAGGCCTTGCCTCCCGTCATTTAAAGAGTTCTGCTGACTCTCAAGTGTCCCATAGCCATTCCACATTCGAATGAATGTTAAGTGATTGCAGGGGGGATTTCAGTTCCTCACTGGAGAGGAAATCTCACCTTAGAAAGCAGCTTGCCAATCTGATTGTTTCAGTTAAATCTACAATGAAATATCCTTTGAAAATCATTGTACAAAGTTTGAGAAGGAATAAGTTTAATAGGTGGAATGATCTTGTTCTAAAGTTTTATTGTTTCCCTAAGTGCAGTAATTTGATCTTCAGAAGCTGCAGAGTGAACTTTACATGCACACATTTACTTGTTAGATTATGTTCTTAATTTATTACTTTGCTTTCCAACATGAAGTTCTGTATTTTGAAAAGTTATTGGTTTTGTTCACAGACTCTGTATAAGACTCAAGTTAAGGAGCTGAAAGAAGAGAATGAAGAGAAGAACAGAATAAATATTGATCAACAGAAGAGAATTCAGGAGTTGATCAGTGAAAAGTAAAACTTCATATTCTTGACTGTGTTTTCAAAAGATAATTGGCGCTGAAATACTGCAGTATTAGCTGGAACATATACATATAGCTTAACTTAAACTTTATATCATCCTGTAAGTTTGTTTTGTACTTATCTAAATGCAATTGGTCTCCAGGATACTACACAAGGAAACAATCTGGGGTATTTTTGGTAAAGGAAAGCATTTTGTCCATTCTGTCTTATCACTGAATTTTGATATAAAAGCTAGACGCTCATCTTTTACCTTGAAGTTTGAAGAGTAGCATACTCTTTCCCGTAAGGTGACTTTCTTTTCTATTGTTGCCATCTTTGTTCTGATTTCAGAATCCCATCTCATAATTGTTTTAAGTCATTTGGAGTTCATTTTCACATGTTGATTAGCCCACTCAGGGAAACTTATAAATTGATTCCAATCTATTCTCTTCTTGCCTTATTTCTTAACCTATTCATTGATCTTTTGATTTTGATTGTACATGGATAACTTTTGGTATATGCCCTGAATTTACATTTCTCTGGGTACTTTCTGTGACTTATTGAAAATTAACTTTAAAATTAAAATATAGTTTTAACTTTAAATCTAAAATTAATCCTCCTTTGCAATCTCATAAGAGCTCTGAAAGTCAGGGTTTTTAACATATGCTCTTAAAATCCATCCTTTGTAGGCTGCTCCATCCTCGTCCAGCTTATAACCAGGGAACAGCTGTTGCTAATCTCATCAACCACTTGCTACCCGAACTTGTTATTACATTATACTATTCAAAGCATTTTGTGCCAGCATTTGTGACATGAGCAGAGGATGCTATAGATACTCTGGCTGGAATCTTATCACTGTTCATGCTGGCAGAATTTTCCCATCACACTGCAAGGAGCCAAGATTTGGCTGGCCACCAAATTCTCCAATTTCTCTGCAATGGATGTGTGGTATGAATGGCTAGCAAGATTGTGTTCTGTTGTTGAACTTTGAAGTTAGGTCCTTTTAAAGAAAATATTTTAAAATCTAAGTTGCAACCTCTCCTTCTGCACATAAATATTCCAAGAATGTGTAGATTTAATATCAGGAAGAGAAGTCATTTTGTAGAAATATTCCAATTTTTTGCAGGAACTAGTTACAAGAACATTGCTGGAAAATTACTCCTAAGTGTTTGCACATTCCTCAAGGAGACTGGTTGACTGTGCTTTCCTTCCCTGGACTCCTAATATTCCCTGTTAAACAAGCACGTAAAAGTTACGCAGACTATTAGAGGGTTGGTAGTGAGTATGCATTGATAGGTGATGAGTTATTACAGAGGTGGAAGTGAGTAATGCCAACCCTACTGACAAATAAATCAGGAGAGAAAATCTTAAAAAATCAAGAAACTTGAAATAAAAAATCATGATTTTATATGTTTTTAAAATAATATAGAATAACAGTTGGTTGATAAACCTCATTAATGGCTTATTTAATCTCTCGCAGATCAGTTTTTTTTCAAAAAGCTATTACTATTATCCTAAAATGCTTTGGAAAAAAAAATTTTAAAAATCATACCTGTTATCTGTTATACCTGCTTGTGTTCCTCCTCATTTCCCACACTTGACAATAGCATTAAACTGCTAGTAAATGTCAGTCTTGTGATGTGAATTCAATCCTAATAGGAACTGAGGCTTCAAGAGCCTCTTGGCCTTTGTATCTAAGCTGGATTAAAGCCCAGGTTCAAAGAACAAAGAAAATTACAGCACAGGAATAGGCACTCCAAGCTTGCACCAACCATGCTGCCTGACTTAACTAAAACCCCCGATCCTTCTGGGGACCATATCCCTCTATTTCCATCCCATTTGTGTATTTTTTAAGACATCCCTTAAAAGTCACACTATATCCGCTTCCACTACCTCCTACAGCAACCTACCGTTCTCTGCATAAAAAATCTGCCACTTACATCTCCTTTAAACCTTGTCCCTTGCACCTTAAAGCTGTCTCTCTTAGTAATTGAGTCTTCCACCCTGAAAAAAAGCTTCTGACTATCCACTTTGTTCACGCCTCTTGAAATCTTGTAGATTTCTATCAGGTCACCCCTCAATCTTCGTCATTCCAGTGAGAACAAGTCAAGTTTCTCCAACCTCTCCTCATAACTAACGCAATATCCTGATAAATCTTATCTGTACTCTCTCCAAAGCCTCCGCATCCTTCTGGTAGTGTGGTAACCAAAATTGAACACTACATTTTGTGTGCAGCCTAACTAAGGTTCTATAAAGCTGCAACATGATTTGTCAATTTTTAAATTCAATGCCCTGGCCTTCTTGACTACTTTCTGCACCTACATTACCACTTTCAGTGACCTGTACACCCAGATCCATTTGCCTATCAAAATTCTTAAAGGTTCTGCCATTTACTGTATATTTTCTATCTGTATTAGACCTTCCAAAATGCATTACCTCACATTTGGCCGGATTAAACTCTATCTGCCATCTCTCCGCCCAAGTCTCCAACTGATCTACACTCTGCTGTATCCTCTAATTGTCCTCATCGTTATCTGCAAATGTACCAACTTTTGTGTCATCCGCACACTTACTCATCAAATCAATTACATTCCACTCCAAGTCATTTATATGTATTACAAGCAGCAAGGGTCCTAGCACTGATCCTTAAGGAGTGCCACTCATCACAGCCCTCCGTTCAGAAATGCCCCCTTCCACTGCCACCCACCTGTCATCTTTGAGCCAATTTTGTATCCAAAGGCTGACAACCAATTCTTAACCCACTGCACAAACCAGTTCTCCATCTTTTGCACTTAAAAAATTTGCTGCCTGAGCAGATTTAAATTCCTAAAATTGCGTCTAAAATAGGTATGGTGGAATACTCCATGATCTGTGAATCTCGTTTATTTCTTGTCTTGATGCAATACAGGGCCCTATTTTACCATTTTGATTCTAAGTCCTCGGTGGATTTGAAACTGCAAGTATTTCAGATCTGACTTTTAGACCTGTTCTGCGGCATCCCCCTATGCACTCTATTGAAAAAATATCAGCAAATCTGAATTGTGTTGCACAAGCTTGTGGGTGGGGCTTAATGCACCCAAAACCTTGCAGCTCTGATCAGCGCCCCAAACTGCACATGCACAGAAAAAAAATGATAGAATGCTGCCACATCACTCTTGGGTCAGATAATGCGTTTCCCACAACATTACTGACCCCTTTATCCCCACCTTATCACTACCCAGACTGATCACGGCGCCTCCCTACTCCACCGATCTTAAGCAGAATGGCAGCAGACCCTATTTCCCCTCCACTAATCTCAGGCTGAGTGGCAGCAGACCAACCCCCACCACCCAATCTACCTCCTCATTAACTGGATTGACCAAATTGGACTTCTATGGAGCATGTCTGTTTCACACCGATTCTGGATGGGCAAACGTGGTGATAAAGGGAAAAGTGTCAGTAAAGTTGGGTGTGTGGCCCATTAAGTCAATTTAAATGCATGCAACGCGATGATAAAATCAGACCCAGACTTTAAAATAACAGGATTAACCAGGCCACACATTGGTTAGCATGTCTGGAGTACTAGAGAGCTGGTAAGTTGTACAGAAAGCAATAAAAAGCTGATGATGAGTCATTTAGAGTACTGGAGGGATGCAAATGAGTTATTCTGATTTATTCTGGGGCAGCAGGGTAGCACAGTGGTTAGCATTGCTGTTTCACAGTGCCAAGGACCTGGATTTAATTCCTGGTTGGGTCTTTATCTGTGTGGAGTTTGCACGTTCTCCCCATGTCTGCATGGGTTTCCTCCAGATGCTCCTGTTTCCTCCCACATTCTGAAAGACTTGATGGTTAGGTGCATTAACCCGAACAAGTGCTGGAGTGTGGCGACTAGGGGAATTTCACAGTAATTTCATTGTAGTGTTAATGTAAACCTTACTTGTGACTAATAAATAAACTTTATTCTTTTTCTTTGATATTAGAAGCTTGTTGGTGAGTTATACAGAGTGTAGTGTTAAATATAGAGAAGATAACATGCTATTTGAATGATTATCCACAACTCAATCCACATATTATTAGATCATTTTAAATTTTGAAATATAATATCAGGTCAGATTTGATCTGTTTTTTACTTACATTCCCTTGGTAGGACATGAATAAATTTATAGCAGTGCTGTGAGGAGAGTTTTGATGAACAAATAAAAACATAGCAGACCCAATTTTAGGAACATTTTATAGCTGCTGCCAGTCAAAATGAATATTCTCCAGAAACTTAGTCCATTACCACTTGTTATGGATTTTCTCCATCAACTCTTTTGTCTTTTATTGTCTTCTGTCTTGTGCCTGATCAGGTTCTCTTTTTTTATCTTTTACCCCATAGTCTGGACCATTTCATCTCCTTAACCGTTAGTACACTAAGTTTTCCCAGCTCTGATGGAAGGTCACAACCTGAAATGTTGGGCTAGATTTTTACTGTGTTAGGATGACTCTGGAGCCTGCTGAAGTGAGCCCTTTGGGGTAGCTGGGATTTGATTCCAGGATTTTCAACTCCATTCCCAGTGTTTCAGATATTCAGGAGTGCCTTTTCAGGGTGCAGGCTGGTTGTGCATTTGCACCCTACACTCAAAATCTGGTTGGCTCCATTGCAAGGATAGACATGTCCCACTCCACAATCTTCATGAAGTCAGTCAGCCAGCTATTGAATAAACCATAGAACCCCTATAGTGCAAAAGAAGGCCCTTCAGTCCATCTTCATGATTTTCTGCCCATGACCCCACACATTGAGCATGGTTAATCCATCTAACTTGCACATCTTTGGACTATGGGAAGAAACCGATGCACCTAGAGAAAAGCCATTCGGACACAAGGGAGAACATGCAAGCTCCACACAGTCACTGGAGGCCAGGATCGAGCCCAGGTTTCTGGTACTGTGACGCTGCAGTGCCACTGTGCTGTCATGGTTCATGGCACCCAAGTGAGTCATCAGCCACAGTATGCATGAAAGATAAATACTGAAGGTCCTCCTCATAACTCCATGCCAAGCTAAGCCTTCCCCCAAGTAACCCATATGAGCTGTCATGATACCATTACCCTCCCCAAACATGCAAACCCCAATTAATTTTTGAAAGATAGTGAGCATTTTCTAAAAAATGCACTTCACCTAACTTTTCCCTCCTTTAATACCCATCATTACGATTTCAAGTTCTAGAAAGTCAGTGATATATTGGCCTTGGAGGGAGTATAGAAAAGGTTCACCAGGTTGATACCAGAGATGAGGGGGTTAGCTATTGAGGAGATTAGACCTGTATTCGTTTGAGTTTACAAGGCTGAGGGGTAATCTTATAGAGACATAGAAGATTATGAAGGGGCTTGATAAGTTTGGGGCAGAGAGATTCTTTCCAGTTAGAAAGGAATCAAGAACTAGAGGATACAGCGTTAAAATAAGTTTAGAACAGAGTTGAGGAGGAATTTCTTCTCTGAGGGTAGTGAATCTCTGGAATTCTCTGCCTGTTGAAGCAGTGGAGGCTACCTTGTTGAATATGTTTAAGTCACATGTAGATAGATTTCTGATCAATAAGGGAATTAAAGGTTATGGGGAGCAGGCGGGTAAGTGGAACTGAACCACTTTCAGATCAGCCATGATCTGATTGAATGGCGAGGCTGGCCTCAAGGCATAGATGGCCTACTTCTCCTATTTCTTATGTTCTTATGTCCTTACATGATCCAAGGGCATTACAGGTGCCTAAATATGGCAGATGATGTGCACACTTATTCTTTATTGCCAGTGTGCCACCTGGCTACAGCTGCTTATGATTCTAGGACGAATGCTGGAAATTGGTGTTCATCCTCTCTGATTTTGCAAATGCCTGAATCCTTTCCCAAACTGTTTTTTTAATCAATGCAGCATGTGCAAACCTTAAAGAAAATGCTAGAGACTGCGCAAAAGGTAAATTGAATATTTTTCACTCTTTGAGGCACTAGCACTTGAACTGCATCCGGCCATTGCTTGCATCCATTCTCCCTTCCTCAATCCCATTTAATTTCTAAGACGTAATGCTTTACTGTATTTTTTTACTGCACTATATATTTATAATTTTGGCATTATTATGTATGTTAATTTTTCTGTTTTCCACCAGGGAATCATTATCTTCACAAATGGATTTAATTATAACTAAAGCAGATTCTGAGCAGCTAGCTCGAGCTATTGTAGAGGATCAACGTTCTGAACTTGATCAGGAACTGAAGAAAGTAACAGCACGTCATAAGCAGGAGCAAAATGAGAAAGACAACACCATTGCCTTAGTAAGCTTGGATATTTTACCCATACCAACTCTTATAAAGTATAAACTATTGCATATATTACCAGGAGTGAAGTTCCAGTCTTATTATATCTTCATGTATTTAATGATATTTAGCATTATTATTTCTTTTATAAACTTGTGCAAACATTTATTCACGTTTAGCTAGAGGAATCAAATAGAACCCTGACCAAAGATGTAGAAAATTTATCGAAGGAAAAAGCAGAGCTTGATGAAAAACTGAAGACCATGGGAGAAGGTATAGAACATTTCCGATCTTATAAATCTTTTAAAATTGCTCTTTAATTCTGTCAATTATTGCCAATAATTCAATTTTAAAACTCTTTAAAATTAATCTGTAAAAATGTAGTTTAAGAATACTGTAGCAGCCTCAACTGTGGTAGAAGCACCATGGACTGCAGATTTGAAAAGTTTTCACTTTTGATGGTTTTCTGGTGCCCTTGGTGTAAGGTTTGTGAGTGCATCTCTAGGAAAGATGAAAACATAGGGTTAGCTGTATTATTTATGATTGTCCATAGACTTGTCAACTCAAACATCAATTAAGTATATGTCTCTCTCCACAGACACTGCCAGATCTGCTGAATTTTTCCAGCATTTTCTTATTTTGTTATAAATGATGTTGATTCAGTTGAGTTGCCATAATGTTTGTAAAATTGAATTCTATCCAGATAAATACTTTGGATAAAGCAAAAGTTTTTTAAAAATTGGTCTTGGATATATGTAACACGGGCAAGGCTGGCGTTTATTGTCCATCCCTAATTGAATCATTGCATGTGATATTGATGCACGGTGGATTTTGCTACCAAATAAACCTGTTGGATTTTAACCTGATGTGAGACGACTTACTGTACTGGTGCATCCACAGTCCATTAGGGAGAGACAGTAAGCAATGGCAATATAGTTCCAAGTCAGCATAGTGTGTGACTTGGAAGTTGCAGGTGGTCGTTGTTATGCCTCTGTTGCCCTTATCCTTGTAGGTAATAGAGATTGTGAATTTGGAAGGTGCTGTTGAAGGAGCCTTGCTGAGTTGTTCCAGAATATTTTATAGATGCTAGACAATTGTGCCACTGTGTGCAAGTCATGGTAGGAATGAATATTTACAGTGAAGAACAGGATGCCGGTCGAAATAATGTTGTTCAAATAACTGTATCACACAGATCAACCATAAAGTACTATCACTCGAAATTTCTTTCAGAATCACAGAAGAAGAGGGAGGAAGACATAAACAACATAAAAATTAGTTATGAAAAGATAATTAACCAGGAACGTACATTGAAAACACAGGTAGATATTTTAAAATGCTTTCCCAACTATAAATAGCCACATTCCACTGCCATTTTCTCATAGTTTGTGCTAACTTTGTCTTATACATTTTCATGAATG
The DNA here is from genome assembly GCA_024679065.1 of Sphyrna mokarran. Taxonomy (NCBI): domain Eukaryota; kingdom Metazoa; phylum Chordata; class Chondrichthyes; order Carcharhiniformes; family Carcharhinidae; genus Sphyrna; species Sphyrna mokarran. The sequence continues at coordinate 52,710,288 of JAGIQG010000007.1, forward strand.
TTTTATGTTTGCATCAATTAGGCAGTTAATAAACTTGCTGAGATTATGAACCGCAAAGATATAAAAGTGGATCGAAAGAAAGCAAATACAGCAGATGTCCGAAAGAAAGAGAAGGAGAACAAAAAATTGCAACTAGAATTGAGCCAAGAGAGGGAGAAATACAGTCATATGGTCGTGAAGTATCAGAAGGACCTAAATGAAATGCAAGCAGTAAGGAAATCTTACATGGATGTGCTATTGCTATTTTTATACGGGTACATTATCTACAAAAAAAATTAAATGTGCACTCTTCTGTCAATTTTTTTATTGTAAATTCATACAGCCATATTGTAATCAGACAATGCTTCAGTGTCGGCACAATAGTGTCTCTATTTGGGAGGCAATTTAGTGACAATATCACAAGTTTGTGTAGACAGTTTCTATTAGGAGTATAGTTAGACATCCAAATTTTATAAAGAATAGATGTGAAATGCATGACTTCAAAGTGGGGGCCAAATTTTGTCTGTATACCCTGGTCAAGTATTCTTGAATATTGAGATATAAATCATGTGTCAGGAAGTATTAGATATCCTGCAGTTTCAACTGCACTGCAGCATACTCAACATCAAACTAGAAAGGGTGAGAATATGGTCCAAGGCTGCCACAATGTGGTCAGAAAGTGTTGTGGGTTGCTCAGGTAATTGCCTGATTCGAAAAGATCAGAACTGTTCTAAACAGAACTTAAATGGCCTTTCCATTGCATTGAATATTAGTATGCTGAGTGCTGTCTGCATTTCCAACATTTCAGAAAATAAACAGTGTCATCATGTAGATTTTTATGTTTATTGGCCTGAGATTGTAATTTATACATTCTTGTTGTCAATTTTTGTTAAGTCAAGCAATAGGCAAAAAAAGTTGCAGGTATATCTTTGCAATATGGCAATGAAATATTTTATAAAAGTAGTTTTAACTGTAAGTGGCCTTGACAACTTTCTACTATTATCTTGAAATATTACATCTTTTTCTTATTTTGACAATTTTATTTGAAAATTACAGCAATTGGCAGAGGAATCTAACCTTCGTACAGAGCTCCAAATGCAGCTTGATAGTAAGGACAGTGATCTTGAACAACTTCGTTCTAAGCTGCAAGATCTCCAGCTCCGTATGGATAACACAAGTGTGGCCAGTTTACAGAGTGAAGATTTTGATGGAAATGTACCTGGTAAGATTGACTTAGTCTTAAAGGTTTACTTTGGACAGAGCATTTTTGGTTTACGTATTCAAGGAATTAATTTAATTTTAGATCATTTTCAGCAATTGAACAATAGTTTCTATCCATCCTGTTATTTGTTAGTAAAAGCAAATTAATTTTAAAGAATCAGTACCAGAATATAAATAAAAGGTTTTACTTGTTAGTTGTACTCTAAACTTGTAAACATTATTCATCCCACTCCGAAGGTTAGGTTATTTTATCCAAGTTGCCTTTGATCAAATAGGTAGACTGACCGAGTTAGAGAATCAGAATGATGGAGTGGATTAGAATGCTTTTATTTCTGGGATCATAATTTCAGTTCAACTAAAAAAAAAGTCTTCCTTTGCTTATAGTTTTAAAGTCCAAAATAAAGTTAATTTGGAAAACTGACCAAATCAGACAGTGACAAAGAAAAAGAGAACAGGGCAGCAAAAGCAGAGAAATTCTGCGGATGAAGTACATTTCTGAGTTTTAGACAAGGAAAACAACAACTTTATATGTCTGAAAAGAAAGTGTTGATTGATCGGGGCTGGCTTCTAATTGCAAGAGACATGACCATGGAGTGTAAATCTGTTGATGGTAACTTGACAGTTAGCTGTCAGATATTGTTTGAAAATTAAAACTAGGCACCTTGACCCTGTTGGTCAAGGCATTGTTTCCCTGGGGAACAAACCTATGAATGGCTATCACTTATTTTGTTTAGCTGAAACATGTGCAATATGTGTGAATGTTCTTTTTGTTTACAAAGCACAAGGTCCTGTGTATCAGTATATGTGACTTTCAGTCCTTACAAATGCATCAGATTGCAAGCCCAGCTAACAATCTTAAACTGGTTGTCAATGTAATTTTTAGCACACTGAGAACTATATATAAAAATGTTGTCCAGTCACAGAATCACATCTAACATTGGACACTGAGTTTTGAGTTTTGCAAGCATGGACTGGTTGAATATGGTCTACACCTTGCGCGTTGTGAACAGCAGAAGAGACATGCTGTTTGGTACGCTGAATCAGTCTATGGGACCTACATACCTAGCATCACACTAGCACAAATTTATCTGACACATTATTTTGCAGGCAGAAAGAACACGTACACACATTGCATCTGTTTTGGCTAAACAAAATAATGGTAGCCATTTGCTGGTCTGTTTTAGGGCAATGCCGAGACAAGCTATCTGATTTAAAGTTTCAAACAATACTTGGAAGTTAACTATCTATCACTGTGAACAGATGCATTCTCCACGGCAACGTCTCTCTCAATCAATTTCCATTTGCCAACCAATCCGTAATTTCTTCTTGTACTACATAAGATTTTTTGTTTCCCCAGATATTGATATTCTTGCAGTCATCCTGATGAGTGCAAGATGAAAAGCTGCCATAAAATATCATTTTTCATCTTTATCAAGCCCTGTATTACCAAATAACTACTTCAGATTTTTTTTGAGTTTTGCAATCACTTTTCTGTAGCTAAATCTTTAATTTCTAAAACAAACAAATTATGAGCTAGATATTTGCAACAATAGCAGCACTTTTTGTAATAGGACAAGTACTTTAATACATCGCGACATTTACACAATGTTGGTCAATATAATGTTCAGCTTGCCATTCCGGCACAGAGCACCATGGTTGATCACTGTAGTAAATCCACATCTCATTTATTAGACATCATTTAATAATAATATTTGAAGATTTAATTCTTGCTTGTTAGAATATTCCTAATTCCTCAGCAGGCTTCTCCGAAGGTTCCCAAACTCTTTTACCTAGCAGTTTTCCAGTGGCTTCCAAATTCCATCCAGCCCAATGGAAATACTGTGGGACATAAATATAAATGTCCCTTAGGCCTGTCAGTGGTTACCTCTTCTTGATTGTAGGAAGATTGTGTGGGGTTCTTTTAGAGAACAAAGTTCAGTGAGGCCCTGTGGTTTTGGTGTTTCTGAGTCGCGATTTTTTGGGGGGTTGAAAATCCAGTCCAGAAGATATGAGAGTTGTGAAAGAAACTTTATTAAACACTCGTTTGGTTTAATTTTGAGCACTGTGTCTAATTCTGGGCCCTCCATTTTAGAAATTCTTTAGAGAGAGTACAGAAAAAATGCAAGGAGTAGTTCGAGGGACGAGAGACTATTTGGAGAGGCTGGACTATTTTCTTGTTGAGTGGAGGTTTGACTGAGGTTCAAAATCATGAGGGATCTGAATACAGTTGCAGAGCACATGGATTTAAGTATTAGCAAATGAATCAAAGTTAACATGATGAAAAGATTTTTAAACAGCAACTGCTTAGCATCTCAAATGCACTGCCCCAGAATATAGTGGAGGCAATTTCAGTGATGCCTTCCAAAAGGGGCTTCCAAAAGACAACTGAAGAGAAGCAGGGAAAAGGCAAGGGAGTGGAACTGTCTAAATTGCTCTGGTAGAGACTCAAAAGAGCTGAATGGTCTCCTCCCATGCTCTGTAACCATCCTATGAATCTCTACAGCACATCTCCAAAAAAGAAATTAAAATTGTTGCATTCCAAGTTTGTTTATGTCGGGTGGAAAGTAATCTTGCAACGACTGGTGCTTGAATTCAAATCCGGATTTTGTCACTGACATCTATCCACTTGGGTACTGACCTGCAAACATTTTTCATAAACAAATAGCTTATTCATTAAAATTCCATTCACTTTAAAGTCATATTACGGCAGTGTAATTTTTAAAAATTATGTTCCAGATAAACCTTTTTTTTTATAGAAATGCCTTTTATTCTTTGTGCCTAGTTGGGTGTTCCTCTTGCAACACATGTCTTATCTATCTTTTCCAGTGAGTAATTGAAAGCCTTGTTCTACTGCACTTTCTGCATGCTGGCTGGCATTTGATGTCTGACTCCATTTGTATCTGATTAAGTCACTTTGTAATATTTAAGGGACAGCATTCCTTTTTATCCATCTTTTATTGAAGAAGTACAGAATTATTCATGAGAATGTTTGAACGTTTAATTTAACGGATACAACAAGAAGCAGTCATTAAAAGCTTTAATTTGGCATAACTTTTAATTGACTAATCAAGGTTACAGAAGTGTTGACGGCTTTTTAGAGAAAGTTAACGTCTAGTAAACACGTAATCAATTTTAAAATAATGCATTAATCTTTTGAATACTTGTACTTGTTTGAAAAAACTGGAATGTCATGTTTTTTTATATATATATATATATATAATGATTAAATCATTTCTCTACTTTTTATATGAACCATAATAAAATAAAATTAAGGACATTTTATAAATTTTCCATAGAGTTGTAATTTCCATGTTTTTCACTCTGATGCAAAATTGCCTCACTAGTTTTCAGAGTTAATTTTTACAAGGGATACTGTCTTTTAAAGCATTAAAGTATCAAATTTTAATAGCGTTATTGTACAAAATATTGAATGCAGCTTAGCATGGTCTTTTTTTAAACAACAATGGTTGCTTTACCCTTGTGCTTCTGAATTGCCTGTAATTTTCCTCTTTCAATATGTTTTTTATAATGTTGCAGTGTTCTGAAAATCGCAGAACTAAATTTTCTATGAATCACTGAATCTGTGATTCAGAAAAAGGATTAGAAATTTGAGTATTATGGTTAACTGTACTGAATAATGATGATCTTTTTCTCATATTCATGTTGGCCTTTAGTGATACCATCTAAAAATGGGACCAGAACTTCCATGGAATGGCAATCACAGTCAGATTGCCATTCTGCTCCTATTTATCTACACTAAAATGTAGCTGCACCTTTCTCACCCAAACTTTGAACTTGAGCCAGGTGAGAATAGTATAGTGCAGCTAGTTTCCCGAGGCCTTCAATCAAGTGTAGTAGATCAGAGGAAAACAAACCATACCCCTTTTTTCATGGCACTAGATGCCACAAAGCACATCAGTTTCAAAGTTGCAGCTGCTTTTAAAAGTCAGGTAGAAGCTAAGTGTGTAAGAGGGCAAGATAGAGGGTTGAGGGGGATATTGATGGTTAGTCAGTTGAGAAGGAATACAAGTTGCCATTGGGAAGCAGGAGATTCAGTTATTAACAAGGGTGCCGGGTGGTCAGTCAGGAAGTCAGGAGTGTAGTTGGTGGGAGGGGGGTGGTAGTTGTCAGGGAATCAGGAAGGGTAGTTGAGTGTGTGAGGGCTATAGAAGGGGGGATGAGGAATAAAGTGGGGATGGAAAGTAGTCAGGGAGTCGAGTGGGAATTGGAGTTGTGGGAGGCGCGGTGGTGGTCATTACAAAAGCTGCTGACAGTTAGAAAGTAGTTTTAATTCTTCTAACTTTACCTGGGTGCCTATTCTCTTAAAACAATTAGAACTATCCAAAGTCTCTAAATTAAATTGGATTATTGGATGGTATCCAGTGGAGGGTAATTTCCTTTCGGAAGTTTGAACTTCCTGGGCACTTTCTGTGCAATCATTATGTGGGGAGTTTTGAGAGAGGTTTCCCAGTGCGTCATGACACCCCCAGAGATCGGAGGTTATGAGCCGTAATATCAACTTGCACACGTGCATTAATGACATCCAAACTATCTTTGTTGACCCCCTCTACTGTCTTTTTGTTTGTCAGGCTGTTCAATATTCAATTTTTGATGCCCACAAATTATTTCATGTAAACATTAAGAGGAAAGAAGGCATCACATTCAGCCTACAGCACTGTCCCTATTCCCTCACCACTAATTTCAACTTGCACCCTGCCAATATGTTTTTTAAAACACTGTCTCTTAGCATACTAGTGACCTTCAGCTGAGCTTCTGATCTCTTACTATCTCCATGAAAATGATTGCTTCCATCCATGCCCCAGATTATCTACTGCTGAGACCCTCATCTGTGCTTTAGTATAAACTATTCCAGTGTTAGCTTCTCATTTTGCACTTTCGATAGGCTCATCCAAAACTCTGTTGCCTATATGTGTAAATATCATTTCCCCGTCCAACCAGCCTAAAAATTGAGGCTAGATGGGGTAAGGCCCCTAAATAGCCATTATGTGGCAATTTAAGGGCCTTGGCAAGTGAATGGACAGGTTATCTGTCTAAGCTTGAAATTAGATTTGGGTTAGGGTGGACGGGTTCCTGGAGGAATCCCATCCATTCAGTTTTATACTTCTGCCTGCTTCAGAACCTGCTTTAGTCAAGTATAAAATTATGCCTTAAGAAGTCTGCAGTTCTCCAACTCTGCCCTCTTAAAATCTTTTGACTGGGATTCCACTTATTTACTGTTGAAGGTACTGATTTCAATTTTTTTTAAAAATCCTTTTAAAAAATTTATTTAAGGGATGTGGGCTTTGCTGGCTAGGCTAACATTTATTGCCCATCTCTGGTTGCTCAGAATGTGGTGATGAGTCCTTTGGTAGTTGTGTGTATCTTGTTAGCTTTTTTATCATGATTGTTGTGTTTACGATTCATTGTAATAACGTATTTTTTCACTGACTTTCAACATATAGTAAGTTAAAGAGAGGTGTTATTTGCTGATTTTAATAGCATTTTAATATTTATTAGATTAATTAGCTTTGATGGTTTCATTTACTATAAGAGTCATTGAAAATTGTACAAATCAAGGGAAAAGATTGAGATTTGTTTAATATGCACAGATCATATGTCTGCAATTTTCTAATTTCAGTTCATATATAATAAATGTCAAGTTAAAATAAATTATTTACATTATGGCAATAGTGTAATTCCTTCTCCCTATTCCCACAAGTTACTTCAATTGTTTCTTTCTAATCATTTTATTTGTGAATGAATAAACATACTCAACTTGCAATGCAATAATGAATAACAGATACTATGTTGTAAAGATAAGATTGTGGTTCTTGCACACCTATCTAGTTAATATTTGTGTGGCGTTATTTGTTGGGAATGGACTTGAACGGGTAGGCCGAGCTGCAAGCTCATAAACCCAAGTGCTTTCAATTGAAGCGTGTACATTAATTGTGCCAAGTGACAGATATCCTATTGGTTCTTTTTCTAAGAATGTATTGTCGCAAGTATCAATTTGTGCCAGTCTTGAGATACAATGACTTGCTTCAAGAAGTAAAAACTGGTGATCCTGAAAGTGTTATAGATTCTTTGCCTTGCTGGTAAGCATAGTGATGGCTTTGACAGCTTCTAATTCCTCAGTCAAGAAAAGTTAGAGGTAGGGAAAGGCCAAAGTATTGAATGGAATTGAAGCAATTGCTGCTCTACCATTCCACGGTATATCCTTCCTTTCACATCTTCCAAAAAGAGATCAGTAACACCTTGAAATATCAATAGCTCTTGACCTTGTCTGTCAAAGAAAAAACTTCTACCATACTACAGGTGCAACATGGGTACACGTCTTCATGTGACAAAACCGTGAACCTTCTAGTGATTGTTGCTGCAACCTGCTTTAGGGCATGATCAAAAAAAAGCATTATTAAGATAAGTAATCTGTCCTAGGAGTCAATTCCATGACTAGAAACTGACATTTTATCAGGATTCAGTATTACTGGTAGGGGCCAAATGATGCTCAATAAACACCATTGAAAACTGAACATACTAAACTGACTATTGCAATGCAAACTGCTCACATACACATTTCCTGTATTCACAACATAATCTTCCATTTCATCAGATGACATTAGAACATACATAAATCCTCTTTGGTATTCCATGTTGGGTTCATTGGAAAATGTTGAAAGTGCCTCATTCCATTACAGGTGGAGATTAGGACCTCAACAGCAGATTTTTAAAAAGAAAAAAAATACATTTATAAAGCCCTTTACATAATCGCCACTATCTCAAAGTGCTTCACTTTTGCAGTCTAGTCACAATTCTAATGCATAAAATATGACAGCCAATTTACATACAGCAAGCTCCCACAAATAGCACTGTGATAGTGACCAGATAATCAGATTAGATTTTTGGAGGATAAACCCAGAAATACACATCACCCTGCATTTATCCTTACAAATGCCATTTAACCATATTCACTGTACGCAGTGGAATTTTGATCCCAAAACACTGGACTCCAGTTTTCATTATTTTTAGAAAAGTTTAAAAAGTTTGTTATTCATCTTTGTATTGTCTGTTAAGCCTAATGGTTTAAGAAGGGGAAAAAATAATGTAAGTGGCAGCCTGACTGTGGAACATGTATCATTTCTGTAATGTAACTCCATATTACTAGGCCTACAGTGACGGTGTTGCTCTCACAAGTAGAATTAATGTCAAAGGTGTTTTCATTCACTACAATTTCAATGTATTTTTGAAACTAGAAACCAGGATGGAAGGCTGGTTATCGATACCAAACAGGGCAAACATCAAGAGATACGGATGGAAAAAACAGGTATGAAATGGTTGCTTCAAAAAAAAAAGCTAAGTTTTCAATCATGTATACTTCACTGTTAAACTGTGTGTCATGCTTGGATAAAACCTTTCTTTTTGATAGAATGTTATTTTTAACCCAGGTCTTGTGAACAAATACACAGGGATAAATTATAGTACAATATCAACAGCTGATTTAAAATACAAATAGGTTAATAAATGTACAAGTTTTAATTCTGAAAAAAAAATAATGTTTAATAACTGTAGACAGCATCACACATGTAAAAGTAGAATTAGGAATGTTAGTGTAGGACTATGTTGCTGGTGCTAAGCAACAATCCTGACCAGATGTGGAATTACCTTCAAGATGCACATGCTTGTGTCGTGCTCAGTGTCTGCCCTAGCTCAAGACTGTTGCCAAGTTAGGTAATCTGTCACTCTGAGGCTAATAGAATGTCACTGAAGCTGATAGACTGCTGATGGAACCACATGTGTTAATGACCATACTACCTCTGACCTCTCTTGTCTGTCACTAACAAGCAAAATAGAAACATGCCAGCTGAAACTGGATGCCATCTCCTCCTTGTGGTGCTGTACAGATGACACAGAGAATAGCTTCCAATTTTTCATGTCCGCTGTCAGGCCGAGTTGGGGACGTTTCTTCTATCAGGAGATTTCAATGGGGCTGGATTAAGAACATAAAAAATAGGAGCAGGAGTAAGGCAGCCAGCCCCTCGAGCTTGCCCCGCCATTCAATAAGATCATGGCTGATCTGCAGTGGTTCAGTACCACTTTTCTGCTTTTTCCCTGTAAGCCTTAATTCCTTTGTTAATCAAAAATCTATCCACTCTTGACTTAAATATATTTCAGCGAGGAAGCCTCCACCACTTCCACAGGCAGAGAATTCCAAAGATTCACCACACTTTGCGTGAAGAAATTTTTCCTCCACTCTGATCTGAACCGCACCCCCCGCCTCCCAATCTTGAGGCTGTGCCCTCTAGTTCTGCTATCTTTGTTGAGCGGGAAGAGTCTCTCAACCTCTACCCTATCCATCCCCTTCATTATCTTATATGTCTCTATAAGATCCCCTCTCAGCCTTCTAAACTCCAACGAGTACAAACCTAGCCTATTTAGCCTCTCCTCATAATCCAACGCCTCATCTCTGGTATCAGCCTGGTGAACCTTCTCTGGACCCCCTCCAAGGCCAATATATCCTTCCTCGAATGCAGTGACCAAAACTGCACACAGTACTCCAGCTGTGGCCTCACCAGTACCTTATACAGCTGCAAAAGTACCTCCCTACTTTTATATTCTATCCCCCTAGCTATAAAGGCCAACATTGCATTTGCCTTCTTGATCACCTGCTGCACCTGCGGACTGGGTTTTTGTGATTCGTGGACAAGGATCCCCAGGTCACTCTGGACCGTTGCATGCTGCAGCTTTTCGCCACTTAAATAGTAATCCTTCCTACCGTGATTTCTATCAAAGTGGATAATCTCACACTTGCTAACATTATACTCCACCTGCCAGGTTCTCACCCATTCACTCAACCTATCCAGATCCCTCTGCAGGCTTTCCACACCCTCCATGCAATAGTGGAATCCTCACTGGGCATCCAGTCCTGAGCTCCTCTCCCAGTGCCAAATTTCAGGTGCCAAGCTCCAAATAGGTGCGAAGCTGTATTACACATTCAGGGACTCATTTAAATGTTATTTAAATGGGATTGTGGGTCCTGGACTGAAATCGCTGGGTCTGCTAGCCCCTCCCACTCCATGAGGAGTATTTCATGTCAGCAGGGTTTACAGTAGTTCCCCACTTTCAGGGTCTGGGCATTGGTACTTTGGCAATGCCAGCCTGGGCCCCCAGCACTACCCAAAAGGCAAAGTGCCAATGCCCAGGGGCATCTTGTCACTATCCACTGGACATGGGGCGAGGCATGTAGAGATGGGGTGGGACCTAAGAGGTGACCAGTGGGAGTTCTCACTACAACTCTGCATTTGGGATCGGTGGGGGAAGGAGGGAGGCCAGCATTCAGAACGGGCTATTGGCCATTTGGTGCGGGGGAGGTGTGGGTGCAGCCTGCTGCGGGTTCAGGGCTGGGCCCAGAAATGGCCGGGGGGGGGGCCAGCAGTCGGGCTGTGGAACGGCAGAGAGCCAGCGTTGCAGGAGTCGCATTGCTGCCCAGCAATCAGTGGGTCATCACTGTGGGGACACTGTACATGCGTCGATCTTGGCACTAACAGATCAATGCATGCACAGTGGTTCGTTCAGCGTGCTGATTTCAGCCTCCAGCGGGAATAGTTCCCACATCCTTAAATTTAATGAAATGCTGTGGCCTCTGCAGTGCATAGAGTGTGGGAGATTCTTCTCTGAACTCCCACTGAAAAAAAAGACTGAATTACTTCAGTTTTCACACGCATCCGACACTTAGAATTTTTGGGAGAGAATTCCAGCCTATGCTTGTTGATTAGTCATTTGAGCTTGGGGGTAAAGGTCACTGTCCTGTATACAGTAACCTTCAGCGATTGGCTTTAAATTGCCATGCCAGTCGAGACAAGGAGCCACTGACTGGAATCTTGATATGAACCCCAGTTGAGAACCCCTGGATAATGAGTCTTCTCTCCTGTGAAGAAACTCCTGACCTCTATTTGTTTTCAGACTCTTATTCTTACCCTTTCACCCTCACCTCAAAAGGAACTCGCTGTATGAGGTATACACATGATCCTGCAACCTTCTAGTTCATACAATTAGAATCTCAATGGCTTGTACAAGTTGCAAATTTTATGTTTTTTTTCATATATACCGGTGAAGTTGGATTTTAAAAATTTTTTGAGGCCAGAAGTGACAGGGTCGACATTTACACAGCTAATGTTTTGGGCCCAACTGAAACTGGAAAAGAACCTCACAATAAAACAAAGTAAAAACCAATAACAATAAAAAATTCATATTAATTATCAAAAATTTGAACAATTTGGAGAAACGTTTGAGAGAAGATTGATACAGGTATTCAAAATCATGAGGAGTGTAGATGATAAAAAATTTATTTGTGAACATATTTCTTCCTTCAATTCCCTTTCACATTTTGATGATATATATAGAATCCCTGTTTACATGATCAGTCCCTTCTTATCCTTTGTTTCAATCATATTAATTCTGTTTCTATCTTAATGTTGTATTTGTTAAAGCTATCTCTTTTTAGTACAGCTACTCTATTTACCTCCTTCCTACTTTGTCCTTTCTAGATATGTTATATCATGCAGTACTTAACTGCCACTTCTTTAACATTTGGGTTTTTGCTACAAATTACTGACATCAGTTCTTCTTATTTGAATGCTGTGGTTAGCACATAGCAATACTGGCTGATTTTATTCATTTTTCTAGCACAGGACATTGAGGTTAATTGTATTGTCTCAACTATATTTCAGGTTGAGGTCAGCTAACTCAGTGTAGCTTGAGGTTTGTAAGGCTGATGATGCAGATCAGAAACTTTGAGGTTGTCAAACTGTTGCATAGGGTCTTTTGGGTCTTCAGCAAACTGAAAGAAAATAGATCTGAGAAGTCTTTCGTGCATCTGTACAAAATTTTGATTTTTTTTGTAATGTCAAACTCTATCTCCAGTATGTTGTGGTCAGCAGCAGAAAAATACTGTTTTACAACGATGAATTGAACAAAGAACAGTCGAATCCTTCTATGGTACTGGATATAGAGTAAGTACAACTGCCTTGACACAGAATTATTTTTAAAAAGGGCATATTGAATTGGGGAATCCAAAGTAGAACACAGCAAGTGGATAAGAAAATGGAGGATACTAATGAAAAGCATAATGTCTGGGAGAAGGGATAGACAGTGGTTAAAACAAATTCCAGCAGGGATACCTCTGACGTTTCAAAGCAAAGTGATAATTTTACTGGATGAGTAGTCTCAGTAGTTAGTCAATAATAGTGACATTAGACATTGTCATAAAACTCCCATTGGATTCATTAACATCCCTTAAGGAAGGAAATCTGCTGTCCTTACCTGGTCTGGCCTACATGTGACTCCAGACCCATAGCAATGTAGTTGACTCTTAACTGCCCTTAGCAGAACAAACCACTTGGCTCTATCAAAACTCTTGCAAAAATTTGAAGAATAAAACTGGACAGATCTGCTTGCATAAATTTAGGCACTAGAAATGATAACAGCACACCTTACCCAGTTAACTCTGGAAGGAGCTCCTAACTAACATCTGGAGAGTTGTGTTAAAATAAGAAGAATATCGTAAATGGGAGGGGGTGGGGTGGGGGGGGGGGGGGGGGGGGGGGGAGCGGCAGGGCCACAGCTTGATGGTCTTGGTAGAATTTGAACTCATCTCTGTGGTAGTAGTTCAGACCTCTGGATTAATGTTTCACTAACATTACCACCTAGCTTCTATTCCCCGTTATGTGAAACAACGGAGGTACCCCCTCTAGAATCTATTTCAGCTATCATCCATTCACTACAATCATACCTTAGAACCAGTGTTCCGGTTTTTCGAGTTCATTTGATTCTGCTTCAGAGTCTCTGAAGATGAGCCCTAAGGACTCAAATTTTGACTCTGTTTCATTCAGACAGATGCTTTCAGACCTGCTGAGTTTTTCCAGCAATTTCTATTCTTATTTCAGATATTTTGCTTTTGTTCCAGACTTCTCCATTACCATCCCTAGCTGTGACCTGTCCCACTGACAGGCCAGTTCTACCAGATGTGGATCCCATGCAGTCTCATTTCATCAGGTCAAACATGGAAAAAAATCTCCTGCTGGTTACTACCTAGCACCCTTCCTGAACTGATAAATTAGTTTAATACCATATACTCTTCTGTGTTGAATACTACTTGAAAGGAATACTGAGGAAAGCAAGTACTCTGGGTAATGTTGGCCAACCTTGAAGATGTGTCTACTGGATTGGGCCTACAATAACTGCTGAGAAAATCAACCAGAAAAATACCTATTTGACCTTGCCTTAAAAACCTACTGTCACAGAGATATCTATCTGTGACAATATTGGTAGAAGTGAACCCTATACAGTCCTTCTGGTGAGAAGTCCTGTCTTCACACTGAGGACATTATCATTGTCTTGTGCCGTACTATCATTGTATTAAATATAATAGATTCAAAACAGATCTAGCAACACAAAACTGGGCATTCATGAGACACCGTGGCTGTCAGCAACATATAAAATTATATAAAATTATAATGTATAGCCTCTTTGTCCAACATATCCCTCAATGCATGTATCATCAACCAAAGGATCGACACTGGGTCATTGATGAGTGGAGTATTGTCAAGCTATAACTGAAAACAAGATACAAATCTGCATGACAAACAACAAAAACAACATGCATAAGATGGAGCAACATGATCATACTACTAACAGACCAGATTGAAGCTCTGCAGTCTTCTAACATCTAGTTCTAAATGTTGGTAACTGAAGGAGGTGTCTCTGCAAATATTCCCATCCTCAATTATAGGGGGGCATCGATATCAAAAACAATGTCGAAGCATTTCCAACTATGATCAGCCAGAAGTGCCAATGAAAGTCCCCAATATTACAGCTGCCAGTTTTCAGCCAATTCAGTTCACTCCACATAACATCAAGAAACAGTTGAACACAGTAAAAGTTATGGCCCTGACAACATTCTGACTAAGGTACTGAAGGTTTGTGCTCCAAAACTAGCTGTATATGTAGCCAAACTGTTCTTATATGGCTACAGTACTGGCATCTACCTGAAAATATGGAGGATTGAGCAGGTACATTTTGTCCACAAAAGGCCACAAATCCCATCCAGCCAATTACTATCTCCTCAGTCTACTCTCCATCAGCAACAAAGTGATGGAAGATGTCCTTGACAGTATTGTTCAGCTGCACTTACTTAGCAATAACTTGCTAATCACATGCAGAATAACCACCAGTGCCTGCAAAACCTTTTTTCTGTTACAAACAAATTGTGAGTTTGCATAATTTTCCTAAATATAATGTAATTTTTACAATACAGCAATCTTGTGACTTAATGATCCTTGAACTCTGCTAATTTAACCAATATCAACTATTGAAAAGTCCAACTGCCACGCATTTCACAGACAAAACCAAACTATGAAACTTATTTTTCAGATGTGTACTAGCTAAATCTATTTTAATGCCTTCCATTTTGATTTGATTTCCCCTCCCCCTCATGTTTTCATTTGGAAAATATTGTCTAAACAACTAATGTCTATTATATAAATGAAATGGAAAAAAATACCACTCTTTACACAAACAATTTGAGAATGGCAATGTCAGATATCCCTTTCTGCGTAGCATCTTGATCAGTTGATAAGGTGAAAAACATAGCAACAGACTTGTTGGTTTTTCTTAGCAGATAGTATAGAATTCACGTATAGGATTTGATAATTTAACCAAAAATTGGTGCAACAATTTTTGTTCGATTGAAATGATTAAGATTTAAAATGTGTTGCATGGCTCTGCATCATCTGAATATGGCAACATTTCTGTCATCTTCAGCAATTAATTCCTAATATCTGTGAATAAGAATGTTATACAGATAAAGAATTTTTAACTGCAAATTGTTGAATGCAAAATGTGAATGCAGTTACATCTAATAATAAATCTTTAAAAGCTTTATCTTTAAAGTCGATTTACATATGAATGAACACAACATAATGAAATCTTAAGTCATTTGCATCTCTTTATCATTATGTTCCAGCAAATTATTCCATGTGCGTCCTGTAACACAAGGTGACGTGTACAGGGCAGAAACTGGTGAAATTCCTCGGATATTCCAGGTGGGTTATCAAGCACAATCAGTTTCCATCAAGGACGTTGAATTTGTAGTTTATTTTTATTATTGTCTGTATTTAGGCTGTGAGATGGATGTCATGGTCACAATGAAAAGGACCTGTAGGTTATAAGGTCACTACAGGCCCAATGGACCAAATGGCCTCCTTCTGAACTGAAGGTATTCTATGATTCTGTGTGTTTGTGCATAATTAAAATAACATTGGACCAGAATTTGTTGCAGAAATAAGAAAGTCTAATAGCATTGAACCATTTTAAGTGTAAATTGGACAGCATTCTCCAGTAACTACTGAAGAGCAATTAAAGGCTAAATCAGGAAGCTGCTGTCCAAGCTGCCCCGCTCCTTTCAAAGCTATGCTACAATGATATCTTGCTAAGAAACTCAGCATTGAAGTACATGGAACAGTGTAAATTTGCTGTACTTGCATGATGTGTACACACAAAATTCATCAAAGGAAGTTAACTGAAGTTATTCCTCCCCTTTTTTAAATAATGGTGTAATATTTGCAATCTCCCCAGTCCATTTTCACATCCAGTTGGATTTATTAGCCCAGCTGACATTCACTGTTTCAGACTCTGCTACTTATGAACTATTTCTCTCTCTCCTCCACTCTCTTCTATCCCCCAATCCCCCCAAACATATTTTTTCTTTCCCTCTTTCATTTTTTTTCCTCTATAATCTCCACTCAAATAGCACAATGTGGCAAGCTCAAAAATAGAGACCCCAGTAGACACAAGTAAAATGCACTCGTGTAAGACCCAGTCCCCTGATAAAGACATTAGTAGAAAAAGCAGGACATGGCAGTATTCATCCACCACCAACAATTTATATTCATGTAGTGTCTTTAATGTAATGAAATATCTGCTTCCAAAGCTGAGATGTTTGGTATCTCATTAAATACCCCATCATAGAGAGGAAGAGAGTTTTAGTTGGGTACCCAATCAAGAAAGAGCAGCAGAAGAAAACCTAGTTGCATATTAAGAAGAGACAAATTCTAGCATTGCTCGAAGAAAAGTCCTGTCTTGCAGGAGACAAGAAAGGAATGTTTAACTCACTTATTGGGAGAAGGATCAAGATAAAGAACCTGTTCAGGTAAAGACTTTGTTAAAAAGGAAAGGAATAATGAGAAGCTGTGAATCAGGCAGGATGAAGGGAGAAGGAGAGAAACATTGTTTACACGGCTAATCTTTGGCTTACCTGAGAGTGAGTGAGTGACTGCTGTTTAATGTAGCAGACCCAAACTGTCCTTTGCCTCACCACCTAAAATACTACAAAACTAGTGTGAAAAAGAAAAAAATTGCAGATCTATTTGGACTTTCACTCATGTTTCCCACTGTTATAGGTATTTGTGCAAATTGATTCCCAAGTGTCTGACTTTGAGGATTGATTTATCTTGTGCCTGTAGTGTTCCAAAATGCGCCAACTCTTAATAGAATTATGTATATAGTTTCATTGCATATAACTTTGTGGTTTGAACCATTCAATTCAATTATTTGATGTTTTTGAATGAAATATGAATTGCGCTTCTTTCAGATACTATATGCCAATGAGGGTGAATGTCGGAAGGATGTGGAAACAGATCCTGTGCAGTCAGCAGAAAAGCCTGACTTTATACCTCATAAGGGTCATGAATTCATTCCTACACTGTACCATTTTCCTACAAATTGTGAAGCTTGTGCAAAACCTTTGTGGCATGTTTTCAAACCACCAGCTGCATTAGAATGCAGGAGATGCCATGTTAAGTGCCATAAGGATCATCTGGATAAAAAGGAAGATGTGATTGTGCCGTGCAAAGGTACGAAATATTTTTTGTGATCAATAATGTGCTAACTTTCATCTTTAACCTCATTTACAGTAAAATACAATTAATTTAAGCAGATTTGTTTTATTTGCTCATGGAATGTATATTCAGTGATAACCAGCATTTATTGCCTATCCATAATTACCATTAAGATGATGGTGCTTTGCTATTTGCTTGAACTGCTAACTTGGAGGAGAAATGGCAGGTGGTGATGTTCCTATGTGCCTGTTCTCCTTGTCCTCCTGAATGGTGGAAGTTGCAGCTTAGAAAGTGCTATTAAAGAAACCTTGGCAAGTTGCTGCATTGCATCTAATAGATGGCTTGTTTTGAAGCCGCAATGCACTGCTGGTGGAGAGAGTGAATGTTTGTGATCATAGATAGGGTATCAAGCTTCTGAAATGTAGTTGGAGCAACACTCATCCAAGCAAGTGAAAAGTTTGCCATTACACTTCTCCTTTTCGCCTTAAAGATGGTAGACAGACTTTGAAGACTCAGGAGATGAGTCATTTACCACAACTAACCAACCTTTGAACTATTTTTGTAGCCACAATTTATATGCAACTGGTTTAGTTAAGTTTCTGATCAGTGATGTTATCCTGACCTCTAAGATGTTGATGTGGGGGAGTCAGTCATCAGGTGTGCAGGCATTTAAGAATTCATCGCATAGCTGTGGGTCTGTAATAATGTCTAAGCCAGATAGAGCAAGAATGGCAGATTCTCTTCAGTTGGGTTTTTACAACAATCTAGTAGTTTTATGTCATCTTTGTTTATCTTCCTGATTTGCTGAATTAACTGAATTTAAATTTCCCAGCTGTCATTATGTATTTGAACTCTGTTTCTGGATCATTAGTTCAAGGTTCTGAGTTACTAGTCTAATAACTACCATGCTACTAAACCCATGCCTGTGTTTCAAATGATCTGAATGTATTGAACACTTCATTGATAGGATACTGTGCTACAATAATCAGCGTTTCGTGAGCTGCCCACCATGATCTCCTGTGCATTTTCAAGTATCACATTGTCGAATCAATTATTGTCAGTTATTCAGAGAATCCTACAGTGCAGAAAGAAGCCCTTCGGCCCATCAGTCTGCACCAAACACAATCCCACCCATACCTCATCCCCATATCCCTACATATTATATTCACTAATCCCCCTAACCTATGCACCCCTGGACACTAAGGGGCAATTTCTTAGCATGGTCAGTCAACCTAACCCGCACATCTTTGGACTGTGGGATGAAATCAGAGTACCCGGAGGAAATCCACACAGACACGACAATGTGCAAACTCCGCATAGACAGTGACCCGAGCCAGGAATCAAACCCAGGACCCTGGAGCTGTGAAGCAGCAGTGCTAACCACTGTGCTGCCGTGTCTCTCCCACCAATGTGCTATTTATTTACAGTAAGAAGTCTGACAACACTTCAAGTCTTAAGTGACCGACAATGTGAATGGTTTTACCTGTGCTCAATGCTCCATCCATTCACATTGTCGGCGACTTTAAGACTTGAATAGCAGGTTAGGTGTAAAGATTCGCATTCTAATCAGTAATCTGTAAACTGTCTGTGCTGTTAAATGTGCTGTTTGAGACCAGAACACCTCATCACGTGACGAAGAGGATAACCTCAAAAGCTTGTGAGTTTACTATCAAATAAATCGGTTGGACTTAAACCCAGTGTTGTCAGACTTCTTACTGTGTTTACCCCAGTCCAACACCGGCATCTCTACATCATGACTATTTATTTACAAGCAGGTGAATTACACAAATAAAAAGACATTGTAAGAAGCAGTACCATACATGACTTGCAACATAATTTTTTTTTTGAAAACAAATCACTTGAGCTTTTTAGAAGTCTTTTTAATGAATTTTGTACTGAGTTAATGAAGTCTGTGGTAAATGCAAAATTTTTGAAAGAATAAACTTTTTTTATGAATGTTTAGGTATTAAGAAATGGAATTAATTATTTTTAATAGTGAGGACTTGAAGCTCTCTTCCTCCTCAGATGTCCCAAAGCTCTCCTTCTTCCTCAGTCCAATGACTATGTGCCTGTCTACCACTGCCAGGCTGCAGAGAAGAGTCCTATGGGTTGGACAGCTCTCGGACAGGAGCAAGGGATTGATCTCACCGGTCTTTCCTGGAATGGAGTTATCATGACAGATCTATCTCTTCTAGCCCTGGCAGACCTCCAGATCACCTCCAGCATGATGATTTTGGGCAACCCTTTGATCAACCCTTGCATTCCTGTCTGTCAGCTGTGGAAATTCTGAAGTGGTCAGATCACTTTAATCTGCATTGTCTGTTAGCCTTTTAATTCACTGTAGCACTCTATTCTGCAGCAGAGATTTCTATTTTTTAGAAGCAGCAGGGGCTGAGGGTGGAGAGGGATGGGAGGCTTTAGTGGAGGGGGTTGGTTCAACCTCACACTTGCATGGTGTGAAGGGTGGGGCTTACCCATTATTTGTAGGTGAGGGAGAATGCCCCTCTTTGGTGAGGGGTTGGTGGTGCTTCTTGATCAGTGGGGAGGTGGCACCATTTCATTTTTTTTGGGGTGGGGGGGGAAACAGGGCCTGTTCCTGAGTATGGAAGTTGGAGCGCCCTTTAAAAATGGCGCTCTAATCTCTGAACAGCTGGGCTAGCCAACGGATTCCTTGAGTTAAGCTCATTAGCACCTTTCAAACTTACGCTGATAGATGCTGCTATTGCCAGTAGGAAACCCTCCTGTTTTCCCACTGATGTGGAATTTTTGTTCCTATTTGCAAGGATCTATGTCTTGATTTATAACAGTTTCATTAAATTTGATATCTACAGCAGCAAAAAAAACTTGGAACGGTGAACCTAGTGAGTTTTTACAGTTATCTTTCACAATGTATACTTCATCTCCATGTTTGAGGGAAAAATAAATATTTGTCATGTTCATATTTCATAATGTCCCAAACTATTAGTTTGCTATTCATTTTAAAATAGTTTAAAACAGTTTAAAATATTCCTGGGAAGTAGACTATTTCAATACCCACATGCTATCATACAAGTTTGTTAGACACAAGTTGGCACCTATAATGTTACCTCTCTCCTCCAGTAAGACACCAAACTGAGGTAAAGCATTTTGAGATGGTTCAAGTCACGCTGTGATTTGAATGTGCTACTTCTTGGAGCTGATTAGGGAGCTCATGTCAAGTTTATAGAAACATGTCATCTGTCTAATTTTATTCATCAAACTGCAAAGTAATTAGAATAATTCAGAGGAGAATGTAGAATCTTTTATGTTAGTTTTGGCTAAAAGTATGTGTTTTTTCCTTAGTGAATTATGACGTTAACACAGCTAGAGATATGTTGCTACTGGCGTGCTCTCAGGATGAACAGAAAAGGTGGATTGGACATTTAGTGAAGAAGATTCCTAAGAATCCACCACCAGGCTCAACCTTTGTGCGTGCTTCTCCCAGAACTTCTTCTACAAGATCAGCGCCAAACCAATCTTTTCGCAAACCTGCCAAACATATTGTTCCAAACAAGCCCAGGTAATATATTAGATAAAAGATTTTCTTCTGGGTAAAACTGTGGAAAGTGACGGGATAGAAATCATTAATTTGCTGTTTTCATAGAAAAATGGATGGCTCATAGAATACAATCCCACAAACATTGAAGAACATTCAAAACAAGAGAAATTAAATTGACTTAGTCAGTGTATCAGAAACCCTGAAAGTAACAGTTTAATCGAGTTAGTTTGCAGTTTGTTTATGCTGTCCTTACAATTTTAGAACATAGCTCAAAATTATGCTTTGTTTTGATAGCTGCTTCGAGTTCTAAATGCTATTCGTGGAGAACTGGATTGTAAGGACTGTGCAATAAAAAAATGAAATTCTGCAAAGATTTAAAGAAAAGCTAAAAAATAGCAAATAAACTTGCATTATAACACTGTTCATGTCCATGTGATTTCTTCAAGCACTATATAATGAATGAAATACTTTTAGTACAGTTATTGTATTATATAATCACGTGTTTTGTTTCATGTACCAGTCAGCTTACACACAATGAGGTCCCATAAACCATTTTCAGGTGAATGACCGGTTAATCAATTTTGGTGATGTCACTTGAGGATAAATGCTGGCCAAAACACTGGGTCATCTTCATTGCTCCTTTTCAAATAATTTAATGGATTTTTTTCACGTTGGGATCTCGTTAAAACGTTTTATTAAGAAAACAGTGCCTCTAAAAATGTAACATTTCCTCAATTGTGCAGTGAAATGTCAAACTAGGTTAACCCCTGAGTTGAAGATGTGAAAGCTACCAGTGAACATTCAGTAGTTTTGTAAATTACAGCAAACAGTTATAAATGAGAGATAACTCATGAAATAATTGTTAAAAAATATAGTGTAATAGATGAATTAGTTCATATGGTTTGCGAAGGAGGAAAGGTTATTTATTCCTCAACAAAAATTTACATTATATAATGTAGCTCCTATTGTAGATGAAAATCCTTAAATACTAGATAATAAGAGTAGTGCACACTGAGTTCTAGATTGCATGAACTTTACGAAAGGTGAAGGGTAGACCAAGCAAGGCCTACAAGAAGAGCGTTGAAGAGATAGGTTTAAGTCTATCTCTTTTGACCAAGCATTTGATCACTTGTCCTAATGTCTCACTCTTTCAGTCAGTGCCAACTTTTGTTTGTTTACATTTGTGAAGTGCCGTGGAATATTTTTCTACATTTCAGAAGTGACATATAATTGCAAGTTGTTTTTGTAGCTATAAGAAGATATTTAGTGATGTGGTATGGAAATGATTCATATAAGACAGACTTGGATTTAGTTGTTATTATGTTAGATTGCTGTAGTCAACATGTGTTGTTCGATTGCAGATTGAGGGGGGGAAGTCAACCAACGTTTCATTCCTGACTATCAAATGACATCCTACGGAAGCTGTGCATTCGACACTCAAATTCCTGATACTCACTGGAAGAAAGATAGTACAGAACTGCCAGGGACAGCAGAATGATACTTGTGCAAGAAAGGCCCAAAATGGACAGATTAGGACACAAGACACTGAGTTCCTTTTGTGTAATAGCTTGCAAATAATAATTTAGTCTGTTAATCATATTTTATGTAATAAGGTAAATAATAGTTTACTCTATAATTTGAATAAAATGCATTTTTTTCTTAAACTCCTTCTTTCAACAGATATGTTTTCGTACTTTTATAGCTGCTGTGTTCAGTTAGATGTTAGAATTCTGTTGATCATGATTTTCTTTTTATGTTTCAGCTAACCTCCTATGAAATTGCGCTCGAAAATGATTTTCAAGAAACCAAGTTTTCTAAGGTCACAAAGTAATACAAAACGGATTTGATTCCTTCCAGTACAAACATTACAAATGTCAGGGTTGCAATTGTTGTTTAACCCCTACTTCCCATTCCCCAATTCCCCATTCTTCATGTGATTTCAAGTACACAGAAGATTATTCACTGCGTGTTACCCATATTACCCTTTTTTTACAATTGCAAAAGATAAAGCATAGCTAGAAATAAGATGCTGGTATTTTTTCTGTAATCAACTGAACACTGGGGTAGATCATTATAGAATAGCTCACTGAGCTTTCTTTATCATATCATTTAAATGAGTAAAGGTTAGAGCTGCTGCAGTTGAGGAAATAGCTTGTGCTAAATAGGAGGGAAGGTGTGGAATCAAAGTACTGAAAATACAAACAAAGACAAAATGGGACTGCTGTGAAGATGGTGTCAAAACCCTTGAAAAGACCAACAACATCATGGAATCTATTATGTCTTCAAACTTTTCATGCCTTCAGTGCAGATCTATTGAGATGTTAATGTCTAAAATCCTTTGGCTTTAAGATGAAAAAGTTTGGTGAATTCCTTATACAAGTGCTTAAAAATTATACTGTTCCAAATGCTTCAGTTAAAAATGTGTAGATTTGAGATAAATGTGCAAAGCGTTTCACTCTTGATCTATACATTTTTTTTGCCAAGCCATAGTGGTTCATGGATTGATGAACAACAATAAATAGCACAAGCATTAGGAACGTAGAAAAAATTCAGAACAACCAGGTTTATGAGTGTATTGGGGGGTACGTTATTTTGTAATTTTATAAATATATTGCCTTACATTTTGCAAACGGATTCCTATCAGATGATAGACAACATTAACTTAACAGATAAATTGTGCACTGTTTTGAAAATAAATTATTCTACTCAAGACACTTTAACAGGACTAATGTCCTGTTGGTGCCTTTTTTTGAAGAACTGTGTTACTGCCATATAATTAATGCAACATAATTTCAAATAACTGCATTTGCTTAAACATTTTCCTTTGCATTGTGAAATGTATTTTAAGTTAAGATTTTATTTTGATATAAATTGAATGCAATGTTGAGGTAAATAAACTGCCTGTGATGAATGGGATTATTCATAGGAAAACATGCAGGAAACTTGAACTGTAGAAGGCATTAAGTAAGATTTATTTCTGTGAATTGTTTCCGGAGTCACTCCAGTAATATAGGAATTGTTGTATTTACTGTATTATCTCTTGCCAGTCAGCAGGAACATGTTCATGATATGGTTTACTTCACCCAGTACCTCCCAAAATAATTTATAATAGCTTTGCAGTTACATGTATTAAAGCACTGGAAATTGGATATTTGTTTAGGATGAATGCATGTTTTAAATGATACTGAACATCGCACTGATGGGTATGTACCAATAAACATATCTCGCCTGTTTTAATTTGGTCCGAAATGGTTCTCTTGTTGCCTGATTTTTCTACTATTGTCTTTGTCCATCGAAACATGCAACGTGACTCCTTGTCATTGAAGTAGAAATTATTCATTCACTGAAGAAAGAATTATTGTTTATAGTTGCCATTTGGCACACTGCAAAGTTGGTTGAGAGAGGAATGAGGATACAGAATTCTCAGTAACTCATCTGAGTGGCAAGCGATCACCTGAACATGCTAATAGAGGGTTAGTTTCATGTCTCTTTTGAAAGGTAGAATCTCCAACAGTGCAGTGTCTCAGTACTGCACAAGTGACAACGTCCTTGTGCAGTACTGCCAATGTCCTGGAAAGATTTTGAACATGAAATGTTTATAGCTCAAAGGCAACAAGCAGTACTATCTTTGAGCCAAACTGACAGACTTATATTGGTTCCTTAAACTTTTAGTATTATGGGGAGTGAACAGTGGGATTGGCCTTGTGACAAAAAAACCATCACAGCAGACTTGGGATGAATGGCCTATACCATTTTATTACTGATTTTGCTACATAACGTTTGCTACAAAATTTCTTCCTCGCCTTATGAAGGCAGCATTAGCCATTTCATCAGTGGATAGTTTGTTACCTAAATTAGGTTAACTATGACTACCTTCATGTAATACCCTTGATATTTATAGAGGGTTGAGAAAAATGTATTTTGAGATGCACACTGATGCATCATTTATGTTGCCGTGAAGTTGATTAAAACCAACTTTTGCTTTCTAAATGTTGAATATCATTCATGATATGCTTCTCTAAGGAGAGTGTAATAGTCACAAGTGACTCTTTGTTTGATTCATTCATTATGGCAAGGCTAGGACTTATTGGCCATCCCTAATTGCCCTCAAGAAAGTGGTGATGAGATGTTGCCAAAACTGCTGCAGTTCTTGTGTAAACATTTCCACAATATTATTAGGGAGGGAGTTCCAGGATTTTGATAGAACAGTGATATATTTTCAAATTGTGAGAGACTTAGAGGAGAACTTGCAAATTGAAGGTGTTTCCATATGCCTGTTGCCCCTGCCATACTGATGTCGAAGTTTCAGATTTTGAAGGTGCTGCCAAAGAGACTTTGGCAGGTTGCTGCAGTGCATCTTGTAAATCTTATATATTGCAACTACAGTCTACCACTGGTGGAGAGAGAATCCACCATTTAAGGTGGTGGAAGGAGTGCCAATCAAACAGGTTGCTTGTCCTGTACCCTGAACAATTTTCTCCTCTTAAGTTTTGATCTTGATTGTTAATATTCACACCCTTGTGTGAAATCCGTTATTTATTCTTTGCTGACTATAGAAAGCGTCCTAACCAAACTTAAAAATAATTGGTCGACTTGGAAACTATTCCATGTTTAAGGGACAACACTGGCTTGTTGCACTGAGAGTCAGCAATAGCAGGGACTTAGAAAGCAATTGTCCTTTTCAGGAATAAACATCTGGTAAATTTCTTAAATACAGCATTGAAAAAGACTATTTAGCCTATCAAGCCTGTACACTTTGAAACAGCTTTCCAAGTAGTCCTATTCCTGCTCTTTCCCCATTGATATGTGATTTTTAAGAAGTATTTAACTGTTTCCCTTTGAAAGTTCTAATCTCTATACTTCCATACCAGGCACCTATGTAATATTTTTCCCTCATGTCACTTCTGATTCTTTTGCTAATTATTTTAAATTTGTGTATTTTGGTCCCTAGCCCTTCAGCCTATGAAAGCAAACTCCCCTTATTTGTTTGATCAAAGCTCTTCAAGATTTGAGCACCTCTAGTAAATTTCCAAAGATGTGTGGGTTAGATTGATTGGCCATGATAAATTGCCCCTTGGTGTCGGGAGGATTAGCAGGGTAAAAAGGTGGGGTTACAGGGATGAGGCCTGGGTGAGATTGTCGGTGCAGGCTTGATGGACCGAATGGCTCCTTCTGCACTGTAGAGATTAAACGATCCTCTTCAACAATGTCTGCTCTGAGGAGAACCACTCAGATTCTCTAATTTCTCCACAAAACTGACATCCTTAATCCCTGGTAGCATTGTGTTAAATTCATGAATGTAGCCCAATCCATCACACAAAACCAGCCAATCATCCTTGACTCGGTCTACACTTCCTGCTGCTTGGCAAAACAGCCAGCATAATCAACGACCCCATGCACCCCGTATATTCCCTCGCACCTTCTTCTGTTGAGAAAAGATGCAAAAGTCTGAGGTCATATCCAATTGTGTCGAGAACAGCTTCTTCCCTGCTGGTGTCAGACTTTTGAATGGACTTACCTTGCTTAAGTTGATCTTTCTTTATACCTAGCTTTGATTGTAACACAACCCTATAACAACAGGGTTGGTCCATTCAAGAACAGGAGAGGGAATATATGCATGGAGCCAGAGGAAATGGGTGAGGTATTAAATGAGTACTTTGTGTCAGTGTTCACCAAAGGGAAGGACTTGGTGGATGATGAATCTGGGAAAGGGTGTGTAGATAGTTTGAGTCATGGTGGTATTGGGGTTCTTGAGAAACATTAAGGTAGACTAGTCCCTAGGACCTGATGGGATATACCCCAAAATATTGAGAGGGACAAGCGAGGAAATTGCTAGGGCCTAGAGAGAAATCTTTGCATTCTCACTGGGTACTGGGGAGGTCATGATGTGGAGATGCCAGCTTTGGACTGGTGCAGAAGGTGAAGTTGCATGGAATCAGAGGTGAGCTGGCAAGGTGGATACAGAATTGGCTCAGTCAAAGACAAAGGATGGCAGTGGAAGGGTGCATTTCTGAGTGGAGAGCTGTGACAAGTGGTGTTCCTCAGGGATCAGTGCTGGGACCTTTTTTGAATGCAATATACATAAATGACTTGGAAGAAAATGTAACTGGATTGAATAGTAAGTTTGTGGATTACACAAAGGAACTTATCACTATTTTGTGGATGATGATGAGGACCATCAGGATATAAATCCGTTGGAGGCTTCAGCAGAGATATGGCAGATGGAATTCAATATGGACAAATGTGAGAATGATTTTGGAAGGTCTAATACAGATTGGAAATATGCAGTGAATGGCAAAATTCTTAAGAGTATTGATAGGCAGGGGGATCTGGGTGTACAGGTACACAGGTCAGTGAAAGTGGCAATGCAGGTAGGGAAGGTAGTCAAGAAAGCATACGGCATGCTTGCCTTCATTGGCTGTGGCATTGAATTTAAAAATTGGCAAGTCATGTTGCAGTTTTATAGAACCTTAGGTCGCACTTGGAATATAGTGTTCAATTCTGGTTGCCACACTACTAGAAGGATGTGGAGGCTTTGGAGAGGGCACAGAAAAGATTTATCAGGATGTTATCTGGTATGGAGGGCATTAGCTATGAGGAGAGGTTGGAGAAACTTGGTTTGTTCTCACTGGAATGACGGAAATTGAGGGGCGACCTGATAGAAGTCAACAAGATTATGAAGGGCATGGACAGAGTAGATAGTCAGAAACTTTTTCCCAGGGTGGAAGAGTCAATGAGTGGGCATAGGTTTAAGCTGTGAGGGGCAAGGTTTAAAGGAGATGTACAAGGTAAGTTTTTTTTTATTTACAGAGAGGGGTGGATGCTTGGAACTTGCTGCTGGGGAAGGTAGTGGAAGCAGATATTATAGTGGGTTTTAAAAGATGTCTCGACAAATATGTGAATAGGATGGGATAAAAGGATATAATCCTGGAAGAGTAGGAAGTTTTAGTTTAATCAGGCAGAATGGCTGATGCAGGCATGGATGGCCATAAAGCCTGTTCCTGTGCTGTAATTTTCTTCGTTCTTTGTACTACATTCTGCACTCTTGTTTCCTTCTAAATGAATAGCTTGCTTTCTGTATAGCATGCAAAAAACAATACTTTTCACTGTCTGTTAATATATGTGAAATAATAAATCAAAATCAAATTACTGCATCATTTTTAAAGACTTGACATTCTACAGTATTTTATAAAGATTTGCAAAATTTTGAGGCTTCTTCCGATCTTACTCACTGTTGGCTACATTTCTGAATTTTGTCATCCAAAAACTTTGAAATTATGCCCTGTATACCCAAGTCCAGGTCATAAATATATTTCAAAAAGAGCAGTTGTCTTAATAACTACCCCATGGGTTCACCTCTGCACATTTCCTTCCAGTCTAAAAAGCAACTGCTTACCACTATCTGCTTTTTGATCTTAGACTAAATTCATGCCAATCCAATCCACCATTGCTCCTTTAACCCTATTGCCTTCAATTTGTTTACTTTGTCAAAATTATTCTTTGAAAGTTCCTTCATGGATCCACCACACCACTATAAAAATGAAAAAGTAAAATACTACAGATGTTGATAATCTGAAATAAAAACAAAAAATAGTGGAATTCTCAGCAGATCAGGCAGCATCTGTGGAAAAAGGAACAGTTAACATTTCAGGTCAATAAACTTGCATTAGACCTAGGAAAAGTGCACAGCTGAAAGGGTTATTCTGTCATTGGCATACAGATACCATCAAACTAGTAGAGCATTTGGTCAGGTAAGATGCCAATGCACTCCTGGGATCATGGAGCAATAAGGGAGTGTGTGTCTAGTAAGCACTGCATGTGAAACTGACCTCAAATGAAGCAGCAGCTGGCCATGGGATTAAAGTATTCAGAGACCAGGTTTAATTGAAATGAAAATCAACCTTCTGATGAGCAAATAGAGATTCACAGCCATGATGAGGCTAGAGCAGATGAATAAGGGACAGGAAGACAATCTTAGCATAGCTTCTTCTTCACTGGTAGATCCTATCTGTATATGTCAGAGAATCAGTGCTGCAGGAGACTGCACCTTATGTGCTTATGTGCCATGAACTTAAATGACACAATCAGACAGGTCTTTTTAAGTTCTTTTAAAAAAAGGTTTTTATTGTACATAATCCAGTTAAAAACAAAGAATAATAAAAATGGTCTGATTTTCATGCACACACTCAAAGGTCTACACATAATCTATCCTCCCCACTCTGTAATTTATTTAAGTGGCTTAAAGTCTGGTAAAATTAAAAGGGTATATGGCTCTTGAAGGTTGATGACCTGACTGGTTTCACACTGCATTTGGTGCTCCTTATTTTTAATTAATTTATGGATGTGAGAGTTACTGACTAGGACTTTATTTACTCCCCATTCCTCATTTCCCTTGAAAAGATGGTGGTATGCTGCCTTCTTGAACTGCTGCAGTCCATATGTTATAGAAATACCCATAATGCTATTAGGAACGGAATTCCAGGCTTTCAACCTAGTGATGGAACAACAATATACAGTAAAATCCTGCCACTTACTGGATTTATGTTCCCGTGCAATTTAGCAAATGGATAAATTGCAAATAGGAGACACGCTTTTGAACAGGAATCATTTAGAGAAGTTCCAGCTATGCGAAGGCAGCATTGATTTGATTAGTATTGTGATGGAGTACAAGTTTAGAACAGACAGAGGTGCCTCTGAGCAAACGTTAGTGAAGATTTCAAATTGAATAGAGTAATCATTTTGATAAAAGTTTGGTAAATTATACTTTTGGTTGCAGGGAAAGAAGAAGGCCTGAAGGATTGGGTATTATTTCATCACAGTGGTTTCACCACAAATGACAATTTTCTAGTTTCCCTGGAAAAGCTTCCAAGCTGCTATCCTCACACTTCCACTCACTTTCAGCACCGTACAGGTGCACCACTATCCTGGTTTCTACTGTCTACTGGTTCAACACAGCATCCAGATGAATTCAGCTTTTTCCTGATTGATGGACTGCCTTTGAAGTCTTCTTGGCACTCAGCCTCTTGTTAATATGGCCCATGTTAATGTTGCCCCAAACACCAAGTTGGTTTGAGTTTCTCAGTAATGCCATATGCACACAACTGTCCAATCACTGCAGAAGACTTAGAACATTTCCCATATCTTTAAATTTACTGCAAGTATGGCTAGGATTTTCAACTCTGGATTGGGAACCTTTCTGCCAGTTGAGTTCAAGGTCCCATCTCCACATGCTGTGTTCTGGATACATCCACCCAGATTTCTAAAGTGTCAGGCCAATTAAAGAGAGGAAGGGGTTCACCATTCACCATTCAATTAAGTATGGCAGGAAGGCTTTGGACAGCTGGAGGGATAAAGGGAGGACCTTTAGCTCTGACGTGCTGACAGCCCTTGTAAGTTTGAAATGTTATGACTGTAAGTTGAAAAAGTTTTAATTTTGCACTGTTTACAATTCAAAGACATGTAAACTGCATGATTTATTTGAAATTTTTATCAATAAAATATTTTTTGAAAAAAAATATTGACAGCCCTTCTGGTCAAGGTGAAATCTGCAACTTTGTGAAGGAAAAGGGGAGGATGTCTCACCATTAAGAAATCACAGATAAGTGAATATTGCTCATGCAATGGGCATTGTGGTATACCAAGTGCAGTTAAGTGAAAATATGAACCAGTGGCAGGACTTCACTGCAGTTCTAAGTCAAAGTGGTGTGAGGCTGGGAGAGGAATTTGCAGGTGGTGATGTTTCCTGCTGCTTCCTCTCAGCGGCCCTGCTGCGCGGTTTAAGTTTCTAGATGGACGATTTATCTGTTTTTCTCAGGACATCAGGGCTGGGTTGAGATCTATTTAAAATCTCTGTCTGCTGCACCTGGATAGTCCAGATAGGTTGACAAGGTTCAAATCTTGCAAGTTGGATGGAAAGAGAGGGAAAGAATCCATTCAGGAGGGTCTTGTTACTTAAATATCTTAGTTGCTCATTCTGTTGTACAAAGAAAGGGTTATGACCAGAATGAGAGGAGTGCAGGGGTTATCTAGCCCCATTACTCCACTCTTTGAAACATTAAAAGTTTATTTTACTTACTGTAATAAAAGAGACTTTAACCAGGCTTCATTGAATAAATTCATCACAATTGATTTATTATAAAACAACCTTTTTAACAAGTTGCAAGAACTGGTTAACACAAAATTGTGGTCTGGATGTATAACAATCTAAAAGCAAAATACTGCAAATGTTAGAATTTGAAACAGCTTAGATGAAGTGGAATTTGTTATGTGTGTTTCAGATAGTTTTCTCAGGTAGTATGTGGAGGGTCCTACTCAGGAAAGGGCAAAACTTTACCTACTCTTGGGAAATAGGGCAGGGCAAGTGACTGAGATGATGTTGGGAGACCACTTTGGATCCAGTGACTATAGTTCTTTTAATTTTTAAATAGTTATGAAAAGGCACAAAACTGGTCCACAGATGCAAGTTCTAAATTGGGGCAAGGCAAATGTTAATGGAATTAGACAGGAGCTTGCAAAGGTTGAGTGGAGTAGCTTGTTTGAGGGTAAAGGCACCTTCAGCAAGTGGGAGGCCTTTAATAGCAAAATAACTAGAGTTCAGGATCCATATGTTCCTGTTAGGGTAAAGGGCAAGGCTGGCAGGAGGAGGGAGCCCTACATGAAAAAACATATTGAGGTTTTGGCCAGGAAAAAGGAGGCATGGCTTCAGTACAAGCAGCTGGAATCAAGGGATTCCTTGGAGGTGTACAGCAGATACAAGAGTATACTCAAGAAAGAAATTAGGAGGACAAAAAGGGGGCCTGAAGTAGCTTTGGCTGAGAGGATTAAGATAAATCCAAAGGGATTCTTTAAGTATATTAAAGGAAAAAGAATAATTAAAAAAAGAATAGGACCCTAGGACCAAATTGGACAGTATATCTGGAACTGCAGGAGACGGTTGAGGTTCTCG
The DNA here is from genome assembly GCA_024679065.1 of Sphyrna mokarran. Taxonomy (NCBI): domain Eukaryota; kingdom Metazoa; phylum Chordata; class Chondrichthyes; order Carcharhiniformes; family Carcharhinidae; genus Sphyrna; species Sphyrna mokarran. The sequence goes on from JAGIQG010000007.1 coordinate 52,741,843, forward strand.
ATGAATATTTCTCCTCTGTGTTTACCGCGGAGAAAGTCATGAAGACTTGGGAACCTAGGCTAGTTAGTGATGATATATTGGAGACAGTTTGCACTACAGTGGAGGAGGTGATGGGTATATTAAAATATTTGAAGGTGGATAAATCTCTTGGCCCTGACCAGGTATATCCAAGAAAACTGTGAGAGGCTAGAGAAGAAATTGCAGGAGCTCTGTCTAAAATATCTATATCATTGTTAGCCAGGTGAGGTACCAGAAGATTGGCGCAAAGTTATTTAAGAAAAGTTGCAAGTAAAAACCCAGAAATTATATCTTGGTAAGCCTAATGTCTGTGGTGGATAAGTTACTAGAAAGTATTCTGAGGGTTAAGATGTACAGGCATTTGAAAAGACAGGGTTTGATTAGGAGTAATCAGCACAGCTTTGTGCATAGGAGATCATACTTGAATTCTTTGATGAACCCATGTCTGTATGGAGTTTGCACATTCTCCCCATGCCTGCTTAGGTTTCCTCCCGTGGTCCAAAGATGTGCAGTTAGGTTGATTGGCCATGCTAAATTGACTCTATGTCAAGGGTTTTAGCAGGGTAAATATGTGGAGTATATGGGATTACACTATGGACTGAATGGCATCTGCATTCTGCATTGTAGGGATTCTATGAAATGACAGAAAGGTGGTTAAGGGCAGGGTAGATGTAGTCTATATGGACTTCAGTAAAGCCTTTGATAAAGTTCTACATGATAGGCTGGAACTTAGATCACGTGGAATCCAGGGAGAGTTGGCCAATTGGATATACAATTGGCTTGATGGGAGGAAGCAGAGAGTAATGGTGAAGGACATTTGTTGGACTGGAGGGCGTAGTGTGCCTCAGGGGTTAGTGCTGAGCCCATTGCTATTTGTTATACGTATCAACAATTTGGATGAGAATATACAAGGCATGATTAGTAAGTTTGGAGATCATTCTAAAATGGGTGATATTATAGCAAGATCTTGATCAGCTGCAGAAGTGGCTGAGAAATGGCAAATGGATTTCAGTACAGATAAATGTGAGGTGTTGCATTTTGGAAAGTCAAATTAAGGTAGGACTTTTACATTTAATGGTCAGATCTTAGGGAGTATCGTGGAACAGAAGACCTTGGAGTTCGGGTGCATAGTTCTCTAAAGATGGAGTCAGAGGTAAGTAGGGCAATGAAGAAGGCTTTTTCATGCTGGCCTTCATCAGCCATTTGTACAGCATGTTGGTGAGGTCAGATCTGGAGTATTGTGTTCAGTTTTGATTGTCTTGCCATAGGAAAGATGTTATTAAACTGGAGAGAGTGCAGGGAGATTTACAAGGATGTTGCCAGGACTCAAAGGACTGAGTTATAGGGTGAAATTGGACAGACTAGGACTTTTTCCTTTGGAGCATAAGAGACTGAAAGGTGATGTTATAGAGGTGTATAGGATGATGAGACAGGGATAGAGTGTATGCACTCAGTCTTTTTCCCAGAGTTGGAGAATTGAGAACTAGAGGGCATAGATTTAAGTTAAGATGGGAAAAAATTAATAGGAACTTTTTTACATGAAGGGTGGTATGTATGTGGAATGAGTTGCTGGAGGAAGTAGTTGAGGCAAGGACATGGACAACATTTAAAACACATTTGGACAGATAAATGGATTGTAAAGGGTTATGAGCCAAATATAGATAAATAGGGTTAGCTTAAATGGCCATTTTGGTCAGCATGGACCAGTTTGGGCAGAAGGGTCAGTCTTCATGTTGTTAATTTTATGACTATGAAAACAGAAAATTCTGGAAGAACTTAGCAGGACTGACAGTATCTATGGAGAGGGAATAAAGCCAATATTGACTCTAGCTTAAACTTCATCAGAACTAAAGACAAAATAAGATTTATGCTATGAGGATAAAGATGGTTTGGGGGTGCTGTAATTGGACAAAGGAAATGTAAATAGTGATGATAAAGGCTGATAAAGATGCTAAATGTATCCATTAAGAGATGGGAATGTGTGAATGACAGAACAAAGGCACAGATTATCAAGGGACAACCGGAGGAATGTGGCAATTGGCCTGGGTTTGGCGGAAGGGGGAGGGGAGTGATGGTATAATTATTCTTACTTAAAACTTCCCCAGCAAACATACACAGACACAAAGTAGGCTCTGCAGAGGTTGGTTATTTAAAAAAAAACTTTATAAGAAAATAATAAAGTTTATAGAGTTCAATGTCATCAATCTGGAACTCCCTCTAAGGAAGATGGCCTGTGAAGCCCAGCAGGGTTTGGTGGTTCTCACCAGCAGAGTTTCTGCATGGATGAATATATAGATCTGAATCAATTATTTTTGTCTCAACTTTTCAAGTTTCTAAATGCTAGTTTTCAAAATTGAGAACCAGTCACAATAACCATGCCAGGGCACAGTGGTGAATATAGCACCTGTGTTGTGGGGGGCATTGGCCTCCCCAAAGTGCCAAGGGAAAGCAATCAGGTTGACACTGCCAAAGGTGGACCCTCTGGTAGCCTCACTTCTGAGATTCCCCTTAATGTGTGAAGGGGCCCTGATGATTATTCGGACAGGCAACGATTGTGCCTGCATTTGGGTGGGGGGTGCAGCAGACACTGTGAATTGGGTTTGAGACTGGGAGGGGGGGATCCTAATGCAAGTGAAAGATGGTTTAGTTCAGGTCATCCTGATGCCTGCATGGTGTCAGGATGAGGGTGGGGGAGTGCCCCAAGGTTGCCCCTTTGCATCTGGGTTTGAGGTGTTCTTGTCTGCCAAAGTCCCGATATCCATGGGCAGGGGGTGCAGGGCCTTTAATTTGTTATGTTACTGTGTTCTTAGCATTTTATTGCAAGATTTTTGAAAGGTGCAACTCCTGGGCATTGCCATCTTGGTAGTGCCAGCCTGGACCAAAGGCACTCACTAAGGGGCAAATGGGACAAAAAGACTGCCCACTGGGCATCAGACAGTGTCAAGAGGGCAGGGCCTGGGGGGAAATCAGTGGGGTGGGGTGGGATGGGACGGGACTGGGATTGGGGTGGGATGGGGGTTGGCCTGCTGGGAGAGTTTGAGGCTGCGGTGGAATGGGGGAAGTGGAGAGATCAAGGTGGGAAGGGAGGTGGGATTGAGGCTGGACTGGACACAGCTGGAGAAGGGGCAATGATTGGGCTGGGAGGTTTTCAGACTTTTGAATGGACCTACCTTGTATTAAGTTGATTTCTACACCCTAGTTATGACTGTAACATGACATTCTGCACTCTCATTTCCCTTCTCTATGTACGGTATGCTTTGTCTGTATAGCACACAAGAAACAATACTTCTCACTGTATACTAATACATGTGACAATAATAAATCAAATTCAATTGCAATATAGTTTTAGGTTTCCTGCCTCTTGGATGCATATTTATCTATAAATATCTTGTTACAGTCATCAGTTGTCCAATAGCTTTTAAACTGTCTCAAGTTACTTCACCTTGTCTAGGATAGTATTGACCTGAATATTTAACATTTTATCTGGTAGGACCAAAGAAGACATGATGAGACATTTTTTTGAGATTATTTTGAAGTATGATTTTTATTGTACTTAACCTAGTCTAAGAAAAATAGTAAAAATGCTCTGAGCTTCTCAGACACATATACAGCAATCACAGAGTGGGGATGATAGATAAAGTAATTTATAATTCATTAGAATTAAAGGAAAATACAGCTCTCGATAGCTTGTGAATTGATTGGTATCAGGCTGAATTTTGTGGACTTGCATCAATGCACCTTAAAGTTGCAATCAGATGATTTATCTGCGCTTCTGGACACATCAGGACTGAGTTATTTTTAAAATCCCTGTCTGAGGCACGCAGATAGTCAAAATCAACAGCAATGGTCCAGAGCTGACAAGTTGCATGGAGAGAGAAGGGACTAACTCAAAATCTTGTTCCTTCAGCATATCAATTGCTTGTCCTATTCTGCTGGGAAAGCAGGAGCTTAAAACACATAAAAGGTTGTCTTGTCACAAAACCTCTCTCCAACTGCACAATAGTCCAAATATGATCATGACTACTATATTTCTGTTACCTTGATTCATAAAATCCCCACATTGCAAAAGGAGGTCATTCAGCCATTTAAGTCTACACCGACAGCAATCCCACCTAGGATCCAACCCCTTAATCCCATGTATTTACCCTGACACTAAGGCGCAATTTAACATGGCCAATCTACCTAATCCAGATCTTTAAACTGTGGGAAGAAACAGCAGACAATGGGAGAATGTACAAACTTCACACAAGTTGAACCTGGGTCCTCGGCGCTGTCAGGCAGCAATGCTAACCACTGTGCCACCTTGTCACCTCCAATCCAAGATCCTGTCTGGGAATTCCTCTCTCAGTCAGGGTTCCATTGTCCAAGTCATTAGATGTAAAGATTTGTCTCTACCCAGTTGAGTACCCAAATGATTGCCTGGATGCTTTGCTGGTGTGGCTGAAATGCCTCCATTTCAATTATTTTGGAGTGAAGAAGCATGGAAATGTGCAGTCATTTTGACTGTGATCCTAAATGACTGGAATGTGGCTTTAGTCTCTTTTTTAAAATCAACTAGGGATTTCCAGTCAGTAAATTTCAAAAACATTATTTTGATATAAAGCCCATTTTCACAACCAAATAAAGGCACTTTTCATCCCATAATAAACTCATTAGGCTACGCTGCTGTTTTAGATTCACCAGCAAACAAAAGTAACTTCTTTGCCCTGTCAAGCCCCTTCAGAATTTTGTATGTTTCAATGAGATCATCTCTCAACTCTCCTAAACTCCAGAGAATATTGGCTCAATTTACTCAGCTTCTCATCAAAGGGCAGCCCTCCCAGAAGGAAGAAACAGTAAAATTTTGTAAATTAGTAATTTTGTTTGAAATTGGTATGATACAGATTAAAATGGAACTCCAGTAAGTCATTTCCAAGTTTTTCTTGAGCTTTAAAGCAGCTAAATTATTTCCCTACAAGTATATTCTTTAAATATGAAGAGCAAAATTGCACAAAGATGTGTAATTCCAGGTGTTGTTTTGCTAAAGTTCCGCACAGTTATAGCTATACTTGTTTATTCCTATATCTCTCTGAAATAAAAGTCAATATGCCATTGTTAGATTATGTTGCTATAGGATTGTATTCATGGGGAATAAATGGAGCTGGGCCTGAGGTATATCCTTGCTGAACTCCAGAGATAACGATGCAGGAAAAGAAGCAATTGCAGATGATTTTCTGGCTATCATCAGATGGACAAGATTGGAACCAGGCAATGCCAGTAGCATTGTGGCATGGTGGTTAACGTTACTGCCTCAGTGTCGGGAATGAAGTGGCGATGCTGGTGTTGGACTGGGGTAAACACAATAAGAATTCTCACAACACCAGATTAAAGTCCAACTGGTTTATTTCGTAGTAAACACCACCAGCTTTTGGAGCTTTGTTCTTTCGTCAAGTGAGTACGAATTTCAGTGTCGGGAACCCAGGTTCAATTCCAGCCTCCAGTGACCACTTGGGTGGAGTTTGCACATCCTCCCCTAATCTGCATGGGTTTCCTCCCTCACTCCAAAGATATGCAAGTTTAGTGGATTGGCTATGCTAAGTTGCCCCTTAGTGTCAGGAGGATAAGCAGGGTAAATGTATGGAGTTACAGGTCTGGTGGGATTGTTGCAGGCTCAATGGGCCTCTTTCTGCACTGTAGGGATTCTATGATTATTTTACCCAGCAGGACAACATTGGTGTGATCAGAAGCAGCAGAAAGGTCGAGAATGATCAATAGGGAGAGTCAGCTGCATAGGTTGTCCTTTGCGCTTTTGATGATCGGTAGGAACCAGGCTGGGTGTTTAACACGATCCATCCGTTGGGAAAATTCAGTAAATACTGGAGCAAGGTGCAGGCTGGAGGGAGGAAGCGAGCTCCAGTGGAGTGAGTGTTGGATTAGATGAAGTTTTAGCAAGAAGCAGTATTGGTTTCGCCGCCCCTCATCCCACGTGTGCGTTCGCTTCACTCCGGGATCGGCTCCCTGGCCCGGGGGAGGAGGGGGAACTAGGCACCGCGAATGGGGCGTCGAAAAGCCGATCCAGGCTGAGCAGTGGCTGGCGGAGCGGGGGAGGCGTGCGCAGGCGCAGTGCCGCGCGGTCCGGGAGGGTGGGGGCAGGGTTTGAATGAGGCCGAGGCCGTGCTCGAGCTGAGTCGGATCGCAGGAACCGCGGCAACATGCCGGTCTTCACAGGTAGGCCCGGCCTGAGCCGACCCCGCTCTTACTGCATTGCTTCAGGCGAGCGGGGAGCAGGAGTGCGCACTAGCTCTCGGGCTCCGCGTTCACCCTGGCCCTGCTGGTGTAACGGCGCTTTGTTCACTGTTAGCCTGCGGGCCCTGTGCGGACCGGGGGCCGAGGCCCAGCTCAGAGCAACTGATCGGTGGCTCCTTCCCTCCCGCCCCTGCCCCCTCTTCCCGCTGGCACTGAATCCGATTCAGTCGCTTTAATGCGGTGTGGTTTTTGGAGACTAATGTGGGAATTTGGCCTTCGAGTGTGTTTTTTATTGTATGTGGCTGAGCTGCTATACGTGCCCTTTGCAGAGTAGCTGCCACAATGATTGTGCAGAAAGCTGGGGCAGCTGCTGCTACTTACTGCCCCCTTCAGCTCTTCTGTCTGACTTTCAAACGTATTTTTCTGAAGCATTCGTTTTTAAATGTCTAAGCTGTTTGGTTCTTTTTTTCATTCGGTGGTTAATTAAAATCCATACTATACCTCAGTGAAGAGCGGCAATTGATTTTTTTTAAAATCTCAGGCTAAATGATCAGTGTGAAGTTTTTTTAGACCTGTTATTCTCTCTTTATAAAATATTTTAGTCTTGCAAAGTTATTTGCTGTGGATTGAAAGACACATATTGCAGAAAATACAAGTTTAAATAAATAGTCTGCACTTGCTTCAGAAAGATGTGCACCTGAGGTGGCTTGGCCATGCTAAATGTCCCTTGCTGTCCAAACATGTGTAGGTTAGATAGATTAGTTATGGTAAATGTGCAGGGTGATGGGGATATTGCAGGGGAAAGGGTGGATTTGGGTAAAATACTGTTTCGGAGAGTTGGTGCAATTGGCTAATTGGCATCCTACTCTGTAGAGATTCTGTGGTTCTATCTACACTTTAAACCTATATTTGTCTTCTGTTTGTTATATGGACACCTGAATGCAAGGAACTGGAGTAGACCATTTGGCCAAGGGTGCCAGATCTACTGTTCATTGTGATCATAGCCTAGATCTTGGACTTCAACTCTGCTTTCTTGCCTATTCCCCACATCCTGTTTATCCCAGCTTTAAATGCAGTCAATGATAGAGCAAGTACAAGCTCATGGAGCAAAAAATTTTCAAAGATTCACAACTCTTGAGTGAACTAATTTCTCCTCATCCCAGTCGCTAATGATTGCTCTCTTATCTTGAAACTTTGCCACTATGTTTTGATTCCAAACAATCTCTTGATATTAACCTACAGTCTCTTGCTACTAACACTATAAAACCCCTTCAAAATTTTGAATGTTTCAATGAGATCCCCTTCATTCTTCTAAACGCCAGAGAAAATAACCCACTTTACTTGCCTGTAATCATAGGACAACTCCATTGTCCCTGAGACTAATTCTATCTGCCTTCACTGCACTGCTTTCAATGCAATCTTTTTATAAAATGTGAAATCAAAACTGTGTACGCTATTCCAGATGTGTGATGATTCAGAGAACAATATTTTTTGAGAATATCTAGTTCATAATTCATTTTTAGAATACAATTTATTCTGAATTAAAGTTTGAACTATAGACAAATGGGGGCATGTGGTTAAGAAATAGGAGATATCTCAAGTGGATATGCTTCAAAACAAGGTTGGAGTTCATTACAGCTAAAAGTTAACTTGCATTTAATTTAAGCAATAAATTACCTATCTCTGGTCAGAATGGAGCCGTATGGTCTACCCTTACTTCAGTAAATTTTACACTTCTAATTTTCACCTAAGATAAACATAGCTTTACTTTTAATGGTAATGCCAAGATGTTTTAATTGCTTAAGTTGTTTATGTAGTTGCCAAATGAAAAGAACTTGAAAGCTGGTTGTGAAGAAAAATCCTTCGGTAGGGACATACATTCTGGACAGCTACTCATAAACTCAGTCAGCAATACAAATTATTCATTTGCATTACAGAATTAAAGAGTTATGTTGAGGATAAAATAATTTGTTTACATTGAAACCGTTCCAAAGCATGCCACATTGTCATAGGGCAGTGGGGTTAAAATGTTCGTTTAATTCATCTGGATATCAGTTGGAGAGCACTTAGGAGACAGTGATAATTGTATCAGCGGGTTTAGGATAAAGTAGAAAAGGACAGTAGAAATCCAGAGTAAAAGTAATTAATCGGAAATTTGACTTCAATAGGGTAAAAATGGAGCTGGGTCAGAAAGACTGGAACAAAATGTGAGAAAATCTGCAGCTGAATGATGGGCTGCCTTTAAAAAAAATGTTTCACGTACAGTCAAGGTATATTCTGTCAAAAGAGAAAGATTGGGCAAACAAATCTAGAGCTTCCAAGATGGAAAAGGAGATAGAAATTAGGATTAAAAAGTGAGTTTGATAGGTGCCAAGTGGAAAACGCAACTGAGAACCTAGCAGAATACAGTTGGTTTAGAGGGTAGTGGGAAAGCATATTAGTGAGGTGAGAGAAAGGACAAACAGCCAAAATAAAGTGGAATCCTGAAGTCAAAAGATTGTAAAGATAAACCCAGTAATTACAAATCAGTCAATTTAATTTTAGTAATGGGCTAACTTGCTAGACTTTGTTTTGAAGATGTAACACAGGGTTGATGAGGATAATGTTGTTGATGTGCACGTGGACTTAATGAAGGCATGTGATACAGTAATATAACAGGCTTGTGCAAAAATGTATAAATGGCATGAAAGGTACAGTAGCAATATGGATACAAAATTGACTGAGTCATAGGAAATAGTAATGGTTAAAGGTTTTTCAGGCTGGAGGAAAGTTTTTGTAATGGAGTCCCCCAAACATCAAGATCGGGACTTTTATGTTTTCTGATATATATATATATAATAGTGATCTGGATTTTGGTGCGCAGAGAATTCAACATTTGTGGATGATACAAAACTTGGAAGCATCGTAAACTTGGGAGAATATTGTGTGGAATAGTATGGAACTTCAAAAATTCATAGGCAAATTGGTGGAATGGGCAGACAGATAGCAGAAGAAAGTGAAGAAATATGAGGCTTTGCGTTTTGGTAGGCACAGCAGAAGGGGCACAGTGAGCTGCGAAGGATCCTGCGTATATACGTACATAGATCTTGAAGCCGGCAGGATAGATGGAGACAGCAATTAAAGCATGCAATGTCTTGGGTTTTATTAATAGTGCTGTGCAGTACAAGAGCAAGGAAGTTATGCTGAACTTGCATAAGATACTAATTGATGTTAGTTGGAGTATTATATACAGTTTTGGGTTTCACAGAATAGGAAGGATGTGAACACATTGGCAAGATTGCTGAAGTGGTTCCAGCGATGAGAAACTTCAGTTATGAAGATCAACTGGAGAGGTTCTCGTTGGAGGGGAAAAGGCCAAGATGTCATTGAGTTGCTCACAAATGTGAAGGGCTTGATAGAGTAGATGGGGACAAAGGCCCCACTTCTTTTTTCATACTTGTGCAAGAGAGCACAGACTTAAAATAATTTACAAAAGAAGCAAATGTGTCATCAAATCTTTCGTGCAATGAATGACTCAAGTCTGGAACGCACTGCTTGGAAGTATGGTGGAAACGAGTTCATTCAGAATGGCATTGGAAAAGGGCAGGAGAATGACACTCGCGTTTGGTCTTTTATAGATGTGATGCCGACATGATGGTCTCAATGATCACCTGTGCCATAACAGTTTTGTGATTCTTCTGAGAAACCAGGCAGTTGTAGTTTCCCTTGGGTTGAGGGAGCTGACAGACCTGCCTATTAAGTACAGAAAATGTTAACTTTATTATCCACTGCACAGAATACAAGTGGAACTTAAGATCAGTTTGGATTTTGAGGGGGAAAAGTAGCTAAAGTACTGCATTGGTCCTTATGGCAGAAAACAATCAGTTGAGTTAGCTTGGAAGCTCTGAGAAGCTCTGATTATTATCTTCAGTCTATATAACAGAGTCTTCAGTCTATCATTGATGAAGACAGACATCTTGCCGGGGCCATCCCCACTTCTTGCCTTCAAATAAGCACACAACCTCAAACAGACCATTGTTTGCAGCAAACTACCCAGCCTTCAGGAGAACAGTGACCACAACACCACACAACCCTACCACATCAATCTCTGCAAGACGTGCCAGATTATCGACATCTTGTAGTTCGGCCAACGTTGCCTAATACGCTGCAGGTAAGGATGTCCCGAAGCGTGGTACATTGGGGACACCATGCAGACGCCATGTCAATGGATGAATGAATATTGCTCGACAATCACCCCTTCCTGTTGGCGAATACGTCAGCAGGCATTTGGCCTCTGATCTTGGGGTAAGCGTTTTCCAAGGCAGCCTTCACGACATATGGCAGTGCAGGGTTGCTGAGCAGAGACTGATAGCCAAGTTCCGCACGTGAGTACGTCCTCGACTGGGATCTTAGGTTCATGTCACATTATCTGACTTCCCTGAACTTGCAACATCTCACTTACTGTCCTGTCTGGAGACAATACACATCTCTTTAACCTATGCCTAATGCTATCTCCACTCACATTGTCTGCATCTTTAAGACTTGATTAGCACATTAGCTGTAAAGACTCACATTCTAATCAGTATTCTGTAAACTCTGTGTACATTTATAAGCCCTTCTTTGATCAAAACTTTCCACACACCTGACAAAGGAGCAACGTTTCTGAAAGCTTGTGGGTTTACTATCAGATAAACTGGTTGGACTTTAACCTCGTTGTGAGACTTCTTACTATTTACAGAATCAGGAAGACCACCTCTCTTTTCATCCTAAGGAAATGTATATCAATAAAGGTGTATGTTAATCAGTATGCAAATCGAGGTTGGAAATGTATTTATGAATAATAACAATAGTAAGTTGAGAAAGAGAACCAAGAATAAATCCTTGGATGGCTTGGGTGAATGCATAGGGATTGAAGAAGGAACCATTGGGAATGTGCTAGCTGCTCTGGAACAAGTAGGGTTTGTGGAACCATTTGAGGACATTGGGAGAGGATGGTATAAAGTTACCATCATTCATGGCAAGGCCAAAAAAGAATGATGCTTCATGATCACAATAATTAGGAATGTCAACACCAATGCCAAGGAATGGTGTTAAAACAGAATAAGCTGGATAAACTCAGCAGGTCTGACTGACAGCATCTATGGAGATGTAGTAAGGTCATTTAGACCCGGAACATTAACTTTTTCTTTCCAGAGATGCTGTCAGACGTCCTCAAGAGAGGCTAAAATTAGGAGATGCTCTTTAAAGAATAAGAGGGCAACTTTTAAGACAGATGGGGAGAATTTATTTTCTCTTGAGAGTTGTTAGTTGAATTCTCTTCCCCAGAAAGTAATGCATGCTGGGCCTTTAAGTTTATTCAAGGCAGAATTAGATTTTTGATAGACAAAGGAGTGAAGGGTTGTGTGTGGCAAGCAGGAAAGTGAAGTTAAGACTACAAACATGATCGTATTGAATGGCAGAGTGGGTTCAAAAAAACAAATAATGTTCTCCTGTTCCTAAGTCCAATGTTCTGATGTAGCAAGTCATATCGTGACTCTTTGTGACTATGATATTAAACAAAATTTCACACGGAACCACGAGTATAGAGATGTAGAGGGGGTGTGGGGGCATACCCCTTTTTATTGATCTACCATTTCCTTAGGATGAAAGAGAGGCTGTCTTCCTGATTCTGTAAATAGTAAGAAGTCTCACAACACCAGGTTAGAGTCCAAGGATTGGACTTCAATCTGGTGTTGTGAGACTTCTTACTGTTTACCCCAGTCCAAAGCCGGCGTCTCCACATCTGTAAATAGACCATAAGCCTTTTAACCACTTAACTTCTCATACAAAGTGCAGTACTGTCCCTCAATACTGCACAAATAGAGGGGATGGGAGGTACTAAATTGGTACCTTGAATACTACATTTGATTCTGCTCATTAGATCCACACATTCAGACCTTCTAAGCAATTATATGAATTGCTTTCACTTATAAGCTAAACAACATGGTCTCTTCAGTCTTGAATGCAGGTAAATGAGGGAAGGGGATCTTTGAAGAAAGCAAGATACTAAATGAATTAAAACTGGTTACTCCTGGTGAAAGGGTGCAAACAAGTTAAAGGCAAGTTTAGGACCAATATCACAATGTGTTCTTCAATAAAATGGTTGATGCCTGAGATAGCCTTCGTATCAAGTTAACGGAAGCAAAAAATCTTGTTAATCCCGAGGCAGTATATGTGTTGGCTTTGTCGGTATTTCAGAAATTTATGTCAAATAAATGTGCTGGACACTTTAATATTGCTTAAAAGCAATATATGTCTGTTATTCAGTATGACATTTGTGCATCACTGTTTCTAGCAGGAGAAAATAAACCTTTGCTTGCAGGAATGCCTGAAGACTAAAGTTCAGACATGCTATACTATATGAACTCAAATTTGGTGGTGAATAAACAAGACTTTTTGTCTGCTTTCCAGTAAATGTCAAGTGGGGGAAGGAGAAATTTGACGGATTGGAGTTGAACACTGATGATCCACCTGTAGTTTTCAAGGCACAGTTATTTGCATTAACTGGAGTTCAGCCTGAAAGACAGAAGGTTATGATTAAAGGAGGCACACTAAAGGTAATGTTTTGCACTGAGAATGCTATATTGAGTAGTGTTATCAAAGCTCTTTTTATGCTTTGTGGCTTTTTTTGTGTGAGGGTGAATCATATTTTTATGTTTTCTCTTATTCCTTTCCATCTGAACCCCAGCAAACAGATCAGTAACATGTCCAGGAATTATCAAAGACTAACAGTCTCCTTGCTTATGCTTACCTTATCACTCTCTTATAACTTCCTAGAATCATATCATTATGTTGAAGGACTGTGTACTTAATCATCTTTTATTGAATTCTTTGTTCTTGCCTTTACTGCCTTGCCTTAGTAGAATAAACATTTCAATTAAATGTCCCATATTTCCATCAGATGCACTTTGCTCTGTATATTGGCTCAACAAGGTTAATAGGTTTCGTTGGGGTGGCACAGTGGTTAGCACTGCTGCTTCACAATGCCAGGGCCTAGGTTCGACACCAGTCTTGGCCAACTGTGCTACATTCTCCCTGTGTTTGCATGGGTTTCCTCCAGATGTTCCAGTTTCCTTCCAGTCCAAAGATGTGCAAGGTAAGTGGATTGGCCATGCTAAATTTCTATTTAGTGTCCCAAGATATGTAGGTTATGGGGATTAACAGGGTAAATATGTAGGGTGATAGGGATAGGCCAAGAATGGGCTTGGGTAAGATGCTCAGTTGGAGAGTTGGTACATACTTAATAGGTTGAATGGCCTTCTGTACTGTAGGGATTCTTTGATTCATTTTTTTTTTGATGTGAAGCCGGTGCCAGTATTTTATGACAAATTCAATATCATTGATCTGTAGGATTAATCAAGAAAAAATACTTCAAATATGAACTCTTTGCAAGATTGCCGTTTAATATGTAATTTTCCCCATCAGTAAACAAATACTGCATACCACCCTGCAGTCTTATTTGTTCATAAGATGAATCCTAAATTTTGTCCTAAAAACGGAGAGACACAAATAAGGCCAGTTTTATATTTTTGAGATTAAAATTGTCTTTGTGTTGAATGACATTCGCATCTAAATTTTTAAATCTGACCTTTCTCATTTCAATCAGTACTTTCCTAATTAATCTATTTCTTCTGTACTGATGTTTAAATGTTGTTTCCTTCCTGACTTTAAACTTCATTACTTCCCTACATCTAATCTGCTGAATGGATGCTCATTTGAAGTCAGGGAACTTCAAATGAAACATTGTAATTTAAATAGAGTAGCAAATGATGGGGAATATAATCCTGTATGGCCACTGTTTTTGAATAATTTGCTCAACCATGAGAGTAACTGGAAAGAACACAGACGGATTAGCTTTATGATGCTGCTTCGGAGTAGCTCGTTTAGTTTGTTACTCTTGTATAAGCTGAACACTTCCCTTATTTTTAGCTCTAATCAGGAATGGAAGTTTCTCAAATTGTCCATTAGTGTATGCATGATTAATTTCCTGCTTTCATAGACCTGCAGACTTCACTCGTTTATGTCCCCAATAACTAAATGCCCCAAGTATATGTCAGCAATACCTAACCATTGGCCAGTTACGCAGATATATTCTGTTACATCTTCATTGCAACTTTGGAGTAGCCAGCCTATTTGAAAGTAAACTCTTTAACATATTGAGAATCTGTTGCTATAGCACGGTTGCCTCCCAAATTGTGTATCTTGTCCCGTGATCTTTTTCCAAATGACAATTATTATTTTTCACCTGACGTAATTGCTTGAAATTCATCAAAATGGCTTACTTTGATAACCTTTTGAAAATTTAACCAGCTATTTGAAATTTACTTAGCAATATTTCTTGATGACCAAACTTTATTTTTTATTTTTTAGGATGATGAATGGGGCAATATTAAGATAAAAAGTGTAAGTAGTATGAAAAACTATTGTAATATAATGCATTAATGTTACAAAATTATATTGCATTAACATATTTATTATGAAATATTTTAATCTTTGTCTTTGTTTAAAACAGTAAATAGTTGTCAGCTTAGTGGTTTGAAATTAAAAGTTCAGTTGCCATAAAATTGTCAGATTGAATTATTTAAAAGAAAGTTAATTCTTGGGGTGTTGCCATTGCTGGTGATGTCAGCATTTTCAAGTTGAAACTTGAAAATGTGGTAACAAGCCTTTTCCTTGAACTGCTGCAGCCTACATGGTGAAGTTGCTTCCATACTACATGTCGTAGCAAGCTCCAGGAGCTTGATCTAGTGACTGAAGAACAGCAATATCTGTATTTATGAAGCGCCTTCAATGTGGCAATACCTCCTAAGGTGCTCCGCAAGAGCATTAGAAATCTAAGTTTGACACCAAGCCACATGAGATATTGGGGTGAATGAAAAAGCAGGTTTTAAGGAGTGTTAAAAGGAACAAAAAGCATTTTGAGGCTGAAATCAATGCTGAGTGGGTTACTGCGCACGTGCTGAGATTGGCGCACGTGCAGTGGCCCTGCACTACTAGCCTCCTGATTTGTTGGTCAACTGTGTAATACCCAACTACCCTGCACCATCGCTGGCTTCTCTCCTTGCCCCACCGATCTCAATTGCAGAGTGGCTGTGGAACCTTCACCCCCACTAATCACCTTCTAGGCCCTGCCCCTTGGCACTATGATGCACTGTGGGCATTGGCACTTCACCTCTTGGGCCATACTAGGAGGCCCAAATTAGCACCTTGACAGTGCTGATGTCCAGGGGCATCCCTCCCACACTGCCCGAGCCTCTATGGGGCCTCGATTGCCCCCACCACTCCAATGGGGTTGGGCCGCTAGATCCTTGAAAGTGGAGAACTACTGTAAACTCTGCTGGAGTGAAATACTCCTAGTGGGGTGGGAGAGGCTAGCGGGCCCTAAGATCTCATTCTGGGCCAGCTATTCATATTTAAATAATATTGAAATGAGCTTTTGAAGGGTTATTGCCAGAAATCTGCTGCTGGTGGAGGCACTTAAGCCGGATGCCCAGCGTGGATCGCACTAACTCGGCCCTGCTGCAGTCTCCCAGCCTGCTGCACTAATAAATTAATAAATTAGTGCAGCAGGATGGGAGAATCACCCCCCCCACACAATCATCTCTCCTTGTTGCAGTAATTAATTCCTTAATAGTGTCAAACAACCTCCCTTTTTATACCGTTTTCTGATTTGCCTAAAAATCCATACCCAGGAATGTTAAGTTGCTAATCTTGCCTTTTCTTCGACCTTTTTTTTTAAAATTAATTTGTGGGATGTAGGCATCGCTGACTGGTCAGAATTTATTACCCATCTCTAGTTGCCTTAGGGCAGTTGAGAATCGACCACATTGCTTTGGATGGCAAATTTTCTTCCCTTAACGGTATTAGTGAACCATATGGTTTTTAAGGATATACTTGAACTCAGTGATTTGCTTCCTTACTGTGTTCCTCTTAATCTTCCTCATTTTGGCTCCGAATGAATTTCAAAAACACTGTGCTATGTTTTTCCTCCTTCCTACACTAAAGAATTAATCACATTTTAAATGTACTTGTTTGGTTGTAAAATGCTTTGACATCCAGTGACCCTAAAAAGCACTATTTAAATGTAGCTCTTTTTTTTCCCCTATACTCTCACTGTAAGGAAATTCAGAATCTTGCTCCTGATTCACTTTTCTAAAAAATTTAAAACTACATAATTCGTTGTATTCTGTCTTTAATTCCTCTCAATTTTCAAGATTTTAAAATGTAGCTTTTATATTACTTCATCACCATTTGCCTTTTTTACTATTCTCAGTTTTTATAGTGTCCCTATGTCTTTTCTTCTGTTACTTTAATTTTAAAAATTATGCTTGTCCAACATCAGATGTAAATGACCTCTAAAGGAGCATGAAAAATTTGGTGTATTTGCTGGGATGTGAAAGACTGCCTAACTACAAATATTTAGAACATAGAACATAGAACAATACAGCACAGAACAGGCTCTTCGGCCTTCGATGTTGTGCCGACCAAAATAAAAAGCAATGCCCCTCCAAACTAAACCATTCCCTTCTCTTCCATATACTTATCAACTAACCTCTTAAACGCCACCAAACTTGGCGCATCTACAACAGCTGCAGGCAGGGCATTCCACTCCCTAATCACTCTTTGAGTAAAGAATTTGTAATTAAAAATTACAGGGGATGACTTTGCTAATGATGGGGTCAGCAGAGGCATTGCCTGAAGAACCAGTTGTGCGTCCAACCTTTATGGAAGACATGACAGAAGAGCAACTAGCTTCAGCTGTAAGTATTTTCAAAAATAACATTACTTCTGCAACAGCATACTTGTGTCATTGGTGGATCTATGATGTAGTTCAAGTGTGCACCGGCTTTAATATTAGTAGTTTGGGGGCCAAGGATATTTAACATCATGGTTGGAGCCTCAATAACATGGAAAGTTGAAGGATAAGGCCCGAGTCCTCAGCATTAACAATATTACATGAAGAGGCATATATAGAACATAGAACATTACAGCACAGAACAGGCCCTTCGGCCTTCGATGTTGCGCCGACCAATATATGCTTGTGCATGGATTGATGTTCTGACTACATGGCAGTTCCTTGACCTTTTTATTTACAAACCCATCAAAGATGGATTCCTGTGTGAACATTTTCTGGTTAGATTGGTCTCTTACTTTGGCCTCTTAAAGTTGATTATCTCTGGGCATTGTGAAAAGAGCAGGAAGAAGGGTTTATGTGGCTCTTAGCTGTATGCAAAGTTTATATATCTGTAGCAAAAGTGGAAAAAATTGCATTTAAAACCAAACTTTCTGATTCATTGAAATTTTTATGGGCTGTATTTATTCTGTACAACATGGTGAGTGTAATACTCCTGGCAATTATGTATTGCGGTAAAATTTGTCATTTGAATATGATTGGCTCTGATAAAGAAGATTTTGATACATGAATTTGATTGAATATTTTGAGATTAATAGGTTGATGCTTTGCAATCTGACAGTAGGAACGCCATAGTATAACATCAGATGCATGTGTATTATTCATATCTGTTAAACGTATTGCAATCATTGAACCCATTCCCCATTGAACAATCAACGGGGAATTTTTAAATTTCCTATCTTAATATTTTGTAGAACTAACATTATGGAAATAAAACCTGTGAGGCATCTCTGTGTTATGCTGTATCAACATGAATTCTGGGATCTTGCTATAAATGACTAACTATTATGTTTTCTTTTGTTGCCAGATGGATCTTCCATGTGGGCTCACCAATCTTGGAAACACTTGCTACATGAATGCTACAGTTCAGTGTCTACGTTCAGTGCCTGAACTCAGGGAAACCCTGAAAAAGTAGGTAGCCTTTAGGTTTGCTGGTGGGCAGTTACAATATTGCTTCTATTTTTACAATACTTCAAAACATAGTGACTAGGAAATTAATGAATCAAATAAAGCAGTTGTAATAATCTGAAATGTCAGTTGTTGATGGTAATTAGGAACATATTGCAGAAGGTTATAAAAGAGACTGAATTGTTTATTAGTTTAATTTTTTATTGGAGTTCTTGAGGAAGTGACTAGTGCGGCAGATAGAGGGGAACCGGTGGATGTGGTGTTTTTGGATTTCCAAAAGGCGTTTGATAAGGTGCCTCAAAAGATTGCTGCAGAAGATTAGGGTGCAGGGAGTTAGGGTAGGGTGTTAGACTGGATAGAGGATTGGTTGTCTAATAGGAAGCAGAGGGTAGGTATTAATGGGTGCTATTCTGGCAGGCGGAGTGCCTCAGGGTTCAGTGCTGGGACCTCAACTATTTACCATTTACATAGACGATCTGGAGGAAGGGGCTGAGTACAGGGTGACAAAATTTGCTGATAACACAAAGATAAGTGGAAAAGCAAATTTTCCCCTTCATGTGGAGGGTGTGGAAAGCCTGCAGAGGGATTTGGATAGGTTGAGTGAGTGGGCGAGGACCTGGCAGAAGGAGTATAATGTTAGCAAGTGTGAAGTTATCCACTTCGGTAGGAACAATGGTAGGAAGGATTACTGTGGCGAAAAGCTGCAGCATGCGACGGTGCAGAGGGACCTAGGGGTCCTCGTGCATGTATTGCAAAAACACAGTCTGCAGTTGCAGCGGGTGATTAAGAAGGCGAATGCGATGTTGGCCTTTATAGCTAAGGGGATAGAATATAAAAGTAGGGAGGTACTTTTGCAGCTGTATAGGATACTGGTGAGGCTGCAGCTGGAGTACTGTGTGCAGTTTTGGTTGCCGCATTCAAGGAAAGATATATTGGCCTTGGACGGGGTGCAAAGAAGGTTCACTAGACTGATACCAGAGATGAGGGCGTTGGATTATGAGGAGAGACTGAATAGGCTAGGTTTGTACTCGTTAGAGTTTAGAAGGCTGAGAGGGGATCTTATAGAGACGTATGAAGGGGATGGATAGACTAGAGGTTGAGAGACTCTTTCCGCTTAGAGGTAGCAGAACTAGAGGGCAAAGCCTCAAGATTAGGGGGGTGCGGTTCAGATCAGAGTTGCGGAGGAGTTTCTTCACGTGAAGAGTGGTGAATCTTTGGAATTCTCTGCCTGATGAGGTGTTGGAGGCTTCCTCGCTGAATATGTTCAAGTTAAGAGTAGATAGGTTTTTGATTGACAAGGGAATTAAGGGTTACGGGGAGAAAGCGGGAAAGAGGTACTGAACCACCAGAGATCAGCCATGATCTTATTGAATGGTGGGGCAGGCTCAAGGGCCTGGATGGCCTACTCCTGCTCCTATGTCTTATGTTCTTATGTTTCTCACTAACTCATGTCCACACTTGCACATCCAGTTGCTGCAGAGTACAGATTAGTGTGATTTCAAATGCCTTTCTTAATTGTATAAAGTTCTGAAATGGAGGAAGATAAGTAAAAAGCTTTTTTCTGTGATGCATTGTGCATTTAGAACATTTAAAATAATTTAAAATAAGTTATATAGCTAACTGATTTCATGGAAATATGATTTGCAAGTACCTCACATGCCATTGTAATATGTTTAAATGGCAAAGTTGCCATTTAAAAAAAATCTAAAACATTTAGCTATCTACGTTAATGAGAAGATATATACTAAAAATCTGTAATGGAGAGCATGTAAAATTTTATGCAGTGCCTGAATACATTGAAAGCAAACAAATAATTCTTGCTCCAAATTAACAAATATCTTAAAAAACACAATCTATGTGCATTTCTGTCCAATTTATTGAAAATATTTTCTCAAATGTTCTAGGTTTAAAGGTGCCTTGAGAACTTCAGTAGCTATGACTCCACCACAGTATATAACAGCAGGTGAGTACTGTCTTATTTTATAAATGTTTTTGATTGCTTCAATTTATCCTATTCTGTTTTCCCTCTCTGTGAGACAGCAGGAAAAAGTTACATCACTCCTGATCACTGGGTAAATATATGTATTTTGTGACTGAGTCATGATGACCAAGAGGAACCAAGCCATGATTTTTTTTTTGTCACTTAAACTGAAGATTCACTATTGAACTTGGCCTTCTGAGCTGGAAAGGTGGGATGCATCAATCATAACACACTATTTTGATTTGTCTAACAATGTTTGCTGGCAAGTGTGTAAAATGTGTATTGGAATTGGTTGTAATGGCTCCTGCTAGCCCTCATAACAAACAGAAATTGATTTAACAGGATAGAGAATCACTGCTATCCATGGAACCATGCTACTTCATCTTGAGCTGTGTACAAAAACAATTTCTTGGCAATTATTCACCGAACTATGGCATTTGCTGTGATTGTTTATTAAGGGTAGGGCACAGAAGCAGGCCCTGCTTCAGCCTCAGCTAGCCAGGGATCAAATTCCATGCCGCTGATATTAATCTGATCCATCAAACAATCAACTAACTGTGTAATTTTTTTTATGTTGCACTCTATATACTTGTGTATGTGCACACTTTTCTGTGTCATGGTTCATTTATGATTTTCATCAACACTCGCAATGTAAAATGTCTCTAAGCATAATGGCTATCCCTTTTATATATAAATAATTAACTATCTTGGTGTAGATGTATGCCTTTGTCTTGATGGTGTTGTAAAGCTTTCCCACCATATTACTGAGATAAGAATGTGGCTGAACTCTTAGCTGACTGCCAACATGTTCCCAGCCCTGATTGTTCAAAATCAATTGCTTGCTTCGTATTCCAAACTGATGCTTCTAAATCATTGCCCACCCCCCGCACTTGACAAAAATTCTTCAACCATCAACTCCAGGCTATGTTGTTTTCAAATTTTATTTGCATCTATTTGAAACTCCAGTCTTTTTTTTTCCCTCCCTTAAGCTCAATTACATCCTTTAATTTATCAAGGACGATATGATGACAGATCCACTGACAGCAATAGAAATGATAAATTTTAACATGTTTGTGTTTATTACAGCTTTTCGAGATTTGTTTGATTCAATGGATAAAACATCCTCTAGCATTCCACCAATAATTCTACTTCAGTTTCTTCACATGGCTTTCCCACAGTTTGCAGAAAAGGGAGATCAAGGACAATATCTTCAGCAGGTTAGTTAATTTAAAGAAAATTAAATGTTTTCTGCTATTGATCCTCATCCTGACAAAAGTAGAATATAAAAACTTTTTTACCTTAGTGAGATAACTAAATTCTGATAGGATATTAAGCAATCATATTTGATTCTTGTCTATCTGGTCTGGAAGATTAGCTGCCTTTTTCTTTCGACCTCTAATTATGATGGGCTGTAATCCCTCCTGGTGATTATAATTTAAATTGTATTGAAATGTCAATAATCTAACTAAACAGATCTTCTTTCCTCCACACTGGTGACAGTTGTATGGTAATCTGCTTCGCTACTATGTTTTGTGTTGGAAGTAGGTCAGGAGCATAGAAACAGGAATAAGCCATTCAAACCCTTGACCATACTTTGTTATTCAGTTAGATCATGGCTGATATATATCTAAATACTCTTTGTGTGGCTTGATTCTATATCCCTTAATATCGCAACACAGCAATCTATTGATTTCATGTGTCAAATTATCTATTGACTCAACCTTAATTTTTTTTGGAGAAAAGTTCCCAATTTCTAATACCTAATCTGTGAAGAAGTGTTCTCTGACATTACCCCTGTATGCCATAGCTCCAATTTAAGTTGTGCCCCCGTTTTCTTCCCTATCAAAGGAAATATTTTCTTCCATCCAGCCTATTGATTCCTTTTAATCAATTAAATTGCCCCCATCTCCTACACACAAGGGAATATAAGACTTGTCTGTATAATTGGTTCTCATAATTTAACCCTTTTAATCTCAGTATCATTCTGGTAAATCTACATTTCACCCTCACCAAGGCCAAAATATCCTTTCTGCATTATGGTGTGTAGAACTTGACACAATAATCTAAACTGGGTATAACCAGAGGTTTACTCAACTAATAACTTCTTTTTCACTAAGATCAACATTTAATTGGCCTTTTTAATTATCATAGAATTGAAGAATCCCTGTAGTGCAGAAGAAGTCCATTCAACCCATCAAATCTGCACTGATGCTAATCCCTCTAATCCATCACATCCCTGGATGTGAAGGGTTAATTTAGCATATCCAGTCAAACTAATCTGCACATCTTTGGATTGTGGGAGGAAACTGGAGCACCTGAAGGAAACTCATGCAAACACAAGGGGAATGTGCAAATACCACACAGATAGTGACCTAAGCCAGGGATCAATCCCTGGTCCCTGCAGGTATGAGGCAGCAGTGCTAACCACTGTGCTGCCCCACCATGTATTTGTCTATTATCTTTGATTTCTGCACCTCTCCACACAAAAAGCAGTAGAAACCTGGAATTTTCCCTGGGTCAGTAGAAAATTTGAAGCCTGAAATTAATAAATTGTTTAGAGAGATTCAGAGCTGTGGAACCAAGCCAGGTAAATGGCATTAAGATATAGAATAGCCATAATCTAATTGAATAATAAAACAGTCAAGGGGTTGAGTAGTCCTGTTTTCACGTTAAGGGCAGTACTAACCTTAATCTCTTTGCTGTGTCACAATTCCTAATTAGCATCACACCCTCATCACACCCACACGCACCACCACTGTCCCCCAACCCCCTAAATTCCGTGCCTTTGTAACTTTCTGCCTTCATTGACACTATCTACTAAGGCACCTAACTTGGTGTCATTGGCCAACTTGGATACATGGTTGTCTATTCCTCAAGCAAGATCTTTTTTGAAAATACTGAAAAATTATGACATCAATCCAGATTCCCGAGAGTCGCCACTAATCATGTACTGCCAGCCAGAATAATACCCATCATCCTGACTCTGCGTCCCATATCTATTAACCAATTTAGGAACCATATCAATGGGATGTTTCCACTTGCATATACTGCAATTTCTGTTAACTGTTTGTGGTGTGGAACCTTATTGAGTGTCTTCTGGAAGTTCATATCATTAACGCGCTTAGATATTGCGGATGTGGTCCCTATTTTCAAGAAAGGGAACAGGGATAGTCCAGGAAATTACCGACCGGTGAGTCTGACCTCAGTGGTTGGTAAGCTGATGGAGAGGCTTCTGAGGGACAAGATTTACGAGCATTTGGAGAAGTTTAGGTTGATTAGAAATAGTCAACATGGTTTTGTAAAAGGCAGGTCATGCCTTACGAGCTTAATTGAGTTCTTCGAAAATGTGACTGAACACATTGACGAAGGAAGAGCAGTGGACGTGGTGTACATGGACTTCAGCAAGGCATTTGACAAGGTCCCACATGCAAGACTTCTTGAGAAGGTGAGAGGCCATGGGATCCAAGGGGCTTTGGCCTTGTGGATCCAGAACTGGCTTGCCTGCAGAAGGCAGAGGGTGGTTGTGGATGGCTCTTTTTCTGCATGGAGGTCGGTCACCAGTGGAGTGCCCCAGGGATCTGTTCTAGGACCCTTGCTGTTTGTCATTTTCATAAATGACCTGGATGAGGAAGTGGAGGGATGGGTGAGTAAGTTCGCCGATGACACGAAGGTCGGTGGTGTTGTGGATGGTCTGGAGGGATGTCAGAAGTTGCAGCACGACATCGACAGGATGCAAGACTGGGCGGAGAAGTGGCAGATGGACTTCAACGCGGATAAATGTGTTGTGGTCCATTTTGGCAGATCCAACGGGTTGAATGAGTACACTATCAAAGGTAGGAGTCTTAGCTGTGTGGAAGAGCAGAGGGATCTTGGGGTCCGGGTCCATAAGACTCTCAAATCGGCCTCCCAGGTGGAGGATGTGGTTAAGAAAGCTTACGGTGTACTGGCCTTCATTCATCGAGGGATTGAGTTCAGGAGTCAGGAGGTAATGCTGCAGCTTTATAGGACCCTTGTCAGACCACACTTGGAGTACTGTGCGCAGTTCTGGTCGCCTCACTATAGGAAGGACGTGGAAGCTATTGAAAGGGTGCAGAGGAGATTTACAAGGATGTTGCCTGGATTGGGAGGCATGCCTTATGAAGACAGGTTGAGGGAGCTGGGACTGTTCTCCCTGGAGAGACGAAGGTTGAGAGGCGACCTGATAGAGGTTTACAAGATGTTGAGAGGAATAGATAGGGTGGACTCTCAGAGACTATTTCCCAGGGCTGAAATGGTCGCGACGAGAGGGCACAGATTTAAGGTGCAGGGAAGCAAGTACAGAGGGGATGCTAGGGGAAAGTTTTTCACTCAGAGGGTGGTGAGTGAATGGAATCGGCTGCCGTCGGTGGTGGTCGAGGCAAACTCGCTGGGGTCTTTTAAAAGACTTCTGGATGAGTATATGGGATCCAATGGGATTGGGGGTTATAGATAGGTCTATGGCTGGGTAGGTTTTGATGTGTTCGGCACAACTTGTGGGCCGAAGGGCCTGTTTGTGCTGTAGTGTTCTATGTTCTGTATGCCCTTCTTTGCAATGTTTGGTGCCTCCTTCACTAGGTTTGTTTGACAGGGCTTAACTTTACAAATCCAAGCTGGCTGATCAGTTCATATTGGTTCCAAGACTCCAGTAACACTCCCAAAACAGATGTTTGATTAAAGGGCTTTTAATTTTTTCATTTATTTTTGCTACCCAACTTAAATAATAGCTAGACAAGTAGGGTTTAATAACACCAATTGCAATCAGTAAAGAGCAGTCATGCTACTTGAGTTTAAAGTCTTAGTAATTATTTACCCAATGTGGTATTTTACTGTTCCTTCAATTTATTTGATAATATCATTCTTATTTAGCTGAGTTGCCAACAGATGATTGTTATCCAGAGTAAATTAAAGGCCAAGACAAATCATTAAATTTGTAAAAGTGCTATCTCTGAAGCTTATGACTCCTGTGAGATTTCTAACAGTCTGTATGTTCCCCCTATTAGGATGCTAATGAGTGTTGGATACAAATCATGAGAGTGCTGCAACAGAAACTTGATCCTATAGAATCAGAGACACCTATGGAGGTAAAGATACAGCTAACGTAGATACTTCTATTTGTACATTTTTTAAAATCTGTGCACAAATCTTTTTTTATTTGGCCTAGAAAGGATGTTGAAGTTGTACTGTATGTTCTGTGTAGTGCTGTGAAGATAATTTCCATGTACTGTAGTGAATTTTTAAATTGGTGTATATAGAAGTAACAAACTATTAATAGCCTTTTCTATCAGCCAAATGTAGAACCTTTCAAACATTTCACAGCTTTTATAGTTTTCCTATGTATTTTTTTCTTTTGCTAGACTGATTCAGAGGGAGCTGCAGCTTCAACCAAGAAAAATTTCATTGACTTAACTTATCATAGCTAGCTCCTAAAAAAAAAAGTTACCGCTGTGGTTAACATCAAAACTGAGCAATCTCCCTGCAAACTTCAGTCTCATTGGTGTACCTTTATTTTCTTCTCTTAAGGCATTGACTCCTGCTTAGGAATAGTTTCCGTAGGTGTACCACATCCTGGTGATCGTAATAGCATGTGAACTTTGAATATTAATGATGATTCGATCATGGGAAATAGCAAGATGAATCCAGTATTTAGCCAATTAAACAGGATTTTCAGGAATGGATTGTAACATAAATGGGACATTTGGTCTTTCCCTACACTTCCTGCTTTAATATAGATGTGTTGAGGGCTAAAGTACCATCACACTAACTTGTGGCCAGTTTACTGGTACAAATAGGATTGCATCAGCAGCTTTCATGGTTAATGTGCTTCAGCTACTCATTGTTAACACACTGTGCCATTGAGAGTAGGCATGGTGGCACAGTGGTTAGCACTGCTGTCTTACGGTGCCAGGGACCTGAGTTTGATTCCCAGCTCGGGTCACTGTTGGTGTGGAATTTGCACGTTCTTCCCTGTGTCTGCTTAACTTTCTTCCCATCATCTGAAAGACGTATTGATTAGGTGCATTGAGGGAAAAATTAGCATGGCCAATGTACCTGAGCAGGCGCTGGAGTGTGGCAACCAGGGGATTTTCACTGTAACGTCATTGTGTTAACGTAAGCCTACTTGTAAGAAATAAATAGTCTGCATTAGGAACAGGGTGAAGATCATGCATTCGTAATAATGTATACCCTCGTTGCTAATTTCTAATGTTTTAAAACTGGACAGTGATCTTTTTAAAATGGCTGAAGCAGTGTCTGTCTGGAACCCTGAACTAAAGGAGCATTTTGGCAGTGTTGCAGAAACTTGTGCTTCCTTATTCCTGAAGAGACTCTAACCAACCATATGAGCTTCAGAGACCAAATTCAAAGGAGAATATTCGAAGGATGTTTACATTTCGTAAGCCAGGCTTGGCCTACTGAAGCTGCGTGCTAAAATAAAGATTCTTGCAGCCTCCTGACAAGACTTAATGGTTGGAACATTAACAATGTCAGAAACATAGAGAAAGGGATATGCACCCTTTGTCAAAATCAAAACGGAGAGGGAGGAGTCACGTGGCATGATTCTATTCCTCCTCATCCACCACCACCACCACCACTAAGCTGGTGAAACTCAGAAACCTATAATATTGTCCTGTGGAGCTGCCATATTTTCATTTACCTAGCAGGAGCGCAAAAACGGTCTCTGTCCAAGTTTAAGTACCTGACTCCATCTAAACTGTTTCTACTGGAATTGCTGTACCATTATTTACGAGGCAAGCATGCAGAGATGAATCAATCCCATCATGGAAGTCGGCTCTGTTGTGCACAACAGCTATTTGTCGTAGTCTTTGCCTGTAAATCTTTCTTCTCTATTCCTCCCCTCCGCTCCTCCTTATCGCTGTAACCCTGCGCGTTTCCTACAGGCTTTGGACATTGAGACAATTTGCAATGGTCAATCCATCCATCCTGCACTATTTTGAACAGAGAGAGGAAATGCATGCTGATAAGGAACAATATGCAAACTGCACATGGATCCATTGCCAGAATTGAGCTAGGTTCCTGCTGCTGTGAGGCCCATGGCCTTAGAAAGGATGTTGAAGTTGTACTGTATGTTCTGTGTAGTGCTGTGAAGATAATTTCCAAGTACTGTAGTGAATTTTTAAATTGGTGTATATAGAAGTAACAAACTATTAATAGCCTTTTCTATCAGCCAAATGTAGAACCTTTCAAACGATTTCACAGCTTTTATAGTTTTCCTATGTTTTTTTTCTCTTTTGCTAGACTGATTCAGAGGGAGCTGCAGCTTCAACCAAGAAAAATTTCATTGATCAGTTCTTTGGTATAGAATATGAAACCTCGTATCCTTACTAAAAAGAAAAAGGAGAAAAGCACATGGAAAGCCTCTTTTGTTGGAAAAAAATCAAGGATGCAAGAAGTTATTTATGTTGTAATGCTTAAAAATATTTCAATTAATTTTTATTTCTTCTAATTCATTCATTCCCCCTCCCTTCCACATTATCTTTCAATTGAACATAAAAGGATGCTCCTTGGCCTTTACCAATATCACATTAATTAATTGTTAGAAAACTTGACAGATGACATAAAGCTGGGTGGGAGAATGAGCTGTGAAGGGAATGCAGAGATGTTTCAGTGTAATTTGGACAGGCTCAGTGAGTGGGCAAATATGTGGCAGATGCAGTATAATGTGGATAATACTTTGGTATCAAAACCAGGAAGGCAGATTATTAGCTGAATAGCTATAAACTAAGTGGGGAATATGCAATGAGACCTATCCTCGTACATTGGTCACTGAAAGTAAATGCGTGCAGGTGCGACAGGCAGTAAAGGCGGCAAAACATATGTTAGTCTTCGTTGTGAGAGAGTTCAAGTACAGGAGCCTGTGATGTTTTGTTGCAATTATATAGGGTTTTGGTGAGGCCACACCTGGAATAATGTGTGCAGCTTTGGGTTCATTATTTGAGGAAAGATGCTCTTGCTATAGAAGGAGTGGAACTAAGGTTTACCACGCTGATTGCTGGGGTGGTGAGACTGATGGAGTTGATTGGCATTATACTTGCTTGGGGGCGGGGGGTTTATACAAAACTGTAAAATGTTTAACCCTGTTAGAAGTGTAGAAGCAGGAAGGGTATACCTGATGGTAGGGATGTCCAGAAGCAGGGATCGTAATCAAGACATCAGACCCCCTCTCCCATCACCAGCAGCAGTGTAACTCTCCCATAGCAATATTGGTTATTGGCATTGAGACTCACTCGATATGCTCTCTGTCCTCTCCTCAGACCTTTTGCTGGTCTCTCCTGTGCCCTTTCCCTTCTTGCATACACCCTCTGCAGAGCTCACCTTTGCATTGCCCCAACCCCTTAGCATTGCCAAGGAGTTGGATAACCAGACTGTATCTCTCCAAATGCACAGTAGAGTTTCACTCTAGCATGTTTTGCGCCAGAGTTAACAGCTCAGTTTGGTGATTTTTTTTAAAAATTAATCAACTGTAAAAGTATGTGAGGTGGGGTGGAGAGGGAGGGAAAACAAAGGGCAAACGGCTGGAAGCATTTAAAGAAGCACTTCAATGTCTTCATACTTATTGCCCCCTCTCCACCTCACCTCCATACACTTTTATCAGTTGCTTCAAACATAATGAAAAATCACCAAACTGATCTGTAACTAATTCTCTTTCCACAGATGCTGAGTATTTCCAGCATTTGCTGTTTTGAGGCAATTTTGTTTTAAGTTTGGATACTTGGAATAATTTATATATTACTTCTTTCAGTACTGGCTTCATATTGGTTCATCCTTAACTTTCTTAAAGCATGAAGTGCACTGAAACAGATGACGAGGAAGTAACAAAGGGCAAGGAAACACAACTTCAGCTTAGTTGTTTCATTAATCAAGAAGTGAAGTATCTTTTTACAGGGCTGAAGTTGGTGAGTACCAAACCTTGTCACGAGTTAATATTTAAAGGCTTATAAAGAAGACTGAAACCCATGAAAAGCTGACCATTGGTTTGTCATTTAAGGTGATGAATCACCTTAGCCCTTTATTATTCTCTTGTTATCAAAGATGAATTTCATTTTATTGTGTCCATAATTGTCAACATCAATAGAGAACATTTGAGGGCTTACAGTTTTGGCAATTATTGAACAAACTGTATTAACCCTTTGTAGTCAGCAAGTAACTTTAATTTTTAATTTCTCAGCGTCTTCATGAAGAGATCACCAAACATTCTCCTACCTTGCAAAGAAATGCTTTGTACATAAAATCTGTAAGTATAATTTTAACATTATTAGTACATTTTGTACGTTGCTCGTAGATTAGCAACTAGATTTTAAAGAAATGAACGTTATACAACCTCTTCATGCAGTATTATGCATTGGTTAATGTTTTAGGACATTTCTATGAAAAAAAAGGAGGGGCCAATATATCTTGTTAAATGTTACTACTGTTATATCAAACAGTAATTTTCTTTATTTTCCTCCATTCTGTGTCAATTTTCTTCCCTCTTTCCCAAGGTACTGCACTCTGGCTAGCAGTAGAGTACCATAGAGACAACAGTCCTCACTAGAATAGCCAGTGAAAGGAAAAAGAGAATTTTATATCAGCAGAACATGCTAAAGTGCTTTGTAATCAGTTAATTACTTTTGAAGCATAATCAGTGCTCGTAAATCATTCTTCATCTGTATTGATAGGGCTGTTGTCCACAAAGATATCACAGATGAGCCCATGTCTATCCTTACTTAATACATGTAGATGTGCACTTGCAGCAAGTATTCTGTTTGTAATTGTGTAAGAGAATCTGTTTAGATTTCTCTCCCATGCCACACCCCACTTGTCCCTCCCACTCCTCTTCCAAACTTGAATTGCTGTGCCCATCCTACAATAACATAGTGACTGTTTAAAATAAATCTTCAACCAATTCAACAATGTAGAAATTTATGGAACAAACTGAAGTGGCTGAATGGCCTATTCCTGTTGCAAGGAAATAGTCTGTTTCATTTGAAAACAAGTCTTTCTTCATTTCTCCACTAAGTTTTGCTTTCGCGGTGCAATGCTTTTGGAGTATCAATCACTGACAACAAGTTTGTTTTTCGACCTTAACCTCCCCATGTATTATTCAAAAATGCATTAGCTGGGAACTGTGCTGTGTGTGCAGCTTCATTTTTAGAACTGAGATTTGTCTTTGATTTCTACAGAAGTGTTCTTTGGTTTACAATTTTTAATATGTTGACATTTGTGGAAGTTTACAGAAACTGTTAAAACTAATCAAATCAATATGCAGTTCCAAAGGGTAAAATAGTCCTGGCATGAATTGTGTAATATTGTGTAACCCTACATGTGCTCAGTTTGACCATTTGAATTTTTATTTCCTTTAATTTAGTCTAAAATTCGGCGTTTGCCTGCATACCTTACAGTTCAGATGGTGAGGTTTTTCTACAAAGAGAAAGAATCTGTAAATGCCAAAGTTCTCAAGGTTTGTAATTGTACTGTACAGTATTGCAGATAGTACATTGTTTGAAAAATGTGCTTTAGATTCCACAGATGCTCATTTTGCAAATTGTGACCTTAATTTTGTTTAAGGTAAAAATTTTTTAGTTGCAAAGCAGACAGCAAAGCTTAGGAAATGTACTAAATTGAAATCTTTCAACCTTTTGGAATAAGTCTAATTTTGAAGGTTTTTATCTCGCACGTCAGAACTAACACTGTCTAATTTCAAACAATCCTAACACTTATACAATTGGGCAGCACTTGTTGAACAACCCTAGTTCCATATTGCTACATTAACAACAATTTAGGATAATCTGTCATGCTTATAATGTGGCTTATTTACGTTGGTTAAAGATAACATACATTTGTACACAGGAGCTCATTCTGTGGAAACCATGGGCATGTGTGCTGGGTGCAGGGATGCAAGATGTGTCAGACAGGGTAGAGGCATTTTGAAGGGTGAGGGGGCCAAGGCGGATGTGATTATTCACGTAGGAGAGAAGGATGTAGAAAGGAAGAGCAGGGAGGATATAAAAAGGCAGTTCAGGGAGTTGGGGGGTAGGCTGAAGAACAGGACCTCGAGGGTGGCGATCTCAGGGCTGCTTCCAGGTACGGGTAATAGCGGAGCCAGGAGAAATGAGATCCTACAGCTGAATGCGTGGCTGAAGGACTGGTGTAGGGCAGAGGGTTTCATATTTGTGGATAACTGGGAAGTCTTTGTGAAAGAAGGGCACCTGTATAGAAGGGATGGGGAACACTTGAATGGGAAGGGTGTGAATATCTTAGCTGGGAGGTTAGCTGGAGTGTTTCGGCAGGATTTAAACTAATATGGAGGGGATGAGACCGATCTCTCGGTAGAGAGCGAGATGGGAGATAGAGTAAGCTTGGACGAGAAGAGATACACCGGGGAGTAGGAGGTTCTGAGTGGCCTTGGAGGTCTGGAGTGTGTCTATTTCAATGCGAGGAGCGTAACGGGAAAAACGGATGAACTTAGGGCCTTAATGTTTGCGAGGAACTTGGATGTGGTTGCAGTGACAGAGACATGGTTAAAGGAAGGGGAGCAGTGGCAACTGAACATTCCTGGGTATAAGTGTTTCAGGCATGACAGAGGAAGATCCAGAAGAGGTGGGGGAGTGGCGTTGTTAGTTAAGGAGAGCATCACGGCGGTGCAGAGGGAGGACAATACAGAGGAGTTAGGAGTGGAGTCACTGTGGGTGGAGTTGAGGAATAGAAAGGGGGCAATTACTATGCTAGGGATGTATTATAGGCCACCCAACAGCCCGCGGATAGTTGAAGAAGGCATATGTAAAGACATTTTGGATAGGTGCCGAAAGAACAGAGCTGTTATAGTGGGAGGTTTTAATCTCTCCAGGATGGATTGGAAAGTACTTAGAGCTGGGGGTTTGGATGGGCAGGAATTTGTAAAATGTGTACTGGAAGGATCGTTGGAACAGTATGTGGCTAGCCCGACTAGAGAAGGGGCTATATTGGATTTAGTTCTGTGTAATGAGCCAGGGCAGGTGGTTGATGTTGTAGTGGGGGAATATGTGGCTAACAGTGACCACAATTCTGTCTACTTTAGGATACAGATGAAAAAGGATGCTTGTTGCCCTAGGGGCAGGGTGCTGAATTGGGGGAAGGCTAACTGTGGTCGAATTAGGCAGGAACTTGGGGAAACTGATTGGGAACGGTTGTTTGAGGGTAAGTCCATGCTAGGCATGTGGGACTCTTTCAAGGGAATACTGAAAATGTTGCAAGATAAGTACGTGCCAGCCAAGAGGAAAGATGGAAAAGGTAGGATTAGAGAGCCGTGGATTACTCGGGATATTGAGGACTTGGTTAGGAAGAAAAGAGAAGCGTGTGATAGATCGAAGCAGCTGGGAACCGAGACAGCATTGAAGGAATATAGAGAGAGTAGGAGGGAGCTCAAACAGGGAGTTAGAAGGGCAGAAAGGGGGCATGAAATGATTTTGGCGGATAGGATTAAGGAAAATCCAAAGGCTTTTTACTCCTATTTTAGGAATAAAAGGGTGGTTAGAGGAAAAATCAGACCTCTTAGGGACAGAGGAGGGGAACTGTGCTTAGAGCCCGAAGGAATGGCAGAGATCCTGAATGAATACTTTGCATCGGTATTCACAAAGGAGAGGGGCTTGTTGACAGCTCCTGTCTCTGAGGGAGCTGTGGACCAGTTGAGGGAAATATCCATACCGAGGGAGGAAGTGTTAGAGCTTCTAGGTAGCATTAAAACTGATAAATCTCCAGGGCCTGATGGCATTTATCCCAGACTGCTTAGAGAGGTGTGAGGTGAAATTGCTGGGCCTCTGACGCAAATCTTTGTCTCTCCCTTGGACACAGGTGAGGTCCCAGAGGACTGGAGAATAGCTAATGTTGTACCGTTGTTTAAAAAGGGTAGTAGGGATAACCCTGGCAATTATAGGCCGGTGAGTTTGACGTCAGTGGTAGGGAAGCTGTTGGAGGGGATCCTTAGAGATAGGATGTATAGGCACTTAGAGCGTTGCAATCTGATTAGGGATACGCAGCATGGATTTGTTAAGGGGAAGTCGTGCCCTACAAATCTGGTAGAATTTTTTGAGGAGGTGACGAAAACGGTCAACGAAGGGCGAGCCGTTGATGTTGTCTATATGGATTTTAGTGAGACGTTTGACAAAGTCCCTCATGGGAGGTTAGTCGAGAAGGTCAAGGCAAATGGGATACAAGGACAGGTAGCTAGATGGATGAGCAACTGGCTTGGTAATAGGAGACAGAGAGTAATAGTGGAAGGGTGTTTCTCTAGCTGGAGGTCGGTCACTAGTGGTGTGCCGCAGGGCTCGGTACTGGGACCTCTTCTATTTGTAATATATATAAATGACTTGGAAGAGGGAGTAAGTGATCAGCAAGTTTGCAGATGATACAAAGATGGCTGGACTTGCAGATAGTGAGGAGCATTGTCAGGCGATGCAGCAGGACATAGATAGGCTGGTAGCTTGGGCAGATAGAATTCAATCCTGATAAATGTGAGGTGATGCATTTCGGGAGAAAGAATGTAGGGGGGAGGTATATGATAAAGGATAGACCTATTAAGAGTATAGAAACGCAGAGGGACCTGGGGGTGCAGGTGAACAAGTCTCTGAAGGTGACAGAGCAAGTGGAGAAGGTTTTGAAGAAAGCATATAGTATGTTAGCCTTTATAGGAAGGGGTATAGAGTACAAGAGCTGGCCTTTAATGTTGCAGTTGTATAAAACACTGGTTAGACCTCATTTGGAATACTGCGTCCAGTTCTGGTCGCTTTACTACCGGAAGGATGTGGAGACTCTGGAGAGAGTGCAGAGGAGGTTTACCAGGATGCTGCCTGGTATGGAAGGTCTGAGTTACGAGGAGAGGTTAGGCAAATTGGGACTGTTTTCCTTAGAAAGGCGTAGACTTAGAGGAGATCTAACAGAGGTGTACAAGATTATGAGGGGTATAGATAGAGTAAACAGGGTTAAGCTTTTTCCTAGGATGGACTCAAATAGCACGAGGGGTCATGGGCTTAGGTGAGGGGGGTAAGGTATAATTTGGATGCTAGAGGGAGTTTTTTCACACAGAGGGTGGTAGGGGTATGGAATGCACTACCAAGTAAAGTGGTGGAGGCAGGTACTCTGAGATATTTAAGAAATACTTAGATGGGCACATGAACAGAATGGGAATGGAGGGGTATAGAAAACTGATTTAAAATAGGGATCATGAGCCTTGGGAGTTCCTGAGAAGTGTGTAAATAGATGATGATATTGATGTACTTGTTTTTATCCTACAGGTGCTTTGGTCCACCTTGTTTTCTAACGAGGGGGCATACACGTGATGGGTCGTGAGAGGACTGCTCTTGGACCTTTTTCGAGAGTATCCTAGTGCTTCACATCGTTAGTGTAAGCTTGACCTGGACCATCTGATGGGCAACACGACAGCGCAGTGACTATAGCTGTGCTGTCCAGATACAGGGATTTGGGCCTGTGTCTGTGGGACTTTGCGCATTCTCCCCGTGCTTGTGTGGGTTTTCTCCGGGCGCTCCGGTTTCCTCCCACCTCCCAAAGATGTGCTCTTAAGCTAATTGGCAAAACAAATTCTCCCTAAATTGTCTCAAATTTGGTTTTTAATCCATAGATCTATAAACGTGGACAGGGATCGTGTGTAGAAGTGGGAACATCGAGGTGGTGGCGCGGGCTCGTTGGGCCGAAGGGCCTTTTTCCCGTGCTGTTTTGTTCTTTGTGTTTAAACCTTGCACCTTTTTTGAATTGCTTGGGGAACCTCGCAGTGTCTTGCCAAGCAGAATTGACTTGTCAATCAGTGAGCACTCTTTTCTCCTGTAGTATAAACTTGTCTTAATTGTTTCAAATTTGGCTTCTTGCTTTAGTCTTGAGTGCAAGATGAAAAGCTTTGATATTATGTCTTTTCATTCAACAATTATCGCGTGGTTGTATTTTATAAAGAAAATGTAGCCTGTATGTTATATACAGTTAACATAGTTAACTATGATGGTATGGTGGCACAATAGTTAGCACTGTTGCCTCACCCAGCGTCAGGAATTCTGGTTCAATTCCCAGCTTGGGTCACAGTTTGCATGTTCTCCAAGTGTCTAGGTGGATTTCCTCTAGGCGCTGTGGTTTGCTCCAACAATCTGAAAGACATGCTAGTTAGGTGCATTGACCCGAACAGGTCCAGGAGTGTGCGTAAGGGAAGTTCACATTAACTTAATTGCAGTGTTAATATAAGCCTTGTGACCAATAAAAGGTTGAGGGAGCTGCGGCTTTTTTTTTTAGAGCAGAGGAGGATGAGAGGCGACTTAATAGAGTTTTATAAGATGATAAGGGTGATAGTTAGAGTGGACGTGCAGAAACTATTTTCTTGGGTGAACGTAGCTGTTACTCGGGGGCATAACTATAAGGTTCAATGGTGGGAGATGTAGGAGGGATGTCCAAGATAGATTTTCTACTCAGAGAATGGTTGGGGTATGGAATGCACTACTTGCTGTGATAGTAGAGTTGGACAATTTGTGTACTTTCAAGCAGCTATAGGGTAGGCAAATGGAGCACACCAGAAATTAGGGAGTAGGATAGCTTAATCTTGGGTTCAGATATAACTTGGCACAACATCAAGGACCAAAGGGCCTGTACTGTGCTGTATTATTCTATGTTCTATAAATAAACTTTAGTTAACAGATCATAATCAACCACTGGTGCCGCTCTTTTTGTGGTCCTTCGCAAAGTACTTTGATCTGGTTTAGAAATGTGTATAGATATTTGAAGGTG
Organism: Sphyrna mokarran; assembly: GCA_024679065.1. Lineage (NCBI taxonomy): Eukaryota > Metazoa > Chordata > Chondrichthyes > Carcharhiniformes > Carcharhinidae > Sphyrna > Sphyrna mokarran. The sequence goes on from JAGIQG010000007.1 coordinate 52,777,677, forward strand.
GTATGAACAGGAGAAGAGATCAGTTAATAAAACATTCGGTATTCTGGGCTTTATTAATAGGGACGTAGAATATAAACACAAGTATGCTGAACTTGTGCAAGACAATTAGTTAGATCTTACTGGAATATTGTGTGCATTTCTAGTTGCCATACTATAGGAAGGATGTGAGTGCATTGGAGGGAGTGAAGAAAGATATATATGAATGTTTCTAGAGATGAAAAACTTTCAGTTGTAAAGTTAAGTTAGAGATGTTGTTTAAACTGAAAGCTGCCCCTTCTCACTAGCATTTCTTTGTCCGAACTCTCTCCAATACCCTATAAATGTGAGGCCTTTTTCAGACCTGCAGCCATTTGATTTGATTTATTGTCACGTGTACTGGGACACCGCTTTTCCCCTGCTGCCATCAGACTTTTGAATGGACCTACTGTATATTAAGTTGATCTTTCTCTACACAGTGTATTCTATGAAGAGCATGCTTTGTCTATATAGCACAAAAAAATACCTTTCACTGTATATCAATACATATGACAAATCAAAACAGTGAAAAGTATTGTTTCTTGCATGTTTTACAGGCAAAACATACTGTTTATAGAGAACGTAGGGAAAAAGGATAGGGTGCAGAATACACAGTTGCAGGTAAGATGAAAAGAAAGATCAGCTTAATCTATGATAGGACCATTCAAAAGTCTGACAGCAGGGATGAAATCATTCTTGAGTCTGTTACTATGTACTTTCAGAATTCTGTATCTTTTCCTGACGGAACAAGATGAAAGAGAGCATGTCTGGGGTGTGGGGGCTAGTATCTGATTATGCTGGTTGCTTTTCCAAGGCAGTGGGAAGTGTAGACTGCGTCAATGGATGGGAGGCGGTTTGAGTGATGGATTGGGTTATGTTCACACCCCTTTGTAGTTACTTGTGGTCTTGGCCAGAGTAGGAGTGAAGCCAAGCTGTGATACAACCGGATAGGATGCTTTCTAAAGTGCACCTCTAAAATTTGGCAAGAGTTGTAGTGGATATGCTGGACCTCACTAACCTTCTGAGAAAATAGAGGTGTTGGTGAACTTTTTTAACTATAGTATCGGCATGGAAGGTCTGGGATAGATTGGTGATCTGAACACGTAGAAATTTGAAGTTCTCAACCATTTTCACTTTATTAATGTAGACAGAGACATGTCCCACACCATTTATTGATCTGCCTAACCTTATCTTTAAAGTGCCTATTGTATGCCACGCGAAGTAATCTGCCTATAACTCAAGTCTTGCTTTTTATTTTCTATATGAGTCCTTAAACTACCCACTGGAGTGTAATAAATTTGGATACCAATTATTAATGTTAGAAGTTTGCAATTTTACAACTTGGATTTGGAAAAGTAAATGTTGGTTTAAACTATTTGTATAAGTATTTAGCTTTAATTGACCATTTGTCATCTTTGTAATTTGCTGTTCAATAAAGTATCTTCTAACTTCCAACGTTACAAATTGTAAGAGGATTTTGTAGCAGAAGGCTCATTAAAGTAAACAATTTAATGGTATTATTTCTGCAGCAGTTATAGAATAAAGTTGTTTTATTATTGTCTTCAGGATGTCAAGTTTCCTTTAATGCTGGATGTTTATGAACTATGCATACCAGAGCTACAAGAAAAAATGATTCCACACAGGTCAAAATTCAAGGAACAAGAAGACCGGAAAGTCAATATGCAGACAATGAAGGTAATTTGGAACGGGCTATTCTTATCATTTAGCAAAGAGCTGCCTTTAGTGCTGCTTGGCTGTTTATATAACTAATGAATCGGATGTAAAATTGATCTGTTTTACAATGAGCCTCAATGGGATAATGCTGTACAGTATTTTGCACGAAGGATGTCGAACTACTTAAGTGACTGATGTCAGGTTAACTGGCCTTTAGTTTGTACTTTTCTCTGCATGTTCCTTTCCTGAATTGCAGTGTTGGCTGGAATCCTTCAGCTATTCATGCCTTGTTGCTGCTGCCAGCATAAAGGGAGAATTTGGCATTTGTTCACTGCTGTGGGGCCAGGTATCCCAGCTCAGGCAAAGTTGAGGAATCTAGCCCCTTATTTTTGGTACCATCCAATTCACTAGTATTACTCTGAGCTAGAGAATTTTGGTAGAAACATTCTACCCCTTGTCTCTATAGCTATCCCTTTTGTTTTTTGATGTAATTCAGGGGATGTGTGGCTTCTAGTTACATTTATTTCTCCAGCACCTTCCATCTGTTGATAATTAATTTAGATTCCTCACTTCTATTGGCTGCTTGGTTTCGCATTATTTTTGGTATTTGTATCCTCTATGAAGATAGACACACAACAAAATATTTGTCTCTGCCATTTCCTTATTCCTCTTAATTTCTCCCAATTTGGCTTGTAAGGAATTACATAATTCACTTCTGTATTTCTTGTTAGCTTGCTTTTTTCTTGTTTATCCTTTATTTCTGTCTAAAACTGTATCAATCCTTCAGCTTACTACTTACACTTGCACCACATACTATCCTGAACATCTTTGATCAATTATGGATGTTTAGTTTTGCCATTTGAGCTTTTGTTTTCAATGAAATGTATTTTTATTGAGAGTTTTGAATTATTTCTTTAGTATTGCTTAAAAAAATAGACATGGTTTCAAAGCTTCCTGTCTTGCAATTGGGATAAGTACGAGGTCAGATTTCGAAGAGAGCGACTATTTTAATGCATGAGAAAAGTGTGCCGATTGGTTGACAAGTTGACTCCAGTTCAGGCATTGCAAAGTAGAATGTACCAGAACTATTTTCCTCTGTTTTTAATGTTAAAAAAGCACAGTGCTGAGCTAGACAGATTTCTTTTGCCTGCAGAGGACAAATTTTTTGCATGTAAAAATATCTATGTTTGCATGTATAAGTGAGCGACTTTACAAGCCCGACTAATAATCTTAAATTGGCTATCAGTATTATTGTTAGCACACTCAAGATTGTTAAACAAGTACTGTCTAATCACAGAATCATGTCATTTCTTTAAGTTTTTGACACTACATATCTGCTATTTATCTTTATAATTTATTTTTCTGGTTAACCTTTATCAATTCATTCCTCACATAATTGATTTCATTCATGTTTAAGACCCTTGTCCTGGATTTAAGTACTTTTAAACTTAATACGAAATTCTATCGTTGAATGATAACACTGCTTCATAGGACCTTTTTATTTGAGATTGCTAATTATCCTGATTTCACTATGCAACACTATCAAAGTTAGCCATATCTAATTAGAGACCTGACAACTGAAACTTATCCGTTTCAATCTCTAAAATTATTGCCAGGCATGCTATATATTTCCAGCATTTTCTGTTTTTATTTTATAGTAGTCTTACCCTGGCATATTGTTCTAGGAAATTATTTCATACGCAGTCTACCTTTTCCCAATCTATGTGAAGATTAAAGTCCCTTATAATTATGGATTGCTTCTGTTACTCCAATTAGTTCTTGATACTCTCTGGGTCAGGCAACATCTGTGGAGTGAGAGCTCAAGTTAATGGTTTAGATGGATGACAGTTTGTGAGCACACATATTTAATTGGTACTTCTGTTTTCCTGGTTTGTATCTTAGGACTTTTTAACTATTAGATTTTTAAATCTACCATCGCATTCATTTTTATTAGGCTGACACAAAAAATGGGAGTGGAGAGCCAAAAGAAGTTAAGTACGCACCATTTTATTTCCCTGATGGTAAGTAGATAATACTTTATTCTAATGTTCTAAAGTGTCCTGTAGGACTAAGTTACTGATTATTTCCGATCTGAAGTTGGATAAGTTTCTTTATTGTCAAAGTATATTTTGGATAATTTTTTAAAGAAATAAAACTACATGAAAGGACTGCAGGCAATCTGTCTGTTAACTAGATATTGTAACTAGCCTGCAGTTTCCAAGTCAGATTTGAAAGATATTAACCTAAATTATAGTTTAAGAAATACTTAGCAGAGGATCTCACTTATGCCAAATTTCTGACTTCACTCGTCTTACAGAAATAAAATTGTTACAGCACGGCAGGAGGTTTTTCTGCCAACATGGTGACGATGAGGAAGTTCAGTTACCTAGATAGATTAGACAAGTTGATTGCTTTCTTTGGAGAAGAGAAGGTTGAGAAGAGATTTAATAGATGTATTCAAAATCGTGAGAGATTTGGACAGAGTAAATAGGAATATGTTCCCACTGGTGGAAGCATTGAGAATGAGAGGACTCATGTTAAGGTAAAGTTAAAGTTTATTTATTAGTCACAAGTAGGCTTACATTAACACTGCAATGAAGTAACTGTGAAAATCTCCAAGTCGCCACACTTTGGCACCTGTTTGGGTGCACTGAGGGAGAATTTAGCACAGCCAGTGCACCTAGCCAGCGCGTTTTTTTGGACTGAGGGAGGAAGTTGGAGCACCTGGAGTAAACCCGTGCAGATTCCACATAGTGATCCAAGCTGGAAATTGAACCCAGGCCCCTGGTGCTGTAAGGGAGCAGTGCTTGCCTCTGTGCTGCCCTGTGTGGCCTCATTCTAAACCTTCCATCAGTGGAAACAGTTTCTATTTTGTCCATACCTTTCATGATTTTTAGGTACTTCTATCAAATCTCCTGTCAACCTTATCTCCAAGGAAAGCACCTTATTCAATTTTATCTATGTAACCGGACATCTCATCCCTGTAACTATTCTTATAAATCTTTTCTGCACAACCACTCATGTGTTACATCTTTTCTAAAGTGTAGCGCTCAGAACTGGATACACTACTTCAATTGAGGCCAGTATTTTATACAAGTTTAATGTACCCTCTTTGTTCTTGTAGTCTATCCTATTAACAAAGCTTAAGATACTGTTTGCGTTATTAACTGCTCTCAACTTGTCATTACCTTCAGTAATGAATACCCATGTACACCCTGATCTGATTGCCCTGGAACCTAGTTTAGAATTGTAATCTTTATTTTATATTGTTTTTTCATGTTCTTTCTACTAAAATGGATCACTTCATATTTCTCTGCATTAAATTTCATCAGTCACTTGCCCATCCATTCTACCAATGTGTTTATCTTTTTAAAGTTCTGTACTATGCTCAGTGTACAATACTGCCATATTTTATATCATCTGCAAATTTTGAAATTGTGCCCTATATACTGAGGTCTAGATCATTAATATATATCAGGAAAAGCAAGGGTCCCAACACCGACCTTGAGGAACTTTATTCCAAAACACTCATTAACAACTACTGTTTCCTGTCACCCAGCCACTTTTGTATCCATGTTGCTTCTGTCCTTTTATTCCTTGAGCAATACTTCGTTGTTGTGTGATGCTCTCAAATATCTTTTTTAGATGTCTGTCCACACTATCAACAGCATTACACTTACCAACCCACTCTTTTTAAGTTGCTAGGGTTTTTTGATTAGTTAATTAAAATTATTTGCTCTTAACTCATACTGACTTTCTTTAATTAACCCTCATTTGTCCAAGTCACTGTTACTTTTATCCCTGAACAGGCTTATAGTTACTGAGCAAATATTTACACCATTTTTTTGAACAAGGGTGTTATATTTGCAATTCTCCAGTACCACCTAACATCTAAGGAAGACTGGAAAATTATGGTCAATGCTTCGACAATTTTTACTCTCTTTTCCCTCAGTATCCTTGGATATCATTCAGTCCTGATGCGTTATCAACTTGAATACAGACAGCATATTCAATAGCATCTCCTTATCAATTTTAATCCTTTCAAATATCTTAATTAGCTCCTCTTTATCATTACCTGGGCAGAAAAATCTTCCTTAGTGAAGGCAGATGCAAAGTATTCATATGATATCTCGGCTATCGCCCTGTTTTCAGAATAAATCCCATTTTTAGTTCTATTTGGCCCTTTTACTATTCCTTCTGCTATTTTTGTGGTTGTAGAAAACTTTTGGAGTCCCTTTAATGTCAGCTGCTGATCTCTTTCCATGCTCTTAGTTTCTTTTATTTTAATTTTCACTTCCCCCGTCTATATTCAGACTGGTCTTAATTGATTGTTTTATCCACCTGACTTCTGTCATAAGCACAGTTTTTCTTTGTAATTTCTGTCTCTTGTCATTCAGGAACCTCCAGATTTGTTTGTCCTATCTTTTCCATTCATGTGAACATACCTTGATTTTGCTTGCACCATCTCTCTTCAAAGGCAGCTCTTTGTTCAGTTATTGTATTTGCTATCACTCTAATTTCATATAACCTGGTCTAGTTCCATTTTTACCCCTTTGAGGCTAGCTTTCCCCCAGTTAATTATTCTTCTACATTATTCTTTTGCCATTTTCCATTGTCAGCCCGAACTTTATGATACAATGATGTCCCTGAATGTTCTCATTGACAGATGATCCACTTCATTCCCAGGAACTGGATATAGCAGTGCCTCCTTTCACATTTGACTGAAAACATACTGCTGTATTAAATTTTCTTAAACACTCTGGGAACTTTTGCCCCTCTCTGTCCTTTACACTGTAAGTTTCCTGGTCTTCATTTGGATAACTGAAGTTCTCCTTAATAACAACACTCTAGTTTTTGCACCTCTTTATAATTTCCTTGCAAATTGTCCTCTGGTGGCCTCTAGACTACATCAAGCAAATAATTGCGTGCTTTGTTCCTTGTTTCTAGTCAAATAAAATTCTGCCCTTGAACCCTCTGGGACATCCTTTCTCTTCAGCACTGCAATGTTCTTTTTTATTAATACTGCCACTTCTGCCCTTTTCCTTCCCTTTCCTTGAACACTTTGTATCAAGGAATATTTAATACCCAGGTTAGTCTTTCTTTGAGCCAGGTCTCCTTATAGACGCTGTTATAGACTCTCCCCTTCTTGACATTGCTCCTTTTGAACCTGCTGTAAGCTTGCCTTTCCCACTGGTCTCTGTAACTCTCGCCCTCTCTTTGCTGCTCTTTTATCATCACTGTGTTCCTGCCTTTCCCACTGATCTCATGGAAAATCACTAGCTGCTGCTTTTATCTGTGCTGCATTCTTGTCGTTCCATTGGTCTTTCAATGACTCTCGCAGTTATGCAACACTGTTTTCATGTTCTATCCTCCAGGCTTCAAAGACTTGTGAATGCCACCCTCTAAGACCATGGTGGTAAAGTGGTTAGCACAGTTGCCTCTCAGCGCCAAGGACTCGGGTCCAATTTCCGGCTTGTATCACCATCTGTGTGGAGTTTGCATAGAACATTACAGCACAGAACAGGCCCTTCGGCCTTCGATGTTGTGCCGACAAAAATAAAAAGCAATGCCCCTCCAAACTAAACCATTCCCTTCTCTTCCATATACTTATCAATTAACCTCTTAAACGCCACCAAACTTGGCGCATCTACAACAGCTGCAGGCAGGGCATTCCACTCCCTAATCACTCTTTGAGTAAAGAACCTACCTCTGATATCCGTCCTATAACTCATACCCCTTAATTTAAAGCTGTGTCCCCTCGTGCTAGCTTTCTCCATCCTAGGAAAAAGGCTATCACTGTCCACCCTATCTAAACCTCTAATCATCTTATATGTTTCAATAAGGTCCCCTCTTAGCCGCCTCCTTTCTAACGAAAACAACCTCAAATCCCTCAGCCTCTCTTCATAAGACCTGCCCTCCATACCAGGCAACATCCTGGTAAACCTCCTCTGTACCCTCTCCAATGCCTCCACATCTTTCTTATAATGTGGGGACCAGAACTGCACACAATACTCCAAGTGCGGCCGCACTAGAGTTTTGTACAGTTGCCACATGATGCTGCGGCTCCGAAATTCAATCCCCCTACCAATAAAAGCTAAGACTCCATATGCCTTCTTAACAACTTTATCCACTTGACTGCCTACTTTCAGGGATCTATTGACACATACACCAAGATCCTTCTGTTCCTCAACACTATTAAGAGCCCTACCATTAGCCCTATACTCTACACATTTATTGTTCCTGCCAAAGTGCATTACCTCACACTTTTCCACATTAAACTCCATTTGCCACCTCTCGGCCCAGCTCTGCAACTTGTCCAAGTCACTCTGTAAACTATAACACCCCTCTTCACTATCTACCACTCCACCGACTTTAGTGTCATCTGCAAATTTACTGATCCAATTTACTGATCCACATGTCTCCCTGCAGACACAGGGAAACATATTCTCCCTGTGTCTGCATTGGCTTCCCCTGGGTATTCCGGTCTTTTCCCACTGTCCAAAGATGTGCGAGTTAGAAGGATTGGCCATGATAAATTGTCTGTTGGTGCCAGGGAGATTAGCAGAAAGGGTCTGGATGGGATCATTCAGTGCAACCTCCATGGGCCGAATGGCCTCCTTCTGCACTGTAGAGATTCTAAGACCTTTGCTCCTGGAATCTTTTAAAATTGTACCATTTAGTTTACATTGCCTCTCATTCTTTCTACCAAAATTAATTGCATATGCTGTTATCCATTTTGTTTTGTTTGACTATAACTTCAAACAGATTTATAATCCTATTTCACAGGTAAGCCTTGAAAGCTTAATTATTTATTAATCACAAATAATTTATTAAGGAGGGGTAGTGGAATATATGATTCATTGTTTTGTATTATATGCTATTCATTCATCGGTTTTATTTAAGTACAGCCATTTGGTCCTTCAGGAACTGAATCTGGAAGAGTTGATTTTCTCTGTCTTTCAGAGGGAACTGTGAAGTGTCAATGATGATTTCCAGTATACAGAACAAAGTTCTCTATTATGGTCTTTGAATCTTGCAATGCCTGACTACATTAGTCAGAGAAGGGTGATCATAGAATCCCTGCAGTCAGCAGAGGCCATTCAGCTTATTGAGTCTGCACTGACTCTCTGACAGAGTATCTTACCCAAACCCTATCCCTGCAACTCAACACATTTACCATGGCTAATCAATTCATCTAATCTATGTTCATCAGGTGTACAAAGAGGGCACAAGATCTAATTCCTGGAAAAATTGGTGATCCTGTAAGCTGAGAAAATATTAGCATAAAATCAAAAATATATTCAGTTATGTTTCCTTTGGTGCAGTGATCCTTGGCAAACTAGCAACCAAGTAGTGTCATACCCTTTTGGATGATTGAGTGCATTTTGTATCACTGTTTTGGTGAGGCACACAAATATTCATACAAACATTGCTGCATTCTGCATATCTCAACGAGATTTTAATTCATACTGTGTATAAATCTGTCTTCATCAAATATTACCATTTTAAGTTGGATTTCACACAAATTCTGTTTGCTTGGTATTGCAGCTCCTGTGCTGGAACTCTGCAACTAATTTTATTACTTTGCTGCATTTGTACAATATCTGGGTGATTAATGAACAAATGTAGGCTACCTGCTTTTTCAGGGTCATCAGTATTTTACAAGTAATGCATGTCATTCACATACTACATATTACAATCTTATCCACCAACCCCCTCAAACTTTGCCATGATATTTTGAGTGAATAAAGTACAAAAGAACAAAGAGCAAAACAGCACGGGAAACAGGCCCTTCGGCCCAACGAGCCCGCGCCGCCACCCGATGTTCCCACCTCTACCCGCGATCCCTGTCCATGTTTATAGATCTATGGATTGAAAACCAAATTTGAGACAATTTAGGGAGAATTTGTTTCGCCAATTAGCCTAAGAGCACATCTTTGGGATGTGGGAGGAAACCGGAGCACCCGGAGAAAACCCACGCAAGCACAGGGAGAATGCGCAAACTCCCACAGACACAGGCCCAAATCCATGTATCTGCACAGCACAGCGATAGTCACTGAGCTGTCGTGTTGCCCATCAAATGGTCCAGGTCAAGCGTACACTAACGACGTGAAGCACTAGGATACTCTCGAAAAAAATCCAAGAGCAGCCTCTCACGACCCATCGCGTGTATGCCCCTCGTTAGACAACAAGGTGGACCAAAGCACCTGTAGGATAAAAACAAGTACATCAATATCATCATCTATTTACACACTTCCCAGGGACTCCCAAGGCTCATGATCCCTATTTTAAATCAGTTTTCTATACCCCTCCATTCCCATTCTGTTCATGTGCCCATCTAAGTATTTCTTAAATAACTCCAGAGTACCTGCCTCCACCACTTTACTTGGCAGTGCATTCCATACCCCCACCACCCTCTGTGTGAAAAAACTCTCTCTAGCATCCAAATTATACCTTATCCCCCTCACCCTAAGCCCGTGACCCCTCGTGCTATTCGAGTCCATCCTAGGAAAAAGCTTAACCCTGTTTACTCTATCTATCCCCTTCAAAATCTTGTACACCTCTATTAGATCTCCTCTAAGTCTACGTCTTTCTAAGGAAAACAGTCCCAATTTGCCTAATCTCTCCTCATAACTCAGACCTTCCATACCAGGCAGCATCCTGGTAAACCTCCTCTGCACTCTCTCCAGAGTCTCCACGTCCTTCCGGTAGTAAGGCGACCAGAACTGGACGCAGTATTCCAAATGAGGTCTAACCAGTGTTTTATACAACTGCAACATTAAAGGCCAGCTCTTGTACTCTATACCCCTTCCTATAAAGGCTAACATACTATATGCTTTCTTCACAACCTTCTCCACTTGCTCTGCCACCTTCAGAGACTTGTTCACCTGCACCCCCAGGTCCCTCTGCGTTTCTATACTCTTAATAGGTCTACCCTTTATCATATACCTCCCCCTACATTCTTTCTCCCGAAATGCATCACCTCACATTTATCAGGATTGAATTCCATCTGCCATCTGTCTGCCCAAGCTACCAGCCTATCTATATCCTGCTGCATCCTATATCCTGACAATGCTCCTCACTATCCGCTAGTCCAGCCATCTTTGAATGATTACTGTTTAGTGCAGGGGAATGCTTATAGGCTTCACACAGTAGGCTGGGTCAAGCCCATGAGAGATGCCAGCTGTTTCCAATTTTATGTGGATGTTCTGGCATACCAGAACCAACCAGTGTTAAGTTGGGCTTTGATCCTGCAGTATATAGGTGCGTATCATTTGCGTGATGTTGACCTTAACAGGATTCTTTGTTCTAAATTTTTGATTGTGTGTAAGATTTAGAAACTTGTTTATAAGTATCGCTGAGCTTTGGTATGATGTTGAGATGTAACAATAGTTTACTGTGCTAACAGTTTTAATGTGCTGCCAGCTTAAGGAACTATTTTAAACTTGCTTCTGGAGTAAAAGCTGTGTCCATTGTTAGATCCTTGAAATGATATTCAACCAGAAAGTTGGTACTGGAATTTTCTGGATATCTTGCCTAACTTGATTTTTTTAAAAACTGAAGGCATCTAAATAATGTGAATAAATGCTGTTGGTTCTCGTTGTGGTCGAGACATTGCTTTTTACAAAAGCAGTTTTGTGATTTTTGTTTGTTACACCCAGACCCTGACTTCCAAGCCCAAACTACCATCTGCAATCTAGCTGACAAGACTTTTTTCCCTGCCTTAAAATATTGTTGATGGTTAACTAGAATGGTACCTGGCCTCTGTTTGATGTCTTCAGCTAAGATTAGAAACTTGATGGTGTGGAAATTAAAGTTTTGTTATGTATGCTGTTTAATATGCTTCATATTGAAACTAATTCTGGTTTTATTTTGATAGACTTGGGTTCAAATAACAGCGGGTACTATGATCTAATGGCAGTGCTAACACATCAAGGCAGATCAAGTTCATCTGGTCACTATGTAGCTTGGGTTAGAAGAAAATCAGGTATGTTTCGTGTTTAATGCACATTTTGCATTGGACAACTAATAAAACAAAGGTGCTTTCAGTAAGTTGGTCAGAAATGATTGTTTTTAGTGTAAAGTTGCAGCATATTTTGAACTGTCCCATGGAGTAATTGGATGAGGATTCAGCTGCTCAGTTTCTTATTAAAGTTGCATCTCTAAAGAGAACTGGTGAACAGATTCCTGGGAGCACCTTTTGAATCAGTGTTTTTTTCCAGAAAGTTGTTGAGGGCGAGAAGACAGTACACAGATCAGCCTGAGGGAGTGGTAGGTTTTAAGAAAGAAACAGCTTCTCTGAAATGGAGAGATCTTTACCCAGCATCCAGAGCAGCAGAAAAACCATTCTGTCTGTAATTGAATGTTTGCAAGACTTTATTCAGCTACCAAAAATGCTGGGTAATTAACTACCCATATGACTGAAGCTTTGTTTACAAAATATGCTGCTGTCTCACACTGACCTCTTCAGCTTTCAAACAAGAAAACAATTTCAACCTCCACTGTTCCTAGATTTTAAGTAACTCAAATTTATCCTTGTTTGGTCCAAAATGGATGAGCTCAGTGTTGAAAGCAGTCAATGTTTTTCTGTAATTTTATACATTAATCTGCATTCCCCTCTATATATTTTGCGCCATTAGCAGATTTGAATATGTGATGCTCTGTTACTTGAATATTTTAACTAATCCATCAAACCCTACTCCATGGCGTTTTTATGAAAGTTTTTTTGATTGCGTACCTCTGTACTTATTTAGTTCACGTGGATGTGCTGTAGAGTTGCCACAAAGTCTTGTCTGTTGAAACCATATTCTAACAAGCAGATCTGTAGTCAAATTAGAATATCAGACAGTAATGATTACACAGAAATGTATGAGTCAATAAAGGTTTGCATGACATGGGTACTTGTGCAAGTTTTCATTTTATTGAATTAATTTTTAGATGAATGGATCAAATTCGACGATGACAAAGTCAGTGTTGTGGCACCTGAAGATATTCTGAAGTTATCTGGTGGTGGTGACTGGCACATAGCTTATGTTCTACTTTATGGGCCTCGTAGACTAGAATTAATTGAAGATGAAACTCCGCAGTGATGTCGTGGATGAGCACAATACCTTTTCCGTTATCCTGCATGGCTATTACTGTTTTATGATGCCTTCACTTTTTGTAGCTTACTTGAGTAAGACTGCAAAGGGAAGGTATGGCCTCAACTGTGTCCCTGGTAACTGCTTTACATCATCCACCACACCTTTGAAAACACATCAGGCATTAGTTGAGGAAGATCTGTGGATTTGATCTATTCTTAATTCTGACATTTCTCAATGTGGAATAAAAAAAAGCAAAGTGACCCATAATTCTTCAGTTCTGTTCCTTTATATGTTAAATGTGGTTTTCAGTCATGTGTGATTAATGGTAACTGGTTATGTGATGCTGTACAAGAGAAGCAAAGTTAATACTGTGTTGAATCGTTTGTATTTTTATTTTACAGTAAAATAAAAATGTAAACTTTGCAAACTTCACATTGTAACTATATGCCAAGTTTTAATATTTTTTCATTACCATATTGCTGCTCCAGTCAAAACCAGTTTGCCTGAAACCACATTGTGTTGTATAATGTAAATTCATAAAACTTGAGTGTTTCACTAAAATGTTGTTGTTTAACTTGTGTTAAAAAGCCATCTAATTTGAAACTCTGAACCTAGGTATATGATTCATCTGCACTTGATAACATTATCTCAGCATTGGATTAAATTTCTCTAAAATGCTGAGTTCCTGAGCTCACGTGGGGGACTTCTATAGGAAGGGAGAATCACTTGGCAACTGCCTTGGGTGTTGCACAGAGATTACTTTCAGTCTAGAAAAGGAGCTGTGTCAGATTGCTTGTGTTCACCTGTTGTTGGTTGAAGTCCAGAATCCACAAAGCAGGATAAAATGCTGCCTTCTATACTTTATTGCAATTCAAGTTCAACTTTGAACAAAATTATACTTTATATTAGATATCCAGATTATAATCCTTATCCTTTTAATGTCCAACAAGGTGATCAGAAACCATAAAAGTTCAAATGCTGTCCATTTTGGGACTTTATTCAACATTATCATTAGTAGAGGGAAGACAAACAGTGGTGGAAATGGGTTGAGTACAAGGCAAATGTTTTGTCTTTTATGCACTTAACTGTTGTCTGCTTACAAACACATTGCCTTCTCATTCAAGTTTATTTCTACAGTGGCAAAGATAAAAGCAGCCAAAAAAAGTGGCAACTGTGTAAGGTCCAATGCTGGATTTGCTCGTTTGTACGTTAGTGGAATGGGAGCCCTTGTGAGTCACAAAGGTCATCAGAAGTCTGTGTGGCAATGTCAGTGACTCCATGAAGCTGAGGGAAGCTGATGATCTGTCTGAATGCTAGAATCCTATTTTATCTTCATTTTCATTATGAAGAATATGAAATTCTGTATTCTGATTAACATAAACATGAGCTGCAGTTACTGAATGTAGCCTTCAAGGAGCTGAGGTAATATAAATCTGAGAAGTGCATCATCTGTTGGAAGGACAGGATTTCTCCTGTTTTACAGCTACAGATCTATATAGTTTTTCCATCTTTTCTGCTGTCAAAATTTCAGTTTTTAATGGGTACTTTTTTCTAAAAATTTTGACAGTTATCAAGCTGCTTTAAGAATATGTGATTCCATAATCTAAAATAACAGGTGTTTGCCAAACATTTTCAACAACATGTAACAGAGCAAGTGCGTAAATCCTGTTATATAAGATATGGATATCGTCCACTTATACTGCTTCAGAGTAATTAATGTTGTTAAGGAAATGTTGTATTGCTGATTAATGCAAAATGGTTTTATTATGAGATCTATACTTGAATATCTTGGGCAAAGTAAGAAGTCCCACACTTGCAGATTAATGCCCAACAGGTTTGTTTTTAGTCACGAGCTTTCAACGTACTGTTCCTTCTTCAAGTGAGTGGACATTAGTTCTCAAACATGACATATATGGGCAAAGAATCAGTTGCCAGATAATTACAGATTAAAACGTGAAGAATGCAAGAGCTGCTTTCCTGAATTGAGACCTAGAAATTGAAGTAGGTGAACCTTTTGTGGCCAGGGGGCACAGTGCTGGCTCACAACACTGAGGACCTGGGTTTGATTCCTGACATGGGTCACTATCTGCGTGGGTTTCCTCTGGCTGCTCTGGTTTCCTCCCACAGTCCAAAGATGTGTGGGTTAAGTAGATTGACAATGCTGTAAATTGCCCCTTAGTGTCAGAGGGACTAGCTAGGGTAAATGCATGGAGTTACGGGGTTGGTACTGGGTCAGTGCAGTCTTGATGAGCTTTCTATGATTCTAGTGATTTTTCCTTTTCCAATTTTTATTTCTATTTTCTATTAAGTTAAAAACTGCATAGCAGATAAAATTGCATCCATTTTACATGCTGTGCAGTTTGGTTCAAGACTAGGAAAAAGAATTCTGCATTCAGCTAATTCCTAAAATCAAATGCCATTCAATTCCCCAAATGCAGACTGGCTGTTGTTTCATAAAATTCAGTATTTATGTCTTTCATGATGAAGCCCAACATACTGGTGATGGTGTCCGTGGAGTGGAAATCTATCAGATTGCCATTTGCTCCTACTTATTTACCTTGAACTGGGCATCTTGAGAAAGGTGGGAGTGTACTGGTTCTGAAGTCCATAGTGCAAGAATATAGGTACACCTAAACTATAATCACTTTTAAGGGCACTAGCTGCCTTATAGCAGTAGGTTTAAATGTCCCAAAGCCACTTGGACAAGAGAGATGGTAAACATGTAGAGGGAGTTGGGCCTATGGTCTGGTGTTACAAAGAACAACACAGCACAGGAAACAGGCCCTTTGGCCCAATGAGCCTGTGCTGCCATTTAACATTGTGAGTGCCCTCTTCTTCCTATAACCTTTGTCTATACCTATTGGGGAAGATTGAGGGAAGATTAATTTAGGAACAATTTGTATACCAATCAGCTTAAGAGCATGTTTTTTGGGTATGGGAGGAAACCAGAGCATCTGCAGAAAACCCACACAATCACAGGGAAAATGTGCAAACACTGGCCCAAATCCATGTCTCTACACAGCAACTAGTGATAGTCACTGAGCTGTCCTGTGGCCTGTCAGATGGTCCAGTTTAAGCATACACTAAGGATGTGAAGCATTAGGCCATTCTTGAAGCAACATCCAAGAGTAGCCCTCACATGACCCACCGCGTATATGCCCCCTTGTTGGAAAACAAAGTGCACTGAATCACCTGTGAAGTAGAAGACATAAATAAACATGCATGTTTACGGAATTCCCCAGAAGCAAGCCGTGAGCCATGAAATATATTGGCAGGTCCATAGGAATCAATTGATTCCCAGGGACGTCCTAAGGCTCTTAATCTTTATTTAGAACAGTCTCCTCTATGCTTCCATCTCTAATCCATGCATGTGCCTATCTAAGTAAACCTTAAAATAACTCTAGCGTGCCTGTTTCCATCATGATACTTGGCAGTGCATTCCAGGTCCCCACCACCTGCTATGTGAAAAACCTCTCTCTAACATCTGAATTATACCACCCCCTCCACCCTAAGCCTGTGGCCCCTCGTAATTATAATTCTTGTATCCAACAAAGGAAAAAGCTTACTACTGTTCACTCTTCATAATCTTATACCTCTATTAGATCTCCCCTCATTCTCTATCTTTCTAAGGAGAACAGCCCCAATTTGCCCAATCTCTCCTCATAGCTAAGTCCTTCTATACCAGGCAGCAGCCTAGTAAACCTCCTCTCTTGCCAGGGTTTCCACATCCTTCCAGTAGTAAAGCAACCAGAACTGGACACAGTACTCCAAATACGGGCAATCCAACGTTCTATACAACTGCAACATTAGATGCTAGTTTTTATACTCTATACTCCTCTCTATAAAGGCAAGCATACCAAGGTCTTCACCACTTTCTCCACTTGTATTGCCACCTTCAAGGAATTGTGTATTTGCATCTCCAGGTCCCTCTGCGTTTCTATGCTCTTAATAGGCCCACTACTTATTGTGTTAACTTCCCCCCTACATCATTTCTTCCAAAATGCATCACCTCGCATTTATCTGGATTAAATTCCATCTGCCATTTTTCTGCCCAATACACCAGCCTATCTGTATTCTGCTGTATTGCCTGACACTGCTCCTCACTATTAGCAAGTCCAGCCATCTTTGTATTATCTGCAAACTTGCTGATCACACCACTTATTCGCTCTTCCAAGTTATTTTACGTATATTATGTAAAGTTATGTATATGTAAAGTTCGAGTGTTAATTAATTTTTAACATTTTCTTTTCAGTTAAAGTAGCGAGCGGTGGTAGTTTTTTGCCCTTTTTTTAAACTAACTGGAAACCGGAAGTCGTCATTAGGAGGCTGCCGGTAGTTGTAGTTTTTCTCTCTGACCCTATAAATTGGTACAGAGAGGTAGAGTATCCCACCCTTCCTCTAACCTAATAGTAAGTGTGTGGGAAGTTTTTTTTCTCTCCTAGAAATTAAAGTATCAGGGATGGCAATGCAAGTAGTACGTTGCACCTCCTGCAGTATGTACAAGGTGAGGGACACTAGTAGTGTTCCTGCTGATTATACCTACAGGAAGTGTGCCCATTTGAAGCTCCTTGAGGATCGTGTTAAGGAGCTGGAGCTGGAATTAGAGGAACTCAGGATAATTTGGGAGGTTGAGGCGGATATTGACAGGAGTTACAAAGAGATAGTCACTCCTAAAAGTGATTCTTGGGTAACTATTAGGAAGAGGGGTAAGAAGCAATTGGGGAGACAATCCCCCGGGGCTGTTCCCCTCCAAAACAAGTTTTCTGTCCTGGAGGCTACAGTTGAGGAGGAATCAACTGGAGATGGCCAAAGGGAGCAGGTCCCTCGGGGGTGAGCCTGCTGGGAATGCTGAGGTGGGTAGGGGGAATAAGGGATTGGGCCTGGTAATTGGAACCCCATAGTTAGGGGGACAGATAGGAGAGTAAATAGTAATAAATGGGACTCAGGGCTGGTGTGTTGCCTCCCAGGGGCCGGGGTCCAGGATGTCTCGGAGCGGGTTTTTAAGATTCTTAAGGGAGAGGGGAGTCGGCCCCAAGTCATAGTTCATGTAGGGACTCATGATGTAGGTAGGACAAAGGAAAGGGATATTAAACAGAAATTTATGGAGTTGGGGTGGAAGCTTAGGGCCAAAACAGACAGAGTGATTATCTCTGGCCTCTTGCCTGTGCCACGGGATAGTTTAGAGAAGAACAGAGAGAGGGAATGTTTGAACTCGTGGCTGCGGGGATGGTGCAGGAGGGAGGGGTTCAGGTTCCTGAACAATTGGGACTCATTCTGGGATAGGTGGGACCTCTACAAGAGAGATGGTCTACACCTGAACCAGAGGGGAACCAATATCCTGGGGGGAAAATTTGCAAAGGCTATGCAGGGGGCTTTAAACATTCAGAGGGGGGGTGGGATCCTGAGTAGTTTGGATGTTAAGAGGGACGAGAATAGGGGGGTCATAGATGAGAACTGTAAAGCACAGCAGCGTACAGGTGGAGTAGGGTATGGTTTGAAATGTGTATACTTTAATGCAAGAAGTATTCGCAATAAGGTGGAGGAACTTGCAGCTTGGACCAGTACCTGGAACTTCGATGTTGTGGGCATTTCAGAGACATGGATAGAGCAGGGACAGGAATGGTTGTTGCAGGTTCCGGGGTTCAAATGCTTCAGTCGGAGTAGAAAAGGAGGCAGAAGAGGGGGAGGAGTGGCATTATTAGTTAAAGACTGTATCACAGTGACAGAAAGGAAGTTTGATGAGGACTTGTCTGTTGAGGTAGTATGGGCTGAGATTAGAAACAGGAGAGGAGAGGTCACCCTGTTGGGAGTCTTTTATAGATCTCCTAAAAGTTCTAGAGAGGTAGAGGAAAGGATTGCAAAGTCGATCCTGGACAGGAGTGAAAGTAATAGGGTAATTGTTATGGGGGACTTTAACTTTACTAATATTGATTGGAATAGCTATAGCTCTAGCTTGTTAGAGGGATCAGTTTTTGTACAAAGTGTGCAGGAAGGTTTTTTGACTCAGTATGTAGATAGGCCAACTAGAGGTGAGGCTACATTGAATTTGGTGCTGGGCAATGAGCCAGACCAGGTGTTAGGCTTGGAAGTTAGTGAACATTTTGGTGATAGTGACCACAATTCGGTTACGTTCACCTTAGTGATGGATAGGGATAGGCATGAAGCTGGGGGCAGTAGTTATAGCTGGGGGAATGGTAATTATGAGGCCATAAGGAGGGAATTAGGGTGCATAGACTAGGAAACTACAGGGACTGGGAACATCTGAAATGTGGAGCTTATTCAAGGAGCAGCTACTGCAAGTCCTTGATAAGTATGTCCCTGTCAGGCAAGGAGGAAATGGTCGAGTAAGGGAACCATGGTGTACTAAAAAAATTAATTCGCTGGTTAAAAGGGAAAAAGAGGCTTATGTCAGGATGAGGCTTGAAGGCTCAGTCAGTGCAATGGATAGCTATAGATTAGCCAGGAGTGAGCTAAAGAGTGAGTTGAGGAGAGCTAAAAGGGGACACGAGAAGACTTTGGCTGATAGGATCAAGGAGAATCCTAAAGCTTTCTTTAAATATGTTAAGAATAGAAGATTGGTTAGGGCCAGTTATGGACAGCAGTGGGAAGTTGTGCGTGGAGCCTGAAGAGATTGGAGAGGCACTGAACAAATATTTCTCTTCGGTATTCACGCAGGGAGATGTAAATGTAGTTGTGGAGAACACTGGGATACAAGGTTGCGAACTGGAAAATATTGAAATAGATAAGTAGGATGTGCTAGATATTCTTGAGGGTTTGAAATTAGATAAGTCCCCTGGGCTGGATGGGATTTACCCTAGGATTCTCTGGGAGGCACGAGAGGAGATTGCAGAGCCTCTGGCTCTGATCTTCAGGATGTCGTTGGTTATGGGTATAGTTCCGGAAGACTGGAGGATAGCGAATGTGGTCCCATTGTTCAAGAAGGGGAAGAGAGACTTTCTGGGGAATTATAGGCCGGTGAGTCTTACTTCTATTGTGGGCAAAGTATTGGAGAGAATTATTAGGGATAGGATTTATAGTTATTTAGAGAGAAATGAATTGATTGGGGATAGCATGGTTTTGTGAAGGGTAGGTCGTGCCTTACTAACCTCATTGAGTTTTTTGAAAAAGTGACCAAAGAGGTGGATGGGGGTAAGGCAGTTGATGTGGTATATATGGACTTTAGTAAGGCGTTGATAAGGTGGCCCATGGAAGACTTCTGCAGAAAATGCAGATGTATGGGATAGAGAGTGATTTAGCTAATTGGATTAGGAATTGGCTAGCAGATAGAAGACAGAGGGTGGTGGTTGATGGGAGATATTCATCGTGGCGTTCGGTGACAAGTGGTGTACCTCAGGGGTCTGTTTTGGGGCCCCTGCTGTTTGTAATTTTTATAAATGATCTGGATGAGGATATTGAAGGATGGATTAGTAAGTTTGCGGATGACACTAAAGTCGGTGGAGTGGTAGATAGTGAAGAGGGGTGTTATAGTGTGCAGAGAGACTTGGACAAGTTGCAGAGCTGGGCCGAGAGGTGGCAAATGGAGTTTAATGTGGAAAAGTGTGAGGTAATTCACTTTGGCAGAATAACAAATGTGTAGAGTATAGGGCTAATGGTAGGACTCTTAATAGTGTTGAAGAACAGAGGGATCTTGGTGTATATGTGCATAGATCCTGAAAGTTGGCAATCAAGTCGATAAGGTTGTTAAGAAGGCATACGGAGTCTTAGCTTTTATTGGTAGGGGGATTGAATTTCGGAGCCGCAACGTCATGTTGCAACTGTACAAAACTCTAGTGCGGCCGCACTTGGAGTATTGTGGGCAGTTCTGGTCCCCGCATTATAAGAAAGATGTGGAGGCATTGGAGAGGGTACAGAGGAGGTTTACCAGGATGTTGCCTTGTATGGAAGGCAGGTCTTATGAAGAGAGGCTGAGGGATTTGAGGTTGTTTTCGTTAGAAAGAAGGCGACTAAGAGGAGACCTTATTGAAACATATAAGATGATTAGAGGTTTAGATAGGGTGGACAGTGATAGCCTTTTCCTAGGATGGAGAAAGCTAGCACGAGGGGACATAGCTTTAAATTAAGGGGTGGTGGTTTTAGGACAGATGTCAGAGGTAGGGTCTTTACCCAGAGGGTGGTAAGGGTATGGAATGCCTTGCCTGCGTCAGTTGTAGATGCGCCAAGTTTGGTGGCGTTTAAGAGGTTAGTAGATAAGTTTATGGATGAAAGGGGAATGGTTTAGGTTAGAGGGTCACTGCTTGTTCCTAACTGGTCGGTGCAACATCAAGGGTCAAAGGGCCTGTTCTGCGCTGTAATGTTCTATGCTCTATTCTATGCTCTATTACAAATAACAAAGGTCCCAGTATTGAGCCCTGTGCTAACTAGTTACAGAGCTCCAGCTAGAAAAAGACCTTTCCACTACTACTGTCTCCTGTTACCAAGCCAATTCTCAATCCATCTAGACACCTGTCCTTGTATCCCATGAGCCTTAACCTTTTCCAGCAACCTACGAAAGGGACTTTGTCAAACGCCTTATTGAAATCCATGTAGACGACATCCATGGTTCATCCTTTGTTGACCATTTTTGTCACCTCAAATAAAATTCTACCAGATTCATAAGACAAGACCTCCCCTTTACAAACCCATGCTGCCTATCACTAATCAGATTGCCATGCTCTAAACACGTATACATCTGATCTCTAAGAATCCTCTCCAACAACTTCCCTACCACTGCCATCAAACTCACTGGTCTATAATTACCTGAGTTATCCCTACTACCCTTTTCAAACAACAGTACCACATTCACTATCCTCCAGTCCTCTGGGATTTCACCTGTGTCCAAAGAAGAGACAAAGATTTGTGTCAGAGGCCCAGCAATTTCATCCCTTGTCTCCCTAAGCAACCTAGGATAAATGCCATTAGGCCCTGGAGAATTATCAGTTTTAATGCTATCTAAAAACCCTAACACTTCCCTCCCTCATAATAGATATTTCCTCTAACGGGTCTACAACTCCCTCCTTTTGTCCTCTTTTGTGAATTCTGACACAAAGTATTCATTCAGCATCTCCCCCATTTCCTCAGATTCTAATCATAGTTTCCCCCCACTCTCTCCCTAAGTGGACCAATTTTACCCCTAACCCCCCTTTTGTTTCTAACATAGGAGTAAAATGCCTTTGGATTTTCCTTAATCCTGTCTGCCAAAACCATTTCATGCCCCGTTTTCGCCCTTCTAACTCTATGTTTGAGCTCCCTCTTACTCTATGTATTCCTCTAATGCTCTCTCCGTTCCCAGTTGCTTAGACCTAACGTATGCCTCTTTTCTTCCTGACCAAGTCCTCAATATCCCTGGTTATCCAGGGGTCTCTAATCCTAGCTTTCCCATCCTTCCTCTTAACCAGCACGTGTTTCCTGCAATCTTGTCAGTTGTCTCTTAAAAGACTCCCACATGCCAAACATGGACTTACCCTCAAACAACCTTTCCTAATAAATTCCTGCCTAATTTGGCTGTATCTAGCCTTCCCCTAATTTAGCACCCTCCCCTTTGGACAGCAGTCATCTTTTTCCATTAGGATCCTGAAGGAGACAGAATTGTGGTCACTGTTTGCCACATGTTCCCCTACTGCAATCTTGACCACCTGACTAGGCTCATTTCCCAGAATTAAATCCAGTATAGCCCCCTCTTTAGTCCAGCTAGCTACATACTGCTCCAAAGAGTATACGTTTTACAAATTCCTCCATGCCCGGATCCCCAGCCTGAGGCACCTTCCAATCCATCCCAGGGAGATTAAAGTCTCCCACTACAACAAGCAGTTGTATAAAACGTTGGTTAGACCTCATTTGGAATACTGCGTCCAGTTCTGGTCGCCTTGCTACAGGAAGGATGTGGAGATTCTGGAGAGCGTGCAGAGGAGATTTACCTAGATGCTGCCTGGTATGGAAGGTCTGAGTTACAAGGAGAGATTAGGCAAATTGGGACTGTTTTCCTTAGAAAGACATAGACTTAAAGGAGATCTAATAGAGGTGTACAAGATTGAGGGGTATAGATAGAGTAAACAGGGTTAAGCTTTTTCCTAGGATGGACTCGAATAGCATAAGGGATCATGGGCTTAGGGTGAGGGGGGCAAGGTATAATTTGGATGCTGGAGGGAGTTCTTTCACACACACGGTGGTGAGGGTATGGAATGTGTTACCAAGTAAAATGGTGGAAGCAGGCACGCTGGAGTTATTTAAGAAATACTTATATGGGCACATGAACAGAATGGGAATGGAGGGGTATAGAAAACTGATTTAAAATAGGGATCATGAGCCTTGGGCGTCCTGGGAAGTGTGTAAATAGATGATGATATTGATGTACTTGTTTTTATCCTACAGGTGCTTTGATCCACCTTGTTGTCTAACAAAGGGCACACACCTGATGGGTCGTGAGTGGGCTGCTCTTGGATTTTTTTCAAGAGTATCCCAGTGCTTCACGTTGTTAGTGTACACTTGACCTGGACCATTTGATGGGCAACACGACAGCTCAGTGACTACCGCTGTGCTGTGCAGATACATGGATTTGGGCCTGTGTCTATGGGAGTTTGTGCATTCTCCCTGTGCTTGTGTGGGTTTTCTCCAGGTGCTTTGGTTCCCTCCCACCTCCCAAAGATGTGCTCTTAGGCTAATTGGCAAAACAAATTCTCCCTAAATTGTCTCAAATTTGGTTTTTAATCCATAGACCTATGAACATAGACAGGGATCACGGGTAGAGGTAGCAACATCAAGGTGGCAGCATGGCCTCGTTGGGCCGAAGGACCTGTTTCCTGTGCTGTTTTGTTCTTTGTTTGTTTAACCCTATTTTTTCTGCACATAGTAAATAGGCCATCCAGCACCTCAAACCTACTTTGCCATTCAGTATGATCGTGGTTGATCAGACATTTAAATGTCTCTCACCCACACTATCTTCAATTAAAGTTGTTAATCAGAAATCAGTGAAAATCCTGACAACTATACTCTATTATTGAGAACCCCCAGCCCACTGGGGTAGAACGTTCCAAAGATTCACAATGCTAAGCTTTTTCTGGGTACTTATTGTAAGTTGAATCAGAATCATCTGAAGTCTCCCAACTCTTTTTCAATGACTCAGCCTCCACAGCACTCAGGGAGAATTTCAAATAATCCATAGATCTATAAACATGGACAGGGATCACGGGTAGAGATAGCGTTGGGTCGAAGAGCCTGTTTCCCGTGCTGTTTTGTTCTTTGTTCAAAGTTTGACCACTCCCCAAGTGAAAACTGTTGTCATCAGTTCATCCAGAAATACATTGTTAATTCTTACATGTAAGACATTCAATTCGCCCCCATCACTATCTATCTCACTTCCTTTCCCTTTATCCATAGGGACTGCTACAATGCTGGTTGGGAGTAATTTTGCAGCTGAATGTCCTTCCTGGGGTTAACTCCCCTCATCCATGCTGGGTACTGGCACCTATACACACTGATTTTTCTTGACTTTCTCACTGTTGTGTTATCAGCCTGGCCATCCAACATTTAGTACTGGATAAGCAGCAATCTCCTGTAATGAAAACTTAGAAAGCCATTATTTTCAGTCTGTTTCAAAATTGATTCCTTATCTACTGATTCCATTTGCCTCCCTCACAACTAAGAGATTAATCAAACTGCAGAATGTTGTGTAATGGAGACAGCCAGCACAATTCTGCAGATTGGAGGGACTGGGTGTCATCCTACATGAATCACAAATTAGCACATTTATACAAGTAAGTTGGTTGTTATACTGTGTAGTTTTGTTTCCTTACTTGAGAAGGGATATACTGGCATTGGAGAGGGTGCAGAGGAGATTAACTAGGTTGATTCCAGAATTGAGGATTGGCTTATGAGAGAAATAAGGGAGAAGCAAATTTAGGGACTGAGTTGAGGAGGAAGTATTTCACCAAAAAAAAAATCCCTGCCCAGTGAAGGAGTTGAGGCTACCTTTTTGAATGTTTAAGGCAAAACTAGATAGATTTTTGAACAGTAAAGGAATTAAGGCTTATAGTAAATGGGCACATAAGTAGAGATGAGTCCACGAAAAGATGAACTATGCTCTCCCTGAATGGTAGAACAGACTGAAGCAACCATATGGCTGACTTGTACTCGTAATTTGACTCAAGATGAGCTTTAGACTACGTAAGCATAACATCACTTTCCATTTCTGTACTATCAGCCAACTTTTCTCCTGCATCACTCTTATTTTCATACTAACTTCTTGAGCACCCCCAATTTTAATTGCTTTGTCATTGGTGACTTTGACTTCAGCTACCTGGTTCCTAAGCTCTATGATTCCATCCCATTTCTTACTTTATGATGCTCCTTTGGTCCTCCCATCTCATACTAGCAGTGATCTCCTGAGGTTATTGTCTGTGTGAAGGCTTGCGGATCCGAGCACAAGCCCAGGAACCTGACTGTGTTCCTGGAGCTACATCTTCATGACCCCCGCTCTCTTGCTGAAGGAGGCTCTACACTTGGTGCTCAAGGTCAACACAGTGATCATGCTCCACTTGGACTGTCCATCATAAAGACCATGGCATGAAAGAGATCTGTGAGATCATTTCATTGAATTCTGCTGGACATCAGTATCTGCTGCCTGATTTGACAACTTCAGAAGCTCATCATCTCCCTTGGATTAGCACATCCCTGGTCTTCAGCAGTTCAGTTGTCAGCACTCAGAGCACACACTGCCTCTGTTAACTCAATGCAAATAGACTAAGCCGTCCGAACAAAGAACAAAACAGCATGGGAAACAGGCCCTTCGGCCCAACGAGCCCACGCCACCGCCTCAATGTTCCCACTTCTACACGCGATCCCTGTCCATGTTTATAGATCTATGGATTAAAAACCAAATTTGAGACAATTTAGGGAGAATTTGTTTTGCCAATTAGCCTAAGAGCACATCTTTGGGACGTGGGAGGAAACCAGAGCTCCTGGAGAAAACCCACACAAGCACGGGGAGAATGTGCAAACTCCCACAGACACAGGCCCAAATCCATGTATCTGCACAGCACGGCTATAGTCACTGCGCTGTCATATTGCCCATCAGATGGTCCAGGTCAAGCATACACTAACGATGTGAAGCAGTAGGATACTCTCGAAAAAGGTCCAAGAGCAGTCCTCTCACGACCCATCACGTGAATGCCCCTCGTTAGACAACAAGGTGGACCAAAGCATCTGTAGGATAAAATCAAGTACATCAATATCAACTATTTACACACTTCCCAGGGACTCCCAAGGCTCTTGATCCCTATTTTAAATCAGTTTTCTATACCCCTCCATTCCCATTCTGTTCATATGCCCATCTAAGTATTTCTTAAATATCTCCAGAGTACCTGCCATACGTGGTGCTCTACCATAGGAGCTGATGAACTTAAGTCCACTTGTGTTTACAGAGCAGCTACAATATGGGTGTCCTCCTCTGGAATTAAAGGGGGATCCTGGAACTGCCTTGTATTCTGAGCATCGACAGGAGGAAGAGAATGTCAGGATGTTCAATGTCATTGTCACATGCTTGGTGGGCTGATGAGATAATAGAGAACTGCAGCAGTGACATCTTGTTTGGAAGATCATTGGACATTGGTGTTTTGACATCTCCATTTTAGCTGAGATGATCCTACGTTTTTTTGCTATCACTCTCACATCTGTGCATTGCACTCTTCTTCAGAGACTTTTGTATTATCACATGCAGTGAAACAAGCTCTAGGGCATCCATCTCATAGTGGCTGTGTACCAGAAAGTTTGGGCTCCCTGCCACCCATTCTTCAGTGCTTCATCACACTGTTTTCTCTCTGCAAGGGAGCAGCATATTTCACCCTTAGTGCTACCTCTCCCTATAACATCATTCCAAACTAGACCAACCTGCCAAGTGGAAGAATGGCGCACCTCAACCTTTAATTCACTCAGGGCAAGCAGTCAGAACTCCAAGCCTTGGTTGACTCAGGCTTCAGTGCAACTTAGGAATGGCCACCTAAACACGCATCGCGTTGCAGATTCATGTCATCTCCATTCTCACCCATGCCAAACACAGAAGGCTGTTGAACCTTTCGCACCACTGTATCCACGTTCAGTGCACCACATCATGCCCACTGGTGTGGACACCAGCATTGCCCAATCCTCCTTTGTAATACGTGACAGCGGACTCCTCTTCCCTCTTATAGCCACATAAACACAGTAGCTACAAAAGCAGGTCAGAGGCTAGGAATACTGCAGTGAATAACTCATTTCCTAACTCCCCAAAGCCTGTCCACCATCGATAACACACGTCAGGAGTGTGATGGAATATTCCCTACTTGCCTGGATGAGCGTAGATTCAACAACACTCAAGAAGCTCGACACTATCCAGGAGAATGCAGCTCACTTGATTGGCACCGTATCCAAACATCCACTCACTCCAACACAGATACTCAGTAGTAGCAGAGTGTACTGTCTAAAAGATGCACTGTAACTATTCACCAAAGATCCTTAGACAGCATTTTCCAAACCCATGATCATTTCCATCTCGACGGACAGGGCAGCAGATACACAGGAACACCACTGCATGTACATTCCCCTCCAAGCCTCTGAGAGTCAGAAAATCTAAACTCACTATCCTAACTTGAAAATATATCGCCATTCCTTCACGATCACTGGTTCAAAATGCTGGAATTCCCTCCTGACAGCATTGTAGGTCAACGCATCTAGTAGTGTACTGTAGTGTACAGTACACTACATGTGAACTGTAGTGTTTCAACAAGGCACCTCACTATCACCTTCCCAAGGACAACAAATGCTGGCCAGTCAGAAACTCCATGTCCCAAGAGTGAAAAAAATCCTAAGGTGTGAGGATGTCACACTTGTCATTGGTTTCTTTTATGAGTACGCCACTCATTTGCAAAACAGAAGTTAAAGCACCTACCAGACTTGCTCTCCCATGTTCCATGCCCATCAGGTGCTGAGGCCATTTGTGGTGTAGACATTTGCTCTTTGATTCTGTAAAGAATATTGCCACAGCGGACTCCACAACCCCTTCAGAACGCTTTTAAAGCTGGGTGCAGTGCCTGACTTGTTCCCGCCCTCCCCTATTTCTTTTAGTCTACTTCAGGACATGGTACATGTTAGACAAGCCTTTGTCATCCATGATCAAAATGAATGGTGGAGAAGGTTCAAAGGCCGAATGGCCTACTCCTGCTTCTAGTTTCTATGTAATCGGCCACCCAATTTGAAATTGCATTCACAATGTGATCTCACCCAGCAGTAGATTCTACATTTACACCAACAAGTGCAAAATTCAGGCTGTGGAAAAGACAGAAGAGAACAGCAAATCTAAGATAGATGATAAAAACAAGATTTTGTGGATTCTCTGGGACATGGACACAAAAAATGGGGAAACGTTAACTGTATTAGCCAATGGATAAGGAACAAGAACATCTAGGACTATTAGTTGATAAATATTTTTCTTGCCCACAAAATATATTTCCTTTAGTAAGTCTCATGTAAATACAAGTTTTAATTGACTTAACCTTCATGAAACAGAATTGTAATCACCCCAATATAGCTATCTCAAAGTTACCTTGCAGAATTTGAGAGTTTTACAAGAAAATTTAATAGGCAGCACAGTAATGGTTGGTACTTTCTGGTCATCTCATCAAGGATTCTAGCAAAGTGAATGGACACAGAGTTCAAGTGAATAAATGAAAGACAAAATAAAATTTCTGAGCAAACTAAATCTTACAACATGCTGTTGATTGTAACTTGCAGAACCACAAAATACCTTATAGTTTTAATAAGAACCATTTATTTATTAAACAGTCACATGCAATTCAAAAATGAGTTGAGACTGTGTGACAGCATGCTCACGGTATATAGTGAGTCAGGTTTCACACCTGCAATTCTCAGAAGTTGGAATTGTTGGCCTCAGTTGTGGTGCTATGGGGAACTCTGAAACCAAGACATGTCCAAGTTGCCTTGGAAATAGAGGATAAAATCAAAAGGAAACATGCCCTTCTGGTCTAATCTTGCAATCATCTTGGTAGAGTGTTTTGGAATGTAATTGAGGGATGTGTGGCATTTAGCAACTCAAAAGAAGTGGCATCAATGTGAGAAGTGCAAATAACACTCTACAACACTTAATAGAGGCCCATAGAGAACTGGAAGGGGTAAAAAGGTAAGATTCAATAGAAGAAATAAAATGCTGGATTTGAAAAATTATACCTTTTATCATCACAGTAAATTTTTTGATTTTTTTGACTAGCAGGCTCAAAATAATGTTAGTTCACAAAGTCGACAAACGCTGTTTGGCCTATTAGTCCATAATCCGGAATACCGAACAACATATTTACTTACTGGTATATACCCTCTAAATTGAAAATAACAGTACGTATCACTAATCAAACTGAATGCAGATGTACGTCAAACTAATTGTTGAGGTTACACTAACACATGGCAGGCAGCCAACTTGAATGTTAATGAAGACATCCCCATTCTCAAAATGAAGTTTTGCAATGGTGAAAGTGAATGCCATGCCAAGTGTTGCTCATCAACTTAAATTAAAATATTTTGACAACAGAGATGACTAGAAACTGCTGGTGAAAGGAGAGTAAACTAAAATTCCCATATCTAAGAAATGAGTTTATAAAAAAGGTCACTTTTGTAAAAATTAGCCAACTCCTTTTACCTAAAGTAGAACAGTAAAAAAAACTACTTGTTCAATTTGTACACTTGCTTAGTTTTTCAGTAATTTACTAGCTGATACTATCAGCATCATTTGTCAGGATTTCTGCAAGTTCAGTTAAACCAGCATCCATCAATGCAGACAAAAAATTCTCCACAGTAGCTTGCAGTCCCTCCCGATCATGCCATGCAACCAGCAGCAATTTAGCACGCATCTTCACATCCTCACTATCGGATTCAATTCCAAGGATGTCAGACTCCTTCATTTCGAAGTGTAGTGCCAATACTTTCCACTGTTCTCCAAGCTTGTTGGCAAGGATGTCTATCTGTTCACCTGTCACAAGCTTAGTCTGCACATCAGGACCTAAAAAAAAGGAAATTTGTTAAATGCCTCTTTCTGATAGACGTTCAATACCTAATTCACACCAAATATTGAGTAATGTTTATGGACAAAATCTATAATCTGGTCTACTAGTTAGGTGAGAGTAAAACACTGGACTTCAAGACATAATATCATAGAAAATTATGCATGAAAATAAATATTATATTGCTGTTCTATCATACAGAAATATAAATTTAATATAAAGGAGGCAATTCTGGGAGATACAATGAAATTAGAAATCTAGATTTTCATAAGACTTGTGAAATGCTATCAAGTCTTTACTTCCAATTGAAGGCATGAAGCTAGATTTTCCCCAATTACCTACAAAAATTGCTAGTGTTCAGTTTCTGATGAGTCTAAATAAATGGGGCTTATGAAGGCCACAGGTCTCCATCTGAATGCTATTTCCTGGGACCTCATGTAAGAATGTAAAAATGCCTTCGAAGTGGATATTTCTACCTACCTGATAGCAACCATTAACTGCTTGGGAGAGGTCGTTAGCAGCCTTTTGTCACCAGACGATGATGTCAGGTAGCCTGCTGTTGTTGGCTGAAATACATGGGAAACTAGAAATGTCAATATTGGAGGACTTCTTTAAAAAAAATTAAGTTTTCATTATATATTTTGATAGTTCTTATTAAACAGAAGAGGAGCATCTGTTTCAGTCACAATTGTTACTTCAAAAATGAATATCATGGACTTTCTAGTTTTGTTAGCCTTCAATGTGATTCTTGAATGAATCATTGAAAATATCATGATTTATCAGGCTGCTTGCTACTCTCCTTCTCAAAGCTCATCATTGCTATGTGTGGATAAGTACTGTGTTTTAGCACAGCTAGTCAACTACCAAACCTACACATGGCGAATAGACCAAGTCTTGTTAAATATCTAATACTTCTTGTATTCTTAATGTCAGAATTTGATCGGAAACCAGGACAATAAAACAATAATTAACAGCAGCAGCAATGATTCTGAACTTTGTGCCTTTAATCTGTGACATAATTTAAAATAAAATAGCAGCTAGTCCGTATGTTTTCATCTCGTGGGGAGCCTGTCAAAGTAATAAATCCCCAGAACTGTTCCTGCATCTCGACATGCCCATTTTAAAATGATTTTTAATCCCAACAGAGCTCACAGCAGTCACTAGTGCACAAGAAAGACTATAAGAAAAATATTTTTGAAGTGTGCAAGTAGTGATTTTTGCTTGTACTACACAGCAAGCTCCACCTACATTTGTGAACACAATATTTTTTTCCACTGACCATTTACAATAATGAGCTTCCTGTGGTTCAGTAGTTATCCTGAGTGCTACTGAGAGAAATAACATTTTACAAAATTCACAATTTTAGGTTCCCATGTATTGTTCAGCCAGCGGAAGACTACCTGACATTTGTCATCATGCAGTGACAAAACTTTGCTAACAATGTCCTAAGCAGTTAGTGGCTGCTATGAAATTGGCTGAAACATTCACAATGAAATGATCAAATTAAAAACTGTCTAGAAATCAGCTTTGTGGAACAGGTATGCTATTTTGAGATTTAAGTTTTCCATTAAAATTTATTATTCTTTTTATCTTTGTATGCTACACTCCCATTCTTGTTTTCTGACCAATGCTACCAAATCTGGTCAGCAATGCAAAAAAAAAACTAATTTTCTTTCTTCCATAGATCATTTTTCTGAATACAGAAGCTGGAACAGCAGACTTCTGCCTTTTTTTTTACTGAGGAAAGGTGAGGATTGAAGACAAAATTATATAGATAAGTCTCCTTATAATTGTTGAGAAATTAGTAATAGATCAAAATTACTATAAATCTTCAACGTATTTCACATCAAAGCTGCGTTTCAGACTTACTTTCAGTGCTTTCCTTTAGCAATGCATCATCATTGTCTTCTTCTTCATCTTCATCCTCTGCTGTCTTTATCTCTTCAGAGGGAGGCTACAAATAGTCACAAAAGTGATTAAAGCAATTTCCAATACATCTTCAAGAGAATGACTGGTGTCATGTGTTTTAGAGGGATAGCTTTTATTTTTGAAATATAACTTCTAGATCAGGTATTAAAGTGTTAGAAATAAATTAAATGACAACACATAACTGAGAAACTGATGAACAACTATGAAGTAAGTGCTATTCAAAAAGGCCTGAGTTAATTATAGTTCAAAGTATTTATTTAATAACAAATTAAATTGCCAGTCAGCGACATTCATGTCCTGCGAATGAATAAAAAATAGTCAGAATCAGAAGGGAGAAAACAATAGGCTTATAAACAAACTGAAAACTTAAACATCTTTGAGCTTTGGTAGGATCTTCATTCCTACCCATGCACTGTGGATGCACCCACACCGCATAGACTGCAGCATTTCAAGATGACAGCCCATCACCACCTCTTCAATGGGCAGCAAATTCAGGGGCAACCATCAATGCTGCAATTCCAAGAACAAGTAAAATGCTCAGGTATGCACTTCAGTTCTTACAACTTGAAACTCATTTGTATCCTTTCTTGTAATGCATTTTAATTTTCTCCCTTGGTTCCTCTGCTTGAAACCTCTCCATCATCCTCAAAATCCATCACTTTAATTTAGGTTTTGGCCACGTCTCTTCAAATAGAATCTCTCCAGTGCAGAAGGAAGCCATTCAGCCCATCGTGTCTGCATGAACTCTTACCCAGGCTTACCCCATAACTCCATATATTCACCCCACTAATTCCTCTAACCTCTTAATTCTCCTTGCTGGATTGTTTGATGTCTGGTTACTTTTTGCCTTTGTGCAAAGCTTTGGTACAAATGTTACCAAATGACATTGTTTGGTAACAAGATGTTATATTAAAGTAGGTTGCATCTTCCCCCAGCAAGGTGTGCAATGGGATATATTGAACAAATGCGTTCTCAGCTATTCATTGAGATTTGCCTGCTTTAATCCAACTCAGTACTCCAAAAGCACACAGGACCTGCATGTAGTAGGGATGTGGTGGTAGTTTTTCAGCTGACTTTGTTCCCCACAATGATGGTACACAAACAAACAGCAAGGTTAGATGACTCAGTTTCAGCAACTAAATGGTTTAATTATTCAGCCAGCTTTCAAAATACAGCACTGCACTTTATGCTAATGCAAACGTGAGACAGAAAAGATACTTACAGGTAGCTCCTTGGCCAGTTTGATAACCATGTTGTCTAGATACTCAGGCAAGCTCTTGAACTGTTGATTAGTTGGCTGGAAGAAGTGGGGACTTCGTCGTGCTAGCAGTCTCAAAGCCCTCCAGCCATAATTTGAATTGTTTACCACCCTGTGTTATTCAAGTAAAAAGTATTGTCAGAATGTAAATAGATTCATGGATAGTCAACAGGGTTAACACAATTAACTTTGTGAAATCACAATAACTTACTTGTACTCTTCTTCAACCATGTTCTCTGGATCAGCTTGCTCAATAGCTTCTTCAAAAAACTCTTCCAAAGTGGGCATAAACTCTCTGAAATCCACATAGATCACATCAAAATAATGATAAAAACACAACAAAACTGATCAGAATGGCAATTTGCAAAACATAATAGCCTTCACTGGAACAATTCTTGATCCTTGAACCCACTGACGATCATTTCTCTGCTAATCTTAGATTGAGTATGTAGATATTAAGGAAGCAGAATTGTTAGAACTTTTAAATGCTATCAAGATAGACAAGTCTCTGGGACCAGATGGGATGTACCCCAGGTTATTGTGGGAGGTGAGGGATGTCATTGC
This sequence comes from Sphyrna mokarran, assembly GCA_024679065.1. NCBI lineage: Eukaryota > Metazoa > Chordata > Chondrichthyes > Carcharhiniformes > Carcharhinidae > Sphyrna > Sphyrna mokarran. The sequence continues at coordinate 52,811,237 of JAGIQG010000007.1, forward strand.
AGAGCCCCTGGCGATGATCTTTGCGTCGTCGATGGAGACGGGAGAGGTTCCGGAGGATTGGAGGATTGCGGATGTGGTCCCTATTTTCAAGAAAGGGAACAGGGATAGTCCTGGAAATTACCGACCGGTGAGTCTGACCTCAGTGGTTGGTAAGCTGATGGAGAGGCTTCTGAGGGACAAGATTTACGAGCATTTGGAGAAGTTTAGGTTGATTAGAAATAGTCAGCATGGTTTTGTAAAAGGCAGGTCATGCCTTACGAGCTTAATTGAGTTCTTCGAAAATGTGACTGAACACATTGACGAAGGAAGAGCAGTGGACGTGGTGTACATGGACTTCAGCAAGGCATTTGACAAGGTCCCACATGCAAGACTTCTTGAGAAGGTGAGAGGCCATGGGATCCAAGGGGCTTTGGCCTTGTGGATCCAGAACTGGCTTGCCTGCAGAAGGCAGAGGGTGGTTGTGGATGGCTCTTTTTCTGCATGGAGGTCGGTCACCAGTGGAGTGCCCCAGGGATCTGTTCTAGGACCCTTGCTGTTTGTCATTTTCATAAATGACCTGGATGAGGAAGTGGAGGGATGGGTGAGTAAGTTCGCCGATGACACGAAGGTCGGTGGTGTTGTGGATGGTCTGGAGGGATGTCAGAAGTTGCAGCACGACATCGACAGGATGCAAGACTGGGCGGAGAAGTGGCAGATGGACTTCAACGCGGATAAATGTGTTGTGGTCCATTTTGGCAGATCCAACGGGATGAATGAGTACACTATCAAAGGTAGGAGTCTTAGCTGTGTGGAAGAGCAGAGGGATCTTGGGGTCCGGGTCCATAAGACTCTCAAATCGGCCTCCCAGGTGGAGGATGTGGTTAAGAAAGCTTACGGTGTACTGGCCTTCATTCATCGAGGGATTGAGTTCAGGAGTCAGGAGGTAATGCTGCAGCTTTATAGGACCCTTGTCAGACCACACTTGGAGTACTGTGCGCAGTTCTGGTCGCCTCACTATAGGAAGGACGTGGAAGCTATTGAAAGGGTGCAGAGGAGATTTACAAGGATGTTGCCTGGATTGGGAGGCATGCCTTATGAAGACAGGTTGAGGGAGCTGGGACTGTTCTCCCTGGAGAGACGAAGGTTGAGAGGCGACCTGATAGAGGTTTACAAGATGTTGAGAGGAATAGATAGGGTGGACTCTCAGAGACTATTTCCCAGGGCTGAAATGGTCGCGACGAGAGGGCACAGATTTAAGGTGCAGGGAAGCAAGTACAGAGGGGATGCTAGGGGAAAGTTTTTCACTCAGAGGGTGGTGAGTGAATGGAATCGGCTGCCGTCGGTGGTGGTCGAGGCGAACTCGCTGGGGTCTTTTAAAAGACTTCTGGATGAGTATATGGGATCCAATGGGATTGGGGGTTATAGATAGGTCTATGGCTGGGTAGGTTTTGATGTGTTCGGCACAACTTGTGGGCCGAAGGGCCTGTTTGTGCTGTAGTGTTCTATGTTCTAATCTATTAGATACAGATCTATCCAGTTAGATCTCATTAGTTTAGACGTTTACAAGTAAACTAATGTTCCTCCTTATCTACCAACAAGCTGGCCAGCTATTGGGAGTCCCATAGAAAGTTCATGTCTGTCAAAGTTAGAAGGGAATAAAAGGAAAAAGATTTACTTAATTGAAATTTGAAAATGGAGCCAAAGGCCGAAAAAACCTAGAAGTACACTCAACCATTACCCTGTTTAAGTATATATGTACAGGAAGATGATCTCTGCATTGCAAGCAGGTAGCTGTGTAGAGGCAGCGGGGAGACAGAGAGAGAGAGAGAAAGGCGATGATTGTAGTTGGTAGTAAGATGGTTAAAAGATAAACAGATAAATGTTCACAAGTGAATAAGTGCACAAATGCCAATGTCACCATCAGAATCTAAATCAGCACTGCAGTATAAAGAGCATAGGTTAAGCAGAACAGTAACAAGCTCCTTTGGTATAGCTGCAGCTATTTGAAATAGTTCTGCAAGAATAATGGCTGTTTACTGCTGACTGAGGCACCCAGGGATCACATCATGAAAGATCAGCCTGGGCATTTTTGATGTAACTCATTAGACAAAAGTACCACTGATCAAAGTAATGGCATATTGCAGAGTGGTTTCCAACAGCCAAAATTTTAAGACTTTGGCAGGACTCAGAACAAAATTGCTTGAAGTTTTGTTTTAAAATCTAGCTTTTCACTTTCAAGCAAGTATTTTCATAACAGCTTTTCAAAGTCAAGTTTTGCCCACAAGGACAAATAAACATCTCCTCCCAGCATCTTCTGATTTAACAACATTATTGTCAAGGGGTGTGCATCATGGATTATGCAAATAGTCATTTCCAATTTTCAACATTGTCCTTGGTAGGAAGGAAACTTCTGCTATATTACATTTCCTAGTTAGAACTGGAAGTTCACTCAGCAGGAAACCTCAAATTCAGGACTGTCAATGCTTCAATAACCGTGATAGTGATTCACAAGTATACAGATAGTTTTCTGACTTTATGTATAGGCAAATCTGTAATTGATTTAAGAAAAGTCAAACTTTCAAATCCTACAAAATAGTCTTAATGTCAATATGCATCTCTCACCTGCTTTCGGACTTACAGGCCTCCATGTTATCAGGGCAGAGATTCCAAAGCCGTGTCAATTCTTCACTGCAGGAAAACAAAAACTCAAATTTTAGATGTGTGAGTTATGATAACATTACCATTTACATAGACTTATTGTTTAATCAGTTTAATGCAAATAATTTAATCAGCTTAAATTTTTTAAGCAGTGTTTTTCTTCATCACAGAATCAAGATGAAATAAAAAGGGGTAAAAGAAACTACATTTATCTTTGTATGCCCACCATGAGGGAGAATGATCCAAAATTATAGTCTAACTGTAAACTTTAAGAAGTTCTTTTCTAAGATTATGGTTGAAAAAAACTGTGACCAAATAATGAACCAGATGTGCTGGATAATGCTGTAATCTTGAAAATTCAATATTAAAAATCATGAACGTGACATGTACAAAAAACTAAACACCATCTAACAAATGTACCTTTGTTGAATATGAAATTAACAGGACAGGATCTAAAATTTTATGCTGAGAATGCAAAATTAATTAGTGAGATAATTTTTTAATCTATCTGGATCATTTAAATTGGAGGTAGAGGATATACGGAGGGCACCATGTGGTACAGTGATTAGCATTACATCCTACAGGTCTAGAGGCCAGTGTTCAATTCCAGCCTTAGGTGACTGCCTGTGTGGAGTTTGCATCTGTCAGCATGGGGATGCTCCAGTTTCCTCCCACAATCCAAAGATGTGCAATTTAAGTGGATTGGCCATGCTAAGTTGTCCCTTAGTGTCTCAAGATGTATAGATTAGGGGGATTAGCCTAATTAATTACGGGGATAGGTTAAGATGTTCTGTCAGAGTCAGTTCAGACAAAAATGGCTGAATGGTCTTCTTCTGCACTGTAGAGATCTTATCATTCAATGATTATTTAAGATTAGATTGTAACAAATGATAATGAATTAATTTACATAACTTACTGATCTGTTATCCTTATCTGGCTAATTGTAACTGAGATACTATGAAAACACTTCTTTCTTGGTAGCAGACAAGTACCTAACTACTTACTTCTACTGATCTGCCTAATTCTAGTTTTGCTTGATTATGTCCCATTCTACAACAATTATTCAAAATAGAATTTATACTCACTTTCCCATCAAGACCTTTTTTCCTGGTCCTTTTCCAAAGAAATCCTCAGGGGCAGGTCGTTTCCTTACAGGCTTTGGAACTTTGGATTCAGGTGGTCTTTAAAAACCAAATGTAACTAATGTAAGTGAACTTATGATTGTGTATGAAACAAAACAATGGCACAATCCGAAACATGCAAGAAATTTCCAGAATAATCATTTTTGGTACATGCTTAATAATTGAATCCATTAACCATCAAGTCAGAATATCAGATGGTTCTTATTTTAATGCTTTAATTAAATCAATTTCATTGCTCATATTTCTCAACATGGTAGAACTGAAAACTTTTATAGATACATAGAAGATAGGAGCAGAAGGAGCCATTTGCCCCTTCGAGCTTGCTCTGCCATTCATTACAATCATCTTTAATTGTCAAACTCTTAATCCTGCTTTTTCCACAAACCCCAAATGAAACGAAAAAATGCTAGCTTATCGCTATTCATTCAGCACAATTTGATAAGAATTGCCCATTTGAAATTCACTGAATTAAACTTTTATGACAAAGCTATGTACAAATATTTAGAAAATAGTAGGAGTATTCCAACAGATACCAAATGGTACAGTTTTTAGTTTACCTGTTGTGCCACTGATTGTTAAGAAGGGGAGTTATATTAGGCATACTGAACAGGATGTATAAAATTAAACAAGGTACATAAAGTAGAAGGTGGAGAGAAAAGTGATTACAAAAAGTGATACTAAGGCTTAAAAGATATACCTTTCCTTAACAAAACTTGGACAACCTTCATTTTTCCACGCAATCCAATTTTCTTCACTGTGTAATATATGCTGTAATCAAGAGTTTATATACTCTTAAAACATGTTTAGAACAAACTAATTTGCTTTCAGCATATACATAAATATGAACCACCACTGGTTTAGTGAGGATGTGCATTGAATATATTAATAAGCCAAATAAGACTAGGAACATCATCTTTTCCTGCAAGTCATAGCTAACCTGACTTGAATACAGATATTGCACTGTCCCTTCACTGTCAATGGACCAAATTTTTGGAACTCACCAGTTGACAGCATTGTGGAGTAGCTGCCCAGATGGACTGCAGCAGTTCAGGAAGTAGCCCACCAGCACCACCACTGAGGCAATTAAGGATGGGCAATAATTGCTGGCCTTGTTAGTGGCACATAGATTCCAGGAATTAATTTGCAAAATCATCTCATATTTGGTTTGTGTGTTATTAATTGACTTTTGTTAGTGCATGGCATTATAATTGGCTTCAGTGTTCCTGGACAAGAACAGAAGTGAAGGAGGGGAAAAAGCTGAAGACAAAATTAGCTTAAGTGGTCATTCCTGATCACAATTCAGTATGCTTGCAGGAAGGCACATCCATGCTTAAAGAAATGATAGCTTTGTTGCTGCAAATTATTTTCAATCTAGTACTGGTAGATTTAATTCAGAAATTCAATACAAATGTACATTAACATACCTCTACCATGCTAGAAAATTTTTCCCCATCAGGTGGCGTCTCTTTGAATAACTGTGTAAGTAAATGAGGAACAAAATGTTTATTTAAATAATTCTACGTTCATGATTAAAATTGGTTAATAAAATTAAAATCTAAACTTGAAATTTATACTTTCTGGAAGAAAATGCTACAAACTAACTTCAAATATTTAATTCAAATTTAGCTAACTATAAATTCTACTAGGAATAAAAATTGCATTTGTTGGTATTTACAGACCAAAGAAAGTAACTCCAATGAAAGTATTCAGTTACTCTATCTGTAATTATAAACCAGTAATATCCTGACAACAGACGTTAAACTAGTGTTGGGAAACACAGGCTAGAACGTGGGCTACGTGATCGCAGTAGGCTGCAAGCTTGTTGACAATACACGATGGTATGATTGAATACATTTATACACACCAAATATTTCATAATGAGTTATAGAAAGTGCTTAATCATTCACATAGAATCCCAACTGTGCAGGAGGCCATTCGGCCCATCGAGTCTGCACCAACCACAATCCCAACCAAGCCCTATTCCCGTAACCCTATATATTTACCCTCCTAATCCCACATTTTTGGACTGAGTAGGAAACCGGAGCACCCGGACAAAATCCATGCAGACACAGGAAGAATGTACAAACTCTGCACAGACAGTGAGCGAGGCCAGAATTGAATCTGGTCCTTGGCGTTGTGAGGCAGCAGTGCTAACCACTGAGTCACCATATTAATATTCTATTATTATATATTAATAGAATCTCAACTTCAAATGATAAAATCAAAATAAATATTTACGCTTTTGACAAGGAGCAGGGCACAGTGCTCAGTCACTGTTTTGTGCAATTAGCAGGCATCTCACTTCACTTGCCCTTGCTTCACTTCAGTTATACTGGAAGGAAGAAAACTACATGAATGGATATCAGTAGAATGTGGCAACCTTGCATGTGGGCAATGGTCAAATGTTTCGTGGGTTGCATTTAGAAACTAGATAAGCCGCATGTGGTTCTGGGCTGCTGGTTGCCTACTACTGTGTTGAGTTAACTATCTTATAATTCTGATTTTCCTCTCATCTTCTTACATAGCAGTGGTATAAACAATTTTCCAACCTAAAGGAGTCATTCCTAAATCAAGGGAGCTTTAGAAGACAATTAGAGAATCTGCAAAGCTCTCATCTACTTCCTTTAAAATCCTGACACAGTGACCATCCTCCTTCAACAGCTCTCTACTGTTGCTTAGCAGGGTGGAATTGCTCTCAGCTGGTTGCACTTCTATTTGCAACTGGAGAATCACTTATAATTACTTTTCTTCTTGCTCTCATACTGTTACCCCCAGTGCCCCTTGAGGATCTGTCTTTGGTCCCTGGCTACCTCTCACCTACCTGCTATGCCTTCATCACCACCTCTCATGACTCCCCCATTACTGTGGAATTTTAAAATGCTTATCTAACATTCATTCATTAGTAGAAATTTCTTTCAATTAAATATAGGGAAAACTAAAGCCATTGTTTTTGGTCCCTGCTGTGAACTCTGTTCCCTAGCTACAGACTCTATATCTCTTCCTGGCAACAATCTGAATTTAAGTCAGCCTATTCGCAACTTGAGCTTTCAAACTCACACATGCACCATCAGTAAAACTATCTATTTCCACCTCCATAACTTTGCCCAAATTTACTTCTGAAATCTCATTCATATCTTTATTACCTAAAGACATGACTATTCCAACGTACTTCTGGCTGGTTTCTCACATTCTATCTCCCAGATTTGAAGTTATCCAAACTCCGTTGCCTCTATCTTGGCTTGTACCACATCCAGTTCCTTTATCAGCTATGGTTCCAGTAAAGCAACATCTTGATTTTAAAATTCTTAATTTCAAATCAGTATTCCAGTAATCAAAAAGCAAAGTCCAGTTGTTAGGATGTTGAATTAAACATGAACTCATTATTGGTAAAAACACCATTAGGCGAGCATATTCCAATTATATCTATGCATATACACATCCTCAATGGAATAAATGTAAATACATGATCATACAATTATAGGTGACCAACAGGTGCAATCTCACAACAAGCCACTGATCCCAGAGTTCTAAGATACTTTACAAATTTTAGCATTAGAAAACTCCTCTAGAACTCCCCTGCTACTTCCTAATAATCCCTTATGCATAAATCCATCCTGTGCATCAAACTTGTCTCCATATGAACAATACTTTTCTATGTATGGACAGTCTCTCACTTTCAGACTTCAAATGATTTTGGCATCTCATTGGTTGGATTCCTCACATGGGCAAGTCCCTGCGCCCCAAAGCTTCAAGCACATTTATCCTCCATTTGACATCAAATAAATGTGAGAAAATTCAGTTACAGTGATCTTCAGAATCTTGTATCAAAAGTTGATTCGATTAGCATTACAGGTGCCCAGAAAAAAATGCAAGGCTTGTCTATTTTTTGCGACTGGATATGTCAGATGAATTAAAGAGATATTTTGCACTGATCTTCACTATAGAGGACCCAAGTAATACCCCAGGAACAGCTGCTAATCAGGAAATGGAAAGGAAGGAGGAACTCAAGAAAGTATAAGAAGAATTCAAGAAAGGGAAGTGATATGAGCAAATTATTTGGTCTGTCAGTTGATAAATCCCCAGGTTTGAATTGACTTCACCCAAAGGTCTTGAAAAAGTGGCTAAGATAGTTGATGTACTTGGTTTAAATTTCCCAAAAATCTCTAGATTCAGTGAAAGTTTCATTAGATTGGAAAATAGCAAATATAATTCCTTCATTGAAAAAGAGAGGAAGTGTGAAAGTAGGAAACTACAGGCTAATGTCATAGGGAAAATGTTAAAAGCCATTATTAAAGCATGACAATTGAAAAAATTCACAGTCATCAGGCAGAGTCGACATGATTTTGTGAAAGGGAAATCGCGTTCAGCCAATTTACTGGAGTTCTTTGAAGGAGTCACATGTGCTGTAGATAAAAGATGGATGCACTATACTTAGACTTCCAGAAGACATTTCATGAGGTGTCGCATTAAAAGTTATTATGAAAAATAAAAGCTTGTGATATAGGGAGCATATTGATACAAGATGATTGGCCAGCCAATAAGAAATAGGACACTGGCGTAAATGGGTCTTTTTTCGGTTGATGTAACTAGTGTGTGCCACAGAGATCTGTGCTGGGGCTTCAAATTTTCAGAACTTATATAAATGATAGATCTGAAGGTACTGAAGATAGATAGAAAATTAAAATGTGAAGACAATGCAAGACTATAAAGGGACATTGATAGGTTAACTGAGTGAGCAAAAATCTAGCAAATAGAGTATAATTTGGGGAAATATGAAATTCTTCATTTTGGCTGGAAGAATACAAAAGATTATTTAAATAGTGAATGGTGAGAGATTGCAGAGCTGAGTTGCATAAGGATCTGGATGTCTGAGCGCATAATTCATGAAAAGCCAGCATAAAACTTCAGCAAATAATTAGAAAAGCTAATAAAATCTTAACATTTATTGTAAGGGGAACTGATTACAAAAGTAGGGAGGTTATGCTTCAGTTGTACAAAGCATTGGTGAGACCACATTTAGAGCACTGTGTACAGTACTACTTATTTAAGGAAATATATAAACTTTGTAGAAGCAGTTTAGGGAAGCTTTACTAGACTAATACCAGGAATGAAAGGATTGTCTTCTGTGCAAAGGTTGGAGAGGTTAAGTTTGCATCCACAAGAGTTTAGAAGAGTAAGAGGTAACTTGATCAAAACTTTAAAATCCTGAGAGTTGTTGACAGGATGGATATGGAGAGGATGTTTGCTGGAGAAGCTAGAACTAGGGGTCACTATTTAAAACTAAAGAGTTGCTCATTTAAAGTGGAAATGAGAAGAAGTTTTTTCTCTGAGGATCATGAGTCTCTGGAACTCTACCTCAAAGCCAGTGGAAGCAGAGTTTTTGAATATTTTTGAGGCTGAGCTGGATAGATTTGTGATTAACAAGAGATGAAATGTTATCAGATTATAGGCAGGAACGTGGGGTTCAGGCTACAATCAGATCAGCCAAATCACCTTGAATGGTGCAGCAAGTGAGGTCAATTGGCTTAGAATCGTACAATACCTGAAGCGCAATCCCTATATTTGGCCCATCGAGTTTGCACCAACAATCCCATAAAAGCCCTATTCCATACATACTTAACCTGCTAATTCTCCCTGACACTAAGATTAATTTAGCATGACCAATCCACCTAGCCTGCATATCTTTCAACTGTGGGAGGAAACCAGAGTACCCAAGGGAAACCCTCACAGACGCAGGGGAATGTGAAAACTCCACAGACAGTGACCTGAGGCTGAGATTGAATGCTGGTCCCTGGCGTGGTGAGACAGCAGTGCCAACCATTGTGCCACCAGCTTATTCCTGCTCCAAATTCTTATGTTTACATATCTCCATAGGACCTCACTCTAGGCTTTGTCAAAAACAGAAGTGCTAAATTATAAAAATAAGCAAATTGATTTTACAAAAACTGAACAAGTATAAACAATCATTTTTGGTTAGATCTCTTTCAGCCAACTTAAGTGGATGAAGTAATATACTTTAAGAATCAAGCTAATCCTGCACAAATAACTTTAGCAAAATATTGTTTCCTTCCTATGTTAACTACTATGGGTGCTTACACGGTGTTTTGGAAATTCAAACTATTTCATCTCTTTAGGCATTGGAAATGATGAGTTTCTACAAAATTTTTCAATAGTTCCTAGCTTAAACAATTTTTTCCAAGTAAAGCCTAAAAAAAGTTAACAGAATTTTCTGAATTTTAATTAATAGAGGGAGAATTAGGGAGGTACTTCAAATCATCAGCTAAAACAGCATTCTCCCTGACCCAAACTGAAAAAATGGCAATATTCATCAAAATGATCTGGTGCAACTCTAAACTTTAACTGGATTTGAAGGAACAGTCAATAGAACAAAAGTACAAAAAAAAACTTCACATCTCTCAGAGGCCTAGCCCATCAATTAAAAGGAGACACAACTGATGTTGAAGCAGATCTTCAAAATCATCATTGGCAGTATAAAGCAAAGTCATATTCCACAAATTTCATCCCTCCATATCACAGACACTAAAGGCACTTTTGCTAGAAGGCAACCCCTGACATGTACTCAGGTAATTTTCCATATCCAGCCATTTTGGACAAAGTGCAGCAGATTATCAGGAACATTACCAGCTTTGTAATTCCAGAAGACTCAGCTTGGTACTGTTCAGCCTGCCCGCTGGAAAGCAATACTGTCCTCAATATGCAGAGTAAGAAGTCTCACAACACCAGGTTAAAGTCCATTATGGTTTATTTGGCAGCACAAGCTTTTAGAGCACTGCACATAAGGTGAGTGGGAGTTGTGTTCACAAACAGGACACATATAGGCATAAACTCAATTTACAAGATAATGGTTGGAATGCGAGTCTTTACAGGTAATCAAGTCTTAAAGGTACAGACAACATGACGGGAGAGAGGGCCAAGCTCAAGTTAAAGGGGTGAGTACTGTCTCCAGCCAGGACAGACAGTGGCTGTTACAGATAATGTGGACATGAACCCAATATTCCAGCCGAGGCGCTCCTCATGTGCGGAACTTGGCTGTCAGTTTCTGCTCTGCATTGTCATGAAGGCCACCTTGGAGAATGCTTATCTGAAGATCAGAGGCTGAATGCCCATAACTGCTGAAGTGTTCTCCGACAGGAACACTCCTGCCTGGTGATTGTCAAGTGACGTTCATTCATCTGTTGTCATTGCGTCTGCATGATCTCCCCAATGTGCCATGCCTCAGGACATCCTTTCCTGCAGTGACTTTGGTGAGGTCGCAAGAGTATGTGCCACATACCTGGTGGATAGTGTTCTCATGTGAGATGATGGCATTCTGTCGATGATTTGGCATGTCTTGCAGAGGTTGCTGTGGTATGGTTATATGGTGTCATGGTCATTGTTTTGCTGAAGGTTGGGTAGTTTACTGCAGACAATAGATTGTAAGGCTCCAGAGAAGATGTAATAGCTTTTCTGCTCTGGGGAAGTACTGGACGATGAAGGGTACTCTGTCTGCCGTGTCCCGTGTTTGTCTTCTGAGGAGGCTGGTGCAGATTTTTGCTATGGCATGTTGGAAGTTTTGATCGACAGTTCCATCGTCTGGTACTTCCCCGGAGTGAAGAAGCTATGACATCCTCTCCGGAACCCTCAAAACGTCATTGATGAAAACGAATATCTCGACAAGGCCATCCCCCCAGCCCCACTTCTTGCCTTTTAATGTCAAACAGACTTGTCCACAGCAAACTACCCAGTCTTCAACAGAACACTGACCACAATACCACACAACCCTGCTACAGCAACCTCTGCAATATGTGATGGATCATTGACATGGCTGCCATCATCTCATACGAGAACACCATCCACCAGGTACACAGTACATACTCTTGCGATTCGGCCAACATTATCTATCTGATATGCTGCAGGAAAAGATGCCCCAAGGCATGATACACTGGGGAGACCGTGCAGATGCTATTACAACGGATGAACGAACACTGCTCGACAATCACCAGGCAGAAGTGTTCCCTTCCAGTTGGGAAACACTTCCGTAGTCACGGGCATTCAGCCTCTGATCTTCGGATAATCATTCTCCAAGGCAGCCTTCACAATATATGACAACACAAAATCACCGAGCAGAAACTGATAGCCAAGTTCTGCACACTAGGATGGCCTCAACAGGATCTTGGGTTCATAGTATATGACGTGCCTGGGCTTGCAAAATCTCACTAACTATCCAAGGTAGAGACAATACACACCCCTTTAACTTGTGCTTGGCCCTCTCTCCACTCACATTGTCTGCACCTTTAACACTTCATTGCCTGTAAAGACTCACATTCCAATCATTATCTTGTAAATTGCATTTGTATCTATATATGCCCTGTTTGTGAACACAATTCCCACTAATGATGAAGGGGCAGTGCTCCAAAAGCTTGTGTTGCCAAATAAACCTGTTGGACTTTAACATGGTGTTGTGAGACCTCTCACTCTGCTTACCCCAGTCCAACGCTGGCATCTCTACATCTCAATAAGCTGGCCAATGAAAGTCTCACTTCAAACTGCAGCAAGATGAAGTGATCTCTGCAAATACATGGGACATATGTGCAAAAATGCATTTATTGCTGGGACAATCTACTGCACTCCCATTAATTTTGGTCATCAGTATTTACAATTTCATTTTAAAGACCGTCTTCTTTAGATTCTTGCATATTACCTGTAATGTTTTGTGGCCTCTTTCAATATATAATTATAAATAATTTATAATCAAAAGATGCACTTTCACATATATGTTTAATGAAGTCATTACATAGACCTTACTGGAGAAGTGCATTATTACACACAGGTTTCATGGTATGATTCTCTAGAAGAAGTGCACTTTGGTTGGGTTGGAATTCTAAAACAAGGATCAACTTGCTTTAAAGTTTCAAATCAAAGCAGAAAAATCAACATTTACAGCTTCTACGTGCCTCATTTCTATCCAACTTTAAAATCCAAGCCCATAAGATATGTGTAAAGCATAAAAGACTGATTACACACATGGTGAAACTAGGGCTTGGCACAAGACAATGTTTTCAAAATATTGTATTGGGGAACAAAATTAACTATCAATTTCAGGACAAAAATTAATACATCCTGGAACCTCAACAACCATAAAGAGAGGGAACCCCCAGTGGATAACTAAAATTAATGGATGATTAAGTTGCAGTTCAGTGTTGGTAAGAGATCCGGACATTAAGTCACATTGTATACACAGTCTAGCAATTAAAAGTCCAGAAAAGGCACCACACAATTTGAATCCCTGGTTGGACATAGGGCAGGGAAATTTCTTGCACTTTCCCGTTAGACTGAACAATTTAAGCAATTAACACTGCTACTCATAAGACAATGCATTTCATACTTTTTATAAAAACACAATGAGAAAATGAATTATGTTACAGTAAAACTTAGCAATTAATTCCTTTCTACTAACCTGATAAACTGCTTTGGTGGTATCTTCAATCCAGAGGGACTGTTCATCAGTCAACACACAATAGGAACTATGAAGTAGAATTATACTAGGGTCACACTACATTCATGCAGTTTTTAATAGCTGTAGATGGTGGTAAGCTATTTGAAAATTTTTCTTTATTTGTGGTCTCTATGCTCAAGATGAACCATCCTATATAATAAGCTTGAGCATCTTTCTCAACAGCTTTTCATTAATTTATTTTCCCATAACATGTATCTCATGTTTCTGAATATATCTCACATGTATAAAGTTTCTAAAATATTAGTCAAAGTCTCAGCCATTTATTTCCACAGTCTTCAAAACTTTCTACACAAGTATCCTATAAGGAAGATAGATAGGTTAAGTAAGAGGGCAATGATCAGTCAAAAATTGATAATAGTGTGGACATATGTGACATTCTCCATTTTGGCAAGAGGAATAAAAAAGCCTAAATGTGAGAGACTGCAGAGTTTGATATTCAGAGATGTCTGTGTGTCTTGATGCATTAATCACAAAAGGCTAATAACAGGTACAATAATTAGGAAAGCCAATAGAATGTTATCACTTATTGAGAGGATAATTGATTACAAAAGTAGAGATGGTGCTTCAGTTGTACAGGTCATTGGTGAGGCCACATCTGGAGTACCATATACAGTAGTGGTCTCCTTATTAAAGGAGAGATGTAAATGTGTTAGAGGCAACTCAGAGAAAGTTTACTGGACTAATAACAGGAATGCGTGTATTGTCTTACAGGGAAGCATTGAACGGGTGAAGTTTTTATCCACTGGAGTTTATAAAAGCCAGAGGAGGTTTGATCAAAACCTTCAAGATCTTGAGAGGTGGGGGATTTGGAGAGGGCATTTCTTCTTGTTGGAGAATCTAGAACTAAGGACCACGGTCTAAAAATGAAGTGTCACCCACTTAGACAGTGATGAGGCAATTTTTCTCTCAGATTCGTAACTCTCTGGAATGCCTTCCTCAGAAGGCAGAGGAAACAGAGTCTTTGACTATTTTTAAGGGCAAGCTAGATAGATTCTTGATTAACAAGGGGAAAGGTTATTAAGGTAGGCAGGAATTCGCTATAAGAGCTCAAAATGAATAACTGTGAATTAAGAAGTCAGGCATGAAAACAGAGAAGGCACGAGGAAGGAAAGAGGGATAGAATACAGGGAAGGAGGGTGGCAGGTGCTGACTTGATAATACACAAAACAAGTAATCAATCATTAAAATAAAAATAAAGCTTAATAAAGGAATTGCATAATCATGAACAATTCAGTACACAAATAATTAGAACACGTTGCAAATCGTAGGTCTCCTTAATTTATACCCTAAAATGAAAGGTTTATTGCATTCTGCATTAAAGTTCATGGATTATATGTTGTCAGGTTGAAATCATTACATTTTCAATCATTTATATATTGTTTATGATTGGACTGTCTCATTTTCTGTTCGTATTATATTATATTTTATTTGTAGAATGGTGTCTTTTCCTCTTAATTCCTTCACATTTTTCATTTCTTATAGTCGTGGCAACAGATAGTGACAAGTAGTAGGATTCAAGGGCTTTCAATTATAACCAAATAGAGCTTTTCTTGTCTTTTTGCAAAAGGATACAATCACTTGTTTGACTATGTTAGAATAACTTTGGTAAGTATTATCAAAGATTTATTACTATTTAATTAAGTTCTAATGTTATTTCCCAGCTTTGGTACCTGTTACCTAGAATTTATTTCTATTCAAAAAAGTAAGTTTTAAGATTATTTCTCACAAGGAAGAGATTGAATCATATCATCCAAAAGTGTCCTTATTGGTGAAATACCCATTTTTTCATATGTCAAGGAATTATTCCAAAATACAAGATTTTGAAATGAGAGCTCTACGAACTTTTCTGCTGACTCCTTTTCTGCCTCTCCACCCTCATCCCATGATTTCTGTCTTTCCTAGAATCTTGCTATTGTTCTATTCACATGCTGGCTCTGAAGAACCTAGAAGTGTTTTTGGATGTACCACTAAACTTAATAAAACAGTAGTGATGCATCCTTAACTGTAGATGTTAAGACTATGTAATCTCAACTGATACATTCTCAATATTCTTGGACAGTTACCTTTTAAATTTGACTTGGCCCTTCAGATATTGGAACAATATCAAATATTGCAAAAGGATATGCCGTCTAAAGTTGCTGTCGTTCAGTTGTAGATCCATCAACTAACAAAAGAAAAAGTAAAGTTAGGAAATTTGCAAATGAAATTTTCTGAATTCAAATACTCAAGACTGTTGTAGCAATTTTTCATGCCATTACAGGAGCTTCACAAAATTATTCTGGAAAATCTTGGGTGGGGGCAATTTGCAATGGATAGGAAGGAACTGGGCTGTAGTCATCTATTGGCATCCTACATAATTGGTTTCATGCTATTGATGTTAGCAACTAGAATCTGAAAAAAAATTATGAAATATGGTCCAGTAACATGGAACGAAAACAGATACATTTTGAATTTTTAATCTATTTTGATAAAGGCAAATAGATAGAAAATGTCAATATTTGTCAGAAAGGCAAGGATATAATGTTGCATGCTCATTCATGAGTTGCAAGAACTATCCTACTCCCAACCTACACTGATCATTCTCAAATAGGCTATTGTAACAACAGACTGTGCCTCAAGAATTCTGAAATGTTTAGAATTGAAATGGAATAAAAGCAGAAACTCAGTTCTGGCAGTACCCGTCAAGAAACAGTTCTGCAGGAGGGTCATTTAGACTCAGTTCTTTTCACAGGTGCTGCCGGACATTCTGAATTTTATTTATGTTTCAGATTTCCAGTATTCGCAGTGTTCTGCTAATATTTGAGAATGAAAATGGAAGCTGCCATTTCTTATCAAAATACAAAACTAAGATCAGAACTAATCAATAACAGACTGAGGCCAGAATGATTTATCATGAAATCAGCCAAGATATGAGGACTTTGGTTGAAATGCTAATTAAATTATACTTGGCCATAACACTAACCAGCGCTTGAAAATGACCACATATGAGTAACCATTTAAAATGATATCATTCAATCTTATATCTTTGTGCCTTTAATCTAGAGATGATAAGACTGAAATCAATGATTATGCATACAGTTGAGCTCCCTTAGGTTTTAGTGCTTGCTGTAGATTTGAACTCCATGAATTGAATTTTGCATTACTAAGCAGTATATTCTGTAATATCACAAAAGCCCCATCAATTGTCCAATACTACAATAAATCTGTTCTTATAAAAAAGACTTTAAGCCTTCTCGGACTCATTCTAGTTTTATTTTTGAATTTTGTGCTGATGGTTTCTTGCTCCTCAAGTTGCTGCTATGGTTTAATTAACCCATAAATAAATCTGAAAGTGGAGTTAACCTATACGTGATAATCTGTCATTGTATACTATCCTACCTTTTGAGAGGCAGGAGAACATGGCAGACAGCCTATAAAACCTCTAAGTCTATAATTAAGTCATGAATGTATTCATCTTGGGCAATTTATTTTATACATAATGTGCTAACAATTTTGTATCACAAAAAACTCAATTTATGGAAGCTGCAAGAAGAAAAGCCACAGATAAGAGCAATTATTAATGCATAAAATTCCATATCCATAAGAATAGTAAATCCAATGATCAAAGTAAACTTTTGTGAAGATCAAAAAATACCTTTTCACTAGTCAAGAATTTAGCGAAGTAAACATGTTCCTCCCCTGAAGATTTTAACTCTTCATGCTTCTTCTTTGAAGCCTGCATATCATCTAATTTGTAGCTTCTGAAAACATCCAACACTTCATCTGAATGCTGTGGAGTAAATTCACATAAATGGTTATGATAAAAAAACCATTCAATTTTTCAGGACCATGAACATTTTACGAACATAAAAAAAAGGTATTTTATTCTATTACGTAGACTCTCCATGGGTTGCATTTTGAAATTAATTTAAGTGGATATACACCAAAGAACAGGTTAAACTGGACACATTTAAATTACTGTTCTGTAAATCATTACACAAATTACCATAATCTATTTTTGACCTGCATTAACTCGTGTGTGTATTGATCAAGTAAAGGGTAACCTTTAGTTCTAAATCTAAAATTCATAATTCAGTATCCCTGTATGGTTCCCAACATTTAACTGGCTGCCCAACTCAAGCATCCTCAGTCTCGGTTACTACATGGAGCAATATGTAATCTTTGAGGCAACTGGATGGCTAATTTACAGCAACAATACTGATGGAATTTTCTATTAGGATCCTGGCATCACTGGCTCACAAACAGCATGTCTCAGGGAGCCAATGTCAATTCCAAACTAAGCCTGCCAGATTTTTCTAGATGACAGGCGGAGAGAAATTGGTGTGTCATTTATATTAATAATTTGGATGAGAATATAGGAGGCATGGTTAAGAAGTTTGCAGATGACACTATGATTGGTGGTATATAGTGACAGTGGAGAAAGTTATCTCCAATTGCAACAAGATCTTGATCAATGGGCTGATGAACGACAGATGGAGTTTAATTTAATTAGACAAATGCAAGGTGATGTATTTTGATAGACTGAACCAGGACAGGACTTACTCAGTTAATGGTAAGGTGCTCGGGAAAGTTACAGAACAAAGTGATCTAGGGGTACATTTCCTTGCTCCTTGAAAGTGGAGTCACAGGTGGACAGAGCGATGAAGGCGGCATTCGGCATGCTTAAGTTTCACTGGTCAGAGCACTGAATACTGGAAGTTGTACAAGACATTGGTATGACCACACTTGGAATACCATGTGCAATTCTGGTCACCCTATTATGTTATGCAGAAAAGATTTACTAGGATGCTAGAAGGACTTGATGGATTGAGTTATAAGGAGAGGTTGGATAGACTGGGACTTTTTTCCTCTGGAACGTAGGAAGCTGACAGGTGATTTTATAGAGATCAATGAGAGGCACAAATCAGCTTGATAGTCAATATCTTTTCCCCAAGATAGGGGAGTCTAAAAATAGAGGGCATAGGTTTAAGGAGAGAGGGGAGAGATACAGAAGTGTCCAGTAGGGCAATTTTTTCACACAGACAGTAGTGTGTGTCTGAAACAAGCTGCCAAAGGTAATAGTAGAGGTGGGTACAATTTTGTTTTTTAAAAAGCATTTAGATAGTTACCTGGATAAGATAGGTATAGATGGATATGGGCCAAATGCGGGCAACTGGAATTATCTTATGGGTTTTTAAAAAAAGGAACAGCATGGACAAGTTGAGCTGAAGGGCCAACTTCAGCTGTTTATTGTATGCTGTAATTCCATGCTGTTTATTGTAGCTTGCAAGCGTACAAAACCTAACTGTGCAAGATGCTGGCCATCTCCATTTCTCTGTTCCTGTCACTGACACTAATCTGTCTCTCTCTGAATTTGCTGCAATCTGTTTTCTTGGGTCCAATCTGAACACCGTCATCAAAACTGCTGAAGGAGGTAGTGCTGTTGAAGTCTGATGAATTGACTTCTACCTAGTAGAGGTTGAACTCCAATTCTTCAACACTTCCTACCTCTTCCAGACACTGGCTCCACCAACAAACATCAAGCCAATGTTTCCAAGAGCGTCACAGTCCATTTTGTCTCTGGAGATCGTCCCTCCTCAGCTTCTAACATTGTAGTCACTCAATTCCAAACAGCTTCCATCTCTTTAGCAAGATCCACAAACAGGGCTGCACTGGTAAACCTATCATTTTTGCCTTGGTAATCCTATCATTGTTTCTGCCTATGGAGCTTCGACCTCCCCATCTTGACTCTCTCTTGTTCAATCTCTCCCCATCCACATCCATGACTCTTTTGATGTTTAGTTTCCTGGTCCCAGTTATGTCTTATTCTCCATGAATGGCAAGGCAGCAATTCTCCCACCCTACCATGCTAATTTTCTATCTGCCTGGGGTAAGAGAATCTTGCAGCCACGCGTGCAGTCTCATCATGAGTACATTCCCCCCAGCTCCGGATTTCTGCTGCTGTCAAATCTGTGCTGAAAACCGGCAGGAAGACCAGGTAACTGATTTTAATGTGTTTTTAATATAATTTAAATGTAAATAGTGGGCCTGGGACTGAATTCTCCAGGCCTGCTAGCCTCTCCAATCCCACTAGGAGTATTTCACTCTAGCGGGGTTTACAGTTAATCCCCACTTTCGGGAATACCTTGCTGGAGTAACGTGTTAGGGGTGGACAATTGGGGCCCACAGGAGGGTCGGGGGGGGTCCCTTGGGCATGGGCACCCTGGCACTGTCCAAGGGGCAAAGTGCCCATTCCCACAGGACACCATAGCACTGCCAAGGGGGTGGAAAGTCCCAAAGTATAAATGGATTGGGGCAAGAGGGAGGCCAGCAAACAGTGACACCCCACCCCATCTGACCCCTTGGGGGCCGTGATTGCCCACCCCCGGTGTTATTCCAGTGAGGCTGTCCCAATAGTCCCCTGAAAATGGAGACCAACTGTAAACCCCACTGAAGTGAAATACTCCTAGCAGGATGCGAGAGGCTAGGTTTGCCATGGAAGTCGTGGCTTGGTGCTGACCCAGAAATGGTTGGGTCAGCCCCAAAAAACAGCCTGAATTACTCAAGTTTTCTCAGAAATTCAACACTTAGAATTTTTTGGGGAGAATTCTGGCCCTAATCCCTTCACATCTCCAATTTCCACCTTTGTATCCCTCACAGTCCATATCTGACTCTTTCCTTCATCAATTTATCTTTCTTTACTTCCTTGGATAGGCTATTCTATCTGTTTATCCTGTACACACACTGACCCTGTACACAGTATTCACTGTCCCTACATGAATACACATACTGTGTACACTGACCTCTACACACACACAACATATATTCTTTATTATCCTCCTGACTCTCATGCTACTTCAACTTCATTTCCTCACATCCTATTTCTCACGAAGACTCTAATTCACTCTCCCAGTTTTTCTTATTCTGCAGCGCCTGTTGTGGTACAGCCTTCCACATCAGTACTTCAGATATTTTCTTCAGCCAAGAATTCCCACCATCATAGCTGGCAGGGCTCACAATCATGTCCAATTTATTTCCTGCATTTCACAGAATCACAGAAACTTTACAGAACAGGAAGAGGTCATTTGGCCCATCGAGTCTGCACCAACCACAATCCCACCCAGGCCCTATCCCCATATCCCCACATATTATCCACTAATCTCTCTAACCTACACATCTTAGGACACTAAGGAGCAATTTTTTAGCATGGCCAATCAACCTAACCCGCACATCTTTGGATTGAGAGAGAAAACCGGAGCACCTGGAGGAAAACCACACAGACACGAACAGAATGTGCAAAATCCACACAGACAGTGACTTAAGCCAGGAATCGAACCAAGGTTCCTGGAGTTGTGAAGCAGCAGTGCTAACCACTGTGCTATTATGCCACCCATTTCTACATCATCACTTTCCCTCCTCTCTTGAACCACCCATTCCATCACCTATGCACTGAATGGATCATCCTCTGCCTTTTTGTCAACTTGATACCAGGACCAATCAAAACTCTCGTCCCATCTCTATTACACTCTGGCCCACTCTTCCATCACATCCAATATCCTGTCCCTTCCCGTGGCACCTTTCCATACAAGCAAAACACATGCAACATCTGCTCTTTTATCTCCTTGCTCTGCACTTGCAATGGCCTCAAGCACTCTTTCTAGATGAAACAGAAATTTATACGTTCTTCTTTTAATTTAGTATATTGTATTACCGTAATGTGGTCTGCTCTACACTGGTGAGGCCAAACAGATTGGGTGGCTACTTTATGGAATACTGCAATTCAATCCCCGGGCTTCTGGTAGCTTGTCATTTTCTCTATCTTGTTCTCATGCTGACATCTCTACCCTCAGCCCATGGCACTGTTTCAATGAAGCACAACATAAGTAGGAGGAACAGCACCTCATCTTTCAATTAGGCCTTCTGGACTCAACAATTTCAAATCACAATCCTTGCCCTTCACTTCGTTTCCTTTTCTTTATATACTGATTAGTTTTAATCTTGTTTTTGCTTTTGGATGGCAGTTGTTCATTATTCCACCATTCAGAACTCCTCTGGACAGATCTTGTGTCTTTATTTATCACATTATGGCTCCCTCTGGCTGTATTCCACTAATTATTTTGTCATTTAATATCTCCTATTTCTTCCCTATCACACAGCTTCCCTTTTGTTCATTTTGCATCCTCCCACAACTGACATACTTATGAACTATTTTATTTCTAACTTTCCCCAGTCCTGATAAAAGATGATTAAAACATTAACTCTTCTCTCCACAGATACTACCAGATCCTGTTGAGTATTACCATGACATTCTGTTTTTATCGCAAGCTTCAGCAAAGAATCACTTCCTCCAAAAGTAACATACATGCAATTACAGAACCTCCTCTGGGAATTATAACAATTTAACACCATAACTTGATAAATGCAGTTTTCAAAAATAAAACACAAGCACAACGAAAGAGCTTTTTAGAAACCCATCATGCTAATAAATTGATTTATTGGAATCAGCTGCCAGCGGTGGTGGTGGACGCAAATTCAATAGAGTCCTAAAGGGACTTCTGGATGAGTACATGGGATTTAATAGGATTGAGGGTTATAGGTAGGTAGCGATGTGATCAGTGCAGCTTGTGGGCCAAAGGGCCTGTTTATGCTGTAATTTTTCTATGTTCTATTTTACCTTTAGAAATGTCTTCCAAGAAATTTTCTCATAACATTGCAATGGATTTCTGAAGAAGTCTTGGAGTGACCAAAACTTGCGGTACAAGTTGTAATCAATTGGAACAGAGCTATTTAAAACAAGAAAATATGTATAAATACTGACACTAAGTAAGGCTCTGGGAGAAAACATTAAACAAAGGTTTTGTAAATGGCATGAATAGATCAACATTTAGAACATGCAAGCCCAAGAAGCAAACAACAAAAATCCGATCACTTGTTCAATTATGTCAGTTGAAATGAGCCAATTTGAAATGGGCTTATAAGAAATATATATATCTAAAAGAATGAAGCACAATTGTTTCATAATTGTTACACATTTAAAGTCAGTTCCACAACCCTAAAAGCAAGTTATGAAAATCTGTAGAATTCCAAT
Organism: Sphyrna mokarran; assembly: GCA_024679065.1. Taxonomy (NCBI): domain Eukaryota; kingdom Metazoa; phylum Chordata; class Chondrichthyes; order Carcharhiniformes; family Carcharhinidae; genus Sphyrna; species Sphyrna mokarran. The sequence goes on from JAGIQG010000007.1 coordinate 52,833,600, forward strand.
TGATTTTTCTGACCTAAAAATACTTACATTGAGAATAATATTCCACTGAATATTTATACAAATATAAAGAACAAAGAACAAAACAGCACGGGAAACAGGCCCTTCGGCCCAATGAGCCCGTGCCACCACCCTGATGTTCCTACCTCTACCCATGATTCCTGTCTATGTTTATAGACCTATGGATTAAAAAACCAAATTTGGGACAATTTAGGGAGAATTTGTTTCGCCAATTAGCCTAAGAGCACACCTTTGGGATGTGGGAGGAAACCGGAGCACCCGGAGAAAACCCACGCAAGCACGGGGAGAATGCGCAAACTCCCACAGACACAGGCCCAAATCCATGTATCTGCACAGCACAGCGATAGTCACTGAGTTGTCATGTTGCCCATCAAATGGTCCAGGTCAAGCGTACACTAACAACGTGAAGCACTAGGACACTCTCGAAAAAAAATCCAAGAACAGCACTCTCGCGACCCATCGTGTGTAAGCCCCTTGTTAGACAACAAGGTGGACCAAAGCACCTGTAGGATAAAAAACGAGTACATCAACATCATCATCTATTTACACACTTCCCAGGACTCCCAAGGCTCATGATCCCTATTTTAAATCAGTTTTCTATACCCCTCCATTCCCATTCTGTTCATGTGCCCATCTAAGTATTTCTTAAATAACTCCAGAGTGCCTGCCTCCACCACTTTACTTGGCAGCGCATTCCATACCCCACCACCCTCTGTGTGAAAAAACTCCCTCTAGCATCCAAATTATACCTTACCCCCCTCACCCTAAGCCCGTGACCCCTTGTGCTATTCGAGTCCATCCTACGAAAAAGCTTAACCCTGTTTATCTATACCCCTCAATCTTGTACACCTCTATTAGATCCCCTCTAAGTCTATGTATTTCTAAGGAAAACAGTCCCAATTTGCCTAACCTCTCCTCGTAACTCAGACCTTCCATACCAGGCAGCATCCTGGTAAACCTCCTCTGCACTCTCTCCAGAGTCTCCACGTCCTTCCAGTAGTAAGGTGATCAGAACTGGACACAGTATTCCAAATGAGGTCTAACCAACTTTTATACAACTGCAACATTATAGGCTGGCTCTTGTACTCAATTCCCCTTCCTATAAAGACTAGCATACTATATGCTTTCTTCACAACCTTCTCCAGTTGCTCTGCCACCTTCAGAGTCTTGTTCATCTGCACCCCAGGTCCCTCTGCGTTTCTATACTCTTAATAGGTCTACCCTTTATCATATACCTCCTCCCTACATTCTTTCTCCCGAAATGCATCACCTCACATTTATCAGGGTTGAATTCCATCTGCCATCTATCTGCCCAAGCTACCAGCCTATCTATGTCCTGCTGCATCGCCTGACAATGCTCCTCACTATCCGCAAGTCCAGCCATCTTTGTATCGTCTGCAAACTTGCTGATCACTCCACTTACTCCCTCTTCCAAGTCATTTATATATATTACAAACAGAAGAGGTCCCAGTACCGAGCCCTGCGGCACACCACTAGTGACCGACCTCCAGCTAGAAAAACACCCTTCCACTATTACTCTCTGTCTCCTATTACTAAGCCAGTTATTTATCCATCTAGCTACCTGTCCTTATACCCCATGAGCCTTGGCCTCCTCAACTAATCTCCCATGAGGGACTTTGTCAAACGCCTTACTAAAATCCATATAGACGACATCAACGGTTCGCTCTTCATCCACCGTTTTCGTCACCTCCTCAAAAAATTCTACCAGATTTGTAAGGCACGACCTCCCCTGAACAAATCCATGCTGCGTATCCCTAATCAGATTGCAACACTCTAAGTGCCTATACATCCTATCTCTAAGAATCCTCTCCAACAGCTTCCCTATCACTGATGTCAAACTCACCGGCCTACAATTCCCAGGGTTATCCCTACTACACTTTTTAAACAACAGTGCAACATTAGCTATTCTCCAGTCCTCTGGGACCTCACCTGTGTCCAAAGAAGAGACAAAGATTTGCATCAGAGGCCCAGCAATTTCACCTCGTTAAGCAGCCTGGGATAAATGCCATCAGGTCCCGGAGATTTATCAGTTTTAATGCTACCTAGAAGCTCTAACACTTCCTCCCTCTGTATGGATATTTCCCTCAATTGGTCAGTTTCCAAGTTTTTATCTATTATTGTGGAAGTTCATTAATACAACTAATTATTTTTTAAAAAGAGACAAAATACATTTTAAAGTTTATTTATTAGTGTCACAATAGTCTTATGTTAACACTGCAATGAAGTTACTGTGAAAATCCCTGAGTCGCCATATTCTGGCGCCTGTTCAGGTACACGGTGGGAGAATTTAGTAGTGCTTGCTTGTACATTATCAATGACTGAATAAAGGAAAGCATACCGGCTAATGTTAAAATGTTTAACTAAAGGTGAGTTGTTTTAAGGTTACACAGGAGCTTGGTTTGCCCTCATTTGAGTATTGTGCACTTTTTGGTCTCTATTATAAAATGGATATCAAAAAATTGGAAAAGATGCAAAGAATATTTACAAGAGAGATATCTGAATTGAGACTATCTATAGAAAATAGGAGCCCGAGGGGTGACCTGAAACAGGTCTGTAAATTAAGATATTTGATAGGGTAAACGTATAGATGATGTTTCCATTTGCAGCGGAACCCACAATCAGGAGCTGCAATATAACAAAGTCACTGATTAAATGTGGAAGTTGGTGAGTAACTGGTTAGCACGATGCCTTTAAGTCATAGTTAGTTACGAGAAGAGAATAGAAGAATATGTAGATAGATTAATGACATAGGATTGGAGGGGTCCAATGTGGAGCACTAACAACAATATAGACCAGTTGAGGCAAATGGCCTGTTTTGAAACTAGAAATTCTATGTTTATATTCAGCAGCAACTTTCATACAAATTACACTTAAAATAGACATGCTCCAAGTAAGGTTAAGTATGGGTCCGTTCTATAATTCTCCAAGGTTAATAAAAAGTTCCTTACCAAGTTGTCGCAGGCTCCTCATCACCTGTCTCTCCTTCTTCAACCTCCATTCCATCTTCTCTATCTTCGGTGTGTTGCAAATTCTCAAAAAATATAAAAAATAATTAGTAATCACACAAACATATAACAACATGTAGTGGTATATAGCACAACTGTAGTTTTTCATCCTACTCACCTTCAGCCCCAGGGTACTATCCTGTTCATTAGTGTTAAACACAGTGACATTTTCCAAGTTAAACTGGCTTTGTAAGTTGAGCCCTGAAGTTTAAAACAAAGCAGACTTAGAACAATATGTCAGTGTTGCTAAACCTGTGATAATTGTGGCTAATTATTGTAGCACAGCTCTAGGCAAGTTTTTCTTAACATGCTGATCGTTGAAGTTGAATTATATAAAGTTCCATGAGTGGGGAGAAAGGCTTTTTTAAAAATTGATTCTTACATGGGATGCGGGTGCCACAAAGCCAGTGTTTGTTGCTCATCCCTAATCTCCTTGAAACGAGTGGCTCACTTGGCTATTACAGAGAGCAGTTAATTCACAAAGCTTCAGATCTGAGGTCACACGCAAGCCAGACTGGGTAAGGAAAGCAGATTTCTTCCCTTAAAAGGCCGGAGCAAGCCAGATGGGTTTTTAATCACAGTCACCATTACTGTTACCATTGTGGAATTTGAATCCATGATTTCCAGATCATTAGCCCCTCATTGTTTTGTGGGAACAAAACAATTCATAAAAATGATTCCAGGGATGAGGAACTTCAATTACATAGATAGATTAGACAAGATGGGGCAGTTCTTCATGGAAAAGAGGGGGTTAGAAGGAGATTTAATAAAGGTGTTCAGATTAATGAAGGGTTTGGACAGAGTAGACTGGGAGAAACTGCTCCTGTTGGCAAAAGGATCAACAACCAAAACAACTTAAATCAGTGAATTTAAGGTGATCAGCAAAAGCAACGGTGACATGAAAAAACTTTTTTTTTTAAACACAGCAAGGGATTAAGCTCTGGAAAACATTGAATCATATGCCCAAGTGTGTGGTGGAGGTAGATTCAATTGAAATCTTCCATAGAACTGGATAATTATCTGGAGAGAGTTATGAAGAAAAGATAGGGGTGTGTGGCGAGATGAGCTGCTTTTGCAGACAGCCAGCCACAGCACAAAAAAACAAACAGCCTGCTCCTGTGCAGTAATTACTCTCTGGTTTCTATGATTCTATATAGATTTGGCAGCTTACAGAAACTCCTACAGCAGAGTTGATGCCATTCAGTACTGGTTTCATCCTCTCCTTTGGATAACTAGCAATGCTGAGAGAACATAGAACAATACAGCACAAACAGGCCCTTCAGCCCACGAGTTGCGCCGATCACATCTACCAATCCACAGACCTATCTATAACCCCCTATCCTATTCTTTTCCATATACTCATCCAGAAGTCTCTTAAAAGACCCCAGTGAGTTTGCCTCAACAACCTCCGACGGCAGTCGGTTCCATTCATTCACCACCCTCTGAGTGAAAAACCTACCCCTGACATCTCCTTTGTATTTGCTTCCCTGCACCTTAAATCTGTGTCCTCTCGTAGTGACCATTTCAGCTCGGGGAAATAGTCTCTGAGAGTCCACCCTATCTATTCCTCTCAACATTTTATAAACCTCTATCAGGTCGCCTCTCAACCTACGTCTCTCCAGTGAGAAGAATCCCAGCTCCCTCAACCTATCTTCATAAGGCCTGTCTCCCAATCCAGGCAGCATCCTTGTAAATCTCCTCTGAACCCTCTCAATAGCCTCTATATCCTTCCTATAATGAGGCGACCAGAACTGCGCACAATACTCCAACTGGGGTCTGACAAGAGAGGGTGGACATGTTGCTTGGGCAACTTGGTCTCTAAAGTATTTACCCAGACCTGCGCCCTGAAGGGGACATTCCAGCTTCCTCAAGGAACTTATAAAGCTTGCTTCCCTTGTTGTGCCAACATTAAACCATGAAGCTGGAGTTTTCTATATAACACATTCTTCTGGCAGGGGAAAGCTTAAGAAACAGCACATGAGCACGGAGTGGGTTTCAAAATAAATAACACATTATTTGCAATGATTGAATACCTCACAGAAGGTTTAGAAAGATTTCTTACTTTTCGCTTTTCAACGTGTGTGGATATGGTTAACCTTATGTGCAGCTATGGTCTGATACATCTCCAACCCAAACACCAAGGATTAATTCTATGAGATACTTGACTCTGCCATCAACAGAATTGCCTGCATGGAGGCATTGTCTCTTCTTCCATGTAAGGGTAGTATTAACTATAGAGGTTGGACATTGCACACAAGACCACAGCAAATTGGCAAAAAAGAACAGAGGGTGCTGAAGCTTTGCTGTTACCGAGGAATTTGAGATGAACAGCTATTTCCCAACTAAGCCATGACACAATATGTCCTGGAGATAGCTAAGATCACATTATCATCAGGTGTACCATCCCTAACAGCATTACCACTTACATTGAAATGTAGAAAATAGGCCTTTGAGCCTGCTCCGCCATTCACTTTGATCATGGCTGATCATCAAATTTAATTTGCCTTACCCCATATCTCTCAATCCTTTTCGTCCCAACAGCCGTATCTATTTTTGCTTGAAATCGTACAAGGTTTTGGCCTCAACTACTTTCTGTGGTAGTGAATTCCAAAGACTCACGGCTCTCTGAGTGAAATAATTTCTCCTCACCTCAGTTCTATCCCTGTAATGACTTTAATCAGGTAACTGAGGTTGGCCTGTTAGAATTTGAACTCCCTGATTAAGGGTCAAATTGACAGGCTAATCAAGGAGCCTCTTGCTTTGTCTTTAGTCAGGAATGTCAGTTCTTCTGGGACTCCTAATGTAGACTTTAACTGAAAGCACCTATATGTTGTTGTCAGACTTGTAATTAAAGGAATTTTCATGAAGGGACTTCTGCCTTCAAGGCCTTATTACAATCCCTTATCCTCAAACTACAACCCATAATTCTGGAATCCACCACCATCAGGAACGTTCTTTCTGAATCTATCCTATCTAATCCTGTTCCAATTTTATAAGCTCCTGTGAAATCCTCTCTCACCCTTCTAAGCTCCAATGAATATAATCCAAACTGATTTAATCTCTCCTCATATGACAAACCTGCCACCCCAGAAATCAGCCTGGTAAACTTTTGCTGCACTCCCTCCATAGCAAGGACATCCTTTTTCAGATAAGGACACCAAAACTGCACATAATACTGCAGATAGACTTTTAACTATCACAAGGATGATTACCATTGGCCACCCGTAAGTGTGTAGCAAGGACAGGTTTCAACTAAGAAAGTTAAACCACTCCCAAGTCATTGTCAGATCAACACTTGCCATATCAATGACTCAGAATGAACCCAGAAGTACCCTCTGCAGCCTCTTTCAAACAAAACACCCAAGACCAGACATCTTGTGTGACACCATCTATAACTTTACATTCACTGTGTACAGCGAGATCAGACAAATTCTGGCCAATTTCGGGTTTGTTAGACTAAAATGGAGTCAGTTACTGCAGTCAGTAACTGGAGCCGTCATGAACTGCAAGCAAATCCAAAGCAGTGGGAAGTGTAGACAGTGTAGATGGATGGGAAGCTCATTTGAGTGATAGATTGAACTTCATTCACCATCCTTTGTAATTATTTGTGGCCTTGGATAGCCATACCAAGCTGCGATACAACTGGAAATAACAATTTCTATAGTGCATCTGTAAAACATTGGTCTAAGTTCTAGTGGACATGCCAAATTTCCTTAATCTCCTGAGAAAGTAGAGACATTGGTGGGCTCTCTTAACTACAGTGTCAACACGGAGAGATCCAGATGGGGTATTGGTGATCTGCACACCTAAAAACTTGAAGCTCTTGATCATTTCTACTTCGTCCCCATTGATGGAGACAGGAGCGTGCCCTCCACTATGCTTCCTGAAGTCGATGACTATCTCCTTTGTTTTGTTGACACTGAGAGAGAAGTTACTGTCTTCGCATCAATTTCTCTATCTCTTTCCTGTACTGTGTCTCGTCATTGTTTGAAATCTGACCCACTACAAGGCTATCATCAGCAAATTTGAAAATTGAGTTGGAAGAGAATACAGTAAGAAGTGAATAGTAAGGAACTAAGAATATGGCCTTGCAGAGCAATGGTGTTGAAGATGATCACGGGAGAGGCGTTGTTGCCTATCCTTATTGATTGTGGTCTGTGGATTAGGAAATCTAGGATTGAACTGCAGCAGGATGAGCTGAATCCCATGCTTGGAGATGAGGATTGTAGAAATATTGGCGTTCAAGGCTAAGCTGTAGTAGATAAATAGTGTTTTGTCATCGAGGCATTCCAATGTTGAGAGCCAAGGAGACAGCATGTGCTGTGGACGTGTAGCGGCAATAAGCGAACTGTAGTGGATGCAAACAGTCTGGAAGGCATGAATTGATTTATGCCATGACTAACCTTTCGAAGGATGATAGTCATTAAGGCACGCTGCCTGGCCTTTCTTTGGTATTGGAATGATTGTTGTTTTCTGAAAGCAGGTAAGGACCTCAGATTGGTGTAAAGAGAGGCTGAAGATGTCGAAAAATACCATCACCAGCTGGTTCGTGCAGGACTTGAATGCTTGTCCGGGTACCCCACCTGGGCTAGTTCTGTCCATGGGTTGACTTTTAAGAAGGCTGCTCTGACGTTGGCAATGTTCCCTCACTAATAGATTTGCAAACTCTCTGCCCTGCTACACACTTTACGTCAGATGATATTTTACTTTGTAAAAACTGGAACAGTACACAAATGAAAAACATGCTGCTCAATTCTGCTGTTAAAGTGCATATAACTGCTCAGCTTTCTTGAAATGCTTGCTCAGGCTGGAAACAGGAACACGGGCTGCTTTCAGGAAGGTTGGTCGAAGAGGAGACATTTTTGTTCTATTTACATTAGTTGGTGACAGCCTCTTGCAATTAAAAGGCATATTTATTACACAAAAAGACACAATGTGCTTTAAAAATGGAGACAAGGACAATTTGCTGAGTCAGGAAGAGAGATTAGGTAACAAAAAACTTAACTAAAATGATGAGTTTGAGAAACATAGAAAAAGAGAGAAAAAGGAGGGACATTTTGTTTGTAAACAAAGTTCCAAACAAAAACTCAACCATAAACTATCACAAAGATAGAGTAAGTGGGGACAAAAACAGATATGGAACCAGATTTTGTGGTTGCATGATGGAAATTGACAGTAATTTCTGGTGCCTGCACATATGTAGTTCACACAAAAATTCAGAAGTTGCTGTCAGTGGCTCCTGTTCTACAATGCTCTGCTGAAATCCTTACACATTAAAATCAAACAGACATCACTCATTTGACTTAAGGTTCCACTTTTTACATTATTAATCTGGCTGTAAAAACTCTTGAAAAGATTGCACCTTACTGAAGATGTAATGGAGTTCTGAATTTTGGATCAGGTAGGACAACCCAAAATATTGTTGGGAAACAAGTAATGAATGTCCTTCAATTCTAACTCTTCTCATATGGAACTCTCTGAGAAATGTAGCCAAGGTCAATGTACAAAATCTATTCTATTTAACAGTCACTTCAGCAAAGGTTCATGAATGGAAATGGAAATTCTTTACAATGATTCTAATTCCTTACCTGATTTTTCCGATAAAGGAAACAATCTAGCCAAGAATAACTGTATTCTTCCACAGAAAACAGTATTTTGTGACTTGGAAAGTCTTCGTAGGAGATCTGCAAAATTATTTGCATTTAGTGAAAACATGCAGACAGAACTTTATAACAGGAAAACAAGTTGGAACACACAACATTAAAGAGTAGTGTGATGAAGCCATGTAATCAACTCTACATTCTAAATGTTCAACACTGTGTTACCAAGAGGTATCAAGTGAAAGAAGAGCAGTTTCAAAGGTGGCCTGCCATATCCTGCATACAGTAATTTAGAGAAACAGATTGCTCTTCCATCAATTCAAGAACAATTAGTTGAATTCCTGACAAATGTGAGGGGATGGGAAACGGAGATGTGTGAAGGCAAGAAAAACTCTTTGACAAAGCTGATGTACATTATCTCAAGACAAAATTAGTTTAAGTCCCAGAAAAAGCCTCTCTTGTCAAGGATGCGTAATGAAAAAGGTTTAAAATACCATAATTTCACCTCTAGCATCAGAATTTGTATTTTGCCTGAATAAATGAGGTGTACATCTCAGAAGTGAAACAAAATTGGACAAGCTTATTTCAATTCTTCATGTGCCCAAATCAATATCACAAAATTTTCTATAATTATTCAATTAACAGCAAGTTCAGTGAGTTCCTCAATTATGCCACGTACCAAAAACTGGAAATGCCATATTGGACTAGAAGGGGACAAGGGACGTAATTCAGGCAGAAAGATAGCTGCAATATTCATCTAACCTATGTTCCTGGAGTATTTGACGGAGACACTGGTACATAAAAGATAATAGGGGAGTGTGGGGTGGGATTCGTTTCAGTAGTGGACCAGTGGATCAGTTTAATTATACCCGTGCCACAATACTATGTGCCAGTGTATAATTGCAGGGGGTATAATTTTAATGTTTTGTTTATTTGTTTTATGGACTTTTTTCTGCATTGGTTACTTCAGATTAGAATTACATTTGAAATAGACCAGATAAAAAACACCTAACATAAATACACTGGGCCCAACAACCCTGAATCAAAACTACACTTACAGAGTAACATGTTGTGGAGAGGTACAAAGGGCCTATTAGAAGTACATTGTGATCACATTTTGCTGAGGCCAAATCTCAACTGAAGGAGGCCATGTGTATTGTAAGAGACCAACAGGAGAAAATAATGAAGTAAGCAAAGTAATGAGAGAAGTAAACAGAAACCTCTTTATTTAAAATTTCCTTAACCAGATCACATTTATTCCAATATCTATTAAATTTGGAAGTGTAGCATTAAGTTCTTAAGCCAAGTTCTTGCCATATTATGCAAAAGATAGAGGCACTGGAGAGAAAAATTACAGGGATGAAACCAGAAATACACAGGTATACATACCAGGAGTAGGTTGACAGGCTTCATCTCTTTTGTCTGAGAAATGGCTGAGGTGTCACGGTATTTAAACTTATGGAAGATTTTGATAGAATGGGTACAAAAATAGTGTTTTTTCTTGTGAAAAGCACAACCAGAGCTCATGAATATAACAGATAGAAAATGCTGGATAAACTCAGCAAGGCTGGCAGCATCTGCAAGAGCAAGAAACAGAGTTATCATGGAATCCAAATGACTTCTCGAGAACAGTTCTGTAGAAGAATCTGTTCCTCTCTCTAAAGGTGCTGTCAGACCTGTTGTTTATCCAGCATTTTCTGTTTTTATTTCAGATTTCCAGCATCTGCAGTATTCTGCTTTCATTTGGGTATAAATATAAATAACTCAGCAAAAAAAATCTAACAGCAATTCAGAAGAATGAGGAGTCTGCTACCAGGTTGAAGTAAATAGTACAGATGCATTTAAGAGGAAATCAGACAAGTATATGAATAGATGTTTACAATGGTAGATTTAGATGAGGAAAGATGAGGAGACCCGAATACAGCACAAGCACGGCTTGGACTGGTTGGGTCGAATAGCCTGCTCCTATGCCATATAGCCTATAGAAATTCCAATTATGTAGTTAATGGATGGTGACTCTCCATAGTTCAAGAAATTTGAAATTGCTGACAAGTATGCTTATATCCTGTGGCAAAATTTCACTCTGTCAATACTGTTCTGTGTTCGACATGCTCTAGGGTTCAAATGAATGAATGAATGAATGCTGAAATGAGCTCAGTAAATGGTTAGGACAATCTGCTTTATAAAAAGCCTAAACGATCTTCAAAACAAATCTAGTGCTCCCTTGAGACTGCATTGCCAAAATGTAATGCATCAAATTAAAATTACCTTAAGTTTTAAGCAGTCTAGTTGATTGTAGGTTTGCTTTATATATGATCAATGTATTTATGACAACTGCCTTACTGCACAAGAACAAAGTTCTTTAAGAAAAGTTTTTAAAGGAAGTCTGAAGAGCAATGCTGAATTGATAGCATTTATACTTAAATTTGACTGTAGTAACTTACAAAGCTTTGGCTAAATGTTTTATACCCACTTACCATTGCACATTCTTAATAAGTAGTTTTTTCCAGCAGAGTAAAATGTTATCTAAAAGCAAAACACAATCGTTACCATGACAATTTTACACAGGTTTATCTTAGTCCATTGAAAGTGTGCTACTCTTTGACTCTTACTCACTGCCTTCCAGTATAAATTCAACCTTCTAAAGATATAATCATGCAGATATGTAATATTTTCCAAAGTCTCTGCTTTTGCTATTCTCCAACCAGTTAACATAGAACATAGAACAATACAGCACAAACAGGCCCTTCGGCCCACGAGTTGCGCCGATCACATCTACCAATCCACAGACCTATCTATAACCCCCTATCCTATTCTTTTCCATATACTCATCCAGAAGTCTCTTAAAAGACCCCAGTGAGTTTGCCTCAACAACCTCCGACGGCAGTCGGTTCCATTCACTCACCACCCTCTGAGTGAAAAACCTACCCCTGACATCTCCTTTGTATTTGCTTCCCTGCACCTTAAATCTGTGTCCTCTCGTAGTGACCATTTCAGCTCGGGGAAATAGTCTCTGAGAGTCCACCCTATCTATTCCTCTCAACATTTTATAAACCTCTATCAGGTCGCCTCTCAACCTACGTCTCTCCAGTGAGAAGAGTCCCAGCTCCCTCAACCTATCTTCATAAGGCCTGCCTCCCAATCCAGGCAGCATCCTTGTAAATCTCCTCCGAACCCTCTCAATAGCCTCTACATCCTTCCTATAATGAGGCGACCAGAACTGCGCACAATACTCCAACTGGGGTCTGACAAGAGTCTTATAGAGCTGCATCATTACCTCCTGACTCCTGAACTCTATTCCTCGATTAATGAAGGCCAGTACACCGTACGCCTTCTTGACCACTTCCTCCACCTGCGAGGCCGATTTAAGAGTCCTATGGACCCGGACCCCGAGATCCTTCTGCTCTACAACACAGCTAAGACTCCTACCCCTTATATTGTACTCCTTCATCCCATTATTCCTGCCAAAATGGACCACTACACATTTATCTGCGTTGAAGTCCATCTGCCACTTCTCCACCCAGTCTTGCATCCTATCTATGTCCCGCTGCAACTTTTGGCATCCCTCCAGACCATCCACAACACCACCGATCTTTGTATCGTCGGTGAACTTGCTAATGCATCCCTCCACTCCCTCATCCAGGTCATTTATGAAAATGACAAACAGCAGGGGTCCCAGAACAGATCCCTGGGGCAGTCCACTGGTTACTGACCTCCATGCAGAACAAGACCCATCCACAACCACTCTCTGCCTTCTGCCAGCAAGCCAGTTCTGGATCCACGAAGCCAAAGCCCCTTGGATCCCATGCCCTCTCATGTACGAAATTATCTAAAGTAGTCCTGGGACAATGCCTTTTTATTTATTGTCTGTGGGAAAACACATAGTATCTATTTGGTGCCTATATTGCAAGAGCAATTAATTGGTTTTAAAATGTAGGACAGCCTGAGGATGTGAAAAGGTACATACTTCAACAAAGACCTTCTCTCCTCTATCAAGTCAGAAATGGAGATCAGTACTGATGATTGCATATCATTCAGTTCCATTTGCAGCTCCTCAGATAGGAAGATACGGACAATATTCAAGCTTGGGCTGATAAGTGGTAAATAGCTTTTGTGCCAAACAAGTGCCAACAATAATCATCACCTACAAAAGAGATGCTCAGCAGTTCCCTATGACATTCAACAGCATTGTGCTATTGCTGAATCTTGCATCATCACAATTCATCAGAAACTTAATTGGGCCAATCACATAAATATTGTTACTACAAAAAGAGGGCTGGGAATACTGCAGCGAATAATTCACACCCAGATTCCCAAAAGCCCACCCCCATCGACATGTCTGCACAAGTATAGCTTCAGCAACACTCAATAAACTTGACATTGTTCAGAACAAAACAACCACTTGATTGCTCCTGCATCCATCACCTTAAACATGTGCTCCATCCGCCATTGCTGGATAGGTGATCATACCATTGCTTTTCTTGATATATATTAATGACTTAAACTTCGATGTGCAGGCTACAGTTCCAAAATTTATACATGACACAAGGCTTGGAAATATTGTCAGCTCTGATGAAAATAGGACTGACTGAACAGAAGACTTGAACAGACTTCAAGAGAACTTAGACCAATGGAGCAGATGAACATATGGAAGATTAAATTTAATGCAGAGAATTGAAAAGTGGTATACTTTTGGAAGAAGAAAAAGGAGAAACAACATAAATCAAAAAGAACACAATTCTATAGCAGATGCTGGAACAAAACAGAGACTTGGGGGCATATGCATACAAACCACTGAAGGTAGCAGGCAGCCTGAGAAAGTAGTTTAAAAAGCACGTAAGTTGTTATTTCCAATTATGGGCATCACACTTTAGAAAGGATGTGCAGGCTTTAGACAGGGCACAGAAAATATTCACAAAAATGGGTTCAGGAATGCTGAACTTTAGTCATATTAGTAGATTGGAGAATTGGGGCTGTTGTCCTTAAAAAGAAGATTAAGAGGAGACTTAAAAGAGTGTAAAATCAAGAAGGGTTTAAATAGAGCAGATAGAAGCTCTCTGTTGGCAAAAGGGTTGAGAAACAATGGACACTGGTTTAAGCGAATGGCAAAAGAACTAGTTGCAATACGTGGGGAAAACGTTTTTAAATATAGCAAGTGGTTAAGGTCTGGAATGCACAACCTGAGATTGTGATGGAAGCAGCTGGGGCTTTCATCAGCAAATTGAATAAGTGCCTGAAGAGACAAAACGTTACAGCAGCACATGGTCCTGCAACTAAATACTTGGCAAAGTGAACAAGAATGAGCACATAAGCATTTTAATCCTATTCTGCTACAATTCCAATTTAAAGTCAGACATGCAGTTGCTTCCACGATGCTGGTTCTTGTCCAATTTTATAACTATTCTGGTTCGATAATTGATGTTCATCTGGATTGAGAGAGTGTTGAGCATACTTGCAATTATTTAACATCTATTTATTGGCATGATTTTATAAATTTTTACTATCTATTAAAAATGCTGAACACTGAAGGTGCAACCAATAATGAAACTCCCTCAGGTAAAGTCTCTATAATTTCAAAGCATGCTTGCCCCTTTTGACAGACAGGACTGACTGGTGATGAAGAAACCTGACGATGATCTCAGGCGACAGGCTGAGTCAAGAAGGTGAGGCTTTCACGCATATCCTCAACTGATAGAGAAGTGAACCCAGGCTACTGGCATCACTTAGCATCACAAACCAGCCGTCCAGCCAACTGAGCTAAACCAAATCCCTCTCTCACTCTCCTAGAACTTTCTCAATATTATGATGCAAATCACATAAATGGGGTTAAAATTGCATCAACGGCACACTGGGCAAATATACATTCTAGAATGCCTCTAAGCCATACATGAATTAGCAACTACATCAGGGCAACTACACTTTTTTGTAACACGAATATCAGCAAATCCATTGTTCCATATTGTAAAGTGTGCATGAGGTTAGCAGAGAATTAAACTCAGCTGTGGTGCTTTGGAAACCAAAATCATGCAACACATCAGCGGGACTTGCATGCCATCTTGTTAAGATACCAGATGACTGTTAATGCCTATGGAGATGTCCCCAACAAAATATTTAGGATAATTCTACAAAAGAAATTAGGGGTAGTGGGATGTCTTCCGTATGATCTTTTACTGCTAACGGCAGACTATTTTTGTTTACATTTAGAGAGGTTTCAGGAGGCTATCGGTGCACTTCATTTTTCAAAATAATTCCTCCATCTTCTTGAATTTTAATTCTATCATTAACCAGGACATGAAAGTAAGACCCTACTGTTCTGAAAATGAAATAATTAGAGGTATCTCTCAATGTTGTTACATATGACTGAGATTCCTGAGATACTGATACACTTTTTTTCAGTTTTGTTTTCACTCATTAAAAAAATCACCAATTAATTAGCTTGCAGAAATTAAATTGTATCGTGTGTACTTCAGGAAACAAATGATTAAAATTAAATTGTCTATTATTTCATCTGAACTGTTTTTGTCGAATCATTGTTTTACTTACAGATTTCCAAGTTGCAACATTTTTTTCAACAAAAGTGAATATTTTGTCACACTGGTCAAGAGGAAGGCAATCAAGAACATCACCAAGCAATAGAAACGGTGTTGTCGCAGAGCAAATACCTATACAGGCACAGAACGAGCACTAAAGTTATCACAGCGTAACATATTTGCTAAGTTAGAATAAACATGCTATTATGCACTAGTGCTATTTTGCCCCTAGTGAAAACTAAATGTTCTTCCACTAATAAATTAAAATACTACTTTACACTTTCAGCACCCTAATTATCCGCTGGATTGAAGAGGGCAACAAGATTTTAAAATTATAAATGGTGACAGATACTAAAGTCTATAATACAAAGGATTCATGATGAGGAATCAAAACTAGTAATATTTCATCATAGGTAACATATTGGTGATTCAAATAGGGGTCTTAAAAGCGAAATGAGATCTCTCCTCTCTCCCAGATGGGATAAGAAGATTAGGCGTTTAAATATTGTGAGTAAAGGCACCAATATTTAAGAGAAAGGGATTGTCAACTTTCATTTTTGTGAAGGATTAGAAGTTCATTGATATTCAAAACTGAAATTAGTATTAATTAACTTTCCACCTTTATTAGTTAAGCCTTGTTATCCTCACTTCATTTTATCACCCTTGCTGAGAGCAGATGCAAGTAACCATTTCCCCAACCTCCAGCAGATTGAACTGTAAGCAAGTATTAAGAAATAAACAAGAATAGACCAGGCAATTCTGATGGTTTTCATGCTTCAATGTATTGAAACATAAAATTCTTAAGAATCTTGACAGGGCAAATATTGGAAGGATGTTTCCCCTGGCTGGATGGAGAGTCTAGGGTTCACAGTCCCATAGGAGGAAGTAATTTCATTTTGGAGTGAGGTGAACAGAAATTTCGTACTTGTGACAGTTTGAATTTTCTGCTCCAGAGAATTGCAAATGCCTAGTTGGTGAGTATATTCAAGACACAGGTCAACAGACTTTTGGATACGAAGGTAATCAGAAGATATGGTGATAATGCAAGTTCAAAGGGCCAAATGATTATTCCTGCTCCTATGTTACATTCTTAGATTGCACATAATAATTTGACAATGGTACATTAGTTATCTAAAATAAAGTTAAGTTTATTTATTAGTCACAGGTAGACTTACGTTCACTCTGCAATGAAATTACTGTGAAAATCCCCTATCTAAATATCCTTGATTATGTTCAAACATTTTAACACTGTACAGTGGTTCAATATTGAATAATAGTACTAATTTTGAAAAAACTTTTGAATATACCTTCTGTGACTCCATTAATGCTAAGAGAGATAATGGATAAGAAATCTTCACATTCCCCTTGATCTAACTGAAAAAAAAAGGAAAAAAAAGGCACCAAGAACAAAATTACTAACACCCGCATGCTCAATGATATTAAAAGTTTGTTTCAGGTCATAACGTTTCTAATCCAATTAGACTATGCACCATTAAATATAAGGCATGTAAAACAGATCTGAGTAACCTGAACAACAAGTTAAAATTGTCCAGTTATCAGAACTGGAATTAAACAATATTTAGTTTGATTCAAAATGAAATGATCAGTCACTCTTTTCTGGGAGACTTTGTCAAGAATTCAATGCCAAAAAAACATGTTATTAGGTGACAAAAAATGGGCAACCGTGTAATCAATTGGTTATCTAGCAATAGCTTCATTATTGTTGAATCAAAATTTTAGAATTCTTTCCTTAACATAATGGGAGCAACTTTACCATTCCAACTTCTCAAAGACAGCTGGGGATGGACAACAAATGCTGTCCTTCCAAGTGACACCCGTGTCCAAAGAATGAAAAGAAAATAAATCCTTGTCCAATAAAAATTCAATAGCTTGAAAGCAAATACATTTCATTTTCAGAAATGTTTCTTTTCAATTTAATTTATCTATTTCAGTTTGCTTGCTATCTTTCAATCAGATAGAGATTATACAGATACTTGATTACAGTTTTGGGGGATTCAGAAATCATAACGTATAGGGAAGCATAAAGTCACTAAATGCAACTTCTAAAGATTGCACATATGCAGCAAAACATGGGAGTCCAGAGATGCTGTTAAATAATATTTATTTCACTATATGGTGTGTGAGTGAATTACTCCTAGATTAGAATCAAATAGAATTCATGAGATGAAATTGGATTTTTAATGATATACTAAGTTCATAATTACTGTGGACCAGGCTCACAGGCCCTGAAAAACTATGCTTATACTTGTGAAATATCCGATATCTCTGCCAAGATAAAAAGATAAAAAGAGTTTATTTAAAAAGGTTTGTTATGATATTTCATTTTCTACCTAAATTCATGCGTATGTCTCAGTCTTTTATTTTGCTGTCGGCAAACTTTAATTAAAAATAAAGAATTCAGTGCATTTTACTTCCCAGTTTTCTGTCTCAGAATACTTCAATGCCACTGGCTGTATACCCTGTTTACTGTATCACTGTTCAGGCAGCATAGTAGCACAGTGGTTAGCACTGCTGTTTTACAGTTCTAGAGTCCTAGGTTCAATTCCTGCCTCAGGTCACTGTTTGTGTGGAGTTTGCATGTTCTCCTCATGTCTGCGTGTGTTTCCTCCGGATACTCCGGTTGCTACTCACAGTCCAAAGATGTGCAGGTTAGGTTGATTGGCCATGCTAAGAAATTGTCTCTTAGTGTCCAGGGATTAGTGGGAATGACATGGAGTTATGAGGGTAGGGCCTGTGTGGGATTGTGTTAGGAGATCTCATTGGGCCGAATGACCTCTTCCTGTACTGTAGGGTTCTATGATTCTATGGTTCAGTTAGTGGATACCTTGAGAATGCCTTCACTTGTACACCAGATCAAACTAATGTCAGGAAAGGAGAAATGCATAATTTGCTGCCAACTGCAAAATTGAGGCCAATAAAAATAAACTGAGATATATCAACAAACAACATAGGGAACTACCATTCACAATTCAAGAAATAGCGTCATAGAATAGAACCCCTACAATGCAGAGAGAGGCCATTTGGCAATTGAATCTGCGCCAACAACAATCCCATCCAGAACTCATCCTCATAACCGCACATATTTATCCTGCGAATGCCCCGACTATAAGGGGCAATTGAGCTTGGCCAATCAACCTAACTCGCACATTTTTGGACAGTGGGAGGAAGCCGAGCACCCACAAGAAACCCACACAAGGAGAATGGTAGTGAGAGCGTGAATGCCCTGCCTGCAGCAGTTGTGGACTCGCCTACTTTGGGGGCATTCAAATGTTCGGTGGATAGGCATATGGATGATATTGGAATAATTTAGGTTAGAGGGTCCACTGGCCGGCGCAACATCGAGGGCCGAAGGGCCTGTACTGTGCTGTAATGTTCTATGTTCTAATGTGCAAACTCCACACAGACAGTTAGCTGAGGCTGCAATTGAACGTGTGTCTCTGGTGCTATGAGGCAACAATGCTAGTCACTGAGCCATCCTGATAAAGTAAAACGCAGAAGAACATTCATCTTCCCCATGATAGGAATGATTCTATTTACCCTATCACAAATCAAAACTTCCTATGTTTGAATACAATATCAAACAATTTGCTGGATAACCTTGAAGAATAGTTCTGACGGTAAATTCCACAAAATCAAATTTTTCCAGTTCTGGTATTTCGATCAAAAAAGAGTAAGGCTATTTGTTTTTTTTCTGTTTTACTTCCTCAGCTTTAAATCTCATTGGATTATGGGAAAAAGCCTATCTGGCAGTTTTGTGTCTCGTGCCACTGATACTTTATTCTTCTGTCACAAGTCCTTCCATGAAGGCTAAAACAACTGTGCCTCTAATTGATGAATATACTGCATGACACTTTAAAAGAAAGTTTTCTTCTGACTGCTCAGTTTGTTCTGAAGCCCATTAGCATTTCATAGTCATTATCATTATACTCAGTACCTAAAATTGTAGAAGAAATATCTCTGCCATATATGACAGAATTCTATTGAAACTTACAATTTTTTCTTCAAGAACACCTCTGAATGCCTGATCCAAAGTTGTTTTCTTTTCTGTTTCACTGCATTGAAACAAAGAGAGCATACATTCTTAAAAACATTCTACCCCCTGAAAGTAACACAGGAGTATGCCATTCATCTCCTAAAGCCGAACTGTCCATTCAATCAGATCATGGCTAATCTTCCATCTCAATGCCATTTTTCTGCATGATTTTCATCTTATAGTCAAGAAATTTATCCATTTCTGTCTTGAAAATACTCAACAAAAAAACCTCCATAGCCCTCTAGGGTAGAAATCTTCAAACATTCACCATCCTGAGTCAGGAAATTCCTCCTCACCTCAGTTCTAAATAACCTACCTTGTTTGAGACTACCAATCCTGGTTTTAAGGACCTATTCCTGTGCTGTATTGTTCATTGTCTTTTATTCACCAGACAATCCTGCCTTCCTAGCAATCAATCTGATGAACTGTCACTGCATTCCCTTTAAGGCAAGTATATCCTTGCTTAGGTATGGAGATCAAAATACTCCAGATGTCATCTCAAGAAGGCTCTAAACAATAGCAGCAAGACTTCAATTTTTTTGCAATAATGGTCAATATATCATTTGCCTAATTTTTTATTGCACCTGCATGTTAACTTTCAAAGAATCATGAACAAGGACATCCAGGTCCCTTTGAAAATCAGCATTTCCCAATTTCATTTAACAAATACTGCGCATTTTTGCTTTTCATACCCAAGTGGATAACTTCACATTTTTTTCATATCATATTCCATTGCCATGTTCTTGCTTACTCACTTTGTCTGACTAAATCCCTGTGAAGCCTTTTTGTATTCTCTTCACAACTCAAATTCCCATCTAGTTTTATGTTAACATATTTTGTCACCAAATTCAAATCACAGATAGAGATTGTGAATAGCTGAGGCTCAAGTCTCATAGTACCTCAGTAGCCACAGTCTGCCAACCTGATAATGATCTACTTCTACTTTGTTTTCTGACTATTAACCAATTCTCATTCCTTCTCAGGCTATCATCCTCAATTCCATTTGCTATAATTTTGCTTAATAACCTCCTGCGTGGGACCTTATCAGAAGCCTTCTGAAAATCCAAAATATCCTACATCCATTGGCTCCCCCCCATGTATCTATTTTGTTACATCCACAAAAAACATTAACTCTTTTCACTAATCCATGACAGACCCTAGAATTTTCCATTCTACTGATATCAGGCTAATCAATCTATGGTTCCATGTTTCCTCTCTCCCTCCAACTTGGGGAAATGGTGGGATTGAAGGTGGATAAATCTTCAGGTCCTGATGATCTTCATCCCAGAGTATTTAAGGAAGTGGCCCTGGAAATAGTAGATCCATTGCTGGTTATTTTCCAAAATTCTTTGGATTCTGGAACAGTTGCTATGGATTGGAGGGTAGCTAATGTAAGCTTCTATTCAAAAAGGGAGGTACAGAGAAAGTAGGGAACTATAGACCAGTGACCCTAACATCAGTATCAGGCAAGTTTCTGGAGTCTATTATCAAGGGTTTCATAACTTGGCATTTGGAAGGCAGAGTATAATCAGACAAAGTCAGCAAAAGGGAAATCATGCTTGACGAATCTATTGGAATTTTTTGAAGATATAACTAGTAGAGTTGACTGAGGAGAATCAGTGGATGTGGTTTAGCCTTTCAGGCAGCTTTCAACAAGGTCTCACTTAACATACTACTATGTAAAGTTAAAGCACATGGGATTGCAGGTAATGAGGGATAGGAAGCTGGTTAGCAGATAGGAATCAAAGAGTTGTCGCAAATGAATCTTTTTCTGATTGGCAATCACAGACTAATAGTGTTCCACAGGGATCTGTGCCAGAACTCCAACTGTTCACATTATATATTAATGATTTGGAAGAGAGAACTGAATGCATTATCTCCAAATTTGCAAATGATACAGAGTTGGGTAGGAGAGTGAGCTGTGAAGAAGATGCAGAGATGTTTCAGAATGATTTGGACAGGCTGAGTATGTGCATGGCAGATGCAGTACAATGTGGGTAAATGTGAGAGCATGCTTGAAAGCAATAAAAGGAAGACAGCTTATTACTTGAATGGGTGTAAACTGAGAAGTGGATGCTCAACTAGACCTTGGAATACTCACATATCAGTCACTGAAAGTAAGCATATTAAGTACAGCAGGCAGTAAAGGCGGCAAATGAAATTGCTAGCTTTCATAGTGAGAAGATTTGCGTATAGGGACAGGGATGTTTTGCTGCATTTGTATAGGACGTTGGTGAGACCACACACAGAGTAACGTGTGCAGTTTTAGTCTCCTTATCTTGCTATAGAAGATTACAGCGAAGGTTTACCAGGCTGATTCCAGAGATGGCAGGTCTGTCACATGAAGAGACTAAGTTAGTTAAAATTATATTCATTGGAGTTTAGAAGACCGAGAGCAGATCACATAGAAACTTACAAAATTCTAACAGGGTTTGACAGGGTAGATTCAGGAAGAATGTTCCCAAATGGGAGGGTCCAGAACTAGGGGATCATAGTTTGAGGATTAGGAGTAAATTTTTTAGAACTAAGATGAGGAGAAATTTCTTCATCCAGAGAGTGGTGAATGTGTGGAATTCATTATCACAAAACGTAATTGCAACCAAAATGTTGTCTGATTTTAAGAAAAAAAATAGATTTAGCTCTTCGGGTTAAAGGGATCAAGCGATATAGGGAAGGGGAGAGGATCAGAATATCAAATTTGACAATTAACCATGATCAAAATGCATGGCAGAGCAGGCTCAAAGGACCAAATGGCCTACCCCTGTTTCTA
Organism: Sphyrna mokarran; assembly: GCA_024679065.1. Taxonomy (NCBI): domain Eukaryota; kingdom Metazoa; phylum Chordata; class Chondrichthyes; order Carcharhiniformes; family Carcharhinidae; genus Sphyrna; species Sphyrna mokarran. Next base: position 52,855,598 of record JAGIQG010000007.1, read on the forward strand.
CTTCCTATGTTTCTCCCTTCTTAAATAGCTGAATGACATTTGCCACCTTCCAATCTGCAGGAACTGTTCTGGGATCTATGGAATTTTGGAAGATGTTCACCAATACATCCACCATCTCCATAGCTACTTCTTTCAAAATTCTGAGATGGTCAAGGGAATTTGTCAACTTTCAGTCCCATTAATATCCTGAGTACTTTTTCCTAACTAATGCTAATTTCTTTCAATCCCTCATTCCCACGAGTCCCTTGGTTCTCAAGTATTCATGGGTGGATTTTTGTATTTTTCTCCAAATTACTGTGGAGAAAGACACTATTTCTTTTGTTCCTCGGCTATTTCCTTATTGCTCATTACAAATTCTCCTGTGCTGTCTCTGCGTCACTGGGCCCACAGTTGTCTTTGCTAACCTATTCCTTTTACATACTCGTAGAAGCTTTTACTCTGTTTATGTTTCCTGTTAGTTTATTTTCATTCTACTTTCTTTTTATCTGTTTCTTGGTCCTTCTTTGCAGAATTCTAAAATGTCCCAATCCTTAGGCAAATTACTTTTTCTAAAAACTTTACAAGTCTCTTCCTTTGACCTAATAAAATCTTTAACTTCTCATTGACCACATCTGGATCACCTTCCCAGTTAGGTGTTGTGCCTCAAAGGAATGTAACTTTGTTGGAAGACGTGCTAGTTAAGTGCATTAACCCGAACAGGTGCCAGATTGTGATGACTAGGGGAATTTCACAGTAACTTCAGTGTTAATGTAAGACTTACTTAAGACTAATAAATAAACTTTATTTTACTTTACTTTTTTACTTAAACCAAGTATTAATTCTTTGAATGCTAGCTATTGCTTGCCTACTGCCACACTTTTAATATAGTTTCTTCTACAACAAATCTCCCATAGCCAATTGTCCATATCTTTGTAGCTTCCTTTGTTTAGATTAAAGATTCCATTTTAACTTTATCATATGGTAATTGTAGAAGCTTTTTTACAACAAGGTTATTAATTAGCTCTTTCCCATCATGCAATATTACATCTAGAATAGGCTATTCCCTTGATGGTTCATCAGCACACTGTTCTGGGAAACCAGCTATACATTCTAGAAAGTTGTCCTCTAAAGCATTCAGGCTAATTAGATTCTCCAATCTACATGTAGATGGAATTCCCTATGATTACTATATTATCCTTGTTACGTGCACTTCTAACTTCCTAATATATACAGTGCCCTACATTATTTGGTGGTAACAAGCAAATCTTACCAATATTTCTGTTACCAATGGGTCTGTTTTGGGGCCCCTGCTGTTTGTACTTTTTATAAATGATCTGGATGAGGGTATTGAAGGATGGATTAGTAAATTTGCAGATGACACTAAAGTCGGTGGAGTGGTAGATAGTGAAGAGGGGTGTTATAGTTTGCAGAGAGACTTGGACAAGTTGCAGAGCTGGGCCGAGAGGTGGCAAATGGAGTTTAATGTGGAAAAGTGTGAGGTAATGCACTTCGGCAGGAATAATAAATGTGTAGAGTATAGGGCTAATGGTAGGATTCTTAATAGTGTTGATGAACAGAGGGATCTTGGTGTGTATGTGCATAGATCCCTGAAAGTAGGCAGTCAAGTCGAGAAGGTTGTTAAGAAGGCATATGGAGTCTTAGCTTTTATTGGTAGGGGGATTGAATTTCGGAGCCGCAACGTCATGTTGCAACTGTACAAAACTCTAGTGTGGCCGCACTTGGAGTATTGTGTGCAGTTCTGGTCCCCGCATTATAAGAAAGATGTGGAGGCATTGGAGAGGGTACAGAGGAGGTTTACCAGGATGTTGCCTGGTATGGAGAGCAGGTCTTATGAAGAGAGGCTGAGGGATTTGAGGTTGTTTTCGTTAGAAAGGAGGCGGCTAAGAGGGGACCTTATCGAAACATATAAGATGATTAGAGGTTTACATAGACATACAGCACAGAACAGGCCCTTCGGCCTTCGATGTTGCACCGACCAATATAAAAAGCAATGCCCCTCCAAACTAAACCATTCCCTTCTCTTCCATATACTTATCAACTAACCTTTTAAACGCCACCAAACTTGGCGCATCTACAACTGCTGCAGGCAGGGCATTCCACTCCTGAACCACCCTTTGGGTAAAGAACCTACCTCTGATATCCGTCCTATAACTATCACCCCTTAATTTAAAGCTGTGTCCCCTCGTGCTAGCTTTCTCCATCCTAGGAAAAAGGCTATCACTGTCCACCCTATCTAAACCTCTAATCATCTTATATGTTTCGATTAGGTCCCCTCTTAGCCGCCTCCTTTCTAACGAAAACAACCTCAAATTCCTCAGCCTCTCTTCGTAAGACCTGCTCTCCATACCAGGCAACATCCTGGTAAACCTCCTCTGTACCCTCTCCAGTGCCTCCACATCTTTCTTATAATGTGGGGACCAGAACTGCACACAATACTCCAAGTGCGGCCGCACTAGAGTTTTGTACAGTTGCAACATGACGTTGCGGCTCCGAAATTCAATCCCCATACCAATAAAAGCTAAGACTCCATATGCCTTCTTAACAACCTTATCGACTTGACTGCCTACTTTCAGGGATCTATGCACAAATACACCAAGATCCCTCTGTTCATCAACACTATTAAGAATCCTACCATTAGCCCTATACTCTACACATTTATTATTCCTGCCAAAGTGAATTACCTCACACTTTTCCACATTAAACTCCATTTGCCACCTCTCGGCCCAGCTCTGCAACTTGTCCAAGTCTCTCTGCAAACTATAACACCCCTCTTCACTATCTACCACTCCACTGACTTTAGTGTCATCTGCAAATTTACTAGTCCATCCCTCAATACCCTCATCCAGATCATTTATAAAAATTACAAACAGCAGGGGCCCCAAAACAGACCCCTGAGGTACACCACTTGTCACCGAACTCCACGATGAATATCTCCCATCAACCACCACCCTCTGTCTTCTATCTGCTAGCCAATTCCTAATCCAATTAGCTAAATCACCCTCTATCCCATACATCTGCATTTTCTGCAGAAGCCTTCCATGGGCCACCTTATCAAACGCCTTACTAAAGTCCATATATACCACATCAACCGCCTTACCCCCATCCACCTCTTTGGTCACTTTTTCAAAAAACTCAATGAGGTTAGTAAGGCACGACCTACCCTTCACAAAACCATGCTGACTATCCCCAATCAATTCATTTCTTTCTAAATAACTATAAATCCTATCCCTAATAATGCTCTCCAATACTTTGCCCACAACAGAAGTAAGACTCACTGGCCTTTAATTCCCTGGAAGGTCTCTCTTCCCCTTCTTGAACAATGGGACCACATTCGCTATCCTCCCGTCCTCCGGAACCACACCCGTAACCAACGACGACCTGAAGATCAGAGCCAGAGGCTCTGCAATCGCCTCTCTTGCCTCCCAGAGAATCCTAGGGTAAATCCCGTCCGGCCCAGAGGACTTATCCAACTTCAAACCCTCGAGAATATCTAGCACATCCTCCCTATCTACTTCAATACTTTCCAGAAAGTTTAGATAGGGTGGACAGTGATAGCCTCTTTCCTAGGATGGAGAAAGCTAGCACGAGGGGACACAGCTTTAAATTAAGGAGTGATAGTTATAGGACGGGTATCAGAGGTAGGTTCTTTACCCAAAGGGTGGTTCGGGAGTGGAATGCCCTGCCTGCAGCAGTTGTAGATGCGCCAAGTTTGGTGGCGTTTAAGAGGTTAGTTGATAAGTATATGGAAGAGAAGGGAATGGTTTAGTTTGGAGGGGCATTGCTTTTTATATTGGTCGGCGCAACATCGAAGGCCGAAGGGCCTGTTCTGTGCTGTAATGTTCTATTTTACTGCCCTGTATTTTTTTCTTAGCTCCATGCAAACTGATTCTGCATCTTGCTCTTCGATCAAAGTCCTTTTCTTAATGTACTGATCTCATGCTTTACTAACAGTGCTAGCCCACTTCCTTTACCTTTTGTCTATCCTTCCAAAATGTTGTATACCCTTGAACATTCAGGTCACCCAATAACATGTCTCTGAAATGGCAATTAGATCATAGCTATTTATTTCGATTTGTGTCTGCAAATCATCCACCTTTTTGTGAATATTATGTGCATTCAGATAAGAGAGCCTTTAATTCTAGCTTATTATTTTTGCAACCGCCAGCAATACTACTGACATTTATGCTCCGTATCTCTCTGTCATGATGTGGAGATGCTGGCATTGGACTGGGATAAACACAATAAGAAGTCTCACAACACCAGGTTAAAGTCCAACAGGTTTATTTGATACTAAACCCACAAGCTTTCGGGGTTTGTCCCTTCATCAGGTGAGTGGAGACCTGCCACACAAATTATCAATTCCCTTTTTGCTACCCTGCTCTCTTGCCTTGTTTTCTTGCTTCAATTTATTTGCTTTATTTTTCGCTTTCACTATTTAAAGTCCTCTTTACCGTCTTAGTTCTATGACTCAACAGAACACTAGTCCTAGTACGGTTTGGTGAAGACCATTCCAACAGTACAGTTTTTGCTTTCCCAGTACTAATACTGATGAATACCAGTGAATCAAATTCCATTTCTCTTGCACCAATCTCTAAGTCATGCATTTACCCAATAAATTATTTTACCCAGCTTCAATCTGTTTCAGATAATAATCCAGAGATTATTACTTTTCAGTTTCTCTTTTCAAATCAACTCCTAGCTGTTCATAATCTCTAACCAGAACCTCTTTTCAAGTTCTAGAATGATAATCATATAAACGCCAAATGTTACTCCATTCATAAATGTCCAAGCTAAAAGGTTAATTCACTTACCCACCACTCAACTGACTGAAGATAAGAATTAGTGGCTTGACAGTCTTGCTGTTCAGGGCTTCTTTTGTACAAATCTAATAAAATGAGAGATAACTGTAATAAAGCTCATAAAGTCATTTCATTTTTATATTCAGTGTTGTCGAAGTTACCTAATTAAAATTTAATTCAGTGATAGTGAATTAGCAGCCTTTTATAACTGTCAAAACAAATTCTGTAAACCTAGTTTTCTGCTACCCAGTTCCACCTATCTGAAGCTTGATCAACTTAGCATGCAGGGAATGGTACAATCACAAATTAAGGAGGCTCAAAATTGAACCGTTGACACCAATTGACATGTCGTGAAGAGATAAATCGTAAGATCATCTCAGATGGAATTCGTACTTTCAACAAAATAAAGCAGTGATTTCAATTGGTAAATGGCATTTTGTATAGTTTCAGTTAACTTGGATAATTTCCTCTGGCCTTTCCTTCAGATTATCTTCCACCAATCATAACTAATAACACAGGTGATCTGATAGCATATGAAAGTTTAATTTAAATGTTTTGTAAAGATGCATATGTTCACAACTTGCCAAATACAAAACTCTAGAGTGAAGAGAAAAGGAATAATTGTTCCAGTTGAAAGGCATGGACAATTACATCTACAGCTGGTCTCAGATTATTTGGTCACACATCTTATTGCTGTGTATGGGATTTTGCTGTGTATAGCTGGCTGCTGTGTTTAACTGCAAGGTCCCAACAATTAATGGCAAAACTTTGGATACCTACAGTAAGTTTTGGGAATGAATCGTAATTTCCTTGAAAGGTGCTTATTGTTGAAATTATATCTGATGACAGACAGACAGGAATGCTCCAGGATTGCTGTTAGAACTATGGCTGTTTCCAAGTTAAATCAACAAATTAGATCTGCAACTCCATGCAAGTTTGCAGATGACACTAAACTAGTTCATTAATTACACAGTGAACCAGATAAAATTTTATCTGGACAGAACAATAGAAAATTAAATTTAATGCAAGCAAGAGCTACTGCAAATAGAAGAGAAATACAGAAACAAGTATTTCCTGAATAGGATTGGAATAGCTACAAATTGAATTTTAGTTGCCTATAGGGATCATATGATTCTAACATGTCCAATGGAGTATCTGCCAATGGAACTCATCAAAAGCTGAATGACATACTCAAAACCATACAACACAAATCAGAGAAAGCCATGGTACAGTAGTTCAGAGAATAGGATCATAGAATCCCTACAGGAGGCGACCATTTGGTTCATTGAGTCTGTACTTACTACAATCCCATTCAGATCCTATTTGTGTAACCCCACATATTTGCCCTGCTAATCCCCAACACTAATAAGGGTCAATTTAGCATGGCCAATCTAACCCGCACATCTTTGTGTCGTGGGAAGAAACCAAAGCACCCAGACCAAAGCCCACACAGACATGGGGAGAATGTGCAAATTACAAGTGATCTGAGGTTGGAATTGAACGCTGTGAGTTAGCAGTCCTAAACCACTGTGCTACTGTGCCACTCCTAATGTCAGTTTTGTTCAGTCATTGAATGACATGCCTATGGTCTGGTCATTGAGACACAGAAAAAAACATTCCAGTGAGTGTAGAAAAAAACTACAAGGCTGATTCTAAGAGTCAAAGGTTGAAGTTACATTGAACTCCGTAAATTAGACAACACAGAAACAGACCATTTTAATTAGTTCATCGATCCTGTAAACACTCCAAGCCAACGGGAATCTCATTCCATCTATTTCATCTTAACCTTTCAACACATCTTTCTATTCTCTTTTCTTTACTGTGCTCATCTCATTTCCTTTTGAAATAGTTTGCCTCAATCACTTCCTGGGATAGTGAGTTCCACATTCTATTTACTCTCCAGTAAATCAATACCTGTTTTCTTCACTATATTAGTAACTACCTTTATGGTTCTTAGTTTTGTACTCTCCCACAAGTGGAAATATCGGGTCCAATTTTAACTCTGTGCAACTGGATGGGTTTTGTGCGAGTTAAGATCTCACCCATTCTCTGCACATCAATGCTGACCAACTCACTCATAACTTAAAGAGCTCCTCCAAGTTTTATCTTTCTAAAGAATAAAAGCTTTCAATCTTTCCCAATAGTTGTAATGGTTGAATTTTACTTTCATCATTGTAAATCATTTTTGCCCTTTCTCCAAAGCTTCTGTTAAGGTACAGTACTCTGAGGTCTAAGCGTTTGACACAAGTTTAGAACAGTTTTGCTACTTTTGAATTCTATGCCCTAGAAATATCCATACGTAATTAGCACTTTAATTACTGTGCGGCCTGCCAGATTTTTGTTCTTTTACTTCATTCTCAGGTGTAACTAATGTTGCTGTTTTTCCTAACGTAATGCATTGCGTCACATTCATTTATTAGCCACTTAATTGCCAAACCAGCAAGTTTTCTAATGTCTTCTTGTCTTTTTCTTCTTGTACAAAAGAACTGAAGTAGTTATTCAAAACTTGCCATGTCTGTCAATATCCGAGAGTTTATCTTGCTCATTCTTTGGTGATCTGATCCCTATTTTGATTCTTCTTTGAATGTGTATCCATAGATAAAATTATTTCATTTCTATTCCTTAATAATTTTGTTTTGTAATTTCACTTTGCCTTTTCCTTTGCTCCTATTTGTCTCTCTCTTTCTCTTGTACTGCCTAAACGTTTCTTGTGTTTTCATTAAAAATTTTACCTTCAGTTCTTTGTTCATCCATGGTGCCATTAGTGATTGTCCTGTTTTTGAATTGTAATGAAATGTATTTCTCAAAATTTATTGATTAGCTTAAAATCCACTACTACTCTTGTCACTGCTTTAAGATTTTCTCCTGGATTAATTTCAGTTCCATGATAATTTCCTCAATTTGCACTTTCCAATTTTTTCCTCAGTCTTTGCCATACTTATGAGACTCTTCATTCTATTGCTGTGATGAGCCTACTAAGGTACTCTCCTACTCTTTGCTCTGGTTCATTACCTACTAAAAGGTCTAGCAATGATTCTTTGCTTGTTAGATTTCTTAGAGAGAGAAAGAATTCCTGTACACTATAAAAAAGTCAATCCCCCTTTCTCCTTCAGTCTACTAGTTTGCAAGAGGGTTAGTTAAAATCTTCTGTGTTATTATTCTGTCTGCAACTCAATTATAATTCAAATTACATTAATTATCAGCGCTGGGGGCCCAGGTTCAATTCCAACTCTGAGTGACCAGTTTTATAGAATTTGCACATTCTCCTTGTGTTGGAATTGGTTCCTTCCAGGTGCTCCAATTTCCTCCCACAATCCAAAGATGTTGATTGGCCATGCTAAATTGCCTCTTAGTGTCTCAACAGACGTGAGTTAAAGGGATTAATTATCAGGGTAAAAATGCAGGGTCATGGAGTAAGGCCTGGGAGCATGCTTTGATGGAGAGTCAGTGCAAACTCAGTAGGCCAAAAGGCTTCCTCCTGCACTATGGGATCCTATGATTCTTCTGGATGTTTGGCATTGTATAGTTTACCTCAAGCAGGATAACGGATCCCTTATCTTTGTACTCAATTCCCATGAATTTTGTACCTATCTTACTGATGGTGGAGACTTTTTTTCCCTATCTGAATGTGGGAAGACAATCTTGAAAGGCATCACCGGAAATGTGATCCTACAACGATATACAAGATAGCCAATTATAGGGGTAGAGTAAGGGGGATACAGGTATGAAAGTTTAAGACATTTGAAAAATTACCCATTTGACAGTGTCACAGATTACAAGGCATAAGCTAGGAGTGCTTTAAAAATTTGAAAGGATGAGATAGGATAAATCATTCTTGGAGGTTGTGTAGAAAAAGAGTACAAGATTAAATGCAAGCAATTTAAAACAAGAGAAACTTGAGTTGCAAGGATGTGGAGCTCACTTCCATGGTTAGAGAATCTGTTGATACTAAATTAGTTTGAAAAATTGAAAGAAAAATGGATTTAAATGTAGGATCACAGCTATTTGCTCATGTGGTTAACCTATTTCTAAGTACTTTGTGCAAATTGGCTAAACTAATCATGGCATATCAAAAGTCAGGATTTTTGCTGTATTGCCAGTTTCTTTGAAAATTATACAGAAATTGCTTAAGTTGGTGCCTCAACTCAACCAATTAATGGGTTGCATTTCTGTTTCATCTCTTCAAAAACAGGCTTGTACCGTCCCCGTAGCACTACATGTCGTAACTCATACCATTCCCAGAACTATATTTGCAGTGTCTGTCCCTACCTAGATCTTTTGCTCAATAACCCCCAACCCCTGCAAATGCCAGCAAAGGAAATCCTCTTCTCAAAGTGAGTGTGTTATTCAAGTTACAATGCCCAAATGTTTTATGACTGAAACTTCATTTTGATATTTTAGCCATCGCTCATTGGAAATCCTTTAAGGTTAAGTATATCATTTAAAATGGCTTCAGGGAGTGCAGCTGCAAGTCAGAGGAACCATCTTCGGCTGAGATTTTAAATAAAGATCATAACTATCCCGTCAGATGCACATTGTACAATTTGAACATCAGGAAAGTTTTCTTGGTGATCTAGCCAACTGTTAAGTTTTCAACCTACTTCGTTAAACAAAAACCTACCTCCCCTCTTAAAAATGCATAAAATGAAAATACAAGAAACACGGTGAACATGGATCGTAGTAGCTTTATACACTAAAAGTATATAGATAGACTTTATTGAGCGCGAATAAAAAACTATCGCCGCACCACATGACCCAGATCAGGGTGTTTGATCCCCATGGCAGCAGTCTTCTCCCTCCACAACAATCTCACTTAACCAAAATCAACCCCACTCCGTACAATACTCATCACCGCTAGCCAACATTGAAGAACGGTCTGATTAATAGCGAAAACGAAAAAAACAATTCCTTACACTGAATTTCTGTCGTGCCTCATTAAACTGAAACAATCCAGGCGACATCTTGACCGGAAGTCCAGAGCGCGATGCCAGATGGGAATTTGGGCGCACCAACGCCCCCTTGGGGCGAGTTGATCATTGAAACACAATCCAACCCTTCAGTTTAGAACATCATAGAGTCCAGAACCTTACACAAAACCAACGTTGGAGTCTCCAAAGTTATACCTTTTTTTGCAAAAACATACTTTATTCATAAAATATTTTAAAGAACCTTACAAACATTTCAAAGTACAATAATATTCCGGTTCTCTACGTAGAGTCCATATTTAAAATTTTTAACACCCATCCTTAAAGTCACAAAGCCAATGCTCAGAATGGACCGGGCAATCCCAATCCCATTCCTTGCCTGTTCCAAAAACCAAATTCCAATTGAAGCCAATTCTTGCTCCCCACAGGAGAGACAAACAAGATTCAAGCTTACAGGAACAGAAAATGCTGGAAAATCTCAGCAGGAACAGAAAATGCTGGAAAATCTCAGCAGGTGTGACAGCATCTGTGGAGAGAGAATAGAACAATGGCAGGATTTTACCGTCCTGTCCGTCATGGGAATCGGAGCAGGTGAGAGATGAACCGTGTAAAAGTCTATTGACCTTGGTCAGGATTTTATGGTTTTGGTGAGGCCTTAAAATCCCACCCAATGTTTCAAGTCTGGATGACACTTGTCACAGTTCAAAGAAGAAATTGTTAAATGAGAAACAAGATCAGCCAGGTGGAAGAGAGTAGTGATGGAGATTGTTCAGGCCTCTGTTCCATACCAAAAAGTGACCACTTCTCCCCAGATATACAACATACAAATTTGGACAGCTATTACCACTAACAACATGTTAATACATCCCACACTCTGGTACAGCACTAAGGCTTTCCTACTAGAAACTTGGGATCAAACTTAGGATATGTAATTTAGCTTAGGCAGAAAATTTAAAATGTAGGACATAGCTTCCCTAGTTAAGAACTGGAGGGGTGGGGGAGGGGGGAGGGCAGGGGAGAAGGCAGGACCTCCTTATGAACCTGCTCCTGGACCTAAGCAAAGGATTCCATCACCAGATTCAGGCAGCGGACAATAGAGGGGGTCGTCCACCCTGACTGTCTCTCTACCATGGCTATATTCACGGCCAGGTGTTCCTGGAAAGGGAGCATGCAGTGTCCGGGACACAGTCGATGTCTTCCGTACCTGCTGGGCACCGCAGAGACTGGGGTGTATTATTGACCCCTCTAATCACATTTTAATTTGCTGTTTTAAGTCTGCTTTGTTTTTTGTTTCAGATGGTTCCCCCTCTTAGGGAACTATTCTTTTTGAGTTACCCCAACTTGATTTTGTTTATTTCGTTGGCACACTAAAACAGGTGCCAGTACACAGTCTTTGTTGATTGAAACCAAAAGAGAAAATGCTGGAAAATCTCAGCAGGTCTGGCAGTGTCTAGAAGGAGAGAAAAGAGCTGACGTGTGTTCCTGGACTTGAAATGTCAGCTCTTTTCTCTCCTTACAGATGCTGTCAGAACTGCTGAGATTTTCTAGCATTTTCCCTTTTGATTTCAGATTTCAACATCCACAGTAATTTGCTTTTATCCAATATCAATTGAAATTGATCTATTAGCAAAATATAAAGGCTGAAATAAGCAAACTTTTGGTTAGCCATAGTGAAAGTTGAGTGCTGATAGTAGTTCTTTCAGCTTGAATTTACAATTTTCTTTGGGAATTACAATTTGGAGGAAAAAACTGAGAGAAATTTATAAGATGGAGGAAGAAACAGAGAGATTTATAAGATGATGAGAGGGATAGATAAAGTGGATGTGCAGAGACTATTTCCTCGGGTGGATGTAGTTATTACTAGGGGGCATAACTATAAGGTTCATGTGGGAGATATAGAAAGGATGTCCAAGATAGGTACTTTACTCAGAAAGTGGTTGGGGTGTAGAATGCAGTGCCTGCTGAGATAGTGGAATTGGACATTTTAGGAACTTTCAAGTGATTATTGTATAGGCACATGGAGCACATCAGAATGATATGGAGCGGGATAGCTTGATCTTAGGTTCAGACATAGCTTGGCACAACATCGAGGGCTGAAGGCCTGCACAGTGCTGTACTATTCAATGTTCTATAGGAACACAAAAATGTAAGAATGGGAGTAGAGTATTCAAACCCTATAGCCTGTTCCAACATTCAATTAGAACTGTGACTAATCTGCACGTTAACTCCATTTACCTATATCTGTTCAATATCTCTTGATTCCCCATGCAACAAAAATCTATCTACCTTAATGTTTACATTGTGATCCAAATCTTTGGGGGCAAACTATTATTGATTTCCACTGTGTTTCACATGGAAATATGCTTCCTGTTATCACACCTAAGTAGCTCATTCTAAAAAAAATTGCCCCTTATGTCCTGAGATATGAAGATTAGAGGATTAGGGGGTACATATGTAGGGATTTCGGATACGACCGAGGTGGGATCGTGGTCAGTGCAGACTTGATGGGCTGAATGGCGTCTTTTTGTACTTTAGGATTTCTATGATTCTTATTTTAAGTGTATGTCCTTTTCTTTTCTATTCCCCATAAATACCTGATTGAATGCCTTTTATAATTTAAATCTCTTGATTAGATTACCCCTCAACTTCCCGAATTTAAGGAAATACATATCAAGTTTATGCAATCTATCCTGAATCTGCAATGTACTGCTTAATGCTGATTTCAGTTTTCATGTATAGAAGTGAATGAAATACTTCAAATGGGATCTGATCAAGACTCCTTACAACTGAAACGTCAATTCTGAATTCCAATCTTCTTGAGAGAGGGAGGCCAACATTCCATTAGCCTTTTGATTACTACCTTTTAAGTGACTGGCATGCATGGTCACTTAAGTTTCCCTCACAGTTTCTCCATTAAGAAAATATTATTGGTTGTCTTTCTCAGATCCAGAGTAAATGGTCTCACTATTACTACATTGAGCTGCAAGGCTACCAACATCTAGGATGCTCTCTTCAATTCTTCAAAGCTCATGATTCTTCTTTAGTGCCACCAAAACCTAGAACCACCTCTCAGTGCTACTAAAATCAGGGAGTTCCTTGACAAGAACTTTCTTAATCTGGGGTTTCATAGAAACCATATCTCTATAAGGTGACTGCGAATAGATATTTGGGAAACACCCAACTATCTTAAAACATTCATGCTCCACAAATGCTGTCAGACCTATTGTGATTTTTCAACATTTTCTGCTTTTGTTGCTTATTAAATGTAAGTTCTTTCATTACAGCTGCATGCAACTGGTGGAATGGCAGGTCACAATGGTGAAATTGAAAGCACAATGCAAATTCTTTAAGGAGAATTAATCACAGAGCAATCAACTGACGTTAGGAAAGTGGTACAAAAAAATCATGACATTTACAAAACAATTCAACTCTGTAGCTAACACAACCTCATCATTCTGACTTCTCTGACAACAATCCACAGTATACTTCAAATGGCATCTTCCCCTTTTAAATTAATGACACTATCTCCAGGATTTGTCAATCAGACGTTAATCAGCACCTCAGAAAAAATGTACATTGAATTACTGACTTGAAGTTTTCAGGGAAAAATGATACACAGTTCAGAAACTCAATGCTGCTTTAACTTGAGAACCGGATTGTTTTCCTTTTCAGTAGGAACTGTCATACAAATTGTGTTGTACACTGTGAATTTACATCTCTTTGGGATGAAGCTAGAATGTTATAGAGATTTATAAAACCTTTTTTTAAACACTCCAAGTCAAATAAGGATTTCATCCCCATACTTTGCAAGAGTACTAAAGTAAGTGATAGTGTGTCAACACCATGTTTTGTATCAATCCCAGTCTTTAGTTTCTTGCATTAGTTTTAATGAGGCTCAAGATTCTCAAGCCTTTGGTATGCAACACATCATGACATTGGAACTCTGTTTAATTTAAGGCAACAGAAGGTGTTATCGGGTGGCAAGGTAGCACAGTGGTTAGCACTACTGCTTCACAGCATCAGGGCCTTGGGTTTGATTCTTGGCTTGGGTCACTGTGTGGAGTTTGCACGTTCTCCCTATGTCTGTGTGGGTTTCCTCCAGATGCTCCAGTTTTCTCCCACATTCTAAAAGATGTGCTGATTAGGCCAATCGACCAGAACAGGTGGTGACTGTGGAAATTTCACAGTAACTTCATTGCAGTGTTAATTCAAATCTTGTTTGTGACTAATAAATAAGCTTTAAGATGAACAAAGTGGAAGATGGAAAATTAGATGAGGGTCAAACGATTACCGTACAATTAAAGGAAACGGTTTGAGAAATGGAGAAGCACACTATCAACCTGTTAATAAGGGAAGACACCCTGGCCTCTGATGAAACAGCTATGAATGATGTTTGCATTATGTATAGTTCCTAGTTGACAAACAAATGAGGGGGTGATCTACTTGGAAGTTTTGGGAGGACAATTGCCCTTGTGAATATCCAATGACAACTTTAAGACCATGTTCACACACTATATGAACAATACAGTATCTTCTGCCAATGCAAGATGGCGGTGTAAGATGTCCGCTGATACTTGTCTGTGAATGCACAGAATGTGGTAATGTAAGTGTGTGCATTTGGGACCCTGAGTGTGAATGAAGTGAATCTGAGTGATGCCAATCTGATTGATACCATAAACATAATTCAAACATGTAGAAAGACTAATGCAGCTCACTGTACACTGTGTGGTCTGTTAGTACAAATAGATCTTTAATGTGGATTTAGCTGGAAGTGTTGACCTGGTTCCCAAAGATTGTCCACCATCTAAAAGGCACAAGTCAAGAGTGTGATGGAATACTCCCCACTTGCTTAGATGAGAGCGGCCAATAAGAAGCTCGATACCATCCAGAAAGGGAAATCTATTTAAGGCTGTTCAAAGAATTCTTTAAGTACTGGTGAAAGAAATGAAACTATTAGAGATTCTGGGTGTTTCATTTTGAAGGGAGAACTGTTCCTTTGTTCTTTCAACAATGTAAGTAAGCAAATTAAAAATACTTGAGAGATTGTGGGGCAGCTTAATCATTAATGTTGGTGGCTGATGATACAATTTGTGTTCCACATAAGACATAGAAGCAGAATTAGGCCACTCGGCCCATTAAGTCTGCTCCATCATTCAATCATGGCTGATATTTTTCTCATCTCCATTCTCCTGCCTTTTCCCCATAATGCTTGATTTCCTTATTAATCAAGAACCTATCTATCTCTGTCTTAAAGACACTCAATGATCTGTCCTCCACAGTCTTCTGTGGTGAAGAGTTCCACAGATTCATCAGTCACTGGCTGAAGAAATTCCTCCTCATCTCTGATTTAAAGGCTCGTCCTTTTAGCCTGAGGTTCTGTTTTTTTTTACTAGTAGAAACACCTTTCCACATCCATTCTATCCAGGCCTCGCAGTGTCCTGTAAGTTTCAATAAGATCCCTCCTCATCTTTTCGAACTCCAACAAGTACAGGCCCAGAGTCCTCAATCATTCCTCATACAACAAGCTCTTCATTCCAGGGATCATTCCTGTGAACCTCCTCTGGACCCTTTCCAAGGCCAGCAGGTCCTTCCTTAGATATGAGGCCCAAAACTGCTCAAAATACAAGTGGGATCTGACCAGAACCTTATACAGCCTCAGAAGTACATTCCTGCTCTTGTATTCTAGTCCTCTCAACATGAATGCTAACATTGCATTTGCCTTCCTAACTGCTGATTAAACCTGCACATTAACCTGAGAGGATCTTGAACAATGACTCTTAAGTCTCTTTGTGTTTCTGATTTCCTCAATATTTTCCCATTTAGAAAATAGTCTACGCTTCCCATCCTCTTTCCAAAGTGCATAACCTCACACTTTTCCACATTGTATTCCATCTGCCACTTCTTTACCCACTCTCCTAACCTACCCAAGTTCTACTGCAACCTTCCTACTTTCTCAATACTACCTGCCTCTCTACATATCTTTGGATCATCTGCAAACTTATAGAACACAGAACATTACAGCACAGAACAGGCCCTTCGGCCTTCGATGTTGCGCTGACCAATATAAAAAGCAATGCCCCTCCAAACTAAACCATTCCCTTCTCTTCCATATACTCATCAACTAACCTCTTAAACGCCACCAAACTTGGCGCATCTACAACTGCTGCAGACAGGGCATTCCACTCCCGAAACACCCTTTGGGTAACGAACCTACCTCTGATATCCGTCCTATAACTATCACCCCTTAATTTAAAGGGGTGATTTAATTTAATTTAAACTTAGCAACAGTGTCTTCAATTTCTTCCTCCAAATCATTAATGTATATTGTGAAAAGTTGTGGTCACATCACTGACTACTAAGGAATAACAAATGTATAGAATATAGGGCTAATGGTAGGACTCTCAATAGTGTTGATGAACAGAGGGATCTTGGTGTATATGTTAATATATCCCTGAAAGTTGGCAATCAAGTCGATAAGGTTGTTAAGAAGGCATATGGAGTCTTAGCTTTTATTGGTAGGGGGATTGAATTTCGGAGCCGCAACGTCATGTTGCAACTGTACAAAACTCTAGTGCGGCCGCACTTGGAGTATTGTGTGCAGTTCTGGTCCCCACATTATAAGAAAGATGTGGAGGCATTGGAGAGGGTACAGAGGAGGTTTACCAGGATGTTGCCTGGTATGGAGGGCAGATCTTATGAGGAGAGGCTGAGGGATTTGAGGTTGTTTTCGTTAGAAAGAAGGCGGCTAAGAGGAGACCTTATTGAAACATATAAGATGATTAGAGGTTTAGATAGGGTGGACAGTGATAGCCTTTTTCCTAGGATGGAGAAAGCTAGCACGAGGGGACATAGCTCTAAATTAAGGGGTGGTGGTTATAGGATGGATGTCAGAGGTAGGTTCTTTACCCAAAGGGTGGTAAGAGTATGGAATGCCCTGCCTGCGTCAGTTGTAGAAGCGCCAAGTTTGGTGGCGTTTAAGAGGTTAGTAGATAAGTTTATGGACGAAAAGGAAATGGTTTAGGTTTGGGGGTCATTGCTTTTTCCTAATTGGTCGGCGCAACATCGAAGGCCGAAGGGCCTGTTCTGCGCTGTAATGTTCTATGTTCTACTGAGGCACACTATGGCATCACTGGCTGGCATCCTGAAAAAGAACTCTTTATCCCCACTCTCTGCCTTCTGTCATATTTTTTCCTTCATGAAACTATTAAGAGATATTAATTTAATTGATTTTGCTTTGTGTAAAGTTAAGTTAAGAGGTGACTTTGTAAAGGGAATTATTAGGTGGGAATTATTCTAAATTATCTATTTTATTCTGGGTAATTGTTTGGCTAGTGGAGATGCAATGTGGCAATGACTGTATTTCAGCAGGTGAACAATCCTAAAGATCTTAACAAATTCCTGGAAACTACTATGGTCAAAATTAAGACACTTATTGCCAATAACAAGAACTGATAGGAAATCTGATTAATGTAGAAAACCAAATTTCATGTACAAAAGAGCAGTTTGCTAATGAAAAAAGAGAAAAAACGAGAACAATGAGAATCAATCATGGAATGTGGGACACTCGATTGAGGACTTAAAATGTATAAATGATAAACTTGTAAAAGCAAACTTAACAAAGGTCAATCTTCAAGTTAAAACTTCAAACATTAGAAGTTTCCATGAAGTTTCATTGAAAATTCTTGAAACAGGAAAAAGAATTGCTCATAAATCAGAATAATTGGTTGAACACAGAATTACAAAATGAAACTAATGAATTCTTAAAACTTTGTCATGTAAAGATCAATGAGATTCTTGAACTTTGAAGCAAATTGGAGAAAATGAAAGAGAGGTTGGATGGTATGGAACATCACAGTCACAAAGTTGTGCCTATGAATAAAAACTCATTGCTAAATTGCAATCAGGTTGAGAAAAGAGCTCATCCCAGTAACCTTTCTGAGGTTTGATATCGGAATGGTTAATAGGAAAACAAATGAAATGACTGCAAATTTGGAAATTATGTAGTCACCAAGAAGGAAAAAATTACCAAATGTTCTTTCCAGATCAATGTCAACTAGTGACATTGATTTAAAGTACTTGACAGTGATAAAACACAGGATTGTGGCTCAGTGGTTAGCACTGTTGCCTCATAGCATCAGGGACCCAGCTTTAATTCCTGGTTTGCGTGAAGTTTGCACATTCCCTATGTGTCTGCATGGGTTTTCTCTGGATGCTCCAGTTTCTTCCCACAGTCCAAAGATGTGTAGGCTAGATGAGCTGGCCATGCTAAATTCTCTCTCAGTGTATCCGAACAAGCGCTAGAGTGTGTTGACTAGGGGATTTTCACTGTAACTTCATTGCAGTGTGAATGTAAGCCTACTTGTGACTAATAAATTAATTTTACTTTTGCTTTATTTTAAGATGTAGCTTCTCCAAACAACATCATGTTGTTTCTCCAAATCCCATTTCAAACATTTCTTTTGTACTTTTTTTGAGCATCATCAATTATCTTCTCCCTTTGAAGTTCCATATTTCATTGTATCCCTTCAACTATTTTGCACACATTATGAACCACCTCAGTCCAGTCCCTAGCAAGTTTTGAAAGGTCTTTTCCAAACCGTTTTTTGCCTTGCTCCAATTGCTACATATTTTAAGATGTAGCAATTGGAGCAAGGCAATGAACGGTTTGGAAAAGACCATTCAAAACTTGCTAGGGACTGGACTGAGATGGTTCATAATGTGTGCAAAATAGTTGAAGGGACACAATAAAATATGGAACTTCAAAGGGAGAAGATAATTGATGATGTTCAAAAAAAGTACAAAAGAAATGTTTGAAATGGGATTTGGAGAAACAACATGATAATGAAAAGTTCAAAGATCAAACTAAGCAGGAATAAAAAACCTTTTTATTCCTGCTTAGCAATATTCTTGAAATAGCTAAAAGATAATTTGACCAGAGTAGAAATGAGCTGTTAATGCACAAATGTGGCATTTTGACTTTGCTAAATGAAAATCATAGGTTGCCACATTTGACTTTGGAAAATGAATTTGAAAATGGAACTGCAGTCAACAAAAAGAATGTCTGGACTGTAGACTTCAATGTCTTTGCTGAGTTAAAGACTGCAAATAAGAGGAAAAAGAAACATGGTGGTTGAGATATGATAATGCTGTTTTGTACAAATTCTGTTACTCTTTTAACATTTGTTGCCTTTGTTTTGGTTACATCATTGTTATGATAGAATGTGATGTGCATAATTGTGAAGTAAGTTTACTTGTATATGACCTAAGAAGCTATTTTGTTAGATATTTATGATAAGTTTATGTGAAGTGGATGTAATGCCATTGTAATTAAATATTCATGTTTGTGAAATTTTCTTTATTTCAGAGAGGAAAGTGTTAGGAAATAGAAACAATTTAACAAATTTATGTTTGTATTGTGTGTATGTTACAAATGAGGGTTGAATTTAAGTAAGCTTAATTAAAGTTTCTGTATTTGTAGGCCAAGGGTTAAAACTTCATCTTGGCTTTACGTTAAACAAAGGTACCTACAAGTCTATAGGTTTTAGTTTCACTTTAAATTTTGCCTGCATTGTAACCAAGTTTCATGACCCTTAAAAGACCTGAGCTATTGCTTATCAACCAGAGGCTCATACAGAAATACAGAAGCAGTTAGTGTTCTGCTTGAACTAGGCAACCCAAATACAAGACACTTTCCCACAAAGACAGTCAGTTTAAGTAGTACATTACAGAGGGACAGAAAGAAAGTCCTAGAAGCTAAAGAATATTCAGAAACTGGGAATGAGAGTTCTAGGAAGTTAAAGAAACGAAGGTCAGAAATGTGGAAAGGGTATTTTTCAGTAAAGTCAGGAGCAGAGGGCGAGGCTCCCAGTGAAAGACTCAAAAATGTAGGTTATCAAGGTGGAAAAGGCTGATGACATCTTAATAAAGCCTGTGAAGAAGTGGTGTCTTGTCGGTTTGTTGGGTACCTGAGAGATTATATGGAAGTTGAATGCACCTGGTGGTCCAGAGCAAATTAAGATGGAAAGGAGCTTGAAACCTGAATGTTAATTCTTGGTGAAGGCATCAGAGAGAAAGTATTATTTGGGAGAGGATGCCAATGATATATGCTTCAAGAACATAGTTCTGCAATTTTTTGTGAAAGCCAAAGTTCCGTTAAACTAGATAGCTCACAATAAAACAAGCAGCTCGGGGTGGGGAGGGGATGATTTAATGAGAAATCCACAGACATTGTTTTGGGTGGCATCTGTCATTTGGTTTTAGAAGTGGGTCTTTCTGCTCACAGACTGCCTGTTTATTAGACTATAAATTTATTTTGTACTTGTGGTATTCTTGTAAAGTTATATACATCTGTAAAAATGTAGCTGGAATTAATAAATAGTATAGTTATTTTTTTCTTGTTTAATAAGTGTTTTACGCTTTGGTTCAATAAAGTTTTAAATTTATTTATTAGTGTCAAAAGTAGGCTTACATTAACACTGCAATTAAGTTACTATGAAAATCGCCTATTTGTCACACTCTGGCAAGTACACAGAGGGAGAATTTAACATGGCCAGTGTACCAAACCAGCATTTATTTTGGAGCATGGGAGGAAATCATAGCATGTGGAGGAAACCCTCAGAGACACAACAGGAACATGCAAATTCCACACAGTGACCCAAGCTGGGAATTGAACCCAGGTCCCTGGCACTGTGAGACAGCAGTGCTAATCGTGGTGCTACCATTGGCAGTAATATTAGCTGGGATTGTAATGAAAGAATGTTTTCTCTTTTGGAAGATTCTGCGGAGTCATCATTTAAAAATAAAAGATGGTAATTTTTTTTCTCCTAGTGTTTTGGTCTCTTCCTCAAGAGACCATGGGAACAGTCTTTGAAATATCTTTGAGGCAGTTAAATAGATTCTTAATAAACAAGGGGCTGAACTGGTATCCACAGTGGGACTGAGTGGTCTATAACCCCTGATCCTAATTCCTATGTTCCTCTAACAGGAGTCTTACAACACCAGATTAAAATCCACCAGGATTATTTGGTAGCAAAAGTCACTAGCTTTCAGAGTGCTCGCCGCTCCTTTGTCAGGTGAGTGGGAATTCTGTCACAACAGGGCACATAGAGACACAAACTCAATCTACAAAATAACGCTTGGAATGCGAGTCTTTACGTTGATTTGGTTTGATTTAAGACTTAAATCAAAACTTGATGACCTGTAAAGACTTGTATTCCAACCATTATTTTGTAAATTGAGTTTGTGTCTTTATATGCCCTGTTTGTGAACAGAACTCCCACTCAGGTAACAAAGGAGCAGTGAACACTCTGAAAGCTGGTGACTTTTGCTACCAAATAAACCTGTTGGACTTTAACTTGGTGTTGTGAGACTTCTTACTGTGTTTACCCCAGTCCAATGCTGGCATCTCCACATCATCCTCCTCTAACAGGAGGGCAGAGATTTAAAGTAATTGGCAGAAGAATTAGAGGAGAGTGGAAGGATTATTTTTCATTGAGGGTGCTGGGAGGTCTGGAACTGTCTGCCTGCACAGTTCGCAGAGATAAAAACCCTCATGGTATTTATAAAACGTTGTGGTGTGTACTTGAATTGCAAGGGGGAACTAACTTCAGGAGCTGGAAAGTGGGATCAGGCAGGATAGCTCTTTCTCGGCTGGCATATGTTCTCCTCTGATGTCATAAATTTCTTTCCAGTGAATCTCGAAAATGCCGCTCTTGGCAAGATGTCTCATTTTTCTTTTCCAACAAGAGCCGAGTGCAGGACTCTTCCCGGGTAAATGAATAGGGGTATCGGTGAAAAAATTAATAATTACGCCCATTCTTTACGGGATCAAATCGATCAACGTCACATTCTGTGAAAAAAAAAGGTTTACTTCACCGAAATTGAAGGGTGAATTCCGATGGACTTTGGTCGACTGATTGCGTGTGCTCTTCAGTCAGTTCCTTCCCTCTCCCGGGATGGGCGGGTATGTTCGGAGGCGGTTGGTGACAGGGAATTTCGGGGCTGGGCGGTGGGTCGGCGATGACGTAATCGTCATCAACGTTGAGCGCCGGGCGGGGACAAGGAGAGAAAACACCAACCGTCATCCAGAGCGCGAGCCTGACCTGTGGCGTCACGCGCTATCTCAGCTGGGACGCGGTTTGGAGTGACGGGTGTGTACGCGCGAGGAAATTGAGCATGAGCCGGCCGGGTCCCCGAGTCTGATGGCATGAGCCTGCCTGCCGGCTAATTAAAACTGGCAAAGGACAACGGTCTTCCTGAGCCGCTCAGCCGCGCGCGACATCCCGCACCTCCCCTCCCCCCGCCCGCTTTAGAGCCTCGGCAAACTTATGACAGCACTGGGTAGGCTTGCCTATTTCTTCTTGGGTTTCACTCAGTTGTCTTGAAGGGTAAGGTGTCTGCGATTCATTATGAGTCAAGACGTTTAATTTGTGAAGAGTGGCTGTCTTATGTCGCGTTGATGAGAGGCACCTACACTGTATATTTGTTTGCACGTTATGGAGCTCGCTGAGGTCATAAAGCAGTTGGAAATGTGTGTCAACGTTGACACGGACGAGAGTGTGCAGCTTTAGAGAAGCGAATGAAGATGTGCTCAGAACCAGAGTTAATTGTATTTAACTTCTCTTGAAATGTTGTTACCTGTTGTTATATTAGAAAGTGACTGCCCTGAGTCGATTGGTTGAGTCTAGGCGGCAGTTGGTCTACTTCCAGCTGAAGCCTTTTGCTGCATCTTAGGCCTTGTGTGTTTTTCCCTGTTTCTCACTGATACTGTATTTGTTGATTTCGGCTTGCATATTCAATGCATTTTGTTTATCAGGCAAACATATTAGATTATTCAGGATGCTTCAAAGGAGTATATGTTTTTAAATTAACCTGCCATGTGTACTAGTCACGATCTGATATGGTTAAGTGAAGGTTTGAATTGCAGTAATGTTTGCATGAGTAAAATACTGAAAGCTAAGAATAGAAAAACTTGTTCTGCAGTTTTGAAAGTAATTAAATTTTAATATGGCAAAGTAGCAACTTGACAAATTAAAGTCAATCTTAGGAAAACTGATATGAAAGACTGGTAGTATATGGGATAATGAAATGGAACAATTTAAATTCATGAAATGTAGGGAAAATCTTTTCAGAATATCTAAATTTAATATATTTAGCAAATGATGGCTCTTTTAAAATCTGAACTGAGAAGTAAAATTTTGGTCTCAAATGTTGACAGGTTTCCTGGACCCTAAATTTGTTCCACAGTTAAACACACATTGTTACATTGACTTGTCCATTCTCATTTACAGTGATTAATAATTCTTGTTGTAGTGGAAACAGTGGTAATTTCCCCATGTCACATTTTTCATGTTGCTTATATTGAAAATGGTTTTTGAAAATTACAACATGCTTTTTGACATTTGATTCTTTTTCTCATCCCCAACTTTTTCTATGAATGTTGCCCACAAGCTCAATGGCATAGTGCATATAAATTAGGATCTGGAGTAGATCACTTGGCTCCTTGAGCCTGCTCTGTCATTCAGTAAGAAAATGGATGATCTGATTTTAATCTCCACTCTATTATAGCTGTTCTCTGACAACCTTTCACCCCTTGCTTATCAAGTAACTATCTAGCTCTGCTGTTAAGAACTCTCAGCCACTTTTTGAGGAAGTGAATCCCAAAATATCTAACTCTCAAAGAACATTCCTCATCCCTGTTCTAAATGGACGACCCCTTATTTTGAAACAGTGATTCTGAGTTATAGGTTCTCCTACAAGAGAAAACACCCCTTCTGCCTTCACTCTGCCAAGTTCTCTTGGGACCTTGTATGTTTCAATCAAGTTAGCTCTTTTCTTCTGAACTCCATTGGATACAAGCCTACTCTGTCAGAGGAACAGAAGTACGCCTTTCAGTTTCTCAAACCTGCTTTGCCATTTAATTTGATCATGGCTGATTATCCACATTATCATCATAACCTTTTAAATTGTTAATCAGGAATCTGAGTCTTCACCTTAAACATACTCTGACTGAGTTTCCATGATTCTCTAAAGTAGAGAATTCTGAAGATACACAACTCTCTATGTAAATTTTTTCCTCATCTCGGTTGTAACTGGCTTACCCCTTATTTTGAAATTATGTTCTGTTATCTCTAGATTTCCCCACCCAAGGGAAACATCTTGTCTCCATCTAGCCTTGCAATTCCTTTAAGCATTTTGGAGGTTTCAATAAGATCATTTCTCATTCTTCAAAACTCTGGAGAATACAGGCCCAGTTTGTCGAATCTTCCTTCGTAGGACAGACCAATCATCCTGGAACAAGTCTGGTAAACATTTCTCGCATTCCTTCAAAAGGCAGTAATAACCTTTCTGAGGTAGAGGGACTAAAACTGCACACAGTATCCAGGTGCTGTCTAACCAAGCTTCTATACAATTAAAGCAAGATTTCACTACTTGTACACTCAAATCTTCTTGTGGTAAAGGTAAAAATTCCATTTGCCCTCTGAAAAACTTGCTGCATCAGCATGTGAGTTTTCAATGACGTGGACAGGGGCACTCAGGATCTTTTGTACATATAAACTTTTTCATTTCTTGCCATTTAGGAAATACTCTGCACATGTATCCTTCTATCAAAGTAGATTACCTTGTATTTCCACATTATATTCCTACTCATTAAGTTTTTTTGGATTTTCTTTGGTGAAAACAAAGTAATCATTTCTCTATTCTCTTCAGAATTTTCCTGACTGTAAGTAATGCAACCATATTTGTCTGAGCCAAACACTTCCTTTTTACATACTTATAGAAGCTTTTACAGTTTATTTTTGTTTGCCAGATTGCATTCATATTCTATTCCCGTTTTCTTTATCAGTTTCTTGGCCTTCCTTTGTTGTATTCTTATAAACCTCCCAATCCTCGGAATTACTATTTCTGGCAATTTTATAAGCCATTTCTTTTAGTCTTAAAAAATCCTTCTGTTGTCAGCCACGATTGGCATTTTTTTTGGTGGGGGTGTATGGAGCAAGGGTTTGCATCTTCGAGAAATACATAGATGCTGTAATCAATGTAGTATTCTTTGAAGACTATCCATTGCCTGTGTACAGTCATACCTCTTTAATGGATCCTCCCAGTCAATCTCAGCCAATTTGCCCTTTATGCCTTCATAATTTCCTTTATTCAACTTTAACACCATGGCTTTGGATTGAACTTGCTCACTTTCAGACATATTGGGTCATAACTTTCAGTCCCAATGCCAGCTTAAGTCTGGCTAAAAAGATGTAAATTTTTAACTTCCAATTGAGATTCTGAAATCTGCCAGTATTAAAGCATTGAGCTGCAATTGTGCCAAAACCCCCATCACTTGTGTTAATGTTAAATTGATTTTTGCCTTTATTTACGCTGTTGTTTTTGGTCTAGCTGCAGCAACTAGAGGCAGTAGACATTCTTTGGGTGAAACCAAAGTGACCCTGAGGCCTAGTGAAACAAAAATGAATGAAAGATTTAAAAACAATTTCTAACTTTGTCATGACAACAAGTACCAGGTTTTCAAAAAAAAAAGTATATTCATTTATAGTAAGGTGAATGTTAGCATCTGGAATAAATTTCAGCATTTGGATTTTGCAATATCTTTAAGCAGTATCTAACCTTATTTTAAGAGTTCCCTGATGCAACTTTGCTTCTTGTGTATCTTGGCTCATTCAAATACTTCAGGAAGGTGTATGCTTTAAGATAATGTATGCAATTCTCCTGTAATGTTGATACCAATTTTAAGAATATCCCTAATGCAACCTATTTCAAATGCTTTAGGAAAGTGTATCCTGTAAAATGACATATGGAAGTCTCTTTTAAGCTGATGTGATCTACCTGTCTGATAGACACTACAGAATGTAGTGCAGATTGGCAACTTGGAGTCATGTTCCGTCACTGCTGGAACATCACATTCTCAATTGAAGTTCTTTTTGAGTCTTTGATCTAGATGTGGAAGAATCAGGCTATATGTAAAATCCAAGCTCTTCCCCCTCCCTTTCCCTTCCTCACCTACTTGTTTAGAGACATCAGAACTGTTGTGTTAATGTATAAAAATATTTTGTCAGCAAAATATATTTTTCTTAAGAAACTTGTAAAGATGAGACAATTAAAAATGTCAGTGCAGCTGTTTAATTCAAATGTTTAACATTGAATTAAAATGTTTAATTCAATGTTACCATAGTATCAAAGTTTTGTTTTTATTTTCCATTAAACTGTGACATTCTTTTAATGCTTTATTGAAAGAAAACATTTAGTTTGAAATTATACAAATGGTTTATTGAAACTTACAAAACAGTGAAATATGAGAATTATAAATCAAGTAAGCAAGGTAGAAGAATACTAACATGAATTTTTTTTCTCAATCTCATGCAGGTGTCCAAATCGTGGTCTGAAGTTCTGACCCCTCATTTTCTGAATTAAATTTTCAAGTTCCATAATCTAAATTAAAACACATGAATGCTTTTATAACCTCTATAATAACATAATGCAGATTTAAGTTCTTTTTCAGATTTCGACTATTTTAAATCAAAATATACGAACGCTTAATGCGTGCCATATAATGCAGATTTAAATAGTTTACAGATTTAGAACAAATAATAAAATCTATTTATACATTAGAGAAGAACGTGCAAACTCCACATAGTGACCCAAGTTGGGAATCAAATCTGGGTCCCTGGTGCTGTGAGGCAGCTACTGTGCTTTTATGCCTCCTTTGTGCCACCATTTGGGTCCCTCACAAGTTAGTTTAAACCCCTCTAGTAAATTTCCTGCGAGTATATCGGTGCTAGTCCTGTTACAATGTAATCCTTCAAGTTTGTATAGCTTCTACCTTCCCAGAACTGGTCTCAGTGCATTAGAAATCTGATGCCCTCCTTCTTGCACCTTTTTTTTTTTTTTCAGCCATGTATTTAATTGATCAATCCTCCTATCCTTATGTTCACTTGCCTGTGGAACTGGGAGTGATCCTAAGATTACTCCATAGCACGGTGGTTAGCACTGCTGCTTTACAACTCCAGGGACCTGTGTTCACGTTCTCCTCGTGTCTGCGTGGGTTTTCTCCGGGTGCTCTGGTTTCCTCGCACAGTGCAAAGATGTGCTGGTTAGGTCGATTGGCCATGCTAAAATTGCTCTTAGTATCCTGAGATGTGTAGGTTAGAGCGATTAGTGGGTAAATATGAAGGGATATAGGGACAGAGCCTGGATGGGATTGTGGTCAGTGCAGACTCAATGGTCCCTTTCGGCATTATAGGGTTTCTATGATGATTTCTACTGCTTTTGAACTTCCTTTTTAATTCCTGAAATTGGTTTTTGGGATTTCATTCTTCATCCTATCTATGTCATTGGGGTACCAATGTGGACCATGACTTATGGCTGATTTGTCCTGCAACACTCAGTGATATCATTTATCTTGGTACCATGGAGGCAGTGCACTACCCTGGATCAGGTTTACTGCCACAGAATTGCCTATATTATCCCCTGACAATGGAATTCTCTGAAACTACTTCTCTTCCATTCTTCTTCCTCCCTTGAACAGCTGTGGTACCACAGCCTTGGCTCTGGCTGCATTCTCTTGAGGAGTTGCCACCCTTATCAGCTTCCAGATTGGAAAACCAATTAGGAAGCAGGGTAGAATTGGAGGATTGCTATGTTATCCGCCTGGTTGTCTTAGGTTGCCTGGCAATACCCATTCCCTCTTGGCTGCACACTTCTAATCTGAAGGGTGACCACCTTCTAAACATGCTATCCATGTATTCCTCTGCCCAGTGGATGCCCAACAGTGACTCCCAACAGTTGCTTAAGTTTCAAAACCTGAACCCAAACTTGTGGAGCTAATAACACTTCCTATTGATGTTTGTTCTGCGTCCATAATTTCACGCATATCACAAGATGCAACAATCCACCTGGTTGAGCTGATCTGTTGTTGCATAACATTAAAAACCATGTATTACATTTGGTGTAAGTAGAATGAATGGAATTATTTACTGGTGACTACTACTCTTAGTGAAAGGGCATGCGAACTAAGGGGACGTTGCTTTGTGAATCCAGAACTGGCTTGTCCACAGAAGGCAAAGTGTGGTTATGGATGGAGGTCGGTCACTAGTGGAGTGGCCCAGGGATCTGTTTGGGACCCTTACTCTGTGATTTTTATAAATGACCTAGATGAGGAAATGGAGGAGTGGGTTGGTAAGTTTGCTGATGACACAAATGTTGGTGGTGTTGTGGAGAGATAATAATGTGAAGAGATGTCAGAAGTTGTAGCAAGACATTGATAGGATGCAAGACTGGGTGGAGAAGTGGCAGATGGAGTTCAACCCAGATAAGTGTGAAGTGGTCCATTTTGGAGATCAAATAGAATGGCAGAATATAGTATCAATGGTAGAACTCTTGGCAGTGTGGAAGATCAGAAGGATCTTGGAGTCTGAGTTCAAAGGACACTCAAAGCAGCTGCATAGGTTGAAGCTGTGGTTAAGAAGGCATATGGTGTACTGGCCTTCGTCAATTGAAGAATTGAGTTTAGGAGACGAGAGATAATGTTGCAGCTATATAGGACCCTGGTCAGACCCCACTTGAAGTACTGTGCTCAGTTTTGATTGCTGCATTACAAGAGAGATGTGGAAACTATGGAAAGTGTGCAGAGGAGATTTACAAGATGTTGCCTGGATTGGGGAGCATGCCTTATGAGGATAGGTTGAGGGAACTTGGTCTTGAGAGACCAAGGATGAGAGGTGACCTGATAGAGGTATATAAGATGTTGAGGGGTATTGATTGAGTGGATAATCAGAGGCTTTTTCCCAGGGCTGAATTGGTTGCCACAAGAGGACACAAGTTTAAGGTGCTGGGGAGTAGGTCAGAGGAGATGTCAGGAGTAAGTTTTTCAGTCAGTGGTGGGTGCATGGAATGGGCTGCCATCAACAGTGGTAGAAGCAGATTTGATTGGGTCTTTTAAGAGACTTCTACATAAGTACATGGAACTTTGTAAGATAAAGGGTTATAGGTAAGACTAGGGACGTGTTCGGCACAACTTTGTGGGCTGAAGGGTCTGTATTGTGCTGTAGTTTTTCTATGTTTGTATGTTTTGTACTAATTTTATCTTTAAGTATAGTAGTCACCAGTAAACCATTTTACTTTGATTTATCTTTACTTGCCTATTGCTGGTGTTCCTTACTGAAACCCAAGGAATAATTACTTCATAAATGATATGTTTTTCTAGTTTAGGCTATTTAAATACTCCCAAAAGTAGTTTTTCATCAACCAATGAGCTTACAGTTTTATTGTGATAACACTCTTGGATTTTTGTTTCAAATTCAGTCCATTGTCTGAGTGGAAGTGATCCTCACAGGTCCGAATGCCTCTGCGCCTGGCAGATGAGTGAGGGCTCTGAACCTCGCTCTTTCTTATCTGGTCCTTGACTAGAGGTGTCTGTCAAAAGTCCAGCTGTCTCTGCTCCTTGTGATTTCAGATGTCCAGCACTTCCTCATAAGACAGTCCACTATTGTAGGTGTTAACTGAGTAAACCTTCTCTGAACTGCGTCCAATACATTTGCATCTTAAATAAAGAGAACAATACTATACGCAATATTCTAAATGTGGTCTCACCAATGCCGTATAGCTGAGGCATAATCTCTCTACTCTTGTATTCAGTTCTACTTGCAATAACTTAGAACATTCTAATAGCATTTCTAGTTACTTGCTGTACATTAACCTTTTACAATTCATGCACTAGATACTACGATCCCTCTGCATCTCTGAACTCTACAATCTCTAACCTTTTAAATGATGTGCTTCTTTATTCATCTTGCCCAAATGGAGAACCTTATGTTTTCTCAGGTGCCAGATCTTTGCCTGTATATCTAACCTATCCGTATCCTTTTACTGCTTTTGCAACTTGCTTTCCTACCTATCTTTGCATTATGAGCAAATTTAACAACAATTCCATTAATCCCTTCATCTAAGTATAGAACATTACAGCGCAGCGCAGGCCCTTTGGCCTTCGATGTTGTGCCAACCAATTAAGAAAAAGCAATGACCCTCTAACCTAAACCATTCCCTTTTCCATCCATAAACTTATCTACTCACCTCTTAAACGCCACCAAACTTGGCGCAAACTGCAGCAGGTAGGGCATTCCATACCCTTACCACCCTCTGGGTAAACAACCTACCTCTGACATCCGTCCTATAACTACCACCCCTTAATTTAAAGCTATGTCCCCTCGTGCTAGCTTTCTCCATCCTAGGAAAAAGGCTATCACTGTCCACCCTATCTACACCTCTAATCATCTTATGTTTCAATAAGGTCTCCTCTTAGCCGCCTTCTTTCTAACGAAAACAACCTCAAATCCCTCAGCCTCTCCTCATAAGATCTGCCCTCCAACCAGGCAACATCCTGGTAAACCTCCTCTGTACCCTCTCCAATGCCTCCACATCTTTCTTATAATGTGGGGACCAGAACGGCACACAATACTCCAAATGCGGCCGCACTAGAGTTTTGTACAGTTGCAACATGACGTTGCGGCTCCGAAATTCAATCCCCCGACCAATAAAAGCTAAGACTCCGTATGCCTTCTTAACAACCTTATCGACTTGATTGCCAACTTTCAGGGATCTATGCACACATACACCAAGATCCCCCTGTTCATCAACACTATTAAGAGTCCTACCATTAGCCCTATACTCTACACATTTGTTATTCCTGCCAAAGTGAATTACCTCACATTTTTCCACATTAAACTCCATTTGCCACCTCTCGGCCCAGCTCTGCAACTTAGTAATTCTCATAAATTGTATAGAGGTGAGACCTCAGCACAGATCCCTGCGACATAGTACTCGTTGCATCCTACTAATCAGAAAATTTCTCATTTATGCCTACTGTCTTTCCTGTTGGCTAGCCAATCTTCTGTCTGTGCCAATATGTTTTGTCCTACACCATGAGCTTTTATTTTCGCCTTTGATGAGGCACCTTATCAAATCCCCTCTCAAAATTTAAATATAGTACATCCACAGGTTTTGCTTAACCCAAAAGCTCCAATAAATTGGTTAAACATGATTTCCCTTTCACAAAACCATGTTCATTCTGCCTGATTAGCTTGAATTAATCTAAGTACCCTGCTATGACATTGTTTGTAATGGATTCTAACATTTTTCCTGTGATACATTTTGTTAACTGATCTGTATTTTCCAGCTTTGTCTCCCACCCATTTGGACAAAGGAATTACATTAGATATTTTGCAATCTAATTGAACCTTCTCCAAATCTAGAATTTTGAGAAATTAAAAGCAACATATCAACTTCCTTTAAGGCTGTAGGGTAAAGTCCATTAGGGCCTGGGGACTTATTAATCTGTACTTGTATTAATTTGTTCAGTACCACTTTCCTGATGATTGTAATTTTCCTGAATTTCTCCTTCCCTTCTAGTTCCTGAATGACTGTTATTTTTGGGGTTTTACTTGTTTTCTCTATATTCTCCAATGTAAAGTAGTTATTCAATTCACCTTCTATCTCCTTGTTTTCTATTATTAACTAACAGACTCACTTTCTGTAGAACCACCGTTCATTATCTCTTTTAATAAACGTCTATAGAAACTCTTACTATCCTATAATATTTCTAGCTAGCTTTCTCTCGTATTCTAACTTTTCCCTTCTTATTAATCTGAGTCATTTTTTGGACTGGACATAAAGAAAAAAGTCAATCTTGACAAGGACGTCCAAGTCCTTTGTAATATACACTTCCTAGTAATCCCTTACCATATAAGGAATATGTTGCACATCTATTCCTCCTACCAAAGTGCATAACCTCACATTTTTCCATTTGGTGTTTGTGTTTTTCTTGTCCATTCACTAAGCTCGTCCAAATCCTCTTGAAGTTACTTTGCATCTCTCCCATAACGCTTTACACGAGCTGTAAATTTGGGAAATGTTACATTTGGTCCCCACACCGAAACTATTGACATTTGGTAGCTGGGGTCAAGGTGCGAATCCCTGTGGTATTCCACTAGTCACAGCCTGTCAATGGGAGAATGATCCATTTATTACTATTGTTTTCTGCCTGTTAACTAATCTTTAATACGTGCTAGTATAGTACTTTCTATCCCATGTTTTAGATTTTGCTAACCAACCTCCTGTAAGCACTTCATCAGTTTTAACCTATATTATCTAGTCTAGTATGCAATGGTATCATGAACATTATGTGGAGATGCTGGCGTTGGACTGAAGTAAACACAATAAGAAGATTCACAATACCAGGTTAAAGTCCAACAGATTTATTTGGTAGTAAACGCCACCAGCTTTCGGAAGGCTGTTCCTTCATCAGGTTACCTGTTGGACTTTAACCTGATGTTGTAAGACTTCTTATCTCGTGAACATTGCCAGGTCCAGTAAACAATAATTTTGTGAACTTTGCCAATGTTTTTAACTCCTCTAATTTCATTGTAGATTGTTTCACATACTTGCCATGTTTACCCAAATGAAGAATATAACATTAAATTTTAGGCTCAATGTATCCATTGAAACACAAATGTGGAATTTGAGTCTGACCTCAGAGACCAGAAACAAAATGTAGACACCCATATCAGTGCAGTATTAGGGTAATATTGCATAATAGGAAAATGCTATCTTTCAAAGTCTGATATATCCTTTCAGGTGGATGGAAAAGATCCTCTGGCACCTTTTGAAAAAAGCAGACAAATTTTACCACCAAACTGGCCAATTTACATGTCAACGAATTTTGCTAAAGTAGGTAATCTGGCCATTATCAAATTGCTATTTGTGGGACCTTGCTGTATGAAAATTGATTATAGTATTTCCCACAATGCAACAACAACTTCAAAATGAGTTACAAGGCGCATTAGAGTTTCTAGATGCATTGGAATGGTAGCAGAATCTGTTACCTTAACTTTAAGCCATCATTAGCACTTTAGTCTTTAACATTGCCTTTGTCTTGTGTTTATGACATCTTTTGGTCTCTTCTGAGGTCCCACTTATTCCTGATTTTCTATTCTGCAATGTCTCCACCCCACTTCCCAACTTTGTAATAGATCACTTTTCTACCTCTCTACAGCTTTGAGTCATATGGACTCAAAATGTTAATTTATTATGGGGAATAGAGAAATGGCAGGGAAACTAAATAATTATTTTGCTCTTCACTGTTGCAAAAATTCTCCCATAATTAGAGATCACAGGAATTGGGGAGAATGAGGAGGAGGGAAATTTGTATTAGAACTTTGTATTTGACAAATTAATGGAACAGAAAGTTGCCTAGTGCCTTGGAATTGATGATCTACATCAGTGTTGGAAGAGCTGACTATAGATTAGTGAATTAATTGCATTGGTACATATTCTGAAATTGTTTCTGCAGATTTGAAGATAATAAATGTCACTGCACTCGTTATATAGAACATAGAACATAGAACATTACAGCACAGAACAGGCCCTTCGGCCTTCGATGTTGCGCCGACCAATATAAAAAGCAATGCCCCTCCAAACTAAACCATTCCCTTCTCTTCCATATAATTATCAACTAACCTCTTAAACGCCACCAAACTTGGCGCATCTACAACTGCTGCAGGCAGGGCATTCCACTCCCGAACCACCCTTTGGGTAAGAACCTACCTCTGATATCCGTCCTATAACTATCACCCCTTAATTTAAAGCTGTGTCCCCTCGTGCGAGCTTTTTCCATCCTAGGAAAAAGGCTATCACTGTCCACCCTATCTAAACCTCTAATCATCTTATATGTTTCGATTAGGTCCCCTCTTAGCCTCCTCCTTTCTAACGAAAACAACCTCAATTCCCTCAGCCTCTCTTCATAAGACCTGCCCTCCATACCAGGCAACATCCTGGTAAACCTCCTCTGTACCCTCTCCAATGCCTCCACATCTTTCTTATAATGTGGCGACCAGAACTGCACACAATACTCCAAGTGCGGCCGCCTAGAGTTTTGTACAGCTGCAACATGATGCTGCGGCTCCGAAATTCAATCCCCCTACCAATAAAAGCTAAGACTCCATAAGCCTTCTTAACAACTTTATCCACTTGCCTGCCTACTTTCATGGATCTATTGACACATACACCAAGATCCTTCTGTTCCTCAACACTATTAAGAGCCCTACCATTAGCCCTATACTCTACACATTTATTGTTCCTGCCAAAGTGCATTACCTCACACTTTTCCACATTAAACTCCATTTGCCCCCTCTCGGCCCAGCTCTGCAACTTGTCCAAGTCTCTCTGCAAACTATAACACCCCTCTTCACTATCTACCACTCCACCGACTTAGTGTCATCTGCAAATTTTACTAATCCATCCTTCAATACCCTCATCCAGATCATTTATAAAAATTACAAACAGCAGGGGCCCCCAAACAGACCCCTGAGGTACACCACTTGTCACCGAACTCCAAGATGAATATCTCCCATCAACCACCACCCTCTGTATTCTATCTGCTAGCCAATTCCTAACCCAATTAGCTAAATCACCCTCTATCCCATACATCTGCATTTTCTGCAGAAGTCTTCCATGGGCCACCTTATCAAACGCCTTACTAAAGTCCATATATACCACATCAACCGCCTTACCCCCATCCACCTCCTTAGTCACTTTTTCAAAAAAACTCAATGAGGTTAGTAAGGCACGACCTACCCTTCACAAAACCATGCTGACTATTTCCAATCAATTCATTACTCTCTAAATAAGTATAAATCCTATCCCTAATTATTCTCTCCAACACTTTGCCCACCGCAGAAGTAAGACTCACTGGCCTGTAATTCCCTGGAAGGTCTCTCTTCCCCTTCTTGAACAACGGGACCACATTCGCTATCCTCCAGTCCTCCGGAACCACACCGTAACCAACGACGACCTGAAGATCAGAGCCAGAGGCTCTGCAATCTCCTCTCTTGCCTCCCAGAGAATCCTAGGGTAAATCCCGTCCGGCCCAGGGGACTTATCAACTTCAAACCCTCGAGAATATCTAGCACATCCTCCCTATCTACTTCAATACTTTCCAGTTTGCAACCCTGTACCTCAGTGTTCTCCATAACTACATTTACATCACCCTGCGTGAATACCGAAGAGAAATATTTATTCAGTACCTCTCCAATCTCTTCAGGCTCCACGCACAACTTCCCACTGCTGTCTATGACTGGCCCTAATCTTGCCCTAACCAATCTTCTATTCTTAACATATCTAAAGAAAGGATTAGGGAGAATCCTAAAGCTATCAGCCAAAGTCTTCTCATGTCCTCTCTTCGCTCTCCTCAATTCCCCCTTTAGCTCCCTCCTGGCTAATCTATAGCTATCCATTGCACTAACCGAGCCTTCAATCCTCATCCTGACATAAGCCTCCTTTTTCCTTTTAACCAGCAAATCAACTTTTTCGTACACCAAGGTTCTCTTACTCGACCATTTCCTCCTTGCCTGACAGGGACATACTTATCAAGGACTTGCAGCAGCTGCTCCTTTAATAAGCTCCACATTCCAGATGTTCCCAGTCCCTGTAGTTTCCTAGTCCAATCTATGCACCCTAATTCTCTCCTGATGGCCTCATAATTACCCTTCGCCCAGCTATAACTACTGCCCCCAGCTTCATGCCTATCCCTATCCATCACTAAGGTGAACGTAACCGAATTGTGGTCACTATCACTAAAATGTTCACCAACCTCCAAGCCTAACACCTGATCTGGCTCATTGCCCAGCACCAAATCCAATGTAGCCTCACCTCTAGTTGGCCTATCTACATACTGAGTCAAAAACCCTCCTGCACACTTTGTACGAAAACTGACCCCTCTAACGAGCTAGAGCTATAGCTATTCCAATCAATATTAGTAAAGTTAAAGTCCCCCATAACAATTACCCTATTACTTTCACTCCTGACCAGAATTGACTTGGCAATCCTTTCCTCAACTTCTCTAGAACTTTTAGGAGGTCTATAAAAGACTCCCAACAGGGTGACCTCTCCTTTCCTGTTTCTAATCTCAGCCCATACCACCTCAACAGACAAGTCCTCATCAAACTTCTTCTCTGTCACTGTGATACAGTCTTTGACTAATAATGCCACTCCTCCCCCCCTTCTAACCTCCTTCTCTACTCCGACTAAAGCATTTGAACCCTGGAACCTGCAACATCCATTCTTGTCCCTGCTCTACCCAAGTCTCTGAAATGGCCACAACATCGAAGTTCCAGGTACTGGTCCAAGCTGCAAGTTCCTCCCCCTTATTGCGAATACTCCTTGCATTAAAGTATACGCATTTCAAACCATGCCCTACCCCACCCGTATGCTGCTGTGTTTTACGGCTTTCCTCTAGGACCCCCTTACTCTCATCCCTCTTAGCACCCCAACTATTCAGGATCCCACCTGCCCCCCCTGAATCAGTTTAAAGCCCCCTGCATAGCCTTAGCAAATTTTCCCCCCCAGATATTAGTTCCCCTCTGGTTCAGGTGTAGACCATCTCTCTTGTAGAGGTCCCACCTATCCCAGAATGAGTCCCAATTGTTCAGGAACCTGAACCCCTCCCTCCTGCACCATCCCTGTAGCCATGAGTTCAAACATTCCCTCTCTCTATTCTTCTCCAAACTATCCCTTGGCACAGGCAAGAGTCCAGAGATAACCACTCTGCCAGTTTTGGCCCTAAGCTTCCACCCCCACTCCATAAATTTCTGTTTAATATCCCCTTCCCTTTTCCTACCTATATCATGTGTCCCTACATGAACTATGACTTGGGGTTGACTCCCCTCTCCCTTAAGAATCCTAAAAACCCTATGATACGAGGGAAAGAGGAATCTGAACTACAGATCTGTTTGCCTTTCATCTGTTGTAGGGAAAATGCAGGTGTCTTAAGATGCTTGGATAATCATGATCTGAATGGGGGCATTGTCAACGTGGATTTATGAATGGGAAATCATGTTTGATGAACCATATTTTCGAGGATGTTATTAACAGAATTGATAATGAATCAGTGGGTGATGTATACTTAAAATTTCATAAGGCATTTGAAGTGCCTGCAGGAAATTGGTTAGCAAAATTTAAACCATGGGTAGGAAGTACTATACTAGCATGTATTAAAGATTAATTTAACAGACAAAATAGTAATAAATGGATCATTCTTACATTGACAGGCTAACACTAGTGGAACACTAGTGGAACACACACTTGGACCCCAGCAATTAAATGTCAATAGTTTCGGTGTGTGGACCAAATGTAATATTTCCAGCATCTCCACATAATGTTCATGATATCATTGCATGCTAGACTGGATAATATAGGTTAAAACTGATGAAGTGCTTACAGGAGATTGGTTAGCAAAATCTAAAACATGGGATAGAAAGTACTATACTAGCATGTCTTAAAGATTAGTTAACAGGCAGCTCATGTAAGGTGTTATGAGGAAGATGCTTAGTATCTTCAAGAGAATTTGGACAGGCTTCTTGAATGGACAAGAAAAACACACATGCCAAATGGAAAAATGTGAGGTTATGCACTTTTGTAGGAGGAATAGATGTGCAGAATATTCCTTGGATGGTAAGGGATTATTAGAAAGTATATATTTACAAAGGGACTTGGGTGTCCTTGTTAATAAATCACTGAAAGCTAACATACAGTTGGAGCAGACAATAAGGAAGGCTAATGGTACATTGGCCTTTATTGCAAGAGGATTTGAACACAGGAGCATCAAAGTCTTGCTTCAATTATAAAAAATCTTGGTTTGACTTAACCAGGGGTATGATGTGCAATTTTGGTTCCCTTGCCTTAAGAATGATATTGCCGTTGACAGAGTACAGCGAAGGCTCACCAAACTTGTTCCTGGGTTGGCAGGACTGTCAGATGAAGAGAGATTGGAGAGTCTGGGCCTCTATTCTAAAAAGGCATTATTGAAAAATTTAGAACTTAAGCATACAATGACACTATTATTAACAGTAATTGCAACATTAAAACTTGCAATTATATAATGCACTTAATGTAGTAAAATGGCACTTATAGGAATATTATCAGATGTAAATTGTCATTGAACTACAAGGAGGTGGTGGGATAGTGACCGAAGGCATTCTTAAAAAGAGAAAAGTTTTAAGTGTTTTAGAGGTGAAAAAGCTGGGAGTTTCAGTGAAGTAATGCCCCAGTTTTGGAGCCTAAGCAATTGATGGCATGGCTGGCAATAGTGGAGCAATGAAAATTGCTGATGCAGTTCAAGCAAGACAAGTGCACTGTTTGAATTGTCGCGGTTGTAGGCTAATGGTAGAGGTGTTAACGGCTGATCAGGTCTGATTGCAGCCTGAACCATCTCTGCTCCCCCTTTTTGTTCCCATTAACATCAATTGCAATAGCTTAAATTTTAATGAGTCACTGCCGTAATGTATCATGGCTTCACGATAACTGCCAAATAATTCAAATTGAGATAGTTAAAAAGATGTTAATGAATGAGGGTTTCACTGTAGTGAGTGTTATCACTTGCTTTGTTCAGATGTGAAGTTTTCTAAGTGGAGATCAGTGGTACCAAGCTCTAGGGAAACTTGTAAGTTTTTTTGTAAACTAAACATCATTATGGTAATTTCCAGTCATGTCAGGCTAACTGAACATTGCTAAAACACTAGAAAATAATTAGTATAAGAATTAACCTTTTCTGTATGGTCTTAACTCCAAGACATTGCATATTTTTGTTTCCACAAATAAAGCTGAAGTAACTATCTTTATAATCTGCAGGATGTTTAGCTAGCTTTAATGGGTTAAAGAAAGCAACTTTTAAAAAAAGTTTGTTTATTACTGTCGCAAATAGGCTTACGTTAACACTGCACTGAAGTTACTGTGAAAATCCCCTAGTTTACACACTCTGGCATCTGTTTGGGTATACTGAGGGAGAATTTAGCATGGCCAATGCATCTAACCAACATGTATTTTGGACTACAGGAGGAAACTAGAGCACCCGGAAGAAACCCATGCAGACGTTGGGAAAATATGCAGACCCTGCACAGTCACCCAAGCCAGGAATTGAATCCAGGGCTCTGGTGCTGAGAGACAGCAGTGCTAACCACTGTTTTACTGTGCTGCCCAGCTTTAATTACCAACTTCACTGAAAAGCTATAATGTCCTTTCTTTGGCCTTTGTGCATGCTTGATATGTTTTTTGAATTGTAAATCTGGGACACACAAATGGGTTGCTTACTGCTTTTTGCAGTATTTTTAATTCTGAAGATCCATGGTGTCTTGTTCTTCTCGTTCAATGGATCTAATCAAGCTGTTGTTTTTTTTTGTGTGAATATTACAACAACCCATTTACCTAATTTCTCGCTGATATTACCAACAGACTAGGGATTTGCTTGATCGCTGTTGTCAGTGAGCACAATTTGTGCTGCATATATTTTTATATGCTTATGAAACTTTTGATGCGTAACAAAAGTGCAAAATATTTATTAAAGATGTGGATCTTCTTACTTTAAAAAAAAGTTCTATTTATGGCAGTAGGCAGTAGACATTGACTCATAACTTTCTTGTCCCTCACCTTCACATTTAGGGGATACCTCAGTGATGGACTGAGGAACCCATCTAGAAAG
Source organism: Sphyrna mokarran (assembly GCA_024679065.1). Classification (NCBI taxonomy): domain Eukaryota; kingdom Metazoa; phylum Chordata; class Chondrichthyes; order Carcharhiniformes; family Carcharhinidae; genus Sphyrna; species Sphyrna mokarran. Next base: position 52,894,855 of record JAGIQG010000007.1, read on the forward strand.
TTGCTACGTACATGCTGACTCCTCCTGGACAATTGCTAGTCTGGGAACTAGCCAACAGCATCAATTTAAATCTTTGTCTTGGGATGGTTCTGCTAGTTTTACCGTGATGGTTATCCCTGAAAGAGAGACAAAAGTCATTTCTAATTCTTTCAGAGTAACTACTTAAAAAAAAAATGCAGACTGAGCTTCGCACATGCACAGTCCCCCAGCAGATTCCTAGCCCTGGTCGAACGTCTGACCTGACCCAAGGGACTTGACAAGGTAAATGTTAAGAGGATGTTTTCCATCAAAGAAGAGTTAGGACCAGAGGGCATAATCTCAGAATAAAGGGCAACTAATTAAGATTGAGATGAGGAGGAATTTCTTCTGAGGTTGTGATCTTTGGAATTACTGAGTGGGCAGCATTCTTGTGTATGTTTGAGGCTGAACTTTTTTTTATATATATCAGTACATAAATCAAGGGTTATGGGGAAAGGGCAGGAAACTGGATGCGAGAAATGTCAGGTTAGCCATGATCTGACTGAAGAGAGCAACAGGCTCAAGGGCTGGATATTCCTATTTCTTATGGCCTTATGTTGATCTCAGTTTTAAATTTCCAACTGACGTATCTTCAATAGGCTTTTGAGGAGTGTGTTCAGGATTTTTAATGCCCCCCCCCCCCAACTCCTGGAAGAAAGATGTAGGATAGGCAGAGAGAAACTATAATCCTCTAATTGCCTTTAAAAAAATCACAATCTCTTGTACGTAATTCTTGTATATGTCTGAATAGCTCTTTAATCCTGGTGAATATGATGCATCCTTCCAAGTACAATGTATGGATGCTGAAGTTTGTTGCCCAGAACCATCTATAGAAATACAGATCCAGTTTAACTTGTGCTTCATGTAACCACAGCATAATATCATCTGTTCCCACCCTCTTGAGCTGACATTGTATTAACCGTTTAAATTTGTTTTGTACTGAGAATTGTAGAATGATACAGCACAGAAGGGGGCCAACCATCCTAGTGCCTGCTCTGAGCAGATTATCCAATTCGTCCAGCTTCCCTGTAGCTCAGCAAATTATCCCACTTCGAGTATTTATGCAATTATTATTGAAATTGTTTCCTTCAACTTTTTTAGGTAGTACAGTCCAGATTACAACAACTCGCTGCATAAATTTATTTATTTCTAGTGTTGCTTCTGGTTCTTCCATTTATTTTAAATGTGTGTTGCAGTTTCTTTTGCCACCAGAAAACGTAACTCTTTAATTGCTGTATCAAAATTTTAAATGTCCCGTAAATCTTCACTGCCCCAGAACTAGCCACGCTATTAGCCAAGCATAGTTCCAGCATAGCTACACCACTGCATTTATCCGAATCTGTGGAAAATTGCCTAGGTATGCCCCATCCGCAAAAATCAAGAAAATCCAACCAATTAATGCCCCATCAGTTCAGCCTTAATCATGAGCCAAATAGTGGAAGATGTCATTAACAGTGCAATCAAGTGGCACCTATTTGGCAACAACCCTGTCCACAGATGCACAATTAGTGTTCTGCCAGGATCAATCAGCCCCTGACCTCATTGCAGCTTTAAAACCAAATGAGTGAAAAGACTGAATTTGAATTCTGGAGGGAAGCGAGTGTGATTGTCCTTGATGTCAAGGCAGCAGTTTACTGTGGCATAAAGGAGCCCTAGCAAAATTGAAGTTGGGTGGAATTCGTTGGGGATGGGGTTGGGGTAGAGTGGCTAGTTCATTAGTTGGAATGCACAAAGGAAGAGGATTGTTGTTGTTGGAGGTTAATTGTCTCAGTTCCAGGAGTTTGCTGCAAGAGTTCTTTAGGGCAGACCCAAATATCTTCCGCTGCTTCATAGAAATCATCAATGGCTTTGTTTCAATGAGGTCAGAAGTAGGGATATTCACTGATATTGCGCAATCTTTACTATCATTTGTTGCTACTCAAATACTGAAGTAGTCTGCAAACTAATACAGTAAGACCTGGACAATATTCAGGCTTAGGCTGATCTGTGGTGCAAATTTCCACTTAAGTACTAGGCAATGGTCATCTCCAACAAAGGAGAATCCAACCATCTTCTCTTGGTATTCAATGGCTTTACCATTGCTGAATCTACCACTATCAACACCCTGAAGGTTACCTGTGATCAAAAACTGATGAACCAGCCGTAAAAGTCGAGGTTACAAGAATAAGTTGGAGGCTGGGAATTCTGCAGCATACCACTCACCTCTGACTTCACAAAGCCTGTCCACAATATACAAGGTCAAGACTAGAGTATGGTGGAATACTCTCTACTTGTCTGAATGAGTTCAGCTCCAACAATAATCAAGAAGCTCCACGCCCACCAGGACAAAGTCTGCTTGATTGACACCCTATTCACCACATAAGCATTCCTTCACTTTCTTCATTACTGGTGCACTGGAGTGTGTACCACTTATAAGATGTACGACAGCAACATACCAAAGCTCCTTCAGCAGCACTTCCCCAAACTAATTACGTCGACCACATAGAAGGACAATGACAGAAGATATATAGGAACGCGACTATCTGCAAATTTCCTCAAGTCACATGCCATCCTGATTTGGAACTGCATTGCCATTCTTTCACTGCTGTTGGTCAGATGCTGGAATTCTCTTTCTAACAGCATTAATTGTGTTCCTAAACAGTTAATTAAATGATTATGGAATGATGATTCACTCATCGGAGTTTAATGGAAGAGACATCGAATAAATTTTTCTGTCTTCACAGCAGAAAACGTAAATTACACACCCGAAATATAGGGTAACTCAGGGACTACCGAGTGTGGAACTGAAGGTGAAGTCGGTGGAGAAAAATTAGAAAAACTGGACTAAAATCTGACAGATCCCCTAAACCTCAGTGCTTATGGCCTGGAGTTCTAAAAGAAAGAGATAGTGGATGTGCTGGTTATGGTCTTCTAAAATTCTTTTGATTCTGGAATGATAGATTCTCTTGTTGCTTCAATGGATGAACGTTCAGTAAGAAAAAATATTTATTTTGTAGTCTAGGTTGATGTTTCAAGTATGATATTAAACCAAATCTTGATTTGCTTAATTGACTGTAAATATTGCATCCAAAGTCAGTATTGGATGGATTGAGGCATTGACTTTGCATCTCACTTGCTTATCCTGAAGGCATTTGGCTCCTTCTCAAATATCAAAATCGATTGATGACAGAAACCACTTCATTTGGATCTGTCCAAGGTTTTTTTTCTCTATACATTGGGATCCAGATTGCAAACTCTGAGGTTAGCTTTTAGATTTTTCTATCCAAAGTTTGGATATCTTGTGGTGTGGATTCCAATTTTCTGCTGGCTTTAGTTTCTGCCTTTGGTTTGTGAGAATCCTCCACATGAACCATATGACTGAGCTCTGCTTTTGTTGCCAGGTATGGAGCACTATGCAGGAACTTCAGTGGGATTTTATCTGATGTTGCAAGGAGATCTCAGATGGTGAAAATGGAGTGCTTCTGGTTGATTTATATGATGGCAGTAGATTGTCAAAGCCTTTTCCCAAGATCTATGAGTGAACCTACCAAATACTGAGCTTATTTTTGCCAGGCAGTGGTTGATTTCTTCATCTTGCGTAATATTATTGGAGACAGTGCTTTCAAAATCACACTATCTTTGTACCGAATAGAGAGGTATGTTGTTGATATTGACTTTGGTGTTTTGGAGTACTAGTTGGGGGTAGGTTGATGTCAGATCTGTGTTCTTCAGACTTATTGTCAGAGCAAAATATTCTAAGGTTAGGGCAAGGCAACCAACAAATAGCTGAATGTCTCCACGAGTATGCACAACATGAGTGTAGTCATTCATGAACAAGAGTTCATTCAGTTGCTGCTCAGTAACTTCTCCGCAAGCCTTGAGCAGTTGCGAGTTGAAGAGTTTGTTGTCTATTCTGAATTGAATGTGTGCTCCTCTGTCAAGATTTTTGAGTGCATACTGGAACATGGCCAAGAAATATATTGCAAACAGTTGCAGCCAATCATAGTCTTGTTCAATGCTGTTGATGACATGAAAGGCATCCAAAAACATATCAGTTGCATTATACTGACCATAGTGAAATGAACAAATTGCACTGTTCATCTTTTCAGGGCTGCCATATTTGTACAGAACCCTTCACAGACTTACCCAGTTTATTATATCAAAAACCTTAGGTCAATAAACCCCATATGAATGTTTGTTTATATTTTGTTCGTGGGAATTTTCTTGAATTGAATATACTACAAAGAACTTGTGCACTGTTCCCTGTCTTGAATGGAATCCACTCTGATTCTGGGTATCCATAGTTAGAGGTGAGTGACAGTCCATTTAATAGCTTTTTTCCTGCTGTGGGAAGAAGTATTATTCCACAATGCTTGTCACAGATGAACTTGCTCCTTTTCCATTTGTAATAATGAGTTGTAACCTTGAGGCACAGTGTCGTGATTCCAGACTGAAGAGAATTATGATTTTCCTAATCATAGTGACTGCCTCTGTATTTAAATACTTCAGAATATATGTCACCAGTTCCTGGTGACTTATCCATAGGAATCTGTTTTCTGGCCTTTGTGACTATCACTTGAGAAAGATTGCTTGAGAGAGTAATATCTTCAAGTGCAGTGCTGTGGAAGTGATTCAATGGTATAATTTCACACTATGGATTGTCGGTTTAGGAGATTACTGAAGGGTTCTGCCTAACGAGAGAATTTCCTGCCCACCTGATAGGCGCTGATTGCCGCCTGCAGAGAGGATAGATGTCAAGCTATTGATTTTGGGGCCATAGACTGATTTTTAGACCTTTTGCATAGAGTCTTTAGGTTGTTTTTAATCAGCAATTACTTGAAGCTCAAGCCATGTTTTCTTACTATCAATTCTGCATCCCTTAACTTAGCCTGCAGCATATGTTTTGTATGAAGTTTGCCCTGTAGTGTTTTGTGTGATGGCATTCCTTGCAGGTAATTTCTTGTCAGATTTGTAAAAAATACTTACATTTTGTCTTGGTTGTGATTGTTGCACTAGTTTTGGTGCTTCTATTTAATGAATCCTCAGACTTGTAATGCCACGCAGTAAGCAATATCTTCAATGGAAATATTGTCTTCCTGGGATGTCACCCATTGCTATGGCTGATTTCTGCTCTGATTTTTGTCTCTTGACTTTGTCTTTAAGAATAGTTGCGTTAAGCTTCCCTTGTCGCTTGGCTCTATACCAGAGTGCTTTACATTTTATCTTTTAAAGGTGCAGTACGCTCGATAAACTGGCCAGATCAGCATCCAAAAACTAAAGGAGCAGATAAAACACATGTTTTGGATGTCTGTGGATACAATAAGATGGTCCAACATGTGCCATTGTTTGAATATGGACAATCCAAGTTGGTTTTTTTTTGAGTCTGCTTATTGGAAGACTGTGATAGGTCAGACTCATTGCACTGCACTCAAAGGAGTTGGTTGTTGACAGGTACTCATGACGTTGTAGTTCTCTTTTCCGTATATTACAATCTGTTTTCACTTTGGCATTGAAATCATCAAGCATAATGTTCTGATGTGTTGGTATTTTAATTTTCTTGATGAAATCATCATAGAATGCTTTTTTGACATTATTGTTGGTGCATGCTGGTTACTGGTAAGATTTAAGTGAAAAACCTTTGATCGGTGATTTACACGTGGAAGTGAGTCAAGCTTATGTGCTAGTTCAGATTGAATGGCAAAGCTTTTGCCTGACTGAAGAGATTGATATATTCTGCACATTCAATCTCCAGTTGAAACTCCTCAACAAGCCTTGCTTTACTTTGGGTGGCTATGTCAATGTTATCCCTGTCAATATTCATGCTTGGGGACTATTCTGCATTGTAGTCTTGGACCGTTATCTAGAAATGTTCTGACATTGCATGACTTGTGGTTCATGACAATGATAAGTGGTTTTGTTCTTTACATTTCAACTGTATGAATGAATGATTAACCAGCAGTGGTAACCTGACAGGTATATGGAGAACCGGCTGTGTTTAGAGGTTTTTCTTCCTTCTCAAAATAGGGAAGGCAGTGCTTTGTGTGTTGCCTAGGAGATACAAACTTCACATCTGTCTGATCCCTGGAGAGTGACCATCATCTTGAAGCCACATGTGGTGAGAGTTATGAATGAAGTCTACAAGTAGTATTCTCCACTTGTTCTTATAGTTAATTTCCCATCACCACAGGGCTTGGTATGTTTGGTATTTTTGCTGAACAATCTGCATATTGTGTACATGTAAATGAGTAGGATTTGTGCATAGCTTCTTCCACTTCCTTGGTTGCTAATACTACATTGCAATGTGTGTTACAAGTGCAGCAGCTGAAAGGATGCATGTTTAATTTTGAGTTATTGTTAGGATAAGCTGCTGAGCAAGTCGAAGAGCCTTACTTAGTCTTTATACCATGATGCAATCCACAGGGTTTTTTGTGATTATCTGCTTTGTCAGCCCATGTATACTTTTTATTAGTTAATTGGGAATTTTGAAATCAAGAGTTCCTTTCTCCTAGGTGCACTGGCAATTAAGGCTGATGTGTCTTGTCAACCTCTTAGAGGCATGATGTGGATATGCTGACGTTGGACTGGGGTAAACACAGTAAGAAGTTTCTTAACACCAGTTTAAAGTCCAACAGGTTTATTTGATAGTAAATGTCACAAGCTTTCAGAAGGCTGTTCCTTCGTCAGGTGTTTATTTATTTACTTTTGCGGGTCTTGGGTCAATTTACTTTTTCAGAACATTCTGGGTTTGGGTCACTGTCTGTATGGAATTTGCAGATTCTGTTCATATCTGTGTGGGTTTTCTCCGGGTGCTCTGGTTTCTTCCCACAGTCCAAAGATGTGTGGGTTAGGTTGATTGGTCATGCTAAAAATTGCCCCTTAGTATCCTGAGAAGCGTAGTTAGAGAGATTAGTGGATAAATATGTAGGGATATGGGAGTAGGGCTGGGTGGGATTGTGGTTGGTGCAGACTCGATGGGCCAAATGGCCTCTTACTGCACTGCAGAGTTTCTATTTCTATTCTATGATCATGCCCTAAGCAGCACTACCAAAAGCAGATTAACTGGGCATTCATCTTGGTGCTGTTTGGCACTACAATATAGCAATGCATTATTTAGTTGTTCTTGAATATGAATTTTGATATACCAAAGAGGTGAAGGATACAAAAAGAGCTATCGTTTCAGCAGTTTTCAGACTGATGCTCTCTAGTTTTATTTTGTGACTGATTAGTCATTAACACTTGTTCAATGGTTTTCTAAACTGTGTTGAATTTGTAAAATGTAGCCAATCAGTGACATCTGGAATGAAATAACATGCACTTGTTGCATCTCTGGATTTCTCAAGCAGTACTTGTTAATAGAAGAAATGCTGTGGTTATGGCAAGGTAGGATAGTGTGGTGGCTGTGGTATGCTCGGAGAATTTCTGTTTCTTTGATTAACGCTTTGGGATATTTGACGACAAATTGAGTTGTTGGTCTGATGGTGTAACATTTCCTCAGTACTGTGAACTGAAATTGGTTGATCAAGTATTGGGGTAAGATTTGAATGCATAAGGAAGATGCAACTGAACCAAAGCATTTCGAAGCTCTAAAATGAGATGTGCGCGATGGATGACTTAGCACACAACAGTTGAGACCACATGAGAAATGCTAGAAGTCATGACTTGTGTGAATAGTGCTTCTAGGTAACATTAAAACTGATAAATCTCTGGGGCCTGATGGCATTTATCCCAGGCTGCTTAGGGAAGTGCGAGGTGAAATTGCTGGGCCTCTTGACGCAAATCTTTGTCTCTTTCTTGGACACAGGTGAGGTCCCAGAGGACTGGAGAATAGCTAATGTTGTACCGCTGTTTAAAAAGGGTAGTAGGAATAACTCTGGAAATTTGATGTCAGTGGTAAGGAAGCTGTTGAAGGGGATCCTTAGAGATAGGATGTATAGGCACTTAGATCGTTGCGATCTGATTAGGGATGCGCAGCATGATTTGTTAAGGGGGAGGTCGTGCCTTACAAATCTGGTAGAATTTTTTGAGGAGGTGACGAAAACTGTGGACAAAGGGCGAGCCATTGATGTCGTCTGTGGATTTTAGTAAGGCGTTTGACAAAGTCCCTCATGGGAGGTTAGTTGAAAAGGATACAAGGACAGGTAGCTAGATGGATAAGTAACTGGTTTAGTAATAGAAGACAGAGTAATAGTGGAAGGGTGTTTTTCTAGCTGGAGGTCGGTCGCTGGTGTGCCGCAGGGCTCGGTACTGGGAGCTGTTCTATTTGTAATAAATAGAAATGACTTGGAAGAGGGAGTAAGTGGAGTGATCAAGTTTGCAGACGATACAAAGATGGCTGGATTTGCGGACAGTGAGGAGCATTGTCAGGCAATGCAGCAGGACATAGGCTGGTAGCTTGGGCAGACAGATGGCAGATGGAATTCAATCCTGATAAATGTGAGGTGATGCATTTCAGGAGAAAGAATGTAGGGGGGAAGTATATGATAAAGGGTAGACCTATTAAGAGTATAGAAACGCAGAGGGACCTGGAGGTGCAGGTGAACAAGTCTCTGAAGGTGGCAGAGCAAGTGGAGAAGGTTGTGAAGAAAGCATATAGTATGCTAGCCTTTATACAAAGGGGTATAGACTACAAGAGCTGGCCTTTAATGTTGCAGTTGTATAAAACGTTGGTTAGACCTCATTTGGAATACTTTGTCCAGTTCTGGTCGCCTTACTACCGGAAGGACATGGAGAGTCTGGAGAGAGTGCAGAGGAGGTTTACCAGGATGCTGCCTGGTATGGAAGGTCTGAGTTACGAGGAGAGGTTAGGCAAATTGGGGCTGTTTTTTTTTTAGAAAGATGTAGACTTAGAGGTGAACAATATTGAGTATAGATAGAGTAAACAGGATTAAGCTTTTTCCTAGGGTGGACTCAAATAGCATGAGGGGTCACGGGCTTAGAATGAGGGGGGTAAGGTATAATTTGGATGCTAGAGGGAGTTTTTTTCACATAGGGTGCTGGGGGTATGGAATGTGCTGCCAAGTAAAGTGGTGGGGGCAGGTACTCTGGAGTTATTTAAGAAGTACTTAGATGGGCACATGAACAGAATGGGAATGGAGGGATATAGAAAACTGATTTAAAATAGGGATCATGAGCATTGGAAGTCCCTGGGAAGTGTGTAAATAGATGATATTGGTGTACTTGTTTTTATAATACAGGCGCTTTGGTCCACCTTGTTGCCTAACAAGGGGCATACACATGATGGGTCGTGAGAGGATTTTTTTGAGTATCCTAGTGCTTCACGTCGTTAGTGTACGCTTGACCTGGACCATTTGATGGGCAACATGACAGCTCAGTGACTATCGCTGTGCTGTGCAGATACATACATGGATTTGGGCTTATGTCTGTGGGAGTTTGCGCATTCTCTCTGTGCTTGTGTGGGTTTTCTCCCACATCCCAAAGATGTGCTCTTAGGCTAATTGGCAAAACAAATTCTCCCTAAATTGTCTCAAATTTGGTTATTAATCCATAGATCTATAAACATAGACAGGGATCACGGGTAGAGGTGGGAACATCGGGGTGGCGGCACAGGCTTGTTGGGCCGAAGGGCCTGTTTCTTGTGCTGTTTTGTTCTTTGATAATATTGTAGAATTTTAGGTTAATTTTTATTTGACCATTTAAATAATAAAACCTGATTATCTCCACCAGTTGTTCCATGGCACTGAAATGTATTTTTGCAATCGTATGGAACATAGTTGATTATCACAGTTCTAAACAGATGCCAATAAAATAGTGATTTGCAGTTTTAGTTTATTCCATTTAAGTATATCAAATTGTGTAACTTCAAGTTTATTTCTAAACCTTAATTTGTTTTAATGCCCCTGTTGAGACAGTAATATTTTTCTCATTTCAATTATTCTCATGTGGGTTGAGTTACATTTCAGTATCAGGATGAAGTTTAATTAACTATGGCAAGATAATTTGTGACTATAATGAACTATTTTTCTTTTGAAAACTGCTTAAAGTCTTAAAATTGAAAGAGCAATAATGTTTTTTTTCTCATTAACCAGATTTCAATTGATGGAGAATGAGTGTCCCTGACTATATGCAGTGTGCTGAGGACCATCAGAGTCTTTTAGTCGTTGTCCAACCTGTGGGAATTGTACCGGAAGAGCAGTTTTTCAAGATTTACAAGAAAATTGCTGTTGCCAATCAGATTAATCTTCGGGATTCACAGCGTGTTCTATATATTCGTTACAGACACCATTACCCACCTGAAAATAATGAATGGGGAGACTTTCAGACGCATCGGAAAGTTGTTGGGCTAATAGCTATCACGCAGTGTTGCAATGCAAAGGACTGGCCACAGATGTCGGAGAAGTTTCATCTGCAGAAAGAAATTTATGGTTCTACACTGTATGATTCACGTTTGTTTGTCTTTGGACTGCAGGGGGAAATTGCTGAGCAACCTCGCACTGATGTTGCTTTTTATTCTAGTTACGATGAGTGTGAAACCATAGAAAAGAAAGTGGAAGATTTTATTGAATCATTGTTCATTGTTTTGGAATCCAAACGTCTTGACAGAGCAACGGATAAATCGGGAGACAAAATTCAATTACTGTGTGTGCCATTTGAAAAGAAAGATTTTGTAGGCCTAGATACGGACAGCAGGTGAGTAATTGCATATTACTTGAAGTTAACATATGTAGTCAGCTGTGTTACAAAGCTCTGTAATATAGCTGACTGCTTGACTATAAACAAAATTCCCAATATTATACAAAGATAGTAATGAAATGTGTCAAGTATTTCTGATGAATTATAATCCAGTTCATAAGGGATTTACACATTTTGTTGTGATACTTAATGTACCCCATTATACTCCATGTTTAGAGGACAATTTATAGCAAGTAAAAATTGGTTTTGATGAGAACTTTAATATTTACATGTGGGATGTAATTCTCTAGACGTGGTGATTGACGTGCTGTCTTTAAATCTCTTGACTGAAGTTTAAACACATGCCAGGAATTGTTTTGATTCACTGGTGAATTACAGTTAAAACATCGATCTTGATGTCCATTACTTGAAGAACAGAAATGTCTGAAGGCAGTGTTGGTAGAAATTATTGGCTGCTATTCTCAAAAGAGGATTTACTCTTTTCACTCTGTTCTTTTAAACATAATGGAATTGTGTAACATGTTTTTTGGTACATGTGTCTCCATTATAAATTGCTCTGTATAACAAATTTAAACTACATGTTTTCCCTATAAATGTTAGATCCTCCACATGACTGCATGCCTTGTACTTTTTTAAAGGACAAAGCAGTGAAGTTGATTTTTTTAGACTGGTCCCTTGAAACTTCAACTTTTTGGAATTCAAAAGACAAATTAGATTCATGTCGTTTTGGTACAGGTTGGGGTGAGAATAAAGCTATTGATAGGGAATGTCACAGTTGTGTCACTCAATTATATTGAGTTTGCTTTAGGCTCAAGGGAAATAGCACACATTGTGGGTACATATTGTATGCATGCTAAAAGATGTTAATGAGGAGTTTTGATGACCTTGATGTCAAGAGCATACGTGTTAGGAGGAGAAATAGGCTATTGGTCTCCTTGAGTCTGCTATGCCATTTTGATAAATCCATGGCTGATCTAATTGTAGCCTCAAATCTAGTTTCTTGCCTATTCCTTTGTAAATCATAAAGTTACCTAACTCTGGTCTTAAAAAATCCAATGACCTCTCTGTGGAAGAGAATTCCACAAAATAATGATCCTTAGATAAACACACTTTTTTTTCACATCTTCATTTTTAAATGGGAAACCCTTTATGTTTAAATTCTATCCCTGAGTTCTAGTCTCTGTAAGGAGAAGCTTCCTCTCAGTATCCATCCTGTCAAACTCCCCTAAACCTTGTGTGCTTAAACAAAAGAGCTTCTCATTCATCTAAATTCCATTGAATACAAGGCCCAACCTTTTCCTCATAAAATAACTCCTTTACTCCAGGAATTAGTTGACTGAGCATTCTCTGCTTCAATTAGATTATTTTCTTAAATAAGGGGACCAAAATTTGGAGTAGTCTAATTAAGATTCTGTACAGCTGCAGCAAAACTTCCCTACTTTTAAATTCTATTCCCTTAACAATAAACACCAACTTACCACTTGCTGTGATTCATGTACCAGGACACCCATGTCTCTTGGTATCACAAGTTCTGCAATCTACCTTCATATACATAATATACTGCTTTTCTATTTTTCCTGCTGATTGGACAAGTTTACGTTTGGTCTGTGTCCTATGCCATCTATCTTTTTTTTTTTGCCCAGTTAACTTATCTATGTTCTTTTTCAAATTCTTTTTATCCTTGTGACTTAATTTCCTATCTATCTTTGTGGCCATGGCAAATTTGCTATCTTGCAATTGTTTCCTTAATTCGAGCCATTACTAATATGGAACATAAAAAGTTGAGGCCACAGCACTGATCCCTGTGGCATATTTATCCTGACTCTCTCTCAGTTAGGAAAGTGTTGTTAGTGTACATAATCTGCCATCACATTTATCTATTTAAATAACTGTAGTTCAAAATAATTCATGGATTCAGAAGTGTTTTGATGTGATAAAAATATGACAAGATACTATATAATTACAAGTTGATTCTTTAAACACGATCCTAATTTTAATTATTGTCATACAATTCAAAGGCTGAAAACTGGAGTTTCAAGTTGTTAAATTTGTTCAGACTTTGGTTGGTAAGTCAGCAGCATCAAAACTCAGGATCTGTGAACTATTTTGCTAGTCAGCAGCTAGTTGTCATTTGAGACCTTTTTGTGCAGTGTTGTTTGTTTATTTTCCATCTTTAGTTGTTTTTCTTATACCAATGTAAATATTGTGGGAAGTTTCCTGATTTTTGTTAAATTATTCATATAGTTTTCTCAAATTATTTCTTATTCTTGTTTCTTTTTTTCCAATACTGTCCTATGAGTTTATTATTGGGTGTGAAAAGGTGAGCTGTAGTCTTCACCCAAAAGCTCATGCTCCCAACTGCTGTACTTCTGCCTGATGAAATTAAAAAAAAAATCACATTTGTTCATTGAACTATTAAAATAGCCCTATAGGAAAATAAATATCCCATATCAGCAGGTTTTATTTTAAAGCTATTAAGATTTCATGCATAGCCAAACAAAACCATGCTGTGAAGCTAGTTTTGAAATTGTCATGATTTCATAAAATGCTTGGACTTAGTGGTGACTGTGTATTTATGCACACAAGGGGATAAACAGATTGTACAAACTACAGTGTATTGAACTCAAACTTGAAATACAGCTTTTATACCACTATTTTGGTAATGGTAAAGAATGGTGGATTAAAACTGAAAGACACAATTTGTTGTTAAAATCGTTTGTAAAAATGGTTTTAGCATTATACTGGGAAGTTATACGAGGAAAAGTTTGCCCAAAATTTCTGTCTCTACTATTTCAAGTAGAGCTGTTAATTATTATGATGAACAACTGACTTACACTGTTCCTGAAATAGGGGGAAAAGGAATTTCAGATTAATGTTGGTTTCCTATATAATTTTAAGGCTTCACTGTTTAATGTGATGGCTTACAATGGTTTGAAGCCTGGACAAGAAACATTGTGTTTATAAAAGGACTTTACCCCTTCTATGGGTCTTTACCAGTCAGAAATTTGCAAACCTCTTGTTTCAACTGCAACACACCAATTTAATTTTCTGTGCCTTTAGGTGAATGCTGAAATAGTAGTTATTGCTCAAATGACTCAAATGCTCTGGTTAGTGACCAGAGAGGTGGATGGGGGTAAGGCGGTTGATGTAGTATATATGGACTTTAGTAAGGCTTTTGATAAGGTGGCCCATGGAAGACTTCTACAGAAAATGCAGATGTGTGGAATAGAGGGTGATTTAGCTAATTGGATTAGAAATTGGCTGGCAGATAGAAGACAGAGGGTGGTGGTTGATGGGAGATATTCATCGTGGAGTTCGGTGACGAGTGGTGTGCCTCAGGGGTCTGTTTTGGGGCCCCTGCTGTTTGTAATTTTTATAAATGATCTGGATGAGGGTATTGAGGGATGGATCAGTAAATTTGCAGATGATACTAAAGTTGGTGGTGTGGTAGATAGTGAAGAGGGGTGTTTTAGTTTACAGAGTGACTTGGACAAGTTGCAGAGCTGGGCCGAGAGGTGGCAAATGGAGTTTAATGTGGAAAAGTGTGAGGTAATGCACTTTGGCAGGAACAATAAATGTGTAGAGTATAGGGCTAATGGTAGGGCTCTTAATAGTGTTGAGGAACAGAAGGATCTTGGTGTATGTGTCAATAGATCCCTGAAAGTAGGCAGTCAAGTGGATAAAGTTGTTAAGAAGGCATATGGAGTCTTAGCTTTTATTGGTAGGGGGATTGAATTTAGGAGCCGCAGCATCATGTTGCAACTGTACAAAACTCTAGTGCGGCCGCACTTGGAGTATTGTGTGCAGTTCTGGTCGCCACATTATAAGAAAGATGTGGAGGCATTGGAGAGGGTACAGAGGAGGTTTACCAGGATGTTGCCTGGTATGGAGGGCAGGTCCTATGAAGAGAGGTTGAAGGATTTGAGGTTGTTTTCGTTAGAAAGGAGGCGGCTAAGAGGGGATCTTATTGAAGCATATAAGATGATTAGAGGTTTAGATAGGGTGGACAGTGATAGCCTTTTTCCTAGGATGGAGAAAGCTAGCACGAGGGGACACAGCTTTAAATTAAGGGGTATGAGTTATAGGACGGATATCAGAGGTAGGTTCTTTACTCAAAGAGTGATTAGGGAGTGGAATGCCCTGCCTGCAGCTGTTGTAGATGCGCCAAGTTTGGTGGCGTTTAAGAGGTTAGTTGATAAGTATATGGATGAGAAGGGAATGGTTTAGTTAGGAGGGGCATTGCTTTTTATTTTGGTCGGCACAACATCGAAGGCCGAAGGGCCTGTTCTGTGCTGTATTGTTCTATGTTCTAAATGCCTGTAAAATCATTTACACGGAAATACATTGTAGCTTTTTATTTTACTTCAAAGTTTTGTTCTGATTTTGTAAACCAAGTTGTTGTTTTAATTTGGTGTAATTGTTAACCAGATTACAAAGAAAACAAATTCAGTTTGGATAGTTCTGAGATTCAGTGGTCCACTCTTGGGAAATCATGATTTTATCATATAGACGTGGCGATGTAATGTAAATACATTATGATGTGATATGAATTGTACTGTGCTGAATCATACAGTCACCGCTGAACTGTTCCTTTTTACGAATAATTCCATTGAGCAGTTAGTAATCTTTAAATTTTTTGGCTGTTTAGTTTGCATTGAGCTTTGAAACCTGGCTTCAGAAATTAATGCAATAATGACCAAGAAGGTGTGTGGTAACCATCTCCAAATAATTACAATATACTGCATAATTTCTAGATGACTTAGTAACATGTCTCTTGAAAATGTGGGGGCAAAAAGTAGTAAATCTCTTTAATTTTTTGGAAGCAAAATTCACAACTGGCTAAATTAAAATAAGCTTCACTGTGCCAACAGCTTTTGTTTTGCATCTCACGTGTGAGATGTCTGTTTTTGACCTTAGTCAAAACTTGTGTTGGTGCTGGAATTCATCAACACCTTGATGTCATTAGAATATTTAACTGGAGGATCATAAACTTAGGATTTGTTTTTATTTATTCTGATAGGAAAGAAATACTCTTCTTAGTCTTTCAAGTTATTTTTATTTCATGAAAACTATTGAAGGCATGAGCAGTCTTTATCATAAGAATTTTGTTAGAGAAAACTGAATATTTTTATTTGTTTTTATTTCAATCAGTGTGATTTGTAAACTATTTGAACTGCAGATGCTGAAATATTGAAAACCACATACGATCTGGTCAATTATTGGAATTAGATTACAATTTTTAAGCATTTTTTAAAAATTCTGGTTAAGTGAAAAACCAGCTGACAATTACTTTGTCTGTTAAATTTGGCTTGATTGGAATGAGTCTTGGGATTGTAGATTGATTCTCTCATAGTATGCTGTTCATTGTAATCTAATGTTCGTATGAAACAGAACAAATAAATTATTAGAAACTAGTTAATCTATAATGCTACTTTAGTATTGCTTCATTGATCAATGTGGAAATGGGAATTCAAAGGATCTAATCAAGTGTGAATAAATATGCATTGAACTTTCATAGACTATACCTCCTAGAATCATATTGCCCTAAAAATTAGTTTGTTTTGATCTTACAGACATTATAAGAAGCGTTGTCAAGGCAGAATGCGGAAACATGTTGGTGATCTTTGCTTGCAAGCTGGCATGCTGCAAGATGCTCTTGTGCATTACCATATGGCTGTAGAACTACTACGCTCTGTGAATGACTTTCTCTGGTTGGGAGGTGAGTTATCTGGTTTATAAAATTAATTATGTTGTAAATTGTGAATGATCGTGTCTAAAGTGTGCCATTACTGGTTGTCTCTTTTGATTAGAGTTAAAAGTAAGATTTCAAAGCATGATTTGTCTTTTAGAAAAACTGAACATGGAGAAAAATGGCCATTTCTTTTTTTGATTGCATATGGAAAATGGCCATTTCTCTCTCTTTATGGCATGCCAAGTAAAATAAGATTGAAGATGATTGGTAATATATTCAAATAAATCCAACAATGCTTTGTCTGGGCTACGTTGCTCCCACTGGAAACCCTGCAATGTTATGACTATTAAAATGGACATAATTTGAAATAAAAAACCTTTTTGGTTGTTTGGATTACATGCTGGCTGCAGTTTCTTGTCTTCTTAACAAAGTGGATTAATAATCGTGTGATACACATTGACCTAAAATTTGTCAACGTGGGTAGATCAAGTAGGGGAGAAAACAATGGCAAAGGCAGGAGGAAGGTGACAGGCAGTGGTTGCACTGCTGTCTTACAGCCCCAGAGACCTGGGTTCGATTCCTGGCTTCAATCACTGTGGAATTTGCACATTCTCCCCATGTCAGCGTGGGTTTCCTCCGTGTGCTGCAGTTTTTTCCCACAGTCCAAAGATGTACAGGTTAGGCTGTTTGGCCATCCTAAATTGACTAATTTTGGGGGTGATTAGCAAGGTAAATATGTGGGGTTACAGGGATAAGGCGGAATTGTGATTGGTGCAGGCTTGATGGGCTGAATGGCCTCCTTCTGTACTGTAGGGATTCTATGAATAAACTTCTGTCTTGTTTTATAAAGAATATTGAACCTTATCAGTGACAAGGGTTTTAAGCTGGATTGATGCACTGCCAAAGGGTGAAAAGCAAAAGGTTGTTACCCACGTGGGTAGAATAAAAACTGGTTGCTAATGGAGTCTCACAGGTTTGTTGGGACCACATTTTTTTAGCAGTGACTTAAGTGATGGAATGTTTGGTTGAAATACCAAACTGGATGCAATGGGTAATGCAGCTAATTAATGTGCAACCTAAAGGTTTCTGGATATGTTATTTCAATGGGTGAAGTGGTGAGATGAAATTCAACACAATATAAGTAACATCATGAAATTAGGTAAAATAATTAAGAATGTGGATTATCTGTTAAATAATAACAAACTTGAGGTAACAGTGCAGATATCAGATTGGCAGGTTTTATAGTTAGGTCAGTTATGTTGTATTTGCAAGTGGGCCATCCAGAAAAACGATAAAATATTGGAATTTATAACAAGTAGGTGCACCTTCTAATTGAAGGCTAATATTACTGAGGTTTGTGAGGCTGCATTTAAAGCAGTTGGTTTAGTTTTATTCTCGTATCATGTAAAGCATGAATTATTGGAGGGAATGAGTGGAATCTTTTGAGGCTGATTCCTGTGCTAAGAGGACTGAGATATTGAGCAAGATTAGATACCCTGGAATGGGATATGGGACAATTTTCTTGGGCATGGGACACAAGATATTAATATTGAGCATAAAAGTTATGGACTTAATGATACAATTCAAAATTGAGATATCAAAGAAAAACAAGAAATGCAGGCATCACATTTTCTAAAAATGGCTGATGGAATTGCTGAGCATAATATTGGAATCGAGTAGCTAGGTATTCCAAAAGGATTGGATAATCTCCTGTTGGGTCATGTTATGTGAGGTGACTAGTTTCAGAATTGTGGCTATTTACAATGGTAAACTTCTATTGGTGGGAATAATGGTGGAATAATAATCTCCTGGCAAAAGATCTCTGCTACTATGAGAGAGGCTTGTCCACAAAAATTGTATACAACTAAGCCACATAACCTTTTGATATATAATTGTGTTTTGACTCTTGCCTAATTCTGAATATCTGTGCATGTCTGACCAGCTGTAAATTGGCATGCCTATTCAATAAATGTAGTATAACGTTCACATTGCATCTATCAAAGTATGATATATTTCACAGTTTACTGAGACAAGAACAGGCGTTTCAGGAAGGGCTGAGGATGACATGAAGATGGCTGGACTTGCTGATAGTGATGAACAGTGTCAGACAATACAGCATGATATAGATAGGCTGGTAAATTGGGCGGAGAAATGGCAGATGGAATTTAATCCAGATAAATGTGAGATGATGCATTTTGGAAAAACAAATCTAGGGGAGAGTTATACAATAAATGTAGTACCATTAAGAGTATAGAAACACAGAGGGACCTAGGTGTGCAAGTTCACAAGTCCTTGAAGGTGGCAGCACAGGTGGAAAAGATGGTGAAGAAGGCATTTAGTATGCTTGTTTTTATAGGAAGGGGTATGGAGTATAAAAGCTGGAATCTGATGTTGCAGTTATGTAGAACATTGGTTAGACCACACTGAGAGTACTGTTCTAGTCGCCACACTACCGGAAGGACGTGAAGGCCTTGGAGAGAGAGAGAGAGTGCAGAGGAGGTTTACCAGGATGTTGCCTGGTATGGAGGGTCTTAGCTATGAGGAGACATTGGGCAAATTGGGGTTGCTCTCTCTAGAGAGAATGAGAAGACGGAGAATGAGGGGAGACCTAAATGAGATGTATAAAATTATGAAGGGTATAAATAGGGTGAACAGTGGGAAGCTCTTTTCCAGGTTGGAGGCGACAATCGTGGGGGTCACGGGCTCAAGGTGAGAGGGGGGAGGTATAACTCAGAGGAATGTTTTTTTTACACAGAGGGTGGTGGGTGCCTGGAATGCACTACCAAGTAGAGTGGTGGAGACAGACATGTTAGGGTTGTTTAAGACTTACCTGGATAGTCACATGAGCAGACTGGAGATGGAGGGATACAAAAGAATGTTCTAATTGAAGATCAAGAGCTTCAGGACTTTCCTGGGAATTGATAGATTCCTATCAGTCATCCAATAAATTA
The DNA here is from genome assembly GCA_024679065.1 of Sphyrna mokarran. Taxonomy (NCBI): domain Eukaryota; kingdom Metazoa; phylum Chordata; class Chondrichthyes; order Carcharhiniformes; family Carcharhinidae; genus Sphyrna; species Sphyrna mokarran. The sequence goes on from JAGIQG010000007.1 coordinate 52,914,145, forward strand.
AGGCTCACCTTGTCACTTGTGTTGGAGCTACTGGGGATCTTGCATTGCTGCCTGTATAGCCTGTTGTATGTCTATTTATGTTTATTGATGTCTCCTTTTACATCCACAGGCAATTTGGTTTGCCTTGTTGGCTAACAAGGCGCATACACACAGTGGGTTATGTGAGGGTTGCTCTTGGATGTTGCTTCGAGAGTTGCCTAGTGCTTCACGTTCGTTAGTGTACGCTTAATCTGGACCAATTGACGGGCAGCTCGTCAACTCGGTGACTATCGCTGTCTGCTGTACAGTTACAAGGACCCGGGTCGGATCTCCGGCTTGGATCAATGTCTGTGGGAGTTTGCACGTTCTCTCCGTGCTTGCGTGGTTTTACTCCGGGTACTCCAGGTTCCTTCCATATCCCAAAAACGTGCTTTTTAGGCTAATTGGTGTCAATAAATTATCCCTGAATTGGATTTCCCTTAATCTAGTATACATATAATTCCCTTTATTGTGGAGTTCCATTAGAGGTAGACAAAAACATCGACAATCAAAGAAAGACTTGAATAACACTCAGTCACTGAGTGTTAAAGTGGGCAGTGTGGGCTTGTAGGGCCGAAGGACCTGTTTCTTGTGCTGTGCCATTTTTTTTGTCCTTTTGAGGAGCTTCCCAAAATTGGCTTGCTAAATTTCCTCTGGTCAAATTTAAAAAGGACTCTTGAGAACATTCATGATTTGAGTCATTGTATGTACTAGATTGTTGCATATTATTTTCTTCAAACGTGGGCCAAGAATTATACCTCTAATTTAGTTGCTTGGTATTGTGGTGGTGGGAACAAAGGATCAGAATACACCAGGTCCCAGCAAAGGCTGCCAATTTATCCTAAACACAAATAGAGAAAGTTAGGAATACTCAGTAAGCTATGTAGTGGATGTGTAGAGAGAGATAGAGTTAGGTTGTTGACCTGAAAAGGTCAATCCTTTCATCAGAATTGGGAAATGTTAAAAATTGAATAGATTTTGAACAAGTGTGAAGGGTGTAGGCTGGAAAAAGAAGAGTGAAGGTATGTGATAGAGTGAAGACAGGAGAGATGAAATGACAGATGGTTGGTGATGCAGAGCCAAAGGGAGTGATGATGGGACAAGGAAAATTAAGATGTGTCCAGAGAAATTGTGAATGCAGAATGATCAACTGCTATCTTAAATTAAACAAGAGGGGGGGAAAAAAAAATAGTAAAATCAGAGGAAAAGGAGAGAAGTTGGGGGTGGGGTTTAGGCTTGAAGTGATGAAATTCAGTTCAGTTCTGAAGGTGCTTAAGCAAAGATGAGATGCTGTTCCTTGAATTTGTCTTGAGGCTTAATGGAATTCTGAAGAAGGAGTTGAGACAGGTTAGGAGCAAGGTGGAGAATTAAAATGAGATGACGTGATCCTTGGTTGCGGGGGAGGTAGTGGTGTTATATTATGTTTAATGTTATGAAATATTCCAAAGCATTCCACAAGAGCATTTGAAGGCCAAAAGCTTAGCCTGAGAAGTCCCTCAAAGGGAAAAAAGGGATGCAGGCAATCCTTGACTTTACAATGTTTGTTTGTGTTGCAATGAAACTGCACTTGACAGGAATATTTTGAATTTGCGTCAGTTTTGACTTTACAGTGCCAGTGAACCAGTTCAAACACTTATACATGCCCATCAACATTCTGCATTGCCATCTCCCTGACTTGACACTTTGTTCTGACGTGTTCTTACTTGATGAATCTTTGGATGGAATTTTTCCATCCTGCTTGCCACGGGAATCGTGGAAGGCGGGTGTGGGCCTTGTAAAGGTCCATTGACTTCAGGTGGGATTTTCTGATTCTGAGATTGAAAAAAAATCCTGCCCTGCATTTCCAAAGTTTCCCTTAAAAATTTATATTTTATAACTTTTTAAAAAATATTTGATTAAAAGTTCTGGATTGCTTTTGTAGCTGGGGTATCAAGCCTTGGTTCAGGAATCAAACCTTTCACATATGGGAAAATTGGTTCCAATGTATGACATTTCATCTTGAGATGCGGTTTTCAAGAACCATTTGTATTGTAGGTTTGAAGACTAGTTATAGAAGTGGAGCGATGTAGGGATGGAATTTTAGGTTCTAATTGGAAGACATGTGCATTCCCAATCATAATTATTGCATGATCAATGACAAGAGCCCAGAAGTTGGGGAACTGTTATTTAGGAGGCTTGTTGGTGTTGAGGAGATTGAGATAGGAAGGGACAAGGCCATGGAAGGAAGTAAAAACAATTAAAAATCAAAACATTGCTTGACCAGGAGTCAGTGTAGATGTACTAGCACAGAGGTGATGGGAAACTGACATTCACTGAGTTAAGTCACAGGCAGCTGATGTTTGGATCATCTCAGGCTTATGAAGGGTGGAATGTAGAAGACCAGCCAGGAATGTGTTGGTAAAGCCCAGCCTTGAGTTCATGAAGACACAGATTATGGTTTCAGCAGCACGAACTGAGGCAGGGATGGAGTAGTGTGATATTATGGAGGTGGAAATAAACCATTTTTTAGAAATGGCATGAATGAGAGATTGGGAGTTCATTTCCAAATTGGATATGATATCAAGTTTATGAATACTCTGGTTTAACCTGTGCATTGTGAATATACATGTGAAAATTAATGTTGTGCCTTGAGATGATCATGTCAAGGGACAACATAGGGATGACAAGTAAATGCTGGCCTAGCCAGTGATGATCACATCCCAAAAATAAATTTTAGAACGTATAGATCGGAAAAGGAGGATGCCAAGGATTGGTGTTCCCCAAAATTCAGTGGCTACAGTGCAAGGTGGAAGAAACCCTTGCAAATTATTTTCTGGTTACAATTAAGTAAATAACATTGAGAACAGCCCCAACAAGTTGGCTGACTGCAGAGCCAGTGAAGGAGAATGACATGACCAACCATGTCTAAGACTGCAAACAGATTGAGTAGGATATGGAGGAAAAATTTACCTTTATTACAGTCACAAGATGTCATTTACAACTTTGATGAGAGTTGTTTTGATCATTTGTGAGATTCAAGCAGGGAGTTCCTGAAAAATAGGAACAGATTTGAGAGATGAATACTCCAAAGGACTTTGGAAAGGAAAGGTTCAAGAGAGGATGGAAGGTCAGGAGTTGGTTTTTGAGGAGAGTAATGACAGCAGATTTAAAGGAGAGAGGAACAACACCTTGAAGAGATTGCTGATGTTCTACGATGTTTTATCAAAAGGGCCTTAAAAAGAGCCCAGTTTATTGGGAATAGGATCCAGGGAACAGGAATGGGTTTTCTGGACAAGATGAGCTCAGAGGGGTATAAAAGGAGATAGGGAATCAAGAAAGATTGGGAGTTTGGGCTAAGGCAATGAAGTGCATTAAAGGAAATTTTGCCAAGCAGGCTAGTGGAAGGGAGAGGTGTGCAATAAGTAGCTGATGGATGTCTTAATCTTGGTGATGGAAAAATCCATGAATACTTTGCCCTTGTTAAAATTGGAGGGTGCAGAGAGAATTGGGACTTTTTTGCATGTGAGCAGTTGCAGCAGACAAGTGTAGGACCCAGTGATGTTTTGTGTACAATTTGATTTGGTTGTAAATGGCTAAGCCACTTGTGTGCCATTTGATTTTACGTCTGTATTCCTTGGAGTTGAATGGGCAGAGAAGAGGGCTGTACTTGGGAACAACCAGGGAAGGAGAGTGTAACACTCTTATTGGGGACCTGGAAGTCAAAGGTGGCGGTAAGGCACTGAGTAAATCAGTAGCTGCAAAAATATTGTGGTGAATGGAATGTCATAGACTAGATAATTAAAATTTTGAAAGTGTGGTTGTAATTTTAATTTGAGGTTTTTCCCAGGACAAATGCGGAAGGAGGTAGCATTGAGAAATGGAAAGGTAGGAAGGGGATCAGGATGTGGGTGGTGAATTATACAAATGTTCAAAGATGGCTTTATCTGTGATTGTCTCACTATTCCTATAATCTCAATGTGAGATGGCAAAATCAAAGGAATGGTTATGAATGTGGGTTGGGAATTTTACATTGAAGGGATTTGGGAGGATAAGAGGTTTGTGAACTTGAAAGAGTATGTGATAAGTTGTGATGGAGATTGAAATCACCGAAGATGAGAAGGCATTCATTTATGGATTAAATGCATATTCTGGTTGCTTAATAAGATGCATCGTGTATGAAGCGAAATTCACAATTTCAAAATATCCTTTTCATTCTAGTGGATGAAATTTGCTCTTTCACAATACTTTTTTTTTCTATTTGCCATATTATGTTAATTGTTTATTGTGCTTAATGTCCTATGTTCAGGAAGCGTATAGCATCTGTTTGGGTTTTGTGGTTTTGTCTCAAACTAAGAAATACTACTTTGTTATTCAGCTGCATTGGAAGGTTTGTGTTCATCTTCTGTAATCTACCATTATCCAAGTGGCACTGGCTCAAAACCATCAACTCGCAGACCTTATGTATGTTTACCACCTGAGGCTGGCAAGCGACATCGACATGGTAAGTGAGCAGTATTTTATAGTTAGTAAATCTTTTGTTTCTTGAAATTAATAGCATAATTGATAACAAACATGTAATGTTTGTGATCTTTTATGTATTAAGCATACAATAATGATTGTATTCCAGTGCATTAGAATTCCTTGTTAGTGTTTTGAGTTGAGAATTGTATGTATAATTGTTCAGTTTTAATTTAAAAAAAAACAAAATAGGAATAATTCAGTTAACACAATTTTGGTTCATTACAACATATATAGAAAATCAGACGTTACTATGTGTTTGTTTTATTATAATGAGTTTCATATCAAACAAGTACCCAAATAGTTCACATTTGGTGAAGAAAATGGAGCACTTGCAATTGGCAACTGTATTGGAGTATAATTTTTTTTTTAAATTAAAGAACTTGCATTATTCATCAATACTATCCTAGAAAAGAAATTACCTGTAATACAGGATCAATAAAAGACTTTATTGAAGTTTGAACAATGTAATTCAGTAAGAAATATAGAAAATAGAACATAGATCATAGAACATTACAGTGGTGTACAGGCCCTTCAGCCCAAGATGTTGTGCCAACCAATGGAACCAATTTTATGACCCTCTAACCTAAACTATTCCAATGCTATCCATATGCCTATCAACTGACCATTTGAACGCCCTTAAACTTGATGAGTCCACAACTGCTGCAGGTAGGGCATTCCACACCCTTACTATCCTCTGAGTAAAGAACCCACCTCTAACATCCGTCCTATAACTACTACCCCTTAATTTAAAGCTATGTCCCCTCGTGTTATCCATCTTCATCCGAGGAAAAAGGCTCTCACTATCCACCCTATCTAACCCTCTCATCTTGTATGTCTCAATTAAGTCACCGCTTAGCCTTCTTCCCTCTAATGAAAATAACTTCAAATCCCTTTGCCTTTCCTCACAAGACCTACCCATCATACCAGGCAACATCCTGGCAAACCTCCCCTGCACCCTTTCCAATGCCTCCACATCTTTCTTACAATGTGGCGACCAAAACTGCATACAATATTCCAAGTGCGGCCACACCAGAGTTTTGTACAGTTGCAACGTGGCATCTTGGTTCTGAAATTCAATCCCTCTACCAATAAATGCTAACACGCTATACGCCTTCTTAATAATCTTATCAACTTGAGTACCAACTTTCAGAGATCTATGCACCTGTACGCTGAGATCTCTCTGCTCATCTACACTACTAAGAGTCCTACCATTAGCCCTATATTCTGCACACATGTTACTCTTACCAAAGTGAATCACCTCACACTTTTCCACATTAAACTCCATTTATGTGCAAGTTATCTATGTCCCTTTGCAAACTGTAACATCCATCCTCACTGTCTACATCTCCTCTGACTTTGGTGTTGTCAGCAAATTTATTAACGCATCCCTCTACACCCTTATCCAGGTCAGTTATAAAAATAACAAACAACAGTGGCCCCAAAACAGATCCCTGAAGTACACCACTAGTAACTAAACTCCAGGTTGAATATATCCCATCAACCACCACCCTCTGTCTTCTATTAGCTAGCCAATTCCTAATCCAAATTGCTAAATCTCCCTCAATCCCATGCATCTGCATTTTCTGCAGTAGTCTTCCATGGGAAACCTTATCAAACGCTTTACTAAAATCCATATACACCACATCAACTGCCTTACCCTTTTCAAAAAAACTCTAAGGTTTGTGAGGCATGACCTTCTCTTCACAAAACCATGTTGACTATCCCTAATCAAGTCATTTCTTTCTAAATGACTATAAATCCTATCACTTATTCTTTCCAAAACTTTCCCCAGTACAGATGTAAGGCTCACTGGTCTATAATTTGCAGGATGGTCTCTGCTCCCCTTCTTAAACAAGGGGACAACATTTGCCATCCTCCAGTCTTCTGGCATACACCTGCAGCCAATGACAACATGAAGATCAAAGCCAAAGGCTCTGCAATCTCCTCTCTTGCCTCCCAGAGTAACCTGTGATAAATCCCATCCGGCCCAGGGGACTTATCTATTTTCATACTCTCAAGAATAGCTAACCCTCCTCCTTATGTACCTCCATACTGTCTAGTCTACAATCCTGTATCCCGGTATTCTCCCCAGCTCCATTGACATTTTCCCGCGTGAAGACTGATGAAAAATACTCAGTGCCTCACCAATCTCTACAGGCTCCATGCACAACTTCCCACTACTGTCTTTGACTGGCCCTAATCTTGATCTTAACATATCTATAAAAAGCTTTGGGGTTCTCCTTTATCCTATCTGCCACAGTCTTCTCATAGTACATGAATACTATAGTCTGAATTATGTTTGTGCATATTCACTCATTCTTTAAATATTCTGGCTTGTTTGATGGTTCATTAAGTTTAGCTATTGAGTAACTAAACTGATCAGGCCCAGGTGCCTGATGTAACCTATTCTGACTGATTTGTGATGTGTTTTGGTTACTACAATTGGATCCTAATCCTAGAGTTGGGAGGAAATAAGATTCCTTCTCTTGATGGCCTACTACTAATTATTTCAGGAACAATGTATGTGTAGATTACTTATAGATATAGTTTGAGGATGCACTAATCCTCTGCTGTCAACTTTTTCAATGGCCAGACAATTTTCATGTTAGAAAAATAGCCACTTGGATGAATTACTTAATTTCTGTGATAGTGTATGCCAGAGAGGGTCTTAATAGCTTGAATAGAACAGAGAAAACTGAGTTTAGAAAACCAGAAACTTAGTGTATAGTCCCATTTTTATTGATGCTAGTTTCTGTTTATATCTTCCTCTTTTGTTTTCCTATCATGTTGCCCTATTTATAATGTACTCCACACATCAGTGCCCATCTACTGTACAACAAATAATGATAGTCGAGAAAGCACACTTCAATGCTTTTGTTGTTCCTGTGTTTAAACAACTTGTGGGAAGTATGTTTTACCTGCCTTTTGATTTTACTCCTTTGCTCTCTATTCTGTGCTATCTTCAACTAAGAATGACATAGAATGGTTGTAATCTTATGTTAGAACATTGTATTTCTTGAGTTACAAAAGAAGCAACTTTGAATTTACCAAGCAGCAACCTAATTATGAGCCCCTTCTGAAAGAAGTACAGCTATCCCCAGAACTTTGCACTGCATAAAACTTGCATCCGTTCTATTTTGGAAGATGCACATAAATTATAACTTATCATACAATTCTGAAGTGGGCAATAAAGGTGGCATATTACTCTTCTCTCACTATCTGCTCACTCTATTGGCACAACATCTATGAATACCAAGGGATGATATTCTTGCAGAAGCAATTACATAAAACATTGCTAAATAGTGTGGCCTCTTACATAGGACGAGGACCAGTGTTTTCTGCAGACCAGTAATAGGTGAAAGAATGTGACATTCAGTTATGGATGGTGTTATAATGTATATGCCAAGGGAGTGGCTTTTTACTCCACAAATTGATTGTTAATAATTGCATAATATCAGATGTAAAATTACTGAGAGAGGTGATAAACTTGAACAGTTTGTAACAAGCTCCCAGAGTTAAAAGCCAAGAATTTAATTTTTTCTTTGACATTTGTTGTCATGCTGGAATGTGCTCACTGTGCAAGGCTGATTTCAAACTTTAGTTTGGCTGTAGAAGTTTTTTCTTTCGTTGCTTGAGTTAGCTATGTACAATTAGGGGAAAATGATGGCATAGAGTAATGTCACTGGACCAGTATTCCACAGGTTCAAACTAATGTTGAGACATGAGTTCAAATTGTATCACAGAAGATTGTGGAATTTGAGTTACAGTAATAAATCTGGAGTATAAGACTAATCTCTGTAATGGTAGCCATGAAACTATTATGGGATGTTGTAAAAAGAAGCCTGGTTCACTAAGGTCCTTGAGGAAAGGAAATCAACCATCCACACCTGGCCTAGCCTACATGTTATTCCAGACCCAAAGCAATATGGTTGAATCTTAATTGCCTTCTGAAATGGCCTAGTAAACCACTCCGTTCAAGTGCAGCAAATGCTGGCCTTGCTGATGATGGCCATATCCCATGAAAGAAATAAGCACAATCCCTTGGTCCCAGATTTACTCAGGTAAATTTTGTTTTGGCAGAAAAAGTAAATTTAAAGTGAATCAAATTCCTCAGTAAAATAATTGGGTTCTGATGAAAGCATCTTGGCTTATAGAAAGCATTGTACGTAGGACAGACTGATTTGAAATTTAATTTTTAAATCCTTTTCCTTCATTATTCATTTTTATAAAATGATCAGATTAGTTGAGTGTATTCTGCATATATGTTTGATTGAAAATTCTTGCCTTAAGATCAAGATTTGGTTGCTTTTTGTGCCAATTCATTATAAAGGAAAAGGTTTTACCATTTTTATAATGGAAGCTTGCGAGCAAGGAAACTTGTCTGCCGGCATAGTTACAAATCTCCCAACGATGTGGTGTGAATCACCTAAGTCCGCCTGCCATGAAATAACAATTTTTCCATTTTTACAGTTTGCTCGACCTTCAATTATTGCCGTTTGTGTGCAGGTACAATCAGTGAATTTTAATGCTTTTGGCCTTTGCCTTTTGCATGGCCTCCCATTCCCATACTGGCCTCATTTCCTTCAATATCTGGTAGGGGTTTGCTGCGTCTTGTATGCTGGCCTCAGTCTATCCTTCATGATCCCTATTCAGTTGTTGCCTTGCTATTCCATGATTTAGCCAGGGCCTGTTGCTGCTGTTTCCACCCTGTGATCCTATCGAAGAGTATATTTTAATTTAGAAAAATTTCTGCAAGATGAATTATCATATTTTCCTGTCCTAAGAGAAGGAATTGCTAAATGTCTTAAAGATTTCCTTTCTCCCTTGTTTTTATTGTGAAATGGCCTTCCTTGTGTGAATTTGTTTTGCTGGTTTTTGCTTAACATGGTAACGATGGGTTTTGATAAAAATCAATCCAAAATATTATTCGTAACTTCCCTTCTCCACAGATGCTGCCTAACCTGAGTTTCTACCATTTTCTGTATATTTCATTTTGTTTCAGCATCTGCGGTGTAATGCTTTTGCAACTTGTTATCTGGATATACTTTCCACTTGGGCATCCACTAAGCATTGGCACAATGTGGTGCTGAATAAAACTCTATGTTGAACCAATAACCTTAACTGTGGTAGAACATATCCTACTTTTCTACTTGCCACAACAATCATAGTTTTGGCTTTTGAGTAAGATTACCAGTTTGTGAACCATATAATTTATGCAATGGAATCTTGTCCAGTCGGAGTTGATTTGAGATTTTCCAAGCCACTTTACATTTGATCTGAACACAGTTCAAGTGCTTTTCATTTGGTCACTTAGCCAGAGAGAATTAGAACACTATCACTCGACTTTTCTCTTGGACCTTAGGCTTGAAAGTAAGCCCATGTAATTTTTTGTATGTATGTGTATTACATTTATATTACATTTGGATAAAAGCTAAAAGAGACTGAAAGAATGGTCAAAAACTGTGGCAAAGTTTAATTCCATTGAAATCTCACTGCATTTAATTAAAAGACTAATGTTTGCAATTCTGTGCTCCTAACAAGAAGAGGATGTTTTGATTTTTGAACATGACAATGTATAATTAGAAGTGACAGGCAAACAGAGAGATGTTGCAGAGATTATTTTGAGGTTACCTTTGAGTGCATTGAATAGATTAAATAACAATGTTGATTTTTTTTTAAATGAGTGTGCAAAGGGAGTGAAAGACAATTGTTTGTTCCCACTTCTAGGGGCACAGGAAGTTCTCATTGATCCAGGTACCGTATTTCTCTATTAATTTAAGTTTTTGCTTTTGTTCTTTCCTCGCTATCTGTTTGCTTACACATAAGATATTGCTTGCATGAAGAGATCAAGATTCTAAACTGATGCAATTTAAATCAGAAAACATACATCAAAGTTTTGATTGAAAAGTAATACTGTTTGGTTAACACGTGGCACAGAGCTGCTAGTAGGTTAAAAAGTGTTCTGGATTTTGCTGCTTGTTACTATGTGATGCAAGTTTGTAAATTTTCTTCTAGTATTCTCTTCTACAGATTTGTATGATGATTTTAAACCAGTGAAACTTAGGAAAAAAGTCTTTTTAAAATGGCTGTTAGAGAAGATTTGTCACCTCAACTCATGATATCCCACTTTTGAAACTTTTAAATGTTTGCATGGTGTATCTCAGCAGTTACTTTTCAGTATCTTTTATTTATGCAAAACTAACAGATTTGTGAAGTATTTTAATTGTGGATTGGATAATTTATAAAGATAGAAAACAATGATTTTCGAAATATTCAGAAAATGTACGTGAGTAGAAAAAATGTTTTCCCACCCTGTGTTTAGCTCAATTAATTGTGATGCAAAGTCTGAAAATCTAAGAAAAATTTTGGGATAAAGCTTAACAGAATTGAAGCTCTTAACACTTAAAAATCCTCAGATCTGATATTATTCTCTCCTGTCCCCAATGGGAACACAGTATCAACAGATGCTGGCTGCTTATTTCAGGGTCCACGTCAATAGAAAAATGAGTGTGGTATAATACCAAATACCTTCTTTATGGACTCCAATCCTTTTTGTTTGTTTTTCTACTGTTTTAATCTCCTTCTGAAAAAGAGCAACAGCAGGGAAACCATTAGTCTATTCAAAAGATGAAAGAGACGAGCTGGAATTCTCATGTCATATACCTTGCCATCACTATCCGTGAGGATGGAGAAGTTGGCGCACAGCCAAATCTTCATTCACTGCAGCAGGTCCAGAGAATCTCAGCTGCAGACTAGGTTGCAGAATCTGGCCTAATAACTCATGCATGTAATGCAGATCCAATTAACTAGGAAGCGAGGGAACTTTTAGCAGTTAATTCAGAGGGCTTTCATTTGGCAACAAACTTGATCTTATATAAAAATGTACATTTTTATAGGTTGTGACTTGAAAGATTAACACAGCAGATATGATGTAGAAACTGCTGGGTCTTTACAAACAGTAGGTTGAGAAGAAAATTGTAAACAATGTGTTTATGAAATCTCTCCCTGGCCTAGAATATTATTGCTTAAAAAAAGGCACTAGAGTTCATAAAAAAAAGAATCCTGAGTTTTATAGAGACATCATGTTTGAAAACCATGAAGTTTATTTTAATTGTAAAGTAAACACTAGTTTGGCCTCAGCTGGAGTGTTGTAACTTTTGAGCAGTTTCAGATAGGAAACATTTCATTTAAAATATTTTAAGTTCCAAATCTTCAATTTATATCAGTCATGAATGACTGGGTAAGATACCCACTCAGAGTCTGTGCAGACTTGGTGGGCTGAATGGCCTCCTCTGCATTGTAGAGATTATATGAAATAAGACAAAATCCAAATTAACTCTTGCCATTGGTTGGAATCGTTTGGAACAAACATCTATGCACAGCAATAACGTTGCAGGTGGTAACAACAATAAAAATGTTGAACTTTTGCTCCTCAATGGAAAGAAGTCCTGCCATTGGGAATTGGTTAGCAACTCTTCCAGTCCTGGTAGCTATTGGGAGTGCTGCTGGATTGCAAGCAGGCCAATAATAAAGGCCACAATGAATCACCGACTTCATTAAGAGACATTGGATTGGAAGGGATAGGCACCTTTTTAGGGAGGTAGGAGTGCAGATGGGGAGAAAGGAAAGGCAATGTATCTGGTTGAAAGGGTTGAAGAAATATACTGGAATGCTTTCAAGGGTGAGGAATTAGTTATGTCTGTAAACTAGCGAAGCTGGGATTATACTTGTCAGAGCAGAGGCAGCTGAGGAGATTTGATAGTGTTCAAAGCAACCACAATAATTATTAATAAAGCAACCACAATAATTATTAATAAAGCAACAATGTCCCAAGACAAATTATAAAACAAAATGATACCAAGGCACAGAAGGAGATTCCGGGTCAGATGACTAAAATCTTAGCCAAAGGGAAAAGTTTTAACAACTGCTTTACAATAGGAAACTAAGTAAAATCTGTATCCAGTGCCCGAAGGATCAGCTGCTAATGGCGTAGATTTAAGGTAATCGGCAAAAGAACTTGAAGCACCATGAAGTAAAATTTTCTGCAATATGTGATTTGTATTTGGGATGCACAGTCTGGTAAGGTGATGGATGCAAATTCAACAATCACCTTCAAAAGGGAATTGGATTAAAAGTTAAGAGAAAAAAATGGTAGAAGAAGTGGGGAAGTGAAACTAACAGAATTGCTTTTCGAAATAACCAGTGCAGAGATCTGTGCCCTAATATTCTATGAAGGGAAAGTCAGAAATGGCCAATGTAAAAGGGAGACACGTGAAAATTGGAAGCATGAATTTTTAAAAATTTATTTTTGGGATGTGGGCATCACTTGCTTGGCCAGCATTTATTGCCCTTGAGAAGATGATGGTTTGCTGCTGTAGATACACCATGCTGTTGGGGAGCAAGTTCCAGGATTTTGACTCCAAGATAGTGTATGAATGGCAATATAATTCTAACTCAGGATGATGTGCAACCTGGAAGGGAACTTGTCTTCTAGATGGAATCAGTCGCAGATTTGCAGGCTGTTATCTAAGGCATCTTGATGAGTTCCTGCAGTACACTTTGTACACAATGCTGCCTCTGCACATTTGATGAAGGGATGCCAGTCCCAGTCAAGTGGGCTGTTTCATCCTGGATGGTGTGAAGCTTCTTTTGTGTTGTTGGAGCTGCATTCATCAGGCAAAATGCAGAGTATTCCATTGTACTCCTGACTTGTGCTTTCTAATTTAATTTGATTTATTATTGTTATGCATATTGGTATTTGAAAAGTATTGTTTTTGCGTGCTGTAAGACAAAGTATACTGTTCATAGAGTACATAGAGGAAAAGAAAAGGAGCGGGTGCAGAATGTAGTGCTACAGTCATAGGGTGTAGAGAAAGATCAACTTTTAAGGTTGGAACATTCAAAAGTCTCATAGGGAAGAAGCTGATTTTAAATTGGTTGGTATGTGATCTCAGACTTGTATATCTTTTTCCCAGTGGAAGAACATGAAAGAATATATCTAGGGTGCCGGGGTCCTTGATTTATACTGACTGCTTTTCTAAGGCAATGGAGGGTGTAGACAGTCAGTGGATGGAAGGCTAGTTTCCATGATGGACTGGGCTATGTTCCCAACCTTTTGTAGTCTCTGGTTTTGTTCAGAGCAGGAGGCATACCAAGCTGTGATACATGTGGAAAGGATGTTTTCTATAGTGTATCTGCAAACGTTGGTGCAAATCATAGCAGGCATAATGAATTTCCTTGGCCTCCTGAGAAAAAAGAGGCTTTGGTGGGCTTTCTTAACTATAACATTTGTGTGGGGGGATCAGGACACTTGGTGATTTGGACATGTAGAAACTTGCGACCATTTCCATTTCATCCCCACTTGTGTTGCGAGAGGCATGTCTCGTCATTGTTTAAGATCCGACCCACTATAGTGGCATCGTCAGAATATCAAATTGGAGAGGAATTTGACCACGTAGTCATCGGTATGTGAGAAGTAAAGGGCTGAAGACACATCCTTGTGGGATACTAGTGAAGGGGAAATTCATGGAGGAGGTGTCATTGCCTATCCTTACTGATTATGGTCTGAACTTTAAAGAACATAGAAACCAGAAGAGGAATAGGCCATTCGTCCCTTCGAACCTGCGCAGCTATTCATTTTGATCACGTCTTATCAAATTTAATATCTTGATCCTCCTCCCTCCACGTACCCCTTGATCGCTTTCACCCTAAGAGTTGTATCTAATTTCTTCTAAAGGGAGCTCCAACAGTTATTTCCCACAGCAATTTTATTTGAAAATTTTATTGATCCAAATAATATAAATTTAAATGTTCTAGTACTTGAATATCGAATCGGAGGGAAATTTGACCATAATACAGTTAGCATGATACAAATCCGTGCCTGAATTGTTTTTCCTAACAGTCCTACCTTCCCTTTGATAGAATCTCTGTTATTCATCAATTCATTGGCCAATAGTCCAAGCAGTGAAATGCATTGAATCAAATGGAAAGCTCTGATATTGTGTCTTTGTCTCATAAATGGGCATAAATTTCTTGTATTATAAATTCTTCACTGCAGAGAAGACTGGGGAGATCCACATTCTTAGTGTCATATGAATAACCATTCTTGCTTTTGAGAAATTTCATAGCTTATGAAAGGAGTGCAGATGGAATTTTTAAAATAGTGTGTATAAAATATGTGTCCCTGGAAGAGTTAAGGAAACTGAATATTGTAAGAATTGCTTTGATGATTAATTTTCTCAGGATTATAGTAAAAATTATCCCAAGGTATCACTAGTTATTGTTCACAGATGCAGGTATCTCCTTGCCATTATTTACTACTAGTCAGCCAATTTCCTGTTCGTGCAATGAGGTTTTATTTCTGGTTTCATAAGCTTGAGCCCTGTGCAGCCAAGTGCTCACATATCCTACCACTTTTAATTTTAGTTAATCAGAGTCAGCATTGATTTCAAAAGGGATGAATCTGTTTGTATTATTTGAAGTGAATAAAGTAATAGACAAGGAAATGCCTTTGGATCCCATTTATGTGGATTGTGTGAAAGTATTTGATATCTTAGCTTGTAAGAGACTGTTGCTTGAAGTGGAAGCTAAAGGCAGATTTTAACCTGATTTAAAAACTACCAGTGTGGGAAGAGACCAAGTGAGAAAAGTCTTCTAATTGGGAGGTTTATTTAAAAAATAGTAAAGTTGGCTTGCATCCTGTTCACTTCTGTTTATCCCATGTTTGGTGCTATTGTTTCAAATGATTCACCTGTGTTGGATGCCCTTTACTTAAAGGATGTTTGTTTACAGTTGAAGATCTGAAACTCCTTTTACTCCAGCAACAGCCAAGAATGCAGACTGTATAACTCAGTTATATCAGATCCTGGCCACCTAATTACTGAACATAGGCTTTGAGACAAACATAATGTTCTCTTGAAGCAGAAAGTAAGAGACATAAGCATGACATTACTAAATAGAGTGTAGTTGTTTCATATGGGCTTCAAAGAGTCACCATACCCCTGGTAATTATTCGTAAAGTGCTGTGGTCCAAAAAGCACAGAATTACATGAGTTTATCGATTCATTGCTTCTGGCCTTTCTGAATCATGGATATGAGAAGTCATTCTTTTGAAAAGGTACAATTACTGCATGTTTTATGATCTCATGCAAGTTTACAGAATAGAAGATGGTCTTTTGAGCAATCCCATCTGTATTTTCATCTACCAAAACAAAATGATTTGAGTTGCAATGGGTAGTGTTTCTTGTTTATTATAAGTAGCTCAACGACTATATTCTGATCTTTTAATATCTTGCATACATAGATTGTGATTTCTACGTATACTGTTCACTTCAAAATGCTTATTCTGTT
Source organism: Sphyrna mokarran (assembly GCA_024679065.1). Classification (NCBI taxonomy): domain Eukaryota; kingdom Metazoa; phylum Chordata; class Chondrichthyes; order Carcharhiniformes; family Carcharhinidae; genus Sphyrna; species Sphyrna mokarran. Next base: position 52,930,012 of record JAGIQG010000007.1, read on the forward strand.
GCTTTTCTAAATTTCCAGGTGCATTGACAACAAATGGCATCAGTGCAGACACTAGTACTGAGATTGGAAGAGCGAAGAACTGTCTGAGTCCTGAGGATATTATTGACAAATATAAGGAAGCCATTACTTACTTTGGCAAGGTAATCTTGAAATAGTGCACTGTACAATACTAGAATACCTTGTCTCAAATTTACCTAATGTATATTCCAATTTGAAAGAAAAAAGTAAATCCTTATGCCAGAATGAGATGATTGGCTTAGCAAATAACATCTCAGATATTCCCTTTGAAGTTGGTCTGAACAGTTCTAGATGTGATGGGATTCTGTAACTAGTGCTATAGGCATAATGAGGTGTGATGTTCCAAAAACTGAGAAAATAAGTATTTTGTCCTTGACTCCTGGCAATAGCTCTCATACAGAGGGTTGATCCTGTAATCATAAAGCCATAAGATGTAAGAGCAGAATTAGTCCATTTGCCATCGAGACTGATCTGTCATTCGATCATAACTGATGTCTCTCAACCTCACTCGCCTGCCTTTTCCCTTACCAGTCAAGAGCCTATCTATGTTGTAAATACATTCAATGAACTGGCCTCCACAGCTTCAGCTGCAATGAATGCCACAGGTTCACCACCCCCGGTTGTAGAAATTCCTTGATGTTCATTCTAAAGGGTTGTTCCTTTAGTCTGTGGCCCTGCCCTTGAATACTAGTTTTCCCACCTAATGGAAACATCATCTTCACGTCCACCCTATCCAAATCTTTCAATGTGATCATCCCTCATCCTTCTATACTCGATTGACTGCAGATCCAGAGTCCTCAAACATTCTTCAAAAGTCAAGCCTCTCATTCCTGGGGTCTTTGTTGTGAGCCTGCTTTGAACCTTCTCCAAGGCCAGCACATCCTCCCTTAGATATGGGGTCCAAAATTGCTTTCAATATTCCAAATGTGTCCTGATAGAGACATGTAAAGCCTTAGCAGAGCATCCCAGCTTTTGTATTGTGCCAACCTTATGCCATTCAGCAGTAACCATGTAGTAGGACAGGTCATAATGGAATAAATAATGGGAGTTTGTCAGAAAGGTATAGTGATAATCATAGATTTTAGTGTGCATGTAATCTGTAAAAAAATCAGATGCAAAAGGTAGCCCAGATGAGGAATTCATGTAATGTTTTTCAGTATAGTTTCTTAGAGCAGCTCATTCTGGCACCAGAGAGCAGGCTAGAGTAGAGATGGTATTGTGTAATGAACTAGAATTAAATGATGACTTCTTTGTGAATGCACTAAAAAGCATTGATCATTATGAATTAATCAATTGAATGGTTCCAAAACTATTATTTCAAACTTAAATATGGGCAATTATGAGGGCATGAAAAAGGGTTAGTGAAGTGACCTGGCGATTAAGTTAAGAGATGAATTGATTCCTCATTCCTTTAACCCGTGTTCTCCAAAAGTCTATTAATAGCCTCATGGTAGTTCACAATATTTGCGAACTGTCATCTTGAAATGTTGAAAGAAAAGTGAGAGGGAAGGGGTGCACAGCGGTTAGCACTGCTGCCTCATAGTGCTAGGTCACTGTAGAATTTGCACATTCTGTCTCTATCTGCGTGGGTTTCCTCCAGGTGCTTCAGTTTCCACCCATAGTCTAAAGATGTTTGGATTAGGTTGATTGGCCAAGTTAGTCAGGGGTATTAGCAGGGTGAATAGGAAGGGTTATGCAAATGGGGCCTGGATGGGATTGTGGTCGGTGAAAACTTGACGAGCTGAATGGTGGCCTCCTGTACTGTAGGGATTCTATTCTAAGAAAAGCTGTGGTTTGAGGATTAATTCCAGGGACTCCTACTGTATATCTTCCTAGACCCTGAGAAACAACTGTCAACACTGTCACTCATATTATTGCTGTTACCAGTCTTTTACTCTGTTGGCTTTAACTTCACTGACAAGCCTTTATCGGCACTTTGTAAAACACCTTTTGAAAGTTCATATACACCACATCAACTGCATTACCTTTATCAACTATCAACATTGTGGGGTTACTTTTGACCAGAAACTGAATTGGATGTGGCTACCAGAGCAGGTCCAAGGCTCATCATCCTATGGTGAGTAATTTGTTTCTGACCCCCTAAAGCCTGACCACCATCTGCAAGACAAGTCAAAAACGTAATGAAATGCTCTCCACTTGCCTGGCTGAATGTAGCTCTGATATGGAGATGCCGACGTTGGACAGTGAAGTTTCACAACATCAGGTTAAAATCCAACCAGTTTATTTGATAGTAAACCCACAAACTTCGCTCCAACAGCATTCAAGGAACTTGACAACATCTAGGGCAAAGCAGCTCATTTGATTGCTACTCTTCCATAAACATTGAATCCTTCCAGCACAAATGAACTATGGCAGCCATGTGTTTAATCTATAAGATGCACTGCAGGAACTCACCAAGGTTCCTTAAACAGCACCTTTCAAACCCATGGTCATGACCATCTAGAAGAATGAGAGCAGTAGATATCTGGGAACGTTGTCACCTGGAGGTTCCCCTCCAAATCACTGTCCTAACTTAAAGATATATTGCTGTTCCGTTACTTTTGCTGGGTCAAAATCTTAAATTCCCTCTCCAAAGCACTGTAGATGTACCTTGCACCGTTTCAAGAAAGCAGCTCACCACCACTTTCTGAAGGGCAATTAGGGATGGACAATAAATGCTGGTCTTGCCCATAACTGAAAATTCCCTTAACAGTCCTTACAAACATTAGCATGCAGAGGATGTAGGTGTGCAGCTCCACAATTCCTAAAGGCAGCAACCCGGGTGGACAAGGTAGTCAAGAAGGCATATAGCATGCTGGCTTTCATCAATTGAGGGATTGAGTATAGGAATTAGAAAATCATGTTGCAGCTGTATACAACTTTGATTAGGCCTCATTTGGAGTATTGTGTACAATTCTGATTGTCACATTACTGGAAGGATGTTGATGCAAAGAAAGGATGCAGAAGATGTTGACCAGAATGTTGCCTAGCTGCATGATATGGATTATGAAGAAAGATTGAACAAACTTGGATTGTTTTCATTGGAGCATCAGAGAATGAGAAGGAACTGATAGAGTTTGCAAAATTATGACAGGCTTGGATAAATGGATAGTCAGAGCCTTTTTTCTGGGGCCTAAAGGTCAATTATTTGGAGACATAGGTTGAAAGTGGGAGGGGGAAAGTTTGAGATGTAAGGAGCCAGTTTTTCTCAGAGGGTGGTGAATCCCTGTGACATGCTGCTGCGCAAGGTTGTGAAAGCAGATGGTACAACCGTGTGCAAGATATACCTGGATAGATGGTGAATATGATGTAGAGATGCTGGCGTTGCACTGGGGTAGTAAGAACTCAGTAAGAATCTAGCAACACCAATTTTAAATCCAACCGATTTATTTGATAGTAAATTTGCGAGCTTTCGACTTTCTGTCTTCGTCAGGCAAATGCAGTGTTCTGGTCTGCAATAGCACACGTATTAACACAGACAGTCACAGATCGCTGATTAGAATGTGAATCCTTACATCTAACATGCTATTCAAGTGTTAAAGTGGCTAACAATGTGTGTGAAGGGAATCCTGAGCATTGGTTAGAGAATTGTGTATTTTCTCCAGACAGCACAGTAAGTGAGGTTTTTTGCTAACCCAGGCAAGTTACGGGGGTTACAGATAGTGTGTCATGAAGCCAAGATCCCTGTTAAGACCGTCCTCTGTGTGCGGAGCTTGGCTATCAGTCTCTGCTCAGCGACTCTGCGCTGTCGTGTATCACGAAAGCCCCCTTGAAGAACATTTACCCGCAGGTCGGAGGCCGAATGCCCATGACTGCTGAAGTGTTCGCCCACAGGAAGGGAACTGTTTTGCCTGGTGATTGTTGAGCGATGCTCATTCATCCGCTGTCGTAGTGTCTGCATGGTCTCCCCAATGTACCATGCTTTGGGACATCCTTTCTTGCAACGTATTAGGTAGACAACGTTGGCCGAGTTGCAAGAGTATGTACCGTGTACCTGGTGAATGGTATCCTCACGTTTGATGATGTCGTCCATGTCTATGATCTGGCATGTCTTGCAGAGGTTGCTGTGGCAGGGTTGTGTGGTATTGTGGTCACCGTTCTCCTGAAGGTTGGGTAGTTTGCTGCGAACAATGATCTGTTTGAGGTTGTGCGGTTGTCTGAAAGCAAGAAGTGGGGGGATGGAGATGGCCCTAGCGAGATATTCATCGTCATCAATGATATGTTGAAGATTCCGGAGAAGATGTCGTAGCTTCTCCACTCCAGGGAAGTACTGGACAACAAAGGGTACTCTGTCCACTGTGTCCCGTGTTCGTCTTCTGAGGAGGATGCGCTGTGGCACGTTGGAAATGTCGATCGATGAGTCGAGCTCCATATCCTGTTCTCACGAGGGCATCCTTCAGCGTCTGTAGGTGTCTGTCACGATCCTTCTCATCTGAGCAAATTCCGTGTATACGGAGGGCTTGTCCGTAGGGAATGGCTTCTTTAAACGTGTCTAGGGTGGAAGCTGGAGAAGTGGAGCATTGTGAGGTTGTCTGTCAGTTTGCGGTACAGTGAGGTGCTGAGGTGACTGTCCTTGATGGAGATGCGTGTGTCCGAGAATGCAACTGATTCTGGAGAATAGTCCATGGTGAATCTGATGGTGGGATGGAACTTGTTGCTATCATCATACAGTTGGTGAACAATCATTGAAACATGAGTCCAAAGGAAAAAGATGTCATCAATGTATCTAGTATATAACCTTGGTTGAAGATGTCGTGTGGTGAAGAAGTATTGTTCGAACCTGTGCATGAAGATGTTGGCATACTGAGGTACGAATTTGGTCCCCATGGCTGTTCCGTGTGTCTGGATGAAAAGCTGATTGTTGAAGGTGAAGACATTGTGGTCCAAGATGAAGCGGATGAGTTGTAAAATTGCATCCGGAAACTGGCAGTTGTTGGCATTGAGTACTGAGGCAGTTGCAGCAATACCATCGTCGTGGGGGATGTTGGTGTAGAGCGCCGAGACATCCATTGTGACAAGGAGTGTCCCTGGTTCAACTGCTCCATGTGTGCTGAGTTTCTGTAGGAAGTCCGTAGTGTCAAGACAAAAGCTGGGGGTTCTTTGTACAATGGGTTTCAGGATGCCCTCGATATAGCCGGAGAGGTTCTCACACAGGGTCCCATTGCCCGATACAATGGGACGGCCGGGTACGTTTGCCTTGTGTATCTTTGGGAGGCAGTAGAGATCTCCAATGCGGGGAGTACGTGGAATGAGAGCCCGGAGGGTGTTCTGAAGGTCCGGATCAAAGGTTTTGATCAGAGTGTTGAGTTGACGAGTGTGTTCTTTGGTCGGATCAGCTGGTATCTGTCTGTAGTGTTTCACATTGTTTAGTTGTCGGTACACTTCTTCACAGTAGTCCGTTCTGTTCAGTATGACGGTGGCACCTCCTTTGCTGGTTTGATGACAAAGTTGCGGTTGGTCTTGAGAGCACGGATGGCCTTGCTTTGTGCTTGGGTGATGTTTGGGACCGTCTTGTAAGTGCAGTTGATGAACCTGGTGTTCACGCACCTCCTGATGGCTTGGGCATACGTGTCCAGTCGTCAGGGGCAGCGGCCTTCCAGAGGAGTCCAATTGGATTCATTCCTCTTCAGTTGCTGCACTGCAGATCCCTCTGTCGGCTGTTCTGGTTCATTAACTGTCTCATTGAGTCCACTATTGGCCTCTTGGGGTTTGTGGAAGAACTCATGCAGCCTCATTCGCCTGATGAATTCCTCTGTGTCCGCTGCGAGACTGATGGGGTCATCATGACCACTATCGACACCGCATACTGCCGGATCCAAGTGGAGAGGATCTCCAAGAGGATTTCACATATTGACACAGACATCAAGTTTCTACAGAGATGCAAGAAAGCAGACAGGATACCAAAGGGACTACAGATCACGAACCCACTCAGGTCAACCTATAACACGGACTACACTGAGAGGCTTTGCCGTTGCACCTCTCTCACACTCCTCAATCACCTCATACACCAGCTCTATAGCAAACGCCGCAGCCTGGAAAGTAAAATGGAATACATATTCTCAACTTGCGCTCAGGACGCAGATGAACTGCGAAACTTTGCCAAGCAGATGAGACGAAGAAACTACACCATTTATCTGCACACCAAGAACAGGAAACTTGAAAAACTCGGCATCGCCACCAGCAACAACGAAGCCTCCCTTGGCACCACAGTAGAAAACAACACTACCGCAGGGAGGTCCATTGTTAACTTGTCGGACTACACACTTCAATCAGAGGAAATCGAAGTTCTCAGCCGAGGGTTCAATTTCTGTCCCACCACCAAAATGGACGCCATCAGTCTCGCAACGGACACAGAGGAATTCAACAGGCGAATGAGGCTGCGTGAGTTCTTCCACAAACCCCAAGAGGTTTGCTGGTGGCGATGCCGAGTTTTTCAAGTTTCCTGTTCTTGGTGTGCATGTACACCCAAGCACAAAGCAAGGCCATCCGTGCTCGAGACCAACCGCAACTTTGTCATCAAACCAGCAGACAAAGGAGGTGCCAGCGTCATACTGAACAGAACGGACTACTGTGAAGAAGTGTACTGACAACTAAACAATGTGAAACACTACAGACAGTTACCAGCAGATCTGACCAAAGAACACACTCGTCAACTCAACACTCTGATCAAAACCTTTGATCCAGACCTTCAGAGCACCCTCCGGGCTCTCATTCCACGTACTCCCCGCATTGGAGATCTCTACTGCCTCCCAAAGATACACAAGGCAAACATACTCGGCCGTCCCATCGTATCGGGCAATGGGACCCTGTGTGAGAACCTCTCCAGCTATATCGAGGGCATCCTGAAACCCATTGTACAAAGAACCCCCAGCTTTTGTCTTGACACTACGGACTTCCTACAGAAGCTCAGCACACATGGAGCAGTTGAACCAGGGACACTCCTTGTCACAATGGATGTCTCGGCGCTATATACCAACATCCCCCATGACGATGGTATTGCTGCAACTGCCTCAGTACTCAATGCCAACAACTGCCAGTTTCCAGATGCAATTTTACATCTCATCCGCTTCATCTTGAACCACAATGTCTTCACCTTCAACAATCAGCTTTTCATCCAGACACATGGAACAGCCATGGGGACCAAACTCGCACCTCAGTATGCCAACATCTTCATGCACAGGTTCGAACAAGACTTCTTCACCACACGAGATCTTCAACCAAGGTTATATACTAGATACATTGATGACATCTTTTTCCTTTGGACTCATGGTGAACAATCATTGAAACAACTGTATGATGATATCAACAAGTTCCATCCCACCATCAGACTCACCATGGACTATTCTCCAGAATCAGTTGCATTCTTGGACACACGCATCTCCATCAAGGACGGTCACCTCAGCACCTCACTGTACCGCAAACCGACAGACAACCTCACAATGCTCCACTTCTCCAGCTTCCACCCTAGACACGTTAAAGAAGCCATTCCCTATGGACAAGCCCTCCGTATACACAGAATTTGCTCAGATGAGGAGGATCGTGACAGACACCTCCAGACGCTGAAGGATGCCCTCATGAGAACAGGATATGGCGCTCGACTCATCGATCGACAGTTCCGACGTGCCACAGCGATAAACTGCACTGACCTCCTCAGAAGACGAACACGGGATACGGTGGACAGAGTACCCTTTGTTGTCCAGTACTTCCCCGGAGCGGAGAAGCTACGACATCTTCTCCGGAATCTTCAACATATCATTGACGATGAACATCTTGCTAGGGCCATCCCCACCCCCCCACTTCTTGCTTTCAGACAACCGCACAACCTCAAACAGATCATTGTTCGCAGCAAACTACCCAACCTTCAGGAGAACAGTGACCACAATACCACACACCCCTGCCACAGCAACCTCTGCAAGACATGCCAGATCATAGACATGGACGACATCATCAAACGTGAGGATACCATTCACCAGGTGCACGGTACATACTCTGGCAACTCGGCCAACGTTGTCTACCTAATACGTTGCAAGAAAGGATGTCCCGAAGCATGGTATATTGGGGATACCATGCAGACACTACGACAGCGGATGAATGAGCATCGCTCAACAATCACCAGGCAAAACAGTTCCCTTCCTGTGGGCGAACACTTCAGCAGTCATGGGCATTCGGCCTCCGACCTGCGGGTAAATGTTCTTCAAGAGGGCCTTCGTGACACACGACAGCGCAGAGTCGCTGAGCAGAGACTGATAGCCAAGTTCCGCACACATGAGGACGGTCTTAACATGGATCTTGGCTTCATGTCACACTATCTGTAACCCCCATGACTTGCCTGGGTTAGCAAAAAACCTCACTTACTGTGCTGTCTGGAGAAAATACACAATTCTCTAACCAATGCTCAGGATTCCCTTCACACACATTGTTAGCTACTTTAACACTTGAATAGCAGGTTAGATGTAAGGATTCACATTCTAATCAGCAATCTGTGACTGTCTGTGTTGATATGTGTGCTATTGCAGACCAGAACACTGCATTTGCCTGACTAAGACAAAGTCGAAAGCTCGCAAATTTACTATCAAATAAATCGGTTGGATTTAAAGGTGGTGTTGCTAGATTCTTGCTGAGTTCTAGATAGTGAATAGGCAGGGAATAGAGGGATATATGTCAGAGAAGCAAGAAAATATCAGGTTAGAGAGGCATCTGTGTTGGCACAGACTTGATGGGCTGAAGGACCTGTTCCTGTGCTCTACTGTTTTTTTTTTTGCTCTTTTACCTCCAAAAAAAAAACCTAAAAAAAAAACCCAATTAATAGAATACAATTAATCGTTACCAATCTGTTTGCTTTCTTCTATTTGTCCACATCTGTCCAAGTGGCTTAATGTTGTCCTAACTGTTCTAAAAGTGTTCCTACTACAGAGGCTAAATTTGAGTGACTTGGAGTTATGCTCACATAACTCCAGCAACTACATAAAAATGATCCTTTTTACAATTCTCCAGTTCTCTGGTACAACCATTGTATCTATGGAATATTGGAAGAATGTGGCTTATCCATCTTCCATCTTCATATTTGTTTCCCATACCATCTTTGAATGCAACATCAAATCTTTGTGAGCTTAACTAGTTAAAGTACAGGCAGCCTTTCTACTACATTTATTTTATGAAGTTTTTGCCCATCCAGCATCTTAATGACCTCTTCCTTTGCCAAAACTCTGATAGTATGATCATCTTTACTGAAAACATAGACAGTTATCCATTGAGGGATAACTGTCTATGAGGAAGTTCATTGAGGAAGTGTAGACCATTTGACCCTCCTTTGCCTGCTCCAGGGCATCCTTTCTCTCCAAAGCTTATCTCTTTAGTTGGTACTGGCACCTCTTACTTCCTTCCCTTTTTTGCCTGAACATCATTGTCCATGGATATTTAGTGCCCAATAAGTGATCTGTTGCCACATTTGAATATTATCATTGATTTACACCTAGTATAGGTAGTTAAATAAGCTCAGTGTTGAAGCACCTTTAGTACCTCAATTGTATGGATGCAACGGATAAATTTAATTTGAAGCCTTGTTTTGATATCTAGGATAACCTTTATGAAAGTAAAGTGGCTCCTATTTTAAATTCACAATTAGTTGTCAGTACTGTTCATTTTGTCAAAATTTATTGGTCAAATTTAAAAGCTTGACTAAATGTATGTCACTAGTGTCTTAAAAATCTGACGATTTTAAGCCTTTTGTATTGTAGAGATAGTTTCTGTGGTAGCTTAAAACATTTGCCTGCACTTTAACTGGCAAATTCATGTAGCCCAGATCATGGGATTGTTACCCATGTATCCCTTTTAATTGACTTAGCCTAGTGCCGAGTAGAATAAGCATGTTGTCTGTTGCTCTTCACCTGTAGAGATATAAAGTGTAATGCAAAAACAAACTGCAGCCAGTGTTTTGATCCAGGATGAGCCTTCATCAGAGCTGAAGACAAGAAAAATACGACAAGATTTATACTGAGGGTTGAGGAGGGTCGTGTAATTGATTTGAATGGCATAGAGAAAAAGACAAAGGTGATGTGAATGGTGCAAAAAGTGTCCACCTGAGAGATGAGAATGAGTGGATGGTGGAACAAAGATTGGAGTGTAGGAGAGTGGAAGATTGCCCTATTAGGGCAGAAAGGAGGTGAAACAAGATGGAAAGTGAGATTTTACAAGTGGAAAAATAAATAATAAATGATGAAAAGAAATAATAAAATAAATAAAAATGGGATGGAGAAGAAAGTTCGTGTTGGAGGTTGTTGAGCTCCATGTTCAGTCCAATCTGATCTTCAGTCTGTCTGTAAGCAGACCTAAATCTTCCTGATGCTTTTCATTTCCAACCGATTTATTTGATAGTAAACTCGCAAGCTTTACTATCAAATAGATCGGTTGGATTTAAAACTGGTGTTGTCAGACTCCTTACTGTGTTTACCCCAGTCCAGTGCCAGCATCTCTACATCGTGGCTTTTCAATTCAACATAGCACCCTGCAGTCCAGTCCACAATGTCCCAGTGAAGCTGAGATTTTCCAGTATTTCCTGTTTTTGTTTCTGATTCCAACTTCTGAAGCTATTTTGTTTTGATCTATAGAATGTTAAACTTCTGTAAAGCACTTGATCCAGAGATCTGACTAGTAATTAAGCAAAATTTCTATAAATACAGTAAAAGTGAGTGAATTCATATGGAACAGAGCTTGAGGAGTTGAATTGCAGCTGGCTGGTTGATTTGCATTTTGAAGCATGCGTGATAATAGTATGACCAGGAATTTTATTATCATGAAGAAAGCTTAATGTTTTATGTGACAGAAGGGATAGCTTCTATTTTTTGCATCATTTCTGGAGTGAACCTAAATTTGCTCTTCATTATAAAAGACATGGTTTGAAAAAGTGCAGTGACCCCTGCTGTTTCAGAATAGTATGCCTGTATTTAGAGCACAAATATAGTTATGCACGTTTCATTCATTACGACATACTGTTATTTAGTGGCCTAAGGGATATGTTTCCTGGAAATTTTTGAATTGAAGAATTAAATGTTATTGACCAGTTACTTGTAAAAAAAAAAATTTACCTTTAGAATTTCATTTATTATCCAATAAAATAAGAAACATGAAATATTTAGGTTGTTCATATTCAATAGGTGAGTACTTTGTCAAAGCAATTTGGAGTCTCTATTCCCTTCATTGAGGATACTCCTTTATATCTGAAGAAACAGAATATACAAAACTATTTTGCTAATGTAAAGTTTGCTGATTTCAAACTCTATTTCCTTTCTCTACTGAGCAATTCCGAGTTTTTGTTCCTCCAAAAGGAATGCCAAACAATTCAAACTTTCCCAGGCTCCAAAGATACTGTCCTTCGTTCCTTCTGTTGTTCTGTTTCTACTCACTTTGCAAAGGCAATTTTGCCTTTTAACTTAGTAACATTATGGAACTGTCCTCGTCCTGATTTTGATGCTGGTTTCAGCAACAAATTCAGAGATATGTCTTAAAAACAGCAAATTAACAATTGCATTGCAAGACTTCAAACATTCTGCCTGATTGAATAGAAATTGAAGAGACTTGACCAAAACTGTGCCTCTACTTGCCACAATTTTGCATTAAAATATTATTGGAAATACAACAGACTTGCTGGGGTATGAAATAATTACATGGTGATCAAATATAGCTCAATTGGATATGCTCTGCACAGATAGAGTCCATCATTACCAGCTATCTTACTAGTTTGAAGATTTCGCAGCACGTAGATTAATCTGCTGACTGCAAAACTTCACAATAGAAATCATCCATCTTCGGATGTACTAAATATTTCTAAAATCAATCCCTGAAATCGTACATCAGATTTTGATATTGGTTGGGATATTGTGAACAATTCTTTAAGAATGATCTGTCAGTTCAAATTTAAAGAGCATAAATATTTTTTATCATTTAGGATGTGATTTTTATTAGATAGCTGCTTCTATTTACTTAGGGAATTTCTGTGCAATGCAAAATAATTTACTATATGACTTACAGTACAAAAATGCTGGAGTGATTGAGCTGGAAGCTTGTATAAAGGCAGTTCGTGTGCTCGCTATTCAGAAGAGAAGCATGGAAGCATCTGAGTTCCTTCAGAATGCTGTGTACATCAATCTTGGCCAGGTAAAGTTTTCTTTCCTTCTGCATTGTTTTTGCTCTATGGAAATCCCTTCTGATTGTATCCTGATTTTCTTTACTAATTTTGAGTAACTAAGGGATGGTAGTATGTTGGTAATGGTATAGAGTGAGTAATCCAGATACCTGAATTACTACTACTAGATTTGCAGATACCTATCTGGTTCACCCTATCCTTCAGGGATCTGGCCTTTATGTGAATCCAAACAAACAGAATATGGTTGACTCACAACTGCCCTCTTAGCAGCTTGCTGGCCATTTCGATATATCAAACTGCTACAAAAAAGTTGAATAAGATAAAACTTGGTAGGTCACCTGGCATTAACTGAGGCACTAGAAATAGTAAGGCACACCCTGCCCAGTTGACACTGCAAAGTCCTCCTCATTAACATTGGGGATTTGTGCCAAAATTGAGTGTGTTGCCACAGACTTGGCAAACAACAGTGTGACATTGTCATACTCACTAGATTATACTTAAAGCCAATACCCCAGAGGGCACTTCACCACCATTCCTGGTTATGTTTTGTCCCATGGATGGAACAAAATCATGATCTTCACCTGACGAAGAGGTCAAAACACCTCAAGCTTGTGAGCTTATGATCAAATAAATTGGTTGGACTTAAACTTGATGTTGTCAGACTTCTTACTGGAACAACATCAGAGATGATGACACCTTGGTATAAGGTAAGGAAGGGGTGTTCCTGAGCATCCTTAATAATTGAACCTCTTAAGACCTCATTGCGTCAGGTCAAATGAAGACAAGGAAATCTGTTGATTATCATCTACCACCCTCTCTTTGCTGATGAATTAGTACTTCTTTATGTTGAGCATCACTTGGAAGAAGCACCAAAATGGCAAGGGCACGTAATTTTCTTAGTCGAGAACGTCAATGTGATTCTCCCATCGCCAAGAGTGGTTTGGTTGCGTCACCATTGACTGAACTGGCCTACACCTGTTGGTTGGAGTCAATGCAAAGGAAATGTCTTCTCACCAACCTTCAAGTATCAAGCTTCAAGTTTTTAGATGTTCAGATCACCAACAACCTGTTTTAATACTTCCATGCTGATGTTATAATTAAAGTCTGCCAATGCCTCTACTTTCTCAGGAGACTAAGGAAATTTGGTATGTTCGTTATGCCTCAACAATTTTTGCAGTTGCACTATAAAAAGCATCCTTTTTGGTTATATTACAGCTTTGTATGGTTCCTGCTCTGACAAAATCACAAACTACAAAAGGTTGTGAATAAGCTCAATCCATCTTGCAAACTAGTCTCCCATCTCCAATGACTCTTCCTGCTGCCTCGTAAAAGCAGCCAACATAGCCAAAGACCCCTTGAAGCCTTGACAGACTCTCTTCTATCTATCTTCTGCTGGGGAAAAAGATACAAAAGTCTAAGATCACATACCAATCAACTCAAGAACTATTTCTTTGCTGACTTTTGAATGGACTTAGCATATGTGCCTGTAACACTATTCTGAATGCTCTCGTTTCCTTCTCCCCGTATACTGTATGAGCGATATGCTGCATAGCGTGCAAAAAACAATATACTTCACTGTATCCCAATTCATGTGACAATCAAATCAAGTCTACCTGCAGATGCATCTGTCCCCCTGATCATGTAGGTAGGAGTAACCAACACAAGTCTTTGTGGAAATTAAGTCCTATCTTCACATGGTAGACAACCTGCAGCATGATTTGTGGAACTACCTCATTCAAAACTGGGAATCCATGAGATGACTGTGAGCCATCATTAGCAGAATTGTATTCAATCAAAATTTGTAACCTCTTAGTTCAGCATATCCCACATGTGATCATTAAGCCAGACAAAACAACTGTAGGCGTGAGTAAAAAGTGACAATATGGTGATGCCTCAATACAAAACTATTAATGTTAGACAGTGGTAGTAACAGTTATTGACCAGAAACTGAACTGGGTCAGCCATATTAATACTGTACCTACAAGAGCAGGTTAGAGGCTGGAAATTCTGTTAAGACTCACTCATCCCATGATTTGCTCATGATTTCCCCAAAACCTATCCATAATATACAAAGGTAGCAGATGCATGCCACAGTAGCACAGTGGTTAATACTGCTGCTTCATGGTGCCAGAGATCAGGATTTGTTTCCTGGCTTGGGCCACTGTCTGTGTGGAGTTTGCATGTTCTCCCCCTGTCGGTTTCGTCGGGTGCTCCAGTTTCCCCTCGTTCTGAAAGACATGCTGGTTAGGTGCATTGACCCAAACAGGCACCACACTGTCGCAACTAGGGGAATTTCACAGTGACTTCATGACAGTGTTAACGTAAGCCTTACTTGTGACTAATAAATAAACTTAGTTTATGCATGGGAACGCTATCCCCTGCAAGCCCCCTCCAAGCTGCGTACCATACTGACTTGAAACTCTTTTGCCATTCCTTCTCTCATTGGGTGAAAATCTTGAAACTTCCTTTCAACAGCATTGTGAATGTACCTACACCACATAGACTGCAGCAATTCAAAAAGACTGCTTGTTACCATCTTCTCAAGCACAGTTGAATGAGCAATAAATGCCAACCCAGCCAGAGACATCCACATCCTGTGAACGACTGAGGAAAACAGCCGAACTGTTCCAATGAAGCCACAGCCAGCAATAGTAATGTCATTGAATACTAAGAAGAGAGGTTTAGATTCTTCCTTGTTGGAGGTAGTCACCTGGCACTTATGTGACACAAATGTTGCTTGTCACCTAGCCCAAGCCAAAATACAGCCTAGGTCTTATTGTATGTAGGCAAGAACAGCTTCAGTATCTAAGGGATTCCAAATGGTCATGTTTGAATAATTGTATAATCAAAATTTTCCACGTCTTAATCTGGTCACTTAAGACCATTAGTCTACTCTCAGTCATCAACAAAGGGATGTGAAGTTACAGTTAACTGTGCAATGAGGCAGCATTTACTGAACAACTGAGTGGTGCTCGATTTTGAGCTACCAGAGCTCCATGCCTAATTACAGCCTGTAATCTGTAAAAGTCATGTTAATATTGCACACTGCATTGGTCTGACCATGCTTATATTAATGTAAATGAAGAATTTTTTTGTTATAGTGCAGTTGATTGGATGGTTCAATAATGTTTAAAGTTCAGTGAATGGGACAAGATTGATAGTAAATAGTTTCTGTTGGTTTAAGGATTGGAATTGCTGCAAGGTTAAACACTAAAGATTTAGAACAGAAGAAAAATAGATTTGCTACTTGTCTGAAAATCTCATCTCTCATTTTGGAAGCATTTTATAATTGCTGTACCATTAGGTGCTATGCTCACAAAGCTTAAGTGATCTATGCTCACACTGGGTAATAAATTTTGTATGTGTTCAGTATTTTCTAGCTCCTACAATAATATAGTCATTATTGTATCTTTTTGTAGCTTTCTGAAGAGGAGAAGATTCAGCGATACAGTGTCCTTTCTGAGTTGTATGACCTAATAGGTTTTCATCGTAAAGCTGCCTTCTTCAAACGTGTTGCTGCAATGCAATGTGTGACACCGTCAATTGTTGATCCTGGATGGAGAGCTTGCTATAAATTGTTGTTGGAAACGCTTTCTGGATATAGCTTGTCATTGGATCCCCAAGACTTCAACAAAGGTCAAATTTGTTTTCCATCTTTGCTATGTTCCCAAACTGATAAAATTAAAAGAAAAAGGTGGCACAGTGATTAGTGCCTTGCTGCGCCAGGGATCTAGGTTCAATTCCGGCCCCAAGTAACTATCTGGATGGAGTTTGCTCATTTTCCCCTTTGTAGGGGGATTGGGAGGGTGGATGTTGATGCAGACACAATGGAATGAATGGCCTCCTGCACTATACATTCTATGATTCTAAAAGAGAGCAATAGGAGGCCACTTGGCCAATCAAATCTGCTCCTCTAATCAATAAAATCGTGACTGATTGCAATTATGGCCATAATTCTATTTTTCTTTTTGTTCCTCATAAGCTGTGACTCCTTTGTCCAACTTAGCCTTGAATATATTCAATGACCCAAGTTCCACTGTGTTCTGGGATAAGAGAATTCCAAAAATTAACAATTCTGAGAGGAAATTCCTGCTCACATTTGCTTTAAACTTTATTAAATCTTTGTTTTTAAACTATGCTTTGAGGTCTAGATTCGCCTTTGTGAGCAAACATCCTCTGAATCTTGTATGCTAAAATAAGATCACCTCTCATTCTTCTGAACTCCAGTGAATGTTGGCTTAACCTGCTCAACCTTTCCCCATAACCCCAAGGATCAGTTTGTGAACTTCTTCTAAATTGCTTCCAATGAAACTGTGTTCTTTTGAAGTGAGAAAATGAAAATTGTACACAGTACACCAGATACTGTCTCACCAATGTCCTTTATGGTTGTAACAAGACTTCTGTACTTTTGACATTTCCATTCTCCTTGCAATAAAGGTACTAACTTTTGGAGTGGCACGGTAGTTAAAAATAAGAACATAAGAAATAGGAGCAGGAGTAGGCCATCTAGCCCTTCGAGCCTGCCCCGCCATTCAATAAGATCGTGGCTGATTTGAACACACTCGCATGAGTGCCTTTTCCGAGTCTTTACGTCGCTCGTCGGCGATTTTGTCTACCACTAGCAGATCCCACGCCTTGGGCTCTTGATCTTAAAGTACCACGAGTAGCACCCCAGCCGGGGTCTACTGAAGTTACCAATTGTTGCCTGCAGACCCCAGCCGGGGTCTGCCCAGGGCATATTTCGTGGCTCGCAGAGCCCCAGCCGGGGTCTACTGATGTCATTGTGGCTCGGTTGGGCACCCTGAGTGTGTTTAGGGCAGGGTGTGAGCTGGTACCGTCGCCCCCTGATCTAATTGGGCGTTTAGAGAACCTTTTGTCGGTATTTTCGGTGCTCGGTCCTCTTGCGTAGGGGTGGGAAATTTAGAATTTAAGGGAAAATTTTATTCCGAATTCAGGGAAGCCAGATTAGGTGACGTGACAATTGTTCATAACCAATTAACCTAGTTAGCACATTTTTGGCCATGTGGGAGGAAACCGGAGTACCCGGGGAAAACTCACGCGAACACGGGGAGAAAGTGCAAACTCCCCCAGCCGCAAGGCCCAGGTCGGGAACCGACCCTGGGTCCAAGTAGCCGGTCAACCTCAGTGCTAATCACTGGGCTGACGTGTTGCCCATTCGTCCCGTGACACCTTTGGGTGGTAATCGGTGTCATTATCTTTCGTCATCGTCTGGTAGTGAACATCCAAGACAAGACGGGGCACACGTCCCATCTCAGCGTCACCCCAGGTGCGGCTCGTTCGTCTCACCCTTTGTACCGATGGTGTGGGTAGTGGGTCGCGGGTGCTTCTACTACCTAGGCAGGGTGAACCGCATCCGCCAGCGGATCACCAGTGCCCCCGGGACAAGCCTGAACTTGTCGAGAACCTATTTTTTTGGAAATTTACCGGGTTTGTAGGCATAGAAGCGTGTTGGTTATCCTCGGCCAGTCAAATTCCGACAGACACTCGCCTGCCAGCAGGAGTGCCTGGATTCCCTGCGGGACCATCGGTAAGGGCTGACTCACTGTGGTCTAGAACAACCAAAAATACCACAGCTACGCAACACACTCCATAATCCATTCCAGCTTCACCACTCTAGGATGGCAGTCCTGTGGTAGTGGTCATGGACCTGGCCTGCATCGCCCCCGCTATTTGTTTCTCGACCAGTCACGGAATACCCTCTCTTGTGCCCAAGGAGAAGGTACCAGGTGGCTCCCGCGGAAGGGATTGACTCGCTGTGGGTAGAAACCAGAAGACCCCACAGTTACGATTGGCCGTTAACGCCTTTTTTCGGCTTAACCAATCTTACCCCACCTGTCTGTAACCGCAACCTTAAGGGGCATCCAGGCATGCAATTACTCCGCATCGTTTCTGGGACAGCCGCTTTAGCCGCCACCGCAATGGATGTGCGGTGACGTTGCCCGGCGGGACCGACGTGGAGGCGCAGCTCGCTGTGCGGCAGAAACGACAAGACACGCACAGCTAAAGTAACCAAGAAACCTCAAGAGAGTCTCCCCAAGAGAGTCCTCCTTAAGAGAGTCATAGCTACTCCCTGAAGTGGATCCACTGATCCACTGAAGTGGATCAGTCCCACTTCCCTGCTTTATCCCCGTAACCCTTAGGTTTCTAATAAGCAAGGGAACTATCGGTGACTTTAATGTTGAGACTTTTTACAACCTTTCTTGAATCCAGGGAATGCTGGAAAATGAAAACCAGTTCATCAACCATCTTCAACCACTTCTTTTAAGACGCTACAGTAAAATCCATTGTGACTTGGGAATTTGTCAGCCTACAGCTCCAAAAGTTTGTGAAGCACCATATGCTTGGTGATTAGAATGTTCCTGAGTTGTTTCTTTCTATTGTACCAGTGCTCACTTGATTAATTTTATTTAAAATATCCATGGAAACTCTTACTATCTTCCTTTATGTTTCCATCTGTCTTTCTGTCATACTTTAATTTTTCCTTCCCTATTACTTTTAGATTGGAAAATGTGTTCTGCCAAATTGGCAGAATTTGGAATATTTGAGTTATGAAGTTAAAAATCTGTATTATGGATCTTGGCTGAAGCTAAACTGTGTGACGTATAGGCTGCAAATCAAATAGTTTGTTTGAATAAACAGTAATGTTTTTAAGCATTTAAAGGATTTCAGCAAGTTGTGAATATTTCACTAAAAAGTAATCATACATATCTGATGGTTAAATCAGTTTCCTCTCCACCTTGTCTGACTCAATATTTAGAGTTGACAATTTTATGCTATTTCACTAACACCTCTATTGTCCACCTTTTGAGACATTTGCCTATGGTAGTATAATTTATGTGGATTGTAATGACTATCTACCGCACCAGCTTCTCCTCTTCCTGTATCAGGGTGGCTTAACTCTCATCGCCTTGATCTTGGACAGCTCGGATGACGAAGTGACACATTTAATTCTTGTCTTTCGCTACCTGGAACCACTGTACAATCCTATCTTTAGAAAAAAACTCACTTCTGACTATACTTAGTATTTATAATATCCTTTAACACATGGTTAATTCAAGGTTACATCTTATGGATGGTAACATTGTTTTGTTGAAGCAGTTCTTCTAAGTTCTGACTAGTTTTGATTTACTAGCCTTTCCCCATCATTCAGTTTAATTGTAGCTTTGCATGACCGCCTTTTTATGCTGGTACTCTAAAAATGCTACTCCAATTTACAACACAACCAAAATTTAATTTGCCTTTTTTTTTTAAGGCCATGTTACTTGCGCCTGCTGCCTTTCATGACTGGTGTAAGTGCATTTCAAGGTTCCTCTACATTTCTACTTTTTTAAATATATACAATTTAAATTGATTTCCTTATCCCAGTCACTGTTCTATTGTATGTCTCAACAATGATCTTCTATCTATTGTTATTCTGATTTTAATTCTAAATTAAAATTGCAGGAGCCCATAAAGGCTGGCCAGCAGTACAAATGCGTTTACTACATGAGCTTGTTTATGCTTCAAGACGAATGGGAAATCCTGCTCTGGCAGTTCGTCATCTATCTTTCCTGCTTCAAACCATGCTTGATTTCCTCTCCGATCAAGGTAGAATGCAGTAATGCATCGTATTCCTGCTTTGTCTGGGTTAGTCTTAAGTAATTTTGAGTGAAGCAATGAAGTTAAGAATGCTTGAGAGGAAAAAATGTCTAGTTTAATGTTACTTGACTGTCCTTTAAATCCAGCTGCGAGATCTAAGGAGTTTGAGTCAAATGTAGCCAGAATCTTGTACCAAATTTGGCTCAATACGTATGCTTTAATGTTTGGTTGTCTCCAAAGCTTGAGTGAGGAGGTCACCTATTTTCAACTGGATGACCTGGTGACCAATTATTTTTTGAGATTGACATGTTATTATGTACAAAATCTTTGTTTTCGGATTATTGAAGGAGTTGTAACTGTGTTTGAACCTTGCAGTTGGTTTACAGCTATCGCGAATAATCTAAATCTGCATCATCTCCTGCAATAGTTAATTTAAAAGATATTATTTTGCAGTCTCGTAATGTTTTCCTTACAATAACTTAATAGAAGAAAATAAGTTAGAGAGGAAAACATACGCACAGCTCATTAGTCTGTAAAGTATTGTAATTTTTGTAAAAGATCCCCACCCAAAACACATTTGTGTTCTAAACATATACTGCTTGATCTTTTGAATGTTTATAACTGTTCTGTTTTTTGTTCAATATTTTCAGTATATATAAGTTTTCTTTTATTTGCATTGATTGGATAATGGCGGGTACAGAGGAGCAGTGCCAGGCAATACAACAGGACATAGGTTGGTAGACTGGGCAGATAGATGGCAAATGGAATTTAATCCGGATAAATGCGAGGTGATGCATTTTGGCCGGAAAAATGTAGAAGAGAATTATAGGATAAAAGGTAAAACTATAAGGACAATAGAGACGCAGAGAGACTTGGGGGTGCAGGTTCACAAGTCTCTGAAGGTGTCCTCACAGGTGGAGAAGGCGTATAGTATGTTAGCTTTCATAGAAAAGGGTATAGAATACAAGAGTAGGAGTTTGATGTTGCAGTTGTATACAACTTTGGTTAGGCCTCACTTGGAATACTGCGCCCAGTTCTGGTCTCCGTACTATCGGACGGATGTGGAGTCCTTGGAGAGAGTGCAGAGGAGGTTTACCAGGATGCTGCCTGGTATGGAAGGACTGTCCTATGAGGAACGATTAGATAGACTGGGGTTGTTTGCCCTTGAAAGACGTCGGCTTAGAGGGGATCTCATAGAGGTGTATAAGATTATAAGGGGTATAGATAGAGTAAATGGAGGTAAACTTTTTCCACCTTTAGAAATGGATAGGACGAGAGGTCATGGCCATAGGGTGAGGGGGGCTATGTATAGGACGAATATTAGAGGGCAGTTTTTCACACAAGGGGTAGTGGGGGTGTGGAATGCACTGCCGAGTAAGGTGGTGGGAGCAGGCACGCTGGGGCTGTTTAAGGGTCTCTTGGACAGCCACATGAGCGGTATGCAGATAGAGGGATATAGTAGGACTGTTTAACTATGGCTTTTTTTCCATGGGTAATTCGGTCCATACTTGACCAACAAGGAGCATGCATTTGGCAGGTGGTGCGAGGACAGCTCTTGGATGTTGATTCATGGGTTGCCTGGTGCTTCATGTTGTAAATGAGTGCTTTATGTGGACCATCTGAAGGGCACCATGACAGCTCAGAGACTATCGCTGTAGCTGTGCAGACACTTGGAATTGGACCGGTGTCTGCGGGAGTTTGCGCGTTCTCCCCGTGGTTGCATGGGTTTTCTCCAGGTACTCGGGTTTCCTCCCACATCCCAAAAATTCGCTCTTAGGCTGATTGGGAAATAAATTGTCCCTATAGTGAGAGTCTTCCATATTAGGAATAACCTAAATTTAGAATAGGATAATGGAATTGCTACTATATAGTTATGACGGCGGCGTGGGCTCGTTGGGCCGAAGGGCCTGTTTCCTGTGCTGTGTTGCTCTTTTTAAAAAAAAATGAATGGATAAGATAATTGATATGGAGATGCAATAGTGAGAAAGAAAAGCTATGGTTTATCTGAGCCAATGAAAAAAGAGTTGCAGAACAAACAATTTGAGTAGAAGCTAGAAGCCAAGAATGTAATTTCGTTTGGATGAACCATTTCAGAAATTACAGCCAAGTAGAAAGGTGGCTAACAATTAAAGCATTAAATCATAGTTTTATTAGTTTATAAATACTTCTAAATTCTTTCACAGGATCTGAGCGTTGCTGGCTGGGCTAGCATTTATTTCCCATTCCTATTTTTCTCTTAGAAGGTGATAATGTGCTGCTTTCTTGGACCACAGTAGTCTGTGTTTGTTGACATGCCCAAAGTCGGTTAGAAAGGGATGATTTGTCTTAGTGAAGAGATGGGATTATCGTTCCAAGTCGAGGATGATTTGTGACTTGGAAGAGAGTTTGCAGGTGATTGTGTTCCCGTACATCTGCTTTCCTTACCTCCCAGGTAATTGAGGTCACAGAAGGGGGTAGCAATCGAGTAGGCTTCTTTGTCCTGGGTGGTGTTGAGCTTCTTGAGTGTTGTTGAGCTGCACTCATCCAGGCAAGTGGAGAGTATTTCATTACACTGCTGACTTGTGCTTTGTAGATGGTGGATAGGCTTTAAAGAGTCCTGAGAGGAATTATTTGCCACAGGATTGCTGGCTTTGACCTACTCTCATTGCCACAGTATTTATATAACAGGTTCAGTTTCTAGTCAATGGTAATTCCCATGATAATGTGGGGATTGAGCGATGGTTATGCCATTAAATGTCAAGAGATTGTTCAATTCTCTCTCTCTTTGGAGATGGTTATTGCCCGGCACTTGTGTGGCGTGAATGTTATTTGTCGTTTGTCACCCTTAATTGCCTTGTTCTTGTATTTTCTGCTCTGTTAATAAAGCCCAGAATACTGTATGCTTTACTAAGTACTCTCTCCACCTGTTCTACTATCTTCAATGATCTAGATATATATATATATATAATATGCACACAGGAACCTCTGCTCTTGCATTCCTTAAAGAATTTTGTCTTATTTTGTATTGTCTCTCAATGTCTTCCTACCAAAATGCATCATCTGTCACTTTTCCATGTTGAATCTCATCTGCTGCCTATCTGTCTATATTCTTTTGAAGTTTACAATACTTCCATATTTTGTGGCATCCGCAATCTTTGAAATTGCTCCCTGCCATGCAGCAAGATCTAGATCACTAATAACTATCAGGAAAGGTAAGGGTCCCAGTCCTGACCCTGGAGAACTCCACCATAAACTACTTTTGATCCCAAAAAATATTCCTTTACCATTACTCTATTTTCTATTATTCAGCCAACTTTATATCCATGTTGCTATTGTCCCTTTTATTCCAGGAGCTATTTTTCTCAAGTTTGTTGTGTGGCATTGCAGTGAATTCCCTTTAAGTCTATGTAAACAACATAACAACACAACCCTCATCAACTCTTTCTGTTACCTTCTCAAAAAAATCTCCAGCAAGTTAGTTGAGCATGGTTTCCCCTTTTTGAAATCTGGGCTGGCTCTTCTTAATCAACCTATGTTTTTCCATGCGACTATTAATTTTGACTATCTGACTATCCTGAATAATTGTTTCTTGAAACTCTTACTTGAAGGGGCTACCCTTTTTAACCATTTTTTTTGAACACGGGTGTACAATTTGCAATTCTCCAGCTCTCTGCCATTTCTGTTCTCAATATAGAATAGAGTGAATTGTATTCTCAGGATTAATAACAATCTTATGTTCCATAAGATTAGAGTTAAAAATAATGAAATTGTAAGTGTCACTTGCTGGATTGAAGCACCTTTGTTAGATGGGATGTATGGTGAATTGGCACTCTACATATTCAGCACTCTTTGTATTGTTGCTATTTTTTTTGTATCATGTTGGTCCAGAAGAACACTTGTTATAAGCTTTTCACTCCTTTGTAATCAACATTGTAAAGTTTTCAAATGATATAGAAGTTCCAATACAGTGACTTCTTGATTGGATTGTGAGAAGTGTGGTATGTGAAATTCAGTAGTTCCTTTTGAATGGTTGGAGCCAGAAGTTGGAGTTGGCTATCTGGAATTATTTTGCATTTCATAATATAAGCGTACAGAGTGGACAGTCAGATCTCATAAAACAGGCCTTAAACATGGCCATGGAATGATGTGTGTTGTACTACCACCCCTCTTCAGGAAAGTGATTATTTTTATTAGAATACAGATTAATGTAACCTGTATGATTGCAAACATCTTTGGCATGACTGCTGGTGAACTGTTTAAGTATTGTGGCAAAAATTGAGATGCATCAATGCGATTTACAGTTCAATTTTTATATTTGATTTTATTATTTTCCATAGTTTCGAGCTCCTGTTGGATAGAGTGCCAAGTGATATGTTGTTTCTATTTATGGTTCTGTTTTGTAGAGAAGAAGGAAGTTTCTCAGAGTTTAGAGATCTACACAACAAAGTGCCCTGGTACAATGGAGATTATTACACTTCCTGATGGTGTGAAATTATCCCCAGTCCCTCTTACTAAACTTCCAATAGTCAGGTAAGACTGCTTTTTACTGTAAATAATAGAATCTCACTAATAGCTAATGGTATTTGTATGTGATCTTTTATATCGCAAATTTTTTTTATTTCTTGCCGCCTTAGCTGCTTTTGCATTTAATGATTGTTTAGGCTGAGAAGCTGTTGCTGCAAACTTAACCTGAAGCACCCTAAAATATATGTTAGCTGACTCGTGAGCTGCAGTCAGGTTTTCAAATTTGCTTTTTCCAAAGATGGAATTAGTTTCCAGTATCACAAGGTTGTTAGTTATGAACAAGAAAGACTAGTCGCTCCAACTTAATTCATCTACGTATTCAAACTAAACACCCACTTACATCGAGACATAGAAATTAAAAGCAAGAGGAGGCCATTCAGCCCTTTGAGCTTGTTTCACCCATTCATTTTGATTATGGCTGATTATTGAATTCAGTGTCCCATTAGCCCTAGAGCTATATCTAATTTCTTCTTGAAATCAGGCAATGTTTTGACCTCAACTACATTCTGTGGTAATGAATTCCATGCATTCAGCACCCTTTGCATGAACAAATTTCTCCTCCCTTCCATTCTAAAAGGTTTACTCTAATCTTAAACTATGACCCCAAGGTCTAGACTCCCCCACTATTGGAAATGTCCTTTCTGAATTCACTTCGTCTAACCCTATTAGAATTTTATAAGTTTTGATCAGATTCTCTTGCTGTTCTAAACTCAAAGGAATATAATCCTAACCAATTTAGTCTCTCCCTATGTGACATATCTGCCATCTCAGGAAGCAGTCTGATAAACCTTTGCACTCCCTCCAAAGCAAGAAGATCTTTCCTCAAATAAGGACACCAAAAGCGCACACAGTGCTCCTGGTATGGCCTTACCAAGGCTGTATACAATTGCAGCAAGATATCCTATCCCTATCCCTATACTCAAATCCTCTTGCGATGAATGTCAACATATTACTTGTCTTTATTCTTGCTGTACTTGTGCAGTTCC
Organism: Sphyrna mokarran; assembly: GCA_024679065.1. Taxonomy (NCBI): domain Eukaryota; kingdom Metazoa; phylum Chordata; class Chondrichthyes; order Carcharhiniformes; family Carcharhinidae; genus Sphyrna; species Sphyrna mokarran. The sequence continues at coordinate 52,955,260 of JAGIQG010000007.1, forward strand.
TTTCGGTGACTGATACATTAGGATTCCAAGGTCTCATTGAGTATCCACCTCTTTCAATTTACACCCATACGAGTATATCTTCCCATTATTGCTACCAAAATGGATGGCCTCACATTTATCTACATTATACTGCATCTCCTATGCACATGCCCCCACATTCAGCCTGTTCAAATCAATCTGAAACATCTCTGCATCATCCTCCTTACAGCTCGCCCTCCTGCCCAACTTTGTCATCTTCTAGAACATTAATGTAGAATGTGAGCAGTTGGGGTCCTGTGGAACCCTGCTTGCCTCTGCCAATCAGAAAACGACCCATTTATGCCAACTCTTTGCTTCCTATCTGTTGAACAGTTTTTTATCCATCAAGACATTACCTGTAATTTCATGCGCTTTAACTTTACTTAATTTGTTATGTGAGACCATGTTGGAAGCCTTCTGAAATAAGGCTTTCTAAATAAACCACATCCACTGGCTCTCTCCGGTCAACTCTACTTGTTGCATCTTAGAATTCCATTAGATTCATCAAGCATAATTTCCCATTTACAAATCTATGCTGACTTTGTCTGATTATTGTATTGTCTTCCAAATGCTATGAAATCCTTGACTGGACTCTAAACAACTTCCTCAGTACCAAGGTCAGGCTATAGTCTATGGTTCCCTGTTTTCTCTCTACCTCCCTTTGTGAATTATGGGCTTATGCTAGCTAACCTCCAATCTGTAGGAACCAGTTCAAAGTCAAAAACAATTTGGAAAATAACCATTGATGGATCTAATATTACCAGGGCCACTTCCTTACGTACTCTGGGATGAAGATTATCTGGAGATTTATCCACCTTCAATCCTATCATTTCCCCCAAAACCATTTCTTGACTAATTGCTGATTTCCTTCACCTCAATAAAACTTGTTTCTTTCAGAACTTCTGGCACACTTCATGTCTACCGTTGTGAAGACTGATGCAAAGTATGAATTTAATTCCTTGGCTATTTCTTCATTATGAATTGTCCTGCTCCTGGCTAAGGAGCCTGCACTTGTTTCGTCAATCTTATCAATCAACATACTGATAACCTTTTACAGTCAGTTTTTATGTTCCCTGGTAGGTTATTTTCATACTATATTTTTGCCTTCTTAATTAACCCCTTATTCCTCCTTTGAATTTTAAATTGCTTCCAATCTTTAGACCTGCTTTTCCTTGCCAATTTATGTGACTTCCTTTAATCTAATGCTACTCTAATTTCCCTCATAAGCCATAGTTCGGCCACATTTCCCTTACCACTCTTGTGCCAAACAGGATTAAACAGTTTCTGGAGTTCATCTATTTTGTTTAAATGCCTGTCGATGCCCGTCCACTGTCTTTCCTTTCAGTAATGTTCCCAGTCCATCATGGCCAATTCGTGCTTCATACCATCATAATTGCCTTTGTTGAGATTCAGGACCCTAGTCTCAGAATCAACTACATCACTATCTGTATTAACACAGGATTCTACCATATTTTGGTCACTCATCCCCAAGGATTCTCTTGCAACCAGATTGCCAACTAATCCTTTTTCACTGCACAACATCCATTCCAAGATGGCCTGTTTCCTTGTTTTATTGCTCCAGAAAATCATCCTGTATGCATTCTCGAAATTCCTCTATTATACTGTGACTAATTTGACACTCGCAATCTAGAGCAGATTCAAGTCACCCATAATCACATTTTTTTTGTCTAATGGGTGAAGTGGGTGACACGGTGTACAGTGGTTAGCACTGCTGTCTCAGAGATCTGTGTTTGATTCCCAGCTTGGGTCACTGTCTGTGTGGAGTTTGCATGTTCTCTCTGTCTGTGTGGGTTTCTTCGGGGTGCTCCGGTTTCCTCCCACAGTCCAAAAGATGTGCTGATTAGATGGATTGGCCAGACTCAATTTTCCCTTTGTGCTTATAAGTATATAAAAAGAAGAGAATAGCTAAAGTGAATGTCAGTCCTTTTGGAAGGTGAGGTAAGGAAGTTAATTGTGGGGAATGCAGAAATGGCTGAGACATCAAATCAATATTTTGCCTCAGTTTTCATGGTGAAGGATTATTATTCCAAAAATAAGAGAAAATGCAGAGGTTATCAAAAGGGGATATCTTAGAACTATCATCATCACTAGGGAAAGAAGTACTGAAAAAACTATTGAGATTGAAGGCAGACAAATCCCGAGGGCCTGATGGCTTACATATTAAAAAAAATGGCATTGGAGGCGGTGGATCCATTGGTCATAATATTCCAAAATTCACTGGTTGCAGGAATGGTTCTGGTGGAATGAAAAATGCTAATGCCCTTTTAAAAGAATCGAGGAGGCCAAATGTAAGAAACTGTAGGCCAATTAATTTAACATCTGTTGCTGGGAAACTTTTAAATCCATCATAAAGGAAGTAATAACAGGATATTTTGAAAGTCAAATGCAATCCATCAGTCAGCTTGGTTTGAGGTCATGTTTGACTAATTTGCTAGAGTTCTTCAAAGATGTAACAATCAAGTTGGATAATGGTGACTGCAGATGTAATACATCTGGACTTCCATAGGGTGTTTGAAGAAGTGCCACACAAAAGGTTAATACACAAGGTTAGTTCACAAGGGATTAGGAGTAATTTATTAGCTTGGATAGAGGATTGGCTAACCAACAAAAAGCAGAGTCAGCATTCTTGGGTTAGCAAATTTAATTAGTGCTGTGCCGTGTCAAAGGTTAGATCTTCGGGTTCCCAACTATTTACAATCTAGGTTAAAGACTTGGATGCAGAGATTGTAGGTATCATAGCCAAATTTGCAGATGACACTGAAGTAGGTGGGATACTAACCAGCGATAATGAAATAAACTTAGAAATGGATGTGAATAGATTAAGTGAATGGTCAAAATTTGGTAGTTGCCATTAAAATGTGAATGACTGAGAGATTATCCATTTTGTTATGAAAAATACAAAGACAAATTATTGTCGAAGTAGTGGTGCTTTGGTGTAGAGAGATCTGGGAGTTCTTGTTCATGAAAACTAGCAGGAAACTAGTATGGAAGCACAGCAGGTAATAAGGAAGGAAATGGAATCTTGGCACTTATTGCCAAAGGAATAGAATATAAAAGTAGCATCCTGCTGCTGCTACTATATAAAGCATTAGTCAGACTGCATCTAGAATATTGTGTACAGTTTTGCTCCCCTCAGTTCAGGATGCAGTTCAGAGGAGGTGCACTTGATTGATTCCCAGGATGGGATTTTCCAGCTGTGCTTGTCCCAAGGATGGAAATTCTTGCCTGAGATCAGCAAACCTTTGCATGGCCCACTTCTGCCAGCTATGATTCCCATGGCAGGCAGGACAGGAAAATTCACATCCGAGGCTTTGACTTAATAAGAGAAATTGGGCAGTTTAGACCTACCCAGAGTTTAGAAGAATGAAAGCAGATCTAATTGAGATGCACAAGATGATGAGGGGGATTGATAAAGTCCACCTAGAGAGGATGTTCCCTCTTGTAGGGCAATCTACAATGAGTATTCATGGTTTTAGGATCAGGGTAGCAGAAGTAAAACAGATGAAGAAAGATTACTTCATTCATAGGGTCATGACTCTGTAGAATTCACTACCCCAGAGTGTGGTGGATGTGGGACTTCGAGTAAATTTAAGGAAGAATTGGACGGATTTTTACTTACTAAGAGTTATGGCAAATGGGCAGGTAAGTGCAGTTGAAGCCAAGATGAGATCAGGCATGATCATATTGAATGGCAGAGCAGGTTCGGAGCGGAATTGCCGACTCCTGCTCCTAGTTTTTATGATTAAGATTCTTTTGACCTTTCAGTTGTGGACTCGCCTACTTTGGGGGCATTCAAATGGTCGGTGGATAGGCATATGGATGATATTGGAATAGTTTAGGTTAGAGGGTCCACTGGCCGGCGCAACATCGAGGGCCGAAGGGCCTGTACTGCACTGTAATGTTCTATGTTTTACGGATGCAAGTGAGGATGCAAATGGAGACTTAAAACTGTAATGGGACTTGTGTACCAGCCTCTCTAGCACTTCTGAAGTGAAGGAATTTAATAATTCAGAAATTAAATAGGCTTGCAGTAAAAGTAGAAATTTTTTAACGTGGGATTTTAAATTTCATAGATTTGGAAGAGCAAAGTATCTCAAGTTAGAAACATTAGGAAGTCGAGTATATTTAAGTTAGGTTTTTTAGAACCCTTACTCTGCTTTGTGGCAAGCTGGAAAAGTGATAATATTAGACATATCAGAGTACAGAAAGAACAGTGCAGAAACGTGTCAGCCCATGAAGCTTGCGCTGACATGATGCATTTCTAAGCTAAAGACTTTTTGCTACTACATGGTCTGTATCCCTCTATTCCCTGCCTATTCGTGTATCTGTCAAGTGCCTCTTAAACATTGTTCTTGTATCTGCTTCTGTCATCTTTTCTGGCAGCACATTCCAGACACTTACCACCCTCTGTTTAAATATATTTGTGTCTCACATCTTTAAACTTCCCTTTTTTAACATTAAACCTATGTCTTTCTAGTCTGGGAAGTAGACTATTCATGTCTTTCATAATTTTCTAAACTTGTCGCTCCTCTGCCTCCAGCATTGAGCTGAAAACGAGCCAAGTTTGTCCAATCTGTCCTCAGACCTCATACTCTCCAAACCAGGCAATATCCTGGTAAACCTTTTCTGTACCTGCTCCAAAGCCTCCACATCTGGTAGTGTGCTGAACGAAACTGTATGCGGTATTTCAAATGTGCTGTAACTAAAGTTTTAAACAGCTGCAACGTGACTTGCCAATTTGTATACTTTATGCTCTGACTGCTGAAGGCAAGCATGTCATAGGCCTTTTTGACCACATGATCTACTTGTCTCGCCACTTTCAAGTAACTATAGACCTGCACACCTAGATCTCTCTCATATTAGTGTTCCTAAGGGTACTTCCATTTACTGTATACTTCCCTCCTTCATTAGATCTTCCAAAATGCATTACGTCGTACACTAGTACTCTTGAGCTCTTATCAGATTTAAAATCAGAAGTAATTATTCTTTAAAAAATTGAGCTAAAAGATTATTATTATGCTGATGAGGTGTGCTCAGATTTTTAAACTATTTACAAATCACACATGCGCTTCAATTAATTGTTATTTCTAGAATTTTGTAATGAAAGAAATGGTCTAAAATATTTTTAATGCAGTTTTGTAATCACTTATGGTTCCAAATTTTAGATTATACAATGTAATGTTTTTAACTTTACCCTGTTTTTGATTAGGTCTGTAAAGCTTTTGAATCTTCCACCCAACCTCCGCCCACTCAAGATAAAAAATGCACTGAGCCAAAATGTGACATCCAAGAGCCCTTTTATTTATTCACCAATTATTGCACATCACCGTGGTGAAGAAAGAAGCAAAAAAATAGGTGAGGGCACGTGGCTTTATGGTAAACTGGTATCTGCATTGTTTTTCACTGCAAGCTATATTTAAGCTGATTCTTAATAGAAAACCAAGCTTTTCTAAAATTATACCCATTATGGATTGGGGTAGGGCAGTTGTGGAAGTAGAAACACTGCGTAGACTGCAGTGGTTCAAGAAGACAGTTCACCCTCACCTTGAGGATATTAGGAGTGGATAATAAGTGCTGGTCTTGTCAGCGAAGCCATATCCTATGAATGCATTAAAAAAAAGTTGTAGGAACGTTTAATTGAGGGGATTATTAATTGTACCAATGACAATGAAGCTTCAGGAGGTAAATGAAAAGCGTAATATGGTGAATGCTGGAAATCTGAAATAAAAACAGAAAATGCAGGAAGAACTTGGGTCTAGAAGCATCCATGGGGAGAGAAATTGAGTCCAATATAATTCTTCAACAGCATAAAACCCATCACATTTCTAGTTCTCTCCAGTTTCAAAGAAATACTAGACTTGAAATTTTCTTTCTACAGATGCTGACAGATCTGAGTTTTCCAGCATTTTCTGTTCTTTCTTCAAAAGTTATTGGACTTGGAACTTACCATTTTTTTCGGATTATTCAGTATAAATTTGTTGTATTTAAGTATGCAATATTTAAACATGAAGATCATGTATGTTGCTGACTGGCAAGTTTACCTTCACTTTGTTAACTTCATGACCAATTCTGACATTGCTTGATGTACATTGAAGTGCTGCTGGGCTTTAATTCTGGCTCAATTGCTAGATGTATCAGAGTAATTCAGTAATGATTGCTGTGGTGCTCCAGTGTGTAAGAATGTTCTACTTTTCAAATTAGTATCTTCCTGTGGTGATGTAATTGAGATTAGAAACTAAATGTTTTGAGTAAGGTAAGAGCATATGTTTTGCCATTGCTTTGCTTGACAGTATATGGCACTATCTCTCTATTTTAAATTTACGAGTGAATTATCGTTGTGATAATTTTTGTATGCAATTTAACAGTATGATACATAATGAACCATCATTATTGCCTAAAATTTTAAGTAGGACATCATGAATTACTGCAATGCAACAGGTGGTGGACAGGTAAATAATGTCAGTCCATTAAGATAATTAATAATTGAATTTGTGAAATAGATAGCAGATGAAAGCATGGCACAAGGTATAAATTGCATTATTGTCCTGTGCATATTTTTAGTGATTAACAAGTTTTCTTGGTACAGATAATTAGTATGAATCCAAAAGATATTTTGAGCAGCTGCATTGCAGTCACGGCAGTTAAAGGGCACACTGAGGGTGGAGCTGACTGTTCCATGGGAAACGAAGTATGCGAGAAATCCTTTGTAGTGAGCATAATTGGTGGCTGAGTATAGAGATGTTGAAGGACAGAAATATGATGAGCATGTACTGGAAATGAAAGGTTGAAATGGAAGCAATTTTTTCATTTTTACCTTGGTACTAATCTACATTATTTTGAAACATACTTTCAGATTTTCCTTTAGTCACCTTTGCTATAATGGGGAGAATAATTGAGTTGAAAGAGAATTTGGAGCATATGTAGTGATACTGGAAAATATAAAAGCAGCAGGGTAAAGTAATTGGTCTCAACAGTTTCACACAGTCAGACAAATCCATAGTGCCCTTTTGTAGTTACTGCGTATATCATATATTGTACCAAGCATGTTTGTTCAATAAGGTGAAGATTAGAATGTATATTGAGTGACTTATATAGGACAACATTCTACTTCAAAGAATATCAGCATCCAGCCACAGAAGTGTAACCAAATGGAAATTGGGGTATGATTATTTTAAAAACCAATTAAAAAAATGAAAATTCAAAATTATCTTCCAGTAATAGAGAACCAGGTATGTTGAATGTTGTGAAAGAACACAAGGTCAAATTTGAACATAAAGTGCTTCAGTATACCGAATCAGGACTCCTCCTTTGTTGTAACATCATTTAGTATTTCTACCTCAGCTGTACGTTCAGTTTTAAAAAAAAAGCAATAGAAAAATGGATAGACCTGAAAGGATAATTTTCTTTAATACTGGCTTGTACAGTGCTAAAAACAGCACAAGGACATAATTACTGTGCTAATTTCAATCATGTGTAAGTATTGGCTTCCTTCACTGGCTGTTAAATTCCCTGAGGGATGTTTAGTTGTATTTTTGAATAACATTGAGTCTAATGGTTTTTACAAATTAGCCAGGTAGTTGCCTTGACACAAGTGTGCCAGTTCAATATTGATTTGACCTTGTGTTCTATCATTATGGTTGCTTCCTGATTACTCTTTTTGTCTACTTTTGATGTTGAATGCTACTCAACATCAACAGTGATATTTTTCCTGCATTGGAGGAGAATGAAAAGGATCAGTGCTACAACTGATGAATTCACTCATCAAAAGGTTAGTTATATACCTTCTCTTAGACCTAGAACAAAGGAGACTTTAACCAGGCTTCTTTCAATAAAATCCGAATGATTGATTTGCTACACAACAAAACTTTTTTTAAAACAAGTTGCAAGCATGGTACGTGCAATTGTACACTGGAAGTACAACCATCTATTTTTTTTTAAAGATACCCCAGCATACGTGTACGTGTACACACACAAATAAAGGACAAACTATTGGGTACCTGCAAAAGAAAGACCTTATAAAATAAAGGATAAATTTAACAAGGTTTCATTGCTGTTGGTATGGGATTTCCTTGTGCTGGACCCATTGATGTGTGAAGGCTCTCACCAACTGAGCACAATGTGGAGGAGAATATGGAGTTGGTTTAATTCTTATCTCAGCTTTTCAGGTTTCCAAATGCAGACAAGTTATACACTGATGAGGATTCTCTGGCAAAAGATTGATGAGCATGCATTTGATTTCTGCTGAGAGTTAAGTACACCTACTTTCCTCAGCTCTTCCCTAAAATACACTGATTTCATAAGAACATAAGAAATAGGAGCAGGAGTAGGCCATCTCGCCCCTCTAGCCTGCTCTGCCATTCAATAAGATCATGGCTGATCTGAAGTGGATCAGTCCCACTTTCTCCCCATAATCCTTAATTCCCTTATTGATCAGAAATCTATCTACCCATGACCTAAATATATTCAACGAGGTAGCCTCCACTTCAATGGGCAGAGAATTCCAGAGATTCACCAACCTTTGAGTGAAGAAGTTCCTCTGCAACTGCATTCTAAACTGCCCTCCCCTTAATTTGAGGCTGTGCCCTCTAGTTCTGTTTTCCTTTCTATGTGGGAAGAATCTCTCTACTGTATCCTATCTGGCCCCTTCGTTACCTTGTAAGTCTCTAAGATGCCCCCTCAGCCTTCTAGACTGTAATGAGTACAGGCCCAGTCTGTTCAATCTCTCTTCATAAGCTAACCTCCTCATCTCCAGTATCAGCCTGGTGAGCCTTCTCTGTACTCTGCCCAAGGCCAATATATCCTTTCACAAATAAGGGGACCAAAACTGTACACAGTATTCCAGTTGCAGCCTCACCAGTGCCCTGTACAGTTACAGCAAGACCTCCCTGCTTTTATATTCTATCCCCCTCACGATAAAGGACAACATTTCATTCGCTGCCTTGATCACCTGCTGCACTGCAGACTGAATCTTTGCAATTCGTGCACAAGGACTCCCAGGTCCTTCTGCATTATAGCATGCTGCAGCTTTTCATCCTTTAAATAATAATCCCTCCTACTATCATTTCTACCAAAGTCGATAACCTCACATTTGCTAACGTTATACTCCATCTGCCAGGTCCTTGCCCAATCAGCCTATCTCTCTGCAGACTTTCTGTACCCTCCACGCAATTCACTTTTCTATTCAACTTGTCATCAGCAAATTTTGTTACCCTACACTTAACCCCCTCCAGATCATCTGTGTAAATAGTAAACAGTTGAGGCCCCAGCAACGATCCCTGTGGCACTCCACTCGTCACCAACTGCCAACCAGAAAAGCACCCATTGATTCCAACTCTCTGCTTCCTTTTAGATAACCAATCCTCGCTAACACTTTACCTCCAACTCCGTGTACCCTAACCTTCTGCAGCAATCTTTTGTGAGGCATCTTATTGAATGCCTTCTGGAAATCTAAAAACACCACATCCACCAGTTCCCCTCTGTCTACCGCACTAGTCACATCTTCATTGAAATCCAATAAATTCATTATAATGACTTCACCTTCACAAATCCGTGTTGCGTCTGCTTGATCAAACCGTTCTTTTCGAAGTGTCTGGCTATTTCTTCTTTGATGGATTCTAGCATTTTTCCAACTACAGCCGTTAAGCTAACCGGCCTATAATTCCCTGCTTTTGTCCACTACCTTTTTTAAACAGCAGCATAACATTAGCTGTTTTCCAATCCTCTGACACTTCCCCAGAGTAAAGTTTTACAACACCAATTTTAAATCCAACCAATTTATTTGCTAGTAAATTTGCGAGCTTTCGACTCTATGGTCTTCGTCAGGCAAATGCAGAGTTCTGGTCTGCAATAGCACTCATATCAACACAGACAGTCACAGATTGCTGATTAGAATGCGAATCCTTACATCTAACCTGCTATTCAAGTGTTAAAGTGGCTAACAATGTGTGTGAAGGGAATCCTGAGCATTGGTTAGAGAATTGTGTATTTTCTCCAGACAGCACAGTAAGTGAGGTTTTTTGCTAACCCAGGCAAGTTACGGGGGTTACAGATAGTGTGTCATGAAGCCAAGATCCCTGTTAAGACCGTCCTCATGTGTGCGGAACTTGGCTATCAGTCTCTGCTCAGCGACTCTGCGCTGTCGTGTGTCACGAAGGCCCCCTTGAAGAACATTTACCCGCAGGTCGGAGGCCGAATGCCCATGACTGCTGAAGTGTTCGCCCACAGGAAGGGAACTGTTTTGCCTGGTGATTGTTGAGTGATGCTCATTCATCCGCTGTCGTAGTGTCTGCATGGTCTCCCCAATGTACCATGCTTCGGGACATCCTTTCTTGCAACGTATTAGGTAGACAACGTTGGCCGAGTTGCAAGAGTATGTACCGTGTACCTGGTGAATGGTATCCTCACGTTTGATGATGTCGTCCATGTCTATGATCTGGCATGTCTTGCAGAGGTTGCTGTGGCAGGGTTGTGTGGTATTGTGGTCACTGTTCTCCTGAAGGTTGGGTAGTTTGCTGCGAACAATGATCTGTTTGAGGTTGTGCGGTTGTCTGAAAGCAAGAAGTGGGGGAGTGGGGATGGCCCTAGCGAGATGTTCATCGTCATCAATGATATGTTGAAGACTCCAGAGAAGATGTCGTAGCTTCTCCGCTCCGGGGAAGTACTGGACAACAAAGGGTACTCTGTCCACCGTGTCCCGTGTTCGTCTTCTGAGGAGGTCAGTGCAGTTTATCGTTGTGGCACGTTGGAACTGTCGATCGATGAGTCGAGCGCCATATCCTGTTCTCACGAGGGCATCCTTCAGCGTCTGGAGGTGTCTGTCACGATCCTCCTCATCTGAGCAAATTCTGTGTATACGGAGGGCTTGTCCATAGGGAATGGTTTCTTTAACGTGTCTAGGGTGGAAGCTGGAGAAGTGGAGCATTGTGAGGTTGTCTGTCGGTTTGCGGTACAGTGAGGTGCTGAGGTGACCGTCCTTGATGGAGATGCGTGTGTCCAAGAATGCAACTGATTCTGGAGAATAGTCCATGGTGAGTCTGATGGTGGGATGGAACTTGTTGATATCATCATACAGTTGTTTCAATGATTGTTCACCATGAGTCCAAAGGAAAAAGATGTCATCAATGTATCTAGTATATAACCTTGGTTGAATATGTCGTGTGGTGAAGAAGTCTGGTTCGAACCTGTGCATGAAGATGTTGGCATACTGAGGTGCAAATTTGGTCCCCAAGGCTGTTCCAAGTGTCTGGATGAAAAGCTGATTGTTGAAGGTGAAGACATTGTGGTCCAAGATGAAGCAGATGAGTTGTAAAATTGCATCCGGAAACTGGCAGTTGGCATTGAGTACTGAGGCAGTTGCAGCAATACCATCGTCGTGGGGGATGTTGGTGTAGAGCACCGAGACATCCACTGTGACAAGGAGTGTCTCTGGTTCAACTGCTCCATGTGTGCTGAGTTTCTGTAGGAAGTCCGTAATGTCAAGACAAAAGCTGGGGGTTCTTTGTACAATGGGTTTCAGGATGCTTTCGATATAGCCGGAGAGGTTCTCACACAGGGTCCCGTTGCCTGATACGATGGGATCTGCTAGTAACTGTCTGTAGCGTTTCACATAGTTTAGTTGTCAGTACACTTCTTCACAGTAGTCCGTTCTGTTCAGTATGACACTGGCACCTCCTTTGTCTGCTGGTTTGATGACAAAGTTGCGGTTGGTCTTGAGAGCACGGATGGCCTTGCGTTGTGCTTGGGTGATGTTTGGGACCGTCTTGTAAGTGCGGTTGATGAATCTGGTGTTCACGCACCTCCTGATGGCTTGGGCATACATGTCCAGTCGGGGTCAGCGGCCTTCCGGAGGAGTCCAATTGGATTCATTCCTCTTCGGTTGCTGCACTGCGGATCCCTCTGTCAGCTGTTCTGGTTCATTAGCTGTCTCATTGAGTCCGCTATTGGCCTCTTGAGGTTTGTGGAAGAACTCACGCAGCCTCATTCGCCTGATGAATTCCTCTGTCTGCTGCAAGACTGATGGTGTCCATTTTGGTGGTGGGACAGAAATTGAGCCCTCGGCTGAGAACTTCGATTTCCTGTGATTGAAGTGTGTAGTCTGACAGGTTAACAATGGACCTCCCTGCGGTAGTGTTGTTTTCTACTGTGATGCCAAGGGAGGCTTGGTTGTTGCTGGTGGCGATGCCGAGTTTTTCAAGTTTCCTGTTCTTGGTGTGCATGTACACCCAAGCACAAAGCAAGGCCATCTGTGCTCAAGACCAACTGCAACTTTGTCATCAAACCAGCAGACAAAGGAGGTGCCAGTGTCATACTGAACAGAACGGACTACTGTGAAGAAGTGTACTGACAACTAAACTATGTGAAACGCTACAGACAGTTACTAGCAGATCCGACCAAAGAACACACTCGTCAACTCAACACTCTGATCAAAACCTTTGATCCAGATCTTCAGAACACCCTCCGGGCTCTCATTCCACGTACTCCCCGCATTGGAGATCTCTACTGCCTCCCAAAGATACACAAGGCAAATGTACCCGGCCGTCCCATCGTATCAGGCAACGGGACCCTGTGTGAGAACCTCTCCGGCTATATCGAAAGCATCCTGAAACCCATTGTACAAAGAACCCCCAGCTTTTGTCTTGACATTACGGACTTCCTACAGAAACTCAGCACACATGGAGCAGTTGAACCAGAGACACTCCTTGTCACAGTGGATGTCTCGGTGCTCTACACCAACATCCCCCACGACGATGGTATTGCTTCAACTGCCTCAGTACTCAATGCCAACTGCCAGTTTCCGGATGCAATTTTACAACTCATCTGCTTCATCTTGGACCACAATGTCTTCACCTTCAACAATCAGCTTTTCATCCAGACACTTGGAACAGCCTTGGGGACCAAATTTGCACCTCAGTATGCCAACATCTTCATGCACAGGTTCGAACTAGACTTCTTCACCACACGACATCTTCAACCAAGGTTATATACTAGATACATTGATGACATCTTTTTCCTTTGGACTCATGGTGAACAATCATTGAAACAACTGTATGATGATATCAACAAGTTCCATCCCACCATCAGACTCCCCATGGACTATTCTCCAGAATCAGTTGCATTCTTGGACACACGCATCTCCATCAAGGACGGTCACCTCAGCACCTCACTGTACCGCAAACCGACAGACAACCTCACAATGCTCCACTTCTCCAGCTTCCACCCTAGACACGTTAAAGAAGCCATTCCCTATGGACAAGCCCTCCGCATACACAGAATTTGCTCAGATGAGGAGGATCGTGACAGACACCTCCAGACGCTGAAGGATGCACTCGTGAGAACAGGATATGGCGCTCGACTCATCGATCGACAGTTCCAACATGCCACAACGATAAACCGCACTGATCTCCTCAGAAGACGAACACGGGACACGGTGGACAGAGTACCCTTTGTTGTCCAGTACTTCCCCGGAGCGGAGAAGCTACGCCATCTTCTCCGGAGTCTTCAACATGTCATTGATGACGATGAACATCTCGCTAGGGCCATCCCCACCCCCCCACTTCTTGCTTTCAGACAACTGCACAACCTCAAACAGATCATTGTTCGCAGCAAACTACCCTACCTTCAGGAGAACAGTGACCACAATACCACACAACCCTGCCACAGCAACCTCTGCAAGACAATGCCAGATCATAGACATGGACGACATCATCAAACGTGAGGATACCATTCACCAAGTACACGGTACATACTCTTGCAACTCGGCCAACGTTGTCTACCTAATACGTTGCAAGAAAGGATGTCCTGAAGCATGGTATATTGGGGAGACCATGCAGACACTACGACAGCGGATGAATGAGCATCGCTCAGCAATCACCAGGCAAAACAGTTCCTTTCCTGTGGGCGAACACTTCAGCAGTCATGGGCATTCGGCCTCCGACCTGCGGGTAAATGTTCTTCAAGGGGGCTTTCGTGATACACGACAGCGCAGAGTCGCTGAGCAGAGACTGATAGCCAAGCTCCGCACACATGAGGAAGGTCTTAACAGGGATCTTGGCTTCATGACACACTATCTGTAACCCCCGTAACTTGCCTGGGTTAGCAAAAAACCTCACTTACTGTGCTGTCTGGAGAAAATACACAATTCTCTAACCAATGCTCAAGATTCCCTTCACACACATTGTTAGCCACTTTAACACTTGAATAGCAGGTTAGATGTAAGGATTCACATTCTAATCAACAATCTGTGACTGTCTGTGTTGATATGAGTGCTATTGCAGACCAGAACACTGCATTTGCCTGACGAAGACCATAGAGTCGAAAGCTCGCAAATTTACTAGCAAATAAGTTGGTTGGATTTAAAATTGGTGTTGTAAAACTTTACTGAGTTTACCCCAGTCCAACGCCGGCATCTCTACATCATGACTTCCCCAGAGTTCAGTGAATTTTGATAAATAATTACTAAGGCATCTGCTATTACTTCTGCCATTTCTTTCAGAACTCTGGGATCCATTCCGTCCAGTCCTATGAACTTGTCTACCTTCAATTCCATTAGTCTATTAAGCATTACCTCTCTAGTGACAGTAATTGTATTAAGTACCTCATCTCCTATCTTTAATATTCCGTAAGCTATTTGTGTCCTCCTCTGTGAAGACCGATACAAAAAACTTATTAAAGTCTAAGCCATTTCCTCGTTACCCACAGCTAAATCCCACCCTCTTGTCCTCCAAGGGTCCAATATTCACTCTAGCCAGTTTCCTCCTCTTTATATATTTGTAAAAACTTTTACTATCATTTTTTTATATTTGGAGCTAGTCTAGCTACATACTCTACCTTTGCTTTCTTTATTGCTTTTTTAGTCATTCTTTGTTTTTTAAAATCTTTTCCAATCTTCTAATTCCCCATTATTTTTAGCTGCTCTGTACGCATCGGCTTTTAATAGTCTCCTTTATTTCCTGCAATAACCACGGCTGGTCATCCCTTTTCTTAAAGTCTTCCTTTACCATTGGAATATATTTCTGCTGAGTACTGAAAAAGATCCTCAGTACTGTTCCTCAGCTATCCTACCAACCAATCTGCATCCCCAATCTACATTCACTTATTCTGCTCTCATCTTATCATACTCCCCTCTGTTCAAACAGATGGTCAAAAACTTGGTCCTGAAGTTTAAGTTTGGCTTTGACATGTGAATTTCAGTAAATCACTTGCCTTTGCCAGTTTTTTCCTATCGTCTAAAGTAGTTGCAGTACAAATGTGCACACAACTTATTCCCCCTCAAGTACTGAGCTGATCAGGTGATTAGTTGGGGGAAAAAAACAGCCATGCTCCCAGGCCATGTGTGCTTATCAATCTGTTGCCAGAGAATCTTTATCAGTGTAGCTTGTGACCCTCTTAAAAAAAAAATCCAATTGTCCAAATAATACCAAGCCTTTCTGCATTTTAAAAGAAAATATAGTTTTGATTTTGAGTTGAGAGTTGACTCACTTGTCTTCAAAAATCAAATAAATGACCTGCTTTTGTAGCCATGGCATTTATGCAGCTGGTCCAGGTGAATTTTTATCTAATGATTGCCAAAATAATTTTTTTAATTCATGGAATGTGAAATGCTGGCTGTGCCTGCATTTACTGCCCATTCCAATTGCCCTTGTTTGGAGGGCATTTTAAGAGTCAACCAAATTGCTGTGGGTCTGATCACAAGTAGGTCATAACAAATAAAGGTGCCAGATTCCTTTTAGTTAACCAGATGGGTTTTTACAACCATCGACAATGGTTTCATGGTTTGACTTTTAACACCAAATTTTTTTTAAAAATATTCAAATTTCACTATCTGCCATGGTGTGATTTGTTCCTACAGCATTACCCTGGTCTCTGGATTATTAGCACTGGCCACTGTCTCCTGATAGCATTCTGGTGACAATAGTCAAGATTTTTGTTCAGAGGTAGCTGTGCTTGTAACCAAACTGTTCCAGTATAGCTGTAACGCTAGCATCTATATGGCGATGTAGAAACATTTCCAGGTTCATCCTATCCACAAAAAACAGGATAATTCCAGCACAGCTAACTATTGCCCTATTGATCATTGATAAAGTGATGGAAGGGATCCTTGTTAGTGTTACCAAGTGCAATTTACTTAACAATAACTTCACTGATGCTCAATTTGGGATCTGCCAGGGCTACCGAGCTCTTGACCTTATGACTTTGGTCCAAATGTGAACAAAAGACAGTGCCTCCCTTCACAGCAAGGTAGCATTCAGCATCAAGGGATCCAAGCCAATGGGAATTGGGGTGGGGAGCTGCCCACTGGCATCAAACCCAGCCCAAAGGAAGATGGTTGTGGTTGTTGGAGATTAATTATCTTAGTCTTTGGATATCAGAATGATGTCTGAAATCCAACCATCTTCAGCTGCTTCATCAATGACATCCCTTCCATCATAAGATCAGAAGTGGGATGTTTGCAGATGATTTCAGAAACATTTGTGATTCCTGAAGCAGTCTGTGCCCATATGCAATAAGATGTGGGCAGTGTTTAGGCTTGAGTTGAAAAGTGGCAAGCAACAATTGTGCCACACAGGTGCTGGAAAAGACCATTTTGAATAAGTGAAAATATAACCATTCATCATTCAATTCAATGGCATTCCTACTGCTGAACCCACACAATAAACAGTTTGGGGGTGGGGCTTGCCACTGACCAGTATCTTAACTGGATCAATTATGTAAATTCTGTGGTCACAGAACCGCAGGCTGGGAATTCTGTAGTAAATAACTCAGCCCTGATTCTCAAACTTTCCACTGTCTACAAGGATCAAGTTAGGAATGTGATGGAATACTCTCCACTCCTGGATGAGTGCAACTCCAGCAATACTCAAGAAGCTCAATACCACCCAGCACAAAGCAAATGAGCTTGAGTTGCACACCATTCACTGCCTTAAACATTCATTCCCTCCACCACTGGTGTATAGTGGCAGCAGTGTGTGCCATTCACAAGATATGGGAAATAAACTCGCCAGGACTCATTCGACAGCATCTCAGGAACATCAGAATATAGTAGATAGGAACAGGAGTAGGCCATTTTAGCCCCTCACACCTACTCCTCCACTGAGCTAGATCATGACCAATCTTCCATTTCACTGTTTGATCCCCTTAGATTTCTGGATATTAAAGAAATCTATCAGTCCTGTTTTAAATGTACCCAATATCCTAGCTTCAATCCGCTGGAGTAGAGAATTCAAAGATCCACCACCTTCAAAGATGAGCTTCACCTCATCTAATTGTGGGCGGCATGGTAGCGCAGTGGTTAGCACTAGCACTCGCGAATTTTCACCGATCCCATTGACCTCAGTTTAACTTGAACTCAGCACTTTACCTGTTAAACACTCTCTTCACAGCTGCAGGATCATGGGTTCGATTCCTGGCTTGGATCACTGCCTGTATGGAGTTTGCATGTTCTCCTTGTGTATGCGTGGATTTTCTCTGGGTGCTCTGGTTTCCTCCCACAGTCCAAAGATGTGTTAGGTTGATTTTGCCTTTTGATTTCAGCTATTGTTTGTTTGAACCAAAACTTTGAAAGCTGGAACTGAGTGGTTCTAACATCACCCAAACAGTATGGATGAGCAGATTATTGTTGACTAAGTGTTGCTTGAAATTATGCCTTGCATCTTGTAGCTGTATCTTAAGAATATTGTACGTAGTAGAGCGTTAGCCAGAATTGCTTTTTGGATGTGAATAGTGAATACCAAATGTCAGTGAAGCTGAACTGGAACAATTTAACTCTGGGTGTGACTAATGTTGAAATATGTGCTGCTGTATTATAATTGGGATATAACTGAGATGCTATTTCTTGATGTGTGGAGTGAATCAGTTTGCCTATAGAGTCATTTCTGATGGTTGCAACTTCAGGAAGCCAAGACCACAAGATATAGGAGCAGAATTAGGCCATTTGGCCCATTGAATCTGCTCTGCCATTCAATTATAGCTGATATGATTCTCATTCCCATTCTCCTGTCTTCTCCCCCTCATCCTTGATCTCCCTATTGATTTTAAAAACCTATCTATCTCTGTCTTAAAGACACTGTGACCTGGCTCCCACAGTCCTCTGTGGCAATGAGTTTCACCCTCTGCCTGAAGAAAATCTTCCTCATCTCAGTTTTAAAGGAGCATCCCTTCACTCTGACATTATTCCCTCAGTTCTAGTCTCTCCCACTAGTGGAAACATTCTTTCTACATCTGTGCTATCTAGGCCTCTGGTCCAAGGAGGATCACTCAGTCCAAACTTCTGGTTGAGGATGGTTATAAATAGTTCTAGTTTGTCTTTTGCGTTTACATGTTGAGCAAGGTGCTTTTCATGGACCTTCTGCTCTGTTAGTTGCTTAAATGACGATATGACTTGGTGTAACAGTTGTAATGATTTGACCTGATCTGCTAATTGTGTGGTAAGTTTACTTCATCAAAAACATGCTTCTTTCTCTGTTTAACGTGCATGTAGTCCAGTGTTGTTTCTTCATTTAGGTATTGTCTCATTTTCAAGAGCTTTATTTGTTCCTCAGGCAACTGATTTGAAGGTGCTGGAAGGGTGAATAACCATGAGGTTTGCAGTTGTGGTGGTATACTATTCTGCCACTGGAGATGATTGACAACATCTCACGTATGTTTAGATTTCACATGTGAGCTGTTAATTTATTAGGGTGGTGCTGGGGCCACATGATAGGAGGAGGGCATCATCCATGTGCAGATTTGACATAGACTCCATGTGGTTTGTGCAGTGATCATTTTCATCCATCCTCTCGTGGACAGGTATAATTACTAATAGTGAGATTAAATAGACCACTTCCCTGGTGTTTGTTCTTTGGTCACCAAGGCCAGAGAACAAATTGTTCTCAGCTTCAGCACTTCAGAGGCATTTTTGCTACATATCTGCTTCATCACCTGATATCGCCTGTCTTCACTTCTGTCTCAGCTGATCTGCTGAAACTGTTACTTGTGCCATTACTTGTAGACTTGACCATTTATATGCTCACCCATTAATCTTTCACTCTCAAACCTGAGCTCATCCAAATTCTGTATGTATCTTAAAATGCACTGAATCCCAATTGCCTCTCATCCCTGAAATAGCTGATCTATATTGACTGACTATCAATCTGGCAGTGCCTTCATTTTAATGCTTCCATCATTTCAAATCTCTCCCTGTCTCTGAAGGCTTCAGTAAGAATTTAGCAACACCAATTTATAATCCAACCGATTTATTTGATAGTAAAAAAAGCGAGCTTTCGACTCCTGTGTCGTCTTCAGGCAAATGCAGTGCTGAAGGCTTCTCCAGCCCTTTAACTCTGAGATTGCTTTGCTCCTCTGCTTTTGATCCTTTGTGTATCCTTGATTAGCACTGTCTCTTCAGCTGCCTGGATGCAAAGCTCAAATTTTCTCCCTTTGCCTTTTCTCTTGAGATGTTCTTCAAAATCTACTACTTTAACCAAGCTTTTGGCCTCATGACCTTCTACCACCTTATGTAGCTCAATATTTTAGTAATGCTGTTATGAAGTGAGTTAGGAAATTTTATTGCATAAATGACAGGATGTAAATGCTGTTGCTGCTTCTCCCTTCATCCAGCATGATCCATGATGACCATATCATTAATTACATTGTTTATTTAATGATTACCTTGAGCTCAAGGGGTTAGGACAGTTCATGATGAGTTGCTTGAACTGGTTGTATAAAGTTCATGGGTTTGTATTAGACCATGATCTTAGTTCCATATGAATGCATAATATTTAGGAAGCAATTTTTTATGCAAATTATATTGGCGTCGTAGCAATGCATTTCCTTTATATAGGAAGGGAACAAAGAAAATTACAGGACAGGCCCTTTGGCTCTTCAAGCCTGCACCAACTAAAACCACCTACCCTTCTGGTGACCATATCCCTCTATTCCCATCCTATTCATGTATTTGTCCAGATGCCCCTTAAAAGTTACAAAACTTAATGTTCATAAGAACACTCCCATACTTTTTTATTTGCCCGTTGTGCTTCAATTTATTCTTTCTAGAATCGGCATTTAATTTGTAACATGTGATTTTTAAGAAAATATGGTTTGCTCTTTAGCCTGTACTGGCTATTGTTTCATTCATTGACTATTTAGGGATAAGGTGAGACAGTTGGAATGGTGCATGTCTTCAAAAAAAATCTTTACAAGTTTTTTAAAATTTATTTTTCTCATGTAATGAACCAATCATAATCAAAAAATAAAATGCAATCCATTTAATTTTGGATGCTACAAATTGTAGAGAGCTCGTTTAGGATTGAATTTGACAATTAAAACAAAAACAAAAGTACAGCACAGGAACAGGCTCTTCGATCCTCCAAGCCTGTGGCGATATTGATGCCCCAATTAAACTTAAAACATTTTGCCCTTACTTAGATCATATCCCTCCATTCCCTCCCTATACTAGTACCCATCCAGATGCCTCTTAAGTTTTGCTAATGTGCCTGCTTCTACTACCTCCTTTTGGAAGTGCATCCCAGGCACTGTTTACTCCTGAGCATGAAATGTCCTTGCACATCTCTTCTAAACTTTTCCCCTCTCCCCTTGAATCCATGCCCCCTTGTAATTGACACTTGCACCCTGGGAAAAAGCCTCTGACTACTCATCCTGTCTACGCCTGTATCAATTTTGTACACCTCTATTAGGTCTCCCCTCAGCTTCTGTTTTTCCAATGAAAACATTGAAGAAACTAGGAATGTCTCCTCATAGCCAACATCCTGATGAACCTTCTTTGCACTCTCTCCTAAGCTTCAAATCCTTTTGGTAGTATGGTGATCAGTACTGCATGCAATACTCCAGTGCAGTCTAAAAAGGTTTCATATGGCTGCAACATGATTTCCCAACTCTTGTCTTCTGTCTCTTTAACTTTACTAATATTGATTGGAATAGCTATAGCTCTAGCTCGTTAGAGGGGTCAGTTTTCGTACAAAGTGTGCAGGAAGGTTTTTTGACTCAGTATGTAGATAGCCTCACCTCTAGTTGGCCTATGTTGGATTTGGTGCTGGGCAATGAGCCAGACCAGGTTGTTAGGCTTGGAAGTTAGTGAACATTTTGGTGATAGTGACCACAATTCAGTTACGTTCATCTTAGTGATGGATAGGGATAGGCATGAAGCTGGGGGCAGTAGTTATAGCTGGGGGAAGGGTAATTATGAGGCCATCAGGAGAGAATTAGGGTGCATAGATTGGACTAGGAAACTACAGGGACTGGGAGCATCTGGAATGTGGAGCTTATTCAAGGAGCAGCTGCTGCGAGTCCTTGATAAGTATGTCCCTGTCAGGCAAGGAGGAAATGGTCGAGTAAGGGAACCTTGGTGTACGAAAAAAGTTGATTCGCTGGTTAAAAGGAAAAAGGAGGCTTATGTCAGGATGAGGCTTGAAGGCTCAGTTAGTGCAATGGATAGCTATAGATTAGCCAGGAGGGAGCTAAAGAGTGAATTGAGGAGAGCTAAGAGAGGACACGAGAAGACTTTGGCTGATAGGATTAAGGAGAATCCTAAAGCTTTCTTTAGATATGTTAAGAATAGAAGATTGGTTAGGACAAGATTAGGGCCAGTCATAGACAGCAGTGGGAAGTTGTGCGTGGAGCCTGAAGAGATTGAAGAGGCACTGAATAAATATTTCTCTTCGGTATTCACGCAGGGTGATGTAAATGTAGTTATGGAGAACACTGAGGTACAGGGTAGCAAACTGGAAAGTATTGAAGTAGATAGGGAGGATGTGCTAGATATTCTCGAGGGTTTGAAGTTGGATAAGTCCCCTGGGCCGGACGGGATTTACCCTAGGATTCTCTGGGAGGCAAGAGAGGAGATTGCAGAGCCTCTGGCTCTGATCTTCAGGTCGTCGTTGGTTACGGGTGTGGTTCCGGAGGACTGGAGGATAGCGAATGTGGTCCCGTTGTTCAAGAAGGGGAAGAGAGACCTTCCAGGGAATTATAGGCCAGTGAGTCTTACTTCTGTTGTGGGCAAAGTATTGGAGAGAATAATTAGGGATAGGATTTATACTTATTTAGAGAGAAATGAATTGATTGGGGATAGTCAGCATGGTTTTGTGAAGGGTAGGTCGTGCCTTACTAACCTTATTGAGTTTTTTGAAAAAGTGACCAAAGAGGTGGATGGGGGTAAGGCGGTTGATGTGGTATATATGGACTTTAGTAAGGCGTTTGATAAGGTGGCCCATGGAAGACTTCTGCAGAAAATGCAGATGTATGGGATAGAGGGTGATTTAGCTAATTGGGTTAGGAATTGGCTAGCAGATAGAAGACAGAGGGTGGTGGTTGATGGGAGATATTCATCGTGGAGTTCGGTGACAAGTGGTGTACCTCAGGGGTCTGTTTTGGGGCCCTTGCTGTTTGTAATTTTTATAAATGATCTGGATGAGGGTATTGAAGGATGGATTAGTAAATTTGCAGATGACACTAAAGTCGGTGGAGTGGTAGATAGTGAAGAGGGGTGTTATAGTTTGCAGAGGGACTTGGACAAGTTGCAGAGCTGGGCCGAGAGGTGGCAAATGGAGTTTAATGTGGAAAAGTGTGAGGTAATTCACTTTGGCAGGAATAACAAATGTGTAGAGTATAGGGCTAATGGTAGGACTCTTAATAGTGTTGAAGAACAGAGGGATCTTGGTGTATATGTGCATAGATCCCTGAAAGTTGGCAGTCAAGTCGATAAGGTTGTTAAGAAGGCATATGGCGTCTTAGCTTTTATTGGTAGGGGGATTGAATTTCGGAGCCGCAACGTCATGTTGCAACTGTACAAAACTCTAGTGCGGCCGCACTTGGAGTATTGTGTGCAGTTCTGGTCCCCGCATTATAAGAAAGATGTGGAGGCATTGGAGAGGGTACAGAGGAGGTTTACCAGGATGTTGCCTGGTATGGAGGGCAGGTCTTATGAAGAGAGGCTGAGGGATTTGAGGTTGTTTTCGTTAGAAAGGAGGCGGCTAAGAGGGGACCTAATCGAAACATATAAGATGATTAGAGGTTTAGATAGGGTGGACAGTGATAGCCTTTTTCCTAGGATGGAGAAAGCTAGCACGAGGGGACACAGCTTTAAATTAAGGGTGATAGTTATAGGACGGATATCAGAGGTAGGTTCTTTACCCAAAGGGTGGTTCGGGAGTGGAATGCCCTGCCTGCAGCAGTTGTAGATGCGCCAAGTTTGGTGGCGTTTAAGAGGTTAGTTGATAAGTATATGGAAGAGAAGGGAATGGTTTAGTTTGGAGGGGCATTGCTTTTTATATTGGTCGGCGCAACATCGAAGGCCGAAGGGCCTGTTCTGTGCTGTTATGTTCTATGTCTCGGCCAATGAAGGCAAACATGCCATATATCTTAATCAACTTGGCTACCAATATTTCCGTTTTTAGGGAACTATGGGCCAAATCCCTCTATATGTTGCGTTCCGAATGGTTCTGCCATTTATAGCATAATTCACACTAAATTTGATCTTCCAAAATGCATCACCTCTCATTTGTCCAGATTAAACTCAATCTGCCATTTATGCCTAATACTCCAATCTATCTATATCCTGTTTATCATCTGACAATCCCTGTCACTATCAGCAATTCCACTAATTCGGCGCCATCTGCAAATTTACTAATCAGACCACCCACACTTGCCTCCAGATCATTTATGTACACTACAAACAACAGAGGCTCTATCACTGATCCCTGCAGAACACCACTAGTTATAGATCTCCATTCTCAAAAACATCCTTCCATTGCTAATCTGTTTTCTATAATCATTCAGTTAAACAGCTTCCAGAAATAAAAGGATACTTTTTTTTTGAATAGAATGTAAAGGGTGAACAAATTTTCCAAAAAAAACACAATTTCTGAAATTATTTATGTTGCAAATGGTTTATGGAACTACTATTCCATCCTGCTGGAACTAAGAAAACTCTGAAATGCTGCCTTTTGATGTGCATCAACCATCCATATCATGATGATGGACAATGATCAGGGTATATATCCTTTCTGGATTGAATATCCTCTATTGTTATAGAGGCTGATTCATGAGTGGCAGTCCCATCCACAGCTGACGCAGGTGTGTAGGGTTAATCTGAAGCTGACATTTTTTTCCTTCCATCTAGTTCTCTCTTCCTCTATCTGGTCATTTATCATATCCTCTGCTTTTTCCATGCCTTTTCTAATGCCTTGTCTTAATTTAATTGTTTGTCCATCATCATCGAAGAGGACCTCGACACCATTAGTCATTTTGAGGCTGGTTGCTATGTGTCTGAAGATGACAGATCAGACCAATTTGGGTATAGAATGTCCTGGCACATATCGGACACACTTGTGTAGACACTGTAGTTGTTGCACTAGTGGCTCTGGACTTGCGTGGTAGGTAGGGCGGTTTTGTGCTAGCATTTCCCTGGTGGTCATGTCTATGTCAAGCGACTTCTGGGAGACCTTGAGTGTATCTTTGAAATGTTTCTTCTGCCCTCAATGCAAGCACCTTCCAACAGTGTTTCCCAAAAAGGAGCTGCTTGGATATGCACTCGTCTGACATATGGATGATATGACCTGTCCAGTTGTTCTGTGCTCTTGTCAGCAGTGTGTGGACTAATGGTAGACTTGCTCTAGAGAGAATTTCAGTGTCTGATACTTTGTCTTGCCATCTGATGTGTAATATTCTGCAAAGACAAGTCACGTGGAAATGATTGAGCTGTCTTGCAGTCCTTTGATACACAGTCCATGTTTCAAAGGTTTGCAGAGTATAGTGAGTACCATGGCGCTGTAGAAGTTCATTTTTGTTGCTGGGCTGATTCCTCAACGTTCCCATACAGTGGAGCGCAGTCTACCGAAAGCAGAAACTCACCTTTGTTATTCTGCAGTTAACTTGTGAATCAAGTTAATCCCAATCACTGCTTGGGAGACGGTGCTGCTAAGATAAGTGAACTGGTCCACTGCCTGTAGTTTCTGCCCTCTGATTGTGATTGAGTTGTGTGGCTGGTGCATGATGTTGGTCTTTTTAATGTTGACAGTGAGTTCAAAGTTGTCACAAGCCATGGAAAATTGGTCCATACTGATTTGCATCTCTGGCTCTGAGCTGGTTTACAGGGCAGAATCGTTGGCAAAGAGGAAGTCATTCAGAACAGTCTCCTTCAGTTTGGTAATGGCTTGAAGTCTCCTCCGGTTGAAGAGCTTCTCTTTCACTCTGTACTTGAGGCTGATTCCAGCAAGGTTGTCCTGGAAGGCAATATTCAGCATAGTAGTAAACATCATGCTGAACAATGTGGGTGCGAGCACATAGTCCTGTTTGACACCATTGGTGACTAGGAATACCTCAGTATTCTCTGCCATCCAGTACTCTGGTCACCACGCCACCATGGAACTGGCGTACCATTTGAATGAATTTGGGAGAGCAGCTGAACGTTGACAAAATCCTCCATAGGCCTTGTTGGCTTAGTGTCGAAGGCTTTTGCAAGGTCAAAAAAGGTTGTGTAGAGCTCGCAATTCTGCTCCTGACACTTCTGAAGTTGGCGCGTAGTAAAAATCATGTCAATAGTCCTGTGACTCTGGTGGAAGCCACACTTCCAGTGACTCTGGAAGCAGGCCCAGCTCCAGATGAGTGACCAGACGATTTAGCAGGACTCGAGTGTTGCTCCTGTGATGGAGAGCAGTGAGATACCTTGATTGTTGCATACTTGCCAATTGCCGTTCTGAGAGGTGTACATTACAAGCATCTTTAAGTTCCTGAGGAATGAATCCCTGTTTTCAAAAGGACTGGAACAACTCGGTGAACTTATAAGTACAGGATCAGTGGGTATGGCATCCGCCCCTGGGGCTTTGCCACCGGATAGCTGGCTGACTTTGTGACTTCAGCTGCTACTGGTGGGTCATCCATGGTGCTGTTGGTATCAACCTGAGAAACCCTGTCTATTGCCTCATTAATACATGACAGTTGGTCGAGGATGGCTTCAAAGTGTTCAGCCCAACTCTGCAGGATCTGAGCCCTCTTTGTAATGAGAGTTGTACCATCTGTGCTCAGGAGGGGGGAGCTCCCAAGAAATTGAGGGCTTCATTAGAATCGTTTCAAGTTGTTTCTGTCAGCGTATCCCTGTATTTCATCTGCCTTGTCGTCCAGCCAGACATCCTGCATTTTACGCAGTTTATTCTGGACTGTCCTGTGATCACTGGTAAAAGCATTTTTCTTGGCAGCTGAAGATTGGACCTGTCAGCACGACCCATGAAGACGGTGCTTTTCAACAAGTAGGGCCTGTATCTCCTCGTCATTCTCATTGAACCAATCATTCTGCTTGCGGATGGCACACTCGAGTATCTTCAGTGTAAATATAGGGACAGCATCCTTGAAGTATTCCCATTCATCCTCAGTGCTGCCTGCGAGGTGTAGGTCAGCAATCTGATTTGAGCCTTCAGCCAGTGCTGAAGCTATGCTGAGGTTCTTTAGCTTGGCCACATTGATTCTTTTCATAACCTTTGCTTTCTTATGGTCACCTCTTGGGTCTGATGCGGAGCCTTATTTTGGAGATGATGAGCCTGTGATCTGGCCAGCAGTCAGCACCACGCATGGCCTTGGTCACTCTGACATCCTGCCTGTATTTTCTCCTGACAATTGTCATTTTATCGATTATGTCAATGCTTAGAGCAGGGATGTATCCAAGAGGTCTTGTTATAGGTAAGCAGATAGAAGGTTATTTGACGACGAGGAAGTCATGTGCTGCACAAGTCTTCGTTAAGAGTAGGCTGTTACTGTTACACTTGCCCACTCCATGCCTCCCAATGACTCCCTGCCAGATTGCAGAGTCACACCCTACTCTTGCATTGAAATAGCCAAGCAAGGTCAGCATTTCGGTGCTGCTCACTGCTGCTAGTATGGTGTCTAGTTCTTCATAGAACTTGGTCTTTCATCTCATGCGGGTTGTTCATTTTGGGGGCTTGACTTCTGTTCTGTAGCAGAAGCTGTAATGTCATAAGCCGGTCGTTCACACTCTTGGGTAGGTTATCAAGTTTTGGAACAAGGTGACTCTTAATGGCGAATCCAACTCCAGCATCACAATGCTCATTGCTGCTGTGACCACTCCAGAAAAAAGTGTATCCACCTCCAGTTTCAGTCAACTGATCTATGTTGACAGGATGAGTTTCACTTGGGGATCAATGTCAATATTGTATTTTGCAAGCTGTCTGGCATCTAAGGCTGTTCTTGTCTGTCTGCTGTACGGTTGTTCAAAAACATGCGTATGTTCCAAGTGCCAGTGGTGAGTGGTGTCACCATGTGTTTTGTTTGTTCGATTGCATTTTGGGATTCCCGCCAGCCACGGTAAACTGGCCAGGCTGTAGTGAAGCAGACAACCTTTAGGTCACCTTTTCTAGCCCTTTCTTATCCTCTGGAGGTGAGCAGTGTGTTCCTGCAGAGGATTGCTCGGTCATCCAGGTAGACGCTGAGCTTCACTCCTTCAGTTAATGAAAAACAATCTTTAGATCTGAACTGTCTGTGTGCAGGTCCTTGACTACAGCTCTCAGCGTATCCATACCTGCTGCTTTGTCGCTCGCCCATCACCACAGGACTTTAAGGGTTGAATAGGATACATGATGGTGTGGAGCCTAGTGCTCGATTTGGATTACAGTGAGGGAGAATTGTGCAGCATCAGCCTCACTATCTCTTCGCAATTCCCATCTAGATCCAGTGTCAAGATGGCTGGAAATGGGACTAGGTGCAGTGGATGACCAGGACGTCATCTGTGTCTTATCCTGCTCTTCGTGTTCCACGATGCTTGCAGAGACAGCCGCCTTGACCGTTGGATCTTCCACTGGTCTCATCTGCTTAATCTGCCGGAGTCTGTCTTCACATGTTGGGATTAACATCTCCCTGTCTCGAGTTGAGATGCATTGGTTACCCTCACCTGGTTTAGCTGGCTTGTCGAAGCTGTTGCCAGGGGTGTGGTCGCTATTGCATGCCAACAGCTATGGGGAGCCACAGGTGAGAGCTGGGTGCCAGGTAGGGATAAAGTGTGGACAAATAGCTCTGAAAGGCTGCGACATGTTCCCACACTAGAGGTACTACACCTCTCTGACACCCCGTACATGGCCCCCCCCATACGTCTTGTCTTAAGGTACTCTGGTCAGCAGCCAGGATTTCCTATGCATCAATTCCTGGTCACCTGAAGATTTCACTTGCAGACAACCTGGTTCATCTGTTGTTCTTGTGCTGACAGCAAATTTGCCATAGTGCATGTCTTTTTGGGGATGCAGCCATCATCCGTTTGGTTTAACAAATGGAGTTGCTGCATCCCCCAAACATGAGGGAAAATGTGCTGGGGGATCGCTGCATGCTGATTTACTTCTGTGTTTTGTACTCCTCCCTTTCAGGGGATGCCTGTTGTTTGTCTAAGGTATCAGAAGTGGAAGTTGTTGAGCTGAGCTTCTTGGTTTTCTTAATTTGTTCATACCTGGTTGCTGTCAAGGAGATGGCTGAGAGCACAAAGCTTTGTAGTTTGTTTGCTGCTGGTCTATACTAAAGTGTCAATTTTGACAAGACAGCTGAAGAATTGGTCATCCTGGTGTTGATCTTGTACCAAGGAGCAGGTTGGTGGTAATTGATGATTTAAGATATGTGATATTGTCAAAGACCCCCAGAATGAAGTTGTCAAATCTTAATGAAAGGTGGAGTTTCAACATGCAGCACCAGCATAGAAAATTACGCTAAAGAGAATTAGTGCCAGGCATGCAGCCCTACTTTTCTCTCATTGCTGATCTTAAAAGCCTCCGATAATGCTTCGTGGTAAATGACAAAATTGTGCATGATCTTATAGAAAGAAGAAATGACGTTCTGGTATCTGAACGGGCATTGATTATAGCAAGTGTTTTGACTAATTTGTGGAATTGTGGAAATAGGAAAGTTGTGAATTGCTGCTTTTGATACTTTTCCAGTGATAGTAAAAGATTATTCTGTGACCATGCATTTAAAACCTTGTATGCTGATTATGCTGAATATTG
Organism: Sphyrna mokarran; assembly: GCA_024679065.1. Lineage (NCBI taxonomy): Eukaryota > Metazoa > Chordata > Chondrichthyes > Carcharhiniformes > Carcharhinidae > Sphyrna > Sphyrna mokarran. The sequence goes on from JAGIQG010000007.1 coordinate 52,984,278, forward strand.
CCGAAGGTAACAGATCAAAATAATGCTCCCTTTACATTTACAAAGATTAAGATGCATATAGGAAATATGAATGTGCATAAATGCAGTTGTACAAAATTGAGCATACAACCGTTTTTTTGGTATGATTTCTCCTTCAATGTCAAAATTGATCTTTAAACCAGAGACAAAGCATCACAGTTTTAAAAAGTTAGTTTATTGCACAAATACTTCAAAATGACTAATTTGAATTGATTGCAATTGGAGGGGAATAATTATTATATGCTTCTAGAAAATGTAACAAACCTAAGTGAATTTTAGGCAGCCTGATGATTATTTTGGATTTCAGGATTCTAATATCCTTTATCCCTTGTTGAACTTTAGAGTACATGTATAGTTTAATACTCCACATAAAATTGGTTCACTAAAATAAATTATTTTACTTCATGGGCATCCTGAATATATATGTTTTATATAAATAATCCTCCTTTGTTTCTATTAGCTTTCTCTTTGTACTGTAGCATTAAATTCAACTTGAATCATGTTTCTTATCACAGTATAATGCAGCAACAAAAAGGCCATTTGGCCCATTGAGCTTGAACCAACTGTTTTAAAGATCAATCCATTTCATAAGGAGAGGTTGAGTCAGTTAGGCTTGTACTCATTGTAATCTAGAAGAATGAGAGGTGACTTTGTCAAAACATTGGATTTTCAGGGGGCTTGACCCAGGATAGAACATAGAACATTACAGCACAGAACAGGCCCTTCGGCCTTCGATGTTGCGCCGACCAATATAAAAAGGAATGCCCCTCCAAACTAAACCATTCCCTTCTCTTCCATATACTTATCAACTAACCTCTTAAACGCCACCAAACTTGGCGCATCTACAACCGCTGCAGGCAGGGCATTCCACTCCCGAACCACCCTTTGGGTAAAGAACCTGCCTCTGATATCCGTCCTATAACTATCACCCGTTAATTTAAAGCTGTGCCCCCTCGTGCTAGCTTTTTCCATCCTAGGAAAAAGGCTATCACTGTCCATGGATGGATGCTGAGACGTTGTTTTTCCCTTGTGGGAGGGTTTAGGATCACAGAATATAATCTGAATAAGGGATCACCCAGATATAAGGAGGAATTTCTTGAGTTGTGAATCTGTGGAATTCTTTACCATGGAGAGTTGTCGGGGCTGGGTTGTTAAGTATGTTCAAGGTTGAAATGGACAGATTTTAAATCAGTAAGGGAATTGAAGTTATGTAATAAAGGGGAAAGTGGAGGTGGGGATTATAATATCAGATCGTTCATGATCTCGTTGAATCACAGAGCAACTTAGAGTCAGAGATTTACAGCATGGAAACAGACCTTTAGCCCAACTTGTCCATGCCACCCAGTTTTACCATTTTAACTAATTCCAATTGCCTGCGTTTGTCCCATATCCCTTTTATACCCAAATTATCCTTTTAACTGTATAAATGCTTTTTAAAAGAGAAAACTCTACTATTACCTCTGGCAGCTTGTTCCAGACATTTAGCACCCTCTGAAAGAATCGGTCTCTGGATCTTTTGTATCTCTCCCCTCTCACAAACCAATGCCCTCTAATTTTACACTCCCCTAGCTTTGGGAAAAAGATCTTGACAATCTACCTTCTCTCTGCCCCTCAATATTTTATAGGCCTTTATAAAATCACCCCATGCCTCCTATACCCCAGTCTACCCAGCCTTCCTTTATAACTTAAACCATCAAGTCCTAATAGCATCCTAGTAAATCTTTTCTGCACTCTTTTTAGTTCAATAATATTCTTTCTATAAAAGTGTCCAGAACTGCACACTATATTCCAAATGTGGCCTTGCCAATGTTTTGTACAACTCCTGCATTCAGTATTCTGATCAATGAAATCAAGCGTACCAAAATACTCCTCCATAACCCTGTACACCTGTAATACAATTTTCAAGGAGTTATGAACCTGTATCCCTAGATTTCTTTATTCCATAACTCTCCCCAATGCCCTACCATTAACTGAGGAAATCCTGTCCTTGATAGGCTGAATGGCCTACTTCTGCTCCAACATCTAATGATCTTGTAGTCCCACTCCCTTATTTACTTCTGACATTTCCTGCAATTTTTTCCTCCAATTATTTGGAGAATATTTATCCAATTGTATTTTGAAGGCTGCTGTTACATTGAACATAGGAGCAGGCCATTTAGCCTGTCAAGCCTGTTACGACTTTGAATGAGATCATGGGTGATTGACTGACTGTTTAGGTCCATTTACCAGCTTTTGCCCCATATTAATTTTGAACACAGTTTCCAAAGAGCCCCAACAAATATTCAGTGTATTTCTTACCACATTATATAATTAAAAATTTAAATAAGCTGTTCTATAGAGATCCTTTCATCATCAGTTGGGAATATGAGAATCTTCTGAAAAATTAATTACTCATTACGGTTATACAACAAATAGACTTCAAGGATTTGCTAAATTTGAAACGCAAATCATAAATGTGATGCTTGTATGGATAATTGACGCTGTGGTAAAAAATCAGGCATGATCTTGTTAAATGACACAGCAGGCTTGAGGGACCAGAGAGCCAACTCCATCTAATGGCTGTATTCTTACTCCTCCAAACAACCCCGTTCCCTTCCAATGACCCCTTTACTCTTTTGTATCATTGATTCTCTTTCCTTCACTCAATTCCCACACCTTCTGTCCTTCCTAACCTCTTGCTTTCCTCTTGCCCAACTGTCATCCTTTCTTCTTTTAATTTTCCTTTGGTTTCTCTTGATCGTCTTGTCACCTCTCAATTCTCTGGCCCTATCATCTTCCACACATTCATGTCCTCACTTCAGTTGTTTTTCCTCTCTGCCCCTCACTTTGTTGTGCATTAATATTCTTCTTTCCTATTTCTCTCCTTATCTTGTCCCCATCATGCAAATATCTCTTGCCTGTCTCTTTACAGAGCCACAGAATTGCCATGGTGCAGAAGAATGCCAATTAGTCCGTGATTCTTGCACTGGCTCTCCAAGTGAGCATTTTGACTTGGTGTCATTTTCCTGCCTTTTCTTCAGCTCTAGAAACTGTATTCAAACAATCATCTAATGCCTTGACTGAACCTATCTCCACCACACTTCCAGGCAGTGCATTCCATACCTGAACTACTTGCTGTAAAACGTTTTTCTCACGTTGTTGCATTTGTTCCCTTTAAACCTGTCTGTGTTTGCTTTTGATCCTTTTACAAGAGGAACAGTTTCTCTCTACTTACTTTGTCCAGCCCCCTCATGGTTTTGACTATCTGTTTTAAATCTTTTAGCCACCTTTTCTCTAAGAATAGTTCCAAACCTCCAATCTATAGTTGTTCATTCCTGGAACCATTTTTGTAAGTCTTTTCTGTACTATCTCCAAATATCTTCCGTAAAGTGTGGTGCTCAAAAGTACTCTAGTTGAGGTCTAGTTACTCTTTTATGCAAGTTCAGCATAACTTCCTTGCTCTTGTATTTCACACCATTATTAATAAAGCGTGGATACATATGATTATTAACTGCTCTCTCCACATCCTGACACATTGCATTGACTTATGTACATGACCAGGTCCCTTGCTCCTGTACACCCTTCAGAGTTGTATCCTTTGTTTTAGATTGCACCTCTTTATTCTTTCAATTAAAATCAACTGCTTCACATTTCTCCATATCATATATCTGTCCATTCCACTCAATTTGTTTATCTTTTTACAATTCTACATTGTTCTCTTATGTTTTAAAGTATTTTATCATTTGCAAATCTTGAGATTATGCTCTGTACACCAAGATGTAGATAGTTAATATATATCTGGAAAAGCAGAGATCTTGATACTGATCCCAGTACAAATCTTTCTCCAACCTAAAAAAAAAAAAATTCTGCATTTCTCCCAAAATCTTTTTGCATGTCTATTGTCTCTGAAACCATTCTTAAATCTACAGTGTGGCCGCCTTGCACGCCTTTAATGCTTGATTAACAAAACCCACAGATGGTCTTAATGTGAGAATCGAAATAATGCCTTGTAAATATCTAAACTCTGCATAGAACATTACAGCGCAGTTACAGGCCCTTTGGCCCTTTGCTGCGCCGACCAATGTAACCAATTTTATGACCATCTATCCTAAACTATTCCAATGCTATCCATATGCCAATCCACTGGCCATTTGAACACCCTCAAACTTGACGAGTCCACAACTGCTGCAGGCAGGGCATTCCACGCCCTTACTACCCTCTGAGTAAAGAACCCTCCTCTAGCATCTGCCCTATAACTACCACCCCTTAATTTAAAGCTATGTCCCCTCGTGTTAGCCATCTCCATCCGAGGAAAAAGGCTCTCACTATCCACCCTACCTAACCCTCTGATCGTCTTATATGTCTCAATTAAGTCACCTCTTAGCCTTCTTTTCTCTAATGAAAATAACTTCAAGTCCCTTAGCCTTTCCTTATAAGAACTACTCATCATACCAGGCAACATCCTGGTAAACCTCCTCTGCACCCTTTCCAATGCCTCCACATCTTTCTTATAATGAGGCGACCAAAACTGTACACAATGCTCCAAGTGCGGCCGCACCAGAGTTTTGTACAGTTGCAACATGACATCTCGGTTCCGAAATTCAATCCCTCTACCAATAAATGCTAACACACTATATACCTTCTTAACAATCTTATCAACTTGAGTACCAACTTTCAGAGATCTATGTACCTGTACACTGAGATCTCTCTGCTCATCTACACTACTAAGAGTCCTACCGTTAGCCCTATATTCTGCATACATTATTACTCTTACCAAAGTGAATCACCTCTCACTTTTCCACATTAAACTCCATTTGCCACTTCTCGGCCCAGCTTTGCAACTTATCTATGTCCCTCTGCAAACTGTAACATCCATAACTGTAACGTAGGTCTCAATCCAATTCAAAGTTTGAAATGTTAAAAATATACTTATATGTGAAGAAAAAGGCACATCCTTTTGAAAGGAAGTTAAGGGGAAGAGCATGTTTTGGGCGAGATAAGATATTAAATGTTTGAGCATTAATTTCATTAGACTTATCATCCCTCAGTTCTGATGTTATTTATCAATCTGTTTTGTGTATATTGGTTTCAATGCTAGGTGTGGTCACGTCCTGAGATTGAGGGGGAAAAAAATCTCAATGTGGTCCCTACTATTTTGTGATATTCCCTTGGATTTCAAATAAGCCAAATTAAAAAAAACTACTTAAAATGGTATAGATTTCAGTTTGTTTTGTACACTGAATAGAATTTATAATTTCAGGCTAAAGCAGTTCACTATATGCTGGTAATCTGAAAAGAGAAAATGCTGCAAATACTCAGCTGGTCAGACAGCATCAGTAGAGGGTAAAACAGTGGGTAGGACCTTGAGCCTGCATGCTCAGTGTGAGATATCGCGGGAGGGGACTCAATCTGGCGAAAACTAGAAATCGTGCCTGTGAGATCACCAATATTTGATTTTGCATGCTCCTCACCAGAGTTGCAATCGGATTCATGCCCATAATAGGTATGAACCTGATTTGACTACACTTCACAAATTTTCATTTAATTATACGCCCCTCTGGCCAAATTATTCTCCCTCACTAAATTTTCATAGCCAAATGTAAATCTGTCAAGGGATTCCTTAAAGGACACAAAGGTCAGTATACCCCTGGGAGAGAGGGATAAGGCCAGGCACTGCCTTGGCAAGGCCAGGGATGGGCTCGTGAGGTGGGAAGGTGACGTTGAGGATGATTGGGGCATATTTATATGATCAGGGCACCAATACGATGGCGCAAACCATGCTCTCTAAGTGTCAAGATCAGGAGGGAAAACAGACCAGTGTTCATGCCAGTTTTCTCACCGGAACTGACACTCTGCAGAATTCTGGTAAGATCGTCTCACAAACTGTTAAAATTCTTCACCTATCCCACAAAGAAGGACACCACTAGGACCAGTGCAGGTACCAGAGTACCAGTTTTCATGCGGAGAAAGTGAGTAGAGTTAAAGTTGTAAAATCATCTTTGTGGGTAACCATGTTTTTTTCTCTCTCAACAGATTTCCAGTGGGTGCAAAGGGATGTGTGTGAAGTTCAGCTGATGGTCTATAACCCCATGCCATTTGAACTCAGAGTTGAAAATATGGTTTGTTCTGCTCTTTCATATATTTGTCCTTTTTATTAATTCTGAGATTAGACTTTCTGTAGTTGTGTAAAAGATTACATATGATAAATGCCTTAGAAGCAGGCATTTCAGTCCCGTCAATTCATGCTGGTGTTTGTTATACTGAAGCCTCCTCAGATTTTTTCTCCTTTAAATCCATCGTAGTGACTCTAGTCCCTTACCTCTCATGTTTGTCAAATTTCCCCTTAAAATGTATCAATGCTTGGGCTGACAAAGAACAGTATATCACAGGGACAGGCTCTTGACTCTCCAAGCCTGCACCAATCATGTTGTCCTATGTAGACCAATTACTTATACCCCTCTATTCTTTGTTTGTTCACGTATCTATCCAGATGTCTTAAATGTCTGTAACATATCTGCCCCAACCATCTCACTTGGCAGTGCACTCCAGACCCCTATCATTCTCTGTGTTTAAAAAACAAACTTCCTCCACACATCTCCACTCATACTTTGTCCCCACAATCCCCGCCCCTGCCCCATCATTAACTCGTGCCTCCTTGTAATTGCTATTTCTTCCCTGGGTGAGAAAAAGCTTCCAACTGTTCAACCTATCTATACCCCTCATAATTTATATAAACTTTACCAGGTCGCCCCTCAGCCTCCATCTTTCCAGGGAGATTGATCCCAGTTTATTCAATCTCTCCTCATAGCTAATACCCTCCATACCAGGCAACAGTCTGGTAAAACCTTTTCTGTATTTTCTCTCCAAAGTCTTCGCGTCCTTCTGGTAATGTGGTGGGGTTCAAACTCCAACTCCTTTCTGCAACAGCCTGTTTTGTTTTCTGCAGATCCAGGACTACACATAAATGACAACATCACATGATCCCGTCAATCACTGTAATCTGAAATCCCAGGGGACTTGAGTTACTGAACTTTACTTCACGTAACCACTTGCAAGGTTGAAATGAGTAATTATCCTGCCTCCTAGCATTTGCGCTGTATTCCATCTAGATGTGCTGACTGTCTAGTTTAAAAAAAACACAACTTTAAAGCATTCTCCTGACACTCAAAAAAGCACACTACATACGCAAATCATTTGCACACCTCAACTCCACAGACATTGTGAATCACCATCAAGAGAGAATCTGACCATGACCGCTTGACTTTTGATGGAACTACCATCAACATCTGGGGGTTATCTTTTAACCAGGAACTAAACTGGCTTAGCCATATAAATACTGTGATTACAAAAGCAGGTCAGAGGCTAGTACTTAAACCCTGTCCGCAATCTACAAGACACAATTCAGGATGTGATGGAATGCTCTCCATTTGCCTGGATAAGTGGAGCTCTAACAACATTTGATGAGCTTGACACAATCCAGGACAAAGCAGCTTATTCATAAGTATTCATTGTTTCCACCATCAAAGCACAGTGGCACTGATGTATGCCACCTACAACGTGCACTGCAGGAACTTGCCTCGGCTCTGCAGATAACAGTTTACAAAGTCACAGCCACTACTATCCAGGAGGATAATGGCAGCAGATGCATGGGAACAGCTCATTTGGAATTTCCCTTCAAGCCACCCACCATCCTGTCTATGAACTATTTGATTTGGATTTATTATTGTCACGTATTCATATACAGTGGAAAAAATATTGTTTCTTGCGTGCTGTACGGACAAAGTGTACTGTTCATGGGAGAAGGAAATGAGTGTTCAGAATGTAGTGTTACAGACACTAGGGTGTAGAGAAAGATTGACTTAATGCAAGATAAGTCCATTCAAAAGCCTGATGAAACTCTTGAGTCAATTGATATGTGATCTCAAACTTTTGCATGTTTTTCCTAACGGAAGAAGGTAGAAGAGAGAATGTCCAGGGTACGTGCGGTCCTTAATTATGCTAGCTGCTTTTCCGAGGTAGTAGGAAATTTCAACAGAATTAATGGATCGGCGACTAGTTTGTGTGATGTGTTGGAATACATTCATGACCTTTTGTCGTTTTATTGTGGTTGTAGTTTCTATCGCCATTCCTTCACTGTCACTAGGTCAAAATCCTGGAACTCGCTCCCTAACAGCACTGGGTGGGTGTACCTACAAGACATGGACTACAGCAGTTCAAGAATGCTTATCAGTGCCTTCTGAAGGGCAATTGGGGATTGACAAATATTGGCCTAGCTTTTGTTCTTTGTTCAGTGAAGTCCACATCTTTTGAAAAAATAAACACAAACTATGTTTTGATTACTGCATGTGCTAGCAAGTTCCACAATCTCACCACTCTTTTGTAAAGAAATTTCTTCTGAAGTCTCTACTGGATTTCTTGGTGACAATCTTATTTATGGCTGTTCCTTCACGAGAGGAAACATTCTCTCTCTATTCAATCTTTCAATACTGTTCATAATTTTAAAGTCTTCTGCAAACACTCAAGTCTTTTTTCTTGACAGGAGAATTCCAGCCTGTCGATCCTTTTCCTGATAATCTATACTTGTGCATTTCTGATGTCATCCTTGGGCAATCGCTTCAGTGTCTTTTTAAACTTTTAAAATGACTGTGAGCAGAACTACATGCAGTGTTCTTGATGTGGTCTACTTAAGGCTAACGTAACATCCAACTTATCAATCCTGTCCCCCTCGTACAAGTTTTCCCAAACTTTTCAGTAATGGAAATCTTTGGATCACAGTCCCTCCTGCCCCCTCGCTCTCGCGTGCGCACATGTAGACAAATCTTCCGTTCCCCCCCCTCAAGTGTCAGTGATTCCTGTTTGCCCTCAGCTGTCATCCCATTATTCCCCTTGCCATCTTTTCATTCCCTGTCCATGGTCCTGATCTCAAAATTTGAGTTTTGTGCACTTTCCAGTGTGTCCAATCAGAGGCTGGGTTCGGGGGAAACCAAGTGCTGATTGGACCAGCAACTTTGTATTTTCCAAATTGTATGGATCAGCGTCACCTGCTTTCAAACCCTGAGGAGGCTCCTGTGGAACCAAGTTTCAAGACCGCTATCTCTTTGTTAACTTGTGGCACCAGCTTTTTAGTGATTGATGTATTTGTACTCCACAAACTTTTTTTTCCCTCTATCTATCTAAAGTTGCACCTGTCAAGTAATAAGTGACTTACCTATCCTTCCTACAAAAATGTGTTACCTGGCATTTAGTTGGTTGAACTTCATTTGACTAGGATTTAACTGTCAGATGGGCTGTTAAGGTGTCATTGCTAACCTTGGTACCTTTGTTTGGACGAGGGGGAAAAAAAACTAATTCACCTTTGATCATTTGTTAACACCTCCCAATTGAAAGTGTAGGATGTTGGATAAAAATTTGTCTTGCTTGGCTATTTATGCTTCTATGGTGTAATAACCTGCAGGGACTTTAGGAGTGAGGTTTGATAATGGAGCAAGTGCTTTTTGAGCCAAACTCTGGAACATATCAGTGCTAGAGTTGGGGAGGGAAAGAAGAAAAGAGAAATATTGACAAAAATGTTGCATACAATGAATCATACAGAAAAATTCATATCCCTGAGATTGCACTAAGTTCCCAGATGTTGCTGAATCATTCTTGGTGGGGCAAACGTGCCCAAAGAGGGAATGAGTGATAATGAGAACAGACAAGAAAATGGGAGTTGCTTTTGCATGCCTTTTTAGAACCAAAGAAAAGTGGCAGCATTAAAAGAGGCCATTCAGCCCATTTTCTCTGCCAGCCAAGGGAAAAGAAGTAAAAACTCTCTTCATTGGCCAGATGGGCAGAAAAGTGGCAAATGGAATTTAGTCTAGAAAAATATGAGGTGATGGGGAGGTCAAACAAGGCAAAGGATTTTTACAATAAACAGGAAATCAGTGAGTGATGTAAAGGAAGTGAGAGACATTGAATGAATGCCCATGAAGGATCCCTGTAGATAGCAGGACAAGTTGATCAGAGGGTTAAGTAGGCGTAGAATACAACAGCAGGGAGGTTATATGAAACATTAGTTAAGCCATAACTTGAATACTTTGCGTGGTTTAGATCACCTTTTTACATAAAAGATGTAATTGCATTAGTCAGAGTACAAGTGGATTTGTGAGAATGTTGCTCGGAAAGGAAACTGCAGCTATGAAGAAAGATAGATTAAGGGAGATTTGATTGAGATGTATAAAATTGAGAGCAGCCTGGGCATAGTGAATGGGAAGGGCCTATTTATCATAGCAGAGAGAACAGAATTCGGAGACATGGAATTAAATTGGCTGGTAGAAAGATTAGAGAGGTGATGAAGAAAACATTATTCACTCAAAGGATTGTGGTGGTCACTGCTTGAAAGGGTAGTGGAGGCAGAAACCTTCAACTCATTTAAAAGTTGTCTGGATATTTGGATCAAGAATTGTAACTTATGATATTTGCTGGGAAATGGGATTAGTTTGAGTGACTTCTTTTTAACTGACATAGACACACTGGCCCAAGTGACCTCCTGTGCTGTAAACTTCCTATGATTTAATTTATGCCATTCTGTTAGCTTTATGATCTTTTAATGACTATTAAGTGCAAAGTTAGGATTTGTAAAAAAAAATACTTAAGTGATTTGTCACATTTTTCTAACTTCAGAAAACTGAACATATGGACTTTTTCCATGATGTTTTGGAAAGGAATCAAATCAGAGCATATTGTAGAATATAGTTAAACTCTCAGAAATTTTTAAGTTATTGATTTTATAATTTATTCAAGTAAATTGTTTGTCTTATGTAGTTGAAAATGACCATGACTATCAATGTGAATTCATTCAGTTAATTTTGTGTTTAAAGATGGCTAATCAGTCCATTTTGAGCATAAAAAGATCTATTGTGTATTGAACACTTCTGAATTGTCGGTGTGGAAGAGGGCTTGTAATTCTTAATGTGTGAACCTCAAATTTCCTGTTGGCAGATGTAATAAGGTTCTGTTCATGGGGGCGGTCCCTTTTTAATGATATGACTAAACCAAATGGAGCAATCCTTCGTTTGAGGGGTAGTGTTGAAATTTTTCAGTGAGGCCATAATTAAAAAACTTTGATTTTCCCCTCAGTTGCCATTGAAAGGTTTTTAAAGTGCAGTTTAGCAACATGTCCTGCCTATCTTAACTGAGTTCTCTTTTCAGTAGAACGTGGATGCTAGGCATGTTAGTTAGAAATAGAAATAATAAGTGATTATGCTATACATTTCAATCTGCATGTAATAAACAAGTGTAGACTTTTGTAGGTTAAAACTTAACAATGGATGTGATGCAGTATTTTTTTGTGTAAGTATCCTTTTGTATGTTGAACGAAACTAAACCTTACATAAATATAAACTGGAGAATGATTTCCATTTTAATACATTTCACAATACAAAACTTAATTTTATATCTCAAGTGTTTGTGTGATTCTGCAATTCCAATGCAATGAGTGTTTGATAAAGAGCAAGTATTTTCAAATGAGCAGTTTGTGCACTCTATTTCCTACATTGTTCATCATTGAATACTCTGCAATAACTTTCAAAGCTTTAGTTTTTAAAAAAACTAGAGTGCACAAAAAACAGCAGAGCTGATGGTTTGTCATCACATTTGCCATGATGCTGCTATATGCAGTTGTCACAGGAGTAAGTGGATAAGGGCAGTCATTGGACCCATCGAACATACTCTTGAGAAAGGAATGACCTCATCATTCTAATTGTCCCTTGAGCATCTGACCTTGGGGCTTTTGTTTGCACTCTAATACTGGTGTTAATCATTATGTTAAAGGTGCTTTCCAGTATTAGACTTGAACTTGCCTTTTACTAATTTAGATACAAGTCCCAGATTTAGACATTTTATTCAGCATGTTACACTGCCGTATCTTTTTGCCAACTTTCAAGACTGAACAGTCCTTGCCTTATAATTCAGTCTTCCAATCCTACAGATCAACCTTGTGCTCTGTTTTTGCACTGCTCCTAAGGATTGAATTTTCCCTTGTGCTTGTGAGCAGAAATAATACTTATCTCAATGTGGCCTAAACCAGAAAACAAGCTTCAGCACAAAGATCTCAGACTCACTAATGATTTGGCATCAGAGTTTTATTTATTATAATTTGGCAATGATTATATGTAGTTGGTGTTTGAACCTACCACTATCAGGTCTAAGTTTTTCCCTAGATAGTTTAACACCATTAAGTGCTTAATTTTTTTTTACATTGTGCAAGTTTGCAGTTATCGATACTGAATTTAAGTTATGACTAAGCAGTGTTATTCAAGTTATCTTTTTTTGCTTAGCTGTTTCTTTGGATTCTACCCTCCCCAGCAAATTTGACCAATTTGTTGTTAATCCAGGCTGATTTATGTTGATCAGGAACAATGAGGGATTGGCACTAATTCTTAAGGTATTCTATTCAGTGCATCATTTCCTGCTGGACACCACACCATTAACTGTTACCTACTGCTTTTTCTCTGAACCAGTTCCTTATCCATCTTCAAACTCTACTTTGTTCCACTACTGTGTTATAAACTTTCCTATGGAATTTCATTGGGGCTTTGGATTTTCAGCTAAAGTGCATCGCTCTCAAAAAAGAGGCAGACTTTACCTCTTTATAAATGGTATTGACTGATTCTGGGTTATTTTCAACTTTGTTATGGTACCTCTTATTTTTCTCATTATTGATGTCAAATAATCTTTCTGTAGTTAGATTTATTATATTTCTTTGCAAATGGGAATATTGTTGGCTTGTTTTCAAACTATTGGGATCTCTCATGTTCACTGACTCATGATTGCCAGCACTTTGCTAATTTTGTCTCCAGTGTCTCTCCTCACCACTGGTATAACATTTTCTCTCCAGGATCTTGAGATTTTGAGCCCTCTAATATCCACTGTAATAACGATACAAGTGATTAAAAAGTCATTAAGTTTAGTGATGTAACTTGTGACGGATGGCATGCTGCTGATATTTTCTCTGCTCGTGACTTTTAGGAAATAATCAAATATTTATTTTTGAATAGAATTTGCATCTAATCATTTTTTGACAACCTGCATGGCTGTACAAGTATTGTAATATTATGCTCAGTTCTATTTTTGTTTTTGCTGACTTCACTTTTCAGCAAATTTTTTTTCATATTGATATTTTTTTAACTTCTTATTGGGCCCTATATCTTGTATTTAAGAAAAAGTGTACTTAAAACAAATAACCCTGACTTTGGGAATCCGTAAACACTTGTTCTTGAACTTTCACTTGAAACATTAGTAAGTTACTAAATTTTCATTTAAAAGGAAAATTGTAATTCAACATACATCTATTTTAGAGCTATACATTCACATTGAAGCATCCATACACCTTTTTTGGAGTTGCTGGTATATTGCAGACCTTTGTTAGGATCTTGATGCCCCTTGGAGGATGAACTGGAAATGGCATCCATTCATGTGTTGATTAAGAAACTCAGTGTGTGAATAATTAAAGTTCTTGGATGAATTGCTCTCTTGTAAACTAAAGTTTAAATGTAAAAAATTATGATTCAGATCTTAAAAATTGATAAAACAATTCTAGACTAGTTTAGATAGCTGAAAATATGAAATTGATATTTTGCAGCAGTTGTAATGCAATGTGAAATTCCCAAATCTTTTGAGGTGAAAACATAATTGGCTATTTATGGGAAAAAGGTAAAGAGGATCATTGAAGTTGAGGCCAGACTAAGATTTGTAGAATTTCTCATGAACATTTTCAGGGAATCTATTGGGCAACATCTATAAGTGTTACTTTTTTTCAATTAAAAAAAATGCTAAATTCTGAGAATTATGCAAATAGAAATCAATTTAAATGTGAAGCTTCTGCAGTTTTTCCTTGTACTGAGCTTTCAAAGTATGCTACATTGTATTGCAATTGACAGTGTTATAGTCAGTAATGCAACTATAAATTGGCAACTGAAACATTTAGGTTATGTAATGTGCATAACGTTATTGATTCTTGCTGATGTAAAATTTAATTACTACTTCAAGAATTCAATTTGCATTTTGTGCTGATAGTCTAAACTGATCAAAATTAGTGCCACATGGAATTTTTGTTATATACCCATTAGCTTCATATTCAAAATCATTTAAAACTTGGTTGTGTGAGTAAAAATCTAGCATTTAAAATGTTTCCAACACAAAGGCATTTAGTTCAGTATTTGAACACCTGTACTTTAAGTTGGTTATCAAAATTGTGCAATTTGAGAGAGTGCATACAATGTGACCTTTACTTATACTGCCTTAGAAACCGCAGTCTAGTTAATTTAATGTATTGCAAGTTATGTTGTGAAGATCGAAAGAAATTCAAAAAAAAAATTGAATACATTATCCTTTATTGAAATAGGAAGTGGGCAGGAATGGGGAGGGGAGGGTAGAGAAGATTATTAACCCTTCCTTCGGCAGTCACTTGCTAACAAGTGTATGATTTTACACCTAAAAAAACATGCATTATTAACAATTTCAGTTGGGTCATTGCTAAATCATCAGAGTTACAAATGTCCACATGGAAATTCCAACATGTAAGCAGGCTGTTCCATGTCATTGTTTATAATTCACAGAAGCAAATAGTTCTAATCACATTTTCCCACCTGGTTCCCATTATCTTTCAACCTCTCTTTTTCATCCACGTCTTTCTTAAACAAAGTGCATCATATCTCAGTTAATTGCATTGAAATCCATTTGGCATTTGTAATTTGGCAAAATCTTACATGTTAATAGAAGCTCATAAAATATGAGGAGTCAGATGCTAGGGTAGTGAAGGAAACTTCGATTATGTCACAGAATGTGTTTGAAATGATACAGGCTCTACAAGTTCAGTCCACCAGTATAATGTTGTGACAGATCAAATTGTGTTCTTAATTGCCAGCTTATGTACATTGTCATAAGAAAGGGATGCATTTAGAGCTACTTCTCTTTGCTGTTATGATTTTGGAATTGTGATAATAGTGAAAAAAGATACTTGAATATAACTGTTATTGGTTGAAGGGGGAAAATTCTTGTCATGTAAGTTGCGGCCACTTTGTTGCTTGATCAGTGCAGTGCTCTTCAGAATACTTCATTGATAAAGTTTAGTTGACATACTTGTTTAGAATCTTAACTATACAGACTTGTATAATGTATTGAATTCATATGGTGCAAATCCTGTATAATTCCAGTAATAGTTTCTTTTGTATAACTATGATACATTTTCTAATCTAATTGTTTTTCTTCCCTTTTTTTTTGATTAATTTTACAGGGACTGTTGGTAACTGGAGTTGAATTTGAATCTCTCCCAGCTGCACTTTCTCTCCCTGCTGAATCAGGGTTATACCCAGTTACACTTGTTGGTGTTCCATGTACCTCAGGACAGATCAATGTAAATGGTAAGAATTTAAGATAATTCCATATTTAGCAAGAATATAGAGACTTCTACAAATTCTATTTACTTAACGAGGTATTTCCTGACAGAAAAAAGCATCCTATATATGCTGCATATTTCATGCTGTTCACAAACGTTCATCGCTGTTGTGATTTTTAAGTTATGATCCCATCAAATTTGAACAAAGAACAAAATTACAGCACAGGAACAGGCCCTTTGGCGCTCCAAGCCAATGTCGACCATGTTGCCTGACTTAACTAAAACCCCCTATACTTCTGGGGACCAAATACTTCTATTCCCATCTCATTTGTACACTTGTTAAGATGTCCCTTAAAAGTCACTACCATATCTGCTTCCACTACCTCCCCTGGAAACAAATTCCAGGCACCTACCACTCTCTGTATATAAAAAAAAATCTGCCTTGAACATGTCTTTTAAGATTTGCCCTTCACACCTTAAAGCTATGGCCCCTAGTAATTATCTTTCACTTTGGGGAAAAAGCTCCTGACTATTCACTTTGTCCATGCCTCACATAATCTTAGACTTCTTCCAGGTCTCTCCTCAACCTCTGTTGCTCCAGTGAGAACAAACCAAGTTTCTCCAACCTTTCCTCAAACTCATGCCCTCTACAGCAGGCAATATCCTTGTAATTCTTTTCTGTACTCTCTCTAAAGCCTCCACATCCTTCTGGCACTGTGGCGACCAGAATTGAACACTATATTCCAAGTGCAGCCACACTAAGGTTCATTCAAGCATAACATGACTTGCCAATTTTTAAACTCAATACCCTGGCTGATGAAGGCAAGCATGCCGTATGCCGCCTTGACTGCCGCCTTCACTTGCATTGCTATTTTCAGTGACCTGTGTACCTGTACACCCATATCACTTTGTCTATCAATACTCCTAAGGGTCCTGCCCTTTACTGTATATTTCCTATCTGTATTAAACCTTCAAAAATGTATTACCTCATTTGTCTGGATTAAATTCCATCTGCCATCTCTCCGCCCAAGTCTCCCACTGAGCTATATCCTGCTGTATCCTCTGATGGTCTTCATCACTATCCGCGAATCCCTCCCACCCAACTTTGTACCATCTGCAAATTTGGAGATCAGAAACTCAACACTCTTCCAAATCATCACTATGTAATGTGAACAGTTGGGGTCGTAGCACAGACCCCTGCAAAACCCACAAGTCACATTCAGAAAAATTTACGCCAACTCTTTGCTTCCTGTCTGCCAACCAGCTTTCCATCCATCTCAAGACAGTACCTACAATCTCATGTGTTTTAACTTTACATTGTATTCTGTTCTGTGACACCATATCAAAAGCCTTCTGAAAGTCCAAATAAACCACATCCACTGGTACTTCTCAGTCATCATTGATTTTAACCTCATTGCTATCCGAAATTGAACTTTTATTTGTAGGCAGCCATAAACATTATTAACAGTGCTTTTTGCATTTCAGAAGTATCCCAAAGTGCTTCAGAAAAGGCATAATGGATACAACTATTGAATTAGGAATGAAGTCGTTGAGGCAGGTGACCAAAAGCTTACCTGGTATAGTCTGTTGTGAAGATTCAAGAGAAAGGGATGGAAAAATGGAGAGGTTTGAGGAGAAGGTTTCATAGAGCTGCATCATTGTTGAAGTTGCTGCTGACAGTTATTGGCTAATGGGGGAGAGCATGGGTAACAAACTGGAGTAAAAAGGACATAAATCATAGAATCATGAAATCTGTACATTGCAGGAGGAGGCTCTCTGAAAGAGCATCTTATCAAGGTCAGTCCCATTCCTGTGACCCCGTGTATTTACCATAGGTAATCCACTTAATCTACACATCTTTGGATTGAGAGAAGAGACTGGAGCACCTGGAGGAAACCCGTGCACACATGGGGAGAAAGTGCAAACTTCAAGCATTTGCTCAAGGCCAGAATTGAATGTGCATGGGGGATGCTGGTGAGTTAGGCGAGATACCCTTTCAGAGAGTAGTTGCAGATGTAATGAGCTGAATGCATGCTTTTTTTGTATTGTTGTTGGGGATAGTAATTGGTGTGGTAAGTGCCTGGCACTTTTATGGTAGTCATTGGTGTTCTGCGGTGCATGTTTTTAACAAATAACTGTGAAATGCTTACAAACGTGTGTAAAGATTGGCTCCAGTTCTGTCCTTTACCAGTAGGCTTTCTGGAATAGAACATGGTGGAAGGAAAGGTAAATGTAGGAAGCAAAATATTTCAGACAGAACAACAATCCTAATCAGCTATGTGGAAAATGTTAGTTTAAGTAATTGAGATATGATTATCCTGTAATTATTTACGCAGTGAACTGAATGACTGTTGGAAACATGAAGTGGATATGTGGACACAAGTTAAGTCCATACTAGAGAGAAGGGAAACCTGGCCTTGGGTTTTGTCCCTTCGTACAAAAAATAAAAGCAGGAATAAAATATGAGCTGAATATCAAACTAACAGACATTGATGAAAGTTTAAACTTATTAAAGTTTTTAGATGAAATTTTAAATACCAATGCAGCATGGTCAGACTTTGATAGATGATAGATTCCTTCATGGAGCAATCATGGATTTAGCAGATTGACTACACTTAGTTCACAAATCCCTGCATCAGTACAGGCTTTTGTGATGCTGGATTGTCTGATTTGGGCAAACTACTGGTTCCAAATCTCTGCTGATTGTCAAAGTTATGAGCAAAGAGAAAGGGTTATTTAGACTCAAAACTTTCGTTCTATCCTGTTCACTCAGATGCTGCCAGACCTGCTGAGATTTTCCAGCATTTTTTTGTTTTTGTTTCAGATTACAACAACTGCTTTTATATTGTGGTTCTAACTTGAGTTTCAGATAGGGACATCCTGTTGGATCAGATATCTGCTAATTTGAAAAAGCTTCCTGTGAAAAAGCTTCCATTTCCTTCATGGAATAATTTCAGTGATATGAGGACTCAATGATTAACCGATTTTGAAATGGTCCAGATACTGGACCCTGGTTTTAATACATAGGGATGATTAAAACAGATACAATGACAACAGTCCTGGCTGTTACAGGAGAAGTCAGAAATGGAACATTAGGATTGTAAATCCCAGGAACAATTAGGTGCTTCAGGTTTGATTTAAACTATTATTACACAGTGAATTGCCCAAAGGGAACAGACAGGATCCTTGAAATAACATGGGACAAAACTAATTCTGAAAAAAGTGATGAAAATAACAATGCATCCTGTTGTGATTATGTTGATTATAGAATGTGTCTGTTAGAAGTATTCGTAGTCTTCTATCTGTTAATTGCAAGAGTCTTTAACAATTCAAAAAGAGAGAAAACAGGGAACTACAGACTGATGAGCTTAACTTCGGTACTGAGGAAGTTGCTAGACTTCATCAAGGGTTTCATAATTCAGCATTCAGAAGGCAGTAGTATGATTGGACAAAAATCTGCATGGAATTGAAGTTTGTTTATTAATGTCACAAGTAGGCTTATCCAAGGGGCTTTGGCCTCGTGGATCCAGAACTGGCTCTCTGCAGAAGACAGAAAGTGGTTGTGGATGGGTCTTGTTCTGCATGGGGGTCGGTAACCAGTGGAGTGCCCCAGGGATCTGTTCTGGGACCCCTGCTGTTTGTCATTTTCATAAATGACCTGGATGAGGAAGTGGAGGGATGGGTTAGCAAGTTCGCCGACGATACAAACTTCGGTGGTGTTGTGAATGGTCTAGAGGGATGCCAAAAGTTGCAGCGAGACATAGACAGGATGCAAGACTGGGCGGAGAAGTGGCAGATAGACTTCAATGCAGATAAATGTGTAGTGGTCCATTTTGGCAGGAATAATGGGATGAAGGAGTACAATATAAGGGGTAGGAGTCTTAGCTGTGTTGTAGAGCAGAAGGATCTCGGGGTGCGGGTCCATAGGACTCTTAAATCGGCCTCGCAGGTGGAGGAAGTGGTCAAGAAGGCATACGGTGTACTGGCCTTCATTAATCGAGGAATAGAGTTAGGAGTCAGGAGGTAATGATGCAGCTCTATAAGACTCTTGTCAGACCCCAGTTGGAGTATTGTGCGCAGTTCTGGTCGCCTCACTATAGGAAGGATGTAGAGGCTATTGAGAGAGTGCAGAGGAGATTTACACGGATGCTGCCTGGATTGGGAGGCAGGCCTTATGAAGATAGGTTGAGGGAGCTGGGACTCTTCTCACTGGAGAGATGTAGGTTGAGAGGCGACCTGATCGAGGTTTATAAAATGTTGAGAGGAATAGATAGGGTGGACTCTCAGAGACTATTTCCCCGAGCTGAAATGGTCACTAAGAGAGGACACAGATTTAAGGTGCAGGGAAGCAAATACAAAGGAGATGTCAGGGGTAGGTTTTTCACTCAGAGGGTGGTGAGTGAATGGAACCGACTGCCGTCGGAGATTGTTGAGGCAAACTCACTGGGGTCTTTTAAGAGACTTCTGGATGAGTATATGGAAATGAATAGGATAGGGGGTTATAGATAGGTCTGTGGATTGGTAGATGTGATCGGTGCAACTCGTGGGCTGAAGGGCCTGTTTGTGCTGTATTGTTCTATGTTCTGTGTATATAGATTAGCATTACAATGAAGTTACTGTGAAAATCCCCTCGTTGCCATTCTCTGGCACCTGTTCAGGTACACTGAGGGAGAATAGAGCATGGCCAATGCATCTAACCAGCATACCTTTCGGACTGTGGGAGAAAACTGGAGCACCCAAAGGAAACCCATGAAGACTCGAGGAGAGCATGCAAATTCCACACAGTGACCCAGACTGGGAATCGAATCTGGGTCTCGGGCTGTGAGGCAGCAGTGCTGACTGCTGTGCCACCAAGATTTACGAAAGGAAAATCATGCTTGATGAATCTGTTGGAATTCTTTAAAGAAGTAATCATAAAGTTGACTGAGAAAAGTCAGTGGATGTGGTTTACTTAGCCTTTCAGAAGGCTTTTGACACGGTCTCACAGAACAGACTACGATGTAAAGTTAAAACATATGGGATTGTAGGTACTGTCTTAAGATGGATGGAAAACTGGTTTCCTAGATAGGATGGAAAGAATTGGCATAAATAGGTTTTTTACTGAATGGCAATCAGTGACTAGTGGGGTTCTGCAGGGATCTGTGCTAAGACCCCAACTGTTTACATTATATATTGATGATTTTGAACAATGCATGAGTGTCTTATCTCCAAATTTGCAGGTAATAGAAAGTTGGGTGAGTTGCAAGGACGATGCAGAATGGTTCAGTGTGATTTGGACAAGCTGAATGTGTTGGCATGCGCATGGCAGATGCAATATAATGTGTATAACTGTGAGGTCATCCACTTCGGTAGCAATTAAAGGAGGACAGATTATTACTTGAATGGGTGGTGTAAATTGAGAGAGGTGAATACTCAGTGAGACTTTTGAAGGCCTCATGTGTCAGTCACTGAAGGTAAAAACAGGAAAGAAGGCAAATGGTATGGTTAGCTGTCATAATGAGAAGGTTTGAGTACAGGGATGTTTGCTGCAGTTGTATAGGGGGTTGATGAGGCTACACTTGGAGTATTATGTGCAGTTTTGGTGCTCTTATCTGAGGAAGGATGTCCTTGCTGTAGAGGTATTACAGCAAAATTTTACCAGGCTGATTTCTGGGATGGCAGGTCTGTCATATGAGGAGAGACTAAGTAGGTTAGGATTATATTCACTGGAGTTTGAGAGAAGGGAGATCTCTAAGAAAAATTCTAACATGGTTAGATTCAGAAAGAATGTTCCCAGTGATGAGGGAGTCCAGAACTAGGGGTTATTGTTTAAGGATAAGGGATGAACCTTTTAGAACTTAGTTGAGGAGAAATTTCTTCACCCAGAGGGTGGTCAATATGCGGAATTCGCTACTACAATGTAGTTGAGACTAAAGTATTGTCTAATTTCAAGACATCTTAGATATTGCTCTGGGGGGGGAAGTGGAGATCAGGATATTGAATTCGATCAGTTATGCTCCAAATGAATGGCAAAGCCGGCTCGAAGGGCTGAATGCCTACTCCTACTTCTAGTTTCTATGTAACTAATACTGGTCTACAATCAATGGTTTAGGCAAGGAACTATCCCCATGTCTAGATGTCAACATGTCTCTGCTCAATACCATACTGACTCTAGTCTGGGTCACATGCCTTCTTACATCATGGTGTCGGCTGTACTATACTCAGTCCCGCATTAACCCAGTATCTGTCTACCCTTGTACTACACCACCCCCAAAGCCTTTATCCCATGAATATTGAGTTTTAACCTTGCGAATTTACTTTATAGAAACATAAAGCAGTACAGCACAGTACAGACTCTTCGGCCCTCAATATTGTGCCGAGCTATGTCCAAACCCAAGATCAAGCTGTCCCCTCCCTTTCATTCTGGTTAACAGAATAGATTTGAGACACTCATGTCGAAGTTAGCGAGGGTTAAGGATAACAAAACTGAACTTTCCCTTCCTTGGTTCTGCCTTAATAATATTCCAATGTTATTGCTATTACTGTATTTGTACTATTGCAACATTCTCACTACTTAATAGCTTCCTCTCCAAATGTACTTAAATTTAGAGATTCAGGAGGTTTTGAGGCTTTCAAGCTTTTTCAGACTTTATTTTCTATTCTGTTGGAGAAGTGATGGGCTCTGTTAATTCTGATTCTTGCCTGGCTTGGAGGCTATGGAATCCCTACAGTGCAAAAAGTGGCCATTCAGTCCATCCACTTTGCACCAACTCTCTGGCAGAGTATCCCACCCAAGCCTTCCTCCTTTTCCTATCACTGTAACCCTATACACTTAGCTAATTTCTCTAGCCCACACATATTTGGACACTGAGGCAATTTTAGCATGGCCAGTCCATCTCACCTGCACATCTTTGGTTCTCCACTGTGTGAGGGAGGGACTGATCTAGGGAAAGGCCAGAGAGAACTTCTGTTCCATCAAACTGCTTTGTCAAGCTTGTAGGACCAAGTTTATCCTCATTCCATCAGATGTCTGACTGTTCCTTGCCAACTGGTTCACCATTCCCAGGAAACACTGGAGGTTAAAGACAGAAAGGGTTAGGGAAGTCAATGATTGCTTTTGTTTTTTTGTCATTCTATTGTGTTGACATTGGTAACGATTTGGCTCAGGAACTGAATAGATGTCTTGGTTAAGTCACAATGACACTCATTGTTCATTGTCAGTCCTTTCCTCTGCAGTTGCTTCAAGACTGCCATGGGCTTTTTGTCATGTTCTTCCACTGTGAGCCAAGACATTGTTCTTGTAACAACTGATCCCCTGAAGATCCTGCAAGATGTTAGACATGATGTATTGGGAATATTTCTGGTGCTGATGTGATCCCAAAGGGCAGATGGTAGAAGCAAAACTTGCCAAAGTACTTCATAAATATGGTCAACAACTGTATATCCCCATTGAGGGGGAAGCTTCTCAGTGGCTAGATTGGAAAACGTTGTGCTTGTGGAGAACTTAGTCAGGCTGCCATCCACTAATATTATGGGCTGGACCTCCCTGGCTTACAACCTCATTAAGTTGTGTGAGACCACAGCAGATGTGGTGGGACCTGTTTGTTTTCAACTTGACTTAATCCATTGCAGGACGTTAAGTTTGATAGATGATGTTGCTTACAGAATGCATTAGTTAACTAAGTTTTTGTAGTCTTCTGTATGTTAACAGCAAGTCTTTATTATCTGCTTGTAACTATACGCAAATATATAGTAATGGGTACAGCGCTATCTCCGTGTCTGTGTTAACCTGTCCCTGTTCAATACCATACTGACTCCATCTGGGACATGTGCCTTCTAATAACACACTGTGGGCAGTACTGCGCTCAATCCCACGTTAACTTTGCATGTGCCAGACCCTTCTGGCATGCATAAGGATCCCATATTAATATTCAGCTTTATCCTTTCTACCGAAATGCTACACTTAATTACATCTGCCGAGGTTTTTGTCCACTCATCTGACCGGTCTATTTCCCCCCCTATACTGTTTGTCATCCTCACCAGTTTGTGTCATCCACAAATTTGGTTGAATGTTTCATTTACTTCCCCTGTCCAAGTCATTATTGTGGCTCCAGCACTTATTGCTCTTGCACTCCACTAGTTATAGGTTATTATCTTGAAAATACCCCTTTGATTGCAACTGCTTTCAGTCAGCCAATCCTCTATCCATGCTAATATACTACTCCTAACATCATGAGCTCTTATCTTATTAAATAGTCTTTTGTGCAGTATGTTATCGAAAGTTTTTTGGAAATTCAAGTATATTGCATCTATTGGTTCTCTATTTTTCCTGCTTCTTACCACGTCACCATTTCAAAGAATTCAAATGAATTTATCAGGCATGATTTCCTCTTCAGAAAGTCATGCTATTCTGTTTAAATATATTATGCATTTCTAAATGCTTTGCTATTATATCCCTTATAATGGACTCTAACATTTTCCCAATGAAAGAAGTTAAGCTAAATGGCCTGTAGTTACCTTTCTTTACCTTCCCCTGATTCTTTTTGAATAAGGGGGTTACATGGCAGTTTTGTAATCCTCTGGGATTTTTTCTGAATTTAAAGATTCTTAGAAGATTACCAGTGCTTCCACTAGTTCTGTAATTACTTACTTTAATATTCTGGGTGAGTAGCAAGTATCAGTCCGAATTGGGCAGTACAGCTTGCATACAAACAGCTCTCCCTTCTCTTCCCTGCTTCCTGTCCCAACTCCAACATCAGATTAACTCCCTGAAAGTTTTATTATTTGTATCTATTCCACGATTGTTTATGTTTAAGACTGTTTGTAAGATCTGTTAACAAGTTGCCGAATCATAGTTGTGTTCACTAAATTAACTTCTATTTCCATACATTAAGACTCTCATACTTGGAAGGTTAAGTGAAAGCTTTTGCACAACTTTGTCTTATGATTATCTAATTCATGTGTTTACCAACTGCAGCAAGAACAGTGAGACTTGTATAGCAATTTTAAACATGATGAAAAATCCCAAGGTGCTTTACAGGAGTATTTGTAAAAAAAAAATTACAGTTCTGAATGACATAGGAGACCTTACTTGGACTGAGCAAGGGCAGAAGATTTTTTGAGTGTTGGGGCTTCATGATTGGCATGGGCTTGGAGGGCTGAAAGGACAATTCCTGTACTGTATTTTTCTTTGTTCTTTGAGACATTTGGTGAGATGACCAAAAGCTTGGTCAAAGAAGTATGTTTTAAGGAGTATATCAGAGGAGAGCAAAGTAGGGAAGAGGAGAGGTGTCGGATGGGTATTCCAGAACCTGGGACCTAGATAGCTCAAGACACAACCACCAATGGTGAAGCAATTATAAATGGGAATACATAAGAGGCCAGAATTAGAGGAATATAGTTAAGTATGATGCCTTGTTCGAACTGACATCAACTGAGAGTAATTACTCATAGACTTGTTTCTGTGGAGATGAAATGATTAGCAGTTTCCAATGAAACAAGACATGCAGTAATAATGTATTTCAAGCTGATTATATACATATACCAGGCACTTAGCTAATTTCTAACACCAGGAACATCAAATCCACTATAGGATGTAAGGTGACCAAAATAAAATTTAAAATTAATGGAACAACTTAAAAAAAAAACCTTTGAGAACAGACAAAAACAAAATAAATATTGTATCTTAAATCAATCCACTGTGGGAGGGAGAAGAGCAATGAGATACTTCATTGAAATAAAATAAGAGGCTTTATGGAGGGAAGGACATTTGAAATATTACCAGCCGCCTCTCAACATTTTAAAATATTGCACGAGATTCTCGTCCCTCCCAACCATGTGTTTCCATTCAATGGAAGGTAGCATGCACCTCCTGTCATTCTCACAATATTTTAAAATGTTCAGATGTGGTTGGGTAAAATTTCAAATAATATCCTTCCCTCCATAAAGCTAGCAGCAGGATTCTCTGGCTCTGCCGTTGTTAATGGGCATTGATGTTGGACCATGCTGGCAGAACACCTGCAGGTGGGACTGAAGAATCTTGCAAAGAACTCTGGTCACTACTTCACATCTCTGGAAGGCCTATAACTTTATAGCTTTATCAAGAAATATAATGCTGAATTAATTTTTTTGTTGTTGTTCCGGTTCAATCAAATAGAGTCCAATTCAGAGTCTCAACAAGTGACACATTTCTGATCCAAGCTCTCACCTCCTGTTTTGGGCTTGATCTACATGATCCAAGCTGATTGGAGTAAGCATAGCTCCTCCTCCAAGGCTTGATCTCATTTGCATCTTAGCTGAGATGCTGCTTTTAAAAACTGCTTCAAGTAAAGCTAAAACGTAACCTACTGACTTCAACCAAGCGCAACATGTTGATACTACACCTGATCTTAGCCAAAAGGCTGAGAATGCTGAATTATTTTTATTTCAAAAATATACTTTATTCATAAATCTCAAACTATTGCAAACTGACAAATCTAAAAATTTCAAACAGTGCAGAAAAAAATAATTTTTACAGTCCTATACAATCTTATTTACACAAAATAACAGCATTTCATTTCAAAACTTAAAGTTATATATATATATATATACCTCAGCTGTTATTTTTCAGATTGCCACACAGTTACGCAGGCCAAGGATACTCTGCAGTTCCTGGGCCCTTGGTCTGCCTTGGTTGAAAGGTTTTACAGTGTGGCCTTTCTCCATCATGCCTTTGTGGCGGCTGCTCCAAGCTTGAGCACGCCCCTCAGCACATAATCCTGGACCTTGGAACGTGCCAGTTTGCAACACTCGGTCGAGGACAATATTTTCAACTGCAACATCAAGTTTCGGGTGGACCAAAGTGTGTGTCCTTCACCGAGTTGATGACCCTCCAGCAGCAGTTGATACTTGTTTGTGTGTCCCCAGAAACAGCTCATAGAGCACAGAGCAGTTCAGGATGAAACTCGACAAAGACCACTGCATTTCACTCCAGATCTTCTTTGCAAAGGCACGTTGTATAAGGAGGTGTGCGATTGTCTCATCAGACCTTTTGCCGCTTTGAGGGCAGCGTGCGGTGATAATGAGACCCCGAGCATGCATAAAGGATCTGACGAGGTTTGCCCATCTCACTACCAGCCAAACCGGGTCTTGGTGCTTGGTTGTGAGCTCTGGTGATGAGGCATTCTGCCAGATGACACTGACGTTCTGCTCAGGAGCCATCCAATAGGATCTGTCATCTCTGAGGGCTTTGAACGATTTTTGCTGACCACTGCTTATTTGCTATGTGTGCTTTTGGAAAATGTCTCCACGAAAGACAGGTGCTGCAGTATGGTCCAACTTGGAGCATCTTGCGGCAGTGTGGCAGACGAATCCTCCACAACACTTGGGACAGAGAGAACCTCAAAAAGTAGTGGCGCTTAGTGTACTGAGGACCTACGCACAGCTTGATGCAGCTGCACACAAAGGTGGCCATCAGGATGAGGGCAGCGTTGAGAATGTTTTTCCCTCTGTTCTCTGGAGATTTATGCATCGCTTCCCTCTGCACGCGATCCGTCTTTGATCTCCAGATAAATTTGAAGATGGCCTGGATTGCAGGATTTGGGGATAGGCCACACTTGCACCACGTACAACAACACAGTACCTCGCATTGGATCACTTTTTTTTTCCGGTGATAGGGAGCATTCTTCCCACAAAGCCAGTTTTTTTGCCTGGCTTTAGCGATGAACTCGTCCCAGTTTTTGGCACATGCCTCTGCTGCTCCAAACCATATCCCCAACATCTTGAGGTAATTTGCCCCGATGGTGGAGGGGACAAAGGATTTGTCTGCCCAGTTCCCAAAGAACATGGCTTTGCTCTTGCTCTGGTTGACTTTGGCTCCCGAGGCCAGCTCAAACTACTTGCAGACTTGGAGGAGGCTTTGAACGGACAAAGAGTCCGAGCAGAACACGGCCATGTCATCTGCGTGCAGGGAGACTTTGACCTATGTGCCTCTGCTGCCTGGGATTGTAACTGCTTTGATGCCTGAGTCGCTTCTGAAGCCCTGGGCAAAGGGTTCAATGCAACGCACAAAAGGGACAGAGGAAAGAGGGCAGCCCTGCCTGACTCCAGACCTGATCTGAAAGCTCTCTGATTCCCATCTGTTGATTGAAACTGCCCTACTGATGTCTGTGTAGAGCATATCCATGGACTAGAGCAAAGTCCATTTTGGAGAGCATATCTATTGTGTAGCTGTGCAATATTCTGTCAGACACATTCTCCTGGTCTAGGCTGATGAGGCATGTATCTACGTGCCTGTCCTGCACATAAGCGATTATATCCCTGTGTAGTACAAGGCTATCAAAGATCTTCCTGCCGGATACAGCATAGGTTTGATCAGGGAGATCACTGACCCCAGAGCAGACTTGACCTGGACCGCGATGACCTTGGCCAGAATTTTATAATCCACGTTCAACAGTGAAATGCCAATTAAATTATGTCTTTGAATCAAACAGCTGCCTCATTTGATTGCAATAGATTTGTCGTAAACTGCACCAGGCTCCACACTTAACCATGATTAACACAGTGGGGGTGGTCTTGTCACTCTGTCACACTTGATGTGGCAAGATGGAAATATAACATACGTGGCAAAAAGTCAGGTTTGTGCCCAGCACAAAACAGTTTGCTATCTTCCAGCACCCTTTTACAGACGCAAACCGCTTTAGGTGCGATACTTATTAGCATGAATGTTTTATGTTTTAATATTAGTGAAGTCAGCATATGAGATGTCGCTTTAAAGGGCAGCTCCAAAACCCTTCAATGTCATCGTGATCACTCTGCTGTTTATCCACTGGACAAACTTAAGACATTCCATTCTGGACCCCACTATCAGTAACAGACAGAAGCTCTGTAAGCTGCTGCACACTTCAATCAGAGGAAATCGAAGTTCTCAGCCGAGGGCTCAATTTCTGTCCCACAACCAAAATGGACCCCATCAGTCTCGCAGCAGATGCAGAGGAATTCATCAGGCGAATGAGGCTGCGTGAGTTCTTCCACAAACCCCAAGAGGCCAATAGTGGACTCAATGAGACAGCTAATGAACCAGAACAGCCGACAGAGGGATCCGCAGTGCAGCAACTGAAGAGGAATGAATCCAATTGGACTCCTCTGGAAGGCCGCTGCCCCCGACTGGACATGTATGCCCAAGCCATCAGGAGGTGCGTGAACACCAGATTTATCAACCGCACTTACAAGACAGTCCCGAACATCACCCAAGCACAACGCAAGGCCATCCGTGCTCTCAAGACCAACCGCAACTTTGTCATCAAACCAGCAGACAAAGGAGGCGCCACCGTCATACTGAACAGAACGGACTACTGTGAAGAAGTGTACCGACAACTAAACAATGAGAAACACTACAGACAGTTACCAGCAGATCCGACCAAAGAACACACTTGTCAACTCAACACTCTGATTAAAACCTTTGATCCGGACCTTCAGAACACCCTCTGGGCTCTCATTCCATGTACTCCCCGCACTGGAGATCTCTACTGCCTCCCAAAGATACGCAAGGCAAACATACCCGGCCGTCCCATCGTATCGGGCAATGGGGCCCTGTGTGAGAACATCTCCGGCTATATCAAGGGCATCCTGAAACCCATTGTACAAAGAACCCCCAGCTTTTGTCTTGACACTACGGACTTCCTACAGAAACTCAGCACACATGGAGCAGTTGAACCAGGGACACTCCTTGTCACAATGGATGTCTCGGTGCTCTACACCAACATCTCCCACGACGATGGTATTGCTGCAACTGCCTCAGTACTCAGTGCCAACAACTGCCAGTTTCCGGATGCAATTTTACAACTCATCCGCTTCATCTTGGACCACAATGTCTTCACCTTCAACAATCAGCTTTTCATCCAGACACACGGTACAGCCATGGGGACCAAATTTGCATCTCAGTATGCTGACATCTTCATGCACAGGTTCGAACAAGACTACTTCACCACACGAGATCTCCAACCAAGGTTATATACTAGATACATTGACATCTTTTTCCTTTGGACTCATGGTGAACAATCATTGAAACAACTGTATGATGATATCAACAAGTTCCATCCCACCATCAGACTCCCCATGGACTATTCTCCAGAATCAGTTGCATTCTTGGACACACGCATCTCCATCAAGGACGGTCACCTCAGCACCTCACTGTGTACCGCAAACCGACAGACAACCTCACAATGCTCCACTTCTCCAGCTTCCACCCTAGACACGTTTAAAGAAGCCATTCCCTATGGACAAGCCCTCCGTATACACGGAATTTGCTCAGATGAGGAGGATCGTGACAGACACCTCCAGACACTGAAGGATGCCCTCGTGAGAACAGGATATGGCGCTCGACTCATCGATCGACAGTTCCAACGTGCCACAATGAAACTGCACTGATCTCCTCAGAAGACGAACACGGGACACAGTAGACGGAGTATCCTTTGTTGTCCAGTACTTCCCCGGAGCGGAGAAGATACGACATCTTCTCCGGAGTCTTCAACATGTCATTGACGATGAACATCTCACTAGGGCCATCCCCATCCCCCTACTTCTTGCTTTCAGACAACCGCACAACCTCAAACAGATCATTGTTCGCAGCAAACTACCCAACCTTCAGGAGAACAGTGACCACAATACCACACAACCCTGCCACAGCAACCTCTGCAAGACATGCCGGATCATCGACATGGACGACATCATCAAATGTGAGGATACCATTCACCAGGTGCACGGTACATACTCTTGCAACTCGGCCAACGTTGTCTACCTAATACTTTGCAAGAAAGGATGTCCCGAAGCATGGTATATTGGGGAGACCATGCAGACACTACGACAGTGGATGAATGAGCATTGCTCAACAATCACCAGGCAAAACAGTTCCCTTCCTGTGGGCGAACACTTCAGCAGTCATGGGCATTTGGCCTCCGACCTGCGGGTAAATGTTCTTCAAGGGGGCTTTTGTGATACACGACAGCGCAGAGTCACTGAACAGCGACTGATAGCCAAGCTCCGCACACATGAGGACGGTCTTAACAGGGATCTTGGCTTCATGACACAGTATCTGTAACCCCCATAACTTGCCTGGGTTAGCAAAAAACCTCACTTACTGTGCTGTCTGGAGAAAATACACAATTCTCTAACAATGCTCAGGGTTCCCTTCACACACATTGTTAGCCACTTTAACACTTGAATAGCAGGTTAGATGTAAGGATTCGCATTCTAATCAGCAATCTCTGACTGTCTGTGCTGATGTGTGCTATTGCAGACCAGAACACTGCATTTGCCTGAGGAAGACAGAGTGTTGAAAGCTCGCGGATTTACTATCAAATAAATCGGTTGGATTAAAAATTGGTGTTGCTAAATTCTTACTGAGCTGCTGTCCCAGCCAAGGGAGCTTGGCAGATGTTTACACAGCTTCTCAAGCTGCATAGACTTTGCAGTGCTATCTTCGATGGGAACTCATCCAATGCTAGTCGTTAGGGTGCTCCTCCCCCATCTGCCTGAACTGTTAGCCATTCCTGAAGCCACTGCATGAGACGTTCAGGTGGAGGCACTAATGTGTATGATATATATATTGCCAATGAGGATCCCTTCACAGACACCTGTGTGCCCCAGGTGTCTACCATTGCAATGATGTGTCAGTGGTCAACAGCACATTGAAACAGTGCCCAGACTCATAGAACATAGAACATTACAGCACAGAACAGGCCCTTCGGCCTTCGATGTTGCGCCGACCAATATAAAAAGCAATGCCCCTCCAAACTAAACCATTCCCTTCTCTTCCATATACTGATCAACTAACCTCTTAAACGCCACCAAACTTGGCGCATCTACAACTGCTGCAGGCAGGGCATTCCACTCCTGAACCACCCTTTGGGTAATGGGGCTCTGGTCACTGGGTGGCCAGTGGGGCCTTGGAATGGATAACCTTTCTGTTGCTTGCCCCTCCTCTCCATTAGATACAATGGCTTTGGCCGTACAGCCCATTGTGCTAGCCATAATAATTATGGCTATGGAGGAGGAAAAGAGAGATGTGCAGCTGTGGCAAGGCAAGGCAAGGCCAAAGACTTCAACACTCTGGCTGTCTTTTGGTTGCCACTGATGTAGCTATGCCACTCTGTTCATACTGCTGCTTGTGAGATGCACAGCTGGCAGGAAAGGGGGACTTGGAAGAGCTTGGGAGGTTTGGGGTATCCTGCATGGGAGGCCCTGGCATGGGCTTAAGTGCTGCTTTTTCTCTTGGACTGTCCATAGGACATAAGAACGTAGAGTCGGAGTCGGCATCTGGCCGTTTTGAGTCTGCTTTGCCATTCAGTAAGGTCATGGCTGATCTTTTCACAGACTCAAGGACATTCCAAGGGTCTGCAGAACAAAAGATTTGAGCTCTGGAGATCTTGGCATCATCTGATTCTGCCAGTCATTGAGGCCCAACTGCTTATTTGCATGTGTGGGGAGCCATTGGTGACACCCTCCAGACTGGACCAAGTCCTGGATGCCCTTAGCAATGAGCTCTGAGACCAGGCCAAGCTCTGTAGCTTCTCAGCAGTAGCACTAAAGGCATGCAGTCATGGCTTACTGTGTCTGCAGCAGACTTCTGAGGCCCTCCACTATGGTCTACTGAAACCGGCTATTCCTTGGACCCTGCCACCCATGGCAACCATTTCATGTCCCGGGTTTTCCGTAGTGGCTCCTGGTGTCTTGCAGTGTTAACTTGGTGCCATGCAATGCTGACATCATTTCCTGTGACTGAAGGCTGTTGAATTCCTCCAAACAGAGTTGCAGTTGCTGTAGTGCCCCTCCTGCGTTGTTCAACTGTTGCTGCATCTCCAGTTGACAGATCCCAACCACTTGATAAGCAGTTTGGAGCCAATTATTTCCTCGGTTCCAGCAAGTTTCCGCTTGCTGGAGTCCTCGAAAGTTTCCACCTTCACATGATGTGTGTCATCAGCTGTGTTGTGATCACCAAAAATGCCCCAGGCATGTACTTAGTTTGCCCCACCAAGGTGACTGTATCTGTGCTGGTGGATGATGCCTGTGCTGACTTGTGGGTGCTTTCCTCAGAATTCTTGTTGGAGCCTCCTTAAGTGTTAACTGGGCTCTCTATGGAGTCAGCAAGGAGGATGTTGACTCTTGAGAGCTCTGTCTCATGTCTCCCGCAAAACAAGACACATGGGAAAGTGCAAGAGGGTGGCAAGTATCTGGGCAGATTGCAGCTTGCTTGACATAGGTCATATGGTTGAAAAATCCATGACTGCTCATTTTTGCGACCCTCCTGAAGTGACTGCTAGTCACAGTTCTCCCGTTGACTCCCCTGACAGTTCCATGGCCTGCTTCTCGAAGGTGGTGAGGATGCACAGCTCAGGGACTCCACCACCGCTCTACACCTGTTCCCTGCTGTTATGGGCTGTTTTCTACTGCTGGGACAATGGGGCATTAAAAGATTGATGGATGGAAGGATATGGGGGTGTCAAGGGTGGGGCCTACAAGGGCTGCCCATTGGCAGGCAGATGTTGTGGAAGAGCATTGGCAGAGGAGAGTTCCAGGGGCTTAGGTGCTGGGAGTAGCTCAAAATGGACATCGCGAATGAGACTGATGTCAGGATGGAATGGACACTTGCTTTTACTGTACGAATAAGATAATTCTCCTTCACCTGGCACCAGCTGCAGGTCTTCTGTGCCAATGTAGAGCACTGCTGCTGCCACTACCTCCCAGGCTGTATTGCCTGCCTGGCCTACCTGTTGTCTTGGGCGGGGGGGAATATTGCCCTCTGTTGCTCTACTGCATCCAGCAGCCTTCCCTGCTCCTTGGCGAACCATGGGGTTGCTTTGTAGAGTGCCACATTCCTGGTATGACTGATTCTGTGAGCATTGTTAGTGTTTTTATGGAGCCCGCCTGCTTAATGGCACACAACAGTGGCATGTTTGGGTGAGTCAAGCAGTTGGAGCTTCCATTCTGGCTAGAATTGCATTGAGGATTTTTCATTGTACTAAGTGTTGAGCAATTGTGTTGTGTGGTGCACTGAAAAGACTGACATGATTCACTCCTGCTTTCAGACTTTTTTTTTGACACTTAAATTTTTTTCAGGAAGATTGCCTCAATGTGTTGTGTACATATAATGGTAGCACAAGTTGCAAAACTGTTGCACAATCAAGGATTATTTAATGCTGAAATATTTAAATTGAGGGATTGAATTTTTTCAAATTGAGCCATATGGTGGGCTTTATTTAAATGGTTTGATATAGTTATTTTCTAATGAAAGCTTGAAATCATTTGCTGATGCTTGCAGATGTGTCACAAATTTCAGTTATCATCCTGAAACTTGAGGTTTCTGGCTGTTATGATTCATTGTTTCCCAGGATAATGTGCAATCTGAGAGAAAAAGTTTCCAGAAAACAGATTATTCCAGTCGATACATTTATCACTTGAATTGAGTTCTTAGATGCTACATTATTTTATACTTGAATTGTCTATAACTCATATCGATTTTTAGTTGTTACGTAGCAAAGGTAATTGGATGTGAAATTGAGTGTTATTGAAACTCTTGAAATGAGACATGATTAGAAGCTGTTCATACTTTTAATATGATGTGTTTGCATTAATCGATGTTTCAGTTTTTTCCTTATTTCAACGTTTGAATATATTTAACAGCAATGCAATTACTTTTTACAATGTGTTAGCTATTGCCTTTGCATGACAGGGAAGAACTGACCGTATATCTCTTTATATCATACATGCCAATATTATAACTATATATCATGGAGATATAATTTTTGTCTTTAAACTTTTCAGACCAGTGAAGACCATATGTGTTCACCACTTGCTGCTGCTGACTTATCAGATGGAACTCTGTTGCAGGCCAGGAAGCAAATTATGTTGCTTCGTCTATCACTGTAGATAGTTGCACTAAGGGACAGGGTAGATCATTGTGCAAGCTGTTACATTTTGGGTGATTTCCCAATACTTGGCTTGTGTTACCATGGAGGTTTACTTTCTTCAGTAGAGAGCCTGCAGTTCATATGAATAAGGATTTAATACAGGGATATAGGGAAAAGGCAGGGGAATTGCATGCAATCATGATGCTTATTTGGAGAGCTGGTGCAGACAAATGGCTGCTTTCTGTGTCATAACACTTACTTCTGTGGTTTTGAAAACAATACCAGTAACAGTAGAGTGAACAATGAACCCTTTATTCAATATATTGCTGCACGTGCTTAATGTTTCTGAATTGATGAAAATCATCATGTTGACAGGCCATCTGGTTCAGGGTGAACAAATGTTGATTTTAATTAATAGAAATAAAATTGAATATCACTTAGAACTATTGTTTTGACTAGTGTAGATAATTTTCACAACTATCTGAATCTTTTCTAACATATATAATTGCCCTGAGATTTTTGGAGCTCCTTTTATCAGTTTACAGCTCAAAATGAAACCATTCAGCCCATTATACCTCTGCTAGTTTCTTGCAGGAGTAACTCAACAAGAATCAGCCCTCAATGAATTGCCCCTTTCCCTATGGATCTACTTTTTTCTCTGCAAATAATTATCCAATTCCCTTTTGAGAGGGACAGGTATATGTGCCTCCACCATACCAATGCATTCCAGATCCTAACTTACTGCATAGAAAAGTTTCCTTGTTTTTGTTCTACTTTTGCCAATCTTAAATCTGTGCTCATTGGTTCTTGACCCTTCTGTCAATGGGAAGTTCTACTCTGTCCAGATACTTAATGGATTTTGAACAGCTCTGCCAAATTTCTTCTCAATGTTCTTTACTCGAAGGAAACAGCCCCAGATTCCCTAATCTATCCACATTATCGAAATCCCTCGGTCCTGGAACCATTCTTTCCTAAAATTTGTTTAATACCATTGTGCTTCCTAAAGTGAACATAGTATTTCAGTTGAAGCTGCAAACCAGTTTTTCATTTTTTTAAAAAAAATTGTCATAATGTCCTTTTGTATTCTGTGCCCCTTTTTGTAAAGCCTAGGATCCTATATGCTTTATCAACCTCTTTCTAATTTTTTTGAAAAAAATTTGTATCACACTTGCACAGTCTAATCATTATTACTTCAGCTGCATCTGTGTACAGGGTATTGTCTTTGTTTACTCATGTAATCTCCCTATGTTACTTCAAATCCTACAGCTTACCCTTCATTATATTAATTTCTACTTCATAAAAATGCTTAATTATAAAATGCTCTGTTTCCTGATGATCTTGGATTTTGAATTGAGATTAACCCTTTGAGTTCCACAATCTAGATTGTGGCAGTCTAATTTGGAGAATCACTTGAGCGTTCTGTCCTTCAGTTTCAGGGTTGTACTGAAATATAGTATTTCATGTTTTGGTTGGATGTTGAAAATTTTATGGAAATAGTCATTAAAAAAGTCATTTAAAAAATATCATTAAAGAAACAACAGTTAGCTAGCTGGATTTGCTGGCCAACATTCATCTACCTTGAGAAAGACCACCAAAAATGGTTCAGTTAACCAATTTTTATTGCTATTCATGGGAATGTGCATTGTGCAACACGAGTGCTTTGCCATATGTAATGAGGTCCTGAACCCAAAAACCAAAGTACTATTTCTTTCCTCCTGCATTTACATTATAACTGAGATATGTGTGAAGTATTAATATTTGTTAAGTAGTGTTGTATAATTAATTCTCACCTCTAATTACCATAATCAAAACTGGTCAAAGTATAAAGAAAAGTGTTGAAACTGTTTGTTTCATCACCAATAAAAACTAATTTAAAGATCAACTTGTCACATCAAGATTTCAAAACACATAGCATTAATTACTTCAAGTACAGAGTATTGTGCAGGCATAATTTGATTGAATTGTAAAGATTATTCCAAGCAAAATAGCACATTTATTTGAAAAAGATCATATATTTTATTCCAAAGACATTGGATGAAGGTGTTCCTTTTGTGTAAAGTGTGCTATTTCTCAGAAATTAATTACTTTAGAACATAATGTGTAACTTTTCAGGTCAATTTTTTTAGAAATTCTTAAAACAATCTTATTAGATTTGAATTTGTAATTTTGTTTCAATGTGGTGTTTTGTTTTAAACCAAAATGTTAATGACTGGCGTGATTTTAATTGATTGGCTCATGTGTTTTCTAGGTTACCAGACTTCTGTTTTTGGGGTGTCCAGTGACTGCATATTAGAAAATTTGCCTGGAGTGAAATCTAATGGCTGTACTGTGGAAGTTGTTCCAGCTTTACCACGGATGCAAATTACTACCTCTCTGCCACGGTAGGATCTTTGAAAATTGATTACATCTTGGGTCATGCCTTTCGCGTGTTGATGTTTTTTCTTCTAGATTTATTCTGGTGGAAACCTGTATTTGTGACTTGACATTTCCTGTGTTAGTATGGAATATTATTAAGAATACATCTTTTATACATGAATATTTGTATGTGCATTGTATAAACTCAGTTTTTCCTTCTGTAAAGTGTATAACAAAATGTACCTTTGCAGGCACTGCCACACTAAACAAGAAATTTAAACTCATCAAGTAAACATTTATTTGATTGCTACAGCTGAATGTATTTTTTAATTGCAAGATGTAACTATTATAATGCTTTGCCATATTTCTTAATGTACCACATTTACCACCACCCATCAACATCATCTGTTAGCTCATTTAAGAACTCAAATCAAATTAGCTGAACATGATTTTCCATTAATAAATCTATATTGCTTTGCCTTAATTCAGTTTCCCATGTGACCTGTTCATTTTGACTTGGGTTATTGCTTCTTAAAGTTTTCCCATGATTAAGATTAAACTGACTGTCTTGTAGCTGCTGAGGTTGTTCTTGCACCCTTTTTGAAACAAGAATGCAACATTTGTAATTTTCTAATCATCTGGCACCACCAGTGTATCACAGGAGGATTAGAAGATTGGGATCAGAGCCTATGTAATTTTTGCTGTCTTCTCTGGGGAATCTAGAAAAAGGAAGCACAATTTCATAAGGTGCCAGTAATTGAGGACTAATGGAAACTTCTTCATTGAGGGTTGAGAATCTTCTGAAATCTGTACCAGAGGATTGTGGATTCTCCTGTCATGTAATATAATTTAGGCAGAGAAACAAACCTTCTGCCTTTGTGAATCAGGGGATATTGGGAGGGGTGGAGATGAAGCTGAAGATCAGCTATGATTGTATTGAATGGCAGAATTGGCTGGAAGCATAGTCTATTCCTGCTCTCTCTTTTCTCTTGGTTTTCATTTATATGTCAAACTGACACCTTTTCAGATCCATCCCTTTTCTGCCTCATATGTCAGGAAGATTATCTCTCTTGTCCTCTTCGGAGTTCTAACTTTGGTTGTTACCTTTCCACTTTGGGAGAATGTACTACAAATACTTTCTCCTCTTTTCAAAGGCAATCATTTTTCAATTACGGTTTTGCTTTGCTAATCTTTAATTCCAGTTTGAGGGCTAGATCACCCCTATTACATCAATCATCTTTTCAATGCAGATGGATCTGATTATTTGATGGAGGAAGTATTGTGATTCAGAAAACCTGAAGTTTAATGGCTGCTGCCACTTATTGATGTAAACGGAGAAATTGGAGTCAGTAACAAAGACAAATCTTGGTATTGCACATAGCCCTGCTTCCCATTTCTTGCATTGTGAAGGACCAGATATAAACTTCTAAGGCTTTAATAATTCTGAGACTAAAATATGTTCGAAAAGAAAACAATGCTGTAAATATAAAACAAAATGGTAATTATACGCATTATGGCATCCTCTAAAGGATATTAATAAACTAGTTAGATTTTTCAAACAGTCCAACAGCTTTGTGGGCATAGAATTAAAGGGTATGTGAATTCATAGTCAGAAGCTGTCATTCTAATATTTAAGATTTTTGTGCTGTAGATTATTATAACATACCTCTGGAAGACTGACTCACTAAAGTAACAGCAAGGGAATTGTACTCCTAATTTTTTTTTAAAAAAAAATCACTGGGCTGGATTTTACAATCCCTTGAAGGCAGTAGGTCAGAGTCGGGGGTAATGCTGTGAGGACAGGTGGGAATGGGTCGTGTTAGGATTGTAAAATTCACTGGACGGATTTCTTGCTGCCTACCTACTTGCCCCTGACTTGTTTGAAATTTTGAGGGAGACGTCAGTCTGCCTGTCAATCTTTTGACCTCTTGAGGCCCAATCTTTATGCTCGTCTCCCATCTGTGGCTGTGGGGAATGCCCGATTGCTGTTAGGTCTAATGTGCTAGTCATTTGGATTTACTAGCAACTCTCTCAGGTGTACTCTTTCAGAACGGCCCTAAAGTCTTTTTTTCTTGGTGTTAAACTGCCTTAGGGCAGCCATTGGATTCATGGGCAAGCACCCCCCTTATCCCCCACTCCCACAAAGCTAAAATGCTAGCCTGGTGGGAGAGGGGGGAACTGGGTCCAATGAAATGCAGTCTGCTGTATGTTTATGACAAGAGAAAAATCAAGGTGTACTTACTGATTGTTTCTCTGTATTCATATCCTGTATTCATATCCTGTAAACTTAATTTAAGAAGTTCAAGTCAAGAAAGGAGACAGCCTAAAACTGAGTGAGTTAATGTCAGTGCTTGTTCTATTTTCAAATATACCAGTTCAATTTTGAAACAAACTGATTTACTCGTTAGAAAAGTTGAATGCTAATTGCATAAAAACTTGAGAGATGGAGATTTTAATTGTGAAAACTTTGAGGCAGACAGAGAGAGAAGCATAAGCAATTTGATTCTGATTTCCTTTTGGGGGGGAAAAAATTAAGTTGAAGACAGGAAAGGCCACCTTAAGGGGGAACAAATGAAGTGAAAGAAGAGCAAAAGAGCAGCTAAGTGAGCCTTTTTATCAACTATATGTGGGGAAGATTTGGTGAAGGGATGGCTAACAGTTTAAAATGAGGCAAGTGACTTGGAATAGAGGGGTGGAAAGATCGAAGGGGAAGAGCTAAAGGGAGAACTGGGGGTAAAGGATGAGGGGGTTGATGGGGTTGGAAACATTTGGAGTGAGTGACTGGGAGAACATATGATTCAAGGAGAGGATGGGAAATGAGCCCTGAAGAGAGACAAGCCAGAGAGACCCAAGTCAACTAATTTATCTTGCAGTGGTCAACCATCTCATTTTTTACTTTCTAATAATTAGACATTCAAGTTTACCAAATATCTGAAGTGTTGTTTATAAGTAATTGTCTTCATGATGTTGCAGGACTAAAATAAGTATCTGGCTGCTTTTGTACTTTATCCCCTTCAAGTGATTAGACAAAAAAATTCTGAGTTTAATATCGGCCTTTGTGACAAATGTAGCTAGGGCTCCAGTACTCTAGCTGGTGGCACCACCAAGAGCCCCAAATACATGAATATGTCATAGAGATGTGCTTCCTGATTTGATTGCAAGTAATTAGCATAAATCAATGAGAAATCTATATTTGCATAGAAGCTAGCTATATCCGCTTAACTATTGATTAGGCTTACATCATGCATAAAGTATGAATACAACCAACCAATTACAACCCTGTGCATTCTATTTGATTATAATATCCAATCTGTGTAAAGGCTTGTATATGGCTATCTAGTTGGATTTCTTAACTTATGTATAAGATTTGTGGAATACCAGTTATCCTTCATGTGCAAAGCCTCTGGTGTTTAATGAATTCTCTCAAGCAAGGAAGATCTGATAGACAAACAAAGTCTTATGTTCAAACTGTAGATAGTGTTGCCTCCTGATATCTTGAGACATTTGGTTGTCAGGACAAACAGCAATCCCACTTAAGTTAAATCTGAGATAGTTTTAAAAAAACAAAAGCTTGCAATTTGTGTTCTTGGATCCTTGTTCACAATTCAGATTGTATAATGTTTAGCTGAACCAAATTCTTTAAGCCTTTCAGTGGGCATAATTTTTAATATGGTACTATCCTCTTTCAAATATATTGCCAATTGAACAAGTAGCGTGTCCTTCCATGATGATGAGCACTTGATTTAAACTTAAAACATCTGATAATTGCTGAATAAAAGTTTTTTTTGCTTTGAGGGTTGGAACATCAAGCCAACTTGTTCTTAAACAAAAGACTGGTGAGCACTAGTAGAGATGAGAGATTTACAAAATAAGATAAGTCAAGAGGATACTAACGTATATGACCACCACCTTGTGTTAACTCGGGTGTTATGATTACAAAGCTCTTCCACCAGGATTCTCCTTTCTGGCTGGAGCTCTAACTATGTAGTTGAAAAAGTCTTTTTTTTTGAAGAGTTTCCATATCACTAAGAAATCTTCAGGCCAATCCACGTCCAACAACTTGGTTCTAAAATTCTGGACAGCTATGATAAATTCCTCCACAAAAGCAACTGAGATGTTTCACAATTTTCTAAAACAATCACCAACATTCTTTAAAGCCAATTTCTCCTATTGACCAGTGTTAAAGGGTACTTTAAAACCATTCTCATCTTTGCCAAAAGCTAATCCCTACCTTGGGCCACACCCTTATGTTCCAAGTTGTGCTGAAATCCATCCATTGACTTTTGAGATACATTGTTTTCACCCGTTTGTTTGTTGTCTGCAAACATTGGCTTCTCCCATCTTCAGTGGCAGAGGTAAATATGTGAAAATGTGTAATTAGTTGGAAGTCAGAAGTTTGTCAAAACTCTCTTTGTTACAGTGTGAGATGCAATGTAATATATGTAATTATGGCTACATGACATGAAGTCATGATGTGTTGCAACATTTCCTTTATTGCATAAATATTCAACAAAATGAGTGTTAAGATACAAGATGTACCAGTAGAATTTTGTGTGGTTTCCCCACTAAGTATTCATATGCTTTTTTTTGACATTATAGAATTATGCAGAATGTAAAGTCTTTTTACTGAAATGTTCGTGTATCATTTCTGTATGATATAGCAGTGAAAATAATGTGCCATGATCTGGTCTTCCTCTTGTCTGCATGGGTTTCCTTCAGGTGCTTCAGTTTCTCCCACAGTCTGAAGATGTGCATGTTAGGTTGACTGGTCATGCTAAATTGCCCCTTAAAGGTGTGTAGATCAGAGGGATTTATGCAGTAATAAATGGTCTGGGTGGGATGTACTGTCAGAATTGGTGTAGACTTGATGGACCAAATGGCCTGCTCATGCACTGTAGGAATTCAGTGGTTCTAAAAACAGCAAAGAAGGTATCTGGAAAATTTACTAGAGAGGGCTTTATATTGGACATTATGTAGAGATGCTGGCGTTGGACTGGGGTAAACTCAGTAAAGTTTGACAACACCAATTTAAAATCCAATCGATTTATTTGATAGTAAATCTGCAAGCTTTTGGCCTTTGTGGCCTTCTGGTGTTCTGGTCTCCAAAAGCACACATATCAGCACAGTTTACAGATTGCTGATTAGAATGCGAATCCTTATACCTAACCTGCCATTCAAGTCTTAAAGTGGCTAACAGCAGAGGTTAGAGGGATGTGTATTGTCTCCAGACAGCACAGTAAGTGAGTTTTTTTGCTAACCCAGGCAAGTCATGGGGGTTACAGATAGTGTGACACGAAGCCAAGATCCCTGTTAAGACCGTCCTCGTGTGTGGAACTTGGCTATCAGTCTCTGCTCAGCGACTCTGCGCTGTCGTGTGTCGTGAAGGTCCCCTTGAAGAACATTTACTCGAAGGTCGGAGGCAGAATGCCCGGAACTGTTGATCAATCAATCGAGCGCCATATCCTGTTCTCACGAGGGCATCTTTCAACGTCTTTCTATGGCAGTCGACTGATCGATCGACAGTTCCGACGTGCCACAGCGATAAACCGCACTGACCTCCTCAGAAGACAAACACAGGACACGGTGGACAGAGTACCCTTTGTTGTCCAGTACTTCCCCGGAGCGGAGAAGCTACGACATCTTCTCCGGAGTCTTCAACATATCATTGATGACGATGAACATCTCACTAGGGCCGTCCCCATCCCCCCACTTGCTTTCAGACAACCGCGCAACCTCAAATAGATCATTGTTCGCAGCAAACTACCCAACCTTCAGGAGAACAGTGACCATAATACCACACAACCCTGCCACAACAACCTCTGCAAGACATGCCAGATCATTGACATGGACACGACATCGTCAAATGTGAGAATACCATTCACCAGGTACACGGTACATACTCTTGCAACTCGGCCAACGTTGTCTGCCTAATA
Source organism: Sphyrna mokarran (assembly GCA_024679065.1). NCBI lineage: Eukaryota > Metazoa > Chordata > Chondrichthyes > Carcharhiniformes > Carcharhinidae > Sphyrna > Sphyrna mokarran. Next base: position 53,026,802 of record JAGIQG010000007.1, read on the forward strand.
CGTTGCAAGAAAGGATGTCCCGAAGCGTGGTACATTGGGGAGACCATGCAGACACTACCACAGCAGATGAATGAACGCCGCTCAACAATCACCAGGCAAAAATGTTCCCTTCCTGTGGGCGAACATTTCAGCAGTCACGGGCATTCGGCTCCGACCTTCGGGTAAATGTTCTTCAAGGGGGCCTTCACGACACACAGTGCAAAGTCGCTGAGCAGAGACTGATAGCCAAGTTCTGCACACGTGAGGACGGTCTTAACAGGGATCTTGGCTTCATGTCTCACTATCTGTAACCCCCACGACTTGCCTGGGTTAGCAAAAAACCTCACTTACTGTGCTGTCTGGAGACAATACACATCCCTCTAACCTCCTGCTGTTAGCCACTTTAAGACTTGAATGGCAGGTTAGGTGTAAGGATCCGCATTCTAATCAGCAATCTGTAAAATCTGTGCTGATATGTGTGCTTTTGGAGACCAGAACACCTCATTCGCCTGACAAAGGCCACAAAAGCCGAAAGCTCGCAGATTTACTATCAAATAAATCGGTTGGATTTAAAATTGGTGTTGTCAAACTTTACTGTGTATAATGGACTGCAGTGCGAAGAGCAACAAAACATTGGAGAGCTTACTGATGGGAGGCATGGTTACTTCCTAGAAAAGGGAGGAACTAACCAAAGAAGATACAGTTCATGGCTAAGCCTTGTTAGATGAGAGGATCATCGTCGTGCCTCTGCCTTTTGAGGTTTTACTTGTAATCAGCACTATACGTATGATAACTGTGATGTCCATTATGGTCCTCAATGTAACACAATGGGATGGTTTGAAAGCATCTCCAGCCAAGAGAGAAGATCAAAGGGTCTGGGTCTCTGGTCTTCAAAATTTTCTTGAGCCATCAGTGCTTCTTCAAATGCATCTGAATGAGCAGAAAGAAAATGGAATGTTAATGGATGACAGTCACATAGATCTTGGAGTTGGAGCCATCTCAGTAACACTGCACCTAGATACATGCGCAGAAGTAACTCTTTTCAGCAGATGTTAAATGTAACGTATTCTACTGACAAGGATCATACAATCAAACAGTACAGAAGAGTCCTTCAGTCCACTGAGTCTGTATGGACACATGAGAAACACCTGATCTCCTATCCAATCCCATTTACCAGCACTTTGACCAAAGCCTTGAATGTTATGATGCATCAAATGCTCACACAGGTACTTTTTTAAAAGATGTGAGGCAACTCGCTCTACGACCCTCCCATGCAGCACATTCCAGACCATACCGCGCTCTGGGTAAAAAAGTTTTTCCTCACACGCCCTTCCCCAAACCTATAAAATAATCCTCATCTCCCATCACAAAATCAACAAAAGGCTCACACTTATATAATGCCTTTCACAACAACAGGATTTTTCAAGGCACTTCACAACCAATCAAGTCATTTTGGAAGTTTAATCACTTTTATGTTAAAAATCATAACCCTACCTTGGTGCATTACAACTTACAATTCTTTTCAGAGAAAGCTATTATTTCTCAAAGCTATTATCTCAAGTTGGTATTTTAACTTTTAGTATTGGCAACCATTTAAATAAGTTATAGCAGCATTCTGCAGTGCTTGTTTCGGTATTTAAAAATTAGAACTGTTCACTAAATTTGAAACAATAATATACTCAATTTTAAAAAGAGTGCACAAGATACCTTTTTTATTCATTTGTGGGACATGGGCATTGCTTACTGGCCAATGTTTATTGCCCGTCCCTCGTTGCCCTAAATGGTGGTAGTGAGCTGCCGTTTGAAATGCTGCAGTTCACGTGCTGTGAATTGACCCACAATGCTGTTAGGGAGGGACTTCGGGAGTTTGACCCAGCTACTGCAAAGAAATGATGATATATTTCCGAGTGGCAGTGGTGCTCCCATGCATGTGCTGCCTTTGTTGTTGTACATGAAAATGGTCATGGGTTTTGGAGAGGATTTCTAAGGATCTTTGGTGAATTTTCTACAGTGCATCTTAAATGCTATTGAGCTTTGGTGGAGGGAGTAGATGTGGTGCCAGTCAGTCTGGTTGTTTAGTCCTGGATGGTGTCAAGCTTCTTGAATATTGTTGGAGCTGCACTGATCCTGGTGGGTGGTGAGTATTCCATCACATTCCTGACTTGTGCCTTATAGATGGTAGACAGGCTCTAGGGAGCAAGGAGGTAAATTATCAGCTGCAATATTCTTAGCATCTGATCTGTTCTTGTTTCTGCGGCAAGTCCAGTTGGGTTTCTGGTCAATGGTAACCCCAAAAATGTTGACAGTGGGGGATTCAGCGATGGTAACACCATTGAATGTCATGGAGCAGTGGTTAGATTGTCTTTTATTGATGATGGTCATTGCCTAGCATTTGTGTGGTGCAAATGCTATTTGCCACTTGTCAGTCCAAACCTGGATATTGTCCAGATGTTGTTGCATTTGAACATGGATTGCTTTAGTATCTGAGTAGTTGCAAATAGTGCTGACAATTATGCAATCATTGGCAAACAATTCCACTTATGACCTTATGAACAAGGAAAGGTCATTGATGAAGCATCTAAAAATGGTTGGCTCTAGAGCATTACCTAGAGGGATTCCTGCAGAGATGTCTTGGAGATGAATGACCCCCACAACCACAACCATCTTTCCGTGTGCCAGGTATGACTCCAACCAGCGAAGAGTTTGCCCCCTGATAATCACTAATTCCAGTTTTGCTAGAGCTTCTTGATATCAAGGGCTGTCATTCTCGCCTTGCCTCTCAAATTCAGCTTTTTTTTTTCCATGTTTGAATCAAGGCTGTAATGAGATCAGGAACTGAGTGACCCTGGCAGAACCAGTGTATTTTCCATAATTTACTATCCACAGATTTTCTTTTGGACATGTATTAAGTCAGTCTAGTGCATGTGTCAGAATGCAAGTATAACGTGGATTATCAAATTGAAAATGCCGTACATTGGGGGAAATTTCATTATGCATAAGATTGGAGTATGGGATGTTATGCTGCCGTGAATATTTGAGGAGGATATCATTGCATTTTTGAGAATATAAGGTAAGTTAGTGAAGTGTAGGAAGAAGAGAGAGTTTGAGAGCAGAAGGAGCAAAGAACAAAGAATGAAGAACAAAACAGCACGGGAAACAGGCCTTTTGACCCAACGAGCCCGCGCCGCCGCCTCGATGTTCCCACTTCTACCTGCGATCCCTGTCCATGTTTATAGATCTATGGATTAAAAACCAAATTTGAGACAATTTAGGGAGAATTTGTTTTGCCAATTAGCCTAAGAGCACATCTTTGGGATGTGGGAGGAAACCGGAGCACCCGGAGAAAACCCTCACAAGCACGGGGAGAATGCACAAACTCCCACAGACACAGGCCCAAATCCACGTATCTGCACAGCACAGCAATGGTCACTGAGCAGTTGGAATAGCTTTGGATATGATGTCTGTGTCCACCTTTGAACAGCAAGTCCTACCTTTTGTGCATATCTCTCACCAGCTTCTTTCAGTCATCTTGGACAGGTTGCCCATGCCGCCTCCTTTATGTGGTTCGTGGAATTCCATAACAATCTCTGTGGGGGCTCAGCTCTTTATCCAAATCATTAATGTGTACATAGGTAAAGGAGTACAGATTTTTAACTCCAAGATTACAGATAACATTAAGGGAACATGGTTTGTTTAATTTGGAGCAGAAAATTGAAAGGGAGCATAGGCCAAGTTAGTCAAGTGGCCAAAATGAAATATGCTTCTATGTGGAGATGTCACAGAATCATGTGGCACGGAAGAAGGTTCATTGCCCTTGTACTTGCTCCTTAATTTACTGTACTGGTCTCATTCCCATTTTGTTCTGTAACCCTGCAATTCATATCATAATTGAACAATGTTCAGGAAAAAACATTCCAACATCAATTTCAGTCTGATATCTGTTGCAAGTTATAGATTGTCAAGTTTACAGATTCGCATTGACCTGTAAATTTGCAAACACCTGGCAAAATGCAAACTTTCTTGGCAGCAGCAACTAAGCTCTTGAGCTACTTCTGATTTTTGCTCATTTACAGCAAAATATGTTGCCATTACAAAACAGGCCACTTTGAACAAAGCTCCACCAGAGCTGCAGAATTATTTATTATTCCTAAGATGGTAATTATAAAGCATTGTAATGTATGACTTTTTGTGAGCAATGTCATGGAAGATCGGAGTGCAATTATGAAAGTTTTGTGTCTCGAGTGTTATGACCAGCTCTGTAAATTTTTTTTGCATAATTGACAGTGGTTTTCCCTTGCAAGTTATATCTCTATTTTACTATATAATTTACCCTCTGTTCTTGTCAATCAAATTGCAAAAATTCTTTCTCCTCAATTGTAGTGCATTTCAGCTTGTTTTAAATAATTTCCATGCATTAATATCCTATCAAATATAGCTCATCATTTTCCTCTTTCTTATTCTGTTCTAGTTGAGTAGCAATCCAATCCTATGCTGGATTTTACATCCTTTCCTCGTGTCATACCTTCTGTTTTTAAGTCTCATTTTTCAAATTTGAGAATGCAACATTTTCAGTTTAAGCTTTGAGATTTTTCTAAAATGAAATAAAACTACTGTTTGTGTTGGTATGCAATAAACTAATGGACCTGTAGAAGGAGCTGTTATCTAAAATATACAGCCAGTGACCTGATTTGGGTTACTTGTTTAATTGGTGTTGATGGTTAATTAGATCAGAGGATGTGACAGGAGTGCTTTTTATGCAAACTGACATGTTTGTGTATGTTCCAATGAGATCAGAAAAAAAATTGTGCAGTTTTTTTTTACAGCTGTAACACTAAGTCGTTTAGTACATTTTGAATAGCGATACACAAAATTACAAGATACAATGATGAGCAAATCAATTCCAAATAGTTAAATGACTGCTTTGAAAGGAAGCATGGCTTTAATATTTGTGATAACCCTGATGAGTTAGTTGGGAATCTCTAATCGATTTCCCTGTAGGGCTCGTTGAATACAAATTTCCATGCTAATAGGCAGTGGCCTGCCTAGGTGAAACTTGCCACCTGTGCTCTTTATAAGGTAGATATTGGGAAGGATCTGTAGAGCTATTGTCCTGATTGGAACTTATATATGTACACCATAGAGTAGGGGTGTTACTTTGTATTTAACAATAAATATTAATTCTTTCCAGTTGTCTTCCTGAGTTATGACATTGGCTACAAGGAGTGTAATGTGTTGGATAACCTGTAACGGGTAGATTTGAAAAATGCCTCTGCTCACAAAATTGGAATCGTGTGATGTGGGCATGGAGGCTTGGTCTCAATATGCTGAACGAGTAAAATATCACTTCTGGGCAAATGGGGTAGAAGTGGACAACAAGCAGAAAGTCAGCCTCCTAACTACTTGTGGGGCTCCAAATTTCTGCGTCATAGAGTTTAATGTACCTGGCAGTCTTGGAAAACATTGCCAAAACCTCAAAACAGCTTTGACCTGATCTGACATTCCAGGTAATCTTCAGGACGTACAACTATGCGATGGAATCCCACCTGAGTGTACCCTGGCTCAGATGGGATTTCACATTGGTCCCATGCCCAGAGCTGCTTCACTCGGGATGAAGCCCTACAACTTCAGTCATCTTATAGACATGTCCTCCATGCCCTTCACCACTGCACAGAAAAATTTCCTGTTTTGCACGGTTTCCACTACTGTACCCTCACACATTGCATGGACACATTTCATTTGTTGCAGTAGGAGTTCCATAAGAAATCTCTCAACACCAGGTTAAAGTCCAACCAGTTTATTTGATAGTAATCCCACAAGCTTTCAGAAATGGTGTTCCTTTGTCAGGTATGGGGAACCTTCCACACACCTGACGAAAGAACACTGTTTCCGAAACCTTGTGGGGTTACAATCAAATAAACTGGTTGGACTTTAACCTGGTGTTGTGAGACTTCTTACTGTGTTTAACCCAGTCCAACACTGGCATCTCTATCAGCAGAAAATTTCAGCAGAGGTCCCTGTATAGATGCATCCAACCCCACTGCATTGGAGATAGTGAAAGGACGGTAGTGCATGCAGTATTACCATACAGCATAAATTGCACTGGTTCATGGACTCCTAAGGTACTTGCCATTTTTGCAATCCTATGGAGTTTGTGAATTGTGTATACATTACATGTTTTAGGTTGCTCTCCCTTTTTAGTTAGTTAAAAATCTTTTAATATTTTATTTGCACTTCAACGTCATGCTCCTAATTTATGGGCAGTCAATGTGGAAAATCACCACCTGTGACTAGCTAAATGCATTATTAACAGGTCCAGGCAGCAGTTGACTAAGGGCGTTGTCCAACCCAACTGTCTGCCCCTCTACTGTGGCTATATTTGCGGCTGTGTTCCCTGGAGAAGGAACATACAGTGTCCAAAAGCACCATTGAAACCTCGCTTTTTGGGCACTGCAGGGACTGGGGTGTATTGTCGACCCCTTTAGTCACATTGTAGTTTAATGTTTTAAGATTCCTTTCCACTTCGTTTTTTATTTTGGGTGGTTCTCTGCTTTTTGGGAGCTGCCCTTGCTTTGTCTCTCAGTTGTTATAAGTTTTGTTCAGTTGCTTTACCAAAAAAATTTGGCGTTTTAAGTATGCCACGGAGTAGTGATTTTGTATTTAACAATAAGTACTGTTCCTTTACAATTGAGCTTTCTGAGTTAGTTTAAATCATTTAATTAGTATACTATCTTTTGATTAAGTACAGCAGAGTTGCTGTGACATGCTGCTCGGGCTTCTCATTTATAATTATTGGCTAAAGTTTACTCATAGTTGCTTGATAATACTATCACCTTGTTTTACCTGTACTGAATAGTAAATCATCCATTTTACAAATTTTAAAATTATTACCCAGGCTAGATGGTGCTTCAGTCAGTTGCAGATTTATTTGTTTGTTGTATCCGGACACATCAAGGGATTCATCTCGGTGATTAAATTGGAATTAATCGTTGTCCGTAATGGGTTATAGTTTATTCCTTCAGAGAAGTGTCAAATTTATGTAAAAATCATTTAATAATAGAATATGTTTTACTCTAGGTCTGCACACACTCTGCTACCATCGTCAAGTGATGAAGTATCCAATAGTGTATCTGTTCAGCTCTTCAATGGGGAATTGCAACAGCTGACAATCAAACTGGAGAACATTGGCACTGAGCTTTTAGAAACTTTAGAGATCTCTGCTAAGACGATAAATAATAAAGGTTAGTACAGATTTGCTCACAGTTGAAATGTCGGTTTCTTGCTTTAAAGTAGTAATCTGTTTTTAAGATTTTTGCTGTAAGACAAAATATCATCAGGGATTTATTAGTAAACTTCTATGAAGAGAGAATCATACAGGTTGGGAGAGGCCCTTTTGGTCCAATAAGTCTGACATGTGAAAACCTTCTAGCCTACCTATTTCCGTTTACTGGCACTTGGCCCATCATCTTGACTGTTATAACATGCCAAGAATTTATCCAGGTACTTTAAAGGATATGAAGCAATTCATCTCTACCACCCTCCCAGGCAGCACATTCCGGACATCACCATCCTTTGGGTCAAAAGGCTTTCCCCAAAATATCATGCCTCCCACCTTGAACTTGTATACCCTTGGGACTGATCCTTCAATTCAGCTGTTCATGCCCCTTTTAAATTGTACACTTCGATCAGGTTGCCCCTGAGTCTTCTCTGCTCTAACGTAAACTGTGTGAAGCTATAGGACATTGGAAATATGTTGAATGAATACTTCTCATTGGCCTTCACTCAGGAAATGGAGAACGTGGATACAGAATTCAAGAAAAGGGACTGAGAGGAACTTGCACAGTTTGACATAAGAAGTGAGGAAGTATTGGAAGCTCTGTCAGGCTTTGAAAATGGACAGATCACCTGGCTGGATGAATTGCGATTCAGGTTGCTGTGGGAGACAAGGCAGGAAATTGCAGGGTTCTGATACACGCTTTGAATTCATCTATTGCCACAGGAAGTGCCAGAGAATTGGAAGATGGTGAATGTGGTTCCACTTTTCAAAACATTGGTAAAGTTGAACGAGGAAATTAAAGACCAGTGAGTTTCACATCAGTGGTGGGGGAACGATTAAACAAAATCTGAAGGAGAGATTTAATATCCACTTGGAAAGGCTGGGTTAATTAGGAATAGTCAACATGGCTTTGTCAAAGAGGTCGTGCCTGTTAAATTTGATTGAATTTTTTGAAAATTTGATCGAATGCGTGGATGAGGGAAGTGCAGTTGATATAGTTTATATGGATTTTATGGACAAAGTCACACATGAAAGACTGACTGAGAAGGCTAAAACACATGGAATTCAGGGAATCATGGTAAGGTGGATCAGAAACTAGCTTTATGATGTGACACAAAAGGATGGTGGTCATAAAAGGCTGTTTGAGTGACTGGAGGCCCGTGTCCAGTAATGCACCATAAAGTTCAGTTCCAGAATCCTTGTTTGTTATATACATAATTCATATTGATGATAATATTGGAGGGATTGATGAACAAATTTGCAAATGACACCAAAATTGATAGGGTGGTTAATGGTAAAGTAAAAGATCGTAGGTTACAGGAAGATTACAGATGAGTTGGTTAGATGGGCAGTGCAGGGGCAAATGGTATATATCCCTGATTAGTGCGAAGTGATGTACTTTGGAAGAAGTAACAAAACAAAGTAGTATTTAGTGAATGGTAGGATACTAGGAGGTTCAGAGAAACAGATCTTAGGTTACGGATTCACAGATCCCTGAAGGTGATAAAAGTAAGTGGCCCATAAGCCACTTACATAAGGATCAGTTGAGGGAAATAAGGATTACGAGGAAAGAGGTGTTGGGGCTGTTAGGCAGCTTAAAGACATATAAAGCTCCAGGGCCTGATGGCATTTACCCCAGGCTGCTAAGGGAGTTGAGGGAAGACTTGGCTGGGCCTCTGACGCAAATCTTTGTCTCTTCCTTGGACACAGGTGAGGTCCCAGAGGACTGGAGGATAGCAAACGTAGTACCGTTGTTTAAAAAAGGTCAGAGGGATCACCCAGGGAACTATAGGCTGGTGAGCTTGACTTCAGTTATAGGTAAGCTAATGGAGAGGATCCTTAGGGACAGGATGTATGAGCATCTGGAGCGCTGCGATCTGATCAGGGATACGCAGCATAGCTTCGTCAAGGGGAAGTCTTGTCTTACAAATCTAGTGGAATTTTTTGAAGAAGTGACAAAAACAGTTGAAGAAGGACAGGCTGTTGATGTCGTCTACATGGATTTCAGTAAGGCGTTTGACAAGGTTCCTCATGGTAGACTGATAGAGAAGGTGAAGGCGCGTGGGATACAGGGTCGGGTATGTAGATGGGTCGAGAACTGGCTCGGGAGGAGGAGACAGAGGGTAGTAGTGGAAGGCTCTTTTTCCGGCTGGAAGCCTGTCACTAGTGGAGTGCCACAAGGCTCAGTACTAGGTCCTCTTCTATTTGTGGTCTACATAAACGACTTGGAAGTTGGGGTAGGTGGTGAGATCAGCAAATTTGCTGATGACACTAAGATGCTTGGATTGGCGGGTACAGAGGAGCAGTGCCAGGCAATACAACGGGACATAGGTTGGTAGACTGGGCAGATAGATGGCAAATGGAATTTAATCCGGATAAATGCGAGGTGATGCATTTTGGCCGGAAAAATGTAGAAGAGAGTTATAGGATAAAAGGTAAAACTATACGGAGCACAGAGACGCAGAGAGACTTGGGGGTGCAGGTTCACAAGTCTCTGAAGGTGTCCTCACAGGTGGAGAAGGTGATAAAGAAGGCGTATAGTATGTTAACTTTCATAGAAAAGGGTATAGAATACAAGAGTAGGAGTTTGATGTTGCAGTTGTATAGAACGTTGGTTAGGCCTCACTTGGAATACTGCGTCCAGTTCTGGTCGCCGTACTATCGGAAGGATGTGGAGTCCTTGGAGAGAGTGCAGAGGAGGTTTACCAGGATGCTGCCTGGTATGGAAGGACTGTCTTATGAGGAACGATTAAATAGACTGGGGTTGTTTTCCCTTGAAAGACGTCGGCTTAGAGGGGATCTCATAGAGGTGTATAAGATTATAAGGGGTATAGATAGAGTAAATGGTGGTAAACTTTTTCCACCTTCAGAAATGGATAGGACGAGGGGTCATGGCCTTAGGGTGAGGGGGGCTATGTATAAGACGAATATTAGAGGGCAGTTTTTCACACAAAGGGTAGTGGGGGTGTGGAATGCACTGCCGAGTAAGGTGGTGGGAGCAGGCACGCTAGGGCTGTTTAAGGGTCTCTTGGACAGCCACATGAGCGGTATGCAGATAGAGGGATATAGTAGGACTGTTTAACTACGGCTTTTTTTTCCACAGGTAATTCGGTCCAACTTGACCAACAAGGAGCATGCATTCGGCAGGTGGTGCGAGGACAGCTCTTGGATGTTGATTCATGGGTTGCCTGGTGCTTCATGTTGTAAATGAGTGCTTTATCTGGACCATCTGAAGGGCACCATGACAGCTCAGTGACTATCGCTGTAGCTGTGCAGACACTTGGAATTGGGCCGGTGTCTGCGGGAGTTTGCGCGTTCTCCCCGTGGTTGCGTGGGTTTTCTCCGGGCGCTCCGGTTTCCTCCCACAACCCAAAAATTTGCTCTTAGGCTGATTGGGAAACAAATTGTCCCTATAGTGAGAGTCTTCCATATTAGGATTAACCTAAATTTAGAATAGGATAATGGAATTGCTACTATATAGTTATGACGGTGGCGCGGGCTCGTTGGGCCGAAGGGCCTGTTTCCTGTGCTGTGTTGCTTTAAAAAAAAAAGCCGCCTTAACTATCTCATTTCCCTGCTCTATTAGTTGTGGCATATAGTATAACAGCAAAGAAGTAATGTTGGAGCTGGATACTCGTTGGTTAGGCCACAGCTGGAGTACTATGCACAGTTCTGATCATCACACTCTTGGAAGGATGTGATTACACTAGATGGGTTATAGAGTAGATTTATCAAAAAGTTGCCTGGAGTGGAGTATTTGAGCTGTAAGGAGAGACTATATCAGCTTGGATTGTTTTCTCTAGAGCAGAGAAGGCTGAGGAACGCATGATTGAGGTCTAGTAAATTGAGGAGAATGGACAGTGTGAACAGGAAGTAACTGCTGCTCTTAGTTGAGAGGTTATTCACGAGGGGATATAGTTTTATGGTAGGGGTAGGAGATTCAGAGGCTATTTGAGAAGATTATTTTTCAGTCAGAAGATGGTGAGAACCTGGAATGCACTGCCTGGGAAGGTGGTGGAGGCTGGAAATCTTACAACTTTACAAGTATTTGGATGAGCACTTGAAACTTCCTAACATTATAGGATATGAGATTAGTGTGAGTTGAGTAGTAGCTATTGTCAATGCAGACTTGATGCGTCAAAGGGCCTTCCCTGCACTGTATGACTCTACTACAATTCACAGTGGCAGTATGTCAAAGATCAAGTAATAACTGTTGAGCCTCTCGGAATTGATCCAGCCTTTTGAGAGCTATATAACACAAATAAACAAGCTATTCTATGTTGATTGATAAGTGACTTTGTGATTTTTTTTTTGTGTCTTGAAAAATTTCAGGGTGGTGATTTCTGTTTGGCAGCAAGTACTGGAAAATACCAGTTAATGTTCTCTAGCAGAAAAGACCAGGTGTAGGAGCAGAATTAGGCCATTTGGCCCATCAGTCATAGCTGATATGATTCTTACCCCCATTCTCCTGCCTTCTCCCCTTAACTCTTGATCCCATCGTAGATGAAGAACCTACCTATCTTAACAAACTCAATGACCTGGTTTCTACAGTAATGAGTTCCCCAGATTCACCACCCTCTAGTTGAAGAAATTCCTCCTCATTGCAGTTTTAAAGGAGTATCCCTTCTGAGGTTGTGCCCTTGAGTTCTAGTCTCTCCCAGTAGTAAAAACATCCTCTCCACTTCCACTCTAACTAGGCCTCTGAGTATTCTGTAAGCATCAACCAAATCTCCCCTCATCCTTCTGAACACCATTGATTCTCGACTCAGACTCCTTAGCTGCTCCTCGTATGACAAGCCCCTCATTTCTGAGATCATTCTTGTGAATCTGTGAACCCCCTCCAGTGCATCCTACCTTGGGTATGGGGCCCAAAATTGCAGACAGTATTCCAGATGGGGTCTGACCAGAGCCTTATACATCCTTAGCAGTCCAACCCTGCTGTTGTATTCTAGTCCTCTAGAAATGAATGCTAATATTGAATTTGCCTTCCTAATTACCAACTGAACCTGCATGTTAACCTTTAGTGTCCTGAGCCATCATTCCCATGTCCCTTTGTGCTTCAGATTTCCGAAAGCTTTCTTCACTTTGAAAATAGTTTATGCCTCTATTCTTACTACCAAAGTGCATAACCTCAAGCTTTGCCGTATTGTATTCCATCTGTCACTTCTTTGTCCACTTTCCTTACCTGTCCAAGTCACTCTGCAGCCTCCCCATTTCCTCAAAACTACATGTCTCCCCACATATATTTTTGTATCATCTGCAACATTAGCAACCATTATCTCAGTTCTATCTTCCAGATCATTAATGTATAAAAGTTGTGGTCTCGACACTGACCCCTGTGGAACACCATTCATCACTGGTTGCCATTCTGAAAAGGACCCCCTTATCCCCAATCTCCATCTTCTATTTGTCTGTCAGCTAATCTTCTATCCATGCCAATACCGTGCCTTTAATACCATTAGCTCTGAGCTTATTTAACAGCTTCCGTAAGACGTCAAAGACTTTTTAGAAATCAAATAAATCATGTCCACTGGCTCTCCTTTGTCTATTTTCTTCATTATCTCAAAAAATTATACCCGATTTGTCAGATATGATCTTCTGTTGACGAAGTTATGTTGACTCAGCCCTATTTCACTATGCATTTCCAAGTACTCAGTAATTTCATCCTTAATAATTGACTCCAAGAACTTAACCAATGCTGAAGTCAAACTACTGGCCTATAATTTCCTATCTTCTGCCTCCTTCTCTCCCTCTTTAAAGAGGGATGTTACATTTGCCTTTTTCTGTCCTCTGGGACCTTCCTTGACTCCAGTGATGACTGAAAAATCACCACTGATGCTTCCACAATCCTTTTTATCTCTTTTATAACCCTGGGGTGTATCCATCTGGTCTGGGTGATTTATCCACCTTCAGACCTTTCAGCTTTCCTAGCACCTTTTCCTTAGTGATGGCCACTACGGTTACCTCTGCCTGCTGACTCTCTTGAAGTTCAAGTATGTTACTGATGTCTTCCACCTGAAGATTGATACAAAGTTCCTCTACCATTTTTTTTGTCCCCCATTAATATTTCCTTGGTCTAATTTTTCAGCGGTTCAATGTCCATTCTTGCCTCTTAGCTTTTACATACCTAATAAAAGAAGATTGCAAGAGGTTTTTTAGATATATTAGCTGGCTTATCCTCATTTCATCCTCTCCATCCTTGCTTTCTTTGTCTCATAGTATGCTCTAATTGTATTTTTATTGACTGTGCATCAAGTTTTATTCCTGCCAATTTCCACACAACTCTGACTAGTTCTGAAAACTTTATAAACTTCTAAGGCCTGCCTCCCATTATCTAGTTTAAAGGCCTTGTGAATTCCTTATTTAGCCTTTCTGTTGGATCCTGGTCAGATCAGTTCAGGTGGAGCTCGTGTCATCAGTATAATTTCTCCCGTTCCAACACTGATGCCAGTGCCCCATGAAATAGAATCCCCTTTTCCCACGTGACTCATTTAGCCATGTGTTTATCTCCCTGATCACCTTCTGTTTTGGCAATAATCCAGAGATTATAACCCTTGAGGACCTGTTCTTTAATTCCCTGATATTCCCCAAACAGATCTTTCTATGTTGTTTGTCCCAACATGGGCTACAGTAACTGGATCCTCCCCTTCTCACTCCAATATCCTTTCAAGCTGGTTAGAGATGCCCCTTACTCTGGCCCTGGATAGGCAACATAACATACAGGACTCTTTCTCCTGCATACAAAGGATGCTATCAGTCCCCCTAATTATGGAATCCCCTACCACTTGCATTCTTTTTGCTTCCCCTTCTTGAATGCCCTCCTGTACCATAGTGCAGTGGTCAGTTAGCTTATCCTCTCAACAGTACTTTTCCTCATTCACACAGAGTAAGTACATTGTACCTGTTGGACAAGGTTAAGAACTTAGTCTCCTCCATTTCAGAATTTCACATCTTTCTACCTGCCTCATTTGCAGTCACACCCCGCTGTTGCCCCGGACCAATGGCCGAATTGGAGCTATTTCATTTAAAGAGTATGACTGGCTTCTATAACTGTTCCTTGACACCAAATCTTTTGTTTTCTACTTCAGTAGATGTTGCTGGGCCAACTTCACCAGATCTTTTGCTCCCTTCTTCTTAATAGATGTTGCTGGACCAGCACCTTCCAGAATGCCATTTGCCTCTGGCTCTGCCACTTCTACCAGATGCTCTTCCTCATGTTTATTATTGGACTTGGTGCAAATGCTTACTGAGTTGTTACATTGATTCAAGCTATTTTTTATCTTCTGATTATAGGCAAAACCACATTTATTGCTCCTCTCTGGGCAGCAACTCCTTCATCTTTGGGCAGCTAGAGATGAAGGAGTTGGATATGATGGAACTACTTGAACTTTCAGAGTCTTTGTGATGATACTGTCATGATCATGTTGGAAGAGGAATTTCAACATGGAAAGAAAGTATCCATTAGAAAATAATGACATGTATCCAAGTCAGGATATGGGCTTTTGTGACAACTATGCATTTTCAGAATCTTTATGGAAAGCGGCACAGGCCCATAGCTTGAGACGAACCTTAAAGCAATGATTCTAAGAAAGAATAAGTTATTCTAGGGATGCAAATTCCAATGAGAGCTTGTTCTTTTTGCCAACTGGAACATACAACAATAATAGCTTTCAAACAAATTTAGTGAACTCAGCTAGAGGAAATCATTTCAGTAGTTCCAAAGCCAGAAAATCGTGATTCCTTCACTTTATCTAAAAATAAATGCAATGGAATGCAATCTTGGACTGTGAACACAATTGCTGTGAATACGTATACCCAATTATCATGTACCAAATATCTAAACATTATTGTGATGCTGTTTGTACAGCACCAGATGATAGGACATTGAACTGCTTCACAAGTTGCAGCCAATCTCAGATCTATTTGTGTATGTATATATAAATATATAAACCTATTTATCCTCTTGTGATTACATGTTTCCATTATAAAACCCAATGCAATGTTGACACTTGCAATGAAAACAATGTATGTGGATTCAATACATTGTAATTAGTCTCACTATTGGAAACATTGCCATGTGACGACTGGCAAAGGGTATTAAAAACATCATTCATGGCAGAATCTCCATTGGCTTTTGTAATTTCAGCTTGGTAAGTTTGGAGGCAATTCCCATTAGGAATGTGAAAAAGGGAATTAATAATTGAAATATGTAAAATTAAGGACATTATTTGTAATATCAGAATGGGAACCAAATTATATCTGAATACTCTGATCCAATTATTCCTTGCTCTTTAATCCCACTTCACTAAAGGATTGGACTTATTTTGATTCCGCTACCATTCATTTATTTTTTTCTTTTTAAATAAAACTCTATATGGAAGGTTTAGTTATTCATTAATAGAAAATAAATTGAATGTAATTGTACATAATGTAATGTGTATGCAAAATTTGAAGTTAGTTTAGATTTTGATTTGATTCATTATTGTCACGTCATTAATATACAGTGAAAGGTATTGTTTCTTGTGTGTTGTATAAATAAAACGTACTGTATGTAGGGAAGGAAAGGAGAATGTGCAGAATGTAGTGTTAGTCATTGTTAAATTAACTTAATGTAGATCCATTCAAAAGTCTGATGGCAACAGGAAAGAAACAGGAAAGAAGTCAGCTGGTATGTGTCCTCAGACTTTTGCACCTTTTTTCCAATGGAAGAAGGTGGCAGGGAGTATATCCGAGGTGTGTAGGGCCCTTGATTACGCTGGCTGTTTTTCCAAAGCAGCGGGAAGTGTAGACAGTGTCAATAGATGGAGGTTAGTTTGAGTGATGGACTGGGCTTCATTTATGACCCTTTGTAGCTTATTGTGGTCTTGGATAGAGCAAAAGCCATATCAAGCTGGGATACAATTGGAAATAATGCTTTTTATGGTGCATCTGTAGAAGTTGGTGACAGTTGTAGTGGACATGTCAAATTTCCTCATCCTCCTGAGGAAGTAGCGACTTTGGTGGGCTCTGAACTATAGAGTTGGCATGGAGGGACCAGGGCAGGTTGCTGGTGATTTGCATGCCTAAAAACTTGAAGCTCTCGACCATTTTTATTTCAGCCCATTAATGTCAAAGGGCCACGCCTCCACTATGCTTCAATACGAACTAGGATATCAACTATGATAGTTGACCACTATCTCCCTTTTATTTTGATGACATTTGAGAGAGAGATTATTGTTATCGCACCAGGTCCTGTACTATGTCTTGTCATTGTTTGAGATCTGACCCACAATGTCACCAGCAAACTTGAAAATCGAGTTGGAGGGGAATTTGACCATACAGCCAGAGGGGTATAAGGAGTATAATAAGAGGCTGAAGACACAGCCTTGCGGAGCACTGGTATTGAAGATGATCATAGAAGAGGTGTTGTTGTCTATCCTCATTGGCTGCAATCTGAGGGTTAGGAGGTCTAGGATCCAGTTGCGGAGGGAGGAGCCGAGCCCCAGTCGACGAAATTTCACAGGAATAATGGTATTGAAGGCTGAGCTGCAGTCTATGAATAGAAGTTTGACATAGAGATCTTTGTTGGCTAGGTGTTTCAGGGTCAAGAGGTAATATTGTGGTAATAGATGAACTTGTAGTGGATCCAGGCAGTCTGGGAGGCAGGAGTTGATTTGTGCCATGCTTAACCTTTCGAAACATGTCATATGTTTGATGTCAGAGCTATTAGATGATAGTCATTGAGGCAAACTGCCTGGCTTTTCTTTGGCACCAGGGTGATGGTCACCTTCTTGAAGCAGATGGGGACCTCAGATTGGCGTAAAGAGGTTAAATATGTCTGCAAATACCTCTGCCAATTGGTTCGCAGAGGACCTGAGTGCTCGTCCAGGTATCCCATCTGGATCAGTTGTTTTCTGTGAGTTGACTTTTGAGAAGGATGTTCTGACGTTAGCAATGGTGATCTCGGATGCAAGTTCGTCAAAGGCTTGTGGAGTGGAGGACGTGCTTTTGCTGACCTCTTGCTCAAAATGAATGTAGAATGGGGGAGAGGTGCATCGAAGCTAGTGATTTTACCTGACTTCATCTTGTAGCCTGTTATGTCTTGCAGACCTCACGATAGTCGGGTATCTGTGTTGAATTCTAGCTTCGTTTAGTACTGTCTTTTGACATCTTTGATAGATCTCCATAGATCATATTTGGCTTTCTTGTATAGGTCAGAGTTGCCTGACGAACGCCTCAGAGCTGGACTTCAGCAGGCAATGGATATCCCTGTTCATCCATGGTTTCTGGTTGGGAATCATACGGATTTGCTTCTTTGGCAGTCTGCTACATACTTACTGATGAAGTCAGTTACCATAGTGGCGTTCTCATTCAGGCTGGTTGCAGAGTTTTTAAATACTGACGGGCTTACTGATTCTAGAAACAAGTCTCTCAACACCAGGTTAAAGTCCAACAGATTTATTTGGCAGCACTAGCTTTCGGAGTCTCAAACTCCATTAGGAGATTGAGGACTTGTGTTCACAGGGCATATAAAGATACAAACTCAATTTACAAGATAGTGGTTGGAATGCAAGTTTTTATCTTGTAAATTGAGTTTGTGTCTTTATATCCCTGTTTGTGAACGCAAGTCTTTATTCACCTGATGAAGAAGCTTGAGATTCCAAAAGCTAGTGCTGCCAAATAAACCTGTTGGATTTTAACCTAGAGATGTGAGATTTCTTACTGTGCTTACCCTAATCCAATGCCGGTATCCCCACATCACGGCTACTGATTCTAAGCAGTCCTATAGGATGTCATTTGATTCCTCAGAGCAACATTGCAGGACTTTTTGATGCATTTTTGACAGATTTTTTACATTTATTTAAAGCTGACTTGAATATTAAATTTATTTTTGTAAATTATTTGAGTGGTATGTTTGAAGAAAAATTCTAGCATCGCTTTTCCAATTCTTTGAAAGCAATTTTGCTTCACGATGGATCCTTGAAAGCTCTTGAAAGAGGTAATGACTTAAGTGGGTTTTTGATCCAAGAGAGGGGAATATTTGAAGTAATTTGCTGATGATGCTTGAAACATCTTAGCCCATGAACATTGTACCTCACAAAGCACAAGAAGTTAAATATTGAATTATCTATGTTATTTATAGGTGCAAGGTACAAATCTTCACTTACAATGCCCTGAGAGATCCAAGTAGATGTTTTAAAAAAATGGAAATGCAGCTCCTTTGAGAATCACCCTGTATTTCCTCACTCCAGATTCAAAATAGCAATAAAAAAAATCTTAGTCTGCTTTATCTCCCTCCCACATGCATGCAATGATTCACTTGGGTAGCCTCAAATTTGGCCCAGATCTTGTGTGGAGAATAAAGATATGCTCATTGAAAATTTGATAGTTGGGTCTCTGTCTGTATGTGCTCATTTAAGTGGAGCAATCTTAATGTTACTGTCAAGAGAGCTCTCTCCCGCACAAGGTGTGCTGTAAGAGTTTTCAGCAATAGATTTGACAGTGCAGCTGATATGAATGGTGTGACCTTGGGATTGTTGGCCACAAAAAATGGCATAAATTTTTGGACACAGCAAATGAATTTTTAAAGGAAGGATAATTGATAATTACTGCCGAAGCACCTTTCTGGCTTTGAAAATTAAATTCTACAGGTGCAGAGTCTCATTTCCTCAGAGGTTCTTTTGTGTCAGTGATTTAAAAAAAATATTTTTACAGGGGACTAGTCACCAGTGATGGAAGATCTACAATTACATTAGAAATTCAATTTTAAATATTGACACAAGAAATTATTGTAAATGCCAACCACAAGGTGCTAGCAAAAATCCTGACATGGTTTGTGGGCCTTTAAATATTTGTGTATGTTGTGTATTTTATATATTTGAAAATCTTACCTTGAAGACTTGTTCTTTGTGTCAGATCATTTTTACATTCTCTCTCATAATGCACATTTGGTCATTTTTTTCGATACAAGATCGACCTTAAAAATGACTGCTAAATTAGTTAAGAACAAATTGATAGGAAACTCATGCCTCCTGAGATTTCGTTGTAAGAAAACAAAGGATCCAGGTTTAACTTTTAGCTTTGCTTTGCAGTCATGTCACAGTGGAATAAAAAAGCACAATCTCTACAGATTAATTGCCATCTTCTAAACCTCAATCAATCTTTGTTGTATCCAATTACATTCTTAACTCAGTCTGCAAACATCTTCTATCATAGTAGAAATGGCAGTGCAGCATATTCCCATCCCAAGTAAATGTTTTGAAATTATTTTTCCCATTCGTAGTCACAACTGTTAGCATTACATTTTTGACCCCCCTCGTTATTTAGAATTCCTGCTGGAATGACTGCTGAAAAATCCACCTACTGAAAATAAAGTTGAGAGGTTAAGTATTCTTTTTAGTGATCTATTAGCTTAAAAGTAGAAACTGTAAAAACACTTCCATTGGTACAAATTATTGTTATTCTTGGAAAATTGGCCAACAACCTGAATCTTAAGATTAGTTGATTTCTGTGTGTTCAAGAGGAAAATACAGCTATTGGGCCAAAGTATACTTCATTCTTTCACTCAAGAAATTGGAATTTCAACCAATGCCTTTATTATGAATGATTCATCAGGGAAAGCTTCGATCCAGGAATTAGACATTTATGGAGTTAAGGTTCAGTTACAAGAAATTGGCACGTAACAACCAGATGTATATTTGCACATAAGTTATAATTTTTATCCATTCGCAATATTGATTAGGTTCACATTATGAATAACATGAGGGTATAGTTGTCAAATTACAATCTAATTATAATATCACCAAGTATGTATTTCTAGACAATTATGAAATTCTTAGAATCCCTACAGTGCAGAAGGAGGCCATTTGACCCATCAAACTTGCATCGACAACAATCCTGCCGAGGCCCTATCCCCACGTATTTACCTGCTATCGTTCTAATGCTAAAGAGAAATTTAACATGGCCCATCCACCTAATCAGCACGTCTTTGGATTGTGGGAGGAAACCCACACGTGCAATTTCCAAACAGGCTGGAATCAAACCTGGATCTCTGATGCTATGAGGCAGCAGCACTAACCACTGTGCCGCTGATTATCTTTCTAACCAGTGGTTCATCAACTGCTCTGTCCCATTGTCTCTTGTTAGGACAAACACTAAAAGTTGTACCTGTGTGTAATTCAGTGGAGATTGTGTGTAAGTTTATGGTCCTTGACACTTATTTGATGTGCTTTAACAAACGCCTGTGGTTTTAAGGTGGCTTTCCCTGTGTGACTGAATCTAGCAGCGTGCAGCTTATGTGATGTTTAAACTTGTGTGATTATTTACATTTTCATAGTGTTGGGAAAATCAAATATTTCAAAACTTTATTCTTTAATTTATCAAGCCCATCTCCTCAAAGCTTATCTCTGCAGAGGCCCCTATACATTTGCCGTTTGTTTGTTTGTGTGTGTGTGCATGAGCGCTGGGGTACCTTTTAAAAAACAGTTGTACTTACATAATTGTGTGCCAGTTCTTGCCATTTATTTTAACAAAACAAACTCTTGTTTTATAATCAGTGATTGAGTTCAATGAAGTAAGCTTGGTTAAAGTCTCTCTTAGCTCTGGGTCTGATAGCAGCAAATGTAAATTGGCTATTTTGGTTAGTAAATTACACTTTTCAACTAATGGTGCAACTTAGGGTCATGGGGCGGAATAAATTGTGCACTCTTCCCATCCCAGTAGTAACACTATATAGCCAGTTATGCAATTTTCTGTTTATACGATCCTTCTTTTTGCATCTTGATCAATGTGTTGTTTACCCATTTAAGGGTGTTGCTACCCCTATTCAAATTGACACCATTTCTGGATATGTGCATTTATGGAGATAAGAATTGCTCTCCTATTAGAATATTGGAGGAATGCAATATATTCTACAACTCTGGAAATTGTAGTCCCCGATAAGTGTATCTTTGTGAAATCTTGTCAATATCAGAGGAGTATAATTAATTTTACTTTGACCTCTTGATGGTCAGTGTGTTTCAGAACTAGACAAAACTTAGTAATTCTGATTTGTAACATTTGTGTAATTTTTTTTTTAATGTTGTGTTCTTGGATTAAAATAAAAAAAAACTTGATTAATATATGTAATATAGATAAAATGGTTTGCTACATGATTTATTTCAAATGTTCATTAAACATTATCAAATATAGGAATTTTGGATTGTTTCATCCAGGATTGTGATTTTTTGACTCTGTATTCACATGACCTATTTATATTAATTTTTCTTCTTTCCAAATGCAAGTTCCTGTTTTTAAGAATTAACTATTTCTGATCTAAAATCTAATGTTGAAATCAATATTTTTAACATGCAGAAATGTTAATTTTTTTTGAAAATAAAACTGTACATATCCTTCAACAGTTATCAGCTGGACTTCATTCAATTTGGCAGATTAGTATGATATATTAGTGATTTATGAATCAAATTTTTTTGTTCACAGAAAAACTGTATGGCGACTTTCTGAGCTGGAATTTGGAAGAATTGCTGGCACAATTTCCACTTGAATCTGGGAAGGTTGCTACTTTTACAGTCAATGTGCAAGTGAAATTGGACTTCTCCTGTCAAGAAAACCTCCTTCAGGATCTGAATGATGGTAAGCCAACCTTTCATTACAAGCATGATGATCCAACATTAGCTAGTTCTAATGTTATTGGTTTGAAAAAAAAAGACTGGAAGAAGAAATGGAAATTTGCAAGATGTTTCCAACTCTTTTTGTAGGTAATTGAAGGATCTAATGGTGTAACCTATACTGCAGTTTCTGATTCCAGGAAAGTTGCCAGCAATCGTTATTTATTGCAACTGTACATAGTGAGGCAGCATATTGTAAGGATACAAGGATAGTCTATTGACAATTTACAATGTGATATGTTAGAAGCAAGTTGATCTGTTGACTTTGGCCATTTTGAAAAATTTGCAGTCAACTGTAACTGGAACTTCATTTTAAAAGCCACATGATATTAAGTATTTAAATTTAATTGGATCTTGTAACTTGTTGTGCTTTCTGGTTTCGTTAACGCTGATAGTGTGCCATATTCTTAATGTTGATGAAATGGGTTTGGCTTTCTCTCCCTCACATTAAATGGAAACATTATCATCCTGATATGGAATTATAGAACATGACTCATGAAAATTTTCGTGTTTCATATGATCATTCTTACATGACATTTAAAATCTGTTTTTTAAATTGGATTTGATTTGTTTTTTTCTGTCATTGTCACCATCACTAAGTCCACTGCCTAGAAGTTTGATTTCTTGTGTGACGCCTTTTCACTTGGGATTGGTTAACTCAGTTGGCTGTCTGGCTGGTTTGTGATGCAGAATAGCATCAACAAAATGGGTCAATTCCTATATTGGCTGATGTTATTCATGAAGACCCCACCTTCTCAACTTGTGGTGTTCCTCAGGTTAAACCACTACCAATCAGCTCACCCCACTCAAATGGAAAATTAGCCTATTGTTATCTGGGACTGTGATGACTTTACCTTTTACCCTGTGATTAAATATGCTTGAAAATTGCTGACAAGGAAAATATTGCCAACATTTTTTGTTTTGTTTTAGGACAAATGCAAGAATGTTACATTTCAAACAATCCCAACAATTTATACTACAATAGAAATGGGTGCTGATTGGTTGGCAAGTATCTCTCGCTGAGGCATTGCCATGGCGAAAACAATGAGGAACAAGGGTTTCCAAGCTCCCAAGTAATTCAAAAAAGATGCAGAGCTTGAATAAATTCCTTTTTGTTTCCAAAGAATTGGACTGTGTATAAATGTACGTGTCTTCTAGTGAGTGTAAATGAGCCAGTCATGAACTCAATTTATTATCTTAAGTTGGTTGTTAGTGAAATGATCTGTGCACTCAAGATTGATTTTCAAATGCTGCCAATTTGCAGAATCGTGTTGAACAGGAAATGTTTTTGCAAATGTGGGCTGATTTGATATAGTTTGGCCTCTGTTTATTATGGAAAACCGAAGAAACTTGTGATCTGATTTTATGAGTCAATCATTGGGATGTAAAATCTATATATCTGGTGTTATATTGATACTGAAATTCATACATGATGTTGCTCAATTGTCATGCCTTTTTGGACTGACAGCAGCATCCTGTTAGTGGAGCATGCCAGTCATATAGCCACAGATAGTCATAGTATAAAATAGCTTACAAAATAATTAAATTTTTTTCAGATTTTGTCATTCTAGTGTAATTTGAGGTAAACCCGGTATTTTTGTGGTGGATAAATAGCAGTCTTTAGTCAATGTTCCTTTGTTTGTTCATAATGTGCATGGGGTAGACCATACTCAACCAGTTTGTGCTTATAAGACCCAAAGCAAAACATGATCTTGTGTCGTTCTGCAACTGGACAACATTTTTTCAATAAACCTGAGTGTGTCAAGCTCCAATAACAACTGATGTAAAATAATCAGTCAAACTCAAAATGTGAACTGTTTATGCTTGCTAGAAGTAACGAGTTCATATGCAAGGATATGTTTTTATAAATAAAGGCATATTTCAAAGCCTTTTGTTATTCTTGATTTATTTTCCCCATTGTTTTCTTTTTTGACAAAATCTCAGCCAGAGTTAACCAGCCAAACCAATTAGCACCCATTTCTTCTGTAGACTAAATTGTTGTGTGATTGTTTGAAAATGTGGCATTCTTGCATTTGTCTTGTTAATGCAAAATGAATAACATTGGCAATGACCCTCTTTCCAGTAATATTGGAAATCTGAAGAACTAAGTTAATCCCTAAAAATGCATTTACTACCAAATTTGTGTACTGTTTCACTTTGTGGGAAACAACTTGTAGCATATTTTCCAAATATTGAGACAAAAAATATTATTTTGAAAATAATTCTACTACAAGCCTACTTTGAACCTGATTATAACATTGTTTAATTTATCAATATTGTTTATTTCCTTCATTTGAATTGTAAAGCCTAGTACTCTATATGTTGCTTTAGCTGATTCAGTTGTGACAAACATTCCTCTCAATAAATGCTGTCAAAAATCAAGGAGAGTCCTCATTGTCTGCGGTCGTATTACACTTGAGTCTTGTCCCTTCTTGTGGTGTGTATTGCGTATCAAGACAACTGGTAATACCGGCAGTTTCTTCAGCATTATTTATTGTCAAATATCAATGATCAGCTCTTGATTTTTTTTCTTTGGATGTGCAAATTGATGATGATTTGGTTTAGGATGTGTCTTCTATAGAGGCTTCCCAAAGCTTAATTTGTTAATGTTTTATTCCTTATCTAACATTGAAGATGGGGAAAAGCATTGGCCAAATGGAAAGATGAAGTGTGGTGCATTGAACTGATATAGGACAGAGATAAATTGGTATTTAAAATAACAACATTAGCCTTAAGGCAGAGCACTTGATTTTTTTCATATAAGTTGAAGGAAACTGGGGCAGCAAGATTTATAGAATGACAGTAGAATTAAGTATATGTTGTAAAACAGAACTAAAATGATTGTTTGTTTGTTGATAAACCTACAATAATTGCATTACAACTGATAATGTTGTTCTGCACGTTATTTGTACTTCGAGGATTTGGAGTGTACCAAAATTCTGTCATGAGAGCTGCTAGCAGCAAACAAATTGATCCAAAAATAGACAACTCCTAAATGCAATTGGAAAGTATGTGTTAGAGATTACTCGTGGGGTTTATTTCAAGAGTGTAGTTTAATCTTGGATTTCAAAGAGCACTTGTAACAAGCCTCTTAACCCTGCCTGCAATTAAATCTTCACTCCTGCAGTTAAAGATGTCAAAGAAATCACATACTTGGTTTGCTTATGTTGTAATCTCTTGTTGGTATCTACTGATCTTTCTTAAATATTAGTGATTGGAATTTTCATTTAAAAATTAAATACTTCTTATACAATATTGTGCTCGACCACAAAACAGATATTCAACATCTAGAGAAATGACCTGTGAACATGCAAAGATTGTTCATTCGTTTCTGAATATAAATACTTGCACTCATCAGGACAGAATTATGAATATCAAATTCAAAGTGGTTTGTAATTTAAATTTATAATGCATGTGAAAAGGTGGTGATGGGTTGACAAATTGATTCTCATTGTATGAGGAATTGTCATGAGAATGCATCAGGGAATATTGCCTCCCATGCTTTATTTTAATTTATAAAAAGGCACAATGTTGAGACATCTTTTGTCTGCAAAGAGCAGCCCCTTATATATGAATGTATATAGCTTCTAGCAAGCATAAGTGAGCAATTTTGTGAACCTGACTGATGCCCTTAAACTAGTCTTTAGTTCTTCATGTAGTCAGTATTGTTCAGTCAGTGCTGTCCAACTGCAGAATCATATCCAACATTCAACTGTTTTGAGTTTTGCAAGCGTGAGATGGTTGAGTGCAGTCAGTTCTCTGCCAATAGCAGAAAGCCAAAGAGATGTGCTGCTTGATATGATGCATTAGTTGTTTTGACACATGGCCAGCATAGCTGGTATTGTACCAGCATTGAAATCCACATACCATAATAATCATTTGGCCTCAAAATTTGACAAGAAATTTGGCATTCCTGCATCAGTCCTGATGTGAACAAGATGAAAAGCTTTGACAGCATCTTTTTTCTGATTAAAGCTTAATCTGATAGACGAGTGAAACTGCTGTCATTCTAACATAGATCGCTTTTAAAACTGAGCATTGATGTTTAAAACTATTGAAGGAGTAGATGGTTAGTAATATATAAAACTGCTTGCATATAACAATAGAAAAAGGAACCAATCCTGTGTGTGTGCTATGCTGCTGATGTCAAAGAAGTCCTGAGAAAAATGCAGAGACTTGATTTGAATCTTGACACATTGCTAAAGGTTGAACGTAGAAATGAAGTTTATTAGGTTCCACTAATTGTCTACAACTGTTATGCTCAAGATTGAAAGCAAGACATGAAAGAAGGAACAAAAAATACTCCAGACACTGAAAATCTGAAACAAAAGAATTAAAATACTAGAAATGTTCAACCAGTTAGGCAGTCTTTGTGGTGAAAGAAAAAGTTACTGTTTCAGGTCAGTGATTATTGTCAGATGTAACAAGTTTAAAGCAAGAATAGGGAAAGTGTGAATAAAGAACAAAAGTAGAAAGGGATAAATTCTGATTTATAAGTTGAGCTTGCACAAAAAAACCTAGGTATTTTAAAGCATTAAGTAATTAACGTTGTATCTTTTGTATCCTCTCTATTATTAAATATATTAAATATGTGACTGAACACATTGACCAAGGAAGAACAGTGGATGTGGTTTACATGAATTTCAGCAAGGCGTTTGATGAGGTCCCCCATGCAAGACTTCTTGAGAAGGTGAGAGGGCATGGGATCCAACGGGCTTTGGCCTTGTGGGTCCAGAACTGGCTTGCCTGCAGAAGGCAGAGAGTAGTTGTGGATGGGTCGTCTTCTGCATGGAGGTCAGTCACCAGTGGAGTGCTCCAGGGATCTGTTCTAGGACTCTTGCTGTTTTGTCATTTTCATAAATGACTTGAATGAGGAAGTGGAGGGATGGGTTAGTAAATTCGCCGATGATACAAAGATTGGTGGTGTTGTGGATAGTTTGGAGGGATGTCTGAAGTTGCAGTGAGACATGGATAGGATGCAAGACTAGGCGGAGAAGTGGCAGATGGACTTCAACGTGGATAAATGTATGGTGGTCCATTTTGGCAGGACCAGTGGGATGAAGAAGTATAATATCAAGGGTAGGAGTCTTGGCAGTGTTGAGGAGCAGAAGGATCTTGGGGTCCGGGTCCATAGGTCTCTTAAATGTGCCCCGCAATTGGAGGATGTGGTCAAGAAGGCACATGGTGTATTGGCCTTCATTAATAAAGGAATTGAGTTTAGGAGTCGGGAGGTAATGCTGCAACTTTATAAGACCCTTGTCAGACCCCACTTGGAGTATTGTGTGCAGTTCTGGTCGCCTCACTATAGGAAGGATGTGGCAGCTGTTGAGAGGGTGCAGAGGAGATTTACAAGGATGTTGCCTGGATTGGGGACCATGCCTTATGAAGATAGGTTGAGAGCGCTAGGTCTCTTCTCCCTGGAGAGACGAAGGTTGAGAGGTGACCTGATAGAGGTTTTTAAGATGTTGAGAGAAATAGATAGTGGATTCTCGGAGGCTATTTCCCAAGTTTGAAATGGTCGCTATGAGAGGACACAGGTTTAAGGTGCTGGGGGGCAAGTACAGAGGAGATGTTAGAGGTAAGTTTTTCACTCAAGGGTGGTGAGTGAATGGAATCGGTTGCCGTCAGTGGTGGTAGATACGAACTCGCTGGGTTCTTTTAAGAGACTTCTGGATGAGTACATGGGATTTAATGGGATTGGGAGTTACAGATAGTTCTATGGCCTGGTAAGTACAGATATGATCGGCACAACTTGTGGGCTGAAGGGCCTGTTTGTGCTGTAGTGTTCTATAATTTGCATTTTGGGTGACTATATTACATTTACTGTTTTCGATCCTCTTCTTCAAGTTAATGCAATAGAATATCATTATATTCATCTGGATAGACAGGTTTTCAGTATCATCTGAAAGATAATGCTCTGTTCTCAGTGATATTTGAATATTATTGCTTGACCTTCTGAATTATAGGAAAAGGGCTGCTGCTGAACCAGATTGAGAATGCCGCGACATGCATCTTAGATTTGCAAAATATTGGTATCAGCCTTGGCTTGGGTTTAGTAGCACGGGAATGGATTACTGCAGTGCTGTCACTGTTCATTCTCAACAGCTGAAGTTGACTGCACCTGAGTCTATTGCTGTACAACTTGCAGGTACTGAGACTAGAAACCTGACAAAGTAGGCAAATCAACCCTGAATCTCCCTGTAACCCTGATAGCATGCTGCTGCACAATGTACCATGCCACCCTTTGTTTTCTGTTTTGAATGCATAAAGCTGGTCAGCAGTCAGCATGAAAGAATGAATTAATGCAGCATCTTGTGCAATCATTTCAAAATAGAATGAAATGCGCTGTGATAGAGTGATTATATAAAGGAAAATGTATTGGGATTTATTTTGCTTCTGAAGAATGGTGTTCACTAGTGTTCTAGAAACTCATTGTGAATGGATATAGAGAGGAAAATTGTGAAACAAAAGTTTTGCTTCAGATGGATATTGACAATGATTACATGAAGAAAAGGCAGTGAGATGTACGAAGTTACAACAGAGAAACAGTGAGTGGTTAATGTTGCATCAAGTTGCATAAAATCTTCACAGAAATAGTCTTTGGACACAACTGGTCTATATGGCCATTTTGATACACTGTCATTTAACCCAATCTCATTAGTTGTCATCTATGTTAGTGAATGTCTAATGAAATCCGTAATGGTGGTACTTATGTAATGCACTTTGAAGGCTAATAAACCTTCTATTTTCAAAAAAAATTATGGGGATGTAGGCAAACCATCTTAGTTCCCTCTAAAGTCGTGTTTCCAACTCAACAGCAGATAGATCTTGAGATAATAAATCTGGGGCACCAAGTCAGGGTAGTGGGAAGTAGTTCTGGGTTGTAACCAAATGAATGCCCTTTGTTATATGAAATATTTGCTTTCATATTGAGCTGTTAAATTGCACTTTCAATATTTAATGGTTAGCTGATGGAGCTTTGTTTTTTTTTTATATCTATGTAATTAACTATTTTAATCGTCATTGTGAGGCAATTTTTTTTCAGACTCCAACTAGAGTAATAAGGTCTCTAGTTTTTGAAGCCAATCTGGGGATTTTTAATAATCACTGAACTCTCCATGATCACATAATGCTTTCAAACAACTTCTCTGCGATTATGTCAAACAAGATAGCATAAAACTTCAAGTGTCCACTCATGAATCTCCCTCCAATTAGTGGAATCAGCAAAAATTGCAGTATTTGTGTAAACTGGATTTCTTATTCAAAATTGATTGTATATTCTAGTGTTTGCTGACAATTTTTTTTAGCTGAAGACTATACTTATCAACACTTTACAAATTTGAGTTTGTGTCAGATTTGAAATATTGCTATGCAAGCAATTAGTAGTTTTAAAATATCGCTCAAGGAAATAAAGGTTGCTGAACTGACTCCATCTACTGCAGAGTGCTTCAGTAAATGATGGATGTATGTTTGAGCCATTGCTTCATATATTAAAAGGCATACCACAATTTTGGCCGATTCCTCTTATTGATGGGAGACACATGATTGGACATTGAGAATTTTATGTCTTTGTTTTGACATCATATGGAAGTTGTTCGAAAATGTTGTTATCTCAATTCAGTAGTTACTAGAAATTCCCAGATTAGCTTCAAGAAATAGAGACCATGCCTTATTATTTGGTTTAAACTCTGATAGAAAATCACTAAACAAATGAGTTGAGGGCTACATGGAAATCCAAATACATCTACTGGTTACCCTCTATGTACTTTAATTGAGATGTCTTCAAAAAACTGTTATAAATCAGTCAGATGCTATTTCTCTTCCATGAAGCCAAACAGACTCTGCTAAATCAATTATGATTTCTCAAATGTGCTGGTATTACTACTTGATTCCACGATAGATGTTAGGCTATCGGCCTAAAGTTACCTGCTTTTTGGCTTCCTCCCTTTTTAATAGGGGAGTCCATTGGTAGCTTTCCAATTCTTTGGTACTTCTCCAGAGTCCAAGATTGCGAGCAATGCATCCACAATCTCTGTAACTACTTGGAGGATGCAACCCATCAGGGCCAGGGGTCTTATTTGCCTTTAGCCCCATTTGTTTGTTTAATGCTACTTCTCTATGATGATGACACTTAATTCATCTCCCATATTCCCTAATATTAATGGGATGCTTGGAATATCTATCACCATAGGGACTGATGCAAAGTATCTACTTACCACCTCTGCCATTTCCTTGTTCTCAGTAACCATCTCCCCAGATTAATTTCCAAGAGGCCTCTGTTCACTTTGACTTCCTCCCTTTTTTATATTTAGAGAACTTTATGTTCTTTGCTAATGTGCCATTGTAATTTATTTTCTCCCTTATCTTTTTAATCCTCCAATGCTGATTCTGAAGATCCCAGTCTTCAGGGCTATCATTTTGATTCTTTGTATTCTCTCTCTTTCAACTCTCCTAACTTCCTTGATTAGTCATGGTTGGTTTATCTCTCTTGTATCTCAGTAAGAAGGAAAGATTTTCTTTTAATTAAAAGTCATGAATTATTTCCATAACTGCATGCCATTGCTTGTTTACTGTCTTTCCTGTTAATCTATTTTCCCAGTCCCCTTTAGCTAACTTTATCCTGTGTCAGTGTAATTCCCTTTATTTTAGTTAAACGTAGTTCTTTCCAACCTATGTTTCTCTCAAACTGAATGTCAAATTCTATTGTGATGATCACTAATTCCTAGGAGATCTTTTAGTCCGAGGTTATTTATTACACCTAGCTCATTACCCATTACCAGATCCGAGATGGTCTCTCTTTTCAGCATTTCAGAGATTTTCCAACATTTTCTTGATTTTGTTTCAGATTCCAACATCTATAATAATTTACTTTTAAAATAGACTGTTCTCAGATTTGGCTCCATGATATATTGCTAGAGGAAACTATCCCTAGTTCATTGCTGCTGTGATTGTCCTGCAGTGGGAGGTGACATATTCTGGTGTTATGCATGTTGGGGCATAACCTCTTTTAAGGGAATGGGCCATGTAACCTCCAGCATGGGGTGAGCTGTTGGGATCCACACATAGTGGGCAGTTTATGTTTGGAATGTGGAGTGACAAGACCTAATATAGAACAGTGTTGCATGACGTCTGATTGTTGAGGAGAAGCCTCAGTACAACAGATTTAACAACTAGGAATGATGGTGGGAGCTGTAAAGTATGATACTGTTGCTTGATCTGAGCACTCCCAATTTTGGCACAAGATCTCAGATGTTAGTAAGGAGGACTTAGCTTGACTGACAGGGCTGGATTTGCCATTGTTGTTCCTGGTGTTTAGGCTGGTGCTGATTTCTAGTTTCATTCCTTTTTACTTTCTTTGTAGCTGTTGAATCAGCTTAGAGGGTATTCAGCAATCAGCCACATTGTTGTGGGTCTGGGGTCATGTGTAGGTCAGGATAGACGAGTTAAGGCCAGCAGATTTCCTTCCCTGAGGGACTTTAATGAAGCAGATGGGTTTTTACCACAATGGTCGTCATTAGACTTTTGACTGCAAAGTTTTATTGAATTCAAGTACCACTGCCTGCTGTGGTGGAATTGGCACCTAGGTCCCAAGTGCATTAACTTACTAAAGTGCAGATATATCCATAAGAACATAAGAATTAGAAGCACAAGTAGGCAAATTCAGCCCTTTAAGCCTACTTCGCCATTCAATCAAATCTTGGCTGATCTCTCTGGTCTTAAGTCTACCTCCCTGCCTGTTCCCTGTATCCTCTTTTTTTTTTATTAGAAATGTATCTATCTTCTCCTCGAAACTATTCAACAATTCAGACTCACCACGCTATAGGACAGCAAGTTCCACAAGTTAACCACCCTCTGAGAAGTAGTTCGTCCTCATCTCAGTTTTTAATCTACCGCCTTTTAACCTATACCTATAACCTCTTGTTCGTGATTGTCCATAAGAAGAAACTTTATCAATCCCTTTTAAAATTTTATGTATCTCTGTCAGATTCCTCCCCTCATCCTTCGAAACTCCAGTGAGTACAAGCCCAAACTATTTAGTCTTTCCTCATTTGTCAACCCTTTCATCCCTGGGATCAGTCTGGTGAACCTCCTCTGAACTGGCTTCAATGCCACAAAATCCTTCCTCAAATAAGGAAACTAAAATTGGACACTATTCCAGACATGGTCTGTCCAACATCCAGCACAATTGCAACAACATTTCTCTCCTCTTATATTTAGGCCCATATGAAATAAATACCAACGTCCCGTTTGCTTTTTTTATTATATGCTGCACCTGCATACTGACTTTCTGCAATTTATGAATATAGACACCCAGATTCTTCTGCCCAAATGCACTTTGAATCTGCTTTCCATTTAGGTGGTAATTTGCCTTTCTATTTTTGTTTGCCCAAAATGGACAACCTCATATTTAGTGTATGTCACTCTGCATATTCTCCCCATCCCTCCCAACGCATTGTGTTGTGTGGAAGATGCACTTATTGCAGGATTGAAATGAATAATAAATTCCAAAGTGATTTGATGTAAATTTAGCTAAATTAGTATCAAATTTGAGTTTTGAAATATGCTAAATGTTCATTAATTTCAAATTGTTAAAAGTATTTGCTTTTTGTATCAAAGTAATTAGTGATCAACATCCTGTCTTTTTTCATTGATAACTTATTTAATTTTGAGAATTTGATCCATATGGTGTTCATGATCCAGGAACAATCAGAACACAATTAGACACTAGTAGAAGATGATGTTTTAAACGCTGGAGGCAACTTAGTTTACTAAAAATATACGAGCGTATAACTAAATACAATGATTGGTACATTCAACAGTTTGAACAATGCTATTATTACTGACTGTCATTTATCTTGTCTTCCAAGCAGAAGAGCAATACCATTGAGTTACATAAATTCTTGTCTTTATCCATTTTTCTTTGAGAGTTTAATTAACATGTACTTCATTGATGCTAAACTAGTTCCATTTGATATCTTAAGAACATCTTATGGTGGTGCATATCTTGTTAATTTTTGATTTGTTGATGTGCAGTTATTCTAAATGCAACAAGTAAAATTATTAGCTACCTGCAATAATTTCACTGGTATCGCAGTTCTCTAGCTCAGGAGTGACGATCTACTTGTAAGTATTGAATAAAAAAAATACCAGCAGAGAGTATTTTGTTATTGCTGAAGAACAAAGGTGTGGTTTCATTTTGGTAAAATATAGCCTTTTTTGGGGGGGTATATTTCCTTAACAAACAATGGCATAATAATTGTTGATCATAGGATAACATGATTGGAAGAGGGACTTTTGAGGGATGCACAAAATTGCCTGACATTAATTAAGTTTTTGCAATGCATTAAACTTATAAGTTTGTATTTTCAGATGGATCAGCAATTCAAGCTGGCAACTGAAAGAATTGACGTCAGTAACATAATTGTAAAATTGACATTACTACAAAGAACTTGTATTCCTTTGGGCATTTCACGATCTATCTTTCAGTGGATCAGTGTTGTTGTGTTCCTTATTTTAGCTAACAAGAAGAACATGAATTCTTTTACTCCAAGCAAATTTAATTGTCATTCACAAACATAATATTTATATTGTATTATATTTGTATTATATTATGTAGAAGATAAGTGACTTTCACCTTCAGAATTTATTCCACACAGCTGATAAACCTTAACAGAGAAATTGCTGCAGCAACCGAAGTTGGGCCTATTTTGATAATGTTCAATGCTGTTTTTATGTTCACATGGCTAATTTATACATCTTAATGTTTAGAATTGTCAATGAATTTTTGTCTTTCAAAATTATTATTTCTACATTATATCCTAAATCAAATGATGGAATTATAACATGCAAACAGAAATGCCACACAGGATATTAACAAAGTGAAGTTGATGCGATTTAACCCTGCTGCAATTCATATGCAAGCATATTGTTCAGTAATTGCATTAAAAGGCAGAAGAAAGTAGTCAAGTCAGCACAGAAGAGGCCATTTGACCTATTGAGCCCAAGCCAGCTTTTTGTAGAATAATAGATTCCATTCTTTGCTCTATTCCCTTGACCTGCAAATTCTTTCCCTTAATGTCCATTAATTTCCTTTTGAAATAATTAATTGTCTCCCTTTCCATTGCCCTTGCAGACACTGTGTTCCAGGTCATTACTGAGTTTAAAAAAAAGTTGTTATTCACGTCCCCTCACATCATTTGCTGAAACCCTGAAATCTGTCTTCCCTAGTCATCCTACCATTAACTCATGGAATCACTTTTTTTGCTGACCTTATTTAAATCTCTAATGACCTTGTACACCTTTACAAAATCTCCCCTCTTTTGTCTTTGTTACAAAAAGAGCAGCCACCAGCTCCTCCAATCTAACACTATAACTAATACCCCATCTTTGAAGTCATTCTGATAAATCTCCTCTCAACACCTTCATGGATCTTCCCTTTCTCCCCACACTCGAATGTATGAAACAGATAAAGCACCTGCACGTATTTGTTTCCGTAGCTTGTATTTTCTTTGTCATGAACCTGAAGCTTGAAGGATATTATTTTGCATTAAGCATTACACAACAGGCATGTTTCCTATTCTTCAGCCTGCCAGAGGCACATTGAAAGGATTTGCACATTGATAATCAACATGTTTGGTCATGGTATGAATGTACTTTCTGTTGCTATCACATTTTGGAATGGGACTTGAACCTGGAATTTCTGGCTACAAGGCAGGGATGCTACCCGCTGTGCCACGAAATTTCCTTACACTCATGGATATTCACATCCTTCTGTAAGAATGGTGATCGGAGCTTGATTGGTTGTGGCTTAACCAGAGCTTTCTTTTCACAACCATGTATAAGTGCTCCATAATAACGGTCCATGAACTAAGAATATGTCTGTATGTGATTCCCATTTTAATCCTTGAGTGGTTCAATTTGAGAATAACCCATCAGATGAGCTTTAGTCGTAAACAAGATAGCGGTTAGTTTATTTTAAAATTTCTGCTGAATGTTATGTGGGTAAACTGGTGAGGTTATTAAAATATAGAAACAAAATTTAAGATCAATTAAAGTTCAAAAAATCTAAAGGATGAGATTTCAAATCAGTTTGAGATATTACACAGGTCCATTATTTGATTTTCTTTTTGAAGTGAAGTTGGAACATCAGGGAGGCATGGTGGAAACAGTAATTAGTACTGCTGCCTCAGTGCCAGGTACCTGGATTTTATTCTGGCCTTGGGTGACTCTGTGGAGTTTGCATGTTTCCTCGGTGTCTGTGTGGGCTTTCTCTGGGTCTTCCAGTTTCCTCCTACAATCCAAAGATGTGCAGGTTATGTTGACCATGCTAAATTGCTCCTTAATGCCCAAAAATGTATAGGTTTGTTAGGTTAGCCATGATCAATGTACAGGGCTATAAGAATAGGATGGAGGAGTGGGCCTGGGTAAACTGTTCGTATGGAGGATCAGTATAGACTTGATGGACTGAATGGCAGCCTCCTACACTGTAGGGATTTTGATTTAGCAGCTTGATGGCTTCTGCAGTCAACTGTTTGGAGATTTACCTTCTTCAGATTGATCCAGTAGCCCAACAGGTTTTTTGGGAGAGATATGGTTTCCTTCTCCTAAGTAATTCGATGGTTATGTTATTTGTTGATTGTCCAACAAAATAGCAATTGATACCTTGAAGGTATTTCTCATATTCTTCCTGTTTCTAACAAATTCCTAAACAAATTTTACAGCGTTTCAAAACTTCAAATGGAAGCACCTAAGGAAATCTCATGGGTATTGGAAGAACATGCAGACCTCAGAGGTAGTGACCCAAGCTGGGAATTGAACCCGGGTCCCTGCTGCTGTGAGGCAACAGTGTTTACCACTGTGCCACAACGCTTCCTGTTTCCTATTCCCCTGGAAGTAAAAGTTTTTCCACCTTTTAGAATTTGATGGATATGCTTGGAGGGATTTTTGCATTTTTATTGACCATTTGTAACCAGCTGTGGAGGTATGAATCTGAGTTTGAATAAGCACCGGAAGGTACAATGCTGTCTGTAATACTTACATTTGAATAACATAAAGGTTTGAGAGCAGAAATGTGACTTTAAAACAGTTGTTCTCGAAATCCATAATATCGTAATTGCACTTTTATGATACTTTCAAAGTTCAGCATAACTTCCCTTCTGAACTGGATCTGAGCCTCACTCTTGTAAGAAGGGTGATAACCAAGAAATTGCAGAGTAATGATGAATGATTGGGAAACTTTTGGACAGAATTTTAAACGAGAGAATTATTTTCCACTTGGAAAGGCATGGGTTCATTAGGGATAGTCAACGTGGCTTTATCAGAGGGAAGTCATGCCTAACAAATTTATCAGAAGTTTTTCAAAAATGTGATCAAGCATGTGAATGAGGGAAATTCTGCTGATGTAGTTTATCTGAATTTTAGCAAAGCTTTGGACAAGATCCCACAAGGAAAACTGAGAAGATTAAAGCACGTGGAATGTAGGGAAACTTGGTAACATGGATCCAAAACAGGCTTAGTAATAAATCGCACAGTAGTGGAAGAAGGTTGTTCGAGTAACTGGAGGCTGATGTCCAGTGGTATGCCACAAGGATAAATATTGCAAGCCTTATATGCGCTTAAATAATTTAGGTGAAAATGGGGTAGGGGAGGGGTGAAGAGAGGGGAAGAAGAGGAGGAACTTAAGCAAGTTTGCAGATGACACCAAGATTGGTGGGGTGATTAATAGTGAAGAAAATCATTGTAGGTTACAGAAAGATCTGGATAGGCTGGGCAGATGGCACTTAACCTTGATAAGTGCACTTTGAAAGAAGAAACAAAGATAAGGAAGCATACTATATAGCTCAGGAATAGGGGGATCTTGGGATCATTATTTACAGATCCTTGGAGGCTGCAGAGTGTGTGGACAAGATCTGGGATCCTTGCTTTTACTAGTCTGGTATGGAATCTCAGAACACGGAAGAAATGTTGGAGTCATATAGACTGTGGTTAGGCCACAGCTCGGGTACTGTGTGCAGTTCTAGTCACCTCATTATAAGAAGGATGTTGATAGAGTAGACAGGAAGTTCACTGGGATGGAGTATTTAAGCTACAGAGACTGGATAGGTTTGGATTGTTTTATTAAGAGCAGAGAAGGCTAAGGTGATTGAGATGTGTAAGATTGAATGGTATGGACAGGGTAAATATGTTCCCCTTGGTTGAAGGATCAATCATGAGGGTATGTAGTTTTAGAATGAAGGGCAGGAGATTCAGGGGAATTTGGAAAAAATCCACCGAGAAGATTTGTTAATCTGGAATGCATTGCCTAGAAAGATAGTGGAGGCTGGAAACCTTAGCTTTAAAACATATTTGGATGAGCACTTGAAATACCTTAACTTTCACGGATATGGGACAAGTGCAGGATTAGTGCATCTTTAATGTTATTGTCACTGCAGATTTGATGGGTGGAGGGCTTTTTCTGCACTGTAAGATTCTGTGATTCTATAACAATCAGCCTGACGATGATCTTCACGATGAGAGAGCAGACAGCTCAAAGACACACATTCATGTAGTTGTTGCAAGTCTTATCAAGTTGGCTAATGACTAATATGATTCCAAATGTCAACATCATCTTGAGGATTGGTATTCCAAGTATTCATGTTACAGTTGATCGATTATAAATACTGTTAACCATTATTATTGTTTTTGCTTCACAAGGAATACTTCTTGTGTGCGTAATGGTGTTCAATTATATGGATGTCATCTTTAAGGCTATGTTGTGATAGTATATTGATTAGTATGTGAAGATAATATTTTTTTTTTAAGAGCAACACAGCACGGGAAACAGGCCCTTCGGCCCAACGAGCCCGCGCCGCCGTCATAACTATATAGTAGCAAATCCATTATCCTATTATTATTATTCCTATATAATATATATATTATTTCTAATATGGAAGATTCTCACTATAGGGACAATTTGTTTCCCAATCAGCCTAAGAGCGAATTTTTGGGTTGTGGGAGGAAACCGGAGCGCCCGGTGAAAACCCACGCAACCAAGGGGAGAACGCGCAAACTCCCGCAGACACCGGCCCAATTCCAAGTGTCTGCACAGCCACATCGATAGTCTCTGAGCTGTCATGGTGCCCTTCAGATGGTTCACATAAAGCACTCATTTACGACATGAGGTACCAGGCAACCCATGAATCAACATCCAAGAGCTGTACCCGCACCACCTGCCGAATGCATGCTCAATGTTGATCAAGTATGGACCGAATTACCTGTGGAAAAAGCCGTAGTTAAACAGTCCTACTATATCCCTCTATCTGCATACCGCTCATGTGGCTGTCCAAGAGACCCTTAACCAGCCCCCGCGTGCCTGCTCCCACCACCTTACTCGGCAGTGCATTCCACACCCCCACTACCCTTTGTGTGAAAAACTGCCCTCTAATATTCGTCCTATACATAGCCCCCCTCACCCTATGGCCATGAACCCTCGTCCTATCCATTTCTAAAGGCGGAAAAAGTTTACCTCCATTTACTCTATCTATACCCCTTATAATCTTATACACCTCTGAGATCCCCTCTAAGCCGACGTCTTTCAAGGGAAAACAACCCCCGTCTATCTAATCGTTCCTCATAAGACAGTCCTTCCATACCAGGCAGCATCCTGGTAAACCTCCTCTGCACTCTCTCCAAGGACTCCACATCCTTCCGATAGTACGGCGACCAGAACTGGACGCAGTATTCCAATTGAGGCCTAACCAAAGTTCTATACAACTGCAACATCAAACTCCTACTCTTGTATTCTATACCCTTTTCTATGAAAGCTAACATACTATACGCCTTCTTTATCACCTTCTCCACCTGTGAGGACACCTTCAGAGACTTGTGAACCTGCACCCCCAAGTCTCTCTGCGTTTCTATGCTCCGTATAGTTTTACCTTTTATCCTATAACTCTCTTCTACATTTTTCCGGCCAAAATGCATCACCTCGCATTTATCCGGATTAAATTCCATTTGCCATCTATCTGCCCAGTCTACCAACCTGTCTACGTCCTGTTGTATTGCCTGACACTGCTCTTCTGTACCCGCCAATCCAAGCATCTTGGTGTCATCAGCAAATTTGCTGATCTCACCACCTACCCCTACTTCCAAGTCGTTTATGTAGACCACAAATAGAAGAGGACCTCGTACTGAGCCTTGTGGCACTCCACTAGTGACAGGCTTCCAGCCGGAAAAAGAGCCTTCCACTACTACCCTCTGTCTCCTCCTCCCGAGCCAGTTCTCGACCCATCTACATACCCGACCCTGTATCTCATGCGCCTTCACCTTCTCTATCAGTCTACCATGAGGAACCTTGTCAAACGCCTTACTGAAATCCATGTAGACGACATCAACAGCATGTCCTTCATCAACTGTTTTTGTCACTTCTTCAAAAATTCCACTAGATTTGTAAGACAAGACTTCCCCTTGACGAAGCCATGCTGCGTATCCCTGATCAGATCGCAGCGCTCCAGATGCTCGTACATCCTGTCCCTAAGGATCCTCTCCATTAGCTTACCTATAACTGAAGTCAAGATCACTGGCCTATAGTTCCCTGGGTGATCCCTCTGACCTTTTTTAAACAACGGTACTACATTTGCTATCCTCCAGTCCTCTGGGACCTCATCTGTGTCCAGGGAAGAGACAAAGATTTGCGTCAGAGCCCAGCCAAGTCTTCCCTCAACTCCCTTAGCAGCCTGGGGTAAATGCCATCAGGCCCCGGAGCTTTATATGTCTTTAAGCTGCCTAACAGCCCCACCACCTCTTTCCTCGTAATCCTTATTTCCCTCAACCGATCCTCAACTTTGTCAACATCAGGCACAGACATCTGTCCAGTCTCCTGCGTGAATACCGACGCAAAGTACTCATTCAGGATCTCCCCCATTTCCTCAGGCTCTAAGCATAGATCCCCTCCTCTGTCCCTAAGAGGTCCAATCTTGCCTCTAACCATCCTTTTGCTCCTTACATAGGTGTAAAATGGCTTTGGATTTTCCTTTATCCTACCTGCCAGAGCCACCTCATGGCCCCTTTTTGCCTTTCTAATACCCCTTTTAAGATCCCGTCTACACTCTCTATAAGCTTCCAGCGCTGTCTCTGTCCCCAGTTGCCTAGATCTAATGTAAGCCTCTCGCTTTTTCCTGATCAAGTCCTCAATCTCCCTGGTAAGCCACGGTTCTCTAATCCTACCTTTCCCATCCTTCCTCCTTGCTGGCACGTATCTTTCCTGCAGAGAGTTTAGTTTTCCCTTGAAAGACTCCCACATGTACCTCGTCGACCTGCCCTCAAAAATCTTATCCCAGTCGGTATCTTTAAGATCTTGCCTAATCTGGCTGTATCTAGCCCTCCCCCAGTTAAATACCTTCCCTTTTGGGCCAGACACGTCCTTTTCCATTAATATCCTAAAGCAGACAGAGTTGTGATCACTATTTGACACATGCTCTCCTACCTCGACGTCAACCACCTGGCCTGGCTCATTCCCCAGAACCAAATCCAGTATAGCCCCATCTCTAGTCGGGCCGTCCACATACTGCTCCAAGGACCCTTCCAAAACACACTGTACAAATTCCTCCCCGTCCACTCCTACAGCTCTGGGCACT
Source organism: Sphyrna mokarran (assembly GCA_024679065.1). Taxonomy (NCBI): domain Eukaryota; kingdom Metazoa; phylum Chordata; class Chondrichthyes; order Carcharhiniformes; family Carcharhinidae; genus Sphyrna; species Sphyrna mokarran. The sequence continues at coordinate 53,067,313 of JAGIQG010000007.1, forward strand.
CTCCAATCTACTCCAGGAAAATTGAAATCTCCCACTACTACTACCCTATTTTTCCTACACTTATCTAGAATGTCCCTGCATATCCCTTCTTCCACGGCCCGCGGGCTGTTGGGCGGTCTGTAGTAAACACCCAACAGAGTACATAGAACATAGAACATAGAACAATACAGCACAGAACAGGCCCTTCGGCCTTCGATGTTGTGCCGACCAAAATAAAAAGCAATGCCCCTCCTAACTAAACCATTCCCTTCTCATCCATATACTTATCAACTAACCTCGTAAACGCCACCAAACTTGGCGCATCTACAACAGCTGCAGGCAGGGCATTCCACTCCCTAATCACTCTTTGAGTAAAGAACCTACCTATGATATCCGTCCTATAACTCATACCCCTTAATTTAAAGCTGTGTCCCCTCGTGCTAGCTTTCTCCATCCTAGGAAAAAGGCTATCACTGTACACCCTATCTAAACCTCTAATCATCTTATATGCTTCAATAAGATCCCCTCTTAGCCGCCTCCTTTCTAACGGAAACAACCTCAAATCCTTCAACCTCTCTTCATAGGACCTGCCCTCCATACCAGGCAACATCCTGGTAAACCTCCTCTGTACCCTCTCCAATGCCTCACATCTTTCTTATAATGTGGGGACCAGAACTGCACACAATACTCCAAGTGCGGCCGCACTAGAGTTTTGTACAGCTGCAACATTATGCTGCGGCTCCTAAATTCAATCCCCCTACCAATAAAAGCTAAGACTCCATAAGCCTTCTTAACAACTTTATCCACTTGACTGCCTACTTCAGGGATCTATTGACACATACACCAAGATCCTTCTGTTCCTCAACACTATTAAGAGCCCTACCATTAGCCCTATACTCTACACATGTATTGTTCCTGCCAAAGTGCATTACCTCACACTTTTCCACATTAAACTCCATTTGCCACCTCTCGGCCAGCTCTGCAACTTGTCCAAGTCACTCTGTAAACTATAACACCCCTCTTCACTATCTACCACTCCACCGACTTTAGTGTCATCTGCAAATTTACTAATCCATCCTTCAATACCCTCATACAGATCATTTATAAAAATTACAAACAGCAGGGGCCCCAAAACAGACCCCTGAGGCACACCACTCGTCACCGAACTCCACGAAGAAAATCTCCCATCAACCACCACCCTCTGTCTTCTATCTGCCAGCCAATTTCTAATCCAATTAGCTAAATCACCCTCTATTCCACACATCTGCATTTTCTGTAGAAGTCTTCCATGGGCCACCTTATCAAACGCCTTACTAAAGTCCATATATACTACATCAACCGCCTTACCCCATCCACCTCTCTGGTCACTTTCTCAAAAAACTCAATGAGGTTAGTAAGGCATGACCTACCCTTCACGAAACCATGCTGACTATCCCCAATCAATTCATTTCTCTCTAAATAACTATAAATCCTATCCCTAATAATTCTCTCCAATACCTTGCCCACAACAGAAGTAAGACGCACTGGCCTATAATTCCCTGGAAGGTCTCTCTTCCCCTTCTTAAACAATGGGACCACATTCGCTATCCTCCAGTCCTCCGGAACCACACCCGTAACCAACGAGGACCTGAAGATCAGAGACAGAGGCTCTGCAATCTCCTCTCTTGCCTCCCAGAGAATCCTAGGGTAAATCCCGTCCGGCCCAGGGGACTTATCCAACTTCAAACCCCCGAGAATTTCTAACACATCCTCCCTATCTACTACAATACTCCCCACTTCCATGGCCCGCGGGCTGTTGGGCGGTCTGTAGTAAACACCCAACAGAGTAACCACTCCCTTCCTATCCCTCAACTCCACCCATAGAGACTCAATTCCTAAATCATCCATACCTCCCTCCCTCTGCACTGCTATGATGTTGTCCTTAACTAATAAAGTCACTCCCCCGCCTCTCCTCACACCAACTCTGTCACGCCTAAAACACTTATACCCTGGAATATTCAATTGCCAGTCTTGCCCCTCCTTCAACCACGTCTCGGTCACCGCCACCACTTCTAATCGCCTCGTGAATATTATTGCCTTCAGTTCATCTGTTTTGCCAGTCACGCTCCTCGCATTAAAACACATGCACTGAAGACCCTCAGCTCTTGGATATTCCTTTCTACCTTCTGGTGTTACCCTATCATCCCTCTCTCTCCCACTCCCAGTTCCCCCTCTCTCCCCACCCTCCCTCCCTATTAGTTTAAACACTTCTGAAACACTCCAGCTCACCTCCCAGCTGAAATGTGTGTTCCCCTCCCAGTCAACTGCTCCCTATCCCTCTTGAATAGGTGACCCTCCCTCCTGAAGACCTCCCAATGATCGATGAATATGAAGCCTTCTGCCCTACACCAATCCCTCATCCATGCATTTAGTTGGAGTGTCTCAATTGTTTTTACCCAATCGGTCCCGGGCACAGGCAGCAGCCCAGAGAACGCCACCCTGGAGGCCCTACCTTTCAGTTGAGCCCCCAACTCCCTAAACTGCCTACGTAAGTCCCCCTGTGCTTTCTTCCTACATCTTTCTGTCCTACGTGAACTATTGCATTTGCTTTGGACCCTTCTCCCTTCAAAATTCCCTCTACCCTCTCTGATACATCCTGGACCCCTGATCCAGGGAGGCAGACTGCCATCCTGGAGTCTCTCTTTTGCCCACAGAATCTCCTATCGATCCCTTTAACCATCCTATCCCCCACCACTATCTCACTTCCTGCTTTCCCGCCGGTCTCTGTGGCATTTTGTTCCCCCTCACCTGCCCTCTCCATCACAGCCTTTACCCCCCCCTTGGTTTTCTGGGAATCCTCCTTTGAGATGGCCTTTGTGCCTTGATTTTTATTCTTGTTCCTTGTAACTGTACCCAACCCATCCCTACTATAAGTCAGATCACTTGAATGCATACTGATGCGAATCATATATCATTACATGTGTTCTGGTTAGGCTTGTAGTCAGAAGCACAATGGAAGCAGAAGGAAGTCTCCCAATAAAACTCTTTGCTTTAACCTCCGTTCCATCCTTTTGATTGTGTTTGTGTTGGTATAAAACCTCAATTTTAAAAAATATACAATATTAAGCTCTTAAAATCAGTTAAATATTTAACACCTTTCATCTTTTGTGTATGTAAATGGCTAAACACCTTTGTTTTTTTGTGTTTGTAAGTGGCTGCAATCTCTTCTGATTGTCAAATCAGGAATACTGAGATGTAGCATTTCGTTATTTGTGTAATGTAATGCTTTGCTTCTATAATTTTTAAAATTTTGTAGTTTACATAAATTAAGGGAATTAATAAAATATTTTAAACTAATTAACAGTTGTGTGTAGTAATACATTTGTGGTTTGCTTTAAAATTGCTTCTGTCTCTTGTGCATTTTAGATGGAATCAGTGTTGCTGGGTTACCATTGTCAAGTCCTTTCCGTCAGAATGGCAAACCACGATCGGAGAGCAAATCTACTATCTTCAATTCAGCTGACGCCAGCAATAAGAATGAATATAATCATATAAAGGTATAATCGTGTTTAATATATTTTGTGCAATAGTTTGGGTGGTTTTATTACTTCAAAGCTTGAGTTTTTTATCATGACAACTTGAAGTATTTGGAACACAACAGAAAAAAGGAGCAATAGCTCATTAAAAGCCAAGAGCCTGCTCTGCCATTGAATAAATTAATAGCCAATACTCAAGGCCAACCTATGTTGTATGGCTTGAAAAGTGGATCTTGAGAAAAGCGGCTGTTCAAAGTCTAGAAAATTACAAAATATCATTTGGGAGAAGAATGGAACAAGACCATTTTCAATTTCAAATGGGAGGCTCCTACAAAGATATAAAGAGGGAAGTGCAAAATGGCAAGGCTTGGAGAACTAAGCAGAGGACCTGTCCTAAACCAGATCTCTTATTTGTCTGACATCATACTGAGCATATTAATATTGTTTCACTCCAGTACACTGGTACTGGTACCATAAATGTTGTGACTTTTAAATTGGAAATTTGCTTGGGAGGTTTCCTGACTAATCTTCTGCCAAGTTTACAGTGATTAATAAAAACTGATTTGAAGTTTAATTGGTAGAACCTTTGGTGTTACTGATCACTAAAATTCTTTTGTGATCCTCTTCATTGTTTTCTTAAAATTAAAAATCACCATTGTAAAATTGCCTCACCACCATCTTAGAACCCATAAAATCCCTTTTGTGTCCAAGGAGCCTGTTTGGCTCATTGGATCTGCACCAGCTCTCTGAAAATCTATCTTACCTAGGCTCAGCCAGGAATTTTGCCAATTTGGACAGCAGCTTTGGTCAGTCCTTATCTCATTCCAAGATCTGAACTTTATTTAATATGAGATATCTAATTTGATGCAAAGGGTTGATAGGCTGTTCTTTTGAATTGCCCTCAGCTGTGCTTCTTTGCTGTTGGATCAGCTTTCTATCTGATGGCTCCTCCTCCTCTTGCATCAAACAAAAATCACCTTCATATTCACTTGATGGCAGAAACCATTTCAGCTGTAAATGCTCAGTTGTTTGAGATTTCAGGAGTTGAATGTTCTCTTAGTAGCCTTCCCACATGTGTCCATCACTCCAGTTAGTGATGAGCAGCACTAATGCTATGATTGTTGAGTGGACAGCATGATGGGACAGTGGTTTGCACTGCTACCTCACAGCATCACGGACCTGGATTTGACTCCAGCTTGGTTCACTGTCTATGCAGAGTCTGCACAGTGTCTCTTCACCTCCCAACACCACCAACCACCTCCCCGACCCCCGCCCCCACCCCACCAATCCTCTCAGCGTGTTTGAAAGGCATGATGGTGAAGTGCGTCATCCACGCTAAATTCTCCCTCTGTGTACCCAATCAGGTGCCGGAATGTGGCGATTAGGGGATTTTCACAGTAACTTCATTGCAGTGTAAATGTAAACCTATTTGTACAGTAATTTTAAAAAAAAAAGCAAACTATTCTTCAACAGTCTTCATTAAAGTCACCATTCACCGAACTGATGTTGCTTTCCTGTATCAGTTGTGGGATCTATTATAGGATGATCATGGTTGAGCTAGGTGGTATGTGTGATCCTGTGACGTTTTCAGATTATTGCAGGATAAATCAGCATGCATTTGGACAGACAGCACAGTAATGATTTGATACATAAAACAAACAAGATGTGAGTAATTTTTGAAAAACAGGCCCGTCCAGGGTCTTTGCCAACATTCAACTTTAGTCAGTCCTTGCCTCACTCCAAAATCTGAACTTAATGTGAGATGTCTAATTTGAGGCAAAAGGATAACGATGTTCTCACCTGTGCTTCCTTGCTGCTGGACCACTGCTTCCTCGCTGGTCAATTCGAGAGCGAACATCTTTTATTGTTCTGTGGCTTTTGCTTGTAAGTGAACACACAAATCAGATTAGTCCTGAACTTTCCTGTTCCTGGAGCCACTCAACAATTGACCGGCTCGCTTTGTTTCTGTAAAGGACTGAGAAATGTCAACTTGCATGCTCTTTCCTTTCCTTGAAAATTAAACTTTTTGTATACTTAACCTCTTATCCATAAAAATAGAGAATATTAGAGCACATAACTAACTTTGTGAACTCCTCACTGTGTTGACAAATGATGGTTCTTGAATATCCTAACATCAAATGGTGTTTACTTGATTGCAATATTCCTACAAAAGAAATGTTTTTATCTCCTACTTCTGAATCCAAGAATGGTCAGGCATGTGGAAATTGGGGGGAAAAAAGCATCAGTTCTCATCGGATTGCTTATATTATTTTCAAAAAGTATCATTCACGTGACTTGTTGCTTCCCAGCATCTCTACGACAATAATTGGAAAGGGCGTTTGGTTGTGTGGGGAGACGGGCGGGAATGAATCGTGGACTCTAAGGCTTGCTTTTTGGCAAAAAGGAATTTTATTTTGTGCAAAAATGAAATAATCGGTTTCAAGTATTGCTCCTGTCATGATGTCCAAAATGTTTTAAAGTGAGCCAATATTCTATTTTACCCTGAGCCCAGATCATTTTTCAGTTTTACTACTTGGGAATAGTCTGTACAGGTGTTCTTAAAGAATGTGCATCTTTGTGGAATAAATAATTATTTGACCATGTTTTATCAATTTCAAAATAGATTTTTGCACTTTGAGTGCATCTGTTTATTTTGAATAGGAGATTCGTAGCCTACCATGACTTATACAATATAATACAACATATTGCTGGCAAGGTATGGTAAAGTTGAATAATTGGAACCATAGGCCATTTCATCCATCGAGTTTGCGTTGCCTCTCGAAGAAAGCATCTTACTCTGACCCACCTACCTTGCTTATTCCTGTAACCGTGTGCAATTAGCATGGCTAATCTAATTAAGCTACAACTCTTTGAAGGGGCAATTAAGCATGGCCAATCTATCCAACTCTTTGGGAGGGAGAAAAAGCCTTCTCTGATCTCTGTCCAGTGGAGATGTCTGAGAATTCTTTCACCAGTCCCATTCATTTACAAAATCTTATTTTAAAAGTAGTGGCATTGGAAGGAATGTTCATGTATTTATTTTAGCTGCCAATGGCGAGTGGTATGATAGGATGACATAAAGATTGGGCAAATTATAATTGCATGTACAGATTTTATCTTTGTCAATGTTGCCTTAAGGGGACGCTATTTCAGGGGCTCCCCCTAAGAGCTGTGCCCACTGGATTACTGGCGCCATCAGCTCCACACCAGGAATTGGTGCAGAGCTGCATAAATTGTGGTAAAATTCATTACCATATATTGTGAATATCATTAGCAGGCCTGGGACTGAAACCTTTGGACCTGCTAGCATCTCCTACCCCACTAACTTCCTGTACTATGAGTGGTTCACTCCAGCTGAGTTTAGTATACTTTGGGGAGCTGGTTGCCTGATTCTGTTGGAGTGAAGGGGTAGGGGCAGTAAAGACCCTGCAGTGTGTCGGGCGTGGGGGTGTGCCCCTGAGCATTGCCAGCCTAGGCTTCTGGCACTGCACAAGAGACAAAGTGCCAATGTCCAGGGAACACCTTGGCATTGACCACTGTGCATAGAGAAGTGTCAAGGGCGAGAGGCCAAATGGGGATGGGGCGATTGTATGGGGGTGGGGAGGGTTCTCGCTGCCACTCTGCATTTGGGCTGAGTGACAGGGGAGGGGGAGGCCAGCGATTGGGGCTGACCATCTGGATATATCAGGAGATTAGGAGTGTGGGGGGAGGGATGTGGTGAGGGGAGATCAAGGCAGGGAGATGGTGGTGAGACCCCGATACATCCAGGGTTGTTGGAGGGCCAGTGGCAGAGCTAGCCAGTGATTGGGAAGCTGGCAGTGTAGAGCCAAATGACCAGCAACCTTGGTGCTGACAGATTAATGCAAGCACAGTGGCCCAGTTGGCGCTATGTTGCCAGCGTCTCCAGCAGGAATAGCCCCTCCCATTAATTTTTGGACTGATTTGCACTCTGTATTGTGCTGTGTGTGGGAGATTCATTTTGAAACTTGCACTGGAAAAAAAGTGTGATTTACTCTAGTTTTTATATGAATTTGACACTTTGAATTTTTTGGGGAGAATCATCCCCAACTATTTTCTCCCCAGATGTGTTGCTGGTCATTTAGTTAGTCATGTGGTTTGTTGAAAAAAAAACTGCTTGCCAAAAGACCAAAATGAATTTGTAACTTAGCAAATAAAAGGAACTTGATTGTCCAAATGTGTCTTTCCAACTTTACAGTTTTGGTGAATTAAAATCTAATAACAATGATGAGCAAAAGTTCACTAATTTTTTGCCCCCTTTTCGACTCAACACCTCCATATATAAATGTTATTTTCCTAGCATTGATTTAGCATGTTCTTTCTCTAGTTGCCTCAGATATTCATTGTCTCGTACATTCAAGTCTTTAGAAGTCAGCTTGTAACTTTCTTTATTGTTAATCTGCAAATTGTGTTTGATCTCCTGAATAATCAAGTCATTTAAAACTCCAATTGTGCTTTTTTCAGTTCATTCCATTTTCCAGTAAGACCTTATTTAGGAACCAATGATATAATATGCACCAGTTATAGACCATAGCTGAAAGAAACATGTTTTGCTGGTGGGTACCACAGAGATCTGAGAATGTCAGCTACTTTTTCTCTTTTATTGAATGATGTTTTTTCTTTTGCCAAGACTTATGACTGGATTTGTATGATCAGTACTTTGCTGACGCATCTTTGCAATTGTACAAATGGATGCATACATATTTCATGTTCCAAATGTCCCCATCTCCCGCCACCATCTTAGTTATTCTCAACTCATTCAATTGTGAAAACAGTATGTGCACTACAGCTTCAACGCTACTGATATAGGAGACATGTTTGCTTTACTTACTTGTACTTGTGACCTCTTTAAGGTGACCATCTCAGTTATTTCATTAGGAGTGTCAAAATAGTTATGCAATTCATCGCGTATGGCATTAGCTGATGAAACTGTGTCCTAGTATAAAGTAAAGCAAAGACATCACTTATGCTAGTGAAATTTATAATGCTTTTCCTGTAACCTTTTAGTGAACAATGCTTATATTGGTTGTGTTCTGCAGCTCTCGAGTTCTGCAATTGCTTAGGTTTCATGGCAATAATTTGGGCAGTGAAAAATATGTTCTTTCTAATTTTTTAAAAAAGAGCAACACAATTGTGTTTGTTACCATGACAGTTTATTTCAGGAAGCATTGTCCTAGAATAAGACAAGTTTGTCATTTCCATCAGTTTAATGTTTGCAAAACAGGTAAGGGAGCTAAATAATTAAGTTTGTGTGACTATTCGAAACTTCTGGGTGTAATTAATACTGAAGCTCGTGGATGTTGAACTATACTTTTACGACTTGTAATAATATTTTGTTTGCAGTACAGTAGCCCAAGTCACATACAGTTAGACAGTTTAGGCATTTGGTAACAAAGGGCTGCATTATGGGATTTTGTAATCCAGAGGTCTGGAGGAATACTTTTGATAAAAGTTCAAATCCTACAATGGCATCTAGGAAATATAAAATCAATAATTGAAGAAATCAGGAACACAATGCAACTATTAGTAATGGTAAATGTAAAGCCAATTAAAATTCCATCTGATTCAATAATGTCCTTCAGGGAAAGAAATTCGCAACGATGTGGTTTAAAAAAGTGGCTCATTGTCACCTTTGAGGGCAATTGAAGATGGGCATTAAATGCTGGCCTTGCTGGTGATGCCAACCTTCTGTGAATGAATCAAGAACTCCACAGTAGAGAGGATCTACTTCTGCTCAACAATGAATTTTATGAATAATTGATACCCTTTAATTCTAGTCGAACATATACGGGACAGTAATACCTTAAAACATTGACAAGTATGATACAACAAACACAAACTAAATTTAATTTTGCTCTTTATGAATGGGCTGAAACAGGAGGAATTTGAAAGTAGCTGTGCATCGCAGCTTACTTGCATTTCTCTACCAGTTTTCATATAATAAGTACTTCCATTAGAACAGGGATTCACAACCTTTTTCCTTCTGTGACACCACCCCCATTATAAAAGAATTCATTGACCCTGTAATGCAACTTTATATTTTCTGTTCAGAAATTATTTGTACAATTAAAAGTTTTGTATTTATTTCTTTTCTATTTTTTAATTTGAATATGGTTCTTGTGCTGGAAAAAAAACAGTTTAGTCGACATGGAGGATCTTTCAATGAGCATGACATGTTCAGTGTCCTTCCTTGTTCAGTTCTGCTGAAGTTTGCCAAGCTTGGTAAAATTATATTGAGGTTGTTTTGGAAGCTGCTAGAGTGCTAATCAGACCAATATGTTGAGGCCCGTGCTGGCTGTCTCTTGTCTTCCTTGTTACTAATGAGCAGAAATGATTGTACTCAGTGAAACTGGATGCTGCCTCCTTGACAATTAGCCTGTGGGATCTGGTAGTGGTCTATTTCCCCACACACTGTGCAGAGCTGTCACACAGGTGATAGTGCTCTGATTGATTTGGTGACTTAAGGCTGGAAGATAAGATGTTGTGCCTGGGATATTGTCGCCTTAGGGGAGTGTTATTAAGTTTACTTTAAACTGTATATATACTGAAGACAGAACCACTGTTGGACCTCTTAAAATCTCAATTAACTCTAGCAGGCTGCAAGTACTCAGTTGAGAACTCCTGAATTTTAAAATACTATGTAAATATAACTTTCTTGCATTCATTTGATTGACAAAAAGTTTGTTAAATCATAAGAATTTAAATTATTGATTTTCATTTCTGTAGATTTACTTTTCAGGTTACAAAATAGAAATGATAGAAATCATTCTTAAAATGCAACAGATCCCTTTGCAATTGATCAGTGAAGCAAAGGAAGTCGTCAGTTTTTCTTGTGTTAGGGAGTGGCACCAGGCAGGGGTACTGGATAGATATTTGAACTGGGTTAATTTTAAATTATGAAAGGTTTGTTGGCTTCGTGCTATTGGAGTTTGTCCTGTGCTTCAGATTAAGGACACAAATATAGGTGATCTTAAATGTAAAAAAGCAAAGTTTGTGGAAGAAATGAAGTACAAAAATAAAATGTGGATACCTGCAATTTCTAAACGGTGAAGCCATCATGCCTGTTGACCATTGACCAAATATGAAATGGGCAGATCTTTGAATATCATGTAAACAAAAAACTGTGATATGCTGGCAATCCAGTTTTATTGAAAAATGGAAATTGAGATATTTTTAAAAATACCTATACAAGCTTGATCACATATATTACTTGAATATAATCTGTTTCCCATAATTGTGTTATGAAATTCATGATTTAAACATCAAGGACTGAATTCGCCAAAAAGATAATTTGCTACACAACTTACTTGCTGGCAAAATTGAAAGTCCATTACACTGAAGCAACCTGGAATGCATGACCAGTATACTGTTTAAGTAAAATATCAGCTTTAATCTGTGAGGTGCAAGTTTGTGAAGTTATGACTGACAGGCTGAAGTGTGAACTGCATAGAAATGAAAATCAATTGCTCAAAGGTTCAGTTCAGGAAAGATTTCATTTTGCTGCCACAAGACTAAATGGATTTCAATTATGATTTTAAAGAGCACAGCTGATATTGGGTAGTGCTGTTGATGTCTAGAATTGTACTTTGAGGAAATGCAGCAGTAATCTTTATTTTTTATCTACAAATTGGTCTATATTTCACTTAATATACTATCTCGTAAATTATTGGTTTAATTTCTCTCTTGAAGAGATTCTTACAGAGAACTTTATTGAAATTTGTGGCAAATTTCATTAAATCAGCGCTAAACTTCCTATATTGATCTGTTTTCCTATTAATAATGGTCCATTGTTTCAGTCTGGATTGAAGGTGTGTGCTGAGGCTCTATGGATGTCCAATGTGGGAATTTCATAAGAAGTTGAACTTACGATGGACAATTCTATTGTTGCGTAGCACCCTTCACAATTGTCTCTGACTCAGGTTAAGAGTTGAATACTTTGGAGAGCTTTGTGGTACTAAGCCAGGAAATGCTCAACAGATTAAAACCTAGTCTAATTCCTGGTTAACTTCAGAAGTGCATGAGCCCCTGCTCCCCCACCCCCCAAATACCCCTAAGCCAACTCTACTATGCTACCTTCTGACTACATATCTGACACTATTTGTCGAACTAGTACAGCAATGAGATAGAGAATCTGGTGAACTAGTGTGGCAACAATAATCTCTCCCTCAATGTCAACAAAATGAAAGAGAGAGTCATCAGTTTCAGGAAGCATAGAGGAGAACTTGCCCTATCTACATCAACAGGGATAAAGTAGCAAGGGTTGAGAACTTCAAGTTTTTAGGTGTCCAGATCAATAAGCTGTCCCAGTCGCTCCATGCTGACACTACAGTTAAGAAAGCCCACCAATGCCTCTACTTTCTCAAAAGACTAAGGAAATTTGGCATGTCAGCTACGACTCCCACCAACTTTTAGAGATGCACCATTGAAGGTATTCTTTCTGGTTGTATCACAGCTTGTTATGGCTCCTGCTCTGCCCAAGACTGCAAGGATTTACAAAAGGTTGTGAATGTAGCCCAATCCATCACACAAACCAGCTTTCCACCCATTGACTCTGTCTACACTTCCTGCTACCTTGGCAAAGCAGCCAGTATAATTAAGAACCCTGCCCACCCTGGACATTTTGTCTTCCACTTCCTTCCTTCCTTCGGGAAAAAGGTACTGAAGTCTGAGGTCACGTATCAGCCAATTGAAGAATAGCTTCTTCCCTGCTTCTGAATGGACCTACCTTGCATTAATTTGATCTTCCTCTACAACCTTAGCTATGACTGTAACACTACATTCTGCATCTCTTGTTTCCTTCTGAACACCAAGTAGGGAGGTACCCGTCTACTGGAAAATAGTTAATGTGATTCCACTATTTAAGAAGGATTGTAGAGAAAAACCAGGGAACTACGAACCAGTGAGTCTTGTGTCAATGGTAGGGCAACTAATAGAGAAACTTGTAGGATAGAACATTTAAGTTATGAAGAGAGATTGGATAGATTTGGATTGTTCTCATTGGAGCAGCGAGGACTGAAGAGCAACCTAATTGAAATGCACAAGATTATGGGAGACAGAGTGGATAAGGAGCAGTTATTCTCCTTAGTTGAAGAGTCAGTCACAAAGCGACATAAATTCAAGGTGAGGGGCAGAGGGTTTAGGGGGGATGTGAGGATGGTGACAGTTTGGAATGTGCAGCCTCAGTGGGTGGTGGAGACAGGTTGTCTCACATGTTTTAAGAAGTATCCAGATGAGTACATGGCACATCATAATATTCAGGGCTAAGGGGTCAAGTGCAGGCAGATGAGATTCGGTGGGAGTTCAGGTGTTTCTAATATGTTGATAAGCCCTATTGCAGACATCAATGGATCAAATTTTAAGTCATCTGTCTGATGTAGTCTAGTGTCTCAGGTGTACAACGTTACTTGCATAATATTCTAATTCTAGGATCCAGTAAATAATCCAGTAAATAATTTAGAAGAAACATTGGAACATCATTAAGTGCACAGTCTGTGTATCAAGAAATAAAAGTGAGACTTTTTTGAGATATCAGTCTAGTATTTGAGTATGTAGGCCTTTGATTGTAAAGGCCTACATAAAACACCTGCCAAGCTGGATGATACTTTACAAGCACCAAGTCTAATGAATGTGATGCAATTGAGGTTCTTTTTTAGCATCAGTAAATTATTACAGCAAACTTGTTTCTAACTTAGCTACATTATTGGAATCATTATGTAATTTACTATGTGTGAAACTATCATGCGACTGGAGAACAGACTGAGGAAACATGGATGTCAAAGATGCTTTGCAGAAGTCTAACTTATTGGTTTAGCTTAATCCGAAGCTGCTACTATTGCTACCTTGTGGAGTAGGGGAACAACCAATAGCTTTTGCTTCGCATAGCTGAATTTGCTTGACTAGCTGAATCTAACTGAGTTCAGTTAGAAAACAAAACATCGAGTATACTATTTGGTGTATGCAAGTTTCATCATTATTTACATATTCATTTTACATTATTGACTGATCATTGACCCTTAAGTACTGTTTTTGGTCCTTATAAAGGCATACCTTCATTGGCTACTAACCGATTGCAAATATGTCACTGGTGCAATCTTTGAACTTTACGGTACAAAGTACCATCTATCAGAGCACCGTGCTGATGCATTATTACACTTATCTTTACCTAATGAGCAGATACCACTGACCAGTTTTGCTAATGTTCTGTATTTTTTGCCAGTAGATAATTTGCCTGTGACAGCTTCTCACGTTTAAAGAAATGATTTGGTAATAGGGAAAGTGATGCATATGGTATTAAAGGAACAATGGCTGGAGCGCATTGCTCACATTTTGATTTGAAACCAAATGTGGCAACAGAACTTCAATTCACCATCCAAGATGGGTATTTATTGTGGGGAATCAGTGATCATATCTCCTCGTTTGTGTGAAAGAGCTGTTGAACAACAAAATGAAGGACATCTTGGTAATGTCTGGATGAGTGAAATAGCAAGCTATTTTGGTGGCTAGATCTGGATGCTCAGAGTGAAGAAAAGATGGGACAATGTCAATCCTGCGCACAAATAAGAAATGCACATTGTTGTTTCTTTACACCTTTGAGTGCCTAAAATGCCATGACAATGATTGCATGTAGGTATTGCTGGTCCATTTGAAGATCAGATGTTCTTCATCATAATTGATGCACAGTCAGTGTCCAAAAATTATCGTGAAATTTACCATAACTGAACAAACCATTGAAAACTTGAAATTTTTGCAAGATTTGGAACTGGAACAGAATGTTAGCAATAATGGTTCATTGCTTCACAGAAGTTTGAGGATTAACTCAAAGTAAATAGTATTCAATCTGCACCTTTATCATCGATTTAACTGAAAGATTTGTACAATCCTTGAAATGTTTAAAATGTTTGAAAAGAACAACGTTTGTTATCATGACTGGTAAGTAGCTTTTTGGTATCATTTAGAAACACTACTCATGTGACTACCCAAAGTTCACCTGCATTATCACTCTTGAAGAGGAAGTTAAGTAGTACATTTGATGTGTTATTACCTCCAGAAACTTTGAAGAACTTCTCTTGGAATTTTGCCTGGATCCACTATAGGACACAACAGGCCTACAGCAGATGCCATCTCCCTAGCCTTCCACTCTACCCTGGAACACCTGGTTAACAAAAACACCTATGTCAGACTCCTATTCATAGACTACAGCTCAGCCTTTAACACTATTAGTTCTACGAGATTCATCTTCAAACTTCATGGACTGGGTCTGAGCTCCTCCCTCTTCAACTGGATCCTAGATTTCCTAACCCGCAGACTGCAGACAGTAAAAATAGGCAACAACACCTCTTCCACAATCATCCTCAACACTGGTGCTTCGCAAGGCTGTGTCCTCAGTCCCTTACTATATTCCTTTATACAGTTTTGGCTGTATGGCCAAATTCCCTTCCAAATTGATTTTTCATGTTCCCTGATGACATCACTGTTGTGGGTCAGATCTCAAACAATGATAAGACACAGTAAATGAAAGGCAGAGAGAATCTGATGAACTGGTGCAACAACAATAATCATTCCCACAATATCACCAAAACAACTTCAGGAAGTGGAGGGAATGTTCCTGTCAATATCCATGCGGACAAAGTAGAAATGGTCAGGAGCTTCATGTGTTTAGGTGTCCAGATCAACAACCTGTCCTGGTCTCTCCATACTGGTGCTATAGTTAAGAAAGCTCACTAAAGCCTTTACTTTCTCAGGAAACTAAGGAAATTTGGCATTTCCACTATAACTGTTACCAACTTATGCAGATGCACCATAGAAAGCATTCCTTTCTGGTTTTATCATAGCTTGTTATAGCTCCTGCTCTTCCTGCAAGAAATTACAAAAGGTCATGACCGAAGCCCAGTCTATCACTCAAACTAGCCTCCATCCATTAACTCTGCCTACACTTCCCACTAACTTGAAAAAGCAGCTAGCATAATCAAAAACCCCCATGCACCACAGATGTACTCTCTTATACTTTCTTCCATCAGGAAAAAGATAGAAGTCTGAGATCATGTACCCAACTGATTCAAGAACAGCTTTTCCCCTACTGCCATCAGACTTTTGAATGAACCTACCTCTCATTAAGTTGATTTTTCTCTACAACTGAGCTATAACTGTAACAGTTTCTCCTTTCCTTTCCCATGTATGATATGTTTTCTGTATAGCGTGCAAGAAACAATACTTTTCACTATATACTAATATATGTGGCAATAATAAATCAAATCAAAGATAGTAGAGCACCAACAACAATCTCAATTTGCTAGATGAGAAGTGAGGGTAAAACAATACTCATTTCAGCAAGGTGATCAAGTATTGTTAGTGTGCAATTCTGTCACAATTGAGAAATCTGTACCAGTCTTAATTTTATTTCTTACACTGTTCAAACCATAGACTTAACTATTTTGGCAATGCCATGCTGACTAATTGTTGTCATCTCAAAATGATTTCTCTATCATCTCTGGAGGTACTGACATCTTTAGTTCCCAAATGTTGTGAATACTACTGTGAGTGATTCATTTGCATCTGAGTTGTCTGATGATTGTCTGTGTTACTATACCATCTGAGAATCATGCACAATTAGTTCCGAGAAGTGTCTACGCTTTAAGTTATTTTGAGTGTCTAGGACAGCTGAATTCCAGAATATCAAGTATGACCACCGAAGAATAGATGTCCTCCTGATTGACTTTCTTATTATCGTATATAATGTCTAATGATGCACAGCACTGTGTTTGTGTTATTGATCCAATATGTAATGTGATAGTAATTTGCTGTCATGACCACAGAATTAAAGGTTTATGTATTTCAAAGGGCTCCCAGTTGCTTTGAGTTGATGATCTCATTAGGGTGTTATAGGCTGTTGTTTAACTTTGTGCTTCAATAAATCTGTTGTTGTTACTTTGTAACACATGGAAACCACATGTTTTTTTCTTTTGTTTAAAACCCAGAATCCTTAATGTAGTTGGAACATTATGTAGGTGTAGCCTTTGGCTCGGAAGCGATTGTTATACTGCCTAAATATGATACATTTTGTTAAGTTGTGCTGCTATGTTGCTTATTTGATTTCACTTCCTTTGCACAACTTCCAACACGTGATATTATTATCAATACATAGTCAATCTAGTGAAGGGACAGTTGGGTTTCCTTTGGAAATATATCCATATTTTTAAATAAGTTCACAAAAATTATCACTTCCATTGCTCCCAAGAAAACAACTTATTTACTGACAGATGGCATTCAATGTAAAGAAGAACTAAAGGTCATGAAATTTGTAACAAGACAAATCCTCGCGATAGGACACAATGAAGGGCCTAAGGCCAGATGCAATGTGTCTAAGAAATTAGTACAAGACTTTATCATGTCACAAAAATTATTTTAACTCTCCTATTAAAGCTAAAACAATGCAAAATGAATATTTTGTTAAATACTGCTTATTTGTAATATGGATTGTATGTTAACTTGGATATCGTAAGTATTTCATTTCAGATTTTGTACCAAGTTGAAAATTTTTTGTAATTGGGCTGGGCTGAAAATTGTGAGCAACTCTTTTAGGTAATCCTTGGGTTCCAGGGAACCCTGGTACAAAAAGACAGGCATAGTGAAAAAAACTCATTAGTTCTAATATTCTCTGGCTGATGATTAGCAATCTTAGAGTTTCTGCACATGTCAGTATTTTTCTTGAGTTTAAGTTTCTTTCCTCTTAGCAGGCTTTCATAAGGCAATCTACCTCTAGTGAAAACGTCCTCCAATTGATGAGTTTTTGTGTGATTCCGAGAGGCAGGAACTATTTTTTCACAGAATGGCTTTGAATATTTCAGTATCTGTTCCTATGGAGGTGAAGGGAGATTTGAGTGAATTGAAAATTCTTCCATTAACATTTTTTAGCTGATGATTCACAATCTCAGAACTTCTCCAACTCATACCTGAGCAAGACCTTTATATTTTTTGCCAGAAACACATAGTTGGTCACAAACTGTAGTATTCTGTATGTGACGTGATTGTGCTTACGGAACGTATTTTAATTGTTTTTCTGTATTTCTTTTAAGAGGGCTTCGCCTTTTGTCCTTGTTGTTGTGTTGTCTGTACCGGTATTTTTTATGGTTGCTTATCAAGATAATTGCAGCAATATTTATTTTTAATTTGTGCCGAATGCAATACCCTGGAGTTTTGAGTTTTACGACCTTTGTCTCTCTTGCGACTGATTGACAAGTCAAAGTCAGATGGTTCCTTCTGGAGTTACTTTCAATTCAGTTAGGTAGAAGCTGTGTAGAATCCAGAACGAAAACTGTTTCTGGTACTTGCTCTCTGATATTGAATGTTTGACTGTTAGTGGCTGGCTAGTAACTAGAGGCAAAGAATGCCACTGTCCCTTGAAGTATGCTGAACATTCCAGGGTCAGAAATCCCCAGTGTTTTCAACTCAGCATCCAAAGGAGTAATCCATAGATTAGGTTGGAGCTTATTTATTTTCTGTGTTGAACCTGGGACAGGTATATGTTTGTAAGAAAGTTTGTTTGATTGGAACAGTATATTGAGCTATTAAGGTTTATACAATATCATGGTTTTTGTTTATAATTAGTAAAAAAATTATTACTAATTTTCTTTTTCCATCAACTGTATTCTTAAATAAACTTTAAAACTTCTCTAGCAGGCCATTTGAATCATACCTGGACTGAAATGACTTATTTTTACTCATGCCAAAATTAAAAGTGAAAACTTAAGGTCAAGCTGACATCATAAACACCTTGGAGTTTCTGACCAGGATTATAACATGTCAAACTTAACCACCTGCAGAATTACATCAAAATGCTTCAGTTGAAAAACTTGGGGAAAAAATTGTGTAATTACCTGCAGCACTCTGTTATATCAAGTTCAAATACATGTAATTGCCAAATTAGGATTGCCAAAATGTGCAATAAGTTCTGAGCTTGCTTTTTCTTGCAAGTTATCCACATCATTCTGTTTATCTTGGGAATCAATGCAGCGAATATAGTGAATACATTTTTTTTTTGACAGCAACTTGTGTTTGTGACACAGCATAGTAAAAGATTGTTATGAACTGAAATAGTTGTATCGTAGTAACTTTTGCATCATTTTTGACATGATATTGTAGTTTTAGATTCTAGGATCTAGATATCATTAGCAATGTTATAATCAGCAAATTGTGAAATTTGATGGGATTGTTTTGCTTATGCTTTTCATAACCATTTTGTTAAGTGTCTGCAACTCCAGAAACTTTAGCTCAGAGTTGTTGGCCTGGAGCCTGAGTTGCAACAATTGCAGGGCACCATAGCAGGGGAACAGTACCTAGACAGTTTGTTCCAGGAGGCAGTCACACCTCCCTAGTTAAGAAGAACTTTAGAAATAATCAATGGCACAGATAGTGCTTGCTATCTGTGTGGAAAGAGGTTTGATGCTTGATGGATGAGCAAACTGACCAGACTATCAAGATGCAGAAACCAATCCGAGTGGGGAGTGAAAAGGGATAGGGTAAAAACTACACTCAATAACCTATATATAGATGGAGGTTAAACTATAGAACCCTACAGTGCAGAAAGAGACTGCAGTGAACACAATTCCACCAAGGCCCTACCCCCATATCCCTACATATTACACCCATTAATTCCTCTAACCTATGCATCCCTGGATACTAAGGGGCAATTTCTTAGCATGGCCAATCAACTAACCCGCACATCTTTGGACTGTGGGAGGAAACATGCAGACACGAGGAGAGCGTGCAAACTCCACGCAGACAGTGACCCCGAGCCGAGAACCGAATTCAGGACACGCTAGAGCTGTGAAGCAGCAGTGCTAACCATTGTGCTACTGTGCTGCCCTCGAGAGTGAAGCAGCAGATCAGTTGTCATGCTCCATATAGGAACCAACAACTTAGATAGAACTAAAAATGATAGAGGAAGTTTGAGGAACTGGGTTCTAAATTAATAAACATACACTCAAGGGTAGTGATCTCTGGATTGCGCTCTGATCCAGGTGGAAATTGGCAGAGGGCCAAGCAGATTGGAGAATTATAGACTGGTGTGGGGAGAAAAAGGTGTTTGGATTCATGAGATGCTGATGCCAGTGTGAGGGCAAATGGGGAGATGTTATGTTGAGATTGACTCCATTGAAAGTAGGCTGGAATCAGCATCAGGTGAATTGCGTAATTAGGGTTGTGTATTCTCCTTTCAGTCATAAGGCCAAAAGAGTCATGTGAAAGGACAATTAGAAACCTATGAAGAAAAATTGAGACAGAGGCACTGCTGAGATTTGAGTAAAGATAAACAGGGTGGGGCAGAAATGGACAGAGTTTAATGGTAATAGTACATCAGCAAATAAGGTACATGCAAAGAATAGTGGTTAAAAAAGTAGATTATTCTATATAATTGCGTAAAACATTCACAAGATAGATGAACTAAAGAGCGAAATGGTTTAGACCTAATTAGAGATGCGGTTACATGGCAATGAAGCTTGAGAAATGATATTTGAGGATCGCAGTATTTGGAAAGATAGGCAGAACGGAAAAGCAATAGCCTAGATAGTTGTAGCTAGGGTCTGGCAGAAAGATCAACTTAATGTGGGATACGTCTGTCTAAAAGTCTGATGGCAGCAGGGAATAAACTATTTTTGAATTGGTTGATATGGCATCTCAGACTTGTGTATCTTTTTCCTAATAGAAGAAGACACATAATGGTAATGAATTCATTTAGAAAGAAGACCATGATTGCATTCTATATATAATTTATTGTTCCATTTGAGTTTTGCACTGTGTGACAATAGCTGGTAGAAAACAATGAGATTCATGACTCTCCATCCAATTTTATTATTGTTGTGAACTTCCTTCC
The DNA here is from genome assembly GCA_024679065.1 of Sphyrna mokarran. Lineage (NCBI taxonomy): Eukaryota > Metazoa > Chordata > Chondrichthyes > Carcharhiniformes > Carcharhinidae > Sphyrna > Sphyrna mokarran. The sequence goes on from JAGIQG010000007.1 coordinate 53,087,692, forward strand.
TGTTGAGCGCAACACCCTCAACTCCTCCTGCATGTAGTCCCAGCCTCTCAACTCTTGGTGACATGTATTCCTCTTGATTCCATGTTAACAAACCAAAACAATTGCTGAATCAGGAGCATCTAGTCACTGAGCGAGCAGGTAGTCATCTTGATTCTTACCTAGAAATTAAATCAAGGAAAGCTCAGAAGTTTTTTATAGATACTTTAAAGATCTTGTTTGGGTCTTGAATAAAATACCAATTTACTCAAAAATGAAAACATGTTAAAGTGAGAATTATGATGAGTTTGCTTGCCTGAATTTAGAATACTATACGTGCTCAACTAAATGTCAACAATTCACATTTAAAGTAAACAGTTAAATTGTTTAAGCAATAAATATTTAATTTTAAGTTTTGAAATTTAAATTTACCAATTTTTCAGAATTTTGAACATGTATAGATTCTGCTCAACCCCATGCTTTCTCCATTAGAGGAGCAGACCATATTGTGAGCAAGTTTTTCTTCTACTGATGTTGATATAGTTCCGTGATTAGTCAACAAGAAGCACAGTTAAAGCAGAATTGGTATGTTTTGTTTCATCTTGCAATCTACCTGTAGATGGGGCACTCATTCCATTTCAACATGCATTTACACTGTGTAGTTTGTCTTAATTTGACCAGATTTCAACTTTTCTCAAAATAAAATGGTGCAAGGCAGGTTGAAAAAAGATAAACATGCTTTTAATCCCAAGTATAGGATTGTAGAATTCAAATGCTAAATCTCAAGTTTTTAAACACTCTTAGTGGTAACGAAGAGCATTAAGTTTCTCCTAACCTTCAAAATAGTAACTGGGATATTGGTGAGTTGTCCCTGAACTCTGGTCTGCGTATTGTATATACCTTTGGTATAGTCCTAAATTGTTAAAATTGATTTAATGGAGCAGGATTCATGTGCTTCAATTACTGATTGTTAGTTGTTAGCTCAGTCTCTACCTATCTGACTGAATCCTCCATCCTGGACATGAGATTTAACTGTTCCAATGCTCTTCTAGTTGGTCTCCTTTCCACCACCTTTTTATAGACACTGACTCAGCCAATATTCTGCTACCATAATCCAATGCACATCTCTCCCATCTACACAGTCCTCCTTCAATATGAGATTCTGAACTCCGAGCATCTCCAGGTTTTAATCCCAATATTTAAATCCTTTTGTTGCCCTGCACCTTTCTGTAATCTTCTGTAATTCTTCTTTGACTAATTTTTTGTGTTGCATTCTCCATTTGCACTCAGCACTGCCAGCTGTATGCTGCCTAGGAGGCACACTGGAATTTCTTCATCTCCCCACTTTCTCTCAGCAGTTAAGATTCTCTTCAAGCGCATCATTGCTTGACTCTGATTCTGTTGCAGCTTAGCTGCTGCTACTGAAACCCTTATCTATTTTATTGTTCCCTCAAGACTTGACTATTTCATAGTATCATAATATCAGTGCAGAAAGAGGCTTTTCAGCCCATCGAGTCTGCACTCAACACAATCCCACCCAGGCCCCACCTCCATATCCCTATATATTATGCCCACTAATCCCTCTAACCTATGCATCCCTGGACACTAAGGGACAATTTCTTAGCATGGCCAATCAACCTAACCTGCACATCTTTGGACTGTGGGAGGAAATCGGAGTACCTGGAAGAAACCCATGCAGACATGAGGAGAATGTGCAAACTCCACATAGATAGTGGCCCAAGCCAGGAATTGAACCCAGGACCCTGGAGCTGTGAAGCAACAGTGCTAACCACTGTGCTACTGTGCAGCCCTGGCCAGGCTTCTACCATCTATTTTTTTCCAGAACTTGCTATTCTGGTATCCACTTTCGTGCCTTGTGTCTTTTTTTTTTTTGTTGATACTGCTCTTGTTCAGTTTCTTATGCAAGTATGTAAGAAATATGAACAGGCCATTTGTCCCCATCAGGCCTGCTCCACTACTCAGTAAAGAACATGGCGGATCTGGTTATGGCATTGACCCAACTTTCCTGCCTTCCCCTGTAGTTCTTGACTATCTTGTATATCTACATAGCCAAGCTTTGACTATATTCAATGACCCAACTTCCATTGCTTTCTAAATAGTAAATTTCAAAGATTAAAACTTCAGAAGAAATTCTTCCTCTTCACTGTCTTAAATGGGTAACCCCTTAGTTTAAAACTATGTTCCCTCAATCTAGACTCACCAAGGGACAGTGACATGCTGATTAGGTGCATTGACCCAAACAGATGCTTAAATGTGGTGACTAGGGGAATTCCACAGTAACTTTAGTGCAGTTAATGTAAGCTTTAAACTTTACTTTTAATCCTCTCAGCATCTACCTTGCCAGGCTACTTCATAACCTTATGTTTCAATAACAACATCCCTTGTTCATCTAAATGAGTATCAACCCAACCTTCTCAGCCTTTCCTTGCAAGGGAACCCATCCAAGGGTTCACTGAGTGAACCTTCTCTAAACTGCTTCAAATGAAGTATATCACCCTCAAATTGAATGACCTAAACTGTACACAGTATATGAGGTCAGTGCAATTGTAAACAAGACTTCCCTATTTTATAGTGCATCCCTTTCCATAGATGCCAACATTCCATTTGTCTTCCTTCTTAACACACATGAACACATGAGAAATAGAAGCAAGAGTAGACTAACAAACCCTTCAAGCCTGCCCTGCCATTCAGTGTGATCGTGACTGATCCATGATCTGCTGATCTACTTAATTTTTGTACCCACATGGTAATTGTGTGGCCCTTAAAGAAACAATCACTGCAGTAACCTTTTATAATTCAGGTGCGGGAACACCCCAGAATTCAACAGTCTCCCTCCATTTAAATACTTTGCCGGCTTTAGTGAGAAGAATAGAAAAGCAATCTTTTACTTCCCACATGATACTTGATCAGCCAAACTTAGCCACTTAAGATATCTGTCTATATCTCTCTCTGTAGACCCTTTATCTCTCCTGCAACTTCTTTTCCGTGCCTATTTTTGTAGCTTTACTTATGGTCAATGCAATACCTTCTTCCTAGTTGTTAATATGCATTGTAAATCATCGAGGCCCCAGCACTGATGATCCCTGTGATTTTCATTGATCATAATTGTCAATCTTTGAAGATTTTACTATGTCAAATGTGCGAGATAAATTTAAGTTGCTGCAATCCACCTCTGATCAAGCTTTTTGTTTCTTTATCTAGCATCCATTTTTTGCTTCTTTTTGAAGTACTTGGGATTTTCTTTACAATAAAGGTGCTATAGAAATGCATACTATTTGTTGTGGTATGAATGAGTTAATCAAACTTCTAATATATTTATGTGCTTGGTTCAATCTTACTTGAGCCTTTCATTATTATGTAATCTTATAGCACCATGTAAATAGGCTTTAAACATCACAGACTTATTGATGATTTGATAGATGCATATAAAATATGGAGCCTATATTTAATACATTGTCCTCTAATTTGTCAAACTTAATTTACCCTGAATTTAAAATGTACAGGAGTCAACTAGACTAGATGTTTTGTTTTTTTTTTCCTCTCAGAGTAATGAATCTTTGGAATGTGGTGTGTACTGACTTTGCATGCTTTCGAAAGGGAGCTAGACTGGCTAAGGCAGACGTCTTATAAAAAGTAAATAATTTAACAGTAATGCATAGTCAAAATATTCTGTTCAGTTTGCTTTCATTGCTTGAGGATATCAATAAAGAATATCCTGGATTTGCTTTCACCTTTTCTCTCCCTGGATTTATTTTTCCATTTGCCTTTCCCAGGAGATTACATGGCTGCTCAGAGTGGGATTTGTCTAGCTATGGTGTTTCAAGCATCCTGAATGTCAAGTGTTTCGATGGACCAGTTGGTCTTTTCCAGCTACTTATTTTTGTATGTTTGTACTAAGATTTGTATTATATTTCTTTGTCTTTTGACTAGCAAAGATAACTCTGCATCTGAGGTTCAAGAAGCTCCTTTCTTTATTCCCAATAAAAGCTCCAGGGCTGCCAAAATTCTATACAATCAGTAGATGTTGATTGCATAAGCAATTCACAGAATCACAAAATATTATAATACAAAAGGAAATCATTCAGCTTGTGTGTGCTGATTCTCTGAAGAAAAAATTCATTTGGTACCATTCCCCCATTATTTCATTAGCCCTGTGCCTTTTTTCTTTCCTGATCCAATTCCCTCTTAAATGTCTTGTATGAACCTGCCTCCATCACGCACTCAAGTACTACACTCCAAATCCTAAGAGGGGATCTTGTAGAAAATCATAAAATTCTAACGGAGTTACACAGGATAGATTCAGAAAGAATATTCCCAGTGGTGGGGGAGTCCAGAACTAGGGGTTATAGTTTGAGAATAAGGGGTAGAACATCGATGAGGAGAAATTTCTTCACCCAAGACGATGGCGAATGTGTGGCATTCACCATCACAGTAGTTGAGCCAAAAACTTTGTTTGATTTCAAGAAGAAATTTAGCTATAGCTCTAGGGGCTAAAGGGATCAAGATATTGAATTTGATGATGAGCCATGATCAAAATGAATGGTGGAACAGGTTCTAAAGGCCAAATGGCCACTCCTGCTTCTTGTTTCTATGTTTGCTTTCATTGCACCACAAATATAATTGTGTGGGAAACCTGAATACAGTAAGAACATTTGCCCCCTCTGCCCTTTACGTTTCAACTATCCCAACCTATATTCAGGTAATTAAAGTCTCCCATAATAAGTCTAAAATTCTTGTACTTTTTAACTTTGCAAAATTGTCCCTCTATCTCTTTCCCATTAAACTTTCGAAGTTACCCTCTTCGTCAGACTTTAAGACTTGAATAGCAGGTTAGGTGTAAGGATTCACATTTGAATCAGTAATCTTTAAATTGTCTGTGCTGTTATATGTGCTGTCTGAGACCAGAACACCTCATTCATCTGATGAAGGGGGTAACCTCAAGCTTATGAGTTTACTGTCAAATAAATCGGTTGGACTTAAACCTGGTGTTGTCAGACTTCTTACTAAGTTCTTTTACTGTCACTTGTGCTCTTTGTATCTCAGTATTTGTGCATCCTGGTATTTTTATTTGATATTACGTCTTGGCTTCCACAACCCTGCCAAGTTGGTTTAAACTCTTTATAGCAACACTAAGAATCACCTCTTGAGGAAATTGTCCTATCTCTTTGAGTGCAAGCTTTCTTGTCTGCACATGCAGGTTCCATCTCCCGCAGAGTTGAAATCTGAAGCCCTCCTTCCCACGTACATTCATCATCTTTATCCTTATGTTTCTAGTCACTTGTGCATGACAGTAGGAGTAATCCAGGAATTATTGCTTTTGAATCTTTCTTACTAATATCCTATCTAGTTTCCTAAATTCTGACTGCAAACCTACATAATTCGTTCTACATATTGATACTGGTTGTCCATCATCCCCTCTTGCTGCCCCTCAGCAGTGACATTCTTTGGTAGGCATCCATGAAGGCAGCATTCCATCATAGATTTACATCTATGGCTGCTGGAATGCCTCTCTTGTTCCCCCTGGATATTGAATCGCCTATCAATATTGCTCTTCCAGTTTCCTCTGTGCTCCCTCCTGTAAAGCTAAGCCAATGATGGTGCCTTAAACTTTGCTCAAGTTTCACTCCCCTGATGACCCATTACTTACATTGAAAGCACTAGTTGGAGAGTGACTTGTCTGTTTCTTCTTGTATGTCTAGTGATCATCCATTTCCTCGCTCCCTGCATACTCTTTAACTGACCACGTCCATGAAGGTGCTAATAACAAACTCCTCAATCTCATAGATAAGACACATTGATGCCAGCTGCTGCTGAAGCTTCAAAATTCAGAGCGTGAGCTACTGAAACTGCTGACATTTACTGCACACGTCATTATCCATAATACAGGAAGCCCACCCTGAAGTTTTTGTTTGATACAGGATGTGCACTTTATCTGCCCTGCCATTTCTTTATCTGTTAAGTAATTGGCCTTGCTGCTCTGAAGGAGCTCTGCTCCTACTAATTAAGCTTAGGATTTAAAAATAAAGACACTCATCAGTTACTCACTCTACTTCCCTTGATATTTAAAGTACCAGAAAACTGCTTTACTTAAGTTTCCAATTTAAAAAAAAATTCAAGCTGCTTAGACTAACTCCCTTCATAGGATGGAAATTCAACAGAAATAATTGCTGATTCATCAACATTCAGTCTTCCTGTAATGTCATAGTTTGTTGTTTCTTTCACTTTTTCAAACTTAAGCGTGCCCCGATCCATTTCAATGCTGAAATCTCTCTGGAGGTAGGTACTTGAATAAGTTTTGTGATTTGCATCTGAAGATAGTGGAGAGGCAATGTGACTTAGAAATAACATTTGAAATGGTCCCCAAAATTGATTGATATGGCAATAGCTACTAGGAAATTAGAAATATGATTTTAGAATTATTTAAATTCTGTTCAAGAAAACTGTCCCTTAGGTTTGCAACCTGGGGGTTCACATTAATACCATGATGCAGCATTGCTATCATTGTTCAAAGGTGTTATTCTGAGCAATGTTTGCTGTCCTGCTTCCTCTTGTGGACCAAAATTTTGAGGAAAGGGATCTGTAACAGCTCTGTTAGAATGCGTGCAAACAGTATGTTTAGTGATGTGCAGCTGAGGTAGGTTTCTACTGATTAAGGAATATTAATGGCATAATTAGTTTTTTCCAATGATAGTGGAATAATTGCTGAATCACTAATTTGAAAAAACACTATGAAGGGATAAAAAAGAAATTCAACGGGACTTTATGCAGGAGTCAGCTTTTTTATTCATAATGTCGGGGAAGCAGTTGCAGTTTGATGTCAAGATTAACAATTCATTCAATGCCTTTGGCTGAACTGGTGTGAATAGCATGGAATGTTTGTGATATTCAGGATTGTTCCCGATTACTAAGCAAGTGATGTCCAATCGTGAAACCACATCTCGTTTTTGACTTTGTTCTATTTGAGTATTACTGTCAGTACTTTGTCTGTTGTGAACAGCCAAAGGGATATGCTATTTGATACAATCTAAGTTGTTGGGAGCCATGATGCAGAGATGTTGGCATTGGACTAGGATAGCACAGTAAAAAGTCTCAACTCCAGGTTAAGTCCAACAGGTTTACTTGGTAGTACGAGCTTTCGGAGTGCTGCTGCTTCATCAGATGAGTTATTGGGATGTATGACCTATATACCTGGCATCGCAGTGGCACTGATATTCATATACATTATTACTTTTTTTTTTGCTGGGGGAGCATCTTTTTGGCTTGATGATAACATTCTGCTAGTGCAAAAAAAAACTTTGCTACTATGTGGTAGCAACAGAATGTAAAATGCCCAGCTTTGCTTGTTGCTCAAGGTTTTGAGATGCCTTATCCTATCATGTAATTTGGGATAGAATGGGCACTTTTCAGGTCTGAAAGTAGTGGCCTTAGGCTCGTTCATGACTTCTTGCTATGGATTGCACACAATGAATTGATTGGGATTGCTATTACCCTGTACAATAGCTTTGATGATCTCTATTTTGCAATGAAGCTTGCATGGAAGCAAATGAGTCAGCAGGCCCTACGTATGTGATTGCTACTAAGGTCAGTGTTGTAAAGCTTTAGGAATCCCAATGTGTTCATTGACTTGTAGGCTTTCAGTAAACGGCTATAGAAACTCATCTAGCATTTCTCAACTAGCATGTCGAGGAAAGGGAGCTTGTGTTTGCTCTGTTTCAAAGGTGAATTTGAGCAGTGCAAGAAGATTTCTAAGGATGCAGCTCCAGATTCAAATATAACAAACACATCATCCATGTTTTGGATTTTTAAAGAATTTATTCATGGGATGTGGGCTTTGCTATCTGGGCCAGCACTTATTACCATTACTGGCAGCATTTAAAAGTCTTCAACATTGTTATGGCTCCAGAGTCACTTGTAGGCCTGAGCAGATTCCCTTACCTAAAGGACATTAGTGAACCAGATGATTGGTTATGACAATTGACAATGGTTTCGTGGCATCATTAGACTTTTACTTCCTGATTTTTTTTTTGAGTTCAAATTTTACCATCTGCTGTGGTGGGATTTGAATCTGGGCCCCCAGAACATAACTCTGAATATCTAGATTACTTGTCCAGCAACAATCCAAATACGCTACTACCTACCCAATATGCAAGGTGAGAGAGATTGGGATTTGTTACTTTGAAAGCGTATCTGATTAAGTAAAATCAGTAGTCTTTATCATGAATTGCTGAAGGAATGTGCTGTTTGATATGATCCACTAATCACTGAGGCATACCTGGCATTGGACCAACATTGAAATTCACATACCACAGTCTTCATTTATGCAAATGGCAGAATGTTCTTTTAGCTTGGCAGCAGCACCTTGTACTTTTCCTAACACCAGTGTTAAGCTGATTGGTTTGTAGTTTCCTGAACTTGTTGTGTTTTGCTTCTCAAAGAGGAATGGTAATTATGAGGCCATAAGGAGGGAATTAGGGTGCATAGGTTGGACTAGGAAACTACAGGGACTGGGAACACCTGAAATGTGGAGCTTATTCAAGGAGCAGCTACTGCGAGTCCTTGATAAGTACCTCCCTGTCAGGCAAGGAGGAAATGGTCGAGTAAGGGAACCATGGTGTACTAAAAAAGTTAATTCGCTGGTTAAAAGGAAAAAAGAGGCTTATGTCAGGATGAGGCTTGAAGGCTCAGTCAGTGCAATGGATAGCTATAGATTAGCCAGGAGTGAGCTAAAGAGTGAGTTGAAGAGAGCTAAAAGGGGACATGAGAAGACTTTGGCTGATAGGATCAAGGAGAATCCTAAAGCTTTCTTTAAATATGTTAAGAATAGAAGATTGGTTAGGGCCAGTTATGGACAGCAGTGGGAAGTTGTGCGTGGAGCCTGAAGAGATTGGAGAGGCACTGAACAAATATTTCTCTTCGGTATTCACGCAGGGAGATGTAAATGTAGTTGTGGAGAACACTGGGATACAGGGTTGCAAACTGGAAAGTATTGAAGTAGATAAGTAGGATGTGCTAGATATTCTTGAGGGTTTGAAGTTAGATAAGTCCCCTGGGCCGGACGGGATTTACGCTAGCATTCTCTGAGAGGCGAGAGAGGAGATTGCAGAGCCTCTGGCTCTGATCTTCAGGTTGTCGTTGGTTATGGGTATAGTGCCGGAAGACTGGAGGATAGCGAATGTGGTCCCATTGTTCAAGAAGGGGAAGAGAGACTTTCCGGGGAATTATAGGCCAGTGAGTCTTACTTCTGTTGTGGGCAAAGTATTGGAGAGAATTATTAGGGATAGGATTTATAGTTATTTAGAGAGAAATGAATTGATTGGGGATAGTCAGCATGGTTTTGTGAAGGGTAGGTCGTGCCTTACTAACCTTATTGAGTTTTTTGAAAGTGACCAAAGAGGTGGATGGGGGTAAGGCGGTTGATGTGGTATATATGGACTTTAGTAAGGCGTTTGATAAGGTGGCCCATGGAAGGCTTCTGCAGAAAATGCAGATGTATGGGATAGAGGGTGATTTAGCTAATTGGATTAGGAATTGGCTAGCAGATAGAAGACAGAGGGTGGTGGTTGATGAGAGATATTCATCGTGGAGTTCGGTTACAAGTGGTGTACCTCAGGGGTCTGTTTTGGGGCCCCTGCTGTTTGTAATTTTTATAAATTATCTGGATGAGGGTATTGAAGGATGGATTAGTAAATTTGCAGATGACACTAAAGTCGGTGGAGTTGTAGATAGTGAAGAGGGGTGTTATAGTTTGCAGAGAGACTTGGACAAGTTGCAGAGCTGGGCCGAGAGGTGGCAAATGGAGTTTAATGTGGAAAAGTGTGAGGTAATGCACTTTGGCAGGAACAATAAATGTGTAGAGTAAAGGGCTAATGGTAGGGTTCTTAATAGTGTTGAGGAACAGAAGGATCTTGGTGTATGTGTCAATAGATCCCTGAAAGTAGGCAGTCAAGTGGATAAAGTTGTTAAGAAGGCATATGGAGTTTTAGCTTTTATTGGTAGGGGGATTGAATTTCGGAGCCGCAACGTCATGTTGCAACTGTACAAAACTCTAGTGCGGCCACACTTGGAGTATTGTGTGCAGTTCTGGTCGCCACATTATAAGAAAGATGTGGAGGCATTGGAGAGGGTACAGAGGAGGTTTACCAGCATGTTGCCTGGTATGGAGGGCAGGTCTTATGAAGAGAGGCCAAGGGATTTGAGGTTGTTTTCGTTAGAAAGGCAGCAGCTAAGAGGAGACCTTATTGAAACGTATAAGATGATTAGAGGTTTAGATAGGGTGGACAGTGATGGCCTTTTTCCTAGGATGGAGAAAGCTAGCACGAGGGGACATAGCTTTAAATTAAGGGGTGGTGGTTTTAGGACAGATGTCAGAGGTAGGTTCTTTACCCAGAGGGTGGTAAGGGTATGGAATGCCTTGCCTGCATCAGTTGTAGATGCGCCAAGTTTGGTAGTGTTTAAGAGGTTAGTAGATAAGTTTATGGATGAAAGGGGAATGGTTTAGGTTAGAGGGTCACTGCTTGTTCCTAATTGGTCGGTGCAACATCGAGGGCCGAAGGGCCTGTTCTGCGCTGTAATGTTCTATGTTCTCTGTTCAAATATAGCTAAATACAGATAGCCTGACACTACAGTTGGCCTACTGCCATAGAGGTCCATTGTAGACGCCATCTCCCTGGCCTCTCTCAAGCTTGGAACACCTGGATAACAAAGACACTTGTGTCAGACCTCTATTTATTGACTGCTGCTCAGCCTTCAACACCATTATTCCTACAGAACTCATCTCCAAATTCTGTAGACTGGAGCTTGGCCCGTTCCTCTGTGATTGGATCCTAGACCACAATCAGTGAGGATAGGGAACCTCCACATTCACCCTCAACATCGGTGTCCCATATGGCTGTCTCCTCAGCCTCTTACTATACTTCTCATACTGTTATGGCTGCGTGGGCAATTCCTCTCCAACTCGATTTTCAAATTTGCTGATGACCACCATTGTGGTTCAGATCTTGAACAATGATGTGACAGAGCACAGGAAAGAAATAAAGAATCTGGTACAATGACAATAATATCTCCCACAATATCAACAAAACAAAGGAGATGGTCATTGACTTCAGGAAGTATAGTTGAAGACATGTCCCTGTCTACATCAACTGAGATGAAGTGGAAATGGTCAAGAACTTCGTTTCTGGGTGTCCAGATCACCAACAACCTGGTCTGGTCCCTTCGTGCCAATGCTATGGTTAAGAAAGCCCATAGCAGCCCATAATCTTTCTCAGAAGATTAAGGAAATTTGGCATGTCAGCTACAACTCTCATCAGCTTTTAACAGATACACTATTGAAAGCATCCTTTCTGATTTTTATCACAGTTTGGTATGACTCCTTTTCTGCATAAGACTGCAAGAAAATACAACGGGTCGTGAAAGCAGCCCAGTCCATCACGTAAACCAGCCTCCCATCCATTGACACTGTTTACAGTTTCTGCTGCATTGGAAAGTAGCCAGCATAATCAAGGACCCTGCACATACTCTCTTCTACTTTCTTTTGTCAGGAAAATCTTACAAAAGTCTAAAGTCGTATACAACCAACTCAAAAACAGCTTCTTCCCTGCTGCCGTCAGACTTTTGTGTGGATCTACCTTGCATTAAGTTGATCTTTTTCTACACCCTAGCTGTGACTGTATACTACATTCTGCATTCTGTCCTTTCCTTCTCTCTGAACGGTGTGCTTTGTCAGTATGGTGGCAAGAAACAGCACTCTTTGCTGTATACTAATACATGACAAATCAAACTAATTACATTATGTACCTGGTACTGCATTATCTTTTCCTAGAAAATTATTAAATATAAATAAAAATGCCTTCTGCCTCCATTATCTTTTGATTATTTTAAAATACATGTGTTATAACCCTCAGGAGGCCCATGGGGAATCATCATCAGATCTGTCCTTATACTTCCATGGGAAAGATATTGGCCTTGGAGAGGGGGTGCAGAGAAGGTTCAATAAGCTGATACTGGAGATGAGAGCATTGGATTATGAGGAGAGACTAAATAAGCTAGGCTTGTACTCAGAGTTTGTAAGGCTGAGAGGGGATCTTGTAGAGACGTATAAGATAATGAAGGGGATGGATAGGGTAGAGGTTGAGAAACTCTTCCTGCTTAGCAAAGATAGGACTAGAGGGCACAGCTTCAAGATTGGGGTGGGGTGGGTGGAGGTTCAGATCAGAGTTGAGGAGGAATTTCTTCACGCAGAGGCTGGTAAATCTTTGGAATTCTCTGCCTGTTGAGGTGGTGGAGGCTTCCTCGCTGAATATATTTGTCAAGAGTGGATAGGTTTTTGATTGACAAGGGAATTAAGGGTTACAGGGAGAAAGTAGTACAGAATCACTGCAAATCAGCCCTGATCTTATTGAATGGTGGCGCAGACTCAAGGGGCTGGATGGCCTGCTCCTATTTCTTATGTTCTTCTCCTGAAGTTGACGCGCAGTGAAAATCATGTCAGTCAGTTGAGGATGGCTTCAAAGTGTTCAGCCCATCTCTGCAGGATCTGAGTCCTCTCTAATGAGAGTTGTACCATCTGAAATCAGGAAGGGGGAGCTTCCGAGAAATTGAGGTCCCCAGAGTGTGTTGAGGGCTTCATAGAACCGTTTCAATTTGTTTCTGTCAGTGTATCCCTGTATTTCATCTGCCTTGGTACTCAGCCAGGCATCCTGCATTTTACGTACCTTGTTCTGGACTGTCCTGTGAGCACTGGTAAAAGCATTTTTCTTGGCAGATGATGATGGGTTGCTCTGACAGGCCATGAAAACGGTGCTTTTGAACAAGACACATTGAACCAGTCATGCTGTTTGCAGGTGAAGGGCCTGAGCATCTTCAGTGCAGATGTATGGACAGCATCCCTGAAGCATTCCCAGTTGTCCTCAGTGCTGTCTGCGAGGTGTATGTCAGCCAGCTTGATTTGTAAGTCTTCAGCTAGTGCTGAAGCTATGCTGGGGTTCTTTTGCTTGGCTGCATTGATTCTTTTCATAACTTTGCTTCCTTGTGGTTGTCTCTTGGATCAGATGTGGAGCCTCATTTTGAAGATAACAAGCTTGTAATCTGTTCTGCAGTCAGCATTACACATGGCTTTGGTCACACTGCTATCCTGCCTGTCTTTTCTCCTGACAATGACATAGTCGATGTGATGCCAATGCTTAGAGCGGAGGTGCATTCAAGAGATCTTGTTATGGATAAGCAGACGAAAGACTGTGTTGATGAGGTCATGTGCTGCACATCTCTTAATTAAGAGTAGCAGTTACTGTTACACTTGCCCACTCCATGCCTCCCAATGACTTCCTGTCAGATTGCAGAGTCACACCCTACTCTTGCATTGAAATCGCCAAACAAGATCAGCTTGTCGGTACTGCTCACTGCTAATAGGGCGTCTCGTTCTTCTTAGAGCTTGTCTTTCATCTTGTCCGGATTGTTCATTGTGGGGGCATGGGTGCTGATGAGGGTGGCATGATTTCTGTCGTGAAAGCTGTAATGTCATAAGCCGGCTGTTCACACCCTTGGGTAGACTAGTAAGTTTCTGAACAAAATGACTCCTGGTGGTGAATCCAACTCCAGCATCATGACACTCATCACTGCCACAACTGCTCCAGAAAAAAAGAGTATCCACCTCCAGTTTGAGTCTCCTGGCAAGATGGGTTTCACTCAGGGCTGCAATGTCAATGTCGTATTTTGCAAGCTCTCTAGCATCTAAGGCTGTTCTTCTTTGGTCTGTCTGCTGTAGGGTTGTCTGAAAGCATGTGCACGTTCCAAGTGCCAATGGTGAGCAGTGTCATCTTGTGTTTTATTTTGTTTGTTTGACTGCAAGTTGGGATCCTCGCCAGCCACTGTAAACTGGCCAGGGTGTAGTGGCCATGTTTATGGTCCTGAGATGTGTAGATTAGTGGAATTAGCATGCACGTGTATAGTGATATGGGGGTAAGAGCTGGGTGGGATTGTGTTTCATGCAACCACAATGGGCCAAGTGGTCTCTTCCTGCACTGTAGGATTTCTATTGAGTCACATTTTACTACATTCTTGTTCATTTCACCTGTCCAAATTCCCTTGAAGCCTCCTTACATCCTCCTGACAACTTATATTCCCATTTAGTTTTATGTCTTCAATAAATTAGACCTACTCTGTTATCTATTAACTAGTTCTCAATCCATACCAATATGTTATCCCCATTCCTTATGCTCTAATTTTGTTTATCAACCTCCTACGTGGAACCTTAACAAAAGCCTTCTGAAAGTCTAAAAATACCACTTGCATTTGGTTGTCCTTTATCAACACTGCAAGCGATGTCCTCCAAAATCTCCCAACACATTTTTCAAACATTTATTCCCTTTTCATGAATCCATGTTGATTTTCTCCAATCATATAATTATTTGAGTGTTGTTATTGTACCCTTTTACAGTAGATTTTAGCATTTTTTTCTACAACTGTTGTCAAACTAATAGTTCTGTAATCTCCATTTTTTCTCTTCATCCCTTCTTAAATAGTAGAATTATATTTGTGACTTTCCGATTTGCAGGAATCTTTTCAGAATCTTCTAAATTTTTGAAAGATTACCACATGTATACACTATTTCTATAGCTTATAAAATAACGTCAACACTTTGAGATGTAGCTTCTCTGACCCAGGCAATTTATCAACCTTCAATTTGTTTTTTGAGTGCGACCTCTCTATTAATGCAAATGTATTTCAATTCTTCATTTTCACAAGTCCCTTTGTTGCCTAGTACCTGGGAAATTTTCTGTAACTTCCTCTGTGAATACCAGTGCAACATAAATATTAGTTCCTCAGCCATTTCCTTGTTCTCCATTTTGATATTCTGCTCTCAGTCTGTGAATGCTTGCCCTTGCTAATCTTTTCTGTTTTTGCATACCTAAAGAATTGTTTGTAAACTGCCTTTGTTTATCATCAGTTTGAATTCATATTCACTTTTTTCCCTTTATCAATTTCTCCTTTGAATTCTAAACTGCTTCCAATTCTTTGGTTTGCCTACCAATCTTATGATACATTTCCATTGATCTAATGTAATTTTCAAATTATTTTGATAGCCTTGATTGACATTTCTTCTTGTGTTTGTGTTTTTGAGAAATGTATATAGAATACTTAAATTGCCAGTTTATCATAAATTTTCTTTGTGTATTTCCCCAATCCACCAGAGCCATATTATATTTCTGCATGCAATGTAAGCATTGCTGATGACACCACCTCTTGTTTACCATTTGTTCACCATCCCTAATTGAACTCGTGAAGGTGATGGTGAGCCACTGGTTTCAACAGTTGCAGTCCATCTGGTGTCAAGAGATCCACAGTGCTTTTAGAAAAGGTGTTCCAGCTTTCCGATGTGGCAGTAGTTGCAGATTTGCTGGTAAAGGAGGGTTAGATTTCCTGCTTTCCCTTGTAGCTGATGCACGCTATAGCAACTTTGAGCCAGTGGTGGAAGGAATGAATGGGTTCTTGATCTAGTGGGCTGTTTTGTCCAGGGTAGCATTGATCTTCTTGATTGTTGTTGGAGCTCAACTCATCCATGCAAAAGGAGAATAGTCCATAAGTTGACTTGTCTCTTGCAAATGTTAAGAGCCTTTGGAGAGTCAGGTGGTGCATTCCCCCAGAATTTCCAACTTCTAAATTGCTCTTGTAGCCACATCAATTCAGTTTTTGAGTAGTGACAATAGGGGGAATTCAGCAATAGTAATTCCATTCACTTTAAAAGGAAATGGTTATACTCTGTCTTGTTGGAGATGGTCATTACTTGGCATTTGCGTAATACGAATGTTCCTTGCTACTTTTCCTTTCAAACCTGAATGTGTTCAGGTCTTGCTGCATACAAGTACTGACTGCTTGAGTATTTTTTTAAAAAGTCATGCATGGGATGTGAGCACCACTGATAAGACGAGCATTTATTGTGCAGCCTTAATTTCCCTTGACAAGGTGGTGAGCTGCCTTTTTTGAACAATTGCAGTCCATGTGATGTAGTTATGTTTTCAGTGCTTTGTGGAGCAATTTCTAGTTTTGGACACAGCGACAACGAAAGAATGGTTGTTCCAAGTTAGCATTGTTTGTGGTTTGGAGAGGAACTTACAGGCAGTGGTATTTCTGTGCATTTACTACCCTTGCCCTTTTAAATGCTAGCAACTGTCAGTTTAGAAGGTGTTGAAGCTGCTTCAACAAGTTCTTAGAGTATATCCTGTATATGGTACACAATGCTGTCCCTGTGTGTCAGTTGTGGAGGGAGTGGATGTTTGTAAATGGAATGCCAATCAACTGGGCTACTTTGTCCTGGATGGTATGTGGCTCCTTAAGTTCTGTTGGAGCTGTACTCATCCAGGAAAGTGGGGAGTGTTCCATCACACTCCTCACTTTCACCTTGTTGTTGGTGGACAGGCTTTGGGGGGGTCAGGAGGTGACTTATTTGTTGCAGGATTCCTCGCACTAACCTGCTGTTATGTAGCAATGGTATTTGTGTGGCAAATCCAGTTAAGTTTCTGATCAATGATAACCCATAGGATATTAATAGTGATGTGTTTCAAATATTAAATAGTCAGCAAACATCCCTACTTCTGACTCTATGATGGAGGGAAGGATATTACTGAAGGAGCTGAGGTGGTTCTACAGTTAATGAACTGTAGAAATTATTATTGGGTACTGAGGTGATTGCCTGCTAAGAATCTCAACTTTGTGTTTGGTGTGTCTCTAGCCAGTGGAGAGTTTTCCGCATGGTTCCCATTGACTTAAATTTGCTTGGGATCCTTGATATCAATAACAGTCATTCTTGCCTTGCCTCTGGAATTTTCCCTCCATGTTTGGATCAAGGATGTAATAAGATCTGGAGTCATGTGTCCTTGGGAGACTTCAAACTGAGCATTCATGAACCGGTTATTTCCACTTAATAGACTGTCAATGACACTTCCAACATATTGTTCATGATTGAGGGTAAATTGATGGATGGTAATTGGCTGGATTAGGTTTGTGCTGTGTTTTTATTTTGTGGACAGGCCATAGCTGGGCAATTTTTTCACATTGGGTTGAAGATAATGTAACTGAAATGAAATAGTTTGGCTCAGGCTGCAGCTATTTCTGGAACATATGTCTCCAACAATTTCTTGAAGTCGCATAGAGTGGATTGAATTGAGTGAAGACTGGCATCTTGGGAGGAGGTTGAAGACAGTTGCTAATGTTTGAGCTAGATATGCATGTACCAATACAGTTTGGTATTATCCTTGTAAATTTGTTGTGCACTTTCTCCAATGCCTCTCTTCTTTCTATAACTTGACCATTGAAATTATATGAAGTACTTTGTATGGTTTAATCAAGATTTTATCCAGGTTTGGTGTAATTTCTCTCCTTTTCAGCTCTTGTCCTTAAGCATTCAAGCCAGGTGTTTAGTTTGTTTTTTTTATGATCTTGCTAGCCTGTGGTGTAGCTTTCAGTAATTGGCAAATTTGTACTCTGAGATTCCTTTGTTCTTCTACTCTACCTAGACTTGCAGCTTCCAAGTAATAATCTTCCTGCCAAAATGTACTACCTCATATTTATCTGTGTTCAACTTAGTTTGCCAATTATTTGTTCATTCTGCAAGTTTGTTCATGTCCTCCAGTAATTTATTGCAGTTCTTATTATTGACTATCCCCAATCATGCCCCCCTGCTCCTCCAATCTGGTGTTATTCACAAATTTATAATTTATTTCTTGGATTTCAAAATCCAAATTGTTATTGTGCATTGTGAGCAGCGCTGATCCTAGCATTCATCCTTGACAAACACCATTTTCCATCTTCTACTGTAAATAACTATCTTTTATTACTCATTTTTTGCTTTCTGTCTTGAAGTTAGCTAGAAATCAATTGTACTACATATTGTCTGCCTCTGTATTTGTTGACCTTATCCAGTAGTCTATTCTGGGACACCACATTGAAAGCCTTTTGAAAATCTATATAAATTACACTTATCCTCTCTCTGCTATCTTCTCAAAAAATCAATAAGGTTGTAAAAGCAAGTTTTTCCCTCTTTAAAATCCAGGCTGAATGTTCATTATTATACTTCTGTTTTCTTGATCTATTCTGTTGATTAGTGGGGATTCTATTATTCTTACTATCAATGTTCAGATGACAGGTCTATAATACCCAGTTATGGTAGCTGCCACTTTACTGTTTTCTAATTAATTATTAAATATGTGCTGTAATTCCTTTGTCACCTGTTTTCTAAATTATATATGGCATCAGAATAGGAAAAAAACATAAAATTTTATGCAGCATAGCAGGAAGCCATTTTGCCTATCGTGTGTGAGAGACGGTCCCTGTGACAAGGGCAACTCAGCTGTTTATTGTAATCTTACAAATTTTTCTCTTCAGGTGCTTATTCAATAAACTTTGGAAAGCAATGATTCAATCAGCCTCCACTGCACTGCTAGATAGTGCATTCCAGATCAAACCCACTGGGCATTTAAGAAAATATTCCTTATGTAATGATGGTTCTTTGACAATCACCTTAAATCATTGTTCTCTAGTTCTCAATACTTCTGCAAGTGAGGATGGTTTCTCTCTGTCTACTTTTGTCTGAAGCTGTCATGTCTTTGAACATCTCTTTCAAATCTCTCTCAACCTTCCCAGTTTCTTTAAGCAAATCATGTTGCAGAAATCCCTCATTCTTGGAACCAATCTCATAAATTCTTTTTGCACCTTCTGAAGTTTTTATCATCTTTCAATTGAGGCTGAACCAGAATTTATTTTATTTACGTTTAGCATAACTTCCTCTGTATCTGTTTCACTTGATAAAGGCTTTTTAACTTTTTTCAACATGCCCTGGCACTATCTATGATTTATGCATGTATTCCCTGGAACCCTCTCTTTCTGTACCACTTATTGATTGTATCCTTTATTTCATGTTACTCCTGTTGGTTCTTCCTTAGAAAATGTGTAACTTCACACTTTGCATTAAACTTGATTTGCCATGTGTCTATCCATTCCACCAGCATTCGTGTGTCCTTTCGAAGTTTATCACTATCCTCCTGAAAGTTCACAATACTTTCAAGATTTAATATGTATGATATGATTAAAATCCATTAAAGTTTGCCAATTCATGTCAACTAATTTAACCATAATCATCAATAATACAATTTAGAACAGTATTAATCATGGTGTAGTAAGTACAGTGAAATAAATTAGAATTCATCATGCATCAGTTCTCAGTACTGAATCAAGAACAGTTTGGTTGTGGACAGACTTATTTAATAAATGTCCTAAGCCTGGGCTATGTAGGACTTTTTGAAGGAAACTAATTCAGACCTCAAAACTGAAACCTAAGGCAGGATCCCCTGGCTGTTACGCCAGCCAGATTCTCTGGTCCTACTGCAGTAGATTTAGCTGAGTGTCAAATTCTCCTTCCTCTCTGGCAGCATTCTCTTTGGCATGAATGACTAGAAAATTTTGTTCCCTAGGTGTGAAAAGATTTATTTCTGATATATTGGTAAAATATTACTGGACGTTTCTTTTTCTGGGCTGGTGGAATGGGAATGGAATAGAAATTTATTTAATGGCCTTCACTGAATACGGTTATAAAACAGAGCTCATGGTTTGTTCTAATATTTTAAGTGATTTTTATTTTTGGGAAGATTAAAATTTAACTGTAGAAAATGGTATAAATTAAAATAATTTGAAGACTATGTTGACTTAAGGGGTTAACAGCAAGAAAAATTGTGATCATGCCCCACTGACATTGATTTACCTTCCAATTGACTTTTTATTACTCTTTCATGGGATGTGGACATCACTGCTCATTCTTAACTGCCCTCAAGTAGCAAATCACTCTTCAACTTTGTGAATTAGCACTTTCCCAGTTGAGAATTTTTAGTTCTGGTTTACCTTTGTCCTTTTCCAATACTAACTGAATTATGATTACTGCCATCAGATTTCTCCCCAGCTGAGCTCTTCCACCTGCCAAGTTGTATCCCTGCAAACTAATTCCACAATCACACCCTATCTTGTTGAACTTGATATACTGGCAAAAAAAAGTTTTTCTGAATACATTTTAAGGATTCTGTTCCCTTTGTGCCTTTTTATATGAATGCTTATTCTATCCTTTGTTAATTTTGGAACAGTTTGAATCACCTATTATTACTCCCTTACTGTCCAGGCACTTGTCAGAGATTTGCCTATGTATTTGCTCCTTTCTGGGACTGGGAGGATTGTAGTATGCTCCCAGTGGTGTGATTGCTCCTGTTTCATTTTTCAGTTCAACTCAAATGGCCTCATTTCTTGACATGGACATCTCAGTTGTATTAAGGTGATTATTGTGAACTAATCCATGTGAGACACCAATGAGGTTATATTTTAAAAAAACTCACCAACTCTTACTATGATTGCATTTCCCACTGGATCTTTGAGGTTTTACTTTATCTTGTTTTGAAACCTTATCAGATACTTTTGAGCAATATGATCCTTGTTGCACTTGCTTCCCTGCAAATTTGATGTTGGCTAGTGTGTAGTTTGGAAATATGTTTGTGTAAATTTTAAAGCTTTGCATTCCTGGCCTAACTCCCTTTGATTTTGAGATGGATCTAAGATTGGTGGAGACAGAAGTTTACTTGTGGAAATGCTTCATTGTTTCCTTTACCCCCTTATCCATTCACCTTCACATGACAGTCCAGTGGCTCATCAGTGGGTCAGGGCATGCAAACTCTGTAAAAATAAAGAAAACAGGGCTAATCTTTTCTGCAATTCACCCAACCCATATGCTGATTGTTAGGCTGTCGCATTCAAAGGGATCAGATTGGTCAGATCAAAGAGGAACTTGCTATCAGACCAATGCTTATGATTTCATTTGGAGGCTATCAATTTTGCATAAATAGAGAAATTTTACTCCTGACGCTTAGCATCTGAAAGAAACCACATTGACCATTTATTACATTGTTGACTCTGAAGATAAGAATTTTGTCTCAAACATTTTGTCAGTACGGGAAATAATAGGCTTATTGTTCTAAGTCTGTAAATGCATTCGTTATTGGGAATGTACGTCAACCTACTGAGATTATCCCAGCTCTGATCAAAATCTCACATTAAATGAAAAGCAGCTGTTATGCTGTTAATATAGGGATTGTCTCCACCTGATACCTTTTCATAAAAGTCAATATACCAAGAACTAAATACTAATGGCAGTGATAAATTTGGAGTTTACTATTGGTGCATTATGGGTGTTCTGTACATCTCAGCATAATTTGACAAAAAAAGAGATAATTATGCCTGTTCGAAAAATTGTATTCCAGTTACAATCCAGTCAAAAATTTGTTTATTCTGGCAACCACATCTTGCATTGGCTCTGAGATGTAGTTCTTGCACATACTCTTCTTAAGTTTATGTTAGTTGAGTGTGTTTTCTCATTGTGTTTCATAAATTAGCAATTGGAAAGAAATGTGCCAACAAATTGTGCTGGGTTTAAAAAAAACACTATTTGGTTGAAATCATTTTTTAGAATAATAAAAGCACAGAGCAATAAAATGCTTATAACATAGAACATTACAGCACAGAACAGGCCCTTCGGCCTTCGATGTTGCGCCGACCAATATAAAAAGCAATGCCCCTCCAAACTAAACCATTTCCTTCTCTTCCATATACTTATCAACTAACCTCTTAAACGCCACCAAACTTGGCGCATCTACACCCGCTGCAGGCAGGGCATTCCACTCCCGAACCACCCTTTGGGTAAAGAACCTGCCTCTGATATCCGTCCTATAACTATCACCCCTTAATTTAAAGCTGTGTCCCCTTGTGCTAGCTTTTTCCATCCTAGGACAAAGGCTATCACTGTCCACCCTATCTAAACCTCTAATCATCTTATATGTTTCGATCAGGTCCCCTCTTAGCCTCCTCCTTTCTAACGAAAACAACCTCAAATCCATCAGCCTCTCCTCATAAGACATGCCCTCCATACCAGGCAACATCCTGGTAAACCTCCTCTGTACCCTCTCCAATGCCTCCACATCTTCTTATAATGTGGGGACCAGAACTGTACACAATACTCCAAGTGCGGCCGCACTAGAGTTTTGTACAGTTGCAACATGACGTTGTGGCTCTGAAATTCAATCCCTCTACCAATAAAAGCCAAAACTCCATATGCCTTCCTAACAACCTTCTCAACCTGACTGCCTACTTTCAGGGATCTATGCACATACACACCAAGATCCCTCTGTTCATCAAGACTACTAAGAATCCTACCATTAGCCCTATACTCTACACATTTATTATGTCTGCCATAGTGCATTACCTCACACTTTTCCACATTAAACTCCATTTGCCACCTCTCGGCCCAGCTCTGCAACTTGTCTAAGTCCCTCTGCAAACTATAACACCCCTCTTCACTATCTACCACTCCACCGAGTTTAGTGTCATCTGCAAATTTACTAATCCATCCTTCAATACCCTCATCCAGATCATTTATAAAAATTACAAACAGCAGAGGCCCCAAAACAGACCCCTGAGGCACACCACTTGTCACCATAGAAGATTCAGCCCATTGTGTCCTTGCCGCTGTCTACAAGTGTGACTAGTCCCACGCCATTACCTTATCCCCATGGCATAGCAAATATTTTCCCTTCATGTAATTGGTTTTTTTTAAAGACATGATTGAAAATACCTCCACCACATTGTCAGGCAGAGTTTTCCAACTCCTAACCATTTCCCTTCATTTTGCCTTTGGCTTTTTATCCATTCACCTTTTACTTTCCTTGATTTGCTTCTGTATTTGGGAATAATTGCGCAATATCAAGTCTGTCCAGATACCTCGTGATTTTGAACAGCTCTATCAAATTTCTTCTCCATACCTTCTATAAGAACAGCAGCCAAGCTTCTCCAGTTTATTTATGTAACTGAAGTCCCTGATCCTTGTAACCATTCTCATAAATCTTTTCTGCACCCTCTCTAAAATCTGCACATCTTCCTTAAAGTTACAATGCCTAGAATTAAACGCACAGCTTTTTTAAAATTGCCAAGTTAAACAGACAACCTACAAAAGGACGATTTAAACTATAGGCTGGTTTACAGTTCGTAAGTTCATAAGATGTAGGAACAGAATTAGGCTATTTGGTCCATCGAGTCCACTCTGCCATTCAATCATGACTGATATACTCCTATCTCCATTTTTCTGCCTTCTCCCCATAACCTTTTAACCCATTACCAATTAAAAATCTGTCTCTATTCCTCAAATTTACTGTTTCAGCATCCACCACACTTTTGGATAGCAAATTCCACAGATTCACAACCCTGTGGGAGTAGTTTTTCCTCAACTTTACTTTAAATTTTCTGCTCCCTGTCCTAAGACTATGACCTCTCATCTTAGAATGTCTACCAGCAGAAGCATCCATTATGCATCTACTTTATCCATACCTTTTAAAATCTTGACTACCTCAATTTGATCTCCCCTCTTTCTTCTGAGTTCCTATGTGAGCGGTATATGCATTCTGCAGGACCAAGATGTTCTGTTCTTTATTAGATGATTAACTGATTTAATAGGAATAAACTTGAGACTTAAAAAATAGACTTGCCAGATATTCACCAAGCAGCTACTTGTGCTGTGAGCTAAGAAATGATTTTACTTATCTGACTCAGTATATTTCTGTTATTAATTTATTGAAAAATTAGAACCTTTACTGTAACTATTCCTTGATATTTAATTTTAATTTATTCCCTTGATCAAATTAATTAAATACTGCCTATAATTATATGATAAATTACCAAAATAGTTTGCGATTTCTATCTTAATTAATTGAAATAGCCTTATTTTAAATTGGATTAATTTCAATTAATTAAAAGCTCACCAATGTAGAACATAGAACATAGAACATTACAGCACAGAACAGGCCCTTCGGCCCTCGATGTTGTGCCGACCAAAATAAAAAGCAATGCCCCTCCAAACTAAACCATTCCCTTCTCTTCCATTTACTTATCAATTAACCTCTTAAACGCCACCAAACTTGGCGCATCTACAACAGCTGCAGGCAGGGCATTCCACTCCCTAATCACTCTTTGAGTAAAGAACCTTCCTCTGATATCCGTCCTATACCTCATACCCCTTAATTTAAAGCTGTGTCCCCTCGTGCTAGCTTTCTCCATCCTAGGAAAAAGGCTATCACTGTCCACCCTATCTAAACCTCTAATCATCTTATATGCTTCAATAAGATCCCCTCTTGCCGCCTCCTTTCTAACGAAAACAACCTCAAATCCTTCAACCTCTCTTCATAGGACCTGCCCTCCATACCAGGCAACATCCTGGTAAACCTCCTCTGTACCCTCTCCAATGCCTCCTCATCTTTCTTATAATGTTGGGGCCAGAACTGTGGACAATACTCCAAGTGCGGCCGCACTAGAGTTTTGTACAGTTGCAACATGATGCTGCGGCTCCGAAATTCAATCCCCCTACCAATAAAAGCTAAGACTCCATATGCCTTTTTAACAACTTTATCCACTTGACTGCCTACTTTCAGGGATCTATTGACACATACACCAAGATCCTTCTGTTCCTCAACACTATTAGAGCCCTACCATTAGCCCTATACTCTACACATTTATTGTTCCTGCCAAAGTGCATTACCTCACACTTTTCCACATTAAACTCCATTTGCCACCTCTCGGCCCATCTCTGCAACTTGTCCAAGTCACTCTGTAAACTAAAACACCCCTCTTCACTATCTACCACACCACCAACTTTAGTATCATCTGCAAATTTACTGATCCATCCCTCAATACCCGCATCCAGATCATTTATAAAAATTACAAACAGCAGGGGCCCCAAAACAGACCCCTGAGGCACACCACTTGTCACCGAACTCCACGATGAATATCTCCCATCAACCACCACCCTCTGTCTTCTATCTGCCAGCCAATTCCTAATCCAATTAGCTAAATCAACCTCTATTCCACACATCTGCATTTTCTGTAGAAGTCTTCCATGGGCCACCTTATCAAACGCCTTACTAAAGTCCATATATACTACATCAACCGCCTTACCCCCATCCACCTCTTTGGTCACTTACCCCCATAGGGTTGGTTCTGGTATTTAGTCACTAACCTTCACCAAAAATTAACTGAGAGAATATTGCATTATGAGGATAAACATCACACAAGAGGTTTAAATCTCCAACTCCAAGGTTAGTGTCTGAGCCATTCTCAAAGGAGCCTGGACAGTGCAACATTTTGCATTGGAAGTTTAACCTCCAGGCAATGCCCTTGCATGTTTATGGTTCGGGACTTTTAAAGAGTCCTGATATGCAACAGTAGCATAAATGTCAGGATTTGCTGCTGTTGGCAACTGGAAGTCCTGCCTATTGCTCCAGAATGACTGGTATATTTTTATTTTACTGCTGTATTATTTGAAATATAAATTTTTTATGATTCCATTAATATTAATGAATTGTTGAATTTTAAAGTAGTTTTAAGTTAAATCCTTTACTTTGAATTGTATTTCTTCTCATTCTAAAGACCAACTGCAGTTTACAATGAGAAATAGTGGTCATGTCATTCCCATAACGTGTATGGTCTTATGAATCACCTGATGTAACGGACAAATGGGACCAAATGACTCATTTTCATTACTCCCTTATGTCATATTTCTCCTCTTCATGTTTATTCCACTGAAAGCAGTAATTCTGAGGAAGTTAGTGTCTCTCTTGTTGTACGGTGTTCGAAATAATGTATGCATGTTCGTCCGTGGGGGGTTGGATGTTACTAGTAGGTCTTAATGAAGTCCTCGTAATCTTAAATAGGTTAACTGTGTATAATAATTACAACAACTTTCTATATGTGTACAAAGGGGTCATGCTAGGAGTTAGTTCCATGCTTGCTTGTGTGCACAGTTCACCTCAGTGCTCTCTCACATCACTTTGTGAGCAATACTGTGCTCAGTGCCATGCTGACCCTATATGTGATGTACAGATGCCGGCGTTGGATTGGGGTGGTAAGAACTCAGTAAGAATTTAGCAACACCAATTTATAATCCAACCGATTTATTTGATAGTAAAAAAGCGAGCTTTCGACTCTTGTGTCTTCTTCAGGCCAGAACACTGCATTTGCCTGAAGAAGACACAAGAGTCGAAAGCTCGCTTTTTTACTATCAAATAAATCGGTTGGATTATAAATTGGTGTTGCTAAATTCTTACTGAGACCCTATATGTGCCAGATCCTTATCCTGCAATTTAGCTTTTATTGGTAGAGGAATTGAATTTTGAAGCCGAGACACCATGTTGCAACTGTACAAAACTCTGGTGCGGCCGCACTTGGAGTATTGCATACAGTTTTGGTCGCCACATTATAAGAAAGATGTGGAGATATTGGAAAGGGTGCAGAGGAGGTTTACCAGGATGTTGCCTGGTATGGTGAGTTGGTCCTATGAGGAAAGGCTAAGGGACTTGAAGTTATTTTCATTAGAGAGAAGGAGGCTAAAAGGTGACCTAATTGAGGCATTTAAGATGATCAGAAGGTTAGATAGGATGGACAGTGAGAGCCTTTTTTCTCAGATGGAGATGGCTAACACGAGGGGACATAGCTTTAAATTAAGGGATGGTAGTTATAGGACGGATGTTAGAGGTGGGTTCTTTACTCAGAGGGCAGTAAGAGCATGGAATGCCCTGCCTGCAGCAGTTGTGGACTTGCCAAGTTTAAGGGCGTTCAAATGGTCGGTGGGTAGGCATATGGGATAGGGTTAGAATAGTTTAGGTTAGAGGGCCATAAGATTGGTTCCATTGGTCAGCGCAACATCAAGGGCAGAAGGGCTTGTACTGCTCTGTAATGTTCTATGTTCTGTGCATTTCCCAACTATTCAACGTATTTCAAGTTTACTGTATTTATAGTTGTTACCCTATCTCCCCATTTCAAATCTCTTAAGTTCAAATGTTCAGGTGGTCAGGTTGCCCAATAATCTTATCATATCTCTTCCTCTCTATTGTTCTCCAATCCAGACCTTAGCATCTCTTTGTATGGTAAATTGTGTTGTAGGTAGAGGCTTGCATCTGCCTGCAAGACTTCCCTTTTGCTTGGATAGTCTGGTAATGCTTGGTATTAGTTTCTTTGGCGAGATTGGAAATTGTGTTTGGAGTTTGGATGGGCCAGGCCATTCTCTTACAGGGTGAAGGTTTGCAGTGTTGTAAGAAAAACCTCATTCTTTTTTCACAGGACTTTTATAGTACAGATCTCTCTTTCAGCCTCCGCGTTTGTCTGTGGGTGTCTCAGGAAGCAGGGATGTGGTGAACAAAGCACTCATTTGAAAATTGTGGGCATCAGTCTCCCGAATAACTCTTTCAGTGCCTTAATTATTGCTTCTGTGGTATAGTTATTTATATAGTTACTTTTCCAGATGGCTTAAGGTAAAGTAATCCACTACTACAAGGAATGATTTTCTGTTGAAGACACATGGGTCGATGCCCAGCTTCTCCCATGGCCTGATAGTGAACTGTGTGTAGGTGACAGGTTCTCTTTGGTCCTGCTCTTGTAGTATACGTACCTTATGCTTGCTATGGTGTTTTTAATTGCCGTTGAAACACCTGACAACCAGACAATGGATTGGGCCCATGACCTGCTCTTGGTAATGTCCAAGTGGCCCTCGTGTATTGTTTTGAAGAATCTCTGGTGAAAAGGAAACTGGGATCACTGGCCACTCATTTGTAAGTAAGGAGATCGTCTATGACTGTGAAGTATTTTTATTCACAATCACAGAATATTAGAGTGCAAAAGAGGCTCTTTGGCCCATTGAGTCTGCACCAATTGGTGAAATGCCCTGACCTGCCCACCTAATCCTGCTTGTCAGTACTTGGCCCATAGCCATGAATGTTATATTAATCCAAGTACTCATCTAGATACCTTTTAAAGGATGTGAGGCATGCTACCTCCACCACCCTCAGTGATTCTACACTGTTGCCACCCTCTGAGTAAAAATGTTTTTCCTCAAATCCCTTCTAAACCTCTCACTTTCACTTTTAACTTGTGTCCTCTCTTTACTGACCCTTCAACTAATATTATTGTTCAAATCCAGCTTCTCTGCTTCCAGCATGTGGTGTCTGTTGTGACCACTCATCTTGGTAGAGATGATGGATGCAGGCACGCTCCTTATCATGTTTGCTTCTGGTGAATCTGTTAGAGCTTTCTTGTGGTCACTGGCAGGTGCCTGCTTATTATAGGAACACAGGAGCAGGCATAGACAATTCAGCTCCTCAAGTCTGCTTTGCCATTCAATGACACTTTGACTGATCTGCCCATATCCCTTTCATATCTTAAGAAAAATTCATCTGTCTCAGATTTAAAATTAACAACTGATCTAACATCAACTGCTGCTTATAGAAGAGGGTTCTAAGCCTTAATTTCCTTATATATGTAGAAATGCTTCCTAACATCTCTCCTGAACGGTCTGACCTTAATTTTTAGACTGTGTTGCCTAGTTCTAGAATCTCCAATCAGTGGAAAAAATATCTTTATCTACCCTGTCTTTTCCTCTTAGTATCTTGTAATCAGATCAGATTACCCCTTAACCTTCTAAATTCTGGAGAAAACTGATCTGATTTGTTTAATTTCTCCTCGTAATTAAAAGTTTTCTTGGAATTTATTAGCATCACAAGTAGGCTTATCATTGCAATAACATTACTGTGAAAATCCCCTACTCTTCACACTCTAATGCCTGTTCAAGTACAGTACACTGAGGGAGAACTTAGAGTGGTCAGTGCAATTAACCAACACATCTTTCAGAACATGAGAAGAAATCAGAGAACTGGAGGAAACACACGCAGACGAGGTGAATGTGCAAACTCCTCACAGATAGTGACCCAAGCTGGGTTGCTGATGCTGTGAGGCAGCACTGCTAATCACTATGGCCACCATGTCACCCAAAAAGTAACTATCAGGAGTGGGATTTGAATCTATGCCTCTAGAGACTATCGTGACCTGAATGCAGCATCTTAAATTACTTGGCCATCCTGACTGTATGGTATCCTGCTGCCCCCACCCGCTGTTAATTCTGTAAGAGGAATATTGCTTGATTTGGAAGCCTTAAGATAGATTAGCAGTTAAGGATTGTATTTTGTCGTTTTTAAGTATTGTTTAAATGTTAAGCAAATGTATTTGTTATAATTAAACTATTGTGTTGTTAAATAAAGTTTTAATAAAAGATTCTCAGTTTGTCAGTAGAATCACATCTGGAGCAAAACATCATATTCTCGCAATGCCAAAATAGCAAATGGTTGGAATGCAGTCTAATTTCATAACGTACCTTGGGATTTTCTGATCATGTGTCCCAACAACTAAACTCATCAGTTTTTTTGTAGAAGGATAAGTTTGACGTGGACTTTGTGGCTTAGTAATAAACTGTCCTAGTTTTGTATCATGAACAGGGTCTCTCAGATTCTTTTATCATTGTAGCACAATGTTGCCTGCATGCCTCCTGCTCTCTATAGGTGTCCTCGGTGGCACTGTTAGATTCCCAACTGCTGTTTTTTGTCCAACAGCATTGTAGCATTGGCTCCTGTATCCTATTTAAAGTTTGTGAGATGGCAATTAACTGAAATCTCGGCATACCAAAGCAAAAACCCAAGTCTTAAAGATCGCTCCAAGTATAGCCCTCTGTGTGCAATCTCAATCTCAAGAATCATCTTTGGGTCTTCTGTGCATTTAAATGTTTTAGCCTTACACAGTTTGCCAAAATGTCCAAATCTCTTACATTGACTGTATTGGGCTTAAATTGCAGGTCTGTGGGGATGCTTTGTTCCAGAATGCTGGTATAACTTCTCCACTGGACAGTTAGGGCATTGCTTCTGTTGACCTGCAGTGTTCCAGTCTCTAATGTTTAATTGTGTGGTTTCCTTTCTCCTCTTAAAATAGTCCTGTGTAGCTCAGACTGCCTAACCAACTGGAAAGCAATCTTGATGTTACTTGAACTTTGCTTGCAGCGTTCTGAATGTGTGTTGTCTCAACAATTTGTTAAGCACCATTTCCCTGCTGATGTTTTCTCAAGTCCTCTGTCTTTTCCAGTTCCTGATTGACCACCATTTCTGAGATGTTATTTGTATCCTCTGTGCTGATTGTAATTTTTCTTTGGGTTACTTCCTTCCTTTTTCTGATTTGCAGCTTCTCCAATCTGTGTTGGAGTTGCTCATCTGTGTTGTCTTTTTAGTAAAATCTTCTGTTATTTCTGAGGTATTGACATCAAACTGAAAATATGGTTTCATTTATTCTTTGATGGGATATGATCGCTGATGGCAAGGTCAACATTTGTTGCTCATACTTGATTGCCCTTGATAACATTGTGGTGAACCAACTGAGGTCTGCCCAGTGTTTTTTAGACATAAGTGAAAAGTTTGAGAGGCCATCTTGTGTTAACATGGTTTCCACTTTTTCGGAACCTTTTCTTCAACTCCTAGTCTGAAAAGGGTGGGGAGAAGTCTCTTTCATTATTAAAGTTAAGCTTTCTTCTCTTACTATTTCTAACTTTTGCTTTTCATTGGTTAATAAACTTTCTGGGTTCGCCATTTAAAGTGTTCATTATTGCCATGTGGTTAAGTTTGTAAAATCAGATGTGATTTACAATTATTGGAAACAAAAGTACTCCATAAATCTTAGTTCAAAACATTAATGACACGAATGGGTTTTGTTCTCCTTTATATTTAATGTCAAGTATCCGAATGTCTTTCTATCATGCTTCTCAATGTGTCTGGCACCTTCAAAGCTATTCATACATATATCCCTCGGTCGCTGTCTATCAAATTTGTGCCTTTTTACTTGATTTTGCCTCACATTTTGTTAGAGATAAAGTATCACTTTTCACTTGGTGTTAAATTTCATCTGTCATGTATCTGCCCATTTTACTAGCCAGTGTGTTCCTGAAATCTCCCCCCCCCCCCAACCAAATCTTATTAATTACTATATTTTGGACTTTTGTATCATTGCTGGGATTTCTATGCAAAGTTTTGCCCAATGATGGGCAGAGGAGACTGATACAAATGTTGGGAAAATGATCCTTGTTCTGTTGTAATTAGAAAACCAAAATGAGCACAAATGAAATTTTTTCAATTTGTTTGAAGACTCCATTTTAAAATTTTTTTTGGATATTGTTAAAGATATTGGCAAGGATAAGGCTCTAATACAACTTAGTTTTTAGAATATTTGCTATGGCAGTAATTTATTTATATGCTTTTGCAATCCTGAGGTTGAATGCATATCAATAACTCTTCTCATGCTATTTAGTATTAAGTGGCTTTCATTTCTTGTTGAAACTTTGAGGCTTCTTGTGTTTCAGTAATTTTTCCTTCCTGTTCTCTAGCTGTGTTTTAAAATTAAAAGCAAATAATTGCTTTTTGTCTTGATCATTTGGATTTAAATGTGTGTAAACTCATAAACCCAGAAATTGCTGAAAGAATAATGCTGAGTTCAGTTAACAATGTTTGCCACTACTCTGTTATAAATTCAACAATTTGCAGCAAAGAAGGGAGACATTAAGATTGGCAATTTACTGTAAATTACTGGAAGATTTGCTCTTGACCTTAACTTTCCCGGTTTTGTTATCAGGCCACCATTATCATTCTATTGAAATAAGCTCTGATATGAAATTGCAAAATGTGCCATTTTGTGAATTAATTTTGCTGAAGCCATTTAAGACCTAGCCCAACTAGAGAGGGAGCTATATTGGATTTCGTTCTGAGTAATGAACCAGGGCAAGTGGTTGATGTTGTAGTAGGGGAACATGTGGCTAACAGTGACTACAATTCTGTCTACTTTAGGATACAGATGGAAAAGGATGCTTGTTGCACTAGGGGCAAGGTGCTGAATTGGGGGAAGGTTAACTACAGTTGGATTAGGCAGGAACTTGTGGAAACTGATTGGGAATGGTTATTCAAGGGTAAGTCCATGCTAGGCATGTGGGAGTCTTTCAAGGGAATGCTGAAAATGTTAAGAAAGATATGTGTCGGCGAAGAGGAAAGATGGGAAAGGTAGGATTAGAGAGCTGTGGATTAATAGGGATATTGAGAACTTGGGTAGGAAGAAAAGAGAGGCGTATGTTGGGTCAAAGCAGCTAGGAACAGAGAGCGTTGGAGGAATATAGAGAGAGTAGGAGGGAGTCAAATGGGAAGTTAGAAGGGCAAAAGGGGGCATGAAATGGTTTTGGTGGATAGGATTAAGGAAAATCCAAAGGCTTTTTACTCCTATGTTAGGAATAAAAGGGTGGTTAGAGGGAAAATCGGTCCTATTAGGGACAGAGGAGGGGAATTGTACTTAGAGCCTGAGGGAATGGGGGAGATCCTGAATGAATACTTTGCGTTGGTATTCACGAAGGAGGGGGGCTTATTGACTGGTCCTGTCTCTGAGGGAGCTGTAGACCAGTTGAGGGAAATATCCATACCGAGGGAGGAAGTGTTAGAGCTTCTTGGTAGCACTAAAACTGATAAATCTCCGGGGCTTGATGGCATTTATCCCAGGCTGCTTAGGGAGGTGTGAGGTGAAATTGCTGGGCCTCTGACGCAAATCTTTTTCTCTTCTTTGGACACAGGTGAGGTCCCAGAGGACTGGAGAATAGCTAATGTTGTACTGTTGTTTAAAAAGGGTAGTAGGGATAACCCTGGAAATTATAGGCCAGTGAGTTTGACGTCAGTGGTAAGGAAGCTGTTGGAGAGGATTCTTAGAGATAGGATGCGATCTGATTAGCGATATGCAACATGGCTTTATTAAAGGGAGGCCGTGCCTTATGAATCTGGTAGAATTTTTTGAGGAGGTGACAAACGGTCAAAGGACGACCGTTGATGTCGTCTATATGGATTTCAGTAAGGTGTTTGACAAAGTCCCTCGTGGGAGGTTAGTTGAAGAGGTCAAGGCTAATGGGATACAAGGACAGGTATCCAATGGATAAGTAACTGGCTTGGTAATAGGTGACTGAGAGTAATAGTGGAAGGGTGTTTCTCTAGCTGGAAGTCTGTCACAGCTGGAAGTGGTGTGCTGCAGGGCTCGGTACTGGGACCTGTTGTATTTGTAATATATATTTATAATGGAAGAGGGAGTAAGTGGAGTGATGAGCAAATTTGCAGATGATACAAAGATGACTGGACTTGCAGATAGTGAGGAGCATTGTCAGGTGATGCAGCAGGATGTAGATAGGCTGGTAGCTTGGGCAGACAGATGGCAGATGGAATTCAATCCTGATAAATGTGAGGTGATGCATTTCGGGAGAAAGAATGTAGGGGGGAGGTATATGATAAAGGGTAGACCTATTAAGAGTATAGAAACGCAGAAGAACCTGGGGGTGCAGGTACACAAGTCTCTGAAGGTGGCAGAGCAGGTGGAGAAGGTTGTAAAGAAAGCATATAGTATGCTAGCCTTTATAGGAAGGGGTTGGTTAGACCTCATTTGGAATACTGCATCTAGTTCTGGTTGCCTTACTACTGGAGAGAGTGCAGAGGGTGTTTACCAGGATACTGCCTGGTATAAAGGGTCTGAGTTATGAGCAGAAATTAGGCAAATTGGGGCTGTTTTCCTTAGAAAGACATAGACTTAGAGATCTAATAGAGATGTACAAGATTATGAGGGGTATAGATAGAGTAAACAGGGTTAAGCTTTTTCCTAGGATGGACTCAAATAGCACGAGGGGTCACGGGCTTAGGTTGAGGGGGATAAGGTATAATTTGGATGCTAGAGGGAGCTTTTTCACAGAGTTCTGAATGCATGGAATGCGCTACCAAGTAAAGTAGTGGAGGCAGGCACTCTGGAGTTATTTAAGAGATACTTAAATGGGCACATGAACAGAATGGGAATGGAGGGATATAGAAAACTGATTTTAAAATAGGGATCATGAGCCTTGGGAGTCTCTGGCAAGTGTGTAAATAGATGATGATATTGATGTATTTGTTTTTATCCTACAGGTACTTTGGTCCGCCTCCTTGTCTAACAAGGGGCATACACGCGATGGGTTGTGAGGGGGCTGCTCTTGTATTTTTTTTTCATTAATGTATGATTGACCTGGACCATTTGATGGGAAACACGACAGCTCAGTGACTATTGCTGTGCTGTGCAGGTACATGGATTTGGGCCTTTGTCTGTGGGAATTTGCACATTCTCCCCGTGCTTGTGTGGTTTTCTCCGGGTGCTCCAGTTTCCTCCCACATCCCAAAGATGTGCTCTTAGACTGATTGACAAAACAAATTCTTCCTAAATTGTCTCAAATTTGTTTTCAATCTGTAGATCTATAAACATAGACAGGGATCATGGGTAGAAGTGGGAACATTGTGGTGGCAGTGCGGGCTCGTTGGGCCAAAGGGCCTGTTTCCTGTCCTGTTTTGTTCTTTGTTTTTTGACCTGTAACATATGTCAAAAATACACTCCATAAAGTGACTTAGCATCTTGGCATTAAGCTTTTGAGGCCTAGGAAGAGAACATTGAAACTGTGGAGGCTGATTCCCAGAATGAATATATCTGTTCCAGGACATTTTTTAAAACTTATCTATTGTGGCAGTTTTTGTGTCTGTTGTGCTAACCACACTTCTAATCATGTCAAAAGGCAACAGTTTTCATGTTACAAAGCTGTTTGGATATTGAAATGCAAATTAACTTCATTTCAGAAAATAACATTTGGTGATAATCTCTCAAAGTAATTTGAGACATGATACACTGTGCTAAGGTGAACAGTTAACTTGTGACCTGTTTGGCTTGAAATTTGACAAATTTTAGTTTTTTGAGGATGTAGGATAGATAAATGGGAGCCAGTCAATATGGTATGCTTCGATTTGCAAAAAGCATTCAATAAGATGCCTCACGAAAGGTGAATGCACAATCTAAGGGCTGTTGAAGGTTAGGATGATATATTAGCATCAATGAAGAATTGGTTAATGGACAAAATGTAAGAATAAGGATAAATGGGGCATATTCAAGTTGGCAGTCTGTAACTAATGTATGACAAAGATCAGTGTTAAAGCCTCAGCTATTTATAATTTTATATTAATGACTTGGACAATAAGAATGATGTGTCTTGTTTTGTTGACTGTGGAAAGGCTGGTGGGAATGCAAGCCATAAGACGGGCACAAAGATGAAAAGAAATAGAGGCAGGTTAACTATGTGGGTAACAAGATCACAAATGGACAAAATGTGGAGGATTATAAGGCTGTTGACTTTAAGAATTGAAAAGCAAAAGCATGAAACTTGCCGACTTGGGTGTATTTGTCCAAGGAATACCAAAAATTAGCATGCTTTTTCAGCAGGCAATTAGAAGAGTAAATGACATGTTGACCTTTATTGTAAGGGATTTGGAGTACAAGGGTTAAGAAATCTTGGTAAAATTATATAGAACCCATAAAATCATAGAACCCTACAGTGCAGAAGGAGGCCCTTTGGCCCATTGAGTCTGCACTGAACACAATCCCACCTAGGTCCTACTCCCATATCCCTACATATTATACCCGCTAATCCCTCTAACCTACGCATCCCTGGACACTAAGGGGCAATTTCTTAGCATGGCCAATCAACCTAACCCACACATCTTTGGACTTGGAGAGACTATTGTGTGCAATTTTGGACTCTACACAGAAGTTTCATCACTAGAGATACTGGACCACTTCAGTTGAGAATGACTCTAGGATACACTTTCGTTGGATGCAGTATGGAAGACGGTGGCACAATCGTAATGTCACTGGACTAATAATGTAGAGGCTTAGGTTTTGGGGATAAGGGTTGAAAACTCACCATAGCAGCTAATGGAATTTAAATTGAATTGACAAATCTGGAATTAAAAGCTGGTCCAAGCAACAGTGACCATGAGAACTAAAACTCATCTGGTTTACTAATGTCCATTATGATTTTGAACTGAGATTTATGTTTTTTACAATAACTCCATGCAGTAACTTGACAAAGACAAACATGGTTTGATGCTTAATCTTCATTACTTACAGAAATATGAAATAAAGAGTGCAGCATGGATATACAACCTGGCAAGCACAGGTTCTTCGTGGCTACAATAATAACCTACATGAGCTCACGCTACTGATGGCATCACTCATGCATGCTGACAGTTACTAAAGACATCAGTACATGTATTCAAGTAGAAAGATGCTTGGTGTACCCACTACACCACTTTAACACTTTGCTCCCCTTAATTTCAATCCCACTTAAGGGAAAAAAAATAATAATGCTACTCATGTTTCAACTATGCATCAATCTTTCAAGAATTTTACAATTACGTTGTTTTCTGCGCAATACCACTGGTGACTCAGTAGACACTGGTGAGGTTTCTTTTAACGAAGCTGGGGTTGTGGGGTGACTGAGTAGGTTCGGTGTTTGTGAATGAATGTCCTCATCCTCTCCTGGAGCAGAGTCCACTTAATGTTTCTGAACATAAACTAAACTATTTCTTGTCAACTTTCTACAACAGCTTTTTCTTCTATCATGTGATCTCGAAATTTGTCTGAGTCATTGTGCAGACTAATGTGTTTCTGGTGTCTGGAGATGACTCTTCCATTAGTTAGTTTCACCATTAAAGATGCTGTACCACTTCAGTTGAAAATGACTCTCGCAGCCAACGTTTGTTCCTGTGGAAATTCCTTATAGACAAAGTCATCTCAATTGAAATGTT
Organism: Sphyrna mokarran; assembly: GCA_024679065.1. Lineage (NCBI taxonomy): Eukaryota > Metazoa > Chordata > Chondrichthyes > Carcharhiniformes > Carcharhinidae > Sphyrna > Sphyrna mokarran. The sequence continues at coordinate 53,124,288 of JAGIQG010000007.1, forward strand.
TCTCCCTACCATGGTAGTTACATCTCTCCTCCTGCTTTTCCTGTCTGCTTCCCACTTTCACTTTGAAATCTGGATGTCTAAAGCCAGGTGAGACTTGGCTTCCTTCAGCATTTCAGCTGGGGAGAGTCTGTCATTGTTTGTGGTGTGATGTGGTACTGAAGCAAGAGCCATGAGAGCTTGGTTGCAAGGGTTCTGCCTGTCACTCTTTTTGGTCCTCCTTTCTGGCGAACTCCTGCGGCAACAATAATCTCTCCCTCCAATGTCAACAGAACAAAGGAGATTGTCATTGACTTCAGGAAGCATCAAGGAGAGCATGCCCCTATTTACATCAATCAGGATGAAATAGCAAGGGTGAAGTGCTTCAAGTTTTAAAGTGTCCACAGCACCACCAACCTGTCCTGGTGTTCTCCCCTTCCTGCCACAATGTCTCTGGGACCTGGGTAAGCATCGTGAACTTCATTCAAGACTTGTGAACAACCAAGGTATGGATGCCCACTCTGGATGCCCAAAGAATGCAACCATCCTGCATACTTAGCTTACCCTTCTTTTGCATTTGGCCTCAGTCATCATTCCTTATAGCAGTAGTGCAATCCTGCATAAGGAATCTCCTCACTGGTCTAGAAGAGAGTCCTCATCCATTCACTGCATAATCTGTTTGGCATTCACAGGAGAATATGAAATTCTCTGAAGCAAGAAAATTGTCTCTGGAGGAAACAATGTCTTGGGCAAGTCTGGTACAGGGAGATGACTCAGCTCATTTGTATTTGCATTGCCCTTCCATGCCCTGTACACCTTGTTATTCTAGTCGGATAACAATGTAAGACGCCAGCATTGGATCTTTGCTGAGGAGAAGAATGCACCTAGCTTCCTAAAAAGACTCAATGGCTTCTGGTCTATACATAATGAATGGCTGACTGTAAAGGTTCTGATGAAACCATTTCAAAGTGAAAAGCTTCTGTGTCTAGCAGTGAGTATTCCTTCTAAGCTGTTGACAACATTGGTGATGCAAAACTATGGGTTTTTCTGATCCATCCCCTATGAGAAGAGAGAGAACTGCTCCAAAGCTGTAGGGTGAGGCATCATGACACAATGAGTTCTCTACCCAGATCAAAGGGAACCAGCAGATTAGCTGATTGTAGCAGCGCTTTTGGTTTTGAATTTTTTTGTGCTGGCTCCTGCTTCCATTAAGTCTCTTTGTGAAGCAATAGATGCCTTCACGTCAACTGTGTTATCAGGTCTTGTAGAAACTTCCCATAGGAATTTACCATGCCCAGACATGACCTGAGCTTGGGTAGACTTTTGACATTTTGAACTGCCTTGGTAGCTCCAACTCTGTCTTCCACAGAGAACAGGTCCTGCCCTGATACTCCAGCCCAAATATTCCATACTTGCAGGCAAGTATGCACTTCCTATTATTCAGGCGCAGCCTTGCTTCTGTTAATCTCTTTTAATACTTGATCCATGTTGCTGAGGTGCTCGTCCTCAGTTTTCCAGATGTTGTCAAAGTAAACTGCTACAGGAGGAATCCCTATTGTCCTTTGAAAAAAAAATCGTGAATTGAAGAACACCCTGAAGACCAGACGATTGTGTTTGAACAAATCTTTGTGTTGATTGTGATATATTGTTTTGAGTTCCCCTCTAACAAGGACTGCTGGTGGACATAGCTCTCGTCAAACCTTGATAATGCCTTTCCTCCTGTTGAAAACAGATTCTCCACCTGCAGCAGTGGGTATGCACCAGCTTGGAGTGTTGATTAGTGGTGAATTTATAATCCCTGAATATGTGCACAGTGCCATCATTTTTAAGAACAGTGACAACTGGGGCTGTCAAGTGTGAGAACTGAATGGGCTCATTGATTCCTAGTGTCTGTAGCCATTCCAACCTCTCCTCCACTTTTGCCCTTCATGGTGTAGGACACTGTCCTGGGCTTATAAAAGTGAGGAAGTAGTCTGGTCTACCAATAAATGAACTGTAGTGTCCGCAATGTACCCAGTTTATATTTGAAATCCTCAGGATATTTCTTAATGATATGTTCTGTCACTGCTTTATCTTAGCCCAGTTCAACTGAATTTTGCTGACCCAGTCTTGCCCTTATAAGCTCAGCCCTTTCCTTTTCACAGTAGCTGTGCTCTTGCTTCTTAGCAGTTAAATGCAATGTTCACCTCTAAGTCCTCAAGCAATGTGTAGTCACCAGTGTATATCTAAAGTTTAATCCATGCTTCTACCTCCGTTTGTCTTTTTTTCCCCATCGACCTTCAGTGTAGCATAGATAGGCTCCACGTGTGCCTCACTTGCATTGAACATGTAGTAGAAGCTTTCCTGTTCCTGTGATGTGCTTTCCAGATGATGCATATCTGAGGGAGGCTTTTTTGAATTTGAAACTACCTATCCAGCCTTTGACTTGCTTTTAGCACACCTGCCTGCATATTTTAGCTAATACTCTTTTTGTTGCAGCTGTGAAAATGAATTTGCAGTGGCTGGTTTAATGTGCCCCCCTCACACCCGAGATGCTCTGCTTTTGTCCTTTCATTTGCTACTTTTCTCACTTAATGCACTGCACCCAACTGTGCACCACCATTGGCCTTTTGAATACCTTTTCCATTGTTTGCAGCCATTTCTATTTCCTGAGAAATTTCTACAGCTTTCTTGTAAGTCAGTGTGGTTTCTTCCAACAGGCAAGGCTGTATGCTGTCCTCATAAGTGCCACTGAGATTTATTGGGTGGCACAGTGGCTTGCACTGCTGTCCCAAAGCATCATTGACCCGGGTTTGATTCCATCCTGAGTAACTATCTGGAGTGTGCACATTCTCCCTGTGTCTGTGTGGGTTTCTTCTGGTTTCCTCCCACAATCCAGTGACGTGCTGGTTAGGTGGATTGGCAGTCCCAGTTGTCCCTGTATAGGGTTACAGGGATAGGGTAGGGGAGTGGACATGGGTAAGATACTGTCATAGAGTCTAAACAGACTTGATGGGCCAAATGACCTTTTCTATTGTAGGGATTCTATGATTCTATCCTACGACCAATCTATCCCAGAGCATGTCTTCCAAAACTGCCCCAAACGCTCAATATTTAGTGTTATTTTAATTCACGATGACATGGGCACTGCAGCCTCATAGCACCAAAGACCCAGGTTTGATTCACAGCTTAGGTCACTGTCTGTGTGAAGTTTGCACATTCTCTCCATGTCTGCGTGGATTTCTTCTGGTTGCTCTGGTTTCCTCCCACAGTATGAAAGATGTGCTGGTTGACCTGAACAGATGCTGGTCTGTGGCAACTAGGTGATTTTCACGGAACTTGATTACAGTGCGGACATAAGGCTACTTGTGACTAATAAATATACTTATTTACTTAAAAATTCAGCAAGTGAGCTGGGGATTGGATGATCTCAAGTTTGGAGGAAGGGCTCAATCTTGGGACACTCCCCCAGAATGATGGTCTCGTGGTTGCACTTGTCCTTGTTGCCCTGGGAAAAATGTTCATTTTCAGGATGGTAATTTCAGGCACCATTCTGGGATAAAATTTTCATTATTGTCTCTTTCCTTTAAAACCTTTTGAAGTGTCCTACTCACTTTGATTTCCATGTCCCTTAGACATCTGGAAGCCTTCAAAATCACCATAGTTCTCCATTCCATATTAGAGATTGGCTTAGATGATTAGAGACCTCTTTAAAGTGTTTTTAGAGAACTTCATTGCAGTGTGGATGTAAGTATTCTTACAGAAAAGATTTCATTTTTATCCAGGAGATCTTCTTGTTTCCCCTCAGCTCTGAAATCTGAAATTTCCCCTCTGAAATCTCTTGATGTCCTTTGAAAATCAGCTTCACTGGGGACTTTCGTTTTAACATTGAAAGGTGAAAGCACCTGTGTATGCATCCTTTGAAGTGGTTTGATGGACAAGTATGGTTACGCCCACTAGAAAAGAGCTTTATTTGTTTTTATTTCCCTTCAGTTTAATGCATCTGGAGTGCTTTGTAAATGTTGTGATTAGAAAAGAGCAAGTGAAATCTCAAATCTATCAATCAAAAGCTGAATGTTTATAAACATTGTGGTTAGGAACAAAGATAGCACTCAAGGCACTCAACCAGAGTCACACTATGAAGACCAACACTACCTTGAGTTGTTCTTTTCCAATTTAAAGACAGAGAGAAATTCTTACTATTTGTATTTCTAGCTGGCTTTCTATTAAATTTGCATGCTAACCAGAAAAAGCAGCATGCAATCCCACAACCGCTGGACCAGATCCAAGCTCTACAGTGCTGCTAAATCCAGTCGTGAATGGTGATAAACAACTAAATTACTAAGTGGAGGAGGATAAGGTGCCACAAATATCCTTATCCTGCGTAATGAGGTAGCCTAGTATATCGTTGCAGCAGACGTGGTTGAAGTATTTGCAACAGCATTCAGTGTGCAGAGTGGATGAACCATTTGGCTGCCTCCATAGAACATGATGTAAAGATGCCGGCGTTGGATTGGGGTGGTAAGAACTCAGTAAGAATTTAGCAACACCAATTTTTAATCCAACCGATTTATTTGATAGTAAAAAAGCGAGCTTTCGACACTGTGTCTTCCTCAGGCAAATTCACACTGCATTTGCCTGAGGAAGACACAGTGTCGAAAGCTCGCTTTTTTACTATCAAATAAATCGGTTGGATTAAAAATTGGTGTTGCTAAATTCTTACTGAGTTCCATAGAACATTACAGGCTTCGATATTGTGTCAACCTGTGAAACCAATCTAAAGCCTATCCAACCTACACTATTCCAGTATCATCCATATGTTTATCTAATGACCATTTAAATGCCCTTAGTGCTGGCGAGCCCGCTACTGTTGCAGACGGGGCATTCCACGCCCTTACTATTCTGAGTAAAAGTCCCAGCATCATTCATCTTCAATGAATTTGATTCACTCCATGTAAAAGTTAACATATTGTCAAACAGTTTGCATTGTCAAATTCACGCTCAGTGTGCTGCTGGAGAAGGATGCTGGAATCTGAGACTAGGTTGTGGAATTTTTAATGGCAACTGAATAAAGGTGGCTTTTGAAGTGTTTGACTCTTGTTCCCTCTGCATTAAAGTCAAAGTTGGGAATATTGCTAATTTATGATCCTCACAAAATGATTTTTAGTTCAGTTTTTAAGATGTTACGTTTATTGCCTTTTTGAAATTTCTCTGATGCAAATTCTTACTTGTGTTTAAGCAGAAAATGATGGCTTAATTTGATTTATTTTAAAGTGTCTGTATGAATCTTGAAGATAGGGAGGCACATTGGCACAGTGATTAGCACTGTTGTCTCATAGTGCCAGAGACCCAGGTTCAATTCTGGCCTTGGGTGACTATCTGTGTGGAGATTTTCCGTGTCTGGGTGGGTTTCCTCCCACTGTCCAAAGATTCTCGGGTTATCAATGCAAAATTGACCCTTGTGCTGGAATTTTACTACCGTCTGCCAAGGAATCAGAATGGGCAGGGGGTGGGCAACAAAGAGATCTAGGGGTACATGTTCATAGTTCCTTGGAAGTGGAGTCACAGGTGGACAGAGTGGTGAAGAAAGCATTCAGCATGCTTGGTTTCATCAGTCAGAACATTGAATACAGGAGTTGAGTTGTCTTGTTGCAGTTGTACAAGACTTTGATAAGACCACACTTGGAATATTGTGTGCAATTGTGGTCTCCCTATTATAGAAAGGAAATTGTTAAACTAGAAAGAGAGCAGAATGCTAACAGGACTAGATGGATTGAGTTATAAGGAGAGGCTGGATAGATTAGGACTTTTTTCTCTGGAGCATAGGAGGCTGAGAGAATGATGATATAGTGGTCTATAAAATAATGAGGAGCATAGACAAGGTAGATAGTCAAGATGATTTCCCAAAGGTAGGGGAGTGTAAAACTAGAGGGCATACGTTTAAGATGAGAGGGGAGAGATACAAAGGTGTCCAGAGGGGCAGTTTTTTCAGTGTGATGAGTGCCAGATGTAGTAATAGAGGTGGCTACAATTTTATCTTTTAAAAAGCATTTAGTTATATGGGTATGATGAGTATGAAGGGATATGGGCCAAATGCGGGCAATTAGAATTAGCTTAGGGGTTTAAAAAAAAAGGACGGCATGGACAAGTGGGGCCGAAGGTCCTGTTTCCATGCTGTAAACCTCTACAACACTATAAAACTATAATGGCAATGCCTGTTGATCTTGAGCTTACTCATTTGAGCAAGGCTGTAAAATGCTGCCCTTAGCGATCAGGGTAGATACATGGGGTTATGGGGAGAGGGTCTAAGTGGGATTTTTGTTAGTGCAGGCTAAATGGCCGTCTCCTGCATTGTAGGTAATAGTTTCTTTTACAAATCAAAATGTTTAGGGACAATACAATAGTTTCGTTTACTATAGTTCCATCAGGAAGTTTACAAGTTACTTCATTTTTGAATATTTACGACGGTACATCTATGTTACACAGTAAGAAGTCTCAACACCAGGTTAAAGTCCAATAGATTTATTTGATAGTAAGCGCCACAAGCTTTTGGAATGCTGTTCCTTCATCAGGTGCGTGGAAAGTTCTGATCAGAAACAGGGCATATGAAGGCATGCACAGGTTACAGAATACTGATTAGAATGTGAGTCTTTACAGCTAATCTGCTATTGAAGTCTTAAAGGTGCAGACAATGCGAGTGGAGATGGCATTAAGCATAAGTTAGAGATGTGTATTGCCTCCAGACAAGATAGTAAGTGAGATGTTGCAAGTTTAGGAAGTCATGCGAGGGGTTACAGAGGGTGCGATATGATCCCAAGATCCCTGTTGGGGCCACCATATAACCCCTCGCATGACTTCCTGAACTTGCAACATCTCAGTTAGTGTCCTGTCTGGAGACAATACGTATCTTTTTAACCTATGCTTAATGCTATCTCCACTCACATTGTCTGCACCTTTAAGACTTGAAAAGTAGATTAGCTGTAAAGACTTGCATTCTAATCAGTATTCTGTAAACTGTACGTGCCTTTATTTGCCCTGTTTCTGATCAGAACTTGCCACTCATCTGACGAAGGAACAGTGCTCCAAAGCTTGTGGCATTTACTATCAAATAAATCTGTTGGACTTCAACGTGGTGTTGTGAGATTTCTTACTGTGTTTACCCCAGTCCAATGCTGGCATTTCCACACCCCATCTATGTTAGCCAATTCCAATTTGAGCTCTTCTGGGGGAAAAAAAGATGTCCAATAAACATTTGATATATTTTGTGAATGAGCTTTGGCATTCTTGCTGGATTTTCTTACTGTGGTAGTTAAAGGAAGATGATGGCCTATTGGTATTATTGTGGAATATTAATCCCGAAAATCAGTTAGTGTTTGAGGCCTGGGTTCAAATCCCACCATGGCACATTGTTATTGAATTGAAATTCCCACTAATATTTGGAATTAAGAATCTACTGATGACCGTGAAGTCATTGTTGATGGTCAGAAAAATCTACCTGGTTCACTAATGTCTTTTAGGGAAGGAAATCTGCCATCCTCACCTGGTCTGGTCTGCATGTGACTGGAGAGCCACAGCTGTGTGGTTGACTCTTATCTTCCCTCCAAGAACAACCAGGGATGGGAAATAAATACTTCCCAGCTAGCTACGCCCATGTCTCACGAATGAATAAAAAAAAATTAACAGATTCTTATAATTGCTAACTAAGGAATGTCTAGAGATTTTAAGCCTATTTTTGAAATAATTGAAACTGCCATGTAACTTGTAATGTTGAACTAATGAATTGAACATTGCAGTGTGAGTAAAAACACTCCTGAGATCTGAATTAAAGTTTTGGGCTGTAAGTTTTGGCTATCAAGCTATTTGATTCCTTAAAAATCCAATGCCTCTGCATTGAAGTGCACACAAAAATTTGTAGTTTACAGAAGTTGTCAAGCTCAGTTTGCATGGATGTAGGTGTGAGAAAGGGACATAATTGTAACATTCCTATACTACTTCAATCTAAAATTGGGATTGAGATGCAATTTGTGTAAACTGTATCCTGCTTTATTATTCACCCAGTTAATGATATGTCAATTCAGAAATATTTGGAGCCTACATTAGAGGTTCAATGTTTGAAATGTGTTTGTTTGCCAGAGCTTGCATCCTGCAACACAGTGAACATTAAGGTTTGTCAATAAAATTCTAGGTTACTCAGGTTTTTGTAATGTTGGGAAAGGAATCAGTTTATTTTTTTACAATGAAATTCAGTAGGAGGAAGCTACAAATCCAAGCGTTATAATTACATAAAAAATGCTTTAGCCACTTATCTATACCATTTACTTCCATAGATGCTTGCTAAGTAGGCTGATAAGCTGCTTGTTAAAGGATAGGAAGTGATCTGTTTGACATTTTACTGGATTAGAAATAGACTTTGTGAACTCTCATGGAGGTGGGCTGATGTTTAATTTCCCACCAATTAGTTTTTTTCCTCTTTGCTCTTTGTAGTCTTTAAATAGCAACAAGATTTTCTGCACACACCAGATAATCCTGAAACAAGGTGCAATTCTGACTGCCATGGTAACTGTTCGCAAGAAGTATTTATAGTTTTTTTCCCCATTTATTTGGTGCATGTTGGATCTTTTCCTGAATGGCAGCATGTAGAGTATTTCTGAAAGTACTTCATTGTAAAGTTCATTCATATCCTCTCAAATTCAAAATAAAAGTGTCAGTAATTATGTATCCTGAGTATAGAAGACAGAGGCTTTTTTTTAAAATTACAATATCACTGGATAGATACAGCTTGAAAAAACAATTAACAAATCCATCCATCCAGAAAAACAGTCATCTCACCTGCAGCTACCTAATCACTTAATCTAGCTGTTTCTTGAATAATGCCAGGATTTCTTTCTCTTTACTTCATCCAGGAGTCCATTATATGTATTTGTTACCTCTTTTCTGAGAAACTGAATGACAATTCTAAATTTCCCTTTTACTTTATGTACTTGTTATGTTTTAGTTTGAGGTTATATTACCTCTCTCATACATATTGTTGTCTGCTGTACTTCTGAGGTTCCTCCTTAAATATCTTCTTCCACTCAGTTCTTTTTCACTAGGGTCAAACTTGTGGCACTTGCTTATGCTGCCCTCAAGTTAAATATCTCTCTAATGGTTTGAGTTGAGCAAGCATGATGGGCCAAGCCATGATTCCCTGTGATGTATCAATCTAGAATTTAACATTTTTAAAATATTCATTTGGGGGACATAGGTGTTGTTGGCTGGCCAGCATTTTTATTGTACATCCCTAATTGCCCTTGAGAAGGTGGTGGTGAGCTGCTGCCTTGAATTGCTGCAGTCCGTGTTCTTTGGATTGACTTGTAATGCAATTAATCTCAAATGTAATGAATTCTATATGTTTTATCTAAACTAAAAACCTGGATCTTTGGTAGAAATAACAATGAATTTATTAACTCTTCCATGATTAAGTTATGTACAATTTCTGGCAACAGCGCACAGGCAATTATCAGAAACCAGCTTTTTTAGAAGCTGTGCCATCCTCGTATCTCAATGAGAGACTTTGCATTCACATTGAGACTGCGTAAACTGGTGGTCCTTATGAAATAAGTACCCACTAAACATGTCAGAAAATGTAAGCCTTGCCCATTCCTCAAAGTAAAGTTTTAATGGTGTGGCAAACCATAATGACTGCCAAATAACCTCTGTGTACTGAAAATCAGCTTTTGTTATATTACTATTTTATGTCTCAGCCTTCAGTTTTACATTATTGTTGGAGTTATGAAGTTTTATTTTTACTTTTTCAATCTCTCATTTCCCTTTTAATCCCATCTTTCTGTCCCTCTCTTTATTTTATTTTCTGTTTATGATTTGGTATTGAATTAGCCATTCCAGTTGACACTTCCTGGTTCAGATTCTGCACTCTCATTAGCTATCCTTCTAGCTGATCTCAGATGAAGAGGATGCATGATTTCTAGATTCCTGTGTCGACTAGTCTGGATACAATTTTAAAAATAAATTTTAAGAAGCAAGGGAAACCAGAATGAACGATAAGATTATGGAAGCAAGTGAAATTGAGAGAGTTTATAGAATCATAGAATCCTACAGTGCAGAAGAGGCCATTTGGACCATCTAGTCTGCATCAATCACAATCCCACCCAGGACCTATCCCTGTAACATATGCATTTACCCTAGCTAGTGCCCCTGACACTAAGTGACAATTTAGCACAGCAATCTATCTTAACCCGCACATTTTTGGATTGTTGTAAGAAACTGGAGCATCCAGAGGAAACTCACATAGACACAGGGAGATTGTAAAAAAGACTCCATACAGAGAGTGACTGAAGCAGGGAATTGAACTCGGAACCTTGGAGCCGTAAGTGCTAACCACTCCGCCCTTTTTTTTTAGAGTATAAGAGGCTGTTTAAGAAAGCATGTGGGATACTTTATTAGCAGAGGCATGGAATAGAAAAGCAGTGAAGTAATCCAAGAAATGTATTAAAACAAAAGTAATTGGCCCATAGCCGTATAGTTTTGGTCATGGCATTATACAAAGGATGTGATTGCACTCAAAAGAGTGCACAAGAAATTAATGAGGGTGGCGGTAGGAATGGAGCATTTTAAAGGTGAGAAAATATTGGATAGACCAGGATTGTTTTGAAATTAGTGTTGTAATCTAATGGATTTTAGACCAGTAGCTGGAAAGTGGGATTAAATGATATAGTACTTTTGCAGACAGCACTGAGATGACGTGCTGATTGGTTTCTTCCTTCACTGTAATTACACTTGTGTTGTCTGTCTCATTCATCTCATCTCAGGATGTCTCTGAACGGGCAGAAAGCATTCTGAAGGAAGAGGGTGAACAGCCAGAGGTCATGATATATATTGATACTAAGGACATGGGTAGGAAGAGTAGTGAGGTCCTGCAGCAGTTGTTTAGCGAGTTAGGTAGGAAGTTAAAAAGCAGAACCTCCAGGGTTGTAATCTCAGGATTACTCCCTGTGCCACATGCTAATGAGACTAGAAATGGAAGATATTGCAGCTCAACCCGTGGCTAAACAGCTGGTATAGGAGGGAGGGTTTCAGATATCTGGACCATTGGTGTCTCTTCCGGGGCAGATGGGACCTGTACAAGAAGGATGCGTTGCACCTAAACTGGAAGGGCATAAATATTCTGGCCAGGAGATTGGCAAATATCACACGTGAGGATTTAAACTAGTTTGGCAGTGGGGCTGAGAACTAAAGATGAATTAGCTGAAGGAGAACCAGAGAGGAGGGCCAGTAAGACTCAGAGCAGGCAAGGTGTAATAGCTAATTGAAGACGTGTAGTGGACTGAAATATATTTGTTTCAATGTGAAAAGTGTAGCAGGAAAGACAGATGAACTTAGAACTATATAGGAACTATGATGTGGTTGCCATTACAGAACTTGATTAAGGGAAGGACAGAATTGGCAGCTTAACGTTCCAGGATATAGTTGCTTCAGGAAAAACAGAAGGGGATGTGAAAGGGCTGGGGGAATTGCACTACTGGTTAAGGAGAATATCACAGCTGTACTGTGGGAGGACACATCGGAGGGCTCATACAACAAGGCAATATAGGTAGAGCTCAGGAATAGAAAGTGTGCAGTCACAATGTTGGGGATTTGCCATAGTTCACCCAATTAACAGCGGAGACAGAAGAAGAGATATGTGGGTGGATTTTGGCAAGGTGTAAAAGTAACCAGGTTGTTCTGGTGGGAGACTTTAAATTCCCCTATGTTAACTACGAGGTGTTGTGGATGGGACAAGTTTGTAAGGAGCATCCAGAGGGCTTCTTGAAACAATGTGTAGATAGTCCAACTAGGGAAGGGGCCATACTAGACCTGATATTGGGGCATGAACATGGCCAGGTGGTCGATATTTCAGTAGGGGAGCAGTTTGGAAACAGTGACCACAATTCAGTACATTTTAAGGTACTGATGGGTAAAGATAAGTGTAGTCTTCAAGTTTCAAAGCTTGCAAATTCCTTCATTTTACAAAACAGACCTGCAGCCACAGACTGAAAGCTCATCTGATTGTCTGGAATTTGATGAATGAGTCTCCAGTTGTCAGAAGCCCAGGTATTTCCTTAAGACCTTACGAGTTGGTGCCAGTGTGTCAAAGATTGTCTCTGCTATAGGCCCCACTCACCAGAATTTAAACCTTCCTGCCCTTGCCCCTCCTCACCCGCTTTCCTCCAATTCCTGTCTCCATTCTGGCACGGTGGTTGGTGCTGCTGCCGTGCCGCACCGGGAACCCGGGTTTGATTCCTGGCTTGGGTCACTCTTTTTGTGTGGAGTTTGCACGTTCTCCTCGTGGCTGCATGGGCTTCCTCCAGGTGTTTGGGTTTCCTCCTACAGTCTGGGGATGTGTGGTTGGGTGGATTGGCCATGCTGGATGGCTCCTAAGTGGCGGGGAGACGGGCTAGGGTGGGTGCATTGGGTTGTGGGGATGGGGGCTGGATGGTATTGCGTTTGGTGTTGACCTGATGGGCTGGATGGCCTTCTGCACTGTAGGGATTTTATGATTTTGTTTTGCTAACAGCTTCTGAGGGTTACACTCATTAATAGCCTTGTGAAAATTTTTATTTGAAGTCTTCGAGATATTTCCCACTCCTTTTAAGGTGTCCCTATTTTTTATAGTACTGAGCTTCCTCTGAGGGATGAGATTACTATTGATCCAGTTGATTCCGAATTGGGATGGGATGGTGGTGGGAAAGACCTAGCTCAGCCCCCTTCTAAACTGCAATACATGCTGACAAGAAATTTTAGTCCTAAGCCACTTTGAAAGAAGTCTGCAGTTGGGAATGTGAAGACAACGGCTTGTCAGGTTTAATTGTAACAGGAACTGTTTAATCTCCACAAGATTCTGAGGGGCGTGAGCAGAGTCTGACAGATAGTCAGAAGCTTTTTCCCAGAGTGGAAGAGGCAATTACTAGGGGCTGAATTTGAAAGTGCGAGGGTCAAGGTTTAAAGAAGGTCATAGGATCCCTGCACTGCAGGGATCCCATCAGGTCTGCACCGACCACCGTCCCATTCAGGCCGTATCCCCATGACCCCATGCATTTGCGCTGGCTATTCCCCCTGACAGTTGGGGTCAATTTGGCTCAGGTCAGTCCATCTAATCTGCAGGGCTTTGGACTATGGGAGGAAGCTGGAATACCAGAGGAAGCCCCACGCAGAAACAAGGAGAATATGCAAGTTCCACACAGACAGTGAACCAAGGCTGGGGGTTGTGCATGGTCCCTGGTGCTGTGAGGCAGCGGTGCTAACTACTGTGCCACCATGCCACCCCACTTGAATCAATACTTTCTGACTCCAAGACATGTCTGTGACCCGTTAAGCCCACAACTGACCTGCAGCAACTTCTGCACTGTTTGAGTTCGGGGCAAGGGGAACAACAAATCAACCTGGAAACTTGCTCCTGCTCTGGCCGAGCGACTCCTCAAGGAAAGGTGCCTACTTGCTATTTCACTTTGACCAGTTGCACAAAGCAGTGGCGAGGCACCCGTAGTACTATACCCAAGTATCAGTCTGCCTTTTGGAGTTGAGGACAGGGAGACTTAATGACCAAAGAAGTGAATTTTTAATTTGGTAGAACAAGGCAAAAGAAACTGCTATCATACTGCAAAAGATTAATGTCATCGACACAAGAATGCAGGTTTTATTTCACGCATGAGAAAATGGCCTGATTCTCAAAGCTTTTCCTTTGTGTTTCACCTATTCACAAACTTGGATGCGGTTCAGCATGCCTGGAGAACAAAGAGGATAAATGCGAGGTGATGCATTTTGGGAGAAAGAATGTAGGGGAGAGATATATGATAAAGGGTAGACCTATTAAAAGTGTAGAAACACAGAGGGACCTGGGGGTGCAGAAGCAAAAGTCTCTGAAGGTGGCAGAGCAAGTGGAGAAGGTTGTGAAGAAAGCATATGGTATGCTAGCCTTTATAGGAAGGGGTATAGAGTACAAGGGCTGGCCTTTAATGTTGCAGTTGTATAAAACGTTGGTTAGACCTCATTTGGAATATTGCATCCAGTTCTGGTCGCCCTACTACTGGAAGGATGTGGAGACTCTGCAGAGGAGGTTTGCCAGAATGCTGCCTGGTATGGAAGGTCTGAGTTACGAGGAGAGGTTAGGCAAATTGGGGCTGTTTTCCTTAGAAAGACGTAGACTTAGAGGAGATCTAATAGAGGTGTACAAGATTATGAGGGGTATAGATAGAGTAAACAGGGTTAGGCTTTTTCCTAGGATGGACTGAAATAGCACGAGAGGTTATGAGCTTAGGGTGAGGAGGGTAAGGTATAATTTGGATGCTAGAGGGAGCTTTTCCACACGGAGGGTGGTGGGGGTATTGAGAGCCTGGCCAAAGAGCAGGAGAAGGCGTGGGCCACGGGGGCAATGGAAGGCGTGGGCCACGGGGGCAATGGAAGGCGTGGGCCACGGGGGCAATGGAAGGCGTGGGCCACGGGGGCAATGGAAGGCGTGGGCCACGGGGGCAATGGAAGAAAACTCAAGCAAGGAGTAAGGAGGGCTAAAAGGATCACAGAAAAGAATTGGCCAGAAGTTTTAAGGAAAATCCCAAGGCTTTTCTTGTACATATATAAAGAACAAGAGTGCAGTCAGTGAGAGGGTTGGCTCACTTTTAAGGACATGAGAAGGAATATATGCATGGAACCAGGGGAAATGGGCAAGATATTAAATGAGTACTTTGTTTCAGTATTCACCAAAGAGAAGCACTTAGTGGATGATGAGTCTGGGAAAGGGTGTGTAGATAGTTTGAGTCATCTTGAGATCAAAAAGATGGAGGTATTGAGGTTCTTGAGAAACATTAAGATAGGCAAGTCCCCAAGGACTGATGGGATATAATGCAGAATACTGAGAGAGGCAAAGGAGGAAATTGCTGGGGTGTTGAGAGAAATCTTTGTATCCTCACTGGCTACAGGGGAGGTCCCAGACGATTGGAGGAAAGTCAACATTGTTCCTTTGTTTAAGAAGGTTAGCAAGAATAACCCAGGTAGTCACAGGCCAGTGAGTTTACATTAGTGGTGGACAAATTATTGGAGAAGATTCTGTGAGACAGGATTTATTCCCACTTGGAAATAAGTGTACGTTTTGGTGAGAGGTAACATGGTTTTGTGAAGGAGAGGTCGTGTGTCACTAACTTGAACGAGTTTTTTTTTGAGGAAGTGATGAAAATGATTGGGGTAGAGCAGTGAATGTTGTCTACGTGGACTTCAGTAAGGCCTTTGACAAGGTTTCTCAAGGCAGACTGGTGCAGATGGTAAAGTCGCATGGAATCAGAGACGAGTTGGAAGGTGGATGCTCAGTCACAGAAGACAGAGTAGTAGTGGAAGGGTGCGTTTCTGAATGGAGGACTGTGACAAGTGGCGTTCCTCAGGCATCAATGCTGGGACCTTTCCTGTTTGAGGAAAATGTAACTGGATTGATTAGTAAGTTTGTGGATGACACGATTTACAAATAGCAATGAATTCCATCAGAGGGTACAGCAGGATATAGATCGGTTGGAGACTTGGGCAGAGAGATGGCATTTTGGAACATTTAATATAGACAGGAAATATACAGTAAATGGCAGAATCCTTAAGAGTATTGAAAGGCAAAGGGATCTTGATGAACAGGTACACAGGTCACTGAAAGTGGTAACGCAGATGGAAAAGGTAGTCAAAAAGGCATATGGCATGCTTGCCTTCATTGGTTGGGGCATTGAGTTTAAAAATTGGCAAATCATATTGCAGTTTTATAGAACCTTAGGCAGCACTTGGAATATAGTGTTCAATTCTGGTTGCTGCATCACTAGGAGAATTTGGAGGCTTTGGAGAGGGTACAAAAAAGATTTACAAGGATACTGTCTGGTATGGAGTGCATTAGCTATGAGGAGAGTTTAGAGAAATTTGGTTTGTTCGCACTGGAATGACAGAGGTTGAGGAGTGATCTGATAGAAGGCTACAAGACTGAGAGGCATTGACAGAGTGGATAGTCTGAAGTTTTTTTCCCAGGTTGGAAAAGTCAATTACTAGGGAGCACAGGTTTAAGGTGCGAAGGGCAAGGTTTAAAGGAGATGTATGAGGCAGATTTTTTTACACAGATAATGGTGCGTACCTGGAACTTACTGCTGGGGGAGTTGTGGCTTCAAGGATGTCTTGACAAATACGTGAACAGAGGGATATGGTCCTTGGCAGGGTGAGAGGTTTTAGTTAAATTGGGTAGCACGGTCAGTGCAGGCTTGGAGGGCTGAAAGGCTTGTTCCTGTGCTGTAATTCTTTGTTCTTTGTTACTGGGGCTGATATCATTTTTAAAATTAGTGTAAAAGATGGTAGAAATTTGATTTGCATTGAACCCAATTTGCTCTTAAAATTCTTCTATCTTTTGGATCAGTTACTTAAACATTGGGGGAATTGTGGTTTTAAAAAAGTAAAGTAATTGAGCAGAAATTCTGAGTCACTATTTAAAAAAAAATTTATACCCATAAATATATTTTTTGATTTTGATTTTTGATAAAGTAATATGTCTGTAGATTGCTTTGTCTCTTGTCCTTTCAACAACTTTTGTTTAATCTTTTGGTACAATATAAAATAAGCAGCTTAAGAAATGAACAACAACTGTAAAAGCTATATATAAATTTTTGTAACTTATTGCAATAGCAATTCACTTTGACCTTTGTACTCCTCCTTGAATGGTTGTTTAAATGATAGATATTAAAAAGTAAATGCAATTGAAGAGGTAAAATGTTTAATAGTTTAAAGAAAAGCAAACAAATTGAATAGTTGATTGTAAATAAATATAAAACTCTAAACAAAACAAAGTATGAAGTGAACTGTATTCAACTGATAGCGTCTGTGAGAATAATGTAAGTGCCTTTGGATTTCAGTGTGTGTATTGCATTTGGAAGAAAAAAATGTCTTGGATCCTTTAAAAGCCTGCCATTGTTGAAAAATGTTCAAGCTTATGAAATTTCAACGTTATGAAACAGTTATGGATTAAAAAAAGTGGCATTTACGTTAATGCCCTAACTTGTAATTCTGTAAGATCCATCATGCTTAAAAGATAAAACAACATCAGCTTGCATTTGTATAGTGTCTTTAATGTAGTAAAACATTAGTGAAATTGGACAGAATTTGGTGCCAAGCCACAAAAGGAGCTTTAGAATAGCAAACCAATAGTTTAGTCAAGGAACTTGGTTTTAAGGAGTGCCTTAGATGATAGAGCGCAAGGGACGTGGACAGGTTTAGGATCTAGAAAGTTGATGGCACTACAATGGAGGGGTGAAGGGAAGATTAGATGTTGATGAGGTCAAGTTTGCAGTAACATGAGTTCTTTTGCTTGTAAAATGGAATGAAGTTACAGAGATAGAGAAGGGTTTGAGCCCAAATATGAACACTTTAAATTAGTTAAAAAAGGTAGCGGACAGAAGGCAGGGAATTATAGGTCGGTTAGTTTCATGTCTGTAGTTGGAAAAATGCTTGAATTTGTCATCAAAGCAGAAATAACGAGGCACCTGGATATGAACTGTTTGATCAAGCAGAGCAGCACGGATTTGTTAAGGGAGAGTCATGCTTGATGTATTTATTGGAGTTCTATGAGGAAGTGACTAGTGCGGTAGATAGAGGGGAACTGGTGGACGTGCGTTTTATGGGTTTCCAAAAGGCATTTGATAAGGTGCCTCACAAAAGATTGCTGCACAAGGTTAGGGTGCAGGGAATTGGCGGTAGGGTATTAGACTGAATAGAGGATTGGTTGTCTAATAGGAAGCAGAGAGTAGGTATTAATGGGTGCTATTCTGATTTACAGCTGGTGATTAGTGGAGTCCCAAAGGGATCAGTGCTGGGGCCTCAACTATTTACCATTTACATAGATGATGTGGAAGAAGGGGCTTGAGTGCAGGGTGATGAAATTTGCTGGTGACACAAAGATGAGTGGAAAAGCAACTTGCGTGGAGGGTGTGGAAAGCCTGCAGAGGAATCTGGATAGGTTGAGTGAGTGGGCGAGGACCTGGCAGGTGGAGTATAATGTTAGCAAGTGTGAGATTATCCATTTCGGTAGGAACAATGGTAGGAAGGATTACTATTTAAGTGGCGCAAAGCTGCAGTATGCAATGGTGCAGAGGGACCTGGGGGTCCTTGTGCACGAATCACAAAAACACAGTCTGCAGGTGCAGCAGGTGATCAAGAAATTAAATGCAATATTGGCCTTTATAGTTAGGAGGATAGAATATAAAAGTAGGGAGGTACTTTTGCAGCTATATAGGGTACTGGTGAGGCCGCAGTTGGAGCACTGCGTGCAGTTTTGGTTGCTACATTCGAGGAAGGATATATTGGCCTTGGAGAGGGTGCAGAGAAGGTTCACTAAGCTGATACCGGAGAGGAGGGCGTTGGATTATGAGGAGAGACTAAATAGGCTAGGTTTGTACTTGCTGGAGTTTAGAAGGTTGAGAGGCGATCTTATAGAGACGTATAAGATAATGGAGGGGATGAATAGGGTAGAGGTTGAGAGACTCTTCCCGCTTAACAAAGATAGCAGGGCTAGAGGGCACAGCCTCAAGATTGGGGGGGGGGGGGTGCTCACATCAGGAGGAATTTCTTCACGCAAAAGGTGGTGAATCTTTGGAATTCTCTGCCTGTTGAAATGGTGGAAGCTTCCTCGCTGAATATATTTAAGTCGAGTGGATAGATTTTTGATTAACAAGGGAATTAAGGGTTACGGGGAGAAAGCAGGAAAGTGGTACTGCACCACTGCAAATCAACCATGATCTTACTGAATGGCGGGGCAGGCTTGAGGGGTTGGATCCACCTACTCCTGCTGTATTTCTTATGTTATCGGCAGACCAGAAGTCTGTGTATTTCATACGAAAATGTGACTTTATTGCCCATATGTAAACTTGCAATGAATGTCAGACAAGCTCAAGTTTACAAAGGGTGAAAAGTGGAGACGTGAAGATAATGCAAGATAAGTAAATTCCAAAGTCTGACAGCAACTAGGAAGAGCTATTCTTGAGTTGGTTGGTACATGACCTCAGAGTTTTGAGGTCGGAAGGGTACAATGGTGTAATATACCTCACTGCTAAACAGATGAGTCAATATCATTCAATCCTGATTACAAATAAAAATACAAATAAGTCCAAATAAAATCTCCAAACTCTTCTGGCCTGGGCCTTAGCATCTCCCTTTGACTGGATCCTCAACTTATCAACTCTGAGACCACAATCTGTAGTAATAAGCAACAATACCTCTTCCATGATCATCCTCAAAACCAGTGCCCCACAAGGCTGTGTTCTCAGTCCCCTGTTATGCTCCTCATACATCTTTGATGGTGTGGCCAAATTCCACTCCAATTCCGCTTTCAAGTTTGCTGACAACACCACTCAAACAATGTCGAGTATAGGAGTGAGATAGAGAATCTGGTGAACTGGTGCAGCAACAATAATCTCTCTCTCAATGTCAGCAAAATGAAGGAGATTGTCATCGACTTTAGGAAGCGTAAAGGAGAACATACCCCAGTTTATATCAATGGGGACAAAGTAGAAAGGGTCAAGAGTTCAAGTTTTTAGGTGTCCAGATCACCAACAATCTATCCTGGTCCCCCCATGCCAACATTATAATTAAGAAACCCACCAATGCCTCTACTTTCTCAGAAGCCTAAGGAAATTTGGCATGCCAACTATGACTCATCAACTTTTGCAAATGCGCCATAGAAAGCATTTTTTTCAGGTTGCATCACAACTTAGGATGGTTCCTGCTCTGCCAAAGACTGCAAGGGATTACAAAAGGTTGTGAATGTAGCCCAATCCATCACAGAAACCAGCCTCCCATCCATTGACTCTATCTACATTTACTGCTACCTTGGCAAAGCAGCCAGCATAATTATCTTGGACATTCTTCCACCTCCTGACTTCAAAACTCTGAGGTCATGTACCAACAACTCAAGAATAGCTCTTCCTAGTTGCTGTCAGACTTTGGAATTTACTTATCTTGCATTAATTTGATAAAAGCAAATTACTGCGGATGCTGGAATCTTTTTTGGTTACATTAAGTTGATCTTCCTCTACACCCTTGCTATGACTGTTACTACGTTCTGCACTCTCTCGTTGCCTTCTCCATGAATGGCATATTTTGTCTGTACAGTGCGCAAGAAGCAGTACTTTTTACTGTATGTTAATACATGTGACAATAAATCAAATCAAAGAGATTGTCGAATTAATGGCTGTCTGATACATGAGCTTATTTGATGATTATTGGGCTGAATGATCCATGGAGATTGTTTTAGACAGAAGTGCAGATTTATTAATCCAACAGTGCTGTTAGATTTAGAGAAAGGTTAGGGATTCTGCTCTTTTTTTCCAAAGCTCAACAATAAAGAGACTAGCTAAAATGCTGTAGTTGCCCTGGGTGAGGGGAATTAACTGCATTCAAATCGGGGTCAAAAAAAGGATCTTGCTGGTTTGCTTACTCACTGAACTGTTTGAGAGCGCTCTGTTTGTCATATGATGGCTTGTAGAAATCAGAATGCTATAACCGCACCCCCCCCATCCAATAAAAATGCTGTTTGCAATGTGAAACCCTATTTGTGTAATAGATTGAGGTTTATCCAATGCTATTATATTCACCTTTTTTAAACTTTAGAAATCTTAAATATAATTTAAGTACTTGGTATCACTTACAATTAATTAGTTAGTTGTTAAAAATTGTTATTGAAAAACTATGGGAGGTCTTGTGGTGCAGTGGATAGCACATCTACCTCAGCCAAAGCTTCACAGTCAAGTCCTATCCCAGGACTTGATGACAAAGGAATACATATTCGTAATGCTACCAATAAGTTGAGTATCGACCTGTAATATCCTTCCAGCAAGTTAATGGCAGGAGGTAAAAGGGGATCGGTCATGCTGGGGCACCATGCTTGGTTGCGCGCCCTCAAGCTATAAGCCTTTGGTGACAGGCTAGCATCCTTTTTCAGGTAAAACTTACTTTGGGAACAGATGAAAGTCTGCCTTGCGCACCATTGGGTGCGGGAAGAAAAACAACAGGACTACATGTAAATTTAGACTTGAGATTTATGTTTGTGTATTTTCTAATATTCATAATACCATTGGTTGAATGATTTATTGTTACCTGTGTATTTTTGTAAAAATAAATGTTACTGTTTTGTACATAAAATATTTTATTTAGCAATTTAAAAATTTACATTTTGGCATTTGGAATATCACCCCTTCATCTCAGGATGAATAGTCAATTTATAGATTTAGGCAGTAAATTTTAACAGCTGATTTGAAGAACGGTCACAAATATATTTTGTTGCTTAAACTAAGTACTGAAAATTCTTCCCACATGGGTATTGAGGCTTTCACAGTGCTGGTCTAGTTAAATGTAAATATAATTGCTGATAATTTTTAAAGTTTGCACTATTTGATCTAGAATTAAGAATCTGTTGATGATCATGAAACCATTGTTGGTTGTCCTAAAAATCCATCTGGTCCTATAGAGAAGGAAATCTGCTGTCCTTATCTGGTCTGGTCTACATGTGACTCCAAAGTCACAGCAATGCGGTTGACTGTCAACTACCGTCAGACAACTAGGGACGGCCAATAAGTGCTGGCCCAACCAACGACACCCATGTCCTATGAACAAAGTTTAAAAAAAAGTCTTTTGAAAGTTCACATTTTTGCAGTAGTGAAATATAGTGAAATATAGTGAAGCTTGTGGCATAAGCATTCATATAGATGCTCCAAAATCTTTAAAAATTTCACTGGGTACGTGAAAGTAACAAATAGGCACCAAACTTTCAAATTGTAAAATAATGTGGTAAAAGTCCTTGGAGCGTTTGCAGAGAAACATTAAAATGTGTGGACATGAAGCAGGATCTGGCCATTCAGCCCCTCAAGCATGTTCCACCTTTTAGTAAGATCATGGCTGATTTGACAGTAATATCAAATCTGCATCCCTTTCTTAGCAAGAATCTATCTATGTCTGCTTTAAAAAAAATATTCAAAGACTCTGCTTCCGTCACCTTTTCAGGAAGAAAGTTCAAAAGGCTCATGACAAGATGTGTGAAAATTATATCAAAGATAAGGGATTTTAGGTATGAAAATGGGTTTTTAAAAATAGTTTTGAAGACTACTGTGTTATTCTGTGAAGAAGGCTGTGTGTCTTTGTGTATGTAAATTAATCAAACTGGGGAAGACTAATCTGGAAGGTTTAAGACATGAAAGGATGAAAGAGTTAGGTACAGGTAAATAGGTTACATGTAACATTTGGATTTTTAGATAAGTTGAATTTATTTGTCAATCAAAAGCAAGTCAGAGGTGACAAGAAACATCTTGCAAGAGTTTGATGGTTAAACAGAAGAGGATATATTAGATTTTATTGACCTGAAAGAAGAGACAACATAGAAACATGTCAGATTTCACACTTGGCAGGATTTGAGTCTGAGGTGAGGGAATAACGGGAAAGATATATTACAAGTAAGTCCGGGATGCTATCATTCAGTCAGTGAAGGCCCTCAGCAGGGAGGATCATCTATAGTCCCCATCTTAGGGAAACTGATGGCCTCATGGTAGGGGCAGAGGCTGTGGAGGCTCTTTGGAAAGTTGGGGCAGAGGTGTCCATGAGCATTATCTGTCAGGTACAGTGGCAGTGCCCATCAGGCACAGGACAGTGCCAAGGCAGTGGTGTGTGCAGGGAGCACCACAAACTCTTAAACTGGGATTTGTGGGGGAGGGTGTGGCTAAACGTTGTGTACTGTGCAACTGGCCTATGCATGTGGGATAGGGGAGGGGTAAACAATCGAACTGTGCAAGATTGGGGTTATTCAGCTGATTCATGGGGATGGTAAGCAATCAGCTAGCTTGTACGTAGTGGGGCGTTGTGGGGGGGGGGGCAATCGGTTGCAGAGCCCTGCTATAGGTGGGGGAAGTTGATTGAGAGCAGAGAGGTCTGTGTAGTCCCAATAACACCCTCTGGTGCAAGTGCCAATTTTCAGCATGTTTATGCCCCATCTTCTTTTTCCCTCCATTTGCTGGCAGGAAACAGATCTTGCCTCACTGAGGGAAAAAAATGCAATAATATTTGATTTTTAACACCTAAACAAAGGTGCAATTCTCTCCAAAATGCTCATTCGGCTCTTAGATTTTTTTGGTGAAAATCACCCCTTTATGCTGTAGATAGCAGTCTCTTTCTGAAGTCTTGATTTCCACAGCAGAATGGAAGTGAATTTGAGAGATTGTGGGGTATTCTTTTAAAGCTATAACAGTTTGCCTTGCTTAATGGTAATGGATTTTAACAGGTAAATGTCCATAGGGAGTATTGCTTGGAAGGTGTTTACTTGTGGTTTTGACCAAGTAGCGAGTTTTTCGGTAGACTGTTTTGTAAGATCAAATTTAACTGTGTGATCTTGTGTGCTCGTTAGTAAACGGGTGGCACAGTGGTTTGCACTGCTACCTTTTGGTGCCAGAGATCTGGGTTGGATTCCTGGCTTGGTCACTGTGGAGCTTGCATGTTCTCCCTGTATTTGCATGGGATTCTCCTGGATGTTCTGATTTCGTTCCACAGTCCAAAGATGTGCATGTTAGATGAATTGACCATGCTAAATTCTCCTTCAGTTTATTCGAACATGCGCCGGAGTGTGGTGATTAGGGGATTTTCAGTGACTTCATTGCAGTGTTAATGTAAGCATACTTGTGACTAATAAATAAACTTTACTTTTAATTTACTTTTATACTTCTAATTTTTAAAATCGCAAAGTGCTGAGATGAATTTTTTTTGTATCAGAATACAAAACAGAGCATAGTTCCTAAGTCAGGTTTCCCCTTGGTTTGCTGAACAATTAATATCTGTGGTCATAAAACTGGTACATGGGAATACAACAGAAGCTGGAATTGTTCACAAAGCAGATAAAGATAAGGTGAGGTGTTCAAAGAATGTACTAGAGTAGTTTTCAGATGAGAAAGGCACAATAGCTCTTACTGATAGGTGAATTGGTCACCAGAGCGCATAGATTTAAGAAAATTGTCAAAAGAACCATGAGGAGATAGATAACTTTTATGCAGTGAGTTTGATACTGAGATTTCATAAGTTTGAATAGCAATTTCAGTATTCAAATCAGAAAGGAAACATTGTGCAGAGCTCTGGAGCTCTCCCCCGAATCACTTGCTCCAAGAAGACAACCATCAGCCCTATATTTGAGAAGCCAGGCAGCATGTATTAATAACTATTACCAGGCAGCTCAGGCATCTAACATTATTATTATAAAGCATAGGTTGATTTTCCCCCTCTGAGAACCAATATCCAAACACCCAAAGAGATGTACCTCACTTTATGATCTATAAAATGTGTGTGAGAAGTGGTGTGACTGGCTCTTCAGCAACTTCTCTTCAATAACTTCCAGTTAAATACAAAATAAACCTGTGACACTCACTTTTTTAAATCAATATGTAACAATTTATCTAAGAGTGAACAAATTAGCCAAATTAACGAAACTATTAACAATCCGAATAAATCCCTTCTATTAACTATTTCCAAATTAAACAAAATTTTAGTATGTTCAACTAAATACATTCATTAACAAAATGGAGTTTAGTCACTCTATAAATTACAATCAATGTCCTATGGAATATTCTGGGCCTTCTCTGATTCTTCCGTCTGAAACTTCTTTGGTACCTTTTGCTATCTAGATGGTGCTTTCTCTGAGATGTAGATGAAGCTGTGAAAGCCAGCGATTCACGCTCTCGCTCATCAAAACCATCAGATTTAAATTCAATAGGGTTTTGGTACCCAAATGCCTGATCCATATTGATTGGCTAAATTCAAAAGCCTATTGTTTAGCTGAAAACTGCTGCTTGTCCTCTCAATACAAATCTTTCAGTTTGGGCTCTCTGTGTACTTGCATTTTAAATTTCTAAGCACTGAAAAAGTGCCACCTTTTGAAATTTTACAAACACCAAATTTTAACTTCCTACCTCCCAATCTACAATTACTCTATTTGACTTCACAACATTACGAAATGTTTCGAAAGGTTAGTCATGACACGCATCAACTCCAAACTCCCAG
Organism: Sphyrna mokarran; assembly: GCA_024679065.1. NCBI lineage: Eukaryota > Metazoa > Chordata > Chondrichthyes > Carcharhiniformes > Carcharhinidae > Sphyrna > Sphyrna mokarran. Next base: position 53,149,305 of record JAGIQG010000007.1, read on the forward strand.
ATTGCCTGCATCAACTACAGTTCACTATTGCTCTAACGCCATCTCCACGACCCTTCATTCAACCCTGGAACACCTGGATAATAAAGATATATATGTCAGACTCTTATTTATTGATTACAGCTCTATCTTCAATACCATTATCCCCACAAACTCATCTTCAAACTCTGTGGCCGAGAGCTCGGTGACTCTTTTGTGACTGCATCCTAGCCTTCCTAACCCACAGACTCCAATCAATAAGGTTGGGCAACAACGACACTTTCACGATCATTCTCAACACAGGTGCCCTGCAATGCTGTCTTCAGCCCCTTACTATGCCGCTTATATACTTCTCCAACACCACTTTCAAGTTTGATGACACCACTGTAGTGGGTCAGATCTGAGATGGAGTGCAGAAAGAAGATAAGAGCCAGAATTATACCACCCTGCCTGCACAGGGATCTCAGCAGACGAGGGACGGACTGTGGAAAGGCCTGTTGATCTTAGGTTGGATTTTGGGGTTTCAGGACAAACAAGGCCATAAAATCCTGCCCGGTGAACTGGTGTGACGACAATAATCTTTCTCAATATCAGTAAAACAAAGGAAATCTCATTGACTTCAGACAATATAGTGGAATACACGTCCTTGTCTACATCAAAAGTGAAGAAGTGGAAATAGCCGAGAGCTTCAGTGTCCAGATCCCCAATAATCTGTCCTGGTATTTTCACGCTGACTAGTGCCTCTGCTTACTCAGGTGGCTAAGGAAATTCTTGCATGTCTGCTATGACTCTCACCAATTTTTACAGATGCACCATTGAAAGCATCCTTTCTGGTTATATCGCAGCTTGATGTGGCTCCTGCTCTGACCAAGTCCACAAGAAACTACAAATGATTGTGAACATAGCCCAGTCTGTCATGCAAACCAGCCCCTCATCTATTGACTCCATTTACACTTCTCACTGCCTTAGAAAAGCAACCAGCATAATCAAGGACCAATGCACCCCGAACATACTTGTTACTATCTTCTTCCATCAAGAAAGAGATACAAATGTCTGAGATCACTTACAACAGACTCAAGAACAACTTCTTCCCTGCTGCCATCAGATTTTTGAATGGACCTACCATATATTAAGCTGATCTTTCTCTACACTTTAGCTACGACTATAACACTCTATTCTGCCCCCTCACCTTTCCTTCTTCCCTATGTACTCTGTAAACAGTATGCTTTGTCTGTATAGTGTGCAAGAAACAATATTTTTCTCTGTATCCCAATACATGTGACAATAACAAATCAAATTAAAAAGCAAAATTATTGTGGACGGCCAATCATGTTAGCTGACTATTGCACCCACTCGATTCTATTTCAAATACCTTAAGTACAGAAGCTGTGCATAATTGCAATAACAAAAGACTTCAACAAGATTTGGGAAAACATTGAGGCCTGGATACTAAATGACAAGTACGATTTGCATCACCAAAATAGTTATCTCCAATAAGAGAAAGAAAATCTTGATAGTCAACAACTTTACCATCATTGAATCTCCTATATCAAGACCCTGGGGAGACACCATTGACCAAACATAAAAGTGGACCAGTTATACGCATACTGTGACTACAACAGCAAATCAGATGTTGGGTTTTCTTGAGTGAGTAATTCACATCCTGAATTCCTAAAAAAAAAAAAATTTTTCATCATCTACAAGACATAAATCAAGAGTGTGATGGAATGGACTTGCCTGGATGAAAGCAGCTCCAACAACATTCATGAAGCTCAACATCATCCAGGACAAAGCTTGGTAGCTAATTCCTCCACTTGTAACCAAAAATGGCAGCAGTGTGCACCATCAACAAGATGCATTCCAGTAAATTATCAAAGTTTTTTCATAGGACTTTCCAAACTTGCAACACTGACCACCTAGTGGAACAAGAACAGCAGATACATGGGAACACCATTACGTGCAAATTCTCCTTTTAGTTTCACATATCCTTGCCTGGGAATATCATTGTCCCTTCATCTGACTGTCAAACCTTGAAGCACTCTGGGTATGACAACACCAAACAGACTGCAGTCGTTCAAAACTACAATCCAGTATCACTTTCTTGAGGGCAGTTAGGAATGGACAATAAATTCTGGCCTTGCTGATGATGCCCACATCCTATGAATGAACTTTAAAAAAGAAAGCAGCATTCTAGGTACAAAAATCATTATCATGATCTGTCATATATTTTGGCTTGAGCTTGCTTTTGTTGAGATCTCTTGAAAGCTGAACATCATTTATGTTCTCTGTGCAATCAGGAGCTCCAACTGCCTTCTGTCTAGTCTTCTCTGATCGCATTAATCCACCATCAGTACTACTATTGCCTATGTTGCCACTGATGTGCCAATTCCCAATAAAGGAAATCTATCACTGGTCAATTTTCTAAGATACCCAAGGTATCTCAGTTGTTTTGTTTCAATTCTGTTTTTTTTTAATTTTGGTTTATCATGTGATGGTCTCATTATACTTATGTACAGTGATTAATGCAAAAACATTTAGGCACTTGCAAAGAGATGAAAGCACACTAAAGAACCTGTTGCACAGGGTCTATGCTGGTGTTTCAATACAATTTCCTTGCCTTTCTCTGTAGTCTTTTTTTTTCTTTTATTTACAATTCAAATTTAAATCCAGGAGTGAATTTTCCTGTTCCATCTGCCATTGGAATTATAATGTGTGAGAGGTGGATCACAGAAAGGCCTGTTGACCTCTTGTGAGATTTTCTGGTTTTGGAGCAATGGTGGTCGGAAAATCCCACCTATAGAATCTCCCTAAAAAGCTACTTTTGCCCTTTTTTTTGTAACGATGCTTTGGTGGCAGTTCTATAGGCCATGTAACAATTGTTATTTGGAGACATTAAATGAAACTGTTCCTTCAACTCCACATAGATCAATAACTGAAGGTTTATTACATATCAAAAGTTCAGCTCATTTAAACTGTCTTGTGTTTGTGTACATCTATATAAACCAAACCAATCACAGTTGGAACACTCCACATGCCTGAGTAAATTAGCAAGTTACTCTTGTCAAAGACATCAGAAATGTCAAGGCACAGTTGCACATGAATTAACATCACTTGATTAATACATTGACGGTAACATGATTAGTACAGTCTTCAAATCAGGCATTCAATATACACAAATTATTCAGGCAGATATTATTAAATGGTTGAGTTTCAATAATTACACAATCAAACATTAGGTTAAATGCAGCACAATAACTAGGCACCAGCTGGGTTTTACATAACATAGAATGGGGTTTTGTTCATTGTGCACAATCATTAAATTGGCAATAATAGATTATTTGTATACTTGATAGGTTAATAGCTTTGAGCAACAAGTACATTTGAAGTCTATTTCAACATGGTACTGAGAAGCAGATAGTTTTGCGCAACAGTATTCTTCTGGATAAGCTCTAATGTAATTGAACAGCTCTATTTCTTTCTGTTCATACATTTTGTTCACTCCCTTCACCAGGTATTCTCCTTCCTCCTTCCCCCAACCATTTAATTTGCCCTCCTTGGCTCTGCTATCTAGTCTGATCCTCCTTTTTCCCTGGTTATGCGCTCTTCCTCCTCCCTTTTTGATACATTTTGTACTTTCCATTTCTTTTACCAATCTTGTGCCCCTGTCCTTTGTAATGTATTGTAACACTTCTTTTTGGCATCTATTTTTCCACATCTGTTCTTATCCAAGTCAGAGGCTAATGGATTGATTGCACCAGATTATTTCTCTTTATAAATAGATTGCTTCTTGCATTTAAAGAAAGTAGCAGTGCCTGTTTTTGTGTGAATTCCTGCTTACAGTATATAAATGTTTGAATCCATTAGGAGTCGAGACTTCTTGGATGTTTTAATGACAGTATTCAGGGGAGAGACATGGGGATGCAAAATTATGCTGATTTATGCTAGAAAATGCTCGTTGAACCATAGGATTGTCTGCCTAAAATTTGAATGATTGGCATGCATGTGGCACAGATTTTGTAGCTACTGGGAAGTGGTGTTTGGGGTACAGTGGCAACACTCCTAAGGTCTCAGTCTCATCTCGTGTTACTGCAGGAGGGAGGGATGAATATTTCAACAACTCAGTGCTTCCTCAAGAAAGATCTAAAAATAGATGAAGGTTTTGTGATTGGTCAAATGGGCTACAGGCCAGTGAAATATAGTATAGAGAAAAGATTCAATCTTGCAGGAAGAATGAGGAGAAGCAGTATTGGAAGGACACAATTTTATAAGGGATTCAGGAGTAGAGGGTCCAAGTGAGAAATGGGCATAGATCATTGAAGATGGCTGGGCAGGTTGAGGAAATGACTAATAAAACATAGAGAATCCTGGACTTCATTAATAGGGATTCAAAGTATAAAAGTAAGGAATTATTATGAATCTTGAGAAAACACCAGTTCAGTCTCACCTGAAATATTGTGTCATAGAATCATACAGTGAAGAAAAGGTTCTTTGACTCATTGAATCTACATTGACATGTGAGAAACACCTGAACTCCCACCTAATCCAAATCTTCCAACACTTGGCCCATAGCCTTGAATGATATGATGTGTGAAGTGCTTATCCAGGTACTATTATGAGTTTTGAATCCTTTAGGAATGATGTAAGGCATTAGAAAATATTTACAGATTTAAGATGAAGATGGAGAGGAGTTTATTTGCTCAGATAATCATTAGTCTTTGGAATTTTCTCCTCCAGAGAGTAGTGAAGGCTGGGTCATTGAATATACATATATATATTCAAGGCTATGTTAAGCATATTTTGATTGATAAAGGAGTTGAATGTAGTGAGAGGCCAATGGGAAAGTAAAGTTAATGCCACAATTAGATTACCCATGATCTTATTGAATGATGGAGGAGACTGAATGTCCTTCTCGTGTTCCTACTTATGATCTTAAAGAAATGGTTCTACGGATGAGGAATTTCAGTTTTGTGGATAAACTGGACAAATTGGGACGGTTCTCCTTGGAGAAGAGAAGATTAAAAGGAATTTTATTGAGGTGCTTAGAGTCATGAAGAATTTGGACAGTCGCTGGGAGAAACCTTTCCATTTGTGTAAGGAAGAGAAGCAGAGCAAACTGATTTAAGATGATTGACAAACGAGCTAACAGTGATGAGAGAGAGAATATTTTTATGCAGCATGTACTTAGAATGTGACATGCACTTCCTGAGAGTATAACACAAGCAGATTCAGTTATGGCTTTCAAAAAGGAATTGGATAATTATCTTAAGAGAATAAATCAGCAGGGAAGATATTACAGTGACTAGGTGTTGTCATGACAGAGGACTCTCATGGATGCCAGGCAAAATAGCCCACTTTTCTGCAATTCACTGATTCAATGTGGTTTTCCACTGGTAGAGTTCCCACATGGCACTGAATATACATGTGATTGGCTCTAGTGTCCCACCATGTTCATATTCAAGTTTTTTTCAGCTTGAAGGCTCTTCAAATGATCAGCTAATACTAAAAGACAAAAACTCTAACCACTTAAAATTACCAACTATTTAAAAACATGAACCAATAAGGTTAGCTTTAATAACAACAACAGACATCAAATGTTTGCCTGTTATTTCTATCCTCCATCCTGGTTATGACATTCGTTTTTCAGATTTTTTCTGATAGTTTTGGGGTCTGTTGCTGGTTTTACGCTCCTTGACTCTCTGGCATTGGGGCTCAGATTATTTACATAATGTTGTTTCTCATTTTAAATCATTAAACAACCTCTTCGTCCTCTGCATCAAACCCACATACTCACCAACATCCCCTTGTCAATCTGTCGAGCAAACCTCTCCATTTAGTAGATTCTCCCATCTCAGCATACAGAACTTCTCTTTCCTTAAGATGTCATTCTTTAAAAGTGGAAGCAGTGGTTAGGTTTTCTCTTAATTGTTCCCTCTTTAGATCAAGAACTATTTCTGGGTGAGAAGATGTCTGAATATGGCTCCCATTTCCCAACGCAGTTTTATTTTTGGATACTAGGCAACATGTGCAAACACTTCAGCATGATTTTCTGTTTGTTTTTTTTGTACTACTTGTAATATTGCACATGAAATCAACAGTCACCGTGTGCCAATTGCAATCTGAACCATATCGTAGCATTTTGTTTCAAGAGTCTTCATGCTCCAACTCTGTGCAGCTCCCCAATTTATTTTGAAGCTTTGTACCTGTATCTTGCAATTGGCAACGAGGCCAATCAAAAAATGTTAAATCTTGTATGCTGAATTAAGACCTATTATGTTCAGCTATCAGAATATTGCTTTTAAATCAGATGTAAATATATTCAGTTCAAACCTGTAGGCCAAATCTATGATTTAGAACAGGCAAGTGGTTTGTGTGCATCCTTTTTAATTGTGCTGATGTTCTCATCTCTCACAATTTTAAATATGGAACAGTACTTTTGATTATTTTTCTCATGATCATTTTACCAGCCATATTTATTGCCTGTTAGTTCATGATTCTTTCATGTATTGAATATATTTTAAGAAGTCATAATTATTTTACGTTTTACAAACTGGGTAAAGGAGAGAATAATTGCTTTTATTCCTGAGGTTAATTATTGATTTACTTCAAAGTCCTAGTTAATAGAAAATAAGTTTTCTTTAAAAAGCAGTAGGTCTAATTAAATTTAATCATTTCTAAAATTATGTAGCATTGAAATGAAACTTATTATGCATTTGTGAAAGTTAACCAAATGCAACCAAAGAATGTTTTATTTTTGATGCAGAGAATCCTTTCAGTACAGGAAGAGGCCACTTGGCCCATCAAGACTGCACTGACTCTTGTGAAAGGACATTCCATTTAGGCCCTATCCCTATAACCTATGCGTTTACCAAGGCTAATTTATACAGCTTTGTGCACTGAGGGACCATTTGGCATAACTAATGCACCTAACCTGAACATTTTTGGACTGCTTCAAGTCCAAATACATAAGAAATTAGTTATTAATATTTGTTGCAAATTTGAATGACTTATGAATCTGAGTGTCTGCTATAATCCTGGCTCTTGAGGTAATTAGCAAATTAGTTTGGAGGGATCATTAGGTTTAGTTAGATGCCTATAAACAGAAAAGCAAGATTCAACTGTGCATGTTAATTTGGCTTCTTCATATTCTCTTCAGCAGATGTAGATAAAATCAAAAGCTTAAATTTCAACAAAATTCTGTGGGAAGGCAAATTTTAAAAAAAAGGCCACACAGAGTAACTATAAAATTAAAAACAACGAGTTAACAACTTCAAATATATTGACATATAGATTAAAAGTCTCACAACTGGCTCAACACTAAAACTGAAGAAACAACACGAGATTAGGACCTGCGCCACTGATAGAACAATTAACACTGCGGGTGTTCAAGGAGCCAGAATTAAATGAAGGCAGGTATCTTGGAGGAGATTACATATGGAGGGTAAGACCATGGATGTATTTGAAGACAAGGATGACAATTTTGACATTGAAATGCTGCATAATCAGGAACCACTGAGTTAGCAAGCACAGAGTTATGAATACCTGGCACTTAGATGTTAAACTAACTGGCCTATTATTCCCTCTCTTCTGCCTTTCTCCCTTTTTGAACAAGGGTATCACGTTGGTTGTTTTCCAATCTTCATTATCCTTCTGGTATTTAGCGAGTGACAAAAAATGTCAACCAGTGGATCCACTATCTCTACAGCCACTTTCAGTCAAACCTTTGTCTGTTTTCAGCCCGTTGAGTTTCTGTAATATTCTAACCCTCGTGAATGGGATTTTTGTAAGTTCTGCCGTGTTATTTGAAACCAGTCCATCTGATACTTTAAGATGAAGACTGATGAAAAAATTTATTTAGCAAATCTGCTATTTCTTTGTCATCAATTCAATCTCTTGCTGTTTGTTTTAGTGCAAGTTTTTGCTCAAAATTCATTTTCTCCCTCATGAGTTTTTTAGACTTTTGCTGCTCAATCCTAAAAGCTTCTCAGCCTAGTCTACTTCTGCTCTACCACAATACCTCGCCACTTTGTATATCCTGCTTTTCAATTTAACATTATCCTTGATCTCGTCTGTTAGCCATGGATTTTGCTTCTTTCTTGCGGAATCCCTTTTTTTGAGTGGGATGAGCTCCTGCTGAGCATTTTGCATAGCTATTTGAATATCTGCCACTGCTCATCCACTGACTTGTATCTCAATTTATTTACTCAATTCACCTTAGACAGTCATTTTATGCTCTTGTTCAGGTTTGAAAAAATTTCATCAATTTTGCTTCCAGTTTGTACCCCTCCATCACTTTCATCTATCCATCTCAAACACTTCCCTTCCATAACCTTTCTGTCTCCATTTCCAGCAATTGGCTATCTACCAATATCCATTACAAGCCGACTGATTCCCACAGCTATCTGGATTACAGCTCTTCGCACGTATATCTTATAAGGTCTCTATCTCTTTCTTTCATCTCCTTCAGCTCTGTCATTTGTTCTGATGATGCTACTTTTCAAAGTGGTACTTCTAACATATGCTCCTCCTTCATCAACCGTGGTTTCCCACCTACAGTTATTGACAGGGCACTCAACAGTACAGTCCATCTCTCACGCCATGACCCTCATCCCCTCCCTTCTCTCCCAGAGCAAGGAGAGGCCCCCTTGTTCTCACATTACACCCCACCAGCCTCCTCACGCAAAGCATAATGGTTTGCGATTTTCGCCAATTCCAGTGTGATGCCAGCACCAAATACATCTTCCCTTCACTCCCTCTGTAAGCATTCCACAGAGACCATTCCTGCTAGGATTCCCTCCTAGTTCATTTCTCCATTATCCTTAACACAATTCCCATTACCCAGAGCATCTTCCCATGCAATCACAGAAGGTCTGCACCTTTACCTCTTCCATGCTTACCATCCAAGATTCAAAACACTTATTCGAGATTAAACAGTGTTTCATTTGTACCTCTTTCAATTTGGTGTATTGCATTCGTTGCTTCCAATGTGGTCGTCTTGAGATCAGAGAGACCAAGTATAGACTGGGTGATCACTTTGCTGAGCACTTTCAGTCTGTGCGCAATGAGGACCCTGACCTTTGGGTTGCTTGCCACTTTGACACACGATCCTGTTCTCATGCCCATATGTCTGTCCTTGGTCTTTTTCAATGATCTAGTAAAGATCAACGCAGACCTGAGAAACAGCATCTCATCTTTTGTCTAAGTACATTACAGCCTTCCGGTCTCAACATCGAATTCATCACGTTCAGATAATTAGCCCATTCTTTTCATTTTATTTCATTTTTAACTGTTCTTTACCTTTTTATTTATTTCTTCTCCTTATTTTTCTTTCCTCCTATTTTACAAGAACATCAGAAGTAGGCCACCAGGTCCCTCGAGCCCGTTGTGCCATTCGATAAGATCATGGCTGATCTTTTTGTGGATTCAGCTCCACTTATCTGCCTGTTCATCACAGCCCTTAATTCATTTAGCGTTCAAAAAATTTATCTATCCTTGCCTTAAAAACATTCAATGAGGTAGCCTTAATGACTTCACTGGGCAGGGAATTCCATAAATTCACAACCCTTTGTGTGAAGAAGTTCTTCCTCAACTTTGTCCTAAATCTGCTCCCCCTTATTTTGAGGCCATGTCCCCTAGTTCTAGTTTCACCCGCCTGTCAAAACAACTTCCCTGCTTCGATTCCCTTCATAATCTTGGATGTTTCTATAAGATCTCCCCTCATTCTTCTGAATTCCAGTGAATATAGCCCCAGTCTACTCAGTCTCTCCTCACAAGCCAACATCTTCAACTTTGGAATCAAATAGTAAATCTCCTCTGCGCCCTTTCCAGTGCCAGTATATCCTTTCAAGTAAGGAGAGCAAAACTGTGCACATACTCCAGGTGTGGTCTCACGAGCACCTTATGCAGTTGCAACATAACCTTGCTGTTTCTAAATTCCAACCCTCTAGCAGTGAAGGACAAAATTCTATTTGCCTTCTTAATTACCTGCTGTATCTGCAAATCAACTTTTTGTGATTCATGCACAAGGACATCCAGGTCCCTCTGCACAACAGCATGTTGCAATTTTTACCATTTAAAAAATGGTCCATTTTGCTGCTATTCTGATCAAAATGGATGACCACACATTTACCAATATTGTACTCCATCTGCCAGACCCTTGCCCACTCACTTAGATTATCTATATCCCTTTGCAGACTTTCTCTGCACACTTTGCTCTGTCTTAGTGTCAACTGCAAATTTTGACACTACATTTGGTCCCCAACTGCAATTTATCTATGTAAATCATCTACGTCATGCCCTCTTTGCTTCCCGTTTCCCCGTTTTTATCAATTTTACCATTCTCTCACCCATCTCCCCCTTTCTGTTCACGTTTTCATCCATCACAGTTTACCCTTTGATTTCAGCTTCTCTGCTGTTGGTGATTCATACCACTTATTCTCTCTATGGACTTCCATTAGTAGCCTTTTCTCTTGTTTTTGTGGCTATGACTCATCTTTCATTCCTTCATGCTACAGTATAAATATTTCTCACTTTCTATGTCTTTTAGCTTTGATAAGGGGTCATCCAGACTCAATGTCAACTCTTTACTCCTCCAACAGATGCTGCCAGACCTGCTGAGATTAGCCAGCATTTTCCCTTTTTGTTTTCACCTTAAACAACTCCTCCCTCATACCATTATAATTGCTTTTATTTAAGTTGAAGCACTGGTTATGAACCTATGGCATTCACCCTCCAACTTTTATTTGAAATTCTGTCATGTGATCACTACCCTCTAGGGGATCTTTAACACAAGATCCCTTATTCCAGTGACTAGGAGAATTTCACAGTTAATTTAAGTCTTACTTGTGACTAATAAATAAACTTTATTAATGATCTTTATACAAAACCAAATCTATAATAGCTCATCACTGGGTAGGTTCCACAATGTACTGCTCTAAAATGTAAATCTTGATGCATTCCATAAATTCTTCTATGCTATCCTTGCCGGTTTGGTTTGTCCAATCAATAGACAGATTAAAATCTTATATCATAATTGCAGTTCACTTCAAATATGCACTTGGTATTTCCCCATTTATTTTCCAAAAGTTGACAGGCATTGAGGAATCAGAAACTGAATCATCTGCAAAATTCTCAGCCTCTGACCTGCTCTTTGAGCCAAGGTCTTGATATGCCTAACCTTGTTCAGTTTCTGGTCAATGCTAACTCCCAGGATGTCGAAAGTGGGTGATTCAATGATGGTATTGCATTGACAGTCATGTAATGATGATTTGGTTCTCTCTTGACAGAGATGGTTGTTGCCTGGCATGGAAGTTACTAGCCCCTTATTAACCCAATGCCTACATGTCTTCCTGCATGTAGGCATGAACTGCTTCAATACCTGAGGACTGTGAATGGTGATAAATATTGTGCAATAATTGGTGAACATTCCCACATCTGATATCATGATGGCGGGAAGATCATTAATGATGATTCGGTCTGGGACTCTTAGCCGAGGAACTCTTGCAGTAGTGTCCGAGTGCTGAAATGATTGACTTCCAACAACCATAATCATCTTCCTTTATGATAGATATGTCTCTAACAGGTGCAACATTTTCCCCGATTCCCATTTATCTCATTTTGGTAGGACTTCTTGCTGTTGCACTGAGTCAAGTATTGCCTTGATATCGAGGGCAAACACTCTCGAGTTTAGCTCTTTCGTCCATGCTGGGACTAAGGGTGTTACTTGACTAATTGATTTTACTTGGTGAATGATTGTAAATTAGATTGCTGAAATGAGTGCATATAACAAATATTTGAATATCATTTTTGTTTTTCAGACATTAGAAGCCATTTTGAACTTCAAATATTCTGGTGGACCAGGCCACATTGATGGATACTACAGGAATCTCTCTTTGGGGCTTCATGTGGATGTAGAGCCATCTGTATTCTTTACTAGGGTCAGCGCACTTCCTGCAACAAGGTACAACAAACTAGTTAATTTATTTTTTGCAATTTGCTATTTTTGCTTCAGTTGTATTGCACTTGGTAATAGAACACTTGTGATGGCTTCTTGGGGCATGACGTTGTTTTGTGGGAGCTGTAAGGTTTGATGAAGTGACCTATAACAGATGAAGAGCTCTTTTAGAGAAAGGACAGGAGTGATAGTAATCTGACCAGACTGTTGGACTATTTTCAAATCGTGATTGGATAGGAACATCCAACATGATTGCAGGATGGTTGAGCAAAACAATGCAAATGGAAGTTTGTCTGTGACCTTTTGGTTGCAAGTATGTTGCCTTGTGATCTCCTTAACTCCCCTCTTATGCCTTTCAAAAATATACGTAATACTTATTACATGTTCTCATTCTCATTTTTTCCATCACCTCCACTCATTGTATTTGGTCTCATAACTCCCAAACTGCTGCGTCTATGCTTTTGTCACTGTTTGACTTCCTCACTCTGAATACTGCCAATAACAATGATGGTCAACTCAACTTATTCCTCCTTTAGCATATAGCAAGGAAGTGTTTACACGTCAAATTACAATGGCAAACATGCAACCAAAAAGCATGACAACAAGATGATGAAAACAAAATTTGAATGCTGGAAACCTGAAATAAAAACTGATAATAATGGGAAAACTCTGCAAGTCAGGCAGTATTTATGGAAAGAAAGAGTTAACCTTTTAAGTCGATGACTCTTCTTCAGAACAGCTCATAGCTGGGAAGGTGATTAATGGAGCAGACTTAAAGAAATGCTCCCTCTTCTGGGAGATTGTAAAACTTGGGACCATAACTATAAGATTATCACAAATCTAACAAGCAATTGAGGATAATCATCTTTATCAAGTTGTAGTTAGAATGTGAAACTTGGAATCACATGGATTAGTAAAGTATTGTAGATTTAAGTGCTTGTGAGATAAGTATGTGAATAAATTGTGTTGATAGTTAGTTGAAGTAGAATGGGAAGAGGCTTGTGTGGAGCATGAGCACCTTTTTAACTGGTTGGACCATATGACCCATTTGTGACCTTAGATTCTATATTCTCAGTGAAAGCTATTCAATGGCATTTCACCATCATCCTTGTCCACTCAAATATTTTGCCAATATATCAGAGGTCTGACTTGGTCTCCCTGAAATCTTTCTGCATAACCTAGACTTGAAAGTATTTATAATTTGTCAGTAATAATTCTTGAGTGAGTACAAAGACGCATGACTAAACCATGAAATTTAACTACATTTGCCTTTTTAGACTTTGATCATAATCATCAATAACATTTAATTTGCATAAACTGGCATAACTTAAGAATTTTTGATAGCATGATTGTAATTTACTATACACATAAAACATCTCAGTATTAGCTGAATATAGTTAGCAGCCATTGATCTATGATTATAGTACCTATTTGACTAGTTGACAGTCAGTATCACAGTGCTAGCTACATTATCAAATGTGATGTTTGCATTGCTGTGGTATCTGTTTCTTTGGTAGGCTGGCAATGGCATTGAAAAATGCCTCTCTATGCAATGCTAAGCTTTCACTTCTGGATACTTCATGGTGATCTGTGATCTGTGATCATTTTGGACTATTTTGTTGACCGTGACTAATTGTATATTAATAGTATGACAGTCTTGGGCATGAACTGGTGATTAACTTCTACCCCTATAATTGGAGACTGTGTTGTGGGGGCGGTGTGTGATGTTGGGATAGGAGGTGATTGCTTACAAGACATAACTCTAAGTAAATTGTAGATTGGCTCTGTTTTTATCTTTTGCCAACTTGCTTTCTGGAAAGTTGCATGGCTTTAGAGGGTTGGTGCCTGAAGGTTGGAAAAAGGCTTGACAAATATCAATAATACTAGTAGTATTTGTTGAAATCACAGAATCCCTACAGTGCAAGAGGAGGCCGTTCAGCCCATTGAGCCTGCACTGACAACAATCCCACCCAGACCCTATCCCTGCAACCCTAAGTATTTATCTTCCTAGTTCCACTGAAACAATTTAACTTGGCCAATTAACCTAACCCACGCATCTTTGGACTGTGGAGCATCATCAAGAGGAACGCATGCAGACTTACTTCTGTTGTGGGCAAAGTATTGGAAAGAATTATTAGGAATAGAATTTATAGTTATTTAGAGAGAAACGAATTGATTGGGGATAGTCAGCATGGTTTTGTAAAGGGTAGGTTGTGCCTTACTAACCTTATTGAGTTTTTTGAAAAAGTGACCAAAGAGGTGGATGGGGGTAAGGCAGTTGACGTGGTATATATGGACTTTAGTAAGGCGTTTGATAAGGTGCCCCATGGAAGGCTTCTGCAGAAAATGCAGATGTATGGGATTGAGGGCGATTTAGCTAATTGGATTAGGAATTGGCTAGCTGATAAAAGACAGAGGGTGGTGGTTGATGGAAATTATTCATCATGAAGTTCGGTTACAACTGGTGTACTTCAGGGATCTGTTTTGGGGCCCCTGCTGTTTGTAATTTTTATAAATGATCTGGATGAGGGTATTGAAGGATTGATTAGTAAATTTGCAGATGACACTAAAGTCGGTGGAGTGGTAGATAGTGAAGAGGGGTGTTATAGTTTGCAGAGAGACTTGGACAAGTTGCAGAGCTGGGCCGAGAGGTGGTAAATGGAGTTTAATGTGGAAAAGTGTGAGGTAATTCACTTTGTCAGGAATAACAAATGTGTAGAGTATAGGGCTAATGGTAGGACTCTTAATAGTGTTGATGAACAGAGGGATCGAGGTGTATATGTGCATAGATCCCTGAAAGTTGGCAATCAAGTCGATAAGGTTGTTAAGAAGGCATACGGAGTCTTAGCTTTTATTGTAGGGGGATTGAATTTCGGAGCCGCAACGTCATGTTGCAACTGTACAAAACTCTAGTGCGGCCGCACTTGGAGTATTGTGTGCAGTTCTGGTCCGCGCATTATAAGAAAGATGTGGAGGCATTGGAGAGGGTACAGAGGAGGTTTACCAGGATGTTGCCTGGTATGGAGGCAGGTCTTATGAAGAGAGGCTGAGGGATTTGAGGTTGTTTTCGTTAGAAAGAAGGCGGCTACGAGGAGACCTTATTGAAACATATAAGATGATTAGAGGTTTAGATAGGGTGGACAGTGATAGCCTTTTTCCTAGGATGGAGAAAGCTAGCACGAGGGGACATAGCTTTAAATTAAGGGGTGGTAGTTATAGGACAGATATCAAAGGTAGGTTCTTTACCCAGATGGTGGTAAAGGTATGGAATGCCCTGCCTGCTGCAGTTGTAGACGCGCCAAGTTTGGTGGCGTTTAAGGGGTTAGTAGATAAGTTTATGGATGAAAAAGGAATGGTTTAGATTAGAGGGTCATTGCTTTTTCTTAATTGGTTGGCGCAACATTGAAGGCCAAAGGGCCTGTTCTGCACTGTAATGTTCTATGTTCTATGACACGGGGAGAATATGCAACCTCCACACAGATGGTCACCCAATGCCAGAATTAAACCCAGAATGATGCCTCGTTGGAGTTTAGAAGGCTGAGGGGGGGATCTTATTGAAACTTGCAGGATTCTGCAAGGCCTGGATAAATGGACATAGAAGAGTGTTTTCACTAGTAGAAGAACTAGGACCAGAAGGCACAACCTCAGGCTAAAGGGACAATGTTTAAAACAGATGAGGAGAAATTTCTTCAGCCAAAGAGTGGTGAATCTGTGGAGCTCTTTGCCACGGAAGGCTGCAGAAGCCAGGTAATTGAGTGTTTTTAAGATGGAGCTAGATTGGTTCTTGGTTGATGGGGAAAAGGCAAGAGAATAACAATCAACCATGATTGAATGGCAGAGCAAACTTGATAAGCCAAGTGGCCGAATTCTGCTTCTATGTCTTGTGGTCTAACCCAACTCCCTGCCTCAAATGGTAGAAAGGATGTGCAAATTGTCTGGGCATGACTATCTTCCAGTCTTCTCAGAATTTGGCTTGTGAGTGTGGTTGAATAAAATAGATATGTGGATATGAGTAATGTCATGACTGAAGAGGCATGTTTTTCCTCCAAGAAGAGAGGGAGAATTTGTTGAATTACTTGTCAGCTTCCTTGAAAGTGATTTCTGGGAAACATATGGAACAAGTGAAACATTCTGCACGAATAGAGGAATTGATGATAAACAGATTCTGCATTACTAGCTGCGTCCAATATGTGCACCATTCCAAAATCTGCTTAATTTTACAAGTCATAGGCAGTTTTAGCCATTTGAAAGATGTGTTAGTCTTTTGACTAACAATGCTGGATAGCACTTGCACTTCAGGAGTATGTGTAACCAATTGGCTCATTTGGTATTGAGGATTGTTGGAAGTTTAAGGAATGTAAAAGTACCAAGTTTTGATGATGACAACATGTTGAGGTCACAAGATAACGTTGAATTTAGATGTAATAATAATAATCTTATAAACTAGATAATTGTAACAGTGACAAAATCCTGTTAGCCCTCAATCGATGGTTGGAATGGTGCTGCAGTTGGGTCCATTTATTCTGCTGTAAAAACTGCAGGCGCATGGAGTGAGGATGTGAGCCAAATTGAGCTGCACTGGCTCAAAGTATTCCTTGTTGGCCCGCTGAGGATCATAAAATCATAGAAACCCTATAGTGCAAAAGGAGGCCATTCAGCGCATTAAGTCTGCACTCATAACCTTGACTCAGGCCCTATCTGTGTCACCCCACATATTTACCATGCTAATCCCTCTGGCTTACGCATTCCAGAACACTGAGGGACAATTTAGCATGCCAATCAACCTAACCCGCACGCCTTTGACATGTGGGGAAAATTAGAGCCCCAGGAGGAAACCCATGCAGATATGGGGAGAATATGCAAATTGCACAGATCACCAGTAACTCTGCTCCCTCTGCACTGTAGGGTGAAAGTAGTGGTTGCACTTAACTCTTGCCTTGATGAAAACCAAACCTGCCTCAATATCAAAGGTAACAGAGCATGGGCATACCATAGATTTCTCAACTTCTTAAGGGGTGAAGAAGATTTTATTTCTGCAGAAAATGCACGTTGTTCAGGATGTGAAACTTTGTGGCTCCTGGAGTGGGAAGGAGAGATCTACATGGATAAGTTTGCCTTCACGTTTGCTTCACCTCTGGCTGTGGGCCATCCACTGCACCTCATTAACATGCAAGGTCCCCAAGCTAGCACTCGTCTGTGTGCTTCTTTGAAAATGTATTTACTGATCTTGACTAACACCAATGAATGTATCACCCTTGGAGAAAGGAGTTTTAATTGTACCCTTGAGGGAAGTAACCACTCCAGTTTCTCACACTGTTTGACGGAGATGGGGTAGTTGAGGGACATGACTGAATCCTTTGACTTTTTGGATGACTGAGGAATTTTGCACACCAACTGTAGCACTTGCACTTCGATGGAATCTGGAGGAGGAGGTCGCACAGTGCCTGTGCACTGCTTAGGTGTATGTTTCCTGCATTCCAGTGACTTGTGTGCAGCTGCTATCATGCTGAGGCTGCTGCATATAGTTGGAGCTGGTTCTCCTCCATGTGGGTGGGGCACAATACTGGCATTCTTACACCCTGTGCCACCTGACCTCTGGCTGCGGGCTATATCATGTTGATTCTGGCCAATTGGAAAAGCAAGCAGTCGTCTTCCTCTCCTTAAGGCTATGATGGAATGTGGCAGTGCTCATGCTTTATCTTCTGGGCCAAGCAAGTGGGCAGAAAATCAGGGTGAGACAGTTGAACAAGAGACACTTGAATTGGATTCCCTGTTGGGCGGGACATCCAAGACCTTGCCCTGCAAAATGTATACAGTGAAAAGAAGGATGTGCTTAAAGACCTGCAATTTATTAAGTTTGAATGGCAGGCTCGTAAGACTTTTGGACCTAGTTCCTCAAAGACCCAGACTGTGGCTTCCCCATTTTCTGACAAAAAACTGAGAAAATTGCAAGGGGCAAATCAGCAGCCATAGGGACTTTTGGCTGGTGAATGAATCCCTGGTCTTGAATCTGGAGTACATCAGTAGTCAGGCCTACACAGATTGTAACTTCGTTCTTTCCCGATTTGTCCAGTGTGGATGCAGAATATTTTGTGGGACAACCTGTCAAGATTTGACCCAGAGAGCACTGGGTGTTCTGCTTAGCTTAGCAGAGCTGACAGATGCCCTTGGCAGCTCTCAATGGAAAGGTCCCTGGGGCTGGTTAGGCTCGCTGTTGAGTCCCACGAAATGTTTCTGATAATTTGGGGGAGAGAGAACTAAGAACTACTTGAATGTCCTGGGTTATGGCCTGGCAACTGGGGAGATGCCCCTCTTGGTAGAGAATGCTGTCACTGTCCAGTTCCTTAAGAAAGGTGTCTCCACTTGCTTAAGAACTGGGTTTTGTCTGTCACCAACATGTTTGTTCTCCTGTGTACTTGCTGTAAGATTGTTCAGTTCAGGCCCATATGATATAACCTGACCAAAGTTGTGTGATCCTGAGTTGGTCAACCCATTTTGTCAGGGATCTGGTCCATCATTCCCAGAAGGCTGGCCCATTGGGTGTCGACCTTGCACTGCATTGGGATTTGGCATTCAACAGAGTGATTACTTATTTGGGACGCTGCAGGCATTTTGGTTGGGAACAGATTTTGTCATCGGGATCTGACTATGTAAACAAGATATATGTAAATGACTTGGAAGAGGGAGTAAGTGGAGTAATCAACAAGTTTGCAGACGATACAAAGATGGCTGGACTTGTGGATAGTGAGGAGCATTGTCAGGCGATGCAGCAGGATATAGATAGGCTGGTAGCTTGGGCAGACAGATGGCAGATGGAATTCAATCCTGATAAATGTGAGGTGATGCATTTTGGGACAAAGAATGTAGTGGGGAGGTATATGATGAAGGGTAGACCTGTTAAGAGTATAGAAACACAGTGGGACCTGGGGATGCAGGTGAACAAGTCTCTGAAGGTGGCAGAGCAAGTGGAGAAGGTTGTGAAGAAAGCATATAGTATGTTAGCCTTTATAGGAAGGGGTATAGAGTACAAGAGCTGGCCTTTAATGTTGCAGTTGCATAAAACATTGGTTAGACCTCATTTGGAATACTGGTCGTCCTGCTAGCGGAAGGATGTGGAGAGTCTGGAGAGAGTGCAGAGGAGGTTTACCAGGATGCTGCCTGGTATGGAAGGTCTGAGTTACGAGGAGAGGTTAGGCAAATTGGGTCTGTTTTCCTTAGAAAGACGTAGACTTAGAGGAGATCTAATAGAGGTGTACAAGATTATGAGGGGTATAGATAGAGTAAACAGAGTTAAGCTTTTTCCTAGGATGGACTCTAATAGCACGAGGAGTCACGGGCTTAGGGTGAGGGAGGTATGGTATAATTTGGATGCTAGAGGGAGTTTTTTCACACAGAGGGTGGTGGGGGTATGGAATGCGCTGCCAAGTAAAGTGGTGGAGGCAGGTAGCCTGGAGTTATTTAAGAAATACTTAGATGGGCACATGAACAGAATGGGAATGGAGGGGTATAGAAAACTGATTTAAAATAGGGATCATGACCTTGGGAGTCCCTGGGAAGTGTGTAAATAGATGATGATATTGATGTACTTGTTTTTATCCTGTAGGTGCTTTGGTCCACCTTGTTGGCTAATGAGGGGCATACGTGCGATGGGTCGTGAGAGAGCTGTTCTTGGATTTTTTATCGTTAGTGTACCCTTGACCTGGACCATTTGATGGGCAACATGACCACTCAGTGACTATCGCTGTGCTGTGCAGATACATAGATTTGGGCCTGTGTCCGTGGGTGTTTGCGCATTCTCCCCGTGCTTGTGTGGGTTTTCTCCGGGTGCTTCGGTTTCCTCCCACATCCCAAAGGTGTGCTCTTAGGCTAATTGGCAAAACAAATTCTTCCTAAATTGTCTCAAATTTGGTTTTTAATCCATAGATCTATAAACATGGACAGGGATCGCGGGTAGAGGTGAGAGCATCGGGGTGGTGGCGCAGACCCGTTGGGCCGAAGGGCCTGTTTCCTGTGCTGTTTTGTTCTTTGATGTTCAGGCTTGCGCTGACAAGTGACAAGTAACATTTGCACCACAAAAATGTTAGGCAGTGACCATCTCCAAAGAGAGGACCTACCCCCTTGACATTCAATGGCATTATTATTGCTGAATCTCTTATTATCAACTTCCTGGGGATTACCATTGACAAGAGACTGAACTGAAGTAGCTATGTAAATATTGTGGCTACAAGAGCAGATCAGGGGCTGGGAATCCTGTGGTGAGTAACTGAACTCCTGACTGCCCAAAATCTGTCCACCATCAACAAGGCATAATCAGGAATGTGATGGAAGACACTCCATTTTTTCTGGACAAATTCAGCTCCAGCAACAGTGAAGAAGCTCAACACAATCCAGGACAAACTCTGCCTAATTGGTACCACTTCCACAAACATTTAATCCCTCCACTAACAAACAGTGGCAGAAGTATATACCATCTATAAGATGCACTGTAGGAAATCAGCAAGACTTCTCAGGCAGCACTTTCCAAACCTATGACCATTACCATCGAGACGGATAAGCACAGCTGATATCTGGGAACAGTGCCATCCACCATCCTGATTTGCCATTTCTTTACTGTTGCTGGATCAAAATCCTGGATTGCCCTCCCTGACATTGTGGGCAGGTTTACTTACGTGGGCTGCAGCAGATCAATAAGGCAACTCACCACTACCTTCTCAAGGGCAATTTGGGATGGCAGTCGATGGCCTAGGCAGTGGCACCCACATCCTGTAAACAAATTTTTAAAAACCATTGTGAAGTTTTTGATTAAGGCGAACAGATCCTTTATAGCATTTCTTCACTTAGTATGGTGTTAGGAGTGTCCCTATGTCCCTGCAGTTGCAGGCCATTTGCATGGAAACATCCCTCTGTCTCTGGAGGCAGTTCACACAACAGACTGGGCATGGAATTTATTTTTTTAAATCGAAATATTGAGTATAAAAATTGGAGTGTTATGGTAAGGTTACATAAGGCATTGGTGAGGCCAAATTTAGAGTATTGTGTATTTTGGTCACCTAATTACAGAAAGGATGTAAATAAAGTTGAAAGAGTGCAGAGAAGTTCATGAGGATTCTTGAGGGACTTGAGAAGCTGAGTTACGGAGAGAAATTAAATAGGTTAGGACTTTATTCCCTGGAGTGTAGAAGAATGAGGGAAGATTTGTTAGAGATGTATAAGATTTTGATGTGTATGGATAGAGTGAATGCAAGCAGGCTTTTTCCACTGAGGCTAGGGGAGAAAAAAAAACAGAGGGCATGGGTTAAGGATGAAAGGAGAAAAATTTAAAGGGAATTTTAGGGGGGCTTCTTCATGCAGAGAGTGGTGGGTGTGTGGAATGAGCTGCCAGATAAAGTGGTAAATGCGGGGTCACTTTTAACGTTTAAGAAAAACTTGGACAGGTACATGGATGAGAGGGATATGGTCCAAGTGCAGGTCAGTGGGACTAGGCGAAAAATGGTTTGGCATAGACAAGAAGGGCCAAAGGGCTTGTTTCTGAGCTATAAATTTTCTATGGTTTCTAAGGTTTCTACCTTTTTTAATTTTCAAAAGCTGGAGGCCAAGGTCACTATTTGACTAGGACACCAGATAGACTTTGTCCAAATGCTGTCCGGCAAAGGTTGAACAATTATCATTAACCATGTGGTGGCTGCAGTATTGCTTGATCGTTTTGATAGATCCCTCTGAGTTTGCCACCACGATACAAATTGAAGAAGTTGATGACTTTCTGGGATAAATAAGTGCATTAGGTTTCTATCACAGCGTAGTTCCCCATTTTAAGAAAGGAGTTGAGGCTGATGTACTTTCATGCTGATTCAAATAATGTGACCCTTCTGCAACTATTTTCTTCCATCCTATCTTTAATTTTCTAAACATTTAAAAAAAATATCATTTATGGCATACACGCGATGGGTCATGAGAGGGCTGCTCTTGGATTTTTTTTTCGAGAGTCTCCTAGTGCTTCATGTCGTTAGTGTACGCTTGACCTGGATCATTTGATGGGCAACACGACAGCTCAGTGACTATCGCTGTGCTGTGCAGATACATGGATTTGGGCCTGTGTCTGTAGGAGTTTGCACATTCTCTCCGTGCTTGCGTGGGTTTTCTCCTGGTGCTCTGGTTTCCTCCCACGTCCCAAAGATGTGCTCTTAGGCTAATTGGCAAAACAAATTTTCCCTAAATTGTCTCAAATTTGGTTTTTAATCCATAGATCTACAAACATGGACAGGGATCGCAGGTAGAGGTGGGAACATCGAGGTGGTGGTGCGGGCTCGTTGGTCCGAAGGGCCTGTTTCCCGTGCTGTTTTGTTCTTTGTTCTTTATATCTTTTACATTTCATAAGTGACAACTGTCCTTTAAGCTGCCATAGGGAATGTGGTCTGGCTGATCATAGTGACTGGTTCATTCAGTTGAACCATTATAAAAGATACAATTAAACTAGAAAAATGTAATTTTCTAGTTTAACTTTTGTATATAAAATGTTTCAACATTTAGATACTTACTAGGATATGGACTGGGGGCGTACACAAATTACGTCCTTGGGGATGTTTAAAACATGATACTATTGTGCATAAAATTCTATTTGCCTTTTTGCTTTCATCCACACCAAAGTTGCTGAAACTAAGGGGGAAGAATTTTGATCAATGCCACCTGCTTCTCCATGTTAAACTGCCATTTTGACTGAATTCATAGCTGATGCCAATATTAATATGAGCAGAAGTTGCAAGACTACAATTTCCTTATCAATTTATCTCACTCAAACATACTTTACCCTTTGATTCCCAATTATTTTTAAAAACTTAAGATTTGTATATTAATTCCCCGTTAATCCCTGCAAAAAGATTGGGCTCGTAGTTTGAACAATGTGATTATTACCTCTGCCACTGCAAATGGGTGGAAGTAATGTTTTCATTCCATTCATCTATTTGATTGTAAACAAAATATCTCAAAAACATAATGGGTAGCTTTTAATGAAATGTGATGCATGGGTAGGGTATAGTACATAGGGTATGGCTGAAGAAAGAACTGATGCTTTTGGCAAAGTTGCGAACCTGGAATCACTGCAGCCTTACTGCACTGCAGTTAGATGTCAGAGTTTCTTGTTTGTTTACTTTGTGCACCTTTGTCTTAAGTTCCTAAATGACCATATGAGATTATTATGCACTGTCCCATATGTACAGTGCAAAGAATAACATTGATAATGTAGAGGTACAGTGCGATTTTAATGTTATTTGCATTGATTACTTAAAAGTTAATTCTTTGAGGTGTCACTTCAATAACCCTGTAAGGCAAAGCTGTATTTTTTCCAAGAACTCCATGGCTTTGTATTTCCAGTGTTAAAATTTGTCAACATTGCTTAAATGTAAATAGTCAATGTAATCTTGATGTCATACATATACTGATGCATAGTCTCTGGGCAAAGAGCATATGAACAATCTCAGGGCATTATAATAATATCTTGATGTATGTGACGTTCTGGTGGTGTTATCTACTCCATCAGAATCTCTTTCTACTTTATTTCAGCATACTGAATTATTACATATCCTCCATTTGCTCCAGGAAAAAAGAAGAAAGCTGTGTTAAGTTTATTTTTTCAATTTTTAAACTCGAATTGGAAAATGCTACTTATGGATTAAAATGCTCTAGTGCTTTTATGGACTATAATTCTGTCTCCCAGATGAATGTGACTTTTTTTTGCTATACTTTTTTTGCTATACTTTTTTTGCTTGTTTTAAAATTCTCTGACGCTGCTTTTCTGACAATCAATACAATATTCATCACAGAACAATGACAGTCTTATAGTTATCTGACTGTAGGGTGTCTCTACCTGTTGACCCTGCATTCATCAGTGAGTGCACCTTAATGAGAAAGCTGAGACTGGGGTAATGTGGTATATGGATTGTGTAATACTACTGAATCTACCTTTTAAACATGGATTCATAATAGGTAATTTGTAACAATGTTGTTAACAGAAGTTTGCAGGCTACTCTTTTTATGAATTGACAACATAGAACATCACAGCGCAGAACAGGCCCTTCGGCCCTCGATGTTGCGCTGACCAATTAGGAACAAGCCTCTAACCTAGACCATTCCGTTTTCATCCATAAACTTATCTACTAACCTCTTAAACACCACCAAAGTTGGCGCATCTACAACTGACGCAGGCAGGGCATTCCACACCCTTACCACCCTTTGGGTAAAGAACCTACCTCTGACATCCATCCTATAACCACCACCCCTTAATTTAAAGCTATGTCCCCTTGTGCTAGCTTTCTCCATCCTAGGAAAAAGGCTATCACTGTCCACCCTATCTAAACCTCTAAGCATCTTATATGTTTCAATAAGGTCTCCTCTTAGCCGCCTTCTTTCTAACGAAAACAACCTCAAAATCCCTCAGCCTCTCTTCATAAGACCTGCCCTCCATACCAGGCAACATCCTGGTAAACCTCCTCTGTACCCTCTCCAATGCCTCCACATCTTTCTTATAATGCGGGGAACAGAACTGTACACAATACTCCAAGTGCGGCCGCACTAGAGTTTTGTACAGTTGCAACATGACGTTGCGGCTCCAAAATTCAATCCCCTACCAATAAAAGCTAAGACTCCGTATGCCTTCTTAACAACCTTATCGACTTGATTGCCAACTTTCAGGGATCTATGCACGCATCCACCAAAATCCCTCTGTTCATCAATAGTATTAAGAGTCCTACCATTAGCCCTATACATTTGTTATTTCTGCCAAAGTGAATTACCTCACACTTTTCCCACATTAAACTCCATTTGCCACCTCTCGGCCCAGCTCTGCAACTTGTCCAAGTCTCTCTGCAAACTAGAACACCCCTCTACACTATGTACCACTCCTCCGACTTTTTGTCATCCGCAAATTTACTAATCCATCCTTCAGTACCCTCATCCAGATCATTTATAAAAATTACAAACAGCAGGGGCCCCAAAACAGATCCCTGAGGTATACCACTAGTAACCGAACTCCACAATGAATATCTCCCATCAACCACCACTCTGTCTTCTATCTGCTAGCCAATTCCTAATCCAATTAGCTAAATCCTAGCCAATTCCTAATCCAATTAGCTAAATCTAATTGGATTTAGCTAATTGGATAACAGGGGTGGGAGGAGTCCTGTGGGGGTGGTGGCAAATGGCAGAGAAGAGAGTCCAATGGGATAGGGGATAGAAGTTTTTTAATTCAAATATTTTCAAGGTAAAGTCAGAACCATCTGAAGTTGCTATTTAAATCACACTTTAGGATTGTCCCCATTGCACAGCAGATCCCCAAAGGAGGTTTGAACTTAGTCACTTGCTATTCAATCTTTACCTTGGAAATTCATGGTGGGAGTGGGATAGTCCCCAGCACATCTTTGGGATACAATGCCACAAGAAATTATGATCCATTTATCCATGTTAATTGTAACAAATTAACCAAGCACATTGTAGATGTATGCCATATTTGAAAAAAGGCTTGTAGCAGACAATGTGTTCAGAAATAATTAGCAGTGTTAATTGAAAGCAACTGTTAGGAAATAACCTTTCTCTGTTAAATTGACACTGAACTATCTGACACTTGCATATTTACTTGAAAATGGATATCCCACTAGTTCAGTTTGCAACATTTGCTTGGTTCCATGTCATGAATACAGCAGTACTGATCATGATGGAATGATGTTGCTGAATGAAAATTTGTATAATTTCTAGAAATGTGAATTATGAGAGATGAGATGTTGGAGCATAAACCATCTCCCCATATTTATTCTTTCTTTGGAAGGCATCAGGGGTTTCTAACTTTAGCCATTCCAATCTAGTTACATTTTCATTGATTTTTCTTCAGATCATCATTCAATTTTACTATCAACTATATCTCATTATTTATATGACCTTTCAAAATTTCAAACCAGGAGAATTTATGGGCTGAATTGACACAATTTTGTTTCTTCTAGATGGAAGGAAAGCTTTTAGGTCATGAACCCACTTGGCACAACAGCAGGACAGCTATTACAGTATTCCAAGAGGCCTCATGTAAAAAAAAACTGCCCTGAGATTGCCATCTAATTAGAGATGAAGGACTACTTGAGGATGTGGGGAGGAAAACAAAGGTGTGATTACAAATGCAGCCAACAGCCTTCATTTTTCTCCTGAATGAGAGCACAGCAGAAGTGAATAGGACAAAAGAGACCATGATGAAATGAAGTGAAACGACTGCAAGAAATGGCAGCCATTTTTTTCATGGCCTGCATTGTGATGTCATCTCCAGGAGATAATCAAGCAGCAGCAAGCCTCTGACCAAGTTTTTATCTTTAATGATACAATACATATTATTTCCTCAGTGCTCCAAGCACCTGCTGTGCCCTTGCCTTCTGTGAGTTGATGAGTTGCAGATAAGCAGAGTTCTTTACGACTTTGGTAAAATTTCAATTCTCCTCAGAGAATCTCTGCTAATTGCTTAAGTAACAGCCTGAGTTGACATACAGGTGGGCTGCTACCAATGCACAAAAGCATCCCCTGGGAAAAGAGTGAGTAAATGGAAGCTTTTTCAAAAATTCTTTTGTGGGCTGTTGGTGTTGCTAGCTCAGTCAGCATTTTATTACCCATTCTAATTATCCTTGGAAAGCTGCTGGTCAACCACCTTCCTGAATTGTTGCAGTCCATGAGGTATAGGTACACCCACAAGAAGAGTGAAATAATGGCAACATACTTTCTAAGTCAGGATTGCATGTGGCTTGGAGCAGAACTTGCAGGTGATGGTGTTTTTCCCTGCATTCAATGTCCTTTTGTTCTTGGTGATAAAGGTCACGAGTTTGGAAGCTGCATTTATAGGAGTCTTGGTAAGTTTCTGCAATGCATTTTGCAGATGGCACACTCCAGTGACACTGCGTCAGTAGTGGAGGCAGCGTGTGCTGGGAGGTAGTGGATAGTGTGCCAATCAAGCGTGCTGTTTTGTGCCAAACGGTTTCCAGTTTTTTGAGTGTTTTTGGAACAGCAGTTATTGAGGCTTCTACCACACTTCTGACTTGTGCCTCATAGATTGTGGACAGACTTTCAGGAATCAGGAGGGGAGGTACTCTTGGGACAGTTCATCGCTATTGACCTGCTTTTGTAGCTGCAGTACTGAGATGGTTAATCCAATTCAATTTCTGATCCATGGTAACCTCTTGGGTGTTGACGGTGTGGAATTCAGAGATGATGATGCTATTGCATGCTAAGGGGAGACAGTTGGATTCTCTTTTGTTGAAAATGGTCTTTTCCTGAACATGTGTGGCATGGATTGTATTTGCCACAATGAGCTGAAGGCTGAACATTATCTTGCTGCATATGGGCATGGATTGCTTTAGGATCTGAGGAGACATAAATAGTGCTGAACATTATGCAGTCATCAGCAAAGATTCCCACTTTGGACCTTATGATGGAGGGAGGTTCATTGATGAAGCAGCTGAAAATGGTTAGGTCTAGGACAGTACCCCATGGAACTCTTGCATTGTTGTCTTGGGACTGAGATCCAACAAACACAACCATTTTCCTTTGTGCTATGTATGGATCCAACCAAAAGAGAGCTTTGCTGCTAATTTTTGTTGACTCTCATTTGCTCAGGCTTATTGATGCCATGGGAAGTCTCACCTCATCTCACTCACCTCGAGTTCAGCTCTTTTGTCCATGTATGGTCTAGGGGTTTAATGAGTTAGGAGTGCAGCAGCCCTGGTGGAACCTAAACTGGCCATCATTGAGCAGGTTATTGCTGAGTAAGTGCCATTTGGTAGTTTCTAGCACTTAGCTGCAGATCAAGCATGGATCATGGTGATAATGGCCCAGTTGAATTTGTCCTGCTTTTCATGGGCAAGACATATCTAGGCAGTTTTCCATATTGCTTGAAAGATATCAGTGTTGTAGTTGTACTTGAATCTCTTGACTAAATTAGTTCTGAAGCATAAGTCTTCACTTCTATTACTGGAATGTTGTCAGAGACTTTTGGTCCAATATCATTGTTTATAATTTTTCTTGCTCACCAGTCCCCTTTCCCACCATCCTCCAACCCACGTACATCTTGTGGCTGTCACAGTACGATACCATTTTTCGCCTGTAATGTGACTAAAAATGCTTAGTTTCTTTAAAATTTTTTTTGGAAGCTGGTGATTTGTGCAGACCATTTTGTATCTATTAGCATGAAGCTATTTATAGTGATCTATTTGTAACTCTAAAATCAAAGTATGAATTTTAAAATCATGTGAAATAATGTGCTTGTGCTGATGCACCAGTGTTTAGATTCTTTTTTCATATTTCAGCATTGGTGAAGAAAATTATTGCAACAACAGAACAAATTTTCTCTAGACGTTATTAAATTTTGTCTATTTTTAAAAGGTGCAATTTACATGACTAATACCTCATTCAATCCTGTAAATTATCCAAAAGCAAGGAAGTCCCACAGGATTACTTGCAATGCTGCTTTGACAAATCGGATAGAATACTTGTTTAAGCCATGAAGTTGTCATGTGGTAAGTTACCTACTTGTATTGTACTACCTTGAATACACAGGCCTGACGCTTTTTGCAGTGAGAAGGGCAAATTTAACTACTGGGATTTCACAGGGATCAATGCTGGGGTTCTACTATTTACAGTCTTTATTAAAGTGCTCCATAAAGGAACAAAATATATTGTCGTCAGATTTGTTGAGAAGAGAAAATTCGGTATGAAAGCAAGTTGGGAGGTGGACAGAGTCTCTGCAAAGGAATAGAAATGGTTAAGCAAGTGGGCAAAAATTTGGCACATGAAATATAGTAATTGAAAACAAAAGAGTGCCTATTTTGATGGAAAGAATACAAAAGCAATACATTATCTAAATGTATTTAGAGACAATAGACTGCTGTAGTTTGGAGAAATTTGAGTGTCTTCATAAATGAATCTCAAGTTGGCATGCAGGTACACTAAATAATAAGGAAAAAAAATGGAAGATTGGCCTTAATTGCTTGGGAAATAGAGTAATGAAGAAGCAGGGAAGTTGTTTGAGGACATTGGTGAGACCACAGCTCAAGAACTTAGTACAATTCTGGTCACCTTTCTC
Source organism: Sphyrna mokarran (assembly GCA_024679065.1). Classification (NCBI taxonomy): domain Eukaryota; kingdom Metazoa; phylum Chordata; class Chondrichthyes; order Carcharhiniformes; family Carcharhinidae; genus Sphyrna; species Sphyrna mokarran. The sequence continues at coordinate 53,178,329 of JAGIQG010000007.1, forward strand.
AAAAAGAGACATACTTGGATTGGATGTAGCTTGAAGATGGTTCATTGGGTTGATTCCTGGGATTGGAGTTTATAAGAATGAGAAGTGATCGTATTTAAATGTATGGAAATTCTGAGAGAACTTCACAGGATAGATGCTGAGAGGATATTTTCCCTCGCGAGAAAATCTAAAATTAGGGAGCCCAGTTTCAAAATAGTCCCATTTATGACAATGAGGCCTTTGTTCTCTTGGCAGGCTGCCTCTTTAAAATTTGCTGTCACAGAGAGCATTGGAGACTGGGTCACTGAATATATTCAAGGCTGAATTAGATTTCTTTTAACAAGGAGTCAAAGGTTATCCAAAATACTTGATGTCATAATCAGATCAACCATGGTCTTACAAATGACAGGGTGGGTTTGAGGAGCCAAATGGCCTATTTTTATTAAGATTCTTTATATTCTTAAGTCAGATGGACAATTCTTTGCATCTGCAAGATAAGATACAGTGAACAGAATCCTTTGTGGTTGATTGGGAGATCTTGGTTAAAAAAAAAACAGAAACTAATCAACCTTGTGTGTCAAATTATGCATTACTGTACATATTGCTATTTGTTTCTGGTCAATGGCATGGCTGTGACAAAAACATAATTTTTAAAGAAATTTGTTGCCTAAAATAGATTTTTCCTCAAGTATGTTTCGTTCTGTGGCTTTTGTAACTGCAGACTGGGATAATTGTTTATTTTTGTTTTGTTCGACATGAAAGCGGAAAGGAAAAAATAATCAATTCACTCCAGTCACTGACTAATACAGTTGTAAATACACCTTGGAACAATATGCATGTATCAGAAGAGGACAGTTGCGCAAAGACATCATCTAATTAGGACATATCCAACAGAGATGGCACTTGCCTAAAACCAGAAGAGGCAATTTTTATGCTTCCTATTTCTTGGCGTTTTGGCTAAGATCAAATATAGTATTGATGTGCTATGCTTGGTTGAAGTCATTAGGTTACATTTTAGCTTCATTTAAAGTACTTTTTAAAAGAGGCATCTCAGTCTTTTGGCTAAGATGCAAATGAGATCAAGCCTTGGAGGAGGAGCAATGCCTACTCCAGTCAGCTTGGATCATGTAGATCAAGTCCAAGACAGGAGATGAGTGCCCTGTCTAGTCAATTTGGATTGTGAATGTCTCAACTTGTTGAGACTCTGAATTGGACTTGATTGGATTGAATTGGAATAAAAATAAAAAAAATTAGAGAATGTGCTACTCCAGGTTTGATTCCCAGTGACACTCGTCCGTTCCTGGCGCTGCCTGCCTGCTCCCAGCGCCGCCCTCACTTGCCCGCACCTGCCTGCTCCTGGTGCTGCCCTAAATAAGACTTTTCTGTGTGATTCAGGATCTCTAATGTGGGACCAACTGTGAGTACTAGGCTGGTAGAGCTATTTTTTTCCCGACATTGCCTCATATTTGGCCATCTCCCTTTTCACTATCCTGGTCAGGATGGCAGGCAGGTTCTCAGTACGGCAGCCTAATCCCCATCGGAAAAGGTAGGCACTATGAGGCAGGTGTGAGTACATGATGATGCCTCAAAATACTTAACAACCTGAGAAATGGACCAAGTGTTAATTATCTAAGTTGGCCAGTAGTCCACATTCTTATTTGTTAAAGCACTGTACTAGTATGGCTCTCTGCTGTGCGCCCATCATCTCCCCACCTCCATTCTGGTTCCATCCTTTTTTCCAAACGTCATGGAAAGTTCTACCCCCTCAAGGTAAAACTCTTTGAAATGAGTAACACCTTTGATGTACAAATTAATTACAGCTTTGACTTAGCTTAAATGATTTTGCTTAAATAAAAGCAGAATACTGCAGATGCTGGAATCTTTAACAAAAATAGAAAATGCAGAAAAATCTCAACACATCTGACAGCATCTGTACAGACTGAATAGAGCAAACACTTTTTGTCTGGATGATCCTTCATCAGAACTGAAGACAAAGAAAATAGAATGAGATTTATATGTAAAGGTGAAGGTGTAATTGACCAAGATGTCATATACAAAAGGATAAAGGGAATATAAATGGTTGCTATAAAGGCACAGAATGGTGCTAATAGCATCCATTAAGAGATCAGAATGTGTAAGTGGCAGAACAAAGGTGCAGAGTGTCAAAGGACAACCTGACGAATATGGCAGATGGCCTTCGTGATGTTTGCGGGGGTGGGGGGGACAAGGTGGAAAGCAAGATTTAGAAGTGGACAAATGAAATAATGGAAGAAATTAAAATATATAATAATATAAAATCATAAAAATGGATTAATGACATGAAAAGAAATGAAAGTAGAAGGAGGAGTTCATGCTCTGAAGTTGTTGAACTCCACCTTCAGTCGGAAGGCTGTAAGTGCCTAATTGGAAGATGAAGTGTTGTTCCTCCAGTTTGCGCTGGGCTTCACTGGAATGTTGCAACTTGCCATGGACGTGTGGACAAGAGAGCAGGATGATGTGTTCACATGGGAAGCGGCAGGAACGTCTGGATCGTGTATGTGAACGGACCAAAGGTGTTAGCAAAGCAGTCAGCTAGCCTGTATTTAGGCTCTCTGATGTAGAGTCGACAGCATTGGAAGCAGCAAACGCACTTGAGCAGCTTGAAGAGGTGCACATGAAATGTTGCTTCACCTGAGAAAAGTTTGAATCCTGGAATGGTGAGTATGGAGAAGGTAAAGGACAGGTATTGCACCTACTATGATTGTGTGGGAAGGTGCTGTGGGCAGTGAGCTGAGGTGTTGAGTGTGGTGGGAGACTGGACCAGTATGTCTTGGAGGGAATAGCTCCTGCAGAACGCTGATGGGAGAGTGAGGGGCAGATATGCTTAGTGGTGGCATATGCTGGAGTTGTCTTAATTGCCCCATTAGTCCATCTTCCTTAATTGTGGTTTTCCACCCACTGTGCTCGACAGAGCTCTCAACTGTGCCTGACCCATTTCCAGTGGCACTGCTCTCACCCCTTCCCCACCCTCCTAGGACCAGGATAGTGCCTGCCCTTGTCTTATTTTCCCCACCAGTCTTTGTATTCAGAGGATCATCTTAGTGGGAAAAGTAAGACATGGGTCGACCTATCGTGGTTCTTGGAGGGTGAGGAGGGGATGAGAGCCGTCTCACAGGAAATGGGTCAGACACAGTTGAGAGTCATGTCAAGCACAGTGGGTGGAAAACCACAATTAAGGAAGAAGGAAGACATAACACCAGCACCATTATGGAAAGTGGCATCGTCAGAATAAACGTGGCAGTGGTGAAGGAACAGAGAGAATGGGATTGGGTCCTTGCAGGATGTGGGTGTGTTGTCAAAATAACTGTGGGAGTCAGTGGGCTTGTAATGCATACTGGTAGACAGTCTCTCACCAGAAATGGAAACAGAGAGTCAACAAACGGTAGAGAAGTGTTAGGGATTGAACAGTGTGAGGGTGATAAAGGAGTGGAAATTGCAAATGAAATTGATAAATTTGTCCAGGTCCAGACAAGAGCATGAACTGGCATCGAAATAGTTGTCGATGTACTGATGAAAAAGTTGTGTGAGAGAGCTGAAGTCAGTCTGAACCAAGAAATGTTCCGTATGCTCCATAACAAGATGAGGGAGAGAAGTTAAAGGAGAAATCATTGCATGAGAGAACAAGTTCAGCCAGATGGAGGAGAATGGTGGTGGATGAGGATTGTTCGGGCCCTTCTTTAAAGAAGTGAAGAATTCTCAGGTCATCCTGGAAGGGAATGGAGCTGTAGAGGAACTGGACATCCATGATAAGGGGGAAATGGTTTGGGCCAGAGAAAAAGAAGTTGTTGATATGGTGTAGGGCATCAGAGGAATCATGGATGTAGGTGGGAAGTGATAGGACAAGAGGAGAGAGGATGGAGTCAAGTTAGGAAGGAATGAGTTCATTGAGACAGGAACAGTCTGACACAATGGACCTACTGGAGTAATCCTGTTTGTGGATTTTGGGCAGGAGGTAGAAGTAGGGTGACTGAGGTTGGATGCTGTGGAAATGTTCAGAGGCGACGGGGCGTGTGCAAATGGCAGTGCATGGCACTAAGTGTAAATCTCGGGATATAGTGAGAGCAGCAGGCTGAGGAATGTTATGTGTCCTGGGGGGACACCCATTATCTTGAGTGGATTCGAAACATGAGTAGAATGTCAGCTGGAATCCACGTAGGTTAAGTTAGAGACAGAGATTGTGACTGAGGAAGGAAATATAGTTGTGAAAGCAAGTTTTGTAAATAGCTTGTCAAACACCAGAGGAAAATGGAAAGCAATGAAGATGAACAGGGTAAAAGAGTTAAATGGAAATTCTGTTGGAGAGAAGAGCAGTACTTCTTCAGGTTACATGTTCCTGGAAGACTGGTTGCAGTGAGTTAAACTCTAAGATAAAAGCAAAATACTGTTGATGCTGGAATCTGAAACAAAAACAGAAAATGCTGGAAAATCTCAGCACATCTGACAGCATCTGAAGAGAGAATAAAGCCAACATTTTGAGTCCAGATGACTCTGCGTCAGAGCTAAAGACAAAAAAGAGGATGAGATTTACACTTGGGGAGGTGGAGGGGTTATAATTGACCAAGGTGCCATGAACAAAAGGAATATAAATGGTGGTTATAAAGGTGAGAATAGTGCTAATAGCGTCTGTAATGAGATTGGAATGTGTAAATGGCAGAATAAAAGTGTCAAAGTACACCTGAGGAATATGACAGAGTCTTATTGAGGTGGGCACTTTGCTGAACAGCCACAAGCAGGGCTTAGACCTTTCTGTCATTTGTCATTTCAACGCACCATCTTGCCTTCTTATCCACACTTCCCTCCTTGGTCTTTTTCAATATTCTAGTGGTGCCCCAGGCAAACTGGAAGAAAAGCACCTCATTTTGCAAATAGGACCCTCTGGACTGAAGACTGAGTTCAACTTCAGAGCATGCACTCCTCCACTTTTACTCAATTTCCATTTATTTTATATATTTCATGTTTTTATCTTAATTCATTTTTATAAGTTAAAATTTAAAATAGATAATTTTTTCCATTGTTTCATCTGTCCACTTCTAAATCTGGCTTTCCATTTTGTTTCTAATACCGCCCCCCCTGAAATCCCAGTGACCTCACGAGGGCTATTGGTCAGACTGTCCTTTGATTTCCTGCACTTTTGTTCTGCCATTTGTACATTCCGATCTCTTAATGGACACTATTAGCACCACACTCAGCCTTTATCACCACTTACGTTATTTTTGCCTATGATAGGACTATCAATTACAGCTCCCCCAACCCCTTGTAGTATAAATCTTGTCCAACTGCCTTCGTGTTTAGCTCTGACAAAGGATCATTGAGACACAATATGTTGTCTCTATTCTGTCTTCAAGATGCTGTCAAACCTACTAAGATTTTCCAGCATTTTCTGTTAAATGAAGTGATGCAACTTTACAGGTACAATAATGATGTAATTTCAAAGAAGCATTTAATCAGTCAGGTTATTTTTGATGAGAAGCATTTGTTCATTTTTTAAGAAATCTGTGAAGATATCTAATCAAAATACCTCAGCTATCCTATTTGCCTTTTTCATCTTTCCTTAAATTGATTCAAAGGAGCCTTGTTAATTACATTAATTTTATCAATTTGTTATTATATGTTTCTATAAATACGTGATTGAGTAAACCTATTTGGCTGCTGATTCTGTTTTTTTAATTATCTGCCATGTGTGATATTAATTAACTTCTGATGTGATGTGTGTGCATATGGAAATCTTACGCTTATGGAATTCCTGCCTGACGACAGATGCAATAGGTGCAGCAGGTAGACAAGAAATTAGAAGTCACAATCTGATCAGCTGTAATCTTATCAAATGCTGGAGCAGGCTCAAAGGGTGAATGGCCTACTCTTGCTACTAATCTGTTTATTTGTATTTGACATGAACTTCAGGATTTTTTAACTGGGCTTTTGTTTGTCCATGCTATAATACTCAACTTGTGCACATAATCTTATCAGGCATTGTAGTTCTTGCTTGTGGATCATTAGTTTTGCGCTGGGATGGGAAACAACCTCCAAGTCCAAAAGTCAAAACAGGTATTCTTCAATGAAAGATAAGCAACCAAGCAGATGATGTGCTGATAATGCTGCACTTGAGTTGAATACTTTCAGCTGTGTACAAATAACATGGTTCTGTTCTCTGAATAAGTTCCCACTCTCACGGGAAAGGGACTTTTCTTGTGGTCTCATTTAAATCAAGATCTCATTGTGTAGTGAGTCCAACTGATATATCCAAGCCATTATGTGTTATGTAACATTGAAACACAAATGAAACCTATAAAATGCACCTCAATGCACATAAAACATTAACCCCTTTCATATATAGGATCATAATATGACTGTTATTGGTATTTTGAATTTTAGTAGAAGTTCTATTCTGTGTAGTGCAAAGGTGGATTTTATATGAGCAAATTAAATGACGTATCTTTAAAATATCACATTATTTATTACTTCTGATATGTTTGAAAATTCTACATAAATATATATTTTATGTTTAACGTGGTAAATTCTGTTCCAACAGCAACAGGCAATGCCACCTTCTCTTAGATGTCTTCAACTCAACAGAGCATGAACTAACCATTAGTGCAAAGAATAATGAGGATTTGATTCTGCACGCTGGAGAGTGTCAGAGGTAGGTGATTGAGAGCAAGACTGATTAATTACTAAATTGTTTTTGACATTCATTAAGTGCAAATAAACTGTCAGAAATAGTTACTGACATTTAGCATTTAGCATCAAAAAATTGCTGCTGGGATATTTTTCTAGAAAGTAGATTTCTAAAATATTGATTTTGATATATTCTTGTATTCATTGAATAGTTACTGAATCAAATGCTCAGAATTTTGTGTGGAATGTGGAATATGCATGCCCTCATTGTAATCATGCTATGTGTAATTCCAATAATCATGAAAAAGAATAAATGTTTATCTGGCCTTCAGTTACAGATTTTTTTCTCTAGTATGTTTCAGTCTGATTATGAGTAGATGTAACATTTCAGGAAAAGAATAACTAAATCTAGAAACCTTTAACATGCATCTCACATAATTAATTTAGATCTGTCTATTCAGGGCAAAAACAGAAAAAAATGTGTGAAACACTCAGGTCAGCCAGCATCAATAGGAAAAGGAAAATGGTCAGCTTAAGGTAAAAATGTTATTAGTGTTTCAAGGCAACTCTGATTGATGCAGCCTTTGTTGACTCTACCTCATGTGGTCTTTGGCAGATCTTTGTATACACGTTAATGATACTGGCTGTCTAGTTGAGAATAGTTCATTTCTCCAGAGCAGGACTATATTTATGGGGATGTTAAGATTTGGACATTATTGATGATCAAGTTAGTTTGACCTAATTGCAACTCATGTATGAGTGCAACATGAATAGCAACACTTGTGTAATTTCAATTATGACCATCATAGCTGGTTGAGATTTTTGAGCTTTAGTAACCTACTCTAAGTGTTTGTTGTCTGTTAACAAAAAACAGAATTTAACCAATCAGTGTGCCCAATTAATTTTGAGCTCATCAGGAACAGCGATTTTGGCAGACATGAAAAACGTTATTATTTCTATTCTATTGTATAAATAAAATGCTTTTATAATTTAGGTTAGTCCAAACTTGCTGTGAGATAGTGTATCATCCTCTAAAGCAGTCTGAGTATGGCAACTATACACAAGTCTGGAGGTGATAGATAACAGTATTATTATGAACTCGAGGGAGACCACTAACTCCCAATTGTAAACTGAAAGAACTACACAACAAGATTTATCTTTTAAATAAAAAGATTTTACTGAACAAGGATTTAAAAAAAAATAAGTACTATGATATTATTTAACATATTTGCTCATGGGACATGGGCGTTGCTGGCAAAGGTCAGCAGTTTTGCCCATACCTAATGGCTTTTGAATTGAGTGACCTACTGAGCCACTTGAGAGGGCAATTTACCTTGTTGGCTGGACAACATTAGTGATGCAGGGTGACACCAAAATCATAGGCTCAATTTCCTTACTGGTTGAGATTGTTCATGGCCTGCTTTTTCAATTTTGCCCCCTCACCTGAGGTGTGGTGATCCTCAGGTTAAAATCGCCAACAGTCAACTCTCCCTCTCAAAGAGTTAAGTGGAATTATGACAGTTTTGCTTTTTACTTTTGAATCAACCACATTGCTGTGACTCTGGAGTTGCATGTTGGCCAGGCCAGGTAAGAATGGCAGATTTCCTTTCTTAAAGGATATTAGTGAACTATGTGGATTTTTATGACAATCAATGAGAGCTTTATGGTCACCATTATTGACTCTAGCTTTCAATTCTATATTTTCTTAAATTAATTTTCTTTTTTAAATTAACATAGCACTATATTTTGGCAAACTTATTCTTTAAACCCAAAAATTGTAACAGACATTTCATGTTTAGATTTTATTCCCATTCCAAGAGTTCCACTATACTCTCAGCGATCTTGAGGATTTTTTCATTTCTCCAGAGACCAAGTCAAGGTGTGTCATAGCTCCTAAGAATTTGATTTGATATGATATGAAGTTTCTTGGGATCTTTTCACTAACATTTGCCAGGTGACTCAGTAACACTCTTGAAGCACCTTACGATTGTGACGCCCCAATTTGAGCGTGGACTTGATTGCTTCCTTGCTTACTGGCTCCAGAATCAGGAAATAAACTTGGTGCTAGTCTCAGCTGCTTCCAAGCACCTCTCATGAGCAGCTTTTTCTTTCTCTGTCTGTGGCTACCAACCACAAACCTAATAGAAAAGGGTATTTTTCTATTGACGGTAATTGACGACCTTGGGATGGCCCAGATAGAGATTTCAACAAATTAACTTCAATTCCCAAAAACTCCCTTTGACCTGGACACTGAAGAACTGGTACTTTGATCTGGATACTTTGAGAATCTGTTGCTTTCCTATTTCAATTTATATTACTGGCACATCTGCAATCTAACCAGACTTGCTGGCTTCATTACAAAACTAAGGGAGAGAATGACTTGTACTTTATTGTTTCACCCCTCTAACTTTTATGTCTTTAAGTATATGTAGAAGGATGGTTGATGTATAAAATCCTTGTGTAATCTGGAAACTGACGAATTCTCGATTTCAACGACCTGGCATTTACTTTTTTGGAAAATTAAAATCAATGCATCAATTATCTCATTACATACACCTTTTAAGATTCAAGGATAAATTCACCAGGAATCAAGCTGTTGTCAGTCCCAACAATTTCCTCAATACCATTTTCGTGAATTCCGTTCTCTCTTCCATATCCTGATTTATCATTGCTTCTGGGATCACTCCTTAAATTCTCCAAAGTAAAGACTGATGCAAAATATCCATTTGATAAATCTGCCATCTCATTGTTTTCCATTATCAGTTCTCCAGACTCACTTTCTATGGGATCAGTATTAACTTTGTTAACTTTTTTTGAAATATTTATAAAAATTCTTGCTGTTTGTTTTCATACTGCTGGCTCTATATTTTTATATTCTGTTTGATTTTCTGTCCTGCCACTTGTCTTTGCACAGAAGGAGGCACTACAAATATCCCCATTCTCAATGATAAATCTAGCTCAGCATGTCAGTGAAAACAATAAAGCTAAAGCATTTGCAAACATCTTCAGTCCAAAGTGCTGAGCGGTTGAGCTTCCCAGCATCACACATACCAGTCGTCAGTCTGTTGGATTCACTCCACATGATATCAAGAAGCAGCTGAAGGCACTGGTTACTACCAAGACTGTGTGCCCTGACGTTATTCTGGCAATAATACTGAAGACTGCTGCTTCAGAAGTAGCCACGTCCCCAGTCAGTTCTAGAACTGCTACAACACTGGCATCTACCTGGCTGCTCTGTCCTGTCCATGAAGAGCAGGATTTTCCAACTCAGCTGATCAACTCTCATCAGCTTACTCTCAATCACCAGAAAAGTGATGAAAGGTGTTGTCAACAATGCTATCAAACAACACTTATTCAGCAATCTACTCACTGACACTCAGTTTAAAATAAAAGGTTTTATTTATTGGTCACAAGTAGGCTTATATTAACATTGAAATTAAGTTACTATGAAAATCTCCTAGTCGCAACACTCCGGTGCCTGTTGGGTATATTGAGAGAGAATTTAGCAAGGCTAATTCACCTAACCTGCACATCTTTGGACTGTAGGAGGAAACCAGAGCACCTCGAGGAAACTCATACAGACACGGAGAGAACATGCAAACTCCTCACAGACAGTGACACAAGCCAGAAATCAAATCTGGGTCCTAGGCTGTCTGAGGCAGCAGTGCTAATTACTGAACCATCTTGCCACCCAATTTGGGTTCCACCACTGATACTCAGCTCCTGGTCTCATAACAGCCTTGATCCAAAAAGGGACAAATGAGCTGAACTCAGGTGAGATGAGAGAGACTGCCACTGACAGCAAAGCAGCACTTAATTGAGAGAGACGTCAAGGTGCACTAACAAAACCGGAGTTGATGGGAATTGGGGAAAATCTCCCCACTGATTGGAGTCATATCCAGTCCATAAGAAGATTGGGGGTCAATAATCTTAGTCCAAAGACATCATTGCAAGAGTATTGTCTGAGCCCCATCCATCTTCAGCTGCTTCATCAATGATTTCCCTTCATTATAAGATCAAGAGTGAGGATGTTTGATGAACATAATTCGTGACTTCTCAGATATTGAAGTAGTCTGTGCCTATATAGGGCAAACCTGGACATGTTCATGCTTGGGCTGTTTAATGGCAAGTAACATTCATGCCACATGAGTATCAGGCAATGATAGAAAAGTTATGGGAATGAGATAGTGATATTTACCGTAATGTAACAGTGACATCACATGCAAGATACTGAGAAGTCAAGACGGGATAGTTTGTTCAAGAGTCAAATGTGCTTATCTAAAAGCTTACAATGTAAAATATGTTAAATAAGAGGTTTTTTTTTAGTGAAGAACTTCCTGAAACTTGAACAATCTATGACTTCTCCAATAAGAGATCAAAATAGCCTTCAAAATGGAAACCAAGCTATTTAGTCCCATCCACGGAATACCTATGCGAAAAACCAGATGAAGACTTCTTCAAAGGAAGAATCAGAAGACTTACCTTGGTGAGAAGCAAACTGAGAATTGGTCACATCAACATCAGCGCCCAGTCATGGCTCCTTCAAGAACCATTTTCAAACCTTAAGTCTGCAGAAAGGCCAGCATTGGGAATTATAGACAAAGCATTTTCAGAGGCATTGAGTAGCATTGCTTTTTCATGCTGAAGAGCAGAAGCATCAAGTTAGCATATTCCTCGGTGCAATGGGGCCTGTTGCTGTCAGTGTCTCCTGAGACAGGACGAGAAGAGATCTCTGCAAATTTAGTCAAGGTCCGACATGTATTCGGTGCATACTTCAGCCCAAAGTGGAGCCTCATAATTGAGTGAATCAGAGATCCAAAAGGTCATGGAAATCCATTGAATTACTCCTCAGTTTTTACAGTTAAGTTGCATTGAACATAAGAATTAGGAGCAAGAGTAGACCATTTGGCCCCTCAAGCCTACTCTGCCGTTTAATAAGCTCATGGCTGATCTTTTTGTGGACTCAACTACACTTACTTGCCTGCTCACCATAACCTTAATTCCTTTACCGTTCAAAAATCTATCATTACCTTAAAAATATTCAGCGAGGTTGCCTCAACTACTTTATTGCGAAGGGAATGCCACAGCATCACAACCCTTTTCAGTGAAGAAGTTCCTCCTCAACTCAGTCCTAAACCTGCTCCCCCTTATTTTGATGATTATTTTGAAGGATAAAGTTATTTCCAATTGCCTTGTCAGAATCTGCAATGAAAAGCGGCTCAACATTTTGCAGACAATGGATAGCTTAACGTGAACAAGCAGTTCAATGCACTAGAAAGGCTGAGTTTAGGGAATAAAATCAGGCCATAATCCATAGAAATACCAAGACTGAAGGAGCCTGCTAGTGGAAACCCAAAGCTGGCAGTCCCACCCATTCAAAATCCTACCAAAATGAAGGAACAATTGAAAATCCTGATATTGCTGTTTTAAAGTGCTGGTGCTGTGGTGCTAAAAGGCAGTACAGCAGGAAGTTTCCTGGGTGGAAAGGTGGAACACTTACAATTCTGTCGTATAGATGCAATTAAAGGGGAAAAAAATGCGAGAGTCTATGAAAAGCAGACAATCATGGAAATTGGGAGTGAAAAAAGAATGAATCTAGATTTGCTAGAAATGGAGGATCAAGAACAAAACAGTTGCTTCAGAAGCTAAAGGCTAAAAAATTTAATTCAAATTTGATACTGGAGCTAGTATTGCAGTACTGGCTTAACATTTGGAATTGCTCAATGCTCCGTTTTAAGTGATCTTTAATTGTAGTGTCAAATGTTAGAAATATATTGAGTCTAATTTATTGGTTGTGTGTAATGAAAAGTAAAACTCTAGTTAGATTCATGTTGAACAAAGCAGTTTGTATGGAGTTTTTGATTTCAGTTCAAACTGTTTCCATTTGTGCTGTAAGAGGGTTTATGATGGGAAAAGTAAACATGAGCTTACAGAAAGAACTAAATGCCCTTCAGCTGTCCAAGTCTGCACCAACCATGCTGCTTGCCTGAATTAAAATCCCCCATCCTTCTGGGGACCGTATCCCTCTATTCCCATCCTAATCATGCATTTGTCAAGACACACCTTAAAAATAATTACCATTTCTGCTTCTACTACCTTCCCTGACAGTAAGTTCCAGGCGTCCACCACCCTCTGTTTAAAAAAAATGCTATGTGCATCATCTTTTGAACTTTGCCCCTTGCACCTTAAAATTATACCTCATTGTTTCTTCCACCCTGGGAAAAGTTACTGACTATCTACTCTGTCCATGCCCCTCATAATCTTGTAGACTTTTTATCAGGTTGCCCTACAACCTCTGTCATTCCAGTCAGAACAAACCAAATTTCTCCAACCTCTTCTCCGTACAAGGCAACATCCTGGTAAATCTTTTGCGTACCATCTCCAAAGCCTCCACATCCTTCTAGTAGTGTGGCGACCAAAATTGAGCGTTATGTTCCAAATGCAGCTTAACTAAGGGTCTATAAAGCTATAACACGACTTGCCAATTTTTAAACTCAGTGCCCCAGGTGTGAAGGCAAGCATGCTATATGCCTTCTTGACTACCTTCTCCACCTGCGTTGCCACTCACGAACAGCAAGGGTTGCAACGCTGATCCCTGAGGAATGCCACTCATCATAGCCTTCCATTCAAATGCACCCGTCTATTGTTACCCTCTGTCTTCTATGACCGGAATGGTTCTGTATCCATCTTGCCAGCTTACCTCTGATCCCATTCGACTTCACCTTCTGTACCAGTTGCCATGAGGGACTTTGTCAAAGGCCTTACTGAAGTCTGTGTAGACAACATCCATTTCCCATCCCTCATCACTCTATCTTCTTCACTTCCTTGAAAAAGTCGATCAAGTTACTGAGAAATAGTCTGCCCTTTATATGTTGCCTCTAGCTAATACATCCACTTATTTCCAAATGGGAGTAAATCCTGTGTCGAAGAATCCTCTCCAATAATTCCTGTGCCATTGACGTAAGGCTCATCACCACTGGGAGCTGATTGTTTGCATTTCAAATCACTCCATTCAGAAGAAGAGGGTAGGATCTCAAAGCCCTTTGTCATGGAACTGTGCAGGCAGCTGAAATTACTGCCAGCAGTGACTTCAAAGGATCTTCCAAATCTAGTGATAAGAAAGGCAATGCAACAGCCAGGTTCCCCCTCCAACATATCGAGCATTGAGGTTGTAAATCTCTCCAAGTCAGCTCCACTGAAACTCTTGAGGAATGTTCTCAGAATCCCCACTGGAAGAGGTAAAACAACTCCCCCATTCATTGAGCCACAGTGGAAGCAAAGCATCCCTGAACTTGAGGAATTTCTGAGAAGAGAGGTGAGAGTGAGAGACTGAGTGTTAACAAATCTTTGTAGGTTTTCTTTTACTTCAAGTTGTTTCCATTAGGAATGCAGTGTTGCACTCATATAGCACAGTATTTCAACTTATTTTTTTTTCCTGGGTGATCAATGATCAATGGAACTTAATCCAACTTTAACATTAATTGCTATGGCAAGTCATGATTCACATAAAGTTGATTCACTTAAAATGGCAATTTTCAGGAAGGTAACGACCAGTTATAATATGAAGAACAAAGTTTAAAAAAAATCCTGTCTATCCCATGAGATTATTGTATGTTAGCGAGACATTTTTTAAAGATGTCAATCATCTTGGAATCCTCATACTACTTTTCAATATTTTGGAATCCTAAACTTTTTCTTAGTTAAAAAGCAGACATTTTCATGATCTTTTAATCATAATGTATATTAAGTGATCTTTCTCTTTATTCTGCTTGTAGTTGTAACACTATATTCTGCACCCGATCATTTTCCTTTTCCCCTCTGTACTTCATGAAGTACAATGTTTTGCCTGTATAGTGTGCAAGAACAAAACTTTTCACTGTATCTCAATAGCTGTGACAAAAATAAGATCAGACTTCGGTGTATGTTTTTTTTGTGGTAGGTGTAAATGAATCTTCTAATTTGGGAGTTCAGTATACACAATATTGAGATGTGGAGCAAACATTTTGGTGTTTTCAGCGTGGTTAATATGTTAGGATCGAAATAATTGCAAAAATATAAATGTTTAAAATTTTATCTTTGATTAAATAGGTTTTTATTGGACAGATTGCTGTGTAATTGATTTGCATGGAAATGTAGACCTCCAACTAGATCCTCTGGCCATTTGTGAAATAATGGGTAGCAAGATTTCACCACCAATTCATCACAATCTCCTTTGCTCCAGCCCATTTAGTATTCCACTCTTGAAGGTCATTTTAAGTGAATTTTGTCATGTTTTCTTTGCTGGCCTCATCTTTTTCTTCCATCTTGTGGAGTCCATTCTCTTGCCAGTCTGATGGGGCATACATCCAGGAGGTGAAATATGTGTCTTGCCAGCATCAGTGATTTGACCATTAACAAATGAATTGGTCAATTTATCCATAATCTTGAAATTAATTTCACAATGTATTTGAAAGAACCATTTTGTATATCTTTTTTGATTGAGTTTACAGTCAACGAGTGAAAATGTCAGTCAGTCAGTTCCCTTCCGAGTACTCAATGCTATCTTTCTTAAAAAGTGCACCATGTGAATTATGTACTCAGTGTTAATTGACAAGTTTGGCCATTACTTTTTTGAGTAAACTAAACTGGACAAGCCATTTGTGTTTATCTTAATCATTGATCATAATCCAGATACTTGTTTATTTGTTAGGTGTATATCAAGACTTTACAGCTATTTCTGGTACAAAAATTGTCAAATTAGCTGTTTGCCACAGCGATATGTGTTTTTCTGAAACTACAATTTCAAAAGTTACCTGAAAGCAGAATGCCAGGCAATTTGTCCTGCCCTTTCTTTCATCAAGAGAAAACTTAATTTGCGTGTTCTCTAGTAAGAATACACAGGATTTGCTAAATCACATAAAGATTCACAATTTATTTTAAAATTAAGTTACTGACTGAAAATTTGCTTGTCAGGCAAAAGGCAATATAAATCATGTTATCTGTAAATAGTACATTATGGTTAAATATGCTCATTCAAATTGAATTTTTTCAATATTGGAAACATAACTTTAATAGAGCCAAACTTTCAGCAGAATTGGTAATGGAAAAGCTTATAAAATGTTTATAACAAGTCTGTAATCTCTATTTCATTTTAATTTCTGTTTCTTAACATGTTAAAATAATTAAAGTATCAAACTAAGAATTAACCACCTCAATTTTTATTGATGGATTTCTAGTCAGGATAACTCATTAACATTATATACCTTATGCACATGGAAAATTTGGGGAAGGTTGAATCCATAAGCTTTTGTGAAATTGGTGCATCCTGCTCTCCTATGTTTTGATTATACAATGCAAAGGTTAGATGAGCATATCACCCATTTTTCAGTTGAATTGTAAGATTTCACCAGGTTGAACGAAAATGTTTAGCTGATAAGAGAATATAATTTGTGGCCACTCAAAATGTCCTATGGAAAAACTGATCATATGGCTATTAGAGGGGGCAGATTTTGAGCTTGAAAAATTATAAACAACAGACTTGCTATATAGTAATGCTGCAAATGCTCTTGGCATTCCCACACAAGGCCTTTTAAAGACTGATCAATGCACAAGAGATTGTCACCCAGAGCAGACCTGCCAAGTTCAGAACAAAGCTTCCCAACATAATCAGATAAGTTAAATCTGATCCTAGGGTGGGATTAAATCTGATTAGGGTGGGATCCTAAGTAGTTGGGGTGCTGAGAGGGATGAGAGTAAGGGGGTTATAGAAGAGAGTTGTAAAACACAGCGGCGTACGGGTGGGGTGGGGCATGGTTTGAAATGCGTATACTTTAATGCAAGGAGTATTCGCAATAAGGGGGAGGAACTTGCAGCTTGGACCAGTACCTGGAACTTCGATGTTGTGGCCATTTCAGAGACTTGGGTAGAGCAGGGACAGGAATGGATGTTGCAGGTTCCGGGGTACAAATGCTTTAGTCGGAGTAGAGAAGGAGGTAGAAGGGGGGGAGGAGTGGCATTATTGGTCAAAGACTGTATCACGGTGATAGAAAAGAAGTTTGATGAGGACTTGTCTGTTGAGGTAGTATGGGCTGAGATTAGAAACAGGAGAGGAGAGGTCACCCTGTTGGGAGTCTTTTACAGACCTCCTAATAGTTCTAGAGAGGTTGAGGAAAGGATTGCAAAGTCAATTCTGATTAGGAGTGAAAGTAGTAGGGTAATTGTGATGGGGGACTTTAACTTTGCTAATATTGATTGGAATAGCTATAGCTCTAGCTCGTTAGAGGGGTCAGTTTTCGTACAAAGTGTGCAGGAAGGTTTTTTGACTCAGTATGTAGATAGGCCAACTAGAGGTGAGGCTACATTGGATTTGGTGCTGGGCAATGAGCCAGACCAGGTGTTAGGCTTGGAAGTTAGTGAACATTTTGGTGATAGTGACCACAATTCGGTTACGTTCACCTTAGTGATGGATAGGGATAGGCATGAAGCTGGGGGCAGTAGTTATAGCTGGGGGAAGGGTAATTATGAGGCCATCAGGAGAGAATTAGGGTGCATGGATTGGACTAGGAAACTACAGGGACTGGGAACATCTGGAATGTGGTGCTTATTCAAGGAGCAGCTGCTGCGAGTCCTTGATAAGTATGTCCCTGTCAGGCAGGGAGGAAATGGTCGAGTAAGAGAGCCTTGGTGTACGAAAAAAGTTGATTCGCTGGTTAAGAAGAAAAAGGAGGCTTATGTCAGGATGAGGCTTGAAGGCTCAGTTAGTGCAATGGATAGCTATAGATTAGCCAGGAAGGAGCTAAAAAGTGAATTGAGGAGAGCTAAGAGGGGACACGAGAAGATGTTGGCTGATAGGATTAAGGAGAATCCTAAAGCTTTCTTTCGATATGTTAAGAATAGAAGATTGGTTAGGGCAAGATTAGGGCCAGTCATAGACAGCAGTGGGAAGTTGTGCGTGGAGCCTGAAGAGATTGGTGAGGCACTGAATAAATATTTCTCTTCGGTATTCACGCAGAGTGCTGGAAATGTAGCTATGGAGAACACTGAGGTACAGGGTTGCAAATTGGGAAGTATTGTAGTAGATAGGGAGGATGTGCTAGAAATTCTTGAGGGTTTGAAGTTGGATAAGTCCCCTGGGCCGGACGGGATTTACCCTAGGATTCTCTGGGAGGCAAGAGAGGAGATTGCAGAGCCTCTGGCTCTGATCTTCAGGTCGTCGTTGGTTACGGGTGTGGTTCCGGAGGACTGGAGGATAGCGAATGTGGTCCCATTGTTCAAGAAGGGGAAGAGAGACCTTCCATGGAATTATAGGCCAGTGAGTCTTACTTCTGTTGTGGGCAAAGTATTGGAGAGAATTATTAGGGATAGGATTTATAGTTATTTAGAGAGAAATGAATTGATTGGGGATAGTCAGCATGGTTTCGTGAAGGGTAGGTCATGCCTTACTAACCTCATTGAGTTTTTTGAGAAAGTGACCAGAGAGGTGGATGGGGGTAAGGCGGTTGATGTAGTATATATGGACTTTAGTAAGGCGTTTGATAAGGTGGCCCATGGAAGACTTCTACAGAAAATGCAGATGTGTGGAATAGAGGGTGATTTAGCTAATTGGATTAGGAATTGGCTGGCAGATAGAAGACAGAGGGTGGTGGTTGATGGGAGATATTCATCGTGGAGTTCGGTGACAAGTGGTGTGCCTCAGGGGTCTGTTTTGGGGCCCCTGCTGTTTGTAATTTTTATAAATGATCTGGATGAGGGTATTGAAGGATGGATTAGTAAATTTGCAGATGACACTAAAGTCGGTGGAGTGGTAGATAGTGAAGAGGGGTGTTATAGTTTGCAGAGGGACTTGGACAAGTTGCAGAGCTGGGCCGAGAGGTGGCAAATGGAGTTTAATGTGGAAAAGTGTGAGGTAATGCACTTTGGCAGGAACAATAAATGTGTAGAGTATAGGGCTAATGGTAGGGCTCTTAATAGTGTTGAGGAACAGAAGGATCTTGGTGTATGTGTCAATAGATCCCTGAAAGTAGGCAGTCAAGTGGATAAAGTTGTTAAGAAGGCATATGGAGTCTTAGCTTTTATTGGTAGGGGGATTGAATTTAGGAGCCGCAGCATCATGTTGCAACTGTACAAAACTCTAGTGCGGCCGCACTTGGAGTATTGTGTGCAGTTCTGGTCCCCACATTATAAGAAAGATGTGGAGGCATTGGAGAGGGTACAGAGGAGGTTTACCAGGATGTTGCCTGGTATGGAGGGCAGGTCCTATGAAGAGAGGTTGAAGGATTTGAGGTTGTTTTCGTTAGAAAGGAGGCGGCTAAGAGGGGATCTTATTGAAGCATATAAGATGATTAGAGGTTCAGATAGGGTGGACAGTGCTAGCCTTTTTCCTAGGATGGAGAAAGCTAGCACGAGGGGACACAGCTTTAAATTAAGGGGTATGAGTTATAGGACGGATATCAGAGGTAGGTTCTTTACTCAAAGAGTGATTAGGGAGTGGAATGCCCTGCCTGCAGCTGTTGTAGATGCGCCAAGTTTGGTGGCGTTTAAGAGGTTAATTGATAAGTATATGGAAGAGAAGGGAATGGTTTAGTTTGGAGGGGCATTGCTTTTTATTTTGGTCGGCACAACATCGAAGGCCGAAGGGCCTGTTCTGTGCTGTAATGTTCTATGTTCTATGTTCTAAATAAATTGCATAGTTCTCTAGATACCTTGATTTGTATCAGGACTTGAAAAGAATGTAAGTTTGAACTTAGTAAATAGCATATGTTGTCAAAAAATTTCAAGAGATGGCCAATTGTGTCTTAAAGTAAAACAATTCAAAACTCCCAAGGCAAATATTTCTGTGTAAAAGATGTTACAAATTTATTAAACATGAGACATAAAGCAATACAAAACAAATGTACAGCTGATCAGAGTCTCTAAAAGGGTTGAGTAACTCCAAGGACAGAGCAACAGAACCCCTGCAAAAGAATTGGATTACAGAGTCAAATACAGATCAATTATACTTCTTCATAACCAATAATTCTGCCTTTCATGAGTGTAAAATCAATTTCATTTAACAGTAATATATCAATACAAATCTGTCAAATGCCACAGCCAATCATAAGATACATAATACTGTGGTGATATCTTATTCGTCCAAATGATTCTGGACATAGTCTCTCCTCTTGGCCCTAACTAACGCCATGTCGCTTATCAATGGTAGATGCTCCCACAAAGTCACAAAGGACATTCCCACTGTCTCACTGCCAAGGTGAGTAGATAGTGTTCCTGCATCCAGGTTCATATCTATTCTATGACTGGGCAATGAATACATCGATGCATAATGGAATATTCGGAATGCCACCCGATAAGACTTGCTGACTAACCTGTTCCCAGACCTTTGGTTTTAAACTATTGACTGCCATACCTTTCGGTAACTGCTTGACATAACTGTATATTATATTGAAAAACATTTAAAATATAAGCATTATATGTTCTAAAATGATAATCACTTGTTTGATTTACTTACTGCATTCGCAAAAATCATTTAACTCCTTTTCTTGTCCTCAAAGACTGCATTCTGCCTGTAAATCTTATTAGCTGGTTAGAAATCCCTTTCCATAGCATGTTATTTCCTAACTGTGAGAAAACACTTTTTTCTTGCAATTCTCCCAATCCATGTAGACCTTTCAAGTAGTGATGGCAGAAATCAGAGGTTTCAAGATCACCGACAATTCAGCAGACATACAGTCAAAAAAAATTCAAAACTGTAATGGCAGGGCCTACCTAGCCCAAAGAAAGACAATTCTGGTTGTTGGATGTCAATCATCTCTCCCAGGACATCACTGCAGTTGTTCCTCAGGGTAGTGTCTTGGACTGAACCATCTTCAGCTGATTCATCAATCACCTTCCTTCCATCATAAGCTCAGAAGTGGGATTGTTCACTAATTATTCCCCATGTTCAATACCATTTGCACCTCTTCTGATACTGAAAAAGTCCATGGCTATGTGCAGCAAAACCTGGGCAACATTGAGGTGTGGGTTGATAAGTGACAAGTAATATTTGCACCACAAAAGTGTCAGACAATGACTATCTCCAACAAGAAAGAATCAAACCATCTCCATATGATATTCAATGGCATTATGATTGCTGAACACACCCACAATCAATATCCTGGGTATTATCATTTTATTATTAACCAGAAACTGAACTGAACCAGCCATTTAATACTACAGATACAGGAAGAGTTCAGGGAATTTTGGACAGTCCTTCCTGTCTCTCCAAAGTCTGTCCACCGTTACAAGGCACAGGTGAAAAGTATGTTGGAGCATTCTCCATTTGCTTGGAGTGAGTAGCTTCAGGAATATTCATGAAGATTAACATCATCTGGTATAAAACAACTTCAACCACCTTCTACAAATATGCCCTCCACCATTGATGCATAGTAGCAGTCATTGAGATGTGCTGAAACAGTCTCCTTCAAGATACCTTCTAGACTTGCAATGTCTACCACCTCAAACAAGAATAGTAGATGCATGGAACAACTGTCATCTAAAGTTTCTCTCAAGGATACATAACATCATGACTTGGAACAATACGACTGTCTCTTCATTGTTGCTGGGTCAAATCCTGGAAATCACTCTCTACAGCGCTTGTGGGTTTACCTACACTACATGTTCTGCAGTAGTTCAAAAAAGCAGCCAACCACCACCACCTTGAGGACAATTAGGTGTGGGCAATAAAAGTGCAGTCCTCACCTGTGACATTCACATCCCATGAAATAATAAGCTTGGGTAAGCTTGGATAAGATTCGGTGCAGACTCAATAGGTTAAATGCCTCCTTATGCACAAGAGATCTATGATATAGAACATAGAACATTACAGCGCAGAACAGGCCCTTCGGCCTTCGATTTTGCGCTGACCAATTAGGAAAAAGCCATGACCCTTCAAACTAAACGATTCCCTTTTCGTCCGTAAACTTATCTACTAACCTCTTAAACGCCACCAAACTTGGCGCATCTACAACTGCCGCAGGCAGGGCATTCCACTCCCTAACCACCCTCTGGGTAAAGAACCTACCTCTGACATCCGTCCTATAACTATCACCCCTTAATTTAAAGCTGTGTCCCCTCGTGCTAGCTTTCTCCATCCTAGGAAAAAGGCTATCACTGTCCACCCTATCTAAACCTCTAATCATCTTATATGTTTCAATAAGGTCTCCTCTTAGCCGCCTTCTTTCTAACGAAAACAACCTCAAATCCCTCAGCCTCTCCTCATAAGACCTGTCCTCCATACCTGGCAACATCCTGGTAAACCTCCTCTGTACCCTCTCCAATGCCTCCACATCTTTCTTATAATGTGGGGACCAGAACTGCACACACTACTCCAAGTGCAGCCGCACTAGAGTTTTGTACAGTTGCAACATGACGTTGCGGCTCCGAAATTCAATCCCCCTACCAATAAAAGCTAAGACTCCGTATGCCTTCTTAACAACCTTATCGACTTGATTGCCAACTTTCAGGGATCTATGCACATATACACCAAGATCCCTCTGTTCATCAACACTATTAAGAGTCCTACCATTAGCCCTATACTCTACACATTTGTTATTCCTGCCAAAGTGAATTATCTCACACTTTTCCACATTAAACTCCATTTGCCACCTCTCGGCCCAGCTCTGCAACTTGTCCAAGTCTCTCTGCAAACTGTAACACCCCTCTTCACTATCTACCACTCCTCCGACTTTGGTGTCATCCGCAAATTTACTAATCCATCCTTCAATACCCTCATCCAGATCATTTATAAAAATTACAACAGCAGGGGCCCCAAAACAGATCCCTGAGGTACACCACTTGTAACCGAACTCCACGATGAATATCTTCCATCAACCACCACCCTCTGTCTTCTATCTGCTAGCCAATTCCTAATCCAATTAGCTAAATCACCCTCAATCCCATACATCTGCATTTTCTGCAGAAGCCTTCCCTGGGGAACCTTATCGAATGCCTTACTAAAGTCCATATATACCACATCAACTGCCTTACCCCCATCCACCTCTTTGGTCACTTTTTCAAAAAACTCAATAAGGTTAGTAAGGCACGACCTACCCTTCACAAAACCAACTATATAAACTTAAAGTATGCCACGAAAGGACATCTAATTGAAATCAATCACTTGTGCAGCAACAGTTAAATTATTGCTCAAAAGTTCCATGATTTTGAGAATCATAATGGCAGACACAGAATTCTCTAAGTCAAGAAAATGCCTATCATCTCAAGTACAGTAATCTTCTTCAGACTGCTTTTGATATACTATTTAATCTTAATTTCCACATTATTATAAAATATTTTCTTGGAATCTGGGCATCACCAGCAAAACTGGCCTATCTCTCCCAGGACATCACTGCAGTTGTTCCTCAGGGTAGTGTCTTGGACTGACATAGATAAGTTGCAGAGCTGGGCCGAGAAGTGGCAAATGGAGTTTAATGTGGAAAAGTGTGAGGTGATTCACTTTGGTAAGAGTAATATGTGTGCAGAATATAGGGCTAATGGTAGGACTCTCAGTAGTGTAGATGAGCAGAGAGATCTCGGTGTACAGATGCATAGATCCCTGAAAGTTGGTACTCAAGTTGATAAGGTTGTTAAGAAGGCTTATAGTGTGTTAGCATGTATTGGTAGAGGGATTGAATTTCGGAACCGAGATGTCATGTTGCAACTGTACAAAACTCTGGTGCGGCCGCACTTGGAGTATTGTGTACAGGTTTGGCCACACTATAAGAAAGATGTGGAGGCATTGGAAAGGGTGCAGAGGAGGTTTACCAGGATGTTGCCTGGTATGATGGATAGGTCTTATGAGGAAAGGCTAAGGGATTTGAAGTTATTTTCATTAGAGAAAAGAAGGCTAAGAGGTGCCTTAATTGAGACATATAAGGTGATCAGAGGGTTAGACAGGGTGGATAGTGAGAGCCTTTTTCCTCAGATGGAGTTGGATAACACGAGGGGACATAGCTTTAAATTAAGGGGTGGTAGTTATAGGACGGATGTTAGAGGTGGGTTCTTTATTCAGAGGGTAGTAAGGGTGTGGAATGCCCTACCTGCAGCAGTTGTTGACTTGTCAAGTTTGAGGGCGTTCAAATGGTCAGTGGATAGGCATATAGATAACATTGGAATAGTTTAGGTGAAAGGGTCATAAAATTGGTTCCACTGGTTGGCACAACACTGAGGGCCGAAGGGCCTGTACTGCGCTGTAATGTTCTACATTCTATCTCTAGTTTCCCTTAAGGAGGTGTAATGAGTCACCATATTTAGTTTGCTGCTGTCTTGATGTCAAAGGCAGTCACTTTCACCTAATTTTTAAAAAATCTATATTTAGTTTTAATGTGAGCTGGAGTTGTAGCCTTTGAGAAACCACATTGATGATAAGTGAGTGGGTTATTAGTGTTGCTGGATAGCACTATTGATTAATTTTTCTTTCGCTTGCCGATGAGAAGAGTACCTTCATATCAGGGTACCTGACACTTTTGCTGAGCCAAAGAATCCCCAAATCCATTTTTTCCCCTAACCCTGGCTATAAAATTTTCAACCAATTTAATAAATGCCAACAGTTGGGGAAAACAACAAGATTTAAGCCACTGAGAAATATTCTTAGAATACCCTAACTAGAAATTACTATCTATCACTGACCAAATTTGGAGCCTAGCCTTAATCTCATAGGATACCATCCAGTACTTCATCTCCATAGTCTCTTTGTAACAAATGACGACTGGATAGCACAAAACCACGTTACCCAACAGTTAACACGTGACTAATTCCCTACGTTGCCAGGAAGCTGTGATCCATGCTGTGCCTAATGTGTACATAGTTTAGGCCATGCACAACAACTCTAAAAAAACAAAGAGGATAAACTGCACGGCAGAAGAGCATGTTATTAACTAAATCTGTAAAGGAGAATGGGTCATATCAGGTCTGTACAAAGCTTATCTCCAGTTCTCACTTCAAATGGGATTTAATTAGCCCACAATTAATTGTATGCCGAACGCTGAATACCAGTGATAATCAACAATTAGACCAGATGTCTTCTGTTTCTTTGAATCAGTAACTTCAAGATAGTTTCATAAACTGTGCAAGGCTATGTTTAGAAAGGTGTGTACATAGAACATGCTTGATCCCAGATTAATCTGTCCTGAACACAATATTATCTTTGAATTGGAATGCCAGAAACAAGCATGTCTTAACTTAATGTTGAATTTAAAATATGCAACATGATAAATATAGTGAATAATTTAGTCACATTATTTAAAAGTTGGCATATTTGAATTGGTAGACTCTTGCCTCTTTCAGGTCCAACTCCCATTCCAGGACCTGAGTGCAAAAATCAAGGCTGACGTTTCAGTGCCGAGCTGAGAGCGTGTTGCACATTTGGCGATGTTTTTGGATGAGGTGTTAAACCAAGACCTCTTCAGCTCTTGAAGGGGAACATCAAAGATCTCATAATACTATTTTGAAGATTTGTGGTGAATTGGCAATATTTTTCCTTCAATCAACTTCACAAAAAGAGATTATCTGGTCAATGTCACTTTGCTATTTGTGACACCTTGTTTTGTGCAACTTGGCTGTTGTGTTTGCTACTGTACAACAGAGACTACACTACATTTTAGAAGTACTTCATTGGCTATTCAGTGCTTAGAAACATCTGGTGTTTGTGAAAATCCCTATATAAATGCAGTATTATCCGCTTTTGTATTACTATTCTTCAAGAAAAATGGGATCTGTGAAGTTGCCAAGCTCTTCCATGGATCATGGAACTGAAGAAGACAGATAAAATATACCTACCTGGTAGGTATAGATATGATCAGCACAACTTGTGGGCCAAAGGGCCTGTTTCTGCTGCAGTGTTCTATATTCTATGCTCAACTTTTCTCAAGAGGATTGCGTAAAGCAATAGGCCAAAGCCATGCAAAATTTCCTGACAACCATGGAGAGGCATTAACCTTTTAAAGTTAGGATGATTGGCAAAATCAAATAAATCCAGGTAATGATTTTGAAAGAAAACTAGATAACTATGTGAGGGAAATAAAATTGTAGAGCTGTGACACACCAGTAGTGCAATGGGACTGATTATAAAAGAAAATGGTGTATTAAATTAGCAGATCTGGCAGCATCTTTGGAGAGAGAAACAGAGTAGATGTTTAGAGTTCGTATGACCCTTGTACAGAATTTGGACTGAGTAGTTTAGTCTACAGAGAACCAACATGGACAGTTAGGAAATGTGTGACCTGTCATACTCTTTCCTCAAAAGTTGTAAGAGACTTGGAGTCCCATAGCATAGTTAACTGTGTCACTTTAAAGCATGTGTTCCCCATATGCGGAAACGTAGAACTAGTGGACATCTTTTAAAGACTAGGAATATTCCATTTTAGACTTTTGTGAGGAGAATTCTTTATCTTTGGGTTCATTGATCTATGGAATTCTCCTGCCCAGAGAGTACTGGAGGTTAAATCATTAAATATATTCAAAATTGAGTTGGGTAATCATGTTCACTAAAAGGTTGTTGACATAGGGTCCTTGAATATCCTCAAACAAAAGTAGATAGATTTTTGATAAACAAGGGGGCAAAATGTTATCAGAACTAGTCACGAATGTGAAGTTGAGGTTAAAATTTGATCAATCATGATCTCATTGAATGGCATAATAGGCATAAGGGGCCGAGTGGCCTACTGTTACCCCTAATTCATATGTTTGTACAATTAGGAAATTGACTGAGCAACAGAAGTCAGAATGAGATAAATGGGTAATCAAATTGGTGGAACATCACTAGTAATGTATCAGAGATTCTGTACCCTTTTATAACTTCGATGATGGGGTAAAAAAATCACAAATTCAAGTTTGCCATTAATGAAATATAGGCGGCATTGTAAGATGTGTTGATGAAAGCATTGAATTGCAATGGTGCTAACGAATTATGTACAAAATTGTAGCAAATGGATTAGCGAAGTATGGACATTCACTTTGACCTAATAAGGGGATAGAAAAGGGTTCTTGATAAATGATATAAAGCCATTTACCAAGTCTGTTTGGTGGAGACCCAAACAGATTTGGAGATCTCTTAGGCATCGTTATTCCTACTTGTTTGTGACATTTTAATAATAATTCTGGCCTCCATATCTTAAAGCCTAAAGTACAAGGGGTTTTGCGGCAGTTGTACAAAGCCCATTTATAGCAAACTGGGATACTTTGTCCAGTTTTGGTAAAATACCTTATAAAGAATATGTTGGCTTTGGAAGAAATGTTGTGTAGATTTACAAAAATTGTACCATGGATTTTGATTTGGAAATTAAATTTGATCAATGCTTTCAAAGCATTAAGGGAAACTGAGAGCGTAGAGAATAACTATTTCAGTGTGGTGACCTGTGATTCAAGGACTTAGCCAAATGATTAGGGTTATGCCTCTCAAGTGTCAAGTTGGGAAACCCTTTTGCTCAGGGTGGTGGAAGTTTGGAACTCTCTTCTGCAAGCAAACTTAATGTTCATTCAAATGTTATTTTTAAATGTGGGTCAATAAATGTTCATTAAGCCAAGTTGTTGAGGGCTGTGGCAGTGGTAAAAATGGGGTTAGGTCATAGATCAGCCTTACTCTTGCCTATTTTCCTGTAATTTACCCTGGCTATACTGAGTATTATGTTTCAGAGGTGCCATCTTCTTGTTGAAACATTAAACTGGGGAACAATTTTTTGGATGATAAATTAAAACTAGCTTGGCAATGTAAAAGATTTTATGATACAATTCCAAGATAATCCAGTGGCAATCTCCTCATGCTGGCCAATATTTATCTGTTAATCAAGCGAAGAATGACTTAAGACAATTCACTTGACACCCAGGTTCATTCCAATCATCGAATGGTTTAATATTTTACGTTAACAGGGAGCAGGTCATTGGGCTCACCCTGCACTCCTCCAAAGAACAAAGAAAATATGCACTTCTTACATTTTCACTTTAGCCTCTCCCAGCTGGTTGCAAGGAGGTCACAGTATTTATTGATTAAATGCATATCCAGTCAAATTAATAGCTAGACATCATGAGACTTCGTGACCAGCTCATGGACAGTTCTGGGCCATCTCATGATGTTTACCAGACATCTACCATTTTTGAGTCTTTACAATCAATCACAACACTCAGGATTTTCTTATCTCAACCACGTTCTTGATTCATTTAGTCAATACAGCTGTCAGTGCTTGATAAGAGGGTCCCTGCTGTGAAAGCTTAATGGTCTGTGACTGAAGAGCTACAGGAATGTGGTCAAATTGGTTAAGTACCATAACGCCTCGTATGCTATCTGCAGTTCTCCATTTTTAACATATGTGGCTGTACATCGCTGCCTTGGCCATGGTCAACCCTAACAATCAATAAAACCCATTTTATCTTAAATTTGATTGCTGTTTGTGGGTCTTACTGTGCACTATTTGACAGCCACGATCCCCTGCGTCACAAGAGTGCACCTCAAAAGTATTCCATAGACTGTGATGCACTTTGTCATGCAAATGTAAGGTAAGTGGGGTACTGGTTGCGAAAAAGAGCAGTTCTGCAGTTTTTGTGTGTAGTGTCAGCAAATAATGTGCCAAGCTTAAAAATAGCATACGTTGGATGCAGCATAACGATGCTTGTACTTTGCACAATAGTGATTCTTAAGATTCTTTTGTATTCCAGCAATGTACCCTATCCCCAAGATCAGCTGTCCTCTCAACCATTCTGAGAATGACAGTTTTATGCTGATTTTCTTTTTGCAGTATTGCTCTTTGAAGTCAAACCTATTTGATTTGAAACTGCTATGATGCACTTCATCCAGCATGTACCTATACTGCATTCAATAAAAAGACATTTTCATATCCTCTTTATTTGAACTGGAGTTGGCCACAGATGGGGTGAAATTGATCAACGACAATACCACAAAATGGGCCAATTGTTGGCACCAATTTTATAACCTGTATCCATTGATGTCAGTAAGTGTGTATCCATATCAAATGGCATATTCAGAATATGGAATTTAGTCAGCAATTTCTTCGCCTCATTCAGAATTACATATGGCATAAACAATGCAGTTCCAAGGATAAAATCAATTAATATGTTATGCACCCTTAACTCCTGCAGGAGAGTTCATTTAAAGAACTGGAAAAGGTTTGGGTGCATATACAATAGTCAGTTGATTTTCTTGTGTGTTTGGGAGATAGTAATGGTCAAGTCTTTTTCATTTGCTGAAACTATTCGTCGATTTGGTATGTCTAGGATTGTTACTTTGAAAATTAACTTCCATGTAGCATTATTAGTCTTGCAGATAAAATTGAACTTGCAAATTATGCATAGCTCTGATATCTGTCACAATCTTTCTTTCCACCCAATTTGTTAGATCTTCAATGTAGTAGGTGTCTGAATCTTTCATTATTCATCCTATTAGTCAGTTAGCAGCTGTGGTATTTAACAGTCTATGCAATATTTTGCCTTTCTGTCCGTCAGAGCTAGTGTGTTTAACTATTCATATTCAAAATAGAAGGTTGTTTAGCATTTTAGAGGCTTAATAGTATGTTTGAAGTTAGAAGTCCCAAATATAGAATAGAGCTCTGATATGGACGTTCAGTGAGTTTTGGGGACTGGCTGCATGAGCTCAAGCTCAGGATTTTGGTGTTTCAGAGAAACTGGAGTCATTGCAGAACGTGAGGAAGGTTATGATTATCCTTGTTCGTAGATTTCAGAAAGCGGTCACACCACAGGATAGTAGAAAAGTGGTCATCCAGAGGTTTTGGAAGAGGCTGGAAATGGAGGAATCAAAGCACTACCAAGTTTTCTTATAAAGACTTCTGTATAAATGAGTTTAACACCACCGTTTTGAACAGTATTGTTTCAGACCACAAGGGATTAGAAGGAATAAACCAATGCACATCTGAGTTTCCTCAAATTGATATAGAGCATTACAGATTGCAGATGGCACACAAGAGGTAGAAGCAGGAATTGACCATATGTCTGTCAAGTCTGCTCCACTATTCAATACAATTATGGCTGATCTTGGACTTGAACTCCATTTCCCACCCACTTCCCATATACCTTAATTCCCTGAACATCCAAAGAGCTGTCCATCTTAAATATATTCAATGATGGAGCATGCAGAACCTTTGGGAGTAAAGAATTCCAAAGATTTAAAAACCTTGAGTGAAAAAATTTCTCCTCATTCAGCCCAAAGTAATGGTTCACTTCTCTTGAGACTGTATCTCTGGTGAGAGTGATGACACCTTGAAGGAGTGTGAACCAGATCTTGGCACCAATGGGCAAAGGATTGCATTCAAGTGAATAGCAAAGAGTAGAAAAGCAATTATTTTAGACGATTTTGATAGGGACATTGTCAATTCTGCCTCATGTTTTGCACAGTGTGTTGCCTGGCTGGTAAAGGATATTATAGACAGTGCAGAGTATGCTGCAAGGGAAGGTGGTGAGTCAGAGTTTGTGATACACTTGGGTAGTAATGGCACAGGGAGGGCAGGTATTGAAGTCCTATGATCAGATTTTCAGGGGTTATGAAGTTTTCTAGAAAGTGGAACTTTGAAAATTGCGGTCTTTGGGTTACTCCCATTGCTTTGTGCCATTCAGATTAGAAATAGCAAGATGGAGAGAATAAATGTGTGACTTGAGGCATGGTGCAGAAAGCAAGGTTTCATTCTTGGATCATTGGGACTAGTTTTGGGGCAGGGAAACACTGACTGAACAAGGACAGGTTGTACAAGAATAGGACTGGAACCAATGTCTTCACAAACTGGAACTAGTACAGCTTGTGAAGTTTGAAACTAAATTGGCAAGGGAGTGAGCACTAGTATATGGAAGTAGAAAAGTGGAATAAGTTAGAGTATTACGTAGTAATAGACAAGTTATGCCACATTAGATAGGAACAGACTAAGAGGAACACAGATTTAGAATGCATGCATTAACACGCACCACATGTGATGAATAAAGCTGGTGAGTTACAACCATCAACAGCCATGCAGGAATTTGACATCAGAAACCTGTTAAAGAATCATAAAGGTTTACAGCATGGAAACAGGCCCTTCGGCCCAACATGTCTATGTCGTCCTTATTTTTTTTAAAACCCCTAAACTAATCCGAATTGCCCGCATTTGGCCCATATCTCTCTATACTGTTGTACCTATGTAACTGTCTAAATGTTTTTTAAAAGATAAAATTGTACCCACCTCTACTACTTTCTCTGGCAGCTTGTTCCAGACACTCACCACCCTGTGTGTGAAAAAATTGCCCCTCTGGACACTTTTGTATCTTCCCCTCTCATCTTAAACCTACAGTAAGGTATAATATTTGGAGATATAATGTTCAGAAAAGTTAAAAAAAAAGAAAAGGCAGGTAGGATAGCAGCACTGATTAGGAAAACCCTAGTTTTGAAAAGAGAGGATGTATTAACTAGGGTAAGGACTTGATCTGAAATTCAGATCAAGAAGTAAGAGGTGATGCATTTTGGCAGAAGAGATCGTGAGAAGCAATGTATACTAAATGGCAGCTCTTCAGAACCAGAAAAGGATATCAGGATGTTCATGTGTATAGGCGGTTGAATACACTCAGATAGTAATTAGCAAAACAAGATTGGATTCTGGTCTTCATAAATGAAATTATTGAGTACAAAACGTGGGCGTATTGTCTAACTTTGGTTTCACCAGAATTCAAATATTATGTCCAGTTCTGTTCACCACACTTTAGAAAGGATGTGAGAATTCTTGAGAAACTGCAGAGGAGAATTACCAGAATGATCCCAGAAATGGGGCATTTTAGCTGGGGTTTGTTCTCCTTGGAGCAAAGCGATTAGATAGAGATTTGATAGACATGTATGACATTATAATAGGTCGATTAAAAGGTAGACAATGAAAATTGTTCTCTAGCTGATGATGCAAGGACTTGGGAAGATGGATTTAAACTTTGGGCAAGAGATGTAGTGGGGCTATGAAGAAAGTGGCAAATGTGCTGGGAAAACAATTCTTCCAATAATTATTATAGCTAGGTGTTTTGACAATAACAGAAAAATGTCAAAATATCACCTTTTACACAATAATGATTTGGAATTCTGCATTGCACAAATGATAGAAGTAGAGAAAATCAACAATTTAAACAGTAAATTGGCTACAATGGGAAATAAACATGCAGAGGTATGGGGGGGTTAGAGTGGGAAAAGAGGACTAACTTGATTGTTTTACAGAGAGCTAGCATGGACTTGATGTGCGAAATGATGACCTTCTGTACTGTGAATTTAAACTAGAAAGCTCAACTCTGGTGAAGGCATTGCCCTGACCAGTAAATGGCTGTCACTTATTTTGTTTAGCTGAAGCAAGCACAGTGTACTTGCTGTTTCTGTCTGCAATGAACAAGGTCCTGTGTATCAAATTTTCTAACAATGCTTAGCAGTTAACTGTCAGTCACATTTAACTCGTGCATTCTTCACGGCAATGCATCTACCAATTGCAATTGACTTGCCACCTAATCAGCATTCTCTTCATACTGTATAAAGTTGTTGTTTCCCTGTTTTTCTTCACACAGAGGGTGGTGAGGGCGTGGAATGCCCTGCCTGCAGCAGTTGTGGACTCGCCTACTTTGGGGGCATTCAAATGTTCGGTGGATAGGCATATGGATGATATTGCAATACTTTAGGTTAGAGGGTCCACTGGCCGGTGCAACATCGAGGGCCGAAGGGCCTGTACTGTGCTGTAATGTTCTATGATATTGATGTTATTGAAATTTTCCTGATTAGTGAAAGACAGGAGCTTTGACAAACTGTCTTCTTTCAGCAATGCTCGGTGTTACACTTTTTAAATTCTGGTGTAACTCAGTGATGAATAGAACAATCTAACCCATCAAGACTCCCAACCTGACTACCCATCTGGCTCCCTGACCAAACTCCCCATTCACTCTCCCAATCTAATTATCCATTATTTCTTGCTCACCCACTTATTAAATCAACTGAAAGACTCGGACTTTTAAAAAGTTAGCGTGGCAGCTGATTTATTAAAAGGGGGTGTGTCCCCTACACTGCTGTACCACCTCTTCTTAATAGTAAGCACGCAATCATCTCAGCAGATAGCAGCAACGCGCATAGCATTGTCGTTGATTAGAAGATCTGGCCCATATAATGTTAAACATGGAATAGTTCACTTATTCCATCTGAAAGTAGATGTTCAGCATCAAGAAGTCAGCAGGTAATATTGGACCAAGGAATGAAGTACTGTTGCTTTTTTCTAGTTTTGCAATGTTTTAAATAAATAGTGTCATTTCTGAGAAGTGGTAGATTCACCTCATGGATCCACGAAGCATCAGTTAGACCTAACAAGATTTTCTAATTGCAGTGCTGTTAGAAAATCAGTAGATATTGCAGTCTTGATCACTGTCACTGTCAAGTGAAAAGGTGATAAAAGTGAGATGCTTTGTCAAAACTGTGAAGATAACACTACATTATTTGAATTCTTACTGCACTTGATGTTGTTTTGATTTTTTTCTGTGCTGGTCAAACACCTAACTTTAATAATTATTGGAAGAATTGTTTACCCAACACATTCACCACCTGTTTAAAATCATTTTTTTCTAAAGTGTTTTGAATGAGGAAGTATTTCTAGATAAGTATTAGAAATGATTTGTAAACTGAAGAGTTTAAAATGAATTAATGCAATTACTGCTCTACAACCTCATTGATTACTCAACATGCATTTAATTTACTACACCTTGTAAAGGGGTCCTGGTTCAAAATTGAATCAGAAGGTAATTTGAATTAAATTATAAAATCTCTGAACATTTTATATCTGACGTGAATATAAATCATTTAAAATCAGAACAGTTTGAATTGAATTAGTTTTAAAATGGTCTTAAAGCTTCTTTAAAATATTAAATTACAATCTGCTAAACATCTTTCAATTTTATGTTGCTTGCTTTATCTAAACTTGCGATTCAGGCATTACTGACAAAATAAGTAATGCCCAATCCACATTGCTCTGAGAAGAAACCATCTGTTGTTTGATATAATTGAGTCGCTTGCTAGGCCACTTCAGAAGACATTTAATTGTCAATCATCTTATTGCTTTGCCATTTCTGAAATCATGGGTCATCAGGCAGATTGGATAAGGACTGCAAGTTTCTTTTAAAAAAATATAGCATGATAAGAGAAACAGGATGTAGAGATGCTGGTGTTGGACTGGGGTAAACTCAGTAAGAGGTTTGCAACACCAATTTTAAATCCAACCGATTTATTTGACAGTAAATCTGCTAGCTTTCGGCGTTTGTGCCTTCGTCAGGCGAATGAGGTGTTCTGAGGTGTTCAGAACACCTCATTCGCCTGACGAAGGCACAAACGCCGAAAGCTAGCAGATTTACTATCAAATAAATCGGTTGGATTTAAAATTGGTGTTGCCAGACCTCTTAAAGAGAAACAGGAGCACGGATAGACCATAGAAGCCTTAAAGTCTGCTCCATTGTTTAATAAAATTATAGCTAATCTTCTGCCTAAATCACATTTTCCTACCTATCTCCCACATCTTGATTCCCTGAGCAGCGAAAGATCTGTCTTTTTCACCCTTGGAGTACTGGGTGGAGTTGCAGTCTTTCTCACCAATAATGGATATTGATAATGCTCTGGGCTAGAGAATAGCAAAGAGTAGCAACCCTCTGAGTAAAGAAATTTCTCTTTCTCTCAATCTCAAATGATTAACCTGTTATCTTAAGACTGTGCCCTGTGCTTCAGATTTCTCAACCGGGGGAACAACCTGTCAGCATATATCCTGTCAAGCTCCATCAGAATATTGTACATTTTGGTGAGATCAGTTTCTAAACTCCAGATAATATATGCCAAACCAGAAACCATGGATGAACGGGATTATCCTGCAGTCCAGGACTGCAGCATTCGAGTCAGGCAACCACTGACCTATACAAGAAAGCCAAGATACAATCTAAGAAGATCCATCAAAGATGAGAAAAGACAGAACCGGACCAAGCTAGAGTCCTCGACCAACCATACCAACCACCGCTGACAATGGCAAGGTCTGCAAAACATAACAGGCTACAAGATGAAGGCATGTAAAATCACCGGCTCCAATGCACCCCTCTCTGATGAGCTCAATGTATTCTATGCCCATTTTGAGCAAGAGATCAGCGAGAATATGTCCTGCACCTGGAAGCCCTGGATGAACCTGTATCTGGGGTTATCACTGCAGATGTTAGAGCAGCCTTCTTAACGGTCAACCCACAAAAAGCGACTGGCCCAGATGTGGTATCTGGATGACCACTCAGATATGAGGATCAGCTAGTGGAGGTATTCAGACATTTTCAACCTCTCTTTGCAAAAATCTGAAGTCCCTATCTGCTTCAAGAAGACGATGCTCATCTTGGTACCGAAGAAAAACCAAGCAGTGTGCCTTAACGACTATCAGCCAGTGGCTCTGACACCTGTAATTATGAAGTGCTTTGAAAGGCTAGTTCAAGGCGCGAATCAATTCCAGTCTCCCTGACTCCTGGATCCATTACAGTTTGCCTACCATTGCAACAGGATCCACAGACGCCATTTCCACGACCCTGCACTCAAACCTGGAACACTTAGATAATGAGGGTACCTATGTCAGAGTCCTATTTATTGATTATAGCTCAGCCTTCAACACTGTTATTCCACGAAACTCATCTCCAAACTTGGTTGCCTGAGCCTTAGCACCTCCCTCTGCAGTTGGATCCTGAACTTCCTAACTCACAGATCATAATCAGTAAGGAAAGGCAACAATACCTCCTCCCATGATCATCCTCAATACCGGTGTCCCACGAAAGTATTGAAGTGGATAAGGAGGAGGTGCTAGATATTCTTGAGGATTTGAAAATAGATAAGTCCCCTGGGCCGGACGGGATTTACCCTAGGATTCTCTGGGAGGCAAGAGAGGTGATTGCAGAGCCTCTGGCTCTGATCTTCAGGTCGTCGTTGGTTACGGGTATAGTGCCGGAAGACTGGAGGATAGCGAATGTGGTCCCATTGTTCAAGAAGGGGAATAGAGACTTTCCTGGGAATTATAGACCAGTGAGTCTTACTTCTGTTGTGGGCAAAGTATTGGAAAGAATTATTAGGGATAGGATTTATAGTTATTTAGAGAGAAATGAATTGATTGGGATAGTCAGCATGGTTTTGTGAAGGGTAGGTCGTGCCTTACTAACCTTATTGAGTTTTTTGAAAAAGTGACCAAAGAGGTGGATGGGGGTAAGGCAGTTGATGTGGTATATATGGACTTTAGTAAGGCGTTCGATAAGGTTCCCCAGGGAAGGCTTCTGCAGAAAATGCAGATGTATGGGATTGAGGGTGATTTAGCTAATTGGATTAGGAATTGGCTAGCTGATAGAAGACAGAGGGTGGTGGTTGATGGAAATTATTCATCATGGAGTTCGGTTACAAGTGGTGTACCTCAGGGATCTGTTTTGGGGCCCCTGCTGTTTGTAATTTTTATAAATGATCTGGATGAGGGTATTGAAGGGTGGATTAGTAAATTTGCGGATGACACCAAAGTCGGGAGAGTGGTAGATAGTGAAGAGGGGTGTTACAGTTTGCAGAGAGACTTGGACAAATTGCAGAGCTGGGCCGATAGATGGCAAATGGAGTTCAATGCGGAAAAGTGTGAGGTAATTCACTTTGGCAGGAATAACAAATGTGTAGAGTAAAGGGCTAATGGTAGAACTCTTAATAGCGTTGATGAACAGAGGGATCTTGGTGTACATGTGCATAGATTCCTGAAAGTTGGCTATCAAGTCGATAAGGTTGTTAAGAAGGCATACAGAGTCTTGGCTTTTATTGGTAGGGGGATTGAATTTTGGAGCCGCAACGTCATGTTGCAACTGTACAAAACTCTGGTGCGGCCACACTTGGAGTATTGTGTACAGTTCTGGTCCCTGCATTATAAGAAAGATGTGGAGGCATTGGAGAGGGTGCAGAGGCGGTTTACCAGGATGTTGCCTGGTATGAGGAGAGGCTGAGGGGTTTGAGGTTGTTTTCGTTAGAAAGGCAGCGGCTAAGAGGAGACCTTATTGAAACATATAAGATGATTAGAGGTCTAGATAGGGTGGACAGTGATAGCCTTTTTCCTAGGATGGAGAAAGCTAGCACGAGGGGACATAGCTTTAAATTAAGGGGTAGTAGTTATAGGATGGATGTCAGAGGTAGGTTCTTTACCCAGAGGGTGGTAAGGGTATGGAATGCCCTGCCTGCTGTAGTTGTAGATGCGCCAAGTTTGGTGGCGTTTAAGAGGTCAGTAGATAGGTTTATGGATGAAAAGGGAATGGTTTAGGTTAGAGGGTCATTACTTTTTCTTAATTGGTCGGCACAACATCGAGGGCCAAAGGGCCTGTTCTGCACTGTAATGTTCTATGTTTTCTTAGCCCTCTACTATACTGCTTATTCACCGAATGACTGTGTGAACAAATTACTCTCTAATTTGAGTTTCAAGTTTGCTGACGTAGTGTGTCGGATCTCTCACAACGACGAGACAGAGTACAAGAATGAGAGAGAGAATCTGGTGAACCGATGTGGCAACAATAATCTCTCCCTCAATGTCAACAAAATAAAGGAGATTGTTATCGACGTCAGGAAGCATATAGAGAGAACATGCCCCTGTTTACGTCAATGGGGGCAAAATAGAAAGGGTCTTCAAGTTTTAGTGGAAGGGTGTTTTTCTAGCTGGAGGTCGGTCACTAGTGGTGTGCCGCAGGGCTTGGTACTGGGATATCTTCTATTTGTAATGTATATAAATGACTTGGAAGATGGAGTAAGTGGAGTGATCAGTAAGTTTGCAGACGATACAAAGATGGCTGGATTTGTGGATCGTGAGGAGCATTGTCAGGCGATGCAGCAGGACATAGGCTGGTAGCTTGGGCAGATGGAATTCAATCCTGATAAATGCGAGGTGATGCATTTTGGGAGAATGTAGCGGTATATGATAAAGGATAAACCTATTAAGAGTACAGAAATGCAGAGGGAACTGTGAGTGCAGGTGCACAAATCTCTGAAGGTGGCAGAGCAGGTGGAGAAGTTTGTGAAGAAATGCTAGCCTTTATAGGAAGGGGTATAGAGTACAAGAGCTGTCCTTTAATGTTGCAGTTGTATAAAACGTTAGTTAGACCTCATTTGGAATACTGCATCCAGTTCTGGTCGCCTTACTACTGGAAGGATGTGGAGACTCTGGAGAGAGTGCAGAGGACGTTTACCAGAATGCTGCTTGGTATGGAAGGTCTGAGTTATGAGGAGAGGTTAGGCAAATTGGGGCCATTTTCCTTAGAAAGATGTAGACTAAGAGGAGTTCTAATAGAGGTGTACAAGATTATGAGGGGTATAGATAGAGTAAACAGGGTTAAGCTTTTTCCTAGGATGGACTTGAATAGCACGAGGGGTCACGGGCTTAGGATGAGGGGGGTAAGGTATAATTTGGATGCTAGAGGGAGTTTTTTCACACAGAGGGTGGTGGGGGTATGGAATGCACTGCCAAGTAAAGTGGTGGAGGCAGGTACTCTGGAGTTATTTAAGAAATACTTAGATGGGCACATGAACAGAATGGGAATGGAGGGGTATAGAAAACTGATTTAAAATAGGGATCATGAGCCTTGGGAGTCCCTGGGAAGTGTGTAAATAGATGATGATATTGATGTACTTGTTTTTATCCTACAGGTGCTTTGGTCCACCTTGTTGTCTAACGAGGGGCATACACGCGATGGGTCGTGAGAGGGCTGCTCTTGGATTTTTTTCGAGAGTATCCTAGTGCTTCACGTCGTTAGTGTACGCTTGACCTGGACCATTTGATGGGCAACATGACAGCTCAGTGACTATTGCTTGCTGTGCAGATACATGGATTTGGGTTTGTGCCTGTGGGAGTTTCCACATTCTCCCCATGCTTGCGTGGGTTTTCTCCAGGTGCTCTGGTTTCCTCCCACATCCCAAAGATGTGCTCTTAGGCTAATTGGGAAAACAAATTCTCCCTAAATTGTCTCAAATTTGTTTTTTAATCCATAGATCTATAAACATAAACAGGGATCACAGGTAGAGGTGGGAACATCGGGGTGGCGGTGCGGGCTTGTTGGGCCGAAGGGCCTTTTTCCCATGTTGTTTTGTTCGTTGTTGTTTGTTTTTTAGGTGTCCAGATCACTATCAACCTGATCTCCCTGGTCTTCCTATGGCAACACTATAGTTAAGAAAGGCCATGAATGCCTCTCCTTTCTCAAAAGACTAAAGAAATTTTGGCATGTTAGCTACGACTCTCACAAACTCTTACAGATGTACCATAGGAAGCATTCTTTCTGATTTATATCATAGCTTGATATTGCTCTGCCCTGCCCAAGACTGCAAGGAACTACAAAATAGCCTGTACTCCATTCCACCTCAGCTCATATTCTGCAGAAACCCTCAATAATGCTTTTATTACCTCTAAGTTTTGATTATTTCATCACACCCCACCTGGCCTCCCTCATGCTACCCTGCTTAATCTTGATGTTATTCAAACAACAAAGAACAAAACAGCATGGGAAACAGGCCCTTCGGCCCAACGAGCCCGAGCCGCCACCTCGATGTTCCCACCTCTACCTGCGATCCCTGTCCATGTTTATAGATCTATGGATTAAAAACCAAATTTGAGACAATTTAGGGAGAATTTGTTTTGCCAATTAGCCTAAGAGCACATCTTTGGGATGTGGGAGGAAACCGGAGCACCCGGAGAAAACCCACGCAAGCACGGGGAGAATGCGCAAACTCCCACAGATACAGGCCCAAATCCATGTATCTGCACAGCACAGCGACAGTCACTGAGCTGTTGTGTTGCCCATCAAATGGTCCAGGACAAGTGTTCACTAACGATGTGAAGCACTAGGATACTCTCGAAAAAGGTCCAAGAGCAGCCCTCTCACGACCCATCGCGTGTATGCCCCTCGTTAGACAACAAGGTGGACCAAAGCACCTGTAGGATAAAAACAAGTACATCAATATCGTCATCTGTTTACACACTTCCCAAGGCTCATGATCCCTATTTTAAATCAGTTTTCTATACCCCTCCATTCCCATTCCGTTCGTGTGCCCATCTAAGTATTTCTTAAATAACTCCAGAGTACCTGCCTCCACCACTTGGCAGCGCATTCCATACCCCCACCACCCTCTCTGTGAAAAAACTCCCTCTAGCATCCAAATTATACCTTACCCCCTTCACCCTAAGCCCGTGACCCCTCATGCTATTTGAGTCCATCCTAGGAAAAAGCTTAACCCTGTTTACTCTATCCCCTTCATAATGTTGTACACCTCTATCAGATCTCCTCTAAGTCTATGTCTTTCTAAGGAAAACAGTCCCAATTTGCCTAATCTCTCCTCGTAACTCAGACCTTCCATACCAGGCAGCATCCTGGTAAACCTCCTTTGCACACTCTCCAGAGTCTCCACATCCTTCCGGTAGTAAGGCGACCAGAAGTGGATGCAGTATTCCAAATGAGGTCTAACCAACGTTTTATACAACAGCAACATTAAAGGCCAGCTCTTGTACTCTATACCCCTTCCTATAAAGGCTAACATACCATATGCTTTCTTCACAACCTTCTGCACTTGCTCTGCCACCTTCAGATTCTTGTTCACCTGCACCCCCAGGTCCCTCTACGTTTCTATACTCTTAATAGGTCTACCCTTCATCATATACCTCCCCCCTACATTCTTTCTCCAAAAATGCATCACCTCACGTTTATCAGGATTGAATTCCATCTGCCATCTGTCTGCCCAAGCTACCAGCCTATCTATGTTCTGCTGCATCGCCTGACAATGCTTCTCACTATCCGCAAGTCCAGCCATCTTTGTATCGTCTGCAAACTTGCTGATCACTCCACTTACTCCCTCTTCCAAGTCATTTATATATATTACAAATAGAAGAGGTCCCAGTGCTGAGCCCTGTGGCACACCACTAGTGACCGACGTCCAGCTAGAAAAACACCCATCCACTATTACTCTGTCTCCTATTACCAAGCCAGTTACTTATCCATCTAGCTACCTGTCCTTGTATCCCATTAGCCTTGACCTCAACTAACCTCCCATGAGGGACTTTGTCAAACACTTTACTAAAATCCATATAGATGACATCAATGGCTCTTCCTTCGTCCACCATTTTCGTCACCTCCTCAAAAACTTTTACCAGATTTGCAAGGCACGACCTCCCCTTAACAAATCTATGCTGCGTATCCCTAATCAGATCGCAATGCCCTAAGTGCCTATACATCCTATCTCGAAGAATCCCCTCCAACAGCTTCCCTACCACTGACGTCAAACTCACCGGCCTATAATTTCCAGGGTTATCCCTCCTACCCTTTTTAAACAACGGTACAACATTAGCTATCCTCCAGTCCTCTGGGACCTCACCTGTGTCCAAGGAAGAGAGAAAGATTTGCGTCAGAGGCCCAGCAATTTCACCTCGCACCTCCCTAAGCAGCCTGGGATAAATGCCATCAAGCCCCAGAGATTTATCAGTTTTAATGCTACCTAGAAGCTCTAACACTTCCTCCCTTGGTATAGATATTTCCTTCAACTGGCCCACAGCTCCCTCAGAGACAGGAGCTGTCAACAAGCCCCTCTCCTTCGTGAGTACCGATGCAAAGTATTCATTCAGGATCTCCGCCATTCCCTCGGGCTCTAAGCACAGTTCCCCTCCTCTGTCCCTAAGAGGTCCAATTTTTCCTTTAACCACCCTTATATTCCTAACGTACGAGTAAAAAAGCCTTTGGATTTTCCTTAATCCTATCCACCAAAATCATTTCATAGAACACAGAAC
Source organism: Sphyrna mokarran (assembly GCA_024679065.1). Classification (NCBI taxonomy): domain Eukaryota; kingdom Metazoa; phylum Chordata; class Chondrichthyes; order Carcharhiniformes; family Carcharhinidae; genus Sphyrna; species Sphyrna mokarran. The sequence continues at coordinate 53,219,743 of JAGIQG010000007.1, forward strand.
AATACAGCACAAACAGGCCCTTCGGCCCACGAGTTGCGCCAATAACATCTACCAATCCACAAACCTATCTATAACCCCCTATCCTATTCTTTTCCATATACTCATCCAGAAGTCTCTTAAAAGACCCAGTGAGTTTGCCTCAACAACCTCCGACGGCAGTCGGTTCCATTCACTCACCACCCTCTGAGTGAAAAACCTACCCCTGACATCTCCTTTGTATTTGCTTCCCTGCACCTTAAATCTGTGTCCTCTCGTAGTGACTATTTCAGCTCGGGGAAATAGTCTCTGAAAGTCCACCCTATCTATTCCTCTCAACATTGTATAAACCTCTATCAGGTCGCCTCTCAACCTACGTCTCTCCAGTGAGAAGAGACCCAGCTCCCTCAACCTATCTTCATGAGGCCTGCCTCCCAATCCAGGCAGCATCCTTGTAAATCTCCTCTTGAACCCTTTCAATAGCCTCTACATCCTTCCTATAATGAGGCGACCAGAACTGCGCACAATACTCCAAGTGGGGTCTGACAAGAGTCTTATAGAGCTGTATCATTACCTCCTGACTCCTAAACTCTATTCCTCGATTAATGAAGGCCAGTACACCGTACGCCTTCTTGACCACTTCTTCCACCTGCGAGGCCGAGTTAAGAGTCCTATGGACCCGGACCCCGAGATCCTTCTGCTCTACAACACAGCTAAGACTCCTACTCCTTATAGTGTACTCCTTCATTCCATTATTCCTGCCAAAATGGACCACTACACATTTATCCGGGTTGAAGTCCATCTGCCACTTCTCCGCCCAGTCTTGCATTCTGTCTATGTCCCGCTGCAACTTTTGGCATCCCTCCAGACCATCCACAACACCACCGACCTTTGTATCGTAGGTTAACTTATTAACCCATCCCTCCACTTCCTCATCCAGGTCATTTATGAAAATGACAAACAGCAGGGGTCCCAGGACAGATCCCTGGGGCACTCCACTGGTTTCCAACCTCCATGCAGAACAAGACCCATCCACAACCACTCCCTGCCTTCTGCCGGCAAGCCAGTTCTGGATCCACAAGGCCAAAGCCCTTTGGATCTCATGCCCTCTTACCTTCTCCAGAAGCCTTGCATGGGGGATCTTATCAAATGCCTTACTAAAGTCCACGTACACTACGTCCACCGCCCTTCCTTCATCAATGTGTTCAGTCACGTTTTCGACGAACTCAACTAGGCTCGTAAGGCATGACTTGCCCTTGACAAAACCAAGCTATTTCTAATCAGTCCAAACTTCTCCAAATGTTCATATATTTTATCCCTCAGAAGTCTCTCCATCAGCTTACCAACCACTGAAGTCAGACTCACCGGTCGGTAATTTCCTGGACTATCCCTGTTCCCTTTCTTAAAGATAGGAACCACATCCGCAATCCTCCGGAACCTCTCCCGTTTCCATGGACGATGCAAAGATCATCGCCAGGGGCTCTGCAACCACTTCCCTCACCTCCCGCAGTAACCTGGGGTACATCCCATCCGATCCCAGCGACTTGTCTATCTTGATAGAATTTCATGCCCCCTCTTTGCCCTTCTAACTCCCTGTTTGAGCTCCCTCCTACACTCTCTATATTCCTTCAACGCTGTCTCGGTTCCCAGCTGCTTTGACCTATCATATGCCTCTCTTTTCTTCCTAACCAAGTCCTCAATATCCCTAGTAATCCATGGCTCTCTAATCCTACCTTTCCCATCTTTCCTCTTGGCCGGCACTTATTTACCTTGCAACATTTTCAGTATTTCTTTGAAAGACTCCCACATGCCTAGCGTGGACTTACCCTCGAACAACTGTTCCCAATCAGTTTCCCTAAGTTTCAGCCTAATCCGACTGTAGTTAGCCTTCCCCCAATTCAGCACCCTGCCCCCAGGCAGCAAGCATCCTCAAGTAGACAGAATTGTGGTCACTGTTAGCCACATGTTCCCCGACTACAACATCAACCACCTGCCCTGGCTCATTCCAAAACTCTTGCTTGTGCTCTTATTCATTACCAAGTTCCATTCGCTATTAACCTAGTGCACATCATCCCAAACTGACTCTCAGCTCAGCAATGCCTCTGTTTTTTAAATTTTCATATTTGTTTCAGATCCATTTGTGGCCTCATCCTTCCCTGTCTCTGTAGTCTCCTCTAACCCTACAATTCTCTAAGATATCTGCAATCATCTGATTCTGACCTCTTGAGCACTCTTGCTGCGTTGGTCCTCAGCTTTGCATTACTCTCCCTACACCTTTTTGTTTCTATTTAACTCTTTAAGATGCTCCTTAAAACCTATCTTATGGCCTGGACGTTACTTTTATTTGATTCAAAATTAAAAATTTTGTTGTAGAAACTCCCAATGGCAATTCAGTTCAAGGGTATGGTCAATATTGTGTCCAACACCTGGCCCTAGTGTGATGTTTTTAAATATACCCCAAAAGATTATGGAAACCTGATTTGTGATGACTGTAATTAGTGCTTAAGATTTTGTCATCTTTCTAACTCATTACACAGATTTCAACTGAATGAGACCAAAGAAACCGTCACAGCCAAGTAGAAACTCTAAGCCATATTTTTAAGCGCTAATATCCAAAAAATCAACAACCATGGATGGAAAATATAATTAGAAATTTTGATAATGTTTTGATTGTTTACACATATTTATGGAGTTAGGCTCTCCCAGAAAGCATGCATCAAATTATTTTTTTGTTGACATTCTTTTGTCTACTACCTGAGATACACTGGGCTCTATTTCTTATAATGGAATGAAGAGTTCTTTTTCCTCTATCCAGCATAGCTGAAAATCCAAAAAATACAGAATAAAAATAAAAAAGGTTTCTCAGTCAGTGTTCAATTCCCTTTATGTGCCTGTGGCCAACTTCTGTTTTCATCCTGTTTTAGTACATACTGTATGCACCTTTCTGATAAGCTTAATTTACTTATTTTCATAATAACATTTCCTTTCATACTGTGGGGAGATTTTTTCTACTAAAAGGTTATAGCACACACTTCCAATTGATTATTTTTGTCGTTTTTTTTCTTGTAAGTGAATGTGCTTTAACAAGAATAATTCTTGTTAACAACAATGGTAGCTAAAGTAGCAGGATTACTACACAATCAGAACACCTTACAGAAAAGATATTTCAAGCTGCAGTTGCTGAATATCCATAATTATTGCATTGGCTGCCTTAACATTCAGTAATTGAAGGTAATTTGCTTTAGTCAATAGTAGGTTTTAGTTAGATGTTTTTCCAGTTTGAGGAACGATATAGTCCTTTTGATAGTTGGTCAGAAACCCAGTGTTGTAGAACTATTTGCAACAATGCCTTTCTCTTTTATGCCTTCTCTTGGACATTAACATGCATGTTTCATCAAACAGACTTTCTATACCAAATTAGATAACTTAGTATTAAAAGGCTGGCCACAGAAAGAGCTAGGTTACAAGCATTGCCAACAGTAGTCAAATTGTTGGTGTGAAATTGAGTTATGATGTTGAGATGCCAATGTTGGACTGGGGTGGGCACAGTAGAACCCCAGGTTAAAGTCCAAAAGGTTTATTTGGTAGCACAAGCTTTTGAAGCGCTGCCCTTCATCAAGTGAGTGGCGAGTTTGGGTTCACAAACAGGGCAAATACAGGCAAGATAATGGTTGGAATACATGTCTTATCAGGTAATCAAGTCTTTATAGGTATAGATAATGCGAATGGAGAGAAGGTTAAGTACAAGTTAAAGAGGTGTAAATTGTCTTAACCAGGACAGTTAGTAAGATTTTGCAAGCCCAGACAAATTGTGGGGGTTACAGGTCGTGTAACATAAACCCAAGATCCCAATTGATGCCGTTCTTAGTGAGTGGAACTTGGCTCTCAGTTTTTGCTCAGTGATTTTGCATTGTCGTGTCTTGAAAGCTGCCTTCGAGAACGCTTACTCAAAGATCGGAGACTGAATGTCCTTGGCTGCTATGTCCTCGATATGAAGAGAAAACTCCTGCCTGGTGACTGTAGAGCAGTGTCCATTCATCTGTTGTCGTAGTGTCTCAATGTTCTCACTGATGTACCATGTCTTGAGACACCCTTTCCTGCGGTGTATCAGGTAGACAACGTTGGCTGAGTCGCGTGAGCATGTACCATGTGGATGGTATTCTCAAATAAGATGATGGCATCTGTGTTGATGACCCAGCACGTCTTGAACTCGTGCAGTTACTGTAGCAGGGTTGTGTGTTGTTGTGGTTGCTGTACTCCTGAAGGCTGTGTAGTTTACTTATATACAATGGCCTACTTGAGCTTGCGTGGTTGTTTGAAGGCAAGTAGTGGGGTGTGGGGATGGCCTTGGCGAGATGTTCATCTTCATCGCTGACATGATGAAGGCCCCAGAGAAGATGTCGTAACCTAAAAGAACATGGAATTTAATGGAATTGGGAGTTATGGATAGTTCTGTGGCCTGGTCGGTATAGATATGATCACAACTTGTGGACCGAAGGGCCTGTTTGTGCTGTAGTGTTCTATGTTCTCCCTTAAAGGGAAGTACTGGATGTTGAAGGGTACTCTGTTAGATGCGTCCCATGTTTGTCTTCTGAGGAGGTCGCTTAGTCTTTTTTGAACTATAACAGCTTTGAGATTTAATGTAAAAAATCTGAGGATTTAAGCAAAGGTAGTTGTTGAGCAGAAAAATTGTATGTGCTATTCAGAAGTTTTGTTTCTATTGTTGCATTTGATCTGTCATGATGCAAGTAAATGACAAACATGAATAACAACTGGCTAAGGAATGAATTTCAAAACAAAGTTGCTATTTTGGTTTTGTCCGAAGGTTATGTTTGATAATCTGTTTGGCCAACATAGGAAAACTACTGACTCTTGTTCATTCCCTGACTCAAAACTGACTTAGCCTGCCAGTTAGTTTTGTAACATAAATAATAGTATAATTATAATATTTCAAAAATCGTTTGCTTGTCTCTTTTGCTTATTGGCCAGACATGAGCCAATAATTTTAGTAGGACTCATTTACCTTTGTGTGACGTTAGTTGTACCTTTGAGAGGTTTTTCTTAAATCATTATCTCCCCAGCTGTCTCAGCTTCATTGTTTTCTTAGCCCATAGCCTCAGCTGGTGTCATCTGTTACCAGCTTGACTAGAGATGTTCTTTTATTGTTCCTTCAACAGCTTAAATAGGGGTTGTGTATATGTGTACTCTTGGATTGTTTTTATGGCCCTGCATTGTGAGGAAGAAAGTCATGGGTTCTGGTCAGTTTTTTTTTCTTTTGAGGGAATTCAGGGTTTTTTTTTCCTCTGTTTGGCAGTTCTGAGTTTTAGTTTTAAAAGGAACATCAAGGTGAAAAGAAGTCTGAACCTCCCAGTTTTGGAAATTCTATGGGTTAACTAAAAACAAGGTCTTGCCTCTCTGAAGGGGAGAATCAGCTGTTGATGGCTTGTTTAGAGTCTCTGGTATTTTGGGAAATTGTTCTGATTTCTTGTTATGTGGAGAATTGAAGACTTCGTCCAAAGGTCTTGTCCAGTATCACGTGAGCATTAATCTTTGCTGCAATAGACCTGTGAAAAGGGCCTTTTGTCTCCGGGATTGGTTTGAATGGAGCACATTAGATATGTTTATTAAGGTTTATACATTGTAGTGGTTGTTTTGTTTCTTGTTTGTAATTGATGTGTTCTTGCTAATTTTCTTACTACACATGTTTATTATATTCTTAAATAAACTTGGTTTGATAAAAGCTCCCTAGTGGATCATCTGAATCATACTTAAAGTGAAACATGCTATACTTGTCCTAGCCAAATTCAAGGGGCAAAACTTAAGATCCAGATGGACTCCATAAAACATTTTGGAGTTTCTGACCTGAACCATAACACTTGGGCAATAACATTCAATTCTCCGGTAACATGAGGATACATAAGGTTGTACAATTCGGAAGTTCTTTATTCACTGTTTCCTAGTAATCCAAATACGTAGGTCTATAGAGTTGAAAAATTATTTTTTCACTGTCTATTTAGCAACCTTTTATCAGAAAACTGAATGATTCTAATCATCCCACTGTTTAGGAAGCTTGCACTTTCTAAAAGCCACATTGATAAGTGAGTTCTGAGTAGCAGTATTTCTTTCAAGGAATGCAATTTTTCTCACTCAGCTGTACCCCATCATGCCCTAGAGTGTTATTACCAAGGTGTATGCTTTTAATACTGAATATAATGTGATTTTGAAAAAAAAATACATGTTTAAATTCTTTAACAGTGATTATATGTGTTTCTATGCAAAAAACATTTTGTAACTCCAGATACCTACTACCCTGTATGGCATTCACTCTAAATTAGTCTATCTTGATCTATTAGTCTGTTTAGTCCCAATTAATACTAACTTCTCTCACAATCCCTGCGAATGCATTCATGGAAACTTAATAGGCTATGTAAATTAAACCATCAAGGGACTTATTCAACTAAAAAAACTGATAGAGATGCCAATGTTGGGATTTTACTACAATGTCCATTTTTTATAATGTGTATTTCCCAATTCAGTTCTATAAATTTGAAGCCTACCTTTGCATTATTTGCACACTTGTTGGGTTGGGGAAGGGGAGGTTGCGTTGGGTTAATCTACTGGATTTTTATGAAGATGTGACTAGTGCGGTAGAGAGAGTGTGGAATTGGTGGATGTGGTGTTTTTAGATTTCCAAAATGTGTTCGATAAGGTGCCTCACAAAAGGTTGCTGCAAAAGGTTAGGGTACACGGAGTTGGGGGTAAAGTATTAGCGCAGATTGAGGATTGGCTATCTAACAGGAAGTAGAGAGATGGAATAAATGGGTGCTTTTCTCGTTGGCATTTGGTGACTAGTGGTGTGCCGCAGGGATCGGTGCTGGGACCTCAACTGATGTAGATAATCTGGAGGAGGGGGCTGAGTGTAGGGTAACAAAATTTGCTGATGACACGAAGATGAGTGGAAAAGCGAATTGCATGGAGGAAGCAGTCAGTCTGCAGAGAGATCTGGATAGGCTGAGTGAGTGGGCGAGGAGCTGGCAGATGTTGTATAACATTAGCAAATGTGAGGTTATTGGAAGAAATAATAGTCAGATAGAATAGTATTTAAGTGGTGAAAAGTTGCAGCATGCTACTGTGCAGAGGACCTGGGGGTCCTTGTACATGAATCGCAAAACTTCAGTCTGCAGGTTCAGCAGGTGATCAAGAAGGCGAATGAAATGTTGGCCTTTATTGTGAGGGGGATAGAATATAAAAGCAGGGGGGGTCTTGCTGCAACTGGAGTACTGTGTGCAGTTTTGGTCCCCTTATTTGCCAAAGGATATATTGGCCTTTTGAGGGAGTACAGAGAAGGTTCATCAGGCTGATACGGAGATGAGGAGGTTAGCTTATGAGGAGACATTAAATAGACTGGGCTGTACTCGTAAGAGTTTAGAAGGCTGAGGGGGAATCTTGTAGAGATTTACAAGATAACAAAAGGGCTAGATAGATTCTAATAGAGAGATTCTTTCCGCTTAGAAAGGGCACACCTCAAAATGAAGGTGGGCAGTTTAGAACAGAATTGAGGAGGAACTTCTTCACTCAGCGGGTGGTGAATCTCTCGAAACTTCTGCCCGTTGAAGTAGTGGAGGCTACCTCGTTGAATACGTTTAAGTCACGGATAGATAGATTTCTGATCAATAAGGGAATTAAGGGTTATGGGGAGCAGGCGGGTACTGATCCACTTCAGATCAGCCATCATCTTATTGAATGGCGGGGCAGGCTCGAAGGGTAGATGGCCTACTCCTGCTCCTATTTCTTATGTTCTTATGTACTTCTGGTGGAGATGCTTTTACTTCTGTGCAGTAATGAGGGAATGCATGTTCACATTCCATATTAAAATTGTCGACATCAACTACGAAATGTGAAAAGGAGCATTGTAATCAATAGAAGTACAGTAAACAGCAGATCCCAGACCAGATGCTGCCAGTTAGGATTGTCAAAGAGCTGGATATTTATTTCCCTGTGTTTTGGAACCACATTTTGCAATTTTTGTTCTTTTGGATGTTTGTGTAGTTTAAATTTTTTAATGTTCAATCTAAGAAAGTACACCGTTTTGACAGCATTAAATAACAGTAGAGATTCTGAATAATAATTGGAAGTAATAGCAGTAGAACATTTGTTGAGGACTTGTGGCACAATTGGCAGATTCCTCCTTCTGTATTGAAACTCTGGGTTCGAGTCCAATGCTAGGACTCATTAGCCATGAAACGAGCATATGTAATGCAGTTCATTGAGTTGATAATGAGCTTGGGAATCCTTCCACCCTCTATTTCTCTGAAAGGGAAAGGAGTGTGTGACGGTATGTTAAAAATAAATTGAGTTTGTTAGACATTTCTCTTTTTTGTTTTACCAGAAATGCTAACCTGTTTACACATTAACCCTCTTGAAATAGAGCTACAGAAAAGTAATTGCCATCACTATCACAACAGTTTATAGCCTTGGATGATTTCAGGTTCAATACCAGAATATGTTTGAAATGCACAGTGATTTGGCCAAGAACTAAAATAGAAAATATAACATGCGACCTTTTGAAAAGAATACCATTTTGGTGGTGTTTTCCAGTAATAGCGCACTCCTGTTTCTTTTGAGGCTAAAGTAATAACTTAACAAGAGAACTAGGTAGAGAAGCAGGAGATGGGTCTCGTGAATAAGATCAGCTGAAAGAGGGCATAAAGGAAGCTAGGAGAAAACTCTCGTGAATAAGATCAGCTGAAAGAGGGCGTAAAGGAAGCTAGGAGAAAAACTACAAAACGGTGTGACTTCAGGTATAGGGCAGGGGGAAGCCTTACAAGTTGGACTTGGTGGACTAAGGAAAAGGAGAAAAGTGCCAAAGGCACCACTTGAAATATTGCTCAAAAGTAATTGTCATCACTTTAGTTAAATTGGGTGTTATGAATACAAGGTTTTATAAGAAGATTATGCTTTGTGGCTATCTTTCTAATGGTAAAATAGCATACTGAAGAGAATCATGTATCTGTTCAGAACTCAGCCCAAATGCAGGCCTTGATTGGGGAAAGTCACTGTGGGCACAGGATTCCAGGGTGACACTGATGGTGGGCAAAATGCAGAATGTTCACACCTGAAGCAAAGGCAAGCGTAGCTGGAATAATTCTGGACATATATTTGTTCTCTATTCTTACATAAAAAGAGAGAAATATCTTTTAAAAAGATGGAAGATCACACGAGTACTGTCAGTTGTTTTTCTGAGAGTTGCAAGATAGAATGTGGGAAAAAGGAAGGTCACTGGTTAAAGTGATGCATGCTGTGGCGTTCCAAATCTTTGGAAGATTTGCTCTGGCATAGCTCAGAAGAAAATTGTTTTAGTGTGTTTTACTGCTGGTAGTTGGTTCAGGAACCCCTTGAAAACTTAAGAGAAACATCTTTCAATGGTCACTCATGTTATGACTTGTGAAGCAGGAAGATATGACTTCATTGGAATGAGAGTGATTGGACTGTAAATTGTAATTTAAATTCTGTAATCCTGTGGAGAGTATGCTGGAAACTATGCATAGATCAGAAATGTGGGGCCAATGAACATACTAGAAGATTAGTAAGGGTTATCTATTCTGTAATTTAGAATATTAGTTTTCTACCAATTAATGATTGATCACTGCTGCTATTGGTTTTTTTTTTACAGTAAAAGTCTTAAAACTTCAAATCTTGTCATGTAATTCCTATATATGGGAGTTGAAGTTTTTAAACAAGCTATCAGTCTCTATGAAGTTTGTGGCAAAAGACTCCTCAAAATGGTAATCTTCCAGTTGTTTCTGGCCTGACACAAGACCAGGATGAATGCATTGGTTCATCTGTTTGCCTCATTAATGTAAAATGTGTTGACACTGGAAATTGTTCTATGTGTGTAGATGCTTCATGTGCACAAAATAGCATTTTCTGGAGTTACATTTACAGTCTGAGGAATTGGACTGAAATTGGATGCAACTGCTCCAATTTCGTTTTTTAATTTCTGTAACCTTACCAGAAGAATTTGCCAATGGCATAAAAGACAGATTTAAAGTAAGTTGCAAAATGGCAGAAATTGGGCTGCAAAAACTATCAAAAGTTTTTCAAAGATACACGCTCCACGACCTTTCAAAAGTAAATCTCTTGTATACTTAAAATTTCTTCCATGCAATAACAATGATGGAATATCAGGCATATCTGCGTTCCAATTTATGACATGCTTATGACATGCTTATGACACGCTTATGACACACTTCATTACTTCATTTTTGACAACTTATTTTCAGATGCTTGTGTCAGGATAGTCTTGAATTGTTAGCCTTTTGGGAATTGTGACAGTTTTCCAAAAAACTATTGTTCAGATTTTTGATGTTTGTTCTTAATTAGATTAGTTGGATCATTTTATGATCAAGATATATATGCTGAATATGCAAATTGGAATGTTCAGCACTGACCTGGTGGTTTTACCCAATGCGTTGTGAAGTGTATATGCTGGGCCTTTGGACCCAAGTTTATAGATCTGCATGCAATCCAGTCTTCTGAATGTTGATGTTGTTGCTGTATTCTGAGTTTGATTTATTTTACCTTGCAGGATGGCCATTCAAGTCGACAAGTTCAACTTTGATACTCTTTCAGCATCAGATAAAGTAGGCAACTTGTTATGTACAGAAAATCTAAAGCAGATTGAAGAAGAAAGGAGTCATGCCCAAGCTGTTGAGATCAACAACAAATTAAACATCTACTGGAAGATAATATCCTTTTTCAGTGCCCAAAATAAATAATAATACTGATGCATTTGTTTCTGTAAGTATTGCAACTAAATATTGTGTGTTGTATATAGTGAACTGCGTTAGAAATTTTAAATAATTAAACATGAGCTCTGTGCATTCATTAACTTAAGTTGGCTGTTTACTCCCTTGCTGGCATCTATGTTTAAAAAAAGTTGAGTGACTAAATAACCATCCACATGTTTTGAAAAATAAATTTTTCCACATTACTGTCTGTATCACCACTAAACCTGGGTTGTGATCGGTCAAACATACCCTCTATTTGTTCTTGCAGCAACAGATTAGGTTTGAGATGCATTAGCTGTTCCCTACCATTTTAATTTTTGGCATGACATTGTTCTCTACTTTGAGTAATTTTTTGTCATCTGAGATTCTTCTAGAAAACAGAAGCAACTTCAAATTCTTCTTCTTTAGCACAATTTGTTTTACTTAACTCCACCCTGAAATCATATATTTCTGATCATCAAACTATTTCTATCCTCCTCTTTGGCCAGTCTTGAGGCCAGTACCCCAGGAACTGGAAGTTACTACTTCCACATCGATCTTTGAGCCATGTATTCATCTCTCTGATTTTATGTATGCTATGCCAATTTATATACAGCTTAGGTAACAATTCTGAGGTGATAACCTAGGAGGTTCTGTTGCTTTATTTAGTGCATTGCTCTTCAAACTGTCTATACAGAACCTCTTTCCCCATTCTACCAATGTTATTGGTATTGAATCATGAAAATGGGATCCTTTCATTGCAAGTTCCACTCCAGCCTGAAGCAAATGTCCCAAACTTTGGTACCAGGCAGGCTGCACAGCCATTTGGACTCTGGCTCTTTGCTGCAGAGAACAGTGTCAAACCTCCTCACTATATTGTCCCCTACTGCCACTGTATTTGCTACTCCAAGATGAATGAATTCCTGTACTACAGTGCTGCAGCTTGTTAACTCATCCACCCTGCCACTCCTACTCTCATTCAAAAAAGCCGAGGAAACTTCAGGCTTGTTAGATTACTGCAGAAGCAGATACTTCTGCACTCCTACACTATAGTTCCTGTCCTTGCCCACTTTCCATGTCTGAAGACTCTATCTTCAGATATGAGGGATGTGACCATCTCCTGAGACAAAGTGTCCAGATAACCGTTTCTGATTTTTCATTGTCTGTAGCTGTGTCTTCAGCTTTATGATTTAAGTCACAAACACTTACTGCAGATGTGCTTGACCTGGATCAAAATGTTATCTGAGAGCTCCCACAATACCTGTCCTGCCATTCTTGATGTGTTTTAAATAATTAAATTATTCAGTTATTTATGGTACTTTTTATATATTAAATATCCAGCATGTGCCTTTTTTTAAACCCTTGGTTGCACTCTGTAAATTTCTCTAATATTAAACGTATTCCATTTTGGATTACTTGTTTCACCTTACGATATTTGGCCCTAACTTTCCCTTATTCCAGACACATGTTTTTTTTTACACGCTACCCAAATGCTAAATACTTAGCATTTGTCAGACAATTAATTCACTAGTTTCTTGTGACCTCACAATTGTCTTTTTGTTCTCCCCACTGTTGTCTCACAGCAGCTAAAGATCTCATAAGATACTCCTCTTCTACTCCAGCGTGGCAAGACTACCATATGAATTGCGTCACATTCATGTGATGTCTCTCCCAACTGCCAGTGTTCTCTTCATTGATCTCCCATCCTCCAACTTTTTTTTTTGTTTTAATATAGAACATTACAGCGCAGTACAGGCTCTTCAGCCCTCAATGTTACGCCGGCCAGTGGAACTAATCTAATGACCGTCTAACCTAAACTATTCCAATGTTATCCATATGCCTATCCACTGACCATTTGAATGCCCTTAAAGTTGGCAAGTCCACAACTGCTGCAGGCAAGGTATTCCACGCCCTTACTACCTCTGAGTAAAGAACCTACCTCTGACATCCGTTCTATAAGTACCATCCCTTAATTTAAAGCTATGTCCCCTCGTTTTAGCCATCACCATCCAAAGAAAAAGGCTCTCACTGTCCACCCTATCTAACCCTCTTATCATCTTGTACACCACAATTAAGTCATCTCTTAACCTTCTCTCTAATGAAAATAACCTCAAGTCTCTCAGCTTTTCCTCATAAGATCTTCCCAACATACCAGGCAACATCCTGATTAACCACTTCTGCATCCTTTCCAATGCCTCCACATCTTTTTTATAACGTGCGAGCAGAACTGTACACAATACTCCAAGTGCGACCGCATCAGAATTTTGTACAGTTGCAACATGACCTTACGGCTCTGAAATTCAATCCCTCTATCAATAAAAGCTAACACACCGTACGCCTTCTTTTCAGCTTATTCAAAGTTTTACTTAAGTTCTTTCTAATATGCAATTTGTTCTTGGTCTCTCAATGTCTATCACATAAAATTCTTATCCTAATTATGAAATTCCTTCATTATCTTTCCATCTCTTATAATCCCCTCTAGCCTTACAATCACCCAGAACTTAATTCCTCAAATTTGCTGATTTTCTCATTTGTTCACTCATTATGTGTAGAAACATATGTCGAAGCTGGCCGCTGTTATGATGTAGAGATTCTGGTGTTGGACTGGGGTAAACACAGTATGAGATCTGACAACACCAATTTTAAATCCAACCAATTTATTTGATAATAAACTTGCGAGCTTTCGGTGTTTGTGCCTTCGTCAGGCGAATGAGGTGTTCTGGTCTTCAAAAGCACACATATCAGCACAGTTTACAGATGGCTGATTAGAATGCGAATCCTTACACCTAACCTGCTATTCAAGTCTTAAAGTGGCTAACAATGTGGGTGGAAGGAACACTGAGCACAGGTTAGAGAAATGTGTATTGTCTCCAGACAGCACAGTAAGTGAGGTTTTTTGCTAACCCAGGCAAGTCATGGGGGTTACAGATAGTGTGACATGAAGCCAAGATCCCTGTTAAGACTGTCCTCATGTGTGCGGAACTTGGCTATCAGTCTCTGCTCAGCGGCTCTGTGCTGTCGTGTGTCATGAAGGCCCCCTTGAAGAACATTTATATGCTATTATGATCATGGCTGATCATCAAATTCAATACCCTGATCTTCTTTTTCTCCCTCCTATCCCTTGATTCCTTTAGCCCCAAGAGCTATCTCGAATTCCTTTTTGAAAGGACACAAATGTTTGGCCTCAACTACTTTCTGTGGCATTGAATTCCACATGTTCACCACTCTGGGTGAAGAAATTTTCCTTTGTCTCAGTTCTAAAAGGTTTATCTCTTATCTTCAAACTATGACCCATAGTTTTGGATTGCCCCACCATCAGCAACATTCTTTATGAATCTATCTCTATCTGATCCTGTTCACATTTCATAAGATTCTATGACATCCCCTTGGTTTTCTAAACACTAATAAATATAATCCTAACTGACTTAGTCTCCTCATTATAATATCCTGCCATCATAGGAATCAACCTGGTTAACATTTGCTACACTTATTCTATAGCAAGAACATCTTTCCTTGGATAAGAACACCAAACAGCATACAATACTCCAGCAGATGTCATCTCGCTGGTTCTGCACTCAGCCCTGGAACACCTAGATAACAAGGATACCGATGTCAGATCTCCTATTGATTGATTGACTATAGCTCAGCCTTCAATACTATTATTCCCACGAAATACATTTCCAAAGTCCATGGCCTAGGCCTCAGCACTTCCCTCTGCGACTGGATCTTGAACTTCCTAACTCACAGATCACAATCAATAAGGATAGGCAACAACACCACCTCCACGATCATCCTCAACGCCAGTACCCTACAAGGCTGTGTTCTCAGCACTCTACTCCTTATACACCTATAACTATGTGACCAAATTCCTCTCCAATTTGATTTTCAAGTTTGCTGATGACACCACCGTGCTGGGTCGGATAGCAAACAACGATGAGACAGAGTACAGGAATGAAATAGAGAATTTAGTGGATTGGTGCAGCAACAATAATCTCTTGCTCAATGTCAACAAAATGAAGGAGATTGTCATCAACTTCAGGAAGCATAAAGGAGAACATACCCCTGTATATCAATAGGGATGAAATATAAAGGATCGAGAGCTTCAGATTTTAGATGCGCAAATCATCAATAACCTGTCTTGGTCCCCCCCATACTGATATTATAGTTAAGAAAGCCCAGCAATGCCTCTACATTCTCAGAAGACTAAGGAAATTTGGCATGTCAGCTACGATTTTTTCCAAATTTTACAGATGCACTGTAGAAAACATTCTTTCTAGTTGTATCTAGCTGGGATGGCTCCTGCTCTGCCCAAGACTGCGACGAACTACAAAAACATCATGAATGTAGCCCGATCCATCACAAACCAGATCCTATCCATTCACTCTGATTATACTTCCTTCTTTTGTGGCAAAACAGACAACATAATTAAGGACCCCATGCACCTCAGATATTCTCTCTTCCATCTTCTTGCATGGGGAAAAAGATACAAAAGTCTTTGGTCATCTAGCAACCAATTCAAGAAGTGCTGCTTCTCTGCTGCTGTCAGATTTTTGAATGAGCTTACCTTGCATTAAGTTGATCTTTCTCTACATACTAGCTATGACTGAAACCCTACATTTTGCACTCTCTTGTTTCCTTCTCTATGAAAGGTATGCTTTGTTTGTATCGAGCACAAGAAACAATACTTTTGTTTTAAATACATGTGACAATAAATCAAATCAATGGTGCACAAAGCAGCTTACAATACACCATCACTCTATATAATTGCAATAAAATATCCCTATTGCTATATTCAAATCCTCTTGCTATGAAGGCCAATATACTATTTGTCACCTTCACTATCTGCTGTACCTGCATGCTTACTTTCAGGAACTGATGCATGAGAACACCAAGGTTTTGCTAAATATCCATCTCTCTCAATTCACACCCATTCTAAATAATAATCTGCCTTCCATTTTTGTTACAAAGTGGGATAACCTCACATTTATCCACAATGTTATATTCTCCTTGCACATGCCCGTTCATTCAGCCTGTCCAAATCATGCTAAAGCACTCTGCATCTGCATCACAGCTTACCCTTTCATCCATCTTTGTATCATGGACAGATTTGGAACCAATACATTTGGTTCCATTGTCCAAATCATTGATATGTAATGTTGAACAGTTGGGCTTCTAGCACAGGTCCTGTATACCTCACTAGTCACTACCTACTAATTGGAAAAAGACATATTTATTCCAATGTTATGCTTTCTGTCTGCTAACACACTTTCTGTGCATCTCAAGACTCTACCCGCAATCTTATGTGTTTTAACTTGCATAATAATCTGATGTGTGATACCTCATTCAAAGGCTTCTGAAAGCCTAAATAAACCATCTATCAGCTCTCCCTTGTCAATTCTACTAGTGATGATGTGGAGGTGCCGGAGTGAACAGAATAAGTCATCTCACAACATCAGGTTAAAGTCCAATAGATTTATTTGGTCGCATAAGCCACTAATTTTCAGAGTGCTGCTCCCTCATCAGGTCAGTAGGAGTTGTGTTCCCAAACACAGCATATAAAGACACAAACTCAATTTACAAAATAATGGTTGGAATGCAAGTCTTTACAGGTAATCAAGTCTTAAGATACAGACAATGTGAGTGAAGAGAAGGTTAAGCACAGGTTAAAGAGATGTGTACCATTTCCAGCCAGGACAGTTTGTGGGATTTACAGATAGTGTGACACGAACCCAAGATCCTGGTTGAGGCAGTCCTCGTGTGCAGAACTTGGCTATTAGTTTCTGCTCAGTGACTCTGCGTTGTCGTGTAGGCCACCTTGGAGAACGCTTACCTGAAGATCGGAGGCCAAATGCCCATGCCCACTGAAGTGTTCCCCAACAGGAAGAGAACACTCTTGCCTGGCGATTGTCAAGCGGTATTCATTCATTGTAATGTCTGCATAGTCTCCCCAGTGTATCGTGCCTCAGGACATCCTTTCCTGCAGTGTATCAGGTAGACAACATTGACCGAGTACCTGGTTGATGGTGTTTTCATGTGAGATGGCATTTGTGTCAATGATCCGGCGCATCTTGCAGAGGTTGTGGGAGAGTTGTGTGGTGTTGTGATCACTGTTCTCCTGAAGGCTGGGTAGTTTATGTGGACAATGGTCTATTTAAGGTTGTGTTGTTGTTTGAAGGCAAGAAGTGGGGTGTGGGGATGACCTTGGCGAGATCTTCGTTTCATCAATGACATACTGAAACTCTGGAGAAGATGATGTAGCTTCTCTGCTCCGAGGAAGTACTGGATAACAAAGAGTACTCTGTCCATGGTGGAAGCTTCCGCCCTAAACACATTAAAGAAGCCATCCCCTACAGATGAACCCTCTATCTACACAGGATCTTTCAGATGAAGAGAATCGTAACAGACAGCTCCAGACACTGAAAGATGCCCTCATAAGAACAGGATATGGCTCTCGACTCATCGATTGACAGTTCTGACGTGCTACAACTAAAAACCGCACTGATCTCCTCGAAGACAAACACAGGACACGGCAGACAGAATGCCCTTTGTCATCCAGTACTTCCTCGAAGCGGAGAAGCTACGACAGCTTCTCTGAGACTTCAACATGTCATCAATGAAGATGAACATCTTGCCAAAGTCATCCCTACACTCTCACTTCGTGCCTTCAAACAACTGGACAATCTCAAACAGACCATTGTCTGCAGCAAACTATCAGCCTTCAGGAGAACAGGGACCATGATACCACATAACCCTGCCACAGCAACCTCTGCAAGGCGTGCTAGATCATCAACATGGATGCCATCATATCATGTGAGAACACCATCCATCAGGTACACAGTACATACTCTTACAACTTGGCTAGCATTGTCTACCTGATGCACTGCAGGAAGGATGTCCTGAGGCAAGGTACATTGGGGAGACCGTGCAAATGCTCGACAATCAACGCAAGACTGTTCTCTTCCTATTGGGGAACACTTCAGCGGTCACGGGCATTTGGCCTCTGATCTTCAGGTAAGCGTTCTCCAAGGTGGCCTTCATACAGATGACGAGCAGAGACTGATAGTCAAGTTCTGCATGCAATGAGGACCTCAACTGGGACCTTGGGTTCATGTCATACTATCTGTAACCCCCACAACTTGACTTGGGAAATCTCACTAACTGTCCTGGCTGGAGACAATACACATTCCTTTAACCTGTGATTAATCCTCTCTCCACTCATATTGTATGTCCCATTAAAACTTGATTACCTGTAATGATTTGCATTCCAACCATTATTTTGTAAATTGAGTTTGTGTCTATATATGCCCTGTTTGTGAACAGAACCCCCACTTTCCTGATGAAGGAGCAGCACCCCAAAAGTTGGTGGTTTTTGCTACCAAATAAATGTGTTGGACTTTAACCTGGTTTTGTGACAATTCCACTAATTACAGCCTCCAGCCGATTCTCGCCAAGGGCCTCTGGAATTCTAATCACAACCTCCTTAAGATCTTCTTCTTTTGGTCAAGCTTTTGTTTTGCCTTCCTTTTGATCCAGATTATTCAATCAGAGCAATGTAGCATGTTGTGACATTTGCCATTATTAAGTTTCATGACCCAGAAAAAATTAGGATGTGTGCACGTGTGCAATGCTTTTGATACACTTTAAACCTGCAGCAGGGAGATGTATGCTGCCTCGTCAGTTCTGTGGGTACTTCTGACACTGCACAGAACTGACCTTGCTGTCGAGACTTGGTCTAAATGCCCCAAACCTGCCCAGAAATTCACACCATAATAACATAAACTTGTAATCAGCCCCAGAATAATGTGCTATCTCCCTCCGCCCAACTGCCACCTCATCCTTCTCCTCCATATAAATATTTTGAATTCACAAGTCCTATTATCAGTAGCTCAAACTCAAAGCAGTTGTGTAAACTTTAAAAGCTAGAATGATTTTACAATCCTATTATTCTCTGGATAAGTTTTTTGATCATGAAATTCCTATTATTAGCAGCTATCCAATTAAAAACGTACGAAAGCAGTTGAAACACTTAAAAAAAAAAATTGGAATGTTACTTATATTACATCTACAATACCATAAAATGTACTATCCTAAGAATTTCATTTTAGTTTTTATTTTTATTAATTTTAAGACTTTTCCATATTTAATTATTTAATATTAAGGTTTATGCACATTCAAAAAAAGTCAGGAGTCTTTGAAATATTAAAACCAGTCTAAGAAATGCTAAAGAACTACAAAATCATTTGTCACAAAGCTGCTGGACCCTCAGACTTTTTTTCCACTGCTAACGTCAAGGTGCTTAGCCTCAGTGTTTCTGTTCTTCTCTCATTCCCCTTGTGCTTTCTTCACTGAGGCTGCAACCTGCAGCCAGGACAGCAATTCCTGAAGTTGTAGTATAAAAAGTAAAGGCTACAGTTTAAATTGCTATCAGTGATATACACCTTGTCACTGGGAAATTTGGGCAATAATCTTTTGGTTTTTCTTGGTTCCTATTACTCATCTGAAATTTCTGGAATTTTTTTTACAATAAAGGCACTATATAAATACAAATTGTTAACTAGCTTCAAGGTGCAATATGAAACTTTTGTAATTAATTCATTTAAATGTGCCTTGCAACATTAAAGGTTATCATTTCTCTTAAAGTACAATATGATAAACAGGATGATCCAAAATCCATATTTTATGATTCCATTCTATTTTTCTTTCTCAATCTGAATCATATTTGATTATTTTTGTCTGTTTCAGATGCCGTAGCAGTGGGTTACTTAGCATGTTCTATTTCAAATGTAGCAGTTGAAACAAAATGCTGTTAAATTGCTTCACAAGATTAAACATGTGAATTCTGTTCATTGAGATATGAAATGAAAGAGCACATTTGGGATAAATCCTACTGCATTTTGACAGGTATTACAAAAACCTATTAACACTGACATTTCAATGGGTTAGCTATCCTATTTATTGTAATGGCAACTCTGGTACTATTTATAGCTATTGAACATTGTCAGTATAATTAACTTTAAAGAAATACTGCATACAGCACAATCTATGATTGAAATTACTACACTTATGCCCTTTTACATGATCCAAACTGATTTAACCTTTGTAACTGGAATTGCTTTTATCCTACCCTGCATTGGCAATATTGTTGCATAAGTGGAAGAAATGCCACAATGGTTAAGTCCATTTTGTTTTAGACAAACTTTCAGCCTAAAAATAATACTTCTGTAGTATATGCTTAGATATATCCGTATATTCTTGATGTGTTCCTTCATAATTTTGTTTGACATCATGCAAAATTAGTGAAATATTAATTTCACTTAAAAAGTGAAATTGTAACAGCTTGTAACAAAAAAGCCATCAATACATTTTTGTGTACCATTCACAATGTAACATTGAAATTTTATTGAACACTTCTAATGACAGTGCAAAGCTTATAAAATGATCTTATTTTTATCATATTTAAATATTGTTGTGCTCATCAATTTTAGTAGTACAGTACAGGAAATTAGTTCTGGCAATACCTAAGAGCTATAGAAAGTAATTTAGAGTTGCTTTGCCTATAATTATGCAGTAGGTTGTACTGATATCATTTGTTTCCAACATTGGTGCACATACATTTAAAATCAAGATATATATCATAACCAATAGAAATATGTACAAATAAGAACATTATTTAGAACATCAAAATGAGAACCAAGTTATATCCGAGTACCCTAATCCAATTATTCCTTGCACTTCATAAAAAGACTGCACTTGGTTTGATTCATAACCATTCATTTTTTTAACTCTATATGGAAGGTTTGAAGTGTTCATAATTGGAAAATAAATTGAATGTAATTGCATATAATTAAATGCAATTAGTTTGTGTGTGAAATTTGAAGTTAGTTTAGATTTAGATTTGATTCATTATTGTCATATGTGTTGGCATGCAGCAAAAAGTATTGTTTCTTGCGCACTATACAGACAAAGCATACCATACTTATGAAGAAAGGAAAGAGAGTGCAGAATATAGTGTTACAGTCATAGTGTAGGGAAAGATCAACGTAATGCAAAGTGAGTCCATTCAAAAGTCTGATGGCAAAAGGAAAGTAGCTGTTTTCGAATTGGTTGGTACATGACCTTGTACCTTTCTCCCGATGGAAGAAAGCGAAACAGAGTATGTCTGGAGTATGTGAGGTCCTTGATTATGCTGGCTGTTTTTCTGAGGCAGCAGAGAATGTAGACAGTGTTAATGAATGGGAGACTGTTGTGAGTGATGGATTGGGCTTCACTCATGATGCTTTCAAGTTTCTTGGACAGAGCAGGAGCCGTACCAAGCTGTGATATAACCAGAAGGAATACTTTCTGTGGCGCATCTGCAGAAGTTGGTGAAAGTTTGTGTGGGCATGCCAATTTCTTTAGTCTGCTGAGAAGAGGCATTTGTAGGCCTTCTTAACAATAGTGTCAGCATAGTGGGACCAGGACTAGGTGATCTAGACACCTAAAAACACGAAGTTCTCGATCATTTCTAGTTCATACCTATTGATGTAGACTGGAGCATACCCTCCAATTCGCTTCCTGAAGTCGATGACTAACTCCTTTGTTTTGTTGATATTGGGGGAGAGATTATTGTCATTGTACCGGTTCACTAGATAATCTAGTGAGTCATCA
This sequence comes from Sphyrna mokarran, assembly GCA_024679065.1. NCBI lineage: Eukaryota > Metazoa > Chordata > Chondrichthyes > Carcharhiniformes > Carcharhinidae > Sphyrna > Sphyrna mokarran. The sequence goes on from JAGIQG010000007.1 coordinate 53,241,135, forward strand.
TTGTTTAAGATTTCACTCACAATAGTTGTGTCATCGGCAAACAAAATCTAATTGGAGGGGGATTTGGCCATACCGTCAGAGGTATTTAAGGACTGAAGAAACAGCCTGAGGTCACAGGCCTGCGGAGTACTGGTGTTGAGGATGATCTTGGAGGAGGTGTTGTTGCCTATCCTTAGTGACTGTAATCTGTGAATTAAGAAATCTAGGCTCCAGTTGTAGAAGGAGGAACTATATTTATACAGTTGCTAGTTTTATATTTCATTTTGAACTGTGAGACTCCAAACTATGTTTATGTGCAACAGTTCTCTAACCTTAATTATCAGTGAAATAAATGCATTTCAAGGATTTAATATAAATGTTTTAAAGCATGTGTTATGCTTTGTTAAAAAAATATATATATATTTCATATTACACAAGTTAGATAAGCGGCTTAATTATTTGCATCAGTTGATTGATTTCTTGCTTTTAAATGACGAATCCTGTATGCCATACATACAGGATAAAGAATGTTCTGTATTCAGGTTGTTTCTCAGGATTCTGAAGTAATGAGCATTACAGTATTTTTGGGAAACATTGTCATACACCAAGGATATATAGGATGTCACACAAAATCAACAGAATAAATCTCATATTATTAACCACTTAACCAGGCAGCACCTATGAAGCGAGAGTTACTTACCTTTCATTAGAACCTCTGTTTCTTTAGAAACGTTGCCTAAATTTCTGAACATTTACAGAATTTTCTGTTTTTATTTCAGAATTCCAGCACTGTCATATTTTGCTTTTATAATATATATATTTTTGATTCATTCACGGGACATGGGCGTTGCTGGCAGGCCAGCAATAATTGCTCATCCTGAATGATGAGCTGAATGGCTTGCTAAACCAATTCACTGAATATACTGAAGATTTTAAAAGTAGCTTATGAGTATATAGGTTTCCATTTAGATGAAGATTTAAAAATCTTTAAAGTTTTACTTTGTTTTTGCCTTATGACATTATCAATTTATAATCCAAGTGTATCTGAGATACCTGTCTCTATCTACATAATAGGTGCTGGCATAAAATTTATTCTTTTCTTTCTTTCTAAAGATTGCAGAAGTAATTCTCCAGCTCACTGCACTGCTTTAGCAACGCAAAAATGTGGGAGATGTCAGCGGAGGCTGTTTAGCTGGCTCCTTGCTGTGCGCCACAGCCCTTGGGCTAGGATTTCTGGCGATATCAGCTCCTTGTGGAAGTGGATGCAAAGCTAATTTAAATATCATTAGCAGGCCCGGGACTGAATCTTTGGGCGTGCTAGCCCCTGCTCCCCTGCCAAGAATGGCGCACTCCAGTGGCGTTTACAACAGCTCCGCACTGATGGTGGCCCAACACCACTAGAATTTAGGGAGGCCATGGAATCTGGCCTGGAGACATCTGGGAGTGGGATGGTAGGAGAGGCAGTGATGCGGGCTTGCTGTGCTGGCCAATGATCGGGAGGCCACCAGTGCGAAGTTATTGCGCATGCACTGATCTCCGTTCTGATGGATTGACATGTGCAGTGACCCAGTCAGCATTACGCTGTCAGCGTCTTGGGCAGGAATAGGCTCCGCCCCCAGATTTTCACCGTGAATCTCCCTGCAAAAGTGCTCAAGGTGTGAAAGATTCATTTTGTAAAACCTGATTTTAAAAAAACAGGAGTTACTTCAGTTTTTACACAAACTCAGCACTTAAAATTTTTTGGGAGAATTCTGGTCTACATCTTAGAATTATTTCCTTTGAGCCAAATCATGGCCATCTATTCTTTGGTTGTCACCACTAGCTGTTGGTAGCTTTTTGTAAATTATGTTGCAATGTCATTAGAACTTCCCCACTCTATTCCATCTGTGTTTCTTTCCTGTATTTGTAATGAGCTGTTTGTGTGTATGTGTATTTTTTTGCTGAACTTGTAATCCAGATGTCTGAGCTAGTGATCTGAAACATGAATTCAAATCCTACTGTGGGAACTGGAAAATTGAAATTCAATTAATTAAATAAATCTCAAATAGTATTAGTGGTGACCATGGAATTAATAGATCATCTTTAAAAACCATCTGGTTCACTAATTTCCTTTAGGAAAGGAAATCAGCTGGTTCTTACCTGGCTGGCCCATTTTTTAACTCCTGACTCTCAGCAATGTGGTTAATTCGTATTGCCCACTGAAATAGTTGAGGAAGCCACTTAGCTGTATTCGTTCATTCACTCACTACCATCTTCTCAAGGGCAATAAGGGTTTGGCAATAAATGCTGACCCTGCCACAGCCTGTGGGTGAATTAATTAAAATATATGCAGCTGTGTTGTCAATTTCCTGCTGCTAGCTTTAGAATTGCAGGCACAGGACAGTCCATGGACCATATTGCCAATGGCTGTGAATATAGCTGGCTACTTTTGCATGTATCCCCTACAGGCTCATGCTGGAGATATTAGCAACATTTTGCAGTTTGTATTGCACTTAAAGGATGTCACGGAAACTCTGTTCATAGAGTGACAACTTTGTTTGATTCCCTTTCGCTAGACTGAAGTAGGCTGAGCACGTGTAAGGGTTTGCAAGAATTCTGTGTGCTCAGGATAGCATTACCTGCAAGTGAATTGCTTTGCATTACTTCATGTCAACTTTACCATGTACTGAAACTGAAAGGGGCTACACACCCTCAAATGGTAGTGGCGTTGTGGTATTGTTACTGGATTAGTAACCCAGAAACCCATACTTGCTCTGGGGACCTGGGTTTGAATCTCAGCATGGCATTTGGTGAAATTTGAATTCATAATAGTCTGTAATTAAAAGTCTAATGATGGCAATGAAATCATTATCAATTGTCAGTAAAAACCACCTGGTTTACTAATGTCCTTTAGGGAAGGAATTTGCCGTGACAGCGACACCCACATGCTATGAACGAATTGTGAAAAAAATGTAAAATTGTACATGATCATAGTCAGTGCATCCTGCAAGTCACTGCCTAGTATCCTGGTAGCAATCACAAGTTCATTTTTCTACCAGACTGTAGTGCAAGCTACATTTCAATTAACATGTCATTAATACCTTGTGACTTGTGCTCAGAAGTGAGCACAATAAGAGCCATGCTTCACATGAAATATGATAAAATAGACCATTGGTTTGCTGTAGCAACAGTTTAGCACTTGGAACATTCTACAGGACTTTTGTAATACTTGTCTGAGTGGTCTCAAATCTGTGGTTGTGTGTGCACATTTTCCCAACAAAGTGCTGCTACTATGAATTAGGCGAGTTGCTGAGGAGTGTGAGGTAGAGTACAGGATAAGAAGTTAAAAAATAGCCACTTTCTGTCCATGCTGCTGATGAAGATCTAAAACAAATGCTTTGCTGGTAACCTCAGCCCTGCTTACCTCTTTGCTATCAGCCTCACATTTCACAATTTCACTAAGATTGACCATTTCATCATCCTCTGGACCATAATGCAAAAAAAAATTCCAAATACACATTCCAACCCTAAATTATAAACTAAATTATGCTGTGAAAAATGCAAAATTAAGCTCCTCACTTATGTGCCTGCCTTTGTGTTCCTATGAAGTGCTCCTCCAGTAGCTGATAGAACTTTAAGTGGAGAAGACTGCAGATGGCCTTAGAGGAAGACCTTGAGCAGTTCCAAGCCAGAACGCCTGGTTGCAGACAGCTCACTCATAGCATGGACAGCAGCAGTCTCAGCTGGCTGGCTAACTGGGAACAACTGAATTATTGGTGGAGTAGCAGAGATACAAGCATGAGTGGTATCACTTAGAAAGAGGATAGCACTACTTTGGGACGATGCTTCAGCAATCCTCCGTTGAACATATTGAGTGGAATTTTCCCATTTTGAGATTAATTGTAGCAGCAATAGGCTCTGATAGCGCTTGACCTAAGCAGGACAGTGGGATTTTGAGCTAGATCCTTCTTTCAGAAGCTGGTTAGTTATGCACAAGCAACTTCCCTCTGATTCATGGGGTGGACTAGCAGCTGATTCATCTACCCAGCCTCAGCACAAAAGTTCAAATGTCCCAGTGCCATAATCCAATATCAGCTTCACAATGCACTCATCATTTTGTTGTATCCATAATGACCTTTATATATAACATGGCTCATTAGAATGTTTTTACTTAATGGGATGAGCATGTCACTGGCAAGAAGAACATTTGTTGCCCATCCCTAAATTACTGGTGGAAAGGTGGTGATGAGTTGTGATCTTAAACCACCACAATCCATTCGGTGGAAAGATTACAGTGCTGTTAGGAAGTGAGTTCCAGGATTATGATTCAGCAGCAATGAAGGAATGACAATATTGTTCAAAGTCAGGACAGGTGGTGTTTCCCTGCATATGCTTACCTTGCCATTCTAATTGATAGAGCTTTTGTATATATCAGATGAATAAGTGCACTCCACTCCATCTCATCAGATTAGTGCATTAATGCCTTGAGTATACATCCTGGAGTGTATATTGGAGGTTTTCAGATCTTTGGGGAATTGGGACTGGTTCTGACGGAGCTGCAACCAACACAACTAGAAGGGTTACACCTGAATAAGACCAGGACTTGGTCTTGATGTCTTGGGGGAGTATTTGCTAGATTCGATGGGGAATATTTAAACTGAAGTGGGAGAGGGATAAAAAAAATTGTGGGAATGGGAGAAGTAATGTTAAAAAGACAAGTCTCAAGGCTTTGTGCCTTAACTTGTGGAGCATTTGCAATAAAGTGGCTGAACTAATTCTGCAAGTTGATGTGAATGGGTATAATAAAGTCGGGATTCTGGAGACGTTACGTCCAGAAGTTGTATATAGACCACCAAACTATAGTGGTAATATTGGGAATGGTATTAAATAGGATATTAGAGATGCATGCAATAAAAGAATATCTGTAATTATGGGTGACTTTAATCTGCATATAGTTTGGGGAAATCAAACTGATCACAATACCATAGTGGCGAAGTTCCTGGAGCATGCATAGGGTGGTTTTCTGGACCAATACGTTGAGGAACCAACTAGAGAAAAGGCCCTCCTAGACTGGATAACGTGTAATGAGAAAGGAAAAATTGGCAATCTAGTTATGTGAGACCCTTTGAGGATGAATTACCATAAAATGATAGAATTTTTCATCAAGGTGAAGAATGACATAGTTGATTCTAATACAATGGTCCTCAATCTTAATAAATGAAATGAGGATGACACAATGGTTAGCACTGCTGCCTCACAGTGCCAGGGATCCAGGTTCGATTCTCAGCTTGGGTCACTGTGTGGCATTTCCATATTCTCCCCACATCTGCTTGGGTTTCCTCTGATGCTCTGGTTTCCTCCCACAGTGCAAAGATGTGTGGGTTAGGTGAATTGGCTATGATAGATTGCTCCTTTAGTGTCGGGGGACTTGTTAGCGTAATTGCTTGGTGTTATGGGGATAGCACCTGGATGGAATTGTCATCGGTGTAGACTCGATGGGCCAAGTGTCATCCTCCTGCACTGTAGGATTTGATAATTCTAGGGAGGCCAGAGTGGCGAATCCCAACAATTTGGTGGAAACTGCAATGGTATGAAGCATGAGTTGGTGATGATGGATTAGGGAATTTTTTTTGAAATGAAAATGATGGTTAGGCAATGGCAAACATTCAAAGAGTACATGGGTGAATTGCAGCAATTGCTTATTCCTAAATGGTGACCAAACAATGGTTTACAACAGAGATTAGAAATAGTATTCATTTCAATGAAAAGGCATGCAAATTGGCCAGAAAAAACCTGTGGTTTGGGAGCAGTTTAGAATTCATCAAAAAAGGACCAAGGGTTGAATGAGAAGGGAAAGTACAATATGAGAGGAAGCATGCAGGAAACATAAAAATTGACTCTCAAAATTACTAAAGGTATTTGATGAGAAAATGTAAATGTAAAAGGCAAATGTAAGTACCTTACCGTCCTCAATAGGGGAATTTATAATGGGAACAAAGAAATTGCTGACCAACTAAATACATTGGTTCTGCCTTCACAAAGGAGGGCACAAATAACATACCAGAAATATTGGGGAACACAGCCTGACATCGGTGGTGGGAGAGCTTCAAGAGTCCGTTATCAAAGATTTTATGATGGAGCACTTGCAAAACAGTGGTAGAATTGGAAGGAGTCAGCATGGATGTATAAAAAGGAAATCACGCTTCACAAGTCTACTGGAATTCTTTGAGAATGTAAGTAATAGTTAATGAGGGGGAGCCAGTAGTTATAGTTTGTTTGGATTTTCAAAAGCTTTTGACAGGGTCACACATTAAGAGATTAGCATGTAGAATTAAAATGCATGGAATTGGAGGTGTTTCATTGAGATGGCTAGAAAATTAGCTGGCAGGAAACAGAGTAGGAATAAATTGTCTTTTTCTGAACAGCAGGCAGGAACTAGTAAGGGACCCCAGCTTTTCACAATTTATATTATTGATTTAGAGGAGGCAACTAAATGTAATATCTTCACATTTTAAAATGACACCAAGCTGAGTGGGAGGGTGAGCTGTGAGGAGGATGTAGCGATGGTTCAATGTGATTTGGGCAAGTTAAATGAGTGGGCAAATGCATGACAGATGCAATATAATGTGGGTCAACGTGAGGTTATCCACTTCATGGCAAACACAGGAAGGCAGGTTATTATCTAAATGTCTATAAATTAAGAGAGGGAAATTTGTGACGAAAGCTGGGTGTCCTTGTATACTAGTTGCTGAAAGTAATGATCCAGGCAGCAAAGAAGGCGAATATTATGTTGATCTTCACAGAGGATTTGAGTACAAAAAGAGACATGTCTTGTTGCAATTATACAGAGCTTTAGTGAGGCCACATCTGGGATGTTATGTCTGGTTTTATCTCCTTATCTGAGGAAGTATGTTGTTGCTATAGAGGGAGTGCAGCAAAGGTTTATCAGATTGATTCCTGGGACAGTGGGACTGGCATATAAAGAGAGGTTGAATCATTAGGATTACGTTAATAGGGCTAAAGGTAGATAAGTCTCCTGGTCCTGATGGAATGCATCCCAGGGTACAAGAAGAGATGATGGGAGAAATAGCAAATGCACTAGTAGTAACTTACCAAAATTTGCTGGACTCTGGAGTGGTTCCCGCAGATTGGAAAATAACAAATTGATACCACTGTTTAAAAAAGATGGTAGACAAAAGGCAGCCAGCTATTGGTTGGTTAGCTTTAACTTCTGTAATAGGAGAATGCTTGAATCTATCGTCAAGGAAGAAATAATGAGCCATCTGGATATAAACTTTCCCACTGGTAAGATGCAGCATAGGTTCGTGAAGGGAGGTCCGTGTTTGATTTATTTGGTGGAATTCTTTGAGAACATTACATGTGCGGTGGACAATGGAGAACCTGTGGATATGGTGTATCTGGATTTCCAGAAAGCATTTGACGAGGTGCCGCACCAAAGACTGCCATGTAAAATAAAGGTGCATGGTATTATGAGTAATGTTTTAGCGCGGATAGAGCATTAGTTAACTAACAGAAAACAAAGAGTGGGGGTAAATAGATGTTTTTCTGGTTGATAATCAGTGACTAGTGGTGTGTCTCAGGTATCAGTGTTGGGACTGTAATTGTTTACAATTACATAGATGATTTGGAGTTGGGGACCAAGTCTAGTGTGTCAAAATTTGCAGATGACATAAGGTGGATGGAAGAGCAAAGTGTGCAGAGGATGCTGAAATTCTGCAAAAGGATATAAATAGTCTGTGAGTGGGCGAGGATCTGACAGATGGAGTACAATGTTGGTAAATGTAGGGTCATCCATTTTGCTAGAAATAACAGTAAAATCGGTATTATTTAACTGGTAAAAAAATTGCAGCATGCTGCTGTGCAGAGGGACCTAGATGTCCTTGTATAAGAATTACAAGGAGTTGGTTTGCAGATGCAACAGGTAATTAAGAAGGCAAATGGAATTTTGTCCTTCGTTGCTCGAGGGATGGAGTTTAAAAACTGCAAGGATATGTTGCAGCTATATAAGTTGCTAGTGAGGCTACACCTGGAGTACTGTGTCCAGTTTTGGTCTCCTTCTATTTTCTATGTTTCTATGTAAAAAGTGCTGTAAAAAGAGGCTTACTGTGTTGTTGCAGCCCATCTTGTCAGTGATACACACTGCAGCCACTGTGCACTGGTGATGGAAAAAGTGAATGTTTCTGGTGTTGGATGGGATGTTGATCAAGCAGGCTGCTTTGTCCCAAGTTCTTGGTGGTGTTGGAATTGCACTCATCCCGGCAAGTAGAGAGTATTCCCTCACACTTCTTGTATCTTGTAGATGGCTGAAAGGAGGTGAGTCACTTGCCACAGAATTCCTAGCTTTTGACCATTCTTGTAGCCATAATATTTGTGACTAGTCCAATTCAATTTCTGACTAATGATAACTCAGGGTGTTGAGAGTGGGTGATTCAGTGATGATAATGCTATTGAATGTCAAGAGAAGAGGGTTAAATTCTGTCTTGTTGAAGACAGCGTTATGATCCCTGATCAGACTGATAACTTGTAAATAGTAATCTGAATCCTGAGTCCCCTGAATTGTTAACTGTTTCTCTGTCTACAAAATATCTTGACCTGTTGATTATTTCTTGCATTTCCTATTTTTATTTCAGATTAGCAAGCATCCACAGTATTTTGCTATCAACATTGCAACTTGATTATGTTTGGAAGTTGTTGTGTTGGTCTTTGAGAAGTTAGTAATGAATGAATGATGATGTGTGAAATATTTTTACTCATATACTGTATCCTTAAATAATTTTTTTGAAGGAAAGCTACCTAATTTGCATTTGAGTGTCAAAACAGCTTTGCATCCTGAAAATATTACCTTTTGACACTGATAAGAGTATGAATGGCAAGTTTGATACAAAAATACAAACAGCTGCCAAAGCAGAGTTAAGAACCTCTAGAAAGTATTCAGTACTTGTTGGAATGATAGTTTGCCCTTTCATTTCTAGGGTCTCAAAGTTGACGTTCATCTGTGTTTACAAATTACTCTGCATGTAAATTTAAACATGTGCCTCAATTTGTCAATCAAAATGGTTAATCAGCATGCGTACAGTTTATCATCACATGGAAGTTGATGTTAACTGCAAATTGTAACTGGCCAAGCAGCTTTTCCCCATACGAAGCTTAACCTTTATTATATTTGGAAGTTCCATTTCTTTGTGTCTTATACCTTGGGAAATGAACAAGGAATTGACTATTTCTACACAAATGGTCTGAATGCTTTCTTGGCATTACCATTCTAGAAGGTGTAATTGAGTTGCAGAGTGCATTGGAATGTCACCAAATGTTAAAAACATGTTTTCACAAGATCTTAAGATAATTATAGGTGAGCAAGACATTTTCCTACTTTAATTAATTCGTCCAGCACCGCCATTGCGAGCAAGTCTCCCACCGCCCCACTCCACATCTCTGTTGTAGATTAAAAGTGTTTCTTAAATTATTTAATGGTTTTGCCTCCATAATACATCTGGACATATTTTCCATATGTTGGTCGCTCTTTGTTTGAAGAACTTCCTGGTATCATTCCTAATTACAGTACAATTAGTAATTGTACGTTTTGCTAGTTTGACTCTGTCTCCAAGTTCAATTTCCTTAGTTTAACTGAAAATAATATTCTCAATAAATCTTTTCTAAATCTTAAAACTCTCAAATACCTCTAAGATACTCTATAGTTTAATTACATTGGCACATTTCAAATTTCTCCTTTTTTTTCTTTGTAATGTCTGAAACTAGGATTAGCCTTGAAACTTTTCCCTTCATACCTTCCAATCCTTGAATTTGTCTTGTTTCTCAATGACACAAATGGATTCCATATTTAATTGTGGTCTAACAAGAGTGCTGTATAATTTGATTACTATCCCCACTGACTTATAATCTGCATGTAGTTCAGCATTCAATTGACTTCTAAGTTTCCATTTGCATAATCTTCAGCTTTTGCTACACCTTTCATTGTGTAACCCAGTCATCTACTTTTGCTTCCTTCCATGTAGCACATCATTTTAGTCTGCATTAGAATTAGTTAGCCATTGTTCTTCCCACTTAGTGGCTTGTCCAACTCATCCTGTAATTTCTGAGCTGTCTCTTCCAATTCCACTGCCCTATCTGGCTTAGTATCTTTTTCAAATTTAATTTCTTCTAAATTCAGGTCATTCACAAAAAATAGAAACAGTGGCCACAATTTCATTGTAACAGAACTAATGAGCTATATAATTGTCTTCTACTCTTCAACCAATTTCTTATCCATGTCTATACTTTGTCTTGTGGTCAGAATCCAATTGTCAATTATTGCAAGTTCCCAACCAATAGACAGTATCTTGCCCCTGTTGTGAAGTCAGCATCTATAAAATTATGTTCATGGAGATACCTAAGCTTTTTCAGCCTTATTGTTCAGTAACCTGAGACAAATATACAAGTACATGTAATGTGAGTCTACCAAATGGCATAGCATTGAAAATTATTTTCACAACACTGTGTTAAAGTCTACCATGAAATTTAAATAGAACAAATAAGAATTAATATAGTTCAATACATATTGTAGGAATGTAAGATCTTCTGTAGTCATTGAGTTTGTTCTCTCATTTGTCTGTCGGAATAATTTTTAGGTTAATCATTGAATCACTGTAGGTATATTTTATTGTAGCATATTTAAATGAAAAGTCTTTGGGTAAGGTCTTAACTGACTGTTAAAACTACATTTGTGAAAAATCTATAACGCCCTTGTTTGGCTTGAAACAGAATAGTGAAAAATCTAGTACTTTGTGGCATAATGAGAACAAATTAAGTGGTAGTCAACAAAAACCTTTAATTATTAACTGTTATTTAACAACAGGTAAGTACAAAAATAGTATCTAGTACCTCATTAATGAGCAATTATATTATCAAAATGCAAAAAAAGCCTTTCAGCATTTGACAGTATGCAACTGTTACTGTACAAGAAAGACCTGCTTTCAGATACCTATAGTTAACATGACTGCTTTCCGGATGATAAGTAATTGTATGGAAAATTCCCTAAAGCATCATTAGCTATAAACAAATGTTCTGCTTCTAGAGTCCACAATGCCACATTTAAGCTATTGATGGTGCATACTTAACTACTCAAATCCAGAGATAAGTATGATGTTTCTAGTCATGATCTATCAAACGCCCAGTAATCTAAATTGAATTGCTGTTTTAAGGCAATTAACTGTTCACGTGAAATTACCTCATTTATGCATAGTTTAATATCATCTTCTGATGGTTGCTAATAGGTAAACCCAATTAAATCATCATTGCAGCATTCTGATTACAAAGAAATTACTTCAGTTAAATGTACAAATATGAGTTTAGTAACAATTAGTTCTAATATGACACTCTTGCATTGTGGTAGAAAATTTGCTAAAATATTTATTAGTGAAGAAATGCTTTCAACGAAGCTATTCTCATCAGTAGTGGTTCAAATATATTATGACTTAATATATGGAGATTTGGGGTTTGTTTAGAACGGCAAAAGAGTAACTAGGGATAGAGTGGAGCCTCATAAGAATCAACAAGGTCATCTATGTGAAAATCCGCGAGAGATGGGTGAGATTCTAAATGAACATTTCTCATCAGTATTTACTGTTGAGAAAGGCATGCATGTTAGGGAATTTAGGCAAATAAATAATAATGCCTTGAGGAGTGACACATTACAGAAAAGGTGGTGCTGGAAGTCTTAAAGTGTATCAAGGTAGATAAATCCCCTGGATCTGATTAAATGTATTCCAGAACATTGTGGGAGGCTAGGGAAGAAATTGCAGGTCTCCTAATAAAGATATTTGAATCATTGAACAGTCACAGGCAAGGTACCTGAAGATTGGAGGATAGCAAATATTGTGCCTTTGTTTAAGAAGGCTGCAGGGAAAAACCTGGGAATTATAGACCAGTGAGCTTAACTTCTGTAGTGGATAAAATGTTGGAAGATATTTTAAGATTCAGGATCTACAGGCATTTAGAGAGGCAAGGACCAATTATGGACAGTCAAATGGCTTTGTGAGTAGAAAATCATGTCTTAAGAATTGGATGAGTTCTGGTTTTGAAGGGGTAACCAGGAAGATAGATGAGGGCAGTGCAGTCGACATTGTCTGCATAGAATTTAGCAAGGCATGGTAAGTTGTTGCATAAGATTAAATCTCAAGATCCAGGGTGAGATAGATATGAAATTGGCTTGATGACAGAAATCAGAGAGTGGTTGTATAGGGTTGTCTATCAAACTGGAGGCCTGTGACCAGTGGTGTGCCTCAGGGATTGGTGCTGGATTCAATATTATTTGTAATTTACATTAATGATTTGAATGAGAATTTCGGAGGCATGGTTAGTAAGTTTGCAGATGACATCAATATTGGTGGCAGTGAAATGGACAGTGATAATCATTATCTAGGATTGTATCTGATCTTGGGCTGATGAATGGCAAATTGGATTTAATTTAGATAAATGTGAGGTGATGAATTGGGGCAGGACTTACTCAGTTAATAGTAGGGCGTTGGGGAGAGTTATAGAACAAAGAGGTCTTGGAGTACAGGTTCAAAGCTCCTTAAAAATGGAGTCATATGTGAACAGGTGGTGAAGAAGGCATTCGGCATGCTTGGTTTCATTGGTTAGAACATTGAATACAGGGGTTGAGAAGTTGTACAAGGCATTAGTAAGGCTGCACTTGGAATACTGTGTATAGTTCTGGTTACCTTATTATAGAAAGAGTGCAGAAATAATTTATTGGGATGCTATGAAGAATTGATGGTTTGAGTTATATGGTGAGACTGGTTACAATGAGACTTTTACTCCCTGGAGTATAGGAGGCTTAGGAATGATCTTATAGCAGTCAATAAAATAATGAGCATCAATCAGGTCAAAATCTTTTCCTGAAGAAAGGGGAGTCTAAAACTAGAGGGTGCAAGTTTAAGTGAGTGGAAGGAGGTACAAAAGAGTTCAAAGGGACAATTTTTTTCATTCAGAAGGTATTGAATGTCTGGGATGAACTGTCAGAAACAGTAGTAAAGGCGGTACAATTTTGTCTTTTAAAAAGCATTTACAGGTACATGGGTATGGTGCATGTAGAGGGATCTGGGCCAAATGTAGGCAATTAAGATTAGCTTAGTAGTAAAAACTGGGTGACGTGAACAAGTTGGGCCAAAGGACCTGTTTCCATGTTGTAAGTTCTATAATAGTATTTTGCATCAATAAAAATTGCAGGTTTAGAATAGGTTGCATGACTAACTTCATTTTTATATTATCCAGAAATACTACTTTACCACAAGTTGCCAACAGTGAAAACGTAATGTATTGAAGATTGCTATTCTACCAGTAGAATAAAACCACAGAGCAATAAGTTATTTGTGTTTTGGATAATGAGAGACATTGGCTAAATTTTCAGGATCTGCAGTGGTCAGGGAAGATACAGAGGCAAGTGGAGGATAAAAATAACGGCACTAGCTGGCTTGCAGGTTTCCAGTGCTGTTCCCATTGCTGTCAGGTTTCACCAGTATAGGGTTGAGAGCGGGTGGCTCTGAGATCCAATCCAATCCGATCCATTAACAGTGCTAACTATGATTGTTAAAGAGCTCATTGAGAGTTTACTTTGATCTGTACCTGACTAGTTCATGCGATTCAGTTTTTGGTATGAAGGACTGCAACCCCTTGGTGACTGTATTGTATTTTAATCACTATCTTCATGTGGCTGTCCAACTTTCTTGTGATTGCTTCTCTGGCAATTTTTCTGGTCCTCTCCTCCATGGCAGTGATAACATGAAGGTATGCAACCCTCCCTCTTATATGGGCCCTCATGGGTGAGGACAAAGGAGAGCATCTTAAGGCGCCACTGGCATCTATTAGCAATGTCTTCCTATTCATTTTTAGTTGCATGTTTTAATGTTGGCAAATCCTCAGCAGCACTATGGCTTTGAGAGGGGTCAATAAATACCCTGGACACATTCCTCCAATGTTCAGGAATAGCATGTAACCTTCATTAGGCTCTTTAGCTGCCTTCTGGAGGGTGAATACCCAGAGATCTAGCCTGGAGTTTTGCAGTTGTACTTACCTAGCCAGTGCTTATCAGGTCATTAATCCTCTTTTGAGACTGGATTCAATTTCTGCATGTCACACTTACTTTGCTATTTATCAACTATCTCCATCGAGGCCTGCAGAGTCTGTGGTTTGGCCTCTTTTCCCATCTTCTGAGAAAGGACCTTTCTCTTCTTTTGTCACTTCAAGGACCACAAGATGTGCATGAGTGAAATGAGACGCTACCCTGCCTTGGGTTCCAGGCATCTGATTCTCGGATTCTCTGTAATGTTCAATACTGAAGATAAAGCAGTAGGCACAATAATGGCTGTTGTGATGATTAAATTGGACCTGCATCTGAGTGGTCCTATGTCCCATTCCTGCATTGCTAATTAGCTACCAATCACATTTCCACATCAATTAAGGGGACTGCTCTTGTGAAAACCAGACCAATAATTTCTTGCCCTTGGGGGGGTAAGTTTGTAACTTTGAATATATCTTGACTTCCAATTCCCATTGACAAATTGGAAGTCCAGCCCAGTGGTTTGAAATGCTGAACTTAAACTCTCAGCAAAAATCCTTCTTTTAATCAGCTTCATATAAGCAAATATGCAACAGAAATAATAAATCCACGCTAATTTATGACATTTACTTTGAAATTGCAATAACGTCTTTGTGTTATGGACCGTGGTTAAATAAAATCAACTTAATATATTTTGGAATAAAGTTGTTTGGAACATTTAAGGCTTACTATTTCCAATATTCAGTTTTTTCTTCTGAACTTTTATATACAAGGAAACAAGAAGATGACTAACTTTGTCTCCCTCACCCTTGGAACTTTACAACTGATATGAGGGGTTGGGTTTTCCACATCTGCCACAGCATGTTTTGGGATAGTGGAGGTGGCCCGCCATTCACTGGCATTGGGATCCCTTGATCTCACTTTGTGGCTTTTAATGGACAAATACATGAATAGAATGGGAATAGAGGGATATGATTCCTGGAAGACTAGGGGGTTTTAGTTCAGTCGGGCAGCATGGTCAGTGGAGGGCCGAAGGGCCTGTTCCTGTGCTGTAATTTTCTTTGTTCACTGTTTTCAATGAAGTTTCCTATTTGCCACAGGCAAACCCGTCCAGGCATTTGCTGTTGGTGGGACCAGAAAATCCTGCCGGTGAACAGGGCTGGAAAATTCTAGCCAAGATCTATGTGATAATCCATTACATTTCCTTTCATTGTTCCATACTGTGATAAATATATTTTCCCTTGTGACATGTTTCAATTAGAAATTTACTTCACAGAAATCATGGGTGGAATTTTTTTGGTTCAACTGCAGTGAACAGAGATTTAGCTAAGCACCAAATTCTCTGTTGCTTGCAGCAGTGGTATGTTGTGAATGGACAGAAAATTCTGGCCCATAGGTGCAAAGCCAGATCCTATTACAATGATGTGCATTTTATTTGTATTTCTACATGGTACTGGACTAGTTGCAGACCTAAACAGGAAAAGTATTTTGAAATTAATGGATTTTATTTGCTTGAGTCACAAAATTTTATGATTGTTTAACGAAATAAGAATTGCACAAAAATCAGCACTGCATCACCACTGCATCATCAGGCTGCATCCACAGCCTGCAAATGCTATCATGGAAAACTTTAAAACATTTAACGTTTTATTTCTAAAGCTAATGGGTTTCAACAGGTTGAATCTCCTTAACTATTTGTACCCATCTCTTAATCGAGAAGGCGAAGCAAGTGTGGAAGGAGTTCTTAATCAACTGGTGCAGGAACATTTACAGCTAGCTCCTCTGCAGTGGGGTGAGTACAAAAATGACACACTCAAACTAGTAGTGAATCTGTTTGAGGAATCTAGAGATTTTATTGTTTTATTTGTTTTACATCTTAATCTGAGCTGGAGGTGTTTGCAAATCTGAAGTTATTTGAAATATGAACTATTTTGTTGATATCAAACAGCTACATTTGGTATTTCTGGTCTTGCACTTCTAATAATGAAATGGCTGTAGCAGACTGAGTGAGTGATTAGATTATGCCTATACTTAGTCATTTCTTTTTTTTGGATTAAAAAAAATGGGATCACGGATTTTCCTCTGGCATGAAATCACTTTTGCTTACAAAACTGCAAGTAAATCGAGATATTTTTAGATTTTTCTCCCAAACTTGAGAGACAAGCGGGGTTCAGATTAAGTGGATGTGATAAGAACAAAGTCTGCTTCCAACACATCAGTTGGAAGGTTTAGAATTAATCTTTCTCTGTCATTCAGTCTTGCATGTTATAAATTTATTCCGTTTTTAGTCTTAAAAAATTAAGTTTAAGATAAACTGGAAAATCTGTTACAATTAAAAATAGCCGCTATTGCTGAACACACTCAAAATTGACTTTGATCAACTTTAATTATTGTTCAAAGTTGTTGCTGTTTTGAAGTGGCACTTTGGCTACTGATTAATAAATTATGTTTAATGTGGATGGATATAAGGCAGTTCATGTTGACATGTAAGATTTATTCTGGGATTAGTGAGAATGAAATTAGATTTCTTGACAAAGGAATATGCGATTTTTAAAAATGTCTTAGTGTGAAGCTGCTAAGAGTCTTAACTGATGAATCTTGTGTGAATCTTTTTGAAGTGGAATTGATGCATTTATGTTATATGATGAAGGAAAATGCCTAAGGGTTTTGAGAGATAGAAAATCCAAGTAGAGTGATGCAAGAAAGCTGCCAGAAAGGTCTATCCATTAGTTAGAGTAAATCTGCTGGGTTTATGCATTCTGATATAAGTATATAATATATAGGTATAAGTATGTGTGTGTGTGTGTATATATTATATATATATGTATTTATGTATAAAGTTAATACAGTTGGTAATACTTTCAACAGTTCAAAATTGCCTGTTTAATAAATGAAAGATATACTAAAAATGTTACTAAAAGGACAACTTAATTTTTTGGAAGAGTAAAAGATTCACATAGATTAACTAAATCACTCTGGCGATAGTTTTAAGCTTTATTAATTACTTATTTTTAGTAAGAGGACTGGTTAGCTTAGTTGGCTGGATGGCTAGCATCCATGGTTCAGAATAACTTCACAGCATGTGTTTTGTTCCCTTTTTGGCAAAGATAAATGATAGGTAGTGCCTCCTTGCACTGCCCCTGAGAGTAGAAGGCAAGCGCGAATCACCACTGACAAAAAACTGACTGCCAAGAAAACAGCTTAGGATGAAGAATTGGCAGACAAAGTACAAAGAACAATATAGCACTGGAACAAGCCTTTTGATCCAACAGGCCTGCACCAATTATGTTGTCCTACCTAGATCAACCACCTGTATCTCTCCATATTCCCCATCTGTTCATGTGCCTAATCAGCAAAGGTTGCTAAGGTATCTGTCTCAAACACCTCACTTGGCACTACTCTCCAGCCCCCATCACTCTGTGTGGAAAAAAAAACTTCCTCTGCACACTTCCACTGAACCTTTTCCCCCTTACTTGAACTTGAGTCCCTTTGTAATTGTCATATCTGGCCTAGGAAAAAGCTTCCAACTGTTGACCTTATGTATACCCCTCATAATTTTATAAACTTTTGTCAGATTGCCTGTCAGTCTCTGTCTTTCCAGGGAGAACAATCTCAGTTTTTCAATCTCTCCTCATAGTTAATACCCTCCATATCAAACAACATTCTGGTAAATCTTTCCTGTATTCCCTCCAAAGCCATTACAGACCCTCTGATAGTATGGCGACTAGAATTGGACACAGTATTCCAAATGTGGCCTAACCATCATTTTACATAACTATAACATAATTTGCCAAAGACCTTAATTCAAGATAATCCAGAAGGGATTAGATTATTATTTGAATAGAAACAATGTGCAGGGTTATAGGGAAAAGGCAGGGAAATGGTGCTGTATTAATATTAATTGGAGAGCCAGTCAGACATAATGGGCTGAATGGCCTCCACTGCCATAGCAATTCGATGAATCTGTCACCTCCTGTCAGACAGAACACACTTTTTTCTTTACATTTTTAGTAAATGTTCATGCTGCATTACAATGATGTAGCTTTGGATATGTTGTGCTGTTGTAAAAAGTGTGTACTTGGAGATTGCGTGGAGTTGAAGAAACTGGTCTGAGTGAAAATTCTATTTAAAAAGATGCATTATAGCTGTTCGTGTAGATGGTGCACATGGGTATCATATTTGTGTTAATAAATGGCTGTCAATTATTTATTAATTAGATCTTTAATTTTATTCAGGTGGTGGGCATTAACTAACTATGTTCTAAATGGAAAAGCAGACTGAAATTATAACTGTAGGGTTTGGAGTCTATGTTTATAATGCATGCCACTGTAAATAAAAAAAACTTATGAATGTGTAGTTCTATTATTCTTTGAGTTCTAAAGAAGTCATATTGAACTCAAAGTGTTAGTTATGTTTCTATCTCCAGTGATGCTGCCAGACCAATTGGGTTTTTCCTATTTTTGTTTCACATCTCTAGCATTCATAGTATTGTGCTTTTATTTTAATTTTCACTCTCTAACTATCTGGATTAGAACAATATTAACCATAGATTGCCTCTCTTAATATTTCAAAGTTAAGGATGACATACCATGATTAATCTGAGTATCAACTGTATCATCCAACATGCTGCTATGTACTTAATTGATTGCTATTGAAATTTCTATATTTTTCATATTATCATTTATCCAAATAGATGACACTCATTGCTTTACATAGTTAACAGCATCAATGAACAAAAGGTCAACTGAAACAAGATTGCAGTATACTTACCATGTGTAAAAAAAACAAGAATGTAAACATTATTGCTCAAGTATATTTATATTTTTGTAAGAAAAATATACACCTAGGACTTGTGTTTATTTTATGGCTCTTGCCAAAGCTTGCAATTAGAAGAGCAATGCATAAATTCAATTGTGCTGAATTAATATGCCATGCAGGTAGATGTTTTATTGTAAACCTTGGTTAGAGAATTGGACTGTCTTATTTTTACCTATTTAAATATCAAACTACTAATTAGAGCATTTTTCATTTTAACTAACTGAAGCATCTGAACAATTCAGAATGATTTGCTTTTGGTTTTACTGCAATAATCTCTACTGCTACAGTAATATGTTAATAGCTACTAAGTTCAGTTGTTCTGAGAAACTGTGCATTTGTATGTTGTGATGGTTTTCTGATTTTGGATGTGACAAATGTCTTTTTAAAAGCCACAGTAACATATTTGTTAATTTTTGGACTGGCCTGATTCATGCATTAGGAGATTTGCACATAGATGAATTTTAAATATGCCAGGATATTTAAAAGTTTAAATGCAATTTTCATTGCTGCATTCATCTGTCTTTGAGGCAGTTGTTCCTGGTGAGGCTTTGCAGCGCATTCTATGGGTAAAAATAACTTATTTCTTGCTCTTCTCTGACTTTAGCTTGCAGTCAGGGATTCCAACAAACTTTGTTTTACACTTTGTCTCAGGTTTTCCTGCTCTTTCAGACTTTTAACCAGTTAAAATTATTGCAATTAGCATCAATTTTAATAATTTTTCTGAAATGTTTGTTTACATTTCTATAATTTTTGAATGTAGGAGGTACAGTGATGCAAAAATGTTATCTTCAATGGAAAATGAAGTCACTGGAATGTGATTTTAGTCTTCAAAAAAGAGCAATGATGTTTTCTGTTTTTTTCCAAGGTCAGACTCAGTGTAATCTACTATAATTGACAAGTTGTGATTTGAATCCTTTATAAATAAACATATCACATGCTCCTCCTTCCAAACATTTATTTGCATCAACTACAATATTCATTAGTTAAATACAGAAAAATGCAATAAAACTTAACCAACTATTGGGATATAGTCACGTTTTCTAATGTACTCGATATATGACCAATAAGATTAGCTGTTTTAGTTACTCTTTTTGATGCACTGTGATTTTTCTTTGCTTGGTTAAGTTTCCCGAAGTAACAAAAATCTGTTCACAGTGCACCATTCAGCAGTTCCCAAATACATTACTTTGGAGACTCTTTATGATAATTCTAATCAATTAATGATTGAATCACATTAATCAGAAGTAAGGTTGAGAAAACAAGACAAATGTGAAATCGTGTTATTGGGAAATTAGTTGCAAGATCAAATATAACTGAAATATTGCTCCTTACTTAACAACCAGAGATCTTCCTCTCTTGCAGCTGTTTCGATGCAACAGTAATTTATTAAGTGTTACTATGACAGTTTCCTTCAATATGAACGTCAATGTCCAGCATACATATTAATAGGCATTGGATTCTTTTAAGTTTTTGTAATTATTTTCCTCCATTATTGCGTTCCATTGCAAAACATCAAACATCATGGATTTGAATAAAAACTTAAGAAATTACTTGGTATATAATGTCACTTTTGTACTGCACTGACCTTTTGAAGAAATCTATCTATTAGGCTCAGCTTTTTAAAAGCTTT
Source organism: Sphyrna mokarran (assembly GCA_024679065.1). NCBI lineage: Eukaryota > Metazoa > Chordata > Chondrichthyes > Carcharhiniformes > Carcharhinidae > Sphyrna > Sphyrna mokarran. The sequence goes on from JAGIQG010000007.1 coordinate 53,261,618, forward strand.
TAAATATGAAAGATTATTGAATATTTACTCAATCTCACTCCTGTAGGTCAATGAAACTAGCAAACTGTCTATGGTTTTCTAAAATAGTGTTCACTTGTTTAAAATGGGATTATTCACTAGTGGTAATCAAGGTATACTTCTTTAAAAAGCTTCTCTTTAATGTTGAATCATTTTCAGCTGTGTTAATAAAACTGCACTAGGTTACCACAATTAACTTATCAATAAATATTTTTATTGTAAGAAGAAAAGATTGTGTTCTAAGACACTGCTGATAGCAGCAGTTCATAGAATATATTACATTTGATGATATGCAAATAAGTTTGAGCAGAAATCTGATCAAAAATCAATTTGGAAAACTAGCACAGCTCTGACCGAGATTTGAGCTCATATGGCCAATTGCTCCCAAATTGGGACCTCAACCCCCAGGTGTTAAATGTAGCAGAATAGTTAAATCTACATGTATACATAATGACAATACTCCAGAATTCAATTGCTGGGATAACTTTAATTGTATTTGGGCTCTCATGAGGGAAAATGTAAAACATAACAAAAATGATTTCTACCATTTTAATCAGTTATATTGTTTTGAATTCAATCATTGGGCTTGTGCTCCCATCAGTTTAATTAATTTCCTCCTTGTAGGAATAAAACAAGGGAAGTCACAAGGAAATCACATGATGAATCTATCCGAGGCGATAGTGTATTCCAAGTTGTATGGTGGTTGTTCTGTTATGGTGTAAAAGACCAGTCTGTAAGTTTGGCCTGAAATAAATAGTTAGGTATATTCCATCATGCCAATTAACTGCCTATGAGTGGAATTTTTTTGTGTCAAGCTCTGACTGAAAACTGGTGCATTGCTCTCCAGCTACAAGGTCAAGTTTTACTTCCAATCTTGAGCCCTCTGGGGGAAAAAAAATAATTGGACAAGGTTTATGACGTCACTGGTGGGGACTGAAAAAGCTGTCAAGGCTACGCCATTCTGAAGGGTGCCCCAAAAAGCACAGAAACTGTATAGCTCCCAGCCCAACCTCCCCCACATACTCTTAAGACTGCCCACTCAAGTAACTGGGGCTCCTACTCTCCATCCATACCTCAATCACACATCACTACACACAGAGCACTTTCCCTGCTCCTACCTACCTCATTTCCTTGTGGGCATCAGGGCAACCCCCACCCCATTTCCAGGGATCAGAGTAGCCACCTCTACCTATGCTAACCTGTATCCGGGCACCCTCCCTCCCCCACAACCCCTGGATACTACTTAATTTTGTGCCCCCAATGAATCTCCTTGACTGAATCATACTTTTAAATAGTTGTTGAGTTTTGAATATTCAGTGAATGCATTCACGTGGCAGCAGGCTAGCTAAAGATATTAAAATGTATGCAAAATCATTAAAATAAGGTTTCGCTCTTTGTAGGTATGAACCTTGTGATATCAAGAGTGTAGAATATTGAGAAACACTATCTTGTCTGTGAGAATCACGTTTCCTCATTCTCTTTGCCCATGTTGGCAATCCCACAGACAGTGAACATGAGTTTAAAATCATCCCCTTATAACTCATCATACTTAGAAAGAGCTCTGATAATTACATTTGTTTATTCTAAATCCCATTCTAATCAGTTACTATACTTCAGTTCAATTTACTCGATGATTGATGTGAGTTCCTGTAACCTATATTCCCAATATTTGTAATACAGGCAAGTAATAATAAACACCTAATCAATTATAGAACAGACATTACTTAAATACCCAATTCAGTTAGTTATGTTTATATTGGAGGCATTGAATTCACATGGATATTGCACATGTTATTATCAGATGCCAAGATGGATTGATAATACTGCTTAGCTCGGAGATGCAGGAGAGTAATCCTGGGTGACTCAATTATTGCTGTATCTGTGAACATCTTATACTTTCACTGAAAAGGAGACACTTCTGAACTGGGATTGCACCCCACCACTCCAGATGTAGTATATGGAACAAAAATTAGATAATTAAACATTATTTTGAACATTATGAAATGCTGAACTCGGTAAGCGTTCTTATACCTAAAATAAACAGAATAATAAAACCTAATAATCCCTGATGTTTAAACTGAAAAGATATCAGCATTATTTTTCATGAGGAAAGTTTGTATCATTTTTAATACAGGGAAAGCATTACCAGCTAAGGAATATATTCTATAAATCTTTTCTTCAATGTGAAACATGAAGTATTTGCAAATGACATGAACATTCTGTACTTTGTAAACTAAATATGTTGGATTTGTTTCTGGCATTTGCCAAATAGATTTTCTGACGATATTAAGAGATCAACTTGAAATCTGTCAAAAATTACAATTACAACCAATTTTGAACTTCGTCATAATTGGCATTTTCTATTCAAAGCTATTGATAAGGAAAACAGATTTTTAAAAGAAACAGAAAAGGAAATTCTCCTTCATCTGTGTTCAAGCACACTGGGTAACAGCAGTCCACATCTGTTAATTTAATTGGGCAGTTTCTTTTACAGGTGTGAGCTTTCCCCATCCAGTTTTATATTTATTGCATTCAGGTCAACATGCAACTTTAGAAATAGTTCCATAGTAATTGATTAAATTGGTTTTGAGAGATGTCATTGCGGGACTCTAGAACTTTTTGGCGATTGGTTACTGAATGAAGCTCACTGTGCCCTAGCTAGGCATCTTCGCACCAAACTGTAGTTTTTTTTCAGCCATTGTATTCTTGTAGTCTTAATGTGTAAGGTTTTATGCTGGACCATTACCAGCTGCATAATGTATAGCTGTGTTGACACTGACCCAACATTTTGGTAGGACAGGCTTATTTATTATTCACAAATAGGGTTACATTAACATCGCAATGAAGTTATTGTGAAAATTCCCTAGTTGCCACACTTTGGCACCTGTTCAGGTACAGAGAGGGAGAATTTAACATGCCTTTTGGACTGTGGAAAAAAACCAGAGCACCTGGAAGAAACCCACAGAGAATGTATAGACTCTGCACAGGCAGTAGCTCAAGCCAGGAATCGAATCTAGGTCTTTGGTGTTGTGAGGCAGCAGTGCTAACCATTGTGCCACTATGCTGCCCAAAGTTTTTAACACCAGGTTGTAGACATGACAGTGCAGCATTTTAACTTGCTGCATTGCTTTAATTTTTTTAAATATGTTATAGCAAGTTTGCATAGTTGGTGAAAAAAATCATGGATATCAAAGAAAGTTGCATTTGTAGGTGCCTTTCATGAGCTCAGCATGCCCCAATATACTTCAATTAAGCCCTTTTAAAATGTAATCACAATTGTAATGCATTAAAGTGTACAATCTGTAATGAAAAAATTGTCTAATTATTGCATCTTACAAATAAACATACAGTGTAGTAATCTGCTCTGAATTGTAATTTTATGGCATAGAAATGTACTTTTAAATTCCATGCTAGATTGATAATTTAGTAGCAGGAAATTGCATTTAACAATCCTTGGAGCACTAAGCATGCTTTTCTAATTAAATTATAATGAAAAATATTGAATTTGAATTCCAAACTGAGTTGCCAAACCTTAAATATTTTTCTTTAAATTGCATTCCTGTTTTGCTAAATGTGCTTAACTGTTTACTGTTGATTCACATTGTACTTCCAGTATTGTTTTGCTCATAGCAATTTCCATGATGTCGCTTTGATTTTCAATGGCTCAGCTTACAGTGCATTTTTACAATTTGAAGGAACATTTTGTTCTTTCATTATAAAAAAATGCGTTAACCTTCATGGAACTGGCAACCATAAAATAATCACAAGGAATGAATACTTTTCCTGATGATTGTATTTTACTGAGCTTTGAAAAACTGAAATCCTGCAAGTCCACTGTAAATAATCTGGAATTAATTTTCAATCCACTGTGTAAAATAATTTGTTTTCACATTTATGAAAAAATACCTTTTTCTTTTCAAGTCAGTAGTCAAACTTAGTGGCTGCTTGTATTTTAGATAATAGAGCACAAGAATAAGGTGGTTATGCTGAACTTGTGCACCACACTACTTGGGCCTCAACTGGAGTATTGGACATAGTTATAGAATCCCCAAGGAGGATTTGGCTCATTTGAGTATGTACTGACCACAATCCCCCAAGGCCCTATCCCCATAACCCTATGCATTTACCCTGCTAATCCCTCTGACATTAGGGTCAATTTAGCATGGCTAATCAATCTAATCTGCAACCTTTTGTATTTGTATCTATGTGTGTCTGTGTGTTCACACAGACAGTGACCCAGGCCTAAAATTGAAACCAGGTGCTGTGAAGCAGCAGTGCTAACCACTGTGCCACTGTATTGTGCACAATTCTGGGTGCCAGTCTATTATAAAGGATGGAACATATTGGAGAGAGTCGACGTTTACAAGAATAGTTACAGGGATGAGAAGTGTCAGTTACAAAGACCAATTAGAGAGGTTGAGACAGCTGAGGAGATTTGATAGACAAAAGGCAGGGAATTATAGGCCGGTTAGTTTAACATCTGTAGTTGGAAAAATGCTAGAATCAGTCATCAAAGGAAAAATAATGAGGCACGTAGAAAAGAACAGTTTGATCAAGCAGACGCAGCACATTCGTGAAGGGGAAGTTGTGTTTAACGATTTTATTGGATTTCTATGAGGATGTGACTAGTATGGTAGACAGAGGGGAACTGGTGGATGTGGTGTTTTTAGATTTCTAGAAAGTGTTTGATAAGGTGCCTCACAAAAGGTTGCTGCAAAAGCTAGGGTGCACAGGGTTGGGGGTGAGGTGTTAGTGTGGATAGAGTATTTGTTATCTAACAGGAAGCAGAGAGTTGGAATCAATGGGTGCTATTCTGGTTGGCAGTTGGTGACTAATGGAATGCCGCAGGGATCGGTGCTGGGGCCTCAACTGTTCACCATTTACATAGACGATATGGAGGAGGGGGTTGAGTGTAAGGTAACGAAATTTGCTGATGACACGAAGATGAGTGGAAAAGCAAATTGCATGGAAGGCGTGGAAAGTCTGCAGAGAGATCTGGATAGGCTGAGTGAGTGGGCAAGGACCTGGCAAATAGAATATAATGTTAGCCAATATGAGGTTATCCACTTTGGTAGAAATAATAGTAGGAGGGATTATTATAGAACATAGAACACTACAGCACAAACAGACCCTTTGGCCCACAAGTTGTGCCGTATCAGTACCTACCAGGCCATAGAACTATCTGTAACTCCCAATCCCATTAAATTCCATGTACTCATCCAGCAGTCTCTTAAAAGACCCCAGCGAGTCCGCCTTTACCACCACTGACAGCAACTGATTCCATTCACTCACCACCCTCTGAGTGAAAAACTTACCCCTAACATCTCTTCTGTACTCTCCCCCCAGCACCTTAAACCTGTGTCCTCTTGTAGCAACCATTTCAGCCTTGGGAAATAGCCTCTGAGAATCCACCCTATTTATTTCCTCTCAATATCTTGTAAACCTAAATTATTTAAAGGGTGAAAAGCTGCAACATGCTACAGTGCAGAGGGACCTTGGGGTCCTTGTGCACGAATCGCAAAAACCCAGTCTGCAGGTGCAGCAGGTGATCAAGAAGGCAAGTGGAATGTCGAATTTTATAGTGAGGGGGCTAGAATATAAAAGCAAGGAGGTCTTGCTGCAACTGTACAGGGCTCTGATGAGACTGCAACTGGGGTACTGTGTGCAATTTTGGTTGCCGCATTTGCGAAAGGATATACAGGCCTCGGAGGGAGTGCAAAGAAGGTTCACTAGGCTGACACTGGAGATGAGGAGGCTAGCCTATGAGGAGAGATTGAATATACTGGGTCTGTACTCGTTGGAGTTTACAAAGCTGAGGGGGGATCTTATAGCGACATACAAGATAATGAAGGGGTTAGATAGGGTAGAGATAAAGAGATTCTTCCCTGAATATATTTAAGTCACGGGTAGGTAGGTTTTTAATAGGCAAGGAATTAAGGGTTATGGGGAGAAAGCGAGAAGGTGGAACTGATCCACTTCAGATCAGCTGTGATCTTGTTGAAGGGTGGGGCAGACTAGAAGGGCTAGATGGCTTACTCCTGCTCCTATGTTCTTATGAAAGGAATGTTGAGTACATGGATAATGATGTTTTGCTGCAATTGTACAGGGCATTGGTGAAGTCACATCTGGAGTATTGTGTACAATTTTGGTTTCCTTATCTGAGAAGAAAGGATGTCTTTGCTTTAGAGGGAGTGCAGCGATGGTTTACCAGGCTGATTCCTGGGATGGCAGATCTGTCATTAATGGCAGACTAAGTTGATTAGGATTATATTCACTGGAGTTTAGAAGAGTGAGAAAGAATCTCATAGAAACTTATAAAATTCTAACAGGATTAGACAAAGTAGATTCAGAAAGAATGTTCCCAGTGGTGCAGAGGTTTAGACCTAGGATAAGGGGTAAGTTTTTTATTACTGAGGTGAGGAGAAATTTCTTCACTCAGGGAGTAGTGAATGTGTGAAATTCACTATCACAGAATATAGTTGAGGCCAGAATGTTGGCTGATTGGGGCTATAGGGATCAAGAGACATGGGAAGAAGGGGGGATTAGGATATTGAATTTGATCATCAGCCATGATCAAGGTGAATAGTGTAGAGGCTTGTAGGGCCAAATGGCCTACTCCTGCTTCTAGTTTCTATGATAAAAATTTTGAGAGGGCTAGACAGGGTAGATTAGGAGAAATTGGATTCTTAAAAGGATTGAGAATAAGAAACACAGATTTAAAGTGGTGCGATGTGAAAGAACACAACCAGTGGTTCGGGATTGGAAAGCACAGGTTGGAAATGTGGAAAAGGCAGGTTCAATCAGGGCACTCGAGCATTGGATAATTATTTGAATAGAAACTAGGTGCAAGGATACAGAGAAAAAGAGGAAAGCTTTTGTTTGGAAAGCTGATGCAGACATGGTGGGCCAAATACTCTACTTTTGCACAGCAACATTTCTATAATTTTCAAAGCTGGCTGCCTGGTGATGTTTATCTATTATTGACTGATTTGGATTCAACAAAAATAAATTGGGGTAAGAAACTAGTTGGCAGTTTGACTCGGTACTTCCACTAATCAAAAAAGAAAATGCTGGATAATCTCAGCAAGTCTGGCAGCATCTGTAAAGAGAGAAAAGTTTTGAATCCGGATGACCCTTTGTCAAAGCTCTACTTTCACTCTCTGTTTTGAGTTCAACTCTACTCCAGATTAGAGAACAGAATCTAAGTTAACACTTGTGGTACTGATGGAGTGCTATGTTGTTGGAGATGCAATCTTTCAGATGGAAAGTTAAATCGAAGTCCATATAATAAGAAATAAGAAACCCCATGTCTCTATTCTCTTATTGAGAGATGAGTAGAGAATATTTCAGTTGTCTTGGCCAGCATCACCAAAGAAAAATATTAGTTTCTCATTCATTTTAGTTAGTGTTTTGATATCTTGATGTGCACAAAACTGGCTGGCAAATTTGTCAATGTAATAATGACTGCAGAGATAAATAATTGTGCAATATTTTGGGGCATCTGATAAGTTTTTGCATAAATCTAAATTCAGTTGTAAAGATAAAATTATACCTGTGCATTTTTCAGCATTTACAATACATCAGTTTTGATGAGAAATTGTATATTAAAAATTGATGTATTGTGTGAATGACAAAGTAAATTCAATAAGAAATAAATAGTGCCAAAGTGTTTTTTCAGACCAAAAAACTTTGTCATTTGCAAATAAGGCACAGTATGGATCATCACAGAAAGTGAAGCAATATCTTATTTTCTTGGTGAACCTCATGGCCAGGAAGCCACATGAAGTATGTTTGAATAAAGTTAACATTTTTTTTATTCAGCAGACTCTGTAAATATTCTGTGTAAGCACAAGACTAAGAATCTCAAATGGTGGTGGTGAGTCAAAGAATACACATGGAGAAATCTGTGCCATTATGAGAAAGCTTTGAACAGTCAGAGGTCTTAACCAGGCAGAAACATCAAAGCTTTGACAGATATTGCACCACATCAGATCTCATTGTGAAGGCAAGCAGCGAGAAAATCAATACTGAAACCATTTACCAGGATGCTACCGGGACTTGATGGTTTGAGTTATAATGAGAGGCTGGATAGATTGGGACTTTTCTCTTTGGAATGTAAGAGGCTGAGGGATGATCTTACAGAGATCTATAAAATAATAAGCAGCACAAATCAGCTAGATAATCAATGCCTTTTCTCAAAGGTAGAGAAGTTTAAAACTAGAGGGCATAGGTTTAAGGTGGGAGGGGAGAAATACAAAAGTGTCCAGAGGGGCAGTTTTTTCACACAGAGGGTGATGAGTGTCTGGAACAAGTTTCCAGGAATATTCATAGAAGTGAGTACAATTTTATCTTTTAAAAAGATTTAGGTAGTTACATGGGTAAAGTCGTTATCGAGGGATATGGATCAAATGCGGGCAATTGGGATTAGCTTAAGGGTTTTAAAAAAAGGGTGGCATGGACAAATTGGGCTGAAGGGCCTGTTTCTATGCTGTAAACCTTTATGACATCTATCTATGACTATTATATGTATTGGGTAACTCTGCAGACAATATCCTAGTCAGACAAGTAATCAATGAAGAACAAGCTATGTACAATGAAGTAAGAAAAGCATTCAATACCTACTTCAATCTGCAAAAGAATACCATTGCTGAGCAGACTAAAGTTAACAAAGATGATGGAAAATATTGATACATTTATCAATGATCTGTATAGCCTTGCTGTGAATTTGACAACTTGAAAGATGAACTACTCATGGACAGAATAGTTTTCAGAGTTTTGGATGGAGTTTTGGATGAAGTATTGTCTGACTTGCAGTTGAGTGATGTTTAACCATAACAAAGACAATTCAACTGAGCGGACAAAGCTGAGGTCAAGAAGTAACATCAATTGATGATTCAGGGAAATAGAAAATCATATCCCAAAAATAACTGACTTAGTGGAGTATGTCAAATTTAAAAGTAGTGAAGTGACCACTAAAAAGCAGGCAAAGCAAGAAGAGCATTCTAGCTAATTTTTATTTGGTGTAGCAAGAAAAAATACAGGTGTGATATTCGTTCTGCCAAAGATGTTGAATGCTGCTTTTGCAGAAAGGAGAGTCATTTTTAGGCTATGTGTCGCAACAAAATGCTATTATAGAATAAGCAAAAAAAAAGCCTTTTAAAGATGACAAAAACCCTGAAATATTATATATCAACGATATTTAGATATCTTTCGTTAGTATGAGCAAGAACCAGTCGAAGCTAATGGAGTGCTGGAATCTCTTTGCAACACGTAAAAGGCATCTTGATGGATACATAAAATAGGAAGAGAACAGAGGGATACAGTCTGAGTAAGGGCAGAAGTCTTTTTGCCTTCAAGAACTCAGAGGAACTCAGAGATTGCAGGAGAAATAGAAAGTTCACTGGTGATAATTTACCAAAATTCGCTGGACTCTGGGATGGATCCAATAGATTGGAAAGCAGCAAATGTGAAGCCACTGCTTAAAAAGGCTAAGTAAATAAATTACTGCACATCTCTGTTCAGTCTCTGTCAGTAAAGGCAATGTGTAATAAAGTGATCTATGCTTTCCATTAGTCTGTATCTGAAAAAATGCAGCTCCTAATCTTGCAGGAGATGCATCTGCAGCAGTGATAATGGGTAACTCTGGGTCATAATGAGTTAAAACGTGAGGTAATATCAGCGTCTCTTTGACTTTCTCAAAAGTTCTCTGCTGTGCTTTCTTCGAGCATCATGTATTGTCCTGTCATAACAGTTGACATTTCTCCTGCAATCTCTGAGTTCCCTGGGACACATTCCACTAAGCCTAGAGACTTGTCTATCTTTAGCCCCATTAGTGATAGGGGTTTGTTGCAAGGAACTTGTTAATGACTTTGTGTTTCCTATTCCTTGACCCAAAGGATGTCTGCTTGCAGATTGCTCATGGAAGGGTGCTTCACATAGAGCAGTAAGATCAAAGGCAGCCAGTGAGTAGGTTCAATGCATCATAAAGTGCTAAGTAAGGTGCAATGTTCTGGTTTTAGTCAGTTGGTGGATACAAAGCAGTGTGGTGTTTAGGAAGTCAGAAATTGGGGAATGTATATTGAACAGCAAGTTCCAGTTATGGTGTATGTTGTTTTAACAGAGTTGATTACCACAGAAGGTATCATACTAAATTTGCCACGGCATTTACTTAATCTGTGTTTTGCTTTGAATAATGTGCTTTTAATTTCAGTTCTTTAATTGAGGAGAAAATTTTTTTTTATTACATTAAGAATATGAACTTATACAATGTGAAATGCAGACTTAAAAATAAAACACAAATTGGAATTTTTGAATTGTATACATTTTCTATCGCAAAATATTGTGTTTGATATGAAAGCTTTCATTGTAAAGCACTTAAACTAATGAAAATTATATTAAATGGCAGCTTGACATTTTTAGGAGGTTTTAGAGAGTAAAAGGCTTTTGCTAGAAGGCAGTTCAGTTGGAGAATATCGAAGGTGTGCCTCAAACGTTTACAACATAAAGAAGATAGAAAGAAGATTGGGAATCATGGATCATTATGAGATTGAAGGATAGCCACCATTGTACAAGAGTGACCATTTTAGCTTCTGATATGAAAAGCACAAATGTCAACTTTTATAGCCATTAAAACAGGACTTAACTGGATTTTTTCCACTTTAATATTCATTTATTTGAATCTCCCATTAATGATTTAGTTTGATTGCTTCAAGAACTTAGGTTTAGTTCTGAAAGTCCTTTATTCAGCTACATGTGAAATTAATTCCAAGACATTAATCCTCATTTCACGGACCTATGCATGAAACTTCTTGATCACTGAGGAGCATGAAAACATCCTCTATCAAATGTTATCTAGAAAAAAAATAATTGATTGATTCACTGAACTGCCAGACTGAATCTGTTACTTATTAGGATTATAAGTTTGGCAATACCGCAGAGAACTAATTTAACTTCCCAATTGGACCGCCAAGCAATTTGGATATGTGATAGTTGCTTTACTGACATGAATGATGTGGCTTCAGTACAAGAGAACAAAAAGATGAAAGAAAATTTAGCCTTTTTGATGATTGGCAGACACAGCCACAGGGGTTATTAGTAAGCTGTCAGTGCTCTGAACACCAGGATAGAGACAGCGATGGTTCAGTTATATATTGTGACATATTCCTCTTGATTCAAATTGTACAATTTTTAGATATTGGCAAATTAGCTCAAAGTAGGTACAAGTTGTGTCAGTCTTAATTGTAAAATGAATTTGGGCTTTAAGTCTATGCGATAATGCTAATTTCATCTGTTATTTTACTCTAACTTGATCAGCACTGACCATTGCCAACATGATCAAGGTTGTTCCCAAGTGGAAATATTAATTGATTACGAATAAACAGGTTTCTACTTGAATTAGAGACAGCTATATATTTATAAATATCATAATTGTAAGTATTATAATGCAACAACATTTTAAAGTAAAAGTAAATTGAGAGTATTCTTGAATTTTTTTTCAAAGAGCTTGTTGAGGTTAATCAAAAACTGTCTTGTCTAAAAATTGATTGAAGGTAATTCACAAACTGGATGATGCAATATTCTAGTCAAATACAGTTTTAGCCATTGTGATATTATAAATCAAATCAATATTCCACTTCTGGGTTTTAATCAATTTTTCAGGATTGTAAATGTACCTGAAGCTTGCAGTAGTGTTTTGTTAATAACTAGATGAGTCTATGTTTCAGCTTGTGTGTAAACTTGTGTTTTGGAGAAATCTTTTCGCACGCATGCCTTTTGTCAGCATCAGCTAAAATATTAAATAGTGCGATAATTAGAGGAGTGTTTTCATTTGAAAGCTTCACATCTTTTTACCCAAAAAAGTTTTGTCACGAATCATTTGCGATCACTCCGGCAACTTAAGCCAAATGATGTTATGTTCTAATTGCACTTGTGTAACCATTTTGTTAGTCATGAACAGGAAATAACAAATGAAATGTAGAACTAAGGTAGGATCTTGAGTTAGACAATATGCAAATTCTGTTCCTGGTCACCAGGGAAAGAGAACATTATGTTTGGTGGAATTTTGGAAGGCACTGCTGAGGTTTCAGGATTTACACGTGAAGTTGGCTCACAGGTCATTCCTTGTATCTGTCAGCAGGAAGAACTGATTGAAGTGGATCATGAGTTTTCCAATAGTTTTTCACGCCTTTTTAAGTGATATTTATAAACATTGAATTTGGTGATTGCATGATTGGTTGCAGGACATATGTTTCTATTTCTGTCCATTTTTAGGCAAATTACCACCTTTGAATAAAACACAAATGGTAATTATATTTTTATTTGCTGAAATATTAAATGAATATTGGCACTGTTGGATAGATTTTAATTTTCACCACCTGGACAGTAATTTTCTGGAGTGGATCACTCACCATTTATAGAATCTGCCTGATCTCCTTTCCATTCAAACTGGTGGAATGAACACTGTGTGGACTTTATTAAGGATGAGTTATCAACTTCATAAATTGTCGCACAAAGGTGGAAACATACACACCCTATATGCTAGTATTGTTTACTAAGAGTATTCACATATAATGAACATTTGGAAGAGGTACTGAAGGTTAGCTGGCATCCATGGGTAATAAGTCTATATAGAATTAAATTCTTCAGGACAAAAAAGGTAAAGAAAGTAGATAGCTGTAATCATATTTTAATAATACATCTGTGAATATGGTATAATCTCTGCCCGAGTCAAGAACCATAGCAACTCCCTCTTGAAGGCATACAAAAAGTCAACATCGCCACACCTGTAAGCAAAGCATTCTAGAGGTTCACTATTTTCTCACAAAAGAGCTGTTTAACTCCCTGTGTATTTCAGCTCTTATATAGTTTAAACTCATGACTGAAAAAAATATTGATTTTAAGGAATTGGCAAAGAGGCAATAGTGGTGTGAGAAGCATGAGTGCATAAAGTTTGGAATGTGCTGCCTGGGAATTTGGAGGAGACAGGGTCCATCAAAGCATTCGAGAGGGAATTAGACTGTAATCTGAAAAGGAAAACTGTGCAGGATTATGGGGAGAAGATGGCAGAATGGCACAAAGTGAATTGTTGACTCGGAAATATGGTGCAGACAATGAACAGAATGGCTGTCTTTTGCGATGTAACTGCTGTATGGAAATAAGGATTTCTTATGGCAGTCCCACGCAATTCTTAAGTTTCAAATTCAAAAGGTCAGGAGAAACTTTGGCAAATGATGTGAAGTTGTTTTTTAGTTCTCCTGAAAGTAGGGGTTTGAGCTGAAGTACATGTCATTTGACCTAAAGTTTGATTCAGATTTCAACTGGACTGAATTAATTCTTTCAAAATTGATCAAAAGCTATTTGCATCCAATCAGTAAAAATATTGATGCAGATGGAAGGCCCAGAAAGAACAGAAAATACCTAAATAACACAATGTTTGACAGCTGGGATGTTTCTTGGCAATGTTCAGATCTTCTGTTTTATTTCAAATCTGTTACATAATTTTCCATAGAGTGTTCTTTTATGAAGAAAGTTCAGCAGGTATGGAGCTGAATTTTCATTTTTGGGTTGAAACCTTGAAGGCAGAAGGGTCAGAAGGTTTTGACCCTTCACCGTGTTGGTACCTGATGTTCAGTGCAGTTTTGAAGAAGGTGATGCATTTGCAATGCAGTTCAAAGGTGGATGGATTCCTGGTACAGGAGAGCTAATAACTTCTCTGGCACTGAAATATTGGTGCCCCACTGTTAGGCGTCGGAGTAGTCAGTGAATCGGGGAGAATAAGAAGATGCCTCCAAATGGAAGCACCCACATTTGAAACTAAAACTAAAAAGTGGTCACAGATGCCAGGCTACCAATTGCAGGCTACCAGGCTGCAATTGCAGTAACTGGAAGAGCAGAATTGAATGAGGCATCTGCGACTTACTATTCTGCTGCTGGGAAGCTGCCTCCATTCATTCCTCAGACTTTGGACTTGGTAAAGGACCCACATGTCGTCTGGAAAATTCCAGATCAGTGCCTTCAATGGACAATTTAATTGACTTAATTGGCTTATTGCTGCTGGTGGGCATTGGTTCTCATGTTTCCCCCTTGGCATTCTTGCTCAAAATAGCCAAGAAGGAGGACCATAATGGTAGACTGGCATACCAGGCAATAATTAGAAATTGCTGACATGTCTGCTCAGGTTCTGCCTCAATCAGCAGTGATACCAAATTAAGTGGGGGTGGGGGGAGGGAATCGTAAGTAATTAAGATTATATTAAAATGCAGCAAACATTAATCAATTTGCAGAATGCACAGTTAAATGAGCAATTAAGTTCAAGATTGTGCTGCAATTCATTTTGGTAGGAGAAATAAGCAGACCATTTATTCCTTGGGAAATAAGCGTCATGATCTGGAGGAACGAAGATTTGATAAACAGCTAAAGATAATTAAGTATAGATTTTGAAGACAATTGTTTTAAAGGTGCATTTCTGTTTGCAAATATTTACATTGAATTAAAGTGTTTTTCAAAATGTAAATATGGAGAGACAATATGTGTTTGTTAAACTCCCATCTCCAGAGCTGGCAATGAAAAACAATTAAAATGCAGACGCCTTTTCCAAGGATGACAATTGAATCTGCTAAAATGTGTGAGAGACCCTTTTACTTCTGAAGGAACAGGAGACAGGGAGGGACTTATCTTCCCTGCTTGTTGAAATACTTCGAACATGAACAATGCATCCATTTTTATGTTTATTAAGCTGCATAAAGGAGGCTACATAAAGCCATCTTAGGAGACATCAGAGAGGGTTCCAGCATAGCCAAGGAGGACAAAGACATTATTCAGAATTTAACTGCTGTTTTGTTAAGAGTCCAGGCAATCTACAAGGGCCTTAACATTAGAATTAGTAAGTATCAGGAAACCTCTCTGTCCAAATTAAGTCCACCTGGAAAGGTGCAAACCTTCAAATATTCAACTGCAGAAGCCATTGCAACTGTCAACCTGAACCTGCAGTTTCATCATCATTACTTCTGAAAGAAGAATTCAAGCTATGGACCCAAAATTGTGTCTTACAAAAACTGATTTGAAATCTCATCTGTAAGTACCTTTTTCTTCTTTATCTGTATTTTAATTAATAAATGTCATCACTTTTACTTAACTTCCAGCAGTAGCTTTGTAACAAACTAACTTTTATCTTGTTTAAGACTAGAGTTTGTTTATTGGCTTTCTTAAATTGAACCATCTTAAAATTAAAAGAGAGCTACATAAACACAAATTCTTAATTCACAGACCACTTTAAAGTTGTGTGTTTTATGTGGCTAAGAGAGGTAGCAATATAAGTGGATAAGGCTATGTAGAATGCAGATATCATTATTATAGTTCATGCATAGAAGAATAGAATACAAAACCAGGGTGGTAATGTTAAATTTATATAAAACCAGGTAAAAAAATCACTGTTAGCTCTAGTTCTACAGCAAAAAAAAAGCATATTCAAGCATCAAAATTAGTACAGAAAAAGATTTTGTGTATGTTCCCAGAATTGAGAGGATGCAATTATTTTGAAATATTGAGCTGATGCTCTATTCTCTGGAAAGTAAAAATAAACCAAGATACTTGATAAAGATCTTCAAAATTATGAAATGTTTCATAGGATGAATGTGGCAAAACTGTTTTCATATGTGATGTTATCTGGAACAAGGAGAATACATATCCAATTATCACATATCTCAAATAAAGGATTTAGGAAGGATTCATTCTGTGTAGTGTAGGAATGTGTATCTTGCTACTGCAATGATTGAAACAAATAATATTGATGCATTTTGGGCAGAGGATGTCACATACCTTAGGGAGAAGGGAACATGGTATGAAGAAGCGAGACTTATCTCAAGTATAAAACAGACATAAGAAAGTTGGCTTCTTTGATTGTTACTTTGTGATTGATGCAGAAGCAAACTCTTATGATACATTCCAATTGCGCATGTATTACTATATCATCTGTAATTTGGAGGACATTATTTTTACTCTTCTCCCTTTCCTCTTGAAATTTAAAATGTATACAAACAGTTGGATTTTTCCATGATATGTTCGCAGGTGATAATTGGTACAAATTTTGATGATCTTCATTGAAATTCAGCACATTTTAATTAAATGAACTTTTTGTATATTCAAATGTGCAGCAAAAACGCACTTGGGGCAAGATGTAAAATTTTCCATTGATAGAATTGGTATTTAGGATCACTTCTGTATGCAACTGGTATTCTTGGTTTAATGTTGTGCCTCTGCTGTTCAATATCCAATGAAATAACAACTTATCCTAGGGCTTTGAAAATGGATAGAGATACGTTTTTAACATGAGGCCAAAAACAATTCACTACAATAGTTTGCCTCATAGGAAGTCAGTGCATAATATAACAGTTAAGATCAAATTCACCCAATTTAATCAGTACAGCACTACATCCTGTAGCACTGCAGCTTTAGTATACCACTAATAGTGCAATGGCTAGTAAGAGATCTTGTTTCTCCTGAATGATGTTGAGCTTCTTGTTAGAGCTGCTCCAGTCTAGGCAACTAGAGAATATTACAGCAATCCCATTGTGAAATTGAGTAGAGTAATTGTAGGGTGAAAAGTAGAATGTTATAATTTGGTGTTTGTAAAATTATAAAAAATGTAAAATGCTAATCATGTCCCCTTTTAAACAGTGGTGCTTTTTCTGTGCTTAAAGAGTTAAAACAAATGCATGTGCATATATAGGGTCCCAGACTGAAGCATTTGTATCAGGAAGCCAAGCAGCAGTGTTGCCTTAATAACAGGCTTTTGAATTTTTTTGAATTTAGCCAATATCAGTTTAAATCAGGCACTTGGATACCAACAACTTATTAGATTTGAATTTGATGGTTATGGCAACTTAGAACCAATTCTATTGTGGGAGATGTTGATATGTCATCACATAGAAAAGAAGAGGGCAATGGAACCCTCTTAGAGAGAGGGCAACTGTCATCTGCCAGAGTAACAGCCTTATCCATGTCTTAGCAAAAGCTCCATCTCGATTGTGGAGGTACCAAAGGAGACAGAAGTTCAAGGCAGAAGAATCAACAGAGAAGGTCCAAAATATTCTGGAGGATGCCAAACCTAGTCGAAATTTAGAGAGTGACAGTAATTCTATATTTTTTGTTAATATAGAATTATATTTCTATAAAATTACATTTATCGAAACAACATTCCATTGAATCATGTTTTATTTAGTTTGCTAATAATTTAGTTGTTCATTGTTAGATTAAAAAATTGTTACTTGTTGACTTCAGTATGTGTCAGGGAGTTATTTTGATTTAACCACTTAAAGTTGCTGAAGAGCAGATCATACCGCTTCACACTCTCTCTTACAGATTGAGGCAAAGTATTCCTCTTTGAGTGGTTAGTGTTAGTTCTCAGATGAGGAATCCACTTCTGCTTTATAGGACCCCTGACTTGTGTCTTGTAGGTTGTTGAACCTTAGGGCATTGAGGAGATTCAAACTGTTCTAGCAGTCATGGCATTTATGTGACTGCTCTAGTTGAGTTTCTAATCAGTGATATCCTTGGTTTCTCATTATAGTGAACTTGGTAATGGTTGTTCCATTGAATGTTAGCTGTAGGTGGTTGGTAGGTGTTTTACTCTCTTGTTAGACCTGGTCACTGCTTTTAAGTGGTGCTAATATTACTTCACGCTTATCAGCCCAAATACCTACATTTACTCAGGTAACCAAGCATTTGTGAATGAAACTGAGTGCTATGTTCATCAGCAGACAGTCCCAAATCTGACCTTATGATAAAAGAGAGATTATTGTTGAACCAGCAGAAGATTGTTGGTTCCTTGGACACTGTCCTGAGAAAGTTCTTTAGTGTTGTCCTGGGCAGAGAAGATTAATGTCCAATGACCACAATCATCATTTCTTGTGCTATGTATGACACCAGTCACTGAAGTGTGTTCTCCCATCCCCATTGACTTGGTTGTGTTGAGATCTGAAGCTGTGTAGTCCAGGCAGAAATATTAATTGCAGTTTATTGAAGACTAAATGTGTGCAGCACGGTAACACAATGGTTAGCATTGCTAACTCAGCACCAGGGACCAGGGTTCAATTCTTGGTTTGGATCACTGTCTATGTGAGGTCTGCACATTCTCCCTTGTCTGTGTGGGTGATCTCCAGGTGCTGTAGTTTCCTCCCATGTTCCAAAAGGTGCACTGGTTAGATGTATTGATTATACTAAATTCTCCTTCAATGTATCCAAACAGGCACTGGACTGTGGTGACTCGGGGATTTTCACGGTAACTTTCTGGCAGTGTTAATGTAAACTTACTTGTGACACTAATAAATAAACTTAACTTAAAAATCACCTGAGGGCACTGTTGATGACTCCTTCAACCAATTTCCGATTTAGACTATTGTGGGCTAGTATTTGTTTGGGTCATTGATGCCAGAGCTGCTTAGTGTACCCTGGGAGTTTAGAAATACTTCTAATATAAAGTCTGAAGTTATACAACTGTTCTATTTCATAATAATATAGTTTATATTAAACGAAGTAGTTTTTTTAAATACTTTTTTATTCTAACCTTCAATATTTTTAATTATTCATTGACTCTAGATTAAAGTTAGGGATTTCAATAACAGGCTTTAATGTTTTAGCTGAGTTTCATAAGATTTCCTCATGCTTCTATGATGCTGGACAATTAAAATTTATTTAATCAATGTTACTGTTCTCATCAATATAACATTCCCTTTAATAAATTAATTTTCATAGACGCCCAGTAGCACATTCTTCATTATCATCACTTTTAGAGTTGATGCTACTTTTGGCTCCAAACTGATTTCCTCAAAGGAATATGCATGCTATTTTTAGAAGTAATTGCATTCATTCATTATGTATCTAGATCTGTGATAAGACTTAATAAATCTATCTAGCACTATTTATTGCTTAGTTCAGCAGCTATGAAAGTATTCCACTGTGCAGAATTCATGATTAAGCTTTTGGTACTATATATTTGGTACTATAGTATATATGTATAGTATATACTATATATCGGCAGCAAGAGTTTTTACATTTTATAGTAAATCGTGCTGCATAGGGTACTTAATTTTTATGACATTATAAAAACACTGAGCATTCTGTAGAGCAGTACATTCAACTGCTCACTCTTTCATGAGCTCTTCTCTATTTTAAGAAAATTCTCCTTAATTGCCTTCACTCAATCTGAATAAAACAAAGATAATATTCACTTATTGTAGTTTCTATGATTCCTGTAGAAGTTGGAAGTTTGAATTTCTCTTTTTAAAGATTAATAGCTGAAAGGATAACACAACAAGATTTTATGTTGTAATTTGTTATGACCAGTAGACTTAAAGCACTATTGATTAAACACTTTTTGTAAGCAACTTAAAGTTTAGACTACAGAAAATAACTTCCGACAATCAGAAGAACCCTTCATCATTTGGTTATACAAACAGTTGCTTGGTCGTACAGAACTTGAATGTTGCTGAAGCTTTTATCTTGATGACTACAAAACAAAATGCATGCATGGTGAATTTTAAATGGTTACAGCAGTTTATATTCTGAGATAGATGTTCCCAATCTGAGGTTTCTGGCACAGTGGTTAGCATTGTTGCTTCACAGTGCCAGAGACCCAAGTTCGATTCCGTTCTTAGGTGATTATCTGTGTGAAGCTTGAATGTTCTCCCTGTGTCTGCATAGGTTTCCTCTTGGTATTCCAATTTTCTCTCCAGTCCAGAGATGTATAGGTCAGGTGGATTGACCATGTGAAATTTCCTGTTAATGTCCCAAGATATGTAGGTTAGGAGACTTATTAGGGTAAATGGATACGTTTATGGGGATAGGGTGAGGGGGCAGGCTAAGATGCTCTGCTGGAGAGCAGATGCGGACTTGATGGGCCAGACGGCCTCCTGCACTGTAGGGATTGTAGATTCCATCACTAGGGGTTTGTGAAGCATCACCAGGGGATCCTGGCATGATGTTGGCAGCAGCCACATGATCAGCAAACATCTGTTGCAATGCATCAGATTTAAAAATAAGCAAAGAAAACAAATGGACCAGTCGGAGCACTGTAAGCACTGAATTTTTTCAGCCGGGCAGCATTCAGTGCTTTGCTCTGATTGAATCATTTGATTTATGGCCCTGGCCAACAGTGAAGTTCAAAAGTGAGCCGGCAGGAACAGGAAACTAGAAGAAAGTTAGAGCCAGAACTCTGTGGTGACAGTCGCTGTGGCAGCTAGCCAAGTATTCAGAGCAGCAGGAGGGCAGAGATGCCAGAAGTAAGGAGGCAGAAAGGTGAGGACAAGGGAAGCAGTGTTGATGAGAGTCTTATGCAGTTGGCAAATGTATTTGTGACTGTATACCTCTGGCATAAAGCAGTTGTATTATAAAAGAGGTAGTATCACTCCTCACACTGGAGACAACAGGAAGGTTCATCTTAATAACGTTTTATTGATATATGCATTAGATATAGCTTTAAAAAAAGGCTTTACATATGATTTCTGTGTTTGCACTTATTTTGTGACCAAAAAGAGGTGTTGACATTGGAATGTTTGTGGTTCCCCAATATTCTTGGGAGGGCACAATGGTTCTGTGCTTTAAAAAAGTTGGGAAATCTTGCTCTGGGAGGGAAGGATGCTATTCATTGGCATATTGATCTGATTGGCTGAGGTATTGCCATTGAGAACATAACAGTGCCCAGGTAATTCAACAATGCTAAGACTTAAGTGTGTTCCATTTATTGGTAATATATAGTGAATAATCCTGAGTGTGCTAATAACTGCAGGAAGAATCAATTTATAATAATCAGTTGGGTTTGTAACATGGCTTATTCATACTTGCTGAAAGCTAATGTGCCAGGAGCCGTTCTTTGCAAACAATATGCATTCTTGCAGTTATCCTGATGAATGCAAGACAAGAAACTTTAATGATGTTTCTCTTTTCAGCAATATGAACTACACATTCTAGTGTCCTTTTAAGTTGGCATTCAATTCTCAGACTCAGTCTAAAATTGTTGTTAGCTCCCAAAGTTTTATGTCTAATCATTTCCTTTCCTAACCTGAAAAATTTTAACTCCAGAACTGTATTTGATGGTGAGTTTTCCTAGACATCTCTTCCACTAACTGTAGCTTGGCCGCTCTTCTCTCTCTCGCTGTCTCTCTGGTTTCCAGTGACCCATCATGTGCCTCATATCCAACTGATTAGCTATCCTTGAAATACCACAGCTCAGCTTATGATCAGGTGTTCTCAATATTTTTCTGGGACGTTGGAGACTCGGTCTATCCACTTTGCCATTATCTGCAAGTATAAATGCACCTTTTTCCGAATAAAATAAATCTTGGACCACTTCTAATATCTAGCAAATCAAACAAATAAACCAAAGCTTTTGGAATAAGTCACATGATCCTTTTCATTTTATCCCAAATTAAAGACACATTCTCAAAATGTCATCTCAAACTTCATAATTATAACACAGCTGAAAGTTAAAACTTAAACATAATAAATATAAACTGTACAGTGTGAAACTAAATTTAGGCTAAATAAATTATTCTAATCAGATAATGACTTGAATATTTGAAAGTTTTTTTTGATTACATTTATTTTTCTTTGTTCATGGTCTAAGTTTTTGAGGATTTTTGAGTTATAAAAAACCCTCTTAAACACTCAATCTACAGTCTAAATTCTCAATTTATGACAGGGTCAGTCTGTTGTATGTGACCGAACAAGGTACAAACAAACATTATATATGAATCAAGTAAATTTTATTTAGCAGATATTATATTTACTGAACAAAAGCAGTGAACACTGTGGAAGTTCTCATTTCATCTGGGGTGCACAGTGGTTAGCACTGCTGCCTCTCAGTGCCAGGGACCCAGGTTTGATTCCCAGATTGCGTCACTGTGTGGAGTCTGCCATTTTCCCTGTTTCTGGATATGTTTCCTCCAGGTGCTCCAGTTTCCTCCCAAAGTCTGAAAGATGTGCTGGTTAGGTGGATTGGCCATACTAAATTCTGTCCGAATAGGCACCTGAGTAACTTAATTGCTTAATGTAACCCTACTTGTGACACTAATGATAAATTCATTATCAATGTTCCTCAAGGCCCAGGCATCCTTGTGTGTTGTCAGCATGAGCATGCCATTTTACTTCTGTTTTTGAAGTAATGTCGAACTGTAGAACATAGAACATTATAGTGCGGTACAGGCACTTTGGCCCTCTGTTGCGCTGACCAGTGGAACCAATTTAATGACTGTCTAACCTAAACTATTCCAATATTATCCATATGTCTATCCAATGACCATTTGAATGTTCTTAAATTTGGCAAATCCACTATTGCTGCAGGCAGGGCATTCCACACCCTCTGAGTAAAGAACCTACCTCTGACATCTGTCCTATATTTATCACCCCTCAATTTAAAGCTATGCCCCCCTCGTATTAGCCATCACCATCTGAGGAAAAAAGCTCTCACTGTCTACCCTATCTAATCCTCTAATCATCTTGTATGCCTCAATTAAGTCGTCTCTTAACCTTCTTCCCTCTAACGAAAACAACCTCAAGTCCTTCAGCCTTTCCCCATAAGACCTTCTCACCATACCAGGCAACTGGTAAATCTCCTCTGCACTCTTTCCAGTGCTTCCACATCTTTCCTATAATGCGACCACCTGAACTGTACGTAATAGAACATTACAGCGCAATGGGCCTTCGATGTTGCGCCGACCAATTAAGAAAAAGCAATGACCCTCTAATCTAAACCATTCCCTTTTCATCCATAAACTTATCTACTAACCTCTTAAACGCCACCAAACTTGGCGCATCTACAACTGACGCAGGCAAGGCATTCCATACCCTTACCACCTCTGGGTAAAGAACCTACCTCTGACATCTGTCCTAAAACCACCACCCCTTAATTTAAAGCTATGCCCCTCGTGCTAGCTTTCTCCATCCTAGGAAAAAGGCTATCACTGTCCACCCTATCTAAACCTCTAATCATCTTATGTTTCAATAAGGTCTTCTCTTAGCCGCCTTCTTTCTAACGAAAACAACCTCAAATCCCTCAGCCTCTCTTCATAAGACCTGCCTTCCATACAAGGCAACATCCTGGTAAACCTCCTCTGTACCCTCTCCAATGCCTCCACATCTTTCTTATAATGCGGGGACCAGAACTGCACACCATACTCCAAGTGCGGCCGCACTAGAGTTTTGTACAGTTGCAACATGACGTCGCGGCTCCGAAATTCAATCCCCCTACCAATAAAAGCTAAGACTCCATATGCCTTCTTAACAACCTTATCGACTTGACTGCCTACTTTCAGGGATCTATGCACATATACACCAAGATCCCTCTGTTCATAACACTATTAAGAGTCCTACCATTAGCCCTATACTCTACACATTTATTATTCCTGCCAAAGTGCATTACCTCACACTTTTCCACATTAAACTCCATTTGCCAACTCTCGGCCCAGCTCTGCAACTTGTCCAAGTCTCTCTGCAAACTATAACACCCCTCTTCACTATCTACCACTCCTCCGACTTTGGTGCCATCCGCAAATTTACTAATCCATCCTTCTACACCCTCATCCAGATCATTTATAAAAATTACAAACAGCAGGGGCCCCAAAACAGATCCCTGAGGTACACCACTTGTAACCGAACTTCATGATGAATAATTTCCATCAACCACCACCCTCTGTCTTCTATCAGCTAGCCAATTCCTAATCCAATTAGCTAAATCGCCCTCAATCCCATACATCTGCATTTTCTGCAGAAGCCTTCCATGGGGCACCTTATCGAACGTCTTACTAAAGTCCATATATACCACATCAACTGCCTTATCCCCATCCACCTCTTTGGTCACTTTTTCAAAAATACTCCAAGTGTGGCCGCACCAGAGTTTTCTTCATCTGCAACATGATCTCATGGCTCTGAAACTCAATCCCTCTATCAATAAAAGCTAATATACCTTATGCCCTCTTAACAATCCTATCAACCTGAGTGCCAACTTTCAGGGATCTATGCACATGGACACCAAGATTTCTCTGTTCATCCACACTACCAAGAGTCTTTCTATTAGCTCAGTACTCTGTCATTTTACTGCTTCCAAAGTGTATCACCTCATACTTTTTCACATTAAACTTCATTTGCCACCTCTCAGCCCAGCTCTGCAGCTTATCTATATCTCTCTGCAAACCGCAACATCCATCTGCACTGTCCATAACTCCTCCGACTTTAGTATCATCTGCAAACTTACTAACCCATCCTTCTACACCCTCATCTAGGTCATTTATAAAAATGACAAACAGCAGTGGCTCCAAAACAGATCCCTGCAGTACACCACTAGTAACTGAACTCCAGGTTGAACGTTTCCCATCAACCACCACCCTCTATTGTCTTTCAGCTAGCCAATTCCTTATCCAAACTGCTAAATCACCCTCAATCCCATGCATCCGTACTTTCTGTAGTAGCTTACTATGGGGAACCTTATCAAACACTTTATTGAAATCCATATATTGCACATCAGCTGCTTTACCCTCATCCACCTCTTTGGTCACCTTCTCAAAGAACTCAATAAGATTTGTGAGGCACGACCCTACCCTTCACAAAACCGTGTTGACTATCCCTAATCAAATTATTTCTCTCTAAATGATAAATCCTATCTCTCATAATCCTTTCCAAAACTTTGTCCACCACAGAAATAAGGCTCACTAGTCTATAATTTCCAGGATTGTTTCTATTCCCCTCCTTGAACAAGGAGACAACACTTGCTATCCTCCAGTCTTCTGGTACTATGTCTGTAGACAATGATGACATAAAGATAAAAGCCAAAGGCCCTGCAATCTCCTCCATGCGCTCCCAGAGAACTCTGGGATAAATCCTATCTAGCCCAGGGGACTTATCTATTTTCACGCTTTCTAGAATTGCTAGAACCTTATGAACCTCAATCCCGTCTAGTCCAGAAGCCTGTATCTTGACTACATTGACTTTTTCCTGTGTGAATACTGACAATAAATATTCATTTAGTGCCTCTCCTATCTTTTCAGACTCCACACACAACTTCCCACTACTGTCCTTGACTCGCCTTAATCTTGCCCTAATCATTCTTTTATTCCTGACGTACCTATAGAAAGGTTTAGGATTTTCCTTGATCCTACCTGCCAAAAACTTCTCATGTCCACTTTTGGCTCCTCTTAACTCTCTCTCTTTAGGTCCTTCCTGGCTAATTTGTAACTTTCTAGGGCCCTAACTAAGCCTTCACGTCTCATCTTTACATAAGTCTCCTTCTTCCTTTTCGAGATTCAACTTCCTTAGTAAACCATGGTTCCCTCACTCGACCACTTCCTCCCTGCCTGACAGGTACATATTGATCAAGGACACACAGTAGCTGCTCTTTGAACAAGCTCCCCATTTCAATTGTGCCCATCCCCTGCAATTTCCTTCTCCAACCTATGTATCCTAAATCCCGCCAATTCGCCTCATAATTTCCTTTCTCCCAGCTATAAGTTGTATCCTTTGTATATACCTACCCCTTTCCATCACTAAGGTAAATGTAATTGAATTGTGGTCACTATCGCCAAAGTACCTCCAAGTCTAATACGTTGTCCTGTTCATTAGCCAGTACCAGATCCAATGTGGCCTCGCCTATTGTTGGCCGATCCTCATATTGTGTCAGGAAACCTTCCTGCACACATTGGACAAAAACTGATCCTTCTAAAGTACTTGAACTGTAGCTTTTCTAGTCCATATTTGTAAAGTCCCCCATAACAACTACCCTGTTACTTTCACTCCTATCCAGAATCATCTTTGCAACCCTTTTCTCTACATGTCTGGAACTTTGCGGCGACCTATATAAAAAAGAAATCTTCCAGCAGGGTGACGTCCTTTCCTGTTCCTAATCTCAGCCCATACTACCTCAGTAGACGAGTCCTTACCAAACGTCCTTTCTGCCACTGTAATACTGTTCTTGACTAACAATGCCACACCTTCCCTGCTCTCAGACGAATTATTCCACAGAAGCAATGGTAAAACTGCATGAACAAAGATAATGATTTTATAACTTCCATCCCCAATTCTGATTGTTCCTTATTCCTTCTTAGGATTTGATTTTAATTAATGTCTTTCATTGGCCATGGGTGATGGTCATTGGTGTCACCTCATCTCCGCAATTGGAATCATGTACAGATTAATGTTCATTTTTTATTTCCCTTAGGCTTCTGGAGTTAGCTTCTTTGTGAACAAATGACCCATCCTCTAAGATACTGAGCATTTGTACAAACAATGTTACATCCTCTTATCAAAAAACAAACTAATGTAAACAATTCACATAGCCAAGCTAATCTATTCCCATAAATACTAAAATTATTAAGATTGGAAGTCAGTAATAACTCCCAATAAAATGTCGGGAAAGGAATGCTTTTAGAATGTAAGTATTCTTTGCTATATATATCATTAGGAGATCAAAGTGAGTGGTAAGCTAAAACTTAAAATACATGGAACTTGTTTAAGAGTAAGCTGCCATATTAAGTTGAAACATTCTACTTTTTTTAAAAGTTGACAAAAATCTTGAATTGCACGTAGTGCGATGAAAGCAAATGTGATGGTTGTTTTAAACTGGACAATCTGAATATCTAGACAGCTGCTATGATTGTTTTCAGCTTGCTGTTAATTACTTAATTTCTGTCTGCTGAGTTAGATAATTAAAACTGGACAAAGGCAAAGCCTAAGATATGACTTGAAACTGATATAAAACCCTAATAATGAGTATGATTAGGAGGAATGTGGACATCACTGCCAAAACCAGTGGAAGATGCTTTCTTGAGTCATAACATTCTGTGACAGTAAGAAGTCTCTCAACACCAGGTTAAAGTCCAACAAGTTTATTTGATAGTAATCCCACAAGTTTTCAGGGTTTGCCCCTTTGTCACGTGAGTGGAGAGTTTATTAGCTGTAAAGACTCGCATTCTGTAAACTATGTGTGCCTTTATATGCTCTGCTTGAGACCAGAATTCTCCACTCGCCTCTCAAAGGGGCAAACCCTGAAATCTTGTGCATTTACTATCAAATAAATTTGTTGGACTTTAATCTGCTGTTGTGAGACTTCTTACTGTGTTTACCCCAGTCCAACGCTGGCATCTCCACATCATGGTTTAGGTACACCCACAGTACTGTCAGTAGGCTGTTCCTTTTCGAATAGAAGGCAATAATTTTCCTCATCAGGATGATGTGCGACTTGAAGTGGAACTTGCACGAGGTGGTGCCCAGGTTTTTTCCTCTGAGGCTTGAGTGCCTGGAATTCTCTTCCTCAAAAGGGGTTGAGGCAGATATTTTGAAAAACTTTAAGACAAAATAGATTTCTGATAAGCAAGGGGTGAAAGGCTTTGTGGGTAGGCAGGAATATGAAATGGTTAAAATTAGATCAGTTTTGATATTATCGAATAGTGGAGCAGACTCCAGAGACCAAGTGTCCCACTCATTGTAATTTGTATGTTTGCACAAATGCAGTTCACTCAGCCTATTATCATAGGACAATTCTCTCATACTAGGAATTAAGTTTGCAAATTTTTGTTGTAGCCCAATGCAAATTTTACCTTCTTTACATATGAAAACCAAAATTGTGTAGTTCTCCAGGTGTGGTCTCAACAAAGTTGTAGCTTCAAAAATGACCAATATTACATTTGTCTTCCAAATTCCTTGCTGTACTTTCTTCATGTGTTGTGTACAACTACATCCAAAACTCCCTGGACAGCAACATTTAGAAGTTGTATGCGTTTTAAAATAAATTCTGCCTTTCATTCTTACTGCCAAAAAAAATAATCTCCCTAACGCACATTATCTATATCTATTAATATTGACTGTAAATGATTGATGTCCCAACACAAATCCTTGTGTCAGTTTGAGAGTTACAGTGTGCTGACTTGAAAATGTCTTATTTATGAGAACATAAGATCTAGGAACAGAGTAGGCAATTCAACCCCTCGAGCATACTCCGCCATTCTATACAATGATGACTGATCTTGTCTGAGTCTCAACTCCACTTTCCTGCCCATTCTCCATAACCCTTAATTCATCACAAATTAAAAATCTGTCTATCTCAAATTTATTCAATGTCCTGTCATCAACACTCTGGATAGTGAACTACACAGATTTACCATTCTTTGAGAGAAGTAGTTTCTCCTAATTACTGTTTTAAATCCGTTATCCTAAAACTATGACTCTAGTTCAAGATTGCCCCACAGGAGGAAACTTTCTCTTGGTGTCTACTTTGTCAATCCCCATTATCGTCTTGTATGCTTCAATTGGACCTGCTCTCATTCTTCCAAACTCCAGGGAGTAGAGGCCTAAACTGCTTAATTTCTCTTCATAAGACAAACTCCTTGTCTTTGGAATCAATCTAGTGAACCTCCTTTGAACTCATCTAATACTGCTACATCCTCCCTCAAGTAATAGAATGAAAACTGTGCACGGTTTTGTATATTTGCAGCAACACTTCCTTACTTTTATACTCTATTCCTAGTTCTAAATGCCAAAATTCCGTTTGCTTTCCTTATTACTTGCTAATACCTGCATATGAGTTTTGATTCATGCAGGAGGATAATCAGATCCCTCTCCATTGAAGTACCTCAAAGTCTTTCTCCATTTTAAGAAAGCTATGGAGAATAGTAGATCAGGCCCAAAAATTAAAATTCTAAATTGGGGCAAGGCCAATTTGAATGATATCAGACAGGAACTTTCAAAAGTTAATTGGGAGAGTTTGCCAGGCAAAGGAATGTCTGGTAAGTGGAGGCTTTCAAAAATGTATTAACCAGTGTTCAAGGTAAGTTCATTTCTGTTAGAGTGAAGGGCAAAGTTGGTAGAAATAGGGAACTCTGGATGACTTGGGATATTGAGGCCCTGGTGAAGAAGAAGGAGGAGGTACATGATATGTATCAAACGGATCCCTCAAAGTATAGAGGGTGTAGAAATAGAGTTGAGAGAGAAATCAGGGGGCCAAAAGGGGCATGAGATTGCTTTGGCAGATAAGGAAAAGAGAGTCCAAAGAGACTCTACAAATACCTAAAGGGCAAAAGAGTAAATAGGGAGTGAGTAGGACTTCTTAAGGATAAAAAAAAGTCATCTGTGAAGATCCACAAGAGATAGATGAGACCCTAAATGAATATTTCTCATCATTTCTTACTATTAGGGAACTTGGGTAAATAAATAGTGAAGTCTTGGAGTGTACATATAACAGAGAAGGTGGTGCTGGAAGTCTTAAAGTGCATGAATATAAATGAATCCCCAGGGCCTGGTGAAATGTATCCCAGGGTGTTGTGGGAGGCTAGGGAGAAAATTGCTAGGGAGAGATGTTTGAATCATCAACGGTCCCAGGCGAGGTGATTAAAAATTGGATGGTGGCAACTGTTTTCCCTTTGTTTAAACAGGGGCTGCAAGGAAAAGCCTGGAAACTAATGCTGCAGCTGTATTTTCTGGTCAGATCCCACTTGGAGTACTGTGCTCAATTCTGGTTGCCTCATTTAAGGAAGATGTGGAAGCCATTGAAAGGGAGCAGAGGAGATTTACAAGAATGTTGCCTGGATTGGGTGACATGCCTTATAAGGATAGGTTGAGGGAGCTTGGTCTTCTCCCCTTGGAGAGACGAAGAATGAGAGGTGACCTGATAGAAGTGTATAAGATATTGAGAGGTATTGATCAGGTGGATTTTCAGAGGCTTTTTCCCAGACTGCCACGAGAGGACACAGGTTTAAGGTGCTGGGGAGTAGGTACAGAGGAGATGTCAGGAGTAAGTTTTTCACTGAATGGTGGGTGCATGGAATCAGCTGCCAGCTGGAGGCGGATTCGATAGGATCTTTTAAGAGACTTCTGGATGAGTACATAGGACTTAGTAGGATTGAGGGTTATAGGTAAGCCTGGTAGGTAGAGATATGTTCAGCGTGACTTGTGGGCCAAAGGGCCTCTTTAGTGCTGTAGTTTTTCTATGTTTCTATGTGACTACAGACAGATGAGTCTAATATCTGCAGTTAATAAATTGTCAGAAGGTATTCTGAGAGACAGGGTCTACAAGCATTTAGAGAGCTAAGGACTGATTAGGGGCATTTGTCAGTGGAAAGCTTTGTCTCACAAATTTGAGTGAGCTTTTTGAAAGGGGTAACCAAGAAGGTTGAAAAGGGCAGTGCAGTTGATGTTGTCTATGTGGACTTTAGCAAGGCCTGCGACAAGGTACTGTTTGGTAGACTGTTGCATAAGGTTAAATCTCACAGGATACAGAGTGAGGTAGCCAAATAGATGCAAAATTGGCTTGATGACAGAAGACAGAGGGTGGTTATAGAGGGCTGTTTTTCAAACTGGAGACATGTGATCAGCAGTCTGCCTCAGGGATTAGCGCTATGCCCGCTGTTATTTGTCATTAATATAAATGATTTGGATGAGAATATAAGAGGTATGGTTAGTAAGTTTGCACATGCACCAAGATTGGTGGCATTGTATACAATGAAGATGATTATCGAGGATTGCAGAAGGATCTTGATCAATTAAACTGGTGGGCTGATGAATGGCAGATGGAGTTTAATTTAGATAAATGCAAGGTGATGCATTTTGCTTAATTGAATCAGAGGAGGACTAACTCAGTCAATGGTGGGACATTGGGGAGTTATAGAACAAAGAGATCGAGGAGTACAGGTTCATAGCTCCTTGAAAGTGGAGTCATAGGTAGACAGAATGGTGAAGAAGGCTTTCAGCATGCTTGGTTTTATTGATCAGAACATTTGAAAACAGGAGCTGGGATGTCTTGTTGAAGTTGTACAAGACATTGATAAGGCCACACTTGAAATATTGTGCACAGTTCAAGTCACCCTATTATTAGAAAGGATATTACTAAACTAGAGAGAATGCAGAAAAGATTTGCTAGGATGCCACGGGCCTTGATAGTTTGAGTTATAACAAGAGGCTAGATAGACTGAGACATTTTCCTCTAGAGCATAGGAGGCTGAGGGGTGATCTTATAGAGATCTATAAAATAATGAGAGGCATAGATCAGCTAGTACGTTAATATCTTTTCCCAGTCTAAAACTGGAGGGGATAGGTTTAAGGTGAGAGGTGAGAAATACAAAGGATCCAGAGGGGCATTTTTTTTTTGCAGAGGGTGATGTGTGTCTGGAACAAGCTGCCAGAGGTAGTAGTAGGCTGCATATAGTTTTGACTTTTAAAATGTGTTTAGACAGTTACATGGGTAAGATGAGTATAGAGGAATATGGGCCAAACATGTACAATTGGACTAACTTATGGTTTAAAAAGAGGGGGTGGCATGGACATGTTGGGCTGAAGAGCCTGTTTCCATGCCTTAAACTTGTCTGACTCTATTTAGGAATCAAGTTTCCTTTCCATTTTTTCAACCAAAATTGATAACCTCCCCCTTATCCACATTAAACTCCATTTGCCACGTTTTGGCCCACTCATTTAACTATCTACATTCATTTATAAATGTCTTATTTTCTCATTACAACTTATTATCCCACCCATTTTAGTATCATCTGCAAACTTGGCTATTGTATACTTTCTATCCCTGTATCCATAGTCATTAATATAGATCGTAAATAGTTAGGTCCTGAACCTTGTGATATACCACCTGTTGCATCTTACCAATCAAAAAAAAGACTAATTTATCCTGACTCTTAGCTTTCTGCCTTAGTGAGTCTTGTGTCCAAGCTAATAAATTACTCCTAACCCTATGTGATCTTATCTGTGTATTAACTTTCCTTGCTGACCTTATCAAATGCTTTCCTGAAGTCTGGTGGCACAGTGGTTAGCACTGCTGCGCCATAGTACCGGGTTCAATTCCCTCTTGGGTCACTGTGTGGAATTTGCGCATTTTCCTGGGTCTCCTCTGTGTGCTCCGATTTCTTCCCACAATCCAAAGATATGCGGGTTAGGTGGATAGGCCATGCTAAGTTGCCTGTTAGTGTCAGAGCGACTAGCTAGCGTAAATTCATGTGGTTATAAGGATAGGGCCTGGATGGGATCGTGGTCAGTGCAGACTCAATGGGCCATATGGGCTGTTTTTGCACTATAGGATTCTATGATTCTAACCTATGATTCTACAAGTACAGGTATGCTACAGGATCCCCATTATCGACTTGGCTTGTTATATCTTCAAACAACTTTCGCAAGCTCATCAAACAAGATTTTTCATGAAACTATGCTGACTCTGGCTTGCGTTTTGACTTTCCTGATGTCCTGTTATTACACACTTAATAACAAATTTTAATAGCTTCTCAACGACAGACATTAATCTAAGTTTCCTACTTTCTGCCTCCCTCTGTTTTTGAATAAGGGTATTCTATTAGCAGTTTTCCAATCCATTGGAATCTTACTGCATCAAGGAAATTTTGGAATATTATAACCAATGGATCTACTATCTCCACTGCCCCTTGCTTTAATACTCTAGGATGTAGGCCATCAGGCCTTGGGACTTATCTGCCTTTAATCCCAGAAGTTTGAGTAATTTTTCCTTATTGATAATTGTTCAAAGTTTCTCCCTTTCTGTTTCTATAAGGTCAAAATCATTTGCTGGTGTGTTTTAGTCTTGAAGTATCTCACAGCTGAATCATGATAAAAGGCAGAATTGGTTTGCCAACAAATGATTATGGTATTGCAAACATGAAAAGCTTATCTGCAATTCCTTACACTGCAGCTATTTATTTATTCATTCCGCAATTCAATTTATACACAACAACATAAATGCACAATAGGCAAATAGACATCAGCTTGCTATTGTATTCCTGCAATTTGAGTACATTTGAGTATTTAATATATTGACAGTCAATAACCAGATAATTCTGTTTAAGATTGTGTTACAATTAGTCCCGGGTAAGGTTGAAAATCTGGGCGAGTCCCCTAGATTTGTGAACAGGGGTTGAGATATCCTCAATTGTTACAAACACAAGTAAGGAGGGGTTTCTGGTTCTGTCCTTTATTCAACTCATCCTCTACTGGTAACAGCAAAGTTTAATCCAACAAGGTTCTCTTTTCCTTGGATAAAATTTCCAGACCTAATAGTTATGTTTCAAAAGGAGCCAATTTAACTGTGCTTTCTTGAATTAAGATGGAATAAGTTTGTTAACTGCAAGAGAGGTAAGGAGAAATAAAACACATGCATCTGTATTCATACGGATTAGAAGTAAGAATTGAGCCCAGTTGCAAGTAAATATAAATGAAAGGTTATACGGAACAGAAGTAGATGATGATGCAATGCGCCATTACAATTTGTTTCCAGTATATTGACTTCTGTCTTCTACTCAGGTGTTCAGTGGTTTGGCACAGATGATCTCAGTTCTTTATTCAGCTGTGATCCTTTTGCTGACTGATTAACTTCCACAAAAGTGAGGTTTTAGGTATAACTGCAAGAGGTGAAATTTTGCAGAGTTCAGCTTTAGTTGCTGTATCGCTCACCTTCAATGTGTAAAACCTTCAGCTGCTTTTCCTCATAGCATACTGATACTAAGACAGGCACCAGCAGGCAGCAAGAATGCAGGCTTTTTGTCCACTTCGCATATTTCAAAAAGACCGGAATAATCTAGTATCCAGGCAAAGAGCGATTACATCCAGGGTCTCTGAGTTGAAATAGTCGTTATGTTCCTTTGTCTTTAGTAGAGATTGTAATCAGTTTTTGGATGCTTTTGAAATCATGTTGTTTGGAAACACAGGGAGAGATTCCATTGTCCCTTAGAGAATCACTTTGCAGCAATTCCTGTAGGTGACCGACTAGATTCCTAACCATTTTAGGGATTGTGTTCATTTTAAAACATTAGCCTGAAATCTTTGTAATGTTCAATATTTCCATGTATAATATTTTTTCCTCCATCATTGAGACAAATTTTCCTTTTATTTTTGATTTACACTTATAAATTTGTGGCTGATTTTGTTAGTTTATTTAGAAACAACTTTACAAAATCCTAAATGAAGTTTCATCAAAAAGAACAACTAGACCACTGCAGTGACTTGTGGCCTAACAGGAATTTAATTACCTCTGTCATGCAGAAGGTCTTGTAAATTACTTAACAACAAGACAGTGCAACATGTTGCAGCACAGACTCTGTGGATCACTACATTGATCTGATGTTGACACAGAGCTGTGAACTGAACATGGTAGGCTTGACAGTGTGGCATTGCACGATGTACAATGACAAATTGCGACAAATTGATTGAAACCTGATTACCATGATGTTCCTATGAATTGGTATTTTGATGCTGCTTTCATGTAAAAATATACAGTGGTGGCTGATTCTATCTTTGCATTAAACCCATAAATAAACACTGCATTTAGTTATTATGTTTCATCATGTGTGACTACAGTGTTGTTTTCAGCCTGTTGTAAGTAAAATATTTTGGTTCACAGTGATGTTACTGATTTCATCCAAGTTATTTCTAGGATTTTGCTATTTACAGTTTGAAAGTTACAATAGATACAGAGGCCTATAGAATCCCTAAAGTGCAGAGGAGGCTATTCTGTCCACCCAGTATGCACGGACTCTCCAGAAGAACATCCTGCAAGACCAATCCACCTAACCTGCATGTCTTTGGACTGTGGGAGGAAACTGAAGCACCCAGAAGAAACCCATGCAAACATGAGGAGAACATGCAAACACTAGACACATTTGTTCAGCCTATCTTATTATTCATAGAAATATGTTTGTCAAGTCATTTTAATAGGTCAATATTCTGACTTTTTTGGGTCTGGATTCAATTCATTATGAAGTAAATAGCTGTTTTTAAAAAAAAAATCCTGATAATTTTATGAGAACATCAACAGAGAAAATTGTAGATGGAGGTAAACATCTGACATTGGGAGTAGTTTAAAATTTAGCAAAGGGGGACCAAGGAATTGTTTAAGAAGGGAAAGTAGAATACGAAAGTAAACTCGCAGGGAATATAAAAAGTGACTGTAAAAGAATCTAAAGTTATGTAAAGAGAAAAAGATTGACAAATATATGTTTTTACAATCAAAAATGGAAGAATTCATAACAAGGAATAAATAATTGGCTGAGCAACTATATTTGTATTTTGATTCTGCCTTCACAAAGGAAGACATAAATAATGTATCTGAAATTCTCAGAAGCAACTTTTAGGGAGGAGCTGTAGGATATAAGTATTAGTAGAGAAATGTTTTGCGGAAATTGATGGGATTAAATCCCCACAGCCTGATAATCTTTATCATGGAGTACTTTAGGAAGCCACCCTAGAAATAATAGATTCATTGGTAGTCATTTTCCAACATTCTTTGGACTATGAACTGATTCCTACAGATTAGAGGGTAGCTAATGTAAGACTGCTGTTCAAAAAGGGAGATAGTTTCCAGTTTTCACTCTATCGACCAGTGAGCCTAACATCAGTGCTGGGGAAGTTGCTGGAATGCATTGTTAAGGATTTCATAGCTTAGCATTTAGAAAACAGTGGGACTAAAGAAAACCATTGAATGTGGTTTATTTAGACTTTCAGAAAGCATTCAGCAAAGTGTCATATAGTATTACTATGTAAATTTTAAAACACATGGGATTGTGGGTAGGGCCTTAAGATGGATAAAAAACTGGATAGCAGATAGGAGGCAAAGAGTTGAAATATCTTTTTACAGGCTACTGCAGGAATCTGTGCTAGGGCCCCAACTATTCAAATTATATATTAATGATTCAAAAGAGGGAACTAAATGTATTATCTCCAAATTTGTAGATAATCTAAAGTTGGATGGCAGGGTGAGCAATGAGGAGGATGCATAAATGCTTCAGTGTAATTTGGACAGGCTGAGAGAGTAGACACATGTATGTCAGATGCAGAATAATGTGGATAAATATGAGGTTATCTAGTTTGGTAGCAATAATTGGAAAGCAGATTATTGTTTTAATAGCTGTAAATTGAAAGAGCTGGATATTCAATGCGACCTTGGTGTTCTTGTGCACCAGTCGCTGAAAGTAAGCGCGCAGGTACAGTTAACAATAAAGAAGGCAAAAGATATGTTGACTTCATAGCGAGAGGATTCAAGTATAAGAATCGGGATGTTTTACTGCAATTGCATAGGTCGTTGGTGAGGCCACGCCTGGAGTATTGTGTGCAGTTTTGGTGTCTTTATCTGAAGGAGGATGCCCTTACTAATGAGGGAGTGCAGTAATGATTTATCTAGGCTGATTCCTGGATGGCATGTCTGTCATATGAGGAGAGACTAAGTTATTTAAGATTATATTTATTGGAGTTTAAAAGAGCAAGAAGGGATCTCATAGAAACTTATAAAATTCTAATAGGATTAGACAGAGTAAATTCAGAAAGAATATTCTCAATGGTGGGGGAGTCCAGAACTAGTTTGAGGATAAAGGGTAAACCTTTTAGAGCTAAGGTGTGGAGAAATTTCTTCAACCAGAGTGATAAATAAGTGGAATTCACTTCCACAAAGTTGTTGAAGTCAAAACGTTGTGTGTTTTAAGAAGAAATTAGATCTAGCTCTTGGGACTAAATGGATCAAGGAATATGGGGAGAAGGTGGGATTAGTTTATTGGATTTGATGTTCAGCCACGATCAAAGTGAATGACAGAGCAGGCTTGAAGGGGCAAATGGTCTACTCCGACTTTTATTTTCTGTGTTTCTAAATACAATTAAATGTTTCAGATGATGTTATGGGATTACATTTAAAAATTGAAATAAATTGGTGGTCACCAATCACCAATCACTCTTCTGAATGTGAAAGAAACTGAGAGCGCTACCAACAGTTCAGATTAAGATTAATGAATCCGACTCTATCATGGATCAAATGCAAGGCAAATGTCAAACAATGGTTGACACATTGTCATGATTACCATCAAAAGGAACTGAACATGAAGATTCAGACTTCTTCGAGGATGTTGAGATATATATCTTTAATCAGCATTTACCAGCTACTGAAAGAAAGTTATAGGAAAATCAAGAGCAGAAACAGAAAAATGAATGCCTTCAAATCCAAGAATATTGCTTGGAAAGATGGCCAGATTATATATCCAGTAATCCGATACTATGTCAGTATTTTGAGCAGCACAAGCACCTCATTGTCATTGATTAATTACTATCTTCAATGAGAGATTAATAATACCAAGAACCCATCAAATTGATATTCTCCAAATACTTCAAGGACAATGAAGAGTTATGAAATGTTGACTACAACAGTCAATCTGGTGGCCAGGAAAAAGAAATGATTTTAAACAGCTATGGAAAGGAACACTACTCAAGGCCTTGCAAGTGCCTGGAAATAGACGACTTTGATTCGAAGGGAAAAGCCTTCCTTATTGTAAGTGATTATTATTATTCTGGCGAATTAACTAAACTGATTACATAATATCACAACAAAAACAGTCATTCAATCCCTCATTATTGACGTGGCATCCTAAACATCATAGTGTTTGACAGTGGGCCTGAACTCTCAAATGAGGAACTCTAAAACTTTGCAAACACATATAGCTTAGTTTTTGTAACAAATTCACTTTTCTATTCTCAAACAAATAGGCCAAAAAAGGAATAGACACCATTAAACAGTTACTAAAGAAAAACAAAGACCTTCATCTTGTGCTTCTGAGTGTATTGATCCTTACTGCTACAGAATAGTTCCTCACCATTAGAGTTACTAATGAGTAGGGGATTGAGAACAAATGTCAAACCCAATCTCACCATACTTATGAGAGACTGGCCAATACCCAAACCCTGTCTAAAACCTTACTACACACCAAAATGCAATTTGCATATGATATTTTACTCTCTTTCAAAGAATGTCTGTTAAATATACATTCCTGAAGAGTTGTGCCCTCTTTTAGAAAGTAAACAAAATTCAGTTTTATAAACTAATCTAATTACTGACAATACAATTT
Organism: Sphyrna mokarran; assembly: GCA_024679065.1. Lineage (NCBI taxonomy): Eukaryota > Metazoa > Chordata > Chondrichthyes > Carcharhiniformes > Carcharhinidae > Sphyrna > Sphyrna mokarran. The sequence continues at coordinate 53,299,495 of JAGIQG010000007.1, forward strand.
TTTCTTGTAATTTTATCAAAGACATGGATTCTATATTGCCAAATAAAGCGCAGATAAACATTTGATTTGAGGCAATCGAGATACGAAATGTAGGTGCTAAGAAAAGAAGATAATTTGGCACTCACTGTCATTACATTGTCAGAATGATGTTAGGTCAGATCAATCATAGAAGAAGCCTCAATAATTTTTAGTTTCAACCTCAAAAGAACTTTCCTATTGGAACACTGTGACATCTCTGTTTATAGGGCCACTAATCCAGTAGTTTGACTGATTTCATCCTTATGTCCCAGTTACAGACAATTTTATACTGTTGCCTTATTTCAACTAGAAATTTGATAAATTGCAATTTGCTAAATTCAATTGACTGATGCAAGACTATTTTCAACAATCTTTGGATTTGGACGAAGGTCCCAAGCATAAAAGTTGAACAATTTTTCAATGCAATTGTACAGAAGCAGCTTAAATAGAGTCTTAAGAAACAAAATCATATAGGTGCAACATTCTTTGAAAAGTAAAAATCAAAATTTATTTTAGTATTGTGTCTAAAATGAATTGAACGTAAAGTAAAATGTCTCCTTCCTTAGTTGATGCTGATAAGAAGTAAATGGACATATGAATGACCTTTGAATATATGAATGTAGCTTCTTGCCAAGTAGAATTGTAGCAATGTATGCAGGTTTATGTGTAAGTCAGACTTTTGTATGCAACATTTTTCCAAAATGCAATTGATTAATCAGAGTCATTCAACTTAGGAGAGATAAAATTTGTATGCACTTAACTTCATTTTAAATGCACTATCATCAACATTGAAAAATAACATGGAACTGTATTGTTTGTCAGCACCAAATTAATTTAAATAACTAGAGCTTGAGAAAATAAGGCATTGTGGAAAATCAAGGATATCTAATTAGCAAATTTAAACCTAGCCTGTAGATTCCTTGTAGAATTGTCCACAGTGGGACATTGGTTACCCTGTTGCAGTTGGGACATCTAGTTGAAGCAAGGGGATAATTACTGATTACTGCCAAATTACAGATTTGGGTGACTTAGTTGTTAATTAAGAAAAGGAGGCTCAATTATTTTATTGGAAAGAAAATATATGGTATTCATGCTTGGAAATAGTGACAATAGCATCTGTGTTTGCTCTTGTTAGACTGCTATTCTCCAAAGTAAGAATTAGTTTTACTACCTAATAAACCTGTTGAATTTTAACCTGGTGTTGTGAGACTTTTTACTGTGTTTACCCAGTCCAATGCCAGCATCTCCACATCATTCTCCAAAATCCTAGAGAGGAGCTGAGAATAAAAGCAAATATAAAAGCAAATTACTGCAGATGCTGGAATTAAACAAAAACAGAAAATCTCAGCAGGTCAGAAAGCATCTGTGGAGAGAGAGCAAAAGCTAACGTTTCAAGTCTGGAAGATTCTTTGTTAGAGCAAGAGTTGAAAATGTTGGGCTGTAAATGGTTATATTTTAAACTAAGGTTTACCTCAAAAACAGAATAGAGTTGAAGTTTAAGGGTAGCTTCAACATTTCTACCTGGAGTTTGGTCCATGGATTCACTTTGCCATGGAGGTGGGCTTTGAGAAAAGGAGAGAGCTTATGAAGCTGTTGTGAGACTGAATTTCAAGTTTTCATAAAATATTTTTTTTATTTTCCAGACAAATTACTAGGATCATGGGCAAGAGAGTGATTAGAAACCAGAAGCCCCTATAGCTCCTCAGACACAATTGTAGGTGCTCAGATTGAGAAGACCAAATTAGTGAGGATCTGAAGCAAGGCTTGAACTCAAAGCTAGATCTCTGGGGACATTGTAAAGGATGGTTCTGGGGTTAAGCATTTTAGAAGTTCTGAAGAAAGAAGAAGGGTGGAATTTTCTCATTTTTTAAAAGTGTCAACTCACGTGGGCAAAACTGTGTGGCTGTCTGGCTGCGCTGCCAGCTTTTTGCACTAAATTTTTGAACACTTTGGAGATGAAAAGGTTCACTTGTTACTATGGCAAATGGCACCCCAATGTCAAAAAACACATGGACCCCATCAAAACAGAACCCTCACCCTCCAACCAGCACCACTGTGGATCTCCTGGCTCCTCCCTGGCACTGCCCACTGACACTGTCCTAGGCTGGCAGTGCTGGGGATAGTGCCTGGACACTGCCCAGACATAGGCCCCCATTCCCACCCAGAGAGCTGTACTTACCCTCGTGCCAAAATTGGATACTGCTTGTCAGTTCCCATTTTTAAAAGCTTGATGCAAATGCTGCCAACTTGACGTCATGCCAACGAGGGGGTGGAGTGGGGGGGTGGGGGAATGGAGGTGGAACAATTTCCTATGTGCAGGGTGTTTTAGCAGTTAGCTCGCTAATTGTATTTATGAGTATCCAAATGTGGTTCCTGTCATTATATGGCAGAGAAAGTTGGGGCAGAAAATCCTCAATCTTGTTGCATCCTTCAGCTATCATTAAGAAGTTTGAATCTTTTTCTTAGTTATCAGTCTGCATATGTATTGTATCAAATATAACATATTGGTACATAATTATTTTCTTCACTACAAGTAGATTAATGACCTAATTTCTTTCTTTTTATCTTGTTGGTCGGTGTAGTGTAGGAACCATTTTAGCGGCTCCCAAGCCGGGATCTTGGGAATTACAGAATTATTACAGTGCAGAAGGAGGCCATTCAGCCCAACATGTCTGCACCAGTGTTCAGAATAAGCAATTCACTTAGTGCCATTCCACTGCCTTCTCCTCATAATCCTGCACATTCTTTCTTTTCAGATGACAGTCAAATTTTCTTTTGGCTGAGTTGATTGTACTTGATGCCATCTCACCTATTTGTGTTGTATGATGTAAATTTAAGTGAAATTGGACTTTTCACATTTTAAAGCATTCTCTCAAGATGTCAGAACTGCACTATTCATGACAGCAGGTGGTGATCATGCTTAATGTTTTGTACGTTACCTAGAGATATGAAGAAAACATAATATAAGAAATCAAATATATTAGACCAAATAACACTCTGTGGATGGCGCAAGATCGAATGCTAGCAAGTGGTGCTTGTCAGTTGTTCAGCATGAAGTCTTCATCTATGCTGGAAGCTCACACAAAGGTTTTTGTTTTTGCTGAATTTTATGCATACTAATTCTCATGCACACTTTTAGGATATAATATCCAATTGGAAATATACCACATTTATATCTTTGAACAGTATGTCTGAAGACATTGTAAAATCGAGTGCGTGATGTGTAATTACTTTTTGATACAAATGTTTGCATGTACATTGTACATCTAATCACTTGCACCTTGAATGTTTCTTGAACAACAAGCAATGAATGCCAGCATTCCATTTGCCTTCCCAATCACTTTCCATACCTGCATGTTACCTTTTTGTGATTTGTGTACCAACATGGATATCTAGATCCCTCTGTACCACCAGGTTCTGCAATTTGTCTTCATTTAACTAGGAGGCTGTTTTTTCACTCTTCCTGCCAAAGTGGAAATGTTCTCATCTTCTCACATCATACTCCATCTGCCAGTTGTTTTGTCCTCTCACTTAACATGTCAGTATTCCATGGCAGATGCTTGATCACCTCCTGACAAGTTACTTTCCCACCTATCTTCATGTCATGAGCAGATTTAGGTAGAATACATTCGGTGTCCTTGTCCAAGTTATTGATATGCATTGAAAATAGTTGCTAACCAGAAAATGGGCCATTTATCCTTCCTACTGTTTCCTATAGCTAACCTGTCGAAGGAGCCTTGATGAGTTGCTGCTGAAGGAAGTGAATGTTGAAGATGTTTGAAAGAGTACCAATCCAGCAGACTGCTTTTTGTGCTGGTTGGTAATTGACCTCATAGCTCAACAATCCTCTATCAATGTAACCCAATACATAATGAGTTCTTATTTTGAGCTGAAACTTATCAAATTTTTTTTGAAATCCAAGTAGACTCCATCCAATGGTTCTCTTTTATCCATTTTTTTTTTTCATTCATTCATGGGACATGGAAGTCGTTGCCCAATCCTAGTTGCCTTTGGTTGAGAGTCAACCGTATTGCTGTGGCTCTGAAGTCGCGTGTGGCCAAGCCAGGCAGATTTCCTTCCCTGAAGGACATTAGTGAACCAGTAGGTTTTCCCATCAATCGACAGTGGTTTCATGGTCATCAGTAGATTCTTAATTCCTGATTTTTTTTTTAAATTGAAACTGGATCCCCAGAACATTTGCTGAGTTTCTGGAGCAATTAACTATAAAACATGAGGCCGTTGCCACCCCTAGTATTTAACTAACTTAAGTAGATCTTCAAGTGTCTGACTCACTCATGAATTTATGTTGTGGTCTAATTAATCTTATATATTATGTTTCTCTAGATAATATGCATGCTCTAAAACCATAGACTAACCGTTGGCTCACACTTCTTTTGGACATATAACACTAGTATAGCCATCTTTGTTTATCAGTTGCTTATGGATGGAAAATGTTGCAATTATTAAATTTTATGTTTGTACAGTTTGACACTTGTATAATGATTCTAGGTGAGGTGTGAGCATGAGTCATGATAACAGACAGATGACATTTTTTTTTCATGTGCTGTGCACATTACTGATGACTTCTGTTGAATCCTTGTGCTTCTTGACTTGCATACCACATATAACATAACCTGAGATGGTAAATGTGTAATACTAAATTAATATGAGAATAATGCTGAACATTTTTCTAATGTTTTTATGTGTATTTTTCAAGAATATTGTAATTTTATCAATGGGTTCAAAAAATGTAATTTTACACTATTCCATGCACCACATTTTGAAATAATACATGACATAGAAATTATCATTGATATGGGTGCAGGTAAATTTCAGTGTAGTTAGTATGAATGTTTTTTTTCATAAATGTTGATTATAGCTAAGTAAATCTAAGTGGAACAGTGCAGCTAAAAATAGAAGGCATGAGAAATGAAAATGCATATATAAATAGTGAAGCAATCATAAAATAGTATGTTCTGAAAACTAGGCATGATTGAATTTCTTAGAATTCTGACAATGTACTCTGGTACTAAATGGAAAAACTTAAGACCATAGTGTTAAAAGATCATTCGTTTTGGTTTTGAATATGAGAAAATAACGAGTTGATTTTGCCATCGAATTCTACTTTGTAATTTTTTTTCATTTGCAATTCTACTATACGCTCAGGAATGTATCCATTTCATTAGAGGAGCTCTAAAATTCCATAATGCTGTGATGTTCAGCTAATTGTGAACATTTTGTGGAAGGCTTTAGCAATCTTGTAAAGTCTGATTTATTGTTAAAAAGCACCATCGTTTTATGAAATGAAAATGAAAGATTTACTTTTTTTTCTCCTAACTACTGTGGAAATACATAAATGAGGAAAGATTTGGAATAGCATTTCCTGTTAGAGTGTAAGCATAAAATTATGCCTCAATTTTATACAATTCCTTTGTCAATTTTGAGAATGATCAGTTTATGCCAGAATTTCCAGTCGATCTAATTAGACTAGACTAAAGTGTCAAAAAATAATGTAACATGAAAATGACTTCTGCTACTTTGATAATTCCTATATCGTCCAAACTGTCAAATCTTTATATGGCACAATGTCAAGTATGTTGCTCACCATTATTAATTCTCTTTGTAAAACTCTCATTAACCACTTTGTAAAGAGAACAGACAATATGTTGCATGCTCTTGATGACGTACATATTTAAAAGATGTTTTTAAACTTTGATATTTCTTATTGAACACATCAACATCAAAGGATATTTTCACAGCTTTTTCAAGTAGTCGTCAAATAGCTTTCTCTGATCATTTTATAGAATCATAGAATAATTGCAGCATAGAATGAAACTGTTTGGATCATCAAATCTGTACTGCTCTCTTCAAGAGTAGTTCAGTTAGTCCCACTACCTTTCCCATTCCCTGCAAATTATTTCTGTTTAGGTGCTTATCCTATTCTCTTTTAAAAACCATATTGAATCTTTCTCAATCACACAATCAAACAGTGGATTTTAGATCATAACCATCCATATTGCTATTTCTACTTTTGCTAATCATCATTAAGCAAAGCCCTCTGGTTCTCAACTCTTCTGCCAATGGGATCAGTTTCTATCTGCATTCCTCAATAATGAAAATTGCTGTTAAAGCTTTCAACTTCTCTGAGGAGAATAACTAAGCTTATCAAATCATCCTGGAGTCATTCTCAATTAATCTTATCTACATCCACTCTAAAGCCTTCACATATTCCTGAAAGTGTGGTCTCCAGAATTAATCACTCTCCAGTGGAAATCAAATCAGAGTTTTATAAAAGTTTTTTAAGAACTTGTTTTTGTGTTCTATATAGATGTTTATAAAACCCAGGATTCCATTTTTTTTTAGTACCTTCAGTGATTTGTGCATGTATTCTCAAAGGCCCCTCTACTTCTGCACTGCTTTAGAATTGTGCCCTCCATTTTATATTCTCTCCTCATTCTTCCTCCCAAAACACGTCATTTCACATGTGTCTGCATTAAATTTATTTACCATATATCTGCCCAATCCATCAACCTGGCCATTACCTCTAACTTTATCACTGTGCTGATAGAGCTATCATGTGGAAATTACTGAGTAGTAATCTGCTCACTGACACGCAGTACAGGTTCCACCAAAGCCACAAAGCTCCTGACCTCATTGCAGCCAAACATAGCCAAAAGAGTAAACTTGAAATGAGGTGAAAATAACAGCCCTTGACGTCAAGGGCATTTGGCTAAGTATAGCAACAAGGCACTCTACTGAAGTTGATCATCATCACGTTGTGGGATGGTAGGGCTGGGGGCAGCCTCTGCATTAGTTGGAATCATAACTAGCACAAAGTAAGGTGGATATTGTTATTGAAAACCAATCATTCTAGTGCCAGGGCATTGCTCCAAGCATTTTAACACTCTTATCTTCATTCAGCTGCTTCATCAACAACCTTCCCTCCTTCATTGAATTGGAAGTGGGGATATTCACTGATGATTGCAAAATATCCTCAGATACTAAATAAGCAAGATCTGGACAACATTCCAGTTGGGCTGAGAAGTGGCAAATAATATTCACACCACACAAGTGCCAGGCAATGACCACCTGAAAAACAGAGAATCTAATCATCTCTCCTTAAAGATTTGCAGACACAAACTAATTTCAAAACCTAAAACAGTGTGCACAAAACATAAAACTACGATGTGTGTCTATTTCATTCATCAACTGTGAAACATACACCTGGCAATATAGCAAAGTATATTTTATCATGAAAGGCTGGCAAATACCCTTGAATTACATTGCAACAGAGGGGCAATCACTATATTAAACAACAAAGTCAAGAAGTCTCTCAGTCCAGTGTCCTCAAATGTAATCTATTTCACTCCAGTAGGGTATAATTCGTAGAAGGGAGAGGGGTCTAACTCCAACTTTTTTTCTTTCATTTATTCATTCACCAGGTGTGTGCATCATCGAATAGGCCAGTATTAATTGCCCATCACTAATTATCCTTGAAAAATGTGATAGCTGTCTTTGTGATATAGGTACATCCACAGTGCTATTAGGGAGGGAGTTCCAGAATTTTGATCTAATGACAATGAAAGCATGGAATGGAACAATGATATAGGTCCAAACTAGGATGATTTGTGACTTGGAGGGGAACTTGCAGGTATACTGCCTATACTGCCTTTGGAAAATATTGTCAAAGAAGGCTTGAGCTGGGCAGGAGGGGGAGAGGAGTTGCTGCTTTGCATTTTGTACATGATTCTATGATGAACCCATGACAGGAAAACCAGACGTGTACTCATTATAAAGCTGCGTAGTGTGTTGGCATAGGAGGAAAGAGTGTGGAAAAGCAGCATGTGTAGTGCTCCATTGTTTTGCCACTGACCTTTAATGTGGTGTCACTACTCTCAACTTATCTGTTTTTCATCCAAAGTTTATTTTGTTATTTGACAACTACATTACTTGAGGCAGAAGTGTATTTTTCTTTTCTCAATTTTTTTTTGTTACATAGTTATTTTAGCAGGTGGTCACAAATTCAGTGGCTTAGTTTAGGTTGATTCAATGTACCCGAATTTTTTTTAAATTGTTTTTTTTTTATTTGCCAAAATTTTTGTCATCTTAATCTCCTCAATTTCTCTCTGGGTTCCAATCCTATCTCTTCTATTAGTTTTCTTGATAGCAAAACTATTGTCAACTGACTGATTTCTGTTCCAAATTCTTCATATGCTGATGCTGCAGGAAAGCGATTTAACTGCATGGAAGTGTCCACATGTGTTTCCATAATTTCTAAAACAGCATGGGAACATGCTGGTTTTTTTTCTCTTTTGTTATGGCTAAAGCTGGTAATAACTTCACAATTGACTGTGTCTGCCTATAGACAACTTTCTGAAAATTTTGAGCTGTAGAGGGACATACTGTTGCCACTGGGCAAAATTGAAGGAAAATCTAGGTCTATCTTTCAAAATATTTATATTTTTAACTTGCTTTCCTCCTTGTAAAGCTGTGCCAAAGTTTGCTGCATCCTCTTTAATGGCTAGTAATTACTCTTGTCAGTGATGAGTTGAATCAGTTAATAGCTGTCTTGAAATTTTGTTGATCCAGGAGAAGTTAATACTTACCAATATGAACGTTAGAATCATGACGAAGCCTTACAAGATATGAATCTGTGAATTTGATCGGGAAATAACCAGCTCATCCATTAAGCCTAATTGGAGTACTATAGTGATACCATTCCCTCCCCCATCTCCCATCTAAACAAGCTGATAAAATAATGGCAAATAAAATAATTTTCAGAAAGATTTCTCTTTAATCACCTGTGGCAAACAAAACAAATCCAGATGATCACATGAACTCTGTGTCAATAATACTGAATACTTGTATAATTCAGTCTTTATCCAAGTTGAGAACCTACCCAGATCCATTTAATGTACTATTGACACACGTTGCACAAGCATGTACTTCGGAGTCACATTACTTTCTTGGGAAAAATAATGCAACTAACATCCATTTCTACTGTTGCACAGTTTAAACTCATGCCCCTTAATCCTCTTCAAACTATTAAACTAGAATAATATACCACCAGGCACCTGATTCAGCCCTTTCATTATTTTAGAGACCTCAATCACACTACTTTTAAGTGTGCAACTTGAAAGTAAACCGATCAAGGACCTTAAAACTATTTGAGTAGCTAAGATTAATTGAACTACGTATCATTCTTCTTGCACCTTTTTTTAAGGGCATCAGTTTCCCCATTTTAGGGTGGGCTGAACGAAACACAACTGGGTCTGACCAGCAGCCCACATGATAATGAAATGCTGTCCTTTGATTTATACTTTCAGTTCTATTAGCAAAACCTTGCTAACTTCAGCAGCAGCTGCTTTATGTTGGCCATCTGTAATCTATGCACAAAAACATCCAGATCCTTTTCTCTTAATTGGTCTCATTCTTGGTCCTTACAATGGTATGTGCAGCCTACATTGGCCAAAATGCATGATACTATTTTTATCCAAGTCATTTACAATTGTGTGTCTTATTCCCCTAGCCTATCCAATTTATTTTGGCAAAATTCTGCCTTGGGAAAGTGAGGGACCTTACCAAAGGGTTTTACAAGCCCAGATACTGTTTCTACTCATTTTCCCCTTTCACTACCCAAATGACTTTCTCCAAAAGATTTTAACTGATTTGTACATATCTCCTATTTTTCCAGAAGCCATGCTTGTGTTATGTTTTCTTGAGTTATATTTTAACATTTGGAAATGCAAAACTACTGTAAAGACTCTTGAAGTTGGTATAAAACAGTTCAGAGATTCATTTGTTCAGTTCAGATACTTAAAGGGAAAATACTCAGTGAGAAATAGACGGCATATAATAAAGTTCTAAAAACTTAATGTAGGAGTACTTTGAGTATGAAGTCAGTATCATGAACACTTGTTTTTAAATTGTCCAACCTGGCAGTGATGAACTGGAAATTTTGGTGAAAAGAACATTTTTTTTGTCTTGGTTTAAATAGTGATCAGTAGAAGTTACAGTAAAACCATTTGCTGACTGATCTCTTTGCCAACCACAAAAGATTGGCTTCCTATAGAGAGGAAATAGCAAAAATGGCATCTCCACAGAAGGAGAAGCAGATTAAAACTGCAATTTTGTTTTATAAGTGTGATTTTTCTTTTTTGAGCCATATCTTTCAGCTGTTGACAGAAATGTAAATTATGATAGTAGTATATCCCAGTCTTCAAAGTGTCAATCATAACTGTTAGTCATAGAATCATAGAGGTTTACAGCATGGAAACAGGCCCTTCGGCCCAACTTGTATTATGCCAGCCTTTTTTGTAGCTCCTAAACTAGTCCAATTGCCTGCATTTGGCCCATGTCCCTTTATACCCATCTTACCCATGTAACTGTTGAAACACTTTTTAAAAGACAAAATTGTACCCCCCTCTACTATTACCTTTGGTACCTTGTTCCTGATGCTCAGCACCCACTGTGAAAACAAATTGCCCCTCTGGACCCTTTTGTATCTCTCCCCTCTCATCTTGAACATATACTCTCTAGTTTTAGATTCCCCTACCTTTGGGAAAAGATATTAACAATCTAGCTGAACTGTGCTCCTCATTATTTTATAGACCTCTATAAGATCACCCCTAAGTCTCCAACACTCCAGAGAAAAAAGTCCCAGTCTACTCAGCTCTCCTTATAACACAAACCATCAAGTCAAGGTAGCATCCTAGTAAATCTTTTCTGCATTCTTTCAAGTTTAATATCCTTTCTATAATAGGGTGACCAGAACCTCACACAGTATTCCAAGTGTAGCCTTACCAATGCCTTGTACAACCATAACAAGACGTCCCAACTCCTGTATTCGATGTTCTAACCAATGAAACCAAGCATGCCGAAAGCTTTCGTCACCACTTTCTGTCCACCTATGCCTTGACTTTCAAGGAACTATGAACCTGTACTTCTGTATGTCTTTGTTCTGTTACTCTCCCCAATGTCCTACCATTAACTGAGTAAGCCCTGCCCTGCTTCGATCGACCAAAATGCATCGCCTCGCATTTAGCTAAATTAAACGCCATCTGCCATTTATCAGCCCACTGGCCCAATTGATCAAGATCCCAGTGCAATCCTAGATAATCTTTTTCACTGTTCACTATGCCACTAATCTTGGTGTCATGTGCAAACTTACTAACCTTCTAAATTCTCATTCAAATCATTAATATAAATGACAAATAACAGTGGACCTTGAGGCATATTGCTAGTCACAGACCTCCAGTTTGGAAAAACAACCCTCTGCAACCCCCTCTGTCGTCTGTTATCCAGCCAATTTTGTATCCATTAATGAAAGGACTAAATCAGATGCCTGATGGTATAATATTCTAGTTTAATAGTTTGAAGAGGAGTAAGGGGCATGAGTTAATAGAACAAAGGGAATGTAAATGAGGATAAAAGAAGGCTGAGTAATGTGCTAGAAGTGTCCATTAAGTGATCAGAATTTGAAAATGCCAGTACAGAGTTATAGATGGCTAAAGCAGTTGGGATGGGGTAGGGGGCAGTGGGAAGAGGAGTGTGGGACTGGAGAAGTGAAAAAATGATAAAAATGGATGAATGGGATGGAAAGAAGAAGCAGAATGAAATAAAATAATTGGAAAGGGGATGAAGGTAAAGGGGGAGAGTTAATGCTCTGAAGTTGTTGAACTCAAATGTTCAGTCTGGAAGGCTGTAAAGCGCCCTATCAGAGAATGAGATGATGTTCCTTCAGTTTACGTTGAGTTCACCACAAGATTGCAAAAGGCCGTGCGAACAGGAGAGCAGAGTGGTGTGTTGAAATGGAAAGTGACAGGGAGTTCTAGGTCCTGCATGTGGACAGATTGAAGATGTTCAGCAAAGCAATCACCCAGTCTACGTTTGGTCTCTCTTATGTAAAGTAGACTGCATTTGGAACAACAAATGCAATATACTAGATTGAAGGACGTACATGTGAAGCATTGTTGACCTGCAAGGAGTATTTAGGACCTGGAATGGTGAGCAGGGAGAAGGTAAAGGGACAGGTGTTGCATCTTGCACAGCAAGGTGCCATGGGCAGTGAATAAAGTGATGGAAGGGTGGCTAGGTTGTCCTAGTGAGAATGGTCCCTTCACTACCTGCCACCTTAGCCACCCTACTATCCACATGTCCATCCTTGGCCTTTTGAAATGTTCTACTGAGCCCCAATGCAAACTGAAGAAATAACATTTCAGTTTCTGATTGGGCATTTTACAGCCATCCAGACTGAACATACAATTCAACCACATAAAAACATAGAAGCATAAAAAATAGATGCAGATGCCATTCAGCTTTTCAAGCTTGCACCACCATTCAACATGATTATGCTTGATCATGCACTTGATCATCCCGCTCCTGTGTTCTCTCCATACCCCTTGATCCCTTTAGCCATAAGGACCACGTACAGTTCTCTCTTGAACATCTCTAACAAACTGGCCCTAACAGCTTTCTGTGGTAGAGAATTCCACAGGTTTACAATTCTCTGAGTGAAAAAGTTGTTCCTCATTTCAGTCCTGAATGGCTAACCCCTTATTCTTAGATTGTGATCCCCTAGTTCTGCATTTCCCCAACATCGGGAGCATTCTTCCTGCATCTAGCCTGTCCAGTCCATTCAAGATTTTATGTTTCTGAGATCCCTTCTCATTCTTCTAAATTCCAGTGAGTACAAGCCCATTCGATCGAGTCTCTCTTCATATGTCAGTCCTGCCATTCCAGGACTGAGCATAGTGAACCTTCACTGGATTCCCTCAATAGTAGCAAGAATGTCCTTCCTCAGACTTGGAGACCAAAACTGCACACACTACTCAAGGTGTGACTTCACAAGGTCCTATATAACTGCAGCAAGATGTTCTTACTCAAATCATCTTGCTATGAAGGCCAGCATGCCATTAACTTTCTTCACTGCCTGCTGTATGTGCATGCCAATCTTCAGCAACAGTTTCACAATGATACCCATGTCACATTGCACTTCCCCTTTTCCTAAACTGCCACCATTCAGAGAATAATCTTCCTTCTTGTTTTTGTCACTAAAGTGGATAACCTCACGTTTACCCACATATATTGCATTTGCCAAGTGTTTGCCCACTCAGCCAGTCTGTCCAAATCACTCTGCAGTGTCTTAGCATCCTCCTCACAGCACATACTGCTATCAGTTAAGTGTCATCTGCAAATTTGCCTCCATGCCCCCTTTCAGAGCAACTGCCTTAACCAACTGTACCTCCATTCTGCCATTTGCGTATTCTGGTCACTTAATTGGCATTTTTAGCATCTCTGTCAGTCTTTTTTGTCCTCACTCATATTCTCTGTCCTATTATAGCCCATGCCACTCCCGCCATCTCATTTTATAAACTTTTTCTGATTTTCTTGTTCTTAGCTCTGACAAAGAGTCATCCAGACTCAAAACATTGGATCTGTTCTCTTTCCACAGATGCTGCCAGATCTGTTGAGATTTTCCAACATTTTCTGTTTATGTTTCAGATTCCAGCATCCACGGTATTTTGCTTTTAATCAAGTGACCCTATATTCTACTATCAAAAGTGTCATGTTGCCTCTTAAACTCACATAACAGGGCAGTTGAGTCTCCAGTTTAATAGCTAGAAAGAAAATGAATTATTTGCAGGGGCAATTCTAGTGAGCCATTTTGTACACTTGAATAAAATAGATTAACATTATGAAATGTTTACCAATTGGGCATTAAAATGATTTGTCGAATCATTATTTGTGCCTTAATTCAAACTGACTTGTGCTGATTCTACTAAAAATGAAATTTATCTTTGGATGAAGTTGACTATTGTTCCAAATTATTTAGAATTGTTTTCGAGTATCTCTCTCAAGGGTTTGATTAACTTGAAACTGCAGGTAGTGATTCAAATTAGACTGAATACTGCTAACTTTTCTGCCTTGTTATTGGACTGTACAAAAAGCTCTGCGGAATTACATGTTAAAGTTCATTCAGAAATTTATTGTAACGAGTGGGCATTGTTCCAGATAATCTATGAGCAAACTTGACAGCTTGATTTTGCACATATTTATACTTTATAAAAGCATTCAGGAAGTACAATTTGGCAAAAAAGTATTTCTAAATATCTTTTATTCTTGTCTTCAATTGTCTCCAACTATTATTCCCTTTTACCTTCCTCTTAAAGCACAAGGAGCCCTGACAGTGAGTGCTGACAGGTTAACAATAAACAAGCTCTTGCTTGATCATGTCCTCATTTTACATCCACAAATGCACTTAAGATGTTGGTGAGTAGTGGACTTGATGTGATAATGCTACCTGAATTCTGCCCACCACCCCACACTTAGCCAGTCCAATGCCCGTTGAAGTCTCCTTACATCCTCCTCACAACCTGTATTTCCATCTAGTTTTATGTCATCAGCAAATTTGAAAATATCTGCAGATGGTTTCGTAGAATCCCTACAGTGCAGAAAGTCCATTCGGCCCATTGAATCTGCAGATTATCTTACCCAGGCCGCCTCCTTCCTTGTTTTATCCCTGTAATCCCACACATCCTATGGCTAATCCATCTAAACTACACATCTTGGGACACTAGGGAAACTTACCAAGGCCAATCTACCTAACCTAAGCATCTTTGGGCTGTGGGAGGAAACTGAACGCCTGGAGGAAACCCACGCAGACATGTGGAGAAAGTGCAAAGTCCAGATAGACAGTCCCCAAGACATGAATTGAACCTGGGTCCATGGAACTTTAAGGCAGCAGTGCTGGCCACCATGCCACCCAACAATATTACATTTGATCCCTACATCCAAATCATTTATATAGATTATGAATTGTTCCAGCACTGATCCTTTTGGTACCCCAATACTTGTATCCAGTACCCCAGCCTGCAATCTTGAGTATGACCCATTTATTCTTAATCTGTTTTTTGTCTGTTAACTAATTCTCAACCCAAGCCAGTGTATTGCTATCAATCCCAGGTGCTCACATTTTGTTCACTAATTTCCTGTGCGGGACTTTATAAAAGACCTTCTAAAATCCAAATAAAGTCCATCCACTGATTCTCCTTTACCTATGCTACAAGTAACATCCTCAAAATGCTCCAATAGGTTAAGCAAACACGATTTCCCTTTCATAAATTCAGTTATCACATCTTTTGTAATAGATTTTAACTTTTTCCCTACTATTGACATCAAACTAATAAGTCTGCATTCTCATTTTTCTCTTCTTAAATAGTGGGGTTATGTTTGCTATTTTCAATTCTTCAGGAACCTTTCCAGAATTTATTGAATTTTGAAAGATAACCATCAATGCACCCAGTATCATTATAGCCAATGACCTTCAACACTCATTATTTAACATTCAACACCCAACATTTAGCTGATCAGGTCCAGGTATTTTATCAATGTTCAATTCAATTAATTTTTAGAGTATTGCCTTTTCCTCTGTGAAGACAAAAGCAATTGTTTAGTTTTTCCACTGTTTCTCCATTCTTCATTCTAAATTCCCTTGTCTTCATTTGTAATGAATCCACAATTGTTTGCTAATCTTTTCCTTGTGCTTCATTATATATTTTACTTTGTTTTTCAAAGTGAGAAAACTAAATTATTAACAACCACATCAGACAATTTAGAAATGGTGAAAAGAGATGTACAAAATGACTCAGCATGAAGGTATAATTCTATTTCAATCATGACATTGGTAAGCACAATATCTTGAATACATATTACAAACGAGATACAATATTTCCACACCCACATGATGGATTATGAGATTGCTTCTAAATATTCATGATATTTTGAATAAAAGAGACCTGTTAGAAGGTAATATTTTCAGTTTTGATTGGTTTTGTATTTTTCTGTAAACTCTCGCAGTATTAGAAGTCAAAACCTTCATGAAATTGACATTCTACTAAATGTTTAATATATTTTGCAATGTTTTAAAAGGTCCCCAGTAATATTGCAGTGGGTAGATTGCAAGTTGGGAACAACTGATGTCTCATTCAGTTTAATAATCCTTCTATTTGTCAAGTTGTATTGAAATTAGATAATTAGTTCAGTCAACTACAAGGTTCTATATGCATGTGAATGACAAGGATGACCATGGGAAAGAAAAGGGAAAATAACATTTAAATTAGCTTTTCCTCCAACTTTATGTTGTAAATTTCAAGTCTTTTTGGAAGAAATCAATCAGACAGAAAGCAGATTATTCAACAAGATTTAGTTGTTGTGATATGGTTAAACTTGTCTTTCATTAGTAAAAACTTGCATTCAGTGAAATATTAAGCTGAAGATTGAGTGTACATGAGACTAACAGGTTCATTCAGATAGATTAAGTTTGGATTTCTGTGCAAAGTGACAGATTTCTCGGTCATAGAATCTCAATTTTAAAAATCTCAATTTTAAAATAGATCTCAATTTTAAAAAAATGTTGGCACTTCATATGTATTTTAGTGAGCCCCATTAGATTTGACAAAAATCAGTGAATCCAGTTTTACATTCGTTTTGATGGTTTAGTTCACCTTGAGTTAAAATGCAAGGCTAGTTTTCTAATTTCTGACATACAATGCATAATGTATCATATAAATGGCAGGTTATTTTCCTTCAAATAAAACATCCTTCTATTAGGAATAACAACTCACATCCCTAAGCACTGATCAATTATACAATCCTAGAGTGCAAAAGGAGGCCATTCAGCCCATTTATTCTGCATTGACAATCCCACCCAGACCCTATCCCCATAACCCCATGCACTTATTCCAGCTGGTTCCCTAACTCTAAGGGGCAATGTAGCATTTTTCTTCCTTGCTTCCTTTTTCTGAGACATGCTTCAGCATTGATTTTGCACTGATTGGAGTGGTATGGCGGCACAGTGGCTAGCGCTGCTGCCTCACAGCGCCAGGGATCCAGGTTTAATTCCTGGCTTGGGTCAGTGTGTGGAGGCACACAGGCGGCCAATCCACCTAACTTGCACATCTTTGGACTGAGAGAGGAAAACCCATGCAGACTCAGAGATAATGTGCAAACTCCACCCAAGCCAGGAATCAAATCCAGTTCCCTGGTGCTGTGAGGCAGCAGTGCTATCCACTGTGCCACCGCTTATTAAAGTTGACTTTTTCCCAGTCAATTGCTCTTGCCGTAGACTGTTCTTAATATTTTTCCATGGCCAGCATAAACTATGTAATACGATGATCACTGTCCGTATATGTTCTCCTATTAACACTTGATACTTTTGATATTTACAACATAAGAAGTATTAACAAAGAAAGAAGCAAACCAGAAGTACTTATGCTGAAGTCAAAACAATAATGTTTTGACTTGTCCTTAAGACTGAAAATATAAGATACACATCAACTAAATCAACTAAATAATGTGTTTTTACTTGGGAGTAGCTAGTTCCTACCATCCCCAAAGAGTTTAGTGTGGCCTTAGAGATAGGAGATTGGACCTGATTCAATATGAGTAATGCCTAGTTTATAGTTCATACTAACATATTAGAGGTAATGTTTAGTTGTGGGAAAAATATTGTCAAAGTGAAGTAACTAAAATGTTGGGCTCCAGAGATTGTGTGAAAACCAAGAAGAAAATCACAATTCAGAAGTTACTGATGTTTGTTTAACAGACTCAGAATAGAAGAAAAATGGAAGCATAAAGCAGCAAGTGGGCTGACTGAGCTGAAGAACTGAAGGCACGATGTCTACACTGTTTGAAGGACTGCGACCCAGAGAAAGTTTGTGAATTAGAGGCTCAATTAGTTTAAAAAGATTCAATACACATTGAAAGGCCATGTTGTCATTGAGATGGTTGGAGAGTAAGAAGATGCTCTGGTTTCAATTTATCTGAGTGCTCTGCAACAGGGGAAGAGGTTCAATACCAAAAATGTACTGCTGTTCGCAGATTATAATCTCAGGGAAGTCCTAGGAGTTGTCCAGTGCAACTGTTGGTTGCATTTTGGACTCCAAATGTGTGCAGCTCACAGTCATGTTCTGAGAGCCGTTAGTTGGCTCCAGGCAGTTAGAACCTTTGTTTGGGGAGCTGAAATGCTTGTGGAGGATCATTTGTTCCATGCCAGGCAATTAGGATTCAGTGAAGCCCTTGGAGTCATATATAGTCCAGTGGAGTCTGGAGTTCAGAAAAACCTAGGGGCAGTGTCATCTTAGTGAAGTTAGCAGTCTGCAAAAGGGTTGGAGGTGAGAGCGCAGCATGGTGAATTCCATGGAACATAGCCTGAGGAGAAGCAACTGAATCCTTGGAAAGTGTGCAGTCATTGAGGCAGTCCAAATCAGAACACTTTTTGAAGGAACTTGAGGCTAGTGAAGAGTTGAAATCCCTCAAGGAGACAGAATTTTTACCAGATTTTGTTATTCGCAATGGTCATTGATTTCTGGGTGGGTTGCCGAGAAATCCATTGGATCTGTTTTGGTCTCATCTGCCATGTGAAATGCGTTGTGGTGTTTTTGACCACTGTTTGCCAATTAATTCATATTTGCCTCACGTTAATTCTAAACGCTGGAGCATTTAGATATTGTGGATAGTTTTACTTTCCTGACTTTCATTAGTAAAATTTATTCCGTTTTCTTGACTTTCAAAATTTGTTTACTTTAAACAAATCAGATGATAGACATACTCCTTCATCCATTAAGTCAATCTCTCTAGGGGCTAAAAGAAAAGTTTAGTACCATATTGGAGAACAAGCATTGCCTAGTTTGAGAGTCGAGCATAAAACTACTGTTAAAATTTTCTAAACTGTCAGAAAGTGAAAATTTAGTTTTCTGCCCTGTAATATGAATTTGGAATATTTTTGTAAACTGCATAGCTTTTAAAGGATGACAGCAGATTTGATAAATTATAACTATCAGGTAAGATTGAACAGGCTGGGACTCTTTACTATAGAAAAGAGAAAGCTAAGGGGTGACCTTCTGAAAGATTTTAAAATGATAAAAAGGAAGGTAAGCTAGATTGAGAGAAGATGTTTCCACTTGTGGGAGGAGTCCAAAACAAAATTGTCACTAATAACATAGAAATATAGTAGATAGAAGCAGAAGGAGCCGTTTGACTCTTTGAGCCTGCTCTACCATTCATTATGATCATGGCTGATTCTGCTTTTTCCCCATAACCTTTGATCCCATTCACTGCAAGTATTATGCAATACATTTTGGATTCTTAATTAATTAAAGGAGAAACATCTTTATCCAGAAGATTATTAGAATGTGGAATTTGTTACGACATGAAGTGGTTAAGGCAGATTTTGTGAGAGAAAGGAATCAGAGATTATGCTGGCCGGTTGACATGAATTAGATGGGAGAAGGCTCATGGGTGGACATAGAACACTGCAGCACAAACAGGCTCTTCAGCCCACAAGTTGCGCTGATCATATCCCTACCTACCAGGCCTATCTATAACCTCAATCCCATTAAATCTCATGTATTCATCCAGAAGTCTCTTAAAAGACCCCAACGAGTTTGCCTCTACCACCATTGATGGCAGCCGATTTCACTCACTCACCACCCTCTGAGTGAAAAACTTACCCCTGACATCTCCATTGTAACTACTCCCCAGCACCTTAAACCTGTGTCCTCTCGTAGTGACCATTTCAGCCATGGGAAATAGCTTCCAAGAATCCACCCTATCTATATCTCTCAATATCTTATAAATCTCCCCGGAGAAAAGACCTAGCTTCTTCAACCTATCCTCATAACGCATGCTATCCAATCTAAGCAACATCCTTGCAAATCTCCTCTGTACCCTTTCAATAGCTTCCACATCCTTCTTGTAGTGGGAATTTCTGTGCACAAGTTGACTATTGCATTTGCTGCTTTACGACAGTGACAAGACTTCAAATAGTACTCAATTCACCATAGAGTGCTTTGAGACTTCTAGTGGCTTTAAGTGAATGCACACCACTTAACCAAGCTTGGATATTGCCTGAGTCTTGTTGCTCAAAGGCATGGACTGCTTTCTTACATGTGGACTTGTCAAATGGAATAGAATTGTGGAATGCAAGAGTGTGGTTTGTGGACTGAATATCAAAGATATATTATGGAATATTTCTAGAATTTCATAGAATAAGGAAGCCATTTGGCCTGTCAAATCTGCACTAAATCTCCAACAGCGAATCTTACCTTGACCCACCCCTCCACACGTCCTTGTAAGTCCACGTATTTACCATGGCTAATCCGCCTAATTTACACATCTTTGGGCACTAAAGGCAATTTATCACAGCCAATCCACCTAATTTGTACATCTTTGGACTGTGGGAGGAAAGGAGAGCATCCGGAGGAAACCCATGCAGACACGGAGAACGTGCAACCCCACACTGACATCACCCAAGGCTGGAATTGAACCTGGGTTCCTGGTGCTTTGAGGCAGCATAGAACATAGAACACTACAGCACAAACAGGTCCTTCAATCCCACAAGTTGTGCCGATCATATCTATACCTACCAGGCCATAGAACTATCTATAACTCCCAATCTCATTAAATCCCATGTACTCATCCAGAAGTCTCTTAAAAGACCCCAACGAGTTCTCCTCTACCACCACTGATGGCAACCGATTCCATTCACTCAGCACCCTCTGAGTGAAAAACTTACCTCTAACATCTCCTCTGTACTTGCCCCCCCAGCACCTTAAACCTGTGTCCTCTCGTAGCGACCATTTCAGCCCTGGGAAATAGAGTGGATTCTCGGAGGCTATCTACTCCTGTCAACATCTTAAAAACTTCTATCAGGTCGCCTCTCAACCTTCGTCTCTCCAGGGAGAAGAGACGTAGCGCTCTCAACTTAACTTCGTAAGGCATGCCCCCCAATCCAGGCAACATCCTTGTAAATCTCCTCAAGCAGTGCTGACTACCGTGCTATGTGCCATCCTAATGTTGTGTAATCCTTAGCAAACATGTTCCTGAATAAGCATGCATTATGAAGAATCTCAAATATTTAGAAAATGACAATTCCTATTTATCATTTGTCCTGCTTACCATGTTGACGTTTTCAACATATGCAGTGAGTAACTTTTTGAAGCCATTACCTGTTCTTGTGTGTGTAATTTGTTTGTTATCAAGATGAAGGTTCAACAATGGAACTTCAGTGACAGTACCAAACACCCCAGAAACTGTTTGGATTTGTTACAAATTGAAGTTGAGTCAGTGTTGAAAATTACGACAGTATAAGAGTGAAATTACCTTTCAATGACAGTGAAGAGGAGACAATAACAAATTGACATCCTTCTTCACACCACATATGATTTATTTTCACCTTGACATGACTGCTTAAGAAAATCAAATGGGTAAAATAGGCTGCCAATGGTTAAATTGCTACATATTTAAGGATCAAAAGTGGGCTATTTGAAAAAGAAGAGCAATGATTGTGGTCTTGAAAAGAAGACACGCAATGTTTTGACAAAAGGAATTATTAACAATAGGGTAGAAACCAGCAAATGTTGGAAACACTCGGCAGATCTAGCAGTATATGTAGGAAGAGAAACAGAGTTAATGGCTAGGGTCTGATATGACTGGGCAATCAGTAAGCAAGTCACATCTGCTGAGCTGTCTTGGTAGAGTTTCCAGCAGATGGATAGATCATAGTATTAGGCAAAGGCTGAGCGCAGGCACTTATGTTTTTAATTCTTTAAACTGTTGAACTGTTTTTTAGCACTCACATTGGCTACAAACTAATGAAATAAAATGGTTATTTGTATTTCCAAACACATGTCAATGTATAACAGGCACAAACACTCAACATGAAAGCTAAACACCATAATGGCATATCATCTAAATGTTGGATGATGTGTCGAGTTCCACGTTACTACCCAAATGCAGCCTTCTGCACAAGCTGTGAGTCAATACATTGTAGTCTCCCATGACAACCAGCAATTTAACAAGACTATAACTGCAGCATTTTCAGTATATCAGCTAGTGACATAAAAAAGCTACTTGACTACACAAATACTTTAGCACTTGATAATTCTATATTTATTCTCTTATGATGTGTAGCTTATTGAATCTTGAATTGTAGTGGTTAGACAGTGGTCACAGTTATCTTTAAATGTATGCAATTATTCATTTGATTTTTAGATCAATTCCTCAAGTATTTGTGTAGTCAAGCAGCTTTTTTATGTCACTAGCTGGTGTACTGAAAATGCTGTATTTAAAGTATTGTGTTAAATTGCTGGTTGTCATGGGAGACTACAATGCATCAACTCGCATCTTGTGCAGAAGGTTGCATTTGGGTAGTGACTTAGAACTCAACTTCTAATATTTAGCGGGTGATATGCTACTCTGGCTAGTGTCTTTCAAGCTGAGTATATATGTGTTTGCTTCTTATATGGTGGGATGTATAATAATAATTTTGTTTCATTAGCTCGTAGGCAATGTGCATACTGAAGAAGTTTGACATTTAAAAAAAGACATGATTG
This sequence comes from Sphyrna mokarran, assembly GCA_024679065.1. NCBI lineage: Eukaryota > Metazoa > Chordata > Chondrichthyes > Carcharhiniformes > Carcharhinidae > Sphyrna > Sphyrna mokarran. Next base: position 53,321,907 of record JAGIQG010000007.1, read on the forward strand.
CCTGTATTCAGCCTCTGCCTAATAATATCGTTCCATCTGCTACAATTTCTACTAAGATAACTTTGCAAAAATGGCCAGCCTGCTGATTGCATCTTTTTCTTTCCTTCTGTGGAAAGTGCTTAATGCCCCTTAACTGGTAACTGAGTTGAAAAGTCACCTGTATCAATAGAATCGTACAAACCATGCTGAAATCTTTTCTATTTGTAATGAAATTATTGGGCTGGACTTTAGCGCTTATCTATTAAATTTGTACCAGCCATATACTTCCGACGAGCAATTTCGCTGCATGTTCCCATTAACCAACTATCCAAAAAGTATGCTACCTGACAGAGTATCTGGGAGCTATGTCAATAGGAGAAGCAATAGTTTATCAACTTAATCAATCTAATTCGAGTCATTAATGAATCATGTGAATCTCGGTTAAAATGTTACTTTGTGTCAAATCAGGTACAGAAAGTGATAAGAAGATAAAGATTGGATTGAGAGAGAAATAAAAGAAACAATATGTTCCAAAGCTTAAATTCCAACAGTTTAAACCTGAATAAATGAGCATCTAATTTATTGATTGGCAATATCTAAGACATCTACACAGGGTGCTGATTGAATGCACAGGCTGTGAACCTCAGGAGTAGTGGCTCTCGTGCAAGAGCTGTTGCGCAGGAATCCGCACCTCCAGCCTTACGACTTTAAGTGGCTGATGGAGAGGGAGGCTGTGGACGCCGGGGGGTGACCAGGATTGGAGATATGCTGGATGGTGGAGGAGCGGGCTGGATGAGCCCTTGCATGCTGGCTGAGCACGTGGGGGTGTCCGTCTGGCATGCGGCCAAAGCCATCCAAAACCTTAGGACAGTCGTACTTGGCCCTGAAAGTGCACGTGGGCTCAAGGCAGCTCAGGTGTGCAGTGGTTCGCTAACCAAGCGTTTCCCTGTTTGGATGGAATTTCACATCGGCCTGAAGCCGAGACTGCCCTCCCTGAGTCAGGTGTCCCACTGCATGAGCCGTCTCGCGGAAATGTACTCCATATCCTTTTCCACCATGTAAAGGCGTTTCCTGTATCATCTGCTGTTGCTGCTGCTCACCTTCCACTACCACATCCTCGCCTGTTATCCAGATACACCTTGATGGGCCTTGTTGCTGCCGGGCAGTGGAGGTCCCCCTATGGAAGGATCTCCCCCAATTACCTCGGGAACTTGGGATAGAGGTTGCTGCACGCAGTGGTGCTGTAAAAGCGTAGGTTTTTCCGGTTCACAGGCTCCTGAGGCTGCCCTTTCTGTGGCCTCGTGGAGTCCGTGGAGCATGTCTACGTTTCATGTTACAGATTGCACACCCTTTTTGTTTCTCTGAAGAACCTTTTACTGTAGCTTTGTTTGCACTTGTCTTATGCTGCTGATCTACGGACACCTGGTGTGGAGAGTTGGGATGCCGACCTCATTGTGAACCTGCTCTTGGGCCTGGCAAGACGTGCTATCAATAGGTGCAGGCAGCCGCCGATCGATTGGGGTCGTTTATTCTGACTGTCTGCCCCTCTACGTGGCTACGTTTGTGGCCAGGTCCCTCTGGAGAGGGAGCATGCGGTGTCCGCAGACGCAGTTGATGCCTTCCTTGCCTGCTGGGCACCGCAAGGGCTGGGTGCGTTATAGACCCCGACAGTCACATTTTGATTTGATATGTCTTAAGTTTTTTCTTTGTACTTTTGTTTTTGTTTAGGCTGTTCCCCTTCCTTTTGGGGAGCTGGCCCTTTTATTTTGTTCTAATTTAGAACATAGAACATTACAGCGCAGAACAGGCCCTTTGGCCTTTGATGTTGCGCCGACCAATTAAGAACAAGCAGTGACCCTCTAACCTAGACCATTCCCTTTTCATCCATAAACTTATCTACTAACCTCTTAAACGCCACCAAACTTGGCGCATCTACAACTGACGCAGGCAGGGCATTCCATACCCTTACCACCCTCTGGGTAAAGAACCTACCTCTGACATCCGTCCTATAACCACCACCCCTTAATTTAAAGCTATGTCCCCTCGTGCTAGCTTTCTCCATCCTAGGAAAAAGGCTATCACTGTCCACCCTATCTAAACCTCTAATCATCTTATATGTTTCAATAAGGTCTCCTCTTAGCCGCCTTCTTTCTAACGAAAACAACCTCAAATCCCTCAGCCTCTCTTCATAAGACCTGCCCTCCATACCAGGCAACATCCTGGTAAACCTCCTCTGTACCCTCTCCAATGCCTCCACATCTTTCTTATAATGTGGGGACCAGAACTGCACACAATACTCCAAGTGCGGCCGCACTAGAGTTTTGTACAGCCGCAACATGACGTTATGGCTCCGAAATTCAATCGAAATTTAATTTGAGTTTGTCTATTGGTTTGACCTTGAAAGAGGACTGTGAAGCCAGGGGTTCGGTGAGACAGGAGATCTTGCGAATTACTCGTTCTCTCTCAAGTCTGGCTTTTGTTTAACTACAAAATACTGTTTAAGTTAACAGGCAAGTTAAGTTTCTTCCAGCCCTGAATAGGGATGTACAAGCTGTCTGAGAGCAGCTGTAAATAGTTAATTAGTTAACTGATTCCTGAACTTTAGCAGAATTTAATTTTCAAAGAGTACAAATGCAGGGGATCCTGGGTGCCATTTGTTTGCACTGAATGCTGCTTCAGTGTGCAAATTGTGAAACTGGGAGTTCAGTGATGAAGGGAACTATAAATTTTTTAAAAATCATTAATACAGCAAAGATGACAGGATGGATGGTATGTCATGGTTGTAACGTGTAGGAGCTGCTGAATGTACCCCAATCCATGGCAACCACATCTTAGTAAATGCCTGCCATTTGAGGATCATATGCTCAAAGTTGATGACTGGAGGCCAAGCTGCATATATTGTGGCACATCAGTGAGTAGAGAATTATCTGGACACTTTGTTCCTGAAGGTTAGTGTCATCTGATACTAGTTAGGAATAGGAGATTTTGACTGCAAATCGGGCAGGGTAAGGGGATCGAGAAGGTAAGAGTGGAGGAGTAAGAAGTTTGAAGTCTTTGCAGCTTGTATGGATAAAAGTGAGGGCTGCAGTGTGGATGGACAAACTGACCATAGCACAATGATACAAACAGCCATTCAAGAGAGGGGAGTTGAAAGAATATAGTGGTATCAGGTGGTAGGATGGCCAGCAATAGACTCTGATTTCTGCCGTTTGAGAATGATGAATATCAGATGGAGTTTAGTTTGGAGAAATGCGAGATGATGCATTTTGATAGATCAAACCAGGGCAGGTCTTACTCAGTTAAAGGTGGGTGTTTGGGAGAGTTATAGAAGAGAGATATAGGGGTACAAATTCATAGCTCTTGAAATTGAAGTCAGGTGGACAGGGTGGTGAAGAAGGTATTCAGCATGCTTGGTTTCATTGGTCAGAACATTGAATGTAGGAGTTGATGCTGAATTTTGAAGTTGTACAAGACATTGCTAAGACCATACTTGGAATGCTGTGTACAGTTCTGGTCACCTCATTATAAAAAGGATATTATTAAATGAGAAAGATGCTACCTGGACTTAATGGTGTGAGTTATAAGGAGAAACTGGGTAGACTGGAACTTTTTTCCTTGCAGCGCAGGAGGCTTAGAGGTGACCTTAGAGGTCTATAAAATAATGAGCGTAGATCAGGTAGATAGTCAACATTTTTTCCCAACAGCAGGAGGGTCTAAATCTAGAGGATATAGGTTTAAGGTGAGAGGGGAGAAATATAAAAGATCCAAAGGGGCAGTTTTTTCACAAAGGGTGGTGGGTGTCTGGAATGAGCTGCCAGAGGTGGTGGTAGAGGCGGGTACAATTTTGTCTTTTAAAAAGAATTTAGACAGTTATATGGATAAGATATGTATAGAGGGATATGGGCCAAACATGGGCTATTTGGACTAGTTTAGTGGTAAAAAACTGGACGAGTTGGTCTGAAGGGCCTGTAACCACACTGAAAACCTCTGATTCTAATTCAGAAGATTGTGTTGTCCATTGTACTAGATTTTGAGGTATCTGCTCAAGGCTGGAGAAGAGCTCCAAGTGGGAGGGGTAGGATCTAGTTGCTGTCATCCAAGTAGATACCAATAAAAAAAATGAGACTGAGAAAAGGGTTTTGGATAGTGAGTTTAAGGAGCTAGGTACAAAATTTAAAAGCAGAACCTCAAAGATAATCTCTAGACCCTATTAGCTGAACATCAGCTGGAGGGAGAATACTGGAATCTATATTAAAAAAAAACCAATAAGAAGACACTTAGAAAATAATGGTAGAACTGGGCAGAGTCCTGGAATGAAGAGCTTGTCGAATGAGGAATGGTTGAGGATTCTGGATCTGTACTCTTTGGAACTTAGAAGGATGAGGGGGGATCTTATTGAAACTTGAGGATGTTTCCACTAGTAAGAAAAACTAGAACCAGAGGACACAACCTCAGGCTAAAGGGACAATCTTTTAAAGCAGAGATGAGGAGGAATTTCTTCAGCCAAAGGGTGGTGAATCTGTGAAACTCTTTGCCACAGAAGGCTGTGAAAGCCAGGTCATGGAGTGTCTTCAAGACACAGATAGGTTCTGGATTAATAAGGGGATCAGGGGTTATAGGGAAAAGACAGGAGAATGGAAATGAGAAAAATATCAGCCATGATTGCATGGTGGAGCACACTCAGTGGGTCGAGTGGCCTAATTCTGCTCCCGTGTCTTATGGTCTTATGAAGTCAAAAGGAAAATCATATTTAACAAGCCTGTCAGAGTTTTTGAGGATATAACTAGCAGAATAGATAAAGCGAAATGGGAAGATGTAGTATAGTTAGAATTTCAAAAACACAAGCACTAGGAGTGAAGGAACTGTATTGCCATGGATTGAGAATTAGTTAGTTGACTGAAAACAAAGTCGGAATAAGTGCATCATGTTCAAGTTGGCAAGTCGTTATTAGTAGGTTACTATGATAATCACTGCTTGGGCCCCAGCTATTTACAACTTAATACCAATGATTAAATGTAATATTTTCAAGTTTGCAGATGAAACAAAGTGGATTTTTTTTAAAAGTTTAACGTTTGTTTAGTGTTGCAAGTAGGCTTATTGTAACACTGCAGGGAAGTTACTGTGAAAATTCCCTAATTGCCACATTCTGGCACCTGTTCAGATATACTGAAGAGGAATTTAGCATGCCCAATGCAGTGAACCAGCATGTCTTTTCAACTGTGGGTGGAAACTGCAGCACCTGGAGGAAACTCTTACAAACAAGGAGAATGTGCAGACCCTGCACAGTAACCCAAGCTAGGAATCGAACCTGGGTCCTTGGTGTATGAAGCAGCAGTGCTAACAACTGTGCCACCGTGAATCCATATCTAGGTGGAAGTCTGAGTTTTGATTAGGATGCAAAAACTTTATTGGCATTTGGAAGACTAAGTGAATTTACAAAAATATGGCAGATAGAAGGCAATGTGAAGAATGTGGTTATCCACTTTGTCGGAAAAACAAAAATATGGTGTATTTCTTCAATAGAGAGAGAATGTGAAGGATTGAACTTCAAAGAGGTTTTGTGTCGTTATTCATGAAACTCTGAAAGCTAACATGCAGGTACAATAAGCTATTAAGAAGACAAGTGGTATGTTGGTCTTACAAGAGGGTTTGAATATAGAAGTAAAGATGTCTTGCTACAATTATATAGAGCTTTGGTGAGACTACACCTAGAGTATTATGCACAGTATTGATCTTACCTAAGGAAAGTGTAATGATTTCAAGTGCTGTTAATGCTGGACAAGTCAGATCTCAGAATAAAACGAGGCTTCATAACCATCACTTTTTTTTTTAAAGAAGAAAGTCAGGAAACAAAGTCACAGGAGTCTATTGATGAACTTTTAGTACAAAGAATAAAATATTTATTAAAGTAAACTAGATTACACAAAGATGGAAAGATCTCTCTGCAAACATAAGAAAACGATTCAATTCACTGTTCCTTTACCCTAACAATATCAGAAATCAGTGACGAATTACCACTAACTTGACACAGGGGTTACTTATTTGGGTCAGCCACAGTTGAAAATTGTTTTCTTCCAATGAATTTCAAACTTGATGCTTCTAACTCAACTTGTATCTCTCTCCAAGGCATCTATAAACCACATTTAAACTCTTTCTTTAGGGCAACATGACAGCTCAGTGACTATCACTGTTTGCTGTGCAGATGCATGGATTTGTGCCGGTGTCTGCGGGAGTTTGCACATTCTCCCCGTGATTGCATGGGTTTTCTCCAGGTACTCCAGTTTCCTCCCACATCCCAAAAACGTGTTCTTAGGTTGATTGGTGTAACAAATTATCCCTAAATTAGACTTCCTTCAATAAGTGTAGAAAATGGTCATAGAGGAGGGTGCTCATAATATTAAAATGGCGGCACGGGCTCATTGGGCCGAAGGGCCTGTTTCCAGTGCTGTGTTATTCTTTGTTCTTTAACTGTGGAGCAAATAAAATGAGTTCTCTAAAATTAGCCTTCCAGTAGCGCCTTCATTAAACTGACCACTTTAACTGATGCTTCAGGTAGCTACTGTCCCACTTTTCTTGTTTGTTTTCTTTCAGAGAGTTTCAAATCCGTGTCTTTTCTCCTTGACACGTGCATGCTGAACACCTCTTCCTTCAACTCCTCTCTTTTCTGTGTCTGTTAGGCAACAATAAAGTTTTCTGAACAAAGAACAAAACAGCACGGGAAACAGGCCCTTCGGCCCAACGAGCCCATGCCACCACCCAAATGTTCCCACCTCTACCTGTGATCCCTGTCCATGTTTATAGATCTATGGATTAAAGACCAAATTTGAGACAATTTAGGAAGAATTTGTTTTGCCAATTAGCCTAAGAGCACATCTTTGGGATGTGGGAGGAAACCAGAGCTCCCAGAGAAAACCCACGCAAGCACGGGGAGAATGCGCAAACTCCCACAGACACAGGCCCAAATCCATGTATCTGCACAGCATAGCCATAGTCACTGAGCTGTGGTGTTGCCCATCAGATGGTCCAGGTCAAGCATACACTAACAACGTGAAGCAGTAGGACACTCTCGAAAAAGATCCAAAAGCAGTCCTCTCACAACCCATCACATGTATGCCCCTCGTTAGACAGCAAGGTGGACCAGAGCACCTGTAGCATAAGAACAAGTACATAATATCATTATCTATTTACACACTTCCCAGGGACTCCCAAGGCTCATGATCCCTATTTTAAATCAGTTTTCTATCCCCCTCCAATCCCATTCTGTTCATGTGCCCATCTAAGTATTTCTGAAATATCTCCAGACTACCTGCCTCCACCACTTTACTTGGCAGTGCATTCCATACCCCCACCACCCTCTGTGTGAAAAAACTCCCTCTAGCATCCAAATTATACCTTACCCCCCTCACCCTAAGCCCGTGACCCCTCGTGCTATTTGAGTCCATCCTAGGAAAAAGCTTAACCCTGTTTACTCTATCTATCCCCTTCAAAATCATGTACACCTCTATCAGATCTCCTCTAAGTCTACGTCTTTCTAAGGAAAACAGTCCCAATTTGCCTAATCTCTCCTCGTAACTCAGACCTTCCATACCAGGCAGCATCCTGGTAAACCTCCTCTGCACTCTCTCCAGAGTCTCCATGTCCTTCCGGTAGTAAGGTGACCAGAACTGGACGCAGTATTCCAAATGAGGTCTAACTAACATTTTATACAACTGCAACATTAAAGCCCAGCTCTTGTACTCTATACCCCTTCCTATAAAGGCTAGCATACCATATGCTTTCTTCACAATCTTCTCCACCTGCTCTGCCACCTTCAGAGACTTGTGCACCTGCACCCCCAGGTCCCTCTGCATTTCTATACTCTTAATAGGTCTACCCTTTATCATATACCTCCCCCTACATTCTTTCTCCCGAAATGCATCACCTCACATTTATCAGGATTGAATTCCATCTGCCATCTATCTGCCCAAGCTACCAGCCTATCTATGTCCTGCTGCATCGCCTGACAATGCTCCTCACTATCAGCAAGTCCAGCCATCTTTGTATTGTCTGCAAACTTGCTGATCACTCCACTTACTCCCTCTTCCAAGTCATTTATATATATTACAAATAGAAGAGGTCCCAGTACCGAGCCCTGCGGCACACTCCTAGTGACCGACCTCCAGCTAGAGAAACACCCTTCCACTATTACTCTCTGTCTCCTATTACCAAGCCAGTTACTTGGTGTTATAGTTTACAGAGTGACTTGGACAAGTTGCAGAGCTGGGCCGAGAGGTGGCAAATGGAGTTTAATGTGGAAAAGTGTGAGGTAATGCACTATGGCAGGAACAATAAATGTGTAGAGTATAGGGCTAATGGTAGGGCTCTTAATATTGTTGAGGAACAGAAGGATCTTGGTGTATGTGTCAATAGATCCCTGAAAGTAGGCAGTCAAGTGGATAAAGTTGTTAAGAAGGCATATGGAGTCTTAGCTTTTATTGGTAGGGGGATTGAATTTCGGAGCCGCAACGTCATGTTGCAACTGTACAAACTCTAGTGCGGCCGCACTTGGAGTATTGTGTGCAGTTCTGGTCCCCACATTATCAGAAAGATGTGGAGGCATTGGAGAGGGTACAGAGGAGGTTTACCAGGATGTTGCCTGGTATGGAGGGCAGGTCTTATGAAGAGAGGCTGAGGGATTTGAGGTTGTTTTCGTTAGAAAGTAGGCGGCTAAGAGGGGACCTTATTGAAAAATATAAGATGATTAGAGGTTTAGATAGGGTGGACAGTGATAGCCTTTTTCCTAGGATGGAGAAAGCTAGCACGAGGGGACACAGCTTTAAATAAGGGGTATGAGTTATAGGACGGATATCAGAGGTAGGTTCTTTACTCAAAGAGTGATTAGGGAGTGGAATGCCCTGCCTGCAGCGGTTGTAGATGCGCCAAGTTTGGTGGCGTTTAAGAGGTTAATTGATAAGTATATGGAAGAGAAGGGAATGGTTTAGTTTGGAGGGGCATTGCTTTTTATTTTGGTCGGCACAATATCGAAGGCCGAAGGGCCTGTTCTGTGCTGTAATGTTCTATGTTCTACTTATCCATCCAGCTACCTGTCCTTGTATCCCATTTGCCTTGACCTTCTCGACTAACCTCCCATGAGGGACTTTGTTTTCCTCCTTATTTTTCCCCAAAATCACTAACATTCAACCCCTTTTAATGGTTCTCTTTAATTTCAGAAGTTGTAAGATGTAATTAAAAGTGTAGTTACAGAAAACAACCAAAAGACCTGGAACTTTTTAGTCACAAGCATTTCCAGATATCCAGGCACCAAGGTTCATGAGTGAAATCTGAATTAAATTGAAACCATTGTTACCAGTCTTAACACAGAAGTATACAACTATAAAAATTAAACATTATTCATGACAAAAGACATACTTGACATAGGGGAAGTGCAACAAAGTTTCACTAAACTCATTCCTGAGTTAGAGGGTTCTCCTTCTAAAGAAAATTGAATAGACTGGGCCTTTATACTCTGGATTTTAGAAATTTAAGATATAATCTCATTCAAGCAAAATTCTTAAAGAGCTCAATGGATTAGATGCCGAAAGAAGGTTTTCCCTGTCGGAAGTGTTTTGATCCTGGGGACACTATCATAATAAGGGGCAGAATATTTAGGACTGAGATGAGAAAGGATTTCTTCACTCTCAGAGCAGTGAGGGCTGTGGAGGCTCAGTCATTGAGTATATTCAAGATTGCGATAGCTGGATTTTTACATATTAAATAAATCAATATATGGGTGTTGTGTAGAAAAATGATATTGGAATAGGCAATCAACCATGATCTCATTGAATGGCGGTGTAGGTTTAAAGGGCTGAATAGGCTACTCTTGCTACTATTTCTTAAGTTCTTAACATGCCAACTAAAAACATACAATACTTAAACTGGAATGCTAAGCCATACTTTTCTGATGAGTTTTATATGTATTCATTTGTTACGAATCTAATTGAATGGTGAATTTCCCTGTGAGATGCCACAACTTTTGGAGGAGCAAGGTATCCTGGACAGTAATCTCCTGATGTCTGCATTTTATTGCACATTGTTACCAAAAATTTCCATTCTGTTTCCAAGTAAACAACAGTGAGCACTGTTAGTCTCACATTTATTTCTATTGCAAAATTTGTCCCATCAGTTCAAGAGTCCCAAATGTCCCTGAAGTATGTCTTCACCATTCAATAATACTTTTACAATTATAAGGGAAAGAGGAAATTATTAATGAGATTTTTGCTCACATGATCAAGTGAGTATTATCTCACAAATAAAACTTGGAATTTCCTCCCTCAAATCCAAGCAAGCTTTGGCCCCTCACCATCATTTTTAGCAGAGAAATTTGGAAATACCATTCATCTCCCAGGTTTGTAGCAATACCAATATCAGTAGTTATAAAGCTGTACACACTGGCTTGAAATCTCTTGCCCTCAAATTTTCCCATCCTATACTCTGAAGATAAACCTCCAATCACTGCCATTTTCTACCACAGAGTAATTGTGATTGATATCCAACTGTACAAATAATTTCATTCTAATATATGGAATTAAGTTCTTTATAAAAGTAAAAATTTCAAAACATCATCTTTTATACCATGTTTGGGATAAGAGTGGCTCTTTTAAGTCAATAAAGCCTTATCATGAAGAGACTTTATAGCAGCATAATGCTCCTGATAGCATGAGTTACTTTTCTTATTAATTCTCTGGATGTACTACTTTCAGTAAAGCATAAAGTTTTCACTCGAGACATTTTAATTAAACATAGATGAGATTAAGGACTAGTGAAATTAATTTTCAAAAGAAATGTTTTTTGGCATTTTTTTTGTCCAATTGGGCAGTGCTTTCAACTTCAACAGAAATGAAAAATGGGTAGATTAAATACTAAGTCTTTGACTACGAGGGATAATTTTTTTTTCAGTATCTTCATGCTTGATGTGGTTTAACATTGATTTGTACCATGATTCCAAAAGTCTCAAAGCCATTACTGATATCACAATAATTTAGTGATTAATTTATGGCATATGTCTTAAATGCCGTAAGGTCATGAAAAGTATTATACAAGGCAAATTATTTACTTTCTTTGATATCAAAACAATAGGATTCATAAGTGGACATACAATTGATATATCCCTTTAACATTCCTGATAAATTATGGAACACTTCGGGATTTTTCCCTATTTTGTCAATGGGAAGAGAATAATCAGGGAAAAAATAAGACCCATTTAAGGACCAAGAGGACAATCTGTGGATGGAGTTAGAGGGTATTGATAGTGTTGAATGAATACTTCTTATCCATCTTCACCTAAGAGAATGAGGATAAAGATATAGAATTCAGGATAAGGGATTGCAGTAACAAGGTATTGGAGGTATTGGCATGCTTAAAAAATGGCCAGATCCAAATAGATTATGTTCAAGGCTGCTATGGGAGACAAGGAAGGAAGTTCCTCAAGGCTCTGATCTAAATTTTTAATTTCCCTCTCGTCACAGAGGAGATGCTAGAGGACTGGAAAACAGCTAATGTTCTGCTATTTAAAAATGGTTATAGACGTAATCCAGGGAATTACAGACCCATGAGCCTCAAGTTTGTGGTAGGGAAACTATTGAAGACACTTCTGAAGGAAAGCATCTATCTCCACTTAGAGAGGCAAGTTTTGATCAGGGATATCAGTATGGCTTCATAAGAGAGAGGTTATGTCTAACAGTTTGAATATTTTGAGGAGATGATCAGGTGTGTTGAAGTAGGTTGTGCAGTTGATGTAGTTTATATGGATTTCAGCAAAGCCTTTAACAAGATCACATAGGAGACTTATAAAGAAGGTAGATGCATATGGGATACAGGGTAACTTGAAGAGATGGATCCAATATTGACTTGGTTGTAGAGACAAAGGGTGGTGATAGAAGACTGCTTTCATGACTGGAAGCTGTTGTCTAGTGTATCACAGGGATCTGTGCTGGGTCCCCTATTATTCATAATTTATACAAATAACATAGATGGCTATGTGGTTAGGATTACTAAGTTTGTGGATGACTCAAAGATTGGCTGGATGGTTAACAGTGATGTTGAGTGTGTTGGGCAACAAAAAGATATAGACAGATAGTCAAGTGGGCAGATAAGTGGCACATGAATTTAACTCTGAAAACTATGAAGTGATACACTTTGGAAGGAGTAATTTGACAAGGAAGTATTCAAAAAAGGCATGTCACAAGGAAGTTCTGTGAAACAAAGGGACCTTGTCGTGTTTGTCCATAAATCTCTGAAGAAAGGGCATGTTAGTAGGGTGGTGAAAAAGGCATATGGGACACTTGCCTTTATCAGTTTAGGCATAGATTACAAAAGTCATGTGAGTGTTGTATAGAACTTTGGTGAAGCTACAGCTAGACTACTGTGTGCAGTTCTGGTCATCACATTATAGGAAGGATGTGATTGCACTGGTGGGAATGCAGAGGAGATACATCAGGATGTTACCTGGGTTGAAGCATTTCAGCTATAAGAAGAGGCCAGTTAGGCTTTCCTAGAGCAGAGAATGCTGATGGGAAACCTGATTAAGGCATAAAAAATTATGAGGGACTTGGGTATGTAGGAAGAAGCTTTTCTCCTTACAGCGGTCAATAACCTGGGGGAATAGATTTAAGATAAGGGACAGGAGATTTAGGGGATATTTGAGGAAAAACATTTTCACCCAGAGGGTGGTGGGAATCTGGAACTCACTGCCCGAAAGGGTGTTACAGATGGGAACCCTCACAATATTTAAGAAGCATTTAAATGAGCACTTGATACGTCATAGCATACAAGAATATGGATTGAGTGCTGAAAGTGGGATTAGAATAGATAAGTGCTTGATGATCAGCGCAATGTGATGGGCCGAAGGGCTTGTTTCTGTGCAGTAATGACTCTATGATCCTGAGGGGACTTGCACTAAAAGTGGGGGATGGGGTGGGATTAGAACTAGGGGAGACAGTTAAAGCTCTCCCTTTTTAAGATTGAGATAAGGAGTTTTTTCCTGAGTGTATTAGTATGTGGAATTTCTTTCCAGGGCATTATTCAAGGCAAAATTAGATAAGAGTTGAGGCCTATGATGGCAGACAGGAAAGTGAAGTTGATACCATAACTAGACCAGCCATGATCTAATTGAATGACGGAACAGACTGTGCCTCCTCCTTCTCTGAAGTCCTATGTTCCTACATTCTTAATTAAAATTATAACGAGCGATTTTCAGAACCTGTTTATTGTCAAGGCTTGAACATTTACCAACATATCATTGAACGTAGCTTGGATAAAATTCTGTGCAATTTGTCTAACTAAAATTTTTATATGCTATCTCCAGTGAACCAGAAACATACACCAAGCTGCTTTGAAGCAATGTGATCACAGTAGTAATCAAATTAATATTCAAAGATAAGGGAATAAAATGTGCCAGGAAGTTTCAAAGCTTATAAATGTAAGGAAGTAATAGTGTATCTTCAATTATTATGCGCAATGTTGTGTCTGAAGTAATGGTGTAATATTTAAATACAGCATAGGCAACAATAAGTAGATCAAATTGTTTATTGACAGCTCTGGATTAAAGTCCATTAACATGAATACTGTACATTTGTTTAATTAACTTTAAATAATGCAGGTGTTATGAGAAAATATGAGTTACAGATCATGCAAGCAGAGGGTGTGTTACCTTATTAGCTTATTTGAGATATTGAGGAGTTTGTCGCATTGCATTCAATTCATTTCTTAATTAACTTTCTAGCCATCACACCAGATGTGTAATATCAGGCAGAGAATGGTATTCGTGAAATTTAATAATGAAATTGACCTGCCAAGAAATGCTGTATTGCATGTTTGCTGCATTAACTTATTAGCTTTTCTGCTACCCAGATTGTAAACTTGCATCTTTTTGTGAACAAATTAATTCAATAGGAATGAATGAACGAAAACCTACAATTCAGATTTATAGATTTTACTGGTCCTAGTTAACAATAGTAATGCAGCTGAGTACATCTTATGCGAGAAATACTTTATCAGATGTGTCATTGCAAATGTGAGAGGGTTCTAATATTTGTATTGCAGTTCTGTCTGTATTTTATAATAACTTACATATCTCCTCATGCCACAATGTGAAAATGCATCATGCATAATGAGTCTTATAGGCATTTCAGCTACTGAATGTAGTGGAGCCTAGTCCAACTCTTTTCTGACATTCGTTCTACCAATTTTCTGGGGTGGAATTCTAAGGCTGTTTTTCTTCTCTCTTCTGAAAGACTGCTGATAGCAATTGGAGTGTTGTGCTCCCTGACTAAGAGCAACTAATTCAGCATAGTTTAAGAGCAAAACCTTCTGCTTTGTCATGTTATAAGTGTTACCAGTGGATCTATTGGAGGACATGGAACTACTGGGTGGGAAGAGGGGAAGTGGGGGTGGATTGTAAGAGGAATGTGTGTTTAGGTCAAGTGTGGTGTCTGTTTAAGAGATGGACACGTAAGCACTAGTGATGAGATCAGTCAGGTTTGCAGGCTTTAGGTCCAGCCTTGCAGATTGCAGTGCCGCAAAAATAATCCTGTCTTGAGTTACAGTGATCCACCAGTGTATGTGTTCTTTGCTTCTAACTGTGATTGGCTAGTGTTCCTGAGTATCCAAGCGAGGGTTGCTGGATCTGGGAAGGATGTTGGTTTAAACCTACCTTTTGGATCCAACATACCTGCTCGGCTGCTCCTGTGTGATTGAACAGACATGAACTAATCACACCACAATATCGTTCCCATGTGCCCCCAGCATCCAATCTGCTGCTCCCTGGATGGTACCTAATCACCCTCCCCATCAAACTTGTCCCACCCAATTCTTTGATTCTCCACCTCCCAAGGTGTTTGGTCCCCTTATCTTCTGACCTCACCACCCTCCTCCCTCTCCCCACCCCCCATTCCCCACAGGCTCTGAATCACCCATCCTCTCCCAATCATACGCCACCACCCCGGGCCTGAGAGTGCAACCTTCCCCCACTTAATCCTTCGCCTCTCCTTGGTCTCTGATCCCACAGACTTCCCTTGACCATACTCTCACTCCTCATCCTTTGAACCCATCAATACAACTCCGCACTCCAGGCCTCAGAACACCATCCGCTTCACCTCCTCTTGGCCTCTGATCACTCCGACTCCCTTTAGCATCTGACTTGTCTGCTTCCCCTTAGCCTCTGACCCAAGCCTCTCCTAGGTCACTGACTTCTCCAGAGCCTCTGACCCTTTCAGCCTCTTGAGCCATTCCACTCCCTTGGCCTCTGGCCCTCTGCCTCTGTTTTTATCAAACGCTTATCAACAATTCACTTTGAGTGTTACTTTGGGTGGCATGGTGGCACAGTGATTAGCAGTGTTGCCTCATGGCACCAGGACCTGGGTTTGATTCCTGGTTTCAGTCACTGTCTGTATGGAGCCTGCATGTAATCCCTTGTCTGCATGGGTTTTCTCTGGGTGTTCCAGTTTCCTCCCATAGTCCAAAAGCTGTGCTCATTAGGGTGCATTGGCTATGCTAAATTTTCAAACAGGCGCAGAGCATGGCAACTAGGGGATTTTCACAGTAACTTCATTGAGTGTTGATGTAAACCTACTTGTGACAGAAATAAATAAACTTTTGATTTTCATGTTTTACTTTTTTCACAACTGATGTAAAGAATGAATTGTAAGTAGAAGCTTGTTTCTTTTAATGAAAATGAAAGGAAGTGTTTATATTTGAATAGTTTCAAATTTATAAAGCAAAATGAGCTTGCATGAATAAGCAATCATTTAAATAAACTTTTAAAAATATATCTACAAAATTTAGTATGCAAATAATTGATTGAGTTGCATTTCCAATGCTCTTCCATTATAGAACTTTGAGGAACTGATGGTACATTCTATTAATAATGTTGCAACTAGTATGGAGGGAAGGTGAAATGATTCCAGTTGCAAGCAGTAAAAGAGCTATACGGGTTGAATTGTAGAAAAAAAGACCTCGACATTCTGAGATTTATACATTAATTTGAGAAGTAGCCATTGGAATTAAATCTAAATTCAGATTTGACAATGAACTGAAGCCAATAGTATAATACATCTCTGAAACACAATATATTTTTAAAACATTTTTACTCCATTCTTAAGGTTGCAACCCCAGTGCTCAGAATAGACTAGGGAAACCCAAATCCATTCCTTCCTTGTTCCAAAAACTAAATTCAAAATCCAATTGAATCCAATCAAGGTCTCCATAAAAGGAAGACAAACAAGATCCAAGCCAATAAGATGAGGCTTTGCACCCCATCTTGGGCTTGATTTGACGCTTGATCTTAGCCAATACGTTTCATGGTAATGAATACTGCCACCTTGAAAATATGGGAATGACCTAATTCTTTTAATATGCTTGTACGTCAGACTTTATTGATTCTCTTAATTGATTATTGTGTTTTAATATTAACCTACTCTCAATCACTTCTGATGCATTTACCATTGTTTTACAATTATTGAAAGTTAATTAAGCCAATTAACTCAAGGATTTCACCATTCTTGGAAAGAATTCAATTTTTAAGTAAGTCCAGCTTTATAACAACAGTGTCTTGACTTATTAAAACTTACTTATTCGTTGCTCCATGATAAATTAATATTATTTTACTGATATGATGTTCATGTTATAACAGTGAGTCTTAATATGTTGTAATTAATTTTGAAAGATCTATATTTGGACATTTCAACATCTCCTATCCCAAATCAAAGTAAAATCGATAATTGGATTAATTTTTCAATTCATCAAATTTTTCAACAAAGCAATTGATCTTGCATTTATACCGATAACAAAAATATAGTTTTCAGCTTTTATTCTCTGTATAAATCTTTTACATTCTGAATTAAATATTATAAATATGACCTCATTCTTTTCTGTGATAACAATGTGCTGTTGAAGTTTATAATTAAATAGTTTGCCACAAAAACTGGAAATTATATTTTGAAGAACTTAGCAATTGTCTTAGTGACTGCAGTATAATTAAGTCCTTGTGGAGTGGAACTGGGGACATCGTGGGACTTCTCAGCTAATATTATTGCCCTAGCGTTTGTTAATATTATAGTAAAAAGCAAGAAAATCTCTAGTGAAAAGTCATTTTCTGGATAAAACAAACCAAATTGATCTTTTTAGGTTCTTTATTGATGTTGTCAGGTTGGGTCTGTTCAACTTTTGTCATTTGGCAGTTCAGGAAATGTCACGTGGGAAAGAGGAATTGATGAAAAATTTAAGTTGGATTGTAAAGCACAATAAAACTGCTTATTGTGGGTCTGTCAGCGGGCCCACTGTGAGGGTTCTGATGCTCCAATGTCGGCAACAGCGTGAGTGGTGACAATGCCGCCAATCAGAGGGAGTTCCGATATCCATAGAGGGAGATTGAGAGGAGGTCTCCTGGTTCACCAGCAGATCCAACCTCTTTGAGGAATGATGCATGAATATTCTGAAGCCAGCTTTGCCAGTATGTTTAGTCTCCATCTTCACTCCTGTACCAGCGCAAAGCTTCACTTGTCAAAAAGCTGGAAGATTGCAGTATGGAGCTCGCTCATGGAGGATTCTCATTTCTTCGCTGTTATGACAGTTGGAATTTTTGGCATCAGATTTTGTCCCACTTGTTTTGAGAAGTACACATTTGTAGTACATAAATCTTTGAGTAGAGTTTAGTCAGTGGATGCTGGAAATCTGAAATTTAAACTGAAAATGTTCAACACGTCTGGCTGTGTCTGACAGAAACACAGTTGATGTTTTAGGTTGTTGACCTTTCAAAGAGCTGTTTTGATGACAGTTCATTAAGTAGTCTGATGTTGATTTGTTAGAAGTGGCCTCTAAACTGACTAATAACTGATTGGGATTAAAAAGTAAAGACACATGGAAACAGGTTTTTATTTTAGTTGCACAATGAAGAAAATTGGTACGAGCAGATTAGGGTGAGGATGAATTGAGTCCAAAATTTATGGCATACATTTCTTAGTGAGAAGCTGGGGTTGTGCGGGAATTGGCTACTATGTAAAACTGTGACTTACTAGCAGTAGATACCAAAACAAAATAGAGTGGCAGACAAATCTTGCATTGTTTAGACTGTGATCTGTTTGAACTCTAGCTGATAAGGCAGGATTTCTATATATGCATTGTATGCAAGCTCAGTATAACATGCAGGGTAGCAAATATGAAGCTTGAGAGATAAATAGTGAGACGAAGGAATGCATATTATGGCTAGCTTAGATGAGCACAGTTGAAGATGATGAAATGATGAAGAGCAAAGGAAGCTGTGGAGTACAGCTACAGTACATGTATTGAGCAAGAAAAAAATGGTTTAGATTGTGGTATTGAGGGGTGATGACGTGCAGTTCTTAGAATAGATATGTGCCATTTGTAAATATATACTTGGGGAAACTGGAGATGAGGTAGAAGCTCCAAAATCTTAAGAGCACTGAATCCTGCTGCAACCAGAGCAAAGGTATACCCGTGCTGGAACTTTAGTTGCACATACGGCATGGATAAAGTGGTTTGTATGCCAAAAATGTGTCAACATAAGTATCAATGAAACCTGTGGGTGGGAAGTAACTAGAGTTCAATACTTCCCTCATGTAATTTGAGATGTAAGCATATTGGAGAGCTAATATACATATTTAATGAGTAAAAGTGTAAAAAAAAGTAGAGAGTAAGCTTAGCTGGAGAGAGACTAATTATTCTGGAAACAGTTAAAGAAAACAAGAAAAATTTAGGCTGACCAAACAACATTGATCAGATATTTTACTGAGATGTATGTGTGCATTGAGCCAGGATCATTTTTTTAATGAAAGGAATTTTAACTAACCTGATACAAAATGGACATTGTGTAGTGTTAACAGGGTTAAAAAATAAATCATAGGGCATGGATTGAATGTATAATTGGGATTTGTAGTGTAATGCTAAGCCCAATGTGCTTGATAAGAGATAACAAAAATTATTAAAGCACTATGGCACACTCAAGCATATTCAGTATCAATATAAAGAAAGCAATCAATGTAAAAAGATGTGCATGATCAAAGTAAGCAGACAAAATTATGGTTTCTAAGGAAGTTAAAATGTACATTCAAAAATAAATTACTTGGGGCAGTGGGGGCCCTCAATAAATCAGTTGTTCATCATATCCTCTTACATCTGTTCGTGGACTTAAGGGGCTGTAGCATTTTGAACAGCTAGGCTTAGAGAGTGTAATGTTTTTACTGGGGATCAGGGCACCTGTCTAGAAGTGAGAAAATTAGTTGCTGCAGAGATGTTTGCCAAATAGAGGGCCAGAAGCCAGATAGTTAGGAATTTGAAAGTGCAGTTGTAAGTGAATTGGGACAATTTATTCCAGGGGCAGATACAAAAATAAGTCAGGCTGGGTTATGGGAGGGGGGGATATGGTGGAGAGGAAGTGATCAGAGATGGCTTTGGTTGTGATTGAATTTTAAGAGATTAAGAGCAACACAGCACGGGAAACAGGCCCTTCGGCCCAACGAGCCCGCGCCGCCGTCATAACTATATAGTAGCAAATACATTATCCTATTTTAATATTCCTATATAATAATATATTATTCCTAATATGGAAAATTTTCACCATAGGGACAATTTGTTTCCCAATCAGCCTAAGAGCGAATTTTTGGGTTGTGGGAGGAAACCGGAGCGCCCGGAGAAAACCCACGCAACCACGGGGAGAACGAGCAAACTCCCGCAGACACCGGCCCAATTCCAAGTGTCTGCACAGCCACATCGATAGTCTCTGAGCTGTCATGGTGCCCTTCAGGTGGTCCACATAAAGCACTCATATACGACATGAGGTACCAGGAAACCCATGAATCAACATCCAAGAGCTGTACCCGCACCACCTGCCGAATGCATGCTCAATGTTGGTCAAGTATGGACCGAATTACCTTACCGAAGCTATGGGATTTGCAAGGTTGTGGAGGTAGCCATGAATATAGGCTTGGGGAGTTAATATGGAAGGAGAGATTGAGGAAAGTGAACTCAGGAGAGAAAACATGATGAGTTGAGATCACTGAGGTTGGAATCATTGCGAATGAGAAGTTATTCAGGGCTGAGGGAGGGAATCGTGGCAAGAATTTTTATTATACTTTGAAGGGCAGTAGAAAATGATGATTTTGAATAATCGGTGATAGGTGTAGGTCCAAGGTGAGGTATGCAGAGATGGCAAAAGTGCCAGAAAAGTAGAAGGTCAGACCAAAGAGTGATTTTTTGATAAGCGCAACAAAACTATCACCACGTTAGTTAAGGGGAAAGATGTCATCACTCTTGCCATATTTCCATTAAGGCAACAATGTTGATGCATTATTTAATCAGGATTTTTTTCCAGCTGTTCTAGAAAAGTAACCAATTATGGACTGAAACAGCTTTACAGTCTATTTGAGTGAAGTCCAATGTAGAAATGCTGACTTCATAACCACAGAATTTGAAACCAGATGTGAGAAAACATTCAGATCCAGGTGCTATATCCAGCTGCCTCTTGAATTCATTCAGTGTTTTGGCATCAACTACTTTCTGTAGTAATGAATTCCATAGGCTCACCGCTTTTTGGGTGAAGAAATGTCTCCTCATCCCCATTCTAAATAACCTACTCTGAATCCCCAGATTGTGACACTTGGTTTGGACTCCTCCCAGCTTCTATTCTGTCTAGTCCTGTTAGAATTTTATAAGTCTTTATAAGATTTCCTTTCATTCGTCTGAACTCCAGCAAAAACAATCCTAACCTAATCAATTTCTCCTCATACATAAGTCCCGCCATCCCCAGTTCTCCCTTGTTGGAAAAGGAGACCAAAACTGCACACAGTATTCTAGGTGTGGCCTCACCAAGGCCCTGTATAATTAGAACATAAAACATAGAAAAAATACAGCACAAACAGGCCCTTCGGCATACAAGTTGCATTGGTCATATCCCTACCTACTAGGCCTACCTATCCTACTAGATCCCATATACTCATCCAGAAGTCTATTAAAAGATCCTAACGAATTCGCCTCCACCATCACCGGCAGCTGATTCCACTGACCCTTTACCCTCTGAGTGAAAAACTTACCCCTGACATCTCCTTTGTACCTACTCCCCAGCACCTTAAACCTGTGTCCTCTCGTAGGACTATTTCAGCCCTAGGAAATAGCCTCTGAGAGTCCACCCGATCAATACCCCTCAAATCTTATAAACCTCTATCAAGTCACTTCTCATCCTTTGTCCCTCCAGGGAGAAAAGACCTCAATCTATCCTCATAAGGCATGCCACCCAATCCAGGCAACATCTCCTCTGCACCCTTTCAATAGCTTCCACATCTTTCTTGTAATGAGGCGATCAGATCCGTGCGCAGTACTCCCAGTGGGATCTGACAAGGGTCTTTTAAAGCTGCAGCATCATCTCCCAACTCCTAACCACAATCTCTCGATTGATGAAGGCCAGTATACCATACGCCTTCTTGACCACATCCTGTACCTGTGAGACCGATTTAAGAGTCCTATGGACCCGGATTCCAAGGTCCTTCTGATCTTGTACACTGCTAAGTGTCTTACCCCTAATATCATACTCCTTCATCCCATTTGACCTGCCAAAATGGATCACTACACATTTGTCCGGGTTGAAGTCCATCTGCCACTTCTCCGCCCAGTCTTGCATCCTATCGATGTCTGGCTGCAATTTCTGACATCCCTCCAGACTATCCACAACACCACCAATCTCTGTATCATTGGCAAATTTATCAACCCATCCTTTCATTTCCTCATCCAGGTCATTTATCAAACACAAACAGCAAGGATCCCAGAACAGATCCTTGGAGCACTCCTGGCTACTGACCTCCATGCAGAAAAAGACCCATCCACAACCATTCTCTGCCTTCTGCAGGCAAGCCAGTTCTGGATCCATAAGGCAACAGCCCCATGGATCCTATGCCCTCTCACTTTCTCAAGAAGTCTTGGATGGGAGACCTTATTGAACATAATTGCAAGAACACATCCTTATTTCTTCACTTGAAATCTCTCGCAATGAAGGCCACATACCATTAACCTTCTTTACCGCCTGCTGCACCTGCATGCTTACCTTCAATAACTGGTGTACAAGGACATGCAGATCCTGCTGCACACTCCCCTCTCCCAATTTACAGCCATTCAAATGGTAAGTTGCCTCCTTGTTTTTGCTTCCAAAGTGAATAACTTCACATTTATTAGATCATTAATGCGTAGTTTGTTTAAGTACAGTGTCATCTTAAATTTAGATTACTTTTAGCCATTCCCTTCAAAATGATTTTAAAAAAAAATTGTATTGTGAACTATTAAGAAACTGTTGCTTCAATTCAAGACTCAAAGGAACTTTGTTGAGGAAACAATTTTGTTTTTTCAAAATAACCTTTTCCTATTCCCTAGTTATCTTGACTGTCAATTGTCCAATAGAAATTCAAATTGAATCTTTAGTTTAAACTGTGATTATAGAATAAAATCCGTGGATATCACAGATTTTAAAAGTTAGTAGAATTATCAAAATCTCCCAATGGGTTAAGAATGTTTGGAAATTTCTCTCACGTTTTGCCATTCACTCATTATTATTATTATTATTGAGGACCATTACATCAATTCCCAAACATACCTGTACTATGATGTTCACTTTTGCTTTGTTTTTTAATGTACCCACTTTCTTTTCACTCTTTCTTTCTGTCTCTATTGTTCTTCTAATTCATCTTATTTCCTTCTCTGTTGTTCATTTTGTTTTGACCTCCAAGTCATTCATTCTCTTTGGTTAAGGTAATAGGCCATTGGTCAAAATGAGATCAAAGGTCTGACATAGACATTGGTGCACCATAATTATAGTGCAATGCAAATGGTGGGATAAAAGTCCAATTAAAGTTATTCATTGAGAGAGCACCATTGCTGCAATTTTTGACCCATTATAGATAGGTAGCTTGGCTATGCTATCAATAGAAAATGTTACAATGAAGGTTATGTATTAAATAACTTGACCTGGCTTAATATAGGAAACATGACAAAATTGGATGCCTAGAAGGAGGCCATTTAGCTTATCTGTTCACCTACTAGCTGTTGATCTGTAGCCCTTAAAGTCATGGCATCTTAAATGCATATCCAAATGTTTTTAAATGCTTCTGAGGGTTTCTACACCTAGCGATTTCT
The DNA here is from genome assembly GCA_024679065.1 of Sphyrna mokarran. Taxonomy (NCBI): domain Eukaryota; kingdom Metazoa; phylum Chordata; class Chondrichthyes; order Carcharhiniformes; family Carcharhinidae; genus Sphyrna; species Sphyrna mokarran. Next base: position 53,345,052 of record JAGIQG010000007.1, read on the forward strand.
AGACCTTCTCCACATTCTGAGTGGAAGAAATTACTTGTCAATTCTAATTTTTTTTTCAATAACCATAAATTTACGGCCCTAGGTTATTGACTTCTCTGCTAACATAATTATGTCTTTTCTATCCGCTCTATCTGGCCTTCTCATAATTTAATGCATTTTTATAATTTTATAAACGCACTTTTCAAACTTAGCACTCCTCATTCATTGGCTTTTTTATCTGAGTTTCCCAAAGCATTGAGCTTTCTTAAACCATAAATCTTATGAATAACTCAAAACAGTCAATTATATTGTATCTCATATCTATGGCCCGTCTGAAAATCATAGAATCATAAAACCATAGAAAATTACAGCTCAGAAACAGCCCTTTTGGCCCTTCTTGTCTGTACTGAACCATTTTTTTGCCTGGTCCCACTGACCTGCACTTGGACCGTATCCCTCCACACTCATCTCATCCATGAACCCATCTGAATTTTCCTTAAAAGTGACTCCGCATTCATCACTTTATCCAGCAGCTCATTCCACACTTCCACCACTCTCTACATGAAGAATCCCCCCCCAATATTCTCTTTAAACTTTTTTCCTTTCACCCTTAACCCATGCCCTTTGGTTTTTTTTCTCCTCTGGCCTCAGTGGAAAAAAGCCTGCTTGCATTCGCTCTATCTATACCCATCAAAATCTTATACATCTCTATCAAATCTCCCCTCATTCTTCTGCTTCTCCAGTCCTGGCAACATCCTCATGAACCTTCTCTGCACTCCTTCAATCTTATTTACATTCTTCCTGTAACGAGGCGACCAAAACTCTACACAATGCCCTAAATTCAGCCATGCCTATGCCTTATACAACCTTGTAAAGTTTTGCAACACCAATTTTAAATCCAACCAATTTATTTGATAGTAAATCCGCGAGCTTTCGACACTATGATGTGCCTTCGTCAGGCAAATGCAGTGTTCTGATCTGCAGAGGCATTCATATCCACACAGACAGTTATAGATTGCTGATTAGAATGCGAATCCTTACATCTAACCTGCTATTCAAGTCTTAAAGTGGCTAACAATGTGTGTGAAGGAAATCCTGAGCATTGGTTAGAGAATTGTGTATTTTCTCCAGACAGCACAGTAAGTGAGGTTTTTTGCTAATCCAGGCAAGTTACGGGGTTTACAGATAGTGTGTCATGAAGCCAAGATCCCTGTTAAGACCGTCCTCATGTGTGCGGAGCTTGGCTATCAGTCTCTGTTCAGCGACTCTGCGCTGTCGTGTATCACGAAAGCCCCCTTGAAGAACATTTACCCGCAGGTCGGAGGCCGACTGCCCATGACTGCTGAAGTGTTCGCCCACAGGAAGGGAACTGTTTTGCCTGGTGATTGTTGAGCAATGCTCATTCATCCGCTGTCGTAGTGTCTGCATGGTCTCCCCAATGTACCATGCTTCTGGACATCCTTTCTTGCAACGTATTAGGTAGACAACGTTGGCCGAGTTGCAAGAGTATGTACCGTGTACCTGGTGAATGGTATCCTCACGTTTGATTATGTCGTCCATGTCTATGATCTGGCATGTCTTGCAGAGGTTGCTGTGGCAGGATTGTGTGGTATTGTGGTCACCGTTTTCCTGAAGGTTGGGTAGTTTGCTGCAAACAATGATCTGTTTAAGGTTGTGCGGTTGTCTGAAAGCAATAAGTGGGGGGGTGGGGATGGCCCTAGCGAGATGTTCATCATCATCGATGTCATGTTGAAGACTCTGGAGAAGATGTCGTAGCTTCTCCGCTCCGGGGAAGTACTGGACAACAAAGGGTACTCTGTCCACCTTGTCTCGTGTTCGTCTTCTGAGGAGATCAGTGCAGTTTATCGCTGTGTCACGTTGGAACTGTCGATTGATGAGTCGAGCGCCATATCCTGTTCTCGTGAGGGCATCCTTCAGCGTCTGGAGGTGTCTGTCATGATCCTCATCTGAGCAAATTCTGTGTATACGGAGGGCTTGTCCATAGGGAATGGCTTCTTTAAACGTGTCTAGGGTGGAAGCTGGAAAAGTGGAGCATCGTGAGGTTGTCTGTCGGTTTGCGGTACAGTGAGGCGCTGAGGTGACCGTCCTTGATGGAGATGCGTGTGTCCAAGATTGGTGTTGCAAAACTTTACTGAGTTTACCCCAGTCCAATGCCGGCATCTCTACATTATACAACCTTACCATAAAACTCCAACTTTTATACTCGATACTCTGATTTATAAAGCCCAATGTATCAAAAGCACTCTTTATGACTCTATCCGCCTGTATTGCTACTTTTAGAGAATTCTGTACCTGTATTTCCAGATACCTCTGTTCAACTGCACTCTTCAGAGTCCTACCATTTACTCTGAAAAGATGAATGATTTGCTTAGATCATTCTGTATCACTACCAATCCATCTGGCATCCCCTTCCTAAAGCTTGCCTTTCAATAGCTACTTCCACTTTAGTCTCCTCAAATACAACTACTTTTTTAATTTAATCATAGGATATGGACATTGTTGGCTAAGTCAACATTTATTGCCCATTCTTAATTGCCTTTACTTCCATCACATCTTCCTTTTCTGTCACTTTCCTGAACTCTCAAATACAACTTACCCAAGTGACTGATGAACCACACTCTCTTTTGCAAAATTCCATCAAACACTCCAAGTTTAATAATCTTAAAGAAATGAATTGTACTATTAAATGTACAATTACTTATATCTAAACTTCTTGTCAGCTGCTCAGCTTTGTTTTAATGTGCCCTTCTATTTAAATTCTTTCAGCAGTTAGTGTGCAAAAAGATCTCTTAATAAAATTAAAATCTTTAAAACCACAAGCAGAATGATCTAAATTGAATTTCAAAGCTTATGATTAAAGCACTGGGCATATGGTTTATCACCTATTTTGTTTTGGACCTATAGGGCAGCTTTGTAGCAGTTGCATTGGAAACAAATTATACTGCAGGGATAAAACATTGAAAATTGTCACTCTCATATTATCATAATTGGACTTTGTGGAGCTGGCATTTGCTATGTGAATCTTGAGGATGTTGCTCTTTTTCAAACTTAATAATCAACTCCCCCCTAAAATTACATTTTTTTACGTGCAAAATTTGGAAATACTTTTCATTACAGTGAATAATTCAAGTTTAGTTTTGGCTCTTATGTCTGCTAATGCTGTATTACAGAGCACAATTGAACTAGCGTACCACACTTAAACAGAAGAAAATGTAGCAAGATGTTCACAGGAACTTCATTGCAGTGTTACTGTAAGACTTATTTATGACTAATAAATAAATGCTTAAAAAGTTAAATATCATTAGTATTTGCATAGAAGATCATTGATCTTCAAAATAGGGTCGACAGAGATTTCACAGGTGATCTGTGTCACAGAGCTGGCTCATAGTTGGGCCTCAGGCAACTGTCAAGGGCAACATGGGAAAGAGTAAGCAAAGGAGTGGCAGCCAGATGTTTGTTTTACTCTGTGCTGTTTTGGAAAACCCTCCTCCCTGCCAGGATCCTGTCTTTCCCATTTCATTCAAATGCTCCTGCTTACACTAGGGTATGCCCCTGTTCAGGCTCCCTCCATGCCCTTGCTAAGAATAAGGCAGACTCTGCAGTGAGAAGCAACCATCCTATCTCACTAATATCTGTGAGTAAATATTTGTTTTTTTAAAAAAAAACCATTCATAAAACACTTCAAGTGAAGCATTTTCATATTTGGATTATTATATTGTATCATAACTTAAATGAGGAGGCAGTCTGTATTCGTAATCCTTTTTTATATACTCATTTATGTGATGTGAGTACCATTAGCAAATCTAGCATTAATAAATAAATGTAAAGTACTGTTGATCCTGGAAATCTGAAATAAAAACAATATATGTTGGTTAAACTTGGCAGTTGTGCAATATTTGTAGAGAGAGAAAAACAGACTTCATGTTTCATGTTCGTATACTTTTCTATAAATTCTACACTCTTAAACAAGAGCTGACTTCTTGAAGCTTAGAATTCCCCATGATGTATGTATACACTTAGTGCACGTAGAGATGGAGCTCTATGATTTTGGCCCAGGAACAGTGAACGAACAGTGATCATAGTGCCAGGTGAACATGGTGTGTAACTTGGAGGGGAAGTTGCAGGTAGTGGTTTTCCCATGCTGTTCTTCTATGTGGTTTGGAAGATGCTGTTGGTAGAGTTTTGCTAAGTTGCTACATTACAACATTTAAGTTACGATATGGAGATGCCAGAGTTGGATGGGGGTAGGCACATTAAGAAGTTTTACAACACCAGGTTCAAGTCCAACAGGTTTATTTGGTAGCACAAAATATTCTCCTGATGAAGGAGCAGTGTTCCAAAAGCTCATGTTTTCAAATAAACCTGTTGGACTTTAACCTGGTGTTGTGAGACGACTTCTTGCTGTGACAACATTTAACTGGTACATACTGATGCCATTTGCGCTGGTGGTGGGGGATGTGAATTTTTAAAGTGATGGATAGTAACATGTGAAGTAGGTGCAAGAGTAGGACACTTGGCTTCTTGATTGTGATTATTAATTGTAATTACAATGCTTCATTCATTTCTTTGCTGATTGTAATGGCATTACAGACAATTGATAGCATTAACATGAGTTACGTGTCTTGCAATGCTTTTGCGAAAGAATAGCAACTATAGCTCAAATTAAACTGGAGGAAAAAGAGTGAAAGAAAATATCAGTAGAATTATAATATTATCATCAGCAACGTCATCCAATCCAATATCCCCTCAGAAGCAAGGAAAGATGGCTTTCCAGAATTCAAGGCCAAAGCCAGGTGGTGCACAAGATTCATGAAGAGGCATGATTTAGTACTCTGTTAGAAATTGAAAATTTCAGTGTATGCATCTGCACCTCAACATGAAATTATAATAATTTCACATTTGGTCAACGACATCGAGAGAGGATTGTATATGGATGAACCACCAATGAATTTCAACATCCCGACAAACAAGATAATTACTGAGATTGGTTAGAAAACAATTCTTGTAAAGATGATTGGCCATGAGAAGACATGGTTCATAGTACTCTGCATATGGCAGATTGCGCAAAATTAAAGCTGATAGTGGTAGTTAAGTGAAAACCTCTTTCTGAAGAAAAATTTCAAGAAGATATTGTCATCTATATTCTTGGAAATGCTGAACAGATGGATGAAAATAGTTGCAAGTATTGGATATGTGTGGAATTTGAGACCAGGAGGAATAAGCAAAGAAAGGGGCTGGTTTGTCTGGCAGATGTTAAAGTACTGCCTCATCAACAATGTAGCCAGTGATTGAAATAAATCAACATCAAGGTGGTAGTTATTCTGTATACTCCTATGAATGTTGTTCAGCTATTTCATGCGTCTGTGAGTAAACTTCTCAAGACTGGCAGTGTCTGAAAGATGTGAAACAATTGGATGTTGTTAGGTGAAAACAAACATTTACTAAGGGCAGAAATATGCACCCCTGGGAACATTGTTAATGTATTGTAGATGCATGGAATGAACTTGATATCAATATTGTCAAAAACATTTCTAAAATATGGAATATTGAATACACTCAATGGTATCAAGGAAATTATTTGTGGAATATTGCTGCCGGAGTTACTACCGATGATGAAGATCTGAAAAATTCATACGACTATGTTATACAGCTGGATGTTTGTGGCAAATTGTTTGGAGATCAGATGGTGATTAGAATGATTTCAAAGAATTTCAATGTGAAGTGTTGCAGTTGATTCATTATGTATTTATGTTGCATCAGATAAATTGCATATGATTTGTGATGTTATAAATTAATGTTAATTAATCTGCATTATTTTTTGTGTCCTGTGCACAAAAAGCAGCACAAATTCAACCAGCCAATTACTGCCAAATCAGTCCGCTCTTGGTCATCAGTGGAAGAGGTCATCACAAATGCTACCAAACAGCACCTGCTCAACAATAATCTGCTTAGTGATGCCCAGTTTGGGTTTCACCAGGGTCAATTAGCTCCTGACCTCATTACGGCCATGAATGAAAGAGCTGAATTCCAGAGGTGTGCTGAGAGTGATAGCCCTTGACATCAAGGCTGCATTGGACTGAGTATGCTATCAAGGAACCCTAGCAAAACCCAAGGAATCAATGGATAACGGGGACAAACTCTCTGCTAGTTGGACTCAGACCTGGTACATAGGTTGTGGAGAATCAGTCATCTCAGTTCCAGGACATCTCTGCAGAAGTCCATCACGGTTGTCTCCTAGGTCCAACCATCTTCAGCTGCTTCTTCAATAACCTTCCTTCTGTCATAAAGTCAGAATGGGAATGTTCACAAGTGATTGCACAATGTTTAGTACCATTCATGACTCCTCAGTTACTGAAGCAGTTCATGTTCAAATGCAACAAGGTCTGGATGAAATCTAGGCCTGGGTTAACAAGTGGTAAATAACATTCATGCCACACAAATGATAAGGCAATGACCATTACCAATAAGAGATGTTTTAACTACCACCCTTGAATCCATCACTGAATCCCCACCGTCAACATCCTTGACATTGCCACTAATCAGAACTCAACTGGACTTGCCACATAGACACTGGCACAAGAGCGGGTCAGAAGCTAGAAGTACTGCGGTGAATACTCCTGACTCTCCAGAGCTCATCCACCATCTACAAGCCACAAGTCAGGAGTGTGATGGAATACCCCCATTTGCCTGAATGGGTGCAGCTCCAACAACAGTTATGAAGCTTGATGCCATTCAAGACAAAGCAGCCGATTTGATTTGCACCACATCTACAAACATCCACTTCCTCCACCACAGACACTCAGTACGCACTGCTGCTGCTACTATCTACAAGATGCACTGTAGCAGTTTGCCAAAGATCCTTTGACAACACCATCCAAACCCATGACCACTTCCATCTAAAAAGACAAGGACAGCAAATACGTGGGAACACTACTACCTACAAGTTTCCCTCCAAGCCGTTCGCTGTCCTGACTTGGATGTATATCGCCGCTGAATCAAAATCCTGGAATTCCTTTCCCTAACAGCATTGTAGGTCAACCCAGAGCTCATAGCAATTCAAGAAAGCAGCCCACCACCACCTTCTCAAGGGCAATTAGGGATGGGCAATAAATGCTGACCAGCCAGCTATACCCATTCCCATGAATGAACAAATAAAAATAAAAATTTAATGTTATTGGTTTTTACTTTATTCCATTGTGCTGGCCTTTTCACTTGGACCCAAATCAATCTTGCCTGTCAGTCCCTCAAACACTATCTATGTAAAGAGTTTTCTCTTTAGAGTCTTCTCTACAAACTGGTCTTAAAAGTTTGACTTTTACACAAGTATATATGGCATTTTTAAACTTCTAATTGTAATGTTTTATCATGGAAATTACTATTTATAGATGTAAAATGTGTCATTTTGTGTTTTAAATTCATTTTAAAGAACTGTGTTAGAGTATTAAATGTTTAAAATCACTCTTCTACTTGCAATTTACACAAATGCAGTTCTTGAAGAAATAATTTATAAATTAGATTGCAGCTTAGACCAGATTCAGAAATGTACAATAAGAAGGATTTGCAGCATTTCTTGCAGACGTAGTGTTTCATCTGTGGAATAATTGTTGCATTTGTGATTTTGTTAGTTAGGTTGCCAAATCAGTCTATTGATTGTTTCTATTTTTACCTCATTTAATAGCTCTAGTTTTTGTTGATTGAACCGGAGCTGTCCGTGATCTGTAGAACTTGCAAGATAGCAAAGTAATAACTCTTTCTATTTCTATCTATTTTTAAACATTGATGTCAAAACAATTGAATGTCCCATTGATGTGTTGAAAATTCATTAAAATGATTCTAAAGTGGTTTCCCAATAAATGCCCCATTGAACTAAGCTCAATGAGGAAATTGAGTAATTCCAACATCAAACCTTTCCTCTTTTAAACTTCATTGCTATTTGGAATATGAAGTGACTCCGTGCAGTATTGAGTGCTTACCATTCGTAGATGGATTTTTGAAATACGCAAATATCCACTGAATTAATCAAAGACATTCCAGAAAATTAGGATAATTTGATTGAGGAAGGGCGGGTGACACTTGGAAAATTGAACCTCGGAGCAAAAACAGGTTTTGCAGCGATAATTAGTGGGCTTGAAGCCTAATTCAAATATCTTCCACTATTCATTCACCTCCCTAATGGGAGCTGCAGCAGCTGAGTGAGGACCTGGTATTTTGGACTCAAACGGTTGAGAAAGTACTTCCATCCCCTTAACAATGTCTGACTGATGGTCTGAGGTTTCACTTCCTCAAAGACTCTGTCAACATTGTGGTTAGGGTCATTGAGGTGCATTCAGCCATGGAGGGTAATAAAAATAAACATAGGTGACTAGAAATCTATTGAGCTGGCAGCTGAATCTTTTATGAGGCCTTGCAGAATTTGCATCGCCCATAGGCAGGAATGCAGACATTGATCACTGGGCTGTCTGAAATTGCAATGCTGGGGGTGATCTTCAGGCCTGCAAGGATGCAAAGGGAAAATCCAGCCATGACATCTCCATCTTGGTGAAGAATAGCAAGGTCAACCCTTTGTCCCATCCTGAGCCCATCCAAACCCAGCACCTTTAAAGGATCCTTCCCCTATGGCCTGGCACCAGCAGAGAGACAAATGGCCATTGGACCTATCACCTTGAGCCTTCACAGGGCCCAAGAGGGCTTTCTGTGGGGTGAAGCTCACTTCAGAGGTCACATGCTGAGTGTCTAATCAATCGTTATCCTTCAGGGTAGGTCTGAGAGAAGAGCCGTTTACCGCCCTTGCAGGGTGTCACCTGATTCGGGTGAGGAAGTCACCAGGCATCAGGTCTGGGTGGTTGCAGAGAGCAGGAGAAACAGTTACCAACGTCTGGACGTGTTTCCAGCGTGGACGTGGATGCAGCATTCTGCCCAGAGTGGGAACGGCTTCCGGCTGGCTGTTTGAGGCCTGGCCAGAGTGTTAGTGTAAGAATGCCACTTTTGGCACTGCCAAGGTGCGTGACCTGAAGGGGGCTGATGGGGGAGGAGGCTGAGTTGAGGGTTTGAGGAAGAAGGTGGCTCAGTGGAGGATCTGAAATTGAAGGAGGCCTGAGTCATGGTAGGGATGGGGTTACCTGTTATTTGTGGGTGGGATGGAAGGAGCCCCCCCTTTGGTTAGGAGAGGTTGGTAATGCTTCTCTGGTCAATGTAGGGGGCCACTATTTATTTTTTCATGGGAATGCATGGAGACTGGGTCACCCTTTAATAATGGTGACCCAGTCTCAGAACAGCAAAGCTGACCGGCATGTTGTCTACGATGCATAAATTAGCATCCATTGACACTACTAACTTCAGTGAGGAAACACTTCAGATTTCCCGCTTGCGTGGATACTTTGTCTCAAAACTGTTGCCAGCATATTTGAAGTGGCAAGCCCCAGCAAAGTACATGCCAATTTATTCTTTATTTTTCTCACACATTTTGTTTATACATCTTTGGTGGTTATTTGATGGTAAAATCATGTTAGCCATACAAATACCTCTGATAAGAGTGCAATTTCAGTTACATTTGCTCTTTAAGGATCTTTGAAATTTCTTAAGGCAAATGAGCCTTAAGAACAATATTTGTGTCAATTTTAAAATTTATCTTCTGTGACTTTAAGTAATTATGCATTAATCTGTTTTGGTTATTATTTTTAAAATAATAGTTCTTTAGATCCTAAAGATATTGACAAGAAAAACAACTGTTTGAAAAATTAATGAATAGTAATAGCAATATAAGAAATAAAGCAATTTCAATGAAAACATAACATTATTTTTTCCTGACAGTGAAGTTCAGCAGTCATATTTCAAACACTATGTATTGTTTTTGTGTCATTTTCATCAATTCAGTGTTGATTAACCAGTGATCATTCTATAAGCAGGCAAACCTAAAGATGAAAGCAATAAATACAAAGATTAGTGTCATGAGCTATTTTAAATAGATAAATGACATGCATACTGCTAAAAAGAGATACCTCTGACGAAGCTTTTAATGTCATCCTCATCAGGACAAACACAAGCGGTCTAACATGCTCCATTTCCTCAACATGCCATTTGAGAAATCTGCTAATAGGTTCTATGTTACTATCTACTACCAACCAACCTTCACCGATTAGTGTGCCCATTGGGATTTGTGTAGCTCCATGTACTATTTGACTGCAATCTTATAAATATGGAACGACCCTTGTAAGCTTTACGCAGAAATGGAGCATATCAGGTGGAAAAGCAGCTATCCTAATCAGGTCATTGGTCACCTTTAGGTGAAAAACTGAAGAAGGCCAGTGATAGATTGTGGGGAGACTCCAGGGATGACAGCCTGCACCATTGAGAGGAAAACCTATTGCAGATGATTCTCTGGCTTTTAATTAATAAATACAAATCGAATCAAGGAACTCATCTGGACTACAGACAAGAGATATTGAAGGAGGATGGGTGTGCCCAATTATAGTCAGGTCAAGAAGAATGAGGAGCCGAAGTTTATTACAGTTGTAATCACAAATATAATTTGTGTTTATGATATGGGCTATTCCATTAATATTTGGGGTGGAAACCTAATTGGAGGATTTCAAGTGTAGAATTGAGAAATATTTGGGAGGGGCAATTCTCCTAAATCATGCTTTTTTTCCCAGTGGAAATTTCAAAATGAATCTCCTACACTACATGCAGTTCAGAGTGCATTAGTGTGAATCGTGCTGAAATTCAGGGGGCGAAGCCTATTCCTGCTGGAGAGGCTGACAGCATAGCGCTGAACGGGCCACTTGCATGTGCCTATCTGCCAACAGAATCCAAATCCTTTATACCAATAATTCTCTTCTGTGCTTCATATTGTTTTTAAAATGATATGTCTGGAATTGCACACACTATTCCAATTGAGGTAGAATCAGTGTTTTACAAAAATTTGTCATAATTGTATCTGATGCCCCTCTTTATAAAATGCAAGATCACATATGACTTATTAACTGTTGGAAGGGTTTATTTAGAAGGCCTCACTAAGAGATTCAGAGGTTTGTAAATTTGAGCAATAGTTTTCATTGGAAACATTAGCTATTTACATAAGTATAAAATATAGCCTATAAGAGGAGCTAACTTCTTGCTGACTTCTGTGATTTTATACAATTGTCTCCGGCCTACGATCACATATTCCTCTACATCACGTTGTTCCTTAGTCTCATGTTGACCATTGCTCTGTCGAAGCGCCTCAGTTCCTCTGTTCTTGCACCCTTTTTAGAATTGGACAATTGAATTTATACAAGAAAAGAAAGCTTGACACTAATATTTATTTGCATGAGCTTGACATTGCTATATTCTCTTCAGACACAGTTATGTGTAAACATCAGAAAAGTGTGGAGAAACTTGACTTGCATGATACTCAGAAGCAAAATAAGACAAAGATATTTATATCCATTTTCCTCTGTGCAATTTTAGCATATTTTGGAAGGTAAAGGAAAATCAGCCTTATGAAATCACACACATTGCAAAAAATAATTTCACAAAATGATTCCAAAATAGATGTAATAACTCCAAATGGACTGTTAAATTTGACATATTGTTTTTTGCACAATTATTGTGGTAATTACACTACAACTTAATATAATTATTTGTGAAGAAATTGAATGGCTAAAATAATTTGGATGAGTTGGAATTACTTGGCATTTTATTCCCTCCCTGCTCTTTTTAGTGCCACAGTTTCTTAGCTGCTGCATTATTCACACAGCAATTGCCAATTGTCCAATCTAATAACACTAATTTTAATTAGCAAGTGGGTTAATAACACTACATTCAATGATATTCATATAGTACAACTGTCATATAGGGGAAAACCTGGTTCGTTGTCTGAAGCCAGGAATACTTGACCAATACAGCAGAAACCTGGATGCAAATGCTAAATTAGGGCTGCACCTAGAAATATGGAGTGGCCATAGATCAGCTTTCCCCATGCTCAAATACTATAATGACAGACCCTATCTGTAGAAAAACTTTGGAAGGTGTTACAGCTGAAATTTTGACAACTAATGATTGGGAATGCTGGAAAATTTTAGGTAGGATAAATCCAGTACAAAAATAGACTTCAGCCAGCTATATTTGTAAGCTATGCCTGTTATCCCTCTGGCATTACTAAGTCAGTTAGCATATTGGATGCTAAGAATTGGCTGATCACATGGATTCTTTTTGTTCACAAATTAATTAGACCAAAACCAAAGTTGTTTAGTGGCTAGAGCATTTGAAGTCCAATGTTAATCTATAAAGACTGTCTTACAATGTAACCGGCACATTTCTCTGATTGCTAAACTGAAAGGAAGATCATAAAAACCCTACAATGCAAAAGGAAGCTATTTGGCCCATCAAATCTACACTGACAACAATCCCATCTAGGCCCTAGCCCCGTAACCCCACATATTTACCCTGCTAATCCCTCCCAGGACATTAAGGGGCAATTTAACATGGCCAATCTGCACAGCTTTGGATTGAGAGAGGAAACTGGAGCACCTGGAGGAAACTGATGCAGACGTGAGGAAAACATGCAAACTCCACACACAGTAGACAATCAGGAATTGAACCCAAATCACAATTGCTAATCACTGTGCCACCGTGCTATCCTAGATGTTTAGGTAAAAACAGTAACACACAGACAATAACACCCTATTTCAAAACATGTATGAGACTTCAAAAGTTAAGTTGTTATATTATGTATTTCTATAGCATACGTCAGTAAAGAGTTTGCTCATCTCTTAAGCTAGAACTGCAAATCTAAAATCTATACGCCAATGGAAATCATGTCACCCATGTACAACGTTGATTTCTGATGGCCTGTTCAAGAACATTTCATTCAGAAATGCTATTGATTATTAAATTAAGTAATTAACTTAAAATAATATTTAAATCCACAATAGAATGTAACTTAATTGTTTAATATCATGGATTCAAATCTTCTAGTTATTTTTGCATATTCTACTTCAAATGAATATGATTTGAATTTTAGTATGCATGTATCACAGTTTGGTATTTTTCAACTGAGTCAGGAAATGCATCTAATGCATTTTTGATGGACTATGAAATTAAATTATGGTGCAACATTTAATCCTAGGCCTGTTACTCGACATGCAGGTTTTGTTTCATGAGAGACTAGGCGTGCTTAAGATAACCATTGTTTTGCCATGAATATAGTGCAAAGGTATTACGAATAAACTACAAGTTGTACAAGGAAATATAATTTCTATGAAGTTAAGGTTTTCCAAAAAAAAGTTAATTTTACATGTCACTGTTTGTGGTTACATTGGAAGCTTGTTTTATTGATCGTGCCTCTTGTATCCCTGACAGTAAGATTAGATGATAGATTTATTGCTACCATCTGCAAGTTATTGCATTCTGTTGTTCTACAATTTCAAAAGCTAGTAAGATAATTGTCCTCTCTACTTGCTATGAATGTGTTTTTTGTGTTTGATGATTAAAAAAAAACTGAGTCTGAAATTTTAATTCATTTGTGTGAATAGAAAGTATTCAGAATTATTCTCTTTCCCAGTTTTCTTTTCAATAGCGGACTTCCTTTGCTGCTTTGTCATTCACGCAGCAGTTGCTAATTGTCCAATCTAATCATGCTAGCATTAATTAGTGACAACAGGAGAGTTAATGGCAGCAGAACATTCAATTGTATTAATGAGACCTTATTCAATAGCCCTTCTCTGCTTTATACTGCTGACCTGCATTATGAATGATCTTAGTTATAGTGTTTTGGACTATGTTTAGTGTGTGTGCGTGTGTGTCTGTTTGTGTGCGTGTGTGTCTGTGTGTGTGCATATGATGATTCTGGTTATATTTAAGAATTTAGCTAATACAATGTTATGGGGAAACAATAACCTACATTTAGCTCCTTCAGATCTACTGGAGCATTATTGCACCAACCATGAAGGGAAAAAAAATACTCTAGAGTGAGTTGAGGTTGTGAGTAAGTGCTGAATTGTAACATAATTTCTCTAACTTCAATGATTGGATGTTCATGACTGCTTCAGCTGACAAGTTCACTATCCAGTGTGGAGCTGTAGCGTACCAGCTGAAACATTACACAGGTATGCTGAATTAATTGATGTCATCCAGAGTAATGAATGGAGATGTACAATTGACCTTGGAAGTCCTGGCTAAAAGTAACATAAATCATCATAAATGACGCTTTCTGTGAGATAATCATAGGTGAAGTCCAGAAATAGAGTAATTGTTGTTTAAAAGATTTTTAAAATATCAAATTTTTGAGATACCTAACCCTGCTTCATTCATATTCACTTTCTCCTTTTCCTGACCATAGATTAAATCGGAAGGACCTAACCTAAGGTGTATTCTCCTTCCCTGACACACATGAACATTCAGATTCCAACTTGGCAAATCTGAATCAAAGTTCCCAGAGGTGCAGACACTTGCTGATCCATGTTTTGATATGGATCAGACTGGTATCCAAAGACTTCCACAAGTAGCATCTGTAACACATCACTTGCACTGTTATTGATGTTGTATTTTGGGCTGTATTAATTAGAGTTTGAAGTTTAGAAATATCACTGAATGATAATTTGTATTTGTAGTCAGTAGTTTAACTTGTTAAGCTATAAATTTAATCAATACTTTTTCTTCCATTGGCAGCTTAAACTACTGTTTCTTTATAGAGAAAAAACCTTAAAACTCATTAATAGTTTATCTGCTTCCCTAGTTAATGGTCCTAGATGTCAGGTCCCAGATCTCACTGTGTCTTGCTCTCAGAATACCTGTTGTTGTGGAAATGACCAACTCTTGTTCCCTCGTTGCATGAAATTCCCTCATTCATCAAATTCCTGAGTTCAAATCTCAGTTTTTAGAAGTGGTTGTGGCAGCATGCTGATACAGTGATTAGCACTGCCAGTAAGCCAAGTTCAATTCCAGCCTTGAGTGAGTGTCTGTGTGGAGTTTGCCCATTCTGAGTGGCTTTTCTCCAGGTACTCCAGTTTCCTTCCACAGTGCAAAGATGTGCAGGTTAGGTGGATTAGCCATGATAAATGTGTGGAGTTTCGGGGATAGGGTAGAAGAGAGGTCCTGGGTAGGATGCTCGTTGAGAGAATTGGTGCAGTCGTGATGGGCCTCTTTCTGCACTGTAGAGATTCAGTGGCTCTATGGTTTCCTCAAGATGAAATAATGCCAAGAAAAATTGCAAAAACAGCCTGTAATTTTAGTTACATTGTTAGAAGATTCCTTAATTCAAAGGCCAGTCAACCCATGGTGCAATTAATATTTCCTGATAGAGTTTGCATGGTTTGATCACAGATGAACTGTTGAATGCTGATTTGAAGAATGCTTTGGAAGAGGAAAGACATGACCAGTAAAACTAGGTTACTTGACTGGTGGGCAAGATGCTAATTTAAAAATAGCCACTAAAAAGCATTTGATATATAAGCGTGTGCTTTTCAGTGATCTGTAAAATAAATCCACATTCTTCCTCATTACGTAGTATTCCCTTTACTTAAAACTACCACACCTTCCTGTTTTTCCTTCCCTATCTTTCCTGGATGATTTTTTGTGCCAAAGAATATTTAATACCACGTCCTGTTCTTTTTTTGAGCTAGGTATCAATTATCACTAGAACATCATTTTCCCACATTGCTATTTGCAATTGCTGCTCACTAAACTTATTTGGCATGCTTTGTGTATTAGCAAATGTGCACTGTAAACTTAATTTGGACGTTTTTACATTACCTCTGTTTTTCCCAATCCTTATTGCACCTTATGTCTCTTTTCTAATGCTTTTCATCATGTTTCCCATCACTCTCCACAGCACGAGCAAACCCTGTCTGCAGTATGAACAAATCAGATAGTCGGGGAATTAGCCCTGATTCTGTTATCAACCCAAATTGCATGTATAGTTTCCATGTCCCCTGAACTAGTCCCAATGACCCAATAATCTAAAACTCTCCTCTTGCACCACCCCTCCAACTACATATTCTAATTGCTAGCATGCAGCGCAGGGAATAATAACCTTTAAGTTACAATTTAGTCTCCTTCCTAGTAGCCTAAAATCTGCCAATAGGACTTCAGCCATCTTAGCACCAATGCCTTTAAACCAATGTGAACCATTGTAACAAAGAACCCTTTTATGCATTGAGTGGTAATGATCTGAAGCTCACTTCCTAGAAGGCTGTTTGAAGCATACATGATCAAAGGTTTCAAAAGGAAATTGGATCTGCAATTAAGAGAAATAATGTTGCAGGATTATGGGGAAAAGTGTGGGAAAGTATGGTAGCTCCACATAGGGCTGCCATAGATTTGATGGAGAGATTTTTTTCTGTGCCCTAGTGACTTTATGATCTCTGGCTGTTCGTCTCTCACCTGAGAGTTCTGTAACTACTCAGTGACGTCCTGAGAACCAGGGAGACAACGTTCTATCCTAAAATCACAACTGCAGAATCATCTATCTGTTATGCTAACTATCAATTTTTTTCCAATTTTCATCCTGCTCCTTGTGCATTTGAGCCAGTGGTGATGTAGTGGAGTTTGCAATGGTTTCCCAAAGAATTCATGATTGTCAACAATATTCAGAGCACCCATAACATAATCATATACAGAGCTGAGTCCAATCAAGGCCTAATGCAAGGAAAATTAAAATCATGCACATGTTGAAAATTCTGCCATTCCTTACATTTCTGTACTAAGTGCAGTGTAGTAAAGGCCTAAGCTAATCCTGATAAATTCCAGGCTGACTTTCTTTGGCAATAGTGCAAAACATATAATAGCAAATCCACATTTTATTTAACATCGTCTGATTTTTTTTTTTCTCTACACAGGTTAAAATGCAATGTTGATTCATTATCACTTATTTTACCCTACTATAAAAGACTAATTTGACTTCTGAGAGCTTCAGTGAGTCAAATAGCTCTTTCTCATTCTGGGCTTCTATTATTTCTGTGAACTTGATTTTGAAATGCAATTAAATAATTTAATTTGACCTAAAAAGAGATATATTTACTTGAATACTTCAGGTTAATCTGGTCGACAATTTAATGTGTTACAGTTACAATGCAGCCACCAATCTCAAAATATAGCTGTAGCATTGTTGCATCGTGTAGTACCATAGTTATGTACATAAAAAAACTGTAATTCATGCTTAGAATTTGGCTCCCAGTTTAATATTTAATATGTTTAGGTACTTAAATGTTTAGAGCGTGGCAGTGCCTATGCGAATTATGCATTTAAATTAACTACAGATATAGCATTTAATTTGTCACCGTATCGCAGTTATATTCCCAATGTAATACTTTCTGCTCGAAGGACTCGTGTACCTTTTGTCTGGAGTCAGGCTGATTCTGAACACCAATGGCATCCTGCAGCGAATAACTTTAAAATAATGATATGCCCTCACGAGATCAATTACTCACCGACAACTTGAATTTATATAACACCTTTAATAAAATAATATGTTCCAAGGTGCTTCACAATCTATTGATCTCTGTCTTGGACATATTTAGTTCTGAGCAGCCCAGCTCTCTGGAGCAAAGAATTCCAAAAATTTATGTCTCTTTGAATGAAAAAAATTCTCCTCATAACATCAGAAATGGCCAACTCCTTTAGTCTCTGACTCCTAGCCATAGACGGTCTTGGTACGTTGTGCATACAAATGGACCTTCATGATGTTAACAATGACGCACAATGTGGTTTGAACCTAAGCTATTTATAAGGAGAGTATTAAAGGGAAGAAAATGCATAAAAGGAAGCAAGAATTGGTGATAGCACTGATTATTTCAGAAACTAGCAAAACGATAATAAAAACAGAGAAAATAAACTACAAGTGTCAAATTGTGAGGAATATAAAAACTGACAGTAAAGAGCTTTTTTAAATATATAAAAAAGAAAGGGAGATGAGGTCAAGGTGAACATAGGCCCCTTAGAGAATGAATCTGGAGAGATGGTTATTGTTGAGGATTAGCCAGACAATGCCTGGTGAGTACTCATTTTTTTAAGCTTTTATTACTCCCTAGCAAGGAGAACAGGTATAGTGAATTTCACTATGATGTTTTGTTGATTCATACAGTTAATTATCAGTTATAGTTAATATAGAAAATGAGAAATGAGCAACTTTCTAATCCTTCATTTTCATACATAGTCCACCAATCACAGCTTAGCTTTTTTGCCTTTATCCAATAGAAAACCATCTCCTTCATTACCGTAATATGTCAACACATCTTGTTTTTTGGTATTTGTCGTGGTAACTTGTCTTGTTCGTTCTATGGCCAAGACCAGGAATGCAGTATTTATGAAAGTGTCACAAGGTTACATTAGTCTCTTTCCTGAATGTGCAATTGCTGGCTTCAGAAAGGCCTTATTTCCATTTTTGCTGACAGAATTAAAACATAGAACATTACAGCACACTACAGGCCCTTCGGCCCTTGATGTTGAGCCAAGCTATGTCCAAACCCACGATCAAGCTATCCCACTCCCTATCATTCTGTTGTGCTCCTTGTGCCTACCCAATGACTGCTTGAAAGTTCGTAAAATGTCCAACTCCACTATCACAGCAGGCAGTGCATTCCATACCCCAATCACTGAATGAAGAATCTACCTCGGACATCTCTCCTATATCTCCCATCATGAACGTTATAGTTATGCCCCCTAGTAACAACTATATCTACCCGAGGAAATAGCCTGTGCGCGTCCACTCTATCTATCCCCATCATATTATAAACCTCTATTAAGTCGCCTCTCATCCTCCTCCACTTGAAAGAGAAAAGCCCCAGCTTCCTCAACCTTTCTTCATAAGACCTACCCTCTAAACAGGCAGCATCTTGGTAAATCTCCTCTGCACTCTCTCCAATGCTTCCACATCCTTCTAATAGTGAGATGACTAGAACTGAACACAATATTCCAAATGTGGTCTCACCCAAGATCTGGTATAGTTGCAGCATAACCTCACAGCTCTTAAACTCAAAACCCCTGTTAATAAAGGCTAACACACTATAAGCCATCTTCACAGCTCTATCCACATGAGTGTCAATCTTCAGCGATCTGTGGATATGAACCCCAAGATCTCTCTGTTCCTGCACGTTTCTCAGAACCCTGCCGTTGATCCTGTAATCTGCCTTCAAGTTTGTCTTACCAGAATGAATCTGCCAGTATTGTTGTTGTAATTTAATTTCCATGCCAACATCTGCAGTTTTTTGAATTGTTTTTAACTATAGTTTCACAAGTCCCAGCAAACCTATGGTGTTTTATTTGAAGTGGGCATCTTTAATTTTGATGAACAAAGTGAATTAAATATTTGGCCATTGCTGGAATTACAACCTAATTTTCACATTATGAGTGGCATGAAATGACAGAAGTTGAACAGGTATTTTGTATTAGTCTTTACAGGGGAAGATACTTTGAACATCCATTAATACTAAAGAATAGGGGAGGAGGAATTAACTGATGTTGGGATCAACTATTAAGGGAGTAATAACAGCTTTAGAGAAGTAGCATTAGACAAATTAATGGTCCTGAAGGCAGATAAACCTCCTGACCCTGATGGCTTGCCTCTGAGAATCCTAAAAGAAATAGCTATAGAGATAGTGGATGCATTAGTTATAATTTTCTAAAAATCCTTGGATTTTGGAGTGGTACCAGATGATTGGAAAACTGTCAATCTGACACTCCAATTCAAAAAGGGAGGGAGACAAAAATATGTGTCACTATAAATTGATTAGCCCAACTTCTGTTGTTGGAAAAATGTTAGGATCACTTACTAAGGAAGTAATAGCAGCATGTTTGGAAAATCATAATCTAATCAATCAGTGTCAGCATGGCTTCATGAAAAGAACATTATGCCTGCCTAATTTCGTAGACTATTTCAAGGAATTCTCAACCAGAATGGATAGTGCTAAACCAGTGGCTGTGTTGAGTTTGGACTTCCAGAAGGCTTTTAACAATCTACTTCATGAAAGATTAAATCATACGATAAGAGCCCCTGGTGTTGGTGGTAGTATACTGGCATGGATAGAAAATTAGCCAATGGGCAGGAAACAGTGAGTTGGAATAAAGGGTTCTTTTCGCGTTGGCAACAGAATCAGCATTGGAACTGCAACTGTTTACAATATGACTTGGAAGAAGGAAGCAAATGTACTGTAGCCAAATTTGCAAGTGATACAAAAATAGGTAGAAAGGCAATTTACAAGAGAGATACAAACAATTTACAAAGAGATATTGATAGGCTAAATAAACCTCCTCTAGTTTAGTGTAGAGACTTCAGTTCTGGGTTTGGGGTACCTGTTTATTTATGCTCCTCTATTAACAGTTAATTTGTAATCCCCACAATTTCTAACTATCTGACCCAGTTTCAAAATGAGGAGCAGGGATGCAACCCATTTGGAGAATTTGTATAGCTTTATGACATCTAAGTCTTCCAGCCTCTTGAGCTCGATTTCCACATTCAAATGAAGGACATAAGTCACAGGGCAGACCTAAAAAAAATTAGGTGTCGCTTCCTGATTTAGATGGATTTTAGCTTTACCTTTCTTTTTCATCCTAACAAATGTCTGAAGACTTCGGAGTGTTTATACAGCAACTCCTGAAAACCTTCATCCCTTAGATTTAATATTTACAGCCAGTTTAGCTGTATTTGCTTCAACCAGTCAGGGCTCACTAAACAAGGTCTCTGACCTCTGATTGCCAAGACTGACAGTTTTGCTGTTTGGTTCTGATATGCTATATTACTGTTGCTGTGCCTAAAATCTGCAATGTTTCTCCACTATAGATTGACAAAATGGCACCTGACACACTTAATGTTGACAGTTGGGATTTGTTTAAAGATAACAAAATGCCTGTTCCTCTAAGGCGCCATCCTGTATCAACCAACCTCCGTCCTTGGTGCTTTGCCATTCACCAGCAAAGTTATCTCTAGTGGGGGCACTTTGCTTAGCTGGGCCTCGTTTAGGGTGAAAAACTCAAATCTTTTGCTGGGCTCCTCATCCAAATTGTTTGAGAGTTAAGCTAATAGTCGCTGCTTTCTTTTTATCACTGACTGTAGTAGTTGCTTTGCTCTGCAGTACACTTAAGTGACCTTTCTTGTTACGCTTGAAGCACACGTTCTTTCACCAACAAACATCTTGGAACAGTTTTTCCCACATCAGAAACATACTTCAACTCACATTGTTGCGCTTCTTAATTGCACCTGCACCTGTTTTGCATCACAGTCATTTCCCACCATAATCAATTTATCTTGTAAACCTTGGAACTCTGTTATGCCTGTCAGCCACTGGGGTGAGCTCCTCAGCTTTTTCTAAGGTAATTTCGGTCTCCACCAGTAAGTTGTTTTTGTATGATTAAGTTGTTCATATCACAAACCAGTCGGTCCCTTAACATTTCTGCAGAAGCTGGGCTGAATTTGTGGTGTTCTGCCAGTACCCTAAGTGTTGCCATGAAGTCTGAGACTGTTTCTCCTGGCTCATGGATCACTGTATGAAGTTTGTGTCTCAGCAACATGATCAAGGGTCAGGGGTTAAAATGATTTTTAACCAGATGCACAATCTGATCTATCCAGTATAGACCATACTGCAATGGCCCCACATACTAGTCATTTTTTGAGAGAGTGGTGAGTTGCGTGCTGGTTCTGGGAGGAGTGGGACCTAAATACACCTGGCTACAAAGCAGTCAGGTGCCATTTTGAAGGGTAACCCAACCTCTCAGTGCACTGGGAGAGACCTTCCCTCCATGGAAATTGGAACCCCTCCATTTATGGCTTGTTTCTCCACCCTCCCTCTCTGACATGGATCACGAGCATCAGGATATTGAGACCCTCCCAATGAGTCCTCTTTTATGATCCCTGACATGCCGCCTTTATGACCCTGACATGTCACCTGAGATGTCCCCCCTTCATGCTTCCCCCCTGCCCTCCCATGCACAACAACCCCCTCATAACCCACCCCCCCCCCACTCAGACCCTATCCCCTTTGCACACCAGCTGTGCCCAGATGTCACTGCTAATGTATTGGGTGGGCACTGCCAGTGTGCCAAGTGGCCCCTGTCAGGTGCGCTGCCAGCTGGGCTCTACCCAGCTATGTCCCTCATCATCATAGGGCTTCAATGATCTTTGAGCATGCACTCACCCCACACCCAACACTCCTCTCCTCCTGTCCCCCACCCCCTCTCTCCCTCTCACCCTCTCCTCTGCCCCACCCCCTCATGCTGGCTCTCTGCTATTGGAGACTGAAAGTAATCCATGGAAGATCCTGGGAGCTGTGAGAATCCAGTGTTGAATGGGTAAGCATGTTTAAATGCTATTTTGAATATGCTAATTGACCTACATAATTGGTTCACATCAGTAGAAAGGGACTGGGACAATCGCAAACTGTTGGTGCCAGACTGATTTTAGGTCTGCGCAGTTTTCTAGGATTGTCGTAATCTACACCAGGCACAGTGAGACTAAAAACTTGCCCCTTTGTGTCTGGAGCATCTGGCAATGTTAAAGCTGTCATTAACCTGTAAATCTGTGAGTCACAGACTGTAAGCAAAATAGTCTTTTGCTTTCCTTCAGAGATTGTTTCATTTGTCATGAAGAAATAGCGCACTTGTTCTATATATTGCCTCCATTTGTGTACTTAAGGGTCAAATGGCTCGATTTTTCCAATCATGGGCATTGCTAAGTGAGTATACCTTGCTGCTTCTTGCTCTCAATGCTCAAATCTCCTCTCCCATTAGCTGCATACTTTGATCCTCAGCAACTTCAATGTTTTGCCTTGTTGTCAATGAAATAGATTGAGGGCAACTCAACGTGGCTTTAATAAAAGCCTTTATTGATAAATAATATATATACAACAAGTTCAGATTAAATTACAATGCAACTGATCCAGTCGACCTCCTTGCTCCAACTCAGAGTCCCTCCCTGACCAGTGGTATGTGTCTTCCTGCTGATTGGCTTAGTTGACCACCGGGACAATCCATAGAGTTTTTGCCGACCACATGGCCCTCTGGAAACGTTCCCCACTTTGCTATCAAAATAGAAAACAAAGAGATTACGCTAAATCTTTATATATCACCAGTTAGGCATTAACAATCATGTTCACATTTTCAAAAAGATGTTGACCTTGGAAAGGAGATTCACTAGAATACCAAGAATGAGGGACTTCAATGTTATGATGAAGCTGGAAACTCTGAATTTTTTTATTTAGGAAAAGGCTGTTGAGGAAAAATGTAATAGAGGTATTCAGAATCATGAAATGTTTTGATGAGAGTAAATGAGGAGAAATTGTTTCCACTGATAGAAGGAGGACACAGATTGAAGATAATTGGTGAATTGATCTGCAATAGAGTTGAGTTTAATGCAATTTTTATGATCTGGAATGCACTGCCTGAAAAATTAGTAGAAACAGATTCAATAGTAACTCTCAAAACATAATTTAACATATAATTGAAAAGAAAAAAAATTGCAAGGTTATGCCCAGTGAAGAATAGGGAGTGCAACAAATTGGACAACTCTTTTAAAGAGCTGGCACAGACATGATGGATTGAATTGCCCCCACCTGTACTGCATAATTCTAAGATAACTACAGTGCCTCAGAGGCAACAAGTGCACAGTATAGATTTCAAAATGTTGAAATATAATTGTAATTATGTCAACATATGATTTTTTAAAAATTATGATCTTAAATAATAGTAACAGCCTTTATGGATTAGGATACCATGTAAAGTTTGATAAGTCAGCAAAGTACCCAGTAATGCCATTTTTCCTGTAATACTTTGCAGCAATGGCATGAAAAGAATATGGCTTTTTTGTAATAAATTTCAGCAATGTGTTATATATCCTTCACCCTGCCCCCACACTTGCGGCATCTGCTAAATCTGTTTTGCAATTGCCAGAAACTTACAAAGAGGGAGGTCAACAGTGAGAGTACACAAACCATCCTTCAATCTGTTGCTAAAAGTAAAATATTTTTCAAACGGATGGAGAAAGAAGCATAGTTTTTTTTTATGGAGCTGGCCCCTTCACTTTCTCTTGTATCTAGCAGAATATTATCAGGCACTATCACTTCAACAAAAGATATGCCAACACCAAGTGACCTGGAAGAAACAAATCCAGAGTCTATTTTCACCTCCGTACAAAGCAATATTGCACACATTTATTTCTTTGTATTTTAATGAATGGTATTTGAAACAAGAAGCAGATGGAAGTATATGGACTTTATCAGTATTCGTGAAATATCTTCATTCTGAAGAAAAAGCCTTGTGCAGAAGGCTGACTGAGCAGCCAGCATTGAAAGATTCTATTTACGTTATCAAATTGCTTTGATTGACAGTGATGATTGGACAATAAACATCTGATATGCAATTTTTTATTGTCTTTTTTAAAACCTGATCATCCCAAAAGTTTCTAAACTAAGCAACAAACACTAAAAAATATTTAAAGTAATTTTACAACACAAAGGTTTCATTGATCCATCATCAGCTCCAAAATACTTCGCTAAAATAAAAATATAAACAATTGTAAGTTGCTGATGTGCCCTTTAAATAATTGTCAATGTACAAATATTGTTATTTTAAGAACATTGGGTCCTTGAGATACATTTGTGCATGAGCAGGGACTGAATGGGTTAAAGAGAACTGCAAAGGTGTTGTAATAGGAGTCTAAAATTAGCTCAAAGCTTTCAACATTTTCAGGATGAGAGGTAGTTGCAGAACATGGCAAAGCATTTTGCTGTCATTTGCACCTTTAAAATTTTCCTTGCCTGGACAAAAATCAAAAATTGCAATTGATAATTCGTACATGATTTGGAGAAAAAGTATTTTGAAATGAAAGAAGATTTTTTTTTTAAAGCATTAATGGAGGAAATTGACTGCAATGTTTTAACTGCAGGAAAGTATTCTTTTTAAATTATTATGCAATTTAAAATTGGAATTTTCAGAATGGATTGTTTGAAATTTTTCCTATCTCTAATTCTGCTCCTCAGCTTAAGTTTTATCTAACACTGCATGAGGTAATTTTTATTCTGAGTCAATTTCTATGCACCTTGATGAAATTATGTTTTGTGTCAGGGTGTGTGACAGTTAACAATTCTGACAAGCTGGGCTATTTTTGGAAAGCATTCCTTATTCTCTCCCCCTTGGAAAAGGAAAAGCAACTTATCATTAAAAATTAATCCATCTGGAAAGAGGAAGACTGTGCAGTAAAAGTGCCAGGAGGCACTTGCTGCTTTGCCTGCCGCCATTATCACTCTGTGCTTAGCAGTTCCACATTATTTGTTCTACTTACTTCAGGCTGGCAGGGGAGCAGCTTTGCATACTGAATGTTACTGGCATTGTTTATATAAAGGAACCCCAAGCAAACCCTCTCCATTTTAGCCACAAAGATCTTTCTGAATATTCCTTCTGAAAAAAAAGTTTGAAAACTTCAAATTCCGCAAAAATTTCAAAATCCCCATTTTAAAAAAAACATTTAGTTCAAATGTTGACTCCAAACAGAAAATCAAATTTTATCCTTAAGTATTTTTCATATTGTTTAAAACAGTATATTTTTATTT
The DNA here is from genome assembly GCA_024679065.1 of Sphyrna mokarran. Lineage (NCBI taxonomy): Eukaryota > Metazoa > Chordata > Chondrichthyes > Carcharhiniformes > Carcharhinidae > Sphyrna > Sphyrna mokarran. Next base: position 53,370,566 of record JAGIQG010000007.1, read on the forward strand.
TGTTTCTGGCTCAGTACTTTTTCCTTAACTTGGCTGAATATAAATATTTCCAGATTCTTGGAATCAATATGGCCATGTGAAGAATGGATCCAGGAGAGATGGAAGTGTGTATATGATGAGGTGCTATTTTTCAGCATGTAAACACTCCGCTTTCAAACGTGACTCATTATCCTTGTGTTTTGCATAAAGTAATGCTTTGCATTCAGCTAGAATGGGAGAAATATCAGCCATTGTATAAATAAAGCAAGCACTAAAAATAATTTCTTTATAGCTTTTTCGTAACTAATTAAAGGGTAGTAAAGATTAAAAGCGGTATTAAAAAAATCTCTAAAAGGCCAATGTTCTTTTCTTCTCTATTAGCCAGAGAGTAAACTTAATGTGAAACAAGTTACTTGACAACATCAATTTTGTAAAATAGACATTTTAAAGTCATTTGTTATTAACTGCTATAAATAAACATTGCATAAAGTGAATTTGAATTATTTGGCTTAAATAAAGCTGTATTAAACCTCATTTAGTCCATTATTTTTATAAGTTGGGAACCTGCTTGTCTTTTAGTCTTCAAATTTTAATGACAGTTTCATCAAGAAGAAATTACATGTGCTTCTAAAATATTTGTCTCTGTACTCATTGCTAAACAATTATTAGCTGGGAAAAAGCACAACATTTTTATGAATTAGTAATGAGTAGAGAGCTGTGTATCTAACAGTAGGCCACTTTTCTTGCTGCGGGCATAAGCAGTCCTAGTCTAATATTGCTGATTTGTCTCACACTCCCAACAATGGACTTTACTGCTGCTGTTTTCATGTTGATATCTTGAATTTATACAGTATAATACACTTATCAGAATTAACAAAATTAAATCATGTTTTTGTAGCAATTAAGCCAGGTTGTTCAATTAATCTATGCTGACCATATATCACAAAGATGGTCAACCAAAGATTCCCTTAATTTGGAATGAGATCAACTAAAGCCTATTTGCTCAATAATATGCCTGTGCCTAATTATTTTATTATAATAATATATCTTCACAGTTTTCACTAAGTTTCTAACTAGCAGTGCTTAGTCTTTAATTCTTTACTGAAATCTTGATAACCTCATAGAATCGTACAGTGCAGAAAGAGATCCTTCGGCTCATCGAGTCTATACTGACCACAATCCCACCCAGGCTCTAACTCCATATCCTTACATATTTTACCCGCTAATCCCGTTAACCTCTGCATCCCAGGATATTTAAGAGCAATTTTTAGCATGGCCAATCAACCTAACCCGCACATCTTTGGACTGTGGGAGGAAACAGGAGCATCCGGAGAAAACCCACACAGACATGAAGAGAATGTGCAAACTCCACACAGAAAATTAGTTCTGGGAATTTGCTAACCAAATGAATTTTAAAGGTTATTTCTTTTCAAAATCTAGTCAAGTTTGTATTTAGCATTTAACTGTTACAGTAATTTATAACTTCTTTTAGTCTGATTCAATGACAAACTCCACGCTGAAAGACAGCTGCAGATTAGTTAATTCTGTAGTTGTTTAGAACTGATTTCCTAGCAGCAAGACTTGACTTTGATCTCCAGAATTTAAGCTTTTATCAACCTAACCTCTTGTATTTATATCTCAAGTATTGAACATGACAGTTCAGCTCAGCTGAATGCTCCAGACAGAGTGCTTAACTCTAGGAATTTGGTACATAAGGAACATGTGGTACATGTGGGTCTAATCAAAAAAGGCATACAAAAGGTCTAGGTAGCTAAAAACAGGTAGAACACTGGAGGAATACAGGGAAAGCAGAAAAGAGCTCAAACAGGGAATTAGGAAGGTAAAAAGGGATCACGAAATGTCCTTGGCAGACAGGGTTAAGGAGAATCCTAAAGCATTTCATACATACATTAGGAATGAGAGGGTTGTCAGGGAAAGGATCGGACTTCTTGGGAACAAAGGAGAGGAATGATATTTAGAATGCAAGGAAGTAGGTGAGATCCTAAATGAATACTTTGCATCAGTATTCACAAAGGAAAGGGACATGTTGACTGATAGTGTCTCAGAATATGTGTTGGCCCGTTAGAAAAAATCTCAATTACAAAGGAGGAAGTGTCAGGATTTTTAGGAAACATTAAGACAGACAAATCCCCAGGACCTGATTGCATCTATCCTAGACTACTCAGGGAGACAAGGGATGAAATTGCTGGGCCTCTAACAGAAATTTTTGTCTCTTCGCTGGATACAGGTGAGGTCACAAGCTTTCAGGGTTTGCCTCTTTGTCAGGTGAGTGGAGACTCCCCACTCATCTGATGAAGGGGCAAACCCTGAAAGTTTGTGGGTTTACTATCAAATAAATTGATTGGACTTTAATCTGGGTGTTGTGAGACTTCTTACTGTGTTTACCCCAGTCCAATGCCAGCATCTCCACATCACAGGTGAGGTCCCAGAGGATTGGAAGATAGCAAATATGGTCCTGTTATTTAAGAAGGATAGCAAAGATAACCTGGGTAATTATAGACTGGCGAGCTTGACATCCGTGGTAGGGAAATTGTTGGAGAAGATTCTTAGAATATATGCGCGTTTAGAACAGAACAATCTCATTAGTGATAGACAGCATGGTTTTGTACAAGGGAGGTCATACCTCACAAACTTGGTTGAGTTTTTTGAGGAGGTGACAAAAACGATTGACGAGGGAATGGCCGTGGATGTCGTCTATATGGATTTTAGTAAAGCATTTGACAAGGTCACTCATGGTTGGTGCAAAAAGTTAAATCTCATGGGATAAAAGGTGAGCTAGCCAGATGGGTGGAGAACTGGCTTGGATAGAAGACACAGGGTAGCAGTGGAGGGGTCTTTTTCCGGTTGGAGGTCAGTGACTAGTTGTTTTCCGCAAGGCTCTGTACTGTGATCTCAGCTGTTTGTGATATATATAAATGACTTGGAAGAAGATGTAACTGGTGTGATCAGTAAGTTTGAGGATGACACAAAGATTGCTGGACTTGCAGATAATGATGAACATTGACAGAGAATACAGCAAGATATAGGTAAGCTGGAAAATTGGACGGAGAAATGGCAGATGGAATTTAATCCAGATAAATGCGAAGGGATGCATTTAGGTAGATCTAATATAGGGAGGAGCTATACAATAAATGGCAGCACCATCAGGAGTATAGAGACACAGAGAGATCTGGGTGTGCAAGTCCAAAGATCCCTAAAGATGGCAGCACAGGTGGAGAGGGTGGTGAAGAAGGCATGCTTGCCTTTATTGGATGGGGCATAGAGTATAAAAGTTGGTGTATGATGTTGCAACTATATAGTGTGTTGTTAGGTCACGTTTGGAATACTGCGTCCAGTTCTGGTCACCACACTACCAGAAAGATGTGGTGGCTTTGGAGAGAGTACAAAAAAAGTTTACCAGGATGTTGCCTGGCATGGGAGTGACTTAGCTATGAAGAAAGATTGGGCAAACTGGGGTTGTTCTCCCTGGAAAGATGGAGGATGAGGGGTGACCCAATAGAGGTGTATAAAATTGTAAAGGACATAGATAGGGTGAACAGTGGGAAGTTTTTTCCCAGATCAGAGGTGATGAACACAAGGGGTCAAAAGTTCAAGGTTAAGGAGGCAAGGTTCAACACAGATGTCAGGGGGACATATTTTACACAGTGTGTGGTGGGGGCCTGGAATGCACTGCCAAATAAGGTGATTGAGGTGGACATGTTGGGATCATTTAAGACTTAGCCACATGAACAGACTGGGAATAGAGGGATACAAATGAATGGTCTAGTTGGGTGCATAAGCAGCATAGACTTGGAGGGCCAAAGGGCCTGTTCCTGTAGTGTACTGTTCTTTGTTTTGTTCCTTTGAAATTTGATGCAGTGGGGTGGAAAGTACTGTTCTGATTCTTTATGAAATAAGAGAATTTTCCCAGGGAATTTCCGAGGAGATTTTCACAGTAACTTCGTTGCAGTGTTGATATATGCTTACTTGTGACACTAATAAATAAACTTTAACTAAAACTTTAAGAGTAGTCCAAGAGAGGAAGCTGGAAACTGTAAAAGCAGAGAGCTGAAATCCAGAGGTGATAATTACATGAGCAGGCAGGTGATTGGTTTATGAGTTTTGAGCTTCTTAATAAAACTGGGATCATAGTTTCAACAAGTACTGAGGAGATCTATGCAATGTATTAAAATTACAACTTAACTGATTAAATTCTTTAATATACTACAAATAATAATTAACTGATATTCTTTACCTCAATTTGTTCAATAAACCTGTAAATATGGCAGGGCAGGTGACTTGTAGCTGTAACATGTACAAACTGGTGGACATCAATGTGATCCATGGAAACCACATTTGTAGTAACTCTCTAACTCAAAGGACTTCAACTCAGGGTTGATAAGCTGAGTTCAAAGTTTCACACATTGCAATGCATCAGAGAGGAGCAAGTTACCTTTACACACACCTTCAGGTTCATATTTAGTCAGTGATAAGAAACTGAAGAGTGTGACTGCAAGTGAGCAAGGTATGGGGAATTCAGAAAGCAGCAATGAAGAAGTCTTATACTTTACAACAAGGTTCAGTGTTGTAATGCAAAAGGTCATTTTGACCCAAAACATTAAGTCTCCATGGATGTTGCTAAACCTGCTGAGCTTATCTGGCTTTTTTTGTTTTTATTTCAAATTTCAAGCCTCTGTGGTATTTTATTTTTATTTGTGGTTCAGTGTTCTTGCAACTTCTGTAGATAAGAACAGGGAGGGTGAGCAAACTGAACATGGCAATGTAGTGTAGGGGAAAATTCAAGTGGGGAGTTAAAAGGAATATGGTTGTAAATAAATAATATTTATTAGTGTAACAAGTGGACTTACATTAACGCTGCAGTTAACGCTGTAAAGATCCCCTAGTTGCCATTTTCTGGTGTCTGGGCACAGTGAGGCAGATTTAGCATGGCTAATCCACTTAACCAGCACAACTTTTCGGACTGTGGGAAGAAACTGGAGTATCTGGAGGAACTCCATGCAGACATGGGGAGAATGTGCAGATTCCACACAGACAGTGAGCCAAGCCAGAAATCAAACCCAAGGGACAATATAGTTTGGGAGATCAAGACTATTCTCTGCAGCCAGAAGCATGAGTCCCAAAGCCTGAGTTGCCTGCCCTGTGCTAGGGTTAATACAGTGGATGCTGTTTCCCGTCATTGGGGAATCTAGAACGAAGGCACATAGTTTAAATAGAGGCCTTCCATTTTAGGATGGAAATGAGATAGGATTTCTTCTCAGAACATTGTCAGTCTTTGGCATTCTTTTCTCCAGCAAACAATGGAGAATGGGTCATTGAATATGTTCAAAGCTGAGTTCGACAGATTTTTGACCTACAATGGAATGAAGGGTTATGGAAAGCAGATGGGGAAGTGAGGGTGAGGCCACAATCAGAGAATCAACCAAAATCTTATTGAGTAGTGGAGCAGGCTCAATGAGTAAATTACCTTTTTTAGCTCCTTTTTTTTTTTAATGACCATTATGAATTTATAACATGGGTCTGAAAGTACTTTGATAATATGGAATAGTGCTGCAAGTTTAGCATTAAAATAGCTTTCAAATCAGACAGGACTCTTTCTGATAATTAACTTGTTCCATTCAAAATAGTTTTAGAACTTACTAGTAAAGCAGCAAGCTAAGATTTCCTTTTGTGATATTTCTTTTAATGAGCCAAATCTTCCTGTGTCTGAATCATTGGAGATTGAGGGAGCAATTCTCCCATTTTTTGGCGCGGCAGGCCGGGAGTTTTGAGTGGTGGCCGATTCTCACTGGGCATCCGTGTTTCTACATATCTCGTAGCCTAATTGTTTTGGGATGCATGGAATCACACTGAAAATCAGCGTAATGGACATTAGCATACGTTTATATATCTTAGCATGTTATCAGCAGGTGCACAAATGGAATCTTCTTCATCTGCTAGAATCTACCTCCTCTATTGCATGATGTCATGCTGGTGGGATTTAAAACTGCTGTATAAGAGTCGAGACTTGTTGTGGCAGTTTGAACAGGGGTAAGGAGGTAAATTTTATGGGGCTGTAGCCTCCAGAGTGCAGGGGAGGTTGAAGGTAGGGCCTGGAAGCTTTTTGCCTGCTGTGAGGCAGAGCTGTAAGTGCTGCTCCCAAGCCCAGAGATATTCTGTGTAACGGTTATGGATTGGGGTGTTGTCCTTTACCGTGTCAGGCTGTTCTCTGCAGTCACTGGGCTGTTCCGTTGGGGCAGGGCCCTTTACTGAATACTGGTCAGGCTGCTATCTGTAGCCACTGGGCTGTTCCATTTTTCTAGCTGTGGGGTGTGGTGAGGAACTGGACTATGTGCTGTGTTTTGGTGAGGAGGAGTGGAGTTGAGAAAGTGCACCATGTGCTGCTTGAGGGCTTATCAGTTCAGGCAGCTGGTGCCCAAAGCAGGGGTCTCTGGTTAACATTGACAATCATACTGCACGTACTCTGCAGTGAATAGTGATAATTAAGAGTCTGCCCATGTCCCTAACCTGCAGCACATGCATGGGAGAGAATGCTGTAGTTGCATTCATGGCAATGGCTCAGGGTAGGGCAATAGCCATACCCACACACCAGCTTGCATGGTCTCCCTGCCTTGCCTGTTGTGCTCACGATGCCAATGGCAGGCAACCTAAAAAAGAAGAAATATTGCACCACTGATTGTGTTACGTTGCCAGCACCTACAAGTGGGCGAACTGATCCCAGTGAGAGATTGGGGGCGGGTGGAGATGATGGTTTTGGGGTAGATGCAAGCAATGATATGCATTTATCAATCTTTCTCTCTTTTTGGCTTGCTCCCTCTCTCTCCCTTTCTCTCTCTCTCTACCACCCCCCCCCCCCACCCCCGTCTCCCCCTCTCCCCCCGCCCCCACCTCTCTCCCCCGGCCGCCTGCCCCTGGCCCCACCCTCCTCCCGCCTGCCCGCCCCCCCCGGCCTGCCGCCCGCCCCTCTCAAACCACTATGCAGAACGGATCTCAGGCTTTACGATTTACAGCTTGCTGGCTTGGAGCTAGCTGAATCCTTATCTCTGGCAGATATCCATGTACCTGAGCCCTTGGATGTTCCCCCCTCCACCCGATGTGCGTCAGTGGCTCAGCACTAACGTGACCCCACTGTCATGATAGTCTCTGTGTTAGTGCGTTGTGTTGTTGATGCCTGTGTCGAATCACTGGCACTGTCCTCAGAGGATTCTTCAGGACTTCCCTCCGAGATGTCGGGGGTGGGTACCTTCAGGAATGGGGGGGATGCGGCAGGCAGTGGGGGGAGAGGTGTGCTGACACCAGAAGAGCCTGGTGCATCAGGATTAAGTACTGTATATAAAAAAAAAAACACACATTAGGGGAAGGGAGGGAAAACAGACCAAGTTGCATGGCACTTACTTCAAAGAAGACTTTGGAATAGGTTAAGCTGATGCTCACCTGCATGCTGGATACTGACCTGGCCGCCAGTTACCCTCCAGGTGCATGATTCCACCACCCCCCTCCCAAAGCTCCAGGGCCTGCTGTTCATACACTGTGAGCATCCCAGCTCTGAGACACCCCCAACGAGTCTTCTCCCTCACATGGCAGTTGTGTGTGTTTTTCTCCTGTGGAGACTTAAGGGGAATTGAAAGAATGATGTATGGAAGGGCACGGGATGGAACGTATGTCAGTGTTGGGGAGCTTGTGGTGGCCGTTTCTAGAAAACAGATCCTCACTGGGATTGGGGTTGGAGAGAGGATGCCATAAAGGTTGGAGGCAATACTGGGAGGTGGGGGGCGGGGGGAGTCATTGGTGGCTACTTTTGAAGTGTATGGGGATGTTTTGACATTGTACGTACAGCACATGTACAGCTTTCAGAATGAGATGCGTGCACACCCTTGCAGCCCGAAGAATGTTGTTTATTTTCTTGTGGCACTGCTCTCCAGACCAAGAGGTTAATATCCTGGCATTCACAGATGGTGCCAGCACTTCCCAAGACACAGTTGTTGCATGATCCCTTGAACCATGGCCCTGAGTGGGGTACAGCAGTTGATGCTTCTCTGCTACTACATCTAGCAGGTGCACCTGCTCGCTCTCCACAAATCTCTTGGCATTTTTAGGGCTATCTTAAGGTTTTTTTAAAGTTAAAATTTAAAGTTTTAAAGTTTTTAACATTTTATTTAGTAGTGTTACAAGTAGGCTTACCTTAACACTGCAGTGAAGTTACTGCGAAAATCTCCTAGTCGCCACACTCCAGTGCCTGTTCAAGTACACTGAGGGAGAATTTAGCATGGCCAATGCACCTAACCAGCATGTCTTTTGGACTATGGGAAGAAAATAAAGGACCTGAAGTAACCCATGCAAGCACAGGGAGAACATGCAGACTCCGCATAGACAGTGACCCATGCCAGGAATTGAACCTAGGTCCCTGGCGCTGAGAGGCAGCAGTGCTAAATGCTGTGCCACGCCCTGGTGTAGATCCAGATGCAGTCAGTTTGGGCCAGTCATGGGCCCATTAGGTAAATTTCCTTGAGAATAATGTACAGGCAACTTGTTTCAGTAGAGGTAAGCTATCTCCAAAGATACTGATTGGGTTAGTTCACCAAGGCACCATGCCCAGAGTGGGTGCAATGCTCAAGGTTCTGAAATGGATTGGGGGGGGGGGGGGGGGGGGCCAGCAAATACTGCGTCAGTGGGGATTTGGGAAGCCAGTGGAGGATGAGAAGCCCAGTGAGCCCAAGTCAGCAGGGAATGGGAAGCCAACAACGTCTGGGTCAGCAGGGGATGGGAGCCATTGATGTCCGGGTCAGCAGGAGATAGGGAGGGCAGGAGGCCAGTGGATCTTTTGTGGTGGGGCAAGGTGGGCCAACAATATCTGTGGAGGGTTGAGGCCAGCAATGTCTGTCGGGGGAATGAGAAGCCAACAATTTTAATGCTGGGAGGATTTGTTTAGCGATCTCCCAGAGATGTGTGCATGTGCAGTGACCTGCTCAGTGTGCTGATTTCAGCCTCTCCAATGGGAACAACCTTTACCCAACACTTTTCAGAGTGATTCATGCTAGTGACCTCCACGGTACACAAAAGTGTGGGAGATTCATTTGAAACTCCCACTGAAAAAAACAGCGCAATTCACTCCAGTTTTCATGCAAATTCAACACTTAATGTTTTTTCAGGAGAATGCCCCCACCCTCCGCCTACCACCAATGTTGCACAAAATATGTATGTCAAGACACCATAGAAATTCTAATGTGCACCATCCTAGGTGGAAATTGCCTAGGAAATTTCAACTTCCAATGGGCAATTCTCTTGCTCCCTAGGACCCTCTCTGAGGATCTCTGACTACAAGCTAGAGTCAAAGACTGCATCTGCAGTACTTGCCTGAATAGATTAAAACCTAGTCTAACTTCTAAGTTGCTACACAGCTGACACTCCAATCATCCCAACAACCCATCAATTCCCTCCTAGACATTTAACCGGCCAAAGAATTTGTCTGTAGCACAATCTTATTAGTCAACACTGCTATCAAACATGGTATTTAGATAAAAAGAAAGAGCAAGAAATTATGTTGTCGGATGAATAATCATTTGCAATCAGAGGTGCTTTTTGGCTAAAGATTCTGGCATTTTAAAATAGACCTGGAAGCAATTGGAATGATTGCTTAATCATTTTGAAGCTAAGTAAGGATGGGATTTTCTAGAAGCATACATGTCCACCTTTTAATGGGTAACATGGCAAATTTGATTTTATTTTGTTAAACAAAATAAATTACTCGGAGAATGGTGAGGAGCTGTAATGAAAATTTAACTTTTGGCATGATGCATAAGCAAACAAATATATATATTTTACTTACACTGTATCAATTTTTATTTTTTGATCATTTTAATGTTTTAATTTTATGGAAGTTTATTTTTCCAGAAAACAGGCAACAACAGACCTCCCATTGATAATGTAAACAAATAATCATTAATTCATGTCAGTAGTCTGTTTTGTTATGTGCTCATTATTACTGCACCATCCTTGCAATTTCAGGCAGCTGCCTTATTGGAAAATGGGTTTATTCACTTCCCATTGCCATTGACGTCAATTATGAAGATGCTGCTTAAAATGTAATAAGCATTTTGACCCATTCAGCACGTACTGATTTTTAAAAGCCAATTTTTAATTTATTTATGGCTATGTTCCAATCAATTGACTTTGCATCATAAACTGAGGTCTGACCATAATCACAGAGGCATAAATAGAATCACAGAGGCATAAATAGAATCGCAGAATTGTTGCCCATTTGGCTCATTATGTCTGTACCAGCTCTCCAAGTGAACAATTCACCTAGAGCCATTCCCCTCTATCAAATCTCCTCTCTGCATATCCTGCACCTTATGCACATATACACTCAGATCTCTCTGTTCCTGCACCCTTTTTCAAATTGTACACTTTAGTTCACACTGTCTCTCCATGTTCTTCCCAGCAAAATGAATTACTTTAACTTGCCTATATTACACTATCCCCTCAGTTCACAGTGCTTCCAAGTTTTACCTAGTCCACAAATTTATAAAGAATCTAGACATTGAACCAGATCTTGTGGTCGATGGTGCTTTGCATTTGTCCCACTTGTTTATGGGATTTTGCATTGGAAGTTACTCAGCCAACTATCAAAAGGATGCAGCACAAAGATGGGAGCAGTATTGTAAGCACTGCAGATTGAAGATAATGTCACCAGTGATAGGCTAAATGAATAGGAGAAAAAAAATTGTGCAAATGTAATTCAATGTAGACAAATGGGAGAACAACTGCTTTGGGCATAATAAAGAAAGGACAGAGAGAAGAGGACTTGGTGGAAGACCTCAAAAGAGGTATGAGGGTCCAGGAAAATAAATCATTAAAATGTCATGAACAGTTACAGAAAATATTCATAAAGATAAATGGAATGCTAACCTTTATATCAAGCAGATTAAAATGCAAAGGGATGTAAGTCATATTTCAGCTATCCAAAGTCCTGGTTGGAGCACACCTGGAAAACTAAGAGCAGTTTTTGGAAGAATATGTTGGCTTTGGAAGGAATGTATTGTAAATTAAATAGAACAATAACTTAATTGCAAAGACTAAATTGATATACATTTGCACAAACTAGGATTATATTCCTTGAAATTTAGAAGGTTAAGGGGAATTTGATTGAGTTTTTCAAGATATTATGGGGAACAAATAGTAACTCTTTCTGCTGAGTTGACACTCTAGGGCTAGGGAACATACTGTAAAAATTAGAGTCAGACCTTTCAGGAGTGAAATTAGGAAACACTTTTATGTGGGGAGTGGGAGAGGTTTGGAACTTTCTTTTACAAATGACAATTGATGCTTTACTTATATAAAGAATTACTTCTGAAAATAATTTATAACAAGGCCACCACTAGCAAGCAAACTACTTTGGCACCATGCATTTTCTGTTAGCAATGGGAACTGTTTGTGATTTGCATTCTCCCTGATATTAAACTTGTCAATTAGTTATTTCATGTGATATTCAAATGATGTTTCAAAGCTGGCTGAAACAAAAAGCATGGTCTGGAAGTTTTACATTAGTGGCATAACTTAGATTGGTGAAATATAGATAAAATTTAAAGAGTTATTATTCATATCGTGTGGGAGAAGAATCCTTTTTTAAATCATCATCTAGAACATAGAACATTACAGCACAGAACAGGCCCTTCGGCCTTCGATGTTGCGCCGACCAATATAAAAAGCAATGACCCTCCAAACTAAACCATTCCCTTCTCTTCCATATATTTATCAACTAACCTCTTAAACGCCACCAAACTTGGCGCATCTACAACTGCCGCAGGCAGGGCATTCCACTCCCTAACCACCCTTTGGGTAAAGAGAATCTATCGTGTAATTCTATATAACCTGATAGTTGGAACAATTGACAGTGCACAATTTATCAAATTGGAGAGTTCGCCATTCCGAAGAATGTTCTCAAATCACATTGATGTGGCAAGGGCACTTCCAATGGATTGTTTTGGACCACTCCTGAATATTACCTTAAAAGACGTTAAAAAGACCAGTTAGCCATCCTAGATGTTCTTAGTATAGGTATTGTATGGAAACTATCAACTATCTTGCAGTTTAGACAAGTAAGCTGACAGATGAGTTCTTGTGATGATGAGGTTTAACATATGTTGATCATGAAAAGGTCTTAAGACTTTTCTACATTAAATTCAATTGGACGATAACTGATTTTTTTCTTATACATATTGTTTCAACAATATGATGTTTTTTATTGTGGCAAAAGGAATCTGCATTGTGAATTATAGTTTTACTAACCTTCATGCCATTGATAAGCTGTGTTCTGTTATATTCAAGTCCAGTTTTATAATTAGAATCAGTATTTTTAATTGATTTTGTTTTTTACAATTCTTTTGTATGTGATAAATTTAATATATAAACATAGATCTCATTGTATTGTGTAATTGATCTGTACAGTATCCCCTTACTCAAGTTTGAGGTTTAACAACATCTATTTTCTATGATATAAGTAGTGCACATAAATATTTCAATGGAGTATTAACACTGTTTGATAATTATATGGATCTGTATGTATTGACAATTAGAAGCCATCCTGCTGTCGAGTGAATATAATCAAGTTAACTGCAAAGCCCAGCAGCAGAGGGGTGGGCGGGGCGGTGGTGGGAATTAAGAGCTCAGGAGGGGCAGGGCCTATTCAAGCCAGAGTCTAACAGTTCCAAAACTCTGCAGGTGTGCACTGGCCCCAAACTGTCAGCATGCAATTTGCTGGCCAGCTTGATCGCTGGCCAATCCAGGAGCCTCAGTGCTGCCCTCACCCCAAGCTGGCCCAATTACAGGCCTCTCTTCAGCCCTGAATGATCACAATGCAGAGAGGCACCCTTCTCTCCACCGATCACCCCAAGGTCCCGTCCCCTTAGCACTGCCCCATGCCTTGCAGGCAGTAGGGCAAAAAGGAAGTATTCCAGATTAGCTTTGACTGTATCACATGAAAAATTCTATTTTAATAGCATAGGAAGAAGCAACATGTAGTAGGTCACTTATGGTCACCCATGAGCTATAGGAAAGAGTAGAGGAAACAAGTTCCCTTTGGCAAACAACATAAGTGAAGATTTGGATTTGTATGATAATCCAGAAAAGGTACGGTTAATTATCTAGTGCTAGTCCACAAATTAGCAAATTTATTGAATCCAATTTTGTAATTTGACATAATAGAATTGGAACTCCCAATTCGCTCCAACTTCAAAACTGCTCTGTCTGTGATTTATGAACACTTTTGATTGTTCTGCTGGTACAATATGACATGAAAAAGAACAACATTATAAGGTGAAATTGAAAAACAAAATACAAAACCTTCACAACAAGATCTTCGGTATCTGAAAGGAGAGATTAGCGTTTTAAGATAAGACAGTTCGGGAAAAACAAAGCAGGGTTTTTTTAATGGTTAACTAAAAGAAAGAAGATGGAATAGCAAGTAGTTAAGAATCAAATATACTGAATATGGGTAGTAAAGAAGCAGCAGAGAGGTTTAGCAACATGTACTGCATTTTTTCAAAAAGCTGAATATTCAATGATATATTATCTTAGAACGATCGCAACATAGAAAGTGACTGTCTCTTCAAAGTCACACCAGCATTCTATACCAACAGTCCCACTATCTTGCCCTTTCCCCATAACCCAACAATATTTTTTTAGCTTCAGTTCCTTTAGCCAACTTGTTTTAGACAATCACAGTAGAATCTGCTTCCACCACCCTCTCTGGCTATGCATTATAGGTCAGAATCACTCACTGCATTAAAAAAATACTTTTCTCATGTCGTCTCTGGTTCTTTAGTAATCATCTTAAATCTATCTCTTCCTATGACTTTGTTTGAGAACTTGTTTCTCTCTATCCACTCTATCTAGACCCTTTATGATTTTGAGTTTTTCTAGAGAAGTTCTTCTCAATATTCTCTGCTTCCCTAATCTATCCTTATTACTAAAGCCACTACTCCCCGGAATCAGGCTTGTAGACCTTTTCTGCACCCTCTCCAAAGCCTTTAAATCCTTCCTAAAGGGTGTTGCCCATAATTGGATGCATCACTGCAGTTGAGGCTGAACCAGTATTTTGTAAAGATTATGACTCTTGACCTGACCTCAGGACATGGATTGGTGGGAGTGAGGGGAGGTTGGTGGAGGGGCGGGGACGACTGGTAAGGGACCAATAATGTTTTATTTAAATTAGAAAGAGGTTAAAGTTCAAGATGCTTACCAAGAAAATAAAGTCCCCAGATTCTGCAGGTTTTAAACAAACAAAAATATATTTTGCCATACAAGTTCAGAAAGATAAAACAATTTACAAGTAACTATTTTATACTCTATCATTCAGTTAAGTATGAGGTGCATTCAAATTAACAAGCGGACTACGGTCAAACACGTCACGTTGCACAATTAATGGCAGATGCAACTAAATCTGATTCCATGGGTTTCTCAATATTCTACCCAGGCATTTGTCAGTGTGACTCAACCAATCTCACTGAAACATTGTCTTTTTACAAGGATTCCTAGTCATCACATTTGAAAATTTTGTTTTGGAATTCTTCCAAAAATTGTTCCCACTTGGACAGCAATGGCTTACCTCACAGGTTTCAATCTTGCCTTCCTAGATTCCTTTTCTCTTGATCTCTGAGTAAACTTGAGCTTCACTTTCCAAGCACAGTTTCAGATCTTGAATCATGAAGAACACAGCTAATCCAAAGGACTGTCTTTGCCCCGGTGATCCACTTAGAACATAGAACATTACAGCGCAGTACAGGCCCTTCGGCCCTCGATGTTGTGCCGACCAATGTAACCAATTTTATGACCCTCTATCCTAAACTATTCCAATGCTATCCATATGCCTATCCACTGACCATTTGAACGCCCTTAAACTTGACGAGTCCACAACTGCTGCAGGCAGTGTACTTCCACGCCCTTACTACCCTCTGAGTAAAGAACCCACCTCTAGCATCTGTCCTATAACTACCACCCCTTAATTTAAAGCCATGTCCCCTCGTGTTATCCATCTCCATCCGAGGAAAAAGGCTCTCACTATCCACCCTATCTAACCCTCTGATCATCTTATATGTCTCAATTAAGTCACCTCTTAACCATCTTCTTTCTAATGAAAATAACCTCAAGTCCCTTAGCCTTTCCTCATAAGACCTACCCGTCATACCAGGCAACATCCTGGTAAACCTCCTCTGCACCCTTTCCAATGCCTCCACATCTTTCTTATAATGTGGCGACCAGAACTGTACACAATACTCCAAGTGCGGCCGCACCAGAGTTTTGTACAGTTGCAACATAACATCTCGGCTCCGAAATTCAATCCCTCTACCAATAAATGCTAACACACTATATACCTTCTTAACAACCTTATCAACAAGTACCAACTTTCAGGGATCTATGCACCTGTACACCGAGATCTCTCTGCTCATCTACACTACTAAGAGTCCTACCATTAGCCCTATATTCTGCACACATATTACTCTTACCAAAGTGAATCACCTCACACTTTTCCACATTAAACTCCATTTGCCACTTCTCGGCCCAGCTCTGCAACTTATCTATGTCCCTCTGCAAACTGTAACATCCATCCTCACTGTCTACAACTCCTCCGACTTTGGTGTCGTCAGCAAATTTACTAACCCATCCCTCTACACCCTCATCCAGGTCATTTATAAAAACAACAAACAACAGTGGCCCCAAAACAGATCCCTGAGGTACACCACTAGTAACTAAACTCCAGGTTGAATATATCCCATCAACCACCACCCTCTGTCTTCTATCAGCTAGCCAATTCCTAATCCAAATTGCTAAATCTCCCTCAATCCCATGCATCTGCATTTTCTGCAGTAGTCTTCCATGGGGAACCTTATCAAACGCTTTGCTAAAATCCATATACACCACATCAACTGCCTTACCCTTATCCACCTCTTTGGTCACCTTTTCAAAAAACTCTAAGGTTTGTGAGGCACGACCTTCCCTTCACAAATCCATGTTGACTATCCCTAATCAATTCATTTCTTTCTAAATGACTATAAATCCTATCCCTTATAATTCTTTCCAAAACTTTCCCCACTACAGATGTAAGGCTCACTGGTCTATAATTTGCAGGATGGTCTCTGCTCCCCTTCTTAAACAAGGGGACAACATTTGCCATCCTCCAGTCTTCCGGCACTACACCTGTAGCCAACGACGACATGAAGATCAAAGCCAAAGGCTCTGCAATCTCCTCTCTAGCCTCCCAGAGTAACCTGGGATAAATCCCATCCGGCCCAGGGGATTTATCTATTTTCATACTCTCAAGAATAGCTAACACCTCCTCCTTATGTACCTCTATCCTGTCTAGTCTACAACCCTGTATCCCAGTATTCTCCCCAACTCCATTGACATTTTCCCGCGTGAAGACCGACGAAAAATATTCATTCAGTGCCTCACCAATCTCTACAGGCTCCACGCACAACTTCCCACTACTGTCTTTGACTGGCCCTAATCTTGACCTAACCAATCTTTTATTCTTAACATATCTATAAAAAGCTTTAGGGTTCTCCTTTATCCTATCCGCCAAAGTCTTCTCATGTCCTCTTCTAGCTCTTCTTATCTCCCTCTTTAGCTCCCTCCTGGCTAATTTATAACTCTCCAGTGCCCTAACTGAGCCTTCACGTCTCATCTTTATATAAGCCTCCTTTTTCCTCTTCACTAGTGAACTAACTTCCTTAGTACACCACGGTTCCCTGGCTCTACCACTTCCTTCCTGCCTGACAGGTACATATTTATCAAGGACTTGCAGTAGCTGTTCCTTGAATAAGTTCCACATTTCAGGTGTTCCCAGCCCCTGCAGTTTCCTACTCCACCCTATGTATCCTAAATCTCGCCTAATAGCCTCATAATTACCTTTCCCCCAGCTGTAACTTCTTCCCTTTGGTATATGTCTATCCCTTTCCATCACTAAGGTAAACGTAACCGAATTGTGGTCACTATCACCAAAGTGCTCACCTACCTCCAAGTCTAACACCTGGTCTGGTTCATTACCCAGAACCAAATCCAATGTAGCCTCACCTCTTGTTGGCCTATCTACATACTGAGTCATAAAACCTTCCTGCACACATTGTACAAAAACTGACCCCTCTAATGTGCTTGAGCTATAACTTTTCCAATCAATATTTGCAAAGTTAAAGTCTCCCATAACAACTACCCTGTTACTTTCACTTCTGTCCAGAATCATCCTTGCAATCTTTTCCTCCACATCTCTGGAACTTTTTGGAGGCCTATAAAAAACTCCCAACAGGGTGACCTCTCCTCTCCTGTTTCTAATCTCAGCCCAAACTACCTCAATAGACAGGTCCACATCAAATGTCCTTTCTGCCACCGTAATACAGTCTTTGACTAACAATGCCACACCTCCCCCTCTTCTACCACCTACTCTGCTCCGACTGAAACATCTGAACCCCGGAACCTGCAACATCCATTCTTGTCCCTGCTCTATCCATGTCTCTGAAATGGCCACAACATTGAAGTCCCACGTACCTATCCGGGCTGCAAGTTCGTCCACCTTATTGCGTATGCTCCTCGCATTGAAGTATACACACTTCAAACCACCCTCCCACCTACCAGTACCCTGCTGAGACCCAGAAACCTTATCTGTGATTCGATATTCCCATTCTCCTGTACATTTGAGCTACTCAGTGCCCCATCCCCCTTCTGAATCAGTTTAAACCCCCCTCCACCCCGAATAGCACCGGCAAATTTTCCCCCTAAGATATGAGTTCCCTTCTGGTTCAGGTGCAGACCATCCCTCTTACAGTGGTCCCATCTACCCAGAAAGAGTCCCAGTTGTCCAAGTATCAGAACCTTTCCCTCCTGCACCACCCATTTAGAGTTTAAATGTTCTCTCTCTCTATTCTTCTCCATACTATCCCGTGGCACAGGTAACAACCCAGAGATAACCACTCTGTTTGTTTTAGCCCTAAGCTTCCACCCCAACTCCCTGAATTTCTGTTTTATATCCCCGCCCCTTATCCTTCCTATGTCATGGGTGCCTTCATGAACCACAACTTGAGGCTGATCACCCTTCCCCTTGAGGATCTCGAACACACGATCCGAGACATCACGGACCCCAGCACCTGGGAGGCAATGTACTAACCAAGAGTCTCTCTTGTTTTCAAATTATCCCATGTCTGATTTCTCCCTTTCTTTGTAAACTGCTTTGGCCATATAGCACTCCAAAATGTTTGCACTTATCCAAATCTAACACCTTGCACATCCATAACTTCATACATTCAACTGTTTAGGCTGGAGCCCTAAACACTAGATTTTATCTCTAAGTCTTCCAAGCATTCTCTTCCTTTAAGCTGCTTCTTAAAACCTAACTATCTGACCTAACTTTTGATCATTTGTCCTGATATCATCTTGTGTCAAATTTTATTTGGTAACATCCCGTGAAGCACCTTGGGGTGTTTTACCATAGAAATGCACTTTAGAAAGCATCCTTTTCGGACATAACGTGGCTTGATATGGCTCCTACTCTGACCAACACCACAAGAAACCACAAAGTATTGTGAATATAGCCCAATCCATCATGCAAACTACCCTCCCAGTCATCAACATAATCAAGAACCTCACGCACCCCGGACTTGTTCTCTTTCACCTTCTTCCATTGAAAAAATTATATAAAAATCTGAGATAACATACCAACCAACTCAAGAATAGCTTTTCCCTGCTGCCTTCAGACTTTTGATTGGATATGCCATATATTGAGTGATTTTTCTCCACACCCTAGCTATGACTGTAACACTATATTCTGCATTTTGCCTTTTCCTTCTTCCCATGTACTGTATGAATTGTAAGTTTTATCTATAGCACATCAGAAAGAATTCTTTTCACTGTATCCCAATACATGTGACAATAAATCAAATCAAATCAAAACTTATCATTGATGCAGAGAGCTAATTAGTGATTTGTAATGTTTTAGCATGAGTTTGTTGCTTTTATTTATGTCCCTATTTAAGAAACTATGTATCTTATACTTTTCATTGCTTTATAAACTTGCCTGATTTTTGAAAATATACCCGAAGGTCTTCTGCATCTATATGCCCCTTAAAATAGTTCCAATTAAATTATACTGTCCATTCATGTTACTTGTTCCAAGTGCATCTCTTCTCACTTCAGGTCCTTTAAATTATACGCTATCATAGTTGAACAAGGTTTTTGAGAAGTATGAAAAATTACCTGATGGATTCCAGACTTACTGTAACTTGCTGTATGTATTAGGGTTAGGGTTAGTAATAGAACATAGAACATTACAGCGCAGAACAGGCCCTTCGGCCTATGGATGTTGCGCCGACCAATTAAGAAAAAGCAATGACCCTCTAACGTAAACCATTCCCTTTTCATCCATAAACTTATCTACTAACCTCTTAAACGCCACCAAACTTGGTGCATCTACAACTGCAACAGGCAGGGCATTCCATACCCTTACCACCCTCTGGGTAAAGAACCTACCTCTGACATCCGTCCTATAACTACCATCCCTTAATTTAAAGCTATGTCCCCTCGTGCTAGCTTTCTCCATCCTAGGAAAAAGGCTATCACTGTCCACCATATCTAAACCTCTAATCATCTTATATGTTTCAATAAGGTCTCCTCTTAGCCGCCTTCTTTCTAACGAAAACAACCTCAAATCCTCAGCCTCTCTTCATAAGACCTGCCTTCCATACCAGGCAACATCCTGGTAAACCTCCTCTGTACCCTCTCCAATGCCTCCACATCTTTCTTATAATGTGGGGACCAGAACTGCACACAATACTCCAAGTGCTGCCGCACTAGAGTTTTGTACAGTTGCAACATGATGTTGCGGCTCCGAAATTCAATCCCCCTACCAATAAAAGCTAAGACTCCGTATGCCTTCTTAACAACCTTATCGACTTTGGTGTTTGTTTAGGCCTGATTACATGACTGCGTTACCGCTTCCTAACCAGTGAGCTTGCGGCAGCTATTTTATTAAGTCCAATTCCTTTATCCAAAGCTTGAAAACTTGATATTAAAAGAAATACATTTTGGAAGCATAGTTTTAGACAGAAAATATTTTAGAATGCTTCAGCCACTCTGAAGTTGGGACAGTAGATCAGGATATGAAGTCACCCACAGATTTGGAATATTTGACTTAAATTGTGATTGATTGAAAGGCATGTTTTTGTAGAGAGCTTAAAATTAAATGATCATACTGAAAAACATGTTGAACTGCATAATATAAAACAAATATTTCAGTGAATTTCCTGCAATATTTTAATTTCATGTTAATGTTTACCAATCATTTGGGATCCACTTTCCTAGTTGATTGTTCATCAAAAAAATTATTGCCTTTTTTCACTAGCAACCATTTATTATAATATGTTCGTCTATATGAATAATAAATATCCATTTGAGACTTTCAAACAAGTTTGTCCCTTTCTGAAAACAACAATATTATCACATGATTCATATGTTGTTTATGTATGTGGGTTTCTCCTTTCATAGATCGTTGGTGAGATTGCCTGCAAACTGTTTGTGATTATTGGTTTCTGAAACTGAGAAGTCTATGGACTAATAATGGACACCCTTATATCCTAGTTTACATTGTTTAGCTCAAAGGATTATACCCATATGTTTTGAAATACACCATTTACTGGAAATTGAAATTTGCTGATGTCATTTTTATAAACAGAATTCAGTGCTCAGTTGGTGAATATAATTTTTTATCCTTCTTCCAGCAGTTAAACTTTTTTTCCTACCTTGTTGACTTGAACTAGATGCAGTAATCATGATCTAGCCTGTTCAGAGCAATACGCATTTTTGACATGACCATATCAAACTTCCATTCCATTGTTTTCTATACAGTACAACATTCCATTTTCTTGATTGATTGCCATTCTGCAGTAATTGAATATGCACAATTTCAAGTCCAATAAATTCCATGTCTGCTTCACCTTCAGCCATTTTAAACAACATTAGCGGATAGTCAGGTTTCACAAAATACATTTGTACTTGGTATAAAAGAGAGCTTCTGTTAATGAGTCCTGCTCTCTTTAAAATGAAATGTAAGTTTATTGCATTACCAAATACTACGCATACAATGTCTTTACTGTTAGTGCACATTTACTCATTGAAATTTGCACAGGCCTTCTCATTTTTTGAACAGCAGAGAAGTAAATACTTTAAAATTCCATACAGTTTAGTTTATAAACTATAATTAAGGATTATTAAAGAATTTATTGGACTAGAGCATAATGTTTAATTTTAGAACTTTTTAAATAAAGTATATGAATTTCATCGTTTTAGTTTGGTTTATTAAAAAGTGGCCAGTATCTATAATGGAATATCATTGTAAACTTTCAGTCTACTGACATGGAGTCCTCAGAGTCTTTCTTAATGGGCTTAGCAGTGCTGACGCACTGGAAGAAGGCTGTCTCGTTCATCTTCAGAACCAGTAGCTCCTGGCTTTATACTTTATACTTCATTGCAAGGGATCAAGGTTCTCTCCCTTCACAAATCAGTCTGAAATCTTTCATATCAGCCCATTTCAAAGGCAAGATTTTAGAAACTTGATAAGAGACAAAGTTGAGGCAGTGGAAATTACGGACAAACTCTCAATAGTTCATCTATCCAGTTCTCCAAATACCACCTGGCAGTGTCTGCAAATCATGCATTGGACTTATCAGCTGATATCAAAACCTGTCATTACCAGAGTAGAAGCAAGTTATCCTCAATTCCAAAACACTTTCTAAAAAGATTATCATGATTTAGTCATATATCTTGTACATTCTAGTAAGCAGCATTAAGTCATCCTTTCAATTCTGATCTTAACAAATAATCCTTGTTAGATTGTCTATCTAAAAGCAAAGATATGCCTTTGAAATAACAATTTGCGTTCTAGGGAGCAAAATGCAACCTTCAAAAACAGACACCAACAGTTTGGGATTTCCTTCTCAGCATTGAACAAATTAAAGTAAACAGCTAAATCTCAATTATATGTGTTAAAAATAGATACGTTCTTATAATTTGAAATATGTCTGAGCTTTCCTCTCATAATATCCATTTTTTTCCTCATGTAGTACGCAATCTTTTTTGAATTTGTGACTACTTGATGATCAAATTTATATTATTTATGTGACACCATTAAGTTCAACTTGTATGGAATTAGTCCCACGTTGCACATAAGCATCTGGGAAACAAAATGTCTATCAGAATGATAGTCACTAATACAATCAAGCAATATTCATACTTAATACATGCTTATAATTCCAACATTTGTGCTCAGAGCAGGGCAGTAGTTGTTGCTGCCAGGAACCCATTACTATGAGAGCAGTATTGAATTTGAATGACAGTTTAAATTCCAATCTCTAACTTAAAAAATGGACAGAGGTGAAGCTTTTTGACTTGATACGAAGCAAAAACACTAGCCTGTAGAAATTTATAGCATTTCTCCAAATACTGAATCAGAAAGCTTCACAATAATCTGTAAAGTTCTTAAAACATAACATTCTGCCTTTTCCCATGTAATATTTCCCATGTAATATGGAGCATTATGATATAGTTCAAAATTTTTTTCACATTCTATTTTGTTAATTTATATATAATAAAATAAATCAGTTTGCAATTAACTTTATCTAATTTCACTCTTTTATCAATATTGATAAACTTCTGTTTATCACTCCACCATCGAACATGGAGAAATGAACATGCAAGTATATACTGCTCAGAACATACGCTGAGTGTTTCTTCTATTGCAATTCTTAGATTATAGCTGGATGTTGGGCAGCAAAAGTAAAGTCTTGATCATTAGTGATATAGGTTTTAGTTACTTGGGTCCCACAACGCTGTTGTGCCATCCTATCCACTCTGACCCACCATATGCCCCTCCTTCCATACCTTCCATGTCCTCTCCGATGTCATCTCTTTGTACTAGATGTTGTCCTCTCCTATTCTGTCCAGTTACTTATTCTGTCTACTTTTTATAGTTTTGTCTTCTCCCTGGTCAATTATCTAGGAAATCTTTCAGAAATTAACATTCACTAAATAGTGTGTAACAGATAGAAACCACTCAAATCTATAAGTTGTGGTAACAGACTTTATTCAAAAACATGCTTGGAAGACACACCTGCTCATTCAGGTTGTTTACCTGATATAAAGTCTGCATAATATATTTCTGTCTTTTGGTTTGACTTGATATGAAGCAGAAACACTAGCCTGTAGAAATTTATAGTATTTCTCCAAATACTGAATCGGAAAGCTTTACAATAATCTGTAAAGTTCTTAAAACACAACATTACATTTACATTACAAAGAGAGAAACAGGGTTAACGTTTCAAGTCCAATGTCACTCTTCTTTGGAACATGAATTGTGAATTAAGGGGCAGGGAAAAATTCATGGAGTTATGTTTGAAAGCCACAACTCTCAAAGCTAAAGAGCACCTGATATTGTGCTTCACAATGCTATAAGTTGAATTGTCAATCAATCCATTTCCTTGAACTCTGTATGAATACAATATTAAAAAAAATACACTGAATTTCAAAATTCATAATGTGGATCATAGTTATGACCTCTCAGAACTGGATCTCATTCAACATCATATTAGTTTCACTTCTGGGATGCCAAATACCTGACATGTTTGGTGCATTGCATTCTTTATATTTATTGCATTGATTTTTTAAGTAGATTTTTTTATGTAGCCCAGTAGAATCCTGTATAAGTCCAAAATAAAAAAAAATTGTTTCTTGCAAGCTTTTGAGTTCAGCAGCTCAGTATTTAAAGATTTCAACATTTAATGCACAAATGATTCTTTCAAGCATGTAAATTATAGACACATCTTCAAATGAAAAAGAAAGATTTTACACAGCAAAATGTTGATCATGTAATTGTGGTTTTCGAAAGGATGAATAATCAAGTTTACAGATGCAAGTTTCTTGGCACTTATGGGTTCAATTGTTCACTTGTGGGCTTATAAATATGATGGAAAATATTGATTTAAATTTAGTTATGAAATGATCACAACAAATTTGGCAAATCATAAAGAAAGCCAATTGATTCTTGTCTACAATTACATAAGTGTATGCCAAATGATGGATTGAAACACTTTTGGATTACATAATAAATTGTGCTAATTATATGCTGACATAAAGGACATTACATGACATGGCACTTTGGTTAAATTCATTGTTATCGACCATTTTTTGTTACCAGGATAAAGTTTGGATCATGTACAGAGAACGAATGACTGAATGAACTTAAAAATATTCACTGTATGAAACAACAACTTTGAATTCAGTTATGAATAAATTATTTTTTTACAATTTATGGCATTAGATAATTAGAAGTATTTTCAACCTTGCCTCTAGTATCAAGACTAAGAAACTACTGTTTGAAATCATTTATCTTGTGACAATTTAATACAATGCACATCTTGCTTAGCCTAGTACATTACAATACATTATCCCAAGCACCTCTGTTACTTCATTATTTTCTTTTTATTCCCTCAAATTAAAATTGTTTTTTCCCCTTATCATTACCCCTTATCGGAGGCATGCACAAGGGTTATTTCCCACTGGATATCACCTTTGCCTTCCAAGTGCCATCAAGGAATCAGATTTTTCATGTTGGCAGTTAGTTTTTTTCTTCACTCCCTAGCCTAAAATTACTCAAATAAATTGTAAACTCCCTTCCGTTGCCCTGGCTATCATTGTAAATCAATTCCGATTAATTCTTGATGGAATCTTAAATTTAATTGACACATACGGCTCAATTCCATGTCATATGTTGAGTTTAGTTGTCACATAAGCTAAATTTAATTCATCATCAGCATCATGAGGAATTCCATGCTATGAACTTGTGTCTTCTGCATTGTAAGTTATTAATCCGAACTATTTATAACATTACTATCATATTGTCAACTGCATATACAAATATTTCCCTGAGAGAGACTTTTTTTCTTTCTTTGAGAACCATTTTGATGCTTGCCTTGAACTGTTAGGTGAGAATTTCCTTCGTTGTCAGTTAAGGAAACATAAGAATGCCTTTGACATAAGATCTACCTTTGACTATCCATTTGGGAATTTTTTGCGAAATATTGCCTCCGTGGATATAGCAAATTAAATAAGAAAATGAGTATGTAGGGCAAAGAGAACAAGTGCTGTATTAACAGCAAATAACCAGATGTTGTTTTCAAACAAAATGCTCATATAGTTGTAACTATATATGTATCTTTGTTCTATATATAATATATATATGTACACACACACACGTATATAAATATATATAAAATATATCTTCATATAAAGGAGTCGACAAAACTGGTCAGATCTCTCAGTCAAAATTAAGATAATCTGCAAATTGCCCTTGGCTTGAAAACTGTCCTAATTTTCTTGCATGGGTGCAGGAAACCAATAGGCACAATTTAGAAGCTGTTTTTTGTCCAAAATTATGTTTACTGAATATCAAATTAAATTATTAAATAATTCAGTACAGTGTATTCAAACTTTTCAACGATTTAAAATCAATATATGCATAGATGGTGGACTTGAAAAACTGAAAATTATTATTTTTGCTGATTAAACCATGTTCACTCATTTCAGTAAACTTGTAACAGGCTGCCACACAGAAATGCTTCAAGGAATTGTTTAAATGAAAAAAGACAAGAAAAACTTTTTTAAACAATGTAATGGTTTACAGAAGATTTTAATGTTTATGATTATGCAAATCATTTAATGCAAATTTGAGGCCTAACTGAACCATCACAATTTCACGCATGATTAAGAGCAATTTGCCTTTTGTTCCCTAGGTGGAAACTCTACCTCAATATTTTTAATTAGATGGATTTTTTTCCTCTAAGCAGTCAGTTAGATGGGAGAGCATAAGACGGGTGCATGGCAGTGGCATCATGCCCATCACCAACTCTACACCATCAGTACTTCACCAGTGGTGGAGAAGGCATCAGACAGCCTGCTTGCCCATGAGCCAATTGAGGCCAACCAATCTGGGTTATCATCTTTTGCCCAATGTATAGTATTTTATTAATTAGGAAACCACCTGTGTGGCATTGGCATGTTCTCCCCATGTCTTCATGGATATCCTCCAAATGTTCTGATTTCCTTTCACAGTTCAAAAGTGTGCACGTTAGGTGAATCAGCCATGCTAAATGTGCAAGGTTACATTGCAAAGAATGGAGGGGAGGGCCTAGGTGGGATACTGTTTCGGAGAGTTGTTGCAGACTCAATGGGCTGAATGACCTCTTTCAGCACTGTAGGGATTGTATGGTCCTAATAGGCATGAGATAAGTTCCCAATGAATATCACGAATAGCAAGTTTCTTCCAACTTTCAAAGACAAACAAACGTCATCGTCAACATGGATCTCTCTAAACACGGTCAGAAAGAATTAGACTGGTTATACAAATACATTTAAACATATAAAAAGACATGTCTATCCTACAAATTAATACATTTCAAAATAAGTGACATTTTAAACCAAAATGAGCAAGTCTTACTGAAAATGAGTGAATCTTGAAAGGCTTCAATTGTGTATTTGAGGCAAGGCATTTCAAATACCTTGATTGACAACTTGATTGGTCATTGTTCATGACACTCACTTACCTATCCTTATACACTGAGAATGTCAAGATAAAAACAGAAATGCTGCAACTATTCACCTGATCAGGCAGAATTGTTGGAGTGAGAAATGAAGTTAATGACCTGAACTTTATGGTCGTACTGACAGCTTGATGTAAATACTCCTTAAAACTGATAGCAACTTTTGGCGTTTTTATGTATGCAGTTAAATTGGAAATCCAGAAGTTGCTGTAAGTATTTTTATGCTGCTCCATCAGCTGGGGTAGCATGATAGCACATTGATTAGCACTGCTACTTCACAACGCCAGGGATTCGATTCCCAGCTTGGGTCATTGTCTTTGTGGAGTTTGCACATTCTCCCCTTGCCTGAAGGGTTTCCTCCAGGAGCTCTGGTTTCCTCCCATATTCTGAAAGACATACTGGTTAGGTGCATTGGCCCAAACAGTGACAACTAGGGGAATTTCACAGTAACTTCATTGCAGTGTTAATGTAAGCCTTACTTATGACTAATAAAAAAGCTTTAACTTTAAGCTGCATTGTCAAAATCTTTACAGACTGCAAACAGTGATAAATAATTGAACTGATGAGAACTTCCCTTTTTTGTTTTAAAATCACTGTTGGAAGATCACCAGTCTTCCACCCCAGAAAATTTGTGCCCTGTTAATGAGGTGTAACTTGATTTTGAATGGAGTATGGAAGAATTACTAGTGCCATCACTTTCTCTGAGACCAATTTTACATTTGTGTATTTTCAATATTTAACATATTTGAAGATTTAATTTGTTTAAAAAAGAATTGTTTTATGTTTCAGCATTTAATGTGCACATCCCATCATTTATTCCACATCCTGTAAAATTACCTAAAAAGTGAAGAATAATCAGAATATTTTATTTCTGGTTTTGCTAGCTGTGAGAATGCTTCATTGTGATTGGTTAGATAACTCATTTGAAGACATCTCTGCCCTGGTATGCAGGGTATTTGTGACCACCTTAATACATTTAAATGGCTGATAGGAGGTGCTGATCTGACAACCATCTGTGATGGTAATGCCATTAATTGTCACAAGAGGATAGTTACATTTGATCTTATTAGAGAAAGTCATTGCTTGGCACTTAAGTGGCAAGTAATATTCATGCAACACATCAGCCCAAGCCTGAATGTTGTCCAGGTTTTGCTGCAAGGATCTCTTCAGTATCTGAAGAATTCTGAATGTTGCTGAACATTGTGCAAGTATCAGTGAACATCCCCACATGTAATCTTTAAATGGAGAGAAGGTCACTGAAGAAGCAGCTGAAGATAGTTGGACCAGGACTTTGCCTTGAACAACTATGGAGCAATATCCTGGCACTGAGATGATTGGCCTTGAATCATCACAGCCATTTTTTTTATGCTAGATTTGACTTTAACAGTGGAGGTCTTTCCTCAATTTGCATTCACTTCAGTTTTGCCAGAGCTTCTTAATGCTGCACTTGATCAAATATTGCCTTGATGTCAACTGAAATCACAGTTGAATTACCTCTTGAATTCATCTTGTTTCATCCATGTTTGGACCATCGTAATGAAGTCAGGAGCTTAGTGGTCCTGGCAAAACCGAAATTGAGGGTCAGTGAGCAGGTTTATTACAGAGTAAATACTGCTTGATAGCACGCAACCATTCTTTCCAAATGTTGTTGTTGATTGAGAGTAGACTGATGAGGGCAGTGATTGGTCAGTTGGATTTGTCCTACTTTTTGTTTTTCCCGAGACAAGACATAAGTGCTTCAAGTATGGTTTTGATACATTATTAGTTCTTTAAAAGTAAACCTTTCCTTTTTCCCAGTACTTAACAGGAAGTATGTACGTGTATGTTGGAAGGCAGTTTTAAGCTTTCCAAATTCCAAGTGGCCAAAGAGTATGCAATAATTATAGCTATTAAATCCAGACTGATGTTGAGATGCTACTTCAGTCAGTGCTTTCTCTGTGAAAATATCCCTGGCCACAAATATTTACCTTACTGTTCCAGCGTTCATCCAACCAACAGGTTACTTATGTCATTGTGGGCTCTTGCTGCATGCAAATTTGCAGTTGCTTTTGCCTACAAAAGAGTGGCTGCATTTCAGCAAATAATTCATGGGTTGTAAAGCACTTAAGATATTCTGAGCTTCTGAAAATCACATTTTAAGTGCGAGTGCTTCTTGTTAGTTAGCTGCAAAGCACTTTATGGCAATATACTATATTGCAATTGAGTAATAGAAGCAGCTATAAGATGAGACAATTTGGGGTATATAGTGGTTGCATGAAATGATAAACCTAAATGGTTCCTACAGCTCTTAGTAGTAGTAGTAGTATTTTGATGGCATGCTGAATGTGTAAAGCTGCAGCTTAATCTTGTTTGGAGAAAGATGAGAACATTGGTGTAATATGGTGTGTTTCTGCAATTGCAACAACCTTCTGTAGTACAAATAATAGAAAACTCTTTTTAACTCCTACGTCCACTTTTTTAAATGATACATTTGGATATTAGCACTTGCTGTTTCTCATATTTTAATATACATTTTTAAAGAATTATTTTCCTGTCCTGGAGCTTTGTCTCTTTTCACATTTGTATGTTGATGTGAATGTTTTATCGTTTCCTGTTCACTGCTGTCTTGAGTACTCTGTTACTACTTGAGTGTCCTCACAGATATGACAAATGAACAAAATTTGTTTCTATTATGATGAGGTGTATTGTAGTTCTCTAAACGCAGAATATATGTTTTGAATAGATATGGGAAAGTGATTTAATTCAGTCCATTCACAAGAACAGATAGACATCAGAGCAAAACTATTCAAGTCTTAATGTAGATATTAAGACATTTTTCTTATTTTCATAATATCCCTACAGTGCAGAAGGAGGCTATTCGGCCCATCAAATCTTTTCTGACCACAATCCCACCAGGATGTATTCCTGTAACCCCACATATTTATCCTGACACTGGGGTCAATTTAGCATAGACAATCAACCTAACCTTCACATCTTTTGGACTCTGGGAGGAAACTGGAGCACCCAGAGGAAACGCCACGCTGACACAGAAAGAATGTGCAAACTCCACACTGACCAAAGCTGGAATTGACCCTGGTCCCTGATGCTGAGAGACAGCTATTCTAATTACTGTGCCATCATGCTGCAGTAAATACATCAATCAACATAATCAAAAATGGTTCATGTTTAATCATTTTGTTACAACTAGGTGAGGAGGTGTGTACTCAGTTCCCTTTATTCAGCCCTGTAGATGAACTCAACAAAGGTTTTTATACATTTTATTTTCTATGTAAAGCCATTAACAATCCAATGTATTTATTTTTAATAAGGGCCAATTGAACCAGATGTTCTTGAGCCAAAGAACACAAACACAAATTAGAGACCAAATAAAAGTTGAAATGATATACGATTAAGTCTTTTGGTTGCTTGTCCTTGGGGTATAGATTGCTGAATGTTGCAGCTGTTTAAAGTTAGGAGGTTTTCTTTGAAACCCTGGAGCTGATTTGAAGTGCAGATAACTGCACCTTTCTGAAGATAATTTTAGCTTCAGGGAGAGAGTGAGGAAAATTTCCCTCCAGCTTTCTTCATCCTTTTCCTGACTTCTCTCTTCAACAAAATGGATTCTTATAGCCTCCCACCCCCCTCCCTTGACTGTATATTTCAAGAAGAGAATTTGATTAAGATGTCTTGCAGTCATTGTTGTAGAACAAATAATCACAGTTTGATTTTTCATCTTGAAAACTTTTGGCATGTTTCAATATGGTAGAAACCAACAAGCAATTGGGTTACTTTGCCCTCCAAAAGGGGTTTTGGATGTGTTTTGGTGAATCTGGCTATTTAGCAGTTCTCATTGTCTTGATAGAATGACAGTTGATTAAAGTCTCATACTTTGCATTTTTAATACCTTCCTTTCAAATGTCTTTTTAAACTGGACCTTGACATAACGCAGCTTATGTCTGTAGTGCAATCTATAAAGAACTTTGCAGAAAAAGTGGTCAACTTCCAATATCAGACAGCAGGTGACTGGTGGTAGCCATCTTTGTTCAATATTTTGTTTTATTTTAAAAAAGGTCATCTTTAAACAGTTCAATATGTTTTTGGTTAGCTGGTGAAGTTATAGGCAGATCTCATTCAGTCAACTTCCTGTTTTCTTGAAAAATTCAAAGAGTAGTTGCATGCCTTCCTGTTTATGACAATTATTGAACGTTATGGAAACAAGAAGTGGTGCAAATGCCTAATGAACTCTAATTATTCATTTGAGTATAGAATTACCTAAGACTCCTTTCAACACAAAAGATGACATTTCAACCAGTCATTCTTTGCTGGTACACATTGCTCTTGGGATATTTTCCTGCATTTGCCTCATGATTATAAACTCTTATTCTGTGTTTATTTACTTCATACTGAAATGTTATGATTGACTCAACTTGAATAGATAATTTTAGTAATGCATTCCATCTTTCAATGACACTTCATGTGAACAAAGCTTTTTGAACCATTCCTCTTTTTCCTCCTTGTACTCATCACAAATCTATTTCTTTTTATGGTGCTTCACTGACCAGTGAAAGTAGTCTTTCACTATTGACCTTGAAATTTTTGAAGGGTCATTCATGAGAATTGTATCCCTGCTGTGACCTTTCTGTTTCATTTGAATTATAACCCTGGGTCTCTCATGCCTATCATTAGGTTGTATGTCCTCCCTAATACCATTGAAACATAGAAACATAAAACAGTACAATACGGTACAGGCCCTTTGGCCCTCAATGTTGTGCCAAGCTATGTTCAAATCCGAGATCAAGCTATCCCACTCCCTATCATTTTGGTGTGCTCCACGTGCCCATCTAATAACCGCTTGAGAGTTCCTGAAGTGTCCGACTCCACTATCACACAGTATTCCACACCCCAGCCACACTCTGAGTGAAGAATCTACCTCGGACATCCCTCCTATATCTCCAACCATGAACCTTATTGCTATGCCCCTTAGTAATAGCTGTATCCACCTGTGGAAATAGTTTCTGCACGTCCACTTTATCTATCACCCTCTATCTTATATACCTCTATTAAATCGCTTCTCATCCTCCTCCATTCTAAAGAGAAAAGCCCCACCTCCCTCAAACTCATAAGACCTACCCTCTAAACCAGGCAGTATCCTATAATTCCCAAGTCTTTGCTTTGTTCTGGGAAACCATATGAATAATTTAAGTGCCTTATGAAGACAGTTGTAATTGTTTCCTCTCCACCAAAAACCTCAGAAAGGGGCCACCCATTGTTTAAGGTTTTCTATACCCAATTCCTACCATATGAAATATACACATTCCCTTCAAATTGCAATTATTTGAGGTTTGTTTAACATATTCTCAACCAGAGTTTAAATTTTTTGATCCTCAAACTAAAGGTATATCCCTAAAGATATGAACTCTGAAATTACGAGTTCATAACACTGTTAACTCTTGCTTTCATTGTGAATATACATAAAAAGAAAATTCCATAAATTTCTGCCAAAGACTGTATTGCTGCAATTGGACTGCTGCAATGCTTATAAACATTCAGCCTTTGAGTGACAGGTTGAATATTTTACAAGATTGAACTTCCCCTTTTCTAACCTCAATGTTCACAAAACATGAAGAGAAAGAAAAGCAAACAAGGTTCTTTGCAAGTGGGTAGGTAATTCATACCTGTCAGTCAAACCACTTCAAAAGGTGTAGACACCAGATAATAATGTTCCAATGTTAAAAAGGTACTTCCCAATGAAACTGACCATGAAAACACTGCAGAGGGATTTCACATGAAGCTGTGAGCTATGAAAGTATGCAAGGGAATCTCCTGGGAAATCTTGACCGACCATTCCTGTAAGAACACTTCAAAGAGAGCTTTTAACACCTGGGCCAATTGCTACTGTAGCATGGAGTGCTGCAATGATTTGAAGGCTTCCAGATGTCCAAGGGAGGTGGATGTCAAAGCAACCCAGCGCTTCAAAGGTTTCAGAGGACAGAGGCAAGCAGAATGGTCAAAATTCATTATTCTGAAACTGAAGAATACTTTTCTCAGGGAAATGGACACAAATGCAACCACTAGATCTCCGTGCTGGAGGAAGGGGGTGTCCCTCGATCAACTCCTTTTCCCCTGCCTGGGTCCACCCATGCCCCTTGGACAACCCTCCTTCTGTATCTGGCAACAGAAAAGGCAAATGGCTTATCTCATTCTTTCTCCTCCTCCCCTCCTCCCACCCTCCCCCACCCTCTCCCCTCCCCCCACCCCTCCCCTCCCCCCACCCTCTCCCCCTTGGAGTACAAGGCCAGCTTTGTCAGGACCTGTGCCAAAGCTTGTCCGGTTGACTTCCCCCTAGGAGAGGGGATGCTGGGCATGTGCATTGTTGGAGGCTGCTAATTACTTATTCGTTAGGGTTTTTAAATATTCATCTGGGTTGGCGGGGCAAGGTGGAACATCATGGGAATCCTGTTTTTGGCCTGATGCCTGATCCAGTAGGCCACCTGGTTTCCCACTAGGGGCCTGGTGAAACCCGACCAATCTTATTTTTTAATTTTTTGTTTTTCATATTTAAGTTTGTCCTATAATTCCATGTGCATGTCTGAGTATTTTTTCACGGAGTAAAATAATGACATAAATGGAAGCTATATTTAGTGCAATAAATATGCTCAGTATTTTCATAAATTAGAACCCACAGTAATGGCCGCAGTAATTTCACAGTTCAAACTTCCAACTTATTTCTCAAACTAAGAATTTTTAAAAGTATAATAAAATCTCAATATATTGTGGATGCTGGAAATATTGAAATAAATAAAGTGCTGGAAATATTCAGCTCATCTGAGGAGAGAGGAGACAGTATTCATGGTTTGAGTCTATTATGACTCTTCTTCAAACTCACTGTTGAAATGCATTGAATGTGTATCATCAATCTGAAACATTAATCCTGTTTTTCTTCAGAGATGATGCCCAATCTGAGGGGAGGGGATACTGCCTGGTTTAGAGGGTATTTTGTATTTTAATTTGGATATTCAATGGTTTCCCTAGCTGCAGAGACATGGAGAACTGGAAGCCTGATTGTTGTGAAATTCCCTCTGTCAACAGTATATTGCGCACAATTATAATCAGATGTGATTAAAGTGATTAAGTCAATGAAGTATTACACTTGATTATTTTGTATTGTTGGTTGAGACAATATGGTTATCAGGAGTTAAGATAGTGATACAATATTTGATCCTATCCTGCAAACGTATTCTTCTATTGAACAAGAACTCCAAACCTGGACTTTTATGATACCCATTCATTTTTTCTAACTGTGATTAGAGTTTACACTTGAAGTGCTACTTACTTTGAAAAAATAATAAAGCATGTTTCTTTGTATAAAGACAGATCAGAGTGATCACGCTACCAGATGGCCACTACAGATTGTTTTAATGTTATATCAAATACTCTTGAGTGTTTTATTTCTGGTTTTCATTCTGATAGATATGTTAAATTTGAGTACAGTCTGAAAAATCATACTTCTCATTCATAGTAAACTGTTTTAAATTCCTTCTGTCTGCAGAAGCAATTTGATGTATGTTCCATGCATTAGTTTCAATTTGAAATTGTTTAAAAGGGCATATCAATCAAATTGGTTGAGTTCCAGAGATGGTTATCTGGAGACTCACCTATTCTACTTGTTGAGTGATCTGCCTGAAGGCAGTGCCAACACATAGCGCCACAATCTCTACCAAAGACAGAATAAGGAGAGCGGTCCCAAATCCAGCCCAGCTGGAATGGATATTGAACCCTGTATTGTTGGTACCAACATAATCCACATAGCAAAAACCTTTCTACACTCTGGTGAGAACTTTTCCTTAACAGATTGCTGGAAACTTAATAATTTTACATTATTAAAGAAATGTAGATTAATGGATTTGCTGAATGAAAGGGGTGAATCGTCCCAACTCTATGGAAGTAGCTTTCCAGATGAGGCCATGACTGAATGTTGCAAGTTGCATGTCAGTTTCCAACACTTGCCCACTTTTAGTCAATTTTGTGAGAGGCAGGATCTAAGTGGCAGAGGTGGGTAGCTAATGAGGATCAATTGAGAACAAAGTGAGGAGATGCTGCTGGAATTTTCCTGCTGAGTTGGGAATTTGTCAGTAGCTGGGAAGTGGCAGGCTGGAAAGGTTGGCGTTTCCTTATCTCAGTGGCCTCATTCATGAGCCGTGTGAATCCAGAGACCACTGTCTGGCTTATGACAATTCCCTTGGAAGAGTTTACCCTCTACGTTGCTTACTGTAATAGCTGTGGGTCTCCCTTAAGTTTAAATCTTCAACATGCTTCCACAGGCTTCTCTGTTTTGAGTCTGTGAACTAAGACTTGCGTTATATCTTCTGTTTTGTGACTGCATTTTTATTTCACAAGTCTAAGTCACCTGAAAGATATGG
This sequence comes from Sphyrna mokarran, assembly GCA_024679065.1. Lineage (NCBI taxonomy): Eukaryota > Metazoa > Chordata > Chondrichthyes > Carcharhiniformes > Carcharhinidae > Sphyrna > Sphyrna mokarran. The sequence continues at coordinate 53,405,592 of JAGIQG010000007.1, forward strand.
AAAAGCTTCCCTCATTACAGGTTCTTACATATGCAGTAATGTATATGTATAATGGATCATTAACTTTAATTTTCATAGTTAAAGAAGCAAAATGTACAGTACGAATCCAGCATGGTTCTCAGGCATTTTGTAATGAGATTCACAGTATTGCTAAGCATAGCTTGACATTGGTAAAATGAGTGCATTTGTTTTATACTTTTTCATAGAATGTGGACATCACTGGCTAGGCCACTATTTGTGGCACATCGCTAATTTCCCTTGCGAAAATGGTGGCGGTGATGAGCTACCTTCTTGAACTACTGCAGGCCATGTAGGACTATTACTGATAACATGATAGTGAGGCAGAGGATTAATGAGGCTTCAGAATCTAAAATATACTGCAGGCTTATTTAATAATACAGCGCTAAATTTAATAAAAGACCCCCAGGAGAAAGTATGGATTCTCAAGGATCTCTATTGGCTGGCAGACATCTATGAGTTTGGAATCATAAAGGATGATCCGCTTCCCAATAAGATCATTGATGGGGTCCTAGATGAAGCATTATAGATGAGAGGATTTGGCACTCATGAAAACAGTGCAAGCGGCAAGGCAAACAGAACTCAAGAAACAGAATCGGATGTATACTTGGAGAGAAGAAGAGGTCTGGTAGAGAAAATCTAGTGAGACCATGAGTTTGTCAACATAAAAGCGAGCATGCGGCCAAATCGGGGAAACAAAAACATACAGAATAGAAGCAGGAGTTGACCATTCGCTATTTGCTAATGAACTATTCCATATTTTTGCAAACAAGTACATCTTTGTGCATGTAACCAGTTTAGGTCACTATCCTCAAGCCAATGGACAAGCTGGGAGAGGAGTATAAATCATCAACAGTTTATTGAGGAAAAACTTAGTTTATTGAACCTCTTCACTACAAAATGGCTTCTCAACATCAGAGTTACACATGGGTTGAAGATTGAGAATGCAGCTTTCATCGCTAGAACAAAAACGCAAACCTAATATCACTAATGACAACAATAAAAAGGTAAAACAACACATAGGGAAGAACAGGCTCAATAAAAGCAAAATAGCTTGGAAATCTGAAATAACAGAAAATGCTGGACAAACTCAGCAGACCTGATAGCATCTGAGGGGAGAGTTAATGTTTTGAGTACATATGACTTCTTTGGAGTTTTAAAGAAGAATCATACAGACCTGAAATGCTTACTCTGTTTCTCTCTGCACCGATGCTGCCAGACTTGCTGAATTTTTCCAGCATTTTCTGTTCTTAAACAAAGCTCAGAACCTGTGCATAAAGCATGTGAGTTATCAGAGTTGAGGCCTGGGGAAAAGTATGGGTCTGAGAGCAACAGACCCAAGGCACAATCGTCAAAAAAGATTCACAATTGAGATTATACAGGATTGAGACAGATCAAGATATCAGAAAAAAAGAAGCCTCAGTACCTTAATGTCTTTGGAGAGAAAGCCAATAGCAACTTGAGCTTACTACAGATTCTGAAGAAAGAATACAATTTACTTAGCCATTCAGGAGAAAAATACTGACAACCATAAAAGGGAGAATACAGAAGATCATTGACCTCAAAAGGAAATCAGAACAAGATCAGGGAGAATGGCCAGGACACCTCAGAAATTAACACTGAAGTCTGAGACTTTGAGGGGAGATCTAGGAGGATGTAAATATGCTGGGAATGAAGACTTGGAGGATCTGTAAAGTAAGACATTAACAACAGAAGTATCCATGCTGCTGATATGTCAAATCACAGGACTGAATCAAGAGAGGTCAAAAAAGAGAAGGTCCAACCTTGTGTAAAGGACCAAATATGTAAATTCTTTTTGTAAATAAAGTGGTAATTTTGAGGAACTAGTCCTAGAGTCAGACAGTACAGAAGAGGCCCTTGTGTGCACATCAAGCCTGCACCGACAGAATTCCACCAAATTTACAAATAGCCTATTTTTCAGTACTTGGCCCATAGCCTTGAATGTTATGACACTTCAAGTGCTCATACATGTATGTTTTAAAGGTTGTGAAGCTTCCCACCTCTCCTTCTTACCTGGCAGTTCATTCCAGACTCCCACTCCTCTCTGAGTGAAAATATTTTTCCTTAGATTCCCTCTAAACATTCTGCCCCCACCTTAAAATTATGGCCCCTTGTTATTGATCCTCCAGTAAAGGGGAAAAGTTGCTTCCTATCCAAACCTGTCATAATCTTTTATACCTCAATCAAGCCCAATCTCCTGCCACCCCTTCCCCCTCTCAGACTTCTCTGCTATAAAGAAAGCAATCCAAGCCTATAAAGCCACTCTTCATTCCTCAAATGCTCCCTCTCAGGCAATATCCCATGGAATCTCCTTTGCACCCTCTCCAGTGCAATTACCTCCTTCTATAGTGAGGGAATCAGAACTGCACACTTATTCCAGCTATGGCCTAATCAAAGTTTGATACAGCTCCAACATAACTCCTTGTTCTTATAATCTTGGTTATAACTGATGAAGGCAAGTGGCGTGTAAGCCTCCTCATCTGCCCTATTAACCTGTCCTATTGCCTTCAGGGATCTGTGGACAAGCATTCCAAGATCCCTCTGTTCCTCTGAGCTTCCTAGTGTAACTTCCATTCATTGAATATTCCCTTGTCTTGTTACTTCTTCCAAGGTGCATCACCTTGTACTTTTCAGAGTTGCTGTAGACTCATGGAGCATATTTTGGGATGAGAGATCATCCACAAAACCTTTGTCTAAACCATGACTGCAGAATAAAACACTGCATCTTGTGGATGTCCAGTTTTGAGCTGCCAGTTCTGTGTGAAATCTATCCTGTTCAGCTCTGTGGTAATGCCATACAACACAATGAGAGGCATTTCAATATGAAGATGGAACTTTGTCTCCACAAGGATTGTGCAGTGGTCACTCCTGATGTGGACAAATGTATCTGCAACTGATGAAGATGATGTCAAAAAGGTTTTTCGTTCCTGGTTCTCTCATCAAATCCAGCTTAACAGTTATGTTCTTCAGAACTCAGCCAATTTGGTCAGAAGTGGTGCTACCCAGTCACTCTTGATGGACATTGAAGTCCTCCAGCCAGATTTGTCCTGTGGAAGAAACTCTGGGCCAGGCAGTCAGTGATCTGTAGTGTTACCTGAAAAGGGAGTAATTTTACAAACTTCCTTCCCAGTTTCATAAACTAAGGATTGTGGAAAGTCCAGATTTGTTGGCAAACATTGTACTTCACATTTTATACGTTAAATATGTTATGTAAGAGCAGCATATTTTCTCAACAACAAGACAGCAGTTTGAAATTCAGAAAGTGGGTCAGTATTGTGTTATTTGGAGCACTAATTAGTAAGCAAATGTATGCTTGTTAAGTCCAGTCAAGCATTTTATATTATTATAATATATGGCTGACCAAGTATTATTCCATTTTATTTATGGCTAACTATTGTGACACTGCTAGTAGTTCTGACCAGAATGCCGATGATTGTTAAGTTCCCCCATCAATTATGCCTGGAGACTGTACTGCAGTAAGTGACTGGGATTGTATTATGAAACTATTCTCCACTCACTTCACTGCCTTTTATTGGAGAAGTAACTTTACTCTTGAAATTTGCTGGTATTTTCATCATTAGTTCTATATTTGTATTGTTTGTATGAACTAATTTTAACTTGACTCTTTAACTAGACTTTGCCATAATATAGACTGACAAAATTGATTGTTTGATGTAGGTTCTCAGATTCTGTCCCACTTCTAACTCCAGCTGACACAATTGTGTTACTATTCTCTTTATTTACACAACCAGATGTTTAACTGAGGCAGAAGGGTGGGACAGTCTTGTGTCACGTCAAAGGACGGTGTTGATTTTGAGCAACACTAAATTCTATGTAATGGAAGGAAAGTACCAAGGTTGCCCAAATACATGTGAGGAGGAAGGTCTCTGAACCAGCTTAAACTCTGAGAGGAGAGTGAGGACAGAATTATCAGCTGTTTTCAGAGGGAAGGGCAAGCTGAGAACGTTTTGGGGGTCTGCTTGGATCCTGCTGGCAATTTAGTTGTTCCTTTTCTTTGTAAAAGGTTAATTATGTAGTATAAAAGTGTTTAGAATTTACCAGAACATAATTTTTAAACTCCTATTGTTGGATTCTTGAGGAATTACATTTTTATGAAGGCATACTTTTACACATATATTGTGTGAAGCCATTGAATCTGCATTACAAACGTGCATCTCCAAAACTTAACAGTTTCGGTCTGCTCCCATATGGGACGTTGTCTGAAAGGGAGCATTTGAGCAGTGTGGTGGATCCCTGGTTAATACCCATCATCTTCCACAATTGAACATATGACTAATATACCATTAACAAAAGTAGTCAGTTTTGATGAGAGATAAAATATGCTATTAGAACTCTTCTCAGTGCTGAATCAATTAAGATGCGGAGGTTGCAAACATACTGCTTTAGCCTAAGACAAAAATCATGGAGGGGGGAGGAGACTTTGGCTGAGGAATTAATGGCACTATGTGAAGACATTGACTTAATGTGTAGATGGAGGAAATTGAAGGTCAGGGACTGGACCAGTTATGCAACAAATCAGAGGCAGGGGAGATAGGGGTGGTACTGCAGTAAAGCTGGTACCATGGTCATATGTGTGGAACTCTGTTTTCTTTCAGATGATATTACTGAAAAGAAGCATGTAGTTTAAAACATGAGAAAGCTAAGAATAAATTCTTCAGGACTCCCTATGCAATGGTTTATTGGTGAAATGAGGACCGCAATTCTTTCAATAGTGCTGAATTGGTGGGAAAACTGTTTTAAATCCCTACTGTTCTGTCAGTTCAGCTTCTCATCTGAATCTCTGCACTCTGTGTACTGAAGAGATCCCAGATAGGAATCTCATTCAAAAACCCAGGTGGTGGAACCTATTCACGTCAGAGTTTGACAGTTCTGGAGTTCTGGAGCTCTGTGCATGCACGGTGGCTCCAAACTGTCAACCTCCCGTTTGTTGGCCAGCTTTGCTGCCACCGCCACCCCTCTGCTATTGCAGTCCCATAAAGTTCCCAGGCCAGCCCCAACCTTCTGCATCCCAATGCGCCCTGATGTCCAGGCTCCATACTCCAGCAGTGGCAATTCCCCCCACCCTCCCCTCACCCTAGACATTGAGGTTATGGGGGATGTCTGGAAGCAGAGGTAGTTTTAAGTGAGCTATGTTTGCATTGCTGGATGTTCGAGAGAAAGTACAGATTTAAGTGGGTTTAATTTAGTGTTTCTGCTTAGGAAGGGGTATAACTTTAGTTGGATGCAGATTAGGTAAAAGTGTTTGCATGTATGTGGGTTTATAGTTTCAGTTCAAGCTGTGTTTTTATTGTTGTCATTTATGATGGGAAAAATAAACAAAAGCTTGGAGAAAGAATGAATTATTGTTTAGCGCAAAAGACAGTTGGAGGTAGAAAGCTAGAGAGTAATCAGCTCTTGGAGCCCTGCTAGAAGCATAAAATCTTGCAATGAGCAAGTATGCAAGTTCCAGAAATTAAAGGGCAGTTAGTTCGAGAAACTAAAATAATAGATGTTTATAGGAACATTGAAGTAAAAAGGAACAAAGAAGATCTGCAATAGGGCACTGTTCGTTGAAGTTAAACTCAGACCTGGGAAGAGGAAACTGGGTGAAGCCAGCTAAATGCAAGGTTTGGTATCCTTGTTTTCAGACTTTGAAACAATAATATTCTGTTGGGGACAGAGTACCTGAGAGTTTGTGTGGAAGTTTGGACGTGGCAATTCAAGACAAAGGAATACTGAAAGGAAAGTGGGTGCTGGATCCATGCTGAGAGAGCCTTGCTTGAAAGGAGCTTGGGAACCCTGGAAGTGGATCCTTGATGAAGACAGAAAGAAGATTTTAAAGCATGTTTTTAAGAGGGAAGTTTGGAAGCACTTGTATGACAATCACCTGTGGATTTCTCCACAAAATCTCCCCAGAAGATCGATTGAGTGGTATCTACCATCTGGTTTCAAAGTAGAATGTCATCTGACTGCACTTAGCCTGCAGGGTTACAAGGACTGTGTTTATTGAGAACGTTATAGTGTAAGGCCTGTAACCTGTGTTAACCTTGAAATCATCTGTGAACATTCGTGAAGGTGAGATAAAGTGAAAGAGCATTGTAGTGTGTTATCGTCAAAGGAATGTTTACTTTGTATTATAGTCTCAAGCAGTCCTGTGACTCTGTTTCTTCTTCTTTTCTAAATAAAGTAAGTCACTGTCTTTTGAGCCAAGATTCAATTTTGGCTCTTTCTCGTTCAGTAGTAACATCAACTGGAATTATAATGAAAAGAACTAGAAAAGTGGAGTTGAGATCACATTCAGATGAACCATGGTCTTATTGAATGGCAAAACAGACTCAAGAGGCTCATGGCCTACCCCGTTCCCGTTTCTTATGATCTTAAGTTACAATATTCTTGTAATTACTTAATAACACAATTCAAGTCAATTCTTGTCAGGTATTTGGCTTTTCAAGATGCTGGCAGGTTTTGTTAGCTTTCTAGGTGTTATATATAATTTCTTTATGTATTCACCAGTAGTGAGTATGGAAAATACTATTTATTTTCCATGTAACAATCAAGAAAAGTTTTATTTGTCAAGTTGAGCACATTTCACAATCTCCTTTCCCATTCCTTTCAACAGTCATGTGCTTTCCTGTTTCTACAAGATTACTGTAGCCTCGGATTCCCCTGAATAGTAAGAGATTTGCTGGTGTACAAATATTAAATTAAAATTCTCAAAAATATGACAATGACTGCTGTGGTGTTACTTAGTTTCAAACATCTTGTGAGAGATTGGTAACAAGGTAATTATAAAAAAAAAAGTGGAGATGTCTTAATTTGATCAATTCTAATATTTCCAAAATGAATCTATTGGGATTCAGTAAAAACTTCCAATCAACAGTTAGGATATAATTAAGTATTCCAGGATAAGGCCATTGGGATTAAGTCAAATTCGTATGAATCAATCTTTCTATATTTAACTCCAACATTTTTGAATCAGCTCTTGGAAAAACAGTTAGATTTTATTTTTGGATTGAGCATTTTTTTAAAACAACACTGCAGTGAGGAAGGAGCAAGGCAAGAGTAGCTGAAATTGGATACGATTGTAGTTGAAGCGTAGATGAAATAAGCAAGAAAAGAAGCAGCTCACTGTTCTAAATAAACCAGTAAGGCAGATACAATTCTTTTCCACTGTGCTCACTGATCAACACTCGCTCCCAGCTAAGCAAATTCTTGATTTTAAAATTCTTATTCTTGTTTTCAAATCTTCCATGTCGATCTCTATCTCTATCATCTCTCTCCACACTAATTTTGCAAGATATCTGTGAACTTCTGATCCTGGTCTTGTGCGTTCCCAATTCCCAATAATTGTTGCACACATTAGTGTGTGTGTCTTCAGTTGCATAGGCTCCAAAGTCTAGGATTCTCTCCTTACACCTCTCTGACTCTTTACCTTATCTTCCTCCTTTAAAACATTCCTTAAAACATACTACTTTGACTGTTGGTCTTCTGATTTGATATCTCCTGATGTGGCTTGGCATCTTTGTTTTATAATGCTCTTGTGAAACACCTTTTAGATTGTGAATTGACTATGTTAAAGGTGCTAAACAAATATAAATTGTTGTTGTTACAGCAGTAAGGAAATGACGTCCATTGGATGAAATTATATCATGTAAGTGAATGAATTGTTTCATGGAGTCTACTATATTGGTGGATTGTCATTGAATTTGAAACTTGCAGATTAGTACTGCTGAACTGATCTTTGAAAATATCTTCACATGATTGGCTCTGCCAGTGCCTGAAAAATGTTGCAAATGTTTGTCTTTGAATTTGTTTTTACTGATGGTGGCATAGACTTCAAAAATCCATAAAATATAGGAGCTGAATTAGTCCATTTGGTCCATCGAGTCTGCTCTACCATTCAATCATGGATGATATGATTCTCATCCCCATTTTCCTGCCTTCTCCCCTAATCCTTGATCCCCTTATTGATCAAGAACTATCCTACCTCTGTCTTAAAAGTATTTAATGACCTGGCCTCCACAGCCCTTTGTGGCTGTGTGATTTACAGATTCACCACTCTCTAGCTGAAGAAATTCCTCTATTTCAGTTTTAAAGATGTGTTCCTTCACTCTGAGGTTGTGCCATTGAGTTTGAGTCATTCCCACTAACAGAAACATCCTCTCCACATCCACTCTATTTCGCCTCTGATTATTCTGCAAGTTTCAACTAAATCTTCCCTCATCCTTCTAAACACCATTGATTATAGATCCAGAGTCCTCAACCGCACCTCATATATCAAACCTTTCATTCCTGGGATCGTTCTTGTGAACCTCTTCTGGATCCTCTCCAAGGCCAGCACATCCTAGGTATGAGGCCCAAACTTGCTCAATATTCTAAATGGGGTCTGACCAGAGCCTTAAACCACTTCAGCAGTACATCCCTGCTCTTGTGTTCTAGTCCTTTACAAATGAATGCAAACATTGAATTTGCCTACCTAACCTGCATGTTAACCTTAAGAGAGTCCTGAACAAGGATTCCAAAGTTCTTTGTTCTTCAGATTTCCAAAGCCTTTCCCCAATTAGAAAGTAGTGTATGCTTCTATTCTTTCTACCAAAGTGCATAACCTCACATTTGTATTCTATTTGCCACTTCTTTGCCCACTCTCCTAGCCTGTCCAATTCATTCTGCAAGCTTCCCACTTCCTCAACACTACCTGTCCCTCCATGTATCTTTGTATCACCTGCACATTTAGCAACTATGCCCTCAGTTCCATCTTCCAGATCATTAATATATATGGTGAAAAGTTGTGATTCCAACACTGACCACTGTGGAACACCACTAGTCACCGGTTGCCTGAAAAGGATCTCCTTATCCCCACTCTCTGCCTTCTGTCTGTCAAACCAATACTTCTGTTACAATTTCTGAGTATCCTGATCCTTCTGATATCACTAATAGAGAGCTTTTTGCCTATTCCAACTGCCACATCTGTATTGACAGAATGCTTTATGAACATATGAAATAGGAGCAGAAGCAGTCCATTTGGCCTTTCAAACCTGTTCTGCCTTTTTTAGCTTTGAGTTCACTATCAGAATATGCAGTATTATGAACTCTCAGCAAACTTGTTCCCGCCAGATGTTGACTACTGCATAAAGTCATCAAAAAAACAAAGTAGATTTGAAACCAGTGTAGGCTCTAATTGTTTATGTACAGATCTGAACTTTGCCAACAACATAGTGGCCCTGTTTGAAATTATGGGTACTGTCACTAAAGCCCTATGAATTTTTGAACAAGAAGTACTTGGTGTGCAGCCAAGTGAAAATTAGGGTGAAGTACTTATCTCCCCGTTATGCCACACTCCCATTGTCCATCAGTATAACTTCAAAGTTCTAGGAGGCATGTGAACTACTTATCCCAGATATGTGTGAGCTTCATAAATATGAAATAGTCAGGATCCTGCACAATTTACACATCTGGTTCAGTGATCATTACTGTGTGCCACAGAGAGAATGTTATTGGCAAGATTTGGAGCAGGAGAGGTGTAGGAATGTCATTTTTATAGTTTGTTTGTTTAAGGTGTGCCCTCTGCAAGGGCAAAGGAAATATCCAGCTTTTCATCAATTGTATGAGGCATATGGCAGAAAGGCCATTAATAACAGCAGTGCACTAGAGCAAAGATTGGTGAAGCTACAAAGAGCAGTGGACTGATCCAAATAGACTGTACAGAATGGCTACGTTCTAGCAATAAGAATGAGGATTCAGTATCCATAAGGTGATTGTACACACTACCATTTTCATGTTTGTCAATGAGACAAAGACTGGTAAACACGTTTCATACTGTCAATCTGGTGGAAAACATAGATGCCATTAACACCATTTGAAGACTTTGCCAAGATTTGAATTAGCTGTTCTGGGGGAAAAAATAGACTGTTTGTTATATGCTAAGATTCGTAAAAGGGCAAGTATCATCATAATACCTCTGTGAATTCTAAAGGAAATGTGACCGCAGGTGTTGAAGGTCTTGCAAAACCTGCTACTGTGAATCTTTCAGTGTGTAATGATTCAGTAATTCTATGTGTAAGATCCAAGTCCTGCAATACAAGTACAATCAATCTTCCTGGATGTCACAGATGCTCTACATAATGAAAACTAAAGGACCAGTAATTAGGAATAGTCCATGGAATAAATGAGTCAGATAGCAAAAGGAAGAATAACTTCAAACTATTCTGATCACCTTAGTTCATGATTTAACATTGAAATATTCAGAATGTTTTGACAAATTGTCATTTTCAAGGGAGCTGCAACATTGCAGGGGAAAAGTATGAGATGATGCATTTTGGAAGGACAAACAAGACAAGGAAATACACAGTGAATGGTAAGGTGCTGATTACAGAGGATCAGAGGAACCTAGAGGTGTATGTCCAAAGATCTCTGAAGGTATCAGGACAGATAGGTAATTAAGAAGGCATATGGAATACTTGCCATTATTAGCCAAAGCATAGAATATAAGAGCAGGGAGGTTATGATGGAGCTGTATGGCTTGTTAGGCCACAGCTAGAGTGCTATGTGCAGTTCTAGTTGTCATACTATAGGAAGGATGTAATTGCTCTAGAAGGAATGGAGAGAGAGAGACACCAGGATATTGCCTGGGCTGGAGTATTTCAGCTATGAAGAAAGACTGATTAGGTTGGGGTTGTTTCCCTTAGAGCAGGGAAGGCTGATGGGGGACCAAATTGAGTTGTACAAAATTATGAAGGCCATAGTTATAGCAGATGAGAAGAAACTTTTCCTTTTAGTAGAAGGATCATAGATTTTAGAACAAAGAACAAAACAGCACGGGAAACAGGCCCTTCGGCCCAACGAGCTCGTGCTGCCACCCCGATGTCCCCACCTCTACCCGCGATCCCTGTCCATGTTTATAGATCTATGGATTAAAAACCAAATTTGAGACAATTTAGGGAGAATTTGTTTTGCCAATTAGCCTAAGAGCACATCTTTGGGATGTGGGAGGAAACTGGAGCGCCTGGAGAAAACCCACACAAGCACGGGGAGAATGCGCAAACTCCCACAGACACAGGCCGAAATCCATGTATCTGCACAGCACAGAGATAGTCACTGAGCTGTCGTGTTGCCCATCAGATGGTCCAGGTCAAGCATACACTAACGACATGAAGCACTAGGATACTCTTGAAAAAGATCCAAAAGCAGTCCTCTCACGACCCATCGCGTGTATGCCCCTTATTAAGATAAGGGGTAGGAGATTGAATGGAAATTTGAGGAAAAACCTTTTCACCCCATGGATGGTAGGAGTCTGGAACTCTGCCTGGAAGGCGTGATTGAGGTGGGAGCTCTCACAACATTTAAGAGAAAATGCTGGAAAGTCTCACTAGGTTTGGCAGCATCCATAAAGAGAGAAAAAGAGCTTTTGGTTTCAGATTTGAGCATCCACAGTAACTTGCTTTAATTTTCTCACATTTAAGGTGTATTCAGATAAGCTTTTGAAATGTCATAGAATGCAAGGTTTCTGACTAAGTGCTTAAAAATGGTATTAGAATAGATAGATATTTGATGGTCAACGCAGAAATGATGAGCCAAAGGGACTCCTTCTGTTGTGTAAAACTCTGAGTGGGATTTTCCAGCTGTGATTGCCCCAAGATCTGGAAATCCCATCTGAGGTCAATGGACCTTTGAATGCCAAAGGTCAATGGACATTTGACATTTCTCTCTCTCTCTCTAACCCCCCTCCCCACCACCACCACCACCACCACCACGTGCATGTGCGTGCTACGGTTCCTGTGGCTAGTGGGACAGGAAAATTCCGCTCTATGACTTTTTAATGCAAATCCATCAAATGATCTACTAAGCAATTGCAATATCCACACAAAAGATGTATTGTAGACTGAACTAGACAGAATGCAAAAAGATGGAATCATTAAAAGAATGCAAGAGCATACAGATTGAAGCAACTCAATCACGTCATAAAGAAGATTGTGTATCATTAAGAGTTTGCTTCGATCCAAAATTTTGAGTCATCGTCAGGAAGTGTGAGGAACTTCTATATTGTGTGCCAAGTCAATATCCTAGATCTAACAACCTAGCTGAACAATTGATTAACACAGTGAAATCCCTAATTCTCAAATATAGACAGATGAAGCAAGATCTACACATTGCAATGTTACATCCAAGAGCAACACCTTTAAGTGCAACATTTCCCTCACTGACTGAGCTCATATTTGACAGATGAATGCATATCAAATTTATGACTTTTATCCATTCTACTCTCTCAGAAACGAGATCTTTTAAATCTGCAAGATAAGATGACCAGCATGGATGATAAAAATGCAGGTATAGAAGGAATCCCACAGATGTGCGGAAACCAGCTAAGGTGACAAAGTCCTATGAAATAATTATAAACAAAGGTGCAATGGTGAGGCATAACTGAAGACAAATCAGATCTATTTCAGCTCCTCAGACACCGTATACAGTCTTATTGCATCTACAAGAAGATCCCATACAATCAGTACCAACATCCAAGAATCATTAAGCAATTAAAGAAACGTATAAACAATTTTCTGATTAAAAGATCTAGACATATCAACAGATTCCCTATACACTTCAGAGATTTAGATTAATCGCTTCTATTACCATCAGTGTCATGGTAATTAAACATGAACACGTAATATAACTATACTTCTTTTTGGAAGGGGGAGGGGCGAGTATCTTCAAGAAGAAAGGGGGTCTTTAAGGTATATCAGCATAACAGGGGAAATGTGTCCTGTGATTCAGTCTTAGTTTCACTTTTGCCCTGAGCAGAGCACACACACAGCTCTGGTATCTTCGAGCTTTGTACCTATATATAGCTGTTCTCATATGCCTCATCTTAATTAATGAATGCACCATGTGTTTATCCAATGCCTTATGGCTTGTGTTTTATACAGTAAATGAACCCAAAGTTAATATTATAATAATATCACAGTTGCTATCAGTGATTCTAATTTCTCCCTCCAAAATAGATATCCAAGAAAATGCAGTTTCTTGATGATCATTTTCTTTTGTGTGACTGGCTTCCTCAAAACTTCCTCATTGTTCTGGGTTGTCCAACTAATCCTTGTCACATATCCCAGAAACCTCATCTCTGCTGCCTTAAATTCTTCTTCCACTGTTGTTTATATTCTAACTGTTGTATCCATAGATAATATTGAGTATTTTAGTAATTTCATGCTGCTTTCCATCAAGGTGCTCTTATTTCTGAAGAGTTATGCCATTTTAGTGAAGATCTATTTTGCAAATGTTATGCACTTACTTGACAATTTCAAACCTTTTCTTCAGACTCCTGGTAGTGCTGGTGGCCTCCTTCTGCCCAAAATCCCACAACTGCACACAGCCAGTTATCTTTTCAACTGGGGTTCAAGCAAGAAGACATACTTTAAACACGGAACCGAAGCTGGGAGTTAAAATGGGGGAATTTTGAGCATAGATGACAACCAAAGACTGGATGAAATCCTAAACCTTCTTTCATTTTTTGATATAAATTTGTCAGATTACATAAGATGTACCAGGCTGGTTTTTGCAAGACTCACTTCATGATTTATTTTCTGCAGTTGCAATTTTGGACGTACAGAAACCTAAACTGAAATAGGGACACTTGAATTTCTCATGCTGCAGCTGTTGCAATTTCATTCAATTCTTAATATCCACAGGCTCTCTATTAAACTTCATCCTTATGATTTGCTGTCCATTATTCCCATATTGAAAGAAAACCTTTGAAGTTTATATTTGTTTATGCATATGTAAATATATAGCAAACATGTTATCTCAGTGTAAGATAGAAAAAAACAAATAGGAAGATAAGAAATAAGAACAATTTGGCCCACAAGCCTGCTCTACTATTCAATCAGATCATGATTGATAATCTACCTCTGTGTCATTTTTCCACTATCCCCATATTCCTTGATGTCATTAGTAAATGGAATTATTTATCTGCATCAATTGTGATTTTTAGCCTGAATATGACTTTACTGCATCATGTTTCAATACAAAGACTAGATCCAGAATTACTGCATTGTTTGTAATTGTGCTTATGTCTCTCTTCATGCACACTGTCCCTGTAAGGACTTGATTACCTGTAAAGACTCATAGTTCAATCATTCTGCACATTCCAATCATTCTTCACATTCCAATCTGTAATGATCTTGCAATTGTGTCTTTGTCTATATATGCCGTGTTTGTGAACTAACTCACTCATCTGATGAAGGAGCAATGTTTCAAAAGCTCATGATTCCAAATAAACCCATTGGACTTTAACCTGATGCTGTAACTTCTTACTGGGTCCACCCCAATCCAATGCCAGCACTTCCGCCTCATTATTCCAAAACGGTTATGAACATATAATTGGGAGCAGGCGTAGGTCACTCAGCCCCTCAAGCCTGCTCTGCCATTCAGTAAATCATGGTGATCTGATTTGTAACTTCAGTCTCACATTCCTGTCTATTCCTGATAACTTTTCACCTGTTCAACTTTTGATCAAGAATCTGTTTGGCAGAGCATTCTAGATTTAGGCTTGCAACAATCTTCTTAGTTGTTTTTTCCAAGTGCCATTGATTTCAAACATACACACATCATCAATATTTAGGTTTTGTGAACTGCTATAATGGTAATTTCTGACTTCTGTAGCCAGAAAAGAGATAATAACAACTGAGAATTAATTTTGTCAGTGGTGCATTGTTCATATGTTGCAAAAAATACAACAGTACTTTTCTTCTAAGAATTGTTGACCAGTTTCCCAGCTTCCTTCTATCCTTCAAAAGTTATCACAAGATTGAACAATTGTTACAGGCAGTAGTTCCTCCTTTTGCTTAGAATACAACAATCTGGAGAGTAAGAGTGAATCCTACTCGTATGGAAATATTACATGATACCAATGCAATCTTTATTTTAGCCCTGCTTCCTGTCTCCATTACTAATTTCCACATGAAATTTCCATTTCCTTTACATCGTTCTCATTACGTACCATTGAAGTCCTCTTTTCTAAAGCTGTTTCACCAGTTGAGTGTTGATTTTCCCTGTACATTGCTGATTATATTTCACTTAGCAGCAACCACAATTTAATAATAACTGATCTTGCATACAGCATTATTGATATTGTAGTATAAGTTTAAAAAATATATATTATAGACACTTTAAAATTCAGATTTACCAGGATTTTTGTCATTTTAGAGAATAATTTAAAATGCAAAATAAATTCCCACTTCTGACCTAAAATTGTTTCTAGCCCCACATTTAAAGAATATTCTTTTGGTGTGCAAATAAATTCAATTTATTATGCTGATTATTTTCCTGTTGTGAACTTAAAATTAGAATTCCATACAGTCAGTAAATACAGAGCTATAGACAGACAAAGGCAATCAGTTTGAATATAAATTAGCTGCAAGGAAATTGAGAATTATTCTTTAATAATCAATGTCATGTGCGTGGTGTAGAATTCCGATGCAGAATCATAGAGTTCCTTCAGAGCAGAAGGAGACTAATTGACCCATCAAACTTGCATTGTCAACAATCCTACCAGGATCTCTCTCTGCAATTTAGCATAGCCAATCAATCTAACCCGCACACCTTTGAACTGTGGGAGGAAACCAGAGCATCTGGAGGAAGCCCACACAGACACGGGGAGAATGTGCAAATTCCACACAATTACCTGAGGCCAGAATTGAACCTGGGTCCCTGGTGCAGAGTTATGCATTTTATTACATACAAAAGAAAATTGCGAATGAATAATGTAAGAAAAAATGTCATCTACAAAAAGTGTCAATTTACTGAGTTATGAGTACCAGTCTCCAAATTGGGATGATTAAAAGATAAATGTATGTGAAACTAATTCACATCAATGAGTATGTTTTTTTTCTGAAATTAATAACCACTCCAAAATTCAAGTACAACTTGACAACACTCATGACAGTTCAGCCTTTAAAGTTAAATGTTATAACAGTTCCTGTTGGTATAATCTATAGGTGAAGTACAGTCAGTGATTTTGATTAATTACTGGAAAAACCAGAGTATCTGACCAATTTGCTTGTTTTCACAGGGGCTGCAGCATTGCAATGTATCGTACTTGATAACACCTACTCTGCATATAGACGGACTTAGACATTTTGTGCCTCAATGAATTTATTTCCAGGGAAACTGAAGTATTGATCATTTTTCTCCTGATTTAATCTGAAAGTATAATGAAATGCAAAATCTGACCTTTTTCCAGAAAAAAATGTTTTTTTAAAGACACAAAATTTACTGGAGTGGAAGATTATTGGATTTTCTTATTTTGACATTTTTAAAATTACTTTTTGCGCTGAGCAATGATTGAACCTTTTAGGGTGTAGTTATCACCTGGAAAGATTTATATTGCACATAGGAATATAAGAAAATGTCAAACCCAAGACCATTCTACCCACTGAAGCATATCCCTTCAGTAGTGTAACATTCCCATCTCAGTACTGCACTGCATCTTAAATTTCTGAGAAGTGGTATTCTGAATGCTAATGAGTTTGTAGTTCCTAAATCTTATTGAATAAGATAACAATATAACATTGACTTCATTTTTTTATTCATTCATGGGATGTGTGTACTGCTGGCAAGATCAACATTTGTTGCTATCCCTAAGTGCCCATGAAAAAATGGTGATGAGCCACCATCTTGAACCATTCCAGTCCATTTAGTGCAGATACAGCCACAATGCTGTTAAGAAGGGAGTCCAAGTTTTGAATCCGTGACAGTAAAGGAACAGCAATATAATCCAAGTCAAGATAATTTGTCACATGGAGGAGGACTTCCAGATGGTGTCCTTGTTCTCTAGATGGTAGAGGTTACATGTTTGGAAGATGCTTTGGAAGCAATGTTGGATGAAGTTCAACTTCCAATATGAATTGGCCTGTTGAGATGCCAGTGAGCTACTTTATTATGAAGAGGTAGATGAGAAGTCTGAAAATGAAGAGCAGTTTTGAAAAGTTGCATCTATATTTTCTAAAATTTTCAGTAAAGATCAATAAATAATAAACAGTAATGTTTACAATCTTGCATATTACTTGAAGAGCTCACATTGAGATTTTTGAATGTGGAAATGGTGCTGTATTTTGATCCATCACGTAGACACCCTGAAAAAAATAGTTTGAGTGGATTATTATTACAAATATATAAAAAAAAATACAAATCTAATGGCAGTTTCTTGTGCATGTCACATGAATTGGAGATTAATGTAGATTGCAGTTGTTCAGTAAGTTTATGCCATATATCTATCTTAATTATGTATCTTTGTTAATTATTTGAAACCAGGTTTATCCAGCCTTTTCACGTGAGGGGCCATATTTCAGATTTTGCACACTTTGAGAGATGAGGAGAGACAGTTGGAAATAACCAAATTTTGAAAAGATAAGTTTTGGCACAACAATAAACATGAATTTCCGAAGAAAAGGCTGATGTATGAAAAGGAAGAAATTGCTGAGATAAACAACACAACAATAAATTGATAATTTTAAAAAAAAATAAAGATGACCATCTGAGTATCAAAGGGTGAGACTGTGTTCATATCACTCCCAGGCTGAACTTTTCCAGTACTTGCCTGCAGGATGGTGACCACTCATGGCGTGTTCCCCGGTGGTGGAGGGTGTGGGACACACATAACTGTGTGGCTGCTGTAGGACTTAAGATCCCACTGCTGGCAAATGGCAGACCTGTTGCCAGAAAATATGTCATGAGCTGACGGGGGTCTGGAAACTCACTCATTCTCTCAGTCTTACCCACTGAGTGTGCCTTTTGATGTGTGAGAGCAAGGGTGAATGGGAATCCAGAGACGTTGATTGAGCTAGGCACGTCCTCCACTCCCGCTTTCTGTCCCTCACACATGTACCCATGCACATCCTCTCGACCCCTCTCTCATATGTACGCCGTCATTCTGTGTGTCTCATACACATGCTTGCCCACTCATCTGCTCGCCCTTGCCCAACCTCCTTTACTCAACCTCACTTGCGCATTTCCAAACTCACTTACCTATCCTCACGCACTCGCACGCTCAGACCCAGAACGCACTCGCCCAACCCCTCCCAGTTATCCTTCGTCACTCAACCACAATTACTCACCCACCCTTATAGTAACATCCATTCGCACCTGCCTTCATTCTTCTTCACTTAGTCTCGCACATACCCTTAAACTTGCTTACAGTCTCACTCACATGCCCTCACTTACTTACTTCACTCACAAAATTAGATGAAGTGGCGGGGATGATGAGAGCATAAGAGAGATCAGGAGCAAAGACTGAGATCTAGCAGCACATAAACACTGGTGTCCACTGTGGGAAGACCAAAAGTAGTGGGAATGTGGCAAGATCCAATGAAAGGAGGGGATGAAAATGTGTGCAGGGATGAGGGGGAGGTCTGATGGAACTGGGGAAAAGCAGGGGAGAATCGGAAAAGAGTAGGAGGATTGTGGCTATGGCCAGGCCAGAATGCTGGCAGCCAGAGGAAATCAGATAGAGCCATGAGTAAGATGTGGTGAGCAGAATCGCTCTCTATTTCTAAATACTCTCAGATTCCAGAGTTCTCTGCTCCTCCACCCATTACCTGTTTCTCTCCCATTTTTACTGCTGATAGGCTCAATAGTGAATAATGGGAGAAAAGCAGCATCTTGAAGAAATATTCAAATTCATTGAGCCAGTTTACCAACATTGTCAAAAACAGCTCATGAGGCAACAAGGATGGGCTTTTCAGGCCATGGCTAGTTCAAGCCTGTTCTAAACTAAATATGACCGTGGCTTTAATATCTACAAGCTGTATTTACTCATTTAGACCATCTTTGGAACTTTGTATGACAATGGATTGAAAATAGCCTGAGAAAGATGCAAAGAGCTTAATTACTGTTCTTGTACAAAGTAATTGCATTTTAGTTGTGTTTTATCTCACCAGTAATATTTTCCATTATGTGACAGAATTGCAGCTTATTTTATAATTTTCAACTTCTGTTGCTGGTTTCAGATTTACTTTTGTGATTATCTTACAGCTTATTACATTGGCTGATTTGCCATATTTTTTAACCGAACTGGATGACAACAGTTTAATTTTTTTGTTTTCTGTCGTCTTAGCCTGTTTACACACTTATGACTGACTCAAATTAAGTACATTTCAAATCAAACTAACTGAAGAGCGTTGAGTTTTGAAAAAAGCGTTTGCACCATAAACTAATTTCCAGCCCTTCCATATTTGCTACTCTACAATACTAAAACACAACATAAAGACATGTTATAGATTGATCTTCATCTTCCTTTTTGAAAAGCAACTTCCTACTTTTTCATGTAAGATCAACAGCACAAAATATGTACATTGCTGGCTTTGTTTGTATTATCCTATGACTTCCTGAATAAAGACTCATCAATTCACATTCATCACATGCAAGATTTTTAAATTATGTGTCTCACTACCTTCTTTGGTAAGTGCTTCCAAAATCCTAAGATAGGTCTCAAGTCTTTTACAACAGGCATCCCTAGCAATGATGCATAAAACCCAAGGTGGTTCACAACTTCCTGGACATATGCCCAAAAAGCCCCAGGTGTTTGCTGAACAAATTCCCAGTGTTTTGTTTAGGGCTTCCTTGATTGAAATTCCTGAACTCCCAGGATTTGCCATTGGGCTTCCCTACTTGTCACATTTAAAACTGCATATTAGTGAACCATTATTCCTTTTTGGATGCTCCATCAAGTACAGGTAATCACCACAACATTCCATAGGAATTGGGTCAATCCAAGAGCATAACATAAGAATTAGGAGCAGGAGTAGGTCATCTGGCCCCTTGAGCCTACTCCTCTTTCAATAAGATCATGGCTGATCTTTTTGTGGATTCAGCTCCACTTATCCACCCACTCACCATAACCCTTAATTCCTTTACTGTTCAAAAATGTATCTATCGTTGCTTCAAAAACATTCAATGAGATAGCTTCAACTGCTTCATTGGGTAGGGAATTCCACAGATTCACAACTCTTTGTGTGAAGAAGTTCCTCCTCAACTCAGTCCTAAATCAGCTTCCCCTGATTTTGAGGCTATGCCCCCAAGTTCTAGTTTTCCCACCAGTGGAAACAACTTTCCTGCTTCTATCTTATCTATTCTGTTCATAATCTTATATGTTTCTATAAGATCTCCCCTCATTCTTCTGAATTCCAATCAGTATGGCCCCAGTCTACTCAGTCTCTCCTCATAAGCAAATCTCTCAATTCTGAAATCAATCTAGTGAATCTTCTCTGCACTCCTGCCAGTGCCAATATATCCTTTCTCAAATAAGGAGACCAAAACTGTCTCAGTACTCTAGGTGGGACCTCACCAGCACCTTATACAGCTGTAATATAATCTTGCTGTTTTTAAACCCCATCCCTCTAGCAATGAAGGACAAAATTCCATTTGCCTTAATTATTTGCTGCATCTGCAGAACAACTTTTTGTGATCCTTGCACAAGGACATTCAGGTCCTTCTGCACAGCAACATGCTGAAATTTTTTACCATTTAAATAATGGTCCATTTTGCCGTTATTCCTACCAAAATGGATGACCTCACATTTACCAAATCTGTATTCCATCTGCTAGACCTGCACCACTCAGATTATCTATATCTCTTTGCAGACTTTCTGCATCCTCTGCACATTTTGCTCTTCCATCCATCTTAGTGTCGTCATCATTCAAAAGAGCAGGGATTCAAAGTAAGAAACTACAGACCAGTTGGCTTAACATCTGTCATAGGGAAAATGTTAAAAGCCATTATTAAAGATGTTATAGCAGAGCATTTGGAAATATTCAAGACAGTCAGGCAGAGTGAATATGGTTTTGTGAAAGCTAAATCATATTTAATGGAGTTTTTTGAAGGAGCCACATATGCTGTGGATAAAAGGGAAGAGGTGGAAGTATTGTACATCAACTTCCAGATGGCATAATTTTAGCTGTCACATCAAAAATTATTATGGAAAATGAGAGCTCACGCTAGAGAGGTTGTATATTGGCGGACATTGAAGATGTCTGACTGACAGAAAACACAGTTAGCATGAATGAATCGCTATCTGGTTGGTAGGATGCAATGAATGGTTTGCCACAGGGATCATGCTAGGGCCTCAACTTCTGACAATTTATATAAATGACTTGGATGAAGGCAATGAAGGTATGGTTGTTAAACTTGCTGATGGTATAAAGGTAGACAGGAAAGTAAATTGTGAAGAGGACATAAGGAGACTACAAAGGGACAGAGATTGGTTAAGTGAGTGGGCAAAGATCAGATAAATGGATTTTAATGTGGAAAATGTGAAATTGTCCATTTTGGCAGGAAGGAAAAATAAAGCTTATTATCTAAATAGTGAGAAATTGCAAGTTCTGAGGTGCGGAAGAATCTGGATGCCTTACTGCATTATTCACAAAATGCTAGTGCACAGATGCAGCATATAATTAAGAATGTAATTGTTCAGTGAGAAGAATTAATTACAAAAGTATAGAGTTATTCTTTAATTGCAGAGGGCATTGGTGAGACCCCGTCTGAAGTATTGTTCAATATTATTTAAGGAATGGTGCAAATGTGTTAGAATCAGTTCAGAGAAGATTTACTATACCAATACCAGGAATGGCCAGTCTACTACAGTCTATTCCTTGCTGATTCAGTTTGTGATTCATAGAAATTTAATTCTAAAATATAATCTCTCTCTCTCTCTGAACCTCTCTTTACTGCTGGCCATTCATGCTTACAGTGATCTATGAGTAAATGAGTTTCCCTGAGTGGTTTGTTTGACTCTACAAGAATACCTGCTGCATTTCAGCTTTGTAATTTGTTTTTTAAGTTCTGATCTATCTGGTGTTCGTGATGATGTATCACTTTTTATCACGAAAAGCATTTGCTAATTCAGTTCCAAGATACAAACACTTCTGTACTTCACATATTTCTCATTAGTCTGTATCTCCATGAAGCAACTTTTGTACGCCAAGGCCTTAAAGTTTTGATGACAAGACTTGAGTAGAAAAATGGAATACAAAATTGAGTAATCAAACTTTTGCTTTCCATTTTTACCTAAGAAATAGATGTATTGGAAAACAGTAATTGAAAGAATTTTAGATGGATATAGAAAGTATCAGTTGTCATACTGGTTACTTATGAATTCCATGAAAAATGAATATAGCAACACACAAAACATATACTTTTCAACTGCCTCAGACCAAGAACTTAAATCATGATAACCAAAGGGGCCAGTTAGCTTAGTTGGCTAGAAGGTTAGCATATGCGTGAGGGAATTCAAGTTATACTATTCAGCTACTCATACTTTGCTCCCCTCGTGAGACCAGACAAAGATCTTCAGAATTTTAAATTGGTCTTCAAGTTATAGCATGAAGGCTGCTTCCACAAGGTGGCATACAGACTTCCTGAGTGATACATGGCATGAGCAATGATACTTTTGGTTATCTTTCTTACATACATAATTTGTATGTACCAATCACAAGTACACATTTGTTCTGAAGTCACTGACATCCAATCACAGATAATAGTTCTAACTATTTAATTTATTTCAGGTGAATTTAGTTAACCAGTTAGACTCTAGATGTTTATCTATTTATGACATTCAGTTACTAATGAAACACGCCTATATAGGTACGTCATCCAAACAGATTTGGTTGTTATGGCTATTTTCCTTTTTGTTTATCAAAGTTCCCATTTTCTTGACCCTTGTTCAGCTTGTTTGTGCAGCCCATCTGTAACTATGGGAACTGCTCAAATACAACTTCACGGTAGCTTCCTGGGGCAATTCTGCTATATTTGATTCAAAATGAATTTTAACCTGTCAGTGTGAATTCAGAATAACGGTAACAACATAGGTTTGATTCCTGTCCCAACTGAGGTGGACTTTGGGGCATGCCTCCTTTCTCTATCTCTATGAGTAGAAGACAATGGCAAACAACCACTGACAAAAACTGACCAGAAACCGTCATCAGACCATGAGTCAAGAGTAAGATTCTGGCATGGATAGAGGATTGGTTGACTGGCAGAAGGTAGAGAGTGGGAATAAAAGGGTCTTAGGATGGCAACTGGTGACTAGCGATATGCCTTCAGGATCAGTGCTAGGACCACAACTTTTCACAATATATATTAACCTTTTGGAGGGAAGAACTGAAGGCACTGTTGTTAAGTTTGCAGATGATACTAAGATATATAGAGGGGTAGGTAGTATTGAGGAAGTAAGGGGCTGCAGAAGGACTTGAACAGATTAGGAGAGTGGACAAAGGAGTGGCAGATGGAATACAATGTGGAAAAATGAGAGCGTGCACACTTTGGAAAGAGGAATGGAGGCATAGACGATTTTCTAAATGGGAAAATGCTGAGAAATCAAACACAAAGGGAGTTGGGAATCATTGTTCAAGATTCTTTTAAGGTTAACGTGCAGATTCAGTCAGCAGTTAGGAAGGCAAATGCAATGTTAGCATTAATGTCGAGAGGGCTAGAATACAAGAGCTGGATATACTTCAAAGGCTGTATCAGGCTCTGGTCAAACCCCATTTGGAGTATTGTGAGCAACTTTGGACCCCATATCTGAGGAATAATGTGCCGGCCTACTGAGAGTCCAGTGGAGGCTCACAAGAATGATCCCTGGAATGAAAAGCTTGTTGCATGAGGAATGGTTGAAGGCTCTGAGCCTACGCTCGTTGGAGTTTAGAAGAATGAGGGGGGATCTTATTGAAACTTAGAGGATACTGTAAGGCCCGGATAGAATGGACGTGAAGAGGACGTTTCCACTAGTAGGAAAAACTAGAACCAGCGGGCACAACCTCAAGCTAAAGGGATGATCCTTTAAAACAGGTGAGGAGGAATTTCTTCAGCCAGATTTGAATCTGTGGAACTCTTGCTGCAAAAGACTGTGGAGGCCAGGTCATTGAATGTCTTTAAGACAGAGAGAGATAGATTCTTGATTGAAAACTCTTGATCCCCTTATGAAGAAAAGTTAGGAGAATTGGGGTTGAAAAAAAATCAGCCATTATTGAATGGCAGAGCAGACTCGATGGGCTGAATGGCCAAATTCTACTCCTATGTCTTATGGTCTTATGGTCTAACTGCCTTCAGATAGGGCAAATGAAATTCAATGAATGGAAACATAGGAAGGTATGGAAAAATTATTGATATAGTTTTTACAGACTATTGACAATTGGTCATTTTTGCAGGATTTAGCTATGTCACAGAATCCCTACAGTGCAGAAAGAGGCCATTTGGCCCATTGAACCTGTACCAACAACAATCCCACCCAAGCCCAATTCCCTGAATCCCATGTATTTACTTTACTATTTGTAAAATGTGTACTGGAAGGATCATTGGAGCAGTATGTAGCTAGTCCGACTAGAGAGGACGGTATATTGGATTTAGTTCTGAGTAATGAGCCAGGGCAGGTAGTTGATGTTGTAGTAGGGGAACATGTGGCTAACAGTGACCACAATTCTGTCTACTTTAGGATACAGATGGAAAAGGATGCTTGTTGCCCTGGGGAGAGTGTGCTGAATTGGGGGAAGGCTAACTGCAGTCGGATTAGGCAGGAACTTATGGAAACTGATTGGGAACGGTTGTTCGAGGGTAAGTCCACGCTAGGCATGTGGGATTCTTTCAAGGGAATACTGAAAATGTTGCCACAAAGATATGTGCCAGCTAAGAGGAAGGATAGGATTAGAGAGCCATGGATTACTAGGGATATTGAGGACTTGGTTAGGAAGAAAAGAGAGGCGTATGTCGGGTCAAAATAGCTGGGAACAGAGAGAGAGTAGGAGGGAGCTCAAACGGGGAGTTAGAAGGGCAAAAAGGGGGCATGAAATGGTTTTGGTGGATAGGATTAAGGAAAATCCAAAGGCTTTTTACTCCTATGTTAGGAATAAAAGGGTGGTTAGAGGAAAAATCGGACCTCTTAGGGACAGAGGAGGGGAACTGTGCTTAGAGCCTGAGGGAATGGGGGAGATCCTGAACATAGAACACTACAGCACAAACAGGCCCTTCGGCCCACAAGTTGTGCCAAACACATCAAAAACCTATCCAGCCATAGACCTATCTATAACCCCCAATCCCATTGGATCCCATATACTCATCCAGAAGTCTTTTAAAAGACCCCAGCGAGTTAGCCTCGACCACCACCGACGGCAGCCGATTCCATTCACTCACCACCCTCTGAGTGAAAAACTTTTCCCTAGCATCCCCTCTGTACTTGCTTCCCTGCACCTTAAATCTGTGCCCTCTCGTCGCGACCATTTCAGCCCTGGGAAATAGTCTCTGAGACTCCACCCTATCTATTCCTCTCAACATCTTGTAAACCTCTATCAGGTCGCCTCTCAACCTTCGTCTCTCCAGGGAGAACAGTCCCAGCTCCCTCAACCTGTCTTCATAAGGCATGCCTCCCAATCCAGGCAACATCCTTGTAAATCTCCTCTGCACCCTTTCAATAGCTTCCACTTCCTTCCTATAGTGAGGCGACCAGAACTGCGCACAGTACTCCAAGTGTGGTCTGACAAGGATCCTATAAAGCTGCAGCATTACCTCCTGACTCCTGAACTCAATCCCTCGATGAATGAAGGCCAGTCCACCGTAAGCTTTCTTAACCACATCCTCCACCTGGGAGGCCGATTTGAGAGTCTTATGGACCCGGACCCCAAGATCCTCTGCTCTTCCACACAGCTAAGACTCCTACCTTTGATAGTGTACTCATTCATCCCGTTGGATCTGCCAAAATGGACCACAACACGTTTATCCGCATTGAAGTCCATCTGCCACTTCTCCGCCCAGTCTTGCATCCTGTCGATGTCATGCTGCAACTTCTGACATCCCTCCAGACCATCCACAACACCACCGACTTTTGTGTCATCGGCGAACTTACTCACCCATCCCTCCACTTCCTCATCCAGGTCATTTATGAAAATGACAAACAGCAAGGATCCTAGAACAGATCCCTGGGGCACTCCACTGGTGACCGACCTCCATGCAGAAGAAGAGCCATCCACAACCACCCTCTGCCTTCTGCAGGCAAGCCAGTTCTGGATCCACAAGGCAAAAGCCCCTTGGATCCCATGGCCTCTCACCTTCTCAAGAAGTCTTGCATGTGAGACCTTGTCAAATGCCTTGCTGAAGTCCATGTACACCACGTCACTGCTCTTCCTTCGTCAATGTGTTCAGTCACATTTTCGAAGAACTCAATTAAGCTCGTAAGGCACAACCTGCCTTTTACAAAACCATGCTGACTATTTCTAATCAACCTAAACTTCTCCAAATGCTCATAAATCTTGTCCCTCAGAAGCCTCTCCATCAGCTTACCACCCACTGAGGTCAGACTCACCGGTCGGTAATTTCCAGGACTATCCCTGTTCCCTTTCTTGAAAATAGGGACCACATCTGCAATCCTCCAATCCTCCGGAACCTCTCCCGTCTCCATCGACGACGCAAAGATCATCGCCAGGGGCGCTGCAATGACATCCCTCACCTCCCACAATAACCTGGGGTACATCCCATCTGGTCCCGGAGACTTGTCTATCTTGATAGCATTTAGAAGTTCTAACACATCCGCTTCCTTAATATCTACCTACTCAATCTTTTCAGTCTGCCGCAAACTTGTAGTGCATCCTCCCAGATCACTTTCCACCGTGAATACTGAGGCAAAGTACTCATTAAGCACCTCTGCCATTTCTTCCAGTTCCATACAGACTTTTCCCCTTCACCTTTTATAGGTCCTATCCCTTCTCTTCTCATCCTTTTACTTTTCACATATTTGTAGAAGGCCTTGGGATTCTCATTAATCCTACCAGCCAAGGCCTTCTCATGACCCCTTCTGGCTCTCCTAATTTCCTTTTTAAGCTCTCTTCTATAAGCCTTATACTTCTCTAGATCCCCAACATATCCTAGCTCTTTGAACCTTTTATACACCTTTCTTTTCTTCCTGACTATGTTCACCACAGCCTTCGTGCACCACGGTTCCCGCGTCCTACCAAAACCTTCTTGTCTCACCGGAACGTTGTTGTGCAAAGCTCCAGACAAGCATTCCTTGAATATCTGCCACCTTCCTTCTGTGCTTTTCCCCAAGAACACATCCTTCCAGTTTATTCGCCCCAACATCTGCCTGATGTCTTCATATTTCCCCTTATTCCAGACAAACACCTTCCTAGCCTGCCTGATACTATCCTTTTCCAACGCAAGGGTGAAGGAGATAGAATTATGATCTCCATCCCCAAGATGCTCTCCTACCGAGAGATCCATCACCTGTCCTGGTGCATTAGCTAGTACCAGGTCCAGTACAGCCTCTCCTCTCGTAGGCTTGTCCACGTGCTGTGTCAGGAAACCCTCCTGAACACACCTAACAAACTCCTCCCCATCCAAACCCCCTACCCTTGGGATATTCCAGTCGATGTTTGGGAAATTGAAGTCTCCCATCACAACAACCCTGTTATTTCTACATCTCTCCAGTATCTGTTTCCCTATCTGCACCTCAACTTCCCTGTCACTATTGGGCGGCCTATAGAATACACCCAGCAATGTCACCAACCCTTTGCTATTCCTAACTTACACCCACAGAGACTCCGTAGACATTCCCTCCTCGGTATCCACCTTCTCTGCAGCCATGACACTGTCCCTGATCAACAGTGCCACTTCACCACCTCTTTTGCCTCCCTCCCTGTCCTTCCTGAAGGATCTGAATCCCAGGACCTGTAGTACCCAGTCCTGTCCCTGAGACATCCAAGTCTCTGTAATGGCCACCACATCACAATCCCAAGCAGCAATCCACGACCTAAGTTCATCCACCTTGTTTACAACACTCCTGGCATTAAAATAGACACACCTCAGCCCCTCAGACTGGACATTTCCCTTCTCCCCCACTCGTCTAACCTGCCTCTCATCCTGCCTAGAGACCTTCCCTACCTGGGAGCTAACTTCCTTGCTCCCAGTCTCCACATCACTATTCCCTCCCCCTAACCTTTCTAGTTTAAAGTCCCCCCAGTGAATGAATACTTTACATCAGTATTCACAAAGAAGAGGGGCTTGTTGACCGGTCCTGTCTCTGAGGGAGCTGTAGACCAGTTGAGGGAAATATCCATACCTAGGGAGGTAGTGTTAGAGCTTCTAGGTAGCATTAAAACTGATAAATCTCCAGGGCCTGATGGCATTTATCCCAGGCTGCTTAGGGAGGCGTGAGGTGAAATTGCTGGGCCTCTGACGCAAATCTGTGTCTCTTCTTTGGACACAGGTGAGGTCCCAGAGGACTGAAGAATAGCTAATGTTGTACCATTGTTTAAAAAGGGTAGTAGGGATAACCCTGGAAATTATAGGCCAGTAAGTTTGACGTCAGTGGTAGGGAAGCTGTTGGAGGGGATTCTTAGAGCGTTGCGATCTGATTATGGTTATGCAGCATGGCTTTTTTAAAGGGAGGTTGTGCCTTACGAATTTGGTAGAATTTTTTGAGGAGGTGACGAAAACGGTCGATGAAGGGCAAGCTATTGATGTCGTTTGTACAGATTTCAGTAAGGCGTTTGACAAAGTCCCTCATGGGAGGTTAGTTGAAAAGGTCAAGGCTAATGGGATACAAGACAGGTAGCTAGATGGATAAGTAACTGGCTTGGTAATAGGAGACAGAGAGTAATAGTGGAAGGGTGTTTTTCTGGCTGGAGGTCGGTCACTAGTGGTGTGCTAGAGGGCTTGTTACTGGGACCTCTTCTATTTGTAATATATATAAATGACTTGGAAGAGGGAGTAAGTGGAATGATCAGCAAGTTTGCAGACGATACAAAGATGGCTGGACTTGCGGATAGTGAGGAGCATTGTCAGGTGATGCAGCAGGACATAGGCTGGTAGCTTGGGCAGATAGATGGCAGATGGAATTCTATCCTGATAAATGTGAGGTGATGCATTTTGGGAGAAAGAATGTAGGGGGCAGATATATGATAAAGGATAGACCTATTAAGAGTATAGAAATGCAGAGGGACCTGGGGTGCAGGTGCACAAATCTCTGAAGGTTGCAGAGCAGCTGGAGAAGGTTGTGAAGAAAGCATATGGTATGCTAGCCTTTATAGGAATGGGTATAGAGTACAAGAGCTGGCCTTTAATGTTGCAGTTGTACAAAACGTTAGTTAGACCTCATTTGGAATACTGCGTCCAGTTCTGGTCGCCTGACTACCAGAAGGATGTGGAGAGTCTGGAGAGAGTACAGAGGAGGTTTACCAGAATACTGCCTGGTATGGAAGGTCTGAGTTACGAGGAGAGGTTAGGCAAACTGGGGCTGTTTTCCTTAGAAAGACATAGACCAAGAGGAGATCTAATAGAGCTGTACAAGATTATGAGAGATATAGGTAGAGTAAACAGGGTTAAACTTTTTCCTAGGATGGACTCAAATAGCACGAGGGGTCACGGGCTTAGAGTGAGGCGGGGGTGGGGAGCGAGGTAAAGTATAATTTGGATGCTAGAGAGGGTTTTTTCACACAGAGGGTGGTGGCGGTATGGAACGCACTGCCATATAAAGTGGTGGAGGCAGGCACTCTGGAGTTATTTAAGAGATACTTAGATGGGCACATGAACAAAATGGGAATGGAGGGATATAGAAAACTGATTTAAAATAGGCATCATGAGCGGTGGGAGTTCCCTGGGAAGTTTGTAAATTGTTGATGATATTGATGTACTTGTTTTATCCTACAAGTACTTCAGTCCGCCTTGTCTAACAAGGGGCATACGCGCGATGGGTCATGAGAGGGCTGCTCTTTGATTTTTTGAGAGTAGCCTAGTGCTTCACGTCGTTGGTGTATGCTTGACCTGGACCAGTTGATAGGCAACACCCATCAGTGACTATTGCTGTGCTGTGCAGATACATGGATTTGGGCCTGTGTCTGTGGGAGTTTGCGCATTCTTCCCGTGCTTGTGTGTATTTTCTCCTGGTACTCCAGTTTCCTCCCACATCCCAAAGATGTGCTCTTAGGCTGATTGGCAGAACAAATTCTGCCTAAATTGTCTCAAATTTGGTTCTATTGCTTAGATCTATAAACATAGATAGGGATGACAAGGATCATGGGTAGAAGTGGGAACATTGAGGTGGTGGCGCAGGCTCATTTGGCTGAAGGACTTGTTTCCCCTGTTATTTTGTTCTTTGTTCTTTAATCTTCCTGACTCTCAGGGGCAACTGAGCATGGATCCATAAGGTAACAGCCCCTTGGCTCCCATGCCTTGTCACTTTCTCAAGAAATCTTGCATGGGGGATCTTACCAAATGCCTTGCTGAAGTCCATGTAAACCACGTTCATCGCTCTTCCTTCGTCAATGCGTTCAGTCACATTTTCAAAGAATTCAACTAGGCTCATAAGGCACAACCTGCTCTTGACAAAGCCATGCTAACTATTTCTGATCATACTAAACTTCTCTAAATGTTCATAAATCCTGTACCTCAGTATCCTCTCCATCAACTTATCGACCACTGAGGTCAGACTCACTGGTCGGTAATTTCCTGGGTTATTCATGTTCCCTTTCTTGAAAATAAGAACCACATCCGCAATCCTCCAGAACGTCTCCCGCCTCCATCAATGATGCAAAGATCATCTCCAAGGGCTCTGTAATCTCTTCCCTCACTTTCCACAGTAACCTGGGGTACATCCCATTCGGTCCTGGTGACTTATCTATCTTGACGGAATTTAAAAGTTCTAACCCATCCCCTTTCTTACCATCCACATACTCAATCTTTTCAGTCTGCCGCAAACCTGCAGTACAACCTCCCAGATCATTTTCCACCGTGAATACCAAGGCAAAGTACTCATTAAGCACCTCTGCCATTTCTTTCGGTTCCACATAGACTTTTCCCCTTTCACCTTTTTATTGGTCCTATCCGTTGACATATTTGTCGAACGCCTTGGAGTTCTCCTTAATCTTACCCACCAAGGCCTTCTCATGACCCTTTCTGGCTCTTCTAATTTCCTTTTTAAGTTCCTTCCTACAACCTGTATGCTCCTCTAGATCCTTAACATCTCCTATCTCTCTGAACCTTCTATACGCCTTTCTTTTCTTCCTGATTGATTTCATCCCAACCTTTGTGCACCACGGTTCCTGTGACCTACCAAAACCTCCCTGTCTCATCAGAACGTTGTCATGCAGAGCTCTGGACAAACATTCCTTGAAAATCCACCAACTTCCTTCAGTATTTTTCCCCAAGAACACCTCCTTCCAATTTACTCGTCCAATTTTCTGCCTGATGTCTTTATATTTCCCCTTATTCCAGATAAATACCTTTCTACCCTGCCTGATTCTATCTCTTTCCAATGCTATCATGAAGGAGGTAGAATTATGATTGCCATCCCCAAGGTGCTCTCCCACCAAGATATCTGAGACTTGTCCAGGTTCATTAGCCAGCACCAGGTCACATACAGCCTCTCCTCTATTTCCCAGTTTACAATGCATATAAAATTTCAGCAACCAGAAACTTTTGTTAGCTTTGACAAAGGATCATCCAGACTCAAAATGTTGGCTCTATTCTCTCTCCACAGATGCTGTTAGACTTGCTGAGATTTTCCAGCATTTTCTGTGTTAATTTCAGATTCCAGCATCTGCATTATTTTGCTTTTAACTTTTATGACATTCAGCATTCATAATTTTAGATATTCAGCATTAAAAGATTTAATTTCAAATGCAGCAAGGAACTACACAAAGTGGCATGATAAGCGTGCACAGTTTAATATTTATTATAGATTTTGTTGTTTAAGAAATGAGCTATGACAGCTATTATAACTATTTCACACAATTTAGGAAACAATTGTTTGAGCCCATGGCTGGAATTTTCAATTTTGGATCGGGAATCTAGTACCAATTCAGTTCCAGGTCCTGATATTTGAATTGCTATGCCAATTAATAGCAAGGAATAGGCTCATCATCTAATCAGGCACAGGAAGGCCAACAAGAGGTCCTTCAGCACTCAATGATCAGCAGCTCCATTGACTGAGGTGGGAGCTGTCATTGTGAGCATGGAGAATAAAAGTGGTAGCAGATTCATTTTTAATTATTTTATAAGGCTTTGGCAACATGAAAGGGAATGGCCAGTAGCTATTGCTATGACCATTATGGGTTTAGGCAGAAGCCATCAGCCATTATGGGTTTAGGCAAAAGTCCCTCCTGTGATTCACTGTGTTCCCCACACACTCACCTTGAGACCACCATGTTTGCCTGGATGTAGCCCAGGCCAACATGGGCTATCTGCTGAAAATTCCAGTCAATGAGGAATGATGGCCTGTAATTAAAAATAATTAGTTATATTTACCTGCCCGTTGGCTGCTCACTGCTTCCTGATGGCAGCCTAACTGACCGCAAACTGCCGTGATGGAAAATAGCTTGGGATCAGGATTATACCAGTGAATCAGTATGGAGGTCAGCCGTGCCAAATTGTGCACCTGCCCATGTCTGATCTCAGCCCTAACCCATTTCACAATCTTGTATTCTGAGGTGGAAAGTATTCAAAATACCATTGTATAATGCAGATTTAATTTAAGAGTCAAAATTATTTTTAGTGGCTCTCACTTAAAGAGAAAATTTGCAAAACCTATTATTTGTCCAGTGACATTAGAAAACTCTATGCCACTTTAGTTAAAAATAGGTACAACCGAGACCAATTCAATTTACTGTCGTCGGCCTTAGCCCATTTTTTATTCTAGCCTTTCAGAGAATTGTCTCCATAGTCAGTTGCTTACCATCAAGTATCCTGTCTCTTGTTACCAGTAATTTATTTTCACTGAATGAACCTGAGTAGGATTAAGAATTTCTTGGCTATTCTGTACACTATTTTGTTTACTGATTGCAAGAAGAAGTGAAACATGTTCATTATTTGTTTGACTATGTCATTGTTGTTTTATGAACAAGCATGATGGACAGGTACAAAATAATCTTTTATAACTCTTGTAAGTGGCCTTCACAATTTAAAAAATTCTTGTTGGTTTTATGGCTCTAATTGACCCCTGCCAACCATGGAGTTGGTGTAATTTCATGCCTTTTATATGCTTGCCATGTGCCATTATTTGAATGATGAATTCATTCAGTGTTTCCATAGGCATAAAACACACAGCAAATGTTTACGTTCAAAAAATTATTCAATATTTTTATTATTAGCTTTAGCACATTTTTTTGTAATTAGTTAAAGATTATGCAGTTATTTACATTAACTTAAAAGTATTTAAGTCCCACCTATGCTTTTGCACCCAATCTCAGAACAATAATGTTGTTGGGTAATAAGATACAAGAGGTGAACCAAGTATCACATAGTTTCAATATTGTTTTCATTTCATGTGAATCCTTATTTGAGAATTTTGGTTCTGATTCTCACAAAGTAGAAAGTACAGCTTTATGTTTCCTAATATTTGCCTTACTTATGGGGAAGTTATTAAATTAATTTCCCAAATGAAATAGCTATGTACTTTATAAATTCTGACAACTATTTGAGTCTTTTGTTTAAATCATAATGTTCAAAAAGGAATTGGGAAAAAAAAACAACTTTAATATTTTTTAAAATTCTTTCATGGAATATGAGCATTGGAGATAAGGCCAACTTTTGTTGATAAAGATTTTCCTCATATGGAGACTTATTAGGTTGGGTGTTCTAAGTGTTAAGCAATTCCAGTAATGTCAGTAACAGGAAGCAGCTCAGTTCAAGGTTCTGGTTCCATGTTCTTGAAGCAAACCATGAGCCAAACTATGCCCAACAGCTGGCGTACTTTCCTGGTGCTGGGAAGCTTTGATGAAACCAAAAAGACTCCCTGTAGATGTTTCTTCCTCCTTTAAATGTTTTACCATGAGGCTTACTATCAAAGAGTGAAAGTTGGGAATTCACATTTTGTATCACAAAATTATACAAAAACTTAGATGAAGTTGAACATAAAGCATCAATGAAACTGACATAACTCATATTTTTGAGATTATTGTTATTGCCTTACCTAACTCAAGATTTGTATTGGTCTCCTATTGCTGTTACAATCCCATTACTGTACATTTATTTGATACGTTACATATGTAGTAACTTTAACAAATTAAAGCATTTGAAGATTCTTTGTGACTCTAACCATTCAAGAGCTGAAAAAGGCTCAAGAAAGGCAGTAGGACAGAAAGATTCAAAGAGGACCTTAATGAAAAAAGGATAGATAAAAAAATGTTAGGGAGAAATTTCCAGAGCTTGGGGCCAAGACAGCTGAAGTAGCGGTTGCTAATAATGTGGTGGAGAAAGTGTGGATGGAAAAGTGATCATCAATCTTGTGTTATGCATAATGTGTTGGGATAAGCATTTATGAGATAGAAGGTCTTCCAATCAAACACATAATAGTTAAGCGCATTTTATCTTTAAAAAATTACTTAAGTCTTTGTCCCATAATGATCTAAGAAGCTGCAATGCTGTTAAGAACATACTGCTCATACAAAGCAGATGCTCTGTCATGCTGGCTTTTATTCCTTAAAGGGTATCAAATAGTTGCATCAAGTAACTGTATGTTGTCTCAAGCAATTTCATGGTTCATAGACACAGAAAATAGGTGGGCCGTTTGAGTCTGCACTGCCATTCAATATGATCAAGGTTGATCGTGTACATCCATTCCCGCTTTCTTTCCAAACTCCTTGGTCCTTTATCCACAAGAGCCACATCCAGTTCCCTCTTGAACGTATCTAACAAACTGGCCCCAACAGCTTTCTGTGGTACAGAATTCCATATGTTTACAACTCTGAGTGAAGCAGTTCTTCCTTATCTCAGTCCTGAATTGGCAACCCCTTAATCTTAGGCTGTGACTCCTAGTTCTGCACTTCCCCAACATTGTGAACATTCTTCCTGTATCCAGCTTGTCTAGTATTTTATATTTTTCCATGGGATCCCTTCTCATTCTTCTAAATTCCAGTGAATACAAACTCAGTCAATCCAGTCTCTCTCTCCATATGTTGGTCCTGCCATTCTAGGAATCAGTCAGGTGAACCTTCTCAGTAATAGCGAGAATATCCTTTCTCAGACTGGGAGACCAAAATTGCACACAATACTTAAGGTGTGACCTCATCAAGGCCCTGCATAATTGCAATAAGACATGCTTACTCCTACACTCAAATTTTCTTTCTATGAAGACTGACATGTCATTAGTTTTCTTCACTGCCTGCTGTATCTACGTGCCAACTTCAACTGTTCCACCATGACACCCACCCTTTTCCTAAACTGTCACCATTCAGATCATCATCTCCCTTCCTCTTTTTGCCACTGAAGAGGATAACCTCACATTTATCCACATTATATTACATTTGTCAAGTGTTTGCCATTCACCCAGCTTGTCTAAGTCATCTGCACCCTCTTAGCATTCTCCTGATAGCATGCGCTACCAAATTAGTGTCGTCTGCAAATTTGGAGATATGGCATTCAATTCCTTCATCCAAATTATTAACGTACATTATGAATCACTGGGGTCCCAACACTGAGCCCTGTGGTACCTCACGAGTCACTACCTGCCTCTCTGAAAATGGCCTGTTTATTCCCACTCTGTTATCTGTCTGCCAGCCAGTTCTCTCTCCATGTAAATATGTTATCCCCAATACCAAAGGCTTTAATTTTGCTTACTGTTCTCTTGTGTGGGTCCATAGGTTTCCCTACTGCAGCTATTAAATCTTGTTGCTGCAATTCACGTGATCTGTCAGTGTTAGGAGGCAAAGAAATTATAATTGAGATTTTTCTACTTAGAATTACACAAAAATTACAACATGGAAACAGACTATTCAATCTGACCAGTCTGTGTTGGTATTTATCCTCTGTGTGAACAGTAACAACAAGATGGCTGCAGGCAGTCAGCTCTCTTAAAGAGTTCCTCACATACACTTCTACCTTTTGTCAAGCACTGCCCTATCTCTTTCTTTTCACCTAAACCTTTGTGCCTGTCAGAATTAATTTTATCCAGGGAACCCACTTTCTATTCCCACTAAACTACTGACTATTCAACTTCCCTTCCTGTCTTTCAATGTTTGCTGACATTGGCAACGGTTCTCTATCCTCTGTCTTTTTACTTTCAAATTTGATATTGCTTTTCCTCTTAGAAAAAAGGAACTCACCCCCCACTGAATCCTTACAATCTAATACCCAATCTCCAACCTCCCTTTCACTCCTGAAGCCCTGGAATGTGGTATCACTTCCTTAAATCAGGCCCATATTTACCAAAACTTCATACTTGAATCTCTCCAGGTTTCCACCATTGAGCAGTGCTAAGATGGAAAGGTTTACAAAAAAAATTAAGAATTTAAAGTTGATTAACAACCCTTTAGGTTTCATGTACATGATCATTGGGATACTATAGGAAGGCACTAATCCCACATTTGAATGCAACATCAACTCTAGGTGAGCAATGAGCTCATATGTTTTCAGATAAGTTGCATTATTCAAATATAAAAAGGGAGATTTTAATTTATGGGCCAATTACATTATGAAGGAACAACAAGGTCCTCTCCTGTGGTAATATCTTTGCTTTGGTGCTATGAATAGTTGAGTAAGTATTGGGAGTTGCCTTTTATACAGTGTTTTAGATAGTGTTACTTCATATTTTTAATCACAAACAAAAATTGCATTTAAAATGTCTTTATGCAAGCAGTATTTAGCATCTCTTTTGTAACAGTGTCCAAATGTTTAGTTTATATATTAGTAAGCTGACTAAGGCAGTAAATGATTACCTACATTTTAAATAAAAACAAGCAATGCATCACTGGAGTTGATTGGTATATTGGAGCGTTGCTGCTATGCCTGATTAAGTGTTCATTTCTAGATTGTGCCCGACATATACTGCTTTCATTATTTACATCATGTGAGACTGTTAATTGTGTATGGTTTAATCAGGCATAAGAAAGAATAGCTAAATATGATAATGCTTTAATCAAGTAATATTATGGAATTAAAAATGGATAGGAGTTGATGTGAAAATAGGGAGGAGCAGTTATTTATTTAGATGAAGTGCACTTATAATCAATTATTGAATTACGATTTGATTTAAAAATAACTCCATTCAATTCCTTTTATTTGTTTTAGAGGTCACAGAAATTTGAATTTGTTTTATACTTTTGAAGTCTATGGGGGCGATTCTCCCAACCTACTTTGATGCTAAAACAGCACAGTGGGTTAGAAGACCTAAGTAGCGATCATTTGGCAGCTTCCTGCTTAATGCTAAAACCTCCATGAGTCTCTGGATGCCAGGTTTCCAACTCCGTCAGTGTTGTACCACAAATTGCCCGAACTTGTCCGGGAGACCAGCAATGGGGTGTCGAGGTCTGGCCATTTACTGGGAGGTCGACAGTGTAGGGTCACTGCATATTCCCCGATCTCTACTCTGACCGATCGAAATATGCGCAGTCGCTCAGTCTGCACTATGGTGCCAGTCCCTCCAGTGGGAATCAACCCCTCACCCTGATTTTTTGCGAGATTCACGCACATGCACTCAGCAGTGCACAGTGTCTGGGAGATACGTTTTGAAAATACTGCTGAAAAAAGCACTTAATTTCCAGTACGTCTACTGAAACTTTCCCCAATTTTTATGCAAATTCGACACTTTGAATTTTTTTTGGGAGAATCCCACCTCTTATCTATTCCTGTCACAGTTTTGCTGGGACTGATTGTGGGCATATTAAGTATGCTTAATCAAACTCTAAAATGTTGATTCGGTGCCTAATTCATTAAAGATTGCACACTTATTTTAGAGATTATTTCTAAAATGTATTCCTGAGACATATTTGTTGCTGGAATTTTACGGTATGTAATATGTCTCCAGTTTCCTGTCTTCGTAAGCCTCTGTTTCATCGATCCATGAGCAATTGTGCTGTCATTACTTGTGATATAAATGCTGCATTTAATTAATCTAAAATACATATACCTTTGTGCAAAAATATGGGTTGCTTCTGGAAGTTGTATTTTCCCACCACAAACATCATACTTTGCCGAAACTTGTGTTCTTCTTTATTCTTCTCTCAGAGGACCATTTCACATTGAATTTAATTAGTTATTCATTATTCTATAAGCCAACACTTTGTGGGTATATTTAGAATGTTTCCACAAT
Organism: Sphyrna mokarran; assembly: GCA_024679065.1. NCBI lineage: Eukaryota > Metazoa > Chordata > Chondrichthyes > Carcharhiniformes > Carcharhinidae > Sphyrna > Sphyrna mokarran. The sequence goes on from JAGIQG010000007.1 coordinate 53,443,678, forward strand.
AAATCCAAGACCTACCATTACCAAACTTTTAAAATAGTCAAACATTAACAGGCGTATTTGAATTTCCAGTTCATTCCAGTTCATTTACTTCATGTCATCTGCAATTTGCTGATATATTGAGAGATGCAATGAATCCTGTGCATTGTAAGTTTTTGTAAAATGTGCTTCCTTATTGTAGAAAGATTTGAAAATATTTTGTGTGATTTTAAAGTTGGCATTTAAAATAATTCTGAAATTATACTAATATTGATTGTGCAAATTTAATAAAATATCAGCAGCATTTGACATATATATTCAGAATGTCACATTCTTACCATCTTTAACACTGACATTCATTTGATGTCTGAGGTTTAAATGTTGAAAATTACAGATCAACGCAGAAAGTATGTGGGGTCTAAGTGTGTCCAAATAATGGCTAACCATGGTTGAATAATCCAGTCAAATAGTTATTCAAAAATTTCACTTGATTATCTTTAAAGCTCAGGAAGTATTTGAGAAAAACGTTGTCAGAGTAGAATAAGTTACTTCCTTAAGCCCTGAGAGATCTCCTATCAAGCAGTATCAGTACACAACCTGCTACTGTTTTAAAAAAAAAACTGATGTAGCGCACACTACTTATGTATTCCCACATCTTTACTCGTACATCCCACAGATATCTCCTGCATTTTCAAATAAAAAAAACCATCAAACATTTGTCTTTCCTCAGGTTTGTAATCACATTTCCTTTGCAGAACATGACAAATTTATAAGTTTAGTTTATATGAAACTGTAGATGTTTTTTATTTGCATTCATTTGGACCAAAATATAACCAAATATTACTACCTTGGTTTTCTGCTTTCGAGATTTAACTGCAAAAACTGTTAATTAAATTGCCATAATAGTTGAAATGAAAGCTGGTTCAAATACAGATGGAAGATTTCCAATGTATGTCTAACAGCTGCCACAATGAATTGATACCATTATCATGCAGTATAAAGATTAATGTATTTTCCATTATGGTATTTCTTAAAAATGATCCAATGATGAACCAATACCTGTTTGTAGACATTAGTGCCCTTAAGTTTTGCTGAACTCGTCTTGAGTTTTTGCTTAGACTCAAAGGAAAAGAGGCCCTTGTGTTGAAGCTCTGAGGTTTCAAAACTACTGTGTTTGTTTTAAGCAAATTAGTAGTTTTATTAAAGTAAGGAGTTACTTGGGTTCCTACCATTCTAGAATTTCATCCTGAAACACGATCCTTAGTAATTTCAGGTATTGAGTTTTGTTTCAAGTGATTAAAGAGTTTCCAAACTTGACTGTGGCGATACCAGAGCATGCAGTATTTATAGTGGAAATTTTGTGGAAGATGTTTTGTTATTACACTTGCCAGATATAATTAGAATCATTTCAAATTACAGTTTAATACTTGTGCAAAGATTGATTGGTTAATTTATTTTCAATTGATCAAATTGCTCTGTTGAAATTTAAGGATTGTAGAGATAAACCAGTGAGTCTCTCATCAGTGAGAAATCTTTGAAGGAGAACATTTATCTCCACTTGGAGATGCAAAACTTGATCATGGATAGTCAGCATGGTTTTGTCAGAGGGAGGTCATACCTGACAAATTTGTTTGAATATTTTGAGGAGGTGACCAGGTGTGTAGATGAGATAGTGCAGTCGATGTAGTTTATATGGATTTGAGCAAAGCTTTTGACAAGCTCCCACATGGAAGACTTGTAAAGAAGATGAGTTCACATGGGATACAGAGTAATTGGATAAAGACGATTCAAAATTGGTTCAGTTATAGGAGACAGACAGTGATAACAGAAGGTTGCTTTAGTGATTGGAAAACAGTGTCCAGTGGCTTACCACAGAGATCTGCTCTGGGCCCTGATTATTTGTTATTTATATAAATGACATTGATGACTATGTGGGGGGTAGGATTAGTAAGTTTGTGGATGACACAAAGATTGGCCAGGTGGCTAATAGTGAAGCAGAGTGTCTTGAGATATAGACAGAATGGTCAAATAGGTAGATAAGTGACAGATGGAGTTTAACCCTGAAAAGTGTGAGGAGATGACTTTGGAAGGAGTAATTTTGTCAAGAAAGTAATGAATGGTAGAACGCTGGGAAGCTCTGTGGAACAAGGGAACCTTGGCGTGTTTATCCACAGATCTCTAAAAGCAGAAGGACATGTTAGTAGGTAGTGAAAAAGGCATATGGGACACTTGCTTTTGTCCATTGAGGCATTGATTATAAAAGCAGGGAAATCGTATTGGAATTTGGTGAGGCCACAGCTAGGGTGTTGTGTGTTGTTCCGATTGTCATATTATAGGAAGGATAGGGAGTGCAAAAGAGATTCACCAGGATACTGCCTGGGATGAAACATTTAAGTTATGAAGATAGTTTATGTAGGCTTGCGTTGTTTTCTTTGAAGCACAGAAGACTGAGGGGTGACCTGAACGAAGTGTACAACATTATGAGAGACCTGGATAGAATGGATAAGGAGCAGCTATTCCCTTCGTTGAAGGGTCAGTCACAAGGGAACATAGTTGAAGGTGAGGGCAGGAGGTTTACAGGGAAGTGAGGAAAAATGTTTTTACCCAGAGGGTGGTACAGTCTGGAATGCACTGCCTTTTGAGGATGGTAGAGACATGTTGCCTCATATACTTTAAAAGTATCTGGATGAACACTCGGCACATCTCACCATTCAGGGCTATGGGTCAAGTGCTGGCAGATGGGATTACGTGGGAGTTTAGGTGTTCTAATGTGTCAAGGTGGACTCAATGGGCTGAAAGGTCTCTTCTGCGCTGTGTGACTCCATGAAACACTTTCCATAAAATGCAGAGGGTTAGACAGAGGATCATTTGATATAAATTCCTATAAATAATTCCATTAATAATTTTGTTTGTAGAATCTAGTTGTTTTTAGCAATTTGAATTTCCACTTGGCATTTACATTCTTCATTTAAGTACAATTTAATGCATTTGGAAATGATGTACATCTTTTCCACGTTGTAAATGTAAAGCAAAGTTGCACTGATTCTAGAAAAATTATAATTTTCAATGTAAGACAATTCTGACAAGTTAAAATAGTTTCAAGTCGCACCAGAATGTTAATGAGCTGGTAGCATGCCATTTTCATAATCTAGTGTCATAGTCATTCACAGAATTAGATGCGTTCAAGGTCAACATTAGTTGTGGAAGCAGAAATTGTATGTGGATAAAACTTAACAGAATGCAAATAGTTAAACTTAAGCAGCAGAACATGAGGACATAATTTTTTGCAGCATTTGAAACAACTTCAAGGCATTTGAATCATTGGCAGCTCTAACAAGGTTGAAAGGATGGGGCAGCTAAGAGCTAGCAAGCAGGAATAAAGTGCAGCGAAATGCAGCTGGCATAAGTCTGCAGGCAAATAATCAGAGTAATCCAACACCAAACCATCCTACATTTGATGACTGTTGAAATGGAGTTGGTGTTGCATGAAACAGCAGGATAATTGCCATATGGTCTCATAAAAGCCAAAGTAGCTCTGAAAAACAAACTAAAAAGCGAATAGATGTAGAACTGACTGTAAAACAACTAATCACTTTCTTGACATGTCTTCAATTGATTCATCTTAGATGCCCATAAGATATAATAGATGTGATTAGCAAGTGCTGAAACCAACAGGCAGCATGCGCAGTCACATATTGACATTACTATACTATTATCTTTCTTTTTTATTAACTCATTCAAATGAAACAACATTAAGTTGATGCTGTTAGCTTCCTTACATTTGGAAATCATCCATTCGCAATGGCACTTGAAGCATGATGCAGTTCATCATTTTACTGTGCACCTTCACGAGTAAAACATTCATCCAGTGGTGATTTACAAATATTCAAGAGTCATACTTTCCCAGACAACCACCAAATCCTAGATTTCTGCTTAAGGACAAAAGCAATAATTGATAATCCAAAAGTATTTATCTTGGTTATGCTGTGCGTGTTTCTTCTGAACCCCAATATTTTAAAAAATACAAGTAACATTTTATTCAACTTACAAAGCATGGTTCTAAGAAATGTCGATAGTGAGCAGGACAGTATTCAAGTGTGCCTCACACAAGATTTTCCATCATTGATTATGTTGTTATCTTTTTGCAGTTGGGTAGTAAAATATTGCATCCACATCTCAGAATATTTTGTGGCCGCGTTATTGAAATGAATTACTGTTAAGGCAGCATCTCCAACCATCAACAGTAGACAGACTTGGATATGTGACGGAGGGAATGCAGAATATATGTTAGTGTTATTCAAGATAGTTTACTTAATCTTATTTGATTTCTCACATTCTGGAATGTTTATTCAAAATTGGTTTCAAACTCAATTTAATTAGGTTAATATTGCAGCTATTATGGTCCAAGGTGATTTTTTTTTTAAATGTGGTTTCATTAAATCAGTTGATCTGTCTTATGCAAGCTTATTTTGAAATTGTGTCCATGTAGGTTCAATTTGTCTTTCCGACCTTTATTGGCAGCCTTCCATCTTGTAAGTTGAAATCCAATTTTCATGCTCCATGACAAAAATGCAGCATAAGAGCGCAAGTTCCCTAATCCCCAAATATATACCTAATTGCAAATTGACCAAATCAGGGTCATTAGCATAATCAGAACAGGCATTGGTTCTGACTGTGCTACCTTTGATATGGAGTGAACAAAAAATAGCACAGCACCGGAAATAGGCCTTTCAGCCCTACAAGCTGAAAGGCATGCCACTCATTTTAACACTCAGTGAGTGTCTTATTCAAGTCCTTCTTCTACCTACGACTTTTGTCTACATCTAGTGGACTCTACAATAAAGGGGTGCAAATTTAGGGAATTATATGTACGCCAGATTAAGGGAGATCCAATTTAGGGACAATTTATTGACACCAATCAGCCTAAAAGCATGTTTTTGGGGTGTGGGAGGAAATCAGAGCACCTGGAGAAAACCCTCACAAGCACAAGGAGAATGTGCAAACTCCTACAGACGTTGACCCAAGCTGGAGATCTGACCTGGGTTCTTGTAACTGCACATCAAACAGTGATAGTCACTGAACTGTCGTGTTGCCCATCAATTGGTCTAGTTTAAACATACACAAACGGACGTGAAGCATTAGGCAATTCTCGAAGCAACATCCAAGAGCAACCCTCGCACGACCTATCTTATGTATGCCCTAGTTAGCCAACAAGGTGGACCGAATCGCCTGTGGATGTAAAAAGGAGACATCAATAAACATACAACAGACTATATGGACATTAATGATTCCCTTCGCCCTTTAATATACTTCCTACCCTCTTTGAGACATTGATGTGCAATCCAGGCTAAACATAATAGTGACTCTCAACATTCTTTATTTCTTAAGTGAGCTAGAAAGAGCAAAGATAATCAGTGCACTCCATGATAAAATTATCTTTGTGGGACTTCCTGCGGCTTCAACAATACTGTCGTCCAAAATCTACTGTGCCCTGCCTGCCCTGGTATCTTCATAAGAGGTCTGGCAACACCAATTTTAAATCCAACCGATTTATTTGATAGTAAACTTGCTAGCTTTCAGCGTTTGCGCCTTCGTCAGGCGAATGAGGTGTTCTGGTCTCCAAGGGAAGCCCTGTGCCCAGCATGTTGAAATATAATGCAAGTACTGTGCAGATCTATATCTGTGTTCATTTGCTATGTAAAATATAAGAAAATTCTCAATAAGCATATCAAACAAAACTTCGAACAAGTTCACTGATACCAAGTTAACTGATCCTTCCTTTCACCACTGTTTGTGGGACTTGGTGCAAAAATTGGAAGTTTTAGCAACATTTCTGAAAAGTAAACAAGTGGTTGAATTTCAAGAATGATTTATTGGAAGTGAATGCTTTGGGACATCATGTAACACAAAAGAATCTTCATAATTGCAAGTTAGTTTTTTTCTTTCTGATACTTCTGATTTCTTCCCTTGTTCTGGAGACCAGAACACCTCATTCGCCTGACGAAGGCACAAACGCTGAAAGCTAGCAAGTTTACTATCAAATAAATCGGTTGGATTTAAAATTGGTGTTGCCAGACCTCTTACTGAGCTTATCCCAGTCCATCACCGGCATCTCTACATCAAATCTTCATAAGACTGCAAATGGAGCAGGAACCCAGCTCAGTTATCCTTTCTGATGGGCTGGTTAATTGCAACAGAAGATAGAATGTTCAGTGAACTAATCTAATGTATTTTTGGTCATTAACATTTAAGTTCTGGTAATAATAATGATTGCATTCAAGACAAATTAATAATTGAAGTGCACTGCCTAAAAGGATGGATGGGAATGTGAAACTTTTTTTAATATTCTACAAGACTAATAATTTTAAAAGCTTTAGAAACCTGTACATAATGTACATGATTTATGATGAACAATGTTACTTTGAATTCATTTTATCTTTGAGTTTTTTTTTAAATTCATCATTTTGGATTATCTATCAGCACATCACTTCAGTTCTCACATGAATAAACGAAAATGAAAGATAGAAAAAAAATAGCTAGTCTGTCCCATTATGTTTTCTCCAACTTATGGATATCATGAAATTCTGTATAGCATGCACGTTTCACATTGACTATTTCTCCATTCGATTACGTCTGCCAGACACAGGCCCAATCTTGCATTGCAATTAGATCTGCCTGGACCTCAATTTTTATATTTATTACTTTGTGAAATCCTCTAATATTACAGTAAAGTTGATTAAATATTTGAAAAGAAGTACGAACTGGGATTCTCTAACTTCATCCATGGCAGCAATTCTTTGGTTCTGCTGCTGTGAATGGAGATTTGGCTGAGCTTCAAATTCTTTGTTATCGCTGGCCACAGCGATGTATGACATCGGAGAATTCTGGCTGTGATGCAAGGTGTGTAAAAAGCTCATCTGCTACCCTGATCATTATATTCTTGATTATTTTTCTCCTTTGGACTCAAGTTCAGATGAAGAAGACCTTTCAGCCAATTTGATCTTTTTGCAGGGTACATCACCAATCACGGTATCTACTTCTGTCAGAAGTGACTCCTATTTTCATAGCAATGAATTCCAATTGTTATCAGCTATAAATGTAAGAAATACCTTATTTGCCTGTCATTATTTTGCCTTTTATGATCCTAATCATGTGTCTACTTAACCTGCTGCCTTGATAGATCTGAAAGTAATGTTTTGGGTTTTTTTTATTTATTGAAGTATCCTATCCCATGGAATTGTCTATTTTGAAGTCTTGAAGGCCATAACCTTTCTTTAACACACACCTGATTACACATTATTGTGCTAATCTTCTTATAAACTAGCTGAACTAAACACTGTATTCTAGATGCAACCTGGCCAGGGCACTGTACAGCTTCAGCATGCTTTCTGAGGATTTAAACTTTGCTTATTTGGCAAAATCCTATTTGCTTTGTTTGGTTCAGCCTCACTGTATTGAGACATAGTGAACACTGATGCCCATGTCCCTATCAACTTGCACTTTGGCAATTCTATACATATATAAGTAAGGTGTAGGAAAATAAATATAAATAAGGTATCAGAAAGAAAAATACTAACTTGCAATTATGAAGATTCTTTTGTGTTACATGATGTCCCAAAGCATTCACTTCCAATAAATCACTCTTGAAATTCAACCACTTGTTTATTTTTTAGAAATGTTGCTAAAAACTTCCAGTTTTTGCACCAAGTCCCACAAACAGTGGTGAAAGGAAGGATCAGTTAACTTGGTATCAGTGAACTTGTTGGAAGTTTTGTTTGATATGCTTATTGAGAATTTTCTTATATTTTACATAGCAAACGAACACAGATATAGATCCACATAGTACTCGCATTATACTTCAACATGCTGGGCACAGGGCTTCCCTTGGCCAAGGTACAAGTTCCTGGTACCCTCTGCGCCTACCCCACCCAAGTCCCATCTAATTGCACTGGTAGTGACGATAATAATATAAAAACAAAAAGGCAGAGGAATGCTATTGGAGAACCAACTGAGCACCCAAACAGCCCAGGCCATAACCTAGCAAGCACAGAAAAGGAAAAGAGACAGCAAAGGAGAAAGAAGAGAGAGAGTGAGAGGGAAAAGAGAAAAGTTTTCGTTGGTCCCTCCCACCATGGCAGCATAAACGGGTGTACTCAGGTAAAGGACTAGGGCGCATCCATCAATTGGGGAAGGAGAGGTTTGTGGGAGCATTCTGGAGCCATCGTGTATCTACTCAGCTCCAACTGTAGCACCCTAATATGGTTGCCAGGACTTATAGAACCTAGCAGTGAACCCATGTAGCGTGCATCTCATCTTCTCCAGCTTAATAGAATTTATCACCACCTTCACCCATTGAGTGTGCACTGGAGATGCACGTGATTTCCACCTGAACAGGATTAATCGTTTTGCCAGGAGTGTAGTGAAAGCTACAAAATCCGCTTTGAATTTTGGCAGTGACGGATTTAAAGGCATAGCCCCAAACAGGGAAGCCTGGGCGGTTGCAGTTATGTCCCAATTTAGCATTGCAGCAATCGCCTCAAATATCAATGTCCAGTAGTTATACAGTGATGAGCAAGCTAAGAATACATGTAGGAGGGTGGCGGGAGCTTGCAGCACCATTCACAAATGGGCTTGTGCCTGGGTACATTATAGAGAGCCTAACCCTTGTTAGATATGTCCTATGAGAAAGTTTACATTGTATCACATCCAGTTTGGCACATTTTGAAGAGGAGTATACTCCATGTAGCACCATGTCCCAATCCTCCTCCAATAACTCCTCCCCAGATCTCATTCTCGTAAAGATTTAACCATCGATAGAGACTTTTGTTGGCTCAGAATTTGAGAACAAAGAACAGGATTGATACCACACACAGTAATAGAAGGCACTAAGAAAACATCAATGGAAGCACGAGGTGGGAGCTTTGGAAATTGAGGGTGGGCCTATGCACAAAGTCTCAAATTTGCAAATATCTGAAGTGCGTTGCATGTAAAGCAAACTTATTCACCACCTGCTGGAATGATGTAAACACGCCGTCCACATACAAGTCCTGGAATTTTCTGATCCCATGCTTGACCCATATATAGAAGGCTCCATCTAAAACAGAGGGAAAAAATGGTTAGCTGATACTGGAGAGGCCAGGGACAAGGCCTGAAACCCAAAGTGGCATCTAAATTGACTTGACAAGTGCACTCCTAGTAGACTGGGAGGAGGGAAAATTTACCAGGGAACATATCAAGGCAGATGGAGCACAGGAGGAGGATTCTAACTGCAGCCAACAAGGAACCGCTTGTTGCCTCTTTCTCTGCACCCAATACATCACCGATCTCATATTGGCTGCCCAATAATAAAATAGAAAATTGGGCAATCCCATACCCTCCTCTTCCCTTTTAGGGCTTTGCGAAACTATCCTCTGCATTCTTGGACTTTTCCTATTCCAGATGAAGCTTGAAATGAGCCAATCAAGTCCGTGAGAAAAGGAATTGGGTATGAACACAGGGATTCATACTTTAGTAAGACTATGGACTTTAGTAAGGCTTTTGATAAGGTGGCCCATGGAAGACTTCTACAGAAAATGCAGATGTGTGGAATAGAGGGTGATTTAGCTAATTGGATTAGAAATTGGCTGGCAGATAGAAGACAGAGGGTGGTGGTTGATGGGAGATATTCATCGTGGAGTTCGGTGACGAGTGGTGTGCCTCAGGGGTCTGTTTTGGGGCCCCTGCTGTTTGTAATTTTTATAAATGATCTGGATGAGGGTATTGAGGGATGGATCAGTAAATTTGCAGATGATACTAAAGTTGGTGGTGTGGTAGATAGTGAAGAGGGGTGTTTTAGTTTACAGAGTGACTTGGACAAGTTGCAGAGCTGGGCCGAGAGGTGGCAAATGGAGTTTAATGTGGAAAAGTGTGAGGTAATGCACTTTGGCAGGAACAATAAATGTGTAGAGTATAGGGCTAATGGTAGGGCTCTTAATAGTGTTGAGGAACAGAAGGATCTTGGTGTATGTGTCAATAGATCCCTGAAAGTAGGCAGTCAAGTGGATAAAGTTGTTAAGAAGGCATATGGAGTCTTAGCTTTTATTGGTAGGGGGATTGAATTTAGGAGCCGCAGCATCATGTTGCAACTGTACAAAACTCTAGTGCGGCCGCACTTGGAGTATTGTGTGCAGTTCTGGTCGCCACATTATAAGAAAGATGTGGAGGCATTGGAGAGGGTACAGAGGAGGTTTACCAGGATGTTGCCTGGTATGGAGGGCAGGTCCTATGAAGAGAGGTTGAAGGATTTGAGGTTGTTTTCGTTAGAAAGGAGGCGGCTAAGGGGGGATCTTATTGAAGCATATAAGATGATTAGAGGTTTGGATAGGGTGGACAGTGATAGCCTTTTTCCTAGGATGGAGAAAGCTAGCACGAGGGGACACAACTTTAAATTAAGGGGTATGAGTTATAGGACGGATATCAGAGGTAGGTTCTTTACTCAAAGAGTGATTAGGGAGTGGAATGCCCTGCCTGCAGCTGTTGTAGATGCGCCAAGTTTGGTGGCGTTTAAGAGGTTAGTTGATAAGTATATGGATGAGAAGGGAATGGTTTAGTTAGGAGGGGCATTGCTTTTTATTTTGGTCGGCACAACATCGAAGGCCGAAGGGCCTGTTCTGTGCTGTATTGTTCTATGTTCTATGTTCTATGATTCACTGAAAAAGATATAAAAACTTCGATTATATGTCATCTTCACTGCATTGATATGGCCCACTATCAATAATGGGAGAATGGACCAACATTTAAGGTCCTGTTCCATCCGCCCCATGAGTGGAGCAAAGTTAGCTCCAAAGAACCCACTAAATTTGCAAGTCACTTGCAGTCCCAAGTAAGTAAACTGCCTCGTGATAATCTTGAAAGGCAGGGTATGGAGCAGAAGGCTATAAACTGCTGCATTCAAAGAAAGGAGCTCAGTCTTATTTAAATTACGCTTGTATCCCGCAATACGATCAAACTTTTCAAATATAGATAAAACTTCAGGAATCGAGTTGGATGGGTTGCTGACGTACAATAGCAGGTTGTCCATATACAGTGATACTCTCCGCTTGATTCCCTCCTGACCAATCCCCACCACTTGTTCGTTGTTGCGAAAAGCCGCAGCAAGAGGTTCAATAGCAATGGCAAATAACAGGGGAGAGGGGGCATCTTGTCTAGTGTCTTGGTCAAAGGGAAAAAGGCTGAATGCGCATCGTTTGTCCAGATCAAGGCTAGAGGGATGAGTACAGTATTATGATCCAGGAAATGAGCCGAACCCAAACCTCCCAAGAGCATAAAATGAATAATTCCAATCTACCCAATCAAACCTTTTTCAGTGTCCAACAAGATTAACATCTCTGGTAGTTTGGAGGTGGCAGACACATACATGTTAAACAGCTATTGAATATTCAAGTGCATATGTCTATATTTAATGAGCCCAGCCTGGTCAGGCCAGATGATAGAGGGCAGAATGTCCTCCAAGTTAATGGCCAGAATCTTAGAGATCAGTTTAAAATCCACATTCAACAATGAGATTGGTCCGTAAGAACTGCAGATTTGCAGACCCTTATTCTTTTTAAGAATGAGCGAAATTTTTGCTGCCTCAAAGTCTGCGGGAGCAAGCAGTTCTCATATGATTCATTGATCGTGTGCCATAGCAAAGGAGCCAACCTATCCATAAATGTTTTGTAAAATTTGATGGACTATCCACCTGGCCTTAGGCATTTACCACTCGGCATAGTTCTAGCTGCTCTAACAATTTCTTCAACATCGATTGGTTTCTCCAGTGCCATAGCCTCTCTCCTATCCACCACAAAGGATTCAGTGCCCCAAAGAACTCCTGAATGTCTGCCTCATTGGTGGTAGTTTCTGAGCTATAGAGGATTGAGTAAAAGTCCCTAAACAGTTCATTTATTCGCTGTGGATCAGTAGTGACCCCATTTGGAGTCTGCATTTGTAGCATTAGACTTTTGGCAGAGAATTGGCGCAGCTGATGAGCTAGGAGCTAGCTTGCCTTATCCCCATGCTCATAATGTATAGCTTGCCTTATCCCGTGCTCTAATGTATACTTAGATTTGAACAGAATCTCTTCCGCTTGATGTGAGGAAAAGGTCTCAAACTCCACCTGTAGTAGGAAACTTTATATACCTCTGGGCATGAACCCACAACGTACGTGGCATCAACTTGGGCAATACACCCCAGCAATTCCAATAACTTCTACCTCTTGGCTTCGCCTCGTGCGCTGAATAAGATATGATCTGGCCCCTTAAATAAGCCTTCAATGTCTCCCATAAGGTAGCTGCCGAGATTCCCGGATCATCATTAAACTCTAAGAAATCATCGATCTGGGTTAACAGAAATCTAACAAATTCTTCATCAGAGAGCAGACAACTATTAAATAGACAAGGCATATGGGGGCCCTCCCTCTTCCCCACTACCAAGTCCATTGTTGAGGAAGCATGGTTCAAGATTACAATGGTTTCATAAGAGCATGAGCACACAGCCGGGAGCAACTTATTATCTACCAAAAAGTAATCTATACATGAATATGTTCAGTGGACAGATGGGGTTAAGAAGCGTCCATAGGTCCGACACAGCATATTCTGTGAGAAATGATTTAATAATTTCTGCCAACTTGGAAGATAAAGCGGTCCTGGGGGAGGAACAGTCCAGGCCCGGATTCACCAACAGTTGAAAATCTCTTTCCAGTATCAATTGATGTGAATTAAAATCTGGAGTTAGTGCAAAAACCCACTGGAAAAATTTTCACAGCCTCATGTGTATGGGGCTTACACATTGGCTAATACTGCGGGGGGGGGGGTCCCACATAATCTACCTGTGACAATGATGTATATCGGCCTTATGAGTCAGAAATGATATTGACTACTACCAAGGATTGGGATTTATTTCGTGAGGATTGGCACCCCCCGTGCCTTGGTGTGAAAAGTTGAGTGAAAACATTGATCCTCTTCATCCAATATGGAGACTAAAATAGTCCACTGGCTCGAGGTGGGTCTCTTGGAGGAATGCAATTTGGATACCCAGTTGTCAAAGATGTTGAAATATCTTACTGTGCTTAACGGGATGATTTAATCCCTTGACATTCCAGCCAGTGAACTTGATCATTCCAAGATTGGAGCATAAAGGCCTCCCAGCTAGTATTCCACATTTCTGACAGTAACCTGGTATCCCCCCTCACTGGGGAGTCTCCCCTCCAACCGCTGACATCAGCATCGCCACTGCCTAGGGCCCCATTCGCCACTGGCCACAGGGAACCAACCATAAGAAAGAGGGGATGGGCTTGAAAGAGGCCAAACCACACCCACAGAGAAAAGAAAATATAGCAAAGATACTTACACAAATCAAACCCTCAAACACGGAGTCTCCCCCCAAGGCATGCGCCCTCCCAAACAGTATCTTATTACGGCATTTGCACAGCACCTGCATGGGACACAATCTCTACCTCCATTGCTTATAACTTGAAATGGTTTGTAGAAATATCAAACACTTAACACTTAAGCTAGCAGTTGCAAAACCCATTACCCTTTAGCTTGTTGGAAGCTTAAGCTGATTTTTTTTGTCACTTTTTTCTACCCCTTGCAATATTTCCACAGATTACATGTCTGTTATTAGTTAAGCAGCATTGTCAGTGCCACAACCTCAAGATGTGTAGTAGTTCTATGTTTGTCAGATCTGGTGGTACAACAATACCATCAGAATGTTAGGCCTGAAGAGTTTTAGACCTTTTATCTATTGTGCAATTCAAGTTTTGTGTTGCCATTTTCTCCTGTATCTTTCTGCTTCTATGTAATTCTCATAAAGAGCATCAAAGTTTGGCAGTATAATATTCATCATGTTTGTACATCCCACATGGTCTTTGGTGTGACAAATGCGAGGCAGAAGGTAATTGTTCCATAAGATGCTAACCTGTTTATGGCCTGTAGATTTCAGTGCATAGTTTATTCAATCTGCTCATGTGAACCATCTTTTTGTTGTCAGCACATTTCATAATTGGTTAGAAAAACTCTAATAATCCCATCTACCAGTTCAGGCTGCAGTTGCTGAAACAATACTCGAAAAATAGCTTTTCAATTGCTCTACTGTTAGATGGTGAAGTTACAGGGTGACAGTTAAAAAGGAAAAGGTAGTTCTGTTGGCATCCTGGCCAACTCTCTCTCAAATGGTACAGCTAAAAATAAATTGCTGTTTGTGGGGAAAAGCCTGTTGGATTTGGCTACATAATAACTGTCACCACGCTTCACAGTAATTCGTTGTACATGAAAAAATGTGAAGCATACTTGTGAAATGTGATGGGATGCCACATAAGCGCAATGATTTATTTTGTTCAAGTACATATGATGTTATATGAAATTTACAACAGGTGCATTTTGAACTCCAGTATTTCTATTAAATCTTCACAGAAACAAAATATATCCTTTCAAAAGAATAATTAGCTATTAAAAGCTGATACAAATACATTTTTGAATTACTGTCACATGTATTGGGCTACAGTGGAAAGTATTGTTTCTTCTGAGCTGTTACAGCCGAAACTTACCATTCATAGAGTACATATAGGAGAAGGAAAGGATAGGGTGCAGAATATAATATTGTAGTGACCAATAGGGTGAAGAGAAAGAAGAACTTAATATGTAATAGGACTATTTAAAAGCATGATGGCAGCAGGGAAAAAGCTGTTCTTGGTGCATGTTTTCAGCTTCTGTATCTTTTTCCTGATCGAAGAAAGTGGAAGAGTAGTGTTTGGCTGGGGTGCATGGAGTCCTTGATTACATATTTGCTGCTTTCCAGAGGCAGCAGAAAGTGTAGACAGAGTCAGTGGACAGGAGGCTGGTTTGCGTGATGAACTGCACTGCGTTCGCAACTCATCGTATTTGTCAGATTTGAATAAACTGTTGGATGTTTATTTCAGAATTGTTTATTCAATCATTAATTTAAATAAACCCTATATCTTGTAGTTCAGTACCACATTTTGCTTCTTGTAAAGTATATGGGAGAGCTGTTACTATGTTAAAGGTACTAAACAAATGGAATGTTTATTCTGCCTGGAGATAAATGGTTTGTGTGCCTTGGCGCAGTCCTTATATGTGAAGAGTTTAGTGATTACATTTAAATTTTGATTGCATGTTTTAGCATTCTATATAAGTAGCCCAAAATTTCCAACTGTGATGGTATCTATTATTTATTGTAACTTTATGAATCCTTATTGTGTGGGTGGAGGGGAACTTATTGTTCCAAATCCAACAAGGTGATTTTTTTTGCAGTTATTTCTAAAATAGTGTTTCTCTCCAATTTCATATAACATAGCTTATAGCGTCCATTGTTACAAAATACTTTGTGCAATTCATAATCTGTATGTGTATTGCCAAATACTTTGTATTGTTGTTTATATTATTATTGAGAAGAGTGGAATGACATATCTAGACCTTTTTGCAATATTACTACAGGAATGTTCTAACACGGAAATCTTATCCAGCAGTTTGAAACAGGTTTACATGATGCCTTGAGATCAGAGGATGTGGTTGTTTTTGAAAGACAGTCAAAAATACAAACTGATAAGACACAGAAAATTGTCCCTATATGGAACATTTAGCTACACAATTCTGCATGCTCTTTTCAAAATTCTGCAGGTTTGAAAAGCTGTTTTAATTGTTGGAAAAATAAAATGATTCATACTCTTATGCAATAGGCAGCATTCAGAAAAACAGTTTTCAAAACAGAACAAAGCTGGTTACTGTCAATCGCAACAATTTTGCAAGAATTTCAATTGTCTCAATACAGTTTATAGTCTGAAACCATTGGTGAAAACAAGAGGTGCACCACAGCTTGCACTGGAATGTTTAGGTGTGTTAAGAGGAATTCTTTGTAAAGTTTATGTCATAGTAGTTCTGATTGTAAAACCAGTGAATATTACCTACGATCCATTAAATTTTTATGTAGGAATATATTGAAATATTAGTTTCTCCTTTAACTGTTGAAACAGTTTAGTTTTGTACTAGAATTTTTTTACCAACAAAAGGGAGAAAAATGGGGCAACAACAGTGGCAGATTGATTGACACCTGCCCACTGACCCCCTCTCACCTCTCTTCCAACTAATTTTCAATCAATTTCAATAACGTATTTGGGTAACTTTCCTCGCATATATCTATATAGGCCAAATGTTAATTAAATTTTTATGGTATCGCGAGCTGTTAATGAGGCAAAGAATGTTGTTCCTGAATGTGTCTATTGAGCTATTACATGCCTGTAATGTTTGTTTATAGTATTCGTTCAAATTAGGTCAAATAACTTAATTTCACATACAATTTATTGATAAATGAAGTGTTGCTTTTTCCATTCAAATTATAGCTTGGAAATAAATAATTGAAAGGTGAGAAATTTATTCATACGTATGACAGTAATTTAGAATTACAAAGAACTTGACAGTGCACTTGAGAGCCTTCAGCCAAAGGAATCAATACTGGCATATTAGATATCTCGTGAGTCCTATGTTATCTTCATTTCACTCTATCAATATGTCCTTCAATTTCTTTTTCTCTCATTTATTGTCTAGCTTTCCCTTAAATACATCTATGCTAATAACTTCATCCATTCCATATTCTAGACACTCACTTGAGTGGCTTATACAAAAATAATAGAATAGAAGAATATATTGTTAAAGTAAGATGAAGTAAAGTGCAAGAGGGATCAGCTGGTGTATAAACAACAGCATTGGGATAATAGGCTAAATGTTCTATTGCTGCACTGTGAAATTCTATGTAATTCTGAATTGCTATTGTACATTAGTAGATTTTACACAAACATATATGATCGGATTTTTTGATCTTATTCACCTTGCCCCTGCTGCCAGCGAGAATGCAGAATTTGGCGCTCACCCAAAACTCCATTACTGCAGCAGCAACCAGTTATTTAGTTCCAAACTGTAATTTGAACAAAAAAAAGCAACAATTCATTTATCAGTATACATGGATTGAATTGCTTTGCAGAATTTCAAGGCAAATAATAAACAAAGATTGCATGCATGTGATATACACACAAGCATCACATTATTGTTTACAATAACCAGGGAAATAGAAAAGATATGATTTAAGCAACAGGGCTGAGATTTCATATTCTTCATGATGTGAGATCTGAGGAATCAGGCTGAAATACTGCCAGGAAGTTTGGACATTCAAGGATCAAAATAATTAGCTTTAAAGGTGTGACTCAGCAGATTTCATTTAAGTGAACTTAATGAGACAACATACCTGGTGAGGACTGTAAAAGCTGTCTCATTGATAATATAAGTTTGTATGATAGTTTAAACATAGCAAGAAATACAATTTTCATGAATTCACTACAGAAAGAGAACTCTACCATCTGCTTTTTGTCTTGTGTTCAGTCATCCATGTACTCTCATCAATCCCTCTTTCCCTCCACCTAGCAGTTAGTTATGCTTTTATCATCAGTATGGGAATTAAATTGTTACTTTGCTTTTAATTCTATTTATTTTACAGAACATAATGTTACAGTGAAAATTTAATGCAAAATATAATTTGGTGGTTTAATTAGGCTACTGGCAGTCAGGTGGCATTTTGCTTAATAGTACCTTGGTAAGAAATGGATGTTTAACTAGTACAATGGATTTCTGTCTCGTTTGGCAGTTTAGAGGTAATTTTACAAGGCAGTGGTCTCAGCATGGAGCCTGCCTCGATTGATGCACAATTCACAGAATCAGCCCATCGTATTATTGCTTACTTCCATCCTATCATTAAGAAAATGATTGCTATTAATTTCTGACAAGTTTGCTGCTCTTACATCAGTAGATACTAAAGTTATGGATGTTTCAGTTAGCTGTTAAATTGTCCATAACTTAAAAAAATTCTAGCCTTATGCATGATATCATAATGGGGTAAAATCTTTTTAAAAAAAATGGCAGGATGTTGTCCGGCATGAATAACAAGTTGTTACATGCCGATAGTGCCGGCGTGTTTTCAGGCCAAATCTGATGGCTCATTAGTATTAATTTCTATTCCCAAGATTTTACACTGCTCCAGAGGTGTGATCCCGCTGATTCACCTGCCGCAGAATGACTAAACTGCTGCAGGCACTTGGAAGCTCATTATAAATAGCTCTCCTGCACTCACCAGAACGTGTTGGAGTGATTGCAGGGGATGGAAACCAAAGTCATTGTCAGACAAAAGGGCATGGAAGTGAATAGGCTGCTTTAACCTCAGCTTTGGATCTAGATGTAGAGAGAGGATGAGGAAGATTGAGAAACTGTGGGTGTTTATTGAGCATGGGTGCATTGCCATAAAGTCACGTTTCGTTCTCAATGTTTGTCGATAAAATTCCCAGTGTCATGTATAGAGCTGCCACCCTGTCTGTTTGTGCCACCGAGCTTGGGGGCTGATGGTGGGGAACCGTCAGGCTCAACTGGCATCTCATACCTGTGGAGTATTAGAATGGAAGTGCTGTGTCGCTCCCAATCTTTCGCCAGCCCCCACTAAGGAAGAGTGTTCCCTCAGCTGTGATAAGGATAAGAATCCAGGCAGGAGGACACAGGAAATACTGCCTACTTATCAGCCTTCCCAATCCCTTTGATCCAGAAGGTGCCCTACTTGAAGGATAGAGAAGGTCTGCAAGGCCTGACGCCTCTCCCTAAAATGGCTATTCTGAATTGAACCATTCGTGTTCCCTAAGCCCTCTCTGGTAATCCCAATGCAGTGTACTCCACGGAGAGTGCTGCTGTCTGAGTACTGATGTCCGAAACCACCTTCAGTAGTAAAGCTGTCAGATTCACCCTTTGGCAGAAATGTTGCAAATGGTGTCAACATGACATCACACTAGCTGAAAATTCTGTGCAATCTCAATATCTGGCAAGAACGCTTGGTAATGATGTGCTAATGTAATAAACGAGCTTTCTGCAGTCCCGCAGCCTGTTTCATGCCACTCCACTGGTGAGGTGCCAGGAAGATTGAAACTGGGAAATCTGGCAGCATGAATTGCACCCTCTGGATTTTGAGTCCACACCGTTATTCCTTCAGTGCAAGGTCAAAGTCGCTCCCGTGATCTTGATATGGCTGTTTTGCAAGCAATCTTGCCACATACTTCAAAATCTGTGACTTTAAACAATTTAGTGCGTCCTTGTTAAGTTCCAGTACTAATTAACTCTTGCGATGTCAATTCAATGCATTACCTTAGGAGTCAAAAGCCCATGCAAACATAATTATGTATTACATTAGCAGACAAGAGTCTAATGAAGATATTCTAATACAAGCCATAATTAAGAAGGTGGCTGCATATTCATTGGGACACTCAACTTAGTTTGGATAATTCTATTCTTCCAAACTCATGTCGTTTCAAGAGTATTTATCATCTTGATATACAATTGATAGCAGACATACAGGTCACAAATGTGTCTGTATAATTCACTTAAGTTAACAAGTATCAGTTATTATGCTCTTTGTTGTAGTTCATATTGCTGAACATAAATTATTGGAATTCAAACATCTTTAATACCTCCTGTTCAATTGTTATCCTTAATAGAATGGTAAATTATCTTTCATTTTGCATGTCTTTGCCAGAATGCCTTCCTGGCAACTGGTACAATTAGACATTTCTCCTGGTTGTTTGTTTGAGATGCTTTTATCCTGAGTTATCAAAAAAAAACTCAGATAAAAACACCTTAAGCAAGTTTTTTTTTATTTGCATTTTGCTTCATTTTATCGCGCACATTCTTCTCGCCTTATTTTTCTCATCTGTTTCAGTAAATAAAAATTACAAAAGTGACAGCCTCCTACCAAAGTTACTTCTCTGGATTTCTCCTTTAACATGTGTTCCCTAGGAATTCAATCTGTCTCTTATTCTGTTTCCCCTTCATATGAATGACCCCTATTAGTAATACAATCCATATATTATTTTGTTGTTGACAACATAATCATTTTGTTTCTTTCATGGGACATGATTATTATCAGCAAGGCCAACATTTGTTACTCATCCCTTATTCTCCTTAAGAGAGAATGGTGACCAACTCTTGAACTGCTGCCGTCCATTAGGTGTCAGTACACTGACAGTATTGTTAGGAAGCAAGTCCAGGTTTTTGACCCGGTGAAATAAAGAAATGTGATCTAATTCCAAGTCAAGACAATGTGTGTCTTGAAGAACAGCTTGCAATGGGTGTTCTCATGCATCTGCTGCCTTGTCCTTTTTAATGGCAGAGGTTGCAAGTTTGAGAGATTCTTTTGATAGAGACTTAGCAAATTTCTTGATGCACTTTGTGGCATGTAAGCTTTGTTGCCACTGTGCAATAGTTGTGGAGGGAACAAATACTTAAAGACTGGATGAGGATCCAATCAAGTTGACATGTTTTGTCCTGGATGGTATTGAGCCTCTTGAGTGTTGCACCCATCCAGAAACATGACAAATACATTTCTTAAAGGCACAGTAAGATCACAATAAAGAATGGCACACAGTGATTAATGAACGCACACAATTAGGCTATAAGAGAAAGATGTAAAAACAGAGGGCAACAGTTATCACACATTTAAAAAGGAAAAGTGAAAGTAAAGAGGCTGTTAGTCTTCTAGAGAATGGGAATGGGGAGTTGGGGAGGAGGGAGTGGTTCATAATGGATAATAAGGAAATGGTGCATGAAATGAACAAATATTTACTTCTGTCTTCAGTGTAGAGGGTACTAGAAAAAAAACACTAATACCTATAAATCAGGAGCTGGAAGAAAGGGAGAAGAAGTTCATGAAATTATCATAACTAGAGAAACCTTACTGAGCAAACTGATGGGGCTCAAGGTCTCCAGGCCCTGAGATTCCACGGATTTTTTTTTAAAGAAATTACAAATGTTCTTTATTGTGCACCTTCTGGGTGAAAGATCATCACACCTAATTTCATTCTAACTAATAATTATCTCTGTTGGGTTTCTATGTTTTACCTTTTGTTTATGTCAAAACTGTGATAGAACTTAATTTCTCACAGGTTTTAAAAACTCTCTACTATACTTTTCTTATTTTGTACATATTGAATTCTAGTTAAAATAATGGTGAATAATTTCTCGCAACTGTAGAAATTTGTCATCTACTAAATGTGATTAAGCTTTTAAAAATTTAGTCAAAGATGCTTCATTTCAGAAACATGTTCACCAGAAGAGACTATTAAAAGGTGTTCTACACAATCCAGCTTTTTTAATTGATGGAAATAAAAAAAAAATGAAGTACTGTATTTTTATCAGAAGCATTATGGAATTCCAGTGTGTTGCTTTACTTCATCAGTCATCAAAGTGAAATTGCCATTTGAAGAATTTTAAAGTATTGCTCAGTTGTTAACTTCTAACAGCTCTGTTGTAGGTTTAGAACTATATTTTCACTAGCCCTATTTACGGGTCACTATAAATTAATACAAAAGCAGGTGCTGGAAATTTGAAATAAAAACAGGAAGAGCTATATTTGCAGCATTTTCTGCTATTATTTAAATACAAACTAAAATTTAAATGAAGTCAGCTCAATGAGAAGAAAGAAGTGAAAAGCACAATTGTTATACCATGTGCTTTTTAAACGCAAAATCATTCAAACCTTTTGAGGAAAATGATAGCGCTTTATGCAATTTAAATTTTATTTATTTCCAATAAAATTCACATCATCGCAGGTTTATATATGCTGATCAAATATGGTATATTTTACCAAAAATAGACTTCAGGTGTACAATGCAGAGAATGGGTCAATTTTTTTGAAAAACTATATATTAATTAACATGAGAAAGTCCAAGGATAACTAAAGAGATTCTCTCCCAAGTTTGTGATGCTCTTTTATTAAAGTTATGGTGGATAATTGGGATATAATCTCACCCCTATCAACATAGGGAATTTTCTGGTGTTTGTTTTTGATGTGTGTTTTTTGTTTTTGGCCGAGGTTTTATTGATTACTTTGCCCCCAGTTCCTTTTTTAAATTGCTAACCTTGGTTGAACATCAAAAAATGAGAGCTCCCTGTAGAGACAGCACCACATTCATCAAGCATTAAAAACATTCCCTTTATCTATAAGTGATTAATAACAAACATGTTCTTGGCATATTTAATTTTGACTTGTAAAGCAAAGTCTGAAACAATATTACTGCTGAAAGAAAACAAAAATGTAATTTATTTGGTAATTTACAAACTCGAACAAAGCATATATTCTAATTCTAGAATGCTATACTTGTAGTGTTATCCAATTGATGCTGGCCTTCAATCTTTGTAAGATGTAATTGGCTTTGTAGTCTTTTGACTTGTGGAATAACCAAGTGAATCCAGGACTTCTGTTGCAATAAACTTGGATTTCATAATATATGAGTGAATTTTGGAATTGTACGGTATTTAATTGTATAAATAAATATACACTTAAAAGTAAAATACATTATCTGAAAAAGGATGATTGTGCACTCAATGTCCTGAAAAGATGAGCTTCCTCTTTTATTGCTGTGAAACCAAAGAATTGTAGATTAATTTTAATATGGATAAAGGGAAGGTAATGCATAATCAAGTAAAAACAGCTTGAAAGGGATTCAGAGTAAAACTATGGATAATTACTGACAGTTCAATCAAACTATTCAATTAATGTGAAAGTTGATCACCTACAAGGGAGAAATTTTTAACAGTTCCGTATCTTGAATTCCTCCAATCTCTGCCTTGTTTTGTGTTGCATACTATCAGTAAAGGTTGCCAGGAATAAGCAACATATGTGTTTGTTATATGGAGAGACTAGAGAAGCTATGGCACATTAAGTTGGAGTGCTGATGGAGCTTAAGACAAAGCTCTGCTGCTGCTGTCTGCCCTCAAACTGCTGGAAAAGCACTTGAACTTGCTGGATCCAATCTTTCTTCCCAACCATCTGCCTGACTTCCTGAGCCCAAGGAAATCCAGCTGCAGCCATTAAGCATAAAAATATATTAAAATCTGACGCATGCAGTTTTGTTAGCATATTTAAATTACTAACTCACTTCTAGAGCACAGATTATTTACCCATACCTCATCTGCCCATGTTAAATTAGAAGCAGGTGCAATCATGGCTGGTTGGGATCAAGTTTCAGTTTGATCAGAATTGACTCCCCCTTATCCTGGCAGGATGGGGGGATTGGTTATAATTCTGTTGGCTGCTCCTGACCCCAATATCACTGGAACAGAATTTCATTAAGCCCTCTCTAAGCTTTTTAACCTCTCTAACTTGAAAGACAGAAGTAACATCTTTAAAAGGGAGAAGTAGAAAGGAGTAATGAAAGTGATGGAAGATGTGGACAGAAAGGGAAAGAAAAGACAGCAACTGAGGGAAATGAAAATCTTGACTTTTTGCTTTTATTCCTCTTTTTCTTCCTTTTTTAAGCACTTTATTTCTGTGTTTCAAGATGAAGAGGGAAAAGAGCTTCCAGAGTAGTTTTATGAAAGTAGTTTAGAGCTTGTTGAATTTTCTATATGAAAAGGTTTGACAGGATAAGGCCTTGAAGGGATTTAAGGATGAGCATTTTAACATCAGTATATTTAGGGATCAAGGAGCACGAGAAGCTCTAGGAGAAGAGCAATGGATCTAGACTATAGGTAAGCAAAACTAAATGCAGTTTGTATTTGAATAAGTTGGATTTATGGAGTGGGAATATGTTTGGACAGAAAAGGGGAATTCTCATTGGGTCAGGCCAACTCTGGAGAACTTTATAAATGGTGGCAGGACCCTATTCTCAGTACCAGCAGTTTTCACCAGCAAGAGAGAAAAGAGCAATGAGTGAACCTACACTCCATACTATCAGCACGGCCATTTTCATTCCAGACTCGGGCACCTCATGCACTCCAGTCCACAACTTTCATGGAGTCAGACCAGCTTCTCAATGATAAGTGGTACTGAGCCCCTTAGTTGCTTTAAAGCTAAGGTGCTTTAGTTTGGATTTGGGAACCTTTTGAATGATAAGGACCCAGCCAATATGCTCTATTTGGACCATATAATGGACTATATAATAATTGCAAGTCTCAAAATGCGTTTGAAACAACACCCATGCAATAGTCTGGTTTGGAAAAAAAAACTATGAGTCTTAAAATTGTTTTTCAGAAAGAGCAATTATAATATCAGTAACAAAGCTTCACCTTGCTCCCTACTTGTTAATATTGTTGAAACAGTATATGGACATTTAAAACAGTTCAGAGAAGACTCATTATAACCTCATAAAGATGTTAATCAAAGCAAAAGCTCCATTTTAGCCTGCAAAAACAGATCCTTGCCTAGCTAATCCATTAGTCAGTTTTGAAGCTCAGCCAAACATTTGTAATGAGGTTTTCTGTGATCTGCAGAAACAGAGGGCAAGACATTTGTTGCTGCAGATAGAGGAGGGTGTCATTGGGAAACAAACTAGGTTTATTTTGGGTAATCTGCTCTGGCTTTTGAGTGTTTAATAGTACCAGGTTAATGGTGAACTGAATGTATCATAAATTTGATTCTGGTGTTTGACAGGTGTAAATATGTTTTTAATCATTTGTGACATCATCTTACTCTTTTACTGTGGACTTATGGATGTTTTAAATTCTGTGAATATCACTGCTGAAATCAAAATGCTGTAACACTTGGGATTATGACAGCTACTCAAATCCTTGCGTGGACCTATGACTTTGCTGGATATGGTGCAAACATTCCCAAATGTAAAATAAAATGTCTTTTGTAAGCATTTGACTCAATTTATATGAAAGCATGTTTCTTTATTCAAAAATATTAAAAACTATTTCAAAATTTACAAATCTGTTGGAACTGTTAAAATTTTCTTTTTCTCTCTTTTTTCAAAGAAAGTTTTCATTGCATCCTGTCTCCAATAGGATGTAATGAAGCATATTTGGTGATATATATCTTCTCCACAATAGTTTTTGTCAGAAAAAAAGTTGTGCCCCATTAACTCAAAATATGCTAGAAATTCACAAATTAATTCTCAGCAATTGCATGTGAAACTGATGTCAGAGAAAAGGAATATATCTTCTGTATTGAAGAGGAGGAGCAGTACTCAGGCAACTGAAATGTTTTAAAACTTCAACCTTTGGTCACTCCAATGTTTTACATTTAAAAAGACTTCTTTGTCCTTTCCTGCATCTAACACAGATTCTTGTCTTTTTTTTTCTCAATCCCTGCTGACATGAACAGTTCTTCTCCTTGAGGAGCTTCCAGTCATTTATACTTTCCGCTGATGTAATCTCTATTCTCCATACAAAGAGAGAAATCAATTTTCTATTTATACTATTATCTCAGGTCTACACTACAGTAGCACAATTAGTGTTTATTCAACCCTAAAGGATTTATTCTATTTGTGTACATGGCATCTTTTGTGTTCATCTCACTTAACATTCTTTTAATCCTAAAATTATGAATTATTTCTGAAAGTATGTGGTTTAATGAGTTACTTGATCATTTGTCTGAAAGCCACTAGTGTTCAACCTGAGGGATACTAAATGCAGAAATAATAAGGTAGATGCACATCAATGATGTAGTCATTGTATTGTTTACTTTCAAAAGGGCTGTAATGAGAGGCAGTTATTGAATTAGAATTCAGCACTTAAAGTTAAAACTGCACAGCATGTTTAAATAGAATATTTATACTTGACACCAGATTTGTACATGGTAGTTTATTATTCATGAATTAATGTGGACCAAATATGTTTAACTTAGATGACATTTAATTTGATCTTTGCAACTACAGTATAAATCTTTTGAAATTTCACAAGTTACATCGGTGATGGCCTAGTTAGGCATGTTTCATGAATTCATGAAACTTGCTGTCATTCAGAATTTGTATATGAATATATTTTAATCTTCATATTCCTGTAGCTTACTTTTTTTGGCATGTTACTGCAGTTCTACTTCCTCAGTGTCATGGGATGCTGTTGAGTATAAACATCTGATATACTGGTGGTTGAAGCATAGAACATTACAGCGCAGTACAGGCCCTTCGGCCCTCGATGTTGCGCTGGCCAGTGGACCCTCTAACCTAAACTATTCCAATATCATCCATATGCCTATCCACCAACCATTTGAATGCCCCCAAAGTAGGCGAGTCCACAACTGCTGCAGGCAGGGCATTCCACGCCCTCACCACCCTCTGTGTAAAGAACCTGCCTCTGACATCCGTCCTATAACTACCACCTCTTAATTTAAAGTTATGTCCCCTCGTGTTGGTCATCACCATCCGAGGAAAAAGGCTCTCACTATCCACCCTATCCAATCCCTTGATCATCTTATACGCCTCAATTAGGTCACCGCGTAACCTTCTTCTCTCTAATGAAAATAACCTCAGGTCCCTCAGCCTTTCCTCATAAGGCCTTCCCACCATACCAGGCAACATCCTGGTAAACCTCCTCTGCACCCTTTCCAATGCTTCCACATCTTTCTTATAATGCGGCGACCAGAACTGTACGCAATACTCCAAGTGCGGCCGCACCAGAGTTTTATACAGTTGTAACATAACCTCACGGCTCCTAAATTCAATCCCTCTACCAATAAAAGCTAACACACCGTACGCCTTCTTAACAACTTTATCAACCTGGGTGCCAACTTTCAAAGAGCTATGTACTTGTACCCCAAGATCCCTCTGCTCGACAACACTATTAAGGGTCCTTCCATTAGCCCTATATTTCATATGCCTGTTGTTCCTACCAAAATGAATCACCTCACACTTATCTGTATTGAATTCCATTTTCCACCTTACGGCCCAGCTCTGCAACCTATCTATGTCCCTCTACAAACTGTAACATCCATCCTCGCTGTCTACAACTCCCTCCACTTTGATATCGTCAGCAAATTTACTAATCCAACCCTCTACACCCTCATCTAGGTCATTTATAAAAATGACAAACAGCAGTGGCCCTAAAACAGATCCTTGAGGTACACCACTTGTAACTGCACTCCAGGTTGAATATTTCCCATCAACCACCACCCTCTGTCTTCTATCAGCTAGCCAATTCCTAATCCAAACTGCTAAATCACCTTCAATCCCATGCATCTGCACTTTCTGCAGTAGCCTACCATGGGGAACCCTTATCAAACGCTTTGCTAAAATCCATATACACTACATCAACTGCCTTACCCTTATCTACCTCTTTGTTCACCTCCTCAAAAAACTCTAAGGTTTACGAGGCACGACCTACCCTTCACAAAACCGTGCTGACTATCCCTAATCAATTTATTTCTCTGTAGATGCTTATAAATCCTATCCCTTATAATTCTTTCCAAGACTTTGCGCACAACAGAAGTCAGGCTCACCGGTCTATTTGAATACACTCGCATGAGTGCCTTTTCCGAGTCTTTACGTCGCTCGTCGACGTTTTGGTCTACCACTAGCAGATCCCACGCCTTGGGCTCTCGATCTTAAAGTACCACGGGTAGCACCCCAGCCGGGGTCTACTGAAGTTACCAATTGTTGCCTACAGACCCCAGCCGGGGTCTGCCCAGGGCATATTACGTGGCTCGCAGAGCCCCAGCCGGGGTCTACTGATGTCATTGTGGCTCGGTTGGGCACCCTGAGTGTGTTTAGGGCAGGGTGTGAGCTAGTACCGTCGCCCCCTGATCTAATTGGGCGTTTAGAGAACCTTTGTCGGTATTTTCGGTGCTCGGTCCTCTTGCGTAGGGGTGGGAAATTTAGAATTTAAGGGAAAATTTTATTCCGAATTCAGGGAAGCCAGATTAGGTGACGTGACAATTGTTCATAACCAATTCACCTAGTTAGCACATTTTTGGCCATGTGGGAGGAAACCGGAGTACCCGGGGAAAACCCACGCGAACACGGGGAGAAAGTGCAAACTCCCCCAGCCGCAAGGCCCAGGTCGGGAACCGACCCTGGGTCCAAGTAGCCGGTCAACCTCAGTGCTAATCACTGGGCTGACGTGTTGCCCATTCGTACCGTGACACCTTTGGGTGGTAATCGGTGTCATTATCTTTCGTCATCGTCTGGTAGTGAACATCCAAGACAAGACGGGGCACACGTCCCATCTCAGCGTCACCCCAGGTGCGTCTCGTTCGTCTCACCCTTTGTACCGATGGTGTGGGTAGTGGGTCGCGGCTGCTTCTACTACCTAGGCAGGGTGAACCGCATCCGCCAGCGGATCACCAGTGCCCCCGGGACAAGCCTGAACTTGTCGAGAACCTAGTTTTTTTGGAAATTTACCGGGTTTGTAGGCATAGAAGCGTGTTGGTTATCCTCGGCCAGTCAGATTCCGACAGACACTCGCCTGCCAGCAGGAGTGCCTGGATTCCCTGCGGGACCATCGGTAAGGGCTGACTCACTGTGGTCTAGAACAACCAAAAATACCACAGCTACGCAACACAGACCATAATCCATTCCAGTTTCACCACTCTAGGATGGCAGTCCCGTGGTGTGGTCATGGACCTGGCCTGCATCGCCCCCGCTATTTGTTTCTCGACCAGTCACGGAACACCCTCTCTTGTGCCCAAGGAGAAGGTACCAGGTGGCTCCCGCGGAAGGGATTGACTCGCTGTGGGTAGAAACCAGAAGACCCCACAGTTACGATTGGCCGTTAACGCCTTGTTTCGGCTAACCAATCTCACCCCACCTGTCTGTAACCGCAACCTTAAGGGGCATCCAGGCATGCAATTACTCCGCATCGTTTCTGGGACAGCTGCTTTAGCCGCCACCGCGATGGATGTGCGGTGACGTTGCCCGGCGGGACCGACGTGGAGGCGCAGCTCGCTGTGCGGCAGAAACGACAAGACACGCACAGTTAAAGTAACCAAGAAACCTCAAGAGAGTCCTCCTTAAGAGAGTCATAGCTACTCCCGAGGGAATAACCAGAAACCCCAAGTGAGTCCCCCCAAGAGGGTCCTCCTTAAGAGAGTCATCCAGGATGGTCCCTACTCCCCTTTTTGAACAAAGGGATAACATTTGCCATCCTCCAGTCTTCCGGCACTATACCTGTAGCTAATGACGACATGAAGATCAAAGCCAAAGGCTCTGCCATCTCCTCTCTAGCCTCCCAGAGAATCCTAGGGTAAATCCCATCTGGCATTGGAAGGATCCTACAAAGATAGCAACAGGAGTAAGCCATTCATTCCATTGAGCCTGTTCCATCATTCAGTCAGATGAATTTCATTAATCCACATTTGTTTCAGATTCCTTCATACTTTTATCGAACAAGGATTTATCTAACTCAGCCTTAAAAATTACAATTGACCAGTAATGTACAACCTTCTGAGGGAGAAATTCCAGATTTATGATGTAATTTGTGTGAAAACATGATTCTGATTTCATTCTTAGCTCTAATTGTAATTATTACTTCTTATTCAGGATTCCCCAAGTCCTCCTTTATCTACCCTGTACAGTTGCTTGATCATTTTAATTAGACTTCTGCTTGATCTTTCACTTAGAGGAATATAAACCAAGTGTATGCACCCTTTCTCATAACTTAAGTTTAAAACCTGATGTAATTCCGACACATCTGTGCAATGCTCAATATAATAATTATTTCATCCGTGGAAAACCAGTGCCTTAGTCACTGCAATTGAGTCACCAGTTCAAGCTAAAAACAGAGTTAGACAGTGAGAAACTGAGTCCCTCTTCAGCATGCAATACAGGAAAGAAAAGGTAAATTGAAAACAACACAGAGAAACCTGTCTCCACAAGCATCATTTTCCCCAGGACCTCTTTATTTTTTGTTTCTTTAGTCTTTTACAGGATGTGGTATCACTGACTAAACCAGTATTTGTTGCCCATCCTTACTTGCCCTAAAGGGGGTGTTGAGCCACTTTTTTGAACTGCTGCAGCCTATGTGATTCATGTGTTAGGAAGGGAGTTCCAGGATATTGATCCAACCACGGTAAAGAAAAGGTAGTGTAGTTCCAAATCAGGATAGTGGGTTGGACGAAGTTTGCAACTGACAACTTCCCACGCACCTGCCCTTGTCCTTCTAGGTGACAGAGATTGCTAGTGTCGAAGGTGCTTTTAAAGGAGACTTGGTGGATTACTACAATGCATCTTGTAGATAGTACGCATTGCTGCCACTGTAATGATGGGGTGAGTGAATATTGAAGGTGATGGATGGGGTGCCAACCAAGTGGATTGCTTTGTCTTAGATGGTGTCAGATTGCTTGAATGTTGTTGGAGCTGCACTCATCCAGGCAAGTGGAAAGTATTCCAGACTTTTGCCATGTGTAAAAAAGATGTAGAGATGCCGGCGTTGGACTGGATGTGGATTGGATGTGTATGGTAGGCAGGGATCAGAATTCCCAATCTCTGATCTGCTCTTGTAACTACAGTATCTGGTTAATGATAACCCGTGGGATTTAGGGATGGCCATCCCATTGAATGTTAAGGGGACGTGGTTAGATTTTGTCTTGTTAGAGATGATCATTGCCTGGTACTTGCCACTTTTATCTCAAACCTTAATGTTGTCCAGATCTTGTTGCATAAGGACATTTACTGCTTCACTGTCTGATGCATTGTGAATGGTGGAACATTATACTACATGTTGCCATGTTATAATGGTAGCTGTTTCTTTTGTTGCAGTATCATTTAATTAGAATTTTACTTTTTTTTTGGCTTTGTCAATTTTCAGCTGGATGATTTGCTATCTTAGTCTTATAGGGGAAAAAAAGCATACTCCTGTGATGTATTTCAGATTGGTTGGCTAGCTGCAGGCTTTTTGGGGATTGAGTTACATTTTACATTTGGTCCTAAAATTAACTAGTCAGAAAATATATTGGTGTGATTTAAATTTCATCATTTGCCCATTAAATCTGATGATTCTGTGGCTCTCTATTTTTCCCCAGATTATTAACTTAATGAAAATGCATTTCAATACATAAAGCCAGCATTAGCAACTGAATGACTGGCAAATGGCCAGTGTGGTCACTGGCATAGAATAATTATAAATGAATACAGGCATTGTAAATGGTGCATTGTTTATGTCAAAGACATAGGGCAGAATTTTCTGTTATTTTTGTTAACACATAGAAAGGATATCCCTCCCATGGATAAGGAAACAACCCCTACCCCCAACATGCACAAGGATAACCCATCCCTTATGTATAAGGAAATTCCTCTCCACAAAAGAACCCCCCAGAGGCCCCCCAGGCATTGTGCATGTCCCTCTCCCTTATCTATGCAGCCCTGTGTGTTCCCTTCACCTGGTTCACATTCTGCAAAAGCAGTTGTATACCTCACCAGTGTGAAGTCACATCAGTGAAGGGCAGGTCCTAAGTGTGAGGAGGTGACATGGCAGGAAAGCCCTTGAATTATAATTTATTGAATCATGGTTCCTGACCTTTATGGGTAGGAATACTGTTGCATCACTGGTGGCGGGTAGGGAAAAAAAATCATAAAACGAAACTGCACCAACAAGATTCTTGTTTTCCAAGCCTCACCAGATTTTGTGCCCATGTCACCGCCCATGCTTGCAGCGAATGTGGACACACAATCTCAGTAATGATTTAAACAGAACAAATGAAAAAATGTAATTTTACGAGCATCCAACCACCTCTCAACTTCAGTTCCAGAAAAGAAGATGTGTCTGAACTACTATTTTCCTCTCTTTTGTTTACATGGTATTAAGTGGTGGCTGAACCAACTGTTTGCTGGATATTTACTGTATTATGTCAACAGGAATGTCCTTTTTCTACTTTGTTACGTTAGGATGAGGTTATGTGTAGTGATTGTCCCTTTAAAGGCAACACAGTAGAAGAGGATCACCTGACTTGGAGGACCAATCAGGACTGAGGGTGGGTAATCAACCCAGGGCCTTCATAGAACATAGAAAAACTACAGCATAAACAGGCCCTTCAGCCACAAATTGCGCCAATCGTATTACCTACTAGGCTTATCTATAACCCTCAATCCTATTAAGTCCCATGTACTTTGCATTTGCAGGGCAAAAAATTGAGGCTGACTAATGAAGTTATAGCATATGATACCTGGCCTATGTGCCAAGTGCATGCATAAACATGATTTTAGGGCCAGAAAAATAGTCATTTTTTTCTGCACAATTTATGGTAACTTTCTGTATTTTTGGCATTTTTCTGTGTTTAATTTTGTTAAATGTTATTGAGAATGGTCATGTTTTCCATATAGCTGGTTAATACTATCAAATGTAATATTTGATGATGACTACACTGTTGTGGGTCTGATCTCAAACAATGATGAGACAGAGTACAGGAAAGAGAAAATCTGGTGAACTGGTGCAATGATAATCTCTCCCTCAATGTCAACAAAATGAAGGAGATAGTCTTCGACTTCAGGAAGCATAGTGGAGGGCACGCCCTCTCTATATCAATGGGAACAAAGTAGAAATGGTTGAGCACTTCAGGTTTTTGACTGTCCAGGTCACCAATAACCTGTCCTGGCCCCCATGCTGACATTATAGTAAAGAAAACCCACCAGTGCCTTTACTTTGTCAGGACACTAAGGAAATTTGGCATGTCCGATAAAACTCTCTCCAACTTCTACAGCTGCACCATTGGAAAACATTCTTTCTGGTTGTATAACAGCTTGATGTGGACCTGCCCTGTCCAAGACTGCAAAACTTGAAAGAGTCGTAAATGAAGCTCAGTCCATCACTCAAACCAGTCTCGCATCTATTGACCATGCCAACACTTCCCACTGCCTTGGAAAAGCAGCCAGCATAATCAAGGAGCCCATGCATCCAGACATAGTCTTTTCCACCTTCTTCCTTCAGGAAAAAGGTACAAAAGTCTGAACACACATGCCAACTGACTCTTCTCCCCTGCTGCCATCAGACTTTTGAATGGACCTATCTTGCATTAAATTAATTTTTCTCCACACAATAACTATGACTGCAATACTACATTCTGCATTCTCTCCTTCCCTGCGTACAGTATACTTCGTATATCGTGCAAGAAACAATACTTCTCACTGTATACTAACATGTTAAATCAAATCAATATTGAAACCTGAAGTTCATTTTTAATAGAAGAAAGCCTAGCTCTGTATTCTGTACGAAAAAATGACGTTGCACAACCTCAGGATGTTTTAAGGGGCGTTAAATTATGATTAAAATATGCACCTTATTTTTTGAATCTCTGTTACCCAGTGATATTCGCAGCATCAAGTAGATGAGTCATGTTTGTGTGTTCATTTTGTTTTTACCTAGATCTGATATTGTATTGAAAATTTTAATAAATTAGTTCATTGTAAACCATAAAAACAAATAGAATGAGAAAGCATTAAGACGGATTAATCAATCATCTGCACGTCTCTAGGGCTCAGTCTGTAATGTGTTACTAAAATAACACTGCTATAAATCCATAGTCTGGGGAGCTGGGGCTTGGAGCCATTACAATACTGCTGACTAACATCAGAAAAAGACTGGTATATTTCCTAGATGTTTAGCTGCTGGCACAGATGCAGAACAGCTGCGAAGGACAGGAAAATCTGGCTCATACATTAGTTAGAACTAGATTGTTGGCTATGTTTCAACAGGTCTTTTCGCTGTACTGGAGATGTTGCAAACTTGAATCATTGCTTCATTTAAATATTGTAATACATCTAAATGAAGTCTAGCATGACTTCCTGTCCCTTTAAACAAGGTATGTTGATTCATTCTAAAGGGTCTTAAGGAATGCTGTATGGGTGATGGCATTTTTAAAAATTCTGATGCTGCTGTTCATTTTTAAAAACTCTTTTCTGTTTTATGATATATTTTGGTCATGATTTATGTTGGTCATCAACTAGTCATATTAAGATTGATACTGGGATTTGGTATTGAAGTTTTACAAATTGTGTTTCACATACCTGATGCGATACAGTATGCAAGAAAAAAATACCTGAATTGGAAAGTGGCATTTAGCTTCCTAATTGCCCTTGAGCAGATGCTGATGAACTGCTTCTTGTACCGTTTAAGCCCTGTGTAGTCCCTGTTGATAGGATGCTGGGGATGGAAGATCTGCAGAGGCCGGATCTCCGGCGGTGGGGGGAGACCCCATGTTAAAAGAAGATTGCTAATGGAAATGCCCACTTGTCTAAGGCCTGAACACAGTTCATTTTTGGGCTTCCCTTCCCCCCTGAATCTCTTCTGCCAGGAAATCAAGGAGAAGGTATGAAAAAAGATTAGCAAGTAAAGTTAAAGAAAATGCAAAGCTGTTTTGCAAATATATTAATGGTAAAAGAGATGAAGAAGGCAACTTGTCTGTAGATGTGGAGGCTTTATTAAGGTTTTAATTGGAATTGTTGAAAGTTGATAGTGGCCAGGATTAGATGGACTGTTTCCAAGGCTGCTAAAAGAGGTCAGGGAGGGGATTGCACGTGCTCTGAAAATGATTTTCCACAGTGGAGCTACTGGGGAAATGTGAACATAGTTCCATTGTTTAAAAAGAAATCGAAGAAAATGTCAAACAATTATTGGCCTGTTAGACTTACATCAGTGGTGGGCAAATTTGTAGAATAAATCCTGAGAGACATGGACTTTCCACAGATTGTCAATATGCATTTGTTAAAGAAAAGTCTTGCCTCACAAACTTGATTGAAAAATTTGAGGAAATGATAAGAAGGGTTGATGAAGGTAGTGCAGTGGATGTTATGTACATGGATTTGATGTGATCCTACATGGCAGATTGACCATGGGATATAGGGTAATGTTGCAAACTGCATCAGAGGTTGCTTAGTAACAGGAAACAAAGGGTAATGGTCCATGGATGCCCTTGTGAATGGAAAACTGTTTCAAGTAGTCTTCCACAGGATTTGGTGTTGAGATCCTTGCTATTTGTTTTATGGATTCACGATTTGGATGTGAATGTGGTGGGCATGATTGGAAAATTTGCAGACGGTGCAAAGATTGGCTGAGTAGTTGACAGTGTAGAGGATAACTATAATCTGCAAAATGATGGGTTGGCAGAGTGGATGGTAAAGTGGCAGATGGATTTTCACAAAGAGAGGAATGAGATAATACATTTAGGGAGGTTAAACAGTTTTGGGGCATACACAATAAATGAAAGTATACAAAGAAGGATAGATATAGTGCAAGATCTTGTACACACATCCCTAAAGGCAGTAGTTCAAGTAGACGAGGTTGTAAAGAAAGCATGTGAAACGCTGTCCTTTATTGCCAGAGGTGTAGAATACAAGAATAAGGATATAATGCTGGAATTCTATAAGATCACAACTGGAATTTGTGCATTTTTAACCACCATATTATAGGAAGACATAATTGCTCTGGAGAGACTGCAGAGGAGGTTTACAAGAATGTTATCATGGCTAGAAAAGTGTAACTATGAGGAAAGATTGGATGAGTTGCAGCTATTTTCTTTGGAACAAAGAAAGCTGAGGGGTGATCTGATAGAGGTACACAAAGTTATGAGGGGAAGAAGATAAAGTGGACAAGGTAAAATTGTTTCCCTTGGCAGAGAATTTCAAAACTAGGGGGCATAGATTCAAGATGAGTGGCTGTAAGTGTAGAGGGGACATGAGGAATGACTTTTTTGCGCAGTGGTGGACATCTGGAATTTGCTTTCTGAGTTGATTGTGGAGGCAGATCCTAAACTCTTTTAAAAAGTACCAGATCTATATCTAAGATGCTGTAAGCTGCAGGGCTATGGACTGAGTGGGATTAGGAAGGACACTTTGGTGTCCTCACACTGGCATGGAGAAAATGGGATGAATGGTTGCCTTCTATGCTGTAAACTTTCTATGCTTCTATGGAAATGGCCTCTAAGTGATCATTAATTGGCCATTTAAGAGCCTCAGCTGGGGTAAGGGTTGGCTTTGGTTCACCCATGCAAGCGTAAAATTGCAGGAATTTGGGGTGAGCAGGAGCGTGGTGGGAAGACAATGAAATTTTACAGTCACCCTTTGCCTACAAACCTGCAGGTAAGGGGACAAAAAATTCTGCCCACTGTTGCATTGTTATAAACTGTGACTTAGAGTCATAGAGGTTTACAGCTTGAATATCATTCTACTGGAAAATGAACATACATAGTAAACTGTGAATGTAATATATATATCTGTGTGGGTTTAACATTTGCATGCTGTAAATGCGAAGCAGATTGGCATGCATTACTTCAAGCTGACTAGCTGGTGAATGGCACTAAAATAAAGTGCTGAAAATGTTCAGCAGGTCAGGCAGTATCTATGATGAAAGAAATCTTGTTAATGTTTTGAGTGGATAACTTTTCATTAGAACCACAGATACTGCCTGATCTACTGAATATTTTTAGCATTTTCTGTTGTTACTTAAGATGCCCAGCATTTATTTTTGTATTTGTAAATGTTATCTTAGTGAAGCAGTTTATTAAGTTGTACCAATTTATTTTGTATCAGTTTTTAGGTTGTGCAGTATAGAATGTATCCTGCCCCCACTCAGATTTTACGCTGCTGCCCTCTTGAGAGATTTGCAGTGCGTAACAAGATTTGCACTCATCTCACACAATCACACCTCCACTTTGTTAGGCAAAATAAGTGTTTGGGCATTGCATCGCTTCAATATTTGGCTGAAGACTGTTTTATGCTTCTATTTATTTCATCATCCTGTTGCTTTCCAAACACAATTTGTACTGTTCAGTTCTTTCAATTCTGAATCATTTTTTTCTCACTTAATGATTGCTTACCTTTAAGCAACCACAGTCCTTTCAAAGCTGACTACAATTTAGTTTTTACCACCAACTATCCCCTCCCATTTCCTTCCTCCCCCCACTACATCCAGTCCCACACTTTGGGAAATATATAAGACTCACTTGAGTTACATAAGCAATAAGGTTAAACGTAAAGAAACTGTGAAGGGCCAGCCTAGCCTTAAATGGTGAACTAGCTGTTGTGCAATTGTTGTTTCTACACCGGGAATAGTATTTCAAACCTTTTAAACGTGTACATCGTACGTTTTAATGTTTAACTGTTCTTAACAACAGAAACTTTAAGCTAAGTGTTTTGAAACAAAATGTGTATGTATCAAGCTATCTTCTGTCAGTAATAAATGGATTGATGGTTGTGCATTTTGGTGAGGCAGTTAGCTATCAACTTGCAATGATTTTTGCTTTCCACCTTTTGGGCTTCCTGTCACCTACCTGTCTCAAAGGCTGAATAAAAAGTTTCAGTTCTACAGCTGTTGCATGCTAATATTGATTTATATGTTTGTTGCAAACATTTTGTTCAATGGCAAGCATTGAACGGGATAAATGCTGCAAAGAATTAAAGAACAAAAGCCTTGTTGCTTTATTTCAATAATGTGTTTGATGTATTTCTTTAGGCAGCAGGTTTCTTGCTTATTGGAAATTAATTTATTATTCTGTCAGAACCAATTCACCAAAAGCACACCAATTCGAGTGCAGGCATTTCATGGTAAGGCATTGATGTAGTATTGACTGGGAGATCATCCAGTGTTTCTCTAGCTGAAACTTTTATGTAAGATACATAGCATAGAAACAAGTTATTTAGCCCAACCTGGCCATTTCAGTGTTTATGCATCACTTAGCCTCCTCCCATCTTTCCTCATCTAAATCTATGATCATAAGTCACTAACTCTTTCTTTTTCATATCTTTTCACTTATATAATGCATCATTATCATTTGCTTCAGCCACTCCCTGTTAGATCTGGTGTTCACTCCAAACACAATTTCAAATGTCCGAAGGAGTGGAAAGAAAATAGAGCCAAAATTTCAGGTCAAGATGATTCTGACTCGAAATGTTGGTTCTATTCGCTCTCCACAGATGCTGTCAGACTTTGAGATTTTCCAGCATTTTCTGTCTTTTGTTTCAGATTCCAACATCCACAGTATTATGATTATATCCAGGTGTTGTTCAGGTAGTGTCCTAGATTCTACCATCTACAAATGCTTCATCAATAACTTGTCTTCCATCGTAAGATCAGAATGGGGGTGTTAGCTAATGATTGCACAATGTTCATTGCATTGAAGCAGTGAATGTCCAAATAAAGCAAGACCCTAGATAATATTCAAACTTGAGTTGATAAGTGGCAAGCAGCAATCGTACCGAGCGCATCGTACCAATTCCCATCTCCAGCAAAAGAGAATTGAATCACTGTCCTATGATGATCAATGGCATTATCATTGCTGAATTCCCTCCTATCAATATCCTGGGACTTGCCATGACCAGGAAGTGAACTAAAAAAGGCGTATAAATACTGTGACTAAAAGGGCGGGTCAGGCGATAGGAATCCTGTACTGAGTAACCCATCTGTTGACTGCTCAAATCCTGCCTTCCATCTACACACAGTAAGAAGTCTGACAACACCAGTTTAAATCCAACCGATTTATTTGATAGTAAACTCGAAAGCTTTTGACTCTGTGGCCTTCATCAGGCGAATGAGGTGTTCTGGTCTCCAACAGCACACATACCAGCACAGACTGTTTACAGATTACTGATTAGAATGCAAATCTTTACACCTAACCTGCTATTCAAGTCTTAAAGTGGCTAACAATGTGAGTGGAAGGAGCACTGACATCATTCCATCCTGATAGACCTGATAGAGGTTTATAAAATGTTGAGAGAAATAGATAGGGTGAACTCTCAGAGACTATTTCCCCGAGCTGAAATGGTCACTATGAGAGGACACAGATTTAAGGTGCAGGGAAGCAAATACAAAGGAGATGTCAGGGGTAGGTTTTTCACTCAGAGGGTGGTGAGTGAATGGAACCGACTGCCGTCGGAGGTTGTTGAGGCAAACTCACTGGGGTCTTTTAAGAGACTTCTGGATGAGTATATGGAAAAGAATAGGATAGGGGGTTATAGATAGGTCTACCAATGTTCAGTGTCACTAGATGTGATTGGCGCAACTCATGGGCCGAAGGGCCTGTTTGTGCTGTATTGTTCTATGTTCTATGTTCTACATGACATAAATCAGGACAGTGATGGAATACTCTTGGCTAACCTTGTGAGTGCAGTTGCAACAATATTTGAAGTCCAAAATCATGCTAGGACAATGCAGCCTATTTGGTTGGCACTCTTCCACAAGCAGTCATTGCCTCTGTGACCAGTGCACAATGGCAATAGTTGTATCTACAAGATGTGCTAAAGGAACTCACTAAAGCTTCTTAGACAGCCCCATCCAAACCTACAATCACAGCCTTCCAGAAGGACAAGAATAGCAGACACGTGGGAACACTATTATCTGGATGCTTCTCTTTGAGCAACACAGCATCCTGATATT
The DNA here is from genome assembly GCA_024679065.1 of Sphyrna mokarran. Classification (NCBI taxonomy): domain Eukaryota; kingdom Metazoa; phylum Chordata; class Chondrichthyes; order Carcharhiniformes; family Carcharhinidae; genus Sphyrna; species Sphyrna mokarran. The sequence continues at coordinate 53,482,782 of JAGIQG010000007.1, forward strand.
TCCATTCCTCACTGTCACTGGATCAAAATCCTGGAACTACCATGTATTCACTACATCTATAGTGGATGTACCTACACCACAAGGACTGCAGCAGAAGATAGCTTGCCACCACTTTTTCAAGGGCAATTAGGGTTGGGCAATAAATGCTAGCCTAGCCAGCAATGACCACATCCCATGAATGATTTTTTTTTAGGAGTCCCAATGACTTTTCATAGTTGAAGAGAATGGAATGTGGTAGTTTCATGCTTTTGAAAGCAGGAATAGTGGAGCAAAATAGAAGGTCAGGCATAGGTTGGAGATCAGCTGGGATTAAATGACAGATATCATGGATGCAAGACAGAGTATGGTAATGAGAGCCTTAAATACTAAGGCAGGTGTTAGTAGTAGCATAAAGTCACTTAGTAGAATATATTAGTAGTAGAACAACAGTCAGCGCCTTTTGAAGTGCTCACAATTAACTTTGATCCAGAGAGTATTTTGTTGAAGTTTCTAAAGTATTTTGCTTTGAAGTTTTTTTTTGTAATTGAATTGAACAAATGCTGGATTCTCTTTCAGGGATTCTTGCGTTCAGATTCTAATTTAGTTGCTATGAAGTTCACCCAGTTGCGTGTGTATTTTACCCATTTTAAAAGTTCTTAGAAGCTACTATTTTTAGCTCAATGCACCTGTTATTGGTTGATGTATCGCAAGTGAAATTGACCATGGAAGAATCGAAAGGAATTATTGATCTTTTTCACTACAATATGTAAGCAGAAAATAAATATTTCATTTTTAAGTATAATTTTTCCAAAGTATGTTCACCTTTTTATTATTGAAGACAGGCAAACACCTATGCTCAGCTCATAATTAGGAGACATCAGAAAGCACAAATATCAGATGCCCCTGAAGATTTTCCACCTTCCCCATCGAGGTAAATTTGTTTCATTTGATGCAGCTTGTGTTAGATGCTCAGCATAAAAGGAATTGAATCTATGCGGATTCATACCTTGGCAATAGGGGTGTACTACTGGAGTTTTGCCATTGAATTTAGTTGATTTTTTTCTACTTGTGCATTCCTAATTGCTTTACTTAGCCATCTAGCACTCGTAATTTTACTGTTGCATCCTACATTGGGATGAACTGATTAAATTGAGGAAACCTCCTCCTATATGTGTATATATCAATTTATTTTGTGTATTCCATTCATGCACAGATATATATTGACATGATCTTAGTTTATGTTCCTCTTGGGAGACTAAAGCAATTTTTACCATTTATAAATTCACTAGATAGCATTAAGTCAGCTCAATTCATAGATCGTCAGCTTGGTGCAATAGAAAAGCTAATTACTTGTGTGGAATATGAGTTATTGATTTACACCCCACTTCAGATAAATTGAAAAATGCAGCATTCAGCTTGGCATGTTTATAACTGTGAAGCTAGTAATTCAATAAATACAATGTTTATGAAAAATAGATTGATTTAATCATCACAGTAGGTAAATATTCTCTGATACTGGCCTATTCTTGGTATTGCTGATGGTAATGTTATTTCTGTTCTATCGGGCTAAATTCTAATGTGAAGGAGTACATAGATGTAGGACGGGGTAGATGGTTAAAACTAGCAAAACTGACAGTACATTTATTGGCTCCAGACTGCTAACTTCTGTATTTCACTGTTGTGAATTAGGCTGCATGCAAGCAAACCCCTTGGGAGAAGGGATTTGCCTCTTGAACATACAATGCATTTATCATTCAAATGGAGTGATGTTGATGCATATTTTCTGTTTTAACTTTGGCTGCACTAGTGTCTTAGAAATCACCACTAGTGGAAGCAAGGTGAGAGCACTATATCAACTGAGGAAGGCTGAATGAAGCTTAGTCAGGGAAAACCTGGTCTAATAAGCATTCACTACCTACAGTTAGTTTCTTACCTGTTTTCGCAAAGGGTTGGGTTCATAAAAATTGTCCTCAGAGATGACTTCACACATTGAAGGTTTCTTCAACATTTGGAGATTTCATCCCTGTTTGGAGGTCTGATCTGCACATTGGAGATTTGATCACATATGCTGCTTTATATGGACCTCAGTTAAAGAACCAAATGATCAGCAACACTTGCATCAACCTGCTGCTCACATACCAGAAGCTCCATAGGAGTAATCAGCATAAAGGTGAAGCTCAAAGAAGCCCATGCCTCCCCATACGTTATTTACAAGCAGAGGATGAAGTACCTTGATTTGTCTGAAGACCAGTTTACCAGGAAGCCTACAAAATTGCTGAAATAGTACCAGACATTTTCAACCTATTGGAATCTGGTGCTGGTAGGATCTGGTGGTCATGCTTTATCTGTGGCTATTAAAGTCACTGTGTTCAACTTCTTTTCCTGTGCATCTTTCCAGGACTCAGCTGGACATGTTTGTCTCCTGATCTCAGTCAGCAGCGAACAAATGCATAAAATGCGTAAATGATGCAATATCAGTATTTTTGCTGGATTATTGTGAGGATTGCTTAAATTCCACCAGTATATCCCACAGACAGCCACATGCATAAGTCACTTTTACTGCCACATTCCTTGCCACTAATATAAAGAAGTCCTGCAAGCAATGAAACATCTCCTTCACAATAGTAACTATTAATTTGTGCTTTAAAATTATTGATCAATCTGAAAATGACACTTGTCAATGAACAAACAAGAAAAAAAGACAGAAAATTGATGCAAAAGAATAGTATTTGTATATTCCAAAGGCACACCAGAAACTTAACAATATAATAATTCCCTTGTGCAACTTCAAATCTTTACTCTTTTCCTGGCACTCTATTCCACAAACCCTCAGATTACAGCAGAATTAAAGACAGGTTTTCACTGTTCTGTTGCTCTTGGCTAATGATCTCTAGGCTTTTCACTGATAAGGATCCCACCAATGATTACCCACCTTGCTCTTTTACAGACTTGACCATCAGGATAGGAGGCAGCAAGTGGACTAATGACTGAGGGAGTTAAGTGCTTTGAGCAGAGTCCATGTTCCCATGCTCCCTTTCACGATCTAGTCTGTAACTGTGCAGTTGGAACATCTGTCAGTACATTGCATGTTTTCTGCTCCTGTGCAGTAAATTCCCTCTTCCTCAGTGGCTCTTGGGATGCGGCATCTGATTGAAGTCAAGAAGGGAGATTCACTGTTGCTGTGCCTTCTCTTGCTCATGGATGGTGTCATCGTGTCTTGCTACTGTCTGATTGACAATGTCCAATCATACCTTTGGCTAATCAACATATTTTTTTCCTTCCATATGAAGGAATAGTATCTTTCTCCAACCTCACATAACCTCCAATGGCATATCCAGAGACATACCAGCAAAGCAGGACACAGCCTTTGCTGTTTTCAGCTCCATTTCAGCACTGGTTTAACTACAACTCGAGCTGCTTTATTGACAGGTTTGGAGCTTCGGCTTTAAATGCTGGAATTCAGAACATGCCACATTGACGTAATTAGACATGAAAACCAGCAATCAAATATTGATGAAATGGATGCATTGTATCTATTTCACACTTTCATACGTGTTATCATGGTGTTGGATCTGAATTTGAGGCTGATATTTTATCTGTGGCTCTCTGAGAATCCAACATTAACTTAAAGTTGTCATAGATGTGATCTGCTATATATGCTGTGCCTGAAGGCAAGTCATTGGCTAATTGTTTGCTTGCTGATGTTTCATCCTGAATTGTGTTTTTGGCAGGTTTGTAAGTGGTGGTTTGCCATTGACTTCCACACTCAGGGACAGAGTGAGGAGGCAAGTCTCAAGCCTACCTGAGCTGGAAGGTGAATCAAATTCACACTATGTTACTCTGAACCACATGCTAACATCTAACCAACTAAGCTAACCAGTCCTTCTAAGGCATTCTGGGTATGCTTTAATTTTAATTATTTTTAAATTTCATTAATGTCATTTGATATTTAAGTTCCTCAGTCGAAGGATTATTAAGAGTAGTGTTTTTGTGCACCTTCTGCCATTCAATTATGTTTAAACTATCTGTTTAGTGCCAACATGAATCTGGCATGGATTCAGTTCCAGAGTGAAATTGATGATGCAGACATTGGCAACCTGTTCATACTAATGCAATGATATATCATTTCCTAGCACAATGACTCTGGAGATGTATTTTAAATATTGATCCAGTCTGAAGATGATGTTGTTAATATTGACATGCAGTTAGACTGCCATGCAGAACAAATCCCGGTAAATAGTATTTGTATCTGATTTGTTGTCTTGTTAATTTCATTTGATATTAACCTACTTTCTTTTTTCAAGGTTTGGCATTCCCTTGCTCAAATAAACCGTTTAAATTCGGTACCTCTGGTAGAGTAATGGCAGAAAGGTGAGATGAGGGATGCAAGTGTCATAAGAGCAAGACCCATTGTGTCTGCATCGGCCATCAAGCACCTATCTATTCCAGGACTTTTCACTACCACCTCAGATTTACAATATATCCATTGTAGTATTTCCCAAGCATAATGTTATGTGTCACATGTATTTGGCAGCTTATTAATGGGGCATTGTTCAAGTTGGGTGTGCAGGACTTCATCATATTTACCTTTCACGTAAGTGACTATAGCTTTGGACGTGGCGGTAACTCGGAGTAAGCTTGGAGTGAGACGATTTCTGCACCACTTCACTAATAAGCCATACCACAAAAAATGGTTCATTTTCATTTTCTATTCCATCCATCTTTGTGGTCTTCTGGTGTGGTTTAGTGCCAAATTGAAGGCATTACTGCTTTAATTTGCCCATGTCTGTTAAGGAACTCAGTTGACTTTTTTTGCAGAGGAACCTTAGATGCAATTTGATTTATTATTTTTAGATATATTAGCATACAGTGAAAAGTACTTTTTCTTGCATGCTATACAGACAAAGCGTACCATTCATGTAGAAGGAAATGAGAGAGTGCAGAATGTAGTGTTACAGTTATTGCTAAGGTGTCAAGAAAGATCAACTTAAGACAAAATAGGCCCATTCATAAGTCTGATGGCAGCAGGGAAAAAACTGTTTTTGTGTCGATTGGTATGTGACCTCAGGCATCAGTCTCTTTCTCCCGATGGAAGAAGGTGGAAGAGGACACGTCACGAGTGTGTGGGGTCCTTAATTGTGCTGGCAGCTTTGCCGAGATAGCGGCAAGTGTAGACAGAGTCAATGGATTGGAGGCTGGTTTGTGTGATGGATTGGGTTACGTTTGCAACCTTTTGTAATTTCTTGCATCTTGGGCAGAGAGGAGTCGTACCAAACTGTTATACAACCAGAAAGAATGCTTTCTATGGTGAAAACTTTTCTACTTCAACCTTTTCTACTTCAACCTTTTCTACTTCATCCGCATTGAAGTAGACAGGGGCATGTTCTCGCTATGGTTCCTGAAGTGAATAACAATCTCCTTTGTTTTATTGACATTGAGGAGAGATTATTGTTGCCTTACCAGTTCACCAGATTCTCTATCTCTTTCCTGTACTCTGTCTCATCATTGAGATCCGACCTGCTATGTTGGTGTCGTCAACAAACTTGAAAATTGAATTGGAAGGGAATTTGGCCACATAGTCATAGATGTACAAGGAGTATAGTTAGGGGGCTCAGAACACAGCCTTGTAGGGCACCAATGTTGAGGATGATTGTGGAGAAAGTGTTGTTGCATATCCTTACTGACTGTGATCTGTGGGTTAGGAAGTTCAGGATCCATTTGCAGTGGGTGGAGCCAAGGCCCAACAAGGGCTTTTAGACTTGAGTTTTGTAGGAATAAGGCTGAGCTATAGTCAATGGAGAATGGCATATTTGTTATTTGGTGTAGCAGAGTTGCGTGCTGAGCCAAGGAGATGGTGTCTGCTGTGGACCCGTTGTGGCAATAGGTGAACTGTAGTGGTCCAGGCAGTCCAGGAGGCTGGAATTAATTTGTGCCATGGCTAGCCTTTCAAAACACTTCATAATGATGGATGTCAGAGCCACCAGACATTAGTGATTAAGGCCCACTGCTTGGTTTTTCTTTGGTACTGGGATGATGATTGTCTTCCTGAAGCAGATAGAGACCTCAAATTATTATGGAGAAGTTGAAGATGTCTGTAAATATCCCTGCCAGCTGATTCGTGCAGGATCTGAGTGCTCATCAGGGCACTGCATCCAGGCCTGTTGCTTTCCATGGATTGTCCTTCAAGAAAGCTGCTCTAACATGTGCAATGGTGACTTCAGGTTCATCCGAGTCTTGCTCTTGCTTAAAACAGGCATAGAATGCAATGAGCTCATCAGGGACGGAGGCCTTGGAGCTGGCAATTTTACATGCCTTCATCTTGTTATGCCTTGCAGACTTCCCCATAGATAGTGAGGGTCTGTTGGCTAGCCTGGGACTCAAGCTTAGGCCCGTACTGTCTTTTGACATCTTTGATGAATCTCTTTAGATCGTATCTGGCTTTTTTGCATTTGGTCAGGGTAAACTGACTTGAATATCTCAGACTTAGGCTTCAGCAAGCTATCCAGTATGTTTCACAGATTTAAATAGCCTGGCTCTTGTTGACTGGCTATTAACCTATTGCCACTTCTCCTTTGGGAGATGTGCACCATTGCATGCAAAATTGACACTCGTGTTGCTGTTTGACAGATAGTAGAGTCATAGAGGTTTACAGCATGGAAACTGGCCATTCTGCCCAACTTATCCATGCTGCCCAGTGTTTTACCAAGAAGCTATTCCCATGGGCCTGCATTTGGCCCATATTCCTCTTTACCCTTCTTACCTATGTAACTGTCTAAATGCTTTTTAAAAGACAAAATTGTACCCACATCTACTACTGCCTCTGGCAGCTCGTTCCAGACACATTCCACCCGCTGAGTGAAAAAATTGTCATCTGGACACTTTTATATCTCTCCCCTCTTACCTTAAACCTACGCCCTCTGGTTTTAGACTCCCCTATCTTTGGGAAAAGATATTGATTATCTAGCTGTTCTGTGCCCTTCATTATTTTGTAGATCTCTTTAGGATTGCCCCTCAGCCTCCTATGCTCCAGAGAAAAAAGTCCCAGTCTGTCCAGCCTCTCCTTATAACTCAATCCATCAAGTCCCAGTAGCATCCTACTAAATCTTTTCTGCACTCTTTTTAGTTTAATAATATCCTTTCTATAATAGCGTGACCAGGACTGTACACAGTATTCAAATGTGGTCTTACTAATGTCTTGCACAACTTCAATAAGACGTCCCAAGTCCTGCATTTATTGTTCTGACCAATGAAACAGAACATGCCGAATGCCTTCTACACCGCCCTGTAACACTATATTCAAGGAGCTATGAATCTCTATTCCTAGATCTCTTTGTTCTATATCTCTTTGTCCAACACTCTACCATTAACTGAGTAGTATCAAAATGCATCACCTTATATTTATCTAAATTAAATTCCATTTACCAATTGTCAGCCCACTGGCCCAATTGATCAAGATTCCATTGCAATCCTCGATAACCTTCTTCACTATCCACTATTCCACAAATCTGGATTTGACATCCAAATCTGGATGTCATCTGCAAGTCTCCTAAACCAAGTCTCCTAAATTCTCATCCAAATCATTAATATAAATGACAGGTAACCCTGCACCGATAACTGAGGCACCGCTGGTCTCAGGCCTCCAGTTTGAAAAACATTCCTCTACAGCATCCCTCTGCCTTCTCTTATCAAGCCAATTTTGTATCCAATGGGCTACCACATCCTGGATCCTTGGAGATTTAACCTTATGCAACAACCTACTACATGGTACCTTGTCAAAGGCCTTACTAAAGTCCATGTAGACAACGTTAACTGCACCACTCTCATCTACTTGGTTACCCAGTCAAAAAATTCAATCAAATTCGGGAGAAATGATTTTCCACCCTCAAAGCCATGCTGACTGTCCTAAATCAGTTTTTGCCCTTCTAAATGCCTGTAGATCCTGTTTCTTAGTATATCTCCTAACAACTTACCCATTATAGACATCACGCTCACTGGGTTGTAGTTCTTAGGCTTTTCTTTGTTTTCCCTTGCAGCTCTTCTTAAACAAAGACACAACATTTGCTACCCTCCAATCGTCAGGCACCTCACCTACTACCATCTGCAGACTTTCTCAACTGCCAACGTTGATGTTACATCCTTTGAAGTTGTGTTGGGCATGTCCTTGTATACCTTACTTCCTACCGTAACTTTTGCTTTCTTCATTCAGCTCAATGTATAAAATTCATTTTGACGATATGTAATCTTTCATCAGGATAACACAATCCTGAGACTGAATCAGCTATTAAGTGCTTTCTATGGTGCTTACACACTAACTTCCTTTGAAAATTCTCCAAAAATTAAAATCTAATATATTTCTTCACATCTGTTGGTTTAAGCACAAATTAATAAATCTTGGGATGATCACAACAAATATAAGGGGCAGTAAAGTTTACAAGTAACTTCCCTGTTTAAGTTTTAAATTCTTTATACTTTTTTATAGCATCGCAAATTTTCAAACGTAGCATTTCACCATTAAGGTAGTGATGAGCAGAAGATAATATAATTTTTGAAATAATAGTATGTATGCTGTGCAGCATGTTTCGTGATTATGTAGTTTATATAATAACTGAACGGTATTATATTACCTGTCAAAACTCTACTAATAAAACCGCTAATCCTTCCAACAGATGGCTTATTCATCACTGCCAATAGGACTAAAGACTTTCCACAGAACCCTCCTCTGCAGGAGATAGTATGTGTTTAAACACCACATTTGATCCCCTGCAGCCAAGATTTAAATCCATGCAAAAGAGATTATGATTTTTTTTAATCATTCAGAGAATGTGGGTGGTGTGGGCAAAGCCAACAATTATTACCATAGTTGCTTTTGAGAAAGTAGTGACATGATGTAAATTGGAGAGGAAGTTGCAGGTGGTGATGTTCCCTTGCATCTCCTGTCCTTGTCCTTCCAGTAGTAAGGGTCATGGTTTGGGAGAAGCTGCTATTGTGCATCTTACAGAGAGTATACATTGCAATCATGTTGTACTGATGGTGGACAGAGTGAATATTAAAGGTGATATGAATTACTGATCAAGCAAACTGCTTTGTCCTGGATGGTCTTTAGATTCTTGAGTGCTGTTGCAGCTATACTTATCCAGATAAGTGGACAATTTTCCTTCACATGACTCGTTTGTGCTTTATAGATTAATGAAAGGCTTTGGGGTGTTACTCACACAGAATGTCCTGCTTCTGTTTCTAACTGCAGAATTTATGGAGTCTGTACTGTTTAATTTTTGCTCAATTGTGACCCACAGAATAGTGATGATTATGTTAGTGAATTTCATTGGGAAGTAGATTCTTGTTGTAGATTTGTGTGTTGCAAATTTAAAATAAAATATAAATTGAAATTTCTGCAAGTGGATTAAACCTCTGATATGGATGGATTATCTCCTCACATTTGAAAAAATCTAGAGAAGAAGAGGTGCAAGGGATAGATAGATCGCCCATGTTATTACTCACATTTGAACAAGGGAGATACAACATAACCAGGGAGTGAGAGACCAGTCTGCTTAATATTGGTGATACAAAAAATAATGGAATCCAAATTAAAGGAGACAGCAGAAAGACATCTAGAAAAATTAGCATGGATTTCAAAAAGGAAAGCCTTGTTTGACATTGCATTATTTGAAGAGGAAACAGAGAAATAGATAGGAGCGATGTAGGATATATAATGGAAATAGATATCCAAAAGACTGTGGATAAGTTGTTGCATAATACAGTAATGAATAAAATCAAAGTATGCAGAGTAGGGGGACAAATAACAAAATAACTAGCTAGCTGCATGCAGGATAATCTGCACAGAATTGGAGCAAAAATTAGCTATTCAGAATGGCAGATGGTGATAAGGTCCTAAAAGGATTCGTGCTGGGGTCATTACTGTTCATAATTTATATTAACAATTCAGACTGTGAAATCAAAATCAATTTCAAAATTTGAGGATAACATTATATTGGGTGGTGGTTTCAGAGCTTAAATAGCAGCTGGCATCACTGCAGTGCATCCATTAGGTTCAGAGCTTCGTAGATAACACCTTTATAGATGTGGTCACCCCATAGCTTAAGAGAATGCAGGAAGAGAGAGAATGGGTGCCTACCAGCCAGTAAAGCAGAAACATGCAATTAGTACAGGAGTCCCCTGAGGACATCATTCTCCAATCAGTCTTTAGTTTTGAATACTGATGGAAGTGATGGTTCATTTGTGGAGTCAGCCAGAGTCATGTCCTAGGCACAATGGGTGGCTTAACTGTACAGAGAACTATAAGGAAGACTGGAAGAACAAGAATTACAGGAAACCCAATTATATGGGGACGAGCCACAGACATATTTTTAGAAAAGTACATTGCCCTCGAGTGGCCAGGGTCATGGATGTCACAAGAAAAGCAAAGTGAGTACGAAATGCGATCTCCTGAATTCATTGATAAAGAGGCTACTTAGAAAATTGTTAATTGATCAGACACATTGTTATCAGTTTCTGAAAGGAGAATAGTGTTTACTTTGTCAGAAATGCTAATAAATTAATTAATAAGCAAGTTGGACAAAGGAGAGACGTGGTATTCTTGAGTTTCTGGAAGATATTTGATGGTGCCACATCAAAGGTAGGTTAAGTGAAAAAAATTGGCAAATGGAATATAATGTGGAAAAATGTGAACTTCCGCATCTTAGCAGGGAAAGCAGTATACTTTTTAATAGAGAGTGATTGCAAAGCTAGGTGGTGTAGAAGAATCTGGGTGTTCTCGTACATGAATCACAAAAAAAATGCTGATATAACAAGTGATTAGAAAAGCAAATTAAACATTGGCATTTATCACAAAGGGAATAGAATACAGAAGAAGGGGTGTTTTACTGCTGTCGTACAGAGTCTTGATGAGACCACATCTGGAATATTATGTACAGTTTTGATCTTATTCGAAAATAGATAAAATTGCATTAGAAACTGTTCAGAGAAAATTCACTTGTCTCATTTCTGGGACGAGGGGCTAATCTTATGAGGAAAGGTTGAACAGCTTGAGCTTATGCCCATTGGAGTTTAGAAGAATGAGATAATCTTATTGAAACATACAGGATCCTGACAGGGTTTGATGACGAACATGTTTTCATATGTGGACAAGAGTAGAACCAGGGGACACTAGTAGAAATCTACTATTTAAGACGGAGGTGAGGAAATTCCCTTAAAGGGTCATTAGTTTATGGAATTCTCTTCCACGAAAAGTAGCATAGAAACAAAGAAAATATAAATAGGAGTAGGCCTTTCAGCTTAGTCCATCAGTCATTCTGATCATTAAATTGAACATCTTGATCCTGCCTTACCATATCTGTTGATCTCTTTAATCCCAAGAGCTATATCCAATTTCTTTTTGAAATCACATGTTCTGACATTCACTACTTTGTGGTAATGAATTTCACAGATTCATCACTTTCTGAATGAAGAAACTTCTCCTCAACTCAATCCGAAAGATTTACCCCTTATCCTCAAATTACGAACCCCTAGTTCTGGACTCTCACCATTGAGGACATTTTTTTCTGAATCATCCCTATCTAATCCTGTTAGAATTTTATCAGTCTTTATGAGAGCCCCTCTCACTCTTCTAAATGCTAATGAATTTAATCATTAGTCCTATCATTCCAGGAATCAGTCGGGTAAACCTTTGCTGTACTTCCTGTATACCAAGGAAATACTTTTTCAGATAAGGACACCAAAATTGCACTCAATTTTCCAGGTGTGACCTCACCAACACTCTATACAATTGCAGTAATACACTCCTATTCTTGTATTCAAATCCTCTCATTATGAAGGCCCACATACCATTTGCCTTTTTTACTGGCTGCTGTACCTGCACACTTATTTTCAGGGACTGATGCATAAGGGACACCAAGGTCTCACCGAATACTCATTCCTCTCCATTTTTTTACCCATTCAAATTATAATCGGCCTTCCTTTAATTGCTTTCAAAGTGGGTAACTTCATATTTATCAGCATTATACTGCATCTGCAGTATATGAATATGCCCACTCACTAAGTTGAAGCATGTCTCTGCATCCTTTTTGCAGCTCAACATTTCACCCAACTTTGTATCATCTGCAAATTTTAAAATAATCAAATTATTAATATGATTAATATGAACAGTTGGGATCCCAGCACTGATCCCTGTAGTACCTCACTAGTCACTGCCAACCAATCAGAAAAAGACCTATTTATGCCAGCTCTTTGCTTCCTGTCTGCTCACCAACTTTCTACACAACTGAAGTATCTGCAATTCCACTGCATTAATTTCACACAGTAGTCTGCTATGTGAGACCTTGCCGAAAGCCTTCTGAGAGTCTAAATAGACCACGTCCACCAGTTTTCTTTGTTCAACTCTACTAATCACATCCTGAAAGAATTCCAGTAGAATGGAATAAAAGGGACAGCAGAAACATTGGTATAAAATTGGCTGCGTGACAGAAAACAGGAAGTGGGAATTATGGAATGTTTTTCAGACCGGAGGAGTAATGGAATTCCCCAGTAGTAGGTGTTGGGACCTTTGCCCTTCCTGATATATATTAATGATCTAGCCTTGGAGTCCAGGACGCCATTTCAAAAATTTACGGATGATACAAAACTTGGGATCATTGTGTGCAACGAAGAGGATGCTGTAGAGATTGGTGGGCTGGGTGGACAAATGGTAAATAGTAAGGTCACATAAGATGCGATTTTTGACTATGTTAAAGAGTTCTTTCAGTGCTGTGGTAGGCACGGAAGCCTGATTTGAGGGATTTAGAGTTGTAGGGAAAATCAGGAATTTGGGAAATCCTATCACATTTAAGACAAAAAAGGGAGGTTGGTAATGGGACCGTAGTTTGCAAGGTCGGTATGATCAAGGGTGGGTTTTTTGAGGATGACGGTGTCAGATTTGGCGGGGAGAGGAATAAGAAAGGAAGGTGGATGGTTAACAGTTTCGTGGGACTAAGGTCAAGAAAGCATGAGTTGGTCCTTAGAAGCAAAATAACTTAGAAAAGTCATGAGAGAAACTAGAAAAAACTTCAATTTCAGGCCAGCTACAGTTGCCTTAGTGGCTAGATGAAGGGAAGGAAGCATTAGAGACAGCTGAATTTACTGTCTTATTGGCAAAGAAATCCTTGAGCTTAGTTTCAGGTAAAAGTGGTGGAAGGACAGAGAGGTGCTCCTATCGTGAAGAAATGTTCAGAAGGTTTTGTGAGATGTAAAACAATTTATTTTCATAAAATAATTATCGAGTAAAGACATCATGCAAAAAGAAAATATACTGATCAATAAGGAAAGTCAGTTGTACAAGGGCTCAGCAGTAACAAATATATATCTTCATGTGATTTATTTCAGTTCACTTTGGCTCCAAAGTTTTGAGCACACCATATGTTGAATGGCATGATTGTGTAGTATGTCATTGCTGTGACATGCTGTGGCATGGAATAGTGAGATGTAGTTTCACACCCATACTTCCTCACAGCATGGGTGAGGAATACAGTGAGGAATTCACAGTACCAAATAAAAAAGATGCTGTTTTATCTGGCTGTGTTGGAACACATTATTAAATAAGCTAGATCATGTTTTGCAAATCGCTAACTAAAATGAATGCAAATGAGTACAATTATCAAAGTGAGAACAAGTTATGTAACTGGAAAGATAAGTTTGAGATCTACTGCAGTCCAGTTTATTTTGACTATCTCACCAAATTCTAATCTGTTTATGCAACTTAGCAAAAAATATGAAAACATTTTGTAAAAGCTTCTGCAAGTATGTAAAAAACAATGATAGAAAAATAAATATAATTCCATAGGGTGGAATTTTACACTGCCTAGGTGGGCATGTGTCCAATCTGGAAATGCATGAAATCACACTAGGAAATGTTGGATACGCATTACAACGTCATCATGTATTTGGGCAATATTTTGGTCAGCAGGCAAGAGCACAAATCAATTGTCTGCCTGCTGGCAACTAGGAAGCTCATTAAGACTAAGACTGCAATTGATCTTGATTTAATGTTGTCTATGTGGTGTTTAAGTTCATGCAAGGGTGAGATAAAAGGGGCAGGAGTAAAGATAATCTGAGTTGGCACAAGTTATTGACAGTTTGGTGAGGGCTTAGACTAGAGTTTTGTGAACATTTTCATTGTTTTCTTTGGTAATTTGTGCTTATTGTCTGGAGTTTTCAGGACATTTTAGTCTTGCAATGATTCTGGGATTTTCAACCATTTGACTCCCTCAATCTACAGTTCAGCCCCCTTTATATCTCTAGTCTTGAGTCTCATCTCTTCAGCATGGAGCACCTCCTCTGAGGAAGAAGATGGGGACCAAAGAGAGAAGAGGCCCTGCAGGTATCACTTCAAGAGGGATGAGCAGGTAGAGGGTGTTCAGGACCAGCAGGGACAATAAAGAGGAACGCTCAGCAGAAGATGCCATTATCTACCTGCCAGGGTGTTCAAGCACCAATCCAACTACTTTGACATGATAGAGGTCTTGTGTTGCAGGAGGTTAAGCTTTCAAAGGAAACCATCACATTCATTTGCCAAATAATTGGAATGGAGGTGGCCTCCAATTATGTGCATGGACACCCAATGTCCGTTGTTCTTAAAGTCATTGTCGCATTTAACTTCTATGCTTCTTGATTTTTCCAGGGCTCAGTGGGTGATCTTTGTGAAGTGTTCCAGTCAGCTGCATACAGCTTTGTTAAGCTGTTGGCTGATACTTTGTTCAGGTAGGCGAACACATTCATCAGCAGGCCAGAGACTTTGCTGCAATTGCAGGGATCTCCCACTCCCTGGAATGTTCAGTTAATTTGTAATCAGATTCTACAAGTCTGTGCAAGGTACCCTGGAGCTCCCACAGTGCAGACGTATTGAAACACAGGTATCAAGACTGCTCCGGCTTGCCTGAGTGACAACAGGCATCCCTTGGAAAGATGTCTGATGATTTTTCTTAACCACCCGAAGACAGAGGGAGAGGAAAGATACAACCACTCCCATGTCTCCAAAGGACAGTGATGTAGAGGACAACAGGTATGCTGAAAATCATGTTCTGATGCCTGGATTGCTCAGGGGCACTTTGCAATATCCATCAGATATTGCAAAGTGTTGCTCATTATTGTTGTCTGCTGTGCTCTGCGTAATCTTGCTCTCTCTAAGAAGGAGCACTGGACCACAAAGGCAATAGAAACCCAGTGATGATTCAGATACAGAGCCCAGAAAGGTAAATAGCAAGGATGAAGAGGCTGAAATGAGGAACTTTCAGACAGATAGGAACACCAGAGAGGCTTTAATTCAGCATTCTGTCAGATAGGTGACCGTGCCTTGTCTTCCATCTGACGAAGGGCATTGCCTTCTTTACGAACATCTCATGCGTAATCATGCCAGGAGTCCAAAGTCATTAGAGCCTTAATAATGAAGTTTGCTGCCCCAGACAGCTTTCACCAGGCACTGATAAGGCAAATACCCATCGAATACGCTGGACACTATGCGCTATGAGCAAAGAACTTATTTTTCTTTGTGACATTTAAATGAAAAACTGACTTAAACATGTGATATTTACAAAAAAGCATAAATAAGCCACCTGTGCAAACACATTGCTGTGCTCTTTGTTTTACGCTTACATTTGCAGGTGCTATGTTTTGACATCTCTTCTAAATCCTCCAATATCTGATACTCTGGGCATTCCCTGCT
This sequence comes from Sphyrna mokarran, assembly GCA_024679065.1. Taxonomy (NCBI): domain Eukaryota; kingdom Metazoa; phylum Chordata; class Chondrichthyes; order Carcharhiniformes; family Carcharhinidae; genus Sphyrna; species Sphyrna mokarran. Next base: position 53,498,470 of record JAGIQG010000007.1, read on the forward strand.
TCCACCATTTGCTGAAGCGAGCATGATATGCCCTCACCGCTATGCTTCACCAACTGAACCAATGTGCTATTGCTCACCAATGTGGCAGTATCTGCACTGTGTTTGGTGCTAAGAGATAGAATGTCATGCATGCCTTTTCTGTCAGCATCTGCTGTAGTGTCAATGGAGAGTCATCGGCCTCCTGGCTGGTTCTGGAGGATAGTTGATCTGAATGATGAAAACAATTGAGAGTGCTATTCAACACATCACACAGAGTCAATGTTCATTATATGCAGCCTGATCTGAGTGATAAAGGTAATTGAAGTTGCCATAATCACAGATTGCCATAGAGCTGACTGAGCATGATTTAACCTAGGGGTCATCATACCTCAGGCAAGGACAAGATTGAGAAGATGGGGCCTTCATGAATAACCTAGATCTGTACAGGATTTGAACCTGTGCAATTGGCATCACTCCACGTCATGAACCAGCAGTCCAGCCAACTGAGCTAACCAACTTGAATTAAGACAACAATGATAATCAAACATTGGTTTAGTTTCTTGGATTTCTTATTTCCCCTGATTGATATCAATACATGATTCAGGTTCAACACCCTTCCAAAGGATTGCACTGCTAATAATTAAACATTCCCTAATTACTGTAGTATTTGTAAGAATGTTAGTCTAGTTTTGTGTGCTTTTGAACTCATCTGGTGCTTGAAATCATAACTTTCTAACACAAAACGAGAGGGAAACTGACTGAGTCATGATAACACTCTCTTTGATAGTCACGAGTTTTTAATTTTGCCAGTTGCAGCTACCAGTGTGAGATTGCAATCATTTTGATTTGAAACTAAGCTGCCCTCACAAGATGTGTAAGTTTTAGGAGAAATGGGAAATCATGTCAGCATTCATTAAGGGGATCGACCTCTTGGATAAGATTGGAACTGCTTTTCATACTTAAACACTGGGAGTTCACAGTTAAACTTGATTAAAACTGTTTTCTATTGATTCAATTCTTTGTGTGCTTTTAATTGAGGTAAAAGCTTTTCCAAGGCTACTAATTGCTATTAATTTGAAACATTAAAAAAAAACTTATGAACAAATCCCAAATGCATCCTTTGATGTGATTGTAATATTTTGATACGGTATTGGACAAAAGCTTTCATGTTGCTTGATTGAATGTAACAGTTCTTAATTCAGAGTATTGGCAACCTGCCAAGAACTTTATAGAAGACAAATGATGGGGTAAAATGTGAATGTTTTAAACACTGGGTTATAAAGCTTTATAATATCCTATTTTTAGTTTATTTTTGCCCATGGGTTTGATACAAAAGAATTTTGAATGAAATTGCTGTTAACTGGAATTGGGATATCGGATCCCCCGATAAGACAAGTTCATCAGTGAGTAACTGAGGTATGCTTACTAAATTATGTTAGCTGATTACAACAGGGCTATTGTAATTGAGCTCAATGTCCCGAATTAACAATTTAATTTAAAAATTACTTTAGATTCCCTATATCTAAACCTGATCCTGTAATTACTGCTGGAGTTGACAAATGTGGCAGAGGTTAGTATTGGGTTGGGCTGCTCCCTTCTTCGTTGGACAGATTAGTATAAAAGTCAGAAGAAGTAATGTTTTATCACACATGAGCACATCCTAATATGATTCAGCAGTGTTAGGACTCAATTCTTCAACACTGAAAAATTAAAAATAATTCATTCTGTTGCTGTGTTTTGCTCTTTTTAAGTATTTTCCTTTTTACTTCTCTTAGATCTCTGTCTTCTTTCATCATGCTACCTTTCACTTTTCCACTCTCCACAATACTTCCATATTCCCGACCTCATTCCTTTAGTACTCGACTTCCTCCTCTCTTGTTGCCAGCCAAGGTTTGGTTCCCTCTTAGATAAGCATATAACTTTCATCTGTGCCTCTCTTGTCATCTAGCAAAGAGATCAGAGGTACAGCACTAGCCCATTATGAACAGCAACTCCAGTTCCCCCATCCCACTCTTTCATTAACATTCCTGATCAGAGCGCCCACTAGAGGCTAATCTTGCCAATGTTCTTCCTTTACAAATATATGGACTTGGCCAATGGCATTAACCACCCTTCCAGAATGTCAGTTCATTTGTAAGCAAGGTCTTTGCCATTATGGATGATTGCATGGACATCATGGCTTTAATGGAAACACAGCTGACTTTGGAGAGGAAAGGGAGGATGCAAACAGGATGGTAGTATGCAAGGAACGTGAAGTCAAGTGTTGCATTTTTGAGAAGTGTTGAAAGCAGATTTAAAGGAGGGTGCATGGCCATCATCATTTTAACTTGTGTGGCCAATCAAATCTGAACTCCCTCCCGAATAACACTGAGTGTTCCTGCACCACGTGGACTGAAATAAGAAAACAAAGTACCGTTCATAGATTTGTAGCATATGATATTAAGGAAATGTGTGTACCGTACCATTCTATTTAAACAAAAACTGGCATAATCAAAATATTTCAACTTTGAACTAGAATTTCAATAAACACAACTATCTGTCGAACTAAAGTTCATGAACAGAATTTTACACTTCCTACCACCCAACCCCACCCTCACATCCCACAGTATGGTTTGTGAGGTGGGAAAAGGAATATAATTGAATGGACAGAATTCCCCCAAGAAATGCACCTGCCCAAAGGTCAATTTCACACTTGGGTGGGCAAGTCCTCAGGTGAGAAACCAGCCTTAATGTTTAGCCTGGCAAGTGCAGGTAAGATGGGGAAAAGAGTGGGGCTGTCTGAATTTGAAGGCCCTTCAGAGTTGGGGCGCCCATCTCTCCTGGATGTTGAAGTTCCAGGTCTCCCTCCCCATAGCCCCTTGCCTACCCTGCCGATCACCCATCTCTTCCTCTTCTGACTCCCAAGGTTGCCCCCAACACTCCTATCCCCCAAACCCTCACAACTTGCATTTCCAACAGTCCTGGGGCTTGGATCCAGATAGTTAGAAAGAGTGCTGAATATGACTTCTGGCCATTACAGCCCAATGCCCAGCTGTTCAGAGAGTTGTCGCCTACCTGGCTGAAGGCTTATCCACTGCTAATCACTGCTTAAATGAGTGTTAAAATGGCAGCAGGCATCTGAATGTCGGCAGTGACACCTTACACATTGACTCTTGAGATGGCAAGCACCAATCACTTGCCATATTTAAAATTCTACCCAAAGTATCATTGCTTCCATGACCAGACCATGTTTACCGAATTACATTTTTGTTTTAATATGGAAAATAGCCGGACAAGGTATAGGTCATCGTTACCACAGTGATATCATATGGATTTTGTCTTGATTTATTTCATTGCATCATGTGACTGCAAACAAATGAAAAGGCCTGCCAAGATATCTTTCCATGAAGACATTATAAGCTTAAATATTTAATAGCTGTAAAATCGTAAACGGCTATATACATTTTTGATGTTTGAAGTGAAGCATGTGTACAGAGTAGGCTATTTTTAGTATATTCTTATGACAGAATCAATACCAGCCTGTGCAAAATCCCTTAAGTCCAGGCGCTGCAAAACTGGAAGACTGTTAGTAGTAATAAAAGCCATGGGCACAGCACCCACTAAACAGTAAAGCGTTCATCACACAGACGAAGCAAAGATTAAAAAACATTTTTTAAAAATGTAAATTCACAAGTAAGTTTTGCGTTTTTTAATCCCTGTAAATGGAATAAATTCTTTTTTAAACTGCTCTTCAATTTGTACCATGTTATTGCTATAAATACCTCAGGAAGAAAACTGATTTGATTTGTGTGAGACATGCATATGCTTTGTTATATTGGCAGTAACCCTGTGCTGGAGACTTTCATGGTCTGATTTTTTTTTACTATTTATAGCTCGGTTATTTGGTGTTAATTAAGTGGATCGTTTTAACTGTAACCCTTAATTTATTTTGTGTTTACGCTGAATAGTAACCCTTGTCTGTATCTATTTCAGCTGTATCTGTATTTCACCCCTGTGTGTCTGACAAAGAAACCCATGTATCTGCATCATAATTACTTTAAATATTGTCACAAGAATAGTAAGTAGTTGCTAATCAGATCATGATCCATTCAGAGAATAGAGTTGTGTGGTGTGGTGAATAGATACTGGGCTACTACATTTCACTTCGATGGCTAAATTTTTGACTCATGTCACACAGGCCCACTGAAAGAAAACAGGTGCATTTTGTTTGGTTGGAAATTACCAAAACAAGCGAGCATTTTAATCTATCCTGCCTGTTAAATAACAGTGCTTTAAATTTAGGAAGGCAGAAAGCTTAACTCTTTCTTCAACACTAATATGCCAGAATACTTTTGCAGCCAAGTGAATATGAATCTCTTGTAGCTAAAATGCACATTTTAAAATACAAGCTTGAAGTCAACTTTTTTCCCAATTCTTTAATGTTTAGTGGAATTTGCATTATCAATCTTGGCCCTGCATTGCTAATTATGACCAATCATCTGGGGTGCCTAAAGCTAAAAATATGGCGGTAGAACTTCCAGTTAAGGAATTATAAGTGATCAAATGCAAATGATTCTCCTCTCCCCAAATTGCACTCATTTTGAAAATCATTTTACCCCACAAGATTTTGCCCAAATTCATTTGCACGTTGTCAAACCTAAAATTTTGCCATGGACCAGTATGGTTGAGGAATGATTTTGAAATAATCTTTTATAATTTGCTTTAAGAAGTAAATAAATTTCTAAATGCTATTTGACCAATATAGTCATATAGGATTGCACAGGATTTACGGCACAGAAACAGGCCATTCATCCCAACCAGCCCATGCTAGTGTCTAGTTTCCACTCAAGTTTCCTCCCATCTTCTATCATCTAAATCTACTATCACAACCACTATCTATTTCCTTTTTCTCAAATGATTCTCTGGCTTCTCCTTAAGTACATCTATTTGTTTCAACCATTCCCAGTGGTAGTGAGTTTTGCATTCTCACCACTTTTTGGATAAAGGCTTTCTTCTTGGTGACTATTGGTGGCCTCTAATTCTGCATTTCTCCTTAAAAGAACATATTCTCTGTATACGCTCTAACAAAACTTTCATAATTTTAAAGACCTCGATTTGATCAAGAAAAGATTGCTGCTCTGCCAATCCTTTTCTGATATGCATGGCCATACATTTCTGATGTAATCTCAGGGACAGGTTGTCTCAGGGACAGGACTGGGTATTTCAGGTGCTTCAGGAGGGACAGGGTTGGGGGCAAAAGAGGAGGTGGTGTGGCACTGTTGATCAGGGACAGTGTCATGGCTGTAGAGAAGATGGAAGACGGGGAGGGATTGTCTACGGAGTCTCTGTGGGTGGAAGTTAGGAACAGCAAAGGCTCGATAACTTTGCTGGGTGTATTCTATAGGCCGGCCAACAGCGGCAGGGAACTTGAGGTGCAGATAGGGAAACAGATCCTAGACAGATGTAGAAATAACAGGGTTGTCGTGATGGAAGATTTCAATTTCCCAAACATCGACTGGAATATCCCAAGGGTAAGGGGTTTGGATGGTGTGGAGTTTGTTAGGTGTGTTCAGGAAGGTTTCATGACACAGTACGTGGAAAAGCCTACGAGAGGAGAGGCTGTACTTGCCCTGGTGCTTGCTAATGAGCCAGGGCAGGTGTCGGATCTCACGGTAGGTGAGCGTCTTGGGAATGGGGATCATAATTCTATCTCTTTCACGATAGCGATGGAAAGAGATAGGATCAGGCAGGCTAGGAAGGTGTATGTCTGGAGTAAGGGGAAATATGAAAACATTAGGCAGGTAATGGGATGCATAAACTGGAAGGAGGTGTTCTTGGGGAAGAGTACAGAAGGAAAGTGGCGGTTTTTCAAGGAATGTTTGTCTGGGGCACTGCAAGACAACGTTCCGAGGAGTCAAGGAGGTTCTGGTAGGACGCGGGAACCGTGGTGCACGAAGGTAGTGGTGAACCTAGTTAGGAAGAAAAAAATGGTATATAAAAGGTTCAGAGAGCCAGAGGATGTTAGGCATCTAGAGGAATATAAGGTGTGTAGAAGGGAACTTAAAAAGGAAATTAGGAGAGCCAGAAGAGGTCTTGAGAAGGCCTTGGTAGGTAAGGAGAATCCCAAGGCCTTCTACAAATATGTGAAAAGTAAAAGGATGAGAAGAGAAGGGATAGGGCCTATAAAAGGTGAAGGGGGAAAAGTCTGTGTGAATCTGGAAGAAATGGCAGAGGTGCTTAACGAGTACTTTGCCTCGGTATTCATGGTGGAAAGTGAACTGGGAGATTGCACTGCAGGTTTGAGGCATAAGGAAAAGATTGAGTATGTGGATGTTAGGAAAGAGGATGTGTTAGACCTGTTAAATTCTATCAAGATAGACAAGTCGCCGGGACCGGATGAGATGTACCCCAGGTTATTGTGGGAGGTGAGGGAAGTGGTTGCAGAGCCCCTGGCGATGATCTTTGCATCATCCATGGAAACGAGAGAGGTTCCGGAGGATTGGAGGATTGCGGATGTGGTTCCTTTCTTTAAGAAAGGGAACAGGGATAGTCCAGGAAATTACCAACCGGTGAGTTTGACTTCAGTGATTGGTAAGCTGATGGAGAGGCTTCTGAGGGATAAGATATATGAACATTTGGAGAAGTTTGGACTGATTAGAAATAGTCAGCATGGTTTTCTCAAGGGCAGGTCATGCCTTACGAGCCTAGTTGAGTTCTTTGAAAATGTGACTGAACACATTGACGAAGGAAGGGCGGTTTACGTAGTGTACATGGACTTCAGTAAGGCATTTGATCAGGTCCCACATGCAAGGCTTCTGGAGAAGGTGAGAGGGCATGGGATCCAAGGGGCTTTGGCCTCGTGGATCCCGAACTGGCTTGCCGGCAGAAGGCAGAGAGTGGTTGTGGATGGGTCTTGTTCTGCATGGAGGTCGGTAACCAGTGGAGTGCCCCAGGGATCTGTTTTAGGATCCCTGCTGTTTGTCATTTTCATAAATGACCTGGATGAGGAAGTGGAGGGATGGGTTAGCAAGTTCGCCGACGATACAAAGGTCGGTGGGGTTGTGGATGGTCTGGAGGGATGCCAAAAGTTGCAGCGGGACATAGACAGGATGCAAGACTGGGTGAAGAAGTGGCAGATGGACTTCAACGTGGATAAATGTGTAGTTGTCCATTTTGGCAGGAATAATGGGATGAAGGAGTACAATATAAGGGGTAGGAGTCTTAGCTGTGTTGTAGAGCAGAAGGATCTCGGGGTCCAGGTCCATAGGACTCTTAAATCGGTCTGCAGGTGGAGGAAGTGGTCAAGAAGGCGTACGGTGTACTGGCCTTCATTAATCGAGGAATAGAGTTTAGGAGTCAGGAGGTAATGATGCAGCTCTATAAGACTCTTGTCAGACCCCAGTTGGAATATTGTGCGCAGTTCTGGTCGCCTCACTATAGGAAGGATGTAGAGGCTATTGAGAGAGTTCAGAGGAGATTTACAAGGATGCTGCCTGGATTGGGAGGCAGGCCTTATGAAGCTAGGTTGAGGGAGCTGGGACTCTTCTCACTGGAGAGACGTAGGTTGAGAGGCGACCTGATAGAGGTTTATAAAATGTTGAGAGGAATAGATAGGGTGGACTCTCAGAGGCTATTTCCCCGAGCTGAAATGGTCACTATGAGAGGACACAGATTTAAGGTGCAGGGAAGCAAATACAAAAGAGATGTCAGGGGTAGGTTTTTCACTCAGAGGGTGGTGAATGAATGGAACCGAATGCCGTCGGAGGTTGTTGAGGCAAACTCACTGGGGTCTTTTAAAAGACTTCTGGATGAGTATATGGAAATGAATGGGATAGGGGGTTATAGATAGGTCTGTGGATTGGTAGATGTGATCGGTGCAACTCGTGGGCCAAAGGGCCTGTTTGTGCTGTATTGTTCTGTGTTCTAATCTCTGCACCCTCTCCAATGCCTCTGTCATTTTGTAGCACATTACCCAGAACTGTGCGCAGAGTGCTAAGTTTATTATTAGTCATAAGTAAGGCTTATATTAACACTGCAATGAAGTTACTGCGAAATTCCCCTAGTTGCCACAGTTTAGCTCCTGTTTGGGTCAGTGCACCTAATCAGCATGTTTTTTAAAATGGGGGAGGAAATCGAAGCACCTGAGAAAACCCATGCACACACAGGGAGAATGTTCAAACTCCATACAAACAGTAACCCGAGTTCCTGGCACTGTGGATTTATCACAACTTTCCTGCTTCTAAATGAATGAAGCAGAAGTTGAAGTGGATTTATCGCAACAATCAAATATCTATACAGAATCATTTAATTATACTACTAAAGAATAAAGAGTTTCATGATAAATTGAAAAGATTATATTCATAAGATTTCAATAAGGTTCCTATTAATGTCCTTGGCTCCAAAATAAACGGATAGCTTAATGTTATGAGCTTCCATATAGGCCCAGAAATGGCCAAAATTAATGGATACTCTCAATAATAATTAATTTGATCTGGGGGCATAGCAAGTTGTGTGTAAGGCTAATTTCTAGTGCAGTAAATTTTTTAAACTAATTCAAAAGATTATGAAAACTGGATTTGTGCTTGAAAATTTACTCTTTTCTCTGGTGGTTACCATCTTCAGGCAGGTTGCAGTGAAAAAAATCAGTACAACCTAACTCAAGCTCCAGGCCAAGTTATTTGACTTTAATCTGTCTAAAATTGATAGTGTTTTATGAGAAAGTTGTTTATATTTATTGGCCGGATATCAATTACTTTCCTTCAGAAATCAGAATAAAACGAGTTGATTGGTCATTTTTAGAATGTTCTCCAATAAACTAAAACACTGAAGACTCAAATGTTAGAAAGGAGTAACATTATTTTTGAACAGATTCTTTTCTTTGTTGTAATTTATTTTCTTTGGTGCATAAAGATTTATTTTTCCATGTTTGTTTCTGAAGCCTGCAGCTGCAATTCACCCATTTAATTACACCCTACACAGCTCACAGTGTTGGTGTTCCCTGGAAATGTCTATAACAAGCAGACTGCAATCCCTGCCCAGCTGCAAGTACATATCATGTGGAGCCAACGAGACCATCTGATGCTCAAAAAAAAATGCTGCCCAAATCTGAGCAGCTTTACTTACTATTTGTGTAATCTAAACTAATGAAACCAAATTGATTCAAAACCTTCTTTTCCAGAAAGATTCTCTCTGCAATTGATGTAAAATATGTAGTTAAAATAATTGTTAGATTTCCAAGCTATTTCACAACTGTTCATTGCCTTCCTACATTCACACTGAAATGAATTCATGAAAAGGTTATTTTAGGGTCTGCTCGGTGGATGGAATAGTTACATTAATTTGCATGATGTGAGTGAAATAGCATGATCTTTCTTGATGTTTTGATAATAACCGTTATGCTCCTGTTAATTAATTGAACTGAGATACATTGTTTTTCATCTGCTAAATTTTAAAACATTTATGCCAGTGCTTCAGTATAAAATAAGATTTCTTTAAATAAACCAGCACTTTGCAAAGAGCTGGCTGAAGACAGACAAAACAATCAGCTCTTAATTTGAAAAGCCCAAGGCTAAAGAGAGTGTTCAAACCTGAAATTTATATACCCAGGTTTGGATTAACATTCTTTGTTGATATTTAAATGAAGAACTCTGGATACATAAATCTGATTGGCCATTTGTCAAATAATATTGTAACTGTCATGAAGACTCCTTGAAGGTTTTTACCTCCTGAAAAGTACATGAATTTTTAACGTTAAATTTATCCTCTTTGCAGTGGTTTCCACATAGCCACAGCTGCCCTATCCTGTCCAGTCAGTTCCCTATTGCTCTTGAACTAGGTACAAGTAAGATTTTAAAATGGCTGACTTCATTTCTTATTTTATAATCCCCATATGGGAAAGGCTTTGCTCTTCACCTTAAAATGTTCCTCTCAACAGCAAAGCTAAAACTGGGAGCTGAACACGAGGATGTAGATGTTTAAACCTACAAACTACCTAACTTTCAGACTATCTTGTTGCTCTAGAACATAGAAAAACTACAGCACAAACAGGCCCTTCAGCCCACAAGTTGCTCTGATCATATCCCTACCTACTAGCCCTACCTATAACCCTCAATTCTATTAAATCCCATGTACTCATCCATGTACTTAAAAGACCCCAATGAGTTCGCCTCCACCACCACCCTCTGAGTGTTTTTCCCTATATGTTTTTCTCTGAGCAACTGAAAAAAAATCCTTCATTCCAAGACAAATTTTGTGGTAGCACTATGCTATATATTTAAGTGATTCCAAACTGCTTTAAGAGCTTATCACCATAATTTGATGGTGATGCCATTAGAGGATAATGGAATATCACTTGAAGAAAGATTGGTCTTACTGCTTTGCAACTTTGCATAATTTAAGCTTGCAGTGCAAAACAGGCCCTTTGACCCAACTTGTTCATGCCGACCAGGTTTCCTAAACTGAACTAGTCCCATTTGTCTGCATTTGGCCCATATTCTTCTAAACCTTCCCTATCCTGTCCAAATGTCTTTTAAATGTTGTAATTCTACCCACCTGCTACCATCTTCTCTGGCAGACACTTGTTATATTGTGAGCCAAACAGTCTCACTGAAACACTTTCTCTCACAAAACTTATCAATCTCTATGGTCAAAGAACTTGCCTTAGAATTATCTCCCAAACTCTGCTTCAACAAGGATCCATGTCAAGGATTTCGGTCTTGTTTTCCAGTGTTCCTTTTCTCTGGCCTCCTCAAGCACTCAAACTTCATCTTCCAAGCACACTGACAGGTATTTGGCTGTATCAGACAGAACAATATTACTCCAAAGGCCCTCAGTATGGAGTCACCAACCTTTGGTTTCCCCTTGGATGTTCTGGCTTTTCTCAAGCACACCTTGCTTCAAGTCAACTGCCTACAGCTTTCCCTTTGACTATTGCCCCTTGCTTTTGATTTTACTTAATAGGATCTGTTTCACATTCCCATCCTTGTCTCTTATCTTGGACTCCCTTCTGGGACCTCTTTCTATCCCACTTCCTTGTTTGGGGATGCCTTGGTTTGAGACCTTCTCCTTCTGATGTTCTTCTTCTTGGAACACCTTCTCTACAATGATGCTCCTCTTCAGATCACTTGAATTCCAGGTTCATGTTTTTCCCTTTTCTCCTTATTCTCCCATTCCCAGGATCTTGAAGGTTCAGGGACTTAGTCCCAAGCAGAACACTGCTGTAGCACTTCTGGCTAGATTGAAGAGCTGTCAATCCATCAGATTGGCTGAAAGCTCTCTTAGGCGGCATTTCCTTTCAAGGTTGGATCGAAGTCCTTCCCCTCCTAATCAACGTTCAAGTGAGTGTTAAATGGCAGTGAGAGTTTGAAAGTCAGCGGCTGCTCAACAGGATCCAACTCTCGGCTCACCATCCCTAAAATTATACCCATAGAATCAAAGAATGGTTACAGCGTAGAAGGAGGCCATTTGGCACATTGTATCCATGTTGAATATCTAGTTCCATTTGCTGCTTGTTCCTTGTAGTCTTGTATTTTTTTCTCTTCAGATAATCATCCAATATCCTTTTGAAAACTTCAGTCTAAGTCTAACGTTCGCTCTGTCAGTGCATTTCAAATCTGTACCATTCACAGCATAAAATGGATTTTTGTATGTTGTTTTTGGCTCTTTTGCCGATTAGTTTAAATCAGTGTGTTCTAGTTCTCAAACCTCCTTTCAAAGGGGACAGTTAGTCCCTATCTGCTCCAGACCCTCATGATTTTGGGACCCTTCTTCAAATTTCCCTTCACTAAAGGGAACAGTATCAGCTGTCATTCCTGGAACCATTTTTGGGAATCTTTCATATAGCTTCTCCAGACACCATCAGATCTCTCGAAAAGATTGATGCTCAGCATTGGATGCCATAATCCAGTTGAACCAATGTTTCATAGAGCTTCACTGTAACCTCCTCTATTTTGTACTCTGTCTCTATTTATAAAGGCTAGGATGCCTTATTAAACATTTTCTCAACTTGCCCTGCCACCTTTAGCAATTTGTGCACATTTACTTCCAGATTCTTCAGCTCCTGCATCCATTTAGAATACTTTCCTTTATTCTATATTACCTCTGTTTGTTGTTCCTCCCAAAATAAATCACTACGGTCTTCTCTGCATTGAATTTCATCTGTCACGTTCACCTATTCCATAAGCCTGTCTATGCCCTCTTGAGGTCTGTGTTTATCCACCTCACAGTTTATGATACAAGCTTTTGTGCCATTTGCAAATTTTGAAATTGTGCCATGTATGCCCAAATCCAGGTCTAAACAAAAGAAAAACATGTTTGATGCTTTTTAACGTCCATCTGCTTGATCTAGGTTTTAGTCACCTCCCCTTATCCCTCTGTTTTTGGCTCTGTATATATTTTGATCTGATTACATGCCTGCATGCCTGTGAAGTAGCTTGAAATGTTTTCTGCATTAAAGGTGCAGTAGAAATGTCACTTGTCATTGGATCAAGAATGCCTTATTAAATTTCATAAAAAATATAAATTAAACAAAATTCAAATACTAAATTCCAAACAAATTTCATGAGCAGTGCGATCTTTCACAGCTTGAGATTTCAAATAAGGTTGAATTTTTATGCTATAAAAAGTATAAGGTTTGCTACTTTCAGAAGTGAGAAACTTGGATGATCCATCATTTACTCCCAGAGGTCCTTGTCAGAATCCTGCACCAGGCAAAAGGTGAATAAAGGAGGGCAATCCATTAGTGACGATCGATTTGAAATGAGTTGTGGAATCTAATTTTGGGTTGACCCTTGAACTCTGCTGTCCTCATTCGGTAGCCTTCTTCCATCTTCAAACAAATCTGAGATCTCACAGGGCAGAGCAATGCACAGTAGTTGGTGGTTCCATTTCAAGGAGAAGGAAATTAAGAATTTGCAATGAAAAAAACCACTGAATCATTCAAACTTTTGTCAGTCTGCAAATTTGACGTCCAAACAATCCTGGCACATGGCTGTCCATCTAGGTGCACAGTAAGACAGCCACAGATTAAAAGCCGCAAATGGTGCAGAATAAAGTAATTAGGGCAGCCCAGCACCTTGCATTATATCTGCTCTATCTGTCTGTGCAATACTTGTTGAACACTCTGCTAACTTTCAGCAACAAACAATAGAAGAGAGGCTTCTGAGAACACAAAAGGAGTAGCAGCATAGGCAAGGACCAATCCAACACAGTCCAACAAGGACGAATCTTACACAGGAGCTTTGGGAGCATCTAGATCCCCATTGTTTTCTCCAGGGTGGTGCATTGACAAATCAGTTCACTTGCCAAATAGTCAACGCCCTTTTTTCCTGTAGCGTAAATTGTTATGATCATTTGAAATTTAGAAATCTTTGTTTAAATGAGTGTAATAAAAAAAGAAACATGTCTGTTTTCAGTAAAATGGAATGCATTCACAAAGAGACTGTTAGAATTCTTAGAAAAGATGTGATGCATGGAATATGTAAAATCATTTTTCTTCTCTTTTGCTTTTTCTCAACTTATTTTGAAATATTGTTTGTGTGTAACAACGTTTTGATTTAAAGAATAGAGGGGAATCTGTCAATGGCATGTCTATTACTGTTAAGGATATTCCAGTGTAAAGTACTGATTTATTAAGTATCTTGGGCACACATGAGGAGAAACATCTGGGATAATGTGTGTTAGTTAGGGAAGAGGCAGATACTTGTAATTTTGCATTCTGTAAATTAATTGAGTACTAAATAAAAGATTTAGGTCTGGCTTCAGAATAAGTTGACAATGAAAAAGGACAAATTACATGTCTAGTAAACAGCTTTAACAATATGGGCACATTCATGTGAGGTCAGAGGATGATGATAAATCAAGATGATAAAGGCAAGAAGTGTGAGTGATTGAATGAACTAGCAAGAGACCTAGTGAAAAGAAACAATATTTTCATTACCGTGCCAAAGATTGTGAAAGGAATAAACAATGATATACATTAACTAATCAAATATATTCTATTACACTGTTTTTCCACATTTTCTTATGTAGCTATACATACACATCTACTAATTCCCAGTTGTGTGGATAATTTTATGACGTAGAATTTCTCACTTTTTTGCAGTAATAAAAATAAATCATTCAATAAAAGCTTGTGGTTTAAAGTACATTTGCATTAACAGTAACAATTTGTGATTTAATCCACATGGATTTAACACGAGATAAATTCCACTTCCAAAATTACCTATTAAATTGTTGATTTTGGTTTAAAAAGTGAAAACAATTGATCAACTCCTGATCTCTGTCTGCGAGACCATGGATACTTTTTGCACCAAGCCCTGTAATGTTGTACTCATGTAGAACTATTAATGAGGCTCCATCTATTCCCTCGGGTAGGCTTTAAGAATCTAATGGCACTTTTTTGAAGAAGAGCAGGGCACTTATCCTGTGTCCTGGCTGATATGTATCCCCCAACCACTAATTAAAACAGAGTATATGGTTATTACTGCATTGCAGTTTGTGAGGTCTTGTACACATGTTGGTTGCCACGTTTCCTTAATTACAGCAGTGATTACACAACAAAAGAGCTTCACTGACTGTGAAACATTTTTGAACATCCTGAAGTTATGAAATGTGCCATTTTATCCTTATGTTGTGGACAGAATTTGTTTTATCATTGTTTATGAACAAAGTGTTTAAATATTGATATGTGTATTTTCTTCCCTCACAGTCGTTGTCCCAATTTAGCTAACTTCCAGCAGCAAGCTTTTCGTGAATTTTAAAAATATAGTTGATGAATTATTTTCACAGACTTTCCTAGGAGATTTTAATGTTTCTCACCTATTACTACATACACAGTTATTGGATACAGATGTAATAGAAAAGAATATACTTGCAACTAGTAATGTTTCAGTTTCTTAGGTAACAGACCAGTAGTTTCTCAGCTGAATTGATATTTCAGTTGGAGTGGAGGCCTTGAAAATGCATAAAAATCTCAGTAAGCAGCAATGCTTCTTGTGGTTGCATTTCCAGGAAGATGGCTCAAAGGTAAACATGAAGTCAGAACAGATTGCAGGAAGATTCTTCTTCTTTCTTTCAAGGTATTGATGTTTTACCTTGGCTGCATTGTCTTGCAGCTGGTTCAATGGCTTGACAGATGATCTTTCTGACCTGAATAATTTCTAGTGTTTTTTTAAAAAGGACAGGCAACCAACATAACTGCTATAAATCACATGACCAACTACAACTTCAAAGTCTTTCTCCCAAAAAAGAATAGTGGGTTATCAAAGTCTTTTACACATTGAGAAATTCTGTCTTAATATTATCTTAACTGAGTGTTTCATTCAATTCAAATTACCTTTTGAATACATTTCATAAGACAATACATTTGATGGCTCCTTGACCCAGAATGATGTGTTGCTGATATATGATGGTCTTGTTATGTTTACAACTCATCCTTAATCAAAGGACTTATGAGTTTCACAAGTGGCTGGGATTGCTCATTACTTAATGAAATATTTACTCAATTTGCAATTTTGTCTGGAGTCACAATGAAGAGATGCTGGGGTAAGCACAATAAGAAGTCTCACAATGCCAGGTTAAAGTCCAACCAGTTTATTTGATAAAAATCTCACAAGCTTTCAGAAACGGTGTTCCTTCGTCGAGTGTGTGGAAGGTTCTGATCAGAGAAGGGCATATAAAGTCACACACAGTTTACAGAATACTGATTAGAATGCATGTCTTTACGGCTAACCTGCTATTCAAGTCTTGAAGTTGCAGACCATGTGAGTGGAGATAGCATTAGCATAGGTTAAAGAGATGTGTATTGTCTCCAGACAGGACAGTAAGTGAGATTTTACAAGCCCAGCAAGTCATGGGGGTTACAGATAGAACAACATGAACCCAAGATCCCGGTTGAGACCGTCTTCATGTGTGGAACTTGGCTATCAGTCTCTACTCAGTGACTTTGCATTGTCGTGTGTCCTGAAGGCTGTTTTAGAGAACGCTTACCCGAAGATCAGAGACCGAAAGCCCATGACTGCTGAAGTGTTCGCCAATAAGAAGGGAACAGTCTTGCCTGTTGATTGTCAGGCGATGTTTGTTCATACGTTGTCGTAGCATCTGCATGGTCTCACCAGTACACCATGCTTTGGGACATCCTTTCCTGCAGCGTATTAGGTAGACAACGTTGGCCAAGTTGCAAGAGTATGTGCCGTGTAGCTGGTGGATAGTGTTCTCATGTGAGATGATGTCATCCATGTCAGTGATGCAGCATGTCTTGCAGAGATTGCTGTGGTAGGGTTATGTGGTGTTGTGGTCACTGTTCTCCTGAAGGCTGGATAGTTTGCTGCGAACAGCGGTCTGTTTGAGATTGTGCGGTTGTTTGAGGCAAGAAGTTGGGGTGTAGGGATGGCCCTGGCGAGATGTTCGTCTTCATCAATGATGTGCTGAAGACTCCAGAGAAAATGTCGTAGCTTCTCCGCTCAGAAGTACTGGATGACTAAGGGTACTCTGTCCACCATGCCCCATGTTTGTCTTCTGAAGAGGTCGATGCGGTTTTTCGCTGTGGTGTGTCAGAACTGTCAATCGATGAGTTGAGCGCCATATCCTGTTCTTATGAGAGCATCTTTCAACATTTGGAGATGTCTGTCGCGATCCTCCTCATCTGAACAGATCCTGTGTATATGGAGGGCTTGTCCATAGGGGATGGCTTCTTCAACATGCTTACGGTGGATGCTGGAGAAGTGGAGCATTGTGAGGTTATATAAAACATAGAACACGACAGCACAAACAGGTCCTTTGGCCCACAAGTTGTGCCGATCGTATCTATATCTACCAGGCCTTAGAACTATCTGTAACTCCCAATCCCATTAAATCCCATGTACTCATCCAGAACTCTCTTAAAAGACCCCAGCGAGTTCGCCTCTACCACCACTGATGGCAACCGATTCCATTCACTCACCACCCTCTGAGTGAAAAACTTACCTCTAACGTCTCCTCTGTATTTGGACCCCAGCACCTTAAACCTGTGTCCTCTCGTAGCGACCATTTCAGCCCTGGGAAATAGCCTCCGAGAATCCACCCTATCTATTCCTCTCAACATTTATAAAACCTCTATCAGGTCGCCTCTCAACCTTCGTCTCTCCAGGGAGAAGAGACCTAGCTCTCTCAACCTATCTTCATAAGGCATGCTCCCTAATCCAGGCAACATCCTTGTAAATCTCCTCTGCACCCTCTCAATAGCTTCCACATCCTTCCTATAGTGAGGCGGCCAGAACTGCACATAGTACTCCCAGTGGGGTCTGACAAGGGTCTTATAAAGTTGCAGCATTACCTCCCGACTCCTAAACTCAATTCCTCTATTAATGAAGGCTAGTACACCATATGCCGCCTTGACCAATCCTCCACTTGCGGGGCAGATTTGAGAGTCCTATGGACCCAGACCCCAAGATCCTTTTGCTCCTCAACGCTACCAAGACTCCTACCCTTGATATTATACTGCTTCATCCATTGGTCCTGCCAAAATGGACCACCACACGTTTATCCGCGTTGAAGTCCATTTGCCACTTCTCTGTCCAGTCTTGCATCCTATCTATGTCTTGCTGCAACTTCAGACATCCCTCCAGACTATCCACAACACCACCAACCTTCGTATCGTTGGCAAACTTACTAACCCATCCCTCCACTTCGTCATCCAGGTCATTTATGAAAATGACAAACAGGAAGGGTCCTTGAACAGATCCCTGGGGCACTCCACTGGTGACTGACCTCCATGCAGAAGAAGACCCATCCATAACTATTCTCTACCTTCTGCAGGCAAGCCAGTTCTGAATCCACAAGGCCAAAACCCTTTGGATCCCATGCCCTCTCACCTTCTCAAGAAGTCTTGCATGGGGTACCTTATCAAATGCCTTGCTGAAATCCATGTAAACCACATGGGCTTATCTGTGGGCTTGCGGTACAGTGAGGTGCTGAGATAACCATCCTTGATGGAAATGCGTGTGTCCAAGAATGCCATCGATTCCGGAGAATAGTCCGTGGTGAGTCTGATGGTGGAATGGAACTTGTTGGTGTCATCATATAGTTTCAGGAGTCACAATGCCAAAGTCAAATGATATGCTGTTAGCCAACTTAACAAAAATTGTATGTTATATTGTATATATATTTTCTATAGTTACAACTAATTAAAATGCAAGATAGAACTCTATGCTGCAGAAGGAGGCCTTCAGCCCATTTAGTCTGCACCAACTGCAATCCCACACAGGCCCAATTCCCATAATCCCATGCATTTACCCTAGCTAGTCCCCTAACACTAAGAGCAATTTAGCATGGCCGATCCACCTAACCCACACGTTTGGACTGAGAGAGGAAACTGGAGCACCAGGAGGAAACCCTGCAGACATGCAAAGAACATGCACACTCCACACAGACAGTCCAGCATGCCACCCCCAAGTAGATAAAATCTAATGTCTGGCATTTCAATATTAGCTAGTTGTTTAGTGAGAAATCTATGAGCAGATGGATTGTAAGCACATGATGCATTGAGATGGCATCCACCCAAACATCTTGATATATTTTAACATATTAAAATACATTTTATTGGCAACACTCTCACCTCTAAGTCATAGAGGTATATAGCACAGAAAAGGCCCCTTTGGCCCACCACATCTACTCAATAAAGACAAATCCCCTAACTGTCACCCGTTACTTTGTATGCCTTGGCATTATAAATGCTCATCTGATTAATTCTTAAGTGTTATGAGTGTCTCTGCCTCTATCACCCTTTCAGGCAGTGAGTTCCAAACTCCCCACACTCTTTGGGTGAAAAAGCTTTTCCTCACAACCCCTCTTAACCTCTTGCCTCTTATTTTAAGTCAATACCCCCTAGCTATTGATCGTTCCACCAAATGGAAAAGTTTCTTTCCATCTATTTTATCTACTCCGCTCATAATTTTATATATTGCAGTCATGTCAGAAGCTGCAAGAACAACTCCAGAGACTGAAGCACAATGTCTTAAGCTGACAGTGCAGTGTTGAGAGAATGTCGCACTATCACTAGTGCCACCTATTGGATAAGATGATAGATAGTGCCTTCTACCCTATTCAGTGGGCATAAAAGATTCCACAGCACAATCTTGAAGAAAAGCAAAGAAGTTTCCCTGCTGTACTAGACAACATTTATCCCTCTGCCAACTGGAGAAAAATGTGTTACCTAGTTATTATCACATTGCTGTTTGTGAGACCTGTGTGCAATTTGGCTGCTGTCATTTTGCAACATTCATTATTATAACAGTCACTGCACTTCAGAAGTTCTTAATTGGTCACGAAGCGTTTTACTGCATCTGAACTTGTGGAATTACAATATTCTTCCAAACCTGGAGAAGAAAAATGCGTTGGTTTGATAGTCTGTATTTGTTTTTGGTTTCTCAGTAACAGACAACTACATACAATTTAAAAACTGACAGAAAAGGAGCACTTTTTACATACAAAGCAGCATATTTAAATAAAAACAAAAAATCTTGATATTTGCCACCAGTAGACAGCATCTGAAAGAGAAAAAGGAGAATTATCCTTAGAGATCCTTTTGAACTTTTCACCCCAACGAAAGATCTGCACTTAAAATATTATCTTGTCCTACCGCTTCAAAATGCTTCTAAGGCTACTGCATGATTCCAGTATATCTTATTTTATTTTAGAATTCCACTATTCCACATTTTTATTTTATTTCACCTGTAAGTGTCTTTCTGTGATGAATTTATTGCTCACAGCTCATGCAATATGGGGGGAATACATTTGCTGCCAATTTCCAGATTATATAGAGACAAGTCTAGCTATGGTTTCTGCTCCATATCACTGTTTGATAACCACAGCTGGAAACTGTATGTGTGGAGCAGATTTTCAAGGCAGAATAGCTAACTTTAGCTCATTGTACGAGCTCAAACATGATCAATACCCTTTTGGCAAGGATACTGTACAAAGACCAGCATTTGTAGAATTGTTCCAGTGAGAAACAGTATTCAGTTGTGCTTTTCTAGAGGTCAATATATCCTTTATATTGAGATATTGAGAAAACCTTTGAAATTCTTTTCATTAGTGCTGAAAAATCATCTGTACATCTTTTGCGTACTTGCATGTAATATCTGCTGAATTGAAATTCAACAGAAAGTTAGAATGTCTTGAAAAATCTGTGACTTTTTTAAATTTTTTTTATCCACCATAATTATTAACACATTATTTGTAGTTGTCTCTGCAGTATAGGTATAACTTTAACAGATAAGAGTGAATGTTCAAATAGCAAAGATGGAATCCATATGTTTAAGCTCTGCTCACAGCATGAGAAGTCAAGCCAGCACTGTGGTCCCAGTGCTATCCATCTTATTGCAGTAGATTTTAAATGTACTAATGAAACAAAAAGGCTGAGTTTCCATATTACTTGTACAACATGTTTTTATTATTTAAGTGAGCTTACAATTTGATAAGCGATGGATTCCAATTGCATTCCTAGTCACTGTATTAGGACAATGTTTCTCAGTTGAATGATAGGATTGCTATAGATTCAATTTATGTTCTTTATTCCAACAACAGGCCAAGCATGACGAAATGCTTATTCCTTTGAAAGAATCATATCAGAATGTGGCAGAATAAATCATGAGTGCTTTTTCCCAAACATCTCAATTATAAATCTGTCTCTCCATTAATCTAATATGTGCTCTTTTCTAGTATATATATTACCTACTTTTTTTTTACATATTCGCAGAATAATCATGCTGAGGATTTTTGTGAATGTAACAGAAACCTTTCTCAAAATGTTCACAATCAGTGAATTGCTTATGAAATACAGCTGAATTATGAGTGCATTTTCCAATGTAATACTGTTGACAATAATCTTGAGACAGTTTTTAAATTTTCGGTGCCTGATACATTTATGAACCATCTCAGAGAATGGAATAATGAATAGAAAGTTGGTTTTGTTCCTTAATTGATGGGCCACACCTTGAGGAAGAGGGAAACTGTTGAACCAGCATTAGTTTCACCTGAAACTGCAAGTACCTGAGCTTTTTCAGCTAGTAAAAAATGGTCAATGGCAGAAGTTAGTGAAGCAGAGAAATGGATGAAGGGAACAAACAAATAAGGAAACAAATTAATGATAATATTGTTAAAACCCAAAGAATGGGAGTAAAGCACTGGAGTTGGAGATGTACAATATAGGATTGGCATCTCATAAATGTATCTCACAGCAGTGAAAAAGCAAGATCTACAATGAGAAGGCATAAATGTTGTACCTGTAAAGGAAAATGGAAGATGTGCTTTGCCAACGCAAGAGATTCAAAAATAAGACACAAATTTTAGACATATGCAATGGTGTCAGGACAATTTATTAAGCAACAAAAGTTATTCTTAAACAAGCAAATGCAGCCAATTACCACTTTAGCAGTCTATTCTCAATCACCAGAAAAGTGAAAGCACTGTTGATGCCATGTTCCATCAAGTCGCACTTACTCAGCAATAATCTACTCACTGATGCTCTGTATGAGTTCTACTTGGGCCAATTAGCTTCAAACTTCATTATGGCCTTGATCCATGCATTGGCAAAAGAGCTGCATTCCAGAGTAAGATTGACACTCCTTGATATCATAGTACATTTCATTTGAGTTGGTATCAAGGAATCACAGGGAAAAACTCTCCACTGGTTAGAGTTATACCTAGCACAAAGTAAGATTATTTAGTTGTTGGAGGGCAGTCATTTTAGCACAGGGCATCATTGTCAGAGTCTCTTAGGACAGTGTTCAACCATCTACAAGAATGAAGGCAGCAGACGCATGGAAATGTGTGATCCATAAACTCCCCTCCAAGTCTCATGCCGTCCAGACTTGAAATTGTATCATCTTTTCTTCACTATCACTGAGTCAAAATTCTGAAACTCCTGAATGTAAAGATGCACTTTCACAGACTTCATTAGTGAACACAAAAGGTATTTATCAATCAGAATTGTACTATAACTGCATGGTTGAAGATAACTCCTCAAACCTCTACTTGGGAGCCTTTCTCACTATGGGGTGATTCCACACTGAGCTCTGGTCACTAGGTGACCCTTACTCTGCTGAGTTGCCCTTGAAAGGACAATCACCATGCCACCATCACAGCATTGTGGGTATATCACATAGACTGCAGCAAATCAATAATGTGGCTCACCGCCACCTTCTTGAGGGTAATTAGAGATGGGCAATAAATGCTGACCTTGCCAGCAATGTCCATATTCCATGAATGAATATCTTTTTAAAAACAAAATAAAACTGCATCATTTGTGAACCAGAACAGATCTTGGTGCATACGAGATTCATATTCTCTGGGCATTGTTAATAAGAACACTAACATGCAGATGCAGCTGTTCACTGTTGGTAGCTGCCTGTGTGCCAAATACAGAGCCCAAATGAGTATCTTGTTTACTCAAAGCAGGTGACTCCTTGATCAGATTATTACAAATCAAAGCTAAAGATTGGCACTGCTGGTGAATGTTCAAAACGACTTGTCTGTATCTGCTTTTTCTACTTTATTGTCAATTTATTTCAGATCTGGTTTTCAGGGTCTTCCTTTCAAATTACTGAAAGGGCAAAGAAATGAGGAAAATTATATATTGAACAATTGCAAACACATTTATTGACATCTACTTGGAATGTGCCTGCCATCTCTTTCCAAATTGCTGAGATGTAATGTTCTGACCTGCTGTCAAGTTTGTAATGCCTTTCGTTAATTCTAGTTCATTACATTTCTATCCTAAACAGGTAAAATTAAAGCATTATTGTAGCTTTGTTTCTTCTCCTGATTACACAAGCAATATGCTGCAGCACAATAACACATCTATTTAATAATTAGTTATAAAGAAGTGACCACAGGGAAGGATGGCTTCAGTGGCAATAGACTCTCTGTCTCACCAATAAGCAAAATCTTTCAGAGAATCAACAACCATCTCCTGCCACTGGATTTCTCCTCAATGTCTATACACTCAAACGAAACCTTTGCTTTAAACAATATGTAGATGCTTTGACATAGCTTTGTTCATGGGTAGAAAAGTCATGGCTCTTTCCTACCTGGTTATATTTTGCTATGTGATTGGCATTATGACTTTCATCACCAGGTCACATCTTGGCCTGACCCTTTAAAAGTATCTCACTCTGTTCCATCTCTCTTAACTCTCTCATGTACTCCTCAGCTACTACCTCAAAGACATCTGATGAGTTTTTTCCTATCTATCTTCTCTTAGTCATTGCATTACATGAGTTATGATCCTCTGTGTTCCCCTTGCCCCTCCTTCCCTCCAAATTCACTGCTTTCTTGCCTTCTGTGAAGCGCTCTCCACATTAAATTCTACATTAATACTATTTTGGACTTGCTGTCTACTATAGTTTTGTTCTTTGAAAGACCAGTTCCACTGACAGCCTTCTATCCCTCATCACCATCCTCTATATTCTTTCAATCCCACACTCTCTATATTCACCCTAATAAAAATCTCTTCTTCCAAGTTGCTTACAAGCATAATCTCACCCTCAAAATTATCTAACTTTTGGCACTTCATTAATCACAAATACCTCTATACTTGCTTGTTTCTCGACCAGTACCTCCTTTCCAAATTTTCAGTCCCTATTTCAATCTCTCATCCTGTATCATTCCTCCTGGCGTAGCTGTCAGAATGTGTACCACAAATAGAAATCCCATCACATCAGAAATGTAGTCCAGTTCTACAAAAACAAAGTAGTTTTAATCTGTGTGAAATATTTGAATTCAATTAGCATTTTGTACATATAGAAACATCATAGCTTAATACCTCAACAGCGAAAAGTTAAATAACCCATTTGAGGGGGTGTCGCCACAAATACTCCATCTTCAATGATTGGCAAGTTCAACACATCTGTGTATGAAATGAGACAGAAACATTTGAAACAACTTCAGCCAAAAATACCAATTGAATGAACCAACTTTGCCTGCTGAGCACCTCAGGAAGCACAAGTTGGCTTTTTGTCAGCAGAAACCTAACAACTAGCTGCAAAGTGACACTGCTATTACTTGCTAGAATAGAGATGATTGAACATTCCCTCCGTCTATCTTGGCTCCAGATCTTATTCTTGTCAGTGACTATGATTGATGTTCTGAACATAATTTGTGCATAATTATCAATGTTTTGCTGGTGAAAACACCCTGCTTTTATCAGAAGATTGGTTGCAGTTTCAGTCATGAGTTCTGTTTGCTGTCATTTGTAAAGACTTCTTAAATAGGTTTGGTAAACTGCATTCTATAATGCACTGTTGAAATGACCTTTGTTTGCTCATCTAGAAATTGCTGTAAAACGCACTTGGTTGAGAGTCCTGTCATAAGTCTTGATCCATCTCCGGCTCACTGACTTGCACAGTGGCATCAGTAGTCATTCTGTTGGTTAAATCAATAAGTGGCACATACCTCTCCAAGCCACACACCATCCTGAATTGGATCAATATCACTGTTTCCTCACATTCGCTGGGTCAAAATCCTGCAGTGGTCAAGAAGGTTGCTCACCACTACTTTCTCAAGGGCAATTCGAGATGGACAGTAGGTGCTGGCCCTGCCAGCAAAGCTCACATCCTGTGAAAGAATAGGAAAAAATACATTTAAGTTTAATGTCTCTCCCTTTATAAGAATGATGATATTTAGTTTCAATGAACAGTGAGTCAATCAACAGGCCACACTAAAAAAGTGCCAACTTTCAAAAAGATGAGTAATGATATTGCTACAATTAAAAACAAATTGGCAGTAATTTTCCATGGGCAGTCTCTCTCTTATCTGCCATGGTTTTGGGGAAAACCCTGGGAACACAATACAAACACATTTCTGCATTTCTTCCATTGAAGGTTAAATAGAAAAGTAGACAGACAGCCACTAAAATGCAGCCTGATATTTACAGAGAAAGTGAATTACATTATTCTTTTATATATTTAGTATTGTGGAGGTGTATATTTTTCAGAGTATACCACTTGCATACGTAAACAAAGCCACTTGTTGGTCCAGAGCATATGCCTTTTTGGTAAGATTATATTCAGTTTTTGGAAAGTGAAAAAACGATTCACGTATTGTTGTCAGTACACAGACTAAGGTTCTTTGTTATGGTTCTTGTGATTTGCCTATGTTGGGCAGAGAGATCATATAAAGTAAGATCTGTTAGCAACAGTAACTGATGACACTGAATCCAGGAACATGCACAGCATCAATTTTGGATCAGTAGTAGTGCTCCCATCGCTGAGGCAGAATGTTTTAAATGTAAGTTCTACTTCAGAGGCCCAAGCACATAGTCTAGGCAAATGCTTCAGTGTCATACTGATGGGTGCCTGCAAGGACAGAGGTGTCATCCTCCGGATGAGAAATTATACTAAGGCCATGTCTGCCTTCTCTGGTGGTACTAGATCCCATAGCACTGTTCAAAGAGCAGCAGGTCTATTTTCCCTCTGTTCTAACCAATAGTTATAGGTCTCAACCAGCATCACAAAAACAGTTTGATGATCATCTCACTGCTGTTTGTGAGATCTTGCTGTGCACAAATGTTTCTCTGTCTTAGATGGGAGAATTCAGGAAAGGGTAAATTCAGAAGCCATCAGCGAAATGTCAAGGCTGCAGAGCTAAGTACTGATTTAGATAAAGATAAGCAGAGTGGCTTATGAAGCAGCAGTGAAGGCATTAAAAGTGATTAAGGTGACATCAGGGAAAAAGTTAAAGCTAAAAGCATATATCTGAACATGAGAAATATTCGTAGCGCAATGTATTAATTAATAACAGATAGAAATTGGGTTTGATAATGTAGAAAAATGCTATGACCTATTTATTGTATTAGAACTGTGATAACAGAGTACTCAGAAAATCATGATATCATTAAGCATAGTCTTTTAAACCTTCTGCTGCTGGCAATCTGTTGCATGTTTGTGCCATCAATTTCTCCATTACAGTACTTCTATCTTTAATTTTGTGGCATGTTTGTCCTGATTCAATGGGGTGTCTGGCCTGCTGGCCGCTTCTTTTGCTATGAAATCTCATGTAAAATAGTTATTGATTAATAACAGGTGAAAGGTTATCGGCGTAGGTAGGAATGTGGGATGAAGGTTACAATCAGGTCGGCCATAATTTTATTGAATGGCAGAGCAAGTTCAAGGAGCCAAGTGACCTATCCTGCTTCTAATTTATATATTTGTATTCAACATGTCCAATTTCCTTACTTTTATTTTGCGCTTCACCATCATCAGTTTTCAAGTCCCCATATTGCTTCAAGCCATCGTCTTCTCCCTACCGTAATTGTAGAAGTTGATTTTGATATCTCTTATTGGTTTCTTTTCATGCTACCTTTTTGTAGCTCTGCTTTGTCATCCTTTGAGGGGATTTGAGAAACATTTTTTCATTCAGAGGATGGTGGGAATCTGGATTGCATTGCTTGGGTAGGTAGTGGAGGCTGGAAATCTGTCAATCTTTAAAAGGTATTTGGATGAAAATTTGAAATGTCATAAAATTTAAAGACATAAGACAAGTGCTGGAAAATGGTATTGGTGCAACTTTAGTGGTTGTTATTGTCAATGCAGACCTGATGGACTGAAGAGCCTTTTCTGCGCTATGTGACACTGTGCGTGGAATTTTATCATCCTACCTACCACGGGAATCGTAGCAAGTGGGGAGGGGGGGCGGTGGGGGAACCATGTAAAGTCCATTTACGTAGGGCAGGATTTTCCGGTCCAGGGGCGAATGGAGCCAAAAAATCCCCATGACTCTAAGTTATTAATTCTTGAAATGGAACTTAAACCTGCAGCTTTTGGCTTAGAAGTAGGCGATGAGATCACTGCACCACAAGATCTCTTTAATAGTACAGTAAGGACAAACTATCAATGGAATTTCATGATGGCCAGCTGCTCATCAATTGAAATGCTTATTTATTTTTGAAGCCAACAAGGTGATTTGTGCCAAATGAAGGAAATTCTGATTTAGTAGCAGTCTTTTTTGACAGTGTGCTATATGGATTTGTATTCAGCTACTCTGAGTAAAGATATTCATTGTTTCTATTTTTATTTTATTCTAGTAATTTTTGTATTGCATGCTTCTGAAATGCTCAGGATTATTACTGGGTGAAATATTCTGCAACTGTAATGTGGATATGAAGAAAATCTCGAACTATGATCTGGGAGCTTCAGTCTCTAAATAAAACCATAATTAATTATGTACAAAACAATTTATTTTCCTTATGTGGACATGTGTGTTCTTTAATGCGAATGATAATGGTGCAAAAGTCTCATTTTAAACTTTGACAACTAATGTAAAATGTAACATCACAAATGATGGACAGCAGAGGGTGCTTGTAGTAAAACTCCCTTGCACTTAGAAATATACCTTAAAAATCTTAGGAAACCTACAAAAAGAATAAAATACCACAAGAGAGAATCTAACTATCTTCCCTTGAAATTGAATGGCATTAACATTGCTGAATCTTCCACTATCAACAGCCTGGAGAGTTGACCATTGACAAGAAACTGAACTGGGCAAGCCACATAAATGTGACTATAAGAGCAGGTTAGTTGCTGGGTATACTGTGGTGAGTTGCTCACCTCCTGTCTTCCCTAAGCCTGTCCATCACAAGGCTCAAGTCAGAAGTGGGATGGAATATTCCCTGTTTGTCTGGATGAATGCAATTCCAGCAAACTCAAGGAGTTTAACTCCATCCAGAATAAGGCATCACATTTGACTGGCACCCCATTCAACACATTAAATATTCACTATGTCCACTTCCGATGCATGGTGGCAACTTTGTGTACAATCTACAAGATGCATTGCAACAACTTGCCAAAGCTTCATTAAAAGCATCTTCCAAATCCACAACCCCTATCACCTGGAAGGATTTGGGCAGTAAATGAATGGGAACACCATCACCTGCAAGTTTCCCTCTGAGCCACTCACCCTCCTAACTTGGAGCTATGTCACTATTCCTTCACTATCATTGGATCAAAGTCCTTGAACTCCCTTCTTAACAGCACTACAGGTGTACGTACACGTATACAGTTCTAGAAAGCCTCACCATTGCCCAAATTGATGGGCAGTAAACAGTGGCCCAACCAGTGATACCCATACCACATGAAAGAAGAAAGCTACTGCTTTGATCCCATCAGTTCATTTAAAGATGCCTCTGTGATATTGCCAATTTTTTGTGACCTGGATTCAACTTTGTACTATGTGACATTGATTACCAAAAAGAATATTGAGTTTGTTAATTGTTTACATAGATTTTTATCCACCAGCCCTAGCTAGCTTCAAAATCAAGTTCTAGAGATGAATGGAACATTTCACTTGGTCTAATTCATCACCAATAACTCGAATTATTAATATTATTACTAATATATTGCTCCAGAATAATTTCTAAGGGGGAAATCCGTACCATATTTTTTTCAGTATAAATGTCAGGCTCAGAAAACCAGTGTGGACAATCACGAAATGTGACCTCCCTGGAGAGAATCACATTTTCCGATTTTTTTTTTTTTTCTCTGTATTTTCTGCCCAAATTGCCATTCTCTCTGGTGGACATGGGCTGAAAATTACTCCCGTGTCTCCTCTAAATGTGTCAAAAATGATGTGTCACTTGATTTGCACCTTGACTTTGTTTTAATTATGAAAGAGAAGCTATTATAGTGATAACTTTTGAAGAAACGGTTTACACAACTCTTTCCGTTAGACCATAGTTGGAAATAGAGCTATTTCTAAAGAATAATTGTGTACTAGCTTCTCAGCATTGATTGTGGCAAATACTGAGCCTCCTCACATATCTATTGTGCAAGACAATCCATCCAATCCACTGGATTTATTTTCCCTTTCTAGGTCATGATAAATAGAAGTCTTTTTCAACCTAAAATTGCTAGTTTTGTAGATCTACTTTATTCTGGCCGAATATTTAGATGATCACAAAGTGACATTAAGTAGATGAATCTGACTGTGACTTTATCTCAGTTACAAATGTAGCCGTGATTATCCCTTCTTCAGCAATGGAGTTAGAAGTTAAGAATTTGCAGTAATTTTGCTCTCTGTCTCTTTAAGACAGCATAACAAAAAATGGTTACCTGGCTTGAGGGTTCAAAGCGAACGGTAAGTGAGTGAGAATGGAGCCCTTCTCATGCAGAATCATCGAGCAGTCATATAGTATGCATGTAGGTCAGGGGCTCTGCACTAATGCAACCATGGGCTGCAATCCCCTGTAATTGAATTTTGTTCATCAATAAATATCTTTTGTTCCTAACGAAACCTGAAGTGTCTTGACGTCATCCAAGGTGTGCCACGCTATTACAGATGTTGACAAAGGGACATCATATGGCGTGCTTAAATATTCTGTTTATTTCCACCTAAGATTAAACAAATATCCATCCTGTAAAACAGCTGGCAGTGTATATTGTGGGTACATGCATAGCATATAGTTTGTGATTCATCCATTGAGCTTTAGGCATAGATTGTGAGGCACTGATATATATGCTATAGTCTCAGTCTGTGAATAGGTTGCTGATTTTATGATCACAGCGAGAATACTCCAGTTGAGTTAATATCCGTGAGCTCGAGAGAGAGAGAGAGAGAGAGAGAGATAGAGAATAAAAGTCAATTTGTGATTCTGCTCCAGAGTGTCAATTGTATGTATGTAGTGAGAAGGAATGATGCCTCATAGTGATAGCTGCT
Source organism: Sphyrna mokarran (assembly GCA_024679065.1). Lineage (NCBI taxonomy): Eukaryota > Metazoa > Chordata > Chondrichthyes > Carcharhiniformes > Carcharhinidae > Sphyrna > Sphyrna mokarran. Next base: position 53,528,113 of record JAGIQG010000007.1, read on the forward strand.
GAATGTTGCATCTATGAAACTGCATTCCAAATATGCCTTCAGAATGTAGGCAAGAAAGAGGGAATTAGAACAGTAAGGACACTCAAAGCTTCTTAAGCATTCTTTATACATGTTGGCCTCTCTTTTTCTCTTTTTTACAGATGTTTTTGTAGCTGGGAAGCCCTGCGATTGTGATGTTGTGGTGGAATGTCAGGCTGGTGACCCGACATCCCTGGAAGTGAAGCTCACTAATCAGAGCAAGCGAACGGTCGGCCCCTTTGCTCTCACTGTCATCCCATACCAGGACTATCAAAATGGGGTGCACAACAACAATCTTGGCAATGCTGTTACTTTAATTGGATCCAATACATTCTATATAGATGCAGTAAGTAAACCATCTGGAAATAAAAGTGCACTGTTGGTATTTTGTTCAGTTGCTATAAAGAATATATTTTGTTAATAACAAAATAAATTTATATAACTTATTGAAACATCCCAAGGTGTTTCACAAGTGCATTTTCAACAAAGAATGGCGCCAAGCTATATAAGGAGCTAAGTCAGATGATCAAAAGCTTGGCCAAAAAGGTAATGTCTCAGAGATGGTCGATAAATTTTAGCAAGTAATTCCTATAGACATGATAGGATAAATATTAACATTGTCAAACAAAGTTTTCCACAAGAAGCAGACCAGGGTAGTATCTCTTATCTGGGTGTCTTATCTGACATTCAGAAGGATTGAAATGTGATCTGGAGCTATCAGACAAATTGGGTGATGGCAGATGAACAGTCCACTTTACACTCCTCAGGATTTTGTTTTTCCAGTGAAAAAGAAACTCATATAAAATGGGCTATCGATCTGCTAGTGCCATTTTGATGCTGCCACTGTAGGTGGATTTCACCTCCAGAATCTCTGATACTATTTGACCAAAGGTGATAGCTTAAAACAGCTATTTTCTGCTCCACATCATTACAGAATATAACTAATCAGAGCAAGCCCACAGTTGGCCCCTTTGCCCTTGCTATCATTCCATTTCCAGGACTATCAAAACGGGATACACAACAATGATCTTGGAAAGGTTGAAAAAAGAACAATCAAAATTACCTTTTGTACAACTTGGAAAAGTAATTGAAAATCTTCAATCTGGAATGTTGTATAGCATCAGTGAAAAGGTTCTGGTCCTGAAAGGTAAAGAGGATCGAACTTCAATTAAGGCCTGGCCTTAGCTCTTAAAACAAAATACTCTTTCACAATGGTTGAATTATTTTTTTAATCCTTACCAAGGCTGCAAGAGAGTTTGTGTCAAAGTAGAGTATGGTAGCTCTGTGCCACCATGGGTTCAGGAGGATATAGCATAGTTGAGGTATAGTATTCTATATTTTGATTAAACTTTCTGTCCCCTAGTCACCTTTTGTCTAAGTGGCTATTGACAATTTTCAGCTGATCAAAATGGCAGCTCTAAGTTCACGGATGCAATGCTTACCAAATTCCTATTTATTTATTTATTTAGAAAATTCATTTTTACAAGATGTGAGCGTAGCTGGTTGGGGCAGCATTTATTGCCCAGCTTAACCGCCCTCTATTTCTGAAGGCATTTGAGAGTCAACCACTTCACAATTTCCTCAAGAATTCTAATGAATTAGTTCTGAATTTTATAAGATTACAGTAAATCACTGCCTTCCTAAAGCTTGCTTTGACAAACTTATCTACAGTTATGGCTCTTTCACATTCTCCTTAGCTGCTCTTTCAGTTCTATTTTCATCTTTCCCTGTAAAAGCTGATTTGAATATTTCTACACCATTGCATCATGCTCAACAGAAAACTGGATGTTTAATTTTTAAAGTGTTCCCATCACTTCATGTATGATCCATTAAAATATGGGTAATTCATGTCATTTTGACATCTAATCTTCTTTTGTTCTTCCATGTCTTAACTGCCCTTTTTGTTTGTTTTTCTGAGTTGTATACTATATTATATTCTTACATTTATCATACATCTTCTGTAATCAGAGTTTTACTCTTAATGTGCATGATATCCTTATCTTTATTTGTCAGAAAACTGGTTTACAGAATTTTTGCTTTTTGTTTAACTAGGTGTGTTGGCCATGCTAAATTCTCCCTGTGTACCCAACTAGGCACCAGATTATGGCAACTAGGGGATTTTCATAGTAACTTCATTACAGTGTTAATGTAAGCTCACAATGTGATCAATAAGTAAACTTTAAATGTTGGTTCCCCATTCAACTAACTGGAATTAGGTAATTTCAGTTCAGTATCTTTATGTTAGATTCTTCCTTTTTCTTACATTATATTCAAAAAATATTTTTTAGATTACAGTGAAATGTATCATATTGAAATGCATCATTACATCAGTTGCAATTTTGATATCATAAAATCTTTGCATGCTGCTTGCTCTTCTCCTTTCTTCAATATTATTTATTATAAACAATTAAAAGTTAAAGCTTTTGCCATAATAGACTAACAGAAGGTTAGCAGAATTTATTTGCTATCACTAGCAAGGGTAGGGAGTTTTACTTCTGACAGCCAGCATGATCGGTGCAGGCTTGGAGGGCCAAAGGACCCATTCCTGTGCTGTAATTTTCTTTGTTCTTTGTACTTTACGAGGTAAATATATATTTTTTAAAAGCACACTTAGATAATGGCAGTTCGTGCACCAACTGCTTTTCTTACTGTGTCGATAGCATTTTGATGGCTGGTCATAACTTTCAACTTGTACATTAGTCTGTCGTTATATGTCAAAATAATAGAGAGGTTAATGGCACTCAATTATTTATGTGCAAATGTTACAGCAACTTCAAGCAAGGGCAGATATGCCATTTATGTCATTAGCTGTGCAAAATTGGGCAGAATCCTAGGATGGATTTTATGACAGGTAGGAACAGAGAGTCTAACAGGAGGCAAAGAGTCGGAAACTGCTAACAGAAGAACAGTTTGCAATTGTCCCAATGTCACGTTAATAGTGACTCGATTTTCAAGTTGCCAGAATACCATTTGCATTTATTTACATCTCATGTATACTAATTAAAGCAGCTGTTTGCCAGAATCTCGCTGCACCTTTCCATCTAGCGCCACCCAGCTGAAAATTACGTCAGTCTCAAACCCATTTAAAAATGAATGGTGTGCACAAAATGGACCTTAGTTCACTGTGACTTCAAGCCTATCTGCCATAGTTCTTGTTGCATTCAATGACACTACTGGGGCTGTAGGGTTGATGTCTCCTGCTTTTTGCTGATGTTATCTACAAGACACCACTATGCTGGTGATTCCACTTTTAGACAATAACCAGTATTGTGTCTAGAGTTGGCAAGTATAGGGATCTTCAATCTTTTCCTGGTGGCTGACACCATAGTCCAGAAGAACACCACTGTGCTGTGGACCTTTTACAGATTAGAATTTTGACTGGTGGAGGGATGCAAGGGGGAGTAGGGATGATGAAGACAAGGAGACGCACTGGGAAAGGAAATCTGTATAAGGTCAATGAGGGAGAAAGGCGAATACAAGTGAGGCATTGGGGAAGGAAGACTGTGCAAGGGAATGGAAGGGCAAGGGGGCATAATGGCAGGCAGACGAGTGAGGAGGAGGATGAACAATGGAAGGGAAAGGGAAGATTAAGGGGTGGGAAGCTGGAGCCGAACACGGGTGTGTGAAAAGCTGACGGACAAGGCAGTCAAAGGAATAACATGTTTTTCAGTGGAAGGCAGTAAACACAGATTCCAGAATTGGAGATGAGGAATGGGATGTTGTTAGTGAGGCACCCAGGAAGGTTTGCATGAAGACTCAGAAGTTAGAGGTGCATGGTTTGGAAGGTCTGTTATCCTTAGTTCTCATAGCGTGGGAAATGGGTAACTCTGAAGATTGAAGTCTTTGGTTTAGGTCTTGCAGACTGCAGTCATAGAGTGCAGACACTTCTGTTGTGAACTTTAAAGGAATCACAGAATACAGATAATCGAGGGGATAGGTTGACCTTACAGTCTGAAGTCCAAGATAGGAGATAGTGCAGAAGTGCTGCACGAACAGTCATTGAAAACATGGTGCACTCTAGCTGCAGGGAGGGGCAGGAGTGTGTCTTCCTCAGGAATAAAGCACAGCTTGTTTTGCAGGGCTCTCTTAAGATCCTAACCTTGGCAAGTTCCGTATTGGGTTGCAGACGGAATGGTGATGCTGACCGGAGGCATCTACAACTGTAGATTGGGAAGACATAATTAAATTGGGATTCATACAGTCTCGAGATGGGGTGAATAGAAGTCCACGTGAGTAATGGGAACTTCATGGATGATAGGCTCAAAGTGGAGGGTAGGAATGTCCAACACAACAACAATGCATCTCGTATTACCAGAGGAGGCTGGAGAATAGCAGAAGGAAACTCCATCTTCATGTGAGGCTCAAGGCTCATCTTGGGCACACAATGAGGGAGGGAGCGTTAAATTCTATCCTAAAGTGGACATGCAGTATTTGGCAGTCATGTAGTACTGGCGTTCACTGAAAAAAGTACCAGTGATTCTGTCTAGGCAAAACATGAGGAAACTTGGGGGACTGCTATGCTGGACTATGGGGCTCCTTGAGAAATACTCTCACTGCTTGGTACAGCAAGAGTGGACGTAATTCAGAATAGTTACAAATGAAGAAGATCTCTTTGGTCAATAAGCAACTGAAAGTAAATCCTTTCATTAGCGCTGTTAAGGGATGCTTTTAATTCAATGGCTTAACAGTACAGTCGCATCATCACAAATGATAGTCGGGAATGAGTTTCCAACTCTCTTTTCAAGCTAAAACAGAATATCACATGATTCTAAGGATGGATATTATGTCTAAATATTTCTTTACAGTGGAAAAGTTCTCTAACCCACACAAAGACAAATTCAAGAGCCATATTGAGCATATGTTACAGCAAGGGGTCATCACTCCAGTAACCATACAGACAAATGGTGCTTAATGATTCAGTTAGAATCTGAGTGGCCTTGTCTAAATTAAATAATTCACTAGAATGCCAGATCCACCTGATGGCATCAGTGGATGAAAGTTTCATCAAATTAGCACATAGCAGCCTCTTCACAAAATTAGATACCAACAGCAGCTTTTGGTAATTGCCTCTGGACAAAGAATCCAGATTGGTAACTGCTTTTATCACCCCATTCAGACATTACTGCTTTAACAGTATGAATTTACCAATTGAAATTGCTTCTGCATCCAAGATATTCCAAGAACAATATCTCCAACCCTGAAAGGCATTAAAGAAGCAATTTGCCATACGGATGATGCTCTCGTACAACATTCACTGAGGGAAAAACATGACAGCTGCATGAGAGCAGTCTTCGAAGTACTATTAGAAGCAGGTTTGACATTAGACGACAGAGGTGAATTTCCAAAGCCTAGGCATTGTGGAAACTTAGAGAATTACAGCCAACCCACAGAAATCCAAGATGATCAGAGAGATCCCACGAGTCTAAAAACGTCACAGAATTGCAAAGATTTCTTGGGATGGTCAACCAAGTAGGCAAGTTCCTATCAAGCATGGTGGAAATGAATGATTTAGCATCATTGTTATCAAGCCATTATGAAAGATATTGAGGTAAGATCAACAGTGATGCTGAAAAGTTGATTAGTAAAACATTTTTGACAATATCAAAAATTTCCTAATTTCTCCAGAAATTAGTTCTAAATCTACTTCACTGCCCTCTGGAGTTGCCAATAATTGTAGTACTGGATTCTTCATCTATAAGCTTGGGCACTGTGTTGATACAAGTTCAAAAAAAGCCAGTGTATTATGCCTCTCAATCTCTTATGGATACAGAGAAGTGGTATACAACCATTGCATGCTGGACCCAGGAGGAAGACATTTCTATCGAGTGACGTGAAAATACAGTTTGTCCTCAACGTTAACAGGAGTCAAAACTAGATCAGGGATTTTGGTAGAGGCACAATAGAGACTTTGAAGTCTGAGACTTTGAGAGGCAATGTAGTGTAAAGGGTTGACATCAGGAATATCTGACTCTGATATAACTACAATGCAATGTTCCATTGGATTGTAGTTACTAAGAGACTGGAAACTGGTGGGAAGCAGAAGGACAATTCCATGTAAAGTACTGAAATATATACATCTATCAAAAGAGAAGATGTTGTATATGAATAACAGTACATATAGTACTACAGGAGCATTCTTAGGATAAGAAATAAACCCTAAAAATCTAGACCCCCAAATCCAAGGTGAAACATTTGATGCTACTCTTGGGGTAGAGTTTATGCTTTGGGTGCAATCAGAACATTGCACTGAAAATGCACTTGAAATTAGATTAATTGATCTGCTAAAATTAATCCACATCATTACAATTATAAAATTGTATATTGGGCAATACAACCAATTTCTTGTTTCTTTATTTCTCTAGCTATTAAGAAAGCATTCCTTGAGGTATTTGAGGGTGGCATCATTTGTAGTTTTATAGGCAAAGCTTGATTGGGTTGAATCAAACCTTGACCAGGCATTAAAAATCATAGAAGACACTAGGATATGTAGTTTTGAGATAATATATCAGATATTTGAAATTCCCCCAATAGTTTTTTTTATGCTGTTTGGCCAATTATGCCATAATTTGGGTGCAAATCAAGTGAAAATAAGAAGAAAATTAACCCCATGGTTTTATTATTTCTACTGCTTTATTTAATTAAATATGCATATATTTAATCATTGATAGTCATTTAAATCATTGATAGTCACAGGTGAGGTGCCTGAAGATTGGAGAGTGGCAGATGTTGTGCCTTTGTTTAAAAAGGGCTTCAGGGAAAAGCCTGGGAACTACAGGACAGTGAGCCTCAATCTGTGGTGGGTAAATTGTTGGAAGGTATTTTCAGAGGCAGGATCTACAAGCACTTAGAGACACAAGGACGGATTAGGGACAGTCAGCATAGCTTTGTGAGTGAAAAATTATGTCTCACAAATTTGACTGAGTTTTTTGAAGGAGTAACCAAGAAGGCAGATGAAGGCAATGCAGTTGATATTGTCTACATGGACTTTAGCAAGATCTTTGGAAAGGTACCACATGGTTGGTTGTTGCATAAAGTTGAATCTTATGGGATCCAGGCTAAATGGATACAAAATTGGTCTCTTGACAGAAGCCAGAGGGTGATTGTAGAGGGTTGTTTTTCCAAACTGGAAGCCTGTGACCAGTGGTGTGCCTCAAGGATATCAATGTTGGGTCCAATGTTATTTCTCATTAATATTAATGATTTGGATGAGAATATAGGAGATATGGTTAGTAAGTTTGCAGATGATACCAAGATTGGTGGCATAGTGTACAGTGAAGAAAATTACCTCCAATTGCTGTGAGATCTTGATCAATTGGGCCAGTGGCTGATGAATGGCAGGTGGAGTTTAATTTAGATAAATATGAGGTGATGCATTTTGGCAGGACTTACTCAGTTAACAGTAGGGCGTTAGGAAGCTTTACAGAACAAAGAAAACTAGAGGTACACGTTCATAGCTCTTGAAAGTCGAGTCACAGGTGGACAGAATAGTGAAAAAGGCATTCAGCATGCTTGGTTTCGTTGGTCAGAACACTGAATATAAGAGTTGGGACATCTTGTTAAAGTTGTACAGGACATTGATAAGGTCACACTTGGAATACCATGTAGAGTTCTGGTCACCCTATTATAGAAAGGATATTATTAAACTAGAAAGAATGCAGAAGAGATTTTCTGGGATGCTATCGGGCCTTGATGGTTTGAGTTATAAGGAGAGGCTGGATAGATTGGGACTTTTTTCTCTTTAGCATAGAAAGCTGAAGAGTGATCTTATTAAGGTCTACAAAATAATGAGGACCACAGATCAGCTAGGTTGTCAATATCTTTTCCCAAAGGTAGGAGAGTCAAAAACTAGGGGGCATAAATTTTAAGATGAGAGGGGAGAGATACAAAAGTGTCCAGAGGGGCAATTTTTTCACAGAGATTGTTGAGTGTTTGGAACAAGCTGCCAGAAGTAGTAGTACAGGCGAGTACAATTTTGTCTTTTTAAAAGCATTTAGACAGTTACATGGGTAGGGTGGGCATAGAGTGATATGGGCCAAATGTGGGCAATTGGGATTAGTTTAAGGATTTAAAAAAAAGGATGGCATGGACAAGTTGGGCCAAAGGGCTATTTCCAAGCTGTAAACCTCTGAGTCTATGACTCTATATAAATATATGAATTAGGGGGAGACCATTCAGCCTTTTGAGTCTATTCTGCCATTCACTGAGATCGTGTTCATCCAATTGTGGCATCAACTCCAATTTCCACCTACCCCTTGTCGATTCCCTTGTTAGTCAAGAATCGACTTAGCTCTACTTTAAAAATATTCAATGAGACTATCTTCACTACCTTCTGGATGTGTTCCAAGACTCATGACCTTTTGAAGAAAAAAACTCTTCTAATCTCTGTCTTGCGTGGGAGACCCTTTATTTTTAAACTGTGTCTCTCCAATAAGAGAAACATTCTTTCAGCTTCCACCCACCCTGTCAAGTCCCCTCAAGATGTTATATTTCAGTAAGATCATCTCTCAGTCTTCTAAACTCCAATGGATCCGGGCCTAGCCTGCCAAACATTTCTTCGTAGATTAAACCCTCCATTCCAGGTAAAAGTTGATTGAAGCTTCTCTGAATTGTTTCTAATGCATTTATATATTTTCTCAAATAAGGAGACTAAAACTATACACAGTACTCTAGATGTTGCTCTGTATAGCTGAAGCAAAACATCACTCCTTTTACATTTCATTCTCCTGGCACAAGTGCCAATATTCCATTTGCCTGCCTAATCATTTGTTCGACTTGCACGCTACCTTCTCGTGATTCATGTATGATGTAGTATTGAAAGTGTGCCAAAGTATTATCGGTGCTTCAGTCCCTTTTATTCCTCATTTTTTCCAGCCATACTTAAGATTTTTTATGACATTTTCTTAGGAAAGTGAATGTCCGCTTCTATTTGAACCATATACAGCCACATACCATAAATTTTCACTACGTTGGTTATTAAGTTAGTTCTATTGCTAAGAGCCACAGAGTCCCCAGAGCCACTGCACCTAACATTTAACTCAATTAAATGTTGTCAAATAGGTTAACAAGGTATTTCGGACTGGTATCAAATCTTAACATTTAATTTTAAGTGACAGTATGTGTTCTTTTGTTTCCAAAGTAATTTCACGTTTTTGCTTGCAATCTTCACAAACAGGACATCCTTGCATTAAAATTACACATTTAAGAGGATGTTCTTCTGACAATTGAACTTTCTTTTGGCTTCTCTCTAAAGAAAAGTAAAAACATGGTCACATGATATTCAATAGTATCATCATAACTGAACCTTCCACTATCAACATCCTGGGAGTTACTGATGACCAGAAACTCAACTACTGTAGTTGCAAGAGTAGGTCAGAGATGAGTTATCCTGCAGCAGGTAACTCGCCTCCTGCCTCCCAAAAGCCTGTTCACTATCTGTAACACGCAAGTCAGAAGTGTAATGGAATACTCTTCCTTTGTCTCGATGAACGCAGCTCCAACAACATTTAAGTAGCTTGACATTTTCCAGGTCAAAGCAGCCTGCTTGATTGGCAACTTTTCTACAAATATTTACTCCCTCCAGACAGTAGCAGCAATGTATACCATCTACAAGATACACTGCAGAAACTTACAAAAGCTCCTTAGATAGCACCTTCCAAGCCCTATTTAAATGAACAAGGGCAGTAAATATGAGAACATCAACTGAAAATATGTCTCCAAACCACTCACCATCCTGACTTCACTGTCACTGGGTGCAAACTTTAAATCCACTTCCTAATAGCACACTGAGTGCACCTACACCACATGAACTGCACCAGTTCAAGAAGCAGCTTATCACCATGTTCTCAAAGACAATTGAAAATGGCAATGAACGTTGGTCTAGTCAATGAAATCCACATCCCTTGAATGCATAAGAAAAAAATAGATATCTAATATTAAAATGTAAAAATGTATTAGAAACCTTGTATTGTGGTTTAAAGTGCAACTGAAACACTCAGAGAACCCCTGATCTGCTCGAGTCACTTCTTACAAATAAATAAAAACACTAACACTGACAAATAAAGCACAGATTAATGCACAACACACATCTTTTAAAATGTAAACCTAGTTTATATTGTGCCATTTTTAAAAATTCCTGCGTAATACAGCACCAATGGGAATCAGGAGATCAATGAGATAAGTGTTAATTATTGATTTTGTGCCCTTGTGGTAAATGGCTTGCCTTATCCTATGGTGTCTGTTGGTTGGATTCACAAGAAAGATAGTTTTCAGCCCACATTCTATGTATGTAGGTTTATCCCTGGGTCTGGTAATAAAGAGTTCTTGTTTTGTGCTATATGCATTTCTGCTAAATGGTATTATATTTTTATTTTGTTTTTCAGGTAAAATCCACTGAAGATTTTGTTTGCAGTGGAGCTCTCCTATTCCTGTATGCTGGTGATTATTACCTGAATATAAAATTTCATGATGACAACTCAAGCAGGGAACTGCCCCTTTCTTGGTTCTGCTTGCCAAGTGTTCATGTGCGTGCCATGGATCCAGCTCAACACACAATGTTCTAAATTTATTTTAGAAAATAGACGTTGTAAGATGTAGTGAGTTAAATCATGTAAATACTGACCAACTAGTCATACATGCCAACAGGATCTTACTGAATATTCTGGTTTAAGATTAAGCTGACACTGTCCCCAAAAATAAAATGCTTCTAGATTTTTCTGTAAAGCTTGCTTGGCCAAATTTTTAAATATCTGAGGGATTGACAATTACTTTAAGTAAAATTATTCAAGTTAGTAATAAATCTATATTATAGAAGAGACTGGTTGCACCTTTGAACAAAATAGAAGACACTTGATTAGTAGTTTGGTGTCATGTTAGATCTCTAATCAGAACCTTGTTAAAATCTAAAAGGTAAGTTTACATTTTTTGGCATGGTTAAGTAAAAACTGGTGTAAAATGAAGATTAGGTGTTAAAAATGTTTCATGGATCTTGGTTGTCAGAATAATGGGGAATAGAAGGAAGGTTGACAAATAACATCAGTATTGTGATTATGAAGGCATGTATTCTTTACAAGTCTGATATGACAATGCTGTTAAGCTCAGTCTTAATGCTTAGTTAATTCCTTATCCTCCCATTTTGAAATACGATGTGTACTGTTCAAGTATATGGGCACAACATTTTGATGGTCTATTATTGCTGTAAGGTACCTGCAGTTGTTTGTGACAGTAAGACAAGGTGCTCATTCACACTGCAATGAAGTGGCCATACCCCTTCAGAAGGGGTTACTTGATAGTTATTTCCCTAAGGCGTTATAACCATTTTCAGTGATACCAATAAATAAATTTAAAAAAACTGGAAAACCAGTTACAAACTCAGGGTTTTTTTACATTTAAAACTTGCTACAATTTAGGTCTATCTAATCTTATAAGTAATGCACCTTCATGGTTAATTTGCAGTTGAACATCTGCAATTATTATAAAGTAATTAGAATGATAACTATTATGGAACTATGCCACTATTTCAGCTGCAGTGTGAACAAGGCTATTTGTCTGTCTTTTTGCTTCAAACAAAATTCAGGAACCACTGTAATTAGCATCTCTGTACACTAACTCAACTGATATTCTCAAGATAATTTTCTTTCCTGTACCTGCAAAAAGTTGTATCTTTGGAAATAAATTTGCCTTGCATGTTCTTCTGTAATCAAAAACTTCCTTCTCAGCACTAATTTTATACTTTAAGTGAACATTTTGTTTCCTAGGCCAGCACTGATAGTTAAATGATTCCAAAGTTGCTCCAAATCTATAGAATATATTTTCATTCAAAAGTTTGGATGCCACATTCTGCCATAGATGATAGATTAATTGGTGCCTATATTATGGGAGGTCACAATTTTCAAGAGTTGTTTACAGAGTGTAGAAGCACAAGCATTTTTGATAAGATGAGGGAAATGATCTTAAAAATGCTTTAAAAATTTTGATTGCTTAATGTGGTTACATAATCTGTAAAAACAAAATAATGTAGATTAAGTATTTAAAAATATAGCATATTTCCTTTTGAGGAAAAACTCTAGTGGCAGATTTAATCTGTCACCCCTCCTCAAAAGGCTAACATTTCCACCATTCTAACTTGCCTGATTTCAGGTAGAGGAAAGCTGTCCATTGCATGAGTATACTTAAACAGCAAAGTCACGCCTTAATATATATTGGAATGCTGAAGCACTTTTAACCATGAGTCGACCAGAGGCCGTACAATCTTGAGTCATCCAGCTCCACTGCTCCCCACCACCCACTACAATCTGTCACCAGGGAACAAATTCATGGATTTTCAGCACCTGAACCACTTCAGTCAGGAATCAGTGTCAACTAATATTAATGAGGCCGGGAATTAAAACTATTCAACCTCATTTTTTGAGGGAACCAGATGGTTTGTCATTCAGCTCCATAAACCAATACCCACCTCAAATTAACATCAAGGCTTGTATGACTTTCTTATCTTAGTTCCTGGCTTCTTGCAATCAGAAAGGCCACTTCCAATGTTGTTGTAAACTAGTTACTTTCAGTAGTGAGAACAGTTGTTGGAAATGTCTTATGAGAACTCTTTCTATATGAAGATAAGCTCCTTGTCACACATCACACAGAGATCAGGAACTCTTATGAAAGATATTAAAGTTTCACATAGAATATCACAGATTAATTGGGATGCTTCTTCTACTGAGGAAAGATTCTTTTTTGATTAGAACAATGCAGATTATGAAATCAGATATTTGAGTGCATAAAACTGAAAGAATGCAGCAAGGTAAAGCAGATTTTCAATAAGGCCGTAGATAAAGTAAAAAAAATTATTTATTTGTCACAAGTGAGGCTTACACTAACACTGCAATGAAGTTACTGTGAAATTCCCTAGTTGCCACAGCCCGGTGCCTATTTGGGTCAATGCACCTAACCAGTACTTCTTTCAGAATATGGGAGGAAACTGGAGCACACGGAGGAAACCCATGCAGACACAAGGAGAACACACAAACTCCACGAACAGTGACTCAAACCTAGATCTCTGGCGTTGCGAAGCAGCAGTGCTAATAACCATGCTACTATGCTGCGCAGATAGGAACTTAAATGCAAGATTTAGAATCAGATCTAGATTTAGGTAGTAGCTTCTCACACAAAGAGAATTGTTTGGATGTGGAATTCACTTCCAACATCAGTGATTGAGGCAGAAATCATGTCAAGGTTCAACATAAAATTGGATGGATTGGTGAAATAAAGAGATTGAAAGATAAGGGAACAGGGTAGCTATATGTGACAAGAACTAATTGTTTGAATGGAGCATAAGCATCAATGATGCATGGTTGGGCCAAATGGCCTATTCAGGTGTTATAATATTTATCTATTTCTGTGTAATTCACATCTGCATTTCTCTTTGTCAATTTTGCCAGTGATTAGCAATTCACGTGCACTAGAAGAATAGTAATGCTAATGTTGAAGGCAATGACTCAAATCATAGGATGTACCATCGGAACAAAGGTTTAAATTGTCACAGTCACTTTTGATTTCTTTCTCTGCTATTCAAAATGAGACTCATCATCAGACCATTAAATGTTTGCACCCACTGTCAACATTAATCTTGGGGAGTTATAAATTTAGAATAAACTTCTGCCTAATTAACTCAGTCCCAGAAGAGCACTGTTGGGAACCTTTCATTTTCAGTATCTATAAATCCTCTCAAAATGAAGTGACTAATTCACGCCAAATTCATGGAACCTGTGTTCATTACTGAGTTCAAACCATTTTACATAAGGGTTTGGAGATAGAAGATGGGTCATTTTATATATAAGTAATAAAAGATTTTTAATTATACAGATATTACATACAACCTTAGCAAAGACTATTTGAAAGCCTTGAACATCCAACAGTTGTAAAGGGATCTTTTTGTAAACCTGTTCATGAATTACAGAAAATAATAGAGAAACCATTGTTACCAGGATAGATTGAGTTTTGCTGAGATATTTTACATTGGAGCTTTTTGATTTCTATTAAAATCTGATCTAATTGATTGACCTTTTTGTGCTTAATCAAGTTTTCTACATAATAAGAGTGAATGTGAGCTATGCATTGGAAACTTATCCATGGATCTGGTGTGTGCCAATTTTGACTTTAAACAGATGGAAGGTGTTGGCACCCACATTGGTTGTTCAGTTCATGGCTATGAATACTCTTGATTATAGTTGAATATAATTAATTGAAAATTGGAATGTATGACAAGCCAGTAACTCTCTAGATTTTCAGATTAAAATGCGATGAACCACCAAATTCTACTGCTCTTTTGTAATGGCAGGTACATTTTCTTGGGTCAGTTTAACTTTACGCATACATGTGCTGTTTCTTTCTTGGTGAAAAGATGTTTAAAGTGTAAAATATTGTTTCTGGAGCAGGGCAGTCCTTAATTTGATGTGCACGTATTCATTGGGTGATGTATATCATTTTAATTGATTACTATTTGAGACAATATTGCTGAGATGCTGTTGCAAAATCTATAAACTATGCCAATGTGCAGTAACACATCCCAAGGAGCTTTAACAGGAAAGTTATCGGACCATTTGTCACTAAACCATGTAAGAGAGATATTAGGGTAGATGACGAGAAGAAAAAATAGGTTTTAAGCAGCATCTTAAGAAGAAAGTGGTAGACATGCCAAAAGGTTTAGGAAAGGAATTCGAGCATTCAGAACAGGTGGACGAACTTTTAGGCCGGAGCTAAGTATGGAAATCAATTGATAAGCCAATCATAAATACTAAAGAAATGATACACTAAACATAAAACCTTTATTCTGATAATTTGTATCATCATAACGATGAATTGCATGCAATAATGAAATTAAACCCGCCCTCCTTTTCAAGCCCTGTTGGCTTAGTGTGAACAAAGTATTTAGTCATCTTTCTTTACAATGGCATCTAAATCCATGGTCATTTTTCTCTTTCCAAGATGCTGCCTGATCTACTGAGTACCTTTAGTATTTTCTGTTCTTATTTCAAATTTCCAACATTGCTTTATTTTCATCACACAATATAAATGTTGCTTTGCTGTGATAGACAAGATATTTAGTGGACACGGATTCAAATTCCACCAAGTCAGCTAGTGGAACTTAAATTCAATTGATAAAAAAATCTGGAAGTGAAAGTTAATCTATATAATGTAGTGACAATAAAGCTAGCATCCCTTGTTGTCAAAATCCATCTGGCTCACTGCCATCTTTATCTGATCTGGAGACTCCAGGCCCATAGCAATGTGGTTTACTCTTAACTCCCCTATGAAAAGCGATTAGCAAGCACTCAGTTGAAGGGCATTTGGGGGTGGGCAACAAATGTTGGCCTTGCCAGCTATACCCACATCCCATGAATGCATAAATAGAATAAATTGTGTTACGAAAACCAAAAGTTTGAGATTATGCATCAACCAACTCAAGAACAGCTTCTTTCTTGCTGCTATCAAAATTTGAATGGTATCTTGTATGAAGTTGATCTTTCTCTACACCCTAGCTATGACTGTAATAATGTATTCTGCACTATTTCCTTCCTCTCTCTCCTATGTACTCTCTGAATGGTATGCTTTGTCTATATTGCATAAAAAACAATACTTTTCATTGTATACCAATGCATGTGACAATAAATCCAATATCCCTGAACAGAAAACTCTAACCTAAAATCACTCTCTCTACTTTCTGTTACATTCATCATTCTCCTTCTTACAAACGCA
This sequence comes from Sphyrna mokarran, assembly GCA_024679065.1. Lineage (NCBI taxonomy): Eukaryota > Metazoa > Chordata > Chondrichthyes > Carcharhiniformes > Carcharhinidae > Sphyrna > Sphyrna mokarran. Next base: position 53,543,875 of record JAGIQG010000007.1, read on the forward strand.
AATCTTAGCTGCATTTCAGCAGGAATACAAGATGCTCTTTCAGTTATTATTTTCAGAAGTGCATAAGCAACTAATAACTGAAATGCCAATTTGAAAATGCTTATACAAACCTTCAGTCATACATTTCTTGGGACTCCCGGCAGGTAGCCGTGTTTATATGTCAATATTTCAGTCACTTGTAGATCAAGTTTATGTGTGTCTACAAATCTTCCTCACTCTGGTCTTTTTGCCAATTACCTTAAATCTAAGTCCTCCTGTTACTGATTCTTCTGCCAGAAAGAATTACTCCTTATATACCTTATCCATATCCTTCAAGATTTTGAACATCTTTGTGAAATCTACCTATAACTTGCCCTGCTCTAAAGAAACCTCCAAGGAGATCGCGCATATCGACACAGACATCAAGTTTCAGCAAAGATGCAAGAAAGCAGACAACGGCTGAATGGACACCGCTCGACAATCACCGTGCAGGAGTGTTCCCTTCCTGTTGGGGAACAATTCAACAATCATGGCATTCAGCCTCTGATCTTTAGATAACTGTTCTCTAAGGCGGCTTTTACAACGCATAACAGTGCATAATCGCTGAGCAGAGACTGATAACCATGTTTCGCACGCATGAGGATGGCCTCAACAGGAATTCTTGTCATGCTATCTGTAACCCCCACAACTTGCCTGGGCTTTCAAAATCTCATTTAAGTAGCTGGAGACAATATACACCTCTTTTTAATCTGTGCTATGTTCTCTTTCCACTCACATTGTCTGTATCTTTAAGACTTGATTACGTGTAAAGACTCACAATTCAAGCACTATCTTATAAATTGAGTTTGTGTCTGTATATGCCATGTTTGTGAACACAACTCCTCGCTCAAATGAAGAAGGAACCTGAGACTCCGAAAGCTTGTGCTACCGAATAAATCTGTTGGACTTTAATGTGGTGCTGTGAGAGTCCTTACTAAGGAAAACAACCACAGCTTTTTACTTCTCCCCGTTTAACTGAAGTTCCATATTTCTGCTACCATTATAAAGATGGCTAAAGGAATTTATAATGTAAAAAGTTAACATAATATACATTCAGATGTAAGATTTATATAACCGTTCTAGTGAGTGAGGCACTTCTCAGTGAATGACTATGCCAATGCAAACCTGAAGGTCGCAAGTTCAAATCCTGGATTGCCAGTACCCATGACACCAGAAGTAAAAAGTGCTGGAATCAGACCCTTAAGTGAGGAATGAGAACTGTGGAGGATACAAAAAAATTAGTTGACTTCACTTTTCATGAAGAGTATTAAAAGCTAAATGTAAAATAAATAGAAATTTTGATATTACAGTGCATAGAGACTCTAGTCATATAGGTTTATAGCATGGAAACAGGCCCTTTGGTCCAACTTGTCCATGTTGCCCAGTTTTTAACCACTAAGCCAGTCTCAATTGCCTGTATTTGGCCCATATCCCTCTATTCCCATCTTGCACATGTAACAGTCTAAATGCTTTTTAAAAGACAAAATTGTGCCTACCTCTACTATTGCCTCTGGCAGCTCATTCCAGACACACACCACCCTCTGAGTGAAAAAAAAAAGGCCTTCCGGACTCTCTGCATCTTTCACCTCTAAGCACATATTAAAAAAATTAAAAAGCAAATCAAAACTGCAGCAATTTAATCAGTGATATTGTTCACTTGTGTATTTTTTTATTTAAACTGAGTTCCGAAGTCTTAATTTCTAACAATGGAGTTCTCAATTGTGCCTGAGGTATTAATAATTCATTTATGAATCAAGTAGAATTTATCAAAGCAGAGTTTCCTTGTACTTAACAAAAAACAGTCAGAACAACATCTCTCGAGATCCTTTTCAATTCTGTCCGTGAAATGAAAATGTGTTGATTGGTTTCTCAAAAGAATTATATCACAGAAGCCATGGTAAATTGTGCCAATAAAGACTGGGTGGCACAAAGGTTAGCACTACTGCCTCACAGCACAAGGGACCTGGATTCGGTCACTGCCTGTGTGGAGTCTGTACATCCCCCTATGTCTGCGTGGGTTTCCTCCAGGCATTCCACTTTCCTTCTACAGTCCAAAGATTAAGTGGTTTAGTGGATTGGCTATACTAAATTCTCCCTCAGTGTACTGCACAGGCACTAAAGTGTGGTGACTGGGGGACTTTCACAGTAATTTCATTGCAGTGTTAATGTAAGTCTACTTGTGACTAATATATAATAAAAATTACTTTTATAACTTTTATTCCTGATTCTAATTGTTTCTTTTCCCTTTGGGAAATAACCAGTTTCAGTGGTTGAGTGTATTCTAGTGTCACATTGCCCTTGCCCATAACTAGAGTCATCTAAACTGAAGAAAATATCATTTTATTCTCGGGCCACTTCAGGTACATTCCATTATGAACAAATAACACATCTATGTAGACAACAGAACTGTGCAAACCATATTACATGTAGAACATAGAACATTATAGCGCAGTACATGCCCTTCAGCCCTTGATGTTGTGCCAATCTAATGACCCTCTAACCTAAACTATTCCAATGTTATCCATAAGCCTATCCACTGACCATTTGAATGCCCTTAAAGTTGGCTGTATTACCAGTAATACAATCTATCATAAAAAATTCACATCAACATAACTCAAGTCTCATGGATACTAATGCCATTAAGAGCAATACTTCCCACCATAATGTCAGGAAAGAAATGTTTCCTGCTAATATAGATGATCTGACCTACAGATATGGTTAAGCAATTAAATCTAATAATACGTGGTTTTATTTGAAGACAAGTCGTCGTCCTAAGTTTAAGCTGCTGAGCTCAAACCTATTGATCATTTCTTCAAAACTAGCAAAAAAGCCCTCAATTGCACAGTGTAATTAAAACAAGTGCCAGACTTGAACCCAGACTTTATGATACCTCCTTTAATGTGATTAAATCAACAACATCAATTCCTTGAAAATAGTGTAAATTGTCCCACAAGCAGAAATTCAAACAGAACTATTTAAAAAGTGGTCGAGATGAAATCCATGAATGTTACTTCAAAATACAACCCAAAGAATTTAGTAGGGTTAGATTCAAGAACTCATTGACACATCGTGGTCTGGTACAAGCATAAGCTTCTTGCTTCCTACAAAATTTCACAGACTGCTCTATTGTTTCCTTACATTATTATACATCAGCGTAGAGAACATCCATTCATATTCATTGGATAATTAAACACACCTTCAAAAGTAGTTAATACTAATTAGTTCTGACCTCTGATCAAGCCCTGTTCTTGAGAGAGTGGTTTCTACCAAGGTTAACTGATCACGGCTGGGGATGTGCAGCATATTGAAACCTTGTAACGTGCCCCAGCTACAAGTGAAACTTGAAACATAAACAGCTGTAGCCCACGAGAAAGTGGTAATATAAAGACATTGTAGAAGCTGTTAGAAAAAGTATTAAAAAAAGATGAATAAAACTGTTTCCCACAGTTACACCCTCCCCCGCAACTGGTCCAATTCTTCTAACACTCACAAAAGAAGAATTAAGCAAGCAATGGGCATGTATTACAAAATCGTTTCCATCAATCTTTGATGGCCCTAGGACTTGTGGAGAAGCATTCAACAGAAGGAAAGATCCAATTTAGCCTATCATGTGAACTGGGTCAGATTTTATATATAAGCACTGATACAAGTGTCGATATGAGGGGAACCAGTGTGACAGGGAGAAGCTTTGCGGATTCTGAAACATTACCAATCATTTGTTTACACCAACATCTGATAACCAAAAAGACAAAATTATAAAACTAATAAAATCACCAAGAAAAACATAATACGTTGCACTATGGTTATTCCTATGGAATCCAACCGTCCTGAAGCCCATCCTGAAGATAGATGATGGGAGGTTGTTTGAGTTTCTCAATTTCTTTTTTGATAGGCTTGATCAAATCAGTGATGGATTCTGAGTTATCCAGTATGTAGGTGCAGCATTCCGAGCCAATTAAAGTGCATTTTTCCCCTCTCTCACTCCCCACCCCCAGCCATTAAGTCAAAGTCTAGTGCCACACAGTTCTGGAGGGGCTACCATGTGAATTGTTACCATCTCATTATTAATTTTAGTCACAGTCACAGATGTGTCATTGGCTATCTTCTCCATAACAGAGGCCATATTGGACAACTTGGCTGCGCCATACCATGGAAGCAGGAGAAAGAAGAAGAGCTGAGTCTCTGTGAAAGCTGTTTTCCTTGCAGAAGAGGGGAGATTTGCTTTATTATTGTCATGTATTAATATACAGTAAAAAGTATTGTTTCTTGTTCACTATACAGACAAAGCATACAATTCATAGAGAAGCAAACAAGACAGTGCAAAATGTAATGTTACAGTCAAAGCTAGTGTGTAGAGAAAGATCAACTTAATGCAGGGCAAGTCCATTCAAAAATCTAACAGCAGCAGGGAAGAAACTGTTCTTGAGTTGTTTGATACATGAACTCAGATTTTTGTATCTTTTCCTCATGGAAGAACATCTGGGGTCTGTGAAGTCCTTAATAATGCTGGCTGTTTTGCAGAGGCAGTGCGAAGTGTAGATGGAGTCAATGGATGGGAGGCTGGTTTGCGTAATGGATTGGGCTACATTCACGACGTTTTGTAGTTCCTTGCAGTCTTGGGCAGAGTAGGAGTCACATCAAGCTGTAATACAGCCAGAAAGAATGTTTTCCATGGTGCACCTGTGAAAATCGTAGCTGACATGCCAAATGTCCTTAATCTTCTGAGAAAGTACAGGTGTTGGTGTGCTTTCTTAACAATAGTGTCGGCATGGGAGGAACCAGGACAGGTTATTGGTGATCTGAAGTCTAAAACCTTGAAGCTCTCGACCCTTCCTATTTCATCCCTGTTGATGTAAACAGGGTAAAGTTTTACAACACCAATTTTAAATCCAACCAATTTATTTGATAGTAAATCCGTGAGTTTTCGACACTATGTGCCTTCGTCAGGCAAATGCAGTGTTCTGATCTGCAGAGGCACTCATATCCACACAGACAGTTACAGATTGCTGATTAGAATGCGAATCCTTACATCTAACCTGCTATTCAAGTGTTAAAGTGGCTAACAATGTGTGTGAAGGGAATCCTGAGCATTGGTTAGAGAATTGTGTATTTTCTCCAGACAGCACAGTAAGTGAGGTTTTTTGCTAATCCAGGCAAGTTACGGGGGTTACAGATAGTGTGACATGAAGCCAAGATCCCTGTTAAGACCGTCCTCATGTGTGCGGAACTTGGCTATCAGTCTCTGCTCAGCAACTCTGCGCGGTCGTGTGTCACAAAGGCCCCCTTGAAGAACATTTACCCGCAGGTCGGAGGCCGAATGCCCATGACTGCTGAAGTGTTCGCCCACAGGAAGGGAACTGTTTTGCCTGGTGATTGTTGAGCGATGCTCATTCATCTGCTGTCGTAGTGTCTGCATGGTCTCCCCAATGTACCATGCTTCGGGACATCCTTTCTTGCAACGTATTAGGTAGACAACGTTGGCCGAGTTGCAAGAGTATGTACCGTGTACCTGGTGAATGGTATCCTCACGTTTGATGATGTCGTCCATGTCTATGATCTGGCATGTCTTGCAGAGGTTGCTGTGGCAGGGTTGTGTGGTATTGTGATAACTGTTCTCCTGAAGGTTGGGTAGTTTGCTGCGAACAATGATCTGTTTAAGGTTGTGCGGTTGTCTGAAAGCAAGAAGTGGGGGGGTGGGGATGACCCTAGCGAGATGTTCCTCGTCATCAATGACATGTTGAAGACTCCGGAGAAGATGTTGTAGCTTCTCCGCTCTGGGGAAGTACTGGACAACAAAGGGTACTCTGTCCACCTTGTCCCGTGTTCGTCTTCTGAGGAGGGCATGTTCTCCTTTATGCTTCCTGAAGCTGATGACAATCTCCTTCGTTTTGTTGACATTGAGAAACTATTGTTTCTGCACTAATTCACCATTTTCTATCTCATTCTTGTACTGTCTCATCATTATTTGAGATCAGATCCACTACAGTGATATTGTCAACAAACTTAAAAATCAAATTGGAGGGGAATTTGGCTGCACAGTCATAATTGTACAAGGAGTACAGTTCATGGAGGAAGTGTCGTTGCTTATTGTTACTGATTGTGATCTGTGAATTAGGAAGTTCAGGATCAGTCACACAGGGAGTTGCTGAGGCCCAAGCCACAGAATGTGGAGATGAGTTTCGTGGGAATAATAGTATTGAAGGCTCAGCTATAGTCAATAAATTGGAGTCTGACATAGGTGTCCTTGTTATCTTGGTGTTCCAGGTTGAGTGCAGGGCCAGGGACGTGGCATCTGCTGTGGACTGTTGTGAAGATAGGCAAACTATAGTGGATTCAGGTAGCCAGGAAGGCTGGAATTGATTCATGCCATGACTAGCCTTTTGAAGCATTTCATAATGATGGATGTCAGAGCCACTGGCCAATAGTCATTAAGGCATACTGCTAGGTTTTTCTTAGGTACCGGGATGATAGTTGTCTTCTTGAAGCAGATAGGGACCTCAGATTTTTGTAAAGAGAGGTTGAAGATGTCTGCGAAAACTCCCACCAGCTGATCCGCACACGATCTGATTACTCATCTAGGTACCCCATCCAAGGCAGTTGCTTTCTGTGGGTTGACCTTCAAGAAAGCTGCTCTGACATCTGCAGTGGTGACTCCAGATACAAGCTCATCCAGGGCTTTCGGGGTGGAGGGCATGCTCTCGCTGATCTCTTGCTCAAAACTGGTGTAGAATGCATTGAGCTCATCAGAGAGGAGTGCGTTGGAGCTGGTGATTTTACATGCCTTCATCTTGTAGCCTGGAAAGTCTTGCAGACCTTACCATAGTTGGCTGGGGTCAGTGTGGCTAGCCTGGGACTCTTAACTTGGTCTAGTAACGGTCTTTTGGTATCTTTGGGATATCCTTAAATCATATCTGGCTTTCTTGTATAGATCAATGTCGCCTAACTTGAATGACTTCAGCAAGCAGAGAATATCCTTGTCCATCCATGGGTTTCTGGTTGGGGAACACATGGATTTGTCTCTTCGGCACACAGTCTTCTATACACTTACTAATGAACTCAGTTATTGTACTGGTGTAAACGTTCAGAGGGGGTAAAGAAGGAGAGTGATAGATGTAAGGGATAACATAGCCAAAGTAGCATGATCCACACCATTGTGCATGGTCACCACAGATCCAATTGGTCCCATTGAGAGGGTTTGGTAACGAGACCAACTGTGCATGCCATTAGGAGCACAAACTATGATGTTAACATGACAGGCAGTAGAGTTCCCTGGCATGGTGCTATTATTGCCATCACACTGGAAGCACCATGGGGCTTATGGTAGATTTTGTTATGAAGCTCACTAAAGGGTGGTTTGCAGGCTATATTAAAGGAAGGTTGATACCAACCTGTGTAGCAGTACATCTCAGAGGATGAGCAATTGATCGTGTCATCCAAGGGTGACAGAGAATGGAATCCACTATTCAAACACCATCAAGATATGTATTCAGAGGCATTGAATGGGAAGCCTCTTATTGGCATCCACCTTGTCCTTGGAAGGGAATGTGTGAACAGATCCACCAATATTTAGAAAGATATAAATATATCTTTATTTATTTAACGTAGGTATAGTGGACTCACTAGATTCAAAAATAGTAAAATTAACAACATGAAGATGGATATAGGAAAACATGATATTGACAAATATATGGTTTAATCATTTCAGTAAGTCTAGACTTAGTCTCTCTCCAGCAGAGCTCTTTTGATGTATGATATGTGGATCCAAGTTTTCTTGCCTTTGACTTTCACTGCGAAATGTGTGACAAGCAAATTTGTTAGAGACTTTCCCACTTGGCGTCAAGTGGTTCACGTTGAGAACAAAGAACAATACAACACAGGAAACAGGCCCTTCGGCCCTCCAGGCCTGTGCCACTCATTTGTCCAACTAGACCGTTCATTTTATCCCTCCATTCCCAGTCTGCTCTTGTGACTAGTCAGGTAAGTCTTAAACAATCCCAGCGTGCCTACCTCCACCACCCTACTTGGCAGTGCATTCCAGGCCCCCACCATCCTCTGTGTAAAAAACGTCCCTCTAATATCTTATACCTTGTCCCTCTCACCTTGAGTCCGTGATCCCTTGTGATCCTAGCTTTTCCAACCTGGGAAAAAGCTTCCCACTGTTCACCCTATCTATACCCTTCATAATTTTGTACACCTCTATAGGTCTTCCCTCATTCTCTGTCTTTCCAAGGAGAAAAACCCCAGTTTACCCAATCTCTCCTCATAGCTAAGACCCTCCATACAGGCAACATCCTGGTAAACCTCCTCTCTAATACCTCCACATCTTTCTGGTGGTGTGGTGACCAGAAATGGACACAGTATTCCAAATGTGGCCTAACCAGGTTTAGGTTTTTTAATGTACGCCCACTTGCCTGGAATGATGTCATGTCCACCTTCATAGTAATCTTTATGGGAAATAGAATTTACAGCTTTGGTTGGTGCTAAATAATATGTCATGATGGAATCATTCATCACAGTCAGCCTTGCGGAGGTCAATAGTTCCTAGCAAGGACATTGGTCTACCAGTCATGACCTCAAAAGGACTCAGCCCAGTGGTTTTATTGAGGATTACTTGAATGGTATTATAGAAAGTGCTTAGGGCCATTTCAGACCCTCCTGATGATATTTAAAAAGGCAACTCTTAATGTGTTGTTTGTCCTCTCCACTTGTCCTGATGATTTTGGGTAATAAGAACAGTACAAATTCCAGATAATGTTTAGCAAGCAACAAACTTTTTGGCAGACAGTTCCTGTAAAGTGTGTGTTCTGATCCAAGTCTATACTAACTGACAGACCCCAATGATGTATATAGTCTTTACAGAGTATCTTCGCTGTGACTTGACACGTAGGAGTTGCCTTCACCTATCTAGAGAATTTGTCCACTATAGCCAAAACATCTGCATACTCTTGGCACGGTGGCAGTGAAATATAGGTGTTGGAATAGTTCCGGAAGTGCGAGTGTTTTTCACTGTAGTACCTGCACATTGATCCCAGCATTATTCCCTTGACAGATTAAACAGTAACCTGGCTAATGTAACACTGCTGTTTAAGAAGAGAGGGAGGCAGCAGACAGGAAATTATATGCCTGTTATCCTGACTTCAGTCATTGGCAAGATTTTAGAGTCCATTATTAAAGATGAGATTGCAGAGTATTTGGAAGTGCATAATAAAGTAGGACTGAATCAGCATGGCTTTGTCAAGGGGAGATCGTGTCTAACAAATTTGTTAGAGTTCTTTGCAGAGATAACAAGGAAGTGAAATCAAGAAGATCCAGTGGAAGTGATTTATTTAGATTTCCAGAAGGTCTTTGACAAAGTGCTACAGAGGAGACTGTTAAATAAGTTAAGTGCCCATTGTGTTAAGGGTAAGATCCTGACATAGATAAAGGGTTGGCTGACTGGCAGAAGACAGAGTGAGGATAAAAGGTCTTTTTCAGGATGGTAGCTATTGACTAGTGGTATACCTCAGGGGTCAGTGCTGGGACAACAACTTTCCACAATATACAGAAATGATTTGGAAGAAGCAACAGAAGGCACTGTTGTTGAATCTGCAGATGATTCAATGATATGTAGAGGGATAGTCGGTATTGAGGAAGCAGGGGGGCGGCAGAGGGACTTGGACAGGTTAGGAGAATGGGCAAAGAAGTGGCAAATGAAGTACAATGTGGAAAAGTGTGAGGTTATGCACTTTGGAAGAAAGAATGGAGGCATGGACTATTTTCTAAATAGGAAAATGCTTAGGTAATTAGAAACACAAAGGGACTTGGGAATGATTGTTCAAGATTCTCTTAAGATTAACATGCAGGTTCAATCAACAGTTAGGAAGGCACATGCAATGTTAGCATTCATGTTGATAGGGCTAGAATATAAGAGCAGGGATGTACATCTGAAGCTGCATAAGGATCTGGTCAGACCCCATTTGAAGTATTGTGAACAGCTTTAAACCCCATATCTAAAGAAGGATGTGCTGGTCTTGGAAAGAGTCCAGAGGAAGTTCACAAGAATAATCCCTGGAATGAAGATTTTGCTGTATGAGGAACGATTGAAGACTGAGTCTGTACTCATTGGAGTTTAGAAGGATGAGGGGGGATCTTATTGAAACTTACAGGATACTGTAAGGGCTAGATAATGTGGACATAGAGAGGATGTTTCCACTTGTAGGAGAAACTGGAACCAGAGGGCACAACCTCAGGCTAAAGGTATGATCCTTTAAAACAGAGATAAGGAGGAATTTCTTTAGCCAGAGACTGGTGAATCTGTGGAATTCTTTGCCACAAAAGGAGGCCAGGTCATTGAGTGTTTTTAAGACAGAGTTAGATAGGTTCTTGATTAATAAGGGGGTTAGGGGTTATGAGGAAAAAGCAGGAGAATGAGGAAGAGCAAAATATCAGCCATGATTGAATGGCAGAGCAGATACTTGCCGAATAATCCCTTGGTTTTCCCCCCACATCTGCCTAATATCATCCAAGGTCCCTTTTCCCTTGATGGTTCCGTACTTTTATTCAATTTTGCCAAACATTTTTGGTAAATTAAACTGCTACAAACTCTTTCAATTGTCATATCACTTCTGGTTCTGTTACATCCAGAGGGGTCATTTCACCCTGCTCTATGGTAGGTAAATAACTTATTATATTCTTTTCTGCCATCCTTAATTCCAAGTAAGGGAGTCTTGAGCTGATTATGACCATAGGCTAACCTTTAGCTGAAAGAATGTACTCAGCTGGGGGCCTTGAGTTGGGGGTCATGAAATCTCTGAATGAGATGTATCAGAATATGGAATCACACAAACAGCCAACTTGGAGTCAACTAACGGAGAACCATGGCTAAGAGGGGTTCTTCCCTCTGGCATTCATGGGTCCATTGATGCTCTTCCAGTTGAGATCCAATCCATGATCCTGCTGACTACACCAGAGTTGTTAGATTCAAAAATTCATCAACACTTCATGGCCTGGTATAAGTATAAGATAATTAGGAGTTCCTTCTATCTCTTACAAATGTTCACAGATAGCTCTATTATTCTCTATCTTATAAAAATTATTGTACATCATTGTAGAGAACACCCATTCACATTCATTAGATAATTCAACACTCCTTCAGAAGTGGCTAATAATAATTGGTTCTGACCTCTGATCATGCTTTGTTCATAAGATAGTGATTTCTACCAATGTTAACTGACCACGAACTGGGGATGTGCACAACATGTGTCAGCATGTTGTAATCTTATAACCTGCCCGAGCTGCAAGTGAAACCTGAAAACTCAGCAGGCTCTATCCCACAAGAAAGTGTTAATACAAACACATATTTGTTATAAAAATTATAAAAGAATTGTTATAAAAATTATAAGGAAAATTAAAATAAAGCAGTTAGTTTTGCACAGAAGTATTATCAAAGTGCTGCTTTCACCACTGCTCCCCAAGCAATCGCCCCCCTTTAACATTCTCCAAGAAAAACTGGTTTTCAAAAAAAAGTTGGGCCAACTTCAGATTATCCAGAGGTATTTAGCTGGCCTTTCCACAATCTGAAAGCTACTTTAATGGGTCCCAATGTTGATCACTAGGCATCAGACGCAGTTTTGCATGTAAGCTTGGCATGCACGGTATTTGCTAGCATACCTCGCAGCCTAAGCACGCCAAATTGAGAGCTCCCTGGGCCAAATGTGGCTTGTGGAACATAATTTATCTCTCTTTACAACAATCTAAGGTCCTTATCTGCTTTAAGAAGATGACCATCATCCCAGTATCAAAGAAAAGCCAAGCAGTGTGCCATAATGATTATGTTTGATGGCTTTGCTATCCATCATTATGAAGGGCTTCAAAAAGTTATTCATGGCACAAATCAATTCCAGCCTCCCAGATTGTCTGGATCAACTACAGTTCACCTAATGCCGCAACAGATCCACAACAGGTGCCACCTCCCTGGTCCTCACTCAATCCTGGAACACCAATGTCAGACTCCTAATTATCAAATATAACTCAGCTTTCAACACAATTATTCCCATGAAACTCATCTCCAAACTCCATGGCCTGGGTCTTGGCACCTTCCTCTGTGACGGGGTCCTGAGCTACCTAAACCACAGACCACAATGAGTAAGGATATGCAACAACACCTTGTCCACAACATGATGAAGAACAGAAAAGAGATAGAGAATCTGGTGAACTGCTGCAACAATAATCGCTCCCTCAACATCAGCAAAACAAAGGAGATAATCATTGACTTCAGGAAGCAGAGAGGAGAACATGCCCCTGGCTACATCAATGAGGATGAAGTAGAAAGGGTCAAGTTTTTAGAGGTCCAGATCATCAACAACCTGTCCTTGTCCCCCCATACTAATGCTATTGTTAAGAAAACCTTCCAACAACTCTACCTTCTCAGACAGCTAAGGAAATTTGGCATGTCTGCTGTCTCACTGATTTCTACAGATATACCATAGAAAGCTTTTTTCTGGTTCTATCACAGCCTGGTATGACTCCTGCTCTGTAGAAGACCACAAGTAATTACAAAGGATTGTGAATGAAGCCCAGACCATCACTCAAATCACCCTGTCTTGCATTGACCCTCAGAAAAGCCGCCAACATAATTAAGAACTCCACGCAGCCCAGGTATACTCTCTTCAACCTTCTTCCATTAGGAAAAAGATATAAAAGTCTGAGGACATGTACCAACTGACACAAAAACAGCATCTTCCCTGCTGAAATCAGACTTTTGAATAGACTTATCTCACATTAAGTTGATCTTTCGCTATACCCAAACTATGACGGTAACACTATATTCTGAACTTTCTCCTTTCCTTCTCTATGAATGGTATGCTTTTGTATACTGTACAAGAAACAATATTTTTTATTGTATGTTAATACACGTGACAATAATAAATCAAATCAAGACCTATCGAGCCTGCTCCAACATTCATATTAATGATAGCAAAACTTGAGCTCCAGTTTCTTGCCCATTCCCTGCACTCTTTAGTTCCCAAGAGACAAAAAATCTGTCCATCTTGACTTTAAGTATTTTCAGTAGTAGCACACACAGTCCTCTGGGTTACAGAGTTTGAAAGGTGAACAATTCTTGATATTTAAAATTCATTCATAGCGGGTGTCACTAGCTAGGCCAGCATTTATTGTCCATCTCTATTTGCCCTTGAGATAATGTTAAGAAACTACCATCTTGAACTACTGTGGTCCACAGTGCTGTTAGGGAGTTCCAGGATTTTGACCAAACAATAGTGAAGGGGTAGTGAAACATTTCCAAGCCCAGATAGTGAGTGGCTCGGAGGGGAACTTGTAGGTGGTGGTGTTTTCATATATCCACTGCCATGGCCCTTCTTGAAGGGAGTGATCATAAATTTGGAAAATGCTACCGAAGGTGGCTTGTTGAGATTTTGCAGTGCATCTTGTGAATAATACACACTGCTGCCACAGTGTGTCAGTGTGGAGGGAATGAATGTTTGTGGATGAGGTGCCAATCAAGTGGGCTGCTTTGTCCTGGATGGTGTCAAGCTTCCTGAATGTTGTTGGAGCTGCACTCATCCAGGCAGGTGGAGACTATTCCATCACAGTCTAGACCTGTGCCTTGTGGTTGGTGAATGGACTCTGGACAATCAGGAATTGGCTTACTTGTAGAATTCTTAACCTCTGCAGTGCTTTTGTAGCCATAGTTCTTACATTGCTAGTCCAGTTTCTGATCAGCTCTTGCATGTTTATTGTGGGAGGATCAGCAATGGTAATACCATTGAATCTCAAGAGGTGATGGTTAGATTCTCTCTTCTTGGAGATGGCCATTGCCAGCACTTGTATTTTACTTGCTACTTGTCAACCCAAGTTGTCTATGTCTTGCTATATTTGGATATGGACTGCTTCAATATCTGAGGAATCACAAGTAATGCTGAACATAGTGCTATCATCCATAAACACCCTCATTCTGACATTATGATGGAAGGAAGCATCTGAAGATGGTTGGGCCGAGGACACAACCCTGAGGAACTCCTGCAGTGATTCCTAAAACTGAGATGATTGATCTCCAACAACCACAAACATTTCCCTTTGTGCTAGGTATGACTCTAACCTGAGGAGAGTTTTTCCTCCTAATTCCCATTGCCTCAGTTTGGCTAGGGCTCCTTGATGCCACATTTAGTCAAAAGCAGCTTTGATATCAAGGGCAATTACTCTCAGTTCACCTCTGGAGTTCAACTCTTTTCTCTGTTTTTGAACTGAGGCCATATGAGTGGCCCTAACAGTACCCAAACTGAGTATTGATGAGCTGATTACTGTTGTGTAAATGCTGCTTGATAGCACAGTTAATGACCTTCCATCACTTTGCTGATAATTGAGAACAGACCGATAGGGCACTAATTGGCCATGTTGGATTTGTCTTGTTTTTTTATGTACAGGCATACCTGGGTAATTTTTCACATTGCTGGATAAATGCCAGTGGTGTAGCAGTGGTGTAGTTGGAGACTTAGCTGTACTGGAACAGCTTGGTTGAAGAAATTTGTCTTTAACCCAGTTCCAAATGAACTTGAAACTGTGCCTCAGTCTCGGGAAAACAATGTTTCAGTATCTACTTTGTATCTATGCCCCTTCATAATCTTGTATTTGTCAATTGAGACAACCTCTCATTCTCCAAAAATACATAGTTTTTTAATTTTTCATGGGATGTGAGCATTGCCAGCAAGGCTATCATTTATTCCCAATCCTAATTGCCCTTGAGAAGGTAGTGGTGAGCTACCTTGTTGAACCAGTGCAGGCCATGTGGTCTAGGTACACCACATGACATATAATGAAGGTACAATAAACTTGTACCAGTTTGTACAGGTCCCACCTTCACCAGGTCCTATCACTAGCCTCAGGAATCTGAAAGCCATTCTTATACACCACTCCTCTGGCCATGCATTCATCCTACCTATCTTTCTATTTTTGTTCTCCATATTGCATGGCACTGGGAGTAATCCTGAGATTAATACCTTGGAGGTCCTGCTTAATTTATCACCTCCTCCCCCCAACAGTATCCAAAGCATACATGTTTGAGAAGAATATGACTCCAGGGGACTCATACACTACCTGCCTACCTCTATTCCTCCTTACAGTCACTCATTCCATTCTACTTGTGCATACTTTTCCTAAGCATGCTATCCATGAATATCTCAGCTTCATGGATGTTCCAGGTGTCTCTCTAGCTCTGATACATGATTTCCATTAGCTGTGGTTGGAGACACTTCCTGAAAACATGTCTATGCTGGACACTGGAAGTGTCCCTTATTTCCCACATAATGTTGGCCATTGTTACTGAACTCAGACTTTTGGGGGGAATAAACTGAGAAAGAAGGCTTTCTGAACTGGCTCTGTTCCTGCTTTGCATGAAATTCCATATGTGGTTATCAACCAAAAGCCACAAGATCATCATCTGAAGTGTGCCTTACAATCAGCATTACCATGAGGCAGACTGGAAAGAGTGTCCTACAGTCAGCATTGCTGTGAAGCAGTCTGGGAACCTGCTTATTGGTAAGTAGGAACTGATGAGTATCTATTCTACTGTTAGTTTAGTAAGAATACATGTAAGATCTGTTGTAGCAGAGTCAGCATTTGGAATATAAGAATGTCCTTGGTGTTATTAATATTCTCAAACTTTTAAGTAGGAAGGGAGTGACCTAAGGGCAAGTCATGGCAGGACAGCTTGGCCAAGTGCTGCAAAATTTAAAAAATTACCTCGTATACATTCCAAGATAATGGGAGGTTTTGATAGAGACCCACTTACACAGTTTACATTGATTTTTATAGGGTGTTTATCTCTTGTGTTATGATATTGATATGCTCATAAAGTTTTTAGAGTTTATTAGTCACAAGTAAGGATTACATTAACACTGCAATGAAGTTATTGTGAAATTCACCTAGTTGCCACACTCTGGCAACTATTGTGTAACCAGACAGTGGGGGGAAACCAGAGCACCTGGAGGAAACCCACAGAGTCACAGGGAGAATGTGTAAACTCCACACAGACAGCGATCCAAGCTGGGATTGAACCCAGGTCTCTGTAAGGCAGCAAAGCTAACCATTGTGCTACCATACTGCCCAAAAGCTTTAGGTTATGGAAGCACATAGCCAAATTGTAGATTTTATCCAGGATGTAGACACAAACTATTAAGGCTGGAAGTTATTAAAACTATTTCACTCAGAAGATGAATGAAACAAAGTTGTCCAGGGTTACTCATCATATTAAAAGTCCTCATTAATGATGTATTGACTGGCTTGATAAAGAATGGTTATAGTGTGTCTTTTCTGAAGGAATTGTGATGTTATTTTATGTAAATGATATTATGTCATTGTGGATGCATTTAAAAAGGAAACTCCTCCTTCATTTAATCAATAACTTAATCACTTTAGTACTACAACACCAGCTTTAACCTAGATAAATTACAGAAGAGGAGCATTAAACAATACAGCTATTGAGCCTACTCTACCATGCCTCATCTCTTGTCTGAATTCTACTTTGCTGCCTGCTCCCCATACCATTAGATTCCCTAAGAAAACAAAAATCCAAGTATCTCAGACTTAATTACGTTCAACAATGGAATATTCATAATATACTGGGGAAGAGGATTCCAAAGATTCACAACCATTTGAATGAAGAAATTTCTCCTCAAAATATCCTATGATTGTGCCTCAATGTTCTAATTCCTTAGCAATGGGAAACAATATTCAATGTCTCCTCTGTCAATCCCCATCAGATTCCTGTACATTTCAATGGGATACCTCTCATCGTTCTGAATTACAATGAACATCGGCCCTATTTACTCAGTCTCTCATCATAGGACAACCTTCTCATTTCAAGGTCCTAGTGAACCCTTGCTTCACAGCCTTTGAGACAAACATATCCTCTCTTAAAATTGCAGAGCAAAAGTGCATACAGTACTCCAGGTGCAGTCTCGCCAAAACCCAACTCAATTGTAGCAAACCTTCCTTATTGTTGTACCCAATTCGCTTGCAATAAATGGGAAAAAGCCATTGCCTTCTTAATTGCTTGTGGTACCAGCTTGTTAGCTTTCTATATTCCTTATATGAACAGCACAACATTCTCTGAACATCTATATTGAGAAGTAACATGCATTTTTTAAAATTTCTACTTTTCTATTGTTATTATTTAACAGTTTCTCATTTTGTGCTCTATTTGCCACCTTGTTGCCCACTCACTTATCTAGAACTCTTTGCAACCTCTTTGTGCCTTCCTCAAAGCTTACATTCCCATCTAATGTTTTATTGTCAGCAATCATTGATTGTTGATTCATGATTCATGGGTTGCCTGGTGCTTCATGTTGTAAATGAGTGCTTTATGTGGACCATCTGAAGGGCACCATGACAGCTCAGAGACTATCGATGTGGCTGTGCAGACACTTGGAATTGGGCCGGTGTCTGCGGGAGTTTGTGCGTTCTCCCCGTGGTTGCGTGGGTTTTCTCCAGGCACTCCGGTTTCCTTCCACAACCCAAAAATTCGCTCTTAGGCTGATTGGGAAACAAATTGTCGCTATAGCAAGAGGCTTCCATATTAGGAATAACCTAAATCTATAATAGGAAAATGGAATTGCTACTATATAGTTATGACGGCGGCACGAGCTCGTTGGGCTGAAGGGCCTGTTTCCCGTGCTGTGTTGCTCTAAAAAAAAAAATCCTAGATACATTATTCTCAGTTTCTTTGACTGACTCATTAATGTAGATTGTAAACAGCTATGGCCATAACAGTGCTCCTTGCAGTACTTGCTCCTTGCTCTGCTTGTCCTTACTCTCTCCTACTGATCAGTTAACCAATCTTTCATCTATGCTAATATATTACTTCAAATTCCAGGAGCCCTTATCTTTCATATTATGACACATTTATTGAATGCTTTTTGGATTTCTGAATGTACCACATCTACAGGCTACAGGCTCCCTTTATCAAATATCACTATTTACATCCTCAAAAAGCTGTAATGATTTTATGAATACAATTTAGAACAAAGAACATAGAACATAGAACACTACAGCACAGAACAGGCCCTTCGGCCTTCGATGTTGCGCCGACCAATATAAAAAGCAATGCCCCTCCAAACTAAACCATTCCCTTCTCTTCCATATACTTATCAACTAACCTCTTAAACGCCACCAAACTTGGCGCATCTACAACTGCTGCAGGCAGGGCATTCCACTCCCGAACCACCCTTTGGGTAAAGAACCTACCTCTGATATCCGTCCTATAACTATCACCCCTTAATTTAAAGCTGTGTCCCCTCGTGCTAGCTTTCTCCATCCAGGAAAAAGGCTATCACTGTCCACCCTATCTAAACCTCTAATCATCTTATATGCTTCAATAAGATCCCCTCTTAGCCGCCTCCTTTCTAACGAAAACAACCTCAAATCCTCAGCCTCTCTTCATAAGACCTGCCCTCCATACCAGGCAACATCCTGGTAACCTCCTCTGTACCCTCTCCAATGCCTCCACATCTTTCTTATAATGCGGGGACCAGAACTGCACACAATACTCCAAGTGCGGCCGCACTAGAGTTTTGTACAGTTGCAACATTTATCTTTCATAAAACCATATTGTAATTGTTTGATAGTACTTTTATTTTCTAAGTGTATTATTCAGACTTCCTTAATAAAAGATTCCAGTTTTCTGATCACTGATATCAGGCTGGTCTGAAGTTCCCTGTTTTCTTTCTCCCTCATTTCTTGAATAGAGGTTTATAAAACACAGGACCATTCTACAATCTAGGCAGCTTTGGAACATCATAACCTATGTACCTACTATCTCTGTAGCAACTTCATTTAGAACCAGGGGATTTGTCAGCTTTTACCCCCAGATTCTCCAATACTTTTTCATTGCAAAGGATAGTACATAAACATGAATGCTCTCAATACTTATGATTCCAGATCATATGCAAGATCTAGTCCCAAGGTGTGAATATGAATTGTGATAAAACTGAATCCAGAAAAATAAGACATCAATCTACACCAGCCCAACATTGAATATCAAGATGGCTGTCCTAAGTAATTTCTTTTCCCCAGACTGAAAGTGGCTATTCATCATATAAACTGATGATGAAATAATATGTCTTGGAAGACCATGCATGGCTTACATGGTCATACATCAAGTGTTTGGTACCAATCCTGATTGTGCTATAGAAAGCTAAGCAGCCTCAATCCCTACTATTGGTGTAACCACCAGTCAATGGAATATGTTATGTGTTTGCTGTGATGAGGAGGAAGGAAATAATACCTATGCGCTTTGCGGTAACTTGTGAACTTCATCTTGCCATATGAGAGATTCCTGATACATGCTACATATGTAAGAAGTCTCAACGCTGCTCAAGAGCTGACCAGAAATAGTCATTATTTTCCTTGTAATGAGCTAAATAAAATAACATGAGTGGTGATAGAAGATTGAAATCAGGTTTGACCAAGTGTGGCATTAAGGGACCTAACGAAACTGAAATCAATGAGTATTTCCACTGGTTGAAATCATACTGGCATTTAGGAAGGTGGTTGTAGGAAGGACTCAGTTAATTCAGACATCTCTGCAGGAGTCCCTCAGGGTGGTGTCCTAGGCCCAACAATCTTCAGCTTCATCAATGACCTTCCCTCCATCATAAGGTCAGAAGTGGGGATGTTCACCAGTGTTTACACAATGCTCAGCACCATTCATGTAGAAGCAATCCATGTTCAAATGCAACAAGATCTGGACAATATCCAGACTTGGGCTGACAAGTAGTAAGTAACATTTGTGCCACATAAATGCAAGGTAATGACCATCACCAATAGGGACACTTCAACCACTACTCCTCAATATTCAATGGTGTAACCATCATTGAATACGCCACTGTCAACATCCTTGGGTTACCATTGACCAGAAGCTCAACCGGACTCACCACGTAAACATAGTGGTTACATGAGCAGGTCTGAGGCTAGAAATACTGTGGCGAGTAACTCACCTCCTGTCTCCAAAGAGCCTATCCACCATCTCCAAGGCATGAGGCAGGAGCGTGATGGAATATTCCCCACTTGCCTTGATGGGTGTAGTTCCAACAACACTCAAGAAGCTTGACACTATCCAGGACAAAGCAGTCCACTTAATTGGCACCACATTTGCAAACATTCAATCCCTCCACTACTGATATTCAGTAGCAGTAGTGTGTACTAAGAGCAAGGTGCATTGTGGCAATTCACCAAAAGTCATTAGACAGCATCTTCCAAACCCATGACCACTTCCATCTAGAAGGACAAGGGCAGCAGATAGATGGGAACACCACCATTTGCAAGTTCTCCTCCAAGCCACTCACCATCCTGACTTGGAAATATATTGTTGTTCCTTCACATTCAGTGAGTCAAAATTCTGGAATTCCCTCCCTAACAGCATTGTGGGTCAAGCCACAGCATGTGGACTGCAGTGATTCAAGTAGACAAGGGCAACCAGGGGTGGGCAATAAATGCTGACCAGCCAGCAACATAAGAAGTCTGACAACACCTGGTTTAAGTCCAACCGATTGGACTTAATCCAACTGGATTGAAATCAGTTGGACTTAAACTGGGTGTTGTCAGACTTCTTACCCCAGTCCAACACCAGCATCTCTACATCAGCCAGTAATGTCCCTATCCCACGAATGAATAAAAAAAGCTTATAATGCAGTATTCACGTGATATAATCTGCAATATTGCAGAGCACAGCAGTTTGAGTTATCATGAGCTTGGTTCTTCACAACTTACAATGGAAACATAAATAATTGGAGTGGGAAGACAAGTTTCAGCAAATGAATTCTTTATTAACTTGGTCTGGACAACTTAAATAAGTTGATGGACTTCCACATATTTAAAGTACCCAACTCATTAAAACAAATTTTAAGAACATACGAGACATTTTAGGTTATCATCCTGGTTTTTGTTTTCTATTTTGAGGGCAGTCACAGGTAGAAGACCATGACTGCAAATACTTCAAAATGTTTCAGCATATTTCATCTGGAATTCACTGCCTGAAATGCCGGTAGAGGTGGTAACCCTCACAAAATCTAAAAAGCATTTAGATAAGTACTTGAAATGCCATAACATGCAAGGCTATGGACCAAGTGCTGGAAAATGAGATTAAGATAGGTAGGTGAGTGAAGGCTGATGCAGACAGAATGGGCCAAGGCTCTATGATCCTATGTTAAATTTACCATCCCATTAAAAGAATAATAAAAAAAAGATAGAGCAGACGGAAAGTGATTGTGGAATGGGCAATTTATTTCAGAAAAATCTATACATACAAAATAGATTACTCTGTGTAGCCATGTCTATCATGAAAACCTCTAATTAAACATAGAACATAGAACATAGAACAATACAGCACAGAGCAGCTGCTGCGAGTCCTTGATAAGTATGTCCCTGTCAGGCAGGGAGGAAATGGACGAGTAAGAGAGCCTTGGTGTACGAAAAGAGTTGATTTGCTGGTTAAGAAGAAAAAGGAGGCTTATGTCAGGATGAGGCTTGAAGGCTCAGGTAGTGCAATGGATGGCTATAGATTAGCTAGGAAGGAGGTAAAAAGTGAATTGAGGAGAGCTTTTTCAAGGATTACTTAATCACCTAAAACAAATTGAGAGACATTAATCTTTCTAGAGTTAGCTGGTAAATGCACAACCATTTCATGGTTTCTACTGCTTCAGGGTATTAGAAAAATGAGTAGTTGTTCTTATCAGGATCTGGTATTTCTAAATGATCCAAAGTACAAGCCTACATTGATAAAGTTTGAGATGTTCTTGGATTCAGAAATATTGAAGATCAGAATGAGGAACATATCATTAGAAGAACTAATTTCAAACAAATTAACCAAATTGATTGGGGGGTGTGGGGTGGGGTGTGGGATAGTTGTTGAATGACACTTACTAGGAGACAAGGAACTTAAAATATATATCCGGGAAACTCATGATATTACACTTAATGGCTCAATGAGTCTGCCATAGGGTTGGCAAACTCAGTGCTCCCAACACCAAACCAATGAAGAGCAGTCATCAACAAAACAAACAGAATATTGAAACAAAAACACAACTTCGAGAAAATTGTAATTAAATTGTGAAGTATTTTGATTAGACAATGCCCATTTCTGGGTGTCAAGACAAACGAGATGATCACTACCTGGAAAGAGCGCAAAGTCCAAAGGGAAATTGGTTTCCTGCTTCAGAGGATACAGGAATAAGAAAACGTAGGGAACCTTGAGTTTTTTTTAAAAAAAGTACTTCAATGAAATGATAAGATGTGATGTTAGACACAAAAAAAGCAATAAACAGCATAGAAAAGATAAAACTGGAAAATTATTATCAGTGAAACGGCCAAGATAGATCAAGGCGTGGTAGATTTTAACTAACAATGGACAAAACGAGATCACAGCGGAATACACTATCAGAGTGATGGAATTCAACTACTTGGATTTATTTACGGATCACGGGCTGACTTTATGAGTGAATGTCATGGTCCTTCTTGGTAGATGAATTGAGATGGGTTGAATCATTTCCTTCACCTGTAATTATCGTGTATCACTGGTTAGATACCCTTTTGCTGTTGGCTGGCGTCTAAGTTAATGGATTTGCAATCTTGCAATCAAAGTGAGATTTAATGAAGAGAGAGCAAAATAATTGTTTTCCATTCCTGGGTGGAGTGGGACATTGTTTCGATATCGTTCTTTTCTTTGAGGGCAGACCAGCTGAACCAGAGCATCTTCCGGCTTCTCGCTAAAGCGCACAGCGGCTTCAAGCAAATAGTCTACAGTGGAACGTTTATTTTATCTCAAAAGGCTCTTGCCTCATTTAGTGTCAGACAAACTGTGCAACACCTCAGCAAATCCACACACAACAACCTATGATGTATACGGCCCTGCAACATTCCTTATTTTCCGGATGTGAATTTTGACGGTGGCTTCATATCAGACCGCACAGTTTGAAGGCAATAGTTGGGTGAGCCTATTGGGATTACATTCTGAAATGGCATTCATCCATATTAAGGCGATTAAAGGCAGAATGTGTTAGGTGGTAAGAGCAAAATACTGCAAATCTGAAATATACAAAAAAGAATCTGTTGGATATACTCAGATCAGGTGGCATCAATAAAGAGGGAAATGTTTAACTTTTAAATGGCTAACCTTTCATCAGAACTTGGAAAAGTTTGGATGGAATTTTAGAAGTATAGAATCAAGAGAAGTTGGGGGGAGGGGGAGGGGGTGTTGAAGAGTGGAAGGTAGATGAGATGGTGGTGCAAAGCAAAAAGAGATAAAGTTGGGACAAATTCTGATGAAAGGTCACACCTCTGGAATGTTAACTCTTTCTCTGTCTATCATGCATTAAACTGATATTTCTCTACACCCTAGGTATGGTTATAAAGCTACAATGTGCACACTCTCCTTTCCTTCCCTATGTATGGTATGTGTTGTCTGTGTATTGCGCAAAAAAAAGTACTTTTCACTCTATACTAATACATGTGACAATAATAAATCAAATCAAATTAAATCTCTCCACAGATGCCGCCAAATATGCTGAGCATCTCTCCAACATTTTCTGTTTTATTTCTGAATTCCAGCATCCATAAAGCTTGGATTTGTAAAGAAACAAAAGATGGCTCTGGAGGAGGCATAACTAAGAATAAAAGGGATTATTAGCATGAATCAGACAACGAGTAATCATCTTTACAGTTTAAATAATAAGCCCACAGT
Organism: Sphyrna mokarran; assembly: GCA_024679065.1. Classification (NCBI taxonomy): domain Eukaryota; kingdom Metazoa; phylum Chordata; class Chondrichthyes; order Carcharhiniformes; family Carcharhinidae; genus Sphyrna; species Sphyrna mokarran. Next base: position 53,567,621 of record JAGIQG010000007.1, read on the forward strand.
CCAAATGTGCCTTTATCTTTGTCAATTGTGTATAGACTTTGGAATAAAGACAACATTAAATAATTGTTGTGTGAATGTATTTCACTAGAATCTTTTGGGAAATAAGTACTCTCATTTTCTCTGAAATAAACATGGTACCCTTCCACTTTGATACTTTCTCAGGGCACATCTATCAAAATGAGTATCTGGGAGAAAACTAGTTATACAAAAAGATATCTTTCTACTGACTGGAGTTACTGGTCACAAACTGGTTTAGAAATAGGAAGGCAGAAACTGAAGTTTTCTTGTCTGGAGTGATCTATCATTCTGCAGGAAACTGAGTCGCTGGATGGAGAAAATAAGCAGAATAAGATGCAAATTCCAAGTTTATTGAATTCACAAGATTTAAGGGAAAGAGTATTGGTTTTTTACGTTTAGAATTAAGGCTGGATTAAGGGAGAGGGAACAGGGAGAACCAGTGGATGCAGTTTATTTAGTCTTTCAGAAGGCTTTCAACAAGGTCTCACATGGCAGATAACTATGTAAAGCTAAAACATATGGGGTTGCAGGCAATGTCCTGAGATGGATAAAAAGCTGGATAGCATTCAAGAAACAAAGAAGTTGAACAAATGGGTCTTTTTCTGATTGGCAATTAGTAACTAATGGAGTGCCACAGGAATCTGTACCAACAATTCACATTATATATTAATGAATTGAATGAAGAAATTAAATGTATTATCTCTAGATTTGCAGATGATACAAAGTTGGATGGGAGGGTGAGCTGTGAAGATGATGCAGAGATGTTTCAGCTTGATTTAGACTAGCTGAGTGTATGCAGGCAGATGCAGTATAACATGGATAAATGTAAGGTTATCCACTTTGGTAGCAAAAATAGGAAGACAGATCATTATTTGAATTGTATACATTGAGAGAGATGGCTACTCAGAGAAATCTTGGTGTCCTTGTGCACCAGTCACCGAAAGCAAGTGCACAGATAAAGCAGGCAGTAAAGACGGGAATGGCATGTGAGTAAAGACATAGGGATGTTTTGCTGCAATTATATAGAGTACTGATGAGGCCATATCTGGTGTATTGTGTATAGTTTTGGTGTCCTTATCTGTGGAAAGAATATCTTGCTATAGAGAGAGTACAGCAAAGGTTTACCTGGCTGATTTCTGGGATGGCAGGTATGTCATATGAAAAAAGGCCTAATCAGTTATGATTATATTCATTGGAGTTTGGAAGAGTGAGAGGAAATCATATAATAAACTTATAAAATTCTAACAGGGTTAAACAGGGTAGATTCAGAGAGAATGTTCCCAATGATGGAGGGTCACGTGGATCATAGTTTGAGGATAAGGGATAAACCTTTTAGGACTGAGATGTGGAGAAATTTCTTCATCCAGAGAGTGGTGAATGTCTGGAATTCACTACCTCTGAAAGTAGTTGAAGCCAAAATGTGAAAGAGGGATCGGGATCTCATCATGATTTGATGATCAGCCCTGGATCATAATGAATGGCAGAGCAGGCTCAAAGAGCTTCTATTTTCGATGGTTTAATATATAAAGGTGTCATCCTTACATTCCAACTTTCAAGACTGACCTTACAGGATGTATATTTGCATCTATATTCAAGGAAATAAATTGTTCACTCAGGAACCCTACTATCCTGTCTGTCAGGTCCAACAACGGAAATTTCCGTCGAGCTCCGGCGGGAATTTCCGGTCTCGCCCGAGTGAGGCCGTAAAATCCCGCCCTACTCAGAACTCTCTTAGTTCCCACCACTACCCGTTAGTGCACGAGCAAAGATTTTAAACATAAATATTCGAACTAGGCGTTATTTAAAAAATAACGATGATTGAATATTGGCCACTAACATGATGTATAACTTGTTTTATCAGAAGGAATGCTTCTCCACACCATCCACTAATTTCCAGTGCATTTACGATTGATTGTAGGCTAACTTCTCCAACACCGAAAAACCTGTATTTACTGCATGCTGTCCAATCGGAAATCGGTTCCTCTCTAAGGAACTCATCCGGTTTTATGTCCTTTAACTGTCAATATGATGTTTGGTCTCATGCATCTTTAAAAACCACATAACGTTCACCAAATTACCGAGGAGTTTATTTAATCTGCTAATTGTTGTTTTTGGACAAATATCCTCAAGGAAAATATTAATCTACAAAGCTGCTCCAAGTTGTACCAAAATACATTCCTCCGAATATCTTTATCAACTCCGAAAAGAGATTTTCTCTCTAATTAATTTGCTAGATAGAACCAGAGAGGACATAGTGCACCAACTTTATACAATTTAAGATTGCTTCTCAAATGTCCCGGGCTTCAAAGGATACAAACACTCCACAACTGCCTTCATTCTATCATTGGTCAATATATCTGAACAACAGTTCATTGCACTCACCTAATAGCAAAATACGTTAACAATATGGATAATTATTACATCGCTTTTTCAGATCTTGTTAAGTATGCGACCATTAATTGACACAATTGCAGTATAAAGGGATTCCGATAGGTTCTTTAGAATGATCTTCTCTGCCTCCTCCATCCATCCCCTGCCCCTCCCACTTCCATGAATTGTTGATCCCAATTTGAGTCTTTTGCTGTGTGTCTATATGAGTTGATATGTAACAGGACAGTGCGGGAGCCTCGATATCTCCTGTTGAGAGAGGAAGATTTACTCAGGTCTCTGCACCTGATTCTGATATAGTGATTCCTACCGGAAGTATCTGAACATCTATTAGGGAAGAGGGTTGAACGTGGCTGTGATGCTCCCCAAGAGCAAAGAACCTCTTGACTTTGTCTGAAGCCACATATTAAGAATGCCTGTGTGCAAGATCCTGGAGGATGGCTAACACTAATGAAACCATATTCTAGTAATTGATGACAGAAACAGTTGCTACTAACCTTGTTTCATTTAATTCCCAATCCATACAATATCTGATTCTTCGTAAAAGTAAAACGCTGAAAACTCAAGAAAAGCAAAGACCCTACCAGTTCATAACAGTTCTATTTATGTGTTTGTAGTAAGTTTAAAAAAAATCTTAAAATGCTGTGTAGTTTCTGAAATGTTGCATAAATCGAATCAAAAGTAATTATTGTGAGACTGCGTGTCATGTTTAAGAACCTCCGAAAGGACAGCAGGTTAGAATAGAGCAGCACATCCTCACTCGACACGAGCAGCCCGCCTCCATCAATCATTGTGTGCAATGTCACTGGTCATTGGAGCTGAAGCATTACCTCAAGAAGGAGTGGAATGAACGTACGTATAGTTCAAAGACACAAAAATCAAGCGAGCGGGTGATTGGAAAGAAGAAGTAATATAGACAAAAGCAGTGATTGTGAAAAGTAAAAATGGTTAATTTGAAAATAAGTAGTGGAACAAGTAAGTTTTAAGTATTTAATTTTATTAGTGTCGCAAGTACGCTTACATTGACACTGCAATAAAGTTACAGTGAACGTCCTTTAGTTTCCACACTCTGGCACCTGTTCAGGTCGCTGAGGGAGAATTTTGCGTGGCCAATACACCTAACCAGCATGTCGTTTGGACTGTGGGAGGGAATGAGAACACCTGGAGGAATCCACACAAGGAGAATGCGCAGACTCTACACAGACAGTAACTCAAGGCAAAAAATTGAACCTTGCTCCCTGGCGTTGTGAGACAGAAGTAACACCGTGCTGCCCTTAACAAAATAAGGTTTGAGTGGGGACAGGAAGGGTGGGATGGGATGAGGTGGGAGAGGTGAGGTGGGGGCAATCCAGACTTTGTTCAAATGAAGGTAAATTGGGAACACGAGATAGATGGCAAAAACAGTGATAAAGACAAAGAGGACCAAAATAATACTGATATGCATTAGAGAAGCTGTGAGTGTGAGTACAGGAGTGTGAGAAAGGGTTTATCATTGTTAACCCGAACTTTTTTTTCAATTCATTCATGGGATATGAGTATCGCTGGCTGACCAGCATTTATTGTCTATCCCTAACTGCCCTCGAGAAGGTGGTGGTGAGCTGCTTTCTTGAATTGCTGCAGTCCACGTGTTGTGGGTTGAGCCACAATGCCATTAGGGAGGGAATTCAAAGATTTTGACCCAGTGACTGTGAAGAAATGGCAATATATTTCCAGGTCAGAACATTGAATGGTTTGGAGGGGAACTTGCAGGTGGTAGTATTCCCCTGTATCTGCTGCTCTTGTCCTTCTAGCTGGAAGTGGTTATGTATTTGAAAGGCACTGTCTAAAGATTTTTGGTGAATTGCTGCAGTGCATCTTGTAGATAGTCCACACTGCTGCCACTGAGCGTTGGTGCTGGAGGAATTGAATGTTTGTAGATGGGGTGCCAATCAAGTGTGTTGCTTTGTTCTAGATGGTGAAAAGCTTCTTGAGTGTTGTTGGAGCTGCACTCATCCAGACAGGTGGGGAATATTCTATCACACTATTGACTTGTGTCTTGTAGATGGTGGATAGGATTTGGGGAGTCAGGAAGTGAGTTACTTACTGCAGTATTCCTAGCCTCTGGCCCCAAAACAGCTTTGGGGAGTGTATCAAGAAAGATTTTGCACGAAGTGGTTGCTGACAGCAGGGGCAGATACATTTAGAGAATTGTATATCACAAATGTTAGATTATATATTCAGCTCAATAATTTTGATCAAACTTTTCAACAGGTTATTTGATAATAAACAGAAGAGAATTCGGGGAGAAGGATTGTGAGATTCTTGAACAATTTGGCCTAAGAGGTGAAGAGGTATTTTAGGTTTTAGTGGGCTTTAAAGTGGGAAAATATCCACGTCTGGATTAGTTGTATCCCAGGCTGCTGTGGGAGGCAAGGGAAAAAATTACAAGAGCTCGACCCGTTTTGTTAATTCCACTCTGACCACAGAGGAGGTGCCAGTGAATTGGAAGAGAGCTAATGAGGTTTTAGTTTTAAAGAGAGTCTCAATCAGTAGTAGGGAAACTATTGGAGAAAGTTTTGAAGGATAGAATTAATCTCCACTTGGAGAGGTAAGGTTTGATCATAAATAACATGGCTTTGTCAGAAGGAGGTATGCCTAACAAATTTGATGGATTTTTTTGAGGAGATGACCAGGGTATAGATGAGAATAGTGCAATTGATTTGTTTTATATTGATTTAAGAACAAAGAACAAAGAACAAAAACAGCATGGGAAACAGGCCCTTCGGCCCAACGAGTCCATACCGCCACCTCGATGTTCCCACTTCTTTACGCGATCCCTGTCCATGTTTATAGATTTAGCAAAGCCTTTGACAATTCTCACATGGGAGACTGATAACAAGTGTAAACGCACATAGGATCCAGTGTAACTGGACATGTTGAATCTAAAACTGGCTTAGTGGTAGGTGACAGTTGATGGTGGTAGAAGCCTGTTTATGTGACTGGGGCGAATGTCCAGTGGTGTTCCCAGGGATCAGTTCTAGATCCCTTATTATTTATGATATATACATGAACAATATAGATGAGAATGTGAGAAGGATGATGAATAAGCTTGTAAATTACACAAAGATTGGTGGGGTGGTTAATAGTGAGAAAGAAGGTCTTAGGTTGCAGGATGGATTAGACATATGGGCAGATCAGTAGAAGACAGGATTTAAGCCTGAAAGTTACGAGGTAATGCGCTTTATACGGAGTAACAAGGCATGGGAATACTGAATGAATGGTAGGACACTCAGAAATTCGGAGGAATAGAGGAATGCTGTCCACAGATCCTGAGGATGCCTGAAGGTGGCTGGACAGGTTGAGGGTAGTTAAGATCACATGGATCACATGGGACACTTGCTTTCATCAGTCATGGCATAGATTAGGAGAACAGGGAGATTATATGGAGCTGTACGAAACTTTGGTTGAGCCACGTTGCCCTTATGTTGAAGGGGACTTCAACTTAATAAGGAGGGGGCATAATTTTAAGGTGAGAGACAGGAGATTCAGAGGGGATCTCAGGAAACATCTTTTCACCCAGAAGGCGGTGGCGTCTGGAATAAACTGCCCCTGAAGGTAGTAAAGGCGGGAAATGTCAAAAACGTCGATGATCACTTGGAATGTCGTAACTTCCAAGGCAATGGGCCAAATGCTGGAATGTGAAATTGGTGTAGATTTGCTGTTGATGCAGACTTGGTGGGCCGAAGGGCCTCTTCTAAGTTGTATGATGCTATGACACAATGACCATATGAGCAGTCAGTAACATTGGAAAATCCGTAATACCTCTCTCTGCCGCGTCCACGTTGTCTGAGGGCTGTCAAATCTTAGCTCATGCCGTGTTCGTACTTTGTGACAAGGCATGGAGGGTGACCCCAAGACATGCCTCAGCCAGTACGGACAGTGAACCCGCGCTGAAATTTATGTAGGTCAATGCCTGTTGTCACTGATCTGGTTATAAAAACTGTAGACGAGATGGAGGAAGAGATTGGTTGAGCATATACATGTACTCGACTGCCAGCTGTCCCAGAACGCCGCATACCCAGGTCAAAGTTGATTTGTGAGGAAAAATGTCACCAAGCCAACTGCGCTAACAAGCCAATCCATCTTAATCCATAACCTAGAAAGCATCAAATAAAGTATTGGCGCACAAGTTTCATTCGCATTTCTTGCCCCACGAAATATTTGTAACTAAAATGTGTATGCTTGTAAATAATATGCTTAATATCCAAAATGCAGGGTCTAGGAAACCTAAGTTTGAAAACTGATCCTCGGAGGAGGATCTAGTGGTCAGTCCATTTAATCTTTAACTTTAACAGGATGAAAGAGCATTCTTCAGATTAGGTAACTCTTGCCTTAAAAATCATAATCCAGTGCAATATTTCTGACGACATCTAGGGCAACAGTTGTTTGAGTACCTGTACCAATTGAAACACTTCCCTGCCAGCCAAGATTGAGCTGGGTCTAAGGCGATTAGGGGCAATTGGCATTCGGGTACATGTCCCACCTCAACTAGTATCTCCTCTTATCCCATCTGGGGTATTTGTAAGGGGAATCATGATGATAGGTATATAAATCTCCTCAATTAATCTATTCTGTTACCGAATCTCGCACATGTTTAAGGGGAGCTGAGGCTATCGGATAAATGTACCTTCCTTAACTAACCTCTTTCCCAACCAATTCTGAGAAAATATAAGCGGGCACCTGATATTTGGAGTTAAAGGAGATGCATCAAAAGAACCATAAATAAATGCAAAAATTCCAACCCCTGCTGTGAATTTACTGATTACCGTCACCGCACTAATCAATTTGTTGCTTCAAACGCTAGGATCTGCACCATGGTAATCCAATAAGGTATATAATCAGAGTCTGTACTGTGAAATGATATGCAGCGCTGTAGAAAGTTAAAGTACAGCTCATTCTTTACGAAAGAAAATAACTTGTCAGTCATGATTTTTTTTACAAAAATCCAGGATTGTTTGTCCTGAACACCCTCTCGGCCGTGTTTACTCACTTAAGTCAACCTCTTAATGTTCTTAAGTGATGTCGTGATGTGCTCACCTTCACTTCCGAGATGATTTATTTGGAGACGCCTTTCCTAAAATCACAAAGTGCTGGAGGTATACTTTTTCGCTGACTCAGTAACATATTCAACTTCATGATAACACCCAGAATAAAGCACTTTATAAAAGTGAGTGAGACTAAGTGACGTCCTTAAGCCTCATTTATTCTGTTGCACCTCTTTTACACTTACCCATAACCATACACATCCAAAATAACTTCTTGGGTTCCATTGTCCTCGTCGTATACCTCCAACAGTCTAAACCCTGCTAAGATTATTCCTAGCCAATGTGCTTTTTGCATTGCGGCGTTACAAGCTGAATCCAAGTTGCAGGCTTTCTCATTCGCATTTATGGACTGTTTCACAGCAACTGTCCAGTGACGCGTAAATTTCACATCCGTTGTATTGTAGATTGCAATATCCTTAGGTCAAGCCCTTCATAGAAAATATAGTAATAACAACGATGCTAACTGCAAGCCGTTCCCTCTACTCAGGTCAATATGAGAAAGAAAGCGCCTATCTCTAAAGTACAAACAGCGGCTCTCCCACTCCACTGTGTGCTTCTCACAATAATATTGAGCATTGTAATTTCAACACCTTCTTCCAACTTACATGTTACTGGAATGAAAAAGGGGCATGTTTTTCAAATCCTGCCTGTTATTAGGATTTTGATGAAATTGATCAAATGATTGCAAAACTATCCGAGGAATACGAGATTTTTCTCATCCAGGTATAATATTTTTGCAGCCTTGGCCAAAACAAAAGCAGCCTAACCTCACCGTTCTCTCGGGTATTGGCAAGCCGAGTCTTAAAAAGTCAGAGGCTAAACAGTGTCAGTGAGCATTGTTTAGTGAACAAATACAAAGCGGGGCTTAAAGCTTCACTCGTGAGAAGGGCAGGAAAATATACTTAATCCTTCGGCATCGACTGTTCCTGCACACAGTCCAAGGGCAATATTTTAGCTTGAAGCAATATGGTTATATTTACAATAATCTTGGTCACCCTTGTTAACGTATCTTATCTATTTTCTGAGAACTCTGCTTAAACGATGTGCAGGGTGATATGGGAATAACAGTAACGATCCCGTTGATGCGCGGTAGAGTCCTGTGAGATTATGCGGAGCAATTTACTTTACAGCTTGAATGGGCTGTTGCGCCGAACTCAGGAGAATGGTGCATTTGACACTGGATGATTCCTTACAACACAAGTTGCACTTCTAATACAATAGCACATAGCCCTGTAGTTTGAATAGATGGTCATGGAATGACTTTTAAGGAAAAAAAAGCATATTCTGGTCGGTGGAGAAGGTAATATGTTAATCTATAGTGCGCCTCCTCAACTCATTAGCCTGAAGAAGTTGTTTAAGGCTGGCTGGCTGAAGTTCCAACGGCTAACAGCATTTTGTGTAACCGCCGACTGAGCAGAGAGAAGTCTGACTCGGCCACACCATCTCGCGTCCCTCCTCCTGCATCTTTTGATTTTCCATGTAACTCACCCATGATGTCAATTTCTTTGCTGCTGGTGACGCACAGAAGGAAAACCCCGCCCTGGAGTTTGCCTTACGCTGCATTTCAGGACCACAGACAGTGTAGGAATAACAAAGACACAACGTGGCTTCTTCGCCATGAGGCTGTTGTTTATTATTAGAATAAGTTGCTTTATCACAACTATGATTCCAAATAACCAACGCCATTTTGGGACCACAATTTCTTTTTGCATGAATCATAACTCCTTTAATGCACCATCAAACACGCAAAAAATATCTATTTACAACAGATGCTTTTCTCCAAGTTCCCATTGTTTACTCTTAACAGGTGAGCTTACTTGGCCAAATAATGTCACGCTTGAATCGAGATTATACTTAAATCGGGATAACATGGGTTTAGCTATCCATTATGTGACAAAATCTTGAGGGGATTCACTTACCACGAAGGAAAAAATCAAACTTTTAAAATATTTTGTAGTTTTAGAATAAGTTGACTACCCAATCCCTTTCCCTTGCGGATGGAACAAGAGACTTTGGACAATGAACTGAATGTAGCAATGGGAATGGGCTGGTAGTACGCTGAATCTAGATTGTGAGTACGGCACAGTGGTAACATTGCTGACTCACAGCACCATGAGCCAGGGTTCAATTCCGGCTGGAGTTTGCACATTGTCCCCGTTTCTGTACTGGTTTCCTCCCATAATCCAACAGTGTGCAGGTAATCTTAGTGCCGGAGGATCGACAGGGTAAATATGGGGGGCCTGGGAGGGATTGTGGTCGGTGCAGACTCGATGGGCCGAATGACCTTCCTCTATATAGTAGGGATTTTATGACTCGGGATCATTCCCTAGAATTCTTCAACCACTCCAGGATGTGTCACTTGCTGGATTCTTTTCTATACTTTCACAACGCTAACTTCACCAGGTTATTCGGGCGTGTGAGCCAAATCTGGGTTGCAGCAATTCCCTGTAGTTATATTCCACTTAATGAGGTAAACATTTGTATAGCGCCGCTCTGGGGCTCCGTTTCACTGCTTACTGATCTGTATTTGCCTTTCTTTCAGTCGAAATGACATGACAGGGAATAAAAAGCACATAGTTGGAAAAATTATGCGGTAGATTTGTGCAGCTATGGAGAATCACCATGTAACTTGCATTCAAAACGCTGTAATACCGCAGGGACAGGGGCATCCGATTGTACCCGGTAATCAGGATCAGTAGTCATTGTCACAAACTATCTGTCCTGGTTGGTCACACATTAATAAAGATAAATATATTTTAGGACAAGTATAGCCCCAAACAATCAAAGTAGAAGTGATACAACACAGAGCACATATCAAAACACACACAACATAAAATGCAAAGCAAACAAACATCTATCATTATCGTCTTAAATGTCTAGCTACTCTAGGTACCTAACCCAGGCAGTCCCTGCGGGGATCTATGTGAAATCAGGAATGGGTGGTGGGAGAAGGGAAGGTTATAAAAGTTCATGCACAACACGATTTGATATCTTTGTAAGAAAGTTCCCGCTGATGATCTTCCGCTTGGCTTGCCCCGCCCTCTCTCCTTCAGACTTACCCGACAGAATTCTCTCTCTCCCCCACCTCCCTCCCTTTAACAGGTTGTTTCATTCCCGCCTTTCACAGTACAAATATGGAGATGACATCAGCTTGCTGGCTGGGTGCGACTCTTCCTTATAAAAACCATCTGGAGATACCTGCCCCGTAATTTAATAAATAAACAGGAAGACCCAGATGTGAGATGGCTGGGATCCCACTGGGTGCAGTTAGAAAGGGCAGAGAGGACCCGGGGGAGGCAAAGCTCTCCAGCAATCACACTCAACCCAACTTGGTGGCTATCCCACCCAGATCTCTCCGGAATCCGCCAAACCCACTCAGTCCAACCCCGTCAGCATCTCCCCGCTGTCAGCAGTGGGCTTTGACGCAGATTACAGAGATTTTGGGCACCCGATCGCACCCTCTGTGAACGGATCGCTCAGCGAAAAGCATTATTCCCCCCACCCAGAGCGTGCTGTTTTCATGGCCCTGCGCACTGGGACCACTTGGTTTGGTCAGGTCTTGCGCAGAGTTAGGTTGCAGGGATCCTGGTCCCGGCGATCCAGCAGCTTGCTTTGCCTGTCCGCCTCCGACAAAGCCATCGACGAGGACCAGTACGTCTCGGATAACTTGAGCAGCCGCTGCCGGGATCCTGGCTGCTGCACCCGGGCTTTCTCTGTGGACCTCGGCCGTTTGGAGAATAGGAGGGAGAGCGGACATGAGCCGCTCACAAGCCGCTTTTTGGAGGCCATGAAGCGGCAGAACGTGCGAACTCTATCCTTGATCATCTGCACGTTCACGTACCTGCTGGTGGGAGCCGCTGTTTTCGATGCCCTCGAGTCCGAGTTTGAAATGGAACAGGGTGGAAAGCTCAAGGAGCAGCAGATCGGGCTCAAGGGCAAGTATAACATCAGCGATGAAGACTACAAGCAACTGGAAGTGATCATCATGCAAGCGGAGCCCCATAGAGCTGGAGTTCAGTGGAAATTCGCCGGCTCTTTTTATTTTGCTATTACAGTGATAACAACTATAGGTAAGGTTCTGCTTTGTGATTCCACTTTGAACACACACACACACACACACACACACACATATACACTCATACACACAGCTGTTTCGGCGCTGACCTTAGTGCTGAAAGAACAGCGACAAAGCCAGAAACGTTTGCTGGGCTAGACACTTTTCACATTAGCGAGATAAGTCTGAAAGCGGGAAATGAGGCTTTTGTTTACTTCACGTCTGGCAGATAGACAAATCTGGCAATGGAACCGATTTATAAACGCGATCATTCTTCTAAGTCTGAACTCCAAGTCTAGTTTAAATCCTTTCTCTGGGCAACAGTGCACCAAATACGGTTGAAAGGGGAACTCATTGTGCGTTTTGTATAGACAAATTGCTGCCATTGGGTACAATTCCACGAGCTGAAACTGCTGGACAGACTCACTACTTCAGTTATACAGCCAGACACCCTGGCTCTCATCATGACTTGCAACTTCTCGGCTACTGTACGTGGTCTGTTTGAAATAGGATCAAGTCCATTTGTTTTATCATTGTAATGTTTAAATCTACTGGGAACACGGGCACCGTCATGGTTTTGAAAGAAAATAAACAGGGATGGTTTCCTTGTCATGTCCAAGAAATCCTGACCACATCGCAACTGCACTCGCGTCTGTATCAGTCTTTTCACTGAACTTATGTCCTGTTGCATGCGAAGTGCTTAAACACCTGACAGAACGTAAAGCCACAGCGATCATGTTTGCAAGAGTATGTGGAAAGTGGAAAAGGGAGGCGATGGCAGTGAGCGGTGTGGAGGCTGGGAGGGGAGAGGGGGAAGCAGATGAGGCAGACTTTGGGAGAAAGTGGGGAGCTTTTCTAAAGCTTGTTCCACTCACGGTGGGATGTGTTGCTTCGTAAAGTCCGAAATAACCAGGAGGAGTGAATTTGAAGCGCTTTCAAGAAAGCCGCAATATGGACAAATTACAATAAAACTGCTTCCCATGTGTATGTGCAGTGCAGCAAGCGCGAAATATGACGTGCTGTGTAAGAGCAGGGAGATATAAAGATGTGGGATTCAATGAGGTGCGTAACATAGTTTTCACTGAAGATGTATGTAGCAGTTTGGAGATCGGAGCTGAAGATTTAATTTTTATTCATCGTTGACAGGACTGTAAGATAATAAAGATATTAAATATTTAAAGGTTTTTTATTAGACCGAGATATTAAAAGAGTATTGTCATTATTGGAGACGTTTTTTTAATAACAGGCGCTACAAGGTGGGAAACCAACCTCCCACTGCACCAAAGACAGATGAGTGTTTGAAACAAAGCACTGCAGTAAGTGATACCCAGTACCTGGGATACACCAGCTATCCCCTCCCCCTTCTGAAATTGCATTAATAACCAATAATAATGTCACTTAGCTGAAATGCGCAAAAGTAGAAGTGGGAGGCGGGGGGGGGGGGTGGGTTTGCTGAGAAGAAGAGTTGGGTGGGTGGGTCGTGGCCGTGAATGACGATAGGGGGAGGTGAATCATTACCATATCATCCATACTCCCACACTAAACATGAAGGGGAACGTCACTTCTGTGGAGTCGTCACGGGATTGCAATAAAAAGATGTGACTCCCACATCATGATTTCCTCGTGTTGCACGGATTTAACCTGACCACACCAATATTGGATCTGAATACAGCTCACCCTAGGCACATTGCCATATCTCTATATTTAACTTTCAAACCATTACAAGTGCCTTGCTCAATTGAAGGAGCTTTTTAAATGCAAGTTGTTGTTTTACACATTTAGTTTTCTTGGGCAGAGTCAAAAGGTGGAATTCCAGCTGCCAGTGGAATGAAAAGTCTTCTTGTAATTCACGCTTAAGTCTTGTGTACCGCCTTCGGCTCTGACAGCCGCTCCTCTTTGCTCATCCCTAAGCTAAGAACTGACATTTCCACCGCCTTCTAGTCACTTCATCCAGCGCACTTTTCCTGATTAATTGCTTTAAATGTTTCCACCAACGCTACTTATTTAATTACCGACAACAAGCGCTGGCTTGGAGATGCATTTAAGTTAGAATCACAACAGAGCGTCAGATCTCGGCGGGGTACCCACGCACATTCAGGTGCAGATCATTTGGCTCCTGTTACCTTAAATACCTTGTGGATCCAGGTGTAAGATCATTGGGCCTGAGGAGTACATCCGCCATGCCAAAGTGATGCACTTATAACGTGTACATTATTTCCGCCTTTGTGTGTCAGGAGGAAGATGCATTTAAATTGAATCTATTCTGTACATATAAATAGATTGCGAGAAGATGAGTGTTTCAGTGATTCTGTAATACATCATAGTTCAACATATGGGAATGATTCAGTTGTTGAGGTTAGAAATTATCTTGTGCTTTAAAACTCACAGTTATCAACAAACATATTTAGCTATTCGAATTAGGTTAGGATATAAATAAACTGCCATCACCTAGATTATATTCTGGTGCATGCTTCTATGTATTTGCGAACGCAAGCGGTCCAGTAGTGGATTACAAGACAGTCTTTTAGTGTCAAGGTTAATGATACAGGGATTGTTGCGCGCCCAGAGGAGAACATGTCGCATTTGGAGTATCGCATCCAACCCCTACGATCTCCCCGCCCATGACCACCAACCCTCACCCCAGCCTTATGGTTAATCTGCTCCTTGAAAAATGGTATCAATTGAAACTTGACTAAACTTCAGGAAACTTTGTTTCATTTCGATGTTGACAAAAAAAATGCTTCTCTTTAATCTCACAATTGACAAGCAATTTTTAAAATTATTTCACAGGGTGGCCGCCCCTGACCAGTGTTCATTGCCCATCCCTAATTGCCCTCGAGAGGGTGGCGGTAAGCGGCCTTCACGAAATGGTGCAATCCATAGTGCTGTCCGGAGGGAAGCTCCGGGATTTTGACCCAGAGACAGCGGAGGAAGTGTGGTATAGAACACAGAACAGTGCAGCACAGTACAGGCTCTTCAGCCCTCGATGTTGTGTTGAGCTATGTCCGAACCCAAGATCAAGCTATCCCACTCCCTATCACTCTTGTGTTCCATGTGCCTATCCAATAACCGCTTGAAAGTTCTTAAAATGTCTCACTCCACTATCACAGCAGGCGGTGCGTTCGATACCCTAACCACTCTCTGAGTAAAGAATCTACTTCGGACATCCCCCTATAGCTCCCATCATGAACCTTATAGCTATGCACTTTAGCACTAACTACATCCATCCAAGGAAGTAATCTTTAAATGTCCATTCTATCTATCCCCTCATCATTTTATAAACCTCTATTAAATGGCCTCTCATCCTCCTCTACTCTAAAGAGAAAAGCCCCAGCTCCCTCAACCTTTCCTCATAAGCCTTAACCCCCAAACCAGACAGCATTCTGCTAAATCTTCTCTTGCACTCTCTCTAATGCTTCCACATCCTTCTTATAGTGAGGTTATCACAACTGCACACAATATTCCAAATGTGTTCTCACCAAGGTCCAGTATAGTTGCAGCATAACCCCATGACTCAAACCCCATATTAATAAACTCTAACATACTATAGACCTTCTTCACAGCCCTATCCACTTGAGTGGCAACCTTCAGAGATCTTTGGATATGAACCCAATATCTCTCTGTTCCTCCATGTTCCACATCAAGATGGTGTGTGGCTCGGAGGAACTTGCAGGCAGTGGTGTTCCCATGCAACTGCTGCCTTCATCCTTCCAGATCATAAAGGCCATAGCTTTGGAGAAAAATCAGTGAATTGCTGCAACGCATCTCGTAGATGGTGCACACTGCTGCCACTGCTCATCCTTGGCGGGGAGAATCAATTTTAAGGTGGCAAATAGGGTGCCAATCAAGCAGCTGCTTTTTTCTGGATGGTGTTGAGCTTCGAGTGTTAGTAATTATTTGGGGCATTGTTAACTTTGTTCTCCAATCTGAAGCTGATTCAACATAAGTTGCATTCTCCATAACAATTTTGAAAATTAATATTGCCTGGGCAAGAAATAACCAAAACAGATAACGATAAATAGATGATCTGTGAAATGATATATTACATTATTTTATTCAGTAACCGTCTGATACTGATTTAGTTAACAGTGGAGAAAAGAGGCAAGGTGCAGGGGTAAATGCCCTACTTTGAAGAGAAAGGTAACTTTGAAAGGAGAGAGGTGAGAAAGACCATTGCAGATTTTGAAAAGGCCCAATCTTTTCGATGTTCTAACAATCAGTTGTTTCCCATTTAACACCACCTTCTACATTATTTTCAGGAGATAAAATCGGAGGAAATAGAAGAAATTATACCAAGTCGCCTCCTAGTATACGTTTTTGATGCTTTAGCTGTTGACAGTTTTCTTAAAGAGATAGATAAATATCTCTTCAAGAAGGGAACTCGAGGTTATAAGGGTAGACAGATGATTAAAGACAGTAGGGAATAGGATGATTCCCTTGCTTAACGTGGAAATTCCTCCTATGGCCAGCCTTGAATAATGTAGTCTGCAATGTTAGATTACTGGAGCTCAGAGTGATTATTCTGGAGGTTACAGTAGTATTTCACAAATCTCTGAATTCACATCGTCAGTGGGCAGCAATGAACAATTTGATTTGATTAAACAAACTGAGGAACAGAAGGGAACAAAAGGTTGGAATTTAGAGATAATGCCATTTAAGTGAAACGCGCATTTCCACTTAGAACCACCACTGAGTACAAAGGGGAGGGATATAGCCCTTATAGTTTTATCCCTTTAGGTCTTTTAATCCCTTTTGAGGTTTATGATCACTTCAGTACCGAAACTAGCTCCTGCCTCATCCAGAGATTGAAGAAAGGGACAGAATAGATTCTTGCTTCTCCTAGTTTTTTTTTAAACAACACAACTCAGAATTTACGACAGAATCATGGACTGATAGTAGCAAAACAGGTGACCCTTCGGCCTGTCGAGTCCCTGCCAGCTCTCTACTCGTGCATTCCCCCGCCCTTTCCCTGAAGTTTTTAATCTTCGGGGGCTTATCCAATTCAAGCCCCTTTTCAATTTCAACTTCACAAAATCGCTTCTCCAGATGTTGAAAATCCAAGAACAGACTGCAGTCACAGTTAGTACTTTGCATTTTGTCTTATCTCGGTGCTTTACTAACTAACTTTGGAAACAAATCTTTAGCCAGACAGGTCGATTCTCATAGTTAAATTCAACTAGGTCAAAATCGTTTAAATCCGTTTCCTCAATTAGCTTACAAACATACCCCAATCAACTTGGGGATAGCAAAGAAAGTTACTTATTTGAAGATAAATTAAAGATACAGCATGATGTGCTCAAATGATCTGGCTACCCTGATATGATTTTGAATGGTTTTAGGATGAGAGTCACGGATGTACTGGAGTTAATTTGAGTTCTGTAAACTAGGAGGGGAGGGGGGGAGTGGGGTTACTGTCCCCAGTCACCCTCACCTGGGTTCTGAGTTTGGGAGTGGTGATGAGTAGCGGGGTAAATTACGACTTAGTGTTCTGTGGGTTTTTTCCATGAACTTGGTCAGGATGGGGTTAAACAATATCGCGCGCCACGACTCTTCTTTGCATCATGCTTTCCTGGAGTTTTGGCTGTCTTGCTTTTGCTCGGTTGCTGTTTCCCTGCGGATTCGGCTCCAGAACATGGGCTAGCAGCCAGAACTTTGCACTTTCACTATCTGCCTTTCTTAATTGTCCTTCACATATCTTCCCAGTTCTGTTCCAGTCTTTATTTTCGGTCATGTTGTTCTATCTTTGTAATCTTATGCACCTCAGCTGCTCCCCATCCACTCTCTTCCTTTCTCCCGCCCTTCCCTATCGGGTCTTTCTCCCCCTGTGCGCCCCCCCTAAAGTTTATCATAATTTCTGTTTTACAGTCTGATTTACCCCACTCGTCGATTGTTTAGAGTTGTCACAAACTTACTCGTCTACATTTCTCGCAGAAATAAAAATCCAAAGTGTTTAAAAATGTATCAAAACTTATAATCGCTATTCTCCGAACAAAATTACGGAGAATGAAAGGAAGGCTGAATTAAATGATCGAAGCACTGCTTAAAAGTTTTAACACTGAGCAAGCTGCGGATCCTTCTGCAAATCCGAATGAGAAGTCCATTCCTCGCCTGGTCCGATGTTCTACCTGGTTCCTTTGAACCTTCCTCACGCTGCCCAGATTATAGACTGTCTGTAAATCCATTTCATTCCCTCATGGGATAACGCTAGAGATGCACAATTGCTTCATTCGTAAGGTTAACTTTTAGACGCTTCCTCCAAGCGTAGAATATCAGCAGTTTCTCTTGGAGCTCGGAACTTATTGCTATGTGGTCTGGTACCCTCCCGTTACTCTCGGGAGTCCCCCTGCTTTCACAGTTTAAACGCTAGAAAAGGGAAGCATTTTTGCACCGTAGGTTTAACGAGCGCACCGCACGGTTCATGCAAGGACATGGCCACCTATTCGTGTGGAAGCTGTAAAAACATACACAGACGCACGCAGCTGTATCAATTTCACACACTTTTACACAGCCATTTCGCAGGCCACACACACTTCCATCTCACATGCATGCATACGATTGTTTCATCTCTCTCACCCCTACACACATTAACACGTTTCAACAGTACACGCAGATTGTGCCACCTTTCACACATGCACACATTCATCTCTGCCATATTATAGGCGCCCTGAGTAGACACATTCTTCACTGGCTCGCAGTAATGTTGGTGAAACTCGATGCTTATGGTAATTATTCCTTAACAACTGAAAACAGCTTCTGGAGCCTGCACACGAACAACACAACACGTGAATCCGGAAGCTATTGTTACCGATACCAGGGTGTGCTGTTGAAGTCACTTCAGATTGCAAAAAATAATTTAATGAACCAAAGAAAATTTGCCCGTCTACAGTTGACCTTTGTGGGTGTCACAGTGGCATAGTGGTTGGCACTAGAACCTCACAACACCAAGGACCTGGATTCAATTCTGGCCTTGGGTCTCTGTCTGTGTGAAGTTTGCACGTTCTCCTTGTGTCTGTGTGGGTTTCCTCCGCGTGCTCCGGTTTCCTCCCACCCTCCAAAGATGCGTGGGTTAGATTGATTGGCCATGCTAAATTGCTCCTTAGTGTCAGGGAGATTAGCAGGGTAAATACATGTTCATGGGCCAAATGACCTCCTGCACTGCAGAGAGTCTATAATTCCAAAAACCATTGAAAATATTACATGATATTGAATGTGTTGTAATTGGGTTTTTATGGGCATTTATAATCAGTAAGAATTTAGCAACACCAATTTATAATCCAACCGATTTATTTGATAGTAAAAAAACGAGCTTTCGACTCTTGTGTCTTCTTCAGGCAAATGCAGTGTTCTGGTCTGCAATAGCACACATCAGCACAGACAGTCAGAGATTGCTGATTAGAAAGCGCATTCTAATCAGCAATCTCTGACTGTCTGTGCTGATGTGTGCTATTGCAGACCAGAACACTGCACTTGCCTGAAGAAGACACAAGAGTCGAAAGCTCGTTTTTTTACTATCAAATAAATCGGTTGGATTATAAATTGGTGTTGCTAAATTCTTACTGAGTTCTTACTACCCCAATCCAACGCCGGCATCTGTACATCATTTATAATCACTGCAGACCAACCTCAATGGCCTAAAGAATCTCTTTATATATTTATGTAAGGTTCAAATTTTCTACTATGATGAAAAAAGTCTCATTCTAAAATAATATTTTAAGATTGATAATATGAAGATTTGTCAGCTTCTTTCTATTGCCTCATTTCACTTTTTGCAAAATTTCCAAATTAAACCAATTTATTAGTAATAAAACCCTCCAACAGCACAGTAGTTAGCACTGCTGCCTCACAGCACCAGGGATCTAGGTATGATTCCCAGCTTGAGTCACTGTTTGTGCGCAATTTGCATGTTCTCCCTGTGTCTGTGTGGATTTCCTCCAGGTCCTTGGTTTCTTCCCATCGTCCAAAAGACGTGCTAGTTAGATGCATTGGCCATGCTAAATTCTCCCTCAATGTAACCAAACAGGCACCAAGTGTGGCAACTAGGGATTTTCACAGTAACTTCATTGCAGTGTTAATGTAAGCTTAGTTATGACACTAATAAATAAACTTTAAAAAGTTTAAACAGATTTGCTGAACTGAATTTTCCATGCCCCAACGTGTATGCTTCTCTGGAAGGGGGAGACGAAATGCACAATGGTGTTGGTGCATTCCACTATCTTCTTTTCCATTTCTGAGCTCACCTACAGAAGGTGGGCAGACACTGAAATTGGCAGTCCAACTGCCATGTTAAAATTATCATTTCAGAGTCAACTGAGCTTGCTATTAAGCGTATTAACCTAAATGATATGCTATTCACACAATAATACTTTTGGAATGGGCAGCAGTATGAGAACAGGAAGCCCCAAAGTTTAACCCCAAATAATTAAACGATGGAAAAAAAGGGCGATGTTCTTCAGGACCTGTTCTTTTGTGGTGGTGGGGGGGAGCGGATGGCGGCACCCTTTGGTTTGATTCCTCCTTTCCTTTAAACTCACTTCTTCTTTTGAACTCACCTCTGGCCAACACCTCCCCCACCCCGCCCCCCACTCCACTCACCGTGCCACCCTTTACTGCCGGTGTTTGTAAACCTTCTTAGATCCTAGACTTACTCCAAAAATTTGAAGCACTGGGCTCCTCTCTTCAACTGCAATCCTAAAAGCTACCACTCACACCCTCCAAAGTGCCAGGACTGATGGAGCTGCCAGTCAATTCCAATGAGAAGCAGTAGGCTCACTTAGCCCATATTAATGCTTTATTGCTGCGGCGCTGCTGTGTGAAGTATATTGGGATTCAGGAGGAGGGAGAGGAAGGGAGGGAAAAAAAGAAAAAAAAAAAAGAAGAATAAAATGAAGAAGAAAAGAAAAGAAGAAAAAGAAAAAGAAGAAAGAAAAGAAGAAGAAAGAAGAAAAGAAGAAAAAGAAAAAGATAGAAAAAAGAAAAGAGAAAGAAAGAAAAAGAAAAAAGAAAAATAGAAAAAAGAAGAAAAGAAAAAAAAGAAAAAAAGAAGATAAGAAAAGAAGAAAGAAAAAGAAAATGAAAAGAAGAAAAAAGAAAGAAGAAAGAAAGAAAAGAAGAAAAAAGAAAGAATGGGGGGAAATAAGAGAAGAAAAGAAAAAGAAGAGGAAAAGAAAAAGAAGACGAAAAGAGAAGAAGAAAAAGAAACAGAAGGCAGAACAAAATATAAGAAGAAAGTACGGAAGCTGAAAAAAAGCACACAAAGAAGAGAAAGAAGATAGAGAAAAAGCACAAAGAAGAATAAGAAAAAGAATCTAAGAAGCAACAGAACAAACTGAAAAAAGGCAATAAACATCAACCGAAGACTCAGTCAGAACCAAGACACCTCAAGACGACCCTCCCCTTCCTCCTCCTCCTCCCCTTCTCCTCCTCCTCCCCTTCCTCCTCCTCCTCCCCTTCCTCCTCCTCCTCCTCAATCATCTCTCCCACCACTCCTGCACCATCTTTTCCTCCCACCATATTATTCAGCCGACAGTCTGTGAAAATACTTTGTGGCGGGTTGCTTAACCTGCTTGATCATATCTATGTTGCTGTGTGCCTGGTGCTGGATTCAAACTGAGAAAGAGGAAATAAATTCCACAAAGGTGATTGAATCTTTGTAGACAGTCTTCCTCAAGCTCTATATGAGCACTATCATTTCACTGTTAATTGTGAAATCCTGGCTGCTGATTTCTCAATAGTAGCATTTATTTGTTTTATATTGGATCAGCAAGTCTGGGTAGGTTATAAATGTAATCCAGATGAAATGTCCTCCAATCAAGTACCTTTGAGAAAGATAATGATAGACTAATTAATCAAAGATTAGGGGTTGAGCAATAGGTTGATTTCCTATTATTGAACCTGCTGTTCCATTGCTTACAATGATATGTAATTGCTGGACTATACCAATTGCACTCAGAGATGGTACTACTAATTCTTCACTGGCATATCCCATAAATGATATTATTTCAATGAGAACTGGACTCACTTACTTCAAATTCTGTTCCAAAAATGATAGTTTTGGTACTACAATTTTGGTTATGGTTGATACATTTGAAGATCTTTGAGGAACATTTTCTACCATTCTTACTGTGACTGTGCTATGATGAATTTAGCAATCTAATCAGTCATTGGTATCGGAGAGTAACTGGTGAACTGAGACTGTTTGACTTTCTCCCTATCTGGAATATTATGAACCATTTTGGTCCCTTTATCGTGGCATTGGAGATAGTCCAGAGAGGGTTAATTAGGTTGATTCAGGAAATAGAGAAATTTTCTTATGAGGTGAGGTTATGTTTAGAAGAATGAGAGGCAACCATATTTAGACATATACAATTCAAAGGGCACTTGATAGGTTGATGCTGAAAGGCTGTTTCCCCTTGTGGAAAGTCTAAGACCAGAGGGCATAATCTCAGAGTAAAGGGTCACTCAGTTAAGATTTCTCAGAGATAATGAGCCTGTGGAATTGAATGGCTGAACAGACTCAATGGGCCAAATAGGTTACTTCTGCTCCTGTGTCATATCGGAGAAACCCCAACCATAATTTTACATCGAAGTGCTGGCCCTGCATTCCAGCTACCAAGTGAGGAGCAAGCCAACCTTGAGTTGATATTCTGGCTCACTTCAATAAAATGGCCAGGTGTGATGGTCACTGCTGATACTGCAGCTAGTCATCAAGGAAAACCGTCACTGGGGGCTAGACACTGAAGTAACTGGGGTAGTTTAATCAGGTAGAACCAGCAAAGGGCAGATGAGAGTGCTGCCATGGCGAGGGCTTGCCTTGCTGCTGGTAAACTATCAGTGGCGATAGGCAGAAACTTAAGTGGTGAATAAGCAAATGTGGAAAGCACTGTGTTTGTGGGCATATTTTGGGCAGAAGATGCTCAAACAGGAGTGACCCCATCTCCGGATTGCAACAAGGTGTGGGCTTGCCTTGTTGCTAGTAAACTACCAGTGGTAGCAGATGAAATCTTAATTGGTGATTAATTGTCCATCCGAGGGCCTCACTTGGCCTCAGGATGAGGCGGCTATTGATTCCTCACTACCACTGGTAAAATAGCAAAGGAGGCAGATAGGTGATGGGCACAGTGTTCCCTGACAAGGCCTGATTTTACGCCTCCCTTTCCTGCCAGCCTGCTTTCTGAGAGAGGAATAAGATTCTGTTTGATACTTTCTCCAAGGTGTACTTCCACATTGTATAAAAAAAAATCATCATTGGTAAAATCCTGATGAAAAGATCATAGAATTAATATACAGCTAAACAAATCATTTTATTTATTAAACATTTGAAATTATTAGCTTTAAAAATATCAAAATAAATCTTAATTTTGTCAACAGTAAAGAGAAAACATAATTTAATAATCCTGTATGCTCTACTTTTTAAAATTATTGTGTCTTTGGGCTGGATTTTACAGGCATGAATACAGGTCCCTACACCCATGCACTCCAGCCTTACCCCCATTAATGATGGGAGCCCACCCAAGATCTGAACAGCTGCCCGACAGCAATTGAACACTGGGAGCAATGTTAATTCCTTCAAGGCAGAATTCTTCCCCTTTTTCAGGAATACATCCTCTTTAGAGACATCTCTGCAGTTTCAGCAGCACCAGGCAGGAATGATGGCATATTGCTGGGACCACAGGTAGTCCTAGTTTACCAAGGAGCCCAGGTGAACCCAGGATGAGGGTCTCAGTGTGTTGGGTGAGGGGTCTGTTTCAAGATTCCAGGGTTAAAGGGGAGTGTGAGCTTTGGGAGTGCCTCTGACAGACACAAGGGATTTGCAAAGCAGGTTTCCTCCACAATTTTCGATCATCAGCCAAAGCTGCTGGGCCTCCCGTGTGGCATGGCCTGCAGTGGGTAAGTTCTAGAGGTCATCCAGCAGGTGACCTTCTTGCCATTTCCCTGCTGACCCCCTCCACTGATCTGAAACTTTATGAGGAGGTTGAAGAGGCACAGGTAGCTCTATGACCTTGACCCTATTGAGGCTCTTAAGTGGCCAGTTAATGGATATTATCCCACATATTCCATTAACTGGCCACTTAAGAGCCTCAACAGGGCCAAGGTCATTGAACTACCTGTGCCTCTTCGACCTCCTCATAAAGTTTCAGACCAGTGGGGGTCCAACAGGGAAATGGCAAGAAGGTCACCTGCTGGATTGAATGTGCCCACTCCTACCTTTATACCTACTGATGGGGCAGTAGAAATTCAACCCCTTGATCTGTTTCAATTGTCTGATATCTCCAAAACATGCAATAGTTATGAAAAGAGGGTGGTTCACTGATATCGAGTCAATAAATGGTAATACATAGTTCCTCAAAGGCATTACATGGTGATGTATGTGCATAATTCATCATGACCTGATGTCAGCTATACTATCACCCTCTAATTTATGTTCACAGCAATATAGGAGGATGTTTAGAAGGCTATGATGTCATGCACAGTGCACAATAGTGCATGATCTTCCCGACTGTAGTGAGGCAAGATCAGAAACACATCAGTCTTCGTGAATCTCACCCATGATGTAAGATGTATGTCACCATGCACTAGTAAACCTAAACTCCAACATTAGCGGGCCATGCAAATTTATTTAAAAAAATAAATGATCTCTCTGCACGCAACATTATTATATGTCATAAAATCTTTCAAGTGTCAGGCTTTGACATATGTGTTGCAGTGATGGATTCTGTGGTTATTAAGTCTCAGTGTTAGTTTAAAGACATTCAATTTATTGCTTGGGTTTAATACACGGGATGAATGAATGACTTTTCATTTCCAAGTTGTATTAATGTAAAATAGCAATCATTTGTGAAGCATTTGTCTTTATGAAAACAAAAGGTAGGTGTAAGAATGTGGTGTGCAGATATTAATTGTTCCTTTGCTCACGCAAAATAAGAACATGGAAAGAATAGTTAAGAGGCTTGCTCAGAAAATCAAAGTTTATCATAATTTTGTAAAGACAACAGCAGTTTAATGGTGCATAATTTTTGTACTTTCTAATCAAGATAATGGTTGGAAACAATCTTTTAAAGTATTAGAAGTTGGTTATAACCCCTTGGATATTTTCTACGAGTGTCACATTATATAATTAATATTATTTAGTGTGATTTAAGATAAATATATAAGTTTTTTGAGTTTAAGTTTGTTTATTAATGCCACAAGGAGGCTTACATTAACACTGCAATGAAGTTACTGTGAAATCTCCTAGTTGCTAGACTCTGATGCCTGTTCAGATACACCAAGGAGAATTTATCATTGCCTATGCACCTAACCAGCACATCTTTCGGACTTGGGGAGGAAACTGGAGCAAACACATGCAGACACGGGGAGAACATACAGATTCCACTCAAACAGTGACCCAAACCTGGAATTGAACTTAAGACCCTAACCACTGTCCACTATGGATGAATCATCCCAGAAACTTGTACATTGTTAGTCAGCAACTACTCTTGACTTTGTAAAACTCTAAACAATCTTACCAAATCCTTGGTTGCCCCACTGCTGGGATCTGGGGAGAGATTTTACTGATAGTGACTAATTAAGTGCTGCTACCAGGATTGCGATCTAATTGAGGATGGTGGCCCACATCTAGGACAAGAGAGATCCTGTAGTGCAGCAGCTCGGCAGTGCCACCAATAAACTGAATGCAAGGGAGATAGAAAGTCTCTTCACGTTGACATACCCTCAAAGGTCAGGTAAGAATTATTTTGTTTTACAAGACCAGAAAGGCAGGCCTGTGTGATTGGAGGGGTGATGCTAAGACTTGGAGTTGGAGCTGTAGTGGTGGCCATGCCACTGGGAGCCCCTCTGCAGAGCAGGGATTGGCCATTAAGGAAGGTCCCTTGGATAATCTTCTGGGAGACCTCAATGGTTTGCCTGATGGTTTCCACAGTGACCACTCATCCTGACACTGGCAGCAGGTGCATAAAGTGACTGTTAATTGGTCAATTAATTGGTTTAATTGATTGCATGGTTCCAGTTTGTGGGAGGCTATGCAGCCGATTTTCCCACCATTGAAAATGGTAATGGAATGGGAAGATGTCAGACTTCTCCTGCAATGCCTTCCTCCAGCATTTTATGAAGCTTCCCATCAGAATGGTAAAATTCAACTCAATAAATACTGATATGGTGAGTTGGTGCAACATTGTACCCCAGTTTAAGGCTGGTTGTTGTGCATTTTGTTTAACAGATAACTGCAATGCTGCTAGGTATTGCAGTAAACCAGAGTGAACCTGTCGCAGAAATACTCACTGCCAATGTTTTCCCATATTATTATGGGTTATCATCCACAGGCAAAATCTTCAACAAATGTTAATAAACTAAAATTTGCAAAATTAAAATATAACACATATTAAATTAAGTTAATTAAATTGTAGCAAGTGTGATTTTGTTTTGAAACTTCAGAAGTATTTTAGGAAGCTCAATGTGAGGAGAAAACAATAATGTGAGGCACCTGCTTAGCACAAATTTTGCTTTCACTGGGGGAAGCAAAAAAAAATCATTCCATTACCCAGCACTATCAGCCGCACCATTATAAGTAACTACTAGGACTGAAAAAAATCCTCTTAAAGCTAAGCATACAAAAATGCCTTTTCTGAATAATTGACTTGATGATCGAATTTGAGTTTGCTAATAAGAATTCAAAATATTTATCAAATGCCTTGTGCCTTGTATTTAAATGAAATCAGAACAGTTCTTTGCTTTTGTCATTTTATCACATTTGAAG
Source organism: Sphyrna mokarran (assembly GCA_024679065.1). NCBI lineage: Eukaryota > Metazoa > Chordata > Chondrichthyes > Carcharhiniformes > Carcharhinidae > Sphyrna > Sphyrna mokarran. Next base: position 53,593,917 of record JAGIQG010000007.1, read on the forward strand.
TATAAATTATGAGAACATTTATTTATTTTTATAATATGCACATATTTAATTTGCACAAATATAGTCAGTATATTCCCAGGTACCTGATGAAAATATGATGCCATTAAAAATATATTATTCTTTTATGATTTGTTGAATTTCCACTCCTGCAAATTCTGCTTTACTTTTGTATAAATAGTGTTAGTAATAGACACAAGTGTCTAAACATCCAAAAGGTCTTTGTAGTTTCAATATATCTTGTTTGTATTTGAGGAGGGTTCACAAGCAGTGCTATCATGAAATACACAAAAAAAATATTTTTCTGTTGGAACATTATAAAAAGCAAAATGCAATGCATCAGAGCAGTTGCCTAAGTATTTTTAAAAAAAATTTCCCTAATTTTCTGCCAATGTCTTCTGAAATCTGGTCCCATTGATCTGTTTACAGCCTTTGACAGGGTTGACCACACCATCCATTTCCAATAACTCTCAGCTATAGTCCACCTGGATAGAATTGTTCTAGTGCGGTTCCATTCTTATTCATCTAATTGTAGCCAGAGAAGCACCTGCAATGGCATCTTTATCCTAATCCTACACCGGCACCTCTGCTGTTCCTTAAGGATGTAACTTTGATTTGCTACTACCTCTCATCCACATGCTCTCTCTTGGTGAAACCAACTGAAAGCACAGCATTAGTTTTCACATCTGTGCTGTCAACACCTAATTGTATTTTTTCACCCAGCTCCTATCCATTGACACTGTCTATACTTCCACTGCCTCAGAAAAGCAGCCAGCATAACTAAGGACTCCGTGCACCCCGGACAGTCTCTCTTCCATTATCTTCAGTCAGAAAAAGATACAAAAATCTGAGTCACATACCAACTGACTCAAGAACAGCTTCATCCCTGCTGCCATTCAAACTTTTGAATGGACCTACCTCACCTTAAATTGATCTTTCTCTACACCCTAGCTATGACTATAATTTTACATTCTGCATTGTCTCATTTCCTTCTCTATGAACAGTATGCAGTATGCAAGAAACAATACTTTTCACTGAAGGCTAATACATGTGACAATAATAAATCAAATCAAAATCAAAATCGAATCAAATCACCATTTCTCTTGATTCCTCAACTGTTACTAAATGATCTAACTTCTTACCTGACATTCAGTACTGGATAAGCTGAAATTTCCTTAATAAAATAATGGGAAAACTGAAGTCATTGTTCTTGATTCCTCCTTTAAACTCTTATCCCTAGCTATTGACTTCATCCTTCTCCTTGGTAACAGTCTGAGATTAAGCCAGTCTGTTCATAACCTTGGTATCATATTCATCCCAAGATGAACTTCCAAAGTCATGTCTGCCCCATCACTTAGATGTCCTATTTCTGCTTGCATAATCTCTGCTTTTGAAATCTTTATTCATGCCTTTGCTTAAGACTAGATAATTCTTGCACACTCTTGGCTGGTCTCTCACATTCCACTCTCTGTAAATTTGAGGCCAAAATTAGTTGCCTGTATGTTAACTTGCAACAAGTGCTGTTCACCTATCCCCGCTGTGCTTGCTCACCTACATTCACACCTGGTCAAACAACTTGTCTTGATTTTAAAATTCTCATCCTTTTTTTGCAAATTCTTCCACAGCTTGCCCCTCCCTATCTCTGTAATCTCATTCAACCCACAGCCCTCCAAAGATATTGTGTTCCTCTAATTCTATACTTCCTGATTTTTAATCACTTTGCCATTGGTGACAATGCCTTCAGTTGTCTAGCTCTAAGGGCTCTGCAATTCACTTTGCCTCTCTAACTAACTTTCCACTTTCAAGAAACTCTTTAAAACCTACTCTATAATCAAGATTTTAGTCATCTGACCTAATATCTCCTTTATATGACTAGGTGTCATTTTTTATTTTATAATGCTATTGGGAAGCAACTTGGGATGATTCATTATATTAAAGGTGCTATATAAATATAATTTGTTATGGTTATTTTAGATGAATTACCTGAGGCTATTAATCATAGATTCCCTACATTACAGAAGGAGACCATTCGTCCATTGAATCTGAATCAACCACAACCTCACCCAGGCCCTATTCACAGAATCCCGCACATCTACCTTGCTAATCCCCCTGATACTAAAGCCAATTTAGCATGACCAATCAACTTAACCTGCACATCTTTGGACTATGGAAGGAAACTGGAGCACCTGGAGGAAACCCGCACAAACAATGGGGAGAATATGAAAACTCCACATAGACAGAGATCCAAGGCCAGAATTGAACCTGGAACCCTGACACTGTGATGCAGCAGTGCTAACCATTATGCCACCATGCTGCTTTAATGTGAATAGTACATCTGTTTTCCTCAACTAATGTATAAATACCAGCCCAGAATTTGTCAAAAAATTAATATGTGCACAATGCACATGTTATTGGTAATCAAATTTGCCAAGGAAGTGAGGAAGTGCTATCACGTGCATCAGAAATCACTAAATTGCTGCACAATTTAAGCCAATTTACCATTGCAAACAAGCAATAATATTAGTTAGGGTAATTGTTCTTGCCTGTCCAAGGGTTGATACCTTGTCTATATTCTTCTCCCGTGAAGTAGTTTGAGTATTTTAAAGATGGGCTATTGGATAGAAATCTAAGACGGTCCCTTTCTGCAGTCCTGGATGGATGTGAAAATCACTTGCTTAGTTTGATGTTTGTTGCAAAGTGCCTCAGCTTTAAGTTTCAGTGCAGAATTTTAGAAATGAGAATATATTTCACCATAGTGGAAAGTTGCACCTTTTTAGCATTTACTACTGAAAACAATGCTGACCTGCATAGTCCTTCAAGCTCTGATTTATATACTGGGGGGAAAAGAAATTCACCAAATAACATCAACTTTTTCAAAAGAGCTATACATATTTTCATACCAATTACTTTTACCTTGACTAGTAAAACTTAAAAAGCTACTTTCAATTTCATACTTCTCCAAAATTCAGTGATATTTCATGAATCTATCATGAGGTGGCCCTTGGAACCCTTTCCCAATCCCAGCAACATCAACCTCTGGTCACATCTGTACCCTGTGCTCTATGTTCATTGTCATGATCGAGAAAGCACACTAAATTTGAAAATATGCTTTAGAACAAAAGTCTTTGGCTAACATAGAAAAATTTCATGGAACTTTGGATACAGATCCTCAATATCTTCAGATGCAGAAAAATGCAAAGATCCTTTTCAGATCATACATGCCAAGGAGTGAATACTATTCATCTTCACAAATATTACTCTGTCATACTAGACAATTTCAGCATAGTATTGCACTGAATAATTGCTATCTGAAGTACTTGGCCAATCTGAAGAGTGCAAATTCTGAACTATTAAAACAGGACATTCAGCACATCATTTCCATTTGCATGTAATCCCTGTTGGCAGCTAAGATCTGCATTGCCCATTAATGTGAGCTGGATTAATGTGAAACCAACATTCCAAACCATGCTGCACCAAATTCCTTCCTGGCAATAGGTCAAAAAAATCTGATGAGAGCTTAGTTGAGACCTGAGCCACTTAATGTCGGTCTCAGAGATGGATTTAAGTTACAAACCACTTAGTAAATTAAATTAGGATAAACAGCTGTCTTTCTACACTAATGTTTCCCTTTCTTGGATACTGCAAATATCTTTGCTGAAAGATGTAACATTTAATCTTTGGTAAATCATAAACACTCTGCATTATAATTACAGCACAAACTGCATCTGATAGTTATGTGCAATATTGTATGTGAAATTTTTTTCGGTAATGATGTCTCAACTTCAAAAACAAATTATATTGATAAATAACATTGAAGTTATAACACATGAAGAAAATATTGGCAGTAAAATAATTTATGGTTTTTTTATGTCATAGCTTACTGTTAGTTTCTTCTGTACAGTTTTATATTTTTCCTCTTTACCATTCTTATATATTTCTCTATTCAGTCATTTATTTTTCAATAGCTGAAAATACTCCCCAGTTTCGTAGCACCATTTCATCATGATAGAAAGACCAGATTAATTTTGGCCTTGTGGATTCTTAGGCAAAATTAAATGAAACAATATGTCATTGAGCAAACCAATGAAATAAAAACTTTACTAATAACTCCAAGGGCTAGATTTATTACAAAGTTAATTAAAGAGACAAAATAGATAATGGTCCCATTAATAATGTTATTTCATACTATCACTCTGATCATTATTATCCCCTGGAAGCCATTACTGAACTATACATTTGCTTGGTAGCAGAATGGCTACTTAGGGACCAATAAAACTGCAGTCCCTTGAAAAGTAATGTTACAGATTGTCTCTCTATGGATTACATGGCAAGAAATGTATGAAACAGTTTCTAAAATTGGTAGAACCTTACTAGGACATTTTTTTGATGCAGCATGACTACAGGTTATTATAAGGAGATATTTCATACTCTTAATGAAAGGCGCATTGTCATAACTAATCTTTCAAGATTTTCAAAAAGCAAAAAGGAAATATTTTCAGGGCTATGTGTGAGTAGCAGGAGAGTGTGACAATTGAGTAGCTTTTAAAATGCCAGCACTAGCACAATGGGCTGAATGGCCTCCTTGTGTGCTGTAAGATGCTATGCTATCTTCAAGATGTGCTTGGGTCATAATACTGTGAGGCAGGAATGCTATTTGAAGTTTGTTACATTCCATCATTGATTCTTTTCCTCATGTTAGACCAACCAAATGGCCTCCAATGCTGATTTGATTTCTTTGACTAGAGCAACAGGATTGGACTGTCTGTTGACCACTTGCAATGCAATTCTACAATAGATCAAATGAGTGGCATGTTTCATGTAGGGTGGAAGTTAGAGGAAGGAAAGAGAAATGTACTGCAATTTTTGATTCAAAGATGAAACAGATTTTTTTTTGCAAATTGTGTTTATTGGCTTAGCAAAGAACTGGGAAGACTTTCTTAATTCAGAAAAAGTTTCAATCTTGTACTGCTTGGGCTGTTAACTTTATCCAATTTTAGATTTGAAAACTCGAACGATACATAGCTATTAAAATTCACATATTTCTTTAACAGATTTTTTAATAAAACATGCTCAGTGAAAATGAGCTCAGGCAATTTTTCTAACATTAAAAATCAATTAGAATATTAATATTAGAATCCCAAATCAATAAGGTGTTAAAATTAAATTGTATAAATTTAACACATATTGATTTATAGGTTTATTTCTTGGCTGTAAATTTCCTGCTTCATTAAAAACTAAAAATAACAAAACATAAAATCTTCTACATAAAAGGTGCAGTAAATATAAGCTGTAAGCATAGTAGTTTCAATTCTGTATTGTGAGGCTGTATATCCTTACATTACATCACTCTCATCAGTAGTGCCTCAGGTTCTATGTCACACAATGGAAATTTTCATTTCGATATGGGAAACAGAACATTTTTCATATTGAAGTAATAAATTGGTATCCTTTAGATTTGTCATAAAATATTTACTGTATTCTTCACCTTAAAATAAAAAGATGGAAACAGAAAAATGTTGATATTTTCACTCTCTCTATTCTTCAGATTGTACACTCTTTGTCTTTTTCTCTCAAGCATAGTCACAACTAAACATATCCACAGACACACAAACAAATGCATGGTAGTGGTAAACATGCCTGCTCATAAATACATACATTGCCAGTAACATGTAAGTGCATTTACTGTTAGATAAAGGCAATTCATAGTTGTTGACATTCATTCACTAACCGGTATACAAACACACTTGTAATTACTGACATGCATGTATACCAAAATGCGCAAACACATTTATAATTTTTAATTACAAGGGCATGGAGTTGCCTACTAGTTAATCACTAAACGTAGCAGAAAAAGTAGTTTGTTGCATTTAGGTGTCTCGTTCCTTCAGAATTTACTTTGCATCAGAGGTTTTTTTTCCATTTTGCTGATCTATTTTGTCTCGCTCCCTCTCTTAATCCCAATTTTCACTCCCTTTCTTTATTTCACTTTTTGTCTCATTTATAATTCCTAGTTTAGATGTATTAGGTTTGATTTTAAGCCCTTTTGAGGCTTCGAGCCAAAGTGGGTAGATGTTGAAAATGCTGCTGCTGGCCTAACTTCATCCCCATCCTATTTTCCTGAGGATGCAATGGCTATCTGCCTGCAAGTGTTCTGTAGCTGGTTAAGCTCATTAAGAGCATCTAAGGCTAATTGAAGGAGGTTAACTAGGATTTTCCGGTCATCCTCTAGGTTTCTGCAGATGGTGGAGGCCAGTTTAACTGCCTGGAGATAGCATCCTAGTAGAATATCAGGGGCAAGGATTCATGCAGATCTAGAAATCCTTCTTTCTTGCCTAGCTGGCAGTTGCAGTTGCAAGCCACTCTTTATGAAGGAGTCAGTCCCCCCTCCAAACAGTGGAGATCTGGTTGCAAACTTAATTAATTATTAAATGCCTTGGCACCTTGCTTTCAAGCTAGAAGGCCTCTGATTGGTTCTCCAGCTTTCAGAACTTGCCTACTGTTATAATTGTACGGTAAACTTGTCCTCTGGCTATTAATTGACCAATTTGGGAAAAAATACAAGTGGTGATTGTTCCCACAGAGTATGGGCTTCTAACTCCAATTTTGGCCTAAAAAAAGATTCCGAACGCCTCAGGGAAAATCAACTCTGCATGAACCAGTGAGGATATTTCAACCTGATTGGTTGAAAATCTTCGCTTGAGATTCCCATGCTGGTTTAGACTCTCTCCAAATGTCTGAAAAAACTGCGTGGGTATCTGTCAGCTTAGTGATCAGTGAGCATCATTCCTTGCCACTGATTTTAAAATATTGGCCATACTCCTTTTAAGAAATGATTGGCTGAATTATGGCTTCAGATCAGTTATAACTTTTGCATGGATTTTACTTAAAGACAGTTTTACTAACACAGATGAATATACACAAAAACTAAAACTTTTAAATTATGTGCTAGGTAAATGTAATAAAGCACTAATTTATTTGTCTGAGAAGTGGGAAAGACAAAATGAAGCAGATGGAATGTTTATTTAAGATAGTCTTCCTTTAAAATAAGGTTAACATTAATTCAGAAATAATACGCTTGTGAACATCGCATGAGCACAAAACATTACTGTGACGTTCACCAATCAAATTTCTAACCTCTAATCTAATCTAGGTATTTTTCATCTTGTTGCAGGCTTCACATGATGCAGTTGAATTCCTTGACTGAATAATATAGTCAGATAGTTTTTACAAATCTCTATGTAACATAGAAAACATAGGAACATCAATAGCTATTTTCAATGATACCATGGTCGATTTGTGACCTAACTCCATATAATTGCCTTGGTCCCATTTCCCTTAATACCTTTAATGTGCTGCAAACTGAACTGCAGGAGTGTGAGTGAGGGCTGTAGTCCCATTATCTCAGTAACACACCAAGTTTTGAAATGAGAATGAAATAGAAAAAATAGTGAAGACACAGGAGAATTGGCAAAAATGTAACACTTCTTTGTTTTTGGATGAAAATCTGCTTTTCTCTTATTGAAAGGAGAGAAAACAATCTCTTGAATTTAATTATTCACTAGCTCTAGTACTCTATTGTTCTCCAGTCAATGTACAACATATATAAGAGCACCAAAATTTGTGTGTAAGACTAACCTATAATCTTATTCACTAATGGGCACACAAGATGAATCATCTTAGTGCTTATTGTTGACATTTCAATCACTATATATCAGCAAATGTAAAAGGGTATTCCTCTTGTATTCCTCCTCAATATTAAGATATTGATTGTAGAGTAATATTTAGAAATACTAAGATTCTGAGGATAGAATATGTGCAGTGAATAATATAAAAAGGCCATGTTCAGATCCATCTGCAGCAATGATCTAATCTCTTATGTGGCCAGAAACTTAGCATGTTCTGTTCAGTAGTGCCCTCAAAATAATTTCATGGCAGCTTTTAATACAATTAATCTGATCCCAGTAATTAAGAAGAAAATTAATGAAACAAACAAAAGACATTCAGGATATGTCAGTGGCTTTGAATAGGATTTCTGACGGATTTTACCTCAACTGTAGAAAGTTAAATCACTGATCAACAAAAGTCTGTTTGTAAATTCAGTTTGTAATTCACCCCGCCCTTTCAAATTGCACTAAAACTGAAAGTAGCTCTTAGAAAGTTGAACTGAATGTAAATTGCACATTCTGCTTTTTAATTTGTTTCCTGATATTTGGGGTAGGGTAGAGTTCTGAACACTTTCAGATCATTTAATAGAATATGCTATAATTTCTCCAGTCTCCTCTCTCATTTCCATTAATTTCTAATAATTCTTGTTAATAGATTTCAGTTTAAACAAAGTGCACCAATGTGCAAACTGAATTCCAATCCTAAAAATTGGAGAAAGATTGGGAATATGTTACTCTAAGGTCAATGCTGGGATCGTTTTGGTTTGCAATTTCCTTAGATGATGTATATTTTGCATTAGGAAACAGAATATTGAAGTTTGTTAACAGAATAAAAATTGTTGGGAAACTGTCAGGAAGATTGTAGCAAGTTTTAGGAAGACATAGATGAGTTAGCATAATAAACAGACAGATGGTGGACACTATTTAATATAGCAAGGCAATGTATTTTGAGGGGAATAAGCAAAGATGGAAGCCAATCCCAAGATATTGAAGTATTTGGAAAAGCAGAGACATCTTGGAATACAAATCCATAATTCCCAAAAAAATCTGACTTCAGGTAGGAAAAACATAATTTGGCCAACATCATTTAGGTTTTATGAGAAGTGTCAGTGAGTACAAGAGTTTGTGATGTATATATGAATATGAGTATTTCACTGTAGTAGGGTTTACAGTAGCTCCCCACATGGAGAGCTGGCAGCCTAATCATGTTGGAGTGAAGGTGGGGAGGGGGGGCAAGCGGGCTATGGGCATTAGCACCTTGGCAGTGCCCAGGCTTGCTGGCACTGTCCAAGGAACAATGCATAGGGGCACCTCGGCACTGCCCATTGGATATCAGGCAGAGCTGACGGGGCAGCGACTAATGGCACAAGGCCTGTTTGGGGCAGGGCCTCCAGGATGATCAATGTGGGTGGGGCGGACCCGCTGTCGTTCTGCATTTGGTCTGAGTGACAGAGGGAGAGAGGCTGGGATGTCAACCTGCTCAGGGATGGGGGTTTCGGAGCTGCAGGAGGGTGTCGGGGTTGTAGGGGGTCTATACCCCCCACCTTCACTCCAGCATGATTAGGCTGCCAGTCTGTACTGCTGGGGAGATGTTCAATATTGCAGCAGTGTGTCAGCACTTTGGGAGGAGAGTTAGGACTATGGGTGGTGACTGGGGGGGGGGGAGGGTGGGGAGGAGGCGGGGGCAGTGATTGAAGATTGAGGCTACAAGGAGGAGATGGTGGGGGGGGGGAACTTGAGGCTGGGCCTAGGCATGCTTGGGGCACCAGTGTTTGGGCTGTGGAGTTGGCAGTGTGGGGGTGGCTGGCGATGTGGGGATTGTGGGGCTGGCCAGCGATTGAACAGCAACTGGGAGGCCAGCAGACAATGGCCACGGTGCATATGTCAATCTCAATGCTGACAGATTGGTGTATTTATACTAGCCCACTCAGTGCTATGCTGCTAGCCTCTCCAGTGGAAATAGATCCTGCTGAGAGATTTTTTTATGCAATTCATACTAGTGCACTTAGTGCATAGAATATGGAAGATTCTTCTCTGGACTCCCACTGAAAAAAACAGCATGAATTGCTTCAGTTTTCATGTGAAATCAACACCTTGGGAGAATCGCACCCCCCCCATCTACAATATTGTGTATACTTTTGGGCACAGGGTAGATGCAGAAAGAATGTTCCCAATGGCGGGAGTATGCAGAACCAAGCATCATAGTGATACAAAGAACAAAGAACAACACAGCACGGGAAACAGGCCGTTCGGCCCAACGAGCCTGCGCCGCCGTCCTAATGTCTTAATGACATATAGAGACCAATATAGGGACAATTTGTTACCCAATCAGTCTAACAGCACATTTTTGGGATGTGGAAGGAAACCGGAGCACCCGGAGAAAACCCACGCAACCATGGGGAGAACGCGCAAACTCCCGCAGACACAGGCCCAAATCCATGTGTCTGCACAGCAACAGCGATAGTCTCTGAGCTGTCATGTTGCCCATCTGATGGTCCAGTTTAAGCATACACTAACGACGTGAAGCACTAGGCCACTTCTGAAGTAACATCCAGGAGCAGCCCTTGCACGACCTGCCAAATGCACGCACGTTGTTGGTCAACAAGGTGGACCGAACAGCCTGTGGAAACAATTAAAGTATTTAAACAGTCCTCCTATATCCCTCTATCTGCAGACCGCTCATGTATATATGAATATGAGTATTTCACTCCAGCAGGGTGTATACACTATGTGTGTAAAAATATGGGATAAACCTTTTAGGGCTGAGATAAAGAGAAATTTCTTCACCCAGAGAGTGAGTGATGAGCTTGAGGATTTCACTACCATTGAAAGCAGTTGAGATCAAAACACCGTAAGTTTTCAAGAAGAATTTAGATGTTATCCCTCGGGTGAAGGGGATGAAAGGGTACGAGGGGAGGGCGGGATCAGGCTATTGAATTAGATGATCAGCCATGATCATGATGAATGGTGGAACAGGCTTGAAGGGCCTCCTCCTGCTTCCATTTTCTATGTTTCTACATCATTTCCTAATCCATAATTATGGTTCATAAGCAATGTTGTTATCTGTATTTATTTAGAAATGCAGTTTAATTTAAAAGTTAAGTTAAATGGGACGATGATGGTGGAGCAAACTTGTTCTAAATAATTAGGTTATCCCCTAGTGAGCAATGCTCATCTGTACTGTGTAAAATACTTCAGGAACTTTTGAGTCCTTGCATTAATGTTTGCCCTTCCCTCAACTTTGAAAAGACAACTAAAATAACCTGTATTTGAAGCTAGATTCTCAGTTTAATAATAGTCCACTGTTCCGTTCAAAATGAGTTAAACTTGGCAGCCGCGTATAATTATCTTTCAAAATCCCAGTCACATTAACATTATTTGAACCAATGGAAACAATCTCTGTGGCAGACAACCTCAATTACAATATACCCCAGATATTTCATAAGTTTGTTTATTTTAAAGTCAAGTCTCTTCTGTTATTCTTTTTATGACGTATATTTGTTCTAAATTCATAGTTATATAAACATATCTGTATAACAATATAATTGAATATAATTTTAAGTATAGACAAATATGGGCACTTTCATTTAATTATGTGGTGATAAGAATTGTGTCATTTTAAGTACAGTTAGTTCTCGACTTTATGATGTTTGAGTAATGATGAACAGCACTCATGTCATTTATAAGTTTGCACCTGGTTTCAGTTTTAGAATGCAGGTTTCAATGTTATATGCTGCCCACATTTTATATTTTGGGTCTTTGATCTCAAATGTGCCTGTGGAAGCAGAGAAATGTCCCTTGAATTTTTTGGTAAAAATGTGACTTTACAGTATGGAGATATGGAGACAAAGATAGACAGGATGATGGACAGGGAGCAGTGGAGTGGCAAGGCAGTGCTATCTGCCTTGGATTTTTTTGTGCCTTATTTAGACTGACAGTTACACTGAGAACATGAGAGCTCAGTAAATGTGCCAGCACCATGCTAGGTTCATCTCCTAGCATTTCCATGTGGTTTAATCTCCTACAGTGACTTGTTGGCTGACAAATAACTTCAGACAAATGGTTTACTACCACCTGGGAACACCAAGCTGATGCACAAAAAGTCCTGAAGGACTGGACATTAACATGTGTTCATTCATGAAATAATCACCCATTTTTAACATTGTCTCTATGGGAAACTTGGTTCTGATATTGGTGTACGAAATTGCAGCTTACTATCAGGGGCAGTTATATCGTAAGCCTGAGAACTGCCTGTAAATGGTCATCGAAGTAATGTTATTTTAAATTATGATATAAGAGTTGTGGTGGGAAATTTTTAACTGCTTGGTTTCCAGACAGTTGGAGAAGGAATATTACCTAGGCCCTTCCTGCCTACATCCTGCTGACCGTAATTTAAATTGTAGCTATGAAGGGGACACAACAGAAGCCAACAGGGTACTTGTTTAAATATGCAGATTGGATTCCAATTAAACTAATATTAACCCTAGACTTGCATGAGGAAACCCATATGAGTTCCCTGTCAGACTAAACCTGCCAGAAACAGGAGTTAGGGTTTGAAGTGACACAGCAAAGTAAGTTTTTAAAACAGAATATTTCCGGGAAAAGGAGATGTGCTTCTCCAGGTGTCAGATGAAATCACGGTCCTTCCTCTCTCTCCATGTCATTGCCTCTGGCCTACTAAGGGGAGCTGGTGATGTAGTGGTATTGTCGCTGGACTAATAATCCAAAGACCCAGAGTAATGCTCTGAATTCACAGATTTGAATCAGGCAACAGTAAGTGGTGAAATTTGAGTTCAATAAAAAGTTGGATTGAAACCATTGTCAACTGTTGCAAAAACCCACCTGGTTCACAATGTCCTTTAAAATGGTATAGAAAAGTATAGCATCGGAACAAAAAATTTGGCCCACCAAGCCTGTGCCTAACTAAACTAAAAAAAACTCCCCTCTCCCTAGATTTCCTTTCCATTCATGTACCCATTCAGATGCCTGTTAAATGTTGCTAATGTGCCTGCTTCTATTACCTTTTCAGCAGAGTGTTCCAGGCACCCACTCTCTGCATGAAAAACTTCCCCCGCGCATTTCCCTTAAACTTTCCCCCTCTCACCTTGAGCCTGTGTTCCCTTGTAATTGACACTTCCACCCTGCAGAAAAGCTGCTGATTATCCACACTATCTATGCCTCTCACAATTTTGTTGACCTCAATCAGCCTTCGTCTTTTCGGTGAAAGCAATCCTAATTTATTCAAACTCTTCTCACAGCCAACATCCTCGAGATCAAGCAATATCCTTGTGAACGTTCCTTGTAAAGTTTTCATGTTCTTCTGGTAATGTGGTGACCAGAATTGTATGTCATATTCCAAATATAGCCTAACCAAGATTTTATATAGCTGCAACATGATTTCCCAACTTTTGTATTCAATGCCCCAACTGATAGAATCATGGAGTCCCTACAGTGCAGAAAGAGGCCATTCAGCCCATCAAGTCTGCATCAACAACAATCCTATCCAGGCCCTATCTCAGAGCCCCACATATTTATCCCATTAATTCCTCCAGCCTACAAATTCTGGGATACTAATGGTCAATTTAGCATGGCCAATGTACCTAACCCACACATCTTTGGACTGTGGGAAGAAATGGGAGCACCTGAAGGAATCCCATGTAGACACAGGGAAACGTGCAAACTTCTCACAGACAATGAGCTGGGAATCAAACTCAGGTCCCTGGTGCTAAGAGACAACAGTGCCAACACAATGCCACTATGCTGCCCATGATGAAAGTAGGCATACCATGTGCCCTCTTAATCACTTTGGTCACCTGTGTTGCCACTTTTAGGGAACTGTGGACTTGCATGCCTACACCCTTCTGTATGGTAATGCTCCTAAAGGTTCTGTCATTTACAGTATAATTTGTACTTAAAATTGATCCTCCAAAATGCCCCATCTTGCATACATCCACATTAAAGTCCTGCCATTTCTGTGCCCAAGTCTCCAATTTATCTTTATCCTGTTGAGTCCTCTGACCATCCTTGGCATTATCAGCAACTTCACTAACCTTCATGTCATTTGCAAACCTACTTATCAGACCACCCACATTTTACTCCAGATCATTTTTATATACTACAAACTACACAGGTCCAAGCACTAAACAACAAGGGCCAACACTAGGGAAGGAAATCTGGCATCCTTACTTGACCTACAAGTGACTCCAGCCCTTGTTAAATGCATCTAAAATGGCTGGGGAAGCCACTCAATTTAAGGATAATTTGGGATGAGTAATAAATGCTGACCCTGCCCCACAATTCAAAGGTCCTTGGTGTTATCTCCTACTCCTGCCTATCTGCCAGACTCTTTAGCATTTCCATTCACTTTGGATGAGAAATTACCCCATAGAATGTAAATATGGTCTGGTCATTAAAGCTAACAAGGCTTCCATGGTATCCCTCCAGCCTGAGGGTTAAATCAACTTTCGTTCCAAACTTTCATTGCCACCATAGTAAATACTCAGTCATTATTTGTCTGTCTATTTATGGCATTCTACCACATTCATTGTAACACAATTATACTGTTATTGATACTTCAATGTTTATTGGTGTTTGTTACAGGAGTTCCATCTGTAAAAGATACTCTATAATTAGTGTTAAACATTGATAATTTTTTGTACTTGGGAGGTCAGTTACAAGCAGAACTCTCACAATCAGTATCAGCTCAAGTAACATAGATATATCTTTATGTTAGAAATATAGGGAGGACACTAATTACCTCTCAGTGGATAACAAGACAAATGATCCAATTCAGCTGTTAAGATGATGCAATAAACTTAAACAGTTTAGATGTCATTTAAATCCCTTGACTAGATGGGTGTCTTAAATTGATGGCTACCTAATAGTATTTATAATGGGAACATGATGTTGAATTAATAATTGAAAACAGGTGATCTGGCTTCATTAAGAGTGCCATGTGATAATCAGTCTTATATGTCACTGAAGAAAATGTTTTCTATGCTGCTAAACCATGAGATGGAGAATATTGTTCAGAGTGCAGCAGGCCAATGTTGGGTAGAGTGGATTGATGAATATTTTGGAATTCTTTTGGGATCAGTAAAGTTCTACGCAGAACTTTCTGTGAAATGCTTGAATTAATGAGATATTGTCCACGACAGGTAGATTACACAAGATCTCGGCTAGGAACAGGCTTGATCAACTAATCTGTATGCATGCTTTCCCTCTTAAGAAAATGGCATTCACAACATAGGCATCAAAAGATATGACATGCATGATTACAGATCACAAAGTGCTTGGATAACTGACAATTTAATTTAAATGCAGTATAAATTAAGCAAACATTCAATAAGCGCATTCAGAGTATGAAGCAACCTTGCTATTCATAAGAGAATGAGAATGTGGAACTCACTACAATGAAAAGGCAAATAATACAGACATATTTCAGGAGAAGTCTGATAAGTATATGAGGTAAAAAGGAAATACGGGAAGATTGAAATGAAGTGAGGCAGGAAGAGTCTTGTGTGGAGCATAATAAACACCTGGAGGCCAAATGGCTTCTTTCTGTGCTGCAAATTTTATTTAAATAGTCCAGAGATATCACAAAGGATGTAATCATCACATCAAAACAGAGGTGAGGAGGAATTTCTTCAGCTAGAGAGTGGTGAATCTATGGAATTCTTTGCCGAAGAAGCTATGGAGGCCAGGTCATTGAGACAGAGATAGATAGGTTCTTGATTAATAAGGAGATCAGGGGTTATGGGGTTATCAGGAGAATGGAGATGAGAAAAAATTCAGCTATGATTGAGTGGCGGATAGTCTTGATGGGCTGAGTGGCCTAATTTGCCATGGTGGTTATAGTCTAATACCAGTTGTGTAAGATGGTGAAAGTTTATGTTGAAACAATTTTCTAGCTGGCCTCACATGCAAAATGCCCTGTGGTTTGAGTTTGCATTCATAAACATGTGAACAGAGTCTTTAAAGTTATGGGATGAGAAAATCATTTCTGTTTTTAAAGTGAACAGATTTAAAAATCAAAATTTTCTTTGAAATATCATGAAGTTTGATAGAGGGAAAAATAATCTTATGCATATTCATTGATTAAGTTTTACCTCATCTGGCTTTCAGTTTTTATCATTTGAAATCCTGTATAGTATTTGTATTTTGCCTCTTTTTCAACATTTGATTGTTTGCCATTTCTGTTGAAAAGGTTTTTTTGGGCTTTAATTTGGCTCAAACAGCCTCTAAATCCAAATTAATAGGAAGCAAAGGGCCTGATTTTACCATCAAGTTGCGCATGTTTTCCGGTGCGAAAGCTTGGTAAAGTTGGGCATGAGGTGAGTAGTGTGATCCATCTCTGCCATTGCACCAGTTCCTCCTTTACCAAGGCCTGAAAATGTACATGATCTTGACGACACACAAAACAGATGCTTGACCACTTAAATGCATTTAAATTGACATAATGGGCTCCATACCCAACCTTACTGGCACTTCTCCCTTTGCCACTGCATTTACCCATCCAGATTGGGCACAAAACAGACATGCTCCATATAAGTCCAATTCAGGCACTCCAGCTAGTGAGGAGGTAAGTGTCTGATAGCTCTTTGCTTCAGATTGATGTGGGTGGGCTAATGACTTGTGACTGCAATGTTCTAGAAAAATATAAATATTTTCAACGTCTTCAAAATTATGGTAGAATTTCACTATATTTGTTAGACAGGGACTTGTGGAGTTCAATGCCACTTTGCCTATGATCAGTGAGGGGGAGGGGTGTCTGCTGCCACTCTTCCTTTGATCAGTGAAGAAGCCCTTTGACCCATTAAGAAACATCTGAATCCCACCAAATTCCAACTGCCAGCACTTGGCCCATATTCTCGAATGTAATGATGTGCCAAGTCCTCATCCAAGTACTTTTTAAATAATGTGAAGCAACCTGCATCCACCATCCTTCCAGGCATTGCATTCCAGACCATCACTGCCTTCTGGGTGAAAACACTTTTCCTCACATCCCTTCCTAATCTCCTGCCGCTTACCTTGAACCTATTCCTCTCATGAACTAATCCTTGTCCATGCCCCTCATAATCTTGAGCACTTAATCAGGTCACTCCTCAGTCTTCTCTGCTCCAACAAGAAGAACCCAACCGTATCCAACCTCTCGTCATAACATAGATGTTCCATCCCAAGCAGCATCTTTGTAAATCTCCTCTGGACCCTGTCCAGTTCAATTGCATCCTTCCTATAATGTGACAGCCAGAACAGCACACAATATTCTAACTGTGGCCTCACCAAAGATCTAAACAATTCCAGCTTGGGATGTGGATGTCACTGACCGTGCTAGCATTTATAGTCCGTTCCTTGTTGCCCTTGTTAAGAGGGCAGTTGAGAGTCAACCACATTGCTGTGACTCTGGAGTTGCATGTAAGCTAGACCAGATAAGGATGGCGGATTTTCTTTCTTAAAGGACATTAGAGAGCCAGATGGACTTTTCTGACAATTGACAATAGTTTCACAATCATCAGTAAATTCTTCTTTCCAGACTCTGTTTTATTGAATTCAAATTCCACCATCTACCGTGGGATTCGAACCCAAGTTCCTAAAACATCAGTCGAGTTTCTGGATTAATTGTTTTAGCAATAATACCACTAGGCCATTGCCTCCCCTATTTCTATACCCTGATTAATAAAGGCGAGTATCATTAGGCCTTTTTCACCATTCTACTAACATGCTCTTCTGCCTTCAAAGAAAAAGACCAAGGCCAGAATTCTACATTGATCAGATGGACGGATGCTTGATTCAGAAGAGTGTGAAAGTTGTGGGAGAAGACATTCTGACATTATCATGCACTTACTCAACATTTTGGTCAGCAGACGGGCATGAGAATTGGACGTGCAGCCACTGATAATCTGGAAGGAAATTTCACCATTAAGGGACAATTGAAAACAATTTTGAGTGGTCCATTTGCATTTATGGTTAGTAGGCAGGTTGATAGGCTAGACAGCGTTTACATTTTAGCTACAACCATAATCCAGGATAAAATGAAAATGGTGTCTGGGGACTGATGTCTGTGTATGATTTAGTTGCCTAGATTTGTCGCATAATTTTAATATCAATATTTATATTTCATAGATCAGTTGCTCAATGACGTACCTCTGCAGTGGCTGTCGAGGAAGCACGTAG
This sequence comes from Sphyrna mokarran, assembly GCA_024679065.1. Taxonomy (NCBI): domain Eukaryota; kingdom Metazoa; phylum Chordata; class Chondrichthyes; order Carcharhiniformes; family Carcharhinidae; genus Sphyrna; species Sphyrna mokarran. Next base: position 53,611,751 of record JAGIQG010000007.1, read on the forward strand.
AAGTGGGAGCTTGTACCCTCACTTTTCTTGATGCTAGCCCTCTTCTCACCCACCCTGACAGTGCTCAGTATTTCACAGAGCATGTTTCACAACGGATGGTCATTAATTGGCCAGCTGGCATGAAATTGTGCTCCAGAGCTGACCAAGGTTGGGAACATGTTTCAAGGCTGCTTCTAGGCCTGCCAACGGGATGTGTTTGACCGGTGAAAAATTCAGGCCATAGAGAGATTGTAGATCTATTAACACTACGCAACTAATTCAGCACGCCTAAGAACCTATAATATGTATCGCTTTATTTTCATCATGATTTCAAAACTTTCACATTGCACTGATGACTTACATCTGGGAAATGGGGCAGACAATTTTTATAAGAGCTTAGAGCACATCAACTAGTTCTTCTGCTCCAATCTGCAATGTATTGCACCTAAGTTGCACCGGGTGAAACCAAGCCCAGGTTTTCTGATCAGGATCAGAAACCCATTTTGGATCCTGAGCAAACCAAAAATTGCATACTTATCTTCTTCTGATTTTACTGAGTTGAGTATTCTTCCAATGGAGGGAGAATTCTTCATATTTGACCTAGTGTAGCAAACCTTGTAGGGAGCATCACAGAAAATTTGTGCAAAAGCCATGCCGTCTTTGTATAGCACAAGCTGCCATAATCCACTAAACTGAAGTTTAAATGTCCCAAAGCTGGTTGGAAAACAGCTATGGAGAGAAAGTAAATGGTATGAGGGTAGGGTGGCAGAGAGGTGAATGAGTGGGTAGATTGACAGATGGAAATCAAAGAGGGTCAAGTGATAGATGGGTAGGGTGACAGTTGGGTAAGTGGATAGATGGATTGGGATGTAGTTAGATGGGGTCAGGGACCATCAGGTCCAGATGCGAGAGGGTCGGAGTGTTAGGGAGGATAGCCAAGAGGAGGAGTGTGGTGTTGCGGAAAGTGGTTGTCGGGACATGGTTGGGGTTCAAGGAGGTAAACTGCGTGTTTGCGGGGAAAATCGGTGGTATCTGTTGTAGGTTTTTCCTAGGTAACTACCCAGGTAAACAAGTTGGAATACACAAAAATATTGGATGCCAACTCACAATTTTGGACCAAGATTGTCCAATCAGGATCAGGACCCCTTTTTCTGACTTTGATTGGACAAAAATTACCAGTTACCTTCCCATAAAAAGTCTTTCATGTTCAACCCAGGAAACCTCACAGGGAGTAGCGCAGAGAATCCATGTAAAAGTCAAACTTCTTTTCTTATGGCACTAGCTGCTGTATTTTTATAAGTAAAGAACACAAGTGTTCCAAAACTGCTTTGAAAATGGCAGTGGAGAGAAAGTGTGTAAGGGTTGGGTGATAGATTGGTGAGATAGGTAAGGTGGCAAGTAGATGAATGGGTAGGTATGTCAGAGTAATTGCATTGTATGGCTGATCAGGTCAAGTTGGGAAAATCATGGGGTATTTGGGTATGTGTGTTTGTGTGAAGGGGATTTGCAGGGGGAGATGGTCAGTGTGAGTGATTATAGGAGGGGTCATTTGTGATAATTGCCCAGAAATTAGACTAGATATTTTCCTAAAAATATTTCCTGACTAACTATCCAGCTAAGTACTGCAGAACTGTCAAAAATCTCCACCCCTAACTCAGAACTGGAGATATTTCAAAGAGTTCTGGGAAATAGGCTTGAAATCCTTGCATTGGATTTCCAGAGGGTCCCATAGTATATCAACTGGAGACAAACTGGAGACTGGAAGGTCTGAGCCCACTAACATAAAAGGACAATGAAAGCAATCAAAAGGATTAAAGAGAAGCAATCTTCTTGTTTTCTATGAATTGATGAGAGTTTTTTTTCCTGAATGTCAATATAGCAGGTTATGGTCCTTGTGGTATTTCTCCTAATATACGTATTCCTATTGAATGATATTAAATCTGTATCAATTCCCTTTTACCTCTATGTTGTTTTCATGTAGTGTCCAATGTGATCCCATCTGAAAGATAAATGCAGTTACATCAGTTACCTTTTTGGATATGGGACAGGATACTGGCAGTCGGGAAGATTTCTAAAATTAGATTTATTGTAGCAAAATTCATTGATATCTTCAGCACGTATTGCTTTCACATAATATGACACAGGGGAAGAAAGTACAGCTGAAAAAACGTTATTTGCTATCTAGTTTACATTTTACACATTTCTGGAGATTTCACTCTGGAAACACATCATTTGGTTCAATACTGATCAATAACAAATCTGATTTTCTTAATTCCATCAGTTTTCTTCCTGTCCAGAAGGCACTGACTATTACTAAGATATATTTTCTTGATTAACTGCTGCCCTTATAAGTATTGATCAATATATCCTTAATTTTCTATGTGTGAGTTAAGCAGTGACTGTTAACATGATATTTACTTCCTGTGGGCTACATTTGATAAACCCCAAAAATAGGTGTGAAATGTTGATAGCTTATTAATTTACACCTGTTGGTTGCAACCCCAACTTTTTGCTGCCTCTTCATTTCAAAAATTTCAGCATTTAGCCAGCACTAACCAGGCTGTTGGTTGGCTGGTTGTATCAATAGGGATGATGCATTGCGGTTGGAGCAGGTGCTGAAAGTCATGCAGGAAGTGAACCTGATCTGGGAAACATTGAAGACTGGCACAACATGGGCTCTAAAGTTCTTGGATGCTACACTGAAGATCTTGAGTGGAGGAGGTGGAAAGAAGGACTGATGTCCTATATCCACAAAGGGACAGAAAGCCTTCCGGATGCAATTTAACATAGGATAGATAGCCATGGAGCCTAATGTCAAGAGTCAAGCCTCAAGGACCCGAATGCAGTGCTGCAAGATGTTCAAAGATTATACATGAGTGGTCAAGGTCAATGAATGCGTCCTCAAATGTTATATCCCACCAAGTGCACTATTAGCCTCACACACTGTTCAGTTCACCACACCTCCATCACTCACCTTCAAAAAATTCTACTAGTCAGGATACATACCTACCTTGTACAGTACATCCAAAGGCTCAAGGGCTTTGCACAGTGCTCGGAGCACACCCTTACCAGAAATAATGATGAACTCCATTCACACAGTACGAATCCAACCATGATGCTCCAACTGATGGCAATATTGCAGCACCAACTGCCATAGAATTAGCAGCCATCAAGTGCTAAATTAGCACTTGAATGTTAAAGTGAAAGCAAAAACTGTTGCCATGCAAAGTTATTTTGAAGCCATGCTAGCTTATACTGTTCCCATCATTGCTATGGAATGCAGTTTGCAAAGGAGCTTCATGGCAATCCATTAACCTGCACTCCTTGATGTTAATAAATTGCTGAGGCGCTGTCCTAAGGGAGTGGCAGTGATTTCAAGGGACAAAAGCTTTCTGTCCTCACTCATGAGGACATCATTCATTTTCCAATCCTGCAGCCAGGCCATCTAGATATGGAATTATTTGAGGTTGTTCTCCAAGTTCTTCTACCACTAAAAGTCAGCCAGGCTGCAGCTACAGGTGTAGCATGGTAGGTGCACTAGAACAGGCAAAAGCAAAAAGAAAACAGGCACAAAGGAAGGGCAGATAACTGATTTGTTTAATTCTGCAAGCGATATGTAATGATTTCATTTATAAATTTTGTTTGGAATATTTATTCTTTGTTGGTTTTTATTTTTGTATTATGGTCAAGTGACAAGGGAAAGCTAATATGTGGGTCAATGGTAATCCCAAGGATGTTGATAAGGTGGGATTCAGTGATGATAATGCCATCGAAAGTCAAGAGGAGATGATTTGGTACTCTCTTGCTTGAGATGGTTAATGCCAGGCAATTAATTGTGTGCTGCAATAAGTGCCAATGTCTTTCAGGACTCCATATGGGCATGGACCATTCAGAGTCACAAATGTTGCTGGGTATTGTCCAATCATAAGTGAAACTTCCCAATTCTGAATCCTAATGATGGAGGGAAGGTCATGGATAAATAACTGATGGTGGTTGTGCCTAAGACATTACCCTGATGAACTCCTGCAGTGACATTCTGGGACTGAGATTACTGTCCTCCAACCACAAGAATCTCCCTTTATGCTAGATATGACTCTAATCAGTAGATGCTTCTTACCCTGATTCCCATTGACTCCAGTTTTGCTAGGATGTGGCACAAATGGTTAAATGCTGCCTTGATGTCAAGGGCAATCAATTGCACCTCACCTCTGGTACTCAGCTCTTTTGTCTATATTTGGATCAAGGCTGTAATGAGGTCAGGACTTGAATAACATTGGCAGAATCCAAACTGAGTGTCACTTAGCAGGTTATTGCAGTGTAAGTACTGCTTGATAGCACTGTTGATGACCCCTTCTATCACTTTGCTGGTGATTGAGAGTAGACTGATGGTGAGATAATTGGTATAAGAAGAAGCTAGCTGCTGATAGAAAAACAGATAGTAAGAGTGTCTTTAGATATTTGAAGAAGGAAAGAGGTAACAAAGTGAGCGTACGTTCAATAGAAAGTGAGTTTGTGAGTTAGTAATGGAAAATAAGGAGATTGCAAATAAGTTGAAAAAGTATTTTACCTCAATCTTCATAACTTATTGAAAGTAAGTTGTGAAAAGGACATTGGAAGGCTACAGAAGGATATAGATGGATTAGGTGAGTGGATAAATGTCTCACAAGTGGAATACAATACAGGAATATTAATATAAGTTTAGCCCCAAGTTCACAAAGTCCTGTACTCAACCAAGTGTATGCCTAAAAACCTTAAATATTCAGTCAACAAATGGGCTTAATCTTATAAATATTAGTAACTTACTTTGCCTTTATTGATTGTCAATAATTATTTTCTATATGCTTTCTCCTATTTCTCAAAGTTATGTCTCCTTCCTAACATTTAAACTTCCATGTAGGTGTGAATCAGTTTGTGCTGGAACCTGGACAGCATGATGTTGGCACAGTGGTTAGCACTTCTGCCTCAGGGTCCTGGTTTGTTTCCTGGCTTGGATCATAAGAAGACAAGAACTGGGAGCAGGAGTAGACCATCTGGCCCCTCAAGCCTGCTCACCATTCAATAAGATCATGGCTGATCTTTTTGTGAACTCAGCTCCACTAACCCACCCGCTCATCATAACCCTTAATTCCTTTACTGTTCAAAAATTTATCTATCCTTGTCTTAAAAACATTCAATGAAGTAGCCTCAACTGCTTCAGTGGGCAGGGAGTTCCACAGATTCACAATCCTTTGTGTGAAGAAGTTCCTCCTCAACTCAGTCCTAAATCTGCTTCCTGTAATTCTGATGTGATGCCCCCTAGTTCTAGTTTCACCCACCAGTGAAAACAACTTCCCTGCTTCAATCTTATCTATTCCCTTCATAGTCTTACATATTTCTATAAGATCTCCCATTATTCTTCTTAATTTCAATGAATATAGCCCCAGACTACTTAGTCACTCCTCATAAGCCAACTCTCTCAACTCCGGAATCAACCTAATGAATCTTCTCTGCACCTCTTCCAGTGCCAGTATATCCTTTCTCAAGTAAGGAGACCAAAACTCTTCACAGTACTCCAGGTGTGGCCTCACCAGCATCTTATACAGCTGCAACATAATCCCGCTGTTTTTAACTCCATCCCTCTAGCGATGAAGGACAAAATTCCATTTGCCTTTTTAATTATCTGCTGTGCTGCAAACCAACTCCTTGAGATTTCTACACAAAGACACCCAGGTCATTCTGCACAGCAGCATGCTGCAATGTTTTACCATTTAAATAATAGTCCATTTTGCTGTTATTCTTACCAAAATGGATGACCTCACATTTACCAACATTGCACTCCAACTGTCAGATCCTCGCCCACTCACATAGATTATCTATATCTCTTTGCAGGCTTCCAGCGTCCTCTGCACACTTTACTCTTCCACCCATCTTAGTTTCATCTGTGAATTTTGACACATTACATTTGGTCCCCAACTTCAAATCATCTATGTAAATCATAAACAATTGCAATCCCAGTGCTGATCCCTGAGGCACACCGCTAGTCACCGCTAGTCTAGATTGCCAACTAGAAAAACACCCATTTGCCCTCACTCTTTACTTTCTGTTAGTTAACCAATCCTCTTTCCATGCTAATACATTACCCGTAACACTATGCACCTTTATCTCATGTAGCAGTCTTTGGTGCGACACTTTGTCAAATGCCTTCTGGAAATCCAGATATACCACATTTACATGGTCACTGTTGTGTGGAGTTTGCATGTTCTACAGGTGTATGCGTGGGTTTACTCTGGGTTCTCTGGTTTCCCCCCACAGTCCAAAGATGTGCAAGTTGAATTGATTGACCATGCTGAGTTGCCCCTTAGTGTTCCAGATGCATAGGTTAGAGAGAGTATAGGGTAAATAAGTGGGGTTAGGGTAATACGGCCTGGGTGGGATTATTGTCAGTGCAGACTCAATGGGTGAAATGGCCTCTTTTTGCACTGTAGGAATTCTATGATTCTGTTACAACCTGGGTGTCCCAGGTGAAAGGTGGATGCTCCAAACTTGGCCACTTTCTAACAATTGGCAATTTTACATTATTTCATAACTTTTGCATCATATATGATTATAGAACCTTACAAGACATATAGAGGTTACTTTATCCATCACATCCATTTTCAGCTTACTTAGAGAGCCACCCAATTAATCTGTTAGCCCAACACTTTCATCAAATCCATTAAAATTTTATTTTTCTGCTTTTTATCTACTTCTCTTAAAAACTATTATGGAATCTGCCTCCATCAATGTTTATGATAAGGTACTTTGTATTTTAACACACCAATGCATGAAAAATGCCTATCCTTTCCATCGGTCCTTAATGATCTTAAATTCATGACTTCTGTTTACTGATTCACCAGCCAGTGGAAAGAGTTTTGCTCCATTGACCTTATTAAAGTACTTCATAATTTAAAAAATCCCTATCGTATCTCTCCTTCATCTTTTTTTTGTTTTAACAAGAATCCCTGTGTCTTCAGTCCGTCATCATATTTAAAATCTCCATCCCTGGTAGTCATTTTAATGTATTTGTTCTGCACCTTTTTCATTGCGTGCTAAGCTGGAAATATTCCAACATTTCAATATGATAATAATCAGTGAGTTGCACAGGTCCAGCGTTATCACTCTGCGTTTGTACTTGATGCCCAGTTCAAAAAATCCAAAGATCCTGTTTATCAAATTTTCTTTCCACTTTTAAGGATTTGCATCTCTATCTACTTAGACATCTACATTTAGTACATAATACATCATTTTCCTTTCAAAAATATATCACTTCACATTTCCTTTACATTTCACCTGATGTATGTGTCCTGTCTATTAGCTTATTTCCTCCTAAAATCCTCCTTATCACAGAATTGTTACAATATAGGAGTCCATTTTGTCCTTTTGTGTCTGCACTGTTTCTCTGAATAGACAAGTCACTTAGTGCCATTCTCACTTGCTTTCTCCCCAAAATCTACACATTCTTCTTTTTCAGACTGTAGTCTATTTCCCTTTCGAATGTATCAATTGAATGTGCCTCCACTACACTCAGGCAGTGCATTCCAAACCTTAACCGCTATGTGAAAAAGTTTCTTTCTCATATCACTTTTGCTTTTAAAGCTAATTAAATTTGACTTGAAAAATATTGATGCATAAATAATGAACAGTTAGGAAGTACTGAAGGTTGGCTAACATCAGTGGAATAATACTTCTATATGGAGTTAAATTTTTCAGGAGATAAAAGATGCAAAAGAAAAAGAAAGTAGATTGCTGTAATCATGCAGTGCTGTCATTTTATCTTTAAGGTAGTCTATTAAATTTGTCAGATATAACTCGTCTATTCATGTTGGCTGTCTGTAATAAACCATGCTTTTCTAAATATTCATTTTCACCTGTATGTTGCCCCTAGAAATTATTCACTACCAATGCTGGGTTGGCTTAAAGCTGCACAATTTCTTTTTTCTTTCTCGAACAACAGTGTTATGTTGGTAATCCTCCCTTCCTTTGGCATCAGTTCTATATTAAAAGGAGCTTGAAGGATCGTTGCCTGAAGCCCTGACAATTCTTTTTCTGACATCTTCCACCCTTTTAAGATGCATGCAACTTCGCTGTTGTGAGTTCATAAAAATTAACACAAATAATTTATTTAGCATCTTTGCCATTCCTTCATCTTCTGTGAGAATTCTTCTTCCACTTCTGATCAGTGTCACACTTTTCTTAATTGGTCATTTTGTTTTGAAATAAAATAAAATCCTTTATTATAGCCTGTGTTGCTTCTAATCGGCATGCTCACATCAGAGCAATTTGCCTGCCATGTCTGATGGTTTGTAAAACGTGGTGACGTTAATAACATTAAAATTCATTCCAGCTAATTGCTTCTGAGTAGATAGTGAATAGAATTTGTGAATAAAAACTAATTTTAGGACCAAGAGTGTTCTGGAGGAAGAGCCTGAGGGCGGGGCGGGGGGAGGGCGTGGCGTTGGGGGGGCATGGTTGGTGGTTAAAAACAGCTTTGATACAGTTTTAGGTTGGATCAATGTGTAAAGTCCAACACTATAATGCCCAATGTGCTGGGAACAACTGTCCTTTTTCTTGTGCATTGTCCCTTTGAGACCAACCTGGGCTGAAGGGAATTCTGAAAGAGAGTTAATTAGATTCCTGATGGTGACATCATTAGCTTCTAGTAATTGCCCATGGGACCCGAGGTTGTGGGAATAAACAGTTAAAAACAAGGGGTAAATAGAAAGTTAACTGCAATGGAATTGGATCAGCCTCTGTTTTCTGTTTGGCAGTTCAGTTCACACTGAAATTCATGTAAAGAGGAAACAAATAAGGTTCCAACTGACTGGAACAGTTTTCTGATTGCCAGTCTTCAGGGTCCTGGTGTTGAATCAGGCCACTGAGAACAGAACACAGACTATGATTTATTATACAGATGGAAAAGGAGTGAGCGGAAAACAGGAAGGGCACTGGAAAATATAGATTGGACAACACCCATTGCAACTGTTTTTATTTTGCCACTGGCCACTAAGTAGGCTGGTGAAGATAATTTCTGGGCATACTGTACTATCAGGATGCCTGAATGAGAGAGGATTCTTACACCTTTGCCTTTTTGGCAGTAAACATGTTCTGGGACTTTGGACAGAATATAGCTACTGGTGAATGTGACTCAAGGAGCAAAATGTTTAAATGAGACATCCTACATAGCAAAGGTGAGTTGGGAAGACTGTGAGATTGCACGTGGTCCTATATTTGGGTAGAAAATGATGTGAGTACTTGTAACTATGTGAAATATATCTTTGTTGTATTGACTTTTTAAAGTGAAATTTACCTTTTTCTTTTGGGAGAAATTTATGTTTTTTTAGAATGACTGTAAGAAACTGTAAGAAGTCTCTGGACTTCTGAACAGAATTAGCTCTAAAAATGAGTTAAGTTGGATTTTGGCAGATGTAACTAAGGAGTTGAAACTACTAGCAGTGGAAAATTGCCACAAATCAAAAACCTGCAAATTTGGTACAATGTGGTATAATTCTACTTTCATGGTATAGTTACCCAAATCTTTCCAGAAAACTTCTGTCCCCTGTGTTACTTCGTATTAACTGATTAAAGAATCTTGTAAGTTTATGTGTAGATGTGAAGGAATTGAATTGATTTGAATATTTAAATATAATTTTGCCTTCATTATATTAACAATTCATTAAGCGATTTATCTGTATTCCCTCCATGGTAGTCATACTTTCATCTTCAATCTGAAGAATGGGACAAGCTTACCTTGAACATTGCAGGGGGTCCTGAGATGGTTGTTGTAATAGTGTATAGTTTAACTGTTGTTCACTCTGAGGGGATTTAGTCTTCAAAATTTAATTGTACCAAAAAACTTTCAATATTTCGCCATTGTTTAGAATAACACACAAGTCAAAGCACAAGCCTACAGGATAATTGATAATATCATAGGCAAGATTTTCCAGCCCTCAACCCAAACAGTGTATTTTCTGTCTGTGGAGACGGTCCGCCATTGGCTGGTGAAGGGATCTTCTGGTCCCGCTGCTGTCTATGGGGGAGTGCGCTCTGCATCTCCTGTCACTGGGGAATATGCCATGGAGTAGATGGTAGAGGGGCAGGGAACAAATTGCTATCAGTGGGGCCAAAAGATTCCACTGGCAGGAAGGGCCAGACATTTCAGCTATTGCTACATTCAGCTTGGAAATAGCATTACATTTTAAAAGCCAAGTTGTTCTTCCATCAATATTTTCTGTCACATATATTTTTGAATTGCTGACTAAAAGAAAGAATCACTGGAGGCAATTTTTGTCTACAGCATATGTGAATCCCAATTCAAATCTTGGCAATCCAGTTATGTATTTATTAAAATTGAAGAGTACATTGTCAAAATCCATCAACCTCACCTGCTGTCAGGATTAACCAGTTCCACTGCTGAGTGCCAAATTCTCCATTCTCGCTGGTAGTGGTAGTGAAGCATGCAAATCCAGAGAATCCCGCCCATATTTAGAAGTTGAATGGTATTGTGAATTGAAATCTCTGAAAACATGAATCCATGTGTGTTTGGTAATGAGCATTTTTTCACCTGTGTCATACGTTAAATGAATTTGATTGATCTCAATCAAGACCTCAGTTTACAGTACCCTAGTCAACATAAATCTATAACAATTGTATCAATTTTCTTAAAATACGACAACTCAGATTTGCCAGACTGCAGATTGATTTTGAATTGTTGTGTTTGCTTAAGTTTGTAATACTTCTGTCTTTCCGTATTATTACCATTATTTTATGCAATCATTTAAAAAATAAAGGCATTTGTTATTTCATATGTTAATGACAGATATATTCGAGAAATTTCCAGCCCTCTCTTCCTATGTGCTGCTGATGGGCATATTTTAAATACTTCAAAGATAAACAAGTTGCAATGCTGAGAGAGTACAACACCTTTTCAGGTGTCAAAGGTCAAGAAGAAATAAAATGGAACATTTTCCCATCAGAAATGGCTGAGATTAATTCATTTTGTATGATTTGAAGATTAAATTCTCAAACACCCAAAGGTTCTGTGTGCAATTTGACTGATGACATTTTGTTTTGCTTTGCAGGATATGGCCATGCTGCTCCAGACACAGATGCAGGTAAAGCTTTTTGCATGTTTTATGCCGTGCTGGGAATACCACTGACCCTAGTCATGTTCCAGAGTTTGGGAGAAAGGATGAACACATTTGTCAAATACCTTTTGAAACGAATAAAGAAATGCCTTGGCATGAAAAGCACAGATGTGTCTATGGAGAACATGGTGACCGTGGGTTTCTTCTCTTGCATGGGGACCCTGTGCATCGGAGCTGCCGCCTTTGCACATTACGAAGACTGGAACTTTTTTCATGCATATTACTACTGCTTCATCACATTGACTACAATAGGGTTTGGGGACTTTGTGGCCCTCCAGAAGGATAAGGCTCTGCAGAAAAGGCCGCTCTATGTGGCCTTTAGCTTTATGTATATTTTAGTGGGTTTAACAGTTATTGGAGCTTTCCTCAACCTTGTGGTTCTCAGGTTTTTGACCATGAACAGTGAAGATGAGCGGCGGGATGCCGAAGAGCGAGCTTCTTTGGCAGGAAATAGGAACAGCATGATCATCCACATTCAGGAAGATCCCCAACAGGGCCGACAGAGGTACAAAACTGAAGTGACAGATCTGCAGTCCGTTTGCTCCTGCATGTGCTACAGGTCCCACGAGTATACCAATCAGGTGGTATCTCACCAGAATTCGTTCAGTTCCCAACTCAATCCTCAGTACTTTCACTCAGTATCTTACAAGATAGAAGAGATTTCACCGAGCACACTGAAAAACAGTCTGTTCCCCTCCCCTGTGAGTTCTGTGTCACCAGGTTTACACAGCTTCAATGAGAATCACAGGCTCATGAGAAGGAGAAAGTCCATTTGAAACACTTTTTACCTTGATTTGTTTTTGAGCGTGCTGGAGAAGATGAGAAAAATAAAGCAACCTTTCTCTGGGACTCAGAAACCAAGCATGAAGCATGGTTAATAAAGCTCTACAGTAGCGACAATATGCCTTACAGGTGGCAGTTGGAATGTTAGGAACAAGCAACACGTTGGCCATCCACTGAAACTACAAGCTAGAGGACTCGTTAGATTGGCATTATTCTGCTTGGGAAGGACAGTAAACTGTTAGAATGAAAGAGTGTTATTATGGAAGTGGGATGTGTGGAAACAATGCATCAGGTATTAATTTTGTTAAACAGTTTAAATACTGAGTTTCAGATTTGACTAACAGAAGAACCTAAATCCTGTTGCCAAAACAGCATGCGCGTGAACACATGAAGCAGTCAATACACTGGATGTGTTTTCAACAGCTGGCTCTTTATTACTGGATTGTAAAGTGCAGAAAGATCATTTTAGCATGCCAGTTAAAATGCATGCGCTTTGTACAACTGGTATGCATTGTAACTTACCTGAAAACACAAGTTAACTAGCAATGAAATTAATAAAAACCATTAATATTTATTGATTTATGATGAGTATTTATGCTTTTGTGGCAATTCCAGCCATTTATTCTTTCTCATCTCTTGTGGAGATTTAACAGAGAATGGGATGAGTAAAAATGAATGATTGGGGTTGCATTTAGTTATTTAGTGCAGTAATGACTGGCATGACCTGGAATTAGTTTTTGAATGCCTAGGTATAAACAATAAGACTAGAAAATCAACAACAAAAATGATTTTTCTCTTTAGAAAGTCTAACAGTTTAAATGATTTTAACTGTTATTTCCAAAATTGATTTTTTTTTTGCTGTTCTATGAAATAGTTCAAATGATAGGAAGCTGTAACAAAATGTTTACAACTCAAGGTAGCTCTCAGACTTATGTACAAAATGTAATTATTGGGATTGCTTCTTTTTTGTAATGATTGCACTAACATGTATATATTTTACATTGTCTTTACAATTACTGCAGTGTTGTAAAATAATGCACTTTTCTAATTTTTTCATTAAAATATGGCACGTTTCAAAATGTACATTGTTGCTTTTATAACGAATGTACATGGTTAAGGGAAATCATGTAAATTTACACCACAGAAGCTAACTTCAGTGGTAATATTTTGTACAAAAAAACAAACATCATAGAGATTTATGAATATATATATATAATCAGATTTGAATGAAAATGTACAGAGAAGATTTAACTGATGAATTTAAGTATAAAGAGATGTTATAAATGACAAATATTTTGCATGCAATAAAAAATTACATTTTTGACTACTCTTATGTGCAATGTGACATTCACAAACTTTCCCAAATCAGATCTGTGGTCAATTAAATTTTACAGTTGATTACAGTCATTGTTTATAATGACTGGATGAATGAACACACAGGTGAAAGATAATCCCTCCCCCAAATTGTGCCCTCCCTTCTATGGAACATAATGCGGAACCTGTGTCACCAAATGTGACCTGTCTAGAGAGTTTGATTTTTTTCATTAATGGATTGAAGAACTCTCTGGTTTCATTGTTTAACAGGTGATATGATTATTGGTTCCAATGAAATGCCAGTAACATATTAGACTCAGTACACATGAAGTCAAAAAGAACTCATGTTAGCTTTACCAGCACAAATAATTGATCTTTATCAGACCACACTGTACAAGCTTATTATGATGTACTATTCTAGACACTATCATGCAGTTGTACAAAGAAGTGCCTGCAGATATCAAGTTACCTTTCCCAGCCTAATCAGCCATTGTAAGAAACAAACCTTTGATGTAATACAAATGACCCAAAATGATCAACTTTAGATAGTACAAAAAAGCTTTCTTATCCCTTATTTACTGCTGCCTGAACTTCAATAAATGACCTTTGCATCATTCCTTTGATGGCTCGGACTGCAGTTGTGCCATGTAGATATGAACTAGAAAGCACTGGAATGGTTTTTTAGACCATTCTGAGAAGTTGGAAACTATTGTACATACTCTATCTCTTTTCCCCACCACCCATTTGCTTCACCAAATAACTACTTAGGTCCCTATAAATGTACCAGTTTTCCATTGCAATTTATTTCATACCATCCCGATCGTGTGTAAAACAACATAATTTATAATGTTTCAGTATCCTTCCCCTTTTAAGTTAAAGATTTTTGCATGAATGGAATGTGTGACTAGGTATTATTGTTGATGATGTTAATGATTGAATGCTTAGCATGCATTATTTTAATGGAGGTATTAAGAATTTAAAATAGGTTAACATTCTCTTTAAAACATACTGATAGCTAACATTATTAACACTAGTCAATGTTCCATGGAGGAGATAGTGGGGGGGGGGGGGGTAATGAGAGGAGGGTCAGACCAAAAGTACAATCTGGAGTGTAGTGAAGATAGTAGAGTGGGTGGGGGAGGCAGGGTGTATTTGGATTAGACCAGCATATGCTGATGTGAGATTTTTAATGGATATATTCACTTGAATTCCCTCTGACTTTTTGTTGCTACATTTCCATAAATTCAGATGTGTTTGCTGAAGCTGGATTTCCATCAAATTACCAATGAGGTTATCTCAATACAGTGACTGAATATTATATTTTGATATATTTAAATATTAAAAGAGACAGTTTGGGAAGTAGAGATGCAGAGCTAATTGGAGTTCACGTATTTTCTGCAATACAGATTGAGGAGCGATAAGACATATGGGGCACACTGCAGCACCACCCTAGCTGAACATGACAATTTTGCATAGTTGGCCTCCATAACAGGGACTCACAATGAGTGTATAGGGATTAGTGCAATCCATGACTCGCTGTCCTTTATATCTGCTCAATGATGAGGTTGCTTTCTAGGTTATAAGGAAAGATGTAGATATGGGGTGGGAGATTTTTAAGCTGCTCATTTTAATCAAATGCAGGTAATTATTGTTCCTTCAAAGTCAGTATCTAACATAATTACTGCATCTCTTGACTCTCAATCTTCAAAGTATTCCAGTTTAGTCAAGAACTCAAAATCTTTTTGATAGGATTTGGAAGTAGGTTGAAAATGTGCTGGATGGCTGTAGTTGTGGGCTGAAGGCCAGAAACTTATCTTGAAGGGCAAAATTTGACTAATAGGCAAAGTGGGATGGAGTGGATGTGTGGGTGTGAGGGAGCTAAAATATCTTATAGTCTCTGCCAGAAAATTATCATCCTCCTTCTGCAACTGGATCCTAGACTTCCTAAACCATTGTCTGCAATCAGTAAAGATAGGCAACAATACCTCCTCCACAATGATCCTCAACATTGATGCTTCACAAGACTGTGTCTTCAGCCCCTTACTATACTCCTTATATACTTATGACTGTATGGCCAAATTCCCCTCCAACTTGATTTTCAAGCTGGCTGATGACACCACTGTTATGGGTCAGATCTCAAATAATGAAGAGACACAATATAGGAAAAAGATCGAGAATCTGGTGAACTGGTGCAATGACAATAAACATTCTCTCAATTTCAACAAACCAAAGGAGATAGCCATTGACTTTAAGAAGTGTAGTGGAGGGTGTGCCTCTGTCTATATCAATGGGAAATGGTTGTGAGCTTCAATTTTTTGTCCAGATCCTGGTCTCTCCATGCAGACACTATAGTTAAGAAAGCCCACCAATGCCTCTGCTTTGTGAGGAGACTACAACTCTTACCAACTTCTAAAGATGTACCATAGCAAACATTCTAGTAGTACCACAGCTTGGTAGGATTCCTGCTCTGCCCAAGATCTCAATAAATTACAAAATGTCATGAAAAAAGCCCAGTCCATCACTCAAAGCAGCTTCCCATACAATGACACTGTCTACACTTCCCACTGCCTCAGAAAAGCAGCCAACATAATCAAGGACCGTACACATCCCGAATAAACTCTCTTCCATCATCTTGCTTGGAAAAAAGATGAAGAAGTCTGTGGTCACATACCAACTGACTCAAAAACAGCTTCTTCCTTGTTGTCATCAGACTTTTGAATGGACTTACCTCTCATTAAGTTGATCTTTCTCTACACCCTAGCTATAACTGTAACACTACATTCAACACTCTGCTTTTCTTCCCTATGTACATTATGTTTTGTCTGTTTAGCATGCAAGAAAGAATACTTCTCACTGTATACCAATATTTGTGATAATAGTAAATCAAATTAAATATTTGACAGATATGGATCACGTAGAGGCAAGAAAATATGAGATTAGAGAGGCATCTGTGTCAGCACAGACCTGGTGGGCCGAAGGGCCTGTTTCTGTGCTGTACTCTTCTTTGTTGTTCTAAAAAAAGTTCGGATCCCAGACCTGAAACCTATTCCAGCTGGCTGTGTCCATGTGTGTATATTAGTTGAGGAAAAAAATCAGGTTCAGTTTAGTTGCCTTGGACATGTGCTACTTCCACATTTATTTTTATAACTATTGACAATGTATAAATATACTTCAAGCAGAGCATAGATTCATATTCTCCACTTTTTTTTAAAGTACATTGTGGGTAGATGGAATGAAGATGCAGATCAGCCAAGATCTAATTGAATAAAAAGACAGACTCAATGGGTGGCATAATTATGTTTCTATATTGCTATGTATTGCTTTCCTCTTTCAGTGCATGTTTTAGTCAAATTATAGTAATGCCTTTAACATTGTAGTCATTACAATAATTTATTGGTCTTCAAAGGTCTGTCTTTAATAGGAAGTTAACTTAATTGAAGCATTTAGGCAAAACCTGAGCCTATGCAAATCGTTGTTTTGCCTAGTCAGTCGAAATGTATAATTTAAGTGGCTGCTGTATTGAAATAGATTATGTTAGTAACTTTTAGGCTGGGTTTTCACAGAGGTTCATTGAGTCATAGAGGTTTACAACATGGAAACAGGCCCTTTGGCCCAACCTGTCCATGCCATTTTATTTCAAAAATTCCTAAGCTAAGCCCAATTGCCCGCATTTGGCCCATATCCCTCTACGCCCATTGAATCCATGTAATTGTTTAAATGCTTTTCAAAAGACAAAATTGTACGTGCCTCTACTATTGCTACTTCAGGCATATTATTCCAGATATTCACCACCCTCTGGTCACTTTTGTATCTTTCTCCTCTCACCTTAAACCTATGCCCTATAATTTTAGACTCCCCTAACTTTGGGAAAATATTTTGACTATTTTGCTGGTCTGTGCCTCTCATTATTTTATAGACCTTTATAAATCACTCATCAGCCTTTTGTGCTCCAGAAAAAAAAAGTCCCAGTCTATTCAGCCTTCCTTATAATGCAAATCACCAAGTCTAGATAGCATTCTAATAAATCTTTTCTGCACTCTTTCTTGTTTAATAATATCCTTTCTATAATAGAATGACCAGAACTGTACACTGTATTCCAACTGTTGCCTTACCAAGGTCTTCTACAACTTCAATAAGACATCCCAACTCCTGTATTCAATGTTCTGACTGATGAAACCAAGCATGCTGAATGCATTCTTCACCACTCTGTCCATCTATGACTCCACTTTCAAGGAGCTATGAACATTACCTCTAGGTCTCCTTGTTCTGTGACCCTTACCATTAATTGAGTAAGTCCTACCCTGGTTCAATCTGTCAAAATGCATCGCCTCACATTTATGTAAATTAAGCTCCATCTGCCATCCGTCAGACCACTGGCCCAATTGATCAAGATCCTGTTGCAATCAGCGATAACATTCTTCACTGCCCACTATGCCATCAATCTCGGTATCATCTGCAAACTTACTATCCATGCCTCCTATATTCTCCTCCAAATCATTGATACAAATGACAAATAATAGTGGACACAGCACTGTTCCCTGAGGCACACCGCTGGTAACAGATCTCCAGTTTGAAAAACAATCCGCTACAACCACTCTCTGGCTTCTGGCAAGAAACCAATTTTATATCCATTTAAATACCTCACTCTGGATTGCATGAGGTTTAACCTTATGCAACAATCTACCATGCAGTACCTTGTCAAAGGCCTTGCTAAAGTCCATGAAGACAACATCAACTACACTGCCCTCATCTATCTTCATGGTTATCCCTTCAAAAAACTTGTGAGACATGATTTTCCACTCAGAGAGACATGCTGACTGTTCCTAATTAGTCCTTGCCTTTCGAAATGCCTGTAATTCCTGTCTCTCAAAATACTTGCTTACAACTTACTCACCACAAATATGAGGCTCACTGGCCTGTAGTTCTCTGATTTTTCCCTGCAGTTCTTTTTAAACAACATTTGCCACTTCCCAATCTTCAGGTATCTCACCCGTGACTATTGATGATTCAAATATCCCGGCTAGGGGATCTGCAATTTCCTCCCGAGCCTCCCACAATGTCCTGGGATACACTTCATCAGGTCCTGAGGATTTATCTACCTTGATGCGCTTTAAGACTTTCAGCACCTCTTTCTCTGTAACATGGATACTCTTCAAGACATCGCTATTTATTTCCCCAATTTCCCTAACATCCATGCTTTTCTCAACAGTAAATATAGATGAGAGCTATTCATTTACGATCTTACCCATCCCTTGAGGATCCACATATAGATGACTTTGTTGATCCCAAAGAGGCTCTACTCTTTCCCTTATTACTCTTTTGCCCTTTATGCCCTTTTCCCAATGGATTTTGAGACCGCACCGCAATCTTTCAGGAGGCAGCCTTCTGACTAGACTTCTTCAAGCTCATTATCCAATTAAAAGTAGCTGATGGGCACTTGATGTGGCAAGCCCACATCAAGTGCCCATCAGCTAGGGTCATGGCAGCTATTTTTAGTAGCTCTAGGGTCATAGCAGGCCCCATTAGGAAAGATGGTTACTGCTGAGGCAGGTCAAGGGCAGCTAGGAAGCTTTACTGGCTTCCATTGCAGTGCAGCAATGAATAGGACTGAGGCTGACAGGTCCATCTAAATGGTGAGGAAGTCCCTCCACGGGATCTGCATTGGCTGTGATTGCTCAGTATATGCTTGAGGCTGTCATTAGGGTATGGAGCCCCTGACTCTGATGCTTCCCCAATCTGTTGCAGGGAAACCATTGCTAGTAAAGCAGGCAGCTTCTGCATGTCATAAGTGACCATTTTGTCAGTGGCAGGAAGTTTGAAAAGCTGTAAAATCATCCCTAATTGAAGTCTCAATGAGCTTAAGTGGTTATCTGCCTCTAAGATAACTGGTTCTTTCTAACCTACCCCTGCAAAACATCCCCAGTTGCAGTAATGTATTGAGGAGCCATCCCATCCACTATTTTCCCTGCCCCTTTGCTTCCATTCCTGCTTCATGATGCCCTAGCATTGAACTACAGCACGCAATAAATTATAGTTTCACAAAGCCTATCTATATTACGGATGGGTCCAAGCAATCTATATAAGAGATTTTAAATTGTAGCAGTATTTAAATATGATTCTTAGCCTAATTAAGTCTAATTTCACTTGCTGAATTAAGGAAAATAATGAAATTGGAAATCGCAGCAAAAGCATGTTTCAAAAATCAAACAGTTGCAAAAAAATTGTAATTAACTGTGATTTGCAATGTTTCTGACTATTTCTGTCAGTTTTTTTTACTTAAACTATTTGTGTTTAGCTATAACTGGTAATGATATCACCGTAGAGTGCTGATTTGAAGCATTTACTGACTCTAATTGTAAGGAAGCTAAATAACCTGAATAGAGGTACAATCATAAACTCAGGAATGACTCAGTGCCAATTACGTATGTGCCAAACTGGTAGCTACAATTAAATCATTGCGTTTAACCAAAAATCTTCTTCAAGCAAACAGAGGACTGAAAAAGTTATAATTCATTAAAACTGATCTGTCAATTGATGGCTGATGATGAGATCCTCAGTCAGTCTTCATTAATTCCTTAATGACTTTGAGAGTGCTGTACATCTGCTCCTACCTCTTCTATTATCTTTATGTGTGTTGTTAAATTAGGAATGCAAGAGCATTTCACTATTAAGGAGGCTCACCTTCAAATTTAATTATGCTTTTAAACAGTAGCACTACCCGTCATAACTGAAAGCTATTACGGGCCATGTTTTATTGTCAAACTAATGGTGATGCTAATGATACAGTAGGGAAAGGAGCAGATGCCCACTTATATGCGAATATCCCAAAATTGCTGTTTGTGGTGTTCCACTGTCTGCCGCAGGATTGACAAACATTGAATGGCATGAAGTTGTTAAATTTGGGTGGACCAAACTGGCCGTAGATATTTAAGGCTAATAATGACTAGAATGCCATCTTATTGACATGATAAGTATTCATGACTGCCAATTACCTCTTTAACACCAAATATGAGCATTTATAACTGTGGAATCTCATTTCTCTATGATGTGAATTGTTCTAGTAAATTTTAAAATGACAATGTTTAATTTTTAACATTTTAAAATGTAAACTGAAAGGTGCATGGATTTGATTCATGAGAGACTCTGTGAGATGATCTGCTATAGAAAAATCAAGTTTTATTTATTTATTTATTTATGTCAGAGCTGACAAGTTTTTTTTAATTTAAGTGTGTCTGTCAGAGGTGAGTAGTAAATAGAGAAATATTGTTGGACTTTAAAAATCATTGTTTTTTTTTGATAGTTGAAGTTCATAAAAAATGCAAATGCGACAAAATTAATGAGCAGAAGTGGTAAAGAAGTATTTCTTATTGATACAGCTTAATTTCTGTTCTCAGCCTGAAATAGATGTGAGGAGAAAAGTGAAGAAATCTAAAATAAGTTAAAGTCTTGTTAATTCATCTGATAGTATTGCCAAAGACTATGTTAAGAAAAAAGTACAGTTTTACTTACTGAAAAGATACTGATATACATAAAATAATCTCCTGTCGTTAACACCTATGCAGAATGGAACCTAAATATGTAAGAAATAGGAGAAGAGTAAATCATACATCCTCTTGAGCCTGTTCCATCATTCAGCATGATCATGGTTCAAATCCTGTACATAAACCCACTTTCTTGCTGGATCTCATATTCTTTGATTTCCTTAGTGCCCCAAAATCTCTCAGCCTCATTCTAGAATATATTCAAAGACTGAGCATTCGCTGCCTCCTGGGATAGAGAATTCTGAAGATTCACAACCCCCTCAGTAAAAGAATTTCTCTTCATTTCAGTGTTAATTGGCCAACTTCCTATCCTGAGACTATGATACCTGGTTCTGTATTCTGCAATCAGGGAAAAAAAAGCCTTTAAACATCTACCCCATGAAGTCTTCTAAGAATTTTGTGTCTTTCAATGAAATCACCTCTCATTCTCCTAAACTCTAGAGGATAGTAATCCATTCAGTTCAATCTGTTCTCATAGAAGAACGCTCTTACTCTAGAAATCAATATAATGAGCCATTGTTTCAACCTTTTCCAAAGCAAGTATATGCTTCCCCAGTTAAAGATACCACAACTAAATACAGTATTCTAAGTATAGTTTCTCCAATGTGCGTTCACACACTCACACTTCTAATGCCAGATGTCAAATTGGTCAGGCCATTGGAGTGTAAGCATTGTGCTTATGCTGTAAGTAGTCAGGCCATGACATCATTCATTCCTTTGATCTAAAGTCTCCACACTCCAGCTAAGGTCCTCTCGTAAAAACATATGGTTGAATGTGGGTTCAACAGCCAGAAAAATCCTCATCAATGCTATTGAATGGCATCACAACTACTTTTAGGTTAGTTACTGACTTATTTCTTCTGCCTGTTGCTTTGATTGGACAAAGTGTTTTATACTTTCTAGAGTTCTTCGAAGTGTCTAAAACCTACAGGGAATGAAATGGCTGGTGCTGAAAGATTTGACCCTGAGTTTAAAATATCTGCACAGGCTAACTGCTCCCAGACATGGTTACAGTAACAGGCATTACTTGTGATATTTAGCATGATTAGGTGAATGGTGGCGTTGGGTTAGTATTGTAGCCTCACAGTGCCAGGAACTTGGATTTGATTCCAGCCTTGGGTGATTATCTGTGTGAGGTTTGCACATTTGCCACTTTTCTGTGCAGGTTTCCTCTAAGTGCTCTGGTTTCCTCCCACAGTACAAAAATGTGCATGTTGGGTGGATTGGGCTCCTGTTGCACAGTAGCATTTCTATGATGTTTTGATATAATGTAGTGCAGGATAGGCTGCTCAATGGTGGAGAGAGGATGCTGACTTTCAGTGGAGGAAGAGAAGAAGAAGGCACCTCAGGAGATAGGTATATCCATCGATTGTGTTCAGGGAGCAACTCTCCAAGCTGAACCTCATAAAGAACATTGCGTGAGATAGTATATCCTCACTGAAATCTGCCATCTGTTGTAGTCCCAACTGCCAGCACAGAACACAACAAGGATTGCATTGCTATTGTTTTTGTGGCAATAAAACTGTGTGTGTCTGGATTTTTCTAATGTGGAGCTGGATGTATTTGCATCTCACCATTTACCGTCCATTCTTATGTAAAGGATGTCATTGTTGGTCTTTTTTCAAAGAGAGATGACTACTTTTAGTTTTGTCTTGCCAGGGATCAAAAGGTGTAGTAAGGGCTTTGTGAGGAATACAGAGATCCCCATGTTACAGAGTAACCAACTACATGTATGTTGATTTACAGTTGCCACAGGTTAGCTATGAGATGTACTGCGAACAAAAAGTATTCTGATCCCACAATGTCCAACTAGTGTGTGATTGTAGGCAGCAAGTTTTAAAGGTGAATGCCTGATATCCCAACAGCAGTCATGATGATTTCATTCCATAGTAACCTGCTGTGCTATCCATGTTTGAGCCACCATGGTAAAACAAAGGATGGCTACTGGGTGTCAAGGGCTAATCAACGATTACATAGTTTGTGACTCTAGTGTGCTGATCACACATAAGTGGGCAGCATCCATATATAAAAGCCATTATTTGCCACATGATAGAGTTGTGATGTTCACAAGAAATTGCTTCAACTGTCTGGATCATTCAGGCATTGGGAAAGCAGTAATACTGCAGAGTGAATAACAGGGTTTGTTGTGGTCTGCTGCTTGACATACAGCTCACCATCATGAAGAAACCACCCTTATCATCAAATATATGGAAAATAGCTAAGGAGCAGGAAGAGGAGCAAGGGACAAACTAGACAGCCTCTTTCTGGTCAGGCTGTCTGTAAACAACATATCCCCATTCACCAAAATTCCTACAAGTTACATTTTCTTTATCACTGGGCAATAATATTGCTCTTGGCCACAGTGCAAAGATAAAAGTCAATCAAAAATAAACATCTCCAATAAAATTTTTAAGTCAAACAATGCCAAGTTGGATACAAAAGTAAACAAATCCCTGTCTGTGTTCCCTGGACCTAGGCTTGTCCTAGTGTTTCTGTGTAATTTTATCACAATGTCTGCAGTACATGACTTTCAGTGGTCAGGGGATTGCAGATCACTTCAGAGGAGGACTTTAGACAGCTTTAGACAAGGCTGGTTTTCAACTGCACTACTTCTGCGTGAATGACAGCAGATTGGGCTGGCTGACTGGCAAGCAATAATAGAAGCACCAGTGGTGGAATACTGGTGGGAAGATGCCTTCCTGAGCATAGCAGCAAGCTGAGTTTGCATGACTTCAGTCTGATCTTCCACTGTGAGACCTTGACATTGGATGACTTCTGCTTGCTGTGGTGGAACCTGAAACATTGGCCAACAGACTGCATCATGCTTCGTTCCGCAAATTTGCTAATAGATTTGTTTATCACTTCCACCCGGAAGGAAGGGATCCCCAGCTGTGTAAAACTGATGCTGGACTCCTTCACATTCCTTGCCATTGCTTGAAGATTTTTGGCAGGCTCTTTAACGTCACTTTTTTTTGTAGTCATCCCATTAAAAGTACAGTTCAGAGTCCACTGTTGAAAACTCATGTGTGATCTCTTGGCCCATGGCTTGGCTGCAGCTCACATATATGGTGCCCCACTACCTGCAGAGTGGAAATTAATTTATAGACTTTCTATTAATAATCATGGTGTAAAGCAGAGTATGAGTTAGAAAATTAGAGGGAATGTAATAAGAATCAGGCAATAATCCTCAGTAACATTAATCTTCACATAGATGGGGTAAACCAAATTGGCAAAAGTAGTTTGCAAGCTAAATTCATGGAATGTATTGGAAATGGGCTATTTAGATCTAGGAATGTCTAATATGATATTGTTCACTGCAAAGGGTCTTCTGGGGAGGAGTGATTATAATATGATGGAAATTTCATATTAAGCTTGAGAGTGATGTGGTTAAGTCTGAAATTAAGTTTAAATAATTATGAAGACTCGAGGAGCAAGTTGGCTGAAGTTGATGGTAAAATTAGACCAAAAAATATGGCAGTGTGTAAGCAATGGCAAACATTTAATAAATCTTAATTCTCAATGAATGTACTTACCTTTGAAGAATAAAAACTCCACTGGAAGTCTGTGTTACCATGGCTGCAATGTTCAGCTAGCACCAACCATGCTGTTGATTGGCTGCATGCTTCAGCTGGGGGCTCAAAATTATGACAGGTTAACACAAGCTAGAATTAGACTGCACTGCTTAATGAATAGATGCATCCCTTAAAGAGGATTTGCTCTACGTCTAGGGCAGTTGGTAGAAGTCTTTGTATAATTCACTCTGACATAGAGGAAGATTAAGTAATAATATAACTAAGCAGAAAATGTGCTCCAAAGTTTCCTAATGCTGCATTGGAAATTTAATGGAGGTTGTGCAAAGATGGAGAGAGTACTATATCCAGAACACTAGGAGGGCCTCCAGACTCTATACTCAGAAGCCAACATGAGTAGATTGCTATAGATAAAAGCTGGTTGAGTTAGAGCTCAGTGTGAGTGCTGTTATTGCAGAAAGTAGAGTTATATTCCAGTGTTAATGAGGGCCAAAAATTACACATTTCTCCTCACTACGAGAAGAGACCAGATCAGACTTACAGGGGAATCTAGGTGCAGCAGAAGGATAATTTATCTCATACAAGTAATCAAAGTGAATTCTCTTCAAATATCATATTTTACCATTTGCCTCATAAACCTCAAATGCTAACTAATGCATTATAACCTTATTGGGGAATCAGTTAGCTCAGTTGGATAGACAGCTGGTTCATGATGTAGAATAATGCACAGGTTCAATTCCCATACCAGCTGAGGTTATTCATGAAGGCTCACCTTCTCAATCTTGCTTGAGGTATGGTGATCTTCAGGTTAATTTTATACTTTTTAATACCTTTCCCTGATGTTGACCTTAGTCATAGAATGCTTTATTGTCAATTTTCAACTCTCTGTTCCTTCCTGCTCACCACTGATCTTTACATATTTCATTTTTCTTTTAATTCTTATAGATTTACACTTAGCCCCTCCACTCTATTTATTAGTTTAAAATCCTATCACATGGTTATCTGACTTACAGGACCATTAATGCCAGCCTAGTTTAAGCAATCTCCATCTCATGGTACCAGCAACCTTCTTCCTCAATGATGATGCCTGTGCCCCGTGAATTGTCACCCTCCCCCCTCACCTTCCACATCACTCTATCAGTCTTGCATTTGAACTTTTAATCCTTTTGTTACTTTGCCAATTTATGTGTGGCTCAGTATTGCCTCAGCGGACCTGCTTTCCAATTTGTACCCTAGCTCCTCAAACTCTCTCAGCAGAACACCATTCCTAGCTCTACCTATATCAATGATTTTGACATGAACCATGACATTGGGAGCCTCCCTCCCTTCAAGGGTTTTCCCATTGCTTGCACCCTCCATCATTTAGGAACCCATGGAGGGGACTCACCATTGAGGGGATCAGGCAATACTGTCAGTAGGAACAGCCAGAAAATCCCATGACTGTGAGCTTTCATCAGAAAGCAGCCCATATAAGATGATTAGAGGTTTAGATAGGGTGGACAGTGATAGCCTTTTTCCTAGGATGGAGAAAGCTAGCACGAGGGGACACAGCTTTAAATTAAGGGGTGATAGTTATAGGACGGATATCAGAGGTAGGTTCTTTACCCAAAGGGTGGTTAGGGAGTGGAATGCCCTGCCTGCGGCAGTTGTAGATGCGCCAAGTTTGGTGGCGTTTAAGAGGTTAGTTGATAAGTTTATGGAAGAGAAGGGAATGGTTTAGTTTGGACGGTCATTGCTTTTTTCATAA
The DNA here is from genome assembly GCA_024679065.1 of Sphyrna mokarran. Classification (NCBI taxonomy): domain Eukaryota; kingdom Metazoa; phylum Chordata; class Chondrichthyes; order Carcharhiniformes; family Carcharhinidae; genus Sphyrna; species Sphyrna mokarran. The sequence goes on from JAGIQG010000007.1 coordinate 53,637,807, forward strand.
TTGGTCGGCGCAACATCGAAGGCCGAAGGGCCTGTTCTGCGCTGTAATGTTCTGTGTTCTATGTTCTATGTTCATGTTTATTTGGAGAAATCTCATAGATTATGTTCCACTGATATAAATTATGTGGAGGCAAACAAGTTTTCAACATGATGATAATATCCAGTAGCTTATTTCTAGACTTCATGCTGTGAAATTGTCTAAACCCATCAACCTCTACCTCTCTTCCTGTTTGGTGTTTCTTAAAAGCTACCTATATGATCAAGCTTTTGGTCACCTGTTGTAATATCTCCTTATGTGTTTTGGTATCATATTTTGTTTTATGATGCTCCCATGAAGGATATGGGATGTTTAATCACTATATAGATTTAAATTGCTGAGTAAGCTGTTGCCTGATCTCAAAACAGGTCTATAGGGTCTGTACTTAGAGATGATAAAAAAAGGTTGAGTAATCTGCGAGGCATTTGCCCCACAAATGCTTGATTATTATCCTGCACTTCTTCTCATTCATCTTTAGTACCCTGCTTCTTGAGCAGTGTTTCTTGATACACATTATCATCTATATTTTATGAGGTGCTTGGTTGAGTTAGAGCTCAATGTTATTGCAGAAAGTGAAGTTATATTCCAGTGTTAATGGAGATTGAAAATTACACATTTCTCCTCACTATATGAAGGGACCAGATCAGACTTACAAGGGAGATTTTCCCAGCTCCTTGAAAGCAGCTTTGCAGGTGGGTTTGCTACTAAAAATGGGAAACAAAATGCATTGAGACATCTTTCTAGTGTGCTCCTGCCTTTCAGTGCTTTTCTCAGGGTGGGCTGTAATGATCCCAACGTGCCCACCTCTCCATCAGCAGTGCAGGGAAACCCAAACAAGGTAATTATGGAGACAATTAGTGAGGGTTTTTGAAAGGAATTTTTCACATAGCACCCCTGCTGTGCCTGCAGCTTACTTATTCACAGGAGACAAGGGCAGAGCAGGAGTATGGAGTGCTATGAAATGGTTACTTCAAAGGATTGAAATGGCAAACCTCAGAACATCCACAAAAAAATTCTTGTGATTGTTTCTTGTCACCTGCAGTTAGATCTCAAACAGTGTTGACTTTGAGGATCTGGCTGCCATTCCCATCAGTGATGACACCTAGACTCCCCTCTTCCCCCAGTCACCTCAGTAACACACAATGTTCCCGAAAGGTCTGCAGGCTGCCCTTCAGTTTGAGCACTCTGATTGGCCCTCCAGCATCCTCAGGACTCCCATTATTTTTTCCTTTATGGGATGCCTGAGGCAGTTTCTTAATGGGCCTCCTCCAGGAAGAACAAAATGCTTTACCATATGCACATCAGGGTTTGCAACTTAGAACTGAACCCATGTTAGACTCAGAACTCGAATGGAAAACTCAACCCTATTAATGCAAAAATACACATTGATTTGGATATTGTCATAAAATCTCTAAGTGCAGAAGAGGCTATTCAGCCCATCTAGTCTGCACCAGCTCTCCGACAGTGTACCTCACCCAGGCCCTCTTCCCACCCCTGTAACCCCACACATTTACCTGGCCAATCCACCTAACCTGCGCATCTTTAGGCTGTAGGAGGAAACCAGAGCATCCTGAGGAAACCCACGTAGACATAGGGAGAATGTGCAAACTCCACACAGGCAGTCAACCAAGGCTGGAATTGAATCCAGGTCTCTCACGCTATGAGGCAGTAATACTAACCACTGAGCCACTATGATGCCTATAACTACACAAATTAAAAAAAAAAGAATCATTTTAATGTTTATCACTAGGTACAAAATGGGTGATTGCATATTTGCTGCCCATTTGGCATCCTGACTAATTTTCTTTTCAAATGGACGGCTGCCTAGTGATCAATAATATTTTGTTCAGTGATAAAAGATAAGAACTCATCTTGATGTGTGAAATCAGCATCATGCAGGGTCATTATTTCCTTCAGTTTATGTTGCTACTCCTCAGACTACAGCAGTAACTGCCATGACTAATGGCTCAATGACAGGTAGTGATTAGATCACTGCTGAATCAATAGAAATGCTTTGGTTGGTTACCACATTGCAAAACTCCTGGCATATCCACTTAAATATTCATTTTGACTTTCAGATGTTTCTGCACGCCTGTTCAAGTTCTAATGTGATTCCCATTTTTGGACATATATCATTTCCTTAGAAAAAAACAAATTATTTTTAAAAGCTTCTTAAAATAACAGCAATAAAAAGTTTCAAGGCAAGAATGTATAAAGGTTTCTATCATGCAAGAGATAATTTCACATTTTTGTCACGTAGGAGATGAAACCGATCAAATTATCAAAACACTTCAATGTGTATTTCACGGACACAAGTCCTATTATCTTTATTATTTAACTTTTCCCTGAACCTCCAAATTATTAATTAAGGAAGCAATTTAATAATCCAGTACAATTAAATAATGTAGAAAATCATTTGTCACACTGACACCTTGGGAGTTTTACCCTGGAGGAGAACCTGCGTTTGAATTCAAGTATGTCTTAAAATGGACATAAATGCAAGTATGTCAGGAAGCCAGCTCCAGCCCACATTCTTCCTCATCTAACTCAATTAACTCAATTACAATGGCATTTGAACTTAGTTTTACATTTAACATCACAGCTAGACACGCACCAGTAAAAGCAGAGAAAGAGCACAATGGCAGTTGAAGGGACTGAATCAAACACATGTGAATATGACAAAGATTCTCAATGCTCATAGCTGCTTTCTTACCTACTAGTGAGGGAAAATTTCTTCACAGTACTTTTGCTGAGAGCTTACTTTTTACATTTCAAAAGTTTTTCTGAATCACAGCAGAATAGGTGGTCCCTTGACTGTCAAAGATTAGAATTTGGACAGGAGCAAATTAACAGCACCTGCATCATGTTGGGGAATAGCAGTCCTTCAGGAATCTCATGTTGTCACGATATATGGTGGCAGACATCAGCAGCCTCTTTGAACAGGATGTGCTCCCTAATACACCTGGGCCCATACATTTGCAATGATTGCCAAAGTCACCAACACTCTCAATATTTAACCACTGGTGTGTAATCTCTGGTGTGCAATCACAACTGTGCAATCACAGGTGTATAATCACAAGTGTATAATCACAGGTGTGCAACCACAGGTGAATAATCACAGGTGTGCAAACACAGGTGAATAATCGCAGATATATATATTCACAAGTGTGCAAACATAGATGAATAATCACAGGTATATATTCACAGATATACAATCACAGGTGAATAATCACAGGTATATATTCACAGATATACAATCACAGGTGAATAATCACAGGTATATATTCACAAGTATGCAATCACAATTATGCAATTACAAGTGTATATTCATAGGTGTGCAATCACATGTGTAACCATGTATATAACTACAGGTGTGCAATCACAATTGTTTGCAAGATTCATGGAGAGTTCCCATTATTATTTTGTTCTAAGGCATGTCAAATTCCTTGATGATTTTAGACCAGCAAGCACTCTACAGTACTGTGAGGGAAAAAGGACATTTGCTTCAAAATTTGTGAGGAGACCAGTCAGAAACCTGAATAGTGAAATGCACCAGCAGTGAATAAATGCCATAGAACATAGAACATAGAACAATACAGCACAGAACAGGCCCTTCGGCCCTCGATGTTGTGCCGACCAAAATAAAAAGCAATGCCCCTCCTAACTAAACCATTCCCTTCTCATCCATATACTGATCAACTAACCTCTTAAACGCCACCAAACTTGGCGCATCTACAACAGCTGCAGGCAGGGCATTCCACTCCCTAATCCCTCTTTGAGTAAAGAACCTACCTCTGATATCCGTCCTATAACTCATACCCTTAATTTAAAGCTGTGTCCCCTCGTGCTAGCTTTCTCCATCCTAGGAAAAAGGCTATCACTGTCCACCCTATCTAAACCTCTAATCATCTTATATGTTTCGATAAGGTCTCCTCTTAGCCGCCTCCTTTCTAACTAAAACAACCTCAAATCCCTCAGCCTCTCCTCATAAGACCTGCCCTCCATACCAGGCAACATCCTGGTAAACCTCCTCTGTACCCTCTCCATGCCTCCACATCTTTCTTATAATGTGGGGACCAGAACTGCACACAATACTCCAAGTGCGCCCGCACTAGAGTTTTGTACAGTTGCAACATGATGCTGCGGCTCCTAAATTCAATCCCCCTACCAATAAAAGCTAAGACTCCATAAGCCTTCTTAACAAATTTATCCACTTGACTGCCTACTTTCAGGGATCTATTGACACATACACCAAGATCCTTCTGTTCCTCCACACTATTAAGAGCCCTACCATTAGCCCTATACTCTACACATTTATTGTTCCTGCCAAAGTGCATTACCTCACACTTTTCCACATTAAACTCCATTTGCCACCTCTCGGCCCATCTCTGCAACTTGTCCAAGTCACTCTGTAAACTAAAACACCCCTCTTCACTATCTACCACACCACCAACTTTAGTATCATCTGCAAATTTCCTGATCCATCCCTCAATACCCTCATCCAGATCATTTATAAAAATTACAAACAGCAGGGGCCCCAAAACAGACCCCTGATGCACACCACTCGTCACCGAACTCCACGAAGAAAATCTCCCATCAACCACCACCCTCTGTCTTCTATCTGCCAGCCAATTTCTATCCAATTAGCTAAATCACCCTCTATTCCACACATCTGCATTTTCTGTAGAAGTCTTCCATGGGCCACCTTATCAAAAGCCTTACTAAAGTCCATATATACTACATCAACCGCCTTACCCCCATCCACCTCTCTGGTCACTTTCTCAAAAAACTCAATGAGGTTAGTAAGGCATGACCTACCCTTCACGAAACCATGCTGACTATCCCCAATCAATTCATATCTCTCCAAATAACTATAAATCCTATCCCTAATAATTCTCTCCAATACCTTGCCCACCACAGAAGTAAGACTCACTGGCCTATAATTCCCTGGAAGGTCTCTCTTCCCCTTCTTAAACAATGGGACCACATTCGCCATCCTCCAGTCCTCCGGAACCACACCCGTAACCAACGAGGACCTGAAGATCAGAGCCAGAGGCTCTGCAATCTCCTCTCTTGCCTCCCAGAGAATCCTAGGGTAAATCCCGTCCGGCCCAGGGGACTTATCCAACTTCAAACCCTCGAGAATTTCTAACACATCCTCCCTATCTACTACAATACTCCCCAATTTGCAACCCTGTACCTCAGTGCTCTCCACAGCTACATTTCCAGCTGATCACCGGATGTATAATGGAACAAGCTGTTGGCATGTTGAAGTTGTATCTCAGGTTCCTTGACAGACAGGAGTGTGCCCTATAATTTAGACTATTCAAAATCTCCAGAATGGTCATGGTGTGCTGCACTCTGCACAACATTGTGCAGCAGTGAAGTTTGGACCATATGAGGAACAAGATGAATAGCTCAGATCCTCTTTGAACAATTCAAAGGGAAAAGAGAAGAAGAAATAAGATGATGAGAAGGAACACGATGGAGCAAAGCACCCCCAGCTGCTAACCTTGCTACCCAGGATACCAGGTTTAATACAAGATTCACTTGTGTTGATCAGCTAGACGAATGTCAGAGACACATGCAAAGACCAATCTTCCCACTGCATGCCTAATGCTAGTCATACTAGGCAGTTTTTGAAACAATCAACCCTTGTAATCTTCCATTGGTCACCATCAATTAATCTCTTCCCATTCATCATTAAACTATTAAAAGACAACTTCTATCCAATAACCAAAAATTGACACAACAGGAAATTGGTGCAAAATCATTAAATTTATGTAAGTTAACTAATTATTAGTAACTCAGTAAAATCACATTTTTAACCCTCATGCATAATCTTGTATAACAGCAAAGCTTTCTTCTTACTTGTCCTTCTGCTTGCAACCTGCAACTTGCTGCTGGAGGAGACGCAGAAGCAACCCCTCCCCATCCCATGGCGAGAAGAGGTTGCTCATATCCCTGCTCTGACATTCTGTCAGCTAATTACTCCTGAGTTTTTGAACATGTAAGGGCAAGCCAAAGTCAGCTGCACATACTCCTCTGTAATGCAGGCTTGGTGATGTTACAACATTTCATGTATTGATTGAATGGAAGATTATTGAGTAAGGTGTGGATACCCTTTGAAAGGGATCCCCATTTCCACATCACCTTTCACTGACAACCCTCTCATGATACAGGTGCATTTTACTGCTACCACTCTGCTGGAGAGCACTACGGTGCAGATTTAAACAGCATTACAACACCAAGAATACCAGTCAGTGGGAAAAGCAGCGCATGCAGACTGCTCCCTCCATCATTGGCCCCTTGATCACTGGCCCCCCTGATTTCATTTGCACGCCTCCCCTCCCCCCCCACCACAATCACCAGCCTGCCCCATTACCCTCCAATCGCTGGCACACCTGAACCACACACCTCCCCATTTCCACTCGGCCCCCAATTGCCACTGTTCTGTGGCTAATACCGATCTCCCCTGCAATGGCCATCCCCGATCCTCCCTCTATGACCAAATACAACCCTCCCCAAAAGCCAGCTCTAACGCTCCCTTTGGCAGGCCCGAACCCCTTGATGACATGTTCTGATCAGCCTCTCCGAGCCTCTCCCACCAGTCCCTAATGCACAGTGTGCAGCAGGACCTCCACCATAAATCCCCCCTTTGGGTCTGACCCATTGGCACTGCTAGGGTGCCCAGTGGGCAGTGCCAGGGTGCTTGGTTGATAGTGCCAGAATGCCAGGCTGGCGCTGCCCAAAGGCACCTTTTGAGGGAACCTCAATGGCCTTTATCCCCAACTGAGGGATGTGCATTCCTAGTTCCCATTGGTGGGGAGCCATTGTAAACCGCACTGATGGGGTCCTCTTCTGGCACAAGATAGACACTTTGACGCACACATCTCTATTAAGAATGGTCGCCTCAGCACCTCACTGTACTGCAAGCTCACAAAAAACCTTACAATTCTCCACTTCTCTAGCATCCACCTTAAACATGTTGGAGAAGCCATCCCCTATGGACAAGCTGTCCGTATACATAGGATCTGCTCAGATGAAGAGGATCGCAACAGACACCTCCAGACCCTGAAAGATGCCCTCATTAGAACAAGATATGATGCTCGACTCATCGATCGAGAGTTCCAATAGCTAAAAACCGCACCGACCTCCTCAGAAGACAAACACGGGACACAGTGGACAGAGTATCCTTCGTTGTCAGCACTTCCTGGAAGCGGAGAAGATATGACATCTTCTCCAGAGTCTTCAACATGTCATTGATGAACACAAATATCTCGCCACGGCCATCCCCACTTCTTGCCTTTAAACAACCTCAAACAGACCACTGTCCGCAGCAAACTACCCAACCTGTTGCAAGACATGCCAGATCTCGACACGGTTGCCATCATCTCACGTGAGAATACCATTCACCAGGTACACGGTGCACACTCTTGAAACTCGGCCAACGTTGTCTACCTGATACATTGCAGGAAAGGATGTCCCGAGGATGGTACACTGGGGAGACCATGCAGACACTATGACAATGGATGAATGAACACTGCTTGACAATCACCAGGTAAGACTGTTCTCTTCTTATTGGCAAACGCTTCAGCAGTCATGGCATTCGGTCTCTGATCTTCATGTAAACATTCTCCAAGGCGGCCTTCATATCACATAACATTGCAGTCGCTGAGCAGAAACTGATAGCCAAGTTCCGCACACATGAGGATGGCTTGAACTGGGATCTTGCATTCATGTCACACTATCTGTAACCCCCCATGACTTGCCTGGGTTTGCAACATCTCACTTACTGTCCTGTCTGGAGACAATACACATCTCTTTAACCCATGCTTAATGCTCTCTCCACTGACATTGTCTGCACCTTTAAGACTTGATTAGCTGTAAAGACTCACATTCTAATCAGTATTCTGTAAACTGGGTATGTGCCTTTACTTACCCTATTTGTGATCAGAAATCCCCACTCACCTGACGAAGGAGCAGCATTCTGAAAGCTAGTGGCGTTTGCTACCAAATAAACCTGTTAGACTTTAACCTGGTATTGTGAGACTTCTTACTGTATTTACCACAGTCCAATGCCAGCATCTCCACATCATGATAGGGGAGATACTAGCAGGCCTGAAGACTACCGTCGTAAGCTCACTAATCAAATGGAAATAGTGTTCCCCATATGGTAATTAGCCCTGTGCTGATTTCTGGTGCGGGGCTAAGTATATGAGAAGAAAGGGCCTGGGATTTGATTTGATTTGATTTGATTTATTAATGTCACATGTATTAACATGCAGTGACAAGTATTGTTTCTTGCACTATACATACAAAACATACTGTTCATAGAGAAAGAAATGAGAGAATGCAGAATGTACTGAGACTTGTGATTAACCAGGCACCGGTCTTGAGTACTGCTACAGACCCACCGCTGATACCTGCCGACATGCTGCACTATTCAAATAGAACAGCCGGCTTGTAGAATCCTGGCCATCGTCTCAATCTTCTGTGGCATGAACCTATTCATTCATTCTCTCTGCAATCCTAGGAGGGGTGTTTAAAGGTCTGTCAGTGTGTCACATTTCTCTATTGATGCTCAGTGAGTATTCTTTTCACCAACAGCCCTGAGGAAGCAGAAATTGGAGAGGACTGGACTCTTCAACATGGATTCTCCGCTCTTTTGTGTCTGCTACATCTGCTCTTCTCATCTGTAACATGTGAATCATCTGACAAAAACCCAACCATCAGAGTAAGGGGTCCCACCGAAGCCTGAATATATGAATATATGAGTTGGTTGGTGCTATACGCAGGTAGGTCCTTTAAAGGTGTGGTGTGAAACAACAATGCAGGTGTAGCATTGCCCTGCAAATGCTTCAAATGAGGCAGGATGGGACATTTCCAGTGCTGCTGTTCAGTTGAAATCTTCAACAAATGGAGAAAACAATGGAATCACTGCTCCACACAGGAGATGAACCACAGATAAAATCCATCTTACACTTTCTAGGTTGAGTACAAGAGTATTCCCAATAACTATGGAATGTCAATTTAGAGATGAAAGTGTTACCAACCTGCTTGAAATTAATGTGGTTATAGGGGTGCCATACAGACTGATCACCTTGCATAAGTCAACATAATTCAAGTTCAACTTTCAAATATTAAACTCTAAGGATGGGGAGGAACTAACTACACATCAAAATTCAGATTACATTCACACTATGGCACAAGGCATTTGTTGCAACAGATCATAGAAGACCCCAATATCCTACAATACCAACGTATTTCTCTGATAAACAGGAATGTCTGTGCAGAGTTCAGCATCATAAAAAAAGCTGATGAGATCCTTCCATTGAACACCAGGAACATGTTCTGTTGGGGATTTCCACCAGTTCCACAGAAGTCACCCAGGTGTTGTTGAGTTGCACAAGCTCAGCAATCTGTGTGGTGTCCAGGAATCACAAGATTTCATCCTACCTGCCCCACTTGCTGCATTAACATTCCAACAACCATGGAACCCACGATGCCACCTAATTTCCAACACAATTGTGGGTGAAATTGGGACATGACCTCCTCGGCTACTATAGCAAGATAGATTGCGGTCACAGATTATTACTCTCGTTGGCTGGAAATAGTCAGACTTCATAGTATTTTACACTCGTAACTTCTTGGACAAAATCATTTTGGATAAGGCTTCTAATTTGCACATGACCACTTTTAGAGGTTCACTGCTGACAATGGGATCATCCATATTATCAGTTCCCCTTTTGAACCTCAAGCTAACAGGGAGGCTAAGCAAAAAGACAGGATCAATAAGGATCTGATGGTACAGTGGCATTGTGGTTAGCACTGCTACCTCACAGCACTTGGGTTCAATCTGGCCTTGGATGAATGTCTATATGATGTTTACATGTTCTCCACATGCCTGCGTGGGTTTTCTCTCGGTGCTCTGGATTCTTCCCACAGATACGCAGGTTAGGTGGATTGGCCATGCTAAATTGTTCTTTAGTGTCCAAAGATATGTAGGTTAGGTGCATTAGCGATGGAAAATGCATGGGGTTGTAGGGATAGGGTGGTTGGATGGGCCTGGGGAAGGTGTTCTTTCAGAGAGTTGGTGCAGACTCTCTAATGGGTCAAATGGCCTCCTCCTGTACTTTTTGGGATGCCATGGTTCAATGGTCCAATAATCCTGGCACAGTAAGAAGTCTCATAACACTTTAATAGGTTAAAGTCCAATAGGTTTATTTGGAATCATGAGCATCTCACCTGACGAAGGAGCAGTGCTCTGAAAGCTCATGATTCTAAATAAACCCTTTGGACTTTAACCTGATGTTGTGAGACCTCTTACTGAGCCCACCCCAATCCAACTCTGGCATCTCCACATCACTAAAAGCCTTGATGCCTTTTCGGTTCACACTACCAACCAATGAATTCACACCAGCTGGTAAGCTCTATTCTCTTTGAACCTTCAAAATCATTTATCCTGGCCACAAAAAAATGAAAGGAGGTGTCGATCCTCCATGATGAACAACATCAATAGTATGGTATACAGCACAGGGCCAAAGTCTGCTATCCTTAATGCCAAGCCAGTGAGTTTGGATCTGTGACTGCAAAGCAGAAGGTCTCATTCTCACTAGGATTGAGCACCTGTACTCATGTTTGGTCCAGTTGCCATTGGTATTATCTGAAAGGAACAGGAGAGCTCTCATTGTGTTTACACCCATCAGCCTGCAAGTTTTTGATCACCATACAATGTGGAATCAAGATCCTGGGAGCCTTGAATGGTATTGTGCCACCACAAAACCCACTCCCAGACCTCTGACCCAGCAGGGCAGTCTCTATTATATGGTCTGGAAGTGTGCTGAAGACTAAGTTAAAACTCAACCTCTACCTGGGGGATTTTTGGGTGAGGGGAGATGAGGAGGAGCCAGTTCCAAAGTAATGTAAATAATTTTAAAAACAAAAGTGATGTAAATGTTGGACACAGCTGATGATGTTGTTAAAAAGACAATATATTTGGTGGGGGGGGGGGTCAGAGGGATGGAGCTAGTATAAGGATTTAACAGAAAAGATATGTTAATCTATTATGTAGATGATGATGTATCATTGACCTCAGTCAGTTGTGTGCTAAACAATTTATAAAGCAGATGGGCAAATCTTGTGGGAAATGTATTATGTCAGTAATCCATTGTGTCCATATTGTAAATAGTATAAATAACAAAGAACAAAGAACATAACAGCACGGGAAACAGGCCCTTCGGCCCAATGAGCCCGCGCCGCCACCTCAATGTTCCCACTTCTACCCGCGATCCCTGTCCATGTTTATAGATCTATGGATTAAAAACCAAATTTGAGACAATTTAGGGAGAATTTGTTTTGCTAATTAGCCTAAGAGCACATCTTTGGGATGTGGGAGGAAACCGGAGCTCCCGGAGAAAACCCACGTAAGCACGGGGAGAATGCACAAACTCCCACAGACACAGGCTTGTGTCTTAACTTAAATAGTATTAAGTAAATGCATTAGTCTTTCTACAATTCCTCTATGTAAGAGCCAGTCCGTTTCTCAAACAATTATCATTATGGAGATTATATTTCACTTGCTATTGAAATAATACCAGCATAAATGAGCGCCCTATGCCACGTGGGCCATTGATATTTACTTGTGTAACAGGTTTGTTCTGATAGCCAGAGATGCCACAAATAAATGTATTTTATGAGCTGAGAATTTGGTGGGCAACACATCTGCTTATCGCCCTGTCCCTCATGTTCACTGCTCTTTTCTGAAACAAGCAAGAGGGCAGATCAGTAATAGCATGGCTAACTAGATGGGTGCAATGCATCTGGTGAGGGTGACTATCAAGATCAGGCAACAAATTTCATAGTGGTGAGCATGAATGGCATTCGTAGATGGATGGACGGGGATAGGGAAAGTGCAGAGGAAGGATAGTTAGGTTTGCACAGTAAGTGAGTGTGAGGAGTGATGGGATGGAGTAGGTTTGTTAAGAGAGAGTGAGATGTTGAGGATTTAATTAAGTTTCAAGTGAATGAAATTACATCTCTTGGCTCTTAACTTAGACAGGCTGTGTCTGTGGGAAATGAAAAGAAATATCAAACTAGCAGAGCAAGTTATGCTTTTGTGAAATTGAGCCATGTTAAGGCAGAAGGAAGGAATTTAATTCAGCTGTACTTGATCAGGAAGCACTTGATGCTCAGTAACAACAAATCTGGAGGTTGAAATTTAGAAGAAAATAAACTATTCAAGGTATTGTTTGACTTACAGACTTTCTTTCAAATAGTGTCTCCTGAGTGTTTCTGTAATTATTTCTTTACTTGAAGCTCTATTTCACAAAGTTATAGTCCATTAACTTCAATAAGGGTTTAATGAATTCATTTTTTGATTCTATCTTCAATTTGATTTGGACAAACCAAGGAACTCAGCAAAAATTTGCCAACAGCTGAAACAAGTTTGCATATTCCCCAAAACAAGGCTTTTAAAGAATGATCAAATAACATCATTTTATATTATAAGCTGAAGGTGTACCTAACATTCCTTCACTGGCACTGGAGGGAGAAAGAACATCAGTATATGAATGTCTGAAAGGGTTGAGAACACAAAGTTGGCCACATATTTTTAGGGATTTATAAAGAGGCCCAGAGACTTGTTCCTATGGAAAATTCTGAACTTTAATTCAAAAAATGAAAGAGTTGAATATGACCCTGCTCACCAGCAAAAACTGCAAATAGACAGTCAAAATTGTCCAACATTGATTCCATTATTTTTCTTCTGGTTGCAATCTTAATATCCCTTTTTACCAGAGGAGAAGGGCACTCACCACAAGCTTGTGGGATCCTGCCAATCGAATTCCAATAACATCATTTTAGCTGGATGCCTACATGAGGAAGACACAATGGCCAGGACAATTTTACAGCAGTCTTAGATGGGGCCAGGTGTATTAAGTAGTTCTTTATTAACTTTCATTGTGAAGCCTAGAAAAGCAGGAGTATCCCTCTAAGCCCAACAAAGAAAACTAAGCTGTTCCCTACCTCACACTTCCCTAGCTTTTTTGGGGCTAAAGGGATCAAGGGATATGTAGGGAAAGGAGGAAGGAGCAGGAAATCAGGATATTGAATTTGATGATCAACTATGATTAAAATGAATGGTAGACAAGTTCAAGAGGCTGAATGGTCTACTCCTCCTTCTAGTTTCTATGCTTTTCTGCTACCCTTCCATGAGACCCATCCATTTATAGCGATGGTAAGAAAAGTTGGGAGATTGTGCATTGTCTTTGGTGTGTGGGGCACATGCCTAATTTATAAGGCGCCAGCTACTGAGTTTGATCACTATTGGTCTGCATGGAAATTTATCTGCCATTGCTAAGCCATTTACAAACAATTTATATGGAACCTAGATATATGGCCCAACAGCTCTATACCACTGTTTACGCTCTTACACTTACATAGCTTGTAATGTAATTTATGAACTCCTTATGCCAAATCTGCCGCCCTTCCCCACCACCATCCCAAAACCCCCACCCCCACCCCCACCCATCGGCTTAGTATTGTACATAAATTCAATCATTTTGCAAAATGTTTCTGAACACAGATCATTTCTATACATTTTAAAACAATTGTGCTTCTTACATAGAGATTTTAAGCATCACAATTAATAGTTACCCCGAGCAGATGAAGGTGCTTTAAATAGACTGAATAGGGGTGATTTTGAGCTTGTACTCTCCATCTGCAGGAATGACAGTGTGTGGTCAAAATCCAGAAGCCGTGATTCGTGCTTAGGGCTTTCCGAGTTCTGATCTTCCTGGCACCTCACCATGGAGTAACGTGAAACAGGCTGTGGGACTGCAGAAAGCTCATTTTTTTACATCAGCACATCATCACCAACTGCTCTCGCCGGATATTGAGGCTGCACAGAATTTTCAGCCAGCGTGATGTCATGTCATCACCATTTACAACACTTCTTACTGAAGGGTTCTTCACCTCTGAGGGGTGCTTTGGATGTGAGTGTTCAGGCAGCCAGCATCCTTTGCTGAGTGCACTGGAGACTCCCAGTGCACTCTGCAGGACACTGAAAGGGACTCAGGGGACACAGATAGTTCAGCTCAGAGTTGCCATTTCAGAGGGAGGGGCCAAGAAGGTCACTTGCAGGCCTTCTCTATCCTTCATGTTGGGACACCCCTTGCTCTAACAGGGTTATGAAGGCTGGTGTGCAGGCAGTGCTTCCTGTTTCCTCCTGCCTGGATTCTTATTCATATCACAGCTGAGGGAGTTCCGGTTACATCTCACAGTCCAAAGATGTGCAAGTTAGTGGATTGGCCAGAGTAAAATTACCCCTTAATGTCTAAAAATATGTAGGTTAGGGGGAATTAGCAGGGTGAATATATGGGGTTGGGGAATAGGATGGGGGAGAGGGTCTGAGAAAGAGAGTTGCTGCAGGCTCGATGGGCTGAATGGCTTCCTTCTGCACTGTAGGGATTCAATGTACATTGAAATGCTGCATTATTTGCTTGTGTAAAAAAGACCAATGGAGTGAGTGGCTAAAAACATAAGATGCGTAAAGCAAAGTATACTGGTCTATACCGGTCATGATTTTGGAAGACTTCTGGCTCACCTTCCATCAATCATTTAAAGGGCAATATGTCCTCAGGTCTTCAGAATCCCAACATCAGAATCAACCGGGGCCTGCACTTGCCAGAAGCCAAACTGGGAGAGCTTTTTTCCTAGAGATATTCACCAAACAGGCCACTTTCCAATTAAGGGCAGTGGATGATCTCCTGATGCTGCCATCCCAATCATAGAATACAAGGTGAGGGAACCTCAGAATTGAACCCCACTTAGAGGGTTGTAAATGAATACATTTAAGAGGAATCAAGTAGACAGGCCCCTCCAAATCCCATCAGTGGCAGCATTTGAGAGGCAAGCTGTGACTTTTGTTCAAGGGGGGCCCCATTTGCTGGCAGATGCAGTCTACCATTAAGCTGTGGCCTCTGTCATGCAGAGTGGTTGGATGCAATTACACTGCCAGAAAAATGCCATTTATGTCCCAATTTAGCTGCCTGCCTCTATGCTGCAGAAAGCTGTCCATCCCTGGGAAACCTTTTCAGTAGTAGGAATGTGTCAGGCAATTATCCTAAAGCAACTCCTGCTGTTTTCCCAGACACCAATTTCCTATCCTGCCATTCATCCCAGGGCTGGAAAAATTCTGTCCAGTATCTCAAAGCCCACAATGTCAATAGTCTTCTCCCTATCCTGAGAGTTGAAGCCTTGGCCAATCTCATCTCATTTGCTTGCATTGCCTCTGAAAGCAGATATCATACGCTAAAAAGAAGAATGTGAGTCAAGTTGATTTCTATCCAATTGCCCTGAATAGTAGCCACCTCATTTGAGTGTCTGAAAATACAACATTAAGAATCTTTATCTTGGCAAGGCATATGTTATTGTGTGATGTGTTCATTATTTTAATCTGACTGGCAAATGTGGTATAGTTTTTCTTTAGCTGCTTTCTTGATTAAGCCACAAGTAGAACTGCAATAATAGTCACCTTCACCTCCAACATACTGTGCTGGCAGTGATCTTTATTTTTCTTAAATAATGAGTTAATCTGCACACTCACCATTTGAAATTTATTCCATTTAATTGCTTTACTCATGACCAATAAAGGATAGCATTAATAGCATTGAATAAAATATTAAAACATTGTTAAATGCTCAGAATGTAAAGCTGAACTGGCCCCATTGCAGTAATAAAATATGCCACTATTGTATTTAGCTGAGCTGAATACAAAACTTTCTTTAGATACATTCCTATAAATCTTAATATTAATAAAAAATACTTTTCTCAATGTATTTCTTTTCTTCTTTTATTACTTTGGAATGGTGCACATAGAAAAACATTTAATGGCACTTAAAGTAAAGCACGTTGTCTTTCAATTCTCTACTACACTATAAAACAGCTTGAATGATGTCTTATCTGATGTTCAGTGTGTGGGAGGAAATCTCAAGATGACACTCTCAACATAAAGATAAGCGCCTTTGAGTACCTTTTATTAGTCTTTAACAGAAAACATGGAAAAATACTGAACATAAAAAAGGGAAACTTTTCTTCAAATCTATTATTAATGGCAACTACCTTACATCTGAAATAACAATTCCAAGTCTTTAGTTAAATCACTAATACTGCTGGGTATTTATAAATGAATGTGTTGAAAATATGCATATTTATGAAACATAAATACATAGTCTGGATTGTCAGTAGCTTGAACATTACCAGATTACAATCAAATCTGAAGAATTTGTGCATTGTTTCTGAATTGAATATGCTTCAAAGTGATGCTATATTGAACAATTAATGTTACATCATAAGTTATTGTTAATCATAGAATTATAGAATCAATGACACGGAGACAGGTCCTTTGGCACAAACTGATCCATGCTAACCAAAATGACCATTTAAGCTAACCCTATTTGCCTCTATTTGACCCATACCCCTCTAAATGTTTCCAATCCATGTATCTATCCAAATGCCTTTTAACTGTTGTCAATGTCCCTGCCTCAACCACTTCCTCCGGCAGGTCATTCCACATATGTACCACCGTTTGTGTAAAAAAGTTGCTCCTCAGGTTCCATTAAGTCTTTCCTCTCTTAATTTAAAGCAATGCCCTTTTAGTTCGCCTTGGGAAAAAGACTGTGTGCAACCATCCTATCCACGATAGGATGGTTCCATGATTTTATATACCTCTGCAAGATCATCCCTCAGCCTCCCTTGCTTCAAAGAAAATGTCTTAGCCTGTCCAAACTTTCCCTATAACTCAGTCTCTTGAGTCCTGACAACATCTTTGTAAATCTCTTCTGCACTCTTCCCAGTTTAATAACATCTTTCCCATTGCAAGGTGACCAAAACTAAACACAATACTTCAGGTGCAGCCTCACAATTGCAAAATAATTTCCCAATTCTACACTCAGTGCCCTGATTGATGAAAGCCAGCATGCCAAAAGCCTTCTTCACTGCTCTATCTACCTGTGACTCCTCCTTTAGAGAATGATGCACCTGAACTCCAAGATCCCTCTGTTCCATGATACTTCCTAAAGTCCTATCAATCACCATGAAAATCTTATGTCGATTTGACTTTCCTAAATGCAACACTTCACACTTATCTGTATTGAACTCCATTTACCATTTTTTGGCCCACTTCTCTAGCAGATCAATATCCTGCTGCAATTTTTGATAACCTCTCTCACTGTCTGCAATATTACCTATTTTAGTGTCATCAACAAACTTACTGATCATGCTTTGTACATTCTCATCCAAATCTTTAGTATAGATAACAAACGGCAATGGGCCCAGCACTGACCCCTGAGGCACACCACTAGTCACAGGCCTCCAGTCTGACAAGAATCCTACCATCATTACTCTCTGCTTCCTGGCATCAAGACAACTTGATTGTACATCCAATTTGACTGTTTTTCCCTGAATTCTATGTGATCAAACTTACCAGAGCAGCCTACCATATGGAACTTTATCAAAGACCTTACTGAAGCCTATATAGACTACATCTACCTCCCTGCTCTCATCAACCTTCCTGATCACTTCATTGAAAAACTCTAACAAATTTGTAAGGTATGATCTCCCATGCACAAAGCCATGCTGACCACCCCTAATCAAACACTATGCTTCCAAATGTCTGTGTATCTTATCCCTCAGAATCCTTTCTAGTCACTTACCCACCACAGATGTTAGGCTTACCGGTCTATAATTCCCAAGTTTTTCTTTGTAGACCTTCTTAAGTAAGGACACAACATTTACTACCCCCTAGTCTTCTGGTACCTCACCCATGGCTAACGATGATGTAGATATCTCAAACAAGGCCCCTGCAATTTCTTCTCTAGGCTGATGCAGTGTTCTTGGATAGGTTTGGGCCAGGAGATTTATCCATCTTCATACATTTCAATACACCCATCACCTCCTCTACTATAAGACAAACTGTTCTGAATATATCATCACTAACTAGCCCAGGTTCCCATGTTTTCATGTCTTTCTTTACGGTAAACACAGAGGAGAAATATTCATTGAGAACCTTGACCATCTCCTGCAGTTCCAAACATATGCATCCACTTTAGTCCTTGAGGGGTCCCATTCTCTCTCTAATTATTCTTTTTCCTTTAATATACTTAAGGAATCCCTTTGGTTCACCTTAATCCTCTCAGCCAAAGTTCGTTCATGTCTCCTTTTTGCCCTCCTAATTTCCTTGCTGAGTACACTCCTGTATCCTCTGTTCACCTCCAAGGAATCCCTTGTACCGAAGCCATGCCTCCTTTTTCCTGGTCAAAACCTCAATATGTTTTGTCATGCAGGGCTCCCTCCTCCTGCCAGCCTTGCCCTCTATCCTAACAGGAACATATGGATCCTGAACACCAGTCATTTCACTTTTAAAGGCCTCCCATTTGCCGACAGTCCCTTTGCCTTCAAACAAGCTACTCCACTCAACCTTTGCAAGCTCCTGTCTAATTCCACCAAAATTTGCCTTGCCCCAAATTAGAACTTGCAAATGTGGATCAGTTCTGTGCCTTTCCATAACTATTTAAAAACTAAAAGAACTATGGTCACTGGTCCTAAAGTGGTCCCCCACCAGCACCTCAGCCACTTACCCTGTCCTAAAGTAAAGTTTTGTCCTTTCCTGAGCAGGATCCTAGAATACTGGCTGGGGAAACTTTCCTGAACATACTTAACAAATTCCATCTAATCTAAGCCCATCTAAGTTAACCTTCCCATCTCAACTCACATATTATGCTGTGTTGTAACAAGTAATCTATGCAGTTAAAACTCTTGCTAGTTTTTAAAACCGCAGTTCTTTGGCAGATCAGGACAACTCACCGACCCTTTAATCCAGCCCCAAGGTCAGGATAATTTACAAATATAGGGTTGAAACAGAGGCATTTCCAGGGCCAAGTGTGGGATAAGGTGGAGGCACTTTGGGTTGGAGCTGCAGGAGGGAAATTGCTGCAGTGTCTTGCTGTAATACAGTATACTTAATGTTGACAGCTGAACATAGCAAATAATTGTTTCAAACCCTTTGACAAAAACAATCAATTCAGATATGATAGGATGTATAGATAGGATGCAAGACTAGGTGGAGAAATGGCAGATGGACTTCAATCCGGATAAGTGTGTGATGGTTCATTTTGGCATATCGAATGGAGTGAAGGAATATAATATTAAAGGTAAGACTCTTAGCAGTGCGGAAGATCAGAAGGGTCTTTGGGTTCTGGTTCATAGGACTCTCAAATCGACTTTGCAGGTAGAGGATGTGGTTAAGAAGGCATATGGTGTACTGGCCTTCATCAATCGAGGAATTGAATTTAAGAGTCGGAGGATAATGCTACAGCTGTGTATAAGACTTTGGTCAAATCCCACTTGGAGTACTGTGCTCAGTTCTGGTCGTCTCATTACAGGAAAGATGTGGAAGCCATTGAAAGAGTGCAGAGGAGATTTACAAGGATGTTGCCTGGATTGGGTGACATGCCTAACGAGGATAGGTTGAGAGAGCTCAGTCTTTTCTTTTTGGAGAGAAGAAGGATGAGAAGTGACCTGATAGAGGTGTATAAGGTGTTGAGAGATATTGATCGGGTGGATTCTCAGATGCTTTTTCCCAGGGTTGAAATGACTGCCACAAGAGGACACAGGTTTAGGATGCTGGGGAGTAGGTACAGAGGAGATGTCAAGGGTAAGTTTTTCACTCAGAGAGTGGTGGGTGCCTGAATTGGCTGTTGTCAGTGGTGGTGGAGGCAGATTCGATAGGGTCTTTTGAGGCACTTCTAGATGATTATATGGGACTTAGTAGGATTGAAGGTTATAAGTAAGCCTAGTAGGTAGAGATAAGATCAGCACAACTTGTGGGCCAAAGGGTCTGTTTCTGCTGTAGTTTTTCTATGTTGCTATGTTTCCATGATGACCTTGATGAAAATGGTATTTTAAAAAGTAATACTCCATCCTGACCCTTGATGCTTAGCAACATTAGACAGTAGGAATGTATTTTGACTCCCAGTATTGCGAAAATACTACTTGTAAGAAATATGTTGGCACAATATTTCCTGAAGAATTTAACCATTGGAATGGCACATCTATGGCAGTCAGTTTACCTAATGTTGTAAAAGGGTAATTTTGATGTGAAATATGGCATTATTCATGCTCCAGCAAGGATTCTTAGGGGTTTTGCACAACCATAAAATGCTGGTTATTTTAGCTCCACATTCCATCGTTTATATTACTGGCAATTGTTAATTTTCATTATGTACACTATTGTTCTTGCTCTAGCTCCTTAGATTGAAAAATATGAGTGTAGATGAATGTAATTCCAGGAGGGAGGGGAATCAGGTGAAAGCAGAAGTATCAGGAACAGAATGGACACAGTCTAACATGTTGTCAGTTACAATGGAAAAAGAAAGATGTATTGGAAACTCTGATGTGGAAGTTTGTTTCATCAGAACAAATTCAGTAAGGACAAAGAAACTAGAAGGATGGAATGAGTTTTTACAGGCAGCACAGTGGGAGGAAGTGTAATTAAGGTAACCGTGGAAATTGCTGGGTAGTCAGTAAAAAATGGAAACAGCCTATTCCCAGAAATGAAGAAACAGTTGTTGAGAAAGGGAAGAGTTGGAGATGGACCCCACAAAGATGAAGAAAGGATGGAATTTAGAAGCAAACTTGGTGAAATTTCTAGTTTAGAATGAGAGCAGAAAACAGCATTGACACACCATCAATAGATTAGAAAAAGAGGCGAGGGAAAGCAACTGAGTAGGATTAGAACAAAAAAATGTTTCACATACCCAGTGAAGCTAAAAATAGCTAGGACACATGCTGGTTACCATAGCAACACCTTTATTTAAAGAAAATGAGTGCAGTCAAGGGAGAAGCTTTTCAATGTAAGAACACATTCAGTCAGGCAGGAAAGGGTGGTGGCTGAGCTGGCTTCCATTCAAGAAAGACATGGAGGGCTTTCTGGTCATTCTTGTGGGGATAGAGGAAAAGAGGGATTGGATACCCTGCTTCCTAGAATGACAATAGGCATCCCACGTCTTCACTTTCTACGCTATTAGTCTGTCATCCACCATTTGCACCACTTCCAGTATTATGCCACTACCAAACAAATCTGCCCCCTCCTTTCCTCTTCCCCTTCAGCATTCCTAAAAGACATTCTCTTGTGGCACCCACCCAAGGCCACACTTCAATCACCCTCAGTAATATTTCTCCTTCATATGCATCTGTCCCTATGAGTGTTTGAGGAGAAATACCTTCTCTGTTACCTTCTCTTTCCCAGATGCTCCCCTTTTGAATTTTATTTAGATAAAGGTCAACATCTCACTGACCTTTTCAATTACATTTTATATGGATACATTAGCTTTAACTAACAGTCAGGAATACTGCTTGCCTCTTTAATCTTTTACTAAAACTCCTATTAGACTTGGACAGAATTATGAATATTCAAGTGCCATCTGTTCCCAGAGGGTAGCAAGGCAAGAAAGAGGTGAAGAATGCACAACATCCCTCTTGGGGGCTTTGAAGGGAGGGCAAACAGAATACAGAGTGTGGATGCCGACAATCCATCCAGAATTATTATTCATATCATCTGAAAGAAGATGATACTGGCAATGATTGTCAACTTAATTACTCCAGGCCTGTAGGAGGCTGCCACAAGGTGCACTATATCCTCACACAGCAGGTAACATAACAAACTGCACACCTGTCCCTTTCCTTCCTTACCTATTCAGGAGCAAACACTTCACCCCCTTAAACCAACATTTCTATAATGAACCATTCACAATGTCCCTAATATTAACCCCAAGGATTTTTGGAAGCAGGAGTGTTAAATATTGCATTGAAAACCTGGAGGTAAATCCAGCAGATCTGTTTGTGACATTTTAACATAGACATCTCCTTTTCATCTTACTTCGAGGTTTGGTTTCACATTTTTACAATCATAGAATCATAGAATCCTACAATGCAGATGGAGGCCATTTGACCCATCGAGTCTGCACTGACCACAATCCCACCCAGGCCCTATTAGAACATAGAACATAGAACATACAACACTATAGCACGAACAGGCCTTTCAGCCTGCAAGTTGTGCCGATCATATCTATACCTACCAGGCCATAGTACTATCTGTAACTCCCAATCCCATTAAATCCCATGTACTCATCCAGAAGTCTCTTAAAAGACCCCAGCGAGTTCGCCTCTATCACCACTGATGGCAGCCGATTCTATTCACTCACTACCCTCTGAGTGAAAAACTTACCTCTAACACCACCTCTGTACTGGCCCCCCAGCACCTTAAACCTGTGTACTCTCGTAGGGGCCATTTCAGCCCTGAAAAATGGTCTCCGACAATCCACCCTATCTATTCCTCTCAACATCTTATAAACCTCTATCAGGTCGCGTCTCAACCTTCGTCTCTCCAGGGAAAAGAGATCTAGCTCCCTCAACCTATCTTCATAAGGCATGCCTCCCAATCCAGGCAACATCCTTGTAAATCTCCTCTGCACCCTCTCAATAGCTTCCACATCCTTCCGATAGTGAGGCGACCAGAACTGCGCACAGTACTCCAAGCTACTCCCATGTGCCATATGCCATAGCTAGTCCTCCTGGCACTAACGACAATTCAGCATGGCCATTTCACCTAACTTTTACATCTTTGGACTATGGGAGGAAACCGGAGCACCTGGAGGAAACCAATGCAGACAGGGGGAGAATTGAAAACTCCTCAAAGACAATGACCCAAGCCAGAAATTGACCCTGTGTTCCTAGTGCTGTAAAGCAGCAGTGCTACTACTGTGCCACCATATTGATTGTACAACAGCCGGTAAGATGCAGAGCTTTAAGCACTTGTTTCAACTTCCAGTGCTTAAAGCATCAAACCAAAGCTGGAATTCAGAACAATTCAGAGACCAAGAGGAAGAATTTTGACAACAGGAAATTAATTGTATTTTAAAATGTCCACTAGGGTTTGACCATGGCCTTATTCAGACTTCAAGTTTAGCTTCTTCTCACAATGACTGTTCATTTCCTCCATCATTATATCTCAAGTCTCTCAGCTGCTGAAACTCTCTTCCAAGTTTTGGTTACCTCATTGGCTACTTCAACTCACTCCTGGCCAGCCTGACATATTCGATCATTTGCAAATTTGGAATCATCCAAAGACCTCCTTTGTGTGGCCAACTGACAACAAATCCTGTTCACCCATCTCCCTTATGTTCACTGAGTTACATTGGCTCTTAGTAAGTTTGAAAAATTATTAACTTCATTTTCAAATTCCTTCATTGTATTACCCCTTCCTCTTTCTATATTGTCGTCCATCCTTACAAAACTGCAAAATCCATACTTCTCTAACGCCAGCCTCTTGAGCATTCCTGATTTTATTTGCTCCACCATTGATAGGTGTACGTTCAGCTGCCAGGCCATAAACTTTGAAATTCCATCCAGAAAGCTCTCTTCCACTTTACCATCTTTTTCCTTTTTTGAGACACTGTTAAACCAGAAACCAAAATCTTTGACCAGGATTTTGGTCATCTACTTTAATGTATCTTTAATTGGCTTGGTATCAAATGTTGCTTCATAGGCCGGAACTCTATCACATTGACTGCCACAGAATTTTGCCAGGGAAAAGTCCGATAACAGAAATCTCCGTTGACCTTGTGTGGGAATTTCCAGTCTTGCCCGAGTGAGGCTGTAAAATCCCCCCATCATGGCATGCCACCACACCTAGCACTCTGCTGATGAAGATTGCAATTTGGAATGCAAATTTAATCGTGACAAGGTAGCTATTAATGAGCATGCATGGAAATAGGGTTTCTGACTTTGTTCATCGGGTAGTTTGATCTATTTTTGTTTGATCCACTTTTAACCTACCTTGAGCATTGGGAAAATAGAATTCCAATAGTTTATCCTGCTGTCAGGAAATAGGTCTTTTGTCTCCTACCAAATTAAATGACTTTGTCTGACATAGTTCATGTGGATGGCAGGAGCAAAATATTCTGCCCAAAGTTTTGGTCAGTAACTATATAAAGGGAAGCTAATCCTTTAATATCCTCTTTAAGTTGACAAGTACTGAAGTTCACCCCCAACTGAAATAAATGCTTTGGTAGCTTTTGAAACTCAGCAAAGCATTCATAAAGACATTAGCTGTAATAACAGTCCTTGATAAATGTCAACAAATAACTCGATTGAAACTGCAAGATCAGATATGACAGTTGTTTTCTAACCTAATAAAACAGTCCACCTGAGACAGACAGTTCCAATCTATATTTTTAATCTTTAAAGGACTAGAGTTTTAAAATCCTTCAGATCATCACACTTAAGTGATCCTAGTCCTCCCTTCACAAGGACTTATATCTATTCCATGCATCTGCGATTCCCACACAGTGGGGTCTGTTTGAAATCTGGATTGATTTTCAATGCACCTGTTGAGTTCAGGTTTCCCACCTGTGTGATACAAGCTCTGTACCCCGTTGAAGGGGATAAAAATGAAATCTGGCAGAAATAGGGGCAGCACATTTGTATCTGCTCCTGTCCCAATTTTTAAGGGTCTCCTGAGTCACAGAATCATAGCATTGTTACAGCGCAGAAAAAGGTCATTTGCCTCGTTGTGTCTGCACCAGCTCTCTGAATGAAGCAGTTTAAATGCCTTCTGAATGTTGTCTCCATCACAGTCCACCATGCATTTTGGACCTTAACTGCTCGCTGTGTGAGAACGTAATTTCTCTTTTCACTTTTGCTTTTCTTGCCAGTGAATTTATATTTATGCCCTCACACACTCGATTCTTTCATGAGTAGGAACATTTTCTCCCTATCTATTCTGTCCAGACTGCTCATAATTTACAATACCTCTAACAATTCTCCTCATAGTCTTATTTACTCCAAGGAAAACAGTCCAATCTATCTTCACAACCTCATCCTTAGAACCATTCCATGGAATCACAGATTCCTTACAA
Source organism: Sphyrna mokarran (assembly GCA_024679065.1). Lineage (NCBI taxonomy): Eukaryota > Metazoa > Chordata > Chondrichthyes > Carcharhiniformes > Carcharhinidae > Sphyrna > Sphyrna mokarran. The sequence continues at coordinate 53,662,820 of JAGIQG010000007.1, forward strand.
TGCATTTGGCCCATCGAATTTGCACTGACTTCGCGAAAGATCATCCCACCCAGGCCATCCCCTGCTGCCCTATCCTCTTAACTGCATGCATTTTTTATGATTAATCCACATAACCTACATATTTTTGAACACTAAAGGGCAATTTAGCATGACCAATCCAAATTTACCTAACCTTCACATCTTTGGACTAAAATTCTGGCCTTAAGATAACATCTAAAACAAGTATATAACAAGTATAGACTGCTCTTTCATCAGGTAACTCACCTGATGTTGTGAGACTTCTTACTGTGCCTATCTCAGTCCAACACTGGCATCTTCACCTATTGGAAACAAGTGTAATTTATTTCAGTGCACTAAAGGGTAAGTCAGACAACTCCCATTAGAGTGCAATTGGGTAACAGACAGCAGTGTGTGAATAATGTTAGTGAATCACTGAGTAATTTCAGGAGCATGAAGAAACTCAGGGAAAGCCCCTTAAAGGCATTCAGTCACTAAAATATTTCCTTCCAAAATTCCTTGTAGGGATCATGACATTTCAGCAGCGGAGGTGGTGAAAAACGTCATTGCCAGTGGATTGTCAAATATAAGGTAACATAATGCAAGCTAAAAAGGAAACTATAGCAAATAGCAATAATGGATGACAAAACTAAGGTTTTGATGAATTAGATATTTCGTTTTAATTTTATTGTTAAATGTGTAGGTTGCCGACGTCAAAAGATTCCTGGAAATTTTCACAAGACGTAGCTAATAGCTATGAATGTAATTTGTATTATGTATTATGCATTACAATTCTCTATGATAAATGAACTGATTGAGATGTTCATATAACATAGAAGGTAATTGAATAATCTAGATTTTAAGTTTCAGCAAAGTAAAACGCAGTGCATTTGACATTCAAAAAATTCCTTCATCTATTAATATCTCCCTGAGCAATGCACCATTTTTGAACAGCAAGAGGTGGGAGTAAGTTGTTTATTCCTAATCTTAGGGGCTTGAACTCAGGCACTAAATGCTCTTAGTATGGAAAATCGGGTTAATTGGAGACAAAACTTCATGTCCTGTCAATATCATCACATTGCTCCTGTATATTATCTTAATACTGAATTCAGTATTCAACAGGAAATGGTAAATCTGGACTTCCAATTCTTTGACTTTTAAGAGATTTGAGATTAACTGATATGATGATAGACCTGTTAAAGTAAACTAATCTTATGGAATATTAAATCTAAGCAGCACACACTTTCTCAGGAATGGTGAATTAGAACCTGGCTGGTGGTACAATTTGAACTACTGTGAAGAGGGGAAGGAGGCATGCCCTTAGGAGCAGAAAGTTCATACTATTTAGAGATTCATGTCTCATTTCTATTCCACTGATGATTGGGGGTGCCAAATGATTGCCCATTGCAATTCCTCAGTTCTGGAAGGGTATGAAATTAGCTGATTCCCACATTGAGTTGGCCAATTTGGAGTCTGGGAAAATGAGGTAATCTTAAGGATGTTCCCCTCACATGTGCCAGCAGTGACCTAGGGTTATTTTGTAAATGCAGGACAACCACTCCTACAACAGCAACTTCAAAAATTATAGATAAATCCTGGACTGCTTTGTGACTGGCCCCTTGCAATTCTTTTGATTCGACCACTTACCATGCAGTACAAATGATAAGAATTATTTGCATCTTTGTATCAAAAATTTGCAATCAGGTTCCTATGCACTTAGTAGGATGTTGATTTTCATACTTTAAAAAGTTCCTATGTGGTTCAGTCTGATGATTGAGGAATCTTGTGCTCTTGTGCTTTTCTGACCACTCCATATGTGAAGAAACATTCCAGTGACTACTGTAAGGCTTCATGTGAGCTGTCCATGCAGCAGAACTGTTGTTTCAGGAAGTTTATGGTTGGTCCCATGACATTCTCAGTGCCCAGTAAGAGGTCTGACAACACCAATTTTAAATCCAACCGATTTATTTGATAGTAAACTTGCAAGCTTTCGGCCTTTGTAGTCTTCGTCAGGCGAACGAGGTGTTCTGGTCTGCAATAGCACCTCATTCACCTGACGAAGGCTACAAAGGCTGAAAGCTTGCAAGTTTACTATCAAATAAATTGGTTGGATTTAAAATTGGTGTTGTCAGATCTCTTACTGAGTTTACCCTAGTCCAACGCCGGCATCTCTACATCATTCCCAGTGCCTCCATAGTTCTCCTGGTAGGCAAGCAGTCCATGCATGACTTGGCAGATGACAGTCATAAACCAGACATGGATGAGGTATGCCTTATCACCCTGCAATCAGCTGGTGGGTTCCTTGTGGTGGGTTAAAGATGATGGATATGGCTGACTGGCACAGGATTAGTTGATGTCAGGGTGGCAGTATTCACCGACAGGATCTTTTGGACACTGTCATACATGGAGTGGAATGTAACAAAGGGTCTATGTTGCATTGTTGTAATGTTATTGAACTGGTAATCCAGAGCCTTGACAAATGATCTGAAGACATGAGTTCAAAACCTAACACAGCAACAGAAGCATTTAAATTCAATTAATTTGCTAAAGTCAACATTAACAATGATAACCATGGCTAGGATTTTATGCTAGGTGAAGGGAATAACATCAGGGGAAATGGGTGACACACAGTTCTATGGTCCTGCAAATGTCTGAGGTTGAACCAGACATTAACACACAATGAAGATACTGTGAAAATCACCTAGTCACCATATTCCAGTGCTTGTTCGGGTATACTGAGGGAGAATTTAGCATGGCCAATGCAACTTACCAGCATGTCTTTCGGACTGTGGGAGAAAGCGAAGCACCCAGAGGAAACCCATGCAGACACAGGGAGAACATGCCGACTACGCCCAGACAGTGACTCAAGCTGGGAATTGAACCCATATCTCTGGTGCTGTGAGGCAACAGTGCTAACCACTGTGCCACCCTCCTGCCCGGTGTCATAATTGATCATCTATTTCTGCCACAGTAACATCATCCAACTTTGCCCCAGCACAGCTGATTTACTGCTGAAATCCTCACTCATGCCTTTGTTACCTCTGGGCTCAATGACTGTGATCTAAACTTGATACTGTACAAAAGACTGCTATCCATGTTCTAATTTGCATTGCCCTGTTTATCCATCACCCCAGTATCTGCTGTCCTGTATTGGCTGTTGATTAAGAAATATCTAATTTTTGAAAATTCTGAACCTTCCTAGCTATGTAGTTACCTCCTGTGGTTCAAGCCATGGTGGCATAGGAGTTAGCTCTGCTGTCCCACAGTGCCAAGGACCCAAGTTCGATTCCCAGATTGGGTTGTTGTCTGTGCAGAGTCTGCATATTCTCTCCATTTCTTCGTGGGTTTGCTCTGGTTTTCCCTCACAGTATGAAAGAAATGTTAATTAGGTGCATTGGCCATGCTAAATTCTCCCGTGGTGTACCCAGTTAGGTATCAAGTGAGGTGACTCGAGGATTTTCACAGTAATCTCATTGCAGTGTTAATACAAGCTTACTTGTGACACTAATAAATAAACTTTGAAAAAAAACTAAACCTTTTGAGATATGCCTGCTCATCTTATTCTGACTTTTTTCTTCCTCCACCACAGGTGACAGTGCCATCAGTTGCCTAAGCATAAAGGTCTTGAATTCTGTTCCTAAACTTCTCAGCTTCATTACCTTGATTTCCAAATTTAAGCCACTCTTTGAAACCTAGCTCTTTGGCTATGTTTTAGGTTATCTGCTCAAGTATCTCTTTATGTTCCTAGGTGTCATATTTGGTTTTATAATACTCTGGTGAGATGTTTTGTGATATATTGTATGTTAAAAGTGCTATGTAAAAGTAAGTTGTTGTTGCTATTGTAGTTCTGGTCTCTTTTTGCTGCTTTGTAAACATTACTACCTATTCTTCCACTTGCTCCCTGACTCCCCATGTGGGATTTTACAGCCTCGCTCGCCCCAAAACTGTAAAATCCCACCGGAGATCAACGGACTGCTCCATTGCCTGCCCCTCACTCACTCCGGCTCCTGTGATGGGTGGGGCAGTAAAATTCTTTTTGAAGGGGTTTTGTTAGTCCAAATATATTACTTCAACCATGTTGCCCTTATCCACCATTTATGTTAGTTTTCCAAAGAAATCAATAAGATTTGACAATGATTGCTCTCTTATACCTCAGGTTCTAAATGTTGCGTAGGACAACTTTTAGTGAGGATTTCATTATCTTTCTCATCAACAAAATTAAACGAATGCATTGTCCACATACTTCTGTGGACTTATTCTACCTCTTTTTTTAAATGCAGAAATCTCATTAGCTGTCCTCAATCTCTTGGCACTATTCCCTTTTTAGTGATATTTTACAATTCATGAATCAGTGCCTGTCCTATCTTTTCCCTAACTTCTTTTAATATGCACATAAGCAATTCATCTGGACCAGGTATCTCTCTGAATAATCTATGAGAAAAGCCAAATTCTTCAAAAATTTTAATGTCTTTAAAATAGTTTCACATACTTTTGGAAATAAAATCTTTTATTTAACAAAAGAATTACTGAATAGCCATGAATATCCTGAAGATATAAATGTATCAAATGTCCATTAAGCTTAAAAAGATATTAACACTAGAGGAAAAAAGATGAAATAAAAGAGACCTGGAGGCTTTGAAAAAAGCAAGTTAAATATTCCAAGGATTAAGAACATGTTTGACTATAAAGATATGTGCAACCCAGAGGGAGCACAACTAAATATTGCTTTCTTTTCTTATTCTAATATTAAAAAACTAATAAGTCAAAAATGAATTACATACATCTGGAGATTTTGCATCTATCTGTGTGACTGAGCTGATGAAATTGAGAGTCTTTGTCTTAATGCATCACGTTGTGTGATATTGAGCTCTAACCTCTGCTAAATTCTGAAACATGGTGAAGATACACTCCTGGTTTGAATACACCACCTCATATCCCTCATCTGGAAAGATGTATGCATGATAGTGGTACCTCAGAGTCACTGTGATTGTTGCTATTTTCAAGAAGGGAGATTAGTCAGCTTAGGTTGGCTACTGAAAAATCTTCCTGCTGTCACAGGAAAGACCATTGTAAGCATCCTGTCCATATATTCCTCGCAATGGCCGAGGAACTCTTTCCAGAGTCACAATGTGGTTTTCGCCCATTGAAAGACATCACTAAGAAAAGTGAAATGCATAGCATTAAACGCTGTACATTGCCTTTGCCAATCTCACAAAAACCAGTGGACTCTGTCAGCCATGAAAATTTATGGAATGTCCTTCCAAAATTTGACTGACTTCAGGAAATACTACCTGCCCTTCATGAGGCATGGTCTTCAGGTTGCACGTAGAATTTAGAAAAGTAAAAGGTGACTTGATCGAAACCTTTACACTTAAAGGATTTTGATAGGATGATTGTGGAGAGGATGTTTCCTGTTCTGGGAGAATCTAGAACTAGAGGTCATTGTTTAAAAATAAGCGGTTGTTCATTTAGGACAGAGATATGGAGGTTTTCTCTCTCAAATCATGAATCTTTGGAAATCTCTTCCTCAAAAGGCAGTGGAAGAAGAGCCTTTGAATATTTTTAAGACAGAGTTAGATAGATTCTTGATTAATAAGGGAATAAAAAGTGATTGGGAATGGGAAGAATGTGGGATTGTTGTTACAATCAAATCAGCCATGATCTAATTGAATGATGGTGCAGGTTTGAGAGGCTAAGAGGCCTACTCCTGCTCCTAATTCTTATTCCCATATGTTGGTTCGACATATCTATGATTTAGAACATAGAACATAGAACATAGAACAATACAGCACAGAACAGGCCCTTCGGCCTTCGATGTTGTGCCGACCAAAATAAAAAGCAATGCCCCTCCTAACTAAACCATTCCCTTCTCATCCATATACTTATCAACTAACCTCTTAAACGCCACCAAACTTGGCGCATCTACAACAGCTGCAGGCAGGGCATTCCACTCCCTAATCACTCTTTGAGTAAAGAACCTACCTCTGATATCCGTCCTATAACTCATACCCCTTAATTTAAAGTTGTGTCCCCTCGTGCTAGCTTTTTCCATCCTAGGAAAAAGGCTATCACTGTCCACCCTATCCAAACCTCTAATCATCTTATATGCTTCAATAAGATCCCCCTTAGCCGCCTCCTTTCTAACGAAAACAACCTCAAATCCTTCAACCTCTCTTCATAGGACCTGCCCTCCATACCAGGCAACATCCTAGTAAACCTCCTCTGTACCCTCTCCAATGCCTCCACATCTTTCTTATAATGTGGCGACCAGAACTGCACACAATACTCCAAGTGCGGCCGCACTAGAGTTTTGTACAGCTGCAACATGATGCTGCGGCTCCTAAATTCAATCCCCCTACCAATAAAAGCTAAGACTCCATAAGCCTTCTTAACAACTTTATCCACTTGACTGCCTACTTTCAGGGATCTATTGACACATACACCAAGATCCTTCTGTTCCTCAACACTATTAAGAGCCCTACCATTAGCCCTATACTCTACACATTTATTGTTCCTGCCAAAGTGCATTACCTCACACTTTTCCACATTAAACTCCATTTGCCACCTCTCGGCCCAGCTCTGCAACTTGTCCAAGTCACTCTGTAAACTAAAACACCCCTCTTCACTATCTACCACACCACCAACTTTAGTATCATCTGCAAATTTACTGATCCATCCCTCAATACCCTCATCCAGATCATTTATAAAAATTACAAACAGCAGGGGCCCCAAAACAGACCCCTGAGGCACACCACTCGTCACCGAACTCCACGATGAAAATCTCCCATCAACCACCACCCTCTGTCTTCTTTCAGAACCCAGAGGATTTCAGAACCCATCCTCCGCTTATCCATGATAACATGTACACTGTGATCCTTGCCAATGGATCACCACAAACCCTATCTCAGTGAAAATTGGTGTCAAAGAGGATTATGTCATGCACAAATGCTTTTCCATTTTCCTCATTGCAACTCTGCAACTCACCTCCAGCAAATTACCCACAGGCATGAAGATAATCTAGAGAATAGAAAGGAAACTTTTCAATCTCTTCTGCCTTCGATCCAAAACCAAAACCACTCCAACTTCAGTCAAAGATTTTCAGAATGCAAATAACCATTGTGTGCAGTCACTAAGAAACTGACTCCTTCTCAGAAGCATTTGAGAAATTGGGCGGGATTTTACAGCCTTGCCTGTCCTGAAGATCAACAGACCTTTCCATTGTCTGCCCTCACCCGCTCTGCTTATCATGGTGGATGGGGCGGTAAAATTCCAGCCGTTAGGTTTTTCACTAAACACCTGGAAAGTCAAGGTCCTCTTCCAACCAGTTCCCACAATAAAATACTGCTCCTTCTCAATTAAGTGCTATAAGATCTAGAGAGAAGACTAGCCTGTTTCTCTGGAGAGAAATACACCAGTTTTCAGTCAGATACTGACACATTTTTAGTAATATTCCACCCGCTGTCACGGTTTACTGGGCCAAAGTAACCCTTACATTATTGTATGCTTCAGAGATGTGGAAAGCCTACAGCAGGCTCAGAGCACTGGATAAGTAACACAAGCACTGCCTTCACAAAAACAAGGGGAAAGAAAGATGGTCCAACTTGCCCAGCATTGAGGCATTAATCAGTCAAAGCCAGTTCCAATGAAAAGGATATGCTGTTTGCATGTCTGACACCAGATTCCTGAAATAGCTGCTCTATATAGAACTAGATTGTGACAGGAGACTCCCAGGAGGACAGCAAAAATGCTTTGGAATGTCTTCAAGGTGCTCATACCTAATTGATGAGTCATGGGAGGCCTTACTTTATGATCAACCAAAATGGAGACTGTTCTTTCAGAAGGCAGCAAACATATTAACTTTGGCAGGAACACGCAGAGGTGAAATAGGAGGGATCAAGCAAACCTTCCAAACCACATCCCCCCCTCCCATCTACACAACACTTCAAACCTCGCCTGCCCTGCATGAAACAAGATCCACAACTGGCAAATCAAGTTCTGAAATGGCTGCCAAGTCCATCGATTTGAAGGGGAAGCAAGAAGTCCTCAAATCTGAAGGACTGTCTAAGAGAAAAAAAATCAAGAATGTTACAAGTTTTATTCACTGTATGGCTGGGCATGGTAGCACAATAGTTACCACTGCTGCCTCACAGCACTAGGGATCCAGATTCAATTGCAGCCTTAGGTGACTGTGTGTGTGGAGTTTGCATATTCTCATTGTGTCTGTGTGGATTTCCTCTGGTTGTCTGGTTTCCTCCCACAGTCCAAAGGTGGAATGGCCATGTTGAATTGTCCCTTCATGTTGCAAGATGCATAAGTCAGGTGGATTAGCAAGGCAAATTTGTGAGGGTATGAGGATAGGGCCTAGATGTGATGGACAGTCAGTGCAGGATTGATGAACCAAATGGCTTCCTTCTGCATGGCAAGGATTCTATAATCTAAATTCGCTGAGCTCAGCAAGAGCAGTTGCACCATTACCATAGAGAGCAACAAAATTAGCTTAGACTTAAATATTAATCACATTTCTTTGTGAATGTGTGAAATGAATAAAAATTAGAACTTTCTTGGCTATTGGACTTTGTTTTTGATCCTGTTTTCTATGATTCTAAGGTATCTTTTAGACAAACTATCTTTCTTGGTTATGGGTATAGATAAAGCCTTGTTTATAAGCAGGTGCAATTTAAGTCAGTTTTTTCTGTGTTCCCTTAAAAGCAGATGCAAATTTAATCTCCAAAAGGAAAATATAAATTAGCTCAATCATTTTAATATGACTGATCTATCAAGGCAGAAGAGGGAGGTCTGTGAAACATTAAACAGATCTAAACAGATTAGATACAATGATGCGGCTGTGACCAGAAAGCCTTGTTATGTCATTTCCTGAATCAATGCTGAATCTGGTCATTGTTGTTTGCACCTTGTGAATTGTTGGTGCTGCTTTTTGTCTGTGTAGAATTCTGAGTTGTTCTGTGTGCTTTCCATTATTGGAAATTCTAGTGGACTAGGACTCCAATGTGCTGATTTTGTATTCATGGAGACATAGAAACTAGAAGCAGGAGTAAGCCACTCGGCCCTTCGAGCCTGCTCCACCATTCATTTTGATCATGGCTGATCATCAAGTTCAATATCCTGACAGCCCCCTTCCCCTCATATTCCTTGATCCCTTTCATCCCAAGAGCTATATCTAATTTCTTTTTGAAATCACTCAATGTTTTGGCCTCAACAACTTTTTGTGGTAGTAAATTCCAAAGATTGACTACTCTCTGGGTGAAGAAATTTCTTCTACCCACAATCCTAAAAGGTTTACCCATTGTCTTCAAACTATGACATCTAGTGCTGGGCTCCCCCACCATTGGGAACATTCTTTCTGAATGCAACAAGGTTTAATTTGGGGATTACTTTCCTGCACCCCAATTGTAAATCACTGTGTGCTACATCTGAAGATGCCTTGGTTACTACCTAAAACAGGTTTTAGACTCATAGATAATCAAGGCCCAATACCCGTTTCAGGAACTTTTATGAAAATTAATTCTGTATCTTCTTGGTTCAGAATTTTTCAGTAGTCACTGCGTCCTAAGCAACAATCGCTATCAAAGGGTGGATTTTTAAAAAATGAATTCCTGTACAACAAGCTGTTTATGTCAAACACCTGTAGACCAATAATAATTCAGATGAATTACATTTACACAAATTGGTATATAAATGGTCAATTCTATGAAAGAGAAAGATTCTATCATTAAATAATTACAATATTCATTTTGCTTGTGTGCAAAACTTTCTCCTTTATTCTTGCTTTGGTATCTTGTGCGGGAGAAACTATTCGTCCCCTGGTGTCTTGACTAACTAATCATTAGTCCTGTGTTAGTCTGGTCTGTGAGCGATAGCAAGCTTTTCTAAATTGGAAGCGGCTCTTGCCTTCACCTGACATTCACATGTGAACTTTACAGCAGGGTCATTAGATAATAATCACGAGTGGGAATCGCGACTGATTTTCTTTTTGCTCTCCTGAGCAATGTCCCTACTGCTGCTCTGGCTGAGCTCAGCTAAATCAGTGCACAAAGCAAATTAAACCAGTCGCTTTCCTGATCCCATAGCTCTATATTACACCATGTGGTGCACTGAGCCATTAGAGAGAGAAAAACTCTCAATCTTATCAGCTTATTCAGACAGAAAGGGAGACCAAAACCTCCTGCTTGTTGCAGTTCATTTCAGAGTTATTTGTGTTGTAATAGAAGAAATAAAAAAAAGCAGTTATATTTGAATAGTCACAATGACAATGGAGACTGAGCAGGCATCAGCAGCGTGGAAATTAGTGAATATGATGTCTGAATTTAGAAGGGATGGCAAAATAGTCATTATCTTACTTCATTCCATGCAAAATAATGGAACCTACTTTTCATGGGTAAACTTGAATTCGTCATCTGGTTTCAACTCTCAATCTGGCTGACTGCCAAGAAGGATAATGAGTACAAAATTCAAATGCAGTCCTGCCAAATGTAATACCTTTCCCCTATTACTGTATTTCTTGGCAGCTACTGGTCACCTACCTACTTTCCAATAAGTACCAGGGCCATTAATTGTTATGTTCATTAACTCTAAATATGGGAAAAGCAATAAGCAACATTCATTAGTTTTGTTGAGTATATTGGTTGAGTAAAAATGCCTGATTCTCAGAAATAAAGACCTAGTCATGCAATTAATGTTAACACACAGATGAAAGGAGGAAGCACATTGAAACTTAAGACATTATTTTTAACAAAAGGCTTTTAGAAAATATTATGGACTAAAACAACTAGTATTTTTGTTTGCAAATAAATAGTAATTTGGGGCACAGACATCAGTAGCTGGTCAAAGCAAATTTAACTTGCCTTAGATACCTTCCTAGAGTCAATGGTATCAGTTGCTTCCTTTAATAGGTGGAATCCTTATGGACATGCACCGGCACTGCACATCTATTCATATGATGGCTCACTGGTTTGCTTTGCAATAGCGTTTCCCTGTGATGTGGATCAGGTCTTCAAACCTTTCAGATCTGAATTTCTAAATCTCCCTGAAGGCAATGAACACTGAGACTTATAAAATCCTACCATGCAAAAGGAGGCCATTCTGCCCATCAAATCTGCAGTGACCATAATCCCACCCAGGTCCTATTCCTGTAACCCCACATATTCACCCTGCTAATCCCCTGACATAAAGGTCAATTTATCAAGACCAATCAACCTAGCCAATTAATGAAGAAAGGTTTGATTCAAATTATTGTGCTATTTCATTCCACAATAAAGTGATTGCACTAAGTAGTAGTTAAGATCAGATTCATTTAATTCACTTGTAACAACTGATATGATAATGTAAAAATAATGAACATGTTATGCTGCCCCACTTCGGTCAATATATTTTGAATTTTTCTGGGGTCTTTTTATCTCAGCAACTTTACTGTTCAAATGCTAATTTGCTGATTGTAACTCTGCTACTTTCCTGGCTGTTCACAGTTTGGAGAAAAAAATCTAAAATTTTCCAACAAAATAGGTGGGAGATGTTTACTAACTACAGAGAATAGGTACTGAATTAATTATTATATGCATCCATGAGGAATCAACATCAAATCTAGGTCATTGGTAGGTTGACTATCTATTTATTCAGGTCACCTTTTTTAAATTGTGGGAATGTGTCATACTTTGAAATATTTGTATTTTTCAAATCAATACCATGGAAAGACAATCAAAAGCACTCACCTCCTTTTGAACTTGCTGCATTGTTTTCTTAGGTTCTACACTGTCATCAAACCTCCTGACAAAGGTGGCACTGTCATTGTCTGAAGAAGCAACCTCTACCCAACAGACACCCAATGTCAACTCTCTGACACTTCTTTCTTCCATAATCCCATCACCAAACATCAAGTAATTTTTCCACAACTGTCATCTATCTCATCTCCTCTGGAAATCTTCTATCTTTGGACCATCCCGTCCAGCACTTTAACAATTTCTTAATGGTTTTAACTGTCTTCTCTTCATCACAGAAGTTCAATTTCTCTACAGCTCTATCCCCTGCTAGGGTGTCCTGAGAGCTCTTCATTTCTTCCTTGAACATAGGTCCAACCAATATCAAACCACCACAACTGTTTCTGCTTCGCTGAACTTCTCACTTTTAATAACTTCTCCCTGTATTCTGTTCACTTCCTCCAGGTGGTGCTTTGGGCAGCAATAATTAAAGGATCATAGAATAGAATCCACACAAATGTAAAAGAAAGTCATTTGGACCATCAAATCCGCACCGACAAGTGCCAAACAGGGAGGAAACGAGGGCATCTGGAGAAAATCCACCAGATGCGGAAAGAACGTGCAAACTTCACACAAACAGTGACTCAAGGCTGAAGTTGAAGGTCTTTGGTGCTGTGAGACAATAGCACTCACCACTTTGTCATATTCCACCCCTTTTTATGGGATCTGTGAGGCATTTTTTTGTTCCAGTCCTATTTGAAGCCTCCTCCCTCATCTCTTTTACCAGTACTGTATCAGTGCCATTTCCTGCTGTTCCCCTGGATTGGAAAATTTCACCAACTTTCCTTCCAATTTTCACCTGCTCAGTTTCACGTGGTTTATTCAACTCACCTTTTTGCTCCCTGCTCTTCTCTGTCTTCATTTCTGTGGATAAGCTATCAACAAATATTTATGATAAGCCCACTGACTCGTTCAGCAACCTGACAATACTTCCTCACAATCTGCTTCCTGTAAGGACACCATTCCATTCTTCCAGTTTTTCTGCCTGTTACATGTGTTCACATGTGTTCACATGTGTTCTGCAACCATCCATTCCAGTACTTCTGTATATGTTTTCCTTTGTTGTCAACTCAAGACGTTTGATGGGGCCCTTGACATTTTTGGCACTTCAACTCTGATCCTTGCCCTTGTTCCCAGAATCAAATAAGCTTTTCCTTGTCCTCGCCTTCCACTCTAGCAGCCTTGGTGTTCAACAGATCATCTCCCATCATTTCTATCACCACACAGCACATTATCCTCTGCCTTCGTGCTTCAGCATTGCAAAGGGACTATACACGTTATGACAATCTGGTCCACACATTGCCAAGTATTCTGTTCCACACTGGGAATATCAAACGCACACTGGCTGATTGCTTTGTGGAACACGTGTATTTAGACTTCATGTGTAACTCTGAATTTCTGGCTGTCTGTCATTTTAATTTTCCACCTTGTTCTCACACTGCCTCAACCTCTGATAATGTTCCAATAAAACTCAATGTAAGTTCGAGGAACAGCATCTCATCTTTTGATGTGGGATGTTATGGCCTTCCAGACTCAACACTGAGTTCAACAATTCTAGACTGTAAGTTCTGCTCCCACTTTGTTCTGTTTTTCATTGCTATTTGTGATTTTGCTCTCTTACTTTTCTCCTTTTTTGCTTTTGGCGTGACAGCTGTTTATCATTCTGCCATTCACACCTCCTCCAGAGGCATCTTTTGTTTCTTTACTTGTCTCATTATTACTTCCAATGGTCTTTTGTCACTTAATCTCTTCTGCCTTCTATCCTATTCACATAACTTCACTTTTGCACATTTTCCCACTCTCCCCGCTTTCACTTCTTCAAACCTATTACATCTTGAACATTTCCCATTTCTGGCGAAAGTGCAACAACCAGAAACATTAACACTGTTTCTCTCATCACTAACGTTGCCTGATCTGATCTGCCGACTATTTCCAGCATTTTCTGTTTTTATTTCAGATTTCAAGTGTCTGCTATATTTATCTTTGGCAAAAGGTTTTGAACATATGTAAAACTAGCTTCTGCTTGAATTTAAAAGTGCCTGCTACATAATAAACAAATGTACTTTTTTTTATTGCTTGACTCTTTATTTAACCCGTGTTTGCGTTTATTCCTCCTGGAAATCTTATGTAGGCTTAACATGGGATTTAATGGAGCCTGCCACTGTGTGTGTGTGGGGAGGAATGAAGTTGGGGGGGAGGGTGGGGGGGTTGGAAATGATAGGGTAGGGGTGGGAGGGGAGGTTGTGGGAGGTGTGGTGAGAAGTTGCAATTGATCCCAAAATTGGGAAAACTGACCCTAATTTAGTGAGGAGGACGATGGATCTGACAATCCTGGTGATGAGTCACATAAAGTCAATTGTCATTTAATGTCAATTATTCTAGAGCTCACTTGGAATTAACATGAGTGAAATTATTGTGGGGGTCAAATGGATCTGCCTTGCCTTGTGAATACCACCCATTAAATTGCCTGCAGGCTACCGGAGGATCCCTCATTGACAGTCACTCAGTCCCCGGTCAAGGGATCTGACATTGGGAAGTGGGGTGCTGAGAGTCATGCACCTGCCCTTACATTCAATCCCCTTACTCCACCATTATCAGCAACCCACACCCTGCAGCTGCCATCCTGCCCCAATCAACGATCCAGCAATGATCCCTGGTGAAGACATCAGTGCATTACCAGCAGCAGCTATCACTCCACAGTGCTGTGATCTTTGTTTGGCTGGCAGCTTTTTTGGGTAGGATCTCCTCCAACTGGTGCCTTGATTATTTGTGAGGCCTGGTACTGGCTAGTTATGTGCCTGATTACATTCACATCACTAACCGGGCAGAATGTTACAGAATCTAAATTTGCATAAATTTTTAAAAAGACTTAAGTTAGGGAGTACTTTTGAAGTGCGGTCACTGTTGTCATGTAGAATCTGCAGCATTCAATTTTCCCACAACAATGTTAGGGGGTACTTTCCATTTTTGAACCTAAGTGACGTGGCTGGAGAGTTCTACGATGCATTTCTTGTTGGTCAGAATGCTGGAAATTCGTGCCCAGATTCTCCAGGATCACATTTCTATTTCTTCATTCTCAAATGGAGTGACGATGCTGTGAAACCAATAATTCCTTCAGTCACTCATTAAAGCCACCCAATAGATGAATTCCAAATCTCAAGGAAGATTTCCTCTTTTGCAGCTCTGACTCCATTTCAATGCTGTGACTTGGAGACATTTGAGGATGCTCCTTGGTCCAACCAGGCGGCACACAGCATAAGACTCCCATATTGCATTGGACCCTCCCCATGTCGATTTATTTCCATTTTTGATTTGAAATGCTGCCATTTTAGTGGTGCCATGTTTTTATTTTGAGACCAGCTTCAACCCTCCCCTTGTCAGTGTTCAGATTCCTCCAATCATCCTGGAATACCATGATATGCAGGTAGAGTCCCCTCCAGTTATTCTTCAGCATCCCCCAGAAATCCAGGGTTCCACTCTCTCCGTGCTGGGCATTCCAGCCCTCCCCTTTGAGCCCATCATGCCTCATCTGAATCTCACTCTTCCCCATCTCGAGGATGTGTGCACAGTCATTTATAGGAGAGAGCCTACCCAGAGAATTGTGAGTACTCTCCCCAGTTCCCCCCAATTTTATTGCCTTTTTCACATTTATAGGCTGAAGATATCTTCCCTGACCATGACATCCCATCTGCAGTCCAGTAGCAAGCCGGTAAGACCATGGGTCATGAGCAAAACCTGCACCTCATCCCCAATTAAGCACACAGACTTTGCCCCTTCCTGGAATGGCACTACAATGTGCATGCCATATATAGCCCCATAGAATGTACCAGAAAGGCCCTGAACTGCCTTTGATCATTCACTCTGACCTGTTGCCCAGACCAGAGACTACGACTGAACTGCAATTCTATAGATTTTGGAATGGTTTCTGCAGATTGGAATGTAGTAAATATCGCTCCATTATTTAAGAAGAGAGGGAGGGAGAAAACTGGGAACTACAGCCCGTTAGCCTTACATTATTAGAAGGATAAATGTTAGAATCTATTATAAAGGATGTAATAAATGACATCTGGAAAATAATGACACAAAGGCACCCAGTGTGAGCATACCAGTTTTTTGCTTCCACCAATGTGGCATTCTGCTGCCAACACTCAGAACCTGGAACTTTCGCAGGCGGGCGTTGAATGTTGCATTCTCCTCAAATCACACAGAAGGTGAAGACTGACGAATGCACACCATTCATTTTCAAATGTGTTTCATACTAGTCTGAATTTCCACTGGCAAAGTTGTAAGATGAAACATGATTCCAGCGAATAGCATATTTACTGAAGATTCATGACATGATAACTCATGCAAATGGCATTCCTCCCTCTGGTGAATGGGCTACCCAGCCCGCCATGAAAGAGGTGAATGGAGAATTGCAAACTGTTTTCCCACTGACGGGAATCCAACTTTTGACTTCTCTTCAAAATGTTCACTCTGATCTGCCACAAAACCTGCTGCAGGCAGAAGGGGAAAATTCCTCCTATATTAGCAACTGGGTTTTCATGATGCTGATTGATCGGAAAGTAAATCGCTTGCTCTCCTTCGATAGAATGCTGTCAAGTGTGATATTACCAGCTGTACATGCCACACTCCCGGTGCAGCGAAGTTGGAGAATCTGTTGCCCAGCGAAACCTCCATTCATGGAAAAATCCCATTGGCGTGAACGATGGTAACATTCCAATTATAGGAATTACTTTCATCCAAAAAAATAGATGAAGCATTGATTTTAACATCTCATCTGAAAAACGACACTTCTGACAGTATAACACCCCCTCAGTATTGCACTGTAGCAACAGCCTAAATTTTTCTGCTCAAATCCCAGAAGTGGGACTTAAAACCACAACCTTCTGACTCAGTGGCAAAAAGATTGCCAAGTGAGACATTGCTGTTAACTCCTAGTCAAACTTAATAATATTTCATACACAAATCTTCAGATTTTTTATTAAGCATAATTAAACTGAATAATTTGAAAGTTAAATTCCAAATTCATGGTAAAAGCAAGAAACATCAATATTGACAAATTGTAATTATAGTGGGAGGCAAGCAGTTGTGTTTTCTGCTTGGCATTGGGAGCACCTTGTTTTCTTTGGATGTGGGAAGGCATGTAGTTGCTGGCAGTTAATATGGTCGCTGTTTTTTGTGAATTAAGAGAAAGAGGAAAAGATTTAAAACCTGGAAATGTCAATTAGATGGCTGGGCTGCAGAAGGTACAGTGGAACTTGCACTCGCTCAATCACGTGTCCGAGTTCCAATCTCAGAGGTGGGTGTGGGCTGCAAAGGAGATGTTGGTTTGAGTTGTGG
This sequence comes from Sphyrna mokarran, assembly GCA_024679065.1. NCBI lineage: Eukaryota > Metazoa > Chordata > Chondrichthyes > Carcharhiniformes > Carcharhinidae > Sphyrna > Sphyrna mokarran. Next base: position 53,679,931 of record JAGIQG010000007.1, read on the forward strand.
GAGTGGTAATGAGTGAAGAAGTTGTTCTGGCTGTGATATCATGTTGTTTCTAAAAGACCTGAGATATAGCAATTGCTGCTATTCACATAGTCATCAATCACCCTCTGTTTATTTGTGATTCAGAAACAAACAGTACTGTTTGTATCTCACAAACTTGATCGAGTTTTTTGAAGAAGTGACGAAGATGATCGATAAGGGTAGGGCAGTGGATGTGTGTACACGAACTTCATTAAGGCCTTTGACAAGGTCCCTCATGGCAGACTGGTGCAGAAAGTGAAGTCACATGGGATCAGAGATGAGTTGGCAAGGTGATTACAAAACTGGCTCAGTCAAAAACTCAGTAAGAATTTAGCAACACCAATTTTCAATCCAACCGATTTATTTGATAGCAAATCTGTGAGCTTTCAACACTCTCTCTGTATCTTCGTCAGGCAAGCCTGACGAAGATACAGAGAGAGTGTTGAAAGCTCACAGATTTACTATCAAATAAATCGGTTCTTACTACCCCAGTCCAACGCCGGCATCTTTACATCAGTCAAAAAAGACAGAATAGCGGTGGAAGGGTGCGTTTCTGAATGGAAGTCTGTGACAAGTGGTGTCCCTCAGGGATCAGTGCTGGGGTCTTTGCTTTTTGTAATATGTATAAATGATTTGGAGGAAAATGTAACTGGATTAATTAGTAAGTTTGAGGACGACACAAAGGTTGGTGAATTTGCGGATAGTGATGAGGATGATCAGAGGATACAACTGGATATAGATCAGTTGGTGACTTGGGCGTAGATATGGCAGACAGAGTTTAATCTGGACAAATGTGAGGTAATGCATTTTGCAAGATCTAATACAGATAAGAATTATACAGTTAATCACAGAACTCTTAAGAGTAATGGTAGCAAAGGGATCTGGGTGTACAGGTTACTATAAGTAGTAATGCAGGTGGAGAAGATAGTCAAGAAGGCATACAGCACGCTTGCCTTTATTGGCTGGGGTAGAACATAGAACATAGAACATTACAGCACAGAACAGGCCCTTCGGCCTTCGATGTTGTGCCGACCAAAATAAAAAGCAATGCCCCTCCAAACTAAACCATTCCTTCTCTTCCATATACTTATCAACTAACCTCTTAAACGCCACCAAACTTGGCGCATCTACAACAGCTGCAGGCAGGGCATTCCACTCCCTAATCACTCTTGAGTAAAGAACCTACCTCTGATATCCGTCCTATAACTCATACCCCTTACTTTAAAGCTGTGTCCCCTCGTGCTAGCTTTCTCCATCCTAGGAAAAAGGCTATCACTGTCCACCCTATCTAAACCTCTAATCATCTTATATGCTTCAATAAGATCCCCTCTTAGCCGCCTCCTTTCTAACAAAAACAACCTCAAATCCTTCAACCTCTCTTCCTAGGACCTGCCCTCCATACCAGGCAACATCCTGGTAAACCTCCTCTGTACCTCTCCAATGCCTCCACATCTTTCTTATAATGTGGGGACCAGAACTGCACACAATACTCCAAGTGCGGCCGCACTAGAGTTTTGTACAGTTGCAACATGATGATGCGGCTCCTAAATTCAATCCCCCTACCAATAAAAGCTAAGACTCCATATGCCTTCTTAACAACTTTATCCACTTGACTGCCTACTTTCAGGGATATATTGACACATACACCAAGATCCTTCTGTTCCTCAACACTATTAAGAGCCCTAACATTAGCCCTATACTCTACACATTTATTGTTCCTGCCAAAGTGCATTACCTCACACTTTTCCACATTAAACTCCATTTGCCACCTCTCGGCCCAGCTCTGCTACTTGTCCAAGTCCCTCTGCAAACTATAACACCCCTCTTCACTATCTACCACTCCACCGACTTTAGTGTCATCTGCAAATTTACTGATCCATACCTCAATACCCTCATCCAGATCATTTATAAAAATTACAAACAGCAGGGGCCCCAAAACAGACCCCTGAGGCACACCACTTGTCACCGGACTCCACGATGAATATCTCCCATCAACCACCACCCTCTGTCTTCTATCTGCCAGCCAATTCCTAATCCAATTAGCTAAATCACCCTCTATTCCACACATCTGCATTTCTGTAGAAGTCTTCCATGGGCCACCTTATCAAACGCCTTACTAAAGTCCATATATACTACAGCAACCGCCTTACCCCCATCCACCTCTCTGGTCACTTTCTCAAAAAACTCAATGAGGTTAGTAAGGCATGACCTACCCTTCACGAAACCATGCTGACTATCCCCAATCAATTCATTTCTCGCTAAATAACTATAAATCCTATCCCTAATAATTCTCTCCAATACCTTGCCCACAACAGAAGTAAGACTCACTGGCCTATAATTCCCTGGAAGGTCTCTCTTCCCCTTCTTAAACAATGGGACAACATTCGCTATCCTCCAGTCCTCCGGAACCACACCCGTAACCAACGAGGACCTGAAGATCAGAGCCAGAGGCTCTGCACTCTCCTCTCTTGCCTCCCAGAGAATCCTAGGGTAAATCCCGTCCGGCCCAGGGGACTTATCCAACTTCAAACCCTCGAGAATTTCTAGCACATCCTCCCTATCTACTACAATACTTCCCAATTTGCAACCCTGTACCTCAGTGTTCTCGATAGCTACATTTCCAGCACTCTGCGGAAATGAGTATTGAGTTTAAAAATTGGCAAGTCATATTACAGCTTTATAGAAACTTAGTTAGGCCGCATTTGGAATATAGTGTTCAATTTTGGTTGCCACACTACCAAGGATGTGGAGGCTTTGGAGAGGTTTCAGAAAGGATTTACTACAATGTTCCTGGTATGGAGGACATTAGTTATGAGGAAAGGTTGAAAAAACTTGGTTTGTTCTCACTCGAGAAATGGAGGTTGAGGGGAGACCTGATATAAGTCTACAAGATTATGAGAGGTATGAACAGAATGGATAGTCAAAAGCTTTTTACCAGGGTGGAAGAGTCAATTTTTAGAGGGCATTAGTTTAAGGAACAAGGGCCAAAGTTTAAAGAAGATGCACGAGGCAGATTTTTTACATAGAGTGGATGCCCGGAGCTCGTAACTGGAGAAGGTAATGGAAGCAGGTATGGTATTGAATTTTAAGGGGCATCTTGACAAGTACATGAATTGGATGGGAATAGACGGATATGATACCGGAAGAGTAGGGTGTTTTAGTTAAATTGGGCAGCATGGTTGGTGCAGGCTTGGAGAGCCAAAGGACCTGTTCCTGTGCTGAAATTTTTTTTGTTCTTTGTTACTATGTGGGCCTCAGTTCTGACAGATGAGTAACGCAAGCTTGTATCAATTAGATGTACATGACACTAGATCCAAATGAGGCACCAGTGGTGGGGTTTCAGGTGGATGAAATCTTCTTGCCAGTAGCCCCACTTCTTCTGATGTGAGGACTGTGGAGAGGTGCAGAGTTGGAAAGATAGATATCTGAAGTGCCCGATTATTCCCACACACTGCCACAATGCCTTAAAACTGAAGGAGAGATGAAGAGATCTGGCTATAATTGCCTTGCCCCAGACTCCTCCATGTCAATGCAAACAACTGCTACTTTACATTGCTGGAGGGCAGGAATTTCTCACCCCTGCAGCTTATCCATACACACTATATATTAATATAGAATAGAATTCCTACATTGCAAAAAGAGGCCGTTCGGATCATCGAGCCTGCACAAACAACAATGCCACCCAGGCGCTATCTTTGTAACCCCACACATTTATCCTGCTAATCTCCCTGACACTGAAGGCCCTATTTTACCATTTTAATTCTAAATGTTGGGCAGACTTGAAACTGGGAGTGTTTCAAATCCTACTTTTAAACCCATTCTCAGGTGCCCCTGAAAAAATAACAGTGATTCTAAATCGCCCTGCAGAAGCCTATAGGCTGGGCTTATCGCACCCAAAACACTTGATTAGACTCTCCAAATGCACATGCACAGTAAAGAAAATAGAAAAATGCTCTCCTACTACATCGCTCCTGAGCTGGATGTTGTCTCTCCCTGGACCTCATAGACATTGCTCCAACCTCAGAACATCACTGTCCCCCTTATGCCCCCCTACACCTACATTACCCAGACCAATTATGGCCCCCATCCCCTTTTCCCCACCTGATTGCTTGCGGAGCGGCAGTGAGCCCCCCTTCTTCACCACCAATTGCACGCAGAGTGGCAGTGAAAATCCCCTGCCCCTGCCCCCTCCCTCCTTTCCTCCTCACCAGAGAGCCATCTGACCCGCCTCCTCCTTCCCACCTACTGCTGATCTGAGTCAGAGAGCAACGAAGCTCTGAACATACCTCCTCAGAAGCTGGAGCGCCTGACCTTTGCGGGCCATATCTGTTTGGCACCGAATCTGGATGGGTGAACATGGTGGGCAAGTGTCGGTAAATTTGGGTGTACACCCCATTAAGTCAATTAAAATGCATGCAAATACATTTAAATTGAGGTCGCGCCCATATCGGGTATGGTCCTGATGGTGGCCTTTTTTGGCAATTGGTAAAGAGGAAAAGGCATGGAGGTGGGCACGGATTGCGCTATTTGCCTCATGCCTGACTTTATCAAGTTTTTGTGCCCGAAAATGGGTGCAAATTAATCGTAAGGATCAATTTAGCATGGAAATCAACCTAACCTGTACATCTTTGCAGTGAGGGAGGAAACCGGAGCACCTGGAGGAAACCCATGCAGCCACAGGGAGAAAGTGCAAACTAGAGGCTGGAATTGAACCCGGGTACTTGGCGCTGTGACGCAGCAGTGCTAACCATTTGGAGAAGAGAACAGATATAACAAGTACTATAGTAACAACGTGAACATTTCACAGGTCTGCATCAAAAGTAAAAATCTTCATTATCCAGTTTTGTGTGATCAAAGAACCAGTGATGTAAATGAAATTAATAAGATGCTCAATTTGAATAAAACACATTCTGATGTTTATATCACTTATGCCATTCAAACTCTGTCATAACTACATCAAATAAAAGATAATGCTTTCAGCAGATTCACAGAATATATTATCCTTTTACCGAGGATTTCTAGACAACAGAGATCCATACCAAGTTTAGTGGATTAGCAGATTACATGGATCAAAGACATCAGCCACTGACCATGTTAATAGATTCAGGTTCAGGTAGGAGCTGAGTGAAGTAAAGATGGTGTCGTAATACATAAAATAATTTTATAAGAATGGCTCCATTGAGGCTGGGCTCTCTTGTGGTATAGATGAGGCTGCAAGGGCTGAAGTTGATTAAATATGTGATCCAGCCCCCTCCTCCCACCTTCCACATGTTCCTTGTTTCTGAAGAAACTATGCAAGAAAGCAAGTCTGCAGTGCAGTTACTGATGAAAATTTGCAAAACAACTTAGAGTTTCTATCTGCCATGAAATGTGAGAAAACTGGTTTTAATATTTATAATGAAGTAATAGCATTGCTTTGGGATGTGTTATTGTTTGTTATTTGCTTACAAGGTTTGTGGAAAAAGGGCAAAGGGAAACGTTACCTTGTTGATGAATCAGTTATTGGACAGTTTGAAACAAGACATGTGACGAAATAAGATGAGCCCTCTAAAGGCCATCATTCATTAAAATAATTTGCCCAAGTTCCATGGGTGGGAGTTGCAGAGCAAGTTATTATCATCAAAATTTGTCTGATAATGATCCTATGATATGTCTTGAGTCAGTGAACTTTATTGCAGGCACTATATAAATAAAAATTGTTGCTGCTAATTCCTGGATCTGCTAAGCTCAAGGAGAAATGCACATTTGACATCATGTTTAATAATAGACTTTAGAAGGCATGAAACTAATCTAAATAATGAGCTGCCCCATTCTAAGTGATAGCATGCAAAGAATAGGAGATTAACTTCGTCCTTTTGCTTGAATAAAAGCAATATACTTGGGGGAAACACAAAAATTTTTCCACATAACCATTTAAAATTGTGCCCTAAAGGAGTATTGCCATAACAATTAGTGTGAAAGCGCCTTTGCAATGCCCTCACACAAGAATTGAGCACAAGTATTCAGGCTGATTATAATAGTTTCATCATTCTAATGTTCATCCAGGCCAAGGCAGCACAGAATCACAGAGAAGGAAACAGGAAACAGGCAGAGGAAGAACCACGTTGAAACAACTGTCATTATTTGTGGAGGTATCCTTAACCAATCTTCATTGTGAATATACAGATGTATTTAAGTTTGTGGTACTGTGCAACCATCCAGCAAGTATGTTCTATTTGTTATTATCCATCCTACACTGACTCACTTTCTTAGTCATCACCGCAGAGACAAACTTTGCTCAGCGGGTGACTGATGCTGAAAATGCCTTAAAATCAAACTTCTTTTTGGAGACCATTGTAATGGTGATGTCTTGTAATTCATCTTTCAGTAGATTATTTTCGAGATGCAAGCAGCAAGTCATAGCAGATTGATTTAGCAACACTACCTACATAGAACATAGAACATTACAGCACAGAACAGGCCCTTCGGCCTTCGATGTTGCGCCGACCAATATAAAAAGCAATGCCCCTCCAAACTAAACCATTCCCTTCTCTTCCATATACTTATCAACTAACCTCGTAAACGCCACCAAACTTGGCGCATCTACAACTGCTGCAGGCAGGGCATTCCACTCACGAACCACCCTTTGGGTAAAGAACCTACCTCTGATATCCGTCCTATAACTATCACCCCTTAATTTAAAGCTGTGTCCCCTCGTGCTAGTTTTTTCCATCCTAGGAAAAAGACTATCACTGTCCACCCTATCTAAACCTCTAATCATATTATATGTTTCGATAAGGTCCCCTCTTAGCCGCCTCCTTTCTAACGAAAACAACCTCAAATCCCTCAGCCTCTCTTCATAAGACCTGCCTCCATACCAGGCAACATCCTGGTAAACCTCCTCTGTACCCTCTCCAATGCCTCCACATCTTTCTTATAATGTGGGGACCAGAACTGCACACAATACTCCAAGTGCGGCCGCACTAGAGTTGTGTACAGTTGCAACATGACGTTGCGGCTCCGAAATTCAATCCCTCTACCAATAAAAGCCAAGACTCCATATGCCTTCCTAACAACCTTCTCGACCTGACTGCCTACTTTCAGGATCTATGCACATACACACCAAGATCCCTCTGTTCATCTAGACTACTAAGAATCCTACCATTTGCCCTATACTCTACACATTTATTATTTATGCCATAGTGCATTACCTCACACTTTTCCACATTAAACTCCATTTGCCACCTCTCGGCCCAGCTCTGCAACTTGTCCAAGTCCCTCGCAAACTATAACACCCCTCTTCACTATCTACCACTCCACCGACTTTAGTGTCATCTGCAAATTTACTAATCCATCCTTCAATACCCTCATCCAGATCATTTATAAAAATTACAAACAGCAGGGGGCCCAAAACAGACCCCTGAGGTACACCACTTGTCACCGAACTCCACGATGAATATCTCCCATCAACCACCACCCTCTGTCGTCTATCTGCTAGCCAATTCCTAACCCAATTAGCTAAATCACCCTCTATCCCATACATCTGCATTTTCTGCAGAAGTCTTCCATGGGCCACCTTATCAAACGCCTTACTCAAGTCCATATATACCACATCAACCGCCTTACCCCCATCCACCTCCTTAGTCACTTTTCAAAAAACTCAATGAGGTTAGTAAGGCACGACCTACCCTTCACAAAACCATGCTGACTATCCCCAATCAATTCATTTCTCTCTAAATAACTATAATCCTATCCCTAATAATTCTCTCCAATACTTTGCCCACAACAGAAGTAAGACTCACTGGCCTATAATTCCCTGGAAGGTCTCTCTTCCCCTTTTTGAACAATGGGACCACATTCGCTATCCTCCAGTCCTCCGGAACCACACCGTAACCAACGAGGACCTGAAGATCAGAGCCAGAGGCTCTGCAATCTCCTCTCTTGCCTCCCAGAGAATCCTAGGGTAAATCCCGTCCGGCCCAGGGGACTTATCCAACTTCAAAACCTTGAGAATATCTAGCACATCCTCCCTATCTACTTCGATACCTTCCAGTTTGCTACCCTGTACCTCAGTGTTCTCCATAACTACATTTACATCACCCTGCGTGAATACCGAAGAGAAATATTTATTCAGTACCTCTCCAAACTCCTCAGGCTCCACGCACAACTTCCCACTGCTGTCTATGACTGGCCCTAATCATGCCCTAACCAATCTTCTATTCTTAACATATCTAAAGAAAGCTTTAGGATTCTCCCTAATCCTATCAGCCAAAGTCTTCTCATGTCCTTTCTTCGCTCTTCTCAATTCACTCTTTAGCTCCCTCCTGGCTAATCTATAGCTATCCATTGCACTAACCGAGCCTTCAATCCTCATCCTGACATAAGCCTCCTTTTTCCTTTTAACCAGCAAATCAACTTTTTTCGTACACCAAGGTTCTCTTACTCGACCATTCCTCCTTGCCTGACAGGGACATACTTATCAAGGACCCGCAGCAGCTGCTCCTTGAATAAGCTCCACATTCCAGATGTTCCCAGTCCCTGTAGTTCCTAGTCCAATCTATGCACCCTAATTCTCTCCTGATGGCCTCATAATTACCCTTCCCCCAGCTATAACTACTGCCCCCAGCTTCATGCTATCCCTATCCATCACTAAGGTGAACGTAACCGAATTGTGGTCACTATCACCAAAATGTTCACTAACTTCCAAGCCTAACACCTGGTCTGGCTCATTACCCAGCACCAAATCCAATGTAGCCTCACCTCTAGTTGGCCTATCTACATACTGAGTCAAAAACCTTCCTGCACACTTTGTACGAAAACTGACCCCTCTAACGAGCTAGAGATATAGCTATTCCAATCAATATTAGTAAAGTTAAAGTCCCCCATAACAATTACCCTATTACCTTCACTCCTGACCAGAATTGACTTTGCAATCCTTTCCTCTACCTCTCTAGAACTTTTAGGAGGTCTATTAAAGACTCCCAACAGGGTGACCTCTCCTCTCCTGTTTCTAATCTCAGCCCATACTACCTCAACAGACAAGTCCTCATCAAACTTCTTCTCTGTCATTGTGATAGTCTTTGACTAATAATGCCACTCCTCCCCCCCTTCTATCTCCTTCTCTACTCCGACTAAACTACCTACTTCAAAGACCAGTGCAGATTATGTAGAAAATGTCTTAAGGTTTTGAATTGTCATACTCAGGAGAATATAGCTGGTGACTTGAAGAATCATATCCAAGTGATTCACCATTTGGTATAGACAGAATAGCACAGACCAAGCCAAGATTGATAGCCTATGACTTTCCACTTCTTAGTGGATGAGGATTGGTCCTCCATTAGGCTCGCCTTCAAACAGGAATTAATTAGGGAACAGGAGGTCACTGAAGCATCCTTAACATTCTCTCTAAGTAGCAATGTAGCTGCTGATGGAGAATGTGCTTCACTGCACATCTCCCATCAGGCATGAAGGATTAACCAAATGCAGACTACCGCAGAGCAAATAGCATTTTCACAGCCATCTGTCCAGGAGCCTCAAAGCATAGATCAACATGCTGTCATGTATGCAGTAACCAGCACTACCGAGACCTTGGGCATCCACCTTCACAAATTTGTTGCTGCTACATTTGATGGAAGTGTTAAGGGCAATGAAAATGGACTTTGTGCACTTGAGGAACATGATGCAGACAGCTCTGTGCAGAATGTGAGTCTTCCATTAGGTTGAACAAAGAAAGTAGCTTAATTTCACAGTATTCTCACATTTATCTATTCCACCTGAGCTCCTCAAATGATTCTGGAAAACACAAGGAAGATGAAAAGCAGGACTATGGCAGGTGAATTGAACAGGTATTTTGCATAGGTCTTTAGTACAGAGAGCATAAGTAATATCCCATAAACAGCTATAAATCAGGAACTGAAAGGGCAGGTTCCATTACATTGGAAGATACAAATGTAACTCCTTTATTCAAAAGGAAGAGAAAAAGAAGGCAGGAAACAACAGGTTAATTAGCCTAACATTTGTCATAGGGAAACTCATAGAATCATAGAATCCCTATAGTGCAGAAGAGGCCATTTGGTCCACTGACCCTCTGAAAGAAAACCCTGCTTAAACCCAATTCCCCATCCTAAACCCATAACCCTGTATATTGATCATGGCTAACCCAAACAATCTGCACATCTTGGACACTAAGGGACAATTTAGCATGGCAAATCTGCCTAATCTGCACATCCTGGGAAGTTGGAAATGGTGGAAGCCATTACTAAAGATGTTTTAGGGAGCACTTGGAAACATTCAAAGCCATCAGGTACAGTCAACACGTTTTTGTGAAAGCAAAATCAAAGGGCACTCCAATTTATTGAAATGTTTTGAAGGGGGTCACATGTGCTGTGGGTAAAGGAGAACTGATTGATGTACGGTACTTAGATTTCAATAAGATACTAAATGTGGGGGGTGCAATTTTCTGATCTTGGCACAATTGGCGAAGAACACGCCAATTCCAGAAAATAGCATGCAAGCTTAAAAATCAGCTTCAAACAGTTTGCAATTGTCCCGGTCCCTTTCCAATGGTATAAACCAGATTGCACTTGGAAAAACCATGAGGCCAATTAGCATATTTAAATTAGTATTTAAATATGTATTGCCCATTCAACACACTGCACACAGAATCTTCCAATCTTCAGGTGCAGTACAAGAATGTTGAGAATCATAACTGGTCTCCACTAGCAGAGAACTGGCATGATGGTCACCCTGGGGTACTTAGAGGCCATTGAAACTCTCAATGGCCAGGGGCATAGCCAGGCAGTGCTCATTGGAAACAATGGCAGTGACCACCAGGCACCAGTCAGTAGCCACAAGCATCTTGTATTGCCAGTGTGCGGGGCAGTGTCAAGGGGATGGGGTCTGAATGGGGGCTATAATGGGGAGGATATGTGGGGAGGAAGCAGGAAGGGGGTCATGATGGCAGGCATATAGATGATCAGGTGGGAGGGCCTCGAACCCCTGATACCAGTGACCCATGTTGGGTAGGGGATGGGGTAACATGTCATCATGGAGGGAGGGAGGGGGTCTCCTAGTGTGGGATTGGGGAACCCTTGCCTGAGCACCCTGAAGCCAGGCTCACAGATGTGTTTATGCGCTCCCCCCCCCCAAGTATCGGCACACAACTTACCACTCTCCAAAAAAGAGACAGAGGGAACCAATTTCAGTATGGAGGTGCCTGAGAGACTGGTATGGAATCTATGTTATTCACGTTGTTTTGATACTTTGTTTTTTGGAGGGGAGTTCAACTCCACATCTGGAGTGTTATGCATAGTATTGGTCTCCTTATCTAAGTAAAGTTATAAATATGATTTGATTTGATTTATTATTGTCACATGTATTAACATATGGTGAAAAGTATTGTTTATGAGTGCTGTATAGACAAACCAAAGCATACATTGAGAAGGAAAGAAGAGATTGCAGATATAGTATTACAGTCATCGCTAGGGTGTAGAGAAAGATCAACTTCATGCAAGATAGGTCCATCCAAAAGTTTGATGGCAGCAGGGAAAAGTTGTTCTTGAGTCGATTCGTATATGATCTCAGACTTTTGTATCTTTTTCCCAATGGAAGAAAATGGAAGAGAAAGTATCTGAAGTGCATATAGTCTTTTATTAAGCAGTGGGAAGTGTCAATGGTTGGGTGGCTGGCTTGAGTGATGGACTGGACTTCATTCATGACCCTTTGTAGTTTCTTGCAGTCTTCAACAAAGCAGAAGCTATACCAAGCTGTGATACAATCAAAAAAAGTTCTTTCTATGGTGCATCTGTAAAAGTTGGTGAGGTTGGTAGCGGAAATACCAAATTTTCTTAGTTTCCTGAGAAAGGAGAGGCATTGGTGGGCTTTCTTAACTATAGCATTGTTGTGGATGCAGACAGGGGCATATGCTGCACTACGCTTCCTGAAGTGGATGATTATCTCCTTTGTTTTTTGACATTGAGCGAGAGATTATTATTGTTGCACCAGTTCACCAGATTCTCTACTTCTTTCCTGTATTCCGTCTTATCATTGTTTGAGATCTGACCCACCACAGTGGTGTCATCAGCAAATTTGAAAATAGAATTGGGGGGACATTTGGCCCATGGTCAGAGGTGTATAAGGAGTATAGTAGGGGGCTGAGAACACAGCCATGTGTATCACCGGTGTAGAGGATAATTGTGGAGGAGATGTTGTTGCCTATCCTTACTGATTGCAGTCTATGATTGGGAAATCTCGGATCCAGTTGCAGCAGGAGGAGCCGAAACCCAGCAATGGAGGTTGGAGATGAGTTTTGTAGGAATGATAGTGTTGAAGGCTGAGATGTATTCAATAAGTAGGAGTCTGACATAGGTGTCTTTGTTATCCAGGTGTTCTAGGGTTAAGTGTAGGGCCAAGGAGATGGCATCTGTGTGGACCTGTTGTGGTTCTAATGTTCTAATTTGTGTGTCGCATGTCCATATGACTGGCAGCCATTGGTGAAGATGGTTTCATGGTAACATAACTTTCTGCATGCAGCGGTTGAAGATATTTGCACTATTTGAAGATATTTGGTGTAAATGCAGCAGGTAAATCTTCACTGCTAGAAGCCATACCACTCATTATCAACTCAAATAATGCTTTAATTATAATATTGAATCAGCTCAAGCCGAAATGTCTGAAATAAAAATAGAAAATGCTGGAAAATCTCAACATGCCTGACAGCATCTGTGGAGAGAGAATAGAACTATCGCTTTGAGCATAAAGGTCTATTACATGTTAATTTTCTATAGGTGGGATATGTGATGGGACAGAATTTTGGTGAAAGTAATGGAATTTACTATGGGATCTAATTTGAATGATAATTTGTTGTAAGAACAAGACATGTTCTCAAAGCACAGTCTCAATACACTACCAATATTGCTCCTTGCATGATATGGTTCATGATGAGTCGGATGCACAGTTTCACACGTGACTTATAGCATGCAAATCTTCCGAGGCCTCATTGTTCTGTCCCACCAAATGTCGCAAACTTGATTTTGTTTGTCATCAGTGAGTCTCTGAACCCATTGAAAGCCGAGAAAAAATTGGCACTATAAAGCAGGACCAGCTTATTTCTATAGTTGTATTGTAGCAGGCCAAAAATAAATGGATTACTGGAATTTTTCCAGCAGTAACAACCATCAAATGCTAATAGAATTTTACAGATATTACACAGATTTTTTTTTGTTGCAGGGCGTAGAGAAAAAATGTAATAATTTTCAAATGGTTGCTTATTCAGTGAGGGAGATCGCTATCAGAGAACTGCTGCATTTACGGAAAGTCTGGCGTACATTTTGATAATTTTCAGATTTAATTACTTCTGATAACTGATGCTGTTGCAGCAAAAGCGATGCATAATGTCAGCTAGCTTTATCACCCAAGTGAATTTCCAGTGCTAGGAGAGCTGATAAGCAATCAACCAAAGCAGTTCACCATCCATCACAGCAGTGGATAAGGTGACTGCGTTCAATATCTTGGCTATTTTAAGTAAGAACATGCTATTTTTAAATCCAGGTTTTGGGAGCAATGTGTTCTGAATTTCAAAAGCAGAATTTATAAATATTCTGATGCTCACGGCTTAGCTCAATCGACATCACTTGAGTGTCAGCTCCATTACCTTATGTGAAAGGAGTTTTTCATTAAAGTGACCCTCTCTTCCAACTGTTTGCATTATTCTAATTCAACTGTTTTGATTTAGGGGTGTCAATTTGCAGATGCAGAGACCTATCTGAATGGATGATTACTGAACTAGCCTGGACTGCACAGTCAATTGAGCTTGCAACTTATGTTGTGCCAGGTGTTGGAAATAAGCATTAGAGATGATGGAAATCTTTCCAAGGATGCAGCCACTAAAGCTGATTAACTACATGTGGGATTTTACAAAGACGGTAACTGCTTTAATGCCTATTTTAGCCTTCCAAAATGCTGCTTGAAGCAAAACAAATGGCTGACAGAGGATGCTCTGAAGAATGAATGCCGACTCAAAACGTTAACTCTATTTTCACTCTCTGCAGATGCTGCCAGGTGTGCTGAATTTTTCCAGTTCTAATAATGTGTGCAAGGAGGCTTGCCTTGATTGCCACAAAGGTGCATCTTCCCAGGTAATATCATTCCAACCTGCTTGGAAATAGGTTGATGGTATTCTCCACAAGAATACCATCAAGGCCCCTTTACTGCTTCACTGGAGTGCCTTCACTTTCTTCAAAACTTCCCTGTGTCCTCTGGGAAGGCTGACTTTGGCCAATAATGAGATTATTAACATTGAAACTTATAACAAATGGGGAAGAAGGTGGCATATTTTAAATAGTTATGAAAGTAAACGTTCTATTTATCATGCTCATAGCCCATACATCAACGTAACAACGTGTTATAAGGAAACCTGTTCCATATTTATTGTCCCTCTCATAACATTATATTCTTTCATTTCTGACCATGCTTAGGTGATATGGTGTGGATGTGATTTAGAATTTAATAGGTGGGACTCTCACATCTTTAATGGAATTCAGCAAAAAGCAATATGTTGTATTCATGCAGTACTATTAACAGAGAAAATATGTTCCAAGGAAGGAGATAGTATGAAGAATGATTTAAAATTTGTTTGAAGAAGCAGGGTTCAAGAAAGGTCTGAAAGAAGGAAGATGTTGAAAATGTGCAAGTGGAGGATTCATACATAAAAGCACTATGATGCAATTTAGCTGACGAATGGTCACTTAACAACATCCACAATGGGTTGAAATTTGAGGACATATTTTGTCACCAGGTATGTGCCTAATATGTCAAGATTACCTTGCTTTCACACAATGCTGACACTAATAGATCTGAACTTCAAGTTCTCGACTGCATTTCAGAAGGCTGGCTTGCTAAAAAGAGAATATTTAAATTTATGTGTGGTATTACATGACCTCAGCAAATCACAAAGCCATAGCTTTTTGTAAAAATATGGTAACTCATGTTCATAGATTTGGCAGCATTTCACATCTGAAGGCCTCACAAACTGTAAATGACTAATGAAACTGTTCTTGTGATGTTGATTGGTGGACAGATATTGCTGAGGATAGGAGAAATTTCTGTTTTTATCTGTGTGGCATTGTAGAGGAGTTTACATTCACTTGAACAGTTAGGCAGACAATTAAGGCCTGTTTAACTGCGATACTGTGTGAGAACTATCCATTTGCACCTTGCATATTGTGCATCTCAGCAAATTTATAAAACTGTACCATTTTCACACTACTGCCTCCTTATGAAACTAAGTGATTTCCCATTCACATCTGATCAATGCAAACTTAGCTGACACTCTGACTGGCATCACACATTTCCAAAAACCAAGCATCTCCTTTCTCATATAAAAAAAGATACATACATCTCTTTTACCCAGTGAACAAAAGACATATTTGCATGCACGATCCTATGTGACTGTGAGTTGCCCAAGTTACCAATTATATATCCACAGTTCTCATGCATTGACAAGTGTTAGCTCTATGAGTCAATCCTTGCACATGCATTGCATACAACATAGTCCTTAAATCGTGCTGGTTTCTTCATGGAGCACATGCAGGCACTGACATTGACTGTCTTTCTGGATGATGTTCTTTGCCCAGAAAGTGTGTCATTCCCATGTTGACCAGGTGACTGTTGTTGAGTTCCACTTCAGGGACTCAAAGATTTCTGGGATCGATGGTAGTGCAGTATTCAGTACTGTTGGTGATATCCCTTCTCATGTACTGACTGACTGCTGTGAAAGGATGTGGACTAATTCCAGTGGAGAGTATTGAACCCTGGTTTGCCAATGCTCAGTATGGCATCACAGATAGATGAGGTCATAAAGAATGCTTTTGGTACATTGGCCTTTATAAATCAAAGTATTGAGTATAAAAGTTGGAATGTTATGGTGAAGTTGTATAAGACATTGGTGAGGCTGAATTTAGAGTATTGTGTGCAGTTTTGATCACCTAATTACAGGAAAGATGTAAATAAGGTTGAAAGAGTGCAGTGAAGGTTGCCGGGGCTTGAGAAACTAAGTTATAGAGAAAGGTTGAATAGGTTAGGACTTTATCCCCTGAAGAGTAGAAGAATGAGGAGAGATTTGATAGAGGTATATAAAATTATGATAGGTATAGATAGAGTGAATGCAAGAAAGCTTTTTCCACTGAAGCTGGGGGAGAAAAAAACTAGAGGACATGGGTTAAGGGTGAAGGGGAAAAAGTTTAAAGGGAAAACTGGGTGGGCTTCTTCACACAGGGAATGGTGGGAGCGTGAAATGAGCCGTTAGATGAAGTGGTAAATGCAGGCCCACTTTTAACATTTAAGAAAAGCTTGGGCAGGTACATGGATGAGAGGGGTGTGAAGGGATATGGTCCAGGTGCAGGTCAATGGGACTAGGCAGAGCCAAGAAGGGCCAAAAGGCCTGTTTCTGTGCTGTAACATTCTATGGTTCTATGGTTCTCTGGTAATGATATGGCAATCTTGTTAAAGTGAAATTTGGCTTTTTATCATTTCACTTTGATATTTTCCTCCTTGCTGGTGACTAGCGGTTTTAGTAGTTTTTTTGCTGTTGGAAAAATAGTTTCTGTGCAACATGACATCAGTCTTTGGACAGAATTACTTTCCAATCCTTCATTAGATATCTTCTCCACTCAAGGATTACCTTGTGTATGTCTGTGTTAGATTTACTCGATTTCTTAACAGGTCCTTTGGCGATTTTTGTTGCCTACCTTATGTTGCCCTGTGTTGATATTCCTCTGGAGTTGTGGAAATGCCAAATGACAAGTGTAACCATCTGTACCTCCCAAACAGCATCCAGAATGTCGTTAGAAAGCTGCTGCTTTCACTTCCAGATTCACTTGCCAGTTACCATACTTTGCTTCGAGGGTAGTGCATATCTTTGTCTTGGCAAGTTGCAATAAAATTCCTTCTATGTTTGGCATAGGGTAGTGCTCTTCAGCACTTTATTTAGATCTTTTGGGTTCTAAGCATACATGCAATATCACTGCAATCATGCTGTGAATCCAGTCTGTAGGAGTTGTTACTTTTTTTGATTGTTTCCTCTTTTACAGTTCTTTTGTCTTGCCTTTTAAATTTGACTTGAGACCAGCTGAAACTCTTGTTGAGAGATGCTGAAGAATCCATGCACAGACATCTTTCACCCCAAGCCACCTCACCTACCCAAATGAATTTTGGGACCTGGAACATCAGGATTCTTATGGACAACCCCAAAAGCAACAGACCAGAATGTCACACTGCCATCATGGCCAAGGAACTCCAGCACCACAAAGGTGACATTGCCATCAAGAGTTAGAGACAACTAGCAGCAGAAGGCAGCTTAAAGAATAAGGCATGGATACACCTTCCTCTGGAAAGGTATATCCTTGTTTTAACAGGGTTGGATTCACCATAAAAAACAAATTGATCAAAAGTCTCAACGAACCCCTCTGAGTGACCGAATGCCTCTTGACGCTATGGCTCACCCTCCCCAGAAGCAGCATAATCACATCCATCAGTGCCTTCATCCCAACCCGAGATGCAATGGATGAGACAAAAGAGGATTCTATTCCAGCCAAGACTATTCGTTTCCTACATCCCGAAGGCTGACAAGTTGATTCTCTTGGTGAATTCAATGCTACAGTTTGGAGGGATGAAAATGTTTGGAAAGGTGTGTTAGGCAGGGAAGGTGTGGGGAAAACCAATGCCAATGGAGTCCTCCTCCTGACAAAATGTCTAGAACATTACCTAGTCATTACAAACAGCTTGTTCCACCAGAGGGACAAGCAGAAGACCTCGTGTCAACACCTCTGCTCAAACATTGGCACCTAAATCATTGTCTAAATGAGAGATGGCAAAGATGTCCGCACATCAGCTGTGCCATGACCCTGGCTGATGACTGCTGGGCTGATCGCCAACTAATCTGCTTTACCATCTTCAACACCTTGGCCCCAAACCAGCAGAGGCAGAAAAATCTCTGCTGCAGAAAACTCAATGTTACTGAACTCAAGGATCCTGAAAGGAGAGATTTACTCAGTCAGTGCCTCACAGCTAATCCAGCAATGACCAACGAGCCGGAGCCACAGACAGCCCACAGCTTCTGATGCACCTGAAAAGCCACCACAATCAGCACCTGCGAGGAAGCACTCATACTCTTCATCAGGAAACACCAAAACTGGTTCGACAAGAATGATCAGGAGATCCAGGATCTCCTTGACCACAAACATAAGGAGTTCCTGAATTGGCAGCTCCACTGGAACCTGAATGGGAAGAAACAAGTTTACATGCAACTGAAGACCAAGGTTCAACAAAAAACCCAAAACCTAAAGAACGGATGGTGGGTGGAAAGCGTGCAGGAGACTCAGCAACTTGCGCAGCTTCCTCATTGCAACTAGAACCATCTATTGTCCAGGTATCCAATAACCATCTACTGTCCAAGTACCCCACTGAGAGCCATAACCAGAGCAACGCTCATCAAAGACAGAGAGGGAGTCAATACCTGCTGGTGATGCATTTCGAGGACCTCCTTGACCAAGACACAACCTTCGTCAAGTGGATGTTGGATAGTGTCAAGTGCCCTTGACACCACCCAGCAACAAGCTACCTACCAGCATCTCAATGCAACCCAGCTCGCTGTAAAGATATAAAGCATGTGACACTTGAAAAAAAAAACAAGGCTTCTGATACAGATAGAATCTCCACTGAAATATTAAAATGTGGTGGAGAGGCATTCTTGAGAATAATCCACAGCTTCATCACTCTTGTCTGGAAGGAAGAAAGCATGCAGGGACATCTCAGTGATATTTTAATCATGACCATTTTCAAGAAAGGAGACAGATCTGAAAATTACAGAAGAATTTCTTTACCTTGACATGAAAAGTCAACATGAAACTCCTCCTCGGCTGCCTCCTCCCAGTGGCTGAAGAGCTCCTCCTGGATTCTCAGTGAGCTTCTGCTCATCAACAAGCTCAATGGACATGATCTTTAGTGTGGGACAAATCCAGGAAAAATGCAGGGAACAGCATCAACCTCTTTACATGGCCTTCTTCAGTCTCGCAAAGGCTTTTGATCTATCAGCAGTAAGGCATAGTGTAACATTCTCCTCAAATTCAGCTGTCTGCTGAAATTCATCACCATCCTCTTCTGCCTGCTCCACGGTGATTTACAACCCTTGATCCTCACCAACAGAACCATCACAGACCCAATACGAATGCAAACTTAGGTCAAACAGGGCTGCGTTATACTCTGAAGCTCTTCTCCATCTTCCTCATAGCAACACTCCATCCCATCACAGTGAAACTCCTGTGAGAATGGAACGAACCTACTGGACAAGTGGGAAACTGATAAATGTCCGATACCTCTATGCCAGAACCAAGACAACCGTAACTTCTGTCATTGAACTGCAGTACACAGATGATGCTTATGTGTGCGCACACTCAAAGGCTAAGCTACATTGTTGATGCATTCACTGAAGCAAATGAGATAACGGGCCTCAGACTAAACATCCAGAAACAAAGGTTCTCTTCCAACTTATTCCTGTCACACAAAACTGCCACCCGACTATCCACAATGAGATCTGAGATAATGTGATCATTTCCCACACCTTGGGAGAAGAGTCTCCTCTTGACAGAAGCAGATATTGACGATGAAATCCAACATTTTACTTCAGTACAGTTTTAGGATGCCTGAGGAACAGAAGATGAAATTCCCACCAAAAAATTCTAAGTGTTGAATGCGTGGGAAAGCTGAAATAATTCATGCTGTTCTTTTAATGGGAGTTCAGAGAAGAATCTCCCACATTTTGTGCACTGCAGAAGCTGCCAGCATAAATATCATTAGATTTCAGAGGGCAGGGCCTATTCCTGCCTGGGAGGCTGAAACCAGCAGGCTTCTGCACATGTGCAGTGGCACCGCACTGTCAGTCTTCCCATTTGCTAGCCAGCTCAATCACTGGCCAGCCCGTGACCCCCACAATGCAGACACCCCCCAACCTCCCCATGGCCTGATTGCGGCCTCTGACTTTTTCCAGCTCCTAGCCCATTCCAAGTCAATCTGCCCCAGCCTCACAATGCAGACACCCCACCCCTAGCAAACCATTCCTCACCCCTAGCAGACCCCCTCCCTCCCCCAGCAGACCCCTTGGCAGATGCTCTTTCCAGCCTGCCCCGATCACTTGCCTCCCTTCTGTTCCCACTGATGCTGAGGCAGAGTGGCAGTGGGACCTCGATCCCAACTGATTGCTTGTAGGCCTTGCCCCACATGCCCCACCCCGAAGCCATGCCCCATCCCATTACCATTGCCTCATACCTACAGGGCAGTGCCACAGTGCCCTTGGAAATTGGCCCTTTGCCCCTTGACAGTGCCAAGGGACTCCAGCTAGCAATGCCAGGGTGCCCACACCCAGAGGAACCAACTCCCTGCTGTCCAATCCAATTGTGCTTCCCCTCACTCCTGTGGGGTCAAGCCTCTAACTCCCCACTAGTAGCGAGTTATTGTAAACCCCACTGGAGTGAAACACTTGGGTGGGGTAGGAAGAGGCTCTCAAGCCCAGAGAATTCAGCCCCAGGCCCACTAATAGCATTTAAATAATGCTTACAAATCATTTAAATTCCAGCCCCGCTTCCTTGCCAGTTTCTAGCGCGGAGCAGATTGTGTTGGAAATCCGGTGCTGGGAGATGGTCGCAGGCACGAACACTCACAGAAATCTGCAGTGTGATTTTCCTGGCCCGCTGCACTAAAAAGTTAGCGAAGCGGGATGGGAAAATCACCCCTAGAGCATTCAAAGACCGAGACCTCAAATCCAATACCAAGTTCATGGTCTACAGAGCAGCCATGTCCCTGTTCTCCTATATGTATCAGAAACATGAATAACGTACAGTAAACGTCTCAAATCCCTGGGGAAATATTATCAACATTGCTTCCATAAAGTCCTACATATTCTCTGGCTGGATAGGCATACTAGTATGAGTGTCTTCTCCCAGCCTGATATCTCCAGTATCAAGGCACTGGTGATCCTCAGCCAGCTGTGAAGGGCGGGCCACATTGTCTGTATGTTCAATACAAGACTCATGAAACATGTGCTCTATTCCAAGTTCTGCAATGGTAAGTGATCACTAGGAGGGCAGAGAAAGTGACACAAGAACATTCTGAAAATCTCAATAAATTAATGCCACATCCCCATTGGCACGTGAGAATCGCTTGCCTTAGAATGCACAAATTGGAGAAGAAGCCTCCTCAAAGGTGCCAATCAGTTCGAGCACTTGGAGGTCAAGTATAAAAAGTGGAAAGGGAGTGCAGAATTCAGAGCATCCCACCCACCCACCTCGTCAAACACCAGCTGCTAAACCTGTGGCAGAGTCTGCGGCTCCAGGATTCTGCCACTGCAGAACCCACCCCCTGGACTGGAAACAATCCTGATGGACTCCCAAGAAGAAGAAGAAGATGTCTCTAATACACCAGAAAGAGGTGGAATCAGAATCATTGAGTGTATGAGTCACGTCAAGTCTATAAGTGTCAGATTGATGCCATTGTATAACAGCACCCCTTGTTAATTGTAGCCTTTGCACACAATAATTATCTGACAAGTTTGCTGGTATCTGCTTGTAAATATGGTTTGTAAAGAAGTGGCAGGTGAGTGCTATGTTTCTCTGATGTAAACTCAACTGTTGAACACCCATCAATTTCCTTCCCTGAGGAAACACATAAAGAGCGAGATTCCTATATAGAAACCATTTTGTTGACTTGTGAAGCTTGTATAACAGTGCCAAAGCCCATGCCAATCATTCCACTAATCATGTATTAAATCACTGCTACTTGCAACATAGTGTCCTAACAATTCCAATTACCTGATTCAAATTGGTAGATTGATGGATCATTATGCATCTGTGTTCCCAATGCGATATAATGGGTACCAAAATGGTATCAGTTGTTGGCCATTATAAAGCTGAAATTAAGGGCTGGTTTTACAGTCCCTTGCTGAAGTTGGGGTGGAACACAAAGTCCACCACCTGCCCTCAACTTTGGAGCCTTATCCGGTTGTACTAATATCATATCCACAACAGGGTCAACCCGTACCATACAGAAAGCCTGGCAGCTTCAGATACAAAGGCTTGTACTGGGCAAGGGGAAGAAGAAGTCATCTTTCTGATCTCTGGTGGTCAGCCCTCTCTTTAACTCTGACCCTGATCTCTTGAACACAGTCCCCCACTTCTCCTCACTGAAGCCAAGTTGGCAAGCCCCGGTTAGCCTCTTGACCGCAGATTTAGCTGTGCTTCTTGGCACGGTGAAAGTATCTGCACTTCCAATAGTGTTGGCTGGTCTCTGTGTTACTGCTGGGTAAACACAGTAAGAAGTCTCACAACACCAGGTTAAAGTCCAACAGGTTTATTTGATATCAAACACCACTAGTTTTCAGGGCTTTTCCCCTTCAGTTAGAACATAGAACATAGAACATTACAGCGCAGAACAGGCCCTTCAGCCCTTGATGTTGCGCTGACCAATTAGGAACAAGCAGTGACCCTCTAACCTAAACCATTCCCCTTCCATCCATAAACTTATCTACTAAAAGTCAGTTGGCCAACTGACTGCCCGGTAGCTCTCTAAAACAGGGTTGCTTACTGAGAGAGAGAGAGAGAGAGAGAGAGACAAAAATTTTGCCTTAAAATAATTAATACTACTGCCAGCGTCAAATTTCTGTAGAGCAACTATCAGGACTGTATGTGGATTGATCCCAATCTTATTATTGGTGCAGCCAGCCAATTCCGATTTTAACAAACTTACCTGTAAACAATCCCTATCTTCCACAGTCACCTCCCTTCCTTTCACCAAATTTCCCCAATCGTGACCTGCACAACATTATTGACCCACCCCAACGATCAATGACCCCATTTCTTGCCCTAATCTCATTTCTTGAACCTCTAGCCATCTTTTACCCACATTACAATCTGTAATACAATAGGAAGCCAATCCTGTCAATCAGACTGAATTTCAGGACGGGAACATTTGAAAAGAAACATAGATGCCATAAACTGAAAACGCATTGCTACAGTGTTCAGGAACTGGCCATAAGTCCTCCTTCCTACCCACCACTCCTGCTACAAACATGGTCTCAGGAAATAGTAGGGCTTTGAATAGAAAAAGCTTTGAAGTGTTGTCAGGGAACACGGTGGCTGATTTTCACAATGAGATCCCACAAACTATGAAGTAAAAATGATCAGATAATATAAGAACATTAGAAATAAGAGCAGGAGAAAATCATATGACCCCTTAAACCTGCTCAGTCATTTAATACCGTCATGGCTGATCTTTGGATTCAACTCTGATTTCATGCCAGTTCCCTAGATCCTTTGATTTCCAAAAGACTAAAAACATGTCTGTCTCAAAACATCTTAAACATTTTGAATATTAACATATTTGAATAATATTAGTTGAGGGCTAAATGCTGGCCAGGACACCAAATTAAACTCTCTGACTCTTCCTTGAAATACTTTCATGGGATCTTCTTTGTTCTCTGGGTTGAACATCTCATCCTGACATGACATTTTTTCAGTACTTGTTGGCACACTGGGTTAGCACATCATTCTTGTACTTCTGCGGTTATTGAGTTTGAAACTAGAAGAGATAAATAAGGTCAACCATTTCTCTTGATTTGTAAAGATTCAATGTGATGTTTGAAAGATTAATTCCTTGCCATGGGGTCATTGATCATTGGGATGGGTCAATAATCTTGTGAGGGTCAATGATTGGGAAAATTTGATGGCGGGGAAGGAAGGTGACTGTAGATGATAGGGATTGTTTACAGTAAGTTTGAACCACCTCAGCTCGGTACAAACTCATGGCATGGATTGAAATTAATTGGCAGCTCTGCTCAGAAAAGCTATAGGAATGGCTGGTATAAGAAAAAAGAATGACACACTGGTATAGAGGGGGACTGTAACCAAAGCTGACATCACAAGCTGTGGAGTCTCCATTTGATGGAATCCTTGCTTGATTGACAGATTCCTCCTAAGACCAGGACATCTCCAGAGCAGCAAAGTTACACTTAACTGTTAGTGAGACTCGAGAACTCTGGATGGTTGGGGTGGATGGTTCTTTGGATTGGGGTATGCCCAAGGGCAGGGTCCAATCCTAAGGAAGGAGTTAAATGTAATAGCTGGGGTATGGGAGAAGTACTCCTGATCCACCTGGCCCTTAAGCAGTGTTGTAAAAACCCTAAGATTTACCCTGAAAGCATCCTCACCTTCTTAGAACAGCTGAATTTCTCAAGTCCTGGGAAATCCAGCAGGACATTCTTAAACATGCAGCGCAGGTTGAATGTGAGGGTCCCCTCATTGGCAGTCCATCCCTTTTGCTAAACTGGATATAGGCATGTTGGAAGTGGGTTGAAGATGAGATCAATCTTTCACCTTCCCCTACAATTAAAATTACCCCAAAAAATTGCATTAATGAACAGTAGCATTCTTTGAAATGTAAAGCAAAATTATTTACCAAAAATGAGATATCTTACATCATCAAATAAACGGCCCTGGTTTCTTTTTGTGTTTATTTTGGCCACGCAAAAGATTCTTTGATTGATGCTATTTTAACACTGGTGGAAAAGTGAGAGTAAAATATTTCCAGTTGAAAAATCCGGTTTGAGATGAAAATATCCTCATGCTCTATTTCTTTATTTGTCCTTTCCAAAATATTCCTGACTTTTGATAGTGTGATCTAACGTTAAAATATATTTCATAATTCTGTGAAATAAACTAAATGTCTCCACAGCTGTCATCTCTTGGATGAAGTTCAGGAAATAGACATCTGTTGAGAATGTTGTTCTTCAGAGCCTGCTGTTTTCCTCTGGAGATAACACATGTAAATGTGCAATAATGAGTTATTGCTGTGTCCTTTGATGTGAACTAAGCTGTTGTGATGTTTGACATGGGGAGAGCTCAGTGCCTTGATAAATTCAAAACAACAAGTATTTATGCCTTGTTGGCATAAAGGAAGATTGAATCTTTTTTTTTCCTTTCTCTAATATACGGTTCTGAACCTATATGTGTGGTGCATCTAAAGTGTGCTTGGTGTTAACTCAGGATCAAAACCGTTATTCTAAAAATAGCATTGATCTATGACTTGGTAAAATAAAGTTGCAATCAATTTGTCAATCCTGGAAAACAGGAATACAAATAATGAATACGTGCTTTGCGAGACACTGGTAAGATTTGTTTTTAAGGTTTTAACTGTGATCTCTGGCATATAGTGAGTGAAGGGAAATCTGGCCTCTTTACATAATTGGAATGTAACGATGACAGCTGCTTATTGTTGTGAAAATTGCACTTTCTCAACCTGAGTGGAATGATTTTATGCATGAGGATGCGGAGCCACTGTATTCCTGCATTTATCAAAGACTTCACTTCAAAGCTTTTGGTTTTCAGGGGTGGAGGTGCGGGTAGGGGATAGAGGAGAATGGTGGGGGATAGTTATTTACACTAAAGGATGGTACATTTTAAAGGTCAGCACTTGAATATCCACATTGCAGGTGAAGAAACAAATGGCATGCTCATCAAAAGCAGAACAAGGAACTGAAGAGGAATTTGAAAGGTTGATTTTATGTTCAGGAAACAATAGTCTCCCAGTGTGGACATGAGTACCCTTGTAGAGCTAGAACTCTAGTGCAAGCCTACTGTATTCATTTCACACACACCCAAATAGAATCATAGAATCCCAACAGTGCAGAAGGGGACCATTCAGCCCATCAAGTCTGCACCAGTTCTCAACAGAGCATCTTATCCAAGCCCTATCCCTGTAACCCCACATATTTTCCCCACTAATCATCCTAACCTACGCATCTTGAGACACTAAGGGATAATTTAGCTGGCCAATCCACCTAACCTGTACATCTTTGGTGTGTGGGCGAAAATGGAACACCCAGAGGAAACCCACTCAGACACAAGGCCAGAATTGAACCTGGGTTCCTGGTGCTGTGAGGCAGCAGTGCTAACAACTGCGCCTCTGTGTTGCCCTAGTTGTGCCTGACCCAATATGATGTAACTCTTAGGCTGCCAGCAGATAGGTGCCAGCTCCGTGTTGTGCCATGGTTCTTGCCTGTTCTGTCTCGGTGGAAATTCTGCTTTCCATTCCAAACCCATGATTATCATCAGTCAGCCCAATGGTGTGGCCCAAAACCAGCACTGCCCAGAACTGCAGGTTGCAACCTGATAGTGGAAAAAATGCTAACGTGGAAAGTTGAACCATAGTAATCCTGAAATGAAGGAGACCATCAGCAAGCAATGCAGACGAAAAACACCAGTAATCGTGTAAAAAAATCAAAGCAAATGACTGCGGATGCTGGAATCTGAAATAAAAATAGAAAATGTTGGAAAGCCTCAGCAATTCTGACAACATCTGTGGAAATAGAATAAGGCTAACATTTCGAGGCTGGATGACTGTTCGTCAGAGTTGATGACAAGGGAATATATGATGAGATTTATACTGTTAAGGTGAAGGGATGGGGGTAGATGGGAAGAGGGGTGTAACTGACCAAGATATCAAGACTAAAAGGTAAAGGGAATATAAATAATGGTGATAAGGACTAAGAAGAGTGCTGACAGCAGCTTATTAAGATGCATAATGTGCAAACAGCAAAATGAAAATAAGCAATGTGTCAAAGGACAACCTGAGACATGTGGCAGATGCCCTTAGTCGAGTGGGGAGAGGGGAGATAGTGGTAGAGAGAAAAGGGTGGAAAGTGAGATTTGTTGTCGTCAATGAGGACCTCGACACCATTCATCATTTTGAGGCTGGATGTGATGTGCCTGAAGATGACTGATCAGACCAATTCGGGCATGGAATGTCCTGGCACATATTGCACTGACCTGTGTAGGCACTGCAGTCATTGTACTGGTGGCCCTGGATTGCACAGCTTGCAGTTAAGTTGTGCTTCAGCAATGCAACTTGCTTCGTAAGCTTGATAGTCCTTGTGGATGAGGCTGCATCAGGTAGGGCGGTTTTGTGGCAGTATTTCCCAGATGGCCGTATCTATGACAAGTGACTTCAGGGAGGCTTTGAGTGTGTCTTTGAAATGTTTCTTCTGCCCTCCATGTGAATGTTCCCCAGAACATTCCAGCAGAGAGTTCCCCAAAAAAGAGCTGCTTGGGTATGAGCTCATCTGGCATACGGATGACATGACCTACCCACTGGATCTGCGCTCTCATCAGCGGTGTGTGGACTGATGGTAGACTTGCTCTAGAGAGAACTTCAGTGTTGGCTACTTTGTCTTGCCATCTGATACGTAATATTCTGAAGACAAGTCATTTGGAAATGATTGCATGCCTTCGATACACAGTCCACATTTCACAGGCATACAGAAGGGTAGTGAGTATCACGTTGCTGTGGACCTTCAGTTTTGTTGCTGGGTTGATTCCTTGACATTCTCATATAGTGGAGCGCAGTCTACTGAAAGCAGAACCTGCCTTTGCTATTCTGCAATTAACTTCTGTATCAATAGTCACTGTTTGGGAGAGGGTGCTGCCAAGCTAAGTGAACTGGTCCACTGCCTGTAGGTTCTGCCCTTTGATTGTGATTATGGGTTGTGTATACGGTGCATGAGGAGCAGGCTGATGCATGACTTTGGTATTTTTAATGTTGATGGCAAGTCCAAAATTGTCACAAGCCATGGAAAATTTGTCCATGCTGACCTGCATCTCTGGCTCTGAGCTGGTAGTAGTCTTATAATGTGGAGATGCTGGTGTTGGGCTGGGGTAAAATAGAAAGAAATCCCACAATGCCAGTTTAAAGTCCAAACAGGTTTATTTGTAGCAAAAGCCTCAAGCTTTCGGGACAGCCTATCCCTTTGTCAGGTGTTTTGGAGTTCTGATCTGTAAAAAGGACACAAAGACACAAACTCAATTTACATGCATAATGATTGGAATGTGAGTCTTTACAGTTAATCAATCCTTCAAGGTACAGACAATGTGAGTGGAAAGACTTTAAGCACAGGTTAAAGAGATGTGTATTGTTTCCAGACAGGCTATTAAGTGAGATTTTGCAAGTCCAGGCAAGTCGTGGGGGTTACAGATAGTGTGACATGAACCCAAGATCCCGATTGAGGCCGTTCTCATGTGTGCGGAACTTGGCTATCAGTTTCTGCTCAGCGACTCTGCGCTGTCATGTGTCTGAAGGCCACCTTGGAGAACGTCCACCCGAAGATCAGAGACCGAATGCCCATGTCTGCTGAAGTGTTTTCTGACAGGAAGAGAACAGTCTTGCTGGCGATTGTCGAGTGGTGTTCATTCATCTGTTGTCATAACATCTGCATGGTCTCCCCCATATACCAAGCCTTGGGACATCCTTTCCTGCAGCGTATCAGATAGACAACATTGGCTGAGTTGCAAGAATATGTACCGTGTACCACCAGGGCCCGAACATCTTCAGCGTAGATGAATGGATAGCATCCCTGAAGCATTCCCAGTCATCCTCAGTGCTGCCTGTGAGGTGTAAGTCAGCAATCTGATTTCTAAGTCTTTAGCCAGTGCTGAATCTATGCTGGGGTTCTTTAGCTTGGCTGCATTGATTCTTTTCATAACCTTGTTTCCTTGTAGTCGCATCGTGGGTCTGATGTAGAGCCTCACTTTAGGGGCAATGATCCTGTGCTCTGTCCAACAGTTAGCACCACATATGGCCTTGGTCACTCTGACATCCTGCCTGTCTTTTCTCCTGACAATGATATAGTTGATAAGATGCTAATGCTTAGAACAGGGGTGCATCCAGGAGGATTATTACGGGTAGGCAGACGGAAGGTTGTGTTAATGATGAGGAGGTCAAGTGTTGCACAGATCTTCATTAAGAGTAAGCTGCTACTGTTACACTTGCCCACTTTATGCATTCCAATGACCCCCTGCCAAATTACAGAGTCACATCCTACTTCTGCATTGAAATTGCCAAGCAAGATCAGCTTGTCAGTACTGCTCACTGCTTATAGTAGGGTGTCTAGTTCTTTGTAGAACTTGTCTTTCATCTAATTCCAGTTGTTCATTGTGGGGGCATAGGTGCTGATCCGGGTGACTTGACTTCTGTTCTGTAGCAGAAGCTGTAATGTCATAAACTGGTCATTGAGACTCTTGGATAGACTATCAAGTTCTGATGGTAAATCCAACTCTAGCATCACGACGTTCATCGCTCAATTGCTCCAGAAAAGAACTGGAGTCAGTCAATACATGTGTTTACAATGACTGGAGAAATAATGGAGTTCTTCCATGATCAGTTCTTCATTGTTCTGGGTGCAATTCTCAGGGCCTGTTTGCCGTGGTTGCCAATTCCGTTAAATCCCACTAAGTCCTCCAAATAACTGCTAACTCTTGAGAGAGCCGTGATGGAATTTGCGGCGGTGCTATTTCCGATTGAGATATTCCCTGACTCTGCCAATAACATAATCAGGTTCACACCTTAAACGGCTTAACACCATCCCTTTTGAGAGAGTTGAATGCTCTCTCCCAGCATCATAATGACCATGCTAGGGCTCAGAAATGACTCTAGCGCCGAGTGGTGAGAAACGTAGCTGGGCACTGTCCCTGAAATGCCAACTTAGCAGTGCCAAGGAATAGGTCCTGGGGCAAGGCTTCTAGAGCACCACATTTGGGATGGTTTCCATTATATTGGGAGGTGGAGCAATGGTAGAGATGTTTGTGCCTGCATGGCATTGGGGCAGGATAAGATGGACACTCAGAATGGGGGATGGGCACCCCAACCCTGGGATAGATGTGGGGACAGAATGCTTGATTTGGGTGATGCCTGGTGTGGTGGAGGTTGGGGCAGTGACCAGGAGAGGTGGAGAGTAAACCAGACCATTGAGCACTGGCCTGTGTTGGAGCATTAGGGATATTCTCCTTGTCTGCTGGGGCTCAATGTCTGGGGAGTGGTAGTGTTAGTGGGTGGAGAGAGGGGCTTTTTACTTTACTTTCAAATCAGGATGCCCAGTCACTGACTCCCAGGGTTGCTGGTGAGTCCAGCCAACACTAGCAGCCTCCCCACCCCCAACCCCCCCACCCCACAATTGGCTGTGTAATCCTTGCCAGCATTTTATTATTGCACAGAGTGCTGGGAGTGCTGTTTGACCAGGCTAGAAAAGGCAGCTGTGAAACCAATAAGTTTCATACTTAATCCAGCACTCGGTGCAATTTTTGCAAAATTTCATCCTCTGTCTCTACTTTTCACAGGGACTCAGCAAATCATGAAAGCGTTAAAAATGTATCTACAAATATATCTAAATTGTCATAATTCAGACAATTTCAGTTATTAATGACGTCAGCACATGCCCATGGCATTGCTAGAGTTGCCAACCCTCCTGGATTTTCCAGGAAGCTCCTTGAATTGAGGCTGGAATGTCTGGCTTGTATTACCAGCAACTGGGGAGGAGATCGGAGATGGTGTCGATTGACAGCACCGGCGCACAACAGAATAATAGAATTATTGAATAATACATCACAGAAGAGAGACATTTATTCAGTCATGCCTGCATGTGCTCTGAGAAAGATCAATCCACTTCCCACTCCCCACTTTCAAGTATTTATTTAATTTGCTTCTGAAAGCTGCTTTTCAATCTGTTTCCATCACCTTGCTATGCTATCTCTGGTTCTTTTGTCAATCATCATAAATTTTTGCTCTCTTGTTACTGCCCCATTAGCCATTGGAAATTGTTTTTTTTTAAAAATACTTTATCTAAACCCTTCATGACTATAAACATTTTAAGCAATGGCTAATTGACAAACCAAGAAAGATAAAGTTAGAAAACCAAAGATAGATTAGTTTATTCATTATTGTCACAAGCAGGCTTACATTAATACTGTAATGAAGTTACTGTGAAAATCCCCAAGGTGACACACTCTGTCACCTGTTTTGGTACCCTAAGGAAGAATTTAGCATGGCCAGTGCATCAAACCAACACATCTTGCGGACTGTGGGAGGAAACCAGAGTACCAAGGGAAAACCCATACAGACTGGGGGAAGAATGTGCAGAATCTGCACAGATAGTGAGCCAAGCTGGGAATCAAACTACATCCCTGGTGCTGTGCGGCAGCAGTGCTAACCATTGTGCCATTGTTTTAACTCAGAATTGATTGGGTGGGACCAAGGTGTACTGCTAATCAGATTGGAGTTTATTCCCTTAAGTAATAGGGGTGTACTGGTATTGTAACTGGTTTCACAATGTTGTCACTAACGTAGTGATGCTGTCACTGCTGTAGTGGTATTATCACTATTATAGTGGTATTATTACTGTTGTAGTGGTATTACCACTGTTGTAGTGGATTGTCATTATTGTAATGGTATTGTCAATGGTGTAGTGGTATTATCAATAACATGGTGATATTGTCGCTGGTGCAGTGTTATTGTTACTGCTGTAATGGTGTCCCACTGGTGTAGTGATATTGTCACTGCTGTGGTGGTATTACCACAAGTGTAGTGGTATTGTCACTAGTGTAGCTATTATGTCACTAGTATAGTGATCTTGTCGCTGGTGTAATGGTATTGGTACTAATGTAGTGGTATTATCACAGGTGTAATGGAATAGTCATTGGTGTAGTGGCATTATCACTGGTGTAGTGTTATTATCACGGGTGTAATGGTATTGTCATTGGTGTAAGGATATTGTTACTGGTATAGTGGTATTGTCACTAATGTAGTTATTGTCATTGGTGCAATGGTATTGTTACAGGTGTAGTGGTATTATCATTCAGTCAAAATCCTGGAACCTATTTCCTCACAGCACATGGCTGTAGCTGCATCACATGTTTTTCAATTAATTTACAAGATGTCGGTATTGCTAGTTGACTCTGCATTTATTCCCCATCACTAACTGCCTTGCATTTCATTGGTTAGTACTATTGTTGCAGGGGTAGTGATATTGTTTCTAATGTAATGGTATTGTCACTAATGTAGGGGGTGTTATCAATGGTGTTGTGATATTGTCACTAGTGCAAGTTTACTGTCACTGATATAGTGGTGTTATCACTGATATAGTGGTATTATCACTAGTGTGGCGATATTGTCACTGGCATAGTGGTTTTGTCACTGGATTGGTAATCAAGGGAAATATATGGCAGATGATGAAATTTGAATTGAATAAAAAAAAGCTGGAATTAAAAGTCTAGTGGTGACCATGAAACCATTATTGATTGTTGTAAAATCCATCTGATTCACTAATGTTCATTAGGGAAGGAATTCTGTCATTCTTACCTGGTCTGGTCTATGTGTAAATCCTGAACGACGGCAATGTGATTGACTATCAAATGCAATCTGAAATGCAAGGCAGTTAGTGATGGGGAATAAATGCAGAGTCAACTAGCGATACCGACATCTTGTAAATTAATTGAAAAACGTGATGCAGCTACAGCCGTGTGCTGTGAG
This sequence comes from Sphyrna mokarran, assembly GCA_024679065.1. Taxonomy (NCBI): domain Eukaryota; kingdom Metazoa; phylum Chordata; class Chondrichthyes; order Carcharhiniformes; family Carcharhinidae; genus Sphyrna; species Sphyrna mokarran. The sequence continues at coordinate 53,712,322 of JAGIQG010000007.1, forward strand.
GAAATATGTTCCAGGATTTTGACTGAATGACAATGGTATATGACTTGGATTTGACATGCCCATGTATCCACAGGTCTTCTTGGAGGTGGAAGATGCTAGTTTGCAAGGTGCTGTGAAAAGGAGCCTTGGCAAATTGCTGCGGCGTGTCTTGTATATGGTTGCACACTGCCAGCACCGTGAGGCAGAGGTTGAGGGAAGAGACTTTTAAAGTCATGAGTGAGATCTTAGCCGAGTTGGCTGTTTTGTCTCTAGAAGGTGTCAAGCTTCTTGTGTGCTGAAGAAGCTGTGCTGATCCAGGAAAGTATGTGCATTCAATCACACTCCATACTTGTTCCTGAAGATGCTGGATAGTTTTTGGGGAGTCATCAGGTCTTTTATTTACTGTAGGATGCCCAGCCTCTTACCTGTTCTTGGTATTTGTGTGGCTGGTATAGTTGGTTCTGGTTATCAGCTAATCCCTGGAATGGTGATGATGTGCTATTCAGCAATAGTAATGCTAATGAATATCAAGGGGAGATGATTAGATTTTTTTTTGGAAATGTTCGTTGTCTGGCATTTATGTAGTACAAATATTACTTGCCACTAAGCAAGTATGAATATCATCCAAGTCTTGTCATATGAGGACCTGGACTGTTTCATTATCTAAAGAGCTACAAATAGGACTGATGATGTGCAATCATCAAAACAGCATCTCTACTTTTGACCTAATGATGAAGGGAAGGTTATTGATGAAGCACCAAAAGGTGGTTGAGCCTAGTAACACCTGTATTGATGTCCTAGGTTTGAGATGATTGGCCTGTGATAACTACAACCATCTTCCTTTGGGTAGGTATGTGTGGCCAAATTCCCCTCAAGTTTGCTGACGACATCACCGTAGTGAGTCAGATCAATGATGAGACAGAGTACAGAAATGAGATAGAGAATCAGTGAACTGGTGCAGCAGCAATAATCTCTCCCTCAATGTCAACAAATGAATAAGATTGTCATTGACTTCAGGAAGCGTAAAGTAGAACATGCCCTAATATACATCAATGGGAATAAAGTAGGAATGGTCAAGAGCTTCAAGTTTTTAAGGTGTCCAGATAACCAATAATCTGTCTTATTGCCCCGCCCCAACGCCAATACGATAATTGAGAAAGCCCACCAATGCCTTTACTTTCTTAGAAAGAAGACTAAAGAAATTTGGAATGTCAGCTACGACTCTCATCAACTTTTACAGACGCACCATAGAAAGCATTCTTTCTAGTTGTATCATAGCTTGATGTGGCTCCTGCTCTGCCCAAGACTGCAAAAAACTACAAAAGGTTGTGAATGAAACCAAATCCAGCACGCAAACCAGCCTCCTGTACATTGATCTTGTCTATACTTCCCACTGCCTCAGCAAAGCAGCTAGGAGCTAATTAAGGAGCCCCATGTACCCCAGACATTCTCTTTTCATAGAACACAGAACATAGAACACTATAGTGCAGTACAGGCCCTTTGGCCCTCGATGTAGTGCTGACCAGTGGAACCAATCTAATAATTCTCTAATCTAAACTATTCCAATGTTACCCATATGCCTATCCACTGACCAGCTGAATGCCCTTAAAATTGGCAAGTCCACAATTGCTGCAGGCAGGGCATTCCACTCCCTTATTACCCTCTGAGTAAAGAACATGCCTCTGACATCGGTCCTATAACTACTACCCCTTAATTTAAAGCTATGTCCTTCCTTCTTCTGTTGGGAGAAAGATACAAAAGTCTGAAGTCACATACCAATCAACTCAAGAACAGTTTCTTATTTGCTGCTGTCAGACTTTTGAATGGACTCATCTTGCATTAAGTTGATTTTTCTCTACACCCTAGCTATGACTGTAACAGTACATTCTGCACTCTCTCATACACTTCTCTCTGTTTTGTGTGTATAGTGCACAAGAAACAAAACTTTTCACTGCATACTAATACGTGGCACAAACTATAAAATCAAATCAAATTAATGGTATAACTCAAGCCAATGGAGGCTTTTCCTTCTTGTTCCCATTGACTTCAATGCTGTTATAGTTCTTTGATGCTCTCAGGTTAGATGCTGCTTGGTGAAAGACACTCTCGCCTCATTTCTAGAGTTGAGCTCTTATATCCAAGTTTGGGCCAATACTGTGTTGAGGTTTGGAGCCAAAAGGCCTTGGTGCAACCTCAACTGAGCATTGTGAACAAGTGATTGCTGAGTAAATGTCACTTCATAGCGCTGCCAATGATCTTTCACATTGTTTGCTTGTGACTGAGAGTAAACTGGTGTGCTGCATTTGGCTGAGTTGGAATAATCTTGCTTTTTGTGGAAATAACATGCCTGGGCATTTTTTCACATTGTTGGGCTGATACCAGGGACAGTTTGATTAGGTGCCCAGGTCTGGAGAGTAAATTTTCAGCATTACAGTAGTGATGTTATCAGGGTCACTAGCATTTACTGTATCCAACATACTAAGCCATTTCTTAATATCACAGAGTGAATCAACTTGGCTAAAGAATGACATCTGTAATGTTGGGGATCTCAGGAGGACGCTGAGATGGATCATTCAATTGACTCAAGATAGTTGCAGACACTTGAGTTTTGACTTTTTAATGGATGTGCTGGGCTATTTCACCATTGATATTCTGAAGCTTCCTCCACTCATTAACTATTTAATTGTGCACTACCATTCACAACTGACTGGGACTGAACTGCACAGCTTAGATTGAATTCACTGTTTGTTTGATCACTTAACCCCTGTCTTCCGCTACTTAGCATGTTTGTAAGTCCCTCATGATTTGGTGTGCCTTGTGCTGCTTCAGTCTTGCTCCCCAACACTTCCTGCTGAATCCAGGTTAGTTCCTTGGCTTGAAATAGTGATAGAGTGAGGAATGAGCCAGACATGAGGTACAGTAATATTCTATTCTAGGTGATAGTCCACAGCTTCTAATGGATGCCCAGTTTTGAGCTGCCAGGTCTGTTTAACACAGTGATAGTGCCACACAATAGGATGGAGGGCTTTCTCAGTGTGAATTTGTGTTAAAACATTCATGTTCCTCATGCTGAATCTTGAGAATGTTTGATTAATTTATATAATTCTCGTTACGTTTGGTTTAATTTCTTGAGCATTTGATTGTGAGGATTATCTTTTATAAGAAGAGCTTAGACCCTACGTTTGAAATGCTACATCCACAATGCGGGTTTAAAGCAGCATGAAATTATCAATTCAGATGACAATTAGAAAGCAAATCTAAATAATACTATGAACTGAATAGTGAAATTTGAACCAGGTTTTATGATCATGAACACTCTTAAGTCAATAATAAGTTTAATTAATTATTTTAATGCATGACAGAATTTGCAATGTAAAATGTGTCTAAATTTTAATGATGCATTGTGATTCTTCATGAAGCAGTACAAATTATTTCTTCAGACATCACTTCTTCTTCCAAAATGTAACAAAGCTATTAGCGTTACATTATGTTAATGCAACACTTGGAATGAAACTCAAGGAAATGTTTAGAATTGCAATAATTGTGAAGAAATTAAATTATGATTTGCAATTGGAGCGGGCTGAATTATTCTTTCTCTTCTTTCTTCACTCTGAATATCAACTCTCAGCAAGTCATAGAGTCATAGAGGTTTACAGCCCAACTTGTTCATGTCACCCCTTTTTCTAGCCCCTAAACTAGTCCCAATTGCCCATGTTAGGTCCATATCCCTCTATATCCATCTTACCCATGTAACTGTCTCAATGTTCTGAAAAGACAAAATTGTGTCCATCTCTACTACATAGAACATAGAACATAGAACATTACAGCACAGAACAGGCCCTTCGGCCTTCGATGTTGCACCGACCAATATAAAAAGCAATGCCCCTCCAAACTAAACCATTCCCTTCTCTTCCATATACTTATCAACTAACCTCTTAAACGCCACCAAACTTGGCGCATCTACAACTGCTGCAGGCAGGGCATTCCACTCCCGAACCACCCTTTGGGTAAAGAACCTACCTCTGATATCCGTCCTATAACTATCACCCCTTAATTTAAAGCTGTGTCCACTACTGCCTGTGGCAGCTTGTTCCAGACACTCACTATTCTCTGTGTGGAAAAATTGCCCCTCTGGACCCTTTTGTGACCCCTCTCACCTTAAATCTATGCCCTCTAGTTCAAGACATATGGTCTACGAATTGGAATGAGCTCAGCTGAAAGCAGAAGAAGTTGAAAGCCAGAACTACCTAGAATAGAGTCATTGATGATTTTGATTTATTATTGTCACATGTAGTGGTATACAGTGAAAAGAATTGTTTCTTGCATGCTATATCAACAAAACATACCGTACATAGAGAAGAAAAGAAGAGAGTGCGGAATGCAATGTTACAGTCAAAGCTAGGGTATAGAGAAAGATTGACTAAATGCAAGGTAGGTCCATTCAACAATCTGATGGCAGCAGGGAAGATGTTTGTTTTGAATCAGTTGGTATATACCCTCAAACTTTTGTATCTTTTTCCCAACAGAAGAAGGTGAAAGAGAATATGTCCGGGCTGTGAGGGGTCCTTACTTATTCTCGCTGTATTTCCGAGGCAGTGGGAAGTGTAGACAAAGTCAAAGAATAGGAGGCTGGTTTGACTGATGGGCTGGCTTCGTTTACAGCCCTTTGTAGTTGCTTGCAGTCTTAGTCAGAGCAGGAGCCATACCAAGCTGTGATACAACCAGAGAGAATGCTCTCTATCATGCATTTGTAGAAGTTGAAGGAATTTAAATGGACATAACAAGAAACAAAGAACAAAGAATAAACCAGCACAGGAAACAGGCCCTTCGGCCCAACGAGCCCACACTGCCACCTCGATGTTCCGACTTCTACCTGTGATCCCTGTCTATGTTTATAGATCTATGCATTGAAACCAAATTTAAGACAATTTACGGAGAATTTGTTCTGCCAATCAGCCTAAGAACACATCTTTGGAATGTGGGAGGAAACCGGAGCACCCGGAGAAAACCTACGCAAGCACGGGGAGAATGCACAAACTCCCACAGACACAGGCCCTAATCCATGTATCTGCACAGCACAGTGATAGCCACTGAGCTGTCGTTGCCCATCAAATGGTCCAGGTCAAGTGTACACCAACGACGTGAAGCACTAGGCTACTCTCGAAAAATCCAAGACCAGCCTCCTCACAACCCATCACATGTATGCCCCTTGTTAGAAAACAAGGCGGACCAAAGTACCTGTAGGATAAAACAAATACATCGATATCATTGACTATTTACACACTTCCCAGGGAGCTCCCAAGGCTCATGACCCCTATTTTAAATCAGTTTTCAATATCCCTCCATTCCCATTCTGTTCATGGGCCCATCTAAGTATCTCTTAAATAACTCCAGAGTGCCTGTCTCCACCACTTTACTTGGCAGCGTGTTTCATACCCCTACCACCCTCTGTGTGAAAAAAATTCCCTCTAGCATGTAAATTATACCTTACCGCCCTCACTCTAAGCCAATGACCCCTCGTGCTATTTGAGTCCATCCTAGGAAAAAGCTTAACCTTGTTTACTCTATCTATATCCCTCATAATCTTGTACACCTCTATTAGATCTCCTCTAAGTCTATGTCTTTTTAAGGAAAACAGCCCCAATTTGCCTAACCTCTCCTCGTAACTCAGACATGCCAGAGTTCCTGAGCCTCCTAAGAAGGTAAAAGCATTGGAGGTTTTTCTTAGCTACAGCATTTGTGAGGAGGGACCAGGACAGGTTATTGACGATCTGGACAGTTAAAAACTTGAAGCTGTGGACCATTTCTACTTCATTCCTGTTGATGTAGACAGGAGCATGCCCTCCACAGCATGCTTCCTGAATTTTATGACTACCTTCTTCATTTTGTTGACATTGAGGGAGAGATTATAGTTGTCGCACCAATTCACCAGATTCTCTATCTCTTTCCTGTAATATCAATAGAGTAGGAAAAGGAACAGATTAAGCATGAGGAGGGGGAGTAATTCAGGGCCCCATGAAAGAGAAAGGAAACATAAACAATGTCAGCACAACAAGTACAATGCTCAGTCAAAGAGGAGAAATGCTGCAAATGTTTACTCAACCAAAACAAAAGAAGGTCAGTGTTGAGATGACTGGAGCTGTTTTGCTGATTCAGCGAGAACTCAGTGCTGAGCAAATTTATCAAATCGAACCTCATGCCAAATTTTAAGGGAGAGAATAATCTTTTAAGTGTTTTTTGAAGGCTGTTTGAATTGTTGTCAAACTTTAACATAGTGGGAATGGAGAAGTATGGACAGAATGGCTGTCACTTTGAAGTAACTTGCTGCAGTTTTAAATATGGATTCTGATGTGAAATGCAAATTACGATATTATAAGCTGAGTGATTCTCCTCGATTTTGACATGATTCCAGGAGTGTGTAGGTGTAGATTTAAAGTGTAATGGAAAGCTCAGGATCAATTACTAAGAACCGAAAGATAAACTGCAATTGTGGTTAAAAGGGGAAATGCTCTGAAATGTAAAGGGCATGTAAAGTGAAATAGGCAATTAACCCACTGGTAAACTGACCACTGATTCTGCCAAATTTGGCAGGGCAAAGGGTTGTCCATTTATTTGCGTACTAGAGACAGAGCTCATGGGAGAGAATGTGGCATATGTCACTGGACTAGAAATCCAGGGGTCCCAGACTAATGCTCTGGGGACATGGGTTCAGTTTATACCATGGCAGCTGGTGGAGTGCAAATTCAATTAATAAAAAAAAAATCTGGAACTATGAGTTAATTTTATTAATGGTGAGTCTGACATTATCATTGATTGCTGTAAAAATCCACCTGGTTGACTAATGTTCTTTAGGGAATTGAAATCTGTCATCCTTACCTGGTCTGGCTCACATACAACTCTAGTTCCACTGCAATTTGGCTGATATTTAACTGTCCTCTGAAAGTGTAATGTCCTCACTATGTCAGGGGTTGTGTGTTTTAAATAAAAAGAAAAGATGTGGCTTGCACATGTAGATTAAAGCTAAAACAGATTTATTGAAGGAGCTGTCGCCTGAACAGAGTACAAGCTGAAACTAAAATCAGGAGCTTTTGAAATGTCTCAACGACCTCACCATTAAATTATGTGACCTGTTCTTAAAGTAATCATAGAGTGACTTAAATATATAATACCCCTCTTGCTTTGCTCCGGCAGTCATGACAACCAATTACGGCAATGTTATACACAGCATCAGTAATAATCAGTAATAGTACTATGCACCATTAATTATTATGAACAATCAATAAGAAATCTATCCCTCTTTGGTTGCATATGATGTTCAGGAACTTGTCTATGAGCAGCATGGATAGGGAAGGTTGTGTCTCAATAGTTAGCATGGCTTTATGTAGGAGAGGTTATGTCTCACAAACTTGGCTAAGTTTTTTTGAGGAAGTGACAAAAATGATTGATGAGGGCAGGGTGGTGGATGTTGTCTAATGGGCTTTAGCAAACCTTTGGAAAGATCCCTCATGTCAGGTTGATACAGAAGATTAAGTCATGTGGGATCCCTGGTGAGCTAGTAAGATGAATACAGAACTAGCTTGGTCATAGAAGACAGGGTGTAGCTGTGGAAGCATGTTTTTCTGATTAGGAATCTGTAACTTGTAGTGTTCTGTAGAGATCAGAACCTGGGACTTCTGTTGTTGTAACATATATAAATGATTCAGAGGTGAATGTAGATAGTATGATTAATAAGTTTACAGATGACACAAAGATGGGGGAGCTGTGGATAGTGAGGAGGATTGCCAGAGAATATAGCAGGATTTAGATAGGCTGGAGACTTGGGAGGAGAAATGGCAGATGGAATTTAATCTGGACAAATGTGAGGTGATACATTTTGGAAGGTCAAATGCAGGAGAGAAGTATGCAGTAAATGGAAAAACTCTATAAGCATTAACATACAGAGGTGTCTAAGTGTACAGGTCCACAGTTCCCTGAAAGTGGCAACACAAGTAACTAAGGTGGTCAAGAAGGCATATGGCATGCTTGTCTTTCATCAGTCAGGGCATTGAGTATAAAAATTGGCAAGTCATGTGGCAGCAATATAGAATTTTGAGTGGTTACATTTGGAATATCGTTCTGATCACCATACTACCAGAATGATGTGGAGGCTTTGAAGAACATATAGAAAATTTTACCAGAATGCTGCCTGGTTTGTAAGGTATTAGCTATGAGAAGAGATTGGGCAAACTTGGTTTGTTTTCACTTGAATTTTGGAGACTGAGAGTGATCTGATAGAAGTTTATAAAATTATGGGACATAGATTGAATGAATAATTTGAGTCTTTTTCCCAGGGTAGAAATGTCAATTTCTAGAGAATAAAGGTTTAAGGTAAAAAGGAGAAACTTTAAAGGAGACCTGAGAGGCAAGATTTTACTGATGACAATTGGTCAGTATGGCATTACCAAATAATTTCATCTTTGGTTTGAACCATGTAAGAAATTAGACCTGTTTTTGTCAAACAATGGCTAGTACCCATTTCTCATTCATGGCATAATTACATATTAACATTCCTTGTTGAAATAAGTGTTGTGTGCCCTCACTTCTTGTCCAGCAACTTGAAATTGTTGAAGCTCTACTATCTCTGGAATTTCTGAAGGTAATAACAAATCAAACGTAGCTCTCAACTTTAACAGCGGTAACATGGTTGTTCAAGAATTCTTCCACACAGTCTAGGAGGAATGACCACTCAGACTCCTCACAATAAACACCCACCTTGAATGGTCAACTCAAACTTTCCTGACACTTGGACAGGAATTTTTCCAAAAAGTTCTAAGTGTCAAACTTGTGAGAAAACTGTAATTCATGCTGGTTTTCTCAGTGGGAGTTCAGAGAAGAATCTTCTACATTTTGTGCATTGCAGAGGCCGCCAGCATGAATATCATTAAATTTCAGGGGATGCGGCCTACTCCCAGTGGAGAGGCTGAAATCAGCACGCTGAGTGGACTACTGGGCATGCGTTGATCTGTCAGTGTCCAGATTGGTGCATGTGCAGTGGCCCCAAACTGATGGCCTTTTGATTTCTGGCTTGCTTAATTGCTGGCCAGCTCTGTGACCCCCATATTGCCAACTCTCTGTCACTCTACATGGCCTTATTGCTGGCTCCCCGACCATTCCTGGGCCCAGCCACGGTCCTCCCCACCTCCAGGCCAGCCATGTTCTTGAGACAATTTCCCTGCATCACAGTGACAATAATTCCCCTCCCCCCCATACAGTGTCAATCCCGACTCCCATACTGCTAGCATCCTCAGTAGGCTGACCAGCTCCCTAGCTGACTCTCTGTCCCCAGCTTACTCTGATCACTGACTTCCTTGCTTATCCCACTGATCCTGTCTGCAGAATGGCAGCAGAACCTCAATGAATATGTATGTTACGACCAAGGTAACAGTAGTTCAAGGTTGATGATCAGTCAATTTTGTGAAATGATGACTATAAATAATGGTGAAACGATTGTGCTCCAAAAAATGTATTTAAAACTTTTTCTAGTTGAGCATAGTTAGATTCAGCACTAGTCAAAGTACATGAAGCAAAGCCTATTGGCTGTTCTCCGAAAGGCATAATATGTGAAACAACTGCCCCTATTCCAAAAGGAGAAGTATTGCAAGGAAGTAGTAATGGCAATTTTGGATTAAAATGAACCCATATTTCAGACTTATACAAACCATCTTTGACATCCTTATATGTTTGGGGAGCACAATGTATAAGATGGCATAGTGGTTCGCACTGCTGCCTCACAGCACTAAGGACCCAGGTTCAATTCTGGCCTCAGGCCATGGTCTGTGTGGAGTTTGCATCCTGTGGTCTGTGTCAGCATGGATTTCCTTTGAGTGCTCCGATTTCTTCTCACAGAAGTGCAGGTTAAAGATGTGCGAGTTAAGAGGATTGGCCATACTAAAATCATTGCCTCTTAGTGTCAGGGAGATTAACAAGGTGAATACATGTAGTGTGGGGATAGAGCCTGAGTGAGATTGTTGTCACTGAAGGCTTGAAGAGTTGAATGGCCTCCTTCTGTACTGCAGGAGTTCTATGATTTTAGGATTCTATGCTTTCTCACATTTTGTTGTCCAGAGTATGAAAACATAGTAAAGTTCATAGTAAACTTTATTATGAAAGTTTACCATTCATAGTAAACTTTGAAATGGCTTCAAGTTAGTAATAAATTTGCCATAATAATTTACTAATCCTAGAAAAGACCTCAATTATGTCACATTCATTGGGCGTGGTACTTCTAAAATAGTAACCATCTTTTTAGGTGCTTTATGTGGAGCTTTACTCAATAATGTTACCCAAATACTGGATTGATGCCTGGAAAAAGTCGCAACTTTCTTTTTTGATATGCAAACCACTTGCTTGAATGTTTTCCATGTTGCTTCTGAATTATTCAAGTGCCCCTGTTTATTGGACCCCTAATTAGAATACCGTCCAAGTAACATTGTACATTAGAGAGACTATATAAGATATGATCTTTGGAATAGGGCTATTTTTCCAAAAGGCAATATTTTATAATGAAAAAGATCTTTATAAGTAAGGATGATAAGCAATAATTGTGATTCAATGGCCACATTCATCTGTAACTATGCTTCTGAAAGACAAATCTTCCTGAATCTCTGCCCATTTGATAACCCAACAAACAAATCTTCAATTAGAGGATGTGGTTATTGATCAGCACAGAACACTGGATTTAATGTTGTTTTAAAATCAGCACAAATATGAAATGAATCGTCTGTTTCATGACAGGTACGATGAGAGATAGCCCGTTCATTGTAACCAGCTCTAACATACTATTGTTAGGTAGGCAAGTCAGGGCCTTACATGCATCAATGCAGACTCTTCTGTACTGTAGGACTCTGTGATCCTGTGATTCTGTATTAACAAATTGTACTAATTTTTCTTTGATTTTGGGAGGAATTGCACATGGCACTGCTGGTACTTTGAGATATTTTGGTTGACTATTAGAATTTATCTTGAGTTTCACTTGAACTCTGTCCATTGAGCCTTCTCTTCAAAAATACTCTTGCATTTATCCAGGTGGCTGTAGGTCTGTTTGGGCATTGACCAATTCGTTGACAATACTCCAGTTAAGCTTTATCTCCAACCATAATCTCCCAAACACAGCTAGAAAATTAGCATTGACCACATGGAGACCAACTCCGTTGTTTGTCAACTCAACTGTATGTTTATCATGATGTAATCTTTTAACAACACAATCTCTTTTGTCTATGTCCTCAAAATCACATCAGTCGATATCAAAGGAAGATGCTTCAGCTTTTATTGATATATCATCTCAAGAATTAAAGTTACAGTAGCACCAGTATCAACCTCCATCCTAATATATTGTACATTTATCTTTGGAATTGCCCAGAATCGATGTAATTTTAAAGTTACAGTAGCACTAGTATCAACCTCCATCCTAATATATTGTACATTTATCTTTGGAATTGCCGAGAATCAATGTAATTTTGTAATGTTGAATGGATAAGATGTTCAGTTGGAGCTCTTTACTATATTTATAGACACTTCTTCTTCACAATCATAATAGTTTCTTCCATGTTGTAAATTCTTCCTGTGAAGTGCAACATATTCTTCCTCAAGGTTTGGCTCCCATGTCTTACAATGAAATTCAGAAACTAATTTCTACATATCACCTTTTGGAACTGGATTCAGCTGGTGATTGCAGAAAATAATATGAGTGATTTGAACTATAACAAATGTTAATTGTAGCATGCTCATGAGGAACAGAGGACTTTGGATCTTTGTGGCTAGTTGCTCCATCATGCTACACCTGTTGGTGTACATTAAATGCGTGATTAAGGTTGGAATTTTCAAGACTTTGTTCATATCGTAAAAGAGGGATCTGTATCAAGTTGGGAACTGAGCGCTAATGGAGCAGCATTGCTGCTGTAGTTTAACTCAGCCATGAAATCAAGGTCTTACTTCCAGGTTCCCAAGCCAAGCAGAGAAGGTATATGGAATCACATGTTAAATCAGTCAATGAAAACTCCATTGAAAGAGCGTCTGGCCAGGACTTTAATGGTCACAGGAGATCTTAATTCTGAACCTTTGAGAAAGGTGCAGACTTGTAAAGATTGCCCCCACCCACCCCCGCCATTTTAGCTTGGAGATAATAAAGGACCAGTGGGAGTCAGGAGAAAAGTCTTCTTATTATTCTTCAAGGACCAGAGGAAAAGGTCAGCCAGTCAAACAGAAAGCTAGAGATAGCTGGCAGCAAGAGTATGCTTACTAGGATTGGGATCCAGCATTGTAAAAAGTTTAAAGACCTAAATAGGTTGGGCAAGATGAGTGTGATATCATTCTCAGCTGGTAGCCAAATGTTCTCAACATATCTCCCACTTCTCACATTCAATATTATCTAGTTTCTTTCTCTGCACAAGAAGAGGACGCAAAATCTGGACAGGGACAGAGAATTGGAGTGGATTTATAGCTATGGCCATTCTGACTGCAATGGAGGAGAATGCCTTGGAGGTCAACTGTCTTGCTGATGGTGGAGAGATAGAAATATCCAGAGGTCTGGCTCTGAAACCTTCTGTGAGTGTCAAGACCATATGCATGTTTTAAACATGTGTACAGCCTCAGCCTGACCACCACAGCAGTTTTGTATGATGCTGTCCCCCAAGTAGACCCACCAGGTTGGTTAGATGCTGCTGAGGGAGGTAGGAGAACCTGATGGTGCCTCAAAATTGGAGACATTCTTAAATGCCTGCAGAGCACATTTCAAAAAGGAGACCTCGAGGATCATCAGTAAAGAGGAGAAAACGCAACACAGGAATAGTTCTGTCCGTGTTTGCAGCTATGTAGGGTTTGAGGCTCTGTCAATGGATTGAGATGGGACTCTAAATGTCCTTTGACCTTCGTTGGAAGGCTACTTTCCTGTGGCTTACAGACTCTGGGACTAGCAGAGGGGCATGTCCGATGCCAGGAAAATGAATGGCTCTTCACTGCTGCGCCAATTGGAATGCATGCCCTGGTGGAATTTGCTGCTGATGCCCACTTCTGGGAATGTTGACCAGAGGCAGGGCAGTGTCAAAGAATCATCCTGATGGAATTTCAAACTGCTTTCCTGTCCCTTTCTTTCTCCAAACCTGAAGTCACAAGGTCAGGAACATTTAGCTGCTGGTGACAGCATTAAACAAAATATTACCACTTGACCATTTAACTCATGTTGACTTGAAGTCAATGATAACGGAACTTTCATAATGTGCATAATGTTAACTTTGAACATTTTCTCAATGTCAGTGCTAACTGATGTATTTCATTGCCCACAGATTCTTCAAGGTGATGGAGGAGATGAGGGACCAGGTTAAGGGATCCTCAGAGGATGGGGAGCAATTTGAGGATGCATTGTCATACGAATCCTGTGCAGCCTCCAGCAGCATTGATACACACAGTCCAACAGTTCCTACAATCAATATTGATGGGCATGGTGAGGAATACATCTCACATGAGCAGCAGCAGCTGTTAAAGACAGCAATAGCAGTAAAGAGTGTCCATTAGAGGATGATCACTTTGTTATGATTCCCATAGAGTCTGATAACTTTTTTAAAAAGTGATATGAATATTGCAGTGACTGACACACAGACAGAGTGTTGGTTCCAGCGCAAAAAACTGAATGAGTCCCACCAACAGCACTAGTGTAATTTCAGACTGAATCTTATGCCTTATTAATGAACATTTTTACGCATGCGAGAATCATGCCACACTGGTGGTATGCTCCCACTGATTCACCTGCCCTTCAACAACTTAACTGCTGCAGTCATTGTGTAGTTCCATATATATCCTGTTCTCACCAGCATTCTACTTTGTGGGTAGTACACAAACTCTCTCACTCTCTGTTTGGAACAATAGCCACTTTTTTTGGTCTTCCCCATCAGGGCACTTTGATTGAGATTGTGGTGTAAAATCTGGCTGTAACTGGAAAATCCCCCCTGTGTTCAATCAAAAAGAAAATAACAGATTTTTCAGAAAACACAAAAAGGATGTGCAGCCTTGGAAAATTTAGATATGTGTGCTCCATGATCTCCACAAGGCCACAAAAGATGCAAGCATCTATGACCAAGGCGACCTCTGGTTGTATAGGATTGCTGTGTACAACATTGTCTCCGTACCATTATTTATTAATTCACATCCTGAATAATTGAGATCCTAACACAGATCTTTGTGAGACGCCACTAGTCACATCCTGCCAGTTTGAATATCTGCATATTAATTTCAATTTTCTGTCACCTGCCACTCAACAAATTTCCCAGCATCAGTAATTTGTCCTCAATTCCACAGGCTTCTACCTCAGTTAGCAGTTTCTTATGTGGAACTTTAGAAGTCCATGTAAACAACATTCATTGACATTCCCCTGTCCACTACCTTACTGACCTCTTCAAAATATTCAATGCAGTTTGTCAGGCATGACCTGCCTGTCATGAATCCATGCTGGTTCGCTCTGACTAATTGAAAACTTTGGAGATGTTCAGTTACCCTGTCCTTGATTATAGACTCCAACAAGTTCCGCACCACATATGTTAGATTAACTGGTCTGTGATTACCTGTTTTTCCTTCTTCGTCTTCTTAAAAAGCAAAGTGACATTTTTCTACTGGGGGAATGAATCTAAGGAATCCAAGGAATTTTGAAAGATTATAGTCAGGTATCTGAGCACCCCTATTTCCTTTAACATCCTCGGATAATCTGTCAGGTCCTGGGAATTTGTCATGCTTTAGTTCCATTAATTTCCTCATTATCAATGTTTTACTTACATGGATTGTACTTAATCCCTGTGTCCAGTCCATTATTATTTCCTTGGGACTTTTGGCATGCTATCCTCTTTTTCTGCTGTAAATAATGAGGCAAACTAATTATTTAACACATCTGTCATTTCTCATAGTCATTTACAAAATCTCCACCTTCAGTCTTTAATGAGCCAATACTACTCCTGACCATCCACATCTCCCTTTATGTAAGTAAAATTTCTTCTTATTGATCTTGATGTCACTTGCAAGTTCCTTTCATAACCTCTTTTAGTAGTTTGTATAAGCCATCTTGTGGTCCTTTATTGGTCTTTGTGACTTTCCCATTTGGGAAGATTTGTGTTTTTTTTGCAATTTTGTAAGCCCTTTCCTTGAGCTTAATGCTGTCCTTGTCTCTTCAGTTGTCTAGGGCTGTTTTGTTTGTAAAGTGGAGCTTTTTGTTCTCAGGGGTATAAACTGGCTCTGTATCACATAAAATGTTTATTCAAATATTCTCCACTGTTCTTCAGTTGCTTTACTCACCAAAGGGACTCATTAACCTTTAGTTAACTGGATAAGAGCCATGGATCAACATGCTGTCATATGCCATGTCTCCCAGTTCACACAGTGCAATTACTGCCAAAACCAAGAGTCGCATTCACCCAATATTCTTGTAAACGCAGGAGTGGAGAGGAGACATGAAAGAGAGCACTGCAGTAGCTGTCCAGCAACAAGACCACAAGGCCAAAGCAGGCAGCACCAGAAGGGGAGGCTGGTCCAAATCCATTTATTCTAGGAAGGCATCAATGGAGATGGGCACTGGCATGTCCAGAGGAGAAGAACAACCTACCTCCAGAGGTCTGAAAGGCAATGTCAGATGTGTTTGACGTTGTCCCACGTAATGGACACCCAGATACGTTAGATTGTTCACCAATACATGTAGTCTTGTTGATCTGGCAGGAACCCAATGCCAGCAGCCTTCAAAATTATGCCATGCTCAGTTTCTATGTCAGCCATAACTTCCAGGACATAACAAAAGATCTACATGGCATTTGATAGGCTGCTATTCATTGATACATAAAAGATGTTTGATTATGCCAATGATTTTATCCACTTTGCACTGATAAAGGCAGCCAAGTAGCAAGGTCAGCCACATTTAGTGTCATTGCTGAGTTTCCTCATGTGGCCACAAAAGCTCCTTGGCAATAACCATCTGTATTTGTAAATTGTGAAGAGTTTCACACTCTCAATGTACAACTAATATGCAACCACAGGAGAAGAATAATGCAAATCAATGTTCATTTCCCAGCGGGTTATCGTGACATATATCTTGCACAACTGTCAAACTCAAAGCTTCCCCAGCACATGGTGGCTGGACTTTCGCTGGCAAAGTCTATCCCCTGTCTATGGGCTGTTGACAGCAGTGATGCACTTCCAGACTGAGGTAGAGAGGTGCTACAAAATTCATTATCAAACATGCCATTGGACTTCCTAAATTATGCTTCCTCTGTCTTGATTGATCTGGAGGGACTCCACAACACATATCCCAGAGGGTGTCACAAATAGTTGTGGCCTGCTGTGCAATGCACAACCTGATGTTACATGAAGACAGAGATTGCAAGGTAATGTGCGTGAGTAATGTCAGCCCTCCTCAGATGATGAGGGTTAGTCAGAGCATTTGGAGTCCATGAATCCAAATCAGTATTTCATGGATGCCAGGGCCATGAGGAAGCATGGATATGCAAAAGATACCAAAGACAACCTGACATTGTTTGCTCAACAATAACACATCTGCATAACCACCATGCCCTTGGCATACGTCCATAGCTTTCCTAGCCTATGAACAAAGCCCTGCTGTACTCCTTTGTTGAGTTAACTATAAAACTGTAAACTCTACCACTTAGAATAGAGTGTAGATGGGAGCTTACGCACCCTTGTAAGTGAGTGCTGGCACAAAGGACATCTTAGAGATACATGGATATCAATGTAACAGCCTGCCTTGTCCAATTATTCTGATCTAGCATCTTTTTAAAGTATTTTGATTGCAACTGTACCTGTCCCATTGAAATCTGCTGAGAGTAAGATAGGCTTACATCTTCATGAGTGCATTAAAGAGGGCATGGGGGAAAATGTGTCTTCATTTTAATGCATGGTCCACAGAATGATCATCACAGAAGTAACAATTCGCATGAACGTTCAGTAAGGAATGCCTAAAATGCAACATATCTCATTCACGAATAACAGGCAGAATCTTAAAAGAATTTGGTAAAGTGTCAGTTCTAGTGAGAAAGCTGGCATAGAATTTTCCAGCTCCACTGGCCAGTTTCTCTCTAGATCTTATTTCCTTAACTGCCAGAAAAAGGGACTGTGTAGGATTTGCACTATCAGTCTGGTGAGATGAGGGCTGTTAAGCTGGAAACCAGCTCCACTGAGATTGGAAAAGAAAAAAATCTCCACCCAACCACCACCACCTTGGAGATATATGTGGCTTCACCCCATCCCTTGCCTCCGGCGCTGATCACCCTGGCAAACCTCCATCTCCCTCCAATTCATCCCCATCACTTCCAGTGTCCACATCCCCATCATCAATAAATAAGTCCCCACCCTCTTGGATCCACTTCTGGCTATACCCCCAGCACAGGTTGGCACTGTCACATTAGCACTGCCAACCTGTGCCAAGGGGCAGTGCCAGGACACTGCCTGCCCATGTCCCTCTCCTCCAGGTGCTAAAGTGACCTTTACACACCCAGGGGGATCCACTCATAACAGGTTCATATCTGGCTGAATATATTGTAAACATCACTAATGTAATGCCAAGTTGGTTGAGATGTAAAATCTCGTGAAGGAGACAGATCTGGTGATGTGGATATTTAATTGTATTTACATTTATTAAAAATGAATCCTGACAATGATCCACAGTTCCCTGTTTGACAAGGAAGGCTCTTTATTAGCCTACTCATAGCTACAGCACTGCCAGTTCCTAGAATCATGGAATCTACAGGGCGGAAGGAGACCATTGGCTCATTGAGCCTGCACCAACTACAATCCCACCCATCTCCTATCCCCCTAACCCCTCATATTTACCCTCTTAATCCCTCTGACATTAAGGGACAATTTAGCGTGGCCAATCAATCTAACCTGCATTTCATTAGACCGTGGGAGGAAAACTGGAGCATCCGGAAGAAACCCACACAGACACAAGGGGAATGTGCAAACTTCTCACAGATGGTGACATAAGCCGACAGACGGTGACTGAAGCCAGGAATCAAACTCAGGTCCCTGGTGCTGTGAGACAGCAGTACTACTCACTGTGCCACCTTTTTTTAATTACAGTTTTTTAAAAATTGCATTCAAATTTCACCAGCTGCCAGGGTGATTTGAACCTGGGTCCCTGGATTACGAGTCCAGTGCATTACCACTTCACTACCTCCCCTCAGAATTCTCAAATTCCCAAAGTCCCAAAGTTAAACATTGTTTCCTCAATGAAAAGGAATCCCCCCACTACTGTGTTTCCCAAGCGTGCCATCATAACTTTAAATTTCAATTATAATCACATGGGAAAAGCACTGAAATGGCACACTTTTCCAGTTATGGTTACCTCATTGGGAACAGCATGATGTTGACAAAATCCCCCCTTCAATGTGTGAAAACTAGATGACTTGCTAACTCTACAAACATGAGCTCACCTTTTTCCAGCTAAACCTTGGCAGCTAAGCTGGTCCACATCCTTAAACTACAGAAAGCTTCATGCCATTATTGTGAGAAGGCAGATCACTTGCTGTTTTGGAGAAAGAAATACCATTTGGACCTGATTTTAACTCTGTAAATGAATGAGTTTTGGATGAGTGAAAATCTTGCCCTTTTAAAGTCATCTCCACATGTCTGAGATGAGAAAAGGCTTGAGCCACCAATTTTCCATAGTTTCTTGAGTGAAAGACCACACTTTAATATGCAATGTCTATGTAGCTAAGTCCTCCATTATTAACTTCTAAACCAGATTTCATTGATTGACTGAATTGGGCTTTTCACTTCTGAGTAAGTTGCTTTCAAACGTGGAGGGGCATTATGGAGGGTTAGATACTTGATCACTGATTCAATGCTGCCAATTTTACACTTCCTTTGAAGCTGAAAGTTTCAGCGATATGTCTTAGGATTTCAAGTCACAATGTTTTGTTGAACTTTTCCACAATGAGAGCTGTAGCAATTTTTTCCCAATTACTTGGAAGTCTTTTAGTTCCGCAGTAAACTGTCTGCCATTTAGTTTCTTACCTGAAGTTTGAAAATGTCACTCTGCAAATGTCATAATGTTTAAGGATCAAATTCTTGAATTCATGAAAGTCCATTTGAAGCTATTCTTACAAAAGCAACTGGAGACCCGTTGTTAGCAATGCGGCGATATTAATTGCCTATTGTTGCACCAAGAGCTATCAAGTCAAAGTTGACAAGACATTAATCCTCACATTTTGGTCACTAATGGCTCCTTTCCCTTCACAATCTGTTCACAATCTCTAATCTTCTGGTTCATGCTTCACTCTAATGTATTATGCATCATATTTCCTTCCTACTTTATCATTTTCTGCGGCAATCACCCATCCAACAAAATTACATTGTCTGTTTTTGTCTTCACAGATACTGTCTGATTGACTGAGTCTTTCTGGCGTTTTCTGGCGATTTCCAGCATCCGCAGCTTTGCTATTTATTTGTGCGCAAGTTGTACAAATTTGACAACTCAGCTATTGATTTAGTTCTTGTTGTTTCCGTTCTTCCTCTCTACGTTGCTCTTTATATTTTTTCTTTCAGTGCAAGCTGTCTAAGTCACCCTGTCATAGCTGAAGGCTCCTTTTCATCTGGGAGATTTTCTTCCATTTCACACCAAATTGGCTTCTCACTTATCTTGTCAGATAACTTTTCTTCCTGAACAAGCTTGACTTAATTTTCTTTTGAGGTCCAATGGTTATAGCAATATTAGAAAGTAAAGCAAGGTTTCGCAGAAGCACACAGTGGTGTAATCATGAGAACAAAAAGCATTTGCAATAGAGCTATTTCATGTAAATGACGTTCATATTGTCCATTCAATAAAATTGAGAAAAATTCATGTAGGCTTAAAGGAAAGTTCTGGTATTTGGATGGGTCAAGCGGAACGTGGCAGTAACGCTGTTAACATTGTGCTGGAAGCCTGCTGTGTCCTCCACAATTTGAACACTCTAGAAAGGCTTGCAGAATGACATTTCAGGGGAAGAGAAGAGACAGAAGCTGAACCCCCTGAGGCAGAAGATCAAGGAGATGAAGAGGATACAACAGGATCACAGTCAGCAGCAGTAAAGCAGACTCATTTGTGACATCTTCAGTGATGTATGCTCCAAATATTCTTAGAGCACTTCCACAATCACCATGATAATCTATACACAACCTCTATTTATTCACTCAAGTCATACTAATCATATTTATACACATCAATTACTGGAAAAACCTAAGCCAGAAAAACAAAATTCACAGAATGAATGTCAATTTATCTTTTACTCAGGCCTGACACAAACACGTTATTGTTTGCAGCATACCGGTAATGTGCTGGTACATTAAAAAATAATTTAGATCTATCATTATGTCTAACCATTTCAACTTTACTTATAACTTATTCTTACACTTCCTAGTGTCAACAAAAATGTTCAGCCTGCTTTATGAAAGGCTGCCGAACATTATAGAGCATAACTTGAGTTTCAGATAACCCTCCTCTCATAGCTATTTGGAATTTTACAATTTACGTCTGGCAGTGGCCCTTTTAGAACTGTGTCATAGTGTCATTCCCAACCATGAAGGTACTGAACAAAGAATTCCTGTATGTTGCTGTTGCCTTACTCCCCAGCTATCACACTGGAAGTGAGAACAGGATCCTGAGACAAGAACAAACCAACTGAATTGATCAATAGCCCTGAAACTCTGAGAGTGAGTACACCAAATATCCTGCCAGCCTCATTATATTCCTGACCAAAAACTTTACCCGGATATTGCCTGGTATGGAGGGCATCAACTATGAGGAGAAGTTGGAGAAACTTGGTTTGTTCTCACTAGAGCGATGGAGGTTGAGGGATGACCTGATAGAAGTCCACAAGATTATGAGCGGCATGGATAGAATGGATAGTCAAAGCTTTTTCCCAGGATGGAAGAGTCAATTACTAGGGCAGTATATGCCCTAAGACAAGGGGCAAGGTTTAAAGGAGATAGAATATGGAACAATATATAAGCCAAGGATATATTGGCCTTGGAGGGAGTATAGAGAAGGTTCCCCATGTTGATACCGGAGATGAGGGGGTTAGCTTATGAGGAGAGATTGAGTAGATTGGGCCTGTACTCAGAGTTTAGAAGACTGAGGGGGGATGTTATAGAAACATATAAGATAATGAAGAGGCTATATAGGCTAGAGACAGAGAGATTATTCTTTCCACTTAGAAAGGAATCAAGAACTATTATTATTAAGCAACACAGCACGGGAAACAGGCCCTTCGGCCCAACGAGCCCGCGCCACCGTAATACCAAATCATTATCCTATTTTAATATTCCTATATAATAATATATATATTAATCCTAATTTGGAAAATTTACACCATAGGGACAATTTGTTACCCAATCAGCCTAAGAGCGAATTTTTGGGTTGTGGGAGGAAACCGGAGTGCCCGGAGAAAACCCACGCAACCACGGGGAGAACGCGCAAACTCCCGCAGACACTGGCCCAATTCCAAGTGTCTGCACAGCCACATCGATAGTCTCTGAGCTGTCATGGTGCCCTTCAGGTGGTCCACATAAAGCACTCATATACGACATGAGGTACCAGGCAACCCATGAATCAACATCCAAGAGCTGTACCCGCAGTGTACTAGAGGACACAGCCTCAAAATAACAGAGTGTCAGTTTAGAACTGAGTTGAGGAAGAACTTCTCAGAGGGTAGTGAATCTCTGGAATTCTCTACCCATTGAAGCAGTGGAGGCTACCTCGTTAAATGTGTTTAAGTCACAGGTAGATAGATTTCTGATCAATAAGGGAATTAAGGATTATGAGAAGCAGGGGTGTATGTGGAACTGAATCATTTTCAGATCAGCCATGATCTTATTGAATGGCGGGGCAGGCTTGAGGGGCTAGATGGCCTACTCTTGCTCCTATTTCTTATGTTCTTATGAACAAAGAACAAAGAAAACAATAAGCCCAGGAACAGGTCCTTCGGCCTTCCAAGCCTGCACAGACCATATGCTTGACTGAACTAAAACCCCCTAATCTTCCGGACACCATATCCTTCTATTCCTACTGCTATTTGTAGGTTCCAAATACTTAGAGCTCAGGTGAAGTCCTGGGGAGCTGGGAAGATGGCAAGTAGTCACTGGTTCCATCTGGAAAAGACTAAGGCTCAGTAAATGTTCTGGCACCTATTTATAACTCAATGCAACTGGAAGGCTGAAATTCAGAGAATCTCAGAGGCACTGCCAATTCAGTTTACTTACACATTTTCGAAACAATTGAAATTGTGCTGGTAATTAGAGGTGTTAGTGCAGCTTTGTAAATTCCATGGAATGTACTCACAGGAGAAGATGTCTGAGAAAATGTACCAACTGACTCAAGAACAGCTTCTTCCCTGCTGCCATCAGGTTTTTGAAAAGTCGGGTGTAGTCAGGTGGTCAAGGATGTTTGGAGGTAGCTGGGTTAGGAAGGTTGTCTGATGGGGAATTTTGAGTGGTCAGGAGTAGTTCAATGGTCGGGGATTGTGGTTGTGACAGGGATTGTGATGCTCAGTTGAGTTACACAGTTGATAGACTACATATTAAACTGTGCATCATTTCCTAACTTTGATAGCATTGTGTAGGTGACTCTTTTACTAATGGTCAAGAGTAGACTGATGGGGTGGTATTTGCTTCTTAACTGTGTATTTAAATGGCCTAGCAAACCATTCAATTCAAAGGTAATTAGGGATGGGCAACAAACCCTGATCCAGTCAGCAATGCCTACATCCTATGAAGGAAAAATTAACAATAATTTAGTCATATATCTTCCAATACATTCCCCATCTCCGATGATTCAGAGACTGGAAGATTTGGACCTTTGTAATGGATTCCTACATCTGCAAGAAATGATATATACAGTAGGAAATAAACTAGACTCAGCACCCATCATGGAGTCATAGGTTGGGACTTCCCAGCTGCGCTCACTCCAAGGCTGGAAATTCCAAGGTTAAGGTCAACGGACCTTTCCACGGTTCACTCTCACCTGCCAGGATTCCTGTAGTAGGTGTAATGGGAAAAATTTATCCATAGAGTCATATGGTACCATAGGAATTCATTCCACCTGTCTGTGGGAACAGCTTTTCTTTGTTTATCTTATCTAAACCTGTCACAATCTTATCCAGTTCTTAAGCTCTTGTCTCAACCTTTATTTGCTCCAACGAGACCAACCCAATGTTAAACTAAATTTCCCCATTCTTAAGACCATTTCAGTAAATATCTTCTCTCCTCTCTCAAGGACCTTCACATCCTTCTAAATGTGGTGATTTGATATTCTGCTTCTGGCCTAACCACAGCTTTAAAAAGTTTCAGCTTAACTTCCCTGATTTTGCACGTAATGCTGTAACTTCAATGGAGAACAATCAGCCTTGAATCAGACATCTGAAGGGGTGGGAATGTTGGACATTGGAGTATGGGGGAGGGTATGATGGGTTGGACACTTAGGAATTTGGACATTGGGGTTTCAAACATTGGGAAGGGTTGGACATTGTGTTGGGATGGGGAAGTCGGACATTGAGGGTGGGGCACCAGGACGGGTGTCAAACATAGGTTGGGGTGGGAGGACTGAGAGGGCTCAAATATTGGGAGGTCTGGGTTGGGTGGGGAAATCCAGTTTGGCCAGGAGGTTGGGTTGCGGGGGGGTATATAATAATCATGGATATAACAACATTAGATAGATAGTGAAGAGGGGTGTTATAGTTTGCAGGGAGACTTGGACAAGTTGCAGAGCTGGGCTGAGAGGTGGCAAATGGAGTTTAATGTGGAAAAGTGTGAGGTAATGCACTTTGGCAGGAATAATAAATGTGTAGAGTATAGGGCTAATGGTAGGATTCTTAATAGTGTTGATGAACAGAGGGATCTTGGTGTATTTGTGCATAGATCCCTGAAAGTAGGCAGTCAGGTCGATAAGGTTGTTAAGAAGGCATATGGAGTCTTAGCTTTTATTGGTAGGGGATTGAATTTCGGAGCCGCAACGTCATGTTGCAACTGTACAAAACTCTAGTGCGGCCGCACTTGGAGTATTGTGTGCAGTTCTGGTCCCCGCATTATAAGAAAGATGTGGAGGATTGGAGAGGGTACAGAGGAGGTTTACCAGGATGTTGCCTGGTATGGAGGGCAGGTCTTATGAAGAGAGGCTGAGGGATTTGAGGTTGTTTTCGTTAGAGAGGAGGCGGCTAAGAGGAGACCTTATCGAAGCATATAAGATGATTAGAGGTTTAGATAGGGTGGACAGTGATAGCCTTTTTCCTAGGATGGAGAAAGCTAGCACGAGGGGACACAGCTTTAAATTAAGGGGTGATAGTTATAGGACGGATATCAGAGGCAGGTTCTTTACCCAGAGGGTGGTTCGGGAGTGGAATGCCCTGCCTGCAGCAGTTGTAGATGCGCCAAGTTTGGTGGCGTTTAAGAGGTTAGTTGATAAGTATATGGAAGAGAAGGGAATGGTTTAGTTTGGAGGGTCATTGCTTTTTATATTGGTCGGCGCAACATCGAAGGCTGAAGGGCCTGTTCTGTGCTGTAATGTTCTATTACTTGCTCCTGAATCTCTATCTCTCTGGTTCCTTCCAGGTTCTCACAGGGGACATCAATCAGTCTACTTCAGGCAGATGATTGATGCTGTGTTTGAAAGAGTACATACTTTCATCATGTGAAACACTAAGATAGGATTCTGAGATTCACAGAGATTGAAAGCCTTCCTCTAAATTCCAGGTCTCGGTGATTACACATGTCACCTGCGTTTCCACTCCATTAATGTGTTGTGATTGTGTTGGTCAAGTGGTCTGTCCAGCAGGAAAATGCTATGACATCTTTATCTTGTGCCAATCTTCCATTACCCTGCTTCTTGATCCTGTCAGCAAGTAAGCTGCTTGGGGCAGGGATTACTTCCTCCCTTTTGGCTTGTGACCACTTGTTGACCTTGACAACTCTTCTCAGATCCATGGCTTAATTAGGACTCTCACAAAGCAAATCATTGGAGTCTTTGTACATAGAATCTACTGGCTGGACAGATCTCAAAGCCCAGAAAGAGAACCATATATTGTGTTGACTTTCTGTTTGCTGCATAACTTTGGATGCAGTTTATCAGATGGAAAATCAGATCCAGATGGGATTTGAAATGTGGGCAATTGAATTAGATTGTGGGAAGTGAGAATCAGATCAGACTGTAGGATCACAAGGGGAGTTGGACAAGAGGGAAATCAGATTGTGAGAGAGGTGGTATAGCTGGGGTTCATATCACAGAGCTTGAATTGCAGGGGTCACTTCTCAGGAGGTTGGATCACAGAACTCAGCTAATGTTCTAGAGACTTAGTCTGAAACCCACCAAGGCAGATGATGGAATTTGAATTCCATAAAGAATATCTGGAATTAAAAGTCTAATGATGATTATGAAACCATTTTCGATTGTCAGAACAACCTGTCTGATTTGCTAATGTCCCTTTAAGAAAGGAAATTTGTCATCCTTACCTACACGTGACTCTGGACCCACAGTAATGTGGTTGACTCTTAACTGCCCTCCAAATGCAACTAGGAATGAGCAATAAATGCTGGCCAGTTGAGGATGTAATCATGGTGGACCTCAGACTGTGGGGAGTTAGATCTCAGTTTTTTAGACTGTAGGTATTGGATTGTGAGGAAACTCAGCTTTGGGGAATTGGATTGTGATGAAAGTGGCATCACTGAATGGGGGTTTCAAGATGCCAGAGATCACCTTCAGATCACGGGGGTATGGGTTTTCAGGGAAATCCTTACTTCTTTGAAGAAGTTTGGTAATTTTCTGAATGAATTTCAATTAGCTGAACTAGATTTATCCTTTTTTGTGCATAGATTATCTTCCACTTTGACAAATAGATGTCAGTCAGAGCCAGACAGATCATTTAAAAATTAAATTATTATAACTACTTTCACTATTATTTAAGAGAGAACTTGCATCCCTTTCACTCCCTTCAGACATCTCAAAGCACCTGAAAACTAATTAAAATGTTTTTTTGAAATGTGGCTGCTGTTGTAATCTAGCCAAATATTTACAGAATAAAAAGAGTTTCTTTTAGTACAATACTCTATTATACAAGGTGTCCCATCTTCCATGAACTTTGATCAAGGTGTCCTTAAGATAGAAACTCATTTTTATTTGTCTGGTTAGCATCAAATATACTCAATATAAAATTTGTATCAGACTAAAACACAGCTTCACAGATTTGAAAAGACACTCTTTGCAATTCTGGGAATGTTGCACATGAGTGCACTTGTATAACTGGAGAGCTGATTCTGAATTTTAATAATTTACGAGTGTTCCCTGCTCTCCTTGGTGGTAATTTTGATTTTGGACAACAAGGTAATATTGATTTAGTTGTTTATTAACTGTCTCTCAATTAAGATTTCCATTTCCCTTTGCTTTATTAGGTTGACTTTTACACTTGAGTTTTATACAAGCAGGATAGTGAAGGGGCTATCACTGAACCATATAAAAATATGATATTTTTGAGGAATGAGGCCTCTTAAAGTTATGTGGACAGAAATTGAGGGATATAAGTAATGGAGTTCTTCTGGGTTCAAAGTAATTGTAGCAGTATTATAGGTTATGTGAAAGAAAGAGGATAACTGGTCTTTTGGGTTGAAAGGATAGATTTAGGGGTTAAAAATGTGATAATGCCTTTCAATAGGATCATAGCTGATCTGATTACGATCTTAACATCATTTTCCTGCCTGCCCCATAACCTGTGATTCCTTTGCTAATTCAGCTTAGAATATATTCAATGACTCAGCCCTCACTGCTGTCTGTCTGCTAAGTGAATTCAGATAAAGAGCCTTTAGTTTTGTTTTTTTACCATTTTTCCCTACTCAGATATATTTTTTGGTGCACTATTCTGATTGTATGCTTTGTCTTTTCCTGTCATATTCTGGTTTTTATTACCTGCATCACTACGCTGCATTGTGGTTTCTCTTTTACTTTCCAAATCCCTCATTCTATGAACTCTCTTCACACTATTTAATTTAAAGCCCTTTTGGCAGATCCAGTTATACACTTTGCCAGTGCACTGATTCAAGCACAGTTCAGGTAAAGACTGCACCATGGTACAACTCCTTCTTTCCTTGGTACTGGTGCTGTATCCTATGAATCAAAATTGATTACTCCCACACTGATTTTTGAGCCATGCATTCAACTCTCTCTGATCGTATTTACCCAATGCCAATTTGCTTGTGGATCAGGTAGTAATTCAAAGGTTTATCTCTGTTGTTCTCTTTTTAATTTAGTCCCCTGTTGCTCATACTTCCTCAGCAGCAACTCTTAGTCTTACCAATGTTGTTGGCACCCACACGGATAATGTCAACTGGATTCTGCTCTCACCCTCAGCAAGTTGGACAATTGCAAAAGCTGAGGCTTCTCCATTGCTACTTTCTGGATAGAAGATATCCTTCTATCTTGAAATCTCACCCTCCTGTCCCTGACTATGGATAATATGTGAAAAACTAGCGCAAGGGATACATAGAACATTGAACACTACAGCACAAACAGGCTCTTCAGCCCACAAGTTGCACTGATCACATCCATACTTACCAGGCCATAGAACTATCTGAATTCCCAATCCCATTAAATCCCATGTATTCATGTAACTACTTCCTAGAACAAAGTGTCCAAGTAAATTTCCCCCTTGCTTAAACATCGCAATATCACTCGGACTTTAGCTCAGCAACCCAGAGTTTATCAATACACTTGTCGCTTTTTCTCACTAATCGTTTTCTCATTTTGCACTTATTTTACACAACAATCATACTATTCAACAATGCCACATGCTTCCCCAAAACAGCTCAGAAAGCCACCATTTCTTTCTTGCACAACAAGCAGCCACATTATACAAGGGAGCAGGTGCAGCATGGAGCAGGACTATCCTATATCTCTATCTGAAGAAGGAGATACTGGACAGATACATGTACTGTTGGGTTTGTGTGTGTTATACCCTCTTTTTCTAAATTCTAAATTGTTCGATAGACTTGACATAACCAAATCCGACTGCTTTAATCAGAAATTCACCTTTTCCTGCTTACCCATGGTGCCATTTGCTTTCTCTTCTGCTTCTGGTCCAGAATCTGTACCACCCTGGGCAAGGGGAGAAAGAGAAGGATCACATGTTTGAACCTTTCCTTGATAAATTTGTGCTTGTTGGTTTTGACAGCTGTGGGTATTAGCCTTTCCTTCATTGTCATGCTATCCTTATCTTCCCCATCATCTTCAGGTCCCTGCACTTCTTCCCCTTCTGATTGTTGTGATAAGGGTTGACTCATTTGGATGACAAAGTTACGGCAACAGATGACCATGTATTTGGAGATTTGTTCTGGCTTGCTCTGCAGAATTCACCCTGAACAGTTGGGGAAATAGAATCTTTACTTGAGAAGACAGGTGGTCTGTTCATTTACAGTACTGATAGATGGAACGCTCCAATTATAGCGTTCCTCAAGCCTATGCTCAAGTTCCTAAGTGGAGTCAGAAGACATCAATTCAATGTGTGGCTGCAGCAGACAATGATATTTGATGGTCTGGCTGGAGTAGACGAGACCTTGAAAATGGCATAGAAAATACGATTATAAGAAATAAGAGGATAGACTAGATGGCTTGTCCAGTTTACCCTACCATTCATCATAGTCATGACTGATCTTTGGCCTCAACTTTGCTTTTTTGCCTGCTCCCCATATCCCTTGATTCCCCTCGGGCTAGAAAGAAGATTGGATAAGTGGTGCTAAGCAGATCGGCACAGAATATGTGTCACATTGCTTGTACATAAACACGCATGTGCATTGCAGAAGTGGAATCCCTACCTGTTGATATATGCCCAAGTTTGGTGTGAAGCATGCAGGGTAATGGGGATGCAGTCAATTGCATTCATGGAAAGCCTGTAATTCCAACAAAGCTCTTAGCTCTGGCATCCGTTTCACTTGGAGAATCAAATAAACGCATTCCTTCTGGATCAGATAATCTCAGCGGCAGAATAAGTGATGACACCAATTGCAGCCTGGAACAACCCTATAGAAATTCAGAGCTGTGGTAACCTTATGAATGATCTATGTTTAAAACTGATAGGTAATGAACCTTCAAATTGTTTCTCAAGCCCAGTGAGCAACTACTTATTTCAATTTTCAAAAAAACACAAAAACATTGAAATGCAACCCAACCAGGACTCCTAGGTGTATCTTCACGTATACTGGTATGTGTTGCTCCCCACCCAAGCTGCAAATATTTGCCTCAAAATATCAGGAAGTAACTGGGTGTTGGCTAATCTAATCTTCTGACGAACATTTATTCACTTTCTCTTTAAATAAAATCCCTGATTCTCTGTGTTCCTGCCTTCCTCCAAAATTGAAAGCAGGAGGTTTGATTAACACTCACAGAATGGGACTCCCCATGGAGGAGAACTCCCTGAGCCAGATACATAAATCTTTAATCAGCATTCTAAAGCCAAAACATAGCTGCAGGCAAATGTACCAACTTCTTTTCAGCTTAGTTCCCTGGCTTAATCCACAAGGGATAAAAGGGCTGATTATGTCATTGACTGTGCCAGCAACTGACTGAGCGCAGCACGTGCAGACAGATGAACTGGTACTGGACTCAACCAAACACCATGCCCCCAAACCCTAGTTGCCTGGATTTTCCAGTCAATAATGTTCAGTATAGTAAGGATAGGCTCTGGGCTTCACTAGGCTTGTCACATTTCTCCAGGCAGAGCATTATGGTCTCTGCACACACATATGTAAATTTGTGTACTCCAAGACAAGGACTCATATGCATGAGTAGAAAGTGGCTTCCATTCACAGCTGGTGTGTGATAAGATTCAATGCTTCAGGCGCCCCAGCAGTCCAATACATTGAACAGTTACTTGTGCTCAGTTATTAATTTTCCTATAAAGGTTGTGCTCTGGAAGTCCTTGTCTGTGTCCTCTGTAGTCGAACCACATTGTAAGCTTTCCCCCTGGAGAACTGTGTCTCATGTCTTTTTACCCCTGCCCTTGCTCCACCTTACCTGTAGATACTCAGTCAATCATTCAATACAGATTCCTGTAACTCATCTTTTACTATACATGGGGTGCCACATCTAAACCGATGTGTTGAATGTTCAGAGAGAGAATAATTGTCTTTCTCCTGATGGTTATCTTCTTCTTCCTTTGCTGCAGCTAAGTTTGAGGCTTATGATGAAACTGGAAAGATGGGAGTTGGGCAACTGTCAAGAAAACAGATGTGTAGCAGTATTTTGTGCTGCAAAGTTGTCATATAAAGTGTGTGAAGGAGAGAATTCAGTCTCAAGAGAACATGAAGTGTGTTGGATAAACACACTGAAGTCTATTCTCTCCGACATTTCTATCAGTCACACTTTGTGCCCTTCCTCTCCAATGACTTCAATTGCTGCCTCCCCCAATAGTCAGAGGACTTGCATAGCTTGTTGTTTTCCTTTGGATCTTGCCATCTTGCCCTTTTTGTGCACCTGCTTGACCTGTGAGAGTGTTGAAGTGTGTTTGTGTGTGATCTATTGAAGAGACTCAAAAATGCCAGCATCAGATTGGCAGGTGTGCAGTTTTCAGAGAACAAAGCAGCAGCATAGATAAGA
This sequence comes from Sphyrna mokarran, assembly GCA_024679065.1. Classification (NCBI taxonomy): domain Eukaryota; kingdom Metazoa; phylum Chordata; class Chondrichthyes; order Carcharhiniformes; family Carcharhinidae; genus Sphyrna; species Sphyrna mokarran. The sequence goes on from JAGIQG010000007.1 coordinate 53,742,929, forward strand.
GGCAATAGTAATTGTGAGAGCAGGAACACAGATACAGGTAGACAGAAGAAGGTGCAGAGCGAGCATTGTTCTTATTCAGCAAAAAATAATAGGAAGAAATGAATTTTTATTCTAGGCATACAGTAGAGTGGTGCACGTTTTTGTGAAGTAAAAGAACATCTCCGGTTCAGCAATTTAGTTTCTTCTGACATTATTGCGAGATGCTAGCGGTAATCCTCCTGCGATTGGTTTGTTCTGCACAGACTAATGACCACTGTAGGGATCTATTTTACCAGGATGCCCAAGAAATGTTTACAGGCAAAAGGCCCCCTTTGTGCAGTTTACCTCTTTCACCTGGACCTTGCCAGCACCGTATAGAAAACAAGGGGGCATGGCAGCGGTAATATTTTAATAAGTGCAGCATTTCAGGCGGTATTAACCAATTTCACCTTCCATGTACAGAGTGCAGGCTGTCATCAAAATTGCAAAACCCTGTCAAATTTGCCACCACCTCGTTGTTCTTGACCTCATCCACCAGGTTTGGGTAATACTGAAATCTCATTCTCCCTATGGAAATAATTTACAGAGCTCAATTTGATTCAAGCATTATGAAGCTGAATGAATACCCGTTCAGCTTCAGAACCATTTTTAGCAAGAGTGGAAAATGATCCCCATTGCATTTATTCCAATTTGCACAAGATATATTGCAGAAAATAAATTTTTAGTCAATTCAATATAAAAACCTGGCACTTTCATAAAAGGACACATTGTGCTTTCATGTACCTAAGCAGCCACTTTTATGACTTAAATATCTACATTTTATGGCAAATGTTCCAAAATCTTTACCAGCAAAAAAAGGACCATCTTTATTATAGAAGCAAAATAATGATTAATGGAAAATTCATTACTGCTACTGCATATTTAGAAAATTCTGTTCCTTTACACATTGAAGGGTTATCACTTTTAATTCAAGTTTTTGCCCAGTAATATCCTGGTTTTGGGGAAAGAGATCCTATTTAAAACACAGGCTATTGGTACCAAGACCAGAAACGGCAAAACTTATCAAATGTTAAACTATAACCAACTCCCATCCAACAGTGATTCTGATCACCTAACTGCTAAAACATAGAAACTAGAAGCCTGAGTAGGCCGCTCAGCCTGTTGGGCTTAGTCTGCCATTCATTTTGATCACAGTTGATCATCAAATTTAATATCCCGATCTCCTGCTTCTCATCATATCCCTTAATCCCTTTCACTCCAGGAGTTATATCTAATTTCTTCTTGAAATCAGACAATTCTTTGGCCTCAACTACAACTAAATTCTATACATTCACCACTCTCCGCGTGAAAAAAATTCATCTCATCATAGTTCAAAAAGATTTACCCCTTATCCTTAAACTATAATCCCTAGTTCTAGATCACCCCACAACTGGGAACATATTTTTTTCTGAATTTATCCTGTCTAACCATGTTAGAATTTTATAAGTTTCTATGAGATGCCCTCTTGGACTTCTAAACTCCATTGAAAATAACCCTAACCAGGAGGTAATATTCTCTGGTCTGATGTGATCAAGGAGATGATACACTTCATTAGAAGGCAGTTCATATATTGCATAGTATTCAAACTCAGGAGTTTCCATTGTTCTACAATACCACCTCAATAAGGGGCAGGCAAATAACACACATTCAAACAAAGTTTTCTGTCCAGGGAACAAATCAATTCAATTTCTGGTATATTTTTCAGGGAACAGTCCAACAGGTTTGTTTGGAATCACAAGCTTTTGAAACACAGCTCTTCTCAAAAGACTCACCTAATGAAGGAGTAGTGCTCCAAAAGTATGTGATTCCAAATATGCCTGTTGGACTTTAACCTGGAATTGTGAGATTCTTACTATGTCCACCCGAGTCCAACACAAGCATCTCCACATCATTTTTGCCAGCTGATGGATCAGGCTGAAAACTGAATAATGCAGCAACTTCTACAGGGAGGACAGAGAACAATAAGGTCAGATGAAAGGGAGGAACAGGAGACATACAGTTTGACAACTTCAGTATATCAGAGCAACATCTGGCTCTCCCTTTCTCTCCCTCTACAGCCAGAACTGAAGAAGCCGCAGACTCCAAGGAAGAGATACAGCCTCCAAGGACCTTGACCAGGAAGGACATGGTGGGGTGAATATTTCATCTGGAGCCTGTGGAATACTCATCCCAATGATGTGTCTCAGCCCACCTTACATCCTCTGATCAAACCTTAGGTAATTTTGGTGGTTTAACAACCATAAGTAAGGGAACTTCAAGGGATTTAGTTCAGTGAAATCCAAGGGGAAATAAACTGTTTTGTTAATAGCCACATAAGAATGTTTAGCATTTGTTGCACCATATGTAAATTCACTGAACATAACTGGATAACTCTAATTATCCAAAACTCAAAGCCAGCGTTATTCATCATCCTTCAGTGGGGTTTAGAAATGGAAGCCCAAATCTTTGACCATAAATAAGTGATTCAGTCATGACCTGTAAGGCTGAATGATCCTCACACTATTGAAAACACTCTACAATGTAAAGCATTTAGATGAAATGCCATAGCATACAAGGCTATGGACCAAATGCTGGGAAAGAGGTGCTTGATGGCCAGCACAGGCACGATGGGCTGAAGGGCCCTTTTTCATGCTGTCAAACTCAATGATCCTATGAAGTAAACATAAATGAGAAATTCACTCCATTTTTTTCTGCAATGATTGAGACAGAAACAGCTATGACAACTAACAGCCAAAAATAGCAACAAAATCAAAGTGAATGTTACAGAATCTGTCAGAATGCCTGTTTCTAACAAACTCTACCTGGGAATGTAAGGAATGAGGCAGAATAATCTCCAGTCTATTAACTGAAATATCAGACAAAACCTTGCAATCTATATTCATGAGCAAGATTGGTCAGTTACTCTCACATCTGTCAGAAAATCCCAGCTGTGAAATTCTGGTCTGAATGATTGGGTTATTTAATGATAGTTGTGCTGTAACATATGAAGGAGGGCTTTGTTGAAAGAATCTAAATTATGAATTGAAAATAGTTAATGAAAAAGTAAGTTCTCCCCCCTAAGAATTGCAATCACCTTTAATAGACTTTAGGACCTTGTTAACAAAACTTTTATTTTGAGAGTATTCTGATCCACCTCATCCTGCATTTCCTCATGGTCAGATCAGCAGTTCCTCACCTTCCATCTGTTACAGACCATGTTCCACTGCCTGCAATCTCCCACCCCCTCCCAACTGACATCACCACAGACACAAAAAGCACAACCAATTTCAGCAGCTGCCCACTCCATGGGTATGGTGCCACATTAAAAGGTATGAGGGAGTTTGAAGCACTTGAAGAGTATTTCTAGTACTTTCTCTGTAGATTCTCTAAATCATTAACTCTAACTCCAGTGGGGTGTCCACAGGAATCCTGGAGAAGCCATTTACCTGAGGTTCCTGTGGATCTTCAACCAATGTTATGGTGTGGGAGTGCGAGAGGGAGGGAAATGGTGAGTGAGGGGGTTGCAGGGGGGGAAGCAATGAGAGGGAGAGGAAAGCAGTGAGGGGGGGAAAGCAATGAAGGGAGAGGAAAGCAAGCAGGAGAGGGGAAAGCAATGAGGGAGGGAAAGCAATGAGAGGAGAGGAAAGCAGTGAAAGCATGAGGGGGGAAAGGGAGGGAGAGGAAAGCAGTGAGGGGGAAAGCAATGAGGGAGGAAAGCAATGAGAGGGAGAGGAAAGCAGTGAGGGGGAGAGGAAAGCAGTGAGGGGGGAAAGCAATGAGAGGGGAGGAAAGCGAGAGGGGGGAAAGCAGTGAGGGGGGGAAAGCAGTGAGGGGGAGAAAGCAGTGAGAGGGAGAGGAAAGCAGTGAGGGGAGAGGAAAGCATGAGGGGGGAAAGCAGTGAGGGGGAGAGAAAGCAGTGAGGGGGGAAAGCAATGAGAGGGAGAGGAAAGCAGTGAGGGGGAAAGCAGTGAGGGGGGAAAGCAGTGAGAGGGAGAGGAAAGCAGTGAGGGGGAGAGGAAAGCAGTGAGAGGAAAGCAGTGAGGGGGAAAGCAGTGAGAGGAAAGCAGTGAGGGGAGAGGAAGCAGTGAGGGGGAAAGCAGTGAGGGGGAAAGCAGTGAGAGGGAGAGGAAAGCAATGAGAGGGAAAGCAGTGAGAGGGAGAGGAAAGCAGTGAGGGGGAAAAGAAAGCAGTGAGGGGGGAAAGCAATGAGAGGGAGAGGAAAGCAATGAGAGGGAAAGCAGTGAGAGGGAGAGGAAAGCAGTGAGGGGGGAAAAGAAAGCAGTGAGGGGGGAAAGCAATGAGAGGGAGAGGAAAGCAATGAGAGGGAGAGGAAAGTGAGGGGGAAAGCAATGAGGGAGGAAAGCAATGAGAGGGAGAGGAAAGCAGGAAAGCAGTGAGAGGGAGACGAAAGCAGTGAGGGGGGAAAGCAATGAGGGAGGAAAGCAATGAGAGGGAGAGGAAAGCAGTGAGGGGGAAAGCAATGAGAGGGAGAGGAAAGCAGTGAGAGGGAGAGGAAAGCAGTGAGAGGGGAAAGCAGTGAGAGGGAGAGGAAAGCAGTGAGGGGGGAAAGTAGTGAGGGAGGAAAGCAATGAGAGGGAGAGGAAAGCAGTGAGAGGGGAAAGCAGTGAGAGGGAGAGGAAAGCAGTGAGGGGGGAAAGTAGTGAGGGGGGAAAGCAATGAGAGGGAGAGGAAAGCAGTGAGGGGGGAAAGTAGTGAGGGGGAAAGCAGTGAGAGGGGAAAGCAGTGAGAGGGAGAGGAAAGCAGTGAGGGGGGAAAGCAATGAGAGGGAGAGGAAAGCAGTGAGAGGGAGAGGAAAGAGTGAGAAAGCAGTGAGAGGAAAGCAGTGAGGGGGGAAGTAGTGAGGAGGAAAGCAATGAGAGGGAGAGGAAAGCAGTGAGAGGGGAAAGCAGTGAGAGGGAGAGGAAAGCAGTGAGGGGGGAAAGTAGTGAGGGAGGAAAGCAATGAGGGGAGAGGAAAGCAGTGAGAGGGGAAAGCAGTGAGAGGGAGAGGAAAGCAGTGAGGGGGGAAAGTAGTGAGAGGGAGAGGAAAGCAGGGGGAAAGTAGTGAGGGGGGGGAAAGAATGAGAGGGAGAGGAAAGCAGTGAGGGGGAAAGCAATGAGGGAGGAAAGCAATGAGAGGGAGAGGAAAGCAGTGAGAGGGAGAGGAAAGCAGTGAGGGGGGAAAGCAGTGAGGGGGGAAAGCAGTGAGGGGGGAAAGTAGTGAGAGGGAGAGGAAAGCAGTGAGAGGGAGGAGTGAGCAGTGAGAGAAAGTGAGAGGGAGAGGAAAGCAGTGAGAGGGGAAAGTAGTGAGGGGGAAAGCAGGAGAGGGAGAGGAAAGCAGTGAGAGGGAGAGGAAAGCAGTGAGAGGGGAAAGGTGAGGGAGAGGAAAGCAGTGAGGGGGGAAGTAGTGAGAGGGAGAGGAAAGCAGTGAGGGGGGAAAGTAGTGAGGGGGGAAAGCAGTGAGAGGGAGAGGAAAGCAGTGAGAGGGAGAGGAAAAGCAGTGAGGGGGGAAAGCAATGAGAGGGGAAAGTAGTGAGAGGGGAAAGCAGTGAGGGGGAAAGCGCAGTTGAGAGGGGAAAGCAGTGAGGGGGGAAAGTAGTGAGAGGGGAAAGCAGTGAGGGGGGAAAGCAGTGAGGGGGGAAAGTAGTGAGAGGGGAAAGCAGTGAGGGGGGAAAGCAGTGAGAGGGAGAGGAAAGCAGTGAGAGGGAGAGGAAAGCAGTGAGGGGGGAAAGCAATGAGAGGGGAAAGCAATGAGAGGGAGAGGAAAGCAGTGAGGGGGGGAAGCAATGAGGGAGGAAAGCAATGAGAGGGAGGAAAGCAGGAGAGGGAAGGAAAGCAGTGAGGGGGGAAAGCAGTGAGGGGGGAAAGAGGGGAAGCAGTGAGGGGGGAAAGCAGTGAGAGGAAAGCAGTGAAAGTAGTGAGAGGGGAAAGCAGTGAGGGGGAAAGCAGTGAGGGGGGGAAGCAGTGAGGGGAGGGAAGCAGTGAGAGGGGAAAGTAGTGAGAGGGAAAGCAGTGAGGGGGGGGAAAGTAGTGAGAGGGGAAAGTGAGGGGGGAAAGCAGTGAGGGGGAAAGGAAGCAGTGAGGGGGGAAAGCAGTGAGTGGGGAAGCAGTGAGAGGGAGAGGAAAGCAGTGAGGGGGGAAAGCAGTGAGGGGGGAAAGCAGTGAGTGGGAGGGGAAAACAGTGTCAGGGGAAGAGAAGGCAGTGAGGGGGAAAACAATGAGACAGGGGAAAGAACTGTTGGAATGTTATTGGTTATCTCAATTTCTCTGCTCCCCTCACTCACATTAACTGCACTCTCTCTGAACGTGCAGTACTCCTTCTCTCAGACCCAGTACTAACCAACTGACAAGGGTAGTGTCGCTGTACCTTACTGGAGCCAAAAGCTTCTGCTACTTCCTCCTACCTCCCCCAGATTCTGACCCCACTACCAAACATCAAACCATTATATATCCAAAACTCTGATGGAACTCATCACCTCTGACGATGTTCTCACCAACTTCATAGCCATAAATCCCAATTTCCTCCTCTTTCCCAAAATCCACAGGAGGACTGTCCCAGTTGACCTATCATTCCAGCCTGTTCCTGGATTACTGAACTTATTTATTCCAATCTCAACTTTATTTTCCTCTCCCCTTTGTTTAGTCACTTCCCACTGACATCCATCTTCCAATGAGTTGGGTTGCTTAAACCTGTGTCAGTATCCTGGCCCTGATTGTCTACTTTTCATCATGGATATTCAAAACCTGTGTACCTCTATCCCCCACCAGCATGGGAGCAGAGAGCTCTCCATTTCTTCCTTAAATAGAACAGCAACCAGTCCCCACCCAGCACTACCATCCTCCTTTGTCTGACTGAATATATATTGAATATTCAATAACTTCAACAACTTGAATAAACTTCTGCAAATACATAAAGGGCAAAAGAGTAACAAGGGAGAGAATAGGGTCTCTTAAGGATCAACAAGGTCATCTATATGCAGATCCACAAGGGATGGATGGGATCCTAAATAAATATTTCTCATCAGTATTTACTGTTGAGAAAAGCATGGATGTTAGGGAACTTGGGAATTAAATATTGATGTCTAGAGGAGTGTACATATTACAGAGAAAGAAGTGCTGGAAGTCTTAAAGTGCATTGAAGTAGATAAACCTGCAGGACCTGATGAGGTATATCCCAGGACATTGTGAGAGACTAGGGAGGAAATTGCGGGTCCCCTAGCCGAGATATTTGAATCATTGATAGCCATGGGTGAGGTGTCTGAAGATTGGAGAGTGGCAAATGTTGTGTCTTTGTTTAAAAAGGGCTGCAGGGAAAAGCCTGGGAACTACAGGCCTGAGAACCTCACATCTGCGGTGGGTAAATTGTTGGAAGGTATTTTGAGCGACAGGATCTACAGGCTTTAGAGATGCACAGACTGATTAAGGACAGTCAGCATGGCTTTGTGAGTGGAAAATCATGTCTCACAAATTTAATTGAATTTTTTGAAGAGGTGACCAAGAAGTAGATGAGGGCAGTGTAGTTGATGTTATCTACGTAGACTTTAGCAAGGCCTTTGACAAGGTACTGCATGGTAGGTTGTTACATAAATTTAAATCTCACAGGATACTGAGTGAGGTATCTAAATGGATGCAAAATTGGCTTCCTGACAGAAGCCAGGAGGTGGTTGTGGAAATTGTTTTTCAAACCAGTGGTATGCCTCAGGGATCAGTGCTGGGCCCACAGTTATGTGTCATTTATATCAATGATTTGAATGAGAATATAGGGGGCATGGTTAGTAAGTTTACAGATAACACCAAGATTGGTGGTATGGTAGACAGTGAGGAAGGTTATCTCCAATTGAAGCAGGATCTTGATCAATTGGACCAGTGGGCTGAAGAATGCAGATGGAGTTAATTTAGACATAAGAACTTAAGAATATAAGAAATAGGAGCAGGAGTAGGCCATCTAGCCCCTCGAGTTTGCCCCGCCATTCAATAAGATTATGGCTGATGTGAAGTGGATCAGTTCCACTTTCCTGCTTTCTCTCCATAATCCCTAATTTCCTTGTCTATCAGAAACCTATCTGCCCGTGAATTAAATATACTCAGCGAGGTAGCCTCCAACACTTCAACGGGCAGAGAATTCCAAAGATCTACCACCCTTTGAGTGAAGAAGTTCCTCCTCAACTCCGATCTAAGCCATCCTCCCCCATTATTTTGAAGCTGTGCCCTCTAGTCCTGCTATCCTTTCTAAGCAGGAAGAATCTCTCTACCTCTACCCTACCCATCCACTTCATTATCTTATATGTCTCTACAAGACATATCCCCCTCAGTCTTCTAAACTCCAATGAATACAAACCTAGTCTACTCAATCTCTCCTCATAGGCTAACCCCCTCATCTCCAGTATCAGCCTAGTGAACCTTCTCTGCACTCCCTCCAAGGCCAATATATTCTTCCGCAAATGTGGCAACCAAAACTGCACACAGTACCCTGTATGGTTGCGACAAGACCTCCCTACTTTTATATTATATCCCCTTAGCTATAAAGGTCAACATTCCATTCGCCTTCTTGATCACCTGCTTCACCTGCAGATTGGATTTTTGCGATTCATGCACAAGGACCCCCAGGTCCCTCTGCACCATAGCATGCTGCAGCTTTTTGCCTTTTAAATAATAATCCCTCCTACTATTATTTCTACTAAAGTGGATAACCTCACACTAGACAAATGCAAGGAAATGCATTTTGGTAGATTGAATTAGGGCAGAACTTACTCAGTTAATGGTAGGGCACTGGGGAAAGTTATAGTTTAAAGAGATTTAGGGATCATATTCATAGCTCCTTGAAAGTGAAGTCACAGGTGGACAAAATGGTGAAGAAGGCATTCAGCATGCTTGGTTTCATTGGTCAGAACATTGAATACAGGAGTTGGGATGTCTTGTTGAAGTTGTTCAAGATATTGGTAAGGCCACCCTTGGAATATTGTGTGCAATTCTGGTCACCCTATTATAGAAAGGATATTGTTAAACTAAAAAGAGTACAGAAAAGATTTAGAAGGATGCTACAGGGACTTGATGAATTGAGTTATAAGGAGAAGCTGAATAGACTGGGACTTTTTCCTCTGGAACGTAGGGGGCCAAGGGGTGATCTTATGGAGATCTATATAATAATGAGGGGCATTGACAGGGTAGATAGTCAATATCTTTTCCCAAAGGTAGGGGAATCTAAAGCTACAGAGCATAGTTTTAAGGTGAGAGGGGAGAGATACAAAAGTGTCCAGAGGGCAATTTTTTCACATAGAGGGTGTCTGGACCAAGCTGCCAGATGTAGTAGTAGAAGTGGGTACAATTTTATCTTTTAAAACCGTTTAGATAGTTACATGGGTATGATGGTATAGAGAGATATGGGCCAAATGTGGGCAATTAGGATTAGCTTAGGAGTTTAAAAAAAGGACAGAATGGACAAGTTGGGCTGAAATGCCTGTTTCCATGCTGTAAATCTTTATGACTCTATAACTTAACCTTGAACTTAAACAACTTTTTCTTCAACTCCACTCATTTCCTCCAAATAAAAGGTATAGATATTAATACCCATTTAAGTCCCTTTCTTTTGTGGGCTTTGTGTTAGATTACTTATTGCAGTTCGACACAAGCTCCATTCTCTCATGTCTTCTGTCCATATATTGGTGATAATATTGTTGCTGCTTCTTGCTTTTGTCCTGAACTGGAACATTTCATTGACTTAGTTTCCAATCTTCATCCTTCTCTCACCTTCACCTAGTCCACTTTTGATTCTTCCTTTTCCTTCCTCGATTTCTCTGTTTCAATTTCTGAAGATCGGATATCAACTATAATTCATTCCAAACTTGCTGACAGTCACTGCCACCTATATTTTCTCATACTCTGCTTCCTGTAAAAAATCTGTTCATTCTCCCAATTTCTCTGTCTTATTGCTTACTGGTTCTGCTGCTATATCTTCCTTTTCCCTCAAGAGCACTTACCCAGTGTCAAGGTTCTCCATGAGACCTGATCTATTGCATATATTTCTGTTCCCATTTCTTCCCCTCATCATGACAATCATACTAAGTACAGAAAAGATTCACAAGGCTGTTCAGGAGAATGGAGGGAATTTCTTATGAAGAGAGGTTGAGTAGGCTGGCCTGCACTTTTTGAAGTTTAGCAAAATAAGAGGCAACCTTATTGAACCATATAGGATTCTCAGGGACCTTGACAGGGTAGAAGCTGAGAGGTTGTTTCCGCTTGTTAGAGAGTCTCAGATTAAAGGGCATAATATTAGAGTAAGGACTCCATAGAATCCCTACAGTGCACCTGGAGGCCATTTGGCCAAAAGAGACTGCATACACAGCAATCCCACCTAAGCCCTATCCCCATAACCCCACATATTTACCCTATTAATCCCACCAACCTATACATTCCAGGACACTTAGTAGTAATTTAACATAGCCAATGCATCTAACCCATATGTTTCTGGACTGTGGGAGGAAACTGGAGCACCTGAAGGAAAACCATGTAGGTACGGGGAGAATGTGAAAACTCACAGATAGTGACTCAAACCAGAAATCGAACCCAAGTCCTGGATCTGTGAGGTAGCAGTGCTAACCATTGTGCCACAATGCCACCCATTTAAATTGCCTGTTTAAAACTGAGATGAGGAGAAATTTCTTCTGAGAGTAATGTATTTGAGGAATTCTGTTCTGTAGGGGCTGGATTGTTAGGTATTTTCAAGGCTGAGATGGGCAAATTTAATCAGTAAAGGAATGAATAGTTACAGAGATAAAGCAGGAAAGTGGAGTTGAGAATTAACATATCAGATTAGTCACGGTTTCATTGAATGGTGGAGCAGTCAATGGGCTGAATGGCCTTCTTCTGCTCATATGTCTTATATCTTAACTTTGGCTCAAGCTTTCTTAAGACAATGTAGTTATAGTTTTAACAGTTGAATCTACATATTTGTGGTGCTGGTGGGGATGCTTGTTGGTCAGCAGTGCAGATTTGGAAATTTGGCTGTGCTTTGCTCACCAGTAAAATCAATAAATAGAAAATCATGAACACTACTGCACAAATGTCAAATATGCATTTTCGCACAGTGATATTCCCTGCCCACAGTATAGCTTTGTAAATCATTCTTTTATTCTAGCCTTTTTTTCAAGTTTTAGTCATGTTTCTGTTCTGGTCAATCATTTAGTTTTAACTCTATTGTTCTCATTCACTACTTAGAATCATAGAATCCTTATAATACAGGAAGATGCCATTTGGTCCATTGAGCCTGCACCAACTACAATCCCATCCAGAACCTATCCCTGTAACCTTACATATCTACCCCATTAGTCCCCCTGACACTAAGAAGCAATTTTCCATGGCCAATCAATCTAACCCGCACAGTCCAAAGATGTGAGGTTAGGTTAATTTGGCCTTTGTGAATTGCCCCTTCGTGTCAGGGGGATTATCAGGATAGTTGCGCGGGATAGGGCCTGGGTAGGATTGAAGTTGGCACAGGCTTGATGGGTCTGTACTGCAGGAATTCTATGAATCTATGATCTTTGGAGAGTGGGAGGGAACCAGAAAACCTGAAGGAAATATACAGAGAGAATGTCCAATCTCCATTCATGGACAGTGATCAAGGCTGGAATTGAACCTGGGTCCCTGGTGCTATGAGGCAGCAGTGATAATCACTGTGCTCACTGTGCCCTCTGCACATCAGGAAAGTTTGTTTTCTAAAATTGTGGTAGAAAAAAGTATTGAATAGTTTTTTTTGACAATTCACAAAACCGTAAGAATCATTGAAAAACGATGGTCTTGCATTTTACTGATGACTGAAACCATTTCAGTTTTCAACATGTGTCTCAAACATTACGGATTACTGACCACCGTATTGTCCTCAAAGTAATTTCAGTGTTGTTTCTTTATCTTGAATTTCTATTTTGTTTCAGTCTTAACTATCATGAGAAATTTTGTGTAGGGAAATTTGAGTCTTGAGCAGGAATACAATTTGGTCTTCAACAGTAAACAAAATCAGACAGAGTGTAAAGCAGGTTGTTTACAGATTCACTATCGTTTGTTTTCTATTTTCACCTGAGATAAATTTCACCCTCGTTAATTTAAGGTATGAAAATACAATGGTCTGGAATGGCACTCTGATTACTTTTCTGTGCCCTGACTCAGCTCTGCATTTCTGGCTGGGTCTTCCGAGTTTATATTTTCCAGAAATGTGGAGTGCACTGTCCATCGGTGAACTCAGTCACAGTGGAGTAGCATCAGGAGGAGGGAAAGTGTGGACATGCTCCATTGTTATGGCGCTAGATGTATGAAGATAAGTTCAAATGTCCAGTATGAATGTTAGTGAATGGACGAATGGATCGGGTGGATAGATGAGTGAGGTAATTGAGCAGGTAGGTGAGGTGGCAGGTTAATAGAGTAGTAAATGTACAAGGTTAGGGGAAGGGATAAGGTAGGCTGATAGGTGTGAAATGCTGTGAAGGGGATAAGGTGCGAGGTGCGTGTCAAGTTGCTTGTGGGGTAATCAAGGGTTAGGGTAATCAGGTTGGATTGGGTCAGAAGGGGTTGTTGGAATATCCAGAGTAACATGGTCAGAATGGATAATCTGGTTGGGTCAGGAGGTTGGATGGTTGAGGAATTGGAGGGCACATAGGTCAAGGGGTACTCATGGTTCGGGAACATGCATAAGGGGGTCAAGGGGGTAGTTAGGAGGTCAGGGGATCAGGTAGTAGCTAGGGCCAATGGGCATGGTCAGGTGAATCAGGGGATCATGAAGGTATTGTTATATATGGATGTTATTGGGAAATTCACAGCCCCGGTTTGGCTTCCCTCTCCTTCCTCTGCTTTTGCTCTTTTGCCACTTTGTTGAGTTGCTGAGCCCTGAAGCAGTTTGCCATGTTAGGCGATCCACAACCTTCTCTTCCCAATCAGTGGTGTTAATGCCTGGTGCTTTATTTTGATTTGATTTAATTTATTATTGTCGCATGTATTAACATACAATGAAAAGTACTGTTTCTTGTGTGCTATATGGACAAAACATACCATTCATAGAGAAGGAAACAAGAGAGTGCAGAATGTTGTGTTACAGTCATAACAAGGGTGGAGAAAAAGATCAACTTAATGCAAGGTAAGTCCATTCAATAGTCTGAAGCAGCGGGGAAGAAGCTGTTCTTGAGTCAGTTGGTACGTCAGACTTTTGTATCTTTTTCCTGATGGAAGGAGGTGGAATAGAGTATGTCTGGGATGCGTGGGGTCCTTAATTATGCTGGTTGCTTTGCCAAAGCAGAAGGAAGTGTAGACAGAGTCAATGGATGGAAGGCTGATTTGGACTACATTCATGACCCTCGTAGTCTTGGGCAGAACAGGAGCCATTTCAAGCTGTGATACAATGAGAAAGAATGCTTTTTATGGTGCACTTGTAAAAGTTTATAGTGCATCTGTAAACTTTAGGGTGGCCTAAGGCACATTCTTATACTGCTAGTAATTTTGTGGTGTACATACATCTTGTTTATGATAACATTATATGGATCAATAGGTACATTTTCAAATTCAATAGAATGAAATGATAATATTCATGTGCCATTTTCTTTTGCATTCCAAAATGTTCCAGTGTGGCACTTCAGTTGGTGAGCTCCATAGACTGAACTGGGAAACCATGAGTACCAATGTAGTGCCTCTCTTCACTGAAATCCAGGAAATGGATTTCCTTACTGGTTTAATCAGTGAAGTTAGTTACGAACCTTTTTTTACCAACTGAAAGATAATGGGAACCTGTGGAAAAGAAAAAGCCTATTTAGTCTGCTCTGTTGGCCAAATCTATCTTAGGAGCATCATAAGGGATGTACGGTGGCATAGTGGTTAACACTGCTGCCTCACAGCACCAGGGACAGGGATTCACTTCCTGGCTTGGGTCACTGTCTGTGTGGAATTTGCATGTTCTCCTTGTGTCTGTGTGTGTTTCCTTTATGTGCTCTGATTTTCTTTCACACTTTGACGGATGTGCTGGTTAGGTGTATTGGCCATGCTAAATTCTGCCTCAGTGTATCTGAGCAGGTACTGGACTATGGCGACTGAGGGACTTCCGTAGTAACTTCATTGCAGCATTAATGTAAGCCTATTTGTGACACTAAAAATAAACTTCTTTGACTATTTAAAAGAAATCCAAATATACAAGAATATTAGGGATCATTTTCTGTGAGTTTTATCCTTCTCATAAGCCAGAAGGCCAGAAAAAATTGTCAGTGGCACTGACACCATTTGACTGTAGTTTCAGGAGGTCTGCAACTGCATATAAATGGTAGAATTCTGGCAACAGTTCAACCCTCTCCAAAACTTATTCATCTATTGTGCAAGATAAAAATAAGTAAACTGTCATTGCTCATAGCTCCTGCATCTTGGCTGTTTATTTTGATACCAAATTGGTTGTCTTTTATGAATAAAACTTCAAAAAACCATGGAGATAGTGTTGCAAAGTGACCCCTGTATCACAGAATAGTAGGATGATCAGACGTATCAAATGGACGATGGTCAGAAAATGAGGTGAATAAACCACAGGCCAATTTCCCATCCAATTTGTGCAGCATGTAATTTTTTGGCAGCGAATATTAATGGTCACCAAGTGCCCTGAACATTAAAGTTGTGAATTAGATGTAAATATATGTAAATAATTCAGCCGCAATTTCCTGTGCTTCTTGCTGAGAATATGCTGACACCTTGCATTGCCCAAATTAAATGGCACTGGAAGGAAGACATGTTCTGGCTTCGGGAGCTGAAATTCTTGAAGGTGTAATTGGATTTGTTTCTTTTGATGTATTTTTACTGTGGTATTACTCAACAATTTTTATGGACTCTTCATTTTGTCTTATTTTTAACTCTCTCTTTCCCTTGGTTTTCCCACCTCAATTCTGCTGCAACTCCAATTTTAATAACTCACAGTGGGAACTCCTCAGGATAATTCTCTTGTACTCAGGATTTGAAGTGGAAGTAGAGCCTCTGAGGATGGATCTTTCGCAGGTAAAATAATGTCGAGATTGCAGTCCTCTTTTGTCCTTTTCCCAGGAGCTGCTTCTGAATACCTGAGCACAGGTACTGGATATGGAGTTTGCTTAACCTAAGCTTCATGAGGAAGGCATTAACTTGGAGCTCTTGGAACTCAACATCCAGGCTTCAAACGTAGGTACAACTCAATTAAAAGGTATCTGCATATGACCTCATGTGCCATAGCTTGTGGGCTCCAGACCTAATGCTGGAAAAGCAGGATATGACTGAATGGCTCATTTTTCACTCTCTCATATGGCTCTTGCCAAACTATGATACTTGCATGTGCATTGATGTACTGTACACTCTACAGAAACAATGACTGCTATAGCGACTGTCCTCCTCTTCAGGCACTATACCCTAAGGCGGCATTGGTCACCATGGATTTTTGTTGGATTGATCCATAATTATGCTTAACAAAGTATTGTAGTGGCTTGCTTTTGTTTCTGCTGGAAGGCAAAGGCAACTCTTCTGCTCTTCCCACCTGTAATCAAGTCTATTGGAAGGATTTTCAGGTTAATAATCAATCTGTTTGGCCATATTATGATTGCAGCTTTCATGACCATCAAGTCCTGTAATTAGCACATGAACCCAGAGTTTATGGCTGTAGTGTAAGAGTCTGGTATATGCAGTAAAGTCTGGCAACACCAATTTTAAATCCAACCGATTTATTTGATAGTAAATCTGTGAGCTTTCAGCCTTTGTGGCCTTTGTCAGGCGAATGAGGTGTTCTGGTCTCCAAAAGCACACATATCAGCACAGACAGTTTACAGATTGCTGATCAGAATGCAAATCCTTACACCTAACCTGCTATTCAAGTCTTAAAGTGGCTAACAGCAGAGGTTAGAGGGATGTGTATTGTCTCCAGACAGCACAGGAAGTGAGGTTTTTTGCTAACCCAGGCAAGTCATGGGGGTTACAGATAGTGTGACATGAAGCCAAGATCCCTGTCAAGACCCGTTGGGAAGCCATTCCCTATGGACAAGTCCTCTGTATACACAGAATTTGCTCGGATGAGGAGAATCGTGACAGACACCTCCAGACGCTGAAAGATGCCCTTGTGTGAACAGGATATGGTGCTCGACTGATCAATCGACAGTTCCGACGTGCCACAGCGATAAACTGCACTGACCTCCTCAGAAGACGAACACGGGACACGGTGGACAGAGAACCCTTTGTTGTCCAGTACTTTCCCGGAGCGGAGAAGCTACGACATCTTCTCCAGAGTCTTCAACATATCATTGATGACGATGAACATCTCACTAGGACCATCCCCACCCCCCCCACTTCTTGCTTTCAGACAACCACACAACCTCACACAGATCATTGTTCGCGGCAAACTACCCAACCTTCAGGAGAACAGTGACCACAATACCACACAACCCTGCCACAGCAACCTCTGCAAGACATGCTGGATCATTGACATGGACGACATCGTCAAACGTGAGAATACCATTCACCAGGTACACAGTACATACTCTTGCAACTCGGCCAACATTGTTTACCTAATACGTTGCAAGAAAGGATGTCCCGAAGCGTGGTACATTGGGGAGACTATTGCAAACACTACGACAGTGAATGAATGAACATCGCTCAACAATCACCAGGCAAAACAGTTCCCTTCCTGTGGGTGAACACTTCAGCAGTCACAGGCATTCGGCCTTCAACCTTGGGATAAATGTTCTTCAAGGGGGCCTTCACGACACACAACAGCACAGAGTCGCTGAGCAGAGACTGATAGCCAAGTTCTGCACACATGAGGACAGTCTTAACAGGGATCTTGGCTTCATGTCACACTATCTGTAACCCCCATGACTTGCCTGGGTTAGCAAAAAACCTCACTTACTGTGCTGTCTGGCGACAATGCACATCCCTCTAACCTCTGCTGTTAGCCACTTTAAGACTTGAATGGCAGGTTAGGTGTAAGGATTCGCATTCTAATCAGCAATCTGTAAACTATCTGTGCTGATATGTGTGCTTTTGGAGACCAGAACACCTCATTCGCCTGACGAAGGCCACAAAGACCAAAAGCTCGCAGATTTACTATCAAATAAATCAGTTGGATTTAAAATTGGTGTTGCCAGACTTTACTGAGTTTACCCCAGTCCAACGCTGGCATCTCTACATCAGTCTGGTATATGCACCGTGATGTAAGAAAGCACATGATCCAGCGTTAGTGCGGTATTGGCCAAAGATATGTCAAGACATAGTCATGGAGGCAGCCGTACCATTCACTGTATGTACGGAGCTACAAATAGTTAATAAAAACTTGGTCCAAAGATGTGAAAGGTTGATTGGTCATGCTAAATTGATACTTACGATAGGGCAATTAGCAGGGTAAATGTGTGGGATTAAGGGAATAGGGCCAGGGTGGGATTGTGATCAATATAAACTTGATGGGCTGACTGGCCTATTTCTGCATTGTCGGGATTCTATGATTCCAAGACATTGAAGATCATGAAGACCACTTTAACAGACATGTTCTGCAGTAAACACCATCCCAAAATCCCTCAATATTACAAGCATGTTGAAAAATAAGAAAAACAAAATCTTTCCAAGGGGCAACACATGAGCATGGAGTAGGTTTCACAGTAATAAAACACTCTACTCATAATGGCTGAATGTCCCATAGAAGGCTCAGAAAGGTTTCTTAAACTTTATGGTGAGTTCTCATAGAAACATATAAAATTCTGACAGGAGTAAACAGATAGATAACAAGGATGTTGCTGATGGTGAGATGAATGGAACCAGGGGTCATAGTCTAATGATAAAGGATAAACCCTCTAGGACTAGAATGAGGAGAAATTTCTTGACCCAGAGAGTGGTAAGCCATATTGTATGTTTTCAAGAAGGAGGTAGATATAGCTCTTGGGGCAAAAGGGATCAGAGGACATGGGTGGAAGAATGGATCAGGCTATTGAGTTGGATAATCAACCATGATCATAATGTAAGGCAGAGTGGCTCAAAGTGATGAATGGTCTATTCCTGCCCCTAATCTCTATGTTTTTACGTTTTATGTTTCATTTGTCAATAAGTGTGGGTCCATTTTTTCTTATATGCATGTATAATCCCAACACTCACTTCCACCTCACATGTTAAGGATCAATTCAATGAGACACTTGACATTGCCATTAACAGAATTCTACTTCAATGAAAAAATGGATACCATCTTCATAGCTTGGCCAATGTGCATAGGGCACCAGGCAATTGGCAAGAGGAGCAAAAGTAGACAGAGGTTGTTGGAGCTATGCTGTTACCATGGGCTCTGTAAGATGAACAGCAACATCCAAACAAAGCAATGCACATAAAAGGTGTCTTGGAGACATCTGAGATCACCCCACTGGTGACAGCTAGGTCTCATCATCACCAGGCATACCACACTCAACCGCATCCTCAGCATTTATAGCCATCACAACATTGTGACACTTACTAGTCCCTGGTATGGAGTGAGATCAGTCTTCAGCATAGGAATATACACAAATCCAAAAAGGAAGGTTATGCTTGGGTCAATACTTGCTGTACTACTGATCGAGAAAGAACCTGGGAGTTCCTCAACATCCTCGATCAGACTGTTTAAAACAACAATTCACAAGGAGAGTGAGGCAGGATTCTTTATGCAACACTATGTATCGCTTGGGGAAAATGATCAGTGGAATGCTGGCTGGCTTGAGGCTTATTGGACTGAAATGGAATCACTTACTGCAGTGAAGTAGAGAGCCTTAATGGACCACAAGCAAGTCCCCAGAATCAAGTTACAGCAGACTGTTCAGCACAGTGCCAATCAATACTGGTTGAAAACTTTGCAACTGCTTACAATCTGTTGCTGAATCTGGGATGCTGGAGGGATGTATGAAGTGATAGCCCAGCAGTAACCTAATCAGTTTCCTTGAAAACAAACTCAAGGGTGATGATCTTTGAATCCAGCAAGCAGATGGACGGGTGGGTGAAGCAATATCTCAAAGTACACAGCTCAGAATGTTGTCACTAAAGCTCCAAGCGCCATTCCTCCTTGTTGTGAAGAAGCTGGATCATAGTAGAGCTCAACAAGACCATTGATTGTCTTACCAGTGGTAAATCCCTGGGAAACAATGGCATTCCATCCTAAATGGAAAACCATACAGCAGCGTCTTCATAAAATTTATGTCTCTGCTGGAGAAATATTTGTGCCTCAAGATATGCATGATGCAAATATAGACACCTTGTATAAAGACAAAGGGGTTTGCAGTGATGATAACAACTACTGAAGCGTCTCCATGTTATGTATTTGTTTATGCTGCTCACCAGTTGTAGACTCTGAGTATCGTGCAGATTCAGAGCTAGCAGATCAGCAGGTAAACTTATTTTCTTTTTCAGTAGTTACAGGAGAAATGCTGTGACCAGCATACTACATTGCTTTTATACAGCTAATCAAGGTCTTTAACCTGACCAACAAAGATGGACTCTTCAAAATGCTGCAGAGAATTGGCTGCCCACCTGGACTATTGCCATTTCTTCTTTCCACAAGAACTTGCAGTTTCTTCAGCTACAATGTAGTATCAATCACACACTTTCAAGATCAGCAGTAGGGTAAAGCTGGGATGTATCCTGGTGCTAACTCTCTTTGACATATTTTTCTCCAAGCTGCTATTGTATGCTTTTGGCAAATTAAATGAGGGTGTCTACCTGCATGCCAGAGTCAATGGCAAGCTGTTCAATCTGGCAAGAATGTGTGTCAAACTAAAGTGTGTAATGTCTTAGTCGGTGATTTGTTGTTTGCTGATGACACTGCTCTGGCATGTCATACTGAAATTCATTCGCAACAGCTTGTAGATCGGTTCAATCAGACCTGCAAGAAATTGACTGCAAACAGTGGCAGGAAGGCAAAAGTTATGGTCCAGGATGTAGAGAGTCTGTCTTCTATCAATAGTGACAGCCTCACTCAGGAGGTTAGTGAAACCTTCATTTGCCTTGCATCAACAATCACCAGCAACATGTCCCTTGATGCTGAAACCAGCATCTGCATTATCAAGACTACAGCTGTCATGTCAAAGTTAAGAAGTCAAGTGTGAGCTAACAGTAAACTAACTGAAAATACAAAGTTCCCTCCTTTTCAGTAGTGTGACTTGCACAACTTATACAAGCCAAGAAAAATAGCTGACAGTTTCAACCTCCGTTGCTTCAAGTGACTATTGGGCATCTCCATTCAGGACAAAGTGCCAAATATAGAGGTGCACAAATGTGCAGGGATCCCCCATGCAAATGTCCTCTTGAGTCAGTGGCAATATTGTTGATTGGGTCATGGGACCCAAATGGATGATGACCACATCCCCAAAGACATATCTATGGTAAGCTTACTACTGGCACAAAGCCAACATGTCATCTGCAATTGCAATACAAGGATGTCTGTAAGCGGATCTCAAGTTGATTGGGATTGGAGTCGATGCATGGGACTTGATTGCCTGGAGATAAATAGTCAGAAAGGCCATGGCAAAAGCAGAGGACAAAAGAAATGAACAGATGATGGAATAAAGAGCCTATCAGAAGGAAAAACATCAGCAAACTTTGGGTCATGCTATTAATTTGTGGCTGCTGCTGAAGGGACTGTCACTCAGGAATCTTCAGCTAACACAGTAAATGTTCAATCCTGCCTGACCTTGGGTGCAGTCCCTTATCTCCTGAGACAACTAGATGCCGTCAAAATCAAGGAGGTCAGCGATGTTTGCTTGCCAGAGTTTACAACCTCATTATTTTGTTCTTGCAAACTAGGTAGCAGAATGAGAAGGATCTGAAATTTATTTCACTGTAAATTCAGTACATTTTTCATGGCACTCGTGTGTCAATCTCAGACCCCTGAGCATTTTATCCCTCACAAAACATGTGTTCCACTTTATCAATACGCAAGTGGTCAATTAGATATAAGACAGAATTTTACAGGTGATTGCTCACTTTCCGTGTAGTGTATGTATTTAGCTAATCCTCCGTGCCTTGGGATTTTAAAGAAGAATACAGAATGCAAAGCTGGATTCTAGACAATATAAACTACATTCATCAACTGTTTCAAGGTTCTTGTGAGAAACTCAAAAATAGCAGTGAAGCAAAGACGTAATGTCCATATTACCCCAATGTTAACCTAATGAGCCACTACACGATGGGCAGAGTTTCCATTCTGGAGACTAAGCATGGTGGCAGGCAGAAAAATCATTGTATTTCCCACTGGGTGATGGAGTGGATATTTGCACATGAGTTTGCAACTCATTACTTATGCATTCATTTGGAGTTTGTCGAATCTGGTGGCTTGGCAGGCAGGGATTTGTCTACTTGTCATTATCTTATGGGGTAAAAAGTCTTTCCACTATATTTAAACAGCACCCACACTGACATTCACTCACTGCTGAGCCTGTGAGTTCTCCTCAACACTATCCAGAGAAAGCTGCAGGTTCTCTTTTGCAGGGATGGGAACTGGTGATGCTCTCATTAAAGCAGGCATATTTAACATGCTAATCATTAGAGCAGGCCAACCTAGGAGGGAGTTGCTAGGGACTAAGGTGTTCTGCCACGGTAAGTGAAACATCTGTTCATTCAAAAGTCACACTCTCATAAGGTTATCGGGCAATCTAAGGAGTAGAGTTCTCAGGGATGTCATACATGATGTACTGCGTGGTGGCCCAGTCATTAACACTGCTGCCTCACAGTGCCAGGCTCTTGGGGTTCAATTCCAAACTTGGGTCACTGTCTGTATGGAGTTTGCACGTTCTCTGAGAATGCTCCAGTTTCACAGACAAGGGGAGAATTTTCCGTTTTCCTTTCACAGTCCAAAGGTGTGTGGGTTAAGTCGAATAGCATGTTAAATTGACCATAGTATCAGGGAGATTAGCAAGTTAAATATGTGGAGTTATGGGAATAGGGCCTGGGTGGGATTGCAGTCAATAAAGATTTAATGGGCTGAAAGGCCTCCTTCTGTACTGTAGGGATTCTATGATTCTATAACCAGCACTGGTTATAGCTGGGACATAAGCACTACAAATCTGCCAGCCACTTTAAGGTCCCCATCTCATAGGTAAAAATCTAAACAAACAGCATTTAATCCCTTACTGGAGAAGGCTCAGCATACAGAACAGGCACAAATGCTTCTGAAATGTGCTTCCATTATTGTGCTCATATTCAATCCATCTGCCTTTCTGCAAGACAAGATCACCCACAATTGGTGGAAGAGAGCCTAAACTTTCTCCCATGAGGAGCAAGCAGTGGAGCTTGCTGGTGAGATGAGAGATGACTCCAACATATTGGTGAGATCAGCCCACTCCAAAAAGGCAGCAAGACTCCATCCAGCTCCAGCAAGCACCTCAACCCCAGCTTCAAAAGCATCTTAAGTGAGGAGGCAGAGAAAACATCAGATGAAGACTTATAACTGCGTTCACCTGCACTCTCCACGAGCACAGATATATGCATCGTGATGATTTTAGTTCCAAGTAGGCTCAGGGTCAAACTTGGTCACCATCTCATGGACATGTATCCACAGCAGGCGAAGGCAGTGACAGCCGAGGTCTCTGACAGAGGATTGCTGGAGACCGGGGCCAAGTTGAGCCCGATCCAGCGACAAGCCTGTGCAATCAGCCTTGAAAGAAATGTTGGGGTTGCAGAGGTAGACAGGGGAATAGCAGGCAGAGTTGTCGAGACCGACACCAGACTGGTGGAATGAGGGATGGACGAACTCACACATGTTCGATCTGATGTCATGACCCTGGCATATAAGTGCATAAAAGTTTCCATGGAAACAGCAGCAGCAGTCACCTTGGAGTCCAGGTCCATTTAATCCTTTGGATTTGTGCTCGGACCTGCCATCAATAGCCATGGGTGCAGCTAGCAATGGATAAGTGGGACGAGAATGAGGCACTTTGACCTCCATCCATCCTTTTCTCCTCACGTAGTCAGGGAGAGGACTTGGGGCACCCAAAGTGAGAAGAAGCATCAGCCATTCACTCCAGCATCATCCATTCAAGAAAATACATGAATGTTCTGCCACTCCAAATCCTCTTTTCTGTGACCCCGTCAACTCCAGCAGGTCAGTCCAAGGAGAGTGCAGCTGTCCCAGAACAGAAAACCCTGAGAAGGCCAGGAATCTCTGGGCCTTAGGCATCTAGAGAACATTTGCCATAATTCGCTCAGACAACAAGGCATGGCAGTAAATAGGCTGCCTCAACCTCTGCTGCAGATGCCAGGGCTGCACTGAGACATAGCAGTAAAGTTAGAAAAATTAAGAACTCTGAATGCATTATGGAGGCTCAGGTGTTAATTCACTGTGTATAATCTACATGACTGTAAGTATAATTCACAATTATCCCTCTCCAAGCTTTATGTATTGAATGGTTACTTGATGCGGTGCAAAATCCCATGTTTATTTTTCATACAAATTCTTTTATTATCATCTTGTCCCTCAGTTTGAAGATGTCCCACTTAATCTTATCACAGGGAATCACCTTTAGTTTCACATCAGTGACATGAACAAAGGCACTTCCAAATTGAAAATAATGGCTGGACAATACACATGAAATCCTTATGACTTCGCCAGACATTCTGTGACCTCATGAGAATTGTTCACCAAGGTTAGTGATTATCCTGATGCTGCCACATTGAAGTCTGCATTTTGTGACTGTATCTTGTGATCTGTGAAGTTTTTGTTAAAGCTACATTCATCATCAAATATCATAGCTTTTTATACTTCTCTGCAATTTGAATTTGTCTCTGTGTGTAAGGCTGAACATTATTTCTTAATAAGTTCTCACTCTCCTCATCAGTACCATTTGGTAACATTTATACTGCCACACTGTGTGCTCATTCTGAAGAATCCGTATACTTATTTGTGAGGATCATAGTTTGTTTCTGAGTGTCACTCAGCAGTGCTTCATGAATTCCTCTACAATAACAGAACACAAATTGAATTATATCTCATGATATGACTAGGCACTCATTGACTCAGCGTTCCTAGAATGTTTGGTCTTTGCGCAAAGTACAATACTGAAGCATGTAATGATATGAAAGTGATATTCTAGCACATTTCCTGAGTGCTCAGCAGGATCTATGAATGGAATAAGTTGCAACTGATTTCTGTGCCAAACCTGACTGTACCATGTCTCTCCCAAATGCCAAGACAATTCAGGATGTAAACTTGGCCGACTTGCGATGAATGTAGGGTTCTGAGTGTTTGTCAATAGTCACATGATGTTCCAGCTGAATCATTCTCTGTGAGGACAATGGTAATTCCCAGCTTTGGGTGCATGCTATTGCATTACAGATTACTGTGTCCTGATGTCCAATGGGTGGCATGGTAGCACAGCAGTTAGAACTGATGCTTCACAGCTCCAAGGACCTGGGTTCAATCCCGGTTTGGGTCACTATCTGTGTGGAGTTTGCACATTCTCCTCGTGTCTGCATGGCTTTTCTCCGGGTGCTCCGATTTCCTCCCACAGTCCAAAGATGTGGGGGTTAGGTTGATTTGGCTATGTTAAAATTGTCCCTTAGTGTCCTGAAATGTGTAGGCTAGAGGGATTAGTGAGTAAAATATCTGGGGGAGGGCCTGAGTGGGCTTCTGGTCAGTGCAGACTCAATGCGCCGAATGGCCTCTTTCCATACTGTAGGGATTCTATGATTGATTCCATAGGAATCTGGGGATTCAGTAATAAGCTGCAGCCTCTGCATTGATCGTGCGTGAGTTTAGAGAGAGGGCTGTCTGGATGTAGGGCCTTCCTGAGACAGTTCAGGGTGAACTATTGACAATTTTTTTTTGTTTTAGAGTTGCCTTGCTACACTGCTGCCATGCAGGCATGGATACATCTATGTATGTAATACTTTCAGTCTCTTGAAAGTTTCCATGGCCACTGACTGGTTGACTTTAAGGTTCAAATGCTGCACTATGTGCCGTGACTTGAGGATGTGTGCTTGTGGATTGTTAAGTGCATTTGACAGCAGCTACATGGTCTCTAGGCCTGTGCCTTTCAAGGATAACCCCATCACTAGGGTTGAAGGTGACATATTTCTTCAGCGATAATTGGGAGGTCATTGATCTTTTGAGACACGTTGAAGATGGCAGTGAAGATGTTATTATGTTCCTTACATTGAAGTATGAAGGGAACAGCACTGGTAACAACTTGACTTTCTTCTTCTTCCTCCCTGGACTCTTGCAGCAAGAGGTTGTCATAGGTACTTCTTCCGCATCGTGCCTATCCAATAACATCTGTACATTGTTCGTTTGAATCCCCGCCTTCTTCAGATTCATCCCGTTCAACATTCTCTTTGGCCGAGTTCTTGCGGAAAAACATCTCCCCTTTGCAATGTTAGGTTGTGCAGGGTGCAGGGAAAAGTGGTAATGTTGGACACTCTCTGAATTAGATAGCTCCACCTGATTGACCTAATCATTTGAAACACATCTTTAAGAGATCAGCAGCCTGTTCAATTATGGACTTCTGGCTGAATGCACAGCATTGTATCCGTCCTCAGATGCACTCACTTGAAGGTGAACAAGGATCTTAATTTGGGTCAAAAGACCCAATTCTGAGGAGCTGCAGTCAGCCTTATGTTGTTTATCTTCCTCTGGTCTTTATAATAACTACGGACTGATACTCCTGACCACCTCTTAATTCTCCTTTCTCCTGTCACTATCCAGGCTTTCCCTGTTACCCTTCAACCTACCATTATCCATGTGGATATTCCTGTTCTTCTCCAAACCTTGTGATGTTGATGACTTTTGATAACCTGATACCTCCCCTTCTCGAGGTTCCATGTACTCTTATTTCCTGCAATGCCCGGAAAGATTATCTAATCCCCTCCATGATTTTTCAGTGACTGACATATAGGATAGAGATGCCTCCCAAATCTTACAGAGATTCTGTCTCACAGTGCAAGACTCTAACCCTCAGGACCAGGTTTCTTAGGTGACTGACTACAACCTGCACACTATGCTTTGCACGATCGTCACTGCCTAGCTAGGTCCTCCTCCACCCAAAACTGGAACCAAAACTAAGGATGACACAATGGCACGGTAGTTAGCACTGCTGCGTTATTGAGCCAAGGACCCAGGTTTAATTCTGGCCTTGGGTGACTGTCTATGTGGAGTTTGCCCATTCTTCCTGTGTCTGCATGGGTTTCCTCCAATTGCTCCTGTTTCCTCCCAAACTCCAAATTGAGCAGATTAAGTTGATTTTCCATGCTAAATTGCTTCTTAGTGTCGGCGGGATTAATAGGTTAACTATATTGATTGCAGGGATAGGGCTGAATGGGATTGCTGTCGGTTTAGGCCCGATGGGCCGAATGGCTTCTTTCTGCACTATATGGGTCCTATGATTCAATAATTTTATAAAAAGAGCAAAGAGCAAGTCCCTAACCTGCATCCCAACTAATATGTGATTAGGTAACTGTGAATGTGTTAATCACTCGTATCAATTAAGGCTTCAGAGTAAATTTGTGGACGATCAAAGCTTGTGAACTCAACTACTCCTGAATTTGACAAATAGACATGATTATCTTAAATCAGGTGTAATTCTGGGAAAAATGTTAAGAATTCTGGAACAGTAGTCTTTTTTCATTCATTATTTTTATTTTCTACTACTTTCAGGGTAGGCAGTGGCCAATTACATTAGAATATAATATGTATTTTTAGAATAGTTGTGTCCAGTTTTAGGATGGCAAAACACTGCTCCCCACATCTGAACTACACCAGCAATGAGATGGCTGAAGTGCTGACCAAATTTCAGTTCCCAGTCACCGTTTTTCAAATGAGAACTGGAGTGCCCTAAAATGGGAATCTCTCTCCCGATCTGTTCATTCAGGGCTAGAATATTATCAACTGAGTCAAACAAGTATATATGTACATTAAAAAAACTTATGTATGGCTAAGAAGTATAAGAAGTGTTTTTTAATCGAGAAATAATCATTGTTAACATATTGCAACAATTCACAAATAATAATTAGTTCAGACATGACAGTAAATATCTGACAAATCTGTGATTGAACAGGTTAAATTATAGAGGGGAGCAATTAATTCCTGGTTCAAACGTGTTTTAATTTCACACTTATTTAGCATTCAGAATATTATGTAAAGTCATTACTGGAATTATTGTAGTCTGTCCCGTTTCTAATTATTGGTTTAATTGGAGATTTTCTACCTGGCTGTTCAGATGCTCAGAGCAGAATTAAAATTCCGGTCCCATTTTCAGCCATTCATTATGATTTAGTTTGACACTGAAAGTTAGCCTGTGGTTCTGTGATACTAGGAATCACAGGCATTGGGGAACAGCTTCTACTGAGATGGAGGTGGGGCAGTTGAACTCCTAGGCTTGTAACAGGTGGACTGACAGGAGGCTCCAACTTTAGCTGGACACTCTATAGGCCTGTGCACTGGCGTACATCCATGGTTGGCAGAAAATTAAACCTGCAGCTAATTCACAGCTAAGAATGTAATGTAATAACAATAACCACTTCAACTAATATTTAACATTTTCTGCTAAGCACTAAGATTCAGCAACCTCAGTAAGAGTAGCAGAA
Source organism: Sphyrna mokarran (assembly GCA_024679065.1). Classification (NCBI taxonomy): domain Eukaryota; kingdom Metazoa; phylum Chordata; class Chondrichthyes; order Carcharhiniformes; family Carcharhinidae; genus Sphyrna; species Sphyrna mokarran. Next base: position 53,770,471 of record JAGIQG010000007.1, read on the forward strand.
CACTACTCTTGGCTCTTATGTTTTGAGTGTTCGGCTGTGATTCTCCGATCTTGTCCGTTCCCATCTTGCTGCAAGTGAGAATTTGGCATTCCAGCCAAAACTCCATTCACATTCAACAGCATCGGAAAATCCCAGCCACAAATGAGAACATGGATTTTTTAGCGTTCATTTGCATTTTGGACCTTTTATTATTAAGTCACAAATTTCTGTCATATTCAATCAGCTGGATTAATTAATAAATTTTTCCTCATGAATGTGTTACAGATGTTAAAACCCTGAAAGAATTACCTTGTGGGAAGAGTGCAAACAGATGCTAAGATACGACTTCTGTGAACAATTTATTTGGATTTGTTTTGTTATTTTCTTTTTGTAAAGGTGAAAACTTCAAAATCTCTTTTTGTGCAAAGAAAACAGACATAACATGCTAAATCTTCAAATGGCCAGGGGATGAAGGTGGCCAGCCTGCAATACTGGCCACTGGCCAGTATTGTTTGTTTTTGGATATGTTCCAATCTTGGGGCAATTTTGGAAGAAGCCAGTTGGGGGTGCTGAAATGATTTGCAATGATGGAAAGTCTCTCTGTTATTGTGAGACTGTCAGATATGCCTGGAAATTACAAATCCCATCCACCCGAACATGATGCCATCCATCTTTGCAAGTGTTGAAATGGGGACATTTCTTAATTTTTGCCTGCGTTTTTCAAGGAGGTGATTACACACAGCAATCAGCATCCACTCAAGTTGAATTTTGGTCTGATAAGTGTCTGAAACATGAGATTTGCAGAGTACTCCTGGGGAAACAGGTCTGAGCTTCATTCATGTCTTTGGATGACCAGGGTACCCTTTGGAAAGAAGTGGATACCCCTATGAAATTAGTTGTAAACATGTCTTAAATATCCCCGAATTGGCAAAAAAAAACTCAACTCAAAATGCCTTGCTTTGAACCAAGGGTATAGGAGAGTAGGAGGCTGGATTTATAATGCAAGTCTTTTTGCTCATACTGACATGACCACACACAAGTGCCAGGAAGGACATTGTGCTGAAGAAGGGCACATTATTCTTTATGCTCAAGTGGGTATTACACCCTTGCACATAGATGCCATAGAAGCCAGCACTGTGGCACAGTAATTAGCATTGCTGCCTCACAGCGCCAAGTTCAACACCGTCTCAGATGACTGTCTATGTGGAGTTTGCACATTCTCCCTGTGACTGCATGAGTTTCCGCCGGGTGCTCCGGTTTCTCCCCCAAACTCCAAAGATGTTTGGTGAATTGGCCATTCTAAATTGCTTCTTAGTGCCAGGGGATTAGTAGGGTAATTACATGCAGTTATGAGGAATTAGGCCTGCGTGGGAATGTCGTCAGTGCAGTCTCAATGGGCTGAATAGCCTTCTCTTGCACTGTAAGCATTTATAAAACCCAATCAGTGTGAACAGCTGGGCACCAGACAAAGGCAGATGTCAGGAGGAAGAGATAATGTCACATCTACTAGGCAGGAAGGAGAAGAGACAGAACAAGCACGTAGTATTTGGTGGGAAAGATGTAGAGACGTAGGACATCAGGCTTTAATATGACAGGGAACCAGTGCCAAAGGCAAACTGAGGTTAAGCTGTGAGATGATGAGCTATATATGTCACTGGTCCAGCAACAGTGAGTTACATTCTATTTACTCCATGATCTGCCAATGGCTCTGATGGTAACACCATTCTTGAATCAGGCTCTTTCAAGGATTCAGCAGGACACCTGTTTGTACATCCCAGTCAGCAGCAGACAGTTATATTAAAGCTATAACTAGCTCTATTTGCTTAGTTGTATTTCACATTCATGATATTGCCATGGTTATATAAAAATGATTAGAACCTTTACCATTATAACTATAGATCTCAATATATTTCAAATGCACATGGTGAGAAGAAAGCAGGATTAGGCTATTGTGTTAGATGATCAACCACAGTCGTGATGAATGGCGGAGCAAGTCTGAAGAGCTGAATGGCCTCCTCCTACTCCTGTCTTCTATGTTTCTATGACCACTCATATAAACACAGTAAGAAGTCTGACAACACCAGTTTTAAATCCAACCGATTTATTTGACAGTAAACTCATAAGCTTTTGGCTCTATGGCCTTCGTCAGATTTATCCTGGGTACCCTGATCATCCAAGGGTACCCTAGTCATCCAAAGATATGATTCACCTGACGAAGGCCATAGAGCCGAAAGCTTATGAGTTTACTATCAAATAAATTGGTTGGATTTAAAACTGATGTTGTCAGACTTCTTACTGTGTTTACCCCAGTCCAACGCCGGGATCTCTACATCACTCACATAAACAACAGTGCCTATAAATGAGGTGCCAAAGTCACCACCTTGTCTATAATCTGACCATGCCACAATACTGAGAGCGGCATTATGATTTAAGACTTTGGCACATACTGCATGCTGATTGAATTGTATGGACTAACAAATAGGCAGATAAGGCATATAGTACAGGATGAACACACAGCTGTGGACAACCACTCTTTGAAAGAATCTGCATACTATCCATTCTGGCCAATGGTTTAGTTTCTGAGGTGAGCACAACGTGCAATGGTCCAAGCTTCTATAAAATTTTGACTCTCTCACAAAGCAAATCTCAATGCAAATGCTGCCAAAGTAGTGGGGACAGCAGATGAGCAATATGCCCTATTAAGACAATGCAGGACACTGCAATGTGGGTGAATTTACACCCAACTCTCATGCTTGAGATGCACCTGCAGCCTAGTATCTGTTTGTGTAGCCTAATCATTGAACCTCCGTAAAGTCAAGTTTGGATAGATAATGAATGATACAAGGATTACCTTAGTGATTGGACCTTTGAACATTGGATTCTTAAGTGATAAACTGGAGAAAGAAAAAGCCCTCCAATATCTCATGAATCAGGCATCAATGTTGCTCTTGATGACTTTGCCTTCAGAGATGCCTCAGCATGCCACCTTCATTATCACTGATAAGAAAGCCCTTTATAATGTTACCATTCTTTTTGAGTTTTCTAGTGTACAAGCGTACACTGAATCGTCTGTGTGTTTATGTAAATATATACAAAAAGCGCTCTAATATGCTATATAAAATGTAGAATGTGTAACTATGGTGAACCTATTAGTGTTGTAGGTGAGACAGCACCCTGTGCTCATCACGCTCCTGTGATAGGTTCCTGTGTTGCCTCAGAGAAGGTGAGGGAGGCTGCTTACCCCTTAGTCTATAAGGTAATGGGGAGTATGGTGGCCAGCCATGTCCTGCAGGTGCCCATTAAGGGACTCCTTCGGACTGTGGCCTCTGGATCTCTGTGTGGTTAGCCATGGTCACCGGTACATGTGGATCAGACAAGGGTTCTGGTGGTGGGATCCTGGGCACGGAGCTGGAAAAGGATGAGGGTGTTGAGAGGCTTCTCAGTTACTTTCATAAGTCGCAGGTCGGCCTTCAGCTGGGGTTGTTGGGGCAGATGGCTGGTGCGCAGCAGTCATCTATTCCAGCAAATACCCTGTCAACGATGTGATCATCCTGTTAAAGGTACTTAGCAACTCACATATTCTGGGGATGTCAGGCCTCATACTCTGAGTGGACTGCTCCAGCCTTCTGAGGGAGGTACTCCTTCCACGCCTGATTCTCTGGATGGTTTCTGATTAGCCGGTTGGACCACTTCAGAACGCAACTAAGGATGGAATTGGGGTCAAATGTAGGCCAAACAAGATGAGATAGCATGTTTATTTCCATAAAGGACAGTGTTTTTTTTTACTTCATTCATTTAAGAATGTGAGTGTTGTTGGTTGGGCCAGCATTTATTGCTCATCCCTAGAACAAAGAACAAAGAAAATTACAGCACAGGACCAAGTCCTTCGGCTCTCCAAGTCTGCATAGGCCATGCTGCCTGCCTGAATTAAAATCCCCCCTACCCATCCAGGGATCTTATCCCTCTATTCCTATCCTATTCATGTATTTATCCAGATCACCTTAAAAGTCACTTTGTATCCGTTTCCACTACCTCCCCCAGCAGCAGGTTCCAGGCATCCACCACCCTCTGTGTAAAAAATCACGCCATGTACCTCTCCTTTAAATCTTGCCACTCACAAAAGGTGGTGAATGTGGCCCAATCCATCAATCAAACAGCCTCCCATCCATTGACTCTGTCTACACGTTCTGCTGCCTCAGCAAAGCAGCCAGCATGATTGAGGATCCCAAGCACCCCAGACATTCTCTCTTCTACCTTTTTCTGTCAGGAAAAAGATACAGAAGTCACGTACCAACCAACTCAAGAACAGCTTCTTCCCTGCTGCTGTCAGACTTTTGAATGGACTTATCTTGCATCAAGTTGACCTTTCTGTACACCCTAACTATGACTGTAGCACTACATTCTGCACTCTCTTGTTTCCTTCTCTATGAACGGTATGTTTTGTCTGTATAACGCATAAGAAACAATACTTTTCACTATATGTTAATACATCTGACAAAAATAATCAAATCAAATCAAAGAGGCAAGTGAGGAAATTGCTGGGGCCTTGAGAGAAATCTTTGGCTACAGGGCAGGTCCTATAGGATTGCAGAAATAGCCAATGATATTCTTTTGTTTAAGAAGGGTAGCAAGAATAATCCAAGTAATTACAGGCTGGTGAGCCTTACATCAGTGGTAAGGAAATTATTGGAGAGAATTCTTCGAGACAGGATTTACTCCCACTTGGAAATAATGGATGTGTTAGTGAGAAGCAACATGGTTTTGTAGAAGGAAGGTCATGTCTCACTAGCTTGATTCATTTTTTAAGGAAGTGACGAGGATGATTGATGAGGGTAGGGCAGTGGATTTTATCTACGTGGACTTCAGTAAGCCTTTTGACAAAGTCCCTCATGGCAGACTGGTATAGAAGGTGAAGTTGTATGGGATCAGCTGGCAAGATGGATGCAGAACTGTCTCCGTCACAGAAGTCAGAGGGTAGCAGTGGAAGGATACATTTCTAAATGGAGAGCTGTGACAAATGGCATTCCTCAGGGATCAGTGCTGGGATCTTTGCTGTTTGCAATACATTTAAATGATTTTGAGGAAAATGTAACTGGTTTGATGAGTAAGTTTGTGGACAAAACAAAGGTTGATGGATTTGCAGATAGCGATGAGGACCATCAGAGGATACAGCAGGCTATAGATCACCTGGAGACTTGGGCGGAGAGCTGGCAGATGGGATTAATCTGGACAATGTGAGGTAATGCATTTTGGAAGGCCTAATAAAGATAGGAAATATACAGTAAATGGCAGAACCTTTAAGAGTATTGATAGGCAGAGAGATCTGAGTGTACACATACACAGGTCACTGAAAGGAGCAACACAGGTAGGGAAGGTAGTCAAGAAGGCATATGGTATACTTGCCTTCATTAGCTGGGACGTTGAGTTTAAAAATTGGCAAGTCATGTTGCAGCTTTATAGAACCTTGGTTCGACCGTACTTGAAATATAGTGTTCAATTCTGGTCGCCACGCTCCTAGAAACTTGAACCTCATAGAAATCCTACAGTGCAGAAGGAGGTCATTCGGCCCATTGAGTCTGCATTGATCACAATCCCATCCAGGCCCTACCCCAATATCCCTACATATTTACCCACTAATCTCTCTAACCTACACATCTCAGGACATTAAGGGGCAATTTTTTTAGCATGGCCAATCAACCTAACCTGCACATCTTTGGACTGTGGGAGGAAACTGGAGCATCTGAAAGAAACCCACACAGACACGAGGAGAATATGCAAACTCCACACAGACAGTGACCTAAACTGGGAATTGAACCCGGTCCTTGGAGCTGTGAAGCAATGGTGCTAACCACTGTGCTATCTTGAACCTCTTGATCTTTTCTACTTTGTTCTCATTGAGGTAGACAAGGGCATTTTCTCCTTTACACTTCCTGAAGTTGATGATAATCTCCTTCCTTTTGTTGACATTGAGGGAGTGATTATTGTTGTCGCACCAGTTCACCAGATTCTCAGTCTTGTTTCTGTACTGTGTCTTGTCAATGGAGATTCAACTCACTACAGTGATGTTGTCAGCAAAATTGAAAATCAAATTGGAGGGAAATTTGGCCGCACAGGCATTGACGTACAAAGAGTATAGTATGAGAATACACTCTTGTGGGTGTTGATGTTGAGGATGATTGTGGAGAAGGTGCTGTTGCCTATCCTTACTGATTGTGGTCTGTGAATGAGCAAGTTCAGGATTCAGTCACAGAAGGAGATGCAAGGCCCAGGCCATGGAGTTTGGAGATGAGTTTCGTAGGAATAGTAATGTCAAAAGCTGAGCTGTAGTCAATAAATAGGATTCTGACATAGGTGCCCTTGTTATGTAGATGTTCTAGGGTTGCATGTAGGGCAAGGAAATGGCATCTGCTGTTGAACTGTTGTAGTGGTAGGCAAACTTTACTGGATCCATGTTGTCCAGGTGACTAGAATTGATTCGTGCCATGACTAAACTTTTGAAGCACTTCATAATGATTGATGTCAGAACCACAGCTGATAGTTCTTAAGGTATACTGCTTGGTTTTTGTTGGGGTGCATGGTGGCACAGTGGCTAATACTGCTGCCTCACAGGACAGGGACCTGAGTTCAATTCCAACCTCAGGTCATTGTCTGTGTGGGGTTTGCCCATTCTCCCTGTGTCTGTGCGGGTTTCCTCTGGATGTTCTGGTTTCCCATCCAGCAGTCCAACGATGTGTGGGTTAGGCTGACTGGCCATGCTAAATTGAACTACTCTCAGGGGATTAGCAGGGTAAATATGTGGGGTTACGGGAATAGGGCCTGGGTGGGATCATAGTTAGAGCAGACTTGATGGGCTGAATGGCCTCCTTCTATACTGTAGGGATTCTATGATTCGAACCTAGATTCCCAGAGCATTATTCTAGGTCTCTGAATTATTAGTTTACTGATAATACTACTACACCACTGCCTCCCCTAACAACATCAGGATCCCTTTTACAGAAACGAGCTCTTTTACTTCCAATCTTTCAGATTCAGATGCTCAAATTCTCAAGGTGGGATTTGACCTCAGACTCTAATGGATCATTAGTCCAGTAATGTAGTCATTACACTACTGTATTTATCCTATTTATCTTTGCCAGGCCTTTCTGAACTTAAAACCAAGCATTTATTTTTTGTCATTATTCTTTACTTTATAGATGGTGACCATTTGAAAAAACTGGGGTCTGATTGTAAAGGAGCGGTTCCAGAAGTTGCTCTTTTCAATGCTGCAGATTCCTGATCAGCAATTATGAACAGGATAAACTCAAAACAAAAAGATACCATTACTGGCAGTTGTGCCCACTGAGCACAATAGTTCAACTCTCTATGTAAACTAAGCTACAGTATTGTGAGTATTAAAACGACTGTTGTAGGTAAAGATACCTCTGAGACAAATTGTGAGTCAAAGTACAGCAAGTTTATTCAAAAGCTTTTGAGAAATACACCTGCCACTTAACAGTGATTCCCCAGGCATCTCACCGAATACAAGTTAACAGCATATATTTATACCCCCCCAAGTCATGTACGCATCTTCTCGTTCTCATCAGGTTCCCAGGCGGAGGGTTGTCCTCTATCATGGGAACATGGCTGCCTCGGCATTTCTTCATGGTTATCTCAAGGCCGCAGCTGACGTGTGTGTGATTAGCTCTTAGCTAACGTACAGGCTGACAAATTAAAATTAACAGGCTGGTAAAACAATCTATGCTCACAAGTTGTATAATATATATATATAATACATTGGTACATGACACATAAACAATAAATAATGAATATATATATATATATGAAATATAGTTAGAAATGCAGGCTTCACTATATTAGGCGAAACTTACTTAAACTACAAGCTGGGTTAGCTACATTCCTGAGCAGGCTTATCATAAACTTGTGTATAATGGAAAGGGCAGTTGTTGCTCCTAGTCTGGGTCACTGAAACTTGTGTACAATAACAGGGATAGCTGCAATCTGGGCACATGAAAATAAAGTACATTTATCTGAAATATATGGAAACAAGGCTTCAGGATATTTGTCTTGATATTTTTCTCATCCTCTTAAGTGTTACAAAGTTCATTAACTCATTCACTACTGCAATGACCATGATTGAAGGGCATGAAATCTGCCTGATTCTCTTATCTATAAGAATCAGAGTCATAGTTTGTCTTTGTCTTAATTGTCTTTTGAAGTCATTTTTCCAATGTTTATAAATTGAAGCAATTATTTTTGCAGGATTCACTCCAGCCATGTTGCTGAGCTGTAAATGATGTCGGTCAAAGGATCCAAAGGCTGAGTCTTCACTTTCTAATCTTTGCTTTGGGATACTCCAGCTTCTAAAAAGAGGTTTTTATTTCCTGTCGAATTCAACGTCCTTGATTCTTCTTTGATAAACCTGGCAGAATGGAATTTTGCCCAGAATGTAATTTATTTTTGGAGCAACCGTCATTTCAGTAGAATCAGCAGCTGCACCCTAGAGCAATATCTCAATACTCGTCCATCTGTTCAGACTGTTGCTGATTCTTCTCTTTCCTTTTATCAATATTAGAATTTGTGATTCCTGAGTCAGCATCAGTGGCCATACTCTTTTACTTCTAATTATTTCCAGACCCATTGGTGTCCGCTTGATAAAAGATCTTATTGAATTTCCATTTCCATGGAATGTGGAAGTTAGTGGACAAATGTCTTGTCTTTCAATACAGCCTTATCCTTTCTTCAGGATGTCCTAAAGCTCTTTATAACCATTGGATAATTGTGCGGCGCAGTCACTAATTTAGGCTAACATAGCAAGTAATTTGGACACAGCAGGTTTCCACAATCAAGTATCTGAAAGACTAACTAATCCACATCAGTGTGCTGATTCTAAGTGATGAAAGAATGCTGAGTGGAACATTGAGATACATCGGGCAGAATCACGCTGATACGATGGAAGCAGGCTTATAGGGAACACTGGGAGGAAAGTTAGAAAGGAGGGTGTACTTGCTCCTGACTGATTTGATGTGGAGATGCCAGCATTGGACTGGGCAAACACAGTAAGTCTCACTAGGTTAAAGTCCAACAGGTTTATTTGGTAGTAAAAAGCACTAGTTTTTGGAGCGCTGCTCCTTCATCACGTGAAAGCTAGTGGCTGTTGCTACCAAATAAACCTGATTGATTTGCCAGATGCACAGCAGAACTGGCAATGGCCATCAACCCAGCAGTGGCAGGCAAACAATTTGAATAATTAAATGCCTGTGTGCAGACAGATTTCCAGTACAGGTGATGGACAGGCCTCTTGCTGAGGCCAAACCTGTCAGGTGCCTGGAGGTGAGGTACCAATGGCTCCCAATGAGGTCTATCCGGCCTCCTGTTCTTACTCCACATACTAAGCTGCAAGGATCGGCAAACAGCCCAGAGTTATGGCTGCAGACATTCTGTGAAGAGACTTACCCCTCTATAGGATGGCATGCCATCTGTGACCAGAATGTATTTTAAATCATTGAAATCTGTTCAGAGGATGCCACAAGATAAAGATGGGCTCATAATCCCCATCCTTCACTGGTACTAGTCACCTCAGTTTGTGAGGCTGCCCTCTTTCCAAAGTTCTGAAATTGCCCAGTGCATTTAGTTGGATTGTAGACATGGAAATAACCAATTAGGGAATCACATCCCAGAAGCTCAAAACCCTGGGTGTTGCAATTGATTAGAAACTGAGCTGGACCAGCCATATAAATACAAGAACAGGTCAAAAGTTAGAAATTTTGTGGCTAGTAATTGTCATCCTGATTACCCACTCCACCACCTCCTGTCCACAAGGCACAAGTCAGGAGTCTGACAGAACACTCTTCTTACCTGGATGGGTGCAGCTCCAACAACATTCAAGAAGCTCAATGTCACCCATGACAAATCAGTCCTCTTAATCCATACCATTCACCACCTTAAACATTCCTTCCACTGCCACAATGCACAGTGATGGTAGGGTGTACCCATACATAAGATGCACTGCAGCAATTCACTCATGCTTCTCCAAGAGTATCTCTACAACTCCTACAACCCAGAAGGACAAAGACAACAGATGTATGGGAACATCACCGTCTGGAAATTCCTCTCCAAGTCACTCACCATCCTGACTTGGAAATATGTCATCACTCCTTCACTGTCGCTGGGTGGAAATCCTAGAAATTCCTCCCAAATAATATTTGGGGTGTACCTATACCTCAGTGACTGCAACAGTTCTAGAAGGTAGATCACCACTACCTTCTCAAGGGCAATTAGTGATGGGGAATAAATGACAGCTTTTTAGTGTTACACACATCCCATGAAAGAATTTTTAAAAGTTGCACTGAGCGGTGCTCTGCTGGCAAGTGCACTTGAGGACACAGAAATGGTCTTGATCCTGTGATTACTTTTAAATTTGATAAAGTTCCGTCCACTAGCATTCTGTCATTCTTCTAAGTGTGAAATTGAATCTTGTACTCATAGGACACTAATAGATTTACACGTGTTTCAAGTTCATTCTTCTTCTGAATCTGGATAGAGGAGCAAGACCTTTTTCCAGCATTATTAGGCTGTGCAGGGAAATTCTGGGTTGTCACCCAAAACATAGAGGAAATAATTATCGGGAATACAAAATCACTAATGTGACTAGCAATCCTCCCTCTCCTTATTCAAAGGTTAATTGCTTCCTCACCCACCCAGTTTCTCACAATAACCTTTAACCCTTTTCTTTTAGGAAAAAAATCTAATTTTCTTCTGAACACATTTTAATACTTCACCTCAGTGACATCCTCTGCCAAATTTCTCCACAACTCAATTACCCTTTGGGTGAAAAAGTTTCACTCTGACTAATTTCCTATTGCTTGCATCTCTGTGATGTGTCAGATACATCAGGATCATTAGTGTTTGTGCACTGTAAATACTTAAATGTTGCAAATATGAAAATTAATTTCATAGACTGTTTTATTGGTGCAATATTAAAGCTTAATATGTACTAACAAAACAGTAAAACTGCCTTCCCAAAATGAAATATATAACTTAATCAATTTGCTTGTATGAGAATCACTGGAGATTGCATTCCATTTCTGTGCTCCAGTGAAAATCTTGTAGTTAAAATAGGTATGTAATTTCGACCTTCAATTTAATACATCTTCCAAGACAGAAAGACCATGTATCCACATTTTTCAATGTTTTCTCCAATAATAGGTTAACTGTCTGCATTAAAGATCCCAGTAATAAAATGGAGGAAATGCACGCTACCAAAATCTTTAAATCCTTAAGACTTCTGTGACAAAGCCCTGTCACAAGGCATCAATGATCATTTTCCACTGGAAACTTGTGATAATGTAAAGCTGCAATATCTATTGCCACGAGTAGAGGCAGAGGGCAGTTAGCTCAGTTGGCTAGATGGTTAGCACGTGTTTCAGAATAACGCCAACAGCGAAGAGTTCAATCCCTGTTCTGGCTGAGATAGACTTAGGGTCAGCCCCTGGACTCTGCCTGTAGCAAAATTACAGCATAAGCTATGATTCAGCAACCCTCAAATAAACAAGGATGCGACCTGGAGAAGAGAAGAATTGGAGGGACTGCAAATCCTTGGACCATGTATCCTGACATAAAGGCTAAGAATGGCTGCCAACAACCTCCTGTGGTGAGCTTGTGCTCAGGAAATGGGCATGGGGTTATCATCTTGAATTGCAAAATCTCTGGAACGCAAGTTTGGGTGAATGAAACATTGGGTGAATGAAATGGAGCATCAGGGCTGGAATTTTACCATCTTGCCCGCCAAGGGAATCAGAGCAGGAGAGGGACAGACCATGGAATGGTCTATTGATGTTGGCAGGATTTTATGGTGTTGGGACAAGCGAGGCCATGAAACCGCCCCATAGACTAGAAAATCTAAAGGAACAGCACCTCATCTTTCAATTATGCATGTTCCAGCCTTCTGGATCCAACATTAAGTTCAAGAACTTCAGATAATGAAGCATATCTTCCATTTTGATCTTTTTTGTCTCATTTTTTTCCCAAATCCGCTCCCCACAGGCCAATTCTTGTGGTCTGCTTTTTGAGAATATTGATAATTTTTCTGCTATTAACACATTCTGCATTTGACATTTAGATTACTATCATTAATATTTCCTTGGTCTTGTGTCCATGGCATCTTTGTCATATCTGTCCTGAATTCCAACCTATCCCTAATTTGTTCTTCCTCCACTGTAAAATTAATCACATTTCTCCCCATGCAGCTCTGAAGAAGTCATACAGACTTGAAACATTAACTATATTTCTTTCTCCACAGATGTTGCCTAATTTGCTCTGTTTTTCCAGCATTTTCTGTTTTTATTTCAGATTTCAAATATCCATCGTATTTTGCTTTTATTCTAGGAATATTAGACTAGGTCCTTCTCCCACCTAATCCTTTGTTGGATCTGGGCCCCTAAGGATTGAAAAAAAGATGGTCAAGTCGATAAAGGGAGTCTGGTATCTCAGTACTTCCAGCATTTCCATATAGTTTTTAGTGATCTACTCCCAGATCATGCAAATTGGGTGGACATGTTTGGTGGAATGCATACTTGGAATGTATTATTGCATCTTGTTTTGATTGACTAGCTGAGATAATTAAAGGAAATTCCAGATTTGTGTCAGGAATTGTCTCAATTGCAGTCACCGTGCTTGTTGTCTATTAACATTGCTGCTGTGTTATCAATTTCTTTGGGAACTATGCTACTTCTCTATGTCCAACTTGTGATATAAAACACTTTTACAACATCATACCAATGGATTAGCTCACCTTTGAACTGCTGCAGCATATCCAAACTTGTCCATTGTTTATTTTAAGTTTATTTATTTGTCACAAGTAGACTCACATTAACACTGCAGTGAAGTTACTGTGAAAATCCTTCAGTCACCACCTGTTCAGATACACTGAGGGAGAATTTAGCATGGCCGATGAACCTTAGAAGCATGTCTTTCAGGCTGTGGGAGGAAACCGGAGCATCTGAAGGGAACCATTGCAGACACAGGGAGAATATGCAGACTCCGCATAGACAGTGATCCAAGCCGGGGATCAAACCCAGGTCCCTGGTCCTGTGAGGCAACAGTGCTAACCACTGTGTGTCCATGTCACCCTATCTTTCATCCCTATCTCAGTATTACTAAGCTGGCAACATAACTATTGTGATACTGCACGTACAAATTTCAAAGAGTGGTATTGTTAAAATAATTTTATCCAGCAGTACATACAAAGGACATAAAAATAGGAATGGATGGCTTGATAATATTATTAGAAAGCACATAGTGAGAGAATGAGCAGTTGTAACTGAAAAAGACTGTTGAATGTAACATCAACAATTTATATTTATACATCACCTTTAAAAAACTGTAACATCCTATGGCACTACACAGGAGTATGTTAAAGCAAATTTTAACACAGAATCACATAAGGAGACATTGGCTGGGATTTTACATATCTATTCATGATGGGGGTCATGGTGGACAGGATGGTAAAATATCGTGAGGAGGTCAAAAGCATCTGCATCGTAAAACCAAGTCATCATTGCGTATTCCAGCAGTAAATGGCAGGTCACATTTCCTGCACCAGAATGTTGTGAACATTTGTTTCAATATTTTTACAGCTTATTATGAGGTGTCCATGCTAGAATCATCTAAGCACATTGGCATGAAATTAGAATTAATTTGGCTATAGGTGTCATGCAGCTGGGAACCTACACTTCACTCCTCACTTTGAAGTTAGTTCGCTGGTTCACAGGAAGTAGTGCCTGACCTTACAAGCCACACCAATTCACTTTTAGGAGGTTATCACAGGAAAGTCTCTAGCTACCAGACCAGCAGAAATGCGCGGGTACTTCTCATGAACTGCAGGACCAGGGCTGTGATGGGGAAAGGACAAAGTGACCTTACATTGGAAAAGGGGCTGCAGTCACCGGGTTGCACTGGAGATGTTTAGTGACGAAGTTTGCACTCAGGCCCATGACTGGTAAGGGATGATGTTGAACAGTATATTTAACCTCAAGATAAGGATGGGTAAAGTTCACATGAGCCATAGGCACATGCACTTCAAATATTTTAGGGGCTAATGAATGGATAGGCACCAGAAGCACAATAGTGCCAAGGAATACAGGGGGAATAGTGAGGTCTGTGATAGAACATAGAACATAGAACATTACAGCGCAGAACAGGCCCTTCGGCCTTCGATGTTGCCCCGACCAATTAGGAACAAGCAGTGACCCTCTAACCTAAACCATTCCCCTTTCATCCATAAACTTATCTACTAACCTCTTAAACACCACCAAACTTGGCGCATCTACAACTGATGCAGGCAAGGCATTCCATACCCTTACCACCCTCTGGGTAAAGAACCTACCTCTGACATCTGTCCTACAACCACCACCCCTTAATTTAAAGCTATGTCTCCTCATGCTAGCTTTCTCCATCCTAGGAAAAAGGCTATCACTGTCCACCCTATCTAAACTCTAATCATCTTATATGTTTCAATAAGGTCTCCTCTTAGCCGCCTTCTTTCTAACGAAAACAACCTCAAATCCCTCAGCCTCTTCTCATAAGACCTGCCCTCCATACCAGGCAACATCCTGGTAAACCTCCTCTGTACCCTCTCCAATGCCTCCACATCTTTCTTATAATGAGGGGACCAGAACTGCACACAATACTCCAAGTGCGGCCGCACTAGAGTTTTGTACAGTTGCAACATGATGTTGCGGCTCCGAAATTCAGTCCCCCTACCAATAAAAGCTAAGACTCATATGCCTTCTTAATAACCTTATCGACTTGACTGCCTACTTTCAGGGATCTATGCACATATACACCAAGATCCCTCTGTTCATCAACACTATTAAGAATCCTACCATTAGCCCTATACTCTACACATTTATTATTCCTGCCATAGTGCATTAACTCACACTTTTCCACATTAAACTCCATTTGCCACCTCTCGGCCCAGCTCTGCAACTTGTCCAAGTCTCTCTGCAAATTATAACACCCCTCCTCACTATCTACCACTCCTCTGACTTTGGTGTCATCCACAAATTTACTAATCCATCCTTCAATACCCTCATCCAGATCATTTATAAAAATTACAAACAGCAGGGGCCCAAAACAGATCCCTGAGGTACACCACTTGTAACCGAACTCCATGATGAATAATTTCCATCAACCACCACCCTCTGTCTTCTATCGGCTAGCCAATTCCTAATCCAATTAGCTAAATCACCCTCAATCCCATACATCTGCATTTTCTGCAGAAGCCTTCCATGGGCCACCTTATCGAACGCCTTACTAAAGTCCATATATACCACATCAACCGCCTTACCCCCATCCACCTCTTTGGTCACTTTTTCAAAAAACTCAATAGGTTAGTAAGGCACGACCTACCCTTCACAAAACCATGCTGACTATCCCCAATCAATTCATTTCTCTCTAAATAACTATAAATCCTATCCCTAATAATTCTTTCCAATACTTTGCCCACAACAGGCGTAAGACTCACTGGCCTATAATTCCCTGGAAAGTCTCTATTCCCCTTCTTGAAAAATGGGACCACATTCGCTATCCTCCAGTCTTCCAGCACTATACCCATAACCAACGACGACCTGAAGATCAGAGCCAGAGGCTCTGCAATCGCCTCTCTCGCCTCCCAGAGAATCCAAGGGTAAATCCCGTCCGGCCCAGGGGACTTATCTAACTTCAAACCCTCAAGAATATCTAACACATCCTCCCTATCTACTTCAATACTTTCCAGTTTGCAACCCTGTACCTCAGTGTTCTCCACAACTACATTTATATCTCCCTGCGTGAATACCGAAGAGAAATATTTATTCAGTGCCTCTCCAATCTCTTCAGGCTCCACGCACAACTTCCCACTGCTGTCTCTGACTGGCCCTAATCTTGCCCTAACCAATCTTCTATTCGTAACATATCTAAAGAAAGCTTTAGGATTCTCCTTGATCCTATCAGCCAAAGTCTTCTCATGTCCCCTTTTAGCCCTCCTCAACTCACTCTTTAGCTCACTCCTGGCTAATCTATAGCTATCCATTGCACTAACTGAGCCTTCAAGCCTCATCCTGACATAAGCCTCCTTTTTCCTTTTAGCCAGCGAATTAACTTTTTTAGTACACCATGGTTCCCTTACTCGACCATTTCCTCCTTGCCTGACAGGGACATACTTATCAAGGACTCGCAGTAGCTGCTCCTTGAATAAGCTCCACATTTCAGATGTTCCCCGTCCCTGTAGTTTCCTAGTCCAACCTATGCACCCTAATTCCCTCCTTATGGCCTCATAATTACCATTCCCCAGCTATAACTACTGCCCCCAGCTTCATGCCTATCCCTATCCATCACTAAGGTGAACGTAACCGAATTGTGGTCACTATCACCAAAATGTTCACTAACTTCCAAGCCTAACACCTGGTATGGCTCATTGCCCAGCACCAAATCCAATGTAGCCTCACCTCTAGTTGGCCTATCTACATACTGAGTCAAAAACCTTCCTGCACACTTTGTACAAAAACTGACCCCTCTAACGAGCTAGAGCTATAGCTATTCCAATCAATATTAGTAAAGTTAAAGTCCACCATAACAATTACCCTATTACTTTCACTCCTGTCCAGGATCGACTTTGCAATCCTTTCCTCTACCTCTCTAGAACTTTTAGGAGGTCTATAAAAGACTCCCAACAGGGTGACCTCTCCTCTCCTGTTTCTAACCTCAGCCCATACTACGTCAACAGACAAGTCCTCATCAAACTTCCTTTCTGTCACTGTGATACAGTCTTTAACTAATAATGCCACTCCTCCCCCCTTCTACCTCCTTCTCTACTCCGACTGAAGCATTTGAACCCCGGAACCTGCAACAACCATTCCTGTCCCTGCTCTATCCATGTCTCTGAAATAGAGAGAAACTGGAACTGTAAATTCCCAAATGAGGGGAGAGGCCTAACTCTCGAAGCTCCTAACCATTTACCCCAGTCTACCCTCCGATGCCACAATCGTTCCCTTCCCCAAGCATCCTTAGTCTTCTGACCTGGGACTCCAAGGACTTACTTTTGCAATGGTCTCAGAACGTAGTTCCATCAAAACAACACTTAGAGTCATAGTGATAGAGGTTTACAGCATGGAAACAAGCCCTTTGACCCAACTTGTCCATGCTAACCTTTTTTTATCAATTAAGCTAGTCCCAATTGCCCATGCTTGGCCCACATCCCTCAATAGCCACCTTACCTATGTAACTATCTAAGTGCCTTTTAAAAGACAAAATTATACCCACCTCTACTACTACCTCTAGCAGTTTATTCCAAACATTCACCAACCTCTACATGAGAAAATTGCACTTTTTGACACTCTGTATCTCCCTTCTCACCTTAAACCTATGCCCTCTAATTTTAGACTCTCCCAATTTCGAGAAAAAAAATATTGACTATCTAGCTGATCTATGCCCCTCATTATTTATAGACCTCTATAAGATCACCCCTCAGCCTTCTACATTCCAGAGACAAAAATCTCATTCCATCCAGCCTCTCCTTATAGTAAATCTTTTCTGCACACCTTCTAACTTAATAATATCTTTTCTAAAATAGGGTGACCAGAACTGTACACAATATTCCAAGTGTGGCCTTACCAATGTTTGTACAACTTCAACAAAGTGTCCCAATTCCTGCATTCAGGATTCTGACTAATGAAACGAAGCACGCCAAGTGCCTTCTTCACGACTCTATCCACCTATGACTGCATTTTCAAGGAGCTATGAACCTGTAGTTTTTAAGTAGTTAAAAACTACAGTTTTTAACTACAAAAACTAATGGATCAGTAAATTTGCAGATGACACTAAAGTCGGTGGAGTGGTAGATAGTGAAGAGGGGTGTTATAGTTTACAGAGTGACTTGGACAAGTTGCAGAGCTGGGCCGAGAGGTGGCAAATGGCGTTTAATGTGGAAAAGTGTGAGGTAATTCACTTTGGCAGGAATAACAAATGTGTGGAGTATAGGGCTAATGGTAGGACTCTTAATAGTGTTGATGAACAGAGGGATCTTGGTGTGTATGTGCATAGATCCCTGAAAGTTGGCAATCAAGTCGATAAGGTTGTTAAGAAGGCATAGGAGTCTTAGCTTTTATTGGTAGGGGGATTGAATTTCGGAGCCGCAACGTCATGTTGCAACTGTACAAAACTCTAGTGCAGCCGCACTTGGAGTATTGTGTGCAGTTCTGGTCCCCACCTTATAAGAAAGATGTGGAGGCATTGGAGAGGGTACAGAGGAGGTTTACCAGGATGTTGCCTGGTATGGAGGGCAGGTCCTATGAAGAGAGGTTGAAGGATTTGAGGTTGTTTCGTTAGAAAGGAGGCGGCTAAGAGGGGATCTTATTGAAGCATATAAGATGATTAGAGGTTTAGATAGGGTGGACAGTGATAGCCTTTTTCCTAGGATGGAGAAAGCTAGCACGAGGTGACACAGCTTTAAATTAAGGGGTATGAGTTATAGGACGGATAACAGAGGTAGGTTCTTTACTCAAAGAGTGATTAGGGAGTGGAATGCCCTGCCTGCAGCTGTTGTAGATGCGCCAAGTTTGGTGGCGTTTAAGAGGGTAGTTGATAAGTATATGGAAGAGAAGGGAATGGTTTAGTTTGGAGGGGCATTGCTTTTTATTTTGGTCGGCACAACATCGAAGGCCGAAGGGCCTGTTCTGTGCTGTAATGTTCTATGTTCTATGTTCTATGTACTCCTACATCTCTTTGTTCTATAACCCTCCTCAATGCCTACCATTAACTGAGTAAGTTCTGCCCTGGTTGCTTCAACAAAAATGCATCACCTTGCATTTTTCTAAATTAAACTCCATCTGCCATTTGTCAGCCCACTGGCCCAATTGATCAAAATCCTGTTGCAATCCTAGATAACCTCCTTCACTGTCCACTACGCCACCAATCTTGGTATCATCTGCAAACTTACTAATCATGTCTCCTAAATTCTCATTCAATTCATTAACATAAATGACAAATAACAGAGGACCTAGCACTGATCCCTGAGGAACACTGCTACTCACAGGCCTTCAGTTTGAAAAACAACCCTCTATAACCACCCTTTTTCTTCTGTCTTCAAGCTAATTTTGAATCCATTTGGCTATTTCACTCTGGATACTGTGATTTAACCTCATGCAGCAATCCAACATGCAGTACTTTGTCAAGGGCCTTGCTAAAGTCTATGTAGACAACATCAACTGCACTGCTGTCATCTACCTTTTTCATTATCCCTTCACTGACTGAGTTCATTATGCATCAAAGCAACACTTATACAAATTGTACAACAACTGATGTGTTGCCAAACTTTATAAATGTTCTCGGTCTATTCTCTGAATTAAATGAGATGAATAGTTTAACTACTCGGTCAATGAAAATGCCATGTATTGATTGATAATGCCTTTGAGGTCCGGTGCAGTATCCGCATACATTAAAAATTCTAGATGCTTATCATGTTTCATCTTCCTTGCAGAATGTCAGTAAGGAGAAAAGTAGTACTCGGGTTGACTTCACCTATTTTAAAAGGCTAATGACATTGGTGAAAGTGGAAACAAACAACATTAATTTGGGATGTTTCAGTGAGTATGCAAAGGAAAAAAATGTTGAGTCACTGATCACAGGTGAGCAAGGCCAGAATTGGTCATTGAAGGTGTATTGGTGCTCCAATTAGAGTTTCCAAAAATCCACCAAATCTTTGAATCATATCCTGATTCTGCCATAGCTGAAGCAGGGAATAAGTCATTGCCATTAACTAGTGAATTAGTAATTTGTTTATTTTGTTACAAATGAAAACTGGTTTGAATAACATCATCAAATTTACAACCCGGTTAGACAGTGGAGTATATCAAGATGTTTCTGTGCTACAGATTACCAATAAGTAACACTAATTGTATCTGCAACACGACACAGACAGACCAATCGGAGCACCCCTTAGGAATGCTCCCGTTAATGATGGTGAGGCATTGCAATTCAAGTTCTGTGATGTAATGTTAACCAATTTTGGTATGCTTGGGATAAACAAAAAGGAGGGATGTAGGAATCTTGTAGCACTGCATCAGGCTCTGCAGAGATTATTAGTTGCCATTAGGCTTGACCTCTAAGAGCGACAAATGTTCAAAACACAGAAATAAGTCAGTGGTTCTCAAGTCCCCGCAGTCCTTTGGCAGCATCTGCCTCAATCAAGTGTCAGGAGAAACGCACTTACATATGCAAACCTCACAGACAGAAATGAACAGATTATTCCTGGTCACAGACCAGAATGTTTGTATCTGCAATAGACAGACGTACATGGCAAGTAGCATTAATAGCTGGTTCTCAGGAGATCTTTCCGGAAACCTATGCATCTTTTTCTTCCATTAGATAATCATCAGTGTACTAATGGCTTGTTCAAATAACACAGGGATACAGCACAATAGTGTACTATTTAATCAGGCCGATGGCATATAACATCTACTCTAACATCATTGAAGCAAATGGTCAATCTGATAAAGATTGCAGTCATTCATTTTAATTAATTTCTAAAGAAAACCACAGTCAGAGGATCTTCTTCCAGAGTTATCTTGACATTTAATGATAATTCTGCTTTTGTGTTCTGTGCAGATATCATGTCAGATTTTGATCAGACAATTAATGTTTCTCAAACTCTATCTTAGCTTTCTGTTTTTCCATTCAAACTGACCGGAAACTGTTCATCAACACAGGCCTTTCATGACAGCTTTTGGAACAGGATCATTCACTTTGATTCGTTTTACTGTTAGTAACATTCAGCAGTAACTGTATCACTTGATAAAGAACATGGCAAGACCAATAGGTATCTGTGAGCAATAAGTACAATCAATGGCACCTTTTTTTCTGGGAATACATATTTAATTCAAAACACTGGGCTAAACCTTACTAAAAAATGGTGTGCTTTTCTCCAGCTTTTGACATCTGGATGAACCTGTTGTAAAATGATTCAATATATAGTGGAGGTGGGCAATATCTGGCGAGGAGGCTGGTTATTAATATTTAAACACATTCAAATCAATACAAAGCAGGCTCACACCTTTTATAGGTGTGAATCTGATGACATTGTTGGCAAAGGGTGGGGAAGATCTGAAATTGTGTTCTCGCTGACAAGAACTGCGATTTCTGGATCTTGACCCCCCCCCCCCCCCCCCCCCCCCAACCACCATCGTGGCATCTGCATGGCTCAAAGTTGCTTCACTGAGTATGTTTCTCCAGCTAACATTGGTCAGGCAGCCTGCAATAAACCAATGTGGATGATATGTCAATGGTCAATGCTTATATGCAGAGATGTATACGTGTTTTAATCAGTCTCAAAAGAATAAATATTAAAGTTTTGAAGAAGAGAATCTCTTGTAGAAGAGACAATCACAAAAGAAGAAAGGAACCTCTATCCATAAGCCAAATGAAGTCTGATCTCTTTCCATGACTTGTCCATTAGAAAAGTGTAAATAGTCTATAAACTGATTGTAGTAGATTTATAAGGAAATAGAAGCATTGACTTGTGATACAGTGCAAGAGAATCAGTCTTGTCACAGTCATAAATATTTAATCTTTTTTAACATTTTCCTAATAAAGAGCTGATTGATTTAAAGATAAAGGTTTTGTGTCTATCAATTAACTGGAGCAAAGGTCTCGGTTAACTGTGGTGGAGGCAGTGGATGCTGGAAATAATGGATAGCATGCTAATCAAGTGGGGTGCCTTGTTCTAGATGCTGTTGAGTTTCTTGAGCTGTTGGAGCTGCACTCTTCCAGGCAAGTGGAGAGTGTTCACCACATTCCTAAACTGTGCCTTGTAGATGATGTACAGACTTTGGGGAGCCAGGAAATGAATTACTCTCTGCAGAATTCCCAGCTCCTGACCTACTCTCATAACCATATTATTAAAATGGATGCTGCAGTTTAGATTCTGGTCAAAGAAAAACCCCAGAATGCTGATAGTGGAGTATTCAATGATGATATGGGAAAATGGTTGGATTTTCTCTTGTTAGGGATGGTCATTGATTGAGCACTTGAGTGGTGCACATTTTACTTGCCACTTATGAGCCCCTACCTGAATGTCGTCCAGCTTTTGCTGCAAAGGGGCTGCTGCATAATCTGAGGAGTCATGAATTGTGCTGACCATTGTGCAATCATCAGCAACCATCCCACTTCTGACCTTATGATGGAGGAAAGGTCATTGATGAAGCAGCTGAAGCTGGCTGGGCCTAGGGCACAACCCTGAGGAATACTTACAATGATGTCCTGGGATTGAGATGATTGATGTCCAACAAACACATCTCTCCTTGTGCCAGGTATGACTGCAATCAGTGGAAAGTTTTCCTCCCAATTCCCATTGATTCCAGTTTTGCTAGGATTCCTTGATGCTACAGTCAATCAAATATCCAAACTATTACTTTTACACAGGCCTTGTACCATCCACATCTAACTGTATTCTCAAATCTTGTGTTTCTTTACATCACACTGTGGCTGGCACTGTTTCCCAGTCCCACATTAACCCCATAATATGCCAAATACCCTATAATGCAGGAATGCAGTGCTACACATGTGCTACCTATTTTCTGTACGGCATTCATCATAATATCATTAAAGAACACTTTGCAGGCTGTATTGGTAGCATCCTACAATACAGTCTCTCCCGGGATTAGCGTAGCCTGCATTGTATTGATTGACATGGCACAATGCACAAAGAACTCCCATGTTCTTAGCAAGCTATAGCATCATATTTTTTGGCTGAGTTCCTGTCAGAACCACCCAGTACGGATTAGCAATCATAGGGAGATCTAATTAGGAAATCCTTAACCGCACAACCTGTTGGGGTTTGGTGAGATGTGAAAAATTATCTCCTACATACTTGAAACTTCAGAGTTATGTTCTTCCTGCTATTCTTCTTCTTCCAAATTCTTTAGCAAAGAGACACTTGACATTAATCCCATCAAGCTGTTTTTGCCAAAGGAGGCCTCTTTAATAATATCCATAGACTTTCTTCTGCTCATCTCACCCTTTAACCCCTGTCACTCAGTCTTGTGCTTTCATGCCCATTTTAATAATGTAAATTTAACACAACACATAAATCAAATAACCCTATTGTAAATGTGCACGTTAATTACTGCATAGTGGACACTTAATAAACTAAAGGAAATCTATAATGGAGCAATTTAAAAAGACCTGTTAATATTAACACGTGTCCAATTAATGCAAAAGTACAAAATTGTAACACTTTTAATGTAGAATTAGCATGTATGCTGGCTCCGAAGTGCAGAGGAAATGAACAGAACTTAAAGAATCATGTGTGCATGCTGAATGTGTGACCCCGAACCCAAACTTTTAATGATTATCCATTTCCTGCTAAAATTGCAAAATGATCTAAGCATTTTTAATTTAAAAAGGCGGCTCGGTGGAAAATTCACTCAATAACTCACTTCATTTAAAAGTGTTCTATATAATTAAAACTTGCCTTTTCAATTTAAGTCCAGGCATATATGATCACATTGTAATTATTTAAAAGTAGAATGCACAATAAAGCGAAGTCAAACATAAGATCTGATTCCACCAATGAACAGAATATTCTAATACATGATTGACCTCATTATGTTCTTATCCTTGCTGTCTGGTTTAAGAAGAAAACACATTCACCACTCATTAGATTTTCACTTCATCATTATTTTGATTTAAGTCTTTAGGCTGCTTAGACCAAGTAATAGCTTTGTTTGTTTTCATACATTGGACATTATGACAATTTACCTAAAGCGCATTTAAATTTCCGCTTGCCTTTTATTGGTGAATAATTTATGTTTACGAAATCATCATAAACATCGCAATTTTTCAAATGCAAGCAATGCCATCAAGTAAAGCAGCCAAAAATACAGGGACACTGTTCAATTTAATCTTGATGAATAAATCATAAAGCAAGGAAGAAATTCTGTGCTAAAATAAATAGTCCATGACGAGAAATCTCAGATGTGTAATTCTCATGAATTGAAAAGATCTGGTATATTCATTGCATTTTGCTTTGTGCATGTAAATTAGCTTCTCATTCACTTCATCTCCACTTGTTTTCCTATGGCAGTGTTTGTCATTCATTTCAGAAGCACAATTTAATTGTGTCATTTATTTCTTAAATTTGAATTTTAAATTGCTCTCAGCCTCATAAATAATGATAAACAATCCACAAAGTATTGGGTCAAACAAGAATAAGCCTGCCTGAAGAAACAGCATAATAACCTGAGGGTGTTGTACTGATTTATTGTCAAACATTTTCAAGATTTAAATGTAAACAACACAACAGAGACATGCAAAATCTCTGAGTACTACTGTATAGTTTAGCCATGACTATTTTACATGTGTAAGCACTTATTACTATGTTGCAAGTGTGTTGATTCTTTCTTTCCCTGTTTCTTGGTTATTAAATGGACATACAGACTTCCAATATAATGGCTCGAAGTGTGTGCTCATTTTGAGCTGGGAGGGCATCCAGTATGCCTGCCATAATGGATCATGTTTCTCCGTGGGCACCCACTGTTTATTCAAGTGCTGGTCAAAGTACTTTTTTAATTCATTCATGGGATGTGGGCCTCACTAGCTGGCCAGCATTTATTGCCCATCCCTAACTGTCCTTGAGGGCAGCTGAGAGTCATCAGCTGAAATGAAGTTGAATGAAGTTGAAAAAAATCACATTGCTGTGGTCCTGGAGCCACACATCGGCCAGACCAGGTACGGTTGGCAGATTTCCTTCCCTAATGGATGTTAGTGAAACAGATGATACATTTAAAGAGAAACATAGATATATTTAAAGAGAAGACAGATAAGCTCTAAAGGAAAAGGCAATAGAATGGCTGATAACAGTTAAATGAGGAAAAATGGAATGTGTGAAATGGACTTCCAGCATTGGCAGATTGGGCTGTTTCTGTGCTCTCTCTTCAACATATTTTTATGTAATGAGCAACTTTTGTAATAACACAAGTGAAGGAGCCTCTTTTGATTTGTTACATGTTAATTTTACACATCAACTCATGGCAGGATGACCTTTCACTAGTACTCTTTTTCTCTAATCATACAGGAGTTAAAGGGGTAGTTGCTGAGTCTATAATTTTAGGCTGCTGATTAACCTCTGGGTGATTTGCAGTTCTCTTTTCTGACCCTGGAATATTTAGTTGGTGAAAAGAACATTTTGGCATTGTTGGTGTTATTTTTGGCAACACCTTAAGCAGTTTGACTGTAGTTACATGTGTTCTAGTAGGGTTGTAGATTAGGCTGGAGGATGAGAGGAAACAGCAAATCAGACAGGTGAGAAAAAGAGCAGATGCAACAAGAGGGAAGAGGAGAAAGGCACTGTACAAGAGTCAAACTCACAGCAGCTATTCAGGAAGCACTTCTCCGACATGAACTACTCAGAGTAGCAATATATGAAATGCGTTAGGTCAGTGACAACTTCTTATGTGAGGTCAATTGCTGCAATCATAACTTGTGTTTTATACCAGGGCATGGGCAATATTTCTGAGCGTTATAAGGTCACTATGGCCTTTCAACTTCATGATGTCTGATGATAATGGCAGCAGCTTACTATGCCCACCTCAGTATTAGGAAGGTTAGAATCTCTGCACCAGGAGGAACATCTACATCTCATGCATATGACACAGCAAAACAAGATGAGAATACCCACGTTGCAGGCTACTCTAGTGTGCAGGGTGCCAAAGGCTAAGGTCACAATTCCTTTTGCACTCCATATCACCAGCCTAGAAACTTTAACAATGAAAAGAGATTCCACTCTCTCAATGCACAACTGGTGTGCAACCAGAGTTTTCCAGCAGGTATGTGCCTGAGATCCTGGCAGCATTTATGATTTATTCACCTTACGCCAATCCTCTGTGTCCTCTTTGTCCCAGTCAGACTATCAAGTTATGAGTTGGTCAGTGAGCAAAAATGATTGCCCTCCTCAGGTGTGGCACATTTTTGCTGGAAACCTGGACACAGTTGATGAGGAAATGTCCAACAGCAACCAAGTCACCACAAGGAATTGAACAAACATACAATCCATGTGCATACACACAACACTTCCACTATAGACCGTTTGTGAGGGGCTCTGCAATATGCTGTTGAATAGCTTCCCAGATTTCTGATTGTCCACAGCATATTGCTTACATTTACCATCATAACGAATCAACCTTTACCACAACTTGGACAACAAGTAAAACAGGAACAGGAGAAATTCTTACCACCACCACATAACTAATACCACCAGATGACCATCCTGAAGTTCAACATTACTTTCCAGGTATTACAAGTTAAACCAACACTAAATCCAGGCCAAAAAATTCACTTGTGGGGAATATTATGGTCTGAATTTTCCCTGCATTCGGAGTCTTTAGTTTACCCCAATATTGCAGACAATACCCTCCATTTTGAAGCATTCTTGCAGTCCCTTGCTTGCCTCTGCTCTCCTATTGGGCCTCTCTGTTTCCCCATCTGCCTGTTGGCCTCAGTTGGACAAAGCTGCTAGATACAGCTTCATAATTAGTCACCTCTGGGAAAATTATGACCAACAACTCTCCATGGCTACTTTCAGGCTCCTGATCCAGAATTTGAGGCTGATATTAGGATTGTGGCCCAACAAAGAAAATTCAGCTCAACATCTTGAATAATTAATAGAAACATTGAATCACCCTCATGCAAGATGTTAGTGCCTGCCTTGTGTTTAGGTTTACATATCCCAGTGCTATAGTTGGGTGCTAAAAAGGTTGCTGAGTTTCCATCAGAAATATTTTCAATAGCTGTGGTGGGTGACCTCAAGTGGCTGTGATCATTGAGGGCTCAGCTGTGGACTGCAGAATCTCAGCTCATAGGCCAGGACCGTCTAACCCAGTTGGCTGTGTAGTGCTACCAATGACATTAGTGGAGTAGATGTGGATCAGTAGAGATCCAGATATTCAGATAGAAGACAGCAGGGGTCTCTCCCGTAGAGGTAAGGCCATTCTAATGAGATTGCTTCTACTGCAGTTCTACCCAAGAAAATGAGCTTAACTGACTTGCTTTGAAAGCATCTGCTGCATCAATGTTCAAGGTTGTGCTCACGACTACTTCAACAGTGGTATCCCTTTATTTATTTGATTTGATTTAATTTGATTTATTATTGTCACATGTATTAACATACAGAGATAAGTATTGTTTCTTGTGCTATGCAGACAAAGCATACCATTCATAGAGAAGGAAACGAGAAAGTGCAGAATATAGTGTTGCAGTCATAGCTAAGGCCTAGAGAAAGATCAACTTAATGCAAAGTAAGTCCATTCAAAAGTCTGACAGCAGCAAGGAAGAAGCGATTCTTGAGCCAGTTGATACGTGACCTCAGACTTTTGTATTTGCTAAATTGTCATGGTTATTAGAGCAGACAATTATGTAATTGGTTGCTTAAATCCTTGTTTTCCTCTTTTATGAAAATTTGTGTTTGAAATCCAAACATAGAGTGCAAGTAATATTCAACGACTGCAATCTATCACCCTCATATTGTGTTCATCACTTACAAAATGTTTCAACAAGCCCATATGTCTGACATACTTTATGGAAAGCTAAGGTCAGCTTTGGAATCTGGATGTCTTTGTGGATAATAAAGAACTTTCTTTCTTTTGACTGGGAATCAACCTACAATAAAACTCAGGAAGCAAGTAGCAATCAGAGCTTGCATCAATGCAAGATTTCGGATACAAAACCCTCAGGCTGTCGTCGTAAAAGTTTCCACAATGTGAAGTGGGTCACCATCATTATTTTTGAATATAACTAAATGTAACCTTTAAGGGTGCAGCATTTTTTCTTAATTAAGGTGACATAATTGAAGAATGAACAGTAGCACAGGTGGAGATCCTAGTGAGCAGAAACCCATGACAGAAAGGTTATTGCTCATTGTGCCCATTGAAGAAATGTAAGGCTAAATCAAATGTAACTAAAAGCATTCAATTTTCCCTGAGGAAAATAAAATGTGATAGCTGCAATTGCATACTCATAGTCAGTGTAATATTGTTCTGTCCTTGCATTACCAGTATAGAAGTGAACTATTTATAGAGGCTTATAGGCCAGTCACTGTGTCATTAAGCTGGATTTTCATCCAACAGGAGGGAAGCAGAAGTACTGACTTTTCCGGCTCAATGTGCATGTTTCAGGACGGATTGCCTACAAAGGCAATATTTTTGTTCTGGAGTGAGGGTGGTGAGCCATGGATGCTCTCTGGAGTCACACCCACCACCCCTGGAGTAGTGGGGTCTTCAGTGGACCCTTTGCTTTGGCCTTCCTGCTGGTCCTGCACCAACTAAACCCATGCCTCTTAAAGTTCTGTCTCTGGGACATTGCCCACACTCAATGGCCTCTTCTCCCTCCTGCTTCTCTTTTCCTCTTCAGAAGAGGTCTCACCAGTGGAAACACTGAGGATAGAATTTTCCTGTCTCACCCACCCCGGGAATCACCGTGGGCGAGACATGGACCATGCAAAAATCTGTTGACCTTGGGTGGGATTCTCTGACCTTGGGGCAAATGCAGCTAGAAAATCCCACCTTATGGTTAAGACCCAGGCCAGAAACTCTAAGATATTTTGTGAAGTTAGCCTAGATCCTAAATTCTACACTTGATCTTGGCATTGGTGAACCCAATAGGAGACTTTTATCAAATGAAGTTTATTTAAGAATACAATTAGAATATATAAAAAAGAATTAATATAACTTTTACCAATTACAAGATTGAAACATGACACTTTATAACTCCTAACAGCTCTGTTGTTCCAATATAAAGCACCAAACTACAGACATACACCCTTCTTCAGACTTAACACAAAAATAAGTATACTCATGTGCAGAGACACAAGAGATAGATGAGATCCTAAGTGACTATTTTTCATCAGCGTTTACCCTTGAGAAAGGCATGGATGTTAAGGAACCTGGGAAAATAAATAGTGATGTCTTGAGGAGTGTACATATTACAGAGAAGGAGGTACTAGAAATCTTAAAGCACATCAAGATAAATCCCCGAGACCTGATATTGTGGGATGCCAGGGAGGAAATTGCGGGTTCCCTAACAGAGATATTTGAATCATTGACAACCACATTGAGGTGCCTGAAGATTGGAGGGTGGCAAATGATGTGCCTTTATTTAAGAAAGGGCTGCAGAGTAAAGCCTGGGAAATATAAATTTGCAAGTTGAATGGCTGTTGTGGATATGTTGTTAGAAAGTATTCTGAGAGATAGGATCCACAGGCATTTCAAGAGGCAAGGACTGATTAAGGATACTCAGCATGGTTTTGTGAGTGGAAAATCATGTCTCGTGAATTTGAGTTTTTTGAAGGGGTAATTAAGAAGGCAGTGCAGTTGATGTTGTCTACGTGGACTTTAGCAAAGCCTTTGACAAGGTCCACCGCATGGTAGGTTATTGCATAAGGTTAAATCTCATGGGACCCAGGGTGAGGTAGCTAAATGGATACAAAATTGGCTTGATAACAAAAGATAGAGGGTGGTTGCAGAGGGATATTTTTTCAAACTGGAGGCCTGTGGCCAGTGGTGTGCCTTAGGGATCGGTGCTGGATCTACTGTTATTTGTCATTTATATTAACGATTTGATGAGAATTTAGGAGGCATGGTTAGTAGGTTTGCAGATGACACCAAGATTGGTGGCACAGTGCACAGTGAAGGAGGTTATTTAGGAAAACAAAGAACAAAAAAACAAAGAAAATTACAGCACAGGAATGGGCCCTTTGGCCCTCCAAGCCTGCATGCTGACCATGCTGACTTAACTAAAACCCTATCCGTCTGGGCACCATATCCCTCTGTTCCCATCCTATTCATGTACTTGTCGAGACCCTTCAAAGTCACTACTGTATCGGCTTCCACTACCTCCCCCTGCAAGGAGTTCCAGGCATCCACTACTCTCTGTGTAAAAAATCTGCCTTGTACATCTCCTTTAAACCTTGCCCCTTGAATCTTAAACTTAAGTGTCCTAATAATCTTCTACCCTGGAAAAGAATCTTGAACAATTGGGCCAATGGGCTAATGAATGGCAGATGGCGTTTAAGTCAGATAAATGTGAGGTGATGCATTTCGTAGATCGAACCAGGGAGGGCTTACTCGGTTAATGGTAGGAAGTTAAGGAGAGTTGTAGAACAAAGAGGTCTAGAGGTACATGTTCATAGCATCTTGAAAGTGGAGTCACAGGTGGACAAAGTGGTGAAGAAGACATTCGGCGTACTTGGTTTCATTAGTCAGAACATTGAATACAGGAGTTGGGACATGCTGTTGAAATTGTATAAGACATTAGTAAGGCCACACTTGGAATTCTATGTGCAGTTCTGGACATCCTATTACAGAAAGGATATTATTGAACTAGAAAGAGTGCAGAAAAAAATTTAGAATGCTAGGATGCTACTGAGAATTGATGGCTTGAGTTATAAGAAGAGGCTGGATAGACTGGGACTTTTTTCCCTGCAGCATAGGAGGCTTAGGCGTGATATTATAGAGGTCTATAAAATAATGAGGGGCATAAATCAGCTAGATAGTCAACATCTTTTCCCAAAGCTGGGGGAATCTAAAACTAGACTAAAATGAGAGGATGTAGATTTAATCTGAGAGTGAAGAGATACAAAAGGGTCCAAAGAGGCAATTTGTCATACAAAGGATCATGAGTGTTTGGAACAAGCTGCCGGAGATAGCAATAGAGGCAGGTACAATTTTATCTTTTAAAAAGCGTTTAGATAGTTACTTGGATAAGTATAGAGGGATATGGACTAAACACAGCCAACTGGCACTAGCTTAGTGGTTTAAAAAAAAAGGGTGGCATGGGCAAGTTGGGCCAAAGGGCCTGTTTCCATGCAGTAAACCATTATTATTTCATGAGTCTATGTGTGTTGCTGAATTTTCAACTTTGCAACACCTATGGACAGAAATCAAAGCCAGCAATTGTTAGAAAAGCATATATCCTCAAAACAGCCAAACTTCAGAGAAAACACCGTGCTAACAAAACCTCCTACAGTGAAACATGATTAAAATACATTTATTAAAGGCACAATATCATCATATCTGTGCTTTGCCAATAAAGGAGCACAGCGCTACAATCCTTAGGGGAATCTTCCAGGGAAGATGAGGACTTGAAATGCTGAAAGGCAGGGAAACAAGCTGCAAAGAGACTGAGAAACTCTGTACTCACATAGCGATGGATTGGCAAAGGCAGGGTGCTTCTCTTCAATGAGAAAATGATAAAAATTGGGTTCCGCCTTCCCATGCCAGTATATGAGATAAAAATCATACGAGCCATGTAAAATTGCCGTCTAATGGATTGTTACCTTTAATTGCTGTTTAAAGTTTAATAAATTAATGTCACAAATGCATGGCACAATATCACAGTGGTTAGTACTGCTGATTCACAGCTCCATGGACCTGAGTTTGATTCCCGGCTTGGGTCACTATCTGTGTGGAGTTTGCACATTCTCCTCGTGTCTGCATGGGTTTCCTCTGGGTGCTCCGGATTCCTCCCAGTCTAAAACCATGACGGTTAGGTTGATTGGCCATGCTAAAATTGCCCTTAGTGTCCTGATATGTATAGGTTAGAGGGATTAGTCAGTAAATATGTGGGGATAGGGCCTGGGTAGGATTGTGATCAGTGTGGACTTGATGGGCTGAATGGCCTCTTTCTGTACTGTAAGGATTCTAAGTCTAAGTTCTAAGTTCTAAGTAGGCTTACATTAACATTGCAATAATGTTATTGTAAAAGTCCCCTAGACATCTCTGGTGTCTGTTAGGTACTCTGAGGGAAAATTTAGCATAGTCAATGTATCTAACCAGTCTTTTGGACTGTGGGAAGCACTCGGATGAAACCCACACAGGCATAGGGAGAACGTGCAAACTCCACACAGACAGTGACCCAATGGGAATTGAACCCATGTCCCTGTGAAGCAACAGTGCTAACCACTGTACCACCATGCTACTGGTGGGTATACTTCCAATTCATGCACTGACCTCGAAATTTAATCTATGTGCAATGCTGTCGATAAGCATATTCACGTAATTAGACAACGTTTTATATTCGGTGGAGACAAGTGTATACGTGACCCCAGAGTATAGAATTCTGGCCATGGAACAACAAATATAACAAAGATAGATTTCAAGGATCTTACAAGCCTTCTACTGTGCCTGTGTTGCACTAGTTTCCTGCACTCTGTTTTTCTAAGTTCAGATCTTCTTTGGGCAGAATTCCAGTCCTTTTTCTTCAAAGACTTAGCCAATTCTCTTCAGACAATTTGTTTCATGTAAGCAGAGTTCCACCCATGTAATCTTCCACACAACTGTGCACTTTCTCAAAACTCAGCTCTTGTCAGTCATGGTAGCATGAATCTACTAGAACTTCCTTTATTTTCTCATGGTATGGTCAATTTTGGGTACTCAGAAGTGAAAGTCACAGCGACAGCAATCCTAAACATGCTTCGCAGCATTCCAGTATTCAACTCTCTGATTTGGTTTCCTGGGCACATCTTATTCCTAGCTCTTCCCTTTCTCCCTCTTTGTCAAGTAACGTCCATATTTTAACTTCCTTCCTGTTGGTCTGGCCTCCAACTCAAGGGTTGCCAGATCACACGAATCAGTATTTCTTCTCATACAAACATTATCCAGGCATTGATCCCTTTACAAGAGTACAAGCTATTAAAATCCTGTTCAATTTTTTTTTAAATTACTGATTCCCCAAACAGTTTAAAGCAACTACCATTTTTTTCTTACTATTACTGCTTCAGAGTCAAAGGCCGTCGCACTAGTTAGATACTTCCTTGGGATCAGTTGCTTTCTAGTGGTGCTGTGGGAGTTGATCGTATTTAGTTGCATAATGGTGCAATCCAGGGGTATAATAATAGTCCTTTGGGATTTGAACTGATGATTTGAATCTTTCATAGAAACATTTCTTCAGTCCCTCTGGAGACAGACCAAGCAAGTATCTGGTGAGATGAGACTTTATATGAATCAAATTGAAAAAGGTATCATTTAACTGTTTCTCCAACGGTTGTGGTCAATTTGACCTTTAATACAGTATACTATTGCAAAAAGCCCTTCTGCCAGCATCTGCCTCAAAAAAAATCTCTTTGTTTGAAACTAACAAAACAGATCAAACATCAATACAATTGGTATGAAGTGTTTTTGAATTACCAGGACAAGAAAAAGATGTTTGCAACACCATTAATATCTTAAACACCTGTCTGTGGTGGAGGAAAACTTGCACGTGTTCAGTTACTGTACCTGTGCCCAGTACCTTCTGCTGCCTAAATGGATGCTGTGCAAAAGTTAACATGTTTTCTTCATCCTGTATCCATGGAGCAAAGGAGCCCAAGATTCTGTGTGGCTTAACCTTCATGGATGAATACAGAGGAATGTATACTTGGCACTTCTGAAGCTGCCTGATATATTTAGATCAAGACCAGTACAAAATTATCTTAAATTACTCATTGGCATCTGTAAATATTTGAGATATTTAGCAAGTATCCAGCTATAAAGAAAGAGTGCAATTCAGTCTGATTGTATTCCTTCTTTATGTGAAATGGAAAATTTTGATTCTAATCTCTCATACAATGGATGGGCAGCAACAAGTTTATAGTCTTTTTCTCACTAGTTGTGGCAACAAGATGTCAGAGATGGAAATTGATAGTGGCTCACCTTAATCACATTTAGAAAAACCTGCTTTCTTTTTCTAGTTAAGGAAAGGAGCAGATAATCTCTCACTGATGCCTGCCATCACTGATAAGCCAAAGATAAATGAAACGTTGAATAATGGGCAGCAGTCAGAAACTAGTTTCATTTCCTTTACTGAATGTGGATTCAATGGATTCAAACTCCTGTCTTTTATGGGGGGTAAATGCTGTCACATGCAGCACACATACTTCCTTGATTGCTTGAAACTTACTGTCTATATTTTTTATTCTGAGCTTGCATTAACCTACAATGTCATCTGTATTCAGTACTTTGCTGATTTAACTGAAATCCTGAAGGAAAAAATAGAATTGCTATCATTAAAAAAATCAGCTTTTACCTGTGAAGTTATTGTTCATTGAACATTTAATCCATCAGCAAAAATATACGCACTTTAGTTTTCTAAGAATGGCTAAGTAAACTGAAAATCTACATTCATTGATGTTTCTGATTGACATTCCGTTTTGCTCTGAATGTTGTGTTAAAAACTATATAGTGGGCATTAAATTCAAATTGACAGTTTAAGGTCACATTTATCTATTTCAAAGCATCATATATATTTATTGGCAAATCTGACAGCAGGGACTGCAGTTTCTGCTTGGTTGAAAACCCCAAGGCAAATAATGGCACTCACCATTCATGTTTGCCCAAGTCAAGTCAACCTGCTACAGTTTATGAGGCTGGTCTAATTTAGTAGCTACTAGTTGTAATGATACCCCTATTTGTAAGCTGTCTGTTCAGGGTGGCACAGTAGTTAACACTACTGCCTCGTAGTGCCAGGGACCGAGGTTTGATTCCTACCTTGGGTCACTGGCTGTGGGGAGTCTGTACGTTCTCCCTATGTCTGCGTGGGTTTTCTGTGGATGCTCAAGTTTCCTCCACAGTCCAAAAAAAATGCTGTTTTGGTGCATTGGCTGTGTAAATTCTTCCTCAGTGTACCCCAAACAGTGGCCTGAGTATGGCGACTAGGGGATTTTCATAGTAACTTCATTGCAGTATTAATGTAATCCTACTGTAATCCGACTAACAAATAAAACTAAAATAAACAATGGACAAGATTATGTATGCTTCAGCAGTTTAAAGGCATGTTAATTTGCTGCTCCAATTTTGTAAAAGTGTCTCCAATCATAAATTAGACATAGAGAAGTTGCACAGTCCCCAAAGAAATTGATAGCACAGTAGCAATGTTAATAGGTAACCAGCATGGTGACTGCTATTGAGGCAATCCTCAATATAGTTCTGGAATTTCTTTTAATTATCTCAGCCAGTCAGTCAAAATAAGATACAATAAAACTTTCCAATAATGCATTCCACTAATCATGTCCAGCATTTGCAATCATTTCTCCTGATAAAGTGCTTAAATTCCTTTCTATTGATGAGTGGTTACACAATGCCTTTTTCATTCCCAATTCTTCAATGGAAGTCTTCATTAACTCAGCATTTTATGCATTCAACCATTAATACTTCACAATGTATATAATTGCTTTTTACCTGCACTTGATCTCACCTCATTATGGTCTTGCAAGGGGAATACCACCAGAAATGCTATGCCTTAGATTTTACTGCATAGCACGGTAATCATAGAATTCCATAATCAAAAGAGAAAATACTGGAAAATCTCAGCAGGTCTGGCAGCATCTGTTAAGGGGAGAAAAGAGCTGACATTTCAAGCGCAAATAACCCTTTTTAAAGCTTTGACAATGCTGCCAGATCTGCTGAGATTTTCCAGCACTTTTTTCTCTTTCTTTCAGATTCCAACATCTGCAGTAATTTACTTTTATAGAAACCCATAGAATCCTTAAAGTGCAGAAAGAAGCCATTTAGCCTATTGAGTCTGCACCAACTCTCCAAAAGAGCATCTTACTTAGGCCTACCATCCTCCTCCCCCACTCACATCTTCCCCATTTCCCACCCTACTCTGCCCCTGAAACACCATATATTTTCCATGACTAATCCATCTAACCCACATACCTTTGAACATTAAGAGGCAATTTAGCGTAGCCAATCCACCAAAACTACGCATCTTTGGACTGTGGGAGGAAACTGGATCACTTGGAAGAAACCCAAACAGACACAGGGAGAAAGCACAAACTACACATGGACAGTCATCCAAGGCCGAGATCTAACCCGGGGCCCTGGTACTCTGGGGCAGCACTGTGCCATCATTCTGCCCTAAACCAAAATATTTTATAATTTTTCCATAGGGATGGAGCAGTTGGATGGGAAAGCTTTGTATGTGGAGTTTCTCTTCCTTCTGATTCAATGTCAGCAAAGGAGATAACAGAATTATCATAACACTTTGCCTATTGAAAATGATAAGAGAAAATGATATCCCTCAGCAAGAGTTCCTAACCTCTGTTCCTCATTTCCTCCTCTGGATTTAAATTTTGTCTTCTTCAGATCAGTGGGATATAAACTTGTGCTTATTGGGACTATCATGCCCTCATCTTCATAATCAAAACTGTCTACCATATCCTGGAGTGCGTGCAAAAAGCTCCAAGATTAAGACCAATTATGCTGCTTTTTTACTTCCTGTCCCATCCACCTCATCCCTCCAGTCCAGCACCCTTTCTAATTTGCACCTTTGGCATTCTGCAGTTTTCATCCCAGGTGTCTCTTCCCCTTCCAACCTTTTCTCTTTCAAAAAATCTATCTCTTGGTTGGTTGAAGTCCAACCCACTCATCTTCTCAGAATTCAACTTCACTGATTGACCTCCATGCTAGCTGACTATATTAATAGATTTCTTTGTTGAAGTGTCATTCGCCTTTCAATACTGCATATACCCTTTGCCTCAAAAAAGTCCTTTCAGTTTTAATCTCGTCTCCAAGTTTCCCTTGCTTTTCAATACAGTTTTATACATAGCAATGCCTCTCAGCTACATCATTTCATCCAATTTTTATCACTGTGCTCAGACTGCCTTGGTTAAAAATTAGAGTTTGTTCATTGTGCATTGTCCCTCATGTCTTTCAACTTCCTCGTTTATTGACTTTTCTTTCATAAGAATCCCTACACTGCAGAAAGAGACCATTCAGCCCAATTCACTAAGAAATAAATAGAAAAATCAAATGTAAACAAATAGATGAACAAAATCAACAAATTTGATCAAGAACTTCAATGGGTTTACATATGCTCATAATAGATATTACCCAGCTAAGTCTTATATTCAAAGATTGCAGCAAAGTCATAAATCGATAGGCTCACACAATAGTTGTAAGTTTTTGGTATTGGGAACACAACATTTTAAAATGTAGCCCAACATGGGAAGGATTTATCCTATCAATGCTTGTGAAACTCGCAGTGCAGTTTGCCAATACAAAAATTTGTGATTAATTACAGTACCTTGGGAATTAAGAAATCAAACTTGATGGACCATCATTCGTCAAGTCCTGTTAGTCTCTCAGTGAATAAGTTATTGACATCAAACCCGTTCAAGAAAATAAAAGAATATGGTCAGGAAGTGCACAAGTATCTTCTGATTTATAAGAATTCACCATAATGCAGTAGGTCACCAAGGAGCAATTGATGAATTGAAGGTTAGGATCAAAATTTGTTTACAAAAGAAGACCTGCTTTACTCAAATGATTCAAAAATAATTTGGAAGAATGTAGTGCAACAATAGAAACAGGAGTTAACCCATGATTGCAAGGCACAGGGTTTAGTTCCATTTCTATCCATATTGTAGCCCCCGCATGAGAAACATTTGCAGTCATTAGGCAGCTCTTTGAGTGATGGACCATTATATCAATTTAATGTTTTATTTGACAACTTTCATATGAGAAAATTAGAATAGAATTCCTGTGTGAATTCTATTCTCAGTATTTAAAATACTGGGGATTTTTTAGAAGATAGAATATGGATTTTGTAAAATATTTATACCTAGTAATTATATTCACCCCATTTTTGGGGATTACTCTGTTCATTACCCTTGTGCCTAGAAAATTGAAGAAGACAGCGCACAAACTTTGTTCTGTCTTCTCACCAGCATGTCTGGCTGCATACTCAGCTTGAACCCAGGAGTATGAGTGCCCTACATGGGATACACCTCAAGCATGCATTTCTAAAAGTGAGCCTTCATAGAATCATAGAAACTCTACAGTGCAGAAGAAGGCCATTCAGTCCACTGAGTCTGCTCCGACTTCCTGATACTGTGAGCCCAATTTTACCATCAAGCTGCTCCTGTTTTCAGGTGCAAAAACTTGGTAAAGTCAGGCAGGAGGAGAGTAGCGCAAAGTGCGCCTGCCTCCGCACTGTTTACCCGTTTACCAAGGCCTGAAAGTGGCTGCGATCAGGATCATACCCAAAATGGGTGCGACAGTCATTTAAATGCATTTAAATGCATTTAAGTTGAATTAATGGGCTGCATGCCCAACTTTACCAACACTTCTCCCTTTATCACCGTGTTCGCCAATCTTGAATCAGCACAAAACTGACATGTTCCATAAAAGTCCAATTTGGGTGCTCCATCAGTGAGGAGGTAAGTGCATAGTGTCTGACAGCTTTCTGTTGCTCACTGGTGTCCTTTTGTTGCAGCCATTTTCGGTCTCAGGTTGGTGGCGGCTCTATAAGTATATGAGGGAATGGAGAGGGGCTGTTGCTCAGCAGGGTCTCCGATGTCCAACTTGCAGCACTGACCTAGGTCTCAGCACTGACCTCAGGTCTGGCGGTGCTGCTGGGTCCTTGGGCACTCAGCTCACTTCCAGCTGGAGGATATGCACAAAGACCTTGCAAGTAGCACTGCTGTAGTCTCTCAACTTTGCAAGGAACTGTGATTGTGGGGAGCATGTGGCTGGGGGAATTGGGGGGGAACATTGTGACTGTGACTATGAGCAAATAGCATTCCTTAATCTCTATATGTGTTCCTCTCCTTCATTCCCCTGCCCATTTTCAGAATGACAAGACGGCATTTACAATGCAACCAATTGAGTTTGCTGTTCTTTTGGTTGCTGTTGGAGCTGAGGAGGAGGAGCTGGAGGAAGAATTGCGGGCACAGGAGACCTGGGTCTTACCATTTATAGGAGTAAAGGGAGACAACTACCAGAAGCAGGAGGTGGCTGGCATTCACCCAGAGTTGGGGGGGGGAGTGAGGGGGTGGTGGTGGTTGCACAGGAGAAGGAGGGAACTGAGACCGTGGCAGTTCCATGCAAGAGTGTCATTTGAACAGATGTCGGACACCTTGTGCCATCGATGTCTTCACCTTTGAAAGGAGGCAGAGCAACACCTGCGCAACCTATTGCAAGACCTGCATATAGGAGCGGGTGGGGGAGAGGGACGACAACATCCACTCTTGGTAGCTGTCAAATTGATAACTGCTCTGAAATTTAATGCACCTGGCGCCTTCCAGACCCTCATGGAGATGTCTGTGGCATTTCCCAATCAGTTGTGCACGCCTGTGTCGAGCAGGCCACAGAAGCCCTCTAAGCTCGGGCTGGGCAGTATATCAAATTTAACCTGGACCAGGCCCATCAGGAATCACGGGCTGCAGAGTTTGCAGTCATTGCAGGGATGCCTAACATTCAGGGGGCTATTGACCGCACACATGTCGCCCTCAGGGCCTCCCTCAGAATCCGTGTAGATTCATCAACAAAAAGGGGTTCCACTCCCTGAATGTTCAACTCCTGTGTGACCATAACATGAACATTGTGCATGTCTGCGCAAGACATCCAGGTAGTGTGCACGATAGCTTATTATCAGAAGCTCGGACATCCCAGAGGCATTTGAGGAGCAGTCCAGGCTGCAGGGGGACAGGAGGAAATCACTTATGCAGTCTGGGAATGAATGCCTTCCTTTTCTGAGTGATACAGCATTTAGGGGCCTCCCAAACTGACCTCAACATGAAGCATCCCTCCGGCAATCATCAATGGAAGAGGATTCCGACTTGAGACAAATCTGAGGCAAATTAAGTGACAAGTGGGTGGTGAAGAAACAGTTAATTGCAATAATATTTAAATAAAACATACGAACACAAAAGTTTGTGAACAGAAAACATTAAGGTGCTTAAATATCTTTCTAACTACTGTAGCCCTTCACCTGTGCCATCTTGGTGCAACTATAATTTCCTAACCTTATGTGGCCTACTGTTACGTGTCAGTGATTCCCCAGAACATACATCGGAGGTGGAGGGAGGCAGTTGTCTACCATGACCCGTGGCCTATGATGCACATGACAGGTGTCCTCTGGAGTGCCGGACCTTGTGGACCCTAGTGTCTGGGATGTTTCCATGACATCCTTTTCATTCCACTGCCCCTGAGTTGCTCCGGCGTCAGGAAGGGAGGTGTCAGAAGGAGCAAGCCACAGCCACAGTCTCCTGGCTGGAAGTCCCCGGCATGAGCTCGAACCCTTTCTCCTCCCTTGGGATTTCTATTGGCCCCCTGGGTCATTTCATGGGTCAACGGTTCTTCTGCAGTGAGTTCCAGAAGCTCCGGCATCACCTGGCACTGACACTCCTGGAGGACCACATGCATAATACCCGTGGTGGTCGACGCCTCTGTGATGGTCCCTCTGAGACTGGGCTGCGCTCTGCAAGCCCTCAGCCTTGACCCCCTGTGACTGGGCCACGTTCTCAAAAGTTGCTGCCATAGCCTGCTGTGTCTCAGTGCTGTTCCAATGGGTCTCCTGCAAGCTCTCAAAACGCTCAGCCATGGGCCACAGAATCTCAGGAAGCCTGCTCCGTCCCTCCACTGTGACCTGCTGTGACTCGGCCATTGCTTGGGAGTCTGCCACATCACAGTGAGGATCCCCTGCCCTCTGCGTTCCACTGCAGACGTCACCCTTGCAGTGTTGGCCTGGGAACCACATAAGACAGACAATAGCTGGTCCGTCTGAAAGCTTTGGGACTCCTCCCAACAGCCTCACAGTTGGTTTAAACTGGCCATCAGCCCCTCCTGCATTCACTGGCTTTGTTGCTGTTTCTCCTGCAGCTAAGGGAGAAGTGATCTCAGAGGCTCTACATGTAGCCTGGGGCCAGCTGAGTCCTCACCTCCGGCAGAGGCCTCAGACATTCCCTCCTCCACCCGATCTATATTATCAGATGTGTCATGCTCACCAGAGAGTGACCGAAAAGCCTCACCACTAACTGGACCCACCAGTATTTAGGATGGTGAGGTGAGAGATGGAAGTTAATGCCAGAACCCTGACATCTTCGGGGTCCCTCCACCCATATCCTCTGAGGATTATCTGAGCTGTTGGACCAGGATGCACGGGAACTGCAGTAGAGGCCTGGAGTCCAGAAGGCCCTGGGGCATCCAGATCTGTACCTGCAACACAGGGCACAAGGTTAAGTGCAAGGGAGGGAGAGGAATCTGGGATGTCAAACACATGATTCACATTTTTCCACTGAACACAGAACAAAGCACCAAAAAAATTATATCACAAGAACAGATCCTTCAGCCCTCAAAGCCTGCACTGACCAGGTTGCCCATCTGATTTGTTAGCCTCTACCCTTCCAGGGCCCATATGCCTCTATTCCCATCCCATTCACATAGCTGTAGAAGTGCCCCTTAAAGGTTTTTATTGTATCTGCATCCGCAAACTCTGCATGGCAGCAAGTTCCAGGCAGCCACCAACCTCTCTGTACAAATAAACATGCCTCATACGTCTCCTTTAAACCTTGCCCCTCACACCCGAGACTCATGCTCCTGAGAAGTTGCTTCAGAGCGAGCGGAGAAATGACGGGTGCTCACATCTTGACAGCAACCCAACCATGATGCTGTTGACAACCCACAATCTCTTCTTCTCTAGAGAGCTCCAGCACCTGCTTCTCAAAGGAGTGAGGACCTGGAGGTCTCGCTCACCATCCTGTGAGCACCCATGGGTGTTATTGTTGATCTTCTCCTGTGGAGACAGAAGGAGCCATGAAAGAAATGCTGGTGTGTCTCCTGCAGAGTATCAGGTGTTGGCCCTTTGAGGGCAAGCCCAGTGGGGTTCTGAGGAGATAGGAAGGAGGTCCTTGGGGTCAGGAGCTGGAAGCATACAGGGTGCTGGGGATGGAAGGATCTGGGTGAAATTTGGGGGAAGATACAAGATGGAGTTCAGCACTCACCCTTGCTGCACAGATGGCACTGCTTCATGATTTGGGGGGCCAGTAGTCTGGTATTGACTGAGGTAGTGACTTGGTCCCAGGCCACATTTCCATCAGCCCATCCGGATTTGCATCCTCCTGGGAGGAATAGGGTATCTCGCTTTGCATCTACTGCATCCAGCAGCCTCCTCATTCGCCCTCACAAAATTGGGAGGCTGGTCGTGTGCACATTTTGTGCAGGAATGCCTGCCTGCTATCTGTCTATTCTTGAGTTTTTAATGAAGCTGCCTCTCGTTAGGGCAGATCAGCTGCAGGCAATTTGGCAGAACATTCCAGCAAGTTCCATGTAATTTCCATGTTAGGGAAGGCAAGTGAATACCTGCAGGGAGGGGAATGTGCTGGATGAGTGGCTCAATGATTGAGGACAGAGGAGAAAGAGGGAGGTGTCACACAGCCATCAGTGTCCGAAGGAGATGGGGGCCTTGTGCGGGAAGGTCTGGTGTGCGGGTAAGGAGGATCACCCTGCCTAATATCTATAGGGTGGAGCGGGGAAGGTGAATCTCTCTGCCTGAGATCATTAGGGGAGAAGGAGAGTCCACTGCCACTCTGCCTGAGATCAGTGGGACGAAGAGTGAGAAGGAGGATGGGGATCATTCTGGGTGGCAGGTGGATGGGGGAATAAGGCGGTTAGAAATGTTGTGGGGGTGGGGCAATGGTTGTGGGGACTGGGGGGAGACATTATCTGACCTGGGAGTGAAATGGGAGGGGAGTGTTATTCTATCTTTTTTTGCACACACGCAGTTGGAAGCGCTGATTGGAACAGCAGTGTTTGGGGCACAATGAGCTCTGCTCACAGGCTTTTGCAGCACCATTCAGAATTGCTGATTTTTTTTCAGGCAGAATGCATACGGGAGCTTTGGAGAATGGGTCTAAAGTCAGATCTGAAACACTCCCAGATTCAAGTCTGCCCAGCACTTACAATCAAAATGGTAGAATAGGGCTTAGTGTCTTATCCAAGTGCCCATCTTATCCCCTGCACATTTACTCCACTATTCCCCTAGCTTACATATCTTAAGACACTAAGAACAACTTAGCATGGCCAATCCTCCTAAATTGCACATCTTCCCATTCCATCCTTGGGGGGGCAGCATAATGGCACGGTGTTTAGCACTGCTGTCTCAAAGTGCCAGGGTTCAATTCCGGCCTTAGATCACTGTGTGTAGTTTGCATATTCTCCCCATGTCTGCGTGGATTTCCTCCGGGTGCTCCGGCTTCCTCGCACATTCCAAAGATGTGTGAGTTAGGTTGATTGGCCATGCTAAGTTGACCCAACTATCAGAGAATTAGTAATGTAAATATGTGGGGTTATAGGAATAGGCTGAGGTGGGATTGCTTCGGTGCAAACTTGATGAGCCGCATGCCTTCCTTCTGCACTGTAGAGATTCTAAGATTCTCTGTTTTTTGGACTTTCGGAAGAAACTGGAGAGCCCAAAGGAAACCCATGCAGACACTGGGAGAATGTGCAAACAATGATGTGAGACTGGAATTGAACCTGGATATTTTGTAAGACACTTGAATCCAAGTTCTCATTACCTTATTAGGTTCAAAATCTGTACGCTGGATATAATATAGAGATGCTGGCGTTGGACTGGGGTAAACTCAGTAAGAATCTGGCAACACCAATTTTAAATCCAACCGACTTATTTGATAGTAAATCTGTGAGCTTTCAACTTTTTCGTCTTCGTCAGGCAAATGCAGTGTTCTGGTCTGAAATAGCACACATATCAGCACAGACAGTCACAGATTGCTGATTAGAATATAAGGATCTGATTAGGATATAAACCAGTCTTTCATGCAATTTGCACTTGACATTGAAAACCTTATTTATTCACTCAGTGCCAGATGCTCGGTGTTCCTACATCCTCTCTTCAGGTGATTAGACCACTGGACGATGGCTCCACATGTCTTCCACTGATTTTTCCAGGCCCTAGCCCCGACTGTGATACTAATTCTTCTTGAGTTCTGACTTTGAAACCCTTTTCTGACTCTGATCCTTCCCCTTTTGATGCGTAAGGTAAAATCCCGAAACGGTATATCCAATTGGGCTTCAGAAATTTGGTGATTCACCTCCGGCACCTCACTGCTCCCTTCATGACCATTTGAAAGTAACCATTTTCTATTCACAAGGCGAGTTGGTGGCTCCAGGTCCACGCCAGTAATGATGTCCTTTGTTCAGGATAAAGCAGGAAGAAGATCATTTACACTTTATTGGAAGGCAATTGCCTTTCAGGAATTTTGCAGGCAGCTTGTGGGAGGATTGGCCATGCTGGTGTAATCAGTCTGGGCCACATATGGGTTAGGTGGATTGGCCATGTTAAATTACCTCTTAGTGTCAGGGGCTAGCTGGATAAATGCAAAGGGTTGTGGGGATAGGGCCTATGTAGTAACATGGTTTGGTACAGACTCGATGGGCTCAATTGCTTCCTTCTACACTGTAGGATTTCTATGAT
The DNA here is from genome assembly GCA_024679065.1 of Sphyrna mokarran. Lineage (NCBI taxonomy): Eukaryota > Metazoa > Chordata > Chondrichthyes > Carcharhiniformes > Carcharhinidae > Sphyrna > Sphyrna mokarran. The sequence goes on from JAGIQG010000007.1 coordinate 53,814,721, forward strand.
TAATGACAAATCCTGGCATGTCATTGTATATGTACTCTTGTATCCTTAGTCATTTCTATTAATAAAATATCCAATACATGAGCCCCATTGCAGATATCTTTAGTGAGGACTCTTTTCTCTTTATCCTAATGTCCTCTGTACTCCCAGTCCCTACACCTGATATGCCCTGCACACAGAATCCACTCCATTAAAGAAGGATCTGGTACCTGAAGGGTTAACATAGGACTGAGTACAGTATTGCCACATGGTGATATAAGAAGGCACATAACCTAGAGCTAAAGCCAGTGTAGAGGGAGATAACAACATGTAAGGACCTCGAGGTCAGACTTTTCCTGAATATCAGCGAAGGCTGATAGAGAGCAGGAAAAGCAGCATTGAAAGCTTCAGCACCAGAGGTGAATTTCTCCATTTCATTCTTAGTAAAAAAAGACAAGGGGCAAGTCCCACAAAGTCATTTTGGTGAACAGGCTCTGATTGAGGGCGCTCTGTTAGCAACTTAGTTTTTCAAAGATTGGGATGCAATTTTAAAGATGCATAAACATTAACCAGGAAACCTGCCCTCGTGCATTTCACCTGCATGCCTGTCACCACTGCTCTGGGCACTGCCTCTGAGGAGCTGGCTGCAGTGTCAGAGTCCAACACAAGACAATGGGGTCAAGGTCAGTGAGTGCATCTTTGAACGGCATCTCATACACTTGAGATGTCTTCATCTTGCCATCCACTTCAATGAACCACAGCATCAATCAGTCCAATGCTCCATATCACCTTCACACATATAAAAATAATACCAGCCTCACAAACAACTGACACTTTTCATAAAGCTCCACTTTTGGTTTTATTCATTCAGGAGGACATGGGTGTTGCTGGCTAGGCCAGCATTTATAGCCCATCCCTAATTGCCCTTGAGAAGGACAGGCATTCAGTTGTTCAGCTAAGACAACACCCAAACACAACGCAGCACACTTACTGATAATTATTTCACTGATTGTCATCTCTCTCTCTTGCAGGACAAGTTTACACATAATTATAGGAAGCAGTTATTGATGGGAAATAGGCACGTCTGCATCTCTCAGTCCTTTGATGGAAAAATTGCTGCCATGGGATCAGTAGTCACACAGGCCATTGCATCTGACATTGCCAAGAACACTCAGGATGACGATATGTTCCTGCCTTATGCACTCTCTCAAATGCCACTTCACACTCATCCTGCTATTGGCATGAAGTGCAAGCTGCAGATGGTATGATCGTGGACATCTTGTTCTCCATCGCTCCCCACTTCTGACACCCCAACGTTCACCTTCTGTAATTTTGCTTTCAGATGCCCAAGATTTGTCACCTAACCAATCAACACAGCCTCACCCTGAAGGGTGCGAGCAGCAAGCAAACACTGATGAAGAAAAATCATCATTTGATCGGATAATCACAGCCACTGCACATGCATTAGGCATTGAGAAAGAAAGGCTCGACAAGAAGATATATCAACCATGGTTAAGTAAGAAAGTTCAGAATGGTGAGATGTACAAATCTGCAAAGAGTAGTGGAAGGATAGAAAAATGGGATAACTTTAGAAAACAACAATGGACAATTAAAAAGCAATAAAGAGAAATTGATGAATGAGAGAAAAGTGATGAGGAATATAAAATCTGAAAGTAAAGTATTGTCAAAGGAAGAAAACAGCAAAAATGAGTATCAGTCCCTTAAAGGGTGAGACTGGGAAATTAATAATAACATGTATCAAAGAAATAGCAGAAATTTTGAACAGATACCTCTGCTTTTCCAGACAAAGATATAAAGAGCATCCCAAGGATAGTAGAAAATCAAGGGGCAAAATTGAGGTGGGGGGGAAGGCTGGGGCCGGGGGCTGGAAAGGAGAAACTTAAAACAATCATTATTACTGGAGAAAATATTCTATAAAAACTAATTGGATAAGTTGCTTGGACCTGATAGCCAGCATCCCAGGGTCTTAAAAAAAATGACTGCAGAGATAATGGATGCATTGATTGTGATATTCCAAAATTCAGTACATTCTGAATAACATCCAAATAAATTAGAAAACCACAAGTGTCACATCCCTATCATAGAAAGGTGGGAGACAGAATGCAGGATCGGGCAATTAGTCTAACATTTGTCAGTGGAAAATATTAGAATCTATTCCTAAGGAGATTGCAGCAGGATATTCAGAAAATCATAATATAATCAGATAGTATCAACATGGTTTTGTAAAGGGGAATTTTTGTTTGGTCAACTTATTAGAGTTCTTTAACGATGTAGCAGAATGGCTAAAGGGGAACCAGGAGGTGCAGTGCAGTTTAATTTCCAAAAGGCATTTGATAAGGTGCTGCATAAGAGGAAATAAAAGAGCATATTGCTTTGGAAGTGATGTATTAGCATGGTTAACTAACAGGTAACAGGGAGTTTGGTTAAATGAGTAATTTTCAGGTTGGCAAACTTTAACTAGTGGAGAATCTTAGGGATCAGTACTGGGGTGTCAACTAATGACTTGGATGAAAGGACTGACTGCATTATACTTGTTTTTGCTGATGGTACAAAGAAAGCAAGTTGTGAGGAGAGTGGGCATGGAGTAACATGTGGAAAAATGTGAGATTGTCCATTTTGGCATGAAGAACTAAAAAGCAGAATACTGTTTAAACAAAAAGATACAACATAATGTTGCAGTGCAGAGAGATCTGGATATCCTTGAAAATAAATCTAAAAATGTTAGCATACAGGTACAACATTTAGTTAAGGGTACAAATGAAATGTTGGCCTTTTATTGCAAGGGATATGGAGTATAAAAGTTTTGTTACAAGTGTAAAGAGAGCACACCTAAATTACTATTACACTTTAAAGTACAGTTTATTTATTAATCACAAGTAAGGCTTGCATTAACACTACAGTGAAATAACTGTGAAATTCCCCTAATTGCCACAGCCTGTTTGGGTCAATGCATCTAACCAGCACGTATTTCAGAATGTGGGAGAAAGCCGGAGCACCCGGAAGAAACCCGAGCAAATCCAGGAAAAACATGCAAACTCTTCACAGAAAGTGACTCAAGTTGGGAATCGAACCCAGGTCTCTAGCGCTGTGAAGTAGCAGTGCTAACCACTGTGCTTTCATGCTTCCCATCATTGTAATAAGTCATGTTACATAAGGAAGGTTATACTTGCATTGGAAACAGTTCAGGGAAGGTTCAGCAGGCTAATTCCTGGAATTAAGTGATTGTTTTATGAGGAAAGGTTGAACATGTTGAGCTCATGCTCATTGGAGTTTAGAAGAATAGGTGATCCTATTAGGACAAATAATATCCTAAAGGGCTTTGATTGGGTGAATGCTGAAAAGACGATTCCTCTCATGGGGGAGTCCAGGGGGGAACATTGAAAAGTAACTGGCCTCCCACTTAAAACAGAGATTTGGAAGAGTTTTTCTATGTGAAGGGTGTTCGTCTTTGGAATTCTCTCTGTCAGTATTGGATGCTGGGCCATTGAAGCTTTTCAAGGCTGAGTTAGACAGATTTTTGAGTGACATGGGAGCCAAGAGTTACGGAGAACAGGCAGTAAAGTGGAGCTCTTCATGCCTACTCTGTTATTCAATAAGATCTTGGCTGGCTGATCTGTTTGTGTTTTGTATTTCGTATTCCCATCTAGCCCAATAATCTTCAACTTACTTATGTGACTGGAATCTACCTATTTCCATCTTTAAAATAGTCAATGACTCTGCCTTCATCGCATTCTGAAGCAGAATCCCAAAGTTGCATGACTCCCTGAGACAGAAATCATCTCCTCATCGCTGTCGTCAAAGGACAACGACTCTTAATTTTAAACAGGACCACTTAGTTCTGGACTCACCCACAAGAGGAAACATTCTTTTAGGTCCACCTTGTCAAGACTGTTGAGGATCTTACATTCATGTCACACCTCATTCTACTGAACTCCATTAGAAACAAGCTCAATCCGTCCAACCTTTCCTCATAAGATAACATGCTTATTCCAGGCAAATAACATACATAACATACTTTTCTATCTTCATCTGCAAATGCCTTTGCTTGTCTCATGTAAGTTATTGAAAAATATTGTAACAAGTTCTGAGGGTTTCCACTCTTCACATACTGCCAGTCAGAAAAAGATCCATTTATGCACTTTGTTTTCTCTCAGCCAGATGGAATCTTTTATTCATGTTAATATGTTACTCCGTATACCATGAGATTATATGATCAGCATTAACATTCGATGTGGCACCTTATCAAATACCTTCTGGATGTTCAAGTACAGTATGCCTCCTTTATCCAGAATACATTGAATTCAAGTTATATTGTGCTACAAATTTTGAGATGGTAAATCTTCAAAGGAATGGGAGCGATTCTCCCCCCAAAATTCTAAGCATCAAACTTGTCTAAAAACTGGAGTAAATCCAGTCGTTTTTTTTTCAGCAGGAGTTTTAAAATAAATCTCCCACAATCTGTGCACTATGGATTGCCTCAGTGTGAATCACACTGAAAATCAATGGGCAGGGCCTATTCCCATTGGAAAGATCAGAGCATAACGCTGAGCTGGCCACTGTGCACTAACCGATCTGTCAGTGCTGACTGGCTCATGTGCAGTGACTCCCCATTGCCGGCCTCCCAATCACCGGCCAGCTCAAACAGTGGTCAGCCCTGCGTCCCTGCATCCCTGGACATCCCATCCCCTCCATAACCCGGTCACTTGTTCCTTAACCATGCCTGGACCAGCTACGACCCCAGCCCCCGGCCCACCTCAGCGTTGTTCCCCCCCCCACCACAACTCCAATCTCCCGATGCTCCCCACCCTCCCTATAGCAGCTCCAACCCACCTACCCCTGCAACTCCAATGCACTCTGCCATCAGACTGACCCCATCCCCCATACCAATGGCCAGCCTCGATAGTTGCTCTCCCTCCCTTTGCTTGCTATCTGCGTGTAGAGTGGCAAAGGAACCCACCCACCTGATGGGCAGTGCCGGGGGCTCAAGCTGTCACTGTCAAGGTGGCAATGTCCAGGGGACACCCCCCGGTACCCAACCCACTGGGGGGCCTCAGTAGCCTCCCCTCCACTCCGGTGGAGTTGGGCTGCCAGCTCCCCCAAAGTAGGGAGCTGTATTAAACTCCAGTGGACTGAACCACTCCTTACAGGGAGGGAAGGGGACAGACTTCAGTCCCAGGCCTGTTAATGATATGTTAAATAGATTGAAATTCATATTTGAATAATTTATTCAGCTCCATGCTGATGCTGACGCAGAACTGATGGTGCTGGAGACTCACAGACACTGTGGCGTCCAGCGGAGAGCCTGCAAAATGGCATCTGCTTGTGCTTCCCAGCCCACTTAGTCACAAAAGCAGCGCAGCAGATGGGAAAATCACTCCCAATATTTAAAAAATGGATGACTTTTGAGTAAAGAATGCTGCTCCTGTGAACCAGTGTGCACTGGGTCCACAGTGTGGATGCATTCGGATACTGAGGGAAATCTGCTCCTGAATGAATTTCTGGCTTTGCAATGTTTACATGATGCATTGAACAGAGCACTCCCCAGTGGATGGGAAAGTAAAGTCAATGAGAATTACTGGTCGACATTCACAAACTTCCACACCACTTCTTACAGAGAGACATTGGTCACAGCTGGGAACAGGTCAGGAATAGTGCATTTGGTACGTAAAGAAATGTAAACAAACTAAAACAAGCTTATATGTAAAATATATTGAAAGGACTGAGAAGTAACATATATAGCAAAACAAAAAAAAAAATCAACATTTACCAAGAACGGTTTCACAGAAAAATAATTTTAATGATTTCCTATTTTCTTGTCAGCTTCTTTTCTAACTATAAAATATTTTAAATTTTATTTTATGCTTTTGTTTACCATATGCTTATGAACTCAACAAAATATATTAGTGAATGTAATTCTTGGTTTACATGCAATTTCCTTTTAATGGACTGACCTTGAGTTCATTAGCAGCATTGCAGCGTTGTCTTGTAAGACCCACCTTTTCTCCTTTTATTCGTGCATACAGAGAGCCAGCAGAGATGAGAGAAGATTGCATTCTGCTTTGGGATTATTATGATCAGCATTCTCATGATCAGGAATCTTATTGTGTGTTTGTTGAAGTGAACTGCAGCCAAAAACACAAAAAGTAACAATGATCTAACAGTTAGAATATAAAGAGCCATTTTCCCTCTCCAACCATCTGCTAAATGATCAAAGAATCCCTCTCGTGCAGAAGGAGGCACCAACAATAATCCCACTCAGGTCCTATTCCCAAAACCCCACATGATTATCCTGTTAATCCTCTGACACTAGGGTCAATTTAGCATGGCCAATCAACCTAACCCACACATCTTTGGACTGTGGGAGGAAACCGGAGCACACAAAGGAAACCCACACAGACACGGGGAGAATGTGCAAATTCCACATAGACAGTGACCCGAGACCGGAATTGAATCCAGGTCCCTGGCACTATAAGGAAGCAGTGCTGACTGCTGTGCCACCATGCTGCCCCCATGCCACTATGCCACCCCAGCTTTAACCCATCAATCAGTCTGTGTCTGTATGAATTTAAAATTATAGTGCCAATTCAGTGTGGTTGGCAGAACAAGCTGAACGCAGGAAATGATGTTGGTATGTCAGAGGCCCAATCGATATTGGATATTGAGCTTGGCTGTGTTAGGTGAAGAGAGCTTGGATACCAGAGGGTGCTAAAAACTTGCTTCCAGTGCCTTAAGAGATTGGGGAATGGAGATGGGAGAGCTGTGATGGGGGATGAGGGGGATTTTGATGTGGAGCACTACAGTTCACCCTGATGAAATGGCAATGATTGTAGTAGCGTGTTACACATTGTACAATTTCACCCTGTAGGGCAAGCTCTACCTGTGGTTGACAGAATCACCGTACATCTCCCCGGCTCATGAGATAAGCCCCAGAAAGGAATCAATACTCATTACCTCGAAGGCAGCTGGAGAACATCTGGTACTAAGCCCGTGATAACCTCCAACCCTTGTAATCCTCCTCCAAAACAAATTTGCTAAACTTTGCGGTGTATAAAACTCCATACAGAACAGCATAAACATGAGGAAGCAATGGATCAATTGTGATAAGGCACATGCATATTTGACACTATGCATTTTATACATGTTGAAAAATAAACATTAAAAAATCAAGAATTCTGTTGGCTTGGATGATTTCCTGTGGCGTGTCAAACTCAAGGAATAATAGACAAGAGAGGAAAAAATAGAACTTCTCTTCAGCACAAAAGTTGCAATTGATCTTTCAGTCAGCAAACAATATCAATGAAAACCATGCTCAAAAAAATCAGCCAGTTCAGGGATAAAATAATTCAGAGAAACTCATCTCAAACCCTGAAAGTAATAGAACTGAGTTCCAGGAGATTACTGTGACCATATGAAACCTTACCTACTGTTTCTTCATGGCGTTATTGGCATCAGCCAGGCATTTGTCCAGAATTAGATTATTTTCTTGGGAAATCTCCCAGTTTTGCAAATTAGTTGGGGGGTGGTCTCTGCAAATATTTCTCCTTATGGCTCATGATTGCTGCACCATTTAGAAAGCATCTATGAAATAAAGGGGACAGAAATTCCTTTCTGAATTTCATTGTATTGATGGAACAGGTCATTGATAGTGTTATCAAGTGGCACTTACTCAGTAATAACCTGCTCACTGTGGCTTTCTCTGAGTTCCACCACAACCACCCAGTTCCTGACCTCATTACAGCCTTAATCCAAACATGTGCAGGGAGGTGTAAATGTGACTGGCCTTAACACCAAGGCAACATTTGACTGAGTGTGGCATCAAGGAGCAGTAGCAAAACTGAAGTGATTGGGAATCAGGGAGAAAACTCTCCATTCGTTGTTGTCATACCCAGCACAATGGAAGATGACTGTCATTGTTGGGGGACAATTATTTCAGTCCTGGGACATGTTTTTTAAATTCATTTTACAGGGTGTGGGTGCTGCTAGCGAGATATACTGACCATCCCTAGTTAACCTTCAGAAGCTAGTGGTGAACTGTCATCATGAACTGCTCCAGTCACAAAGGTGTAGGTCCACCCATAGTGCAGTTAGGGGAAGGAATTCCAGTGTTTTGACCCAGTGATAGTAGAGGATAGTGGAGGAATGGTGATATATTTCAAAGGTTAGTGGGAGATTCAGTAATGGTTATGCCATTGAATGTCAAAAGCTAGGAATCCTAGAGTTCAAGGTAGCATTTTTCTTCATCTGTATAAAGCAACAAAACCAAGCAATGGCAGAGGAACTGAATAATTACTTTGCATCAGTCTTCGTGATGGAAGACACCAGTGGGATGCCAGAGCTCCAGGAGAGTTAGTTGAGTGTAGTAGCCATCACTAAGGAGAAGAGTCTAGGGAAACTGAAAGGTCTGAATGTGGATAAATCACCTGGATCGGATGAACTGCACCCCAGGTTTCTAAAAGGGATAGCTGTGGAAATTGTGGAGGCATTAGTGGTGATCTTTTAGGAATCACTGGAGACAGGGAAGCTACCAGAGGACTGCAAAATAGTTAATGTGATGCCACTGTTTAAGAAGGGAGGGAGGCAGCAGACAGGAAATTATAGCCTGATTAGCAATGACTTTAGTCATTGGCAAGATTTGAGAGTCCATTATTAAAGATGAGGTCACGCTTGGAAATACATGATAAAGTAGGACTGAGTCAGCATGGCTTTGTCAAGGGGAGATCATCTCTGACAAACCTGTTAGAGTTCTTTGAGGAGGTAACAGGGAAGCTAGGAAAAGGAGAACTGGTGGATGTGATTTATTTAGATTTCCAGAAGGCCTTTGACAAGTGCTGCCCAGGAGACTGTTAAATAAGTTAAGTGCCCATTGTGTTAAGGGTAAGATCCTGTCGAGGATTGGCTGACTGGCAAAAGGTAGAGAATGGGGACAAAGAGGTCTTTTTCAGGATGGCAGCCGGTGATTAGTCATATGCCTCAGGGGTCAGTACTGGGAACACATTTCACAATATATGTTAATGATTTGGAACAAGGAATGAAGGCACTGTTGCTAAGTTTGCAGATGATACAAAGATATACAGAGGAGCAGGTAGTATTAGGAAGCAGGAGAGCTGCAGCAGGACAGGTTAGGAGAATGGACAAAGAAGTGGCAGATGGAATACAATGTGGAAAACTGTGAGGTTATGCATTTTGGAAAGAGAAATGAAAGCATAGACTATTTTCTATATGGGGAAATGTTTAGAAAATCAGAAACACAAAGGGACTTGGGAGTCATTGTTTAAGATTCTCTTCAGGTTAGCGTGTAGGTTCAGTCGGCAGTTAGGGAAAGGCAAATGCAATGTCAACATTCATATTGAGAGGGCTCTTATAAAGAGCAGGTATGTACTTCTGAGGCTGTCTAAGTCTCTGGTCAGACTTCATTTGGAGTATTGTGAGCAATTTTGGGCTCCCTATCTAAGGAAGGATGTGCAGGCCTTGGAAAGGGTCCAGAGCATATTTACAAGAATGATTCTTGGAAGAAAGAGTTTGAGGAATGGCTGAGGACTCTGAGTCAGTACTCGTTGGAGTTTAGAAGGAGAGGAGGCATATGACTGAAATTTACAGGATACTGCGAGACCTGGATAGAATGGACGTGGAAAGGATATTTCCCTTTGTAGGAAAAACTAGAGCCAGGGATACAACCTCAAGCTAAAGGGCCAGATCATTGAGTGTTTTTCAGATAAAGATAGATAGGTTCTTGATTAATAAGGGGGTCAGGGGTTATGGGGAAAAGGCAGGGGGATGGGAATGAGATAAATATCAGCCATGATTGAATGGTGGAGCAGACCCAATGGGACGAGTGGTCTAATTCTGCTCCTATGTCTTATGGCCTTATGGCATCCTACAGTGTATCTCCAATTAGGAAGGCTATAAACTATTCCCACAATTGACTTCATTTAGAGCATAGGACATAAAACACAGAAAAACTACAGCCCAACAGGTCCTTCAGCTCACAAGTTGCACCAATCATACCTCTACCTGCTAGGCTTACATATAACCCTCAATCCTATTAAGTCCCATGTACTCATCCAGAAGTATCTTAAAAGACCTTATCGAATTTGCCTCCATCACCATCGACAGCAGCCGATGCCACTCATCCACCACCCTCTGAGTGAAAAACTTACCCCTGACATCTCCTCTGTACTGACTCCCCAGCACCCTAAACCTGTTTCCTCTCATGGCATCCATCTCAGCTTTGGGAAAAAGTCTCTGAGAATCCACCCGATCTATGCCTCTCAACATCTTATACACCTCTATCAGGTCACCTCTCATCCTTTATCTCTCCAAGGAGAAAAGACTGAATTCCCTCAACCTATCCTCATATGGAATGCCAACCAATCCAGGCAACATTCTTGTAAATCTCCTCTGCACCCTTTTAAATAGCTTCCACATCCCTCCTGTAATGAGGTGACCATAGCTGAACTCCAAGTGGAGTCTTACCAGGGTCTTGCAGCATTTTCTCCCAACTCCTAAACTCAATCCCTCGATTGATGAAGGCTAGTACACCATATGCCTTCTTAACCACATCCTCTACCTGCGAGGCCGATTTAAGAGTCCTATGGACCTGGACCCCAAGATCCTTCTGATCCTCTACACTGCTAAGAGTCTTACTCTTGATATTATACTCCTTCATCCCATTGGTCCTGCCAAAATAGACCATTATACATTTATCTTGGCTGAAATCCATCTGCCACTTCTCCACCCAGTCTTGCATCCTATCTATGTCACGCTGCAAATTCTGACATCCCTTCTTACTATCCACAACACCACCAACCTTTGTGTCGTTGATAAACTTATCAACCCATCCCTCCACTTCTTCATCGAGGTCATCTATGAAAATTACGAACAGCAAGGGTCCCAGAACAGATCCCTGGGGCACTCCACTGGTGACTGACCTCCATGCAGAAAAAGACCCATCCCCAACCACTCTCTGCCTTCTGTGGCCAAGCCAGTATCGTGTCCACAAGGCAACAGCTCCTTGGATCCTATGCCCTCTCACTTTCTGAAGAAGTTTTGTATGGGGGACCTTATCGAACACCTTGCTGAAGTCCATAAGGAAAAGGAGAACTGGTGGACGTGATTTATTTAGATTTCCAGAAGGCCTTTGACACTCTTCCTTTGTCAATATGTTTAGTGCATTTTCAAAGAACTCAATCAGGCTCGTAAGGCACGATCTGACTTTGACAAAGCCATGCTGACTACTTTTGAGCATACTAAACTTCTCTAAATGTTCATAAATCCTGTCCTTCAGGATCTTCTCCATCAACTTACCAACTGCTGAGGTTAGACTCACTGGTTAGTAATTTCTTGGGCTATCTCTATTCCCTTTCTTGAATATAGGAACCACATCCACAATCCTCCAATCCTCCGGAACCTCCCCTGTCTCCCTCGATGACGCAAAGGTCATCACCAGAGGCTCTGCAATTTTCTTCGCTATTTCTCCACCCAAATTCGTTCTACATCTTACTTTTATCAGCCAAGGCAGGAAATGAAATGTTTGTTGTTAAATGATCAGGGTGTTACAGACTAGAGGAACAGGCAAATTGAACTTATTTCTCCTCTTGCCAGTTGTCCAAGAGCAGAAGATATTTTTGAATTGTTTTATGTAGGCTGTGGTGTGTTTCCCAAACCTTCAGCTTATGTGATTTATTTTTAAAGTAATCCAAAGAAATCATCGCTATGATTAAATTAGAAAGTTAATTTAGTCACATATTCAAACTCTGAGAGGACTGAGTGTCCCACTCCAGTACACACACGTAGATAGTAAGGGGGAATAGAAAAAAAAAGTCTCATAATCATGGATAGTAACAGAAAAATATTCACAGAAATGATTATTAGCTCATGTGATCATCAGGGTCAGCAGAATAAGAGTCCAGTGAAGATTTATTTCATGTAGGAACTCAAGTTCAGCTGGCTGAAGATGGTAGTTGCAGAGTTCTGTTAAGAGTCAGTGTTGATACAGCAAGATTAAATTAATCCGGAGATTGGGTGTATTCTGTAGGCGATAGTAGAAAATCTTCCAACAGAAACAGTTTCTGAGCATCTGGCCAGAATCCATTATTTGCCCTTCGAGCAAAGACTGGTGTATATTAACATATATTCTGTTATAACAAGTTTCAATTTATTTCTTTTGTAATTGTTCAGTTGGGAGCTAATTTATCAGCATTTCCTCTGCTTTTGTTGATTACAGGAAATTTATTCAATGAGGTGGGAGATTCCACAGGATATGAGAGGAATTATTTTGATATGTATCCAAATTTCCACTTGTATCCACTTTGCAACAATGGTGGTAAATCTTATGATCTGTCACAGCCCTCTTGTGGTCCAGCAAAAGTCAATTTTAAATACAGCAAAAAGGAGTAAAGATTGAAGTACACAGTTTTGACTTTTTTTCATGTTTCATGAGAATGATAAGGGTTACCATCAGCATTGTGCTGACCTCGCTGAGGCAATGGCCTGATTTTTAGCCAGGGTACAAGCTGTGTCTGGCAGCTGGGGATGGGGAAGAGGAGACGGTTGAGAGGCCAGGAACCCCAGAAGAATGGGTTTTCCTGAATATCCTACAAAATTTAACTTCTGTTTTCTTTAAGTGGGGTTAATACCTATAGGCATAAGGAACAAAGAAAATTATAGCCCAGGCCTTTTAGCCCACCAAGCCTGCACTGATCATGCTGACCAATTTAACTAAAACCCGCTACTATTCCGGGGTTGATATCGCTCTATTCCCATTCTATTCATGTATTTGTCAAGAAACTCTTTAAAAGCCACAACCATATCCACTTTCACTATCTCCCCTGGCAATGAAATCCAGGTACCCACTACCTCTAAAAAAATCTGCCTTGTACATCATCTTTAAACCTTGTCCCTCACACCTTAAACCTGTAACCCCTAGTAATTAACTCTTCCACCTTGGAAAAAAGCTTTTGACTATCCACTCTGTCCATGTCTCACATAATCTTGTAGACTTCTGACAGGTCCCCCTCAACCTCTGTTGTTCCAGTGAGAACAAACCAAGCTTCTCCAATCTCGCCTGATAGCTAATGCCCTCCATACCAGGAAACATCCTGATAAATCTTCTGTACCCTTTCCAAAGCTTCCACATGCTTCTGGTAGTGTGGCAACCAGAATTGAACACTATATTCCAAGTGCAGCCTAACTAAGATTCTATAAAGCTGCAACATGACTTGCCAATTTTTAAACTCAATACCCCGACTGATGAAGGCAAACATGTTGTATGCTTTCCTGACTATCTTCTCCACCTGCATTGTCACTTTCAGTGAATGTACACCCAGATTCCTTTGCCTGTCAATATTCTTAAGGGTTTTGATCTTTAATGTATATTTCCTATCTGTGTTAGATCTTCCAAAATGCATTACCACGTATTAGTTCAGACTAAATTCCATTTTCTATCTCTCCGCCCAAGTTTCCAACCAATCTATATCTTGCTGTATTCTCTGATGTCCTCATTGCTATCTGCAAATCCACCAACCTTTGTGTGGTCCACAAACTTACTAATCAAATTAGTTACCAGGTAGGCTGATTATTGTTCCAAAGGATTACTGGGTGACCTGATGGTGACACAGGGGTGGGGGGGGGCATGATTCAGGCATCATCTTCTTCAAACTGTCCTATTTCCAAGCTGCTTATGTTTAAAAGTAGAGTCAAGATATGTAACAGCATTATAAATATTGAAATAGTTAAATCACTCCATGAGTTCATTATAAATATCACCATGACCCCAGTCACCTGATTTTGGATGTTAATATTCAGCTCAATAACCTACAAATAACTCAAGCCATAATCAGAGTAAATTGCCTATTGCTTATGAATAATGAAAGTAATGACCTATGTCAGGATATTTTAAGACAGAAAAATAAGTTATGCAGTATGTAACTGAAGTCTTTAAAAATAAACAAAATAGGAAATTGTACATTTGTTTTGATTTTGACTTTTGGCAATTGGACATGCTGGCTCGTTACAAATATTCCAATGAAGATGCTATTTTGAACTCAGGCTTCATATGGATTGTACCAAGTTTTGCTGACTGAAATTTTGATCAACTGTTGACAGCAACAGGAATGCCCTCCTTGTGGGAATGGGGTGGTGGAAGGTACAAAGAACAAAGAAAGAACAAAGAACAAAACAGCACGGGAAACAGACCCTTCGGCCCATTGAGCCCGCGCCGCCACCTCGATGTTCCCACTTCTACACACGATCCCTGTCCATGTTTATAGATCTATGGATTAAAAACCAAATTTGAGACAATTTAGGGAGAATTTGTTTTGCCAATTAGCCTAAGAGCACATCTTTGGGATGTGGGAGGAAACCGGAGCTCCCAGAGAAAACCCACGCAAGCACGGGGAGAATGCGCAAATTCCCACAGACACAGGCCCAAATCCATGTATCTGCACAGCACAGCGATAGTCACTGAGCTGTCGTGTTGCCCATCAAATGGTCCAGGTCAAGCGTACACTAACGACGTGAAGCACTAGGATACTCTCGAAAAAGATCCAAGAGCAGCCCTCTCACGACCCATCGCGTGTATGCCCCTCGTTAGACAACAAGGTGGACCAAAGCACCTGTAGGATAAAAACAAGTACATCAATATCATCATATATTTACACACTTCCCAGGGACTCCCAAGGCTCATGATCCCTATTTTAAATCAGTTTTCTATACCCCTCCATTCCCATTCTGTTCATGTGCCCATCTAAGTATCTCTTAAATATCTCCAGTAAAGTAGACAAAACAGAATCCAACAATTGCTCAATGTGCTATTATTAGTGAGGAGGAATACTTTTAGAAGTTCTGCAGACACACTCCCCTTGAGGATCATGTCCATCAATGTCCTCCAGCACTGATGTTATTGGAGTATGTAAGTCAGGGGGAGGGCATCTAATTAACATGAAGCTGGTAGGTAGTTATTTCATAATGGTTGCATCTCCAGTAACCAACATAAAGTGCACCCACTCGACAACCTCCAAGAGACATACTCATCCCTTTTCATACAGTGTAATGTTATCTAAAGTTAGGGTTTCTGTAAAGTTATGATGATGGACTACCCCACCTCTTAGATGTAGGCAATATTGCTCTACATTTCTGGCAATAATGACAGTGCAAACCAAAATCCAATAAATCATAGTGGTTATTCTTTTCCTGTCTTTCCCCCTCATCCTTACAGAATTTCAGAAAGACGATTGTTGCTGCCTTTGAAATTTGAAATTTTATATATGTCATGATAAGTGCAAGATGTAAAATTTTGGTAGCATATTTCTTTTTCTTTTTTTCAGAAATACTGAAGAGACAATAATAGGGGCCTTGGAATTTTGGCCTGCTTCAATATACAGCTCTTTTCCCCAAAGTAGCTGGAACAAGTTGGTATTTTTTGTGCCATTGCCAGTGAAAGCTTTTACAAGCCTATTAATCAATTTACTTTTACATTCAATGCATTCCTAGTGTAATTGATCTTCGAAAAATAATACAATTAATAAAGGGAAGGCTTCTTATTGAGAAGGTCTGGGAGATTTATTTTGTTTGCAGTTTGAGCATCTCAGGAGTTAGTTGATTGGTAAACTTGATATGTCCTCAAATTTGAAATGTCAGGGCTCTTGGTAAAGTACAGAGGCATCTTTTCAATTGCCCGTTTTTGCTGGAGATCAACTTTTTCAAAATGCCTTCTACTCATTATTTGAAATAATCATTCATCTATGAAAATTAAACTTTCCCATATTAATCAATATTATCAAATAATTTTTTGTCTTTCCAACATCATCTGTTTTTAATATCTCACTATTGGATATTTTGGAATAAGGGGAAACTGCTGCACTTGTGATGCTGACCAGCTATTCACTGCAGCAAGAGATCACATTATCCAGCATGTGTCAAAGATGAAGGCAATGTTTTCCATCTCAAACTATTACTTCTTCAAATCAGTCATCATCTATGCCGCAGTGAATGGAGAGATTTTGCACTCATTAAAACAGTGAAGGTGCTGTGTTATCTCATAGAACATAGAACATGTTGTCACCTCCTTTTGATGGAAAAGAGGTGAAATTTTTTCATCTGGCAAACCAGCCTTCTTTCATTTGTTTTATCTATTGGTGAACTGAAGAGTGTCTAATGTAATAACATCAGGTTGCTAACCTCTCTATATTGATGAAGGATTGCCTGGACATGTCGAGAAGGAACAATATAGACAAGCAGTGATCATGGTATTGAGATATAGGGAATTCTTGACCCTCTGATCATTCCTGAGTGACAAAAATGCATCCAATCCATGTGCTTGATGTAAAATCACAGGACATATTACAATATTACACCATGAAACACAATGATTGTTTCATCCTGCAAACTTTCTTGTAAAAATCAAACTCTATATCCATTTAAAAAGCATATCTTAGCTTCATTCTACTTTTACTGGTTCAACTTTTATATTTTTTACTTTCTCTATGCTATTGCTTCTGTGTGTTATCTTGCTTGCAAATACACCTATTAGCTTTAGCCTATATGCCAGTAGTAGGCAACTCATCTGGGTTCTGAGTGCGGTCCACAAGACATCTTGTTGCCCACGTGCAGGGTTGTCACATTCTACTGATTTCTGATTCTGACAGCATAGTTTTTTTCCTTATCAGTGTGAATGAAGTGATATGTACATAGGTGCATGCTGATTACACTGTGAGAGCCGTGCACTCCTTCTGCATCCAAAGTGTAAATATTTATATTTTTTACCATTTGAAATTGAGGACAGTTCTATTAATTTAAAAATGAGTAAGCATTTCTATAACTCATTGCGAAATATTCATAGAATCATAGAATGCTACAGTGCAGAAGGATGCCATTCGGCCCATCGATTCTGCACAGACCACAATCCCATCCAGGCCCTATCCTCATAACACCATGCATTTACTCTAACTAGTCCCCCTGACCTGACACTAAGGAGCAATTTAGCATTCCCAGTCCAATTTAGCACATCTTTGGATTCTGGGAGGAAACCGGAGCACCCCAGAGGAAACTCACGCAGACATGGAGAGAACGTGCAAACTTCACACAGACAGTGACCCAAGCCAGGAATCGAACCTGGGTCCCTGGGCTGTGAGGCAGCAGTGTTAACCAAGAAGGGGTTCCACTATCTGAATATTCAGATCGTTTGCAACCCCCTCACCAAACATTCTTAGGGAGGCTCTCAGAAAAAGCAATCACTGCATAGTTGAATTTAAAATACAGATGGAGCGTGAGAAGGTAAAATCCAATACCAACGTCTTGTGCTTAAATAAAGAGGAGTACAAGAGGATGAGGGAGGAGTTGTCTAAGGTAGACTGGGAGCAAAAACTTAATAGTAGGACAATTGAGGAACAGCGGAGGACTTTCAAAATGATCTTTCATGGTGCTCAGCAAAAGTATAAACCAGTGATAAGGAAGGCCTGTAGAAAAAGAGATAATCAGCCTTGGATATCCAAGACAATATAGGAGGATATCAAATTGAAAGAGAAAGCACACAAAGTGGCAAAGATTAGTGAGAAACTAGAGGATTGGGAAATCTTTAAAGACCAACAGAAAGCCATGAAAAAAGCTACAAAGAAAAGTAAGATGGATTATGACAGTAAGCTAGCTCAGAATATAAAAACAGATAGCAAAAGTTTCTACAACTATATAAAACAAAAAAGAGTAGCTAAAGTAAACATTGGTCCTTCAGAGGATGAGAAGGGATATGTAATAGCAGGAATTGAGTAAATGGCTGAGGCATCAAACAGGTATTTAGTGTTGGTCTTCACAGTGGAAGACACAAATAACATGCCAAAAATTGATGATAGGAAGGATATGGCAGGTGAGAACCTAGAAACTAGTGATAGTGTCGGGCAAACTAATGGGGCTAAAGGTAGACAAGTCTCCTGACCCTGATGGAATGCATCCCAAGGTATTAAAAGAGATGGCGGGGGACATAGCAAATGTCCTGGTGGTAATTTATCAAAATTCACTGAATTCTGGGGTTGTTCTTGCAGGTTGGAAAACAGCAAATATGATGACACTGTTTAAAAAAGGAGGTAGACAAAACATGAGTAACTATAAGCCAGTTAGCTTAACTTCTACATTTCTAAGGAAAATGCTTGAATCTATCATCAAGGAAGAAATAACGAGGTATCTAGATATAAATTGTCCTACTGGTAAGACACAGCATAGCTTTATGAAGGGCAGATCATTCTTGACTAATTTAGTGGAATTCTTTGAGAACATTACACGCACAGTGGACAGTGGGGAACCTATGGATGTGGTTAATCTGGATTTCCAGAAAGCATTTGATAAAGTGCTGCACCAAAGACTGTTACATAAGATAAAGATGCACAGTGTTACAGGTAATGTATTAGCATGGATAAAGGATTAACTAACAGAAAGCAAAGAGTGGAGGTAAGTGGATCTTTTTCTGGCTGGCAATCAGTTGGTGTGCCTCAGGGATCAGAGTTGGGACCGCAATTGTTTACGATTTACACAGATGATTTGGAGTTCGACACCAAGTGTAGTATGTCAAAATTCGTAGATGACACTAAAATGAATGACAAAGCGAAGTGTGCAGAGGACACTGAATGTCTGCAAAGGAATAGAGATAGTCTAAGTGGCAAGAGTCTGACAGATGGAGTGTAATGTTCATAAATGTGAGGTTATCCATTTTTGTAGGAACAAAAGTAAAATGGACTATTATTTAAATGGTAAAAAATTACAGCATGTTATTGTGCAGAGGGACCTGGGTGTTCTTGTGCAAGAATCACGATGAGTCTGTTTACAGGTGCAGCAGGTAATTAAGAAGGTAAATGGAATTTTGCCTTTCATTGCTAGAGGGATGGAGTTTAAAAACAGCAAGGTTATATTGCAGCTGAGAAGGCCACACCTGGAGTGCTGTATACAGTTTTGGTCTCAAACTGTATACAGTTTGAGAAAGGATATATGGCAGCGGAGGAGTGCAGAGGACATTCACTAGGCTGATTCCGGAATTGAAAAGGTTGGCTTATGAGGAGAGACTGAGTAAACTGGAGCTATACTCATTGGAATTCAGAAGAATGGGGGAAATCTTACCAGAACATATAAGATTATGAAGAAAATAGATAAGATAGAAACAGAGAAGTTGTTTCCACTGGGAAGTGAAACTGGAATTAGGCAGAATGGCCTCAAAATAAGGGGGAGTAAATTTAGGACTGAGTTGTGGAGGAACTTCTTCACCCAAAGGGTTATGAATCTGTGGATTTCCCTGCCCCAGTGAGGCAATTGAGGCTACCTCATTGAATATTTTTAATAATATTTTTAAAGATAGATAAATTTTTGAACAATAAAGGGATTACGTGTTTTGATGAGCTGGCAGGTAAGTGGAGCTGAATCCATGAAGAAATCAGCCATGAACTTATTGAATGGCAGAGCAGGCTCGAGGGGTCAGATGGCCTACTCCTACTCCTAGTTCTTATGTTCTTTTTCTGGAAGTGCATGCATGCTTCCTGATAGCTATATCCTGGGGCACTCTGACATCCCTGGGAGGACCATCATTTGATATGCATATAAATGCATTTAATCTCATACGACTATGCTTAGTGCACAAGTCTAATTTCGATCTTGCAGCCCACTGGGATGAAGGAAGGCCATTCCTGCGACCCACTCACAAGCCTAGGTTGCTCATCACTGGTCTTACAAGATCATATTTAGCAGTTATTGAAGGACAAGAAGACAAACTGATAAGATTTTCTAATTCTGATAAGAGAATGAAAGGATAATTCCAAATCATGGATGAGTCCTCATTGACAACACGTATAAATTTAAGTCTAGGTTTTAAACCAAAGTGACTTTTGTGCTAAGTATGGTGGAAGGGGTTGGGAGGAATGAGTAATTGAGTGTTGTGGTATTTCTGTTGTGAGATTGAGGAACGAGAAGAAAGGTTTTGTCAGGTGTTCTGCAGTATTGAACTGTAAATCTACTTTTAAGTGGAATTCCTACAAACAGTCTGATTAACAAGCTGGATCCTGTGAGTATGGAGCCTGTTTCACAGGGCCTAGATCTACAAAAGCCATAGGAATATTGGGAGATTGAAAGAGATCATGAAGGCTGGGGGAGTGGTGAGGGCTTACCATGGATGGTCTGTGTATTTTGAGTTGTGGGGCTTATTTAATGGTGGCCGATAAGGGGTGACCCAATTTGTGGAAGGGGTTTGTCGGGCAGTTGTCCTGGTGACCAGGCCTGCTCACCAGGGATGGATCTCCTCTGATGGTGATCTGGACTGTCGCAGTTACTAAGAGTTGGGGTGTAGGCAGTAAGAAAACCAAGTTGAAACCCAAAGTGACCAGATCAGTTTTGCTAGGGCAGTGTCAGATTTCTCATTATATACCTAAGTGTTTCAACAATTTGCTCAAAATGGCTCACATGTCCTGGTTTGAACCATACTAGAGATTTCCATCAGCTTTCCACACATCATGTGTATCTCTTCACTTCCTCTTCCCTCTCCTTTACTGCCAATAAACACAAAATAACCTTGTGGGTTGCTCCCTGGGCATCAAAATGCCATCGACCTGCTGCACTCAGTAAGAATATAAGAACTTAAGAAATAGGAGCAGGAATAACCATCGACCCCTTCGAGCCTGGCACGCCATTCAATAAGATCATGGCTGATCTGAAGTGGATCAGTTCCGCTTACCAGCCTGCTCCCCATAACCCTTAATTCCCTTATCGATTAGAAATCTATCTACCCATGACTTAAACATATTCAACAAGGTAGCCTTCACCACTTCAATGGGCGGAGAATTCCAGAGATTCACCACCTTCTGAGAGGCCACGCCACTTGTGTTACATCATGGGACCCACCTCTTAAATTTTTTTGTCCATCAGTTTACAAATATGGTGGGAAAAGCCATCCACATTGTTGCGAAGTTTGAATGAGGGGCCAGGAAGGGGGATCGAAGATCTCCTTGAGGGGGAGGGGTGTGGTGCAGCCCTTGTCCTGCACCAGCCATCCCAGCAGTCCAAGGTGGTCCTCCAAGACCCTAGGGATGTCTGAGTGCCCTGGATGTAGCTATTGGAAAGCCTGCATGCACTTCTAGAATGTTGGTGAGGTGATTGCAAATGATCTGCACATTCAAGTAGTGGAACCTCTTCCCATTTATAAAAAGCACACCCTGATTTTGTGGGGTCCGCTGGGAGAGGTGCGTGCCATCTAAAGCCTGTGCATGTGCGACATCCTGGCAATGTCAATGAAGCCTTTAGCTCAGGCTTCTTACTGGGCCTGGCAAATGCATGTAGTGCTTGCCTAGGCATATAGGGCATCGGTCACCACAAGGGGGGTTGGTTGAGAAGGACAGAGTGAGAGAGACTCCATAGTTCTCTATCCCAGTCTTCTTGATCTCTTCCAGCATTCCATGTCCCCATCTGTCACCAGTACTATTCCTGATGTCATGCTGCTAACTATTAGCACCTCATTGCCTCAATGGCCATGAACACTACCCCCTCATGGTCATCAATGGAGTCTCACACAGCTGCTTCCTACATATGATGTGACATAATGTCTTCCACACCGTCAATGCAGTTGCCTGCTTGCTGGCTTCTCATACAGAGCTGTCCCCCTCAATGGCTGTCCCCATCTTCCCCTGAATATGGATTGCTGATGGAACAGGCTAAGCACTCTGGTGGTCATATTAAGCATAACTGTGATTGTGGGAATGAGCAACCCTTGCAATATACACCTATACGTACACTGCTGGATGTTGGAATTACTGCAATATGGCTTCCCGCCAGATGTCCAGGTTAGACAAATGATAGGGAGGCACCCTCCTGCTTTCCATGTGCAGAGTTCATGCATTTGCAGAGTTGTGTTAACATTTGCCAAGCTCTGTTGATTGGGGCGACAGCAGTGAGATGCTTGTGATTGTTAGTGGAGCCTGGGATTGGATGTTCGCAGTAAAGCATGGAACCTTCCCAATCAAAAGGTTTAGATATTAAAGTTTATTTATTTATTAGTGTCACAAATAGGCTTACATTAACATGCAGTGAAGTTATTGTGAAAATCCTCTGGGTGGTTGGGGGAAGGTGCAACATTAGTAAGATTTGACCTCGACCTCTGGAACCCCCTGGGGTTCAGCAGGCAGAGAGAATGCTCGCCTCATGACCCTAAATCAACAGTGACTCCTGACCTGATAACCTTTAGGCCAGCTCTAGCCCCCCGCCTCCTTCACCACTCCCCCCCTCCCCACAGTCCCTATGTCCATAGGAGTACCCACTCTTCACCATGGCAGCACATGACACACCCTTTTGCACCCTGAAGATTGGTGTTAAACATTCCTCATCTCCTCACTCTCCCTCGCACTGATTTGTGCCAGTGTGATTTGTGCCAGTGTGACGTCACACCGGGGAAGTGGGTGTATTCTGGAAGTGGTTGGGTCACATGCTAAACTCTCTAATGGGATTGAAATGTTACCTTTCTGGGTAACAATGGGCTTGAATCATTTCCACCATTAAAAAGGGATTGGGAGAATTACAAACTGTTCTGTGCTGGGCACAACACATTTTTTATGCTATTCTCTGAGATCAACATGATCCAAAAATGGCATGGTGAGGTAGGAGAATCCCCTCCCTCCCCATCTTATCTCACTTTATTCTTTGCATTCCACTGCAAAAATCATCCAACTTATGACATTAGTAACCAACAGAAGAAATCTTTCACTGACATCACTCAGTTGCCAGTATACAAAATTGCAATAGCTGAGCCTAGTCGGATTTATTTATTACCAATCTCTGGCACTGTTCTGGTGGTAGGAGTTATGTTTCTTTGTGGTAGTTGTCCATCGGTCTGAATACTGTCAGCATGTGGTGAAAAATGATAAGCCGGTCTCTTGATGGCATTGAATCAATTGATTTCTAGCTGTCTAATGAGAATGTCAGCAGGTGCCTTCATGGTCGAGCTTCATTTGTATGATCAATGGAACACAACTTGGAATGCTGATAAATAAATGCTTTCATGAAAACCAATATTTTTCACCTTTTAAGCCAAACTTAGACTTAAATGCCACCGAAAATCAGATTACCATCGTTGGACATAGCAGCATATAATTAGATTCCATTCACGACTGGGTAGACAAACAAATATTATTTCTTGTAAGCCTTAAGAAAATTGACTAGGCTATTAAAAATTTCCTTCCAGACGTGTTCGACATCTGCCTGCCGATTTGTCTGCTTTATGTCTAGCATTAAATGCAGTAGTTCCAACTTAATCTCCCTGACTTGTACCTCCCTGGAGCGAATGTAGGTACAGCTAAAATATTCACACACTGTTAACTGTCTCTGCCCGTGGAAGATTGTGATGTAGAGCTATAGCGTAAGAAAGATTGCTAGCATATGCAATAAAAGTTGGATATGTTTCCAGCATTTTTCCTTTCCAGTGATATATTGGGCTAGAAATTGGTTCGGCTCAGATTTTGGACACAGGGGTCATAGTTCATAAACTGCCAAACTCGTTCGGATCGAGGTTCTTGGTGTGCCTGCTTCACCTGAATAATTGTAGTTTTGGCTCAAGAGACTCGCAGGCTGCTTTCCATTGCTGAATGCCATCTGTAGCTGTGTATGGTCATTTGTACACCATGTACAGCCATTCCATTCTTGTTAAATTAGGAAATTGCACAGAAATATTATGGTGATGTAAATTATTACTAAGTGAACACCAGGGCAGACCGCGAGAGTAATACCAACAGGTTTAGTGCTGGTGCACTTGAGGAATGAAGCCCTGATCCACGAGGACAAAAACGCCTTTAAGGACCACCCTCAGAAAGGAGAAGCAACAACTGGCCTGACTGGTCAACTCCCAGACCTTGGATCTTGGCACCTGGCAGCAGCATGACAAGAGGTCTAATGACTTCATGTGGATGAATGCATCTTCAAATGACATCTCCTGCCCAATACAATACCAGTTTTTCTCACTGCACAATGCACTAACCCTTATTCGCTGAGCAGAATTATTTGCACTCAGGCCTCATGTCTAACATCAAAATTCTCCACTTCACCCTTGCACATCTATCACTGCTGCCAGCCTTGCACCCTTCCCACTGTTGATATAGCTTCAACAATGGCAGGTGCAACACCAAAATTCTTGATTTCTTTCTTGCAGGACAAAGTGGTACAAAATAAAAGAAAGTACAATAGATCTGGTAGAATCAAAGAAGCCTGAATTTCCCAGGTCCACCAGAAGTGATGTTTTTTTTACTCCATGGAATCCCTGGGATCTGATGACACTGGAAATTGAGGATGATGGTATCATGCCCCTTCTCACGTTCTAGCTCACTCTCATCCTGCTGTCTGGCATGGTGAACAAGCAGTTGATGGTGTGACAATGGACTTCTTTCTTGCTAAGCCTTTCCCATTTCTCTCACCACAACTCTCCCTCTGGGTTTCTGCTTTCAGCCACCTGCCCAGCCACAGGAAGTATAGGAGAAGGAAAGGGAAGAACGGCACATCATAATCAATTAAACTGTCTCTGGCACTGCATGCAGCTTGGAGGTTACTACTGAGCTGAGATCAACACCTAATGAGTCACCGGGCACAAGTGAACTGCATTTATGGGGTGGCACAGTGATACAGTGGCCAGCACTGCTGCTTCACAGTGCCAGGGACCTAAGTTCAATGCCAGTCTTGGCTGAGAGAGTGTGAGAGGAACAGTGAGGATATTAACAGAAAGGGTGTTTGATAGGAACTGTGTCATTAACAGGGAGACCATCACTGCACATTATGAAACTAAGGGTGAGCAATGGCAAAGGAGGACTGAAGCAGTAGTATTGAAAGTGGCTACAAGCACCCTCTGCGCCTGAGGATAGGTACTAGGCTACCCTGGCATCTTCCATACATGGAATCAACAATTTTATTGAGTTTTGTGACTCCTGCCCAGTAACATCTTTGGCTAGAAGCCAGAGAGCCTTCCAAAACAGCATGAAGAGAGGGATGAGAAGAAACATCTGGGGGCATTCCCCAGTGAAAACTCGATGTCAGCAGTAGAGATGCAGCAAAGATCCAGTGAAGAGTTGGCAAAGACCTGAGATCAACTTTTGCCACATAGAGGACCCTGAGTTCCGAACTCAGCAAAGGCCCAAGACCAAGACCAAAACTTGTGAAGTTTTGTGTTCAACTTCACAAAGACATTTCTTTTTCTAAATGGTAGGCACTGACTAGTGGGTCATCATAGGGATTAGTGCTGGGACCTCATCTGTTCACAATGTATATTACCGATTTAGATGAGGGAATAAATGTAATACCTCCAAATGTGCAGATGACACACAGCTGGGTGGCAGGATGAGCTCTGAGGAGTATGCAGAGGTGCTTCACTGTGGTTTGGACAGGCTGAGTGAGTGAGCAAATGCATGCCTGATGCAATATAATGTGGATAAATGTGATATTATTGACTTTGGTAGCAAAAACAGGCAGTTTGTTAACTGGCAATAGATTGAAAGAGGGAAATGTGCAATGAGATCTTGGTGTCCTCATACATCAGTCACTGGAAGTAAGCATGCAGGTGCATCAGCAGTAAAGAAGGCAATGGTACATTGGCCTTCATTGTGTGAGGATTTGAGTACAGGAGCAGGGATGTGTTGCTACAATTATACAAAGCCTTGGTGAGACCACACTTAGAATATTAAGGGCAATTTTCCCAAAAATGCTGAAATCGTAGGAAAACTGTTTTAGATAACAACTGTTTTGTCAGCTCAACTTCACACTCGAATCTCCCCACTCTGTGCACTGGAAAGATCACAATCATGAAAATCATTAAAAATCTGGCTGTGCAGGGCTGCACCTTTTGGTTTCTGACAACAGAAACTCAGAGGGAGGGTTGTAGTGAGAGAAATGGAATGGGCTTGGCAAGAAGGAAGTCCATTGTCACACCATCAGCTGCTTGTTCACCATGCCAGATGGGTGCCTATTCATGCTGGAGTCTGACAGTCCTGGGATCTGCACATGTGCAGTGGTCCTGATTTGTCAGTCGTCCTGTTTGCTAGATAGATTGATTGCTGGCCCGCCCGGGACTCCTGCAGTGCTGCTCCTCCAACCACGACCCCTACAACAATTCCCAGACAGCCCTGCCCCTTCCCATTCCATAGAGCTCAGACATCCAGTCCACCCTGCCACCCTCCTGAGGTGATTTCCCCATTCCTCTCAGCCCTGCAGAACCATCCCCCCCAACAAGGTCAGACCCTCTCCAGGAAGCAGGCTCCTCCCCAGCAACCCCCCACCCCCAGCCTGCCCAATCACTGCCCTCCCTCTATCCTAGACCGATCGCCATGCAGAGTGGCAGCAGGACCCCTAACCTCACTGATCATTCCTAGGCCCTGCCCCTTTGACACTGTCCAATGGGTAGTGCTAAAGTCCCCCGGGCATGGGCATTTTGTCTCTTGGGGCACTGGCTGGCACCCCCCCCCTTCACTCAACCCCTTGGGGAGCTCTGATTTCTCCCCCTTCCTTCTGGCAGCGTCTCCTGCTAGTTCCTTGAACATGGGGAGCTAGTGTAAATCTGTCTAGAATGAAGTACTCCTGGCAGAGTGGAGATTCAATCAGGACTGGCAAGTTCCTGACAATGAAATGTAAAACATATTTAAACTACATTAAAAAAAGATTCAAATGACTTCCCTCTCTTCCCGTCAGTTTCCAGCATGGTCTGACCGGCAATTGTTCTCTGACTCTGGGTGATGCACATGTTCCTGTCACATGTAAAGATCCCGGAACAAGGTTGGCAATGTGCATTGTCCCTCCCAACCTGCCAGAATAGTTGTAGGTCGTGATAGGAGAAACACCCCCATTGAGTGCGGTTTTGCTCTCCTTATCTGAGGAAAGATGTTCTTATAACAGAGGGAGTGGAACTCAGGTTTGCGAGGCTGATACCTGGGCTGGCAGGACTGATGTATGAAGAGAGATTGAATCAATTGAGATTATTTTCACTGGGGTTTAGAAATATGAGAGGAGATTTCAAAGAAACCTATGAAATTCTAACAAGGATAGACAGGGTGCATGCTGGGAAGCTGCTCCTGATGTTGGGGGAGTCCAGAAGGAAGGCTTATAGTCTGAGGATACGGGGTAAACTGTTCAAGATTGAGATGAGGAGAAATGTCTTCATCTGGAGAGTGAGTAGTAAGTTGTAGGATTCACTATCACAGAAATACTGGTGCTGTGAGGCAGCAGTGCTAACCACTGTACCACCATGCCACCATGGGAGCAGGACCAGCACCAATCTACAATCACTTATCTGAACTTCCTAATTATTACATAAAGAGAAAAAAAACTGCCTCACAGTGCCATGGATTTGGGTTCAATTTTAGCCTCAGGTGACTATCTGTGTGGAGTTTAGATGTTCTCCCTATGCCTGCATGGGATTCCTCCAGATGCTCCAGTTTCCTCCCATGAAGAAATGTGGTTTAGGTTGATTGCAAAATTGACCTGGGGTGTCAGGGGAATTGGCAAGGTAAAAATGTGGGGTTTTTGGAAAAGGTCTAAGTAGGATTGTTGCTGGCGCAGTCTTGATGGGCCAGTGAAATAAAGGGCCGGCATGGTAGCACAGTAGTTAGCACTGCTGCCTCATGGCACCATGGACCTAGATTCAATTCCCACCTGGGTGACTGCACGTGTGGAGTTTAGACATTCTCCCTGTATCTGCATGGTTTCCTCTGGGTGCTCCAGTTTTCTCCCACAGTCCAGAGATATGGAGGTTAGAATGATTAGACATGTTCAATTTTCCCTTCTTGTCAGAGAGATTTGTAGGGTCTGAGTGGGATTGTTGTTGGTGCAGACTCAATGAGTCTCTTTCTGCATTGTGGGAATTCTCTGTCTGAGTGCTTTTTACAGCCAAGTATAGCCAATTTTATTGTAGGAAATTCAGCCACTTTGCACAAAAGTTCCAATAAATATGTGATAACAATCAGATGATCTACTTTTGTGATGCTGTCTGAGAGATTGATATTGACTTGGATATTAGAGAGAATTCTGGAACTCATCTTTGATTAATGCCAAGAAATCTTTTACCTGAGAGGGTTTACTGTCTCCTCTTAAAGATAATCTCATATGAATGGCAAATTGCCACATACACACTGCTTCTGGGAACTCGGATATAGGGAGAAAGAATGTATGAACTCTCCTAATATTAATTGACACCAGGAGCCATCTAAGAGTGAACACAGATCCTTCATCCTCCTTGAAACCTAAAGCTTTTTATAGATATGTTAAGAATAAAAGATTGGTTAGGTCAAGATTAGGGCCAGTCAGAGACAGTAGTGGGAAGTTGTGCATGGAGCCTGTAGAGATTGGTGAAGCACTGAATGAGTATTTTTTGTCAGTCTTCACATGGGAAAATGTCAATGGAGTTGGGGAAAATGCTGGGATACAGGGTTGTAGACTAGACAGGGTAGAGGTACATAAGGAGGAGGTGTTAGCTATTCTTGAGAGTATGAAAATAGATAAGTCCTCTGGGCCGGATGGGATTTATTCCAGGTTACTCTGGGAGGCTAGAGAGGAGATTGCAGAGCCTTTGGCTTTGATCTTCATGTCGTCATTGGCTACAGGTGTAGTGTCGGAAGACTGGAAGATGGGAAATGTTGTCCCCTTGTTTAAGAAGGGGAGCAGAGACCATCCTGCAAATTATAGACCGGTGAGCCTTACATCTGTTGTGGGGAAAGTTTTGGGAAGAATTATAAGGGATAGGATTTATAGTCATTTAGAAAGAAGTGAATTGATTAGGGACAGTCAACATGGATTTGTGGAGGGAAGGTCGTGTCTCACAAACCTTATTGAGTTTTTTGAAAAGGTGACCAAAGAGGTGGATAAGGCAGTTGATGTGGTGTATATGGATTTTAGCAAAGCGTTTGATAAGGTTCTCCATGGAAGACTACTGCAGAAAATGCAGATGCTTGGGATTGAGGGTGATTTAGCAATTTGGATTAGGAATTGACTAGCTGATAGAAGACAGAAAGTGGTGGTTGATGGGATATATTCAACCTGGAGTTTAGTTACTAGTGGTGTACCTCAGGGATCTGTTTGGGGCCACTGTTGTTTGTTATTTTTATAAATGACCT
This sequence comes from Sphyrna mokarran, assembly GCA_024679065.1. NCBI lineage: Eukaryota > Metazoa > Chordata > Chondrichthyes > Carcharhiniformes > Carcharhinidae > Sphyrna > Sphyrna mokarran. The sequence continues at coordinate 53,843,808 of JAGIQG010000007.1, forward strand.
GGATGAGGGTGTAGAGGGATGGGTTAGTAAATTTGTTGACGACACTAGAGTCGGAGGAGTGAGGATGGATGTTACAGTTGCAAAGGGACATAGATAAGTTGCAGAGTTGGGCCGAGAAGTGGCAAATGGAGTTTAATGTGGAAAATAATGAGGTGGTTCACTTTGGTAAAAGTAATATGTGTGCAGAATATAGGGTTAATGGTAGGACTCTTAGTAGTGTAGATGAGCAGAGAGATCTCGGTGTAGAGGTGCATAGATCCCTGACAGTTGGTACTCAAGTTGATAAAGTTGTTAAGGAGGCATATAGTGTGTTAGCATTTATTGGTAGAGGGATTGAATTTCGGAGCCCAGATGTCATGTTGTAACTGTACAAAACTCTGGTGCGGCCGCACTTTGAGTATTGTGTACTGTTTTGGTCACCTCATTATAAGAAAGATGTGGAGGCATTGGAAAGGGTGCAGAGGAGGTTTACCAGGATGTTGCCTGGTGTGATGGGTGGGTCTTATGAGGAAAGGCTAAGGAACTTGAAGTCATTTTCATTAGAGAAAAGAAGGCTAAGAGATGACTTAATTGAGACATATAAGATGATCAGAGGGTTAGATAGGGTGGATAGTGAGAGCTTCTTTCCTTGGATGGAGATGGATAACATGAGGGAACATAGCTTTGAATTAAGGGGTGGTAGTTATAGGACGGATATTAGAGGTGGGTTTTTTACTCAGAGGGTAGTAAGGGCGTGGAATGCTCTGCCTGCAACAGTTGTGGACTCGTCAAGTTTAAGGGCATTCAAATGATCAGTGGATAGGCATTTGGATAACATTGGAATAGTTTAGGTTAGAGGGTCATAAAATTGGTTCCATTGGTCGGTGCAACATCGAGGGCCGAAGGGCCTGTACTGCGCTGTAATGTTCTATGTTCTATGTTCTGCAAAATTTTCTGTGGATGCAATTTGAGATCACAGGGAAGTTAGAGAATTCCATAGCACAATAATTGCGACAGATACTGGTTGACCCGAAACTGGAAAATTCTGTCTGAGATCCACAGACCTTTCGATGGTCCATCCCTTGTCTGCTATGATTCCCATAGTAAGCAGAATAGGAAAATTTACCCCATAAGATCTGGAAAGAGTGAAGACCACAGTGAATGCTGTCTCTAATGCCATAAGGACTTGGAAACAAATGATCAAGAAGGAAGCAGATCTGAGAAAAGCCAAGGATATCCTCCTCTTCCCAATAACAGATAAGTATTTTGGAACTTGCAATGATGTGTTAGTCTAGATCTGCTGAATCATTATACACAACCAAAGACTTAACATGAATGTCATACTGTAGTAGCGCACACATTCAAGTTGCAACTCACACTTGAATTCCTTGTCACGCTGATCAATTAAGGAGCTTCATGCAAAAAATCCTAATGAAACCTGATGCTGATAAAGGCGGAACTTCATTCAGTTTATATATTGTGTGAATGTAAAGGCTTTGACTAGATAGCCAAAGCATTGCGATCAAAATATTTCTGTTTTTTTTCATGATTCGAAGAAAATGGGTCAAGCTTATAGACAGTGGTATAAATCTAGAATGGTGAAAACTCAGATGGATCTATAGTAGTAGGAAAAGAAACTGTTAATTTAAGCTCTGAAAAACATGGAGGGAGACATTTACAGAGAAAATCACAATGAGGCAGGTATGAGGGAAACAATATGCTTCGGGCAAAGTTTTAAATTTATCTCAATCTGACAACATCCTTGGCAGCAGGTGGAAATGTAGAAAGTTACGAAAAACAATGAATGAATGAAGAAAGAGGGGCCCAAGGTGCACATATGTTGCTGCACACAAATGAGAGTGTAAGCAGAATTCAGGCCACAGTTCAGAAGATGCTGAAGTTGGAGTGATGATGCATGAGTCGCTTGTGTTGAGGGCTGACCTCAGTGTTCCTCCAAAGCACTTTCCGTGGGTCAGAAACGCACTATCAGTTTGACATCTTTTCTCCTTCATGGCTCAAACTAAGATGCTGTCAATGGGTTGGGCTGAAGTCACTTGTGCATCTCCTTTGTTTTAGGCTGCACATTTTCTGAAAGAGTTTTGGATCATGACAACAGCCCAAAAAACTTAGATGCATTGACCATGTTAAATTCTCCCTCAGTGTACCTGAACAGGCATTGGAGTGTGGTGACTAGGGAATTTTCACAGTAACTTCATTACGGTGTGAATGTAAGCCTACTTGTGACTAATAAATATACTTATCAGTCCCAGAACTTTGAAACACTGTGTGTGGGACAGGCTGACTGTAACAGATAGGCTGTGTTGTAAGGTAATATGCAAATAATGTGATAGAATGTCATATGATTAAATGCCTTGTGATCACATATCACTTGATCAAACCTCCAGGGATACCTGAACAACCCCATTCTCCAGCAACCTGGACTGAGTTATAAAAATCAGTCGGTTCTCCTCACTGGCACAACTGGATGTGGTATCTCTTGTATTCTCTGCTGGGACTTAAAATTGACCCCAGGTTTTAAGATACTTAATTTATTATGACAAGACCCATTTTGTGTGCCATTCAATGTTTAGGCTTGCAATACATACTAGATGAAAAATGTGATTTTGAGTGAACATGTTGAACTCCCGTGTGACATGTGTAACTCATTATCTGGATGAGGAAACACATTAACACAACACAAGGGAAAATGCTGACATTTTAAGGATTGGTTTCTGAGCTCGTCCAAATAGCTTTGCAAAAGTCAAATTTTTGTTCTATGTCATCTAAAATATTTATAACAATGCAGTCCTCTAAAATTACATGGCTGTGTTCTGCCAAACAAAACAATAAAAAGTGAAAACTAAATAAGGTAGGCTGCTCATTGAAGGCGTGGTAGTGCTTTGAATAAAATTTTCTGTGATGAACCAGAACAACTAGAAGAGAACAGTTAGCTGAACATAAAACCTCCCGCTGCATCTGATACATGCTTCTTTTTATATTAGAGAAACAGCTATTATAGACATGACAGTGCAGTCTATTATTACTTTTCAAAATTAACTTAAAGGATTTGTTCAAATTCCTTATTTTCTTGCAGTTAGTTTACTATCTGCAAAGCGATTTATTTAAAAAGCCTTAAGCAATCTTTAGTTGAATCTGTTACAACTACATCAGCATATCTTTGATCAAGGTCAACTTACTTTGCCAAAGACAAGAATATTTTTTGTTCTCTTAGAAGGAGTGTGCATCTTTATGTGAGATAAGTAGGTGGCGTACATACCTAACAAGGAATATAGAGAGGCTGCTACACTGTCACTGCCATAAGTAGAAAGTACAGTCAGGAACAGATATGGCTACAGTCGATTTACAAGTGATGCAACTTGCTAGCTAGAGAGTCACCTCAAAAATCTTCAATGCATGCTGAACCAACGTATTCAAAACTCCCAGAGCCTCCATACAATTTTTAAATTTCAGCATTTTTGGATATGAAGCTATTTGAAAGTGTTCCCACCAGGCTGTGTAATTTTGAAGTGTCTATCAAAGAATCCCCAGTTGGCAAGTTGGCAATGCTGCATAGTCATTTGGCCACCCAGTCTCAACAGACAGTTTGACCACTTAAGGATCCTCTATTGTTGCAGAGCTGGGCCGAGAGGTTTAATGTGGAAAAGTGTGAGGTGATTCACTTTAGTAAGAGTAATGTGTGCAGAATATAGGGCTACTGGTAGGACTCTTAGTAGTGTAGATGAGCTGAGAGATCTCGGTGTACAGGTGCATAGATCCCTGAAAGTTGGTACTCAAGTTGACAAGGTTGCTACAAAGGCGTATAATGTGTTAGCATTTATTGGTAGAGGGATTGAATTTCGGAGCCGAGATGTCATGTTGCAACTGTACAAAACTCTGGTGTGGCCGCACTTGGAGTATTGTGTGTAGTTTTGTTCGCCAATTTTAAGAAAGATGTGGAGGCATTGGAAAGGGTTCAGAGGAGGTTTACCAGGGTGTTGCCTGGTATGATGGGTAGCTCTTATGAGGAAAGGCTAAGGGACTTGAAATTATTTTCATTAGAGAGAAGAAGGCTAAGAGGTGACCTAATTGAGATATATAAGATGATCAGAGGGTTAGATAGGGTGGATAGTGAGAGCCCTTTTCCTCGGTTCGAGATGGATAACACAAGGGAACATAGCTTTAAATTAAGGGGTGGTAGTTATAGGACGGATGTTAGAGGTGGGTTCTTTACTCAGAGGGTAGTAAGGGCATGGAATTCAGCCTCTCGATATTGCTTTGCCATCCAATTAGATAACAAACATCTGCATTGGCTTTATATCCTTAACAAAAATCTATCAATTTTAATTTTGAGATTTTCAATTCACCCTACAGCTTTTTGGGGATGGAGTATCTGACTTACACTGCTTTTGTGTGAAGAAGTTCTTTCTGACCTCACCCCTGAATGACCCAACTCTAATGTTACGATAATACGCCCATGTCGAAAGGAGAATATTTCAGAGTTGCTGCTGAGTCTATTTCTCACTAATTGGCTCTGGCATGCTCTAATATGTCAGAATCACATTTTGTCTCCATCGACACTATCAACAGCTTCAATTAGCTTAAACACCTCCATTAGATCAATCCCAATGCTATATACTCAAGGGAATTAAGCCTAATTGATAGAACAACCCTCATAATTAACCCCTTTTAATCCCAGTGGCATTTGCAGAAGACTAAAATGTGAACCAGGATTTAACACTAAATTCCTCTATCTTGGGGGGTGTGGGATATTTTAGGTGGGGAGCACGAAGTTGCAGGGATGGGATTCCCTCCAGGTTCCTCCCAGCCTCGATCAAGTAGTGATTTTACTTTTACCCCAACAGAGGCTCTTTTTTGACCAATTATTGGTTACTTAAAGATCATTTCCCAGCCTATCTCATTTTTTAGGCTGACAGGAGGATTGAACTTGCATGGGGCAAAGGTGAAAAATCAAAAGAATTACATTTTGGGTGGGAAGAGGGGTGGGTGCATCAGAAGCCCTCTTCTGAATTCGTATGTCCTCCCCATTCCACACTTAATATCTGGTGGATTCTGGAGCTTCTTCCTCTCCTAGCCTCTCCTCCAAGATCCTGATGACCACCTTCTGAAACACCACCACACACACACACACACACACCAACCCCGCCGGCCTTCCCTACCAGCTCCAATGTCCACCTGCATTTTTCTACTTCTGTTCACTGTTTCGTGGAGGGGACTGAAAACATTCTGCAAAGGCAAAAATTCAACTGACTAGCATCTTTCTCCTTAAGGAAGAAATCATTCTCCCCAAAAATAAACAATATGAGGATACTTCCCATCGTAAACCTACTGCAATTTATTTGAATGGGGAAGGAAAAGAAATGGAAGCCACATAGTAGACGGCACACAAATAAATATTGAAGCTGAATCAATAATTAGAAAACAAACCATTGGCAAAGTTTTTGAGAATGGGACTGAATAGATAGCTCTTTTAGGGAGGCAGCATTGATGAATGGGTTGAATAGTCTGCCTGCATGCTGGGAAATGTCATCACTCCATGAAACAAAAACTCTGGAAACTGTTTTAAAAATAAGAATTTTCACAGAAGATTTTTACAACATTTTTAACTTATTGGTTGCCAAACAACATTGGACATTTCTGAAGAAGAGCCTGACTGACAATCTGCATAAATGAGGTGGTGGAATGATGGAGGCTAGGATAGTGTCACCATTTTATTACAGCCATATTTAAATGTGGGAAGCTGCTGCTGCCAAAATATAGGAAAGTGGAGAAAAGAATGGGCATCGATGTTAGGGAACCCTGCCTTGCCTGACTGCCTTGATCCAAAAAGTAAGAGATAAGAAGAGGACAATCTAACAAAATGGTGATTGATATAATTAAAATGTCTAATGTTCAGCTAAGTACTAATTCCAGAAGAAAAATCTAATTACTTCACAATGCCTGTGGGCACTTGGTTGTTTGACATCTTTGGTGGGCTTTAATTGAGACTGACATTTTAAATTCACTAGTTTTACTTTAATTTCTCTGAAAGAGAATAAATTTGGAATTGGGGTATATGTAATGTTAGTGCTTAAGGTAATAATCCCTGATAATGGTTTTCAGGTAACATTGTAGGGGTTATGTAAAAGGACTTCATTCTACATAAAGAACTGCTGGGGATGTAATCCATGATTATGGACATGGGAGGGGGGGTTAAATCATTGGTGGGAAGAGTTTTGGAACCATCTATCCTGGTGAGCATTGACCACAGGAGATCTTCATATTTGGCTACCAGCAGTATTTGATTTGCCATCATTTCTCCAACCCCCACCCCCACCTACACACACACACACACACACACACACAGTGGGGAGGAACGGTTATGACAATTACAAAACATGGTGTAGCCAGTGGCATTGGCAGAAGATTTTTAAATTATTTATTTTTAATCCCCTATCTTGTTTAGTGCAGACTGAATGTCACAAGACATCTTTTAAATTTTAATCCCACCATCAGCCTTGTGCTGATGCAATTAGGACCAAAAGACACTCTTGATGTCTGGAATTAAGGCGCTAATGACATGATATCCATCAAGTTTTATTTTGCCATCAATAACCTTTAATTTAAATATGCCATCCTAAATATGGGCCAATGTATTCAGGGTGCCCCTGCACCTCTGGTGAAAGCAATCGTGCAGTAGTCACTGGGGCAGTACCTTGCTCACCTTCTGCCTTTGGTTTGGAGTAGATGCAACTTTATCTGCATTGTGATCAAATTTGCAAATTCACAAAGTGCATCAGAACTGGACTAACTTGGATCACCTTAGAGTTGAAACGCCTTTTTAAGCTCATCCCCCACGGTACTTAGTCAGCACTTGCATTAAGTCACTGATATGCTAATACTGCTGGATTCTAGCATGCATTCATTTCCTTAAAAGTATCTGAGCTGCAATTACAGAGCCCTTATCTCTCATCATGCATGATACGCAAAGGGAAATTGAGCCAATGTGTTCTCTATCAATGGGAACAAACTGTTCCAAAAATATAGCACCATGCTTTGATCCAGCACAAAGGCTTTCAGCTGAGGATGCGTGGGAAGTGACCATAGTAACCAGGGCAATTAAAAGCGTTTGAAAAATGATTTGTCCTTCAAGTGAAAACTGTCTCGGGTGACTGCAAGAGCAGACTTGGCCTTTGCATGGCTGATCTAAGAATATCTCCTGAGAACACAGAGTGTGGTTAATGAACTAGTATAATGGAGGACAAGCCAGCTTTTAAGCCTCTGCACTTAATATATTTGTTTAAGCTGATTTACACAATTCTCTTTAAAATTTATTTTTCTTTGATGTGTACGTGGTAAGAGTACACTACAATAATGCAGAGCTCGGTAAATTAAACCACAACAAGGTTTGCACCTGATGCTGACCCTGATATCACAAGTGACAATTATGTGTACACTTTGCTGACATTGAAAGGTAAATTCATTGATCCCACGCTGCCAGTTGGAAGCAATACTTGCTTCTCTAACCTGCAACTCCTTTGAGCTTGGCTCTCCACTGGGAGAATCCAATTGGTGAATGAATACATTGTTTGTATCGAGGTTGGATTTCAGCAGAAGTTGTTCCAACCCTTTTCTGTAACTTTGGCAGATACCCAGAAAAACAGTGTAAACATCTGTGGTGATGTCTCTGCATTTCTGCCGATTTTATGCTGAGATTCAACAAAAGATTGGCATTTTACTCTATAAAGCTTTACAGTGATACATTGGTGCTGTAAATTGAGCGTCAATATTCTGAATGATGATAGGCTGCTGAGTTTAGAGGCCATCTAATTATTTGATGCACAGTGAGTACCTCAGCATAAAGCATACTTGGAAAATTGCCTTTAATACCTGTCATTTGTGACTCTTTCCTCAATGAATTATCTCTGTGCTCTACTTTGATCAGACCTATGAGTATTTCTAAGTGCATCTCGCCCTATTTGGAGAAAAATTAAAAGGAGCATGACCTTTTGGAGAATATATTATATGTAGTTTTGCAACTTAGGCATTAAATGAGTACCCATCTTACATCATTGGCTCTGTTGCATGGACAGTACAATATAGAAAATACTGGAAAGATTCAGCAGGTCAATCACCAAATCTAATTGGGTAGCATGGTGGCACAGTGGTTAGCACTGCTGCCTCACAGCTCTGGGTACCTGGGTTTGATTCCTGGCTTGGATGACTGTCTGTGCAGAGTTTGCACATTCTCCCAGTGTCTGTGTCGGTTTCCTTCAGGTGCTCTGGTTTTCTCCCATAGTCCAAAAATGTGCAGGTTAGGTAGGATGGCTATGCTAAATTGCCGCTTAGTGTCCCGGGATGCATAGATTAGCAAGGTAAATACGTGGAGTCACAGTGATAGGGCCCAGGTGGGATTGTTGTCGGTGTAGATTCAATGGGCCAAATGGCCTCCCTCAGCACAATAGGGATTCTATGACTCCATATCAGATGGACAAATGTTTTCAGAATAACGCTTCATTAGAAGCAGATGATTGCATTTAGTCAAGTCTGAAGACACCTATATACGAAGACTGCCACTGTCATGACCATTCTATGTGTCTGAGGTACATTCCTGATTGAAGAAACCACTCAAAATGGGGTAATAAACTGTCACCATTATTTAGAAGGTCATGACCTTTTATTATTTGGTGCAGCTCTGAACACCACTTAAGGACTTAAGAACACACCTGATGGGAAATACAATGAGGCACGTTCACTTGAATCTTGAGTACACAATGGGCATCCTAATACAATGATTCATATGCCTAAACAGACCTGATGCAGTACTACAGTATGATTGCTTTTTTATTCATTGGATATAGGCATCACTGGCTGGGGCAGTATTTAATGCCCATCCCCAATTGCCCTTGAAACTTAGTGGCTTGCTAGAGCATTTAAGAGGGCACTTAAAAGTCAACCACATTTCTGTAGATCTGGAATCACATATAGGCGATATTGGGTAAAGACAGCAAATTTCCCTTCCTTGAAGGACATTAGTGAACCAGAAGGGTTTTTTACAACAACCTTTTAATTTGAGGTTTTTGTTGAATTCAAATTTCACTATCTGTTATGACAGGGTTCGAACCCGTTCCCCTCTTCCTATGACTGCTTCAGCTCCAACTCTACAGGCCAAGATGGGCATTGCCATTCAGAAGTGCTCTGAAAGCAGGCTAGCGCCCTCCTGACCTCAGCCCTCCAGAGAAGTTTAATACACAAGATAAAATCCCATGGGATTGGATAACGTATTAGCTTAGACAGAGGATTGGGTAACTAATAGACAGCAGATGGTGGGGTAAGTTCTGGTTTGCAAGCAGGAAATCGTGGGATGCCACAGCAGGATGAAAGGTTATAAGGAGTAGGCAGGAAGGTGGAGATGAGACTGAGATGAGATCAGACAGTCCTGTTGAATGGCAGAGCAAGGTTGAGTGGCTGACTTGCCTACTCTTGTTCTTAGATCTTATGTTCATATGTTCTTTAAGGAATAATACACTATACCAACTGCCAGCTGTAATCATCCTCCTGCAATATGAGGACAAAGGGCGACCACCCCCCGCCATGACACAGGCTTTAGCAGTGAGAGTGTTCACCACCCCCTTTCCCAGTTTATCTTCCATCGCCCCAAGGGCCTTTGCTAGCTCAATTTACCCTTCGTTGGCTCACACTCCCTCACCTCAAGACTCCTTCACACCAGCCCCTTTGCCACCTCATCACCTCCATCCCTCCCAATCTTCCCAACTCACATCCCCAACCCTCCATCTCCCCACCACATCCTCACATCTGCATCTCTATCCCAACCACATCTCCCCACCACATCCACACCCTCAAATCCATCCACCCATCTCCCCCACACCTCCAGCCCTCACTCTCTGTACCCTCATCCCCCTCCAACACATCCTCCCCCCCACCTCCAAAACAAAATATGCCACGGCTCTCAAAACCATTTTAATGATTCCAGGTTTTTCTGCTTGTTATATAGGTGAATATGTAACAATTATGTTGTTGATTAGGCAACAGAAAACACTCTGATAATTCACCACTATTTTATTGTGATACTATGGTTCAATGTACACAGAACTGGATTCCACCCTAGCCTTCTTGATCCTCTTTCCATCCAAAAGCAACCAACCCACTGGCAAATTCCCAATTTTTAAATACAAGCTTCAATGGGCATCACCTGCTCTCAATTCATTGTGAAGCTAATCCTGGTTTACTCGAAAAGGGACCTACATTTTAAAATTGACACTGACACTCCTTGAGGTATTTGATTTTTTAGGGATCTTCCACTAATATCTGGCTAGGCAGCACCTCCCCTCCCCACACCGCCCGCCCCTACTCCCACCCCGAGTCTCTATAAGTAACTCATGGTTGCGGACATCGCAGATTAGCGTTAGCCTCACTGGGCTCTTGCTTACTGCTTCTGGCAAATTCTCTTTCTGCTTTTCAAAGCTATTGCCAGGCTCTAACTGCAACTGCTGACAGCTTTCTCTCCCTGCCTGTTTCCAAGCTTTGCCAGCTCCAAATATAAACGGCTTCTTTCAATGCTGCCACTGAACTGACTAACAGTTTTGTTGAGACAAACTACATATAAACCCAACAGAAAAAAGGTACCTCCTTGCAACAGATCCCCATGGCAACTTTGCACACATGGGATTTCCCAGATAAAAATTCAAATTAATTGTCTCCCATTCCCAAGCCATCCCTTTGTTCTGGGAAACCAAATAAATAATGTACACCCCTTAATAAGACAACTGCAGTTATCTTGTCTGGAGCAAAAAACTCAGAAAAGAACCATCCATTGTTTAATATTTTCCGACTTCTAACACTGAGCTAATAAACAAAGGCCACCCTTGACTGGTAATTACTGCAGATCTGTTTATCAGCCTTTCACCAGGGGTTTCCATTCATCTTACATTCCATAATTCAGTCCCAATATACTCTCAAAACACACAAATCAGCAAATTAAACACTTTCACAGCAGCATAAACATATTTCAATAAAAGCTGACATCAAATCAGTGTGAGTGATTTATATACCATGCCTCTATCTGATATTTTAATTCTGGCACTTGGTCGCTTAGGGGCCTCCATTTCTCCATCTTCAATGGTCAGGCATACAAACACTTTGCTTATCTCCAGCATCTCTTCCTTGGCTGCTATCAGTATGGAGATGGCTGGAGAGCCACTGCAGTTGTCTTTCTCTCAACTGTGTTCTGTGCTCTCTTCCTCTGCAAGGCAGGAAGAAGGGATCATGAGTGAGAATATGTTGAGTGAATGGATGGACATCATTTATTTGGGGTGACTGCGAGGGATAGATATGATAGCACGTTGTGATGAGAGTGTCAAGTGATTCAGGTAGAATCGTAGAATCCTATGATGCAGAAGGAGACCATTCGGCCCATAAAATCTGAACTGACCACAATCCCACCCAGACTCTATTCCATAATACCATGCATTTACCCTAGCCAATCCCCCTGATACTAAGGGGCAAGTTAGCATGGCCAATCAGCCTAACCCACACATCTTTGGACTGTGGGAGGAAACTGGAATACCTGGAAGAAATCCACACAGAAACAAGGAGAATGTGCAAATTCCACACCAATGGTGACTTAAGCGAGGAACTGAACCTGGCTCACTGCTGTGAGGCAGCAGTGCCAACCACTGTGCCATCATGCCATCCATCTGTGTCGTTGTGCTGCCCAAAGATATATGAAGAGTTACATAGACAAAGAGGAATAGGTGCACCTGCAAGCTAAATCAGCACAATGTTAAAGAAAAGGCTAAGGAAGGCAGAGTGAAAGGAGTGGAGTTATACTGCACTCATCCCTCCTAACCTGATTAGGCCATTAAACTTCTTCCAACCCGATATCCAGAAACATAACACTACATCCTGCTGTGAACTATCTACAACTTTCCTATAAAAGCAGGCCTCTTTCTCCCTGCCTGCAGAGGCTCATAGATCACAATATTAGCTTGAGTCAGTGTAATGAGCAAAGGAGTTGCTGCTTTGCAATTTGTGAATACATTGCTGCATGTTTTTTTTCTGTTCAAACATTTGGCAATCCTTCAACTTATAGCCTTATAAGATCCCCTCAAATACTTCAGCTCATCAGTTGGCATCATGCCAATGGCACTAAATGGTCAGGAAACTTAGAAGTGAGATGTTAATGCAATAACTTGTTTAGAAAGCCAAAATCCTGTGCTGCTGAAATGTTTGCTCTTTCCATATGCAGCCAGGGTCCCCCAGTGCTAGCATATAGAATAATTAAAATCTAACTCTAAATCAGCTTGTGCCCCTTTACAAATTCCTGCTCCCAATTGAGACAAGTTACTGATTTGATTTGATTAATTACAGTAACAAGTGTTATTTCTTGCATGTGGGAAGAAACTGGAATACCTGGAAGACAAAGCATACCATTCATAGAGTTCATCAGGGAGAAGGAAAGAAGAGGGTGCAGAATGTAGTGTTAAAGTCAGGTGTTGAGAAAGATCCAACTTAATACAAGGTAGATCTATTCAAAAGTCTGATGGCAGCAGAGAAAATGCTGTTCTTGAGCTGGTTGGTATGTGGCCTCAGACTTTGCATCTTTTTCCCAACAGAAGAAGGTGGAAGAGAGAATATCCGAGGTGTGTGGGGTCCTTAATTATGCTGGCTGCTTTTCTAAGATAGAAGTATAGACAGACTCAATGGATGGGAGGTTGGTTTGCGTGATAGACTGGGCTACATTCATAATCTTAGTGTCATTTCCAGTCGTGACTATCCATTCCTTTGGATGAAATTGATGAGGCGTCATTACAGATCTGGGAACACCACTCATTGCATTTGGCCGATTAGCATGTTTTCCTTTATCCCTCCTCTCTGTCTCTTTCTTCTCAAATGACAATCAACTAATGACTCATGGTTTTCTTCATTTTTGCTAATCACAACTTTCAACCCCTCACCACTTGCTTGAAAATGAAAAACTGTCCATTTCCTTGTGCAAAACTTCCAACGTACGTTATATATTTTATATATTTTAATTTGCAGTACTTTCCAAAAGGCAAGTTCAACTCATCTTCTTAATTCCCAACATTATTGGAGCTGCCAGGCAGAATAAGAATGTATGGTGAAGCGCTGCACTTCTGTAACATTTTAGAGCATATCATTTGGGAACCATCATGTTTGTTTTGGCTCCTTGATAGACGTTTTCAAAATGAATCCATCTACTCTGCTCTGTCCCTATCATGCATTTAACAATGTTCTGCAGAAACTTATATCTTCACTTCTCAACACTTAAAAATAACCACAATTTAGGAAATTGCTGAGAAGCTAGATTTCCTGCTGAGAAGTGCTGATGTTAAGCAGTACAGTGATTGTTTGAGTTAATAAAACTTTAGTTAGGTTGCTTTGCTGGCAGATAGATCATTTTAGAAAGCAACTGTTGATTTTACAGTGTATCCTGACTGCTGAATGGTCGAGAATAAAACACATTGGCCTAAATGGCCCAATCAATCTTTGAAGCCAATGTCGAGGCCAGGAGGTGGTACGCCCACTCAATGATCTGCTCCAGTGCTGGCCTCACTTCTGCGGTTAGATCATACCAATGGCAGTGTGTGAGCATATTCCCCCATGTAAAATAAAAAATATTGGCCTGGATGGAAAGCAAGTGGCAAGATTTTAAAGAGGCTGGGCTGGTAAAAACTTCGGTAAGGGGAGGCAAAGGAAATTCAATGGGAAGAAAATGATAAGAAAGACAAGGGTCTGGAGAGAGGAACATTTGTTCTTGTAGATTGCAATGGTGATGAAAAGGATCATGAGTAAAGGGAGGATAATGAGGACTGGGTCACACTCCGCCACCATCTCTCGAACGAGATATCCTTCTGCTTAAAGCCATTGATGCCATACATTTCTTTCTCATTCCCAGTTACAGTTCATCTGTCCCAAAGTCCCTCACAATCAACATACAACATTTTATTGCTGCTTTGTCATTAGAAAATGTAGTAGTCAAATTGTAAAACAGGGTCTGAGTAGAAAACAGAAACAGTGACATAATGGTAATAAAGCAACATACTGTGCACACTGAAGAAAGCAATTTTGCTGGAAATATTCAGTAGGTCTGGCAGCATTTGTGGAGAAGATGTGGATAGTATTTCACATTGATGACTATCTATAGACTTGAAACACAAATTCTTTTTTCAATCCTGCTGTGCTGAGTATTTTCAGCATTTTCTATTTTTATTACTAATGAGGTAATAATAATCACTGAACATTCTTTTTGTGCTATTGATTGATTAATGTGACCCAGAGCAATAAAAGATCTTCCAAGCTCTTCTTTGAACAGTGCCACATGGTCTTTTCCATTCATGTGGGAAAGCAGATGGAGTTCGGTTTAACATCTCATCTGAGAAACAGCACAGCTCGTCTCTGCACTGAACTGTCAGCTCTGATTGTGCTTTCAAGTCTTAGACGTGAACCCATGACCTTCTGACTCAGAAGTGATGGAACTGCCACGGTGCTAAGATTGACAGGTTATGCAGGAACTGATAGTTGTGAATCTGGTGTCTGCAGATCTTCTTTCACAGTAACATCAAATAGGTGTTTTTCCCTTTCCTGTTACAAGGACCAGTGGCACCTGTGGCATCTGTATTGGAATCTGCAAAATACAATCCCGACCTCGGAGATGGCCAAGCTGTGTTGGTGACTCACTAGACACTCATTACTGCTCGGGTTACTATAAGGGACAGATGATTCCACAACCTACAAAATGACTTTTAAAACCAGGGAGCTGGGAAACAGCCAACTGTCTTGCAGTGCTTTAAAAATCTGATAACAGCCATAAACCTAGTTACGTTGATAGTCAATGGTAATGCACGGTAATAAAGTACAATGGCCCGACAGTGCCATTTTTTAAGTCTGACCTCAGACCTGGCCTTCCGGCATGGAGTACTACATCAGTATGGCACTTGAATATCCAAAGTGGATTCATATGTTATCATAGTATAGTTCTTATATTAAACTTGCTTTCAGGCTTTATTAATATTCAAGCTTGAATGATAAAATAAAACATTTGTCAAGATTCAAGACATATTTGATCAGACTATGGGTTCTGAGCTTTTTCTTTATTTCTTCATTAAATGTTTTCCTTGAACACTGGAAGTGCAACAAAGGAGAGCCATGAGCTGATCCCTGATCTTAATTATCTCAATTATGAGGAAAGATTAGAGAAACCTGAGCCCCAATTTTAACCAAATTGGCCCAACAGAAAAGTGATGGGTTTGGATCTGACATCTGTTTTACAGCCTGCTCAATTTAATGCTCCATTAACTAGAATAGAGTGTAAAATTAAGTGAGTGGAAAACAGGTGTCCAACCCAAACTCACTCTATTCCCACTGAACCAGTTAAATCAAAACCAGGGTTTCAAAACCCTTAAAGAAACATTTAAGATTTGATCTTGAAGAGAGATATTCAAGCAAGTAGGAACTCTGGAAGATTATTTTAAACTAGACTGTGAGAGAAAACCAAAAGAGTACAGGTTTAAATTTGCAGAAGGAAAATTTAGAACTGATGTCATGAAGTTCTACACATTGACACAGAATAAACACCTGCAGACTAGTGGAGGGAAAATGCTGGACTTATCAGGGAACTATTTAAATGCATCAGTGAGGGGACTTTGAGATGACGAAATGGGCTGAATCAATGCTAAAATATTGTAATCCTTTCTTTGATCCACACTCTCTTTGAGTATGATTCCCCAATGAGAGTACAGAGCGGTGAATTTAAGCCACAGAACAACTGATAGTGATACCAATCACTTACCGAACTGGATACATTTACTCTACTAATCTTCCTAACACTAAGATTAATTTAGCATGGCCAATCGCATATTTTCAGACTATAGGAGAAAACCAGAGCACACAGAGGAAACCCACACAGACACGGAGAATGTGCAAACTCCACAACCAACAGTGACCAGAGGGCAGAATTGAACCTGGGCCCCTTGTGTTGTGAGGCTGTGGTGCTAACCATTGTGCCACTGTGTTGCCCTCACCCCACACCTTATATAGAGTGTATTATTATCATCATGAAACTTGTTGCTTGCTTTCATTTTTGCAGTGGGGTAGAACTTTTATCTAGATCCCATATTTTCTGGGGTGAGGGATTGTTTGTCACACACAGAGTTCCCAGAAGAATTTTTGTTGCCAATCCTGGCATGACTGCAACAGCAGGGAAGGCAGCTGGGAATTTAGAGGAACATAAAAGCTCCACATAGGGCAGCACAGTGACACAATGGTTAGCAACACTGCCTCACAACAGCAGGGGCCCAGGTTCGATTCTGGCCTCGGGTCACTGCCTGTGTGAAGTTTGTACATTCTCCCTGTCTCTATGTGGGTTTCCTTTGGGTGTCTCCCCATTTAGAAGACAGGAAAATTCCTTTTTAAGCTCCAGATAAAACAAACACTCTAACTGTAAGGTATGGGAGAGAAGTCGCTTATCAGGTCAAAAGGAAAACAGTGCCGACGTTGGGAATCTGAAATAAAAATAGAAAGAGCTGGAAGTAATCAACAGGTCTGACTGCACTGTGAAGAAAGAATCAGAGTTAACATTTCAGGTTGTGACCTTTCCTCAGAACTGATGACTCTGTCAAGTTGGTTTGCCCCTTCATAAATGCTGCCAGACCTGCTGAGTATTTTAACACATTCTGTTTTTTGTATCAGCTCTAGGCTGTTTGCTTCCATGTCAGCCCAGCAGTGCCATTATACCAAGCCTATTGACAGCATTCTTCAGGCAATCCCAGAGAGTGACAATAAGAGTAGTGGAGCAAAGGGAGATGGGCTGAAAGCTCAGGCAACACCCCCTTCTATAGTATTTCACTGTGACAAGTGGGTGAAGGAGGGAGACTCAGTAGGTGGCAAGGACAGGGAAATTTATTTTAAGCAGAATCCTGCATTGGGCCTGACTGTCCAGTTCTAGTTCCATTTCCCTCATGATTATGCTGGAAATAAAATAGAACTGCAGAAGGAAATCTCATCCATGATTTAATGGCTACGCTGCGAACCAGTGAAGTTGATAATTAGTGAATAAACAAATTTCAATGTTAATTAGACTTGGGATTCAAATTCAGAGACATTCAGATCCAATTCTCCACAACCGTAACACAGAAGGTCATCATTAGCATGATAATTTATCAAAGGATTATTTTTCCCGGCAAGAATGACTTCATCAGGTGTATGAGACATTTTATTTATAATTCAATGGGGCTGAGTTCTTCATCATACGCTGTGTCCTGCTCACAGAGTGCAGACATTTCAGCCACTGACATTTCCCAACTAAAGATCAATTTTTAGTCTGTTTAATTTAATAGTGGATGTGAAAGTTATTTCTGGCAAATAAAATGTCACATCCTATTTGCAAGTCAGTAAATGTACAATGGTAATAAAACCTAAAGGTTCACATGATTGCATGGAACTGAGTCATCCAAACTAGGAGTGCTGAGGATTCAATTAATGGTCAGTGTTGATCTTCCCTCGCGAGCAGGAAAATGTTACAAACATTTAGAGATGTGGAAGGGAAATGAATTGAAAATTTAAATGCTATTGTTCTGGATAATTGCAGTTATGACAGGAAACTCCTCGTGGCATAATTGCTGCAAATGGTTTTCTAGTGATTTGTTTGTACATTATGGATTGGTTTAGTATTTTATTAATGTTCATTTATGTAAGATGGATCTCGCTGGCTGGGTCAGCATTTATTGCCCATTTCGTAGGACATTTAAGAGCCAACCACATTGCTGTCAATCTGGAGTCACTGAGCCACATGTAGACTTTTTTTTGATTTGTGTAACACAGGCCTCGCTGGCTGGCTAGCAATTATTGTCTATCCCTACTTGCCCTTGAGAACATAATGGTGAACTGCCTTCTTGAAAAGCTCATACAACTGAATGGCTTGCTAGGATATTTCAGAGGGCAGTTGAGAGTCAACCACATTGTTCTGATTGTAGAGTTCTATGTAGGCCAGACCAGGTAAGGACAGCAGATTTCTTTCCCTAAAGGATATTAGTGAACCAGATGGGTTTTTCTGATAATCAACAGTAATTTCATGGCGAGCATTAGACTTTTTAAATTCCAGAATTCAACTTCCACCGTTTGGAATTTGACCCCAGAGCATTACCCTGTGCTTTTGCATTACCAGTCCAACAACAGGACCACTACACCACCATTTCCCCAGTAATCATCACTAATTTGGGAGAGCCAGCAGTGTAGTGGTAATGTCATGAGACTTGTAATCCAGAGGCCCAGATGAATGCTCTGGGGACATGGGTTCAAATTCCAATAAGCAACTAATGGAATTTAAATTCAATTAATAAAATATCTGGAATTAAAAGCTAGTTTCAGTAATCATGTCCATGAAACCATCACCAATTGTTATAAAAACCCATCTGGTTCATTAATGTTCTTTAGGGAAGGAAATCTGCCATCCTTAACTGATTTGGCCCACATGTGATTCCAGATCAACAGCAATGTGCTTTACTCTTAACTGCCCTCTGAATATGCCTAGCAAACCTTTCAGTTCATGGGCAATTCAGGATGCGCAACAAAAAGTCGGCCTCCCGTGAAAGAATTTTTAAAACCTTGAAGTGATAGTTATCTGAAAATAAGCCATCAGGTCATATTTGTTATGCTTATCTCGAGGTAAATGTTTCCAAATTGTTTATCACATCTACAATGAGGGAACGTTTATTCTCTGGAACCTATTAACTTTACCAATCAATGAACATTTCTTGTAATAAAGACATGTAATAAATATGTTCTGAGGTTAGTCATATAGGCCTTATTCGCTCAATGCCAGATGCGATAGTCATAGCACCTGATTAGAACTGATGTAATGGCACAAATCAGGCTAACAACACATTTTGATTTTGTACTATTGAACACTGAGGCACAACATCCCTTTACATAAATCATTTATGCAGTTTTTTAACATATTTTCAATAGATATCTCTGGTATAGTATAAATTTTAAAGGACTGACTTTCTATGTATGATGTCTTATTGGCAAACATGAGATTCAAGTACATGAACTGCAAGATTATAAGACATGGATTCTTTATTCCGCTGGCATCAAATCTTCATACACATTAAAGGAAAAGCTTAGCTCAGAGCAACAAACTACTTACAATGGCTGATGCTCCAATCCACTGGGATACCATCAAGGGCTTAACTCTTTCACCCATCAGGCAGCAAACTTCAGCTGGTGGAGTTTTGACTGCTAATTTCCCATGACCAAGTGAACCAGATTACTTTTCTTGCAGACAGGAAGGGATCTTCTCCTTCTCATAGCCTTTCAAAACAAAAAGAGTGCGTACCAGCATCTTCAATAGTTGTTTGATTGCTTTGCTGTGCTTCCTGGTTTCCTCAACATCCTCAGAGACCTCAATCTGACCAATTCGTGGCCTTGGCTCCTGTAACTCACAGATATCAAACTTCTGCTCCAGCTGTTCGTTGCTGCCCTGTTCTCCCTCACTTCTCCCCACAATCTCCTCCCTCCTTCTTCAGTCTACCTATAACCTCTTGCCCCACAGGGCTGAATCATTCCAAAGTTCAGTGTGTCCCCCCGAGTTGGTGGCTTTTTTTAGGCACTGTCCTAATGCCCCACAGGAAATGCTTCACACTGGGCTGAGCCCGGCAGCTGGCTCCACTCCAAGTCCAAAATCAGAATGCCGAGATCCTGCTCACCTCACCACTTACTCACTTCCCTAGTAGAGTTGATGTCCCAGCAACTACCTATACTATATGGTGATTTTCTAGATACAAGAGTGTACAATCAAGGGCGAAAATATATTTAAAGTGAGACTCAAGGCTGCTGTATGTTGCTGTCAAATCTTGAACTAGATAGTGTGTGTTGAAGCCATGAACACTAGTTTTGCCATCACCTTCAAAGCAAGTTTTAGCTCTGAGTTTATGTAACCCAATATTCTTTAGAAAATGTTTGTAAAGTACTGTTAACTGTACAAAAGTGTTCTTGTGTCTATTATTTTCTTTATTCTTTATTTTTAATAAATGTTTAAATTTAATATTTAAAATGATTACAATTGACCTGGATTTTATTTATCTTGATTTCTGATAATTCCACATAACAAACAAATTGCAAACAGTTGTGGCAAGTTTCTGTTTGGGATTTGGGTACCTGTTACTTGCCATTTCCTATGCCATAACGGAAGGCTAATGGAATGCTATCCTTTGTTATGAGAAGAATTTAACATAAAAGTAAGGTTGTTACAAGGCATTGGTGAGATCACATCTCAAATATTGCGTTTAATTTTGGTCTCCTTATCAAAGAAAGAATGCAACTATATTGAGGTGGTTTAAAGGAGGTTTATTAGATTGATATCTGGAATGACTATGGTGTCTTATAAAGATAGGTTGGACAGGCTGGGCTTGTTTCCATTAGAATTTAGAAGAGTGAGGGACCAACTTGATTGAAATATATAATATCCTGAATGGTCTTGACAATGTGGATGTGTAAAGGATGTGCCTTCTTGAAGGTGACTCCAGAATTAAGGAGCAGTGTTTTAAAATTAGAGGTTACTCTTTTAGGACAAAATTAGGAGAATTTTCTTTCCTCAATGGGTTAATGCGACTTTGTAACTTTCTGCCTCAGAAGGTTGTGGAAGTGGAGATTCATAGACTCTGGTTGGCAAAGGAATCAAAGGGTATTGAAAGTAATCAGGACTGTGGAATTCAAAACACAAACACATCAGCCATCTTCTTATTAAATGGCAATGCAGACTTGAGGGGCTGAATTGTCTATTTCTGTTTCTAATTTGTGTATTTGTGTAACACTACAATGATCTTGACTCTGAAATAGAAAAGTGTGAGAGCATCATAGTGAAAGCATCTGATGTCGCTTGAGCTTGATACAGGATCGGCTACGTTGTGAGGCTGGATTTAAAATGTTGTCAGGTGGCCATTGAATGCATAGGTACTTTATAAACTGAGGCAGAGTATTTTTTTCTCTCCAATGCTTTGAGAAAGTTGATGCTCCCTGCTCAAGTTCCCATACATTCACAATTTATTAGTCAGAAGCAGAGATATGGTGAAACATATAACTGCTTATAGCTCACTTCCAGCTGTAAGTGCAATTTTAGACAGGCAGTGTAAATCAAGTGTTGCCAGCTGCAAATCAGTTTTCAAATTGGCTCATCTGCTTAATTGGTGCAGATCTTTCTGAATGCTGTTTATCGCCCTTACATCTGGCACCTGCCCACATAGATTGGGATCATCTTATGAATATGATGAACAGCAGAGAGTTAAGACTGGACTGTCACAGAATGCTATCTGTTCCCCCAATTGAAGCTTCTTGATCACTACCTTCTTCCTTCTTTTTCAAGATATTGTACAATCCACTTACTTGATTTTACAATAATCCAAAGAATTGCAGCAGATTGAAGGCTGGTGCTGATTATTCTTTACCAATCTATATAATTGCTGAAAAGAAGATTTTTTTGTCGGAGATTTTCATCTTGCACTCATCAGGACATTCACAAGAAGACATTTTAAGGGAAATCAATACATTTTACGTTATATATTACACTTACTCATAACGGTCCTAAGGTCATCACTTTCAACCCTGAAAAGTGACCAGTCTACCTTAGATTACCTTGGAAGGGAAGCATAGCCCAAAACTTTGAGCAACAAGTGAACTAACTGTTCCATTTTGCTGTTTTATAGCAACAACATGAGTGTATTCACCACTGACAGCAGCTGCCATCAAGTCAAAAAGATGTTCAGCCTTTCAGCCAAAGAGTAATGTGGTACATGAATTTCAGTGACATTGTAAAGCTAGGTATGTAGGCCACACATCACAAAGACTAGTAGAATGTATCACACAGCCTGTTCCTTCTGCTGTTCGCAACGGGAAAGATACAGACCATACCCAGCCAATCTGCATTTTCAAAACTCAAAAGCCACTGTCCAACATTAGATGTGATTTCATGTATACACTGTATGCTAAAATTACGCTGATAACCAATTTAAGATTGTCAGTTAGGATCCCAATGTGGTGTCTTTGTGTTTACTGGATACTAAATATATTAATATACAGGTCCCAATTCTTTACAGTCAGAAAGAACATGTATACATGTTACACCTGTTTCAGCTAAATGAAATAAATGACAGCCATTTGTTGTTTCATTCCTCAGGGCAATGCTTTGACCAGAGTTTTGTTTAAATCCAATCAATGCTTTGGAGTTAACTGTCTGTCAGCACTAACTGGTGCATTCTCCATGACAATGCCTCTACCAATAGAGTCCACTTGCCAATCAATCAGCACTCTCATCCCATGCAATATAAATTAGTTGATTTCCCTTGCATTGTATTCTTGTGGATGTCCTGATGAGTGCAAGATGAAAAATTTTGATTAAAAAGCTCATTTTTCACCAGTATTCAAATTCTGAACTACCAAACAATGATCTATAGAATGTTTGCTATCACTTTCGCATAACACCTTTCAACAGGAAAATTACATGTCACAACATGACTATTCAAATTACAAAATAGTCATTTACTGTACTGTTTATGTATTTTTACTGAATTCAGTGCAAGTTTTAATGCTATTTTTACTTGACTTGTAAAGCGAATTGTCATTAGATTCTAAAATTCTGTGGAACATTTTACCCTGATGAAGTTCCCATTTCAGCACTGACTGAAGGAGGATTTTATCTGCCAGCCCATTGTTGTTGATTGAGCACAATTATCAAATAACTCTGAAACATGGTGACAGAAGGCGTTAGAAATTGCAGTTGAATTCTTTCAACAATTGGGAACTGCTAAAGATTTCTGAGGCAGACTGAGGCAGCTGCAGATAACCAGTGAGCCTCGTACAAAACTCAATTTATTGGGGTAGATACATTGAAACAGATGATTCATACGAAATTTTGTGCCACTTTTAGGATGGAGGCAGAGAAGAAACCATCAAAATGTTAATGAGGTCAACCTGCAACGACTCGTGCATGAAATAGAGCAAATGGGTGAAAGAAACGAAAGGCTCTGAGAGAGATAACCTCAAAAATTGTCGCAGCTGCCACAAAACTGGATGCCAAGTGTATGCATGTGGAAAATTATCTCATGCCAATAGATTATGTAGGAGAAGGTCACAACTGTGTTGAGGAAAATATAACAGTCTATGTTAGATATGGAGGTGGTGGTGTGGGGCTGGGGAAAGGTAACACAGTAGTTAGCACTGCTGCCTCAGTTCCAGGGACCTGGGTTCAATTCCCAGCTTGAATCACTGTCTGTGTGGAGTCTGTACATTCTCCCCATGACTGCATGGGTCTCCTCTGGGTGCTCCAGTTTCCTTCCACAGAACAGAAGATGTGCTGGTTAGGTGCATTAGCCATGTTGAATTCTCCCTCAGTGTATCTAATCAGATCTCAGTAAGAATTTAGCAACACCAATTTATAATCCAACCGATTTATTTGATAGTAAAATTGTGAGCTTTCGACACTCTTGTGTCTTTCTCAGGCAAATGTAGTGTTCTGGTCAAGAGTGTCGAAAGCTCGCAATTTTACTATCAAATAAATCGGTTGGATTACAAATTGGTGTTGCTAAATTCTCACTGAGTTCTTACTACCCCAGTCCAACGCCGGCATCTCTACATCATATCTAATCAGATGCCAGAGTGTGTCAACTAGAGGATTTTCAAAATAACCTCATTGCACTGTTTATGATATTAATAACTAAACTTAAAAAAAGACAAGCCAGTGCTAGCAATGTTTTGGAATCTGATCTGGAAAATAAGCATGAAACCAAAAGAGGATTTTCCAGCTAAACTGACTGTCATAAGAGCAGGATTAGAAAATAATGCATGGCTGCTTTCTACAAATTATTACAATGGGGGAGTTGTAAGCTCACACATTGACAAATAATAATGGTTATTACATGTTTAGCTGTGTTTGATATGAGGTTACGAATACAAATATTATAAGGGATTAAGTACGTGAAATGATTTAAATGTATTAAATGGACTTGCATGAAAAGGAGTCTTTTTAATATAGTGAACTAATAGATAGAACTTTATTTTACTTAATCTCAGCATAGTTCCTCATTTCTGCCTATGGTGGACACTAGGTGAGTTAGCACGGAGGATAAAAGTGGGAAAGATAGTGGGTGGGTGGGGGCATGCATTGGCATGGATCAGCAGTAAGCTGGCTATATGGAGTCATGGAAATGTGTGAAAAATTGGCATGAATCGGAATGAAGTTGGCAATTGAGGCAATAAGGGACCATTGGTGTTGGTGGAGGCATGGGTTGGTATCTAGTTTATGAGGGACTACTGGTGGCATGTAGGAATTATGGGTTGCCTGAGCTGACATGTATGGGATGGTGGATGGGTGAGACTGTGAGGGGAGAGGGCTATAAGACTTAACATTTGACAAAACAAGTGGATGAAACCTCAGAGAACTAAGGCAGGCATTCTAAACAGCCCACCTCGGTATTTGGCACCCTGGGGCCCTCTTCAATCTGTGGAGGAGGTAGTGGACCAACCCATAGAGCTCCTTGCTCTCCTTCTCAGAAAAGAGATTGCACCATTTGGGTCATTTTGAACAGGGAAACTTCCCTGGTCAGCAAACCAGGAGCAAAGTTTCGATCAAAGAGGTCTATCAATTTCTTTTAAAACGAAACGTTGCAAAATGTCTGTGTGATTCAATCATTTTTCAAAGCTTCTGTAAGTTACAGACTTCAAAGTCATCTGCAAGTACCTGAGTTGCTGAAAACAGGTATGGATCTTCTCATTGTAAACCCTAAACTCCCCTTTGTGCATTGACTATGAGTGACTGGTATTAGTAGTTCCATTTCTAGGAACAGCTTGGATCCTACATCAAAAATGAACATTAGAAAATGCCACAAATGGTACTTGTGCCCCAAAATCACTGCAAAATGCAAATATATTTGTGGCCAAAAGTTTTGCTTTAATATGATGTGTCCTGTAAGTATATTTTGTGCTCACATCTTTCTTCAGCTTCCAATAAGTTAGTGTTCCTGAAAGTAACTTTGGCCTTGACAACTCCATGAATGAGAAGCTCTGGCACTGGTTCTTTAAATGTTCTTTTAGTTTTTAATTTTTGAATGTCTAGTGTCTAAATTCTGTCTCAGGATTATAGTCCTTACCCTGACTTAACTCAGATCTATAACTATATTGTAATGTCACATCTCATCTCAGGCTGGTGATCCCTCAGTAGAAATATTTCTGTTTCAATTGACTCAGTAGATCCATTGATAAAACTTCAGATCACCCCTGTATCCTGAAAATACCACCATGGGATATCATGTTTACCTATAATGTCTTTGTCTGAAATTCATCTTCCTGCTATTTTATTTTAAATGAGTTACTATAACTACCAATCTAGCAAGTGCCCATTCAGTAAAGTCTCATGGTGACAATTCAAACCTGAAGTAATAATGGTAATATATCAAAAGATGCATTGTGCTAATGCACAGCTACAGCAAAATGACTATTTGTTGGCTATTGATAAAAAAAATCATTACAGCGTACTGTCAACTAATCAAATAAGTAAATTCTCACTAATAACCATTAATAAGAATTCATTAATTCAAAAATTATAATTTCACATAAATGAATAAAACAAGTATCCTTATACAGTTTTGAGGCTATTATTCATATACTAAAATAAATTGCAAAACTATTTGTTTAGATTATTAAATGACTAACTAAAGCTGCATAATATATTGGTTTCTGATCTCAATGATTACTAACCTTTTACACGAGAATATAATGCAAATAAATAATGAGGAACTCTTAAGCAAATGAAGTTAGTCTATAGTTTGTCGATAGCTGGCACAGTAGGTGGTGTGGCACAATCATTTACTATAGATTGACTAATTGATTCTTTTTGAAGGAACCATTTATCATTCCTAAATTCACTCTTTTGCAGTTGTGTGGGTGTGTGAGAGATGTTGATTCTCTGAGAGGCTGCGTTGCTATTCTCCAGCTTCAGGCGGAGGCCAAGTTGGTGCGGTGTGGTGTCAGACCACAGCAAATTGCAGAACCTGATCTGAGAGCAGTTATATCTCATTAGTATATTCCTTCCAGTTTAGTATCTGCTTCATAAGATTTGTTGATTTGCAAAGGGATCAGACAGACCCCCTCACCGTGTATGGATTGGGAATGATGCTTTTCACTATTCTTTTATGAATCCCTCCTGCAGTTGACCGTTACAGTTCCCTCCCTTATTTGGTATTGCTCAAACCCTTCATATTTTGTCTTGTATCTGTGAGTTTTAGATATAAACAAAGGAATTCTCAAGCCTCATGCTGGCTGGTCTGACATTAAACATCAACTTTCAGATAGACCCACATGCAATGAATGTTGAAAATATTTTATTTTTACAACATGGCATCAAAACAGATCAGCTTAATCAGAAATGCCAGTCTGTAGTTAGATTTGGAAGGCATGTTCAATTATGCAATAAAATTAGAACACTTCACAAGTCTATTCCCCATTACAAATATTAGTCTCTGGATAGTGTATTAATGTGTTTCTTCCATTTTGAACTCCATTTATATTTTCAACTTAATCAAATCTGGAAATTAGAATTCCCAAATAGTTACTATCCTTTCCTATACTTTCCTAACATTTTTCCACCTTGGTACCAGTGGCATATCCAGTGTATAAATATGTTACTGGTAGCACATTAACTGAAGATGGAGAAAGGAGAAATTTCACAAGTTGCCCATCAAGAATGTAAGAGTTGACTACTTCAAGTTGTTAGACACAACGGAAACAACAGAACAACTGGCTCATACTTCCATTTCTCATATCTTATGGTGGAAAATTAAATCTCTTGGGCAAAGGCACAACTTTTTTAATGAGTGATTTTTTTCTTCTGTTTGAAATGTTTGATAGAGATATTGATTTCCTTATTAGTCATTCACTTGCAGTTGTCAATATACGTGCCAACTGTTAGATTCCTAAATTGCCAGTGGGCAGGACACTCCCCCCCCCCCCCCCACCACCACCACCACCACCACCACCACCACCACCACTCCACCATGGAGTGTTTTGCAAGGGCAGGAGGTGGTGCACACTTGCTGGTGGCAAGACCTTATTGTCTGCCTTTGTCAATTATGTTTCCCACTTAACGCACCCACAGTGGAGTGTGCTATTGGCAGAGCTACAGGATCCACCAGAGTGAATGGTAGCAAGATTTCAGTGAATGTTTTATCCATCTGTCAACTTGTTGGCATTACTCATTTACTCATATAAAAATATTTTATATGACTGGATTGGAGGTTAACTATACGAACCAATCAAGTTAGAGGACTAGTCAGCACCTTTATCAGAATCAATCAAACAGATTTTAAGGAGGGACTTTGTCCTGCAAAGCAAGTTGGATAGGCTTACAGATAAGATTAATGGGGGTAATCTCACCAGAAAATAGCAGCGTTGTTTCTTGTGAGAAAACTGGCATGTTTTTCTGTTTTCTCTCCAGATTTTATGACATTCTGCCCAAAATAATCATGGCAGTGTGTTTCACGCCATCATGTATGAGGTGGGTCCTCAACATGCCAGCAAAACCCAACTGCACTGAGATCAGGATGCCATCTTTAAGGAACACTCCAATCAGAGCACGTATAAAGGTCCCCCTATAGCCCACCACAGAGTTCTCCGGGGTTCCTCTCTTCATCCCTCCCGATCCCTGATCGGAAGCAGCACTTGTCTCCCACCCCCCACCCTTCTCCTGATCATTAGCATGGACATGATGCCCACCTGGCAGTGCCAATTGATGCCAAAGGACAATGCCAGGGAGCATTGCCAAGCTATTGCCAGGCCATGTCCCTTCCTCTGGGGTTATATTCACCTTGTTATAAAGAAGATGTGACTGGTTCACATCTGGGTGAGCCTGTTGTAAATGGCACCAAGTGACATAACATATGCTGAATATCCTTTGAGTGTTGGGGAGGGAGGTCGTCCCAAAGACAGTGCTTGTTAATTACATGCTAATGTGTTAAAATAAGCTTTCCGGGGCGATGTGACATGTTTCATGCCACTCTGCTGCTGAGGACTCAGGAAGATCAGAACTCAGAAACACATCGACGTGAATCATGCGTTGCAGATTTTGAGCGTGTGCCACCATTCCTGCAGACAGAGAGTGCAGGCTTAAAATCGCCCCTGGAGTCTATCAAACCAATCAATCAACAGAATTTCACTTTGTATGGATTACACATAAGATTCAAAAACAGTTTTAAAATCAAGAGTATTATTTTGTGTTTATCTTTCAATAAATTATCCTTAACAAATTATAAATGGTAATTCATTTGTAAAACTTCTTTATTTTCCAATAAGGCGTGTTTAGCTGTTAGCCTTTGTGAAGGGTTATTTTCTACCAGATTGGTTACACCAAATGTCTGGGTAAAGCAAATGATTTTTGTGTACTTTAGGTCAGTACTTAGCTCTGTCAGAATGGAATGGATTCAGGTCCTATTCAGCTTGAGTACATAATCTAGGCTGTCAGACTATTGAGGGAGTGTACCATTATTTGAGTGGTTGAGATGAGCTGTTGAACTATCCACTGTCAGGTGTGTATAAATGATCCTGTAGCACTACTTGAAGAACAACAAGGGAATTTACCTAACGCTCTAGTCAATACTTATCCTTCAACCAATATCACTAAAACAGATTAGTTGGTCATTTATCTCATTGGAGAGTCAAATGGTGACCATGAAAGGTACTGAATGAATGCGAGTTCATTCAATCCTATATAATGCATAATCAGACTTTGTTACTGTCACTGCATTTGTAGAATTGGGTGGCGTGCAAGAGAAAATGACAGTTGTATGGATCAGATTGGACTGATGATATTCTAGGTCATTGAAAAATTACATTGATATTCATACATCTAGATTTTATTTCCATAGTGTTTGATACAACAAATCTATTGGCCTTTTGAACCTGAATTTTGCTACCCAGAATGTTCTGTAATTGCAAAAGCTGTTTCTGTTTCTTCATCTGCTGTTATTGGTGATCCCTTTATAACAAGATACTAAACAGGGACAGAGCCTCCACCATTTTGGATTGGATACTATCTGTGGGGTAATGTGAGAGGTGACATTAATATTCACTAAAGATATAATAGGTTAAAAGCCACACACTGGGGGGAGTCATTCAAAACCTCAGAAACACATTATCCTGCAAACCACATTAATGATTGCAATGAGGAATTATTTTTAATGGGGCCAAAGGAATAATGCCATTTTGGTGAGTGTATTAGTGTGCATACAAAGAGCATTTACTGGAAATATGCAGAAAAGGCAGACTATGACTACATTCAGGCTTGACACTGAATCACAGAATAGAATTCCTAAGGTGCAGGAGTAGGCCATTTGGCCCATTGAGTCTGCACCGACCAGAATCCCACCCAGGCCTGATTCCTGTAATCCTTCATATTTATTCTGCCAGTCCACCTGACACTGAGATTAATTTAACATGACCAATCAACCTAACCCTCACATCTTTGGACTGTGGGAGGAAACCAGAATATCTGAAGAAAACCCATGCAGACATAGGGAGAATGTGCAAATTCCACACAGGCAGTGACCTGAGACCAGAATTGAATTCGCAGTGAGGCAACAATACTAACTACAGAGGCATTGTGCCACCCACTTTTTTTTTAAACTGACTTCTTAATAGGCTGATATTGCCATTTTGGAATTTAACCCTCTATTAAGAAACCATGCATAGCATGTGTTCAGCAGGAAGGAGACCGCACTGGAGTGATTTAATGAGACCATCAGTTACTTGCAGGTTAACTGTTGATTGACTTTCACTGCATTCTAAAATGTTTGGTGGTTTCATCCGTCCTACAATTATCACCCCTCAATTTAAAGTTATGTCCCCTTGTGTTAGCCATCACCATCTGAGGAAAAAGGCTCTCACTGTGTACCCTATCTAATCCTTTGATTATCTGTATGCCTCAATTAGGTCATCTCTTAACCTTCTTCTCTCGAATGAAAACAACCTCAAGTCCTTCAGCCTTTCTTCATAAGACCTCCCCACCATACCAGGCAACATCCTGGTAAACCTCCTCTGCACCCTTTCCAATGCTTCTACATCTTTCTTATAATACAGCAACCAGAAATGTACACAGTACTCCAAGTGCGGCCGCACCAGAGTTTTGTACAGTTGCAACATGATCTCACGACTCTGAAATTCAATTCCTCTACCAATAAAAGCTAACACACCGTATGCTTTCTTAACAACCCTATTAACCTCAGTGCCAGCTTTCAGGGATCTACGTACATGTACACCGAGATCTCTCTGCTTGTCGACACTACCACAAGTCCTTCCATTAGTGCTATATTCTGTAATCCTGTTACTCTTTCCAAAGTGAATCACCTCACACTTTTCCACATTAAACTCCATTTGCCACCTCTCAACCCAGCTCTGCAACTTATCAATGTCCCTCTGCAAACTATAACATCCATCCTCACTGTCTACAACTCCTCTGATTTTAGTATTGTCTGCAAATTAACTAACCCATCCTTCTGCACTCTCATCTAGATCATTTATGAAAATGACAAGCAGCAGTAGCCCCAAAACAGATCCCTGAGGTACACCACTAGTAACTGAACTCCAGGTCGAATATTTCCCATCAACCACCACTCCCTGTTTTCTACCAGCCAGCCAATTCCTGATCCAAACTGCTAAATCACCATCAATCCCATGCATCTGTATTTGCTGCAGTAGCTTACCATGGAAAACCTCATCAAATGCTTTGCTAAAATCCATATACACCAAATCAACTGCTTTACCCTTATCCACCTCTTTGGTCACCTTCTCAAAGAATGCTATGCCTATGTGCTAAGAAGGTTAATTTGCAGTGATACCAGTTATTTTGAGCATTGAGTTTTAAGGTTTTAAAGTGCATATGATCTTGGGAGTCAAACAGAGTAGTTAAGAAAGCAGTTGAGACCGCAATCAAATCAGCCACGATCTTATCAAGTAGCGGAGCAGACTCAAGCAGCCAAATGGCCTACTCCTGCTATTGATTTATATGTTTACATATTCATATGTACCATGATTGATGGGTGCCCTTGGCTGAGGAAATGGAAAATATGTTGGAAGCCCTGATATTGAAGGTAGTATTATTCCTCTCCACTCCCAACCTCTCCACTCCCACATGTACCTCTTTAGTGCTGTATTTGCTGCACATGATGAGGTCTCCTATATAATGGAGCAGTCACCAAATGCTGATTTGGGTGATTGCTTTGCAGAATACCTTCATGCAAACAATAAGCATGACCTCTGAGCTTATAGTTCCCTGTCATTTTAATTTTCCATCACACTCTCACTCCAAATTTTGTCCTCAGCCTCCTGCATTATTAAATGAAGCTTATTGTGAGCTTGAAAAACAGAATTTCCACAGCCTCCCAACTAAACACTGAATTCAACATTTCAGATCACAACTACAGCTTCCATACTGACAGCATTTGTTGAAGATTCTAATGTTGTTGTTTACATCTCCTCTCGATACAATCTTTTGTTCCTGGCTGCATTGCCATCCCACTTTGTCTTACATCATCATCCTTGTTGTCATTGAATCTCTTCCATCTGTCACAGACCTTCCCTTTCCTTCATTCCTCAGATTTCCTTCTCTGTGTTTCTGTATTTGCTTGAAAACCACTTACATATCTAACATTTTCCAGTTCTGATTATACAGCATTACCTTAAAAAGTTAATTCTGTTTTTTTTTTCTCTCAGATCCTGCCTGATTTGTTGAGATTTTCAAGCATTTGTTTTTCTTTTTTCAATATGAACTAGCCAAGCCTAATCTCTGTGGTAAACTCTAAAATTTAGCACTCACACCAGGCAGATGCATTCTATTTCAAGACACCGTTCATAATCAAGCAGTCACCCTGATTTGCTGAAAGAACTTGGAGGGGCTTGTCCTGTTGGGGTGGATTCTTCCCACCTTTCTCCAGATAACGCTACAAGTTAATGCATGAAAGATAGGGTAGCCTGAAGTAAGCAAGCGGTAGGTGTGAGTATATGTTTGTGTGCTTGCACCCACGTGGCGTTAAGAGCGTGTGGGGGCAGGGGAGGGTGGGTAATGTTGTGGGGATTAGTTGTTTCCATGGAGACGCTTAAACATAGTGATGAATTTCTAAATCTGTCAGCCATCCAAGTCTCCAAACATTTCTTTTTGATATGTCAGCTTTTTTATTAATCTGTTGGCCAGTTTAATCAAATTTTCTAAATTGGCATACATGTGCGAACCAATCATCAATGCCCCTCTATATTTCCTCCCCACTCCCACACAATAACAATAATGCCTGCACACTATTTGTATAGAGCCACAAAACAGATCAGCAACTCAAACTCAATTATGTCTCATTTTCATGGAATGGTGTTCCATTTTCAGGCACAAAGAAGAGTTATTTTGATGTCTTATTCAAAACACCCCTCATTTGCGAAGATATGGGTTGCTGCAACATTAGAATTCTCTTCAGCTTACTTGAATTGCAAGACCCCCTTTACCATCAGATATCTGCACAATCGCGGAGAATTAATTACGTCAGTGAAAGGGCCTCGACTTGTATAAAGCTTTTCCTTCCCATTAAGCAGATTAAAATTTCATGATTACCAACTAAATGAGTCAGAAGCAGTTACAACAAAAACAGCACATTTTGCAGCTGTGTTATAAATACTACTTAATAATGGGGAGGTTGCATATGGCAAGTCTTTTTATCTATCTGATTTTCCTAATAATTAAGCTGCCATGCCTAAATTATCAAGCACTTTGGATAATCTTCTGTCTAAACAGCGGCAAAGAACATGTGACTATTCTTGAAACCAAAACCTATAATTTCATTTTACACCCCCTGCTGATTCATACGTAAAACTCCATGTGAGAAACGACCTTCTCTGTCTGAAGGTTAAGTTTATATTTGGTTATTCAACTTAGTGGTTCCAAACTTTTTTCGGTTTATCTATAGCAGCATCAATCTTGCACTTGTCAACTTCACAGATTTCTCACTGATTGCTCTATAATACTGTCCTGAGCACTTGTGTACAATGAGTATGAATTGTCATTTCGTAACATATTCTTTCTGACTGTTATTTGCCACTCAAGATTTCTTTTATTATTGGGAAACAATAGTGTGTGCTATAATCCATATTGCAGGACAATATCAACAGTAAGAGGCAAATCAGGAAAAAGCCTTGCAATGACAAAAACCAACATCTAAACACATAGAATTGTCAATGAAATAAAAACAGTGAGAGATACAAAGAAACTCCACAGTCTTGAGCTCTAGGGAAACAAGAAGTTAGAGAAGGAAATGATTCTTGATTTCAATGTTCACAGGAATAGAGAGAGGAAATTCATGATGATGCATTTGGAATTGAGAAGGAATAAGATTGAAAAATTCAGAGGAATGCTGACTATAACAGTAATAAAAAAATGAAAAAGTTTATGACAGAAGGAGATTAGAAAGACATCGCTTTTTTGAAGTGATTACCTCACTACCGTTGCTCATTCCTGTTGGATGCCATCATGCATTAACAGCACATCTTACAATCTATATTACCTAAGCGATTTCACGATTTTAATCTTACCTTAGGCTGAGGAAAAGAGAATGAACCGCTGTAGCATCACCTATAATTTATAACGTCGCCAAGATTGCTGTTTTGTAATCGCTCGCAGATCTCCATTGTGTGTTATTTAATGATAGGAGCACTGCTCTCACACACTTCCTATTTTACTTTATGTTTACAAATTATCTAAAAGTCAAGCATTCACCAGCAGCTTTGAAATTCTCGGAACTGGATTAATTTGTAACGGCTGGCTGCAGTGCTGAGAATGATGACTGGATACTGTATTAAATGTAACATTCTTGTGAGATTTACATCATTTTTACAACACTTTCCAGCAGTTTCTGAGAGTAGCATAATTTTTTCTTGTGATTTGTTTTTTGCTATTAAGCTTAAGGATATCAGTGCTGGAAAATGGAACGCGATCCTTGGTCTGGTATCAATATTAGATTTATAAAAGTGTAAAAAAGTGTTCAGTTTCCTATCTCTCCCTATGAAGGGCTAAACAAATGTATAGAGTGGCCATAGTCCCAGATGACTGTAGGCTTCCCCCCTGTTTGTGGGGAGAATGGATTGGTGGTAATTTAACCTGAGGATCGCACCTTAGTTGAGAGCAGGCTTAAGAAGACAGTGCCTTCATGAGTAATCTCAGCCAGTATGGGAATTGAGCCCATGTTATTGGTGTTGCTCTGCATCACTAGCCAGCTGTCCACCCAACTGAGCTAAACCAACCCAACCCCCAGAACTGGTAACCGAACAAAAACAAGGGGATACATTTCCTCCTCCTTTCTTAATTACTTATAGTGCTGGAATGGCAAAGAATGACTTTCAAGCAACAGGAACATGGGTAGTAGCTGTTTCTGCTGTTTATGCACTCCCTATCTGCTCCCTGTGAGATTCTTCAATCTACATTTCCTCTCTCACATTCTGCCCAATCAATCCCCAGAGCAGGCCAGTATTTTTTAGCCAACAGTACAATAGACATTCTATAATCTGGCAGCCAACATTCTCACATTTTTTCAAGAGAAAATAAACAAACAAATGAATGACTACTGGGTGACAAGACATATCCCACTGCCATAACTGAAAATTATCTTTACAGGGAGATTTGCTAATAGAATCACTACAGTGCAGAAGGATGGCATTCTGCCCTCAAGCCTGCATGGACAACTATTCCATCCAGATCTTCTCCCCAGAACCCCATGTATTTACCCTGCTAATCCCCCTGACACTAAGGGGCAATTTATTATAGTCAATCAACCTAACCCACACATCTTTGGAATGTGGGAGGAAACCAGAGAATTTGGAAGAAACCCATGCAGACATAGGGAGAACGTGCAAACTCCAAATAAATCGTCACCCAAGGCTTGAATTGAACTAGAGTCCCTAGCACTGTGTGGTAGCAGTGCTAACCATTGTGTCAACATGCTGCCCATGTTGTTGGGAGGGTTTAAACTAGATTGGCAGGGGAATGGGGACCTGAGGGCAGATTCATACTGGACAAATTCAGAGCAGGAAGCAGGAGATTGAAAATTAGCAACTGACTCTGAAAGACTCTAAAAGCAAAATTTAAACTATTTACAGGCCAGGATTTTAGCAATGTGTAAAAAGTATTTTTTAAATGCAGATGAAGCCACTGAGTTAAGGGCATAGATGAAACCCATGGCAGCATGATATAACTGCTATAATGGAAAGTTGACTTAACGAGGGGCAAAAATGGCAGCTCAACATCCCTGGATACAGAGTTTTCAGGGAGGATAGAAAGAGTGTTAAAAACAGGTGGAAGTGTAGCATCATTGGTCAAAGAGTCAATTGCAGTTGTAAAGAGGGCTGATATACTAAATGAATCAGCTAACGAGGCTATATGAGTTGAGGTAAGAACCTTTTGGCTAAGATCAAGCATAGGATCAACTATAAGATCAGGTATAATGTCTGGTCTTGGCAGCTTGGGTCTAATATGTCTCCTTTTCAGGCTTTAAACTGAGATGGGTTAGGTGCTTATTCCGGCCACTCTGTGCATGAGCTTCGTAACTCTGAGAAAGGAATAAAAA
Organism: Sphyrna mokarran; assembly: GCA_024679065.1. NCBI lineage: Eukaryota > Metazoa > Chordata > Chondrichthyes > Carcharhiniformes > Carcharhinidae > Sphyrna > Sphyrna mokarran. Next base: position 53,879,459 of record JAGIQG010000007.1, read on the forward strand.
AAGGACTGCCACAGTACAAGGAGTATACTCTCCAAATAGGGAGGGAGAGAGAAGGGCAAATTTCTCTGTGCAAAAACAATAGGGCAATAATAAAAACAAAATAGAGTGGTAAGTCTGAGTTTAATGGTGGACAAGTTATTGGAATCAATTCTGAGACAGGATAGCCTGTTACTTAGAAAGAAACAGATTAATCCAGATTATCCAGCATTGTTTTGTTTGAGGAAGATCATGTCTTATGAACTTAATCAATTTTTTGGAGGAAGTAACAAGGAGGATAGATAAGGGCAGTGCATGAACTGCATGGATTTTAGTAAAGCATTTGACAAAGTTCCCCCATGATAGATTGGTCAGAAAAGTTAAAGTTCACGGGATACAGGAGAATATGGAGAAATGAACCCAAAATTGGCTCAGTGCCAGAAAACAAATAGTTGGTGGATGTTTTTGCGGATGGAAAGCAGTTTCCTTTGGTTTTCCATGGGGCTCAGTGCTGGGGCCCTCGCTTTTATTGTATATATAACTGATGTGGACTTAAATGTAGGTGGTATGATTGCAGATGACACAAAAATAGTCTGTGTAGTTGATAGTAAAGTGGTTAGCTGTTGCCTCCAGAATATCAATAGTTTGATTGAGTGGATGGAAATGTGGCAAATGGAATACTACCCAGAGAATTGTCAAGTAATACAGTTGGGGAGGGAAACAAATCTAGGGAATATGCAATAAATGGGAGGATATTAGGAGGGATAGAGGAAGTGAGAGAGCTTGGCATGTATCTCCACAAGCCCATGACGGTGGCTGGACAGGTGGATAAGCTCAAAACTCCAGAGTCATGCAGGGCAGAAAAGGGTTTTTGGCCTATTGAACCTCCAGTGGCAATAAAAGCCACTCAAGTCACATGAATCCCATTTTCCAGCACTTGTCCCATTTCCTTGGATGTTATGATATTTCAAATGCTCATCCAAATATTTTTTAAAGATTGTAAGGTTTCCAGTCTCCACTAGTTTCCCAGAAGGTGCATTCTAGATTCTCACCTCTGAGTGTTTTTTTTCTCAAATCCTTTCTGAATCTCCTGCCCCTCACTCTAAAACTATGCCCCCTCATGATCAACCCCTCAACCAAGCACTTTCCTATTCACCCTGTCCATATCTCTCACAATTTTATACGCTCAATCATATCTCTCTCAGTCTTCTCTGCTCTAGAAAAAACAATCCAACCTATTGAGTCTCTCTCTATAGCTAAGCTGCTCCATCCCAGGCAACTTCCGGGTGAATCTATTCTGTAATGGTCTACCTCAATCACATCCTTTCTATAATGAGTGAAGAGAAGCATCAACTTAATATGAGGTAGGTCCATTCAAAAGTCTGACAGCAGCAGGGAAGAAACTGTTCTTGAGTTAGTTGGTATGTGACCTCAGACTTTTGTATCTTTTTCCTGATGGAAGAAAGTGGAAGAGAGTATATCCAGGGTTTGTGTGGGAGTCCTCAATTATGCTGGCTATTTTTTCGAGGCAGACAGAGTCAATGGGTGGAAGGCTGGTTTGCATGATGGTTTGGGCTACATTCATGACCATTTGTAGTTCCTTGCGGTCTTGGGCAGAGGAGGATCCATACCAAGTTGTGATACATCCAGAAAAAATGCTTTCAATGGTCCATCTGTAAAAGTTGGTCAGAGTATTTGGTTGATCTGTTAATTCTTCCAAACTATCATCTCACACCTCTGTGTTATTGACCATCTGCCACTGTTCTGCCCAAGTGACTAACTCATCTGTATCTTCCTGTAACCTACAACTTTCTTCTTCACTATTAACCATCTTATCAATCTTGGTATCAACTGCAAACTCACTAATCATTTCCCCCACATTCCCATCTATATCATTTATGTATTTAACAAGCAATAAGGGACTAAGTATCAAGCCTTGTCTTATGCCACTGGCTACCATCCTCTAGTCACTCAGGCAGCTTTCTACCATCACCCCTTGTGTTCCATCTTTAAGCTAGTTTCGGATCTATCCCACCAAGTTTCCATATGGAATGTTTTCTTTTACTGGACTATGTACAGCATACAAACCCAGGGATTTAATGATGGATAAAAGCAAATTATTGTGGATGTTGGAATCTGAAATCGAAAGAGAAAATGCTGGAAAATTTCAGCAGGTCTAATAGCATCTGTAAGGAGGGAAAAATGCTCATGTTTTGAATCCAGATGACCCTTTGGCAAAGCTAAAAGATATAGAAAGTGGAAAATATTTATACTGCAAGAGAAAGGAATGAAAAATGAGTCATTGCCACAAAAATGATGGGAAAGACTGCTAATGGCAGTCCACAGAAAGAATAAAAAAATGTGAATGGCTGAATGGCAGAGAAGCTGAAATCAGAGGGTAAACTGTGACAGATGAAGATGTGGGGAGAGGGAGGAGGTAAGTGGGAGAGAGATGAAATGGAGAAAAAGGGGAAAGCAAAGCAAGAGAAAATGTAAAGATAGGAAAGATAAAATAGGGGGAAGAGTGGGGAGGAAGAAAACTAAAGATAATAAAGAAGTAAAAGGTAGAGAACAGTTAAAAATGAAATGAAATGAAAACAAAGGGGTCGAGCTAATTATCTGAAATTGTTGAATTTGATGTTGAGACCAGAAGATGTAATGATGGAACTGTATAAAATGCTAGTTAGGCCACAGCTGAAATTTGGTATACAGTCCTGGCCTGCATTATAAGAAAGACATAATTGCTTTGAAGAGAATACAGAGAAGATTCACAAGGATATTGCCAGGGCCTGAAATCCCTGTGAGTAACTATGAGTAAAAATTGAATAGGCTGGGGTTGTTTTTCTTGGAGAAAAGCTGGTTTAGTTTTATAGAGAAGGACCCTCTCCGTTAACCCTACCCCCGCCACTACCCAGTGGGCACTGTCCAGGTTCCAGTGGGCATTGTTCAGGTGCCAGGGTGGCACTGTCCAAGAGATACCTTGCTTGCCCATAGCTTACCCAGGAGGCCTCAATGGCCTCTGGTTCCACCGGCGAGGCCAAGTCAACTGCTCCCCACTCATGGGGACCATGTCTATTCCACACATGCAAGAACCTTTCCTGGTGAGTTCATAAAGGCAGGTGAGCCCAGACGATTGAATGCTGGGCTCACTAATGACATGTAAATGCTTCTTTAAATACATTTCAATGCACTAACGTGCCGCTCACCCATTTCTAGCAAGAAGGTGACCACACCGGAAATCTGGTGCTTGTAAAATGGCTTCAGTGGTGAAAACCGGTGCCAATCGTGCTAATTGCTTTACGCCCCACTTTATGATTGTGTTGTGCCTGAAAACAGCACTATACAATGATAAAATCTCTCCCTCTGTCTCTTTAACAACACTGCCAGGAAAAGTTGCTGTTTGGCAAGACAGGAGATGTATTGCTAACTCAAGAAGATCCTCAACTACAGGAATCAGAATAGGGTCATAGAACATAGATCATAGAACATTACAGCACAGAACAGGCCCTTCGGCCTTCGATGTTGCGCCGACCAATATGAAAAGCAATGACCCTCCAAACTAAACCATTCCCTTCTCTTCCATATACTTATCAACTAACCTCTTAAACGCCACCAAACTTGGCGCATCTACAACTGCTGCAGGCAGGGCATTCCACTCCCGAACCACCCTTTGGGTAAAGAACCTACCTCTGATATCCGTCCTATAACTATCACCCCTTAATTTAAAGCTGTGTCCCCTCGTGCCAGCTTTCTGGAGGAGAAATTGGACTCTAGAATGCCCATTACCTTGAGGTGCAAGAGCCTAGTGAACACTGGCAGCTGCACAATAGGCAGGTATTGATGTCAATCAATTTGCAATGCCAGTTTGATGCTAATCAACCATTTTTGAGTACCATGCGCCAGCCTATACTCTCTTTTAACCTCACACAACTGAACATATTAAATGGTATTAAGTGCTGGTTAAAGGGATCATGATATACTTACATGTTGGTTGCTGGGTTAATTTTTTTCCCAAGGAGCTGATGTATGTTTTCGAAGCTTTTCTTTACCAAAGTGTGAATAGTCAACAGGCCTGGATTGTGCTGAAGAACTTTTTAGCTGATTTGAAAGCTTGTGCTGAAACAAATTGCTTTGAAACATTGCAGACCTGGTAATGGAATTGAGCACAATTGAAGAATGAATAGAGGCCATGAGTAATAGGACAGATTACCAAAAGGTAGTGGAGGGAAATGTGTTTTTAGCTGGAAGCTACATCTGTTATGGGTCTGTAGAGAGTACTCTCTCACAAACCTTCACATCTTTCCTGAAGTGCAGTGTGCAGAACTGTGTGTAATATTCCAACTGAGGCTGAACTCATATCTTATACACATTCAACATTAACTCTTTGCTCTTGTACTTATGTTTCTGTTACTAAAGCCTACGATACTATAGGTTTAATTAACAATGCTCTGTCCTGCTGCCTCCATGATTTATGCACATATAGACCCAGGTTCCTTCTCTCCTGAACATCCTTTAGAAATGTACCCTTTATTTTATGTTATCTATTACCATTCTTTCCACCAAAATGCATTGCATCTCACTTACTTGCATTTAATTTCATTTGCATTTTTCCAAAAATTCTCCCAACTTGTCTATGTTCTTTTGAAGTTCCACAGGAACCCCCCATTATTCACAATACTACCAAGTTTCCTATCCACCAATATTTACATTGTGCCCTTTACATCAAGAGGACTAGGTCATTAGTAATTATCAAGAACAGCAAGGATCCTAACACAGACGCCTGGGGAACTCCATTACAAAGATTAGTTCACTCCTAAAAACATCCATTAACCACTCGTGCTGTTTCTTGTCATTCAGCCAATTTTGTATCCGTATTTCTATTGTCCCTTTTATTCTATAAGCTATAACTTTGCTCACAAGCCAGCAGTGGGATACTTTATCAAATAGCTTTTGGAAATCCATGAACAGCACATCAACAACCCTCATAAATCTTCTCAGTTACCTCGTCAAAAAAGTTAAGCAAGTTAGTCAAACATGATTTACCTGTAACATATCCTTGTGGCTTTCCTAATGTAATCTGCATTTGCCCAAGTGAATACTAATTTTGTCCTGATTTGTCATATCATGAGATTGAACCTATGTTTTATTGAGTATAATAGTTGGAAAATCATGCTGCAACTATATAAAACCTTGGTTAGACTGCATTAGAGTATTTCATGCAGTTCTGGTCACCACATTATCAGAAGGATGTGGAAGATTTGGAGAGAGTGCAAAGAATGTTCATCAGGATGTTGCCTGGTCTTGAGGGTGTTGACTATGAGGAGAAGTTGAATAAACTAAGACTGTTTTTACTGGAAAGGTGGAGGCTGAGGGGAGACCTGATAGAGGTCTCCAAAATTATAAGAGGCATAGATGTTCAGAGGCTTTTTCCCCAGGATGAAGTGTCAATTATAAAATGCCAAAGGTTCAAGGTGGGAGGGGGGAAGTTTAAGGGAGATGTGCAGGGGAAAGTTTTCACGTGGAGAGTGAGTGGTAGGTACCTGAAATATACTGCCAAAGGAGGAAGTGGAAGCAGGCACATTAGCTACATCTAAGAGGCATTTGGGTGGGTACATGAATAGGGAGAGAATAAGGGAGACAGATGAGTAAGGACAGAAGGTTGTTTTTAGTTTGGTTAGGGCATCGTGATCAACAGAGGCTTGGAGAATCAAAGGGCCTGTTTCTGTGCCATAGTTTTCTTTGTTATTTATATATGTTTATTGCCTTTGTATCCCTTTCCTTTGTTCTCTATGTATTTATTAATAAAGCCCATTATCCCTTATGTTTTATTGATCGCTCTCTCAACCTGTTCTGCTTCCTTCAATGACTCAGGTTCTGCAACTTTTGCATTCCCTTTAAAATTTATTTTATATTGTTTCTACATATACTTCCTATCAAAATGAATCACTTCAAACTTCTCTGCATTAAAATTAATCTGCCACCTGCCTGTCCATTCCACCAACCTGCCTCTGCCCCTTTGAAGTTTAACACTATCCTCCTCACAATATTTCCAAGTTTTGTGTCACCATCAGATGTTGAAATTGTGTGCTGTACACCAAAGCCTTGGGGCAGAATTTCCTCAAAAAATAGGCAGAGTGACATAACGGGTGGGAAAAATGTCGGGATTGCTATCAATCTCAAAGGCGACATTCCCTGTCATAATAATATCATATTATTTCCAAATAAAATGAAGAGGTAAGTCTCACAGTGTCACGCTAGCATGGACAACTCTAAGTTCAAAGTGTAGCCTGATACAAAAAATTAAAAATCGAACCGTTCCTCGCCTGAACACCACCATCCCCCCCCCCGCCTCAATGGAATACCATCCCTACCACACGGAACGTCCCCTGGCCCCTCACAGAACCCTCCTCTCCACAAAACAAGCTCCCATGGAAACTCCTCCCACATGGTACAATCCCTGGCAGTGCCCTGGGGCACTTCTCCTGCACAGTTTGGACACTGCCCCCAGGGACTACCAGACACTGATGCCAGGGGACAGTGTCAGGACCAATGCCAAAGGGCAATGCCAGGGCATGACCTTCCTCCCCCGGAGAATGTACTCACCTCAGTGTCTCCAAGTTCTGTAGGCCAGGTGGACTTCATGGGGAACCTATCATGCTTAGGGTACTGGAATGAATGAGCAGTTATATCAGGGATACAGGAGAGGGACTTTCAAGTATAAAGGTCTGATAATTATATTGAGATGTATTTAAAGAAGGATCGCAACTTAAACGTCAAGATTCCTCTTTACGTCATTGGTGGGTGGCAGAGATGATCGGAACTGAAGGACAGAAAATCCCATCGCATAAACGATGCTTTGGGACTACGATGTGACTTCCAATTCCCACTGCCAATATCCTCTCCCAATTACAGGAGGGCCAAATCCCTCCCTCAGCCATTAATATGTATCAGGAAATGCAGAGATTCTAATACCAGCCCCTGGTAACTCCAGTTTAAACCTTCCTCCAATCCAAAAACAACCATTCATCATTTCTTTGTTTTCAGTCAATCAGCCAATTATGTATGCTACTTGTCTCCCTCTTATTCCATGAATTCGAATCTTGCTGACAAATCTGTTATGAGGCACTTTCACAAATGCCTTTTGGTGGTCCATATGCATCACATCAACAGCACTGCCCTCATCAACACTTGTCTTGTACCTCATCAAAAAATTCAAGCAACTTCATTAATCATACTAATGGGCCAGTCAACTGCAGTATTTTCCTTAGATTGGTGCTCTGCAGCATAGAAGATTTTTAGGTTCTTTTAGAGTGCCCTTGTATCATTTATACAGAACATGTTGATGTTGTTAGCCCTGAGATAGTTCCTGTGGAAGATTTATTTGGGAATTCTGTTGTAATTCATGTGGGACTCTTGGCCATCCAAGGCTGAATTTCTGCAGGGTGCTCTCCATGCTGCTGAAACCAGACAATGAAAGACCTTGTTTTTTTGTGATATTTATTCTGCTATTGAATTCTCATGCTGGGACTTGTGTGACTTTGGATGCATTCTAAAGCTTTGATGTAGCTCTGTATTAAATGCAGAACTCTGCACCATGCAGGCTGATGACAAGGACAATAGTCTAGTAGGGTCTGATTTTAGTTTTCAGTTCAGCCTCCAGAAAAATAATAATTGAGTCAGCTGTAAGCTTGCTTTCCGGATGCCCAAATGGGTATTTTCACTGACAATACCATCTTTTGAGGGCTTGATGCCAAGTTGTGAGAATTTTTCTACAGCCTTGAGACTGGTGCCATTAATGACTATGTCTGGTACTTCATTGCGTGTGCCAGGTAATGGCTGGAACATAGCCGCCGTATTAAAGACACTGACTCGGACTCAAAAGATTTTGGCAGCAATCAAATTTGTTTGCTGTAATGGCAATGTCATTGGCATAGAGGAGATCTCTGAGGGCTCTCCCTCTGTATGTCCCCATAAGCCCAGTGACTTCCATGGCATTAAAAAGAACACAATAATGATTGGTATATGAAACAAACAAGTTCAAAATAATAGGACACATATCTGAGAAGGCTGAGGCAAAAACAAAGGCATTTGTGATGCAAATGCAGGAAAGTTTGTTGAGAATCCAGCCTGCAATTTAATCTAACCTGGGAGTACACAACGAGTGCCAGAAATGGAAAAATGTTCCAGTGTTGACATCCCTCGTGTATGTTCTCATTATTGACATCCTTCTCCTTGATGAAAGAAACTAAATTGAACCCACATGGAAAAAAAAGTTGCTGGCAGAAGTGGCTCGAAATTGTTCCAAGAGTAAGACAAATCCCAAAAGAAGATTAATTTTAATATAGAATTATACAAAATGAGTCAGGTGAACAAGCAACATCCATGTGGAATGAAAATAAATGAAAACCATCTGAGGCATCATTTTTATTGACTTATTGCCGAGTCCATTTCATCGTCAGCATAAAAATGCTTCACTGTTTAACAAGAACATTGAGAGCAATGGTCCTTATATTGATTTGGATACAGCATCTTGACAAATCCATTTAGAACATTGCTACTGATATAATGGTATCCCAGAGCTTCATGTTTTCAACCATTATGGATCCCGTGTTCATCTTTTTACAGCTGTTTCCTGTGCAATCCATATTTTCTAACATACCTCTCATTTTAAAGTTATAATCACATTAAGCGTAACTGGCTTCTGATGAAACCCCTGCAAAGCTCTGATTTTGCATCTCTATTTTGCAAGAAATGTTAAATGTATTTTTAAAAGCCTGAGTTCAGCTCACACATTACAGCGTAATCTTCACAAACAGAACAGTTCAGTCAGTATATTGACATTGCAACATTTTTTTCAGCACAATCCACATCTCAATGTTATGTGCATTTCACCACTGTGTCAATAACCCATCCACTGCTCTTACCTGAATGCATTTAGTTTGTCCTGGATTTTGTGTTCAGCAACAAAGCATCAAATTTCACTATTAACCTCAAAAAATGCATTCCCACAAAGACAAGGGAGGTGATCTTCCAGCCTCTCCATACCCAGTGCACATCATGCCACTCCTGGACAATTGTGTGTGTGTCTAATAATACTTTCCATGCTTGGCGCCAAATGATGTTCCAGTCCCTTTCTAATGGCACAAACCAGATCGCAGGCAGAAAGGGCGCGAAGCTGATTAACATATATAAAGTTTGACACCAGATTCTCCCAGCTTCCAGGATCCTCTGGCCCACTGTCGGAGTCATGATGTGGAGATGCCGGCGTTGGACTGGAGTAAACATAGTAAGAAGTCTCATAACACCAGGTTGAAATCCAACATGTTTATTTGGTATCAAAAGCTTTCAGAGCACTGCCCCTTCATCAGGTGAGTGGGACTTCTATTCACAAACAAGGCATATAAAGACACAAACTCAATTTCCAAAATAATGATTGGAATGTGAGTCTGCTTTCTTGCATCTTTATAGAAACTTGATGTCCATGTTGATATGCGTGATCTTCTTGTAGCTCCTCTCCATTTCGAGCCGGAGTTTGTGCTGTCAATGGTAGTCATGATGTGGAGATGCCAGTGTTGGGTAAACACAGTGAGAAATGAGTTTGTTTCTTTATATGCCCTGTTTATGAATCAAACTCTCACTCATCTGATGAAGGGGCAGCGCTCCGAAAGTTAATGGCTTTTGCTGCCAAATAAACCTGTTGGACTTTAACCTGGTGTTGTTCCACAGATGTGCTGGTTATGCCAAGGGATTCAGACATTGTTGAAGTCCCTGGGAACTGGGGACATGGCTGGGCAGTGCCCATTTATCAATGCCGACCTTGCACTCTGTCTATGCCAATTACGAACCGCCAATGTCACAGTGACAGTGCCAAGGGGGTGGAGCCACAATGGATGGGGCCTGGATGGGGGTGGGGGGGGTGGGGGTGGGACCTGAAAGGGGCGGGGGGGGTATGAGGGGAGATTATGATGCACGGGAATATGACTGGGGTGTTCTGAAGGGGAGTCAGAAGTGGGGGGGATGTTGTAAAGAGCTGGGCATGAAGTGGGGGGGGGCATGTTGAGAGTCATGAAGGAGGAATGCCCCAATGCCTGAATGCCAGTGATCCATGTCTGGGCGAAATGGGGAAACATGCTACCAATGGTGGTCGGGGAAGGGGTTATCCTGATGTCCATGGAGGAAAGGATTGGATCTCCCATTCCACTGTGAGATTGGGGTACCCTTTCAAAATGGCACCCGAGTACTTTGCAGCCAGATTCACCATCATCCCTCCCAGAAACATCATGCAGATCACCATCTCCCAAAAAAAAATGACCAAGTGTGGGATGATTGTGGTTCAGTCAGCGCAGATTGCTCCTGTTTTCTTGGCATTATGGCACTTAGAAATGGATAAGGAAACCCACGCCACAGAGATCACCATGAACAGAAAATGTCTGATGGCAGTTTAAATCTGGAGCAACCAAACATCATCAGCATATATCAACAGTGTCATCAGCAATCAGAGTAAGCAACCAAACATGTTGAAATATCTGCTCACATCAAACTAGGAAGTTAAAAACACTAATATCCTCCACTTTTAATCTAAATTTTCAGGCAGCATAGAAGAGTCAGATTTAGATAGAAGTTCAAATAAAGACAAAAGAAGACACAGTTGTACCCATTTGTCAGTCAGCTTTGGCATGGGGAGGGTTGTTAAGGTATTAAAAAAGTGAGGTGGGGGGGCTGGCTTCTATGCTCTGTCACTATGACGTGCCTTTTTCTCATTAATATGTTTCAGTCATTGTGGGCAATCAGACAGGAGTATTCCAGTCAATGCAGCAGATTCTTTAATAGGGCCATTAATGGTCTTAATTGGACTACCTGCCACTTGAAGACAAGTAGCCATCATGCCTCCCAAGCAGTCTCTTTGAAAATGGCCAGCAGGTGGGAAGATGCCAGCAAACCAGCATGCCGCTCTTCCCTGCCCACCCCACTCCCTGTTCTACCCCCCTCTGCCTTTGAAAATCTTGGTTGGCATTTTGAGGAAACACTAAGGAGAAATCAGGATAGTGACATTCCTGAATGCATGAAATCTAGTGGGATCTTCTGTCAGGTAGTAGTGTAGGTAAATCCCCTTACTTATAGAGGGTAAATCATGGGCTGCAGACTCATGATTCCCCAATAAGCCTGCTCTTCTTTGCCCCATCAAAATGAATTAAATGTTCCGTGCAGCATTTTGCTTTTCAGCCCATCCATACATTTAGACCTTGAAATTGTAATTGGGCTCCGATAATATGATCCATTTTGCATGATTTTATAAAATTATGTCTGATGGGCCCTTATATTCTCCCTTACAACTTTAAAAGATAATTGTGCAAGAATAATTGGAGATGGCAGGAAAATATTTGGATTCATTAATAGTTATTTTTTGAAGTACTCACCAGGGAGCAAAGTATTACTTTGCTACTCAATTATTGTTATATGCCAAATATCACAGAATATTTTGAAATCGGCCTGTCCCTGATTGCTCATTCAAGTTAAAGCAGATGGTATTCTGTTGAACCCAGGCTGAATTGGAAACCCCACATGCTATTTATTATGAAGACTCCTGCCTCTGCAGTATCTCCCATTTCCACTTTGACCTCACTCCAACATCACCAAACTTATATTCACACTTTTTGTAATTGTAGACTTGCCAACTTCAATTCCATTTCAACCATTATCCTGAGTCTCTGTCTCTATGTTCTGCAAGTTGCCATAACTCACACTGCCCATTTTTGCCAATCACTTCAGATTCACTCCCATTACCTGCACCAAATTTCATCCATTCAAATTTATCATCCACGCTTGCAAATTCCTTCTTACCTTCACCCAAACCCACTTTTTCAAAAGCCTCCAATGTTGTGTCCTACTTTATGTCTTTCAATCTCCCATTCTGAACTGCTATGTAACCCCTTACCTAAAATCTTTATCATCAGTGGCAGGACCTTCAGAGATCTCAGTCTGACTGATGGTTTCCCATGGTCGGCAGGTTTAGGGGAAATAAATATAGCAATAATATAGTCCTTGTTTGTTCATAGCCATACCCATAGAGACTGCAGCTCAGGTTTGTAAAGAAAGTGTAGTCCAGATTGCACATGAGCTTCTTGATGCCATCCTTTACGGCATGAGTTATTTTTCATCACTGTTAGAATTAAACAAAGATGGGCGTTTGCACTTAGTCCTCTTAGTTTAGACCATTCACATATACATCCATACATTTGGAAAGCTTTTCAATCTGAAAATGTTTGCAGAGAAATTTATCAGTAACTCTTAGTTTGCAGATAACTGTACCCTAGAGGTTTGCACTCAGGAGGAAATGCAGTTCATTACCGACAGGCTTGGCAGAGCAGCAAGGAATTACACCAATATCAAACTTGAAGAAAATAGAAGTCATGTATCATCACGCCTCAAGAAAACATAACATTATTATAGATATTAAACTGAATGTTACCAACTGGTTAACTTACTTGGATAGCAAGTTGCCAATGATGTACTAATAAAGAATGAATTCCCCTGTCATATCAAGAACGACAGCTCTACTTTCAAAAGATTGAAAAATCATGCCTGCAAGCAGCAGGGGATCAAGCTCACAACAACTTTGAAAGTATACAAGGATGTAGTCATTGCCACCCTCCTATGTGGGTGGATATGAGTGTTCAATGTATTTCTGTCATTACATTCAACAGCTTGACAAATTCCACCTCCAACAGCTTATGATGCACATCAAGTAACAAAAAGAAATTACCAACTGCATGATCCTCAAGTGTATCTAGATGAACAGCATTAAGGCTCAGTTACCATATGAGAATTGCTACACTCCTCTGGACATGGCCACATGGAGGAATCAAAAATATCAAAGAGAATTAAGTCCAATGAGCTGTAACAGTGCAAACAGAAGAAAGGTGTGAAGCAAAAGAGATATGACATACTCAAGCAAAAGCTCAGGTAATGTAATATTAATATCACAATCTGGGAAAACCTTTCACTACTCATAGAAATTGAGAGTAGTAAAAAGGGCTGCAGGGAAAAGCCTAGAAACTGCAGGCCGGTGAGCCTAACACCTGTAGTGAGTAAGTTGTTCAAATGTATTCTGAGAGACAGGATCTATAGGCATTTAGAGGGGCAAAGGCTGATTAGGGGACAATCAGCATGGTTCTGTGAGTGGAATATCATATCTCATGAATTTGGAGTTTTTTGAAAGCCAAGAAGGTAGATGTTGTCTACATGGATTTTAGCAAGGCCTTTGACAAGATATCATATGGTATGTATTTGGATAAGGTTAAATCCCATGGAATCCAGCAGAGATAGCCAGTTAGATACAAAATTGGTTTGACAACAGGGGCCAAATGGTGGTTGTAGAGAGTTTTTCCAAATGGAAACCTGTCACCAGTGGTGTACCTCAGGGATCGGTGCTAGGTCCACTGTTATTTGTTATTTGTATTAATAATTTGATGAGAATTTAGGAGGCATGTTTAGTAAGTTTGCACATGACACCAAGATTGATGGTATAGTGGACAGTGAAGATTACCTAGGACAGCAACAAGATCTTGATCAATTGGGCCAGGGGGCTGGCAAATGACAGATGGACTTTAGTTAAGATAAAGGAGAGATGATGCACTTTAGTGGATCAAACCAGGCAGGACTTTCTCAGTTAATGGTCGGGCATTGAGAAGAATTATAGAGCAAAGAGACCTAGGGACACAAATTCATAGCTCCTTCAAAGTGGAGTCACAGGTGAACAGAATGATGAAGAAGGCATTTCTCATGGTTGGTTTCATTGGTCAGAATATTGAATACAAGAGTTGGAATGTCTTGTTGAAGTTGTACAAGACATTGGTAAGGCGAAACTTGGAATACTGTATACAGTTCTGGTAGAGAAAGGACATTATTAATTTAGAAAGAGTGATAAAAAGATTTACTACGATGCTATCGGGACTTGATGATTTGAGTTATAAGGAGAGACTGGATAGACTGGGACCTTTTTCTCTGGATCATAAGAGGCTTAATGGTGATCTTATAGAAGTCAATGAGATAATGAGAGGTATAGACTATCTAGATAGTCAACATCTTTTGCCAAAGGCTGGTTGCGGGGGGAAAGGGCAGATTATTCTCTCATGAGGTGGGAGGAAGGAGTAGGGAGGCGGGGAGAGAAGTGAGATCAGATCTTTCTCTGGCAGGGGGATAATGAGATCAGATCATTTCTGCGTGCGGGGGATGTTGAGTGAGGCCAGATTTTCCTCTTGGGGTGGCGGGGGCGGAGTGAGGCCAGATCATTCTTTGGTTTGGGAGGGGTAGGGTAAGATGTATCTCTGGCGGAGGGAGGAAGGCCCAATCGCTCACTGGTGGAGGGGATGGTGATCTGCTGCCACTCTGCAGGTGAACGGGGGGGGTGGGCAGTGGGGAAGGAGCAGGGGGGCATGATTGGTCTGGATAGTGGAGAATGTGGGTGGATAAGGGGGACAGTGATGTCTGTAGGGGCTATCGCTCCTGCTTTTCACTCCCAAGCCACTTTATCTGCCTTCTGCGGCTCAAGAGCGACCTAACATGGATGCGCTTTTTCAAATTTTTTCCTAACTGCGCATGCGCAGTTCAAGCTCCAATCATTTCGGGCACTGTAAGCTACAAAGTGGATGGGACCCACAATTTTGTTTTCAGTCTGAGTGCATATGGGGCGCCTGCAAATCTGAATTGTGCCTAGATTCAGCACTTAGAATGAAAATGGTAAAATCAGGTCCTGTAACTCTGTTACAGTGGTAACGGCCTGTGTAATCATGAAGATATAGGGCATTTGAAAGAGAAATGACAACACTACAAATATAAACAAAAGTACTATTTTCTACAGTTTGAGTCAGTGATATGTACAGAAGTGTGTGTACCTTTCAGATTCACACTAATGGCCAGTGGTACAATCACTAAGAATTGCTTTCCTTCCAACAAGTATCGAGTTTTAATAAAGTTTAAAGGTACTGATCACTCATATTGAACTGTGTAAACATGCTGTGTGCACATTTATTAATACTAGGCACATAAACACATTTACACAAAGGTCAAAACCTTACAGACATTAGCAACATTAAGCTGTGTCCTGCTCCGAGGCCAAAGTGAAACAAAAACTAGGGATTACATGATACACATCTCTCTGAGTGACAGCATGTTGTTATCCCTTAAATATATGTCACAACAAGGATTGTATTCAATGCTCTATTCACAAAGGGCTTCTCAGGTTAACCTTAGGTCTGTGTAGGCTGTGATGAAACATCTTTGCAGAAAGAAGTGGTGTGCATGAAAATAGCATTGATCTACCAGTGAACTCTTTATGTTGCATGTTTTATTTAAACCAATGTTTCAGAGTTATGAGTTGCAGAAGTGTATTTTGTTTCTTGAAAAAGATGATTACTTACTGCGTTATATTTCATTAAAGAACTTCAGAGCCCACCTTGCATGACAATAATCAAGCTAAGTTGAGGAATGCATTGTTTTATAAGATAAAAGTGTATCATTAACTAATGTACATTTATGTAAATAGCTTTAACAGAGACCATTTCAAGGTTTCACTGAAGAGAATAAAACCTCAAGCAGAAGTGGAAAAATAGCATAGAACATAGAACATTACAATGCAGTACTGGCCCTTCGGCTCTCGATGTTGCATCGACCAGTGGAACCAATCTAATGACCCTCTAATCTAAACCATTCCAATATTATCCATATGTCTATCCACTGACAATTTAAACACCCTTAAAGTTGGTGAGTCCACAACTGCTGCAGGTAGGGCATTCCTTACTACCCTCTGAGTAAAAATCGCAGAAATCATAGCATCCCCATAGTGCAGAAGAAGACCATTTAGCCCATCGAGTCTGCATTGACAACAATCTCACCCAGGCCCTAAACCCGCAACCCACATATTTACCTTGCTAATCCCTCTAACCATGCATCCCTGGATACTAAAGGCAATTTAGCATGGCCAATCAGCTAACCCGCGCATCTCTGAATTAAGGGAGGAAACTAGAGACAGTGACCCAAGCTGGGAATCGAAGCCAGGCCCCTGGCATTGTGAGGCAGCAGCGCTAATCATTATGTCACTGTGTCGCCCTCAAATATAACAAAATAATAAATAATAAAAGGGAAATTGACAAACTGGACATTGAAGATGTTTTAATCGATGGAGAAGGAGCCAGGTGGGTGGAACACTAGAGATGATTGAGAAACTGTTTCACTCCAGCCAATAGTGGGAATTGTGACAAGGCGGGGACATTCAATTTGGTGTGATGGCAAAGCCAGTTTCCTGCGGCAGGAAATTAGTTTGGAATACAGGCCCCTTGACTTTGATGGTGGGGTCAAGTTCCCTGCTACCTCCAGGAATCATGGCCATGATTTTCCCATTGCGAGCCGCAACTTTTCTGGCAGGTTGGGGTGGGAGATGCACATCGCCAGCCTTGAACTGGGAATTGCACATGTGCTGGGAACGCATGCATATCTCCCAGCGCCAGCCAACAGTTGGTGGGAAGGTCATGCTGTTGGGAAGGTAGGTAAGTCATTTGAATCGTTTCAAAATGTTTTTTAAAATATGTTTTCAATGTAATTATCAGAAATTTACCAGTCCCAATAGAATCTCCCATCCCGGCAGGAGTACTTCGCTTCGGCAGGTTCAGACTAGCCCCCCACATGTGGGGGATAGTGGGAGTCCCTGCCGGAATGAAGGGGAGGCAATTGGGGTCCCCTAAGTGATCGGCTGTGGAGGGTGATGCCTCCTGGACATGGATACTTTGGCACTGCCCAAAGAGCAAAGTGCCCGTGCCCAGGGGGCACCTTGGCACTACCCATTGGGCATTGGGTAATGCCAAAAGAGTGGGGCTTATTGTGGGCTGGATGATCAGTAGTTGTGGGGTCCCACTGCCACTTTACAGACAGAATCAGTCTGGGATGGAAGGAAGGCAGCAATTGGGGCAGACTTGGGGAGGAAACCTGCTTCCCAGAGTGGGTATGTCTCTTGGCAGGCGGGGGGGGGGTGCATTCAGCAGGTGGGGGAGCTGGAAATCAGGGCGCTCTGGAATGAGAGGGTCAGGGCTGGCTGGGAATTATTGTGGGGGCTGCGATCTGGCCTTCGTGAGGGCTGGACGGGTAGCACTGTGGGTGTTCTAGTCTGGACAGCAAACGGGGAGATCAGGGCCATTGTGCATGCGCAGAGTTCCTGAACTGTCAAACTCCTGTGCAAATAGTTCGCCCCACCCCATGCCTCCCCGGGTTTTTAATGAGTTTCATTGCACCTTTTCAGTGCACAGAATGGGGCAATTCAAACAAGAAGCTGAACTGACAAAACAGTCGGGATCTAGAACAGTTTTCCTGCCAATTCAGCGCTTTTGGGAGAATCGCGGTCCATATTTGCATTCACATGCATCTCATTAATACTCGTTAAAAGGTTAATTCACTGGAATTACATTACCCCACCAAAGTCAACACCCCACCAGTGGATAATTAGAAAAGTCTGTTTTCCAAAACCTATAAGTGATATGAACGAACGAGTTTCAGTTCATCAACAACTTCAAGTTACATAGACACTGCTTCCACATAGTATTAAGGGTGGGCCTGATGAATTACTGCCCAGCCTACCATGAGATTCAAAGATATATAATTTATGAGCTGAAAATGAGGCATGAAAATCCATTCCAGCCCCCAGCAGGAATCATCACGACTTTCCTGTCCCTCTCTTGAATGGAAAATTCCATCCACAGCCTCAGGTATTTTGCAATGTATCAAAATCAGCATTGTTTGACTTCAGTTACTGCAATTGTTCTTCACTCCTTTCTCCTTGCAGATGGTATAATTGTTGCATCATTCAGATCTTGTCGAGCGGTGGCACATCTCCAGATGCAGTGTTCATCAGCGAGAGCCCTAAAGCTAAATCTCTGCAAGGATCCCATCCAATTCTTGAGTTTGGTCTATTTGCTGTTACTTGGTGGCTTCACTAATTGGAAAGTGTGGGTTTGTTATCCATGGTGTCGTGCAGAAGCCCCTGCAACCATATTGAGAGCTCCATCCAGAATGATTGATGATCTGCTTAGTCGTTTCTGCAATTGCATGCATTTTCTTCTTCTATTCATTCATGGGACATGGGCATCGCTGGCTGGCCAGAATTTATTGCCCATCCCTAGTTGCCTAAGAATAGTTGAGAATCAATCACATTGCTGTGGATCTGGAGTCACATGTAAGACAGGCCAGGTAGATTTCCTTCCTTACAGGACATTAAAGAGCCAGAAGGGTTTTTCCAACAATCAACAATAGTTTCATGGTCATTAGTAGTTTCTTAAGACCAGAGATTTTTTTTGAATTCAAATTCCACCATCTGCTGTGGCGGGATTTGAACCTGGCTAAGCTCTGTCTTAAATAGTCTAGTGTTAACACTACCAAGCCATTGCCTCCCCAGCTTTGTCTGTCATGAGGGTAACAACATTCACACCCTATTATAAAGTACTGGTGTATTTTGAGGTGTAAACCTCCTTGGATATATTCTTCTCAACATAGAAATGTCACATCTCAGGTCAGGATGACCCAGAGGTGGTTCAAATCCAAAAGAAAATCAAGGCTGACACTCTACTGCAGTACTGAGGGAGCTTTACTGAGTTGAAAGTGTTGTCTTTTGGATGACATGTTAAAATAAGGCCTCATCTATCTGCTCGGGTGTATGTTAAAGACCCCATCTCATTATTTGAAAGAAGAGCAAGAGACTTATCCCCAGTGAGCTGGCTAATACTTGTGCCTCGATAATTAGATTATCAGGTGATTATCACAATGCTGTTTTTGGAAGTTTGCTGTGTATAAGTTAACTACCATATTTCCCATGATGAAATATTGAATACATTTCAAAAAGTACTCCATTGGCTGTAAAGCGGTATATAAATTCTTTCCTTCCTTTACTCCCTCAATAGATTTTCTCCCTAAAATACAACTTTTAAAATCATTGATTTTGATTTCACTGATTATTATCACATACACTAGTATATAATGAAAAGTATTGTTACTTGTGCACTATACAGGCAGAGCATACCATTCATAGAGAAGGGAAGAAGAGAGTGAAGAATGTAGTGTTATAGTTAGGGTGTAGAGAAAGATCAACTTAATGCAAAGTAGGTCTATTCAAAAGTCTGATGGCAGCAAAGAAGAAGCTGTTTTTGAGTTGGTTGGTACATGACCTCAGACTTTTGTATCTTTTTCTCAAAGGAAGAAGCTGGAAGAGAGAATGTCCGAGGGATATGTGCGGTCCTTGATTATACTGACTGCTTTTCCGAGGCAGTGGGAAGTGTAGACAGAGTCAATGGATGGCAGGCTGGTTTGAGTGATGGACTGGGTTTTGTTTACAATGCTGTCAACCTCAATCTACTTCTTCAATAAGCCATTCCAAATATTAAGTCTTTTTGAAATTTATCGCATGTTCTGTCTTCACAGTGATAGAGATAGTACAAAACTGTCTGAAAGCAGCGAGACTGCATAAAACTGCCCAAGAGTGGCATTAACTGCATCATACTGCCATAGAGCAATGATGACTGCGTAAAACTGCCCCAGAGTGGCAGAGACTATGTAAAACTACCTGAGAATAGCAAATTGTGTAAGAACATAAGGACTAGAAGCAGAATTTGGCTATCTGGCCCCTCGAGCCTGCTCCGCTATTCAATAAGATCATATTTGATCTTTTTATGGATTCAGCTCCACTTACGTGCCTGCTTACCATAACGCTTAATTCCTTTACTGTTCAAAAATTTATCCATCCTTGTCTTAAAAACATTCAATGGGATAGTCTCAACTGATTCCACAGATTCACAACACTTTGTGTGAAGAAGTTCCTCCTCAACTTAGTCCTAAATCTGCTTCCCCTTATTTTGAGACTATGCCCCCTAGTTCTAGTTTCACCCACCAATGGAAACCTCCCTGCTTCTATCTTATCTATTCCCTTCATAATCTTAAATGTTTCTATAAGATTTCCTCTCATTCTTCTGAGTTCCAATGGGTATAGTCCCAGGCTACTCAATCTGTCCTCATAAACCAACCCTCTCAATTCCGGAATTAACAGAGAATCTTCTCTGTAGCCCCTCCAGTGCCAGTATACCCTTTCTCAAGTAAGGAGACTAAATCTGTACTCAGCACTCCAGGCATGGCCTCACTATATACACCTCATACAGCTGCAACATAACCTCCCTGTTTTTAAACTCCATCCTTCTACCAATAAAGGATAAAATTCCATTTGTCTGGTAAACCAACTCCTTGAGATTCCTGCATAAGGATACCCAGGTCCCTCTGCACAGCAGCATGCTGCAATTTAAATGATAATCCATTTTGCTGTTATTCCTACCAAAATGGATGACCTCACATTTACCAACATTGTATTCCATCTGCCAGACCCTTGCCCACTCACTTAGATTATCTATATCCCTTTGCAGGCTTTCAGCGTCTTCTGCACACTTTGCTCTGCCATCCATCTTAGCGTCATCTTAGAATTTTGACACGCTATACTTGGTCCCCAACTCTGAATCATCTATGTAGATTGTAAACAATTGTGGTCCCAACACTGATCCCTGAGGCACACTATCAGTCACTGAGTAAACAGTGTGAGAGCAGCAGAGACTGCTTAAAACAGTTTGAGAACAGCAGACTCTGTAAAGCAGCGTGAAAATGACAGAGACTGTGTAAAACAGTGTGAGAACAGCAGAGACTTGGTAAAACAGTGTGAGAACACCAGAGACTGCATAAACCAGTGTGAGAATGGCAGAGGCAACATAAAATAGCATGAGAACAGCAGAGACTGCATAAAACAGCATGAGAATAGCACAGACTGCATAAAACAGTGGTAGAAGAGCAGAGACTGTGTAAAACAGCCTGAGAACAGCAGTGACTGTGTAAAAAAGCATGAGAGCATCAGAGAATATGTAAAACAATGTGAGAATAGTGGTGATTGCATAAAACAGTGGTGGGGACTGTGTAAAACAGCATGAGAACAGCAATGACTGCTTAAGACAGTGTGAGAATAGCAGAGACTATGTAAAACAGCATGAGAATACAGAAGACTGTGCAAGAGAGTATGAGAACAGCAGAGACTTTATAAAACACTATGAGAATGGCAGAGACTGTGCAAAACAACGTGAGAATGAAAGAGGCTGCATAAAATTGCGTGAAAACAGCAGAGACCGTGTAAAAAAGCATGAGAATTGTAGAGACTGTGTAAAACAGAATAAGAATAGCAGAAATGGCATCAAACAGTGTGAGAATATTGGAGACTGTGTAAAACAGCATGAGAACACAGGAGACTGCAAAGTAGCGTGAGAATGGCAAAGACTGTAAAACAGAGTGAAAATGGCAGACACTGTGCAAAACAGCATAAGAATGAAAGAGACTGCATAAAATCATGTGAGAACAGCAGAGACTGTGTATAACAGTATGAGAACAGCAGAGACTGTGAAAAAAAGCATGAGAATTGCAGTAACTGCTTAAAACAGCGTAAGAGATGGTGTAAAACAGCAGAGAACACCAGAGACTGTAAAACAGCATAAGAGTGGCAAAGAATGTGTAAAACAGTGTGAGAATAACAGAAATTATGTAAAACAGCATGAGACCAGCAGAGACTGTGTAAAACAGCTGGGAACAGCAGAGACTGTAAAACAGCGTAAGAACACCAGAACACTGTGCAAAACTGTGTGAGAATGGCAGAGACTGTGTCAAACAGCATAAGAGTGGCAGAGAATGTGTAAAACAGTGTAAAAACAGCAGAGACTGTGTACAACAGTGTGAGAACAGCAGAAATGTGTAAAACAGTGTGAGAACACCAGATACTGCATAAATCAGTTTGAGAGTGGCAGAGACAACATAAAAAAGCATGAGAATTGCAGAGACTGGGTAAAACAATGTAAGAATGGCAGAGATGGCATAAAACAGCAGAGAACACCAGAGACTGTGTAAAACAGCATGAGATTGTAAAGAATGTGCAAAACAGTGTGAGAACAGCAGAGGCTGCATAAAACGGCATGAGAACACCAGAGACTGTGTAAAACAGCATGAGAGTGGCAGAGAATGGGTAAAACAGCATACAAACAGTAGACACTACAGAAAATAGTGTGAAAACAACAGAGACTGTGTAAAATAGCATGAGAATCGCAGAGACTGCATAAAATAGTGTGAGAACAACAGAGACTGCATAAAAAACCATAAAATGGCAGAGGCTGTGTAAAACAGCATGAGGGTGGCAGAGACTGTAAGACAGTGTGAGAACACCAGAGACTGAGTAAAATGGCATGAGAGTGGCAGACAATGTGTAAAACAGTGTGAGAACAGAAGAGACTGTGTTAAAAAAAGAGAATCGCAGGGACTGCATAAAATAGCGTGAGAACAACAGAAACTGCATAAAAAACCATGAGAATAGCAGAGAACGTGTAAAACAGCATAAGGGAGGTGGAGACTTTGTAAAACAGTGTAAGAATACCAGAGACTTTTTAAATTGGTGTGAGAGCAACAGAGACTGAATAAACCAGTGTGAGAGTGGCAGAGACTGCATAAAATAATATGAGAACAGCAGAGACTGCATAAAACAGCATGTGAATGGCAGAGACTGCGTGACACAGTGGGAGAAGAGCAAGGACTGCATAAAACAGCATGAGAACACCAAAGACTGTGTAAAACAGCATGAAAACACCAGAGAGTATGTAAAATAGTGTGAGAGCAACAGAGACTGTGTAAAACAGCATAAGAATGGCAGAAAATGTGTAAAACAGTGTGAGAACAACAGAGACTGTGTACAACAGCGTGAGAACACTAGAGACTGTGTAAAACAGTGTGAGAACACCAGAGACTGCATAATATAGCATGAGAACAGGAGAGACTGCATAAAACAGTGTGAGAATGGCAGAGACTGTGTAAAACAATGTGAGGACAGCAGAGACTGTGTAAAACAGCATGAGAACACCAGAGACTGATAAAATAGAATGAGAACAGCAGAGACTGTGTAAAACAGCATGAGAATAGCAGAGACTGTATAAAACAATGTGAGGACAGCAGAGACTATGTAAAACTATGTGAGAACACCAGAGACTGCATAAAATAGCATGAGGACAGCAGACACTGTGTAAAACAGCGTGAGAATGGCAGAGACTGGGGTTAAAAAATGTGAGAATAGCAGAACCTGCATAAAACAGCATGAGGACAATGGAGACTGTGTCAAACAGCATGAGAACATCAGTGACTGTGTAAACCAGTGTGAGAGTGGCAGAGAATGCATAAAGTAGCATCAGAACAGCAGAAACTGTAAAAAAGCATGAGAATGGCAGAGACTGTGTAAAACAGAGTGACAACATCAGAGACTGTGTAAAACAATGTGAGAACAGCAGAGATTGCATAAAGAAGTTAACAACTTGGTAAAAATATCCAAGTATGGCATCACAAAAAAGCAGGAAAGTAGTTGATTAATGAATATTTTGTTCATTTAACTTTCAAAATTCATATTATTTAGTAGTTATTGTAAGTTCTCATTATTATTAGTAAACTTTATTTGTAGTAGCTTACCAACATCTTCTGAGAGGCAATTAGGGAAATGCAATAAATGTTGGCCTAGTCAGTGATGCCCATATCCCATGAATGAATTAAAAAAAGTAAAACTCATTTGGAGAAGAAGCATTTATTAATTATAAATAAATTAAGAAAATAATAAGAAACCATTTAACAGCTAATGAAGATGTCAGGGCAGGTGACTGTAGAACATGTGGTCTGCTGCTCACTGGTGTGATCTAGGGTAAACACATCTGCTCCAAATATCTGAGGCTTGAGGAGCTTTAGTGCTGCCCAGTGCTTGGGTTTTGGATATCTACTGAAGGATAGAGAGCAACTTGAAGTGTAAGGGCCAAGGTCTAGTGGTTATAGTCCACATAGGTACCAATGACATAGGTAGAATTTGGAAACAGGTTCTGTTGAGGGAATAGAAGCAGCCAGAGGCCCAATTAAAAAGCAGAACCTGAGCCACAAGCAGATTGGCATAGAGTAAATCAGATTAGAGAGTTGAATGTGTGGCTGAAAGATTGATGTGGAAGAAATGGGTTTCAAATCATGGCACACTGGCATCAGTACTAAGGAAAGAGGCAGTTGTAGCATTGGGGCAGTCTTCACCTGAACAGAGTTGAGACAAGTGTTCTAACAAGTTGTATAATTAGGGTAGTAGGGAGGGATTTAAAATTAAATAGCAGAGTGAGTGATCAAGTTTGAGAAGCTTGATAAATAGAATGAGAAGGCAAGAGAGCTAAGGAAATGATGAGTGCAGCAAGAAGAGACAAATTGTATATTCTCAGGGTAAAGCTAGATGTTACAAAATAGAACAAAGAACAAAAGGCTTTGTATCTGAATCCATGTAGCATTCATGATAAAACAAATGAATTGACTGTGCAAATGGAAACAAATATGTTTGATACGATAGCCATTATGGAAGCATGCAAGATGACAAAGACTCATTTCTGAATATTCAAGCATACTTGACATTTAGGAAGAACAGGAAGCTAAGAAAAATAGAAGGCTTATCTCTGTTAAATAAGGATGATATTTGTACAACAAAGAGAGATTACCTTAGTTCTGGAGATCTAGATTTTGAATCAGTTTGAGTAGACATAAGAATTGGTAAAAGTAAGAATTCACATCTCAGAGTAATGTATATGTTACTAGTTTATTGACTAGAGACAAACTGAAATTTGCATTAAGTAGTTAATGTGAAGAATTTGCTAATGGATTGTTTTTATATACATTCAAATAAAATTTAAAAGCACTACTTGCTTATTTTAGAAAATGGATGTCTAAGAATTGCACATAAAATATGACAGATGTTCCACTTTATGTGAATAGAAGAAGTCATAATCATAGTAAGGAGCCAGTGCCAACTCTTTCAAAATGATTTGTTCGTCCATAATATATGTCACCATGGAAGGAGTGATGTATATTACATAGCAAGAGTGACTCAGACATGTGCAGTAACTGCTGAGAAAGATTTTTCCTGGAGTGTTGTTTATTGTGCGTAAATTTATAATGTGGGTTTTAATTAAAAAATAGTGATTCCATACATTGTTGTCATTAGCTGCCCCTCAAATTGAACATAACATCTACTTGAGACTGTAAGCACTTGCCATGGGCCTTCATGTAACTGAACAGGCCAATTGTCAACCTGCAGATGTTTGGCACATGGATATTTCATGATTTAGTCGGATTTGGAGTGCAGAATTTGCTTCCATTTCTTCCTTAATCTGCTGCCACTCAGTCTCATCATTAAGACTGATACTGCATGATGAAGCTTGATGGACAAGTTGTCACCATTTTGAATGATTGGTACCAAGCTCCTCCAAGTCATTAATGTCAGTGCTGCTGCACTCTAAGGAGAGCTTCAGAGTGCCTTTCAAGCATTTCCTTCATCCTCCCTTGGAATTTGGCCTTTGGAGGGGGAGATGCTTTTGCCATCCATAAAACAGCCTGACCATTGTACTTAAACTTGCAGGAGCTTTGCTTGAATGTTTTGAAGCTTTTTGAAATTCATTTAGAAAATCCCTACAGTGCAGAAAGAGGACATTCAGCCTATTGAGTCTGCACTGCCTCTTCGACAGCATCCTATTCAGGCCCTATCTCCCTAACCCCATATATTTACCCTACTTAACACCCTAACCCACAAATGTTTGGGCACTTGGCAGCAATTTAGCATGGCCAGTCCACCTAACCTGCACATCTTTGGAATGTAGGAAGAAATTGGAGCACCCAGAGAAAACCCAAGCGGACACAAGGAAAATGATCGGGGCAATCTGGTCAGGCCAGATTTATTTCCCATTCTTAATTGGCCCTGAGAAGGTGATGATGAACTGCTTTTTCAACTGCTGTATGTCCATGTGGTGTAAGTCCACCATAGTGCTGTTGAGGAGGGAATTCCATTATTTTGACACAGTGATAGTGAAAGAACAATGATATGTTCCAAAGTCAGGATGGTGTGTGACATGGAGGAGAACCTCCAGGTGGTGGTGTTCCCATGTACCTGCTACCCTTGTCCTTTGAGATGGTAGCAGTTGTAGGTTTGGAAGATGCTCCCTTAGGCACCTTGGTGAGTTCCTGCAGTGCATCTTGCAGATGGTACACAGAACTGCCACTGTTACTCATTGATGAAGGGAGTGAATATTAAGGAAAGGAATACCAATCAAGTGGGCTGCTTTGCCCTGGTATTGAGCTTCTTCAGTCTTTTTGAGTCATCCAGGCAAGTACAGAGTATTTCATTATACTCCTGACTTGTTCCTTGCAGATGGTGGGCAGATTTTAGGAAGTCAGGAGGTGGGTTACTCACCACATGATTCCTGGCTTTGATCTGTTTTTGTAGCTGTAGCATTTATGTGGCTAGTCCAGTCCGGTTTCTGGTCAATGGTAACCTCTAGGATGTTGATAGTCAGTGATTCAATGATATTAATGCCACTGAATGTCAAGGGATGATGGTTGCACTCTCTTTTGTTGAAGATGGTCATAGCTTGGCTCGTGTGTGATATGAATATTACTGTCACTTGTCAACTCAGCCTAGATATCGGCAAGGCTTTGCTACATTTAGACATGGGCTGCTTCAGAATCTGAGAAGTTGTGAATGGTGCTGAACATTGCACAATCATTAGTAAAAATCAGCACATCTGACCTTATGATGAAACGAAGGTCTTTGACGAAGCAGCTATAATGGTTGGGCCTTGGACACTACCCTGAGGAACTGCTGCAGAGATTTCTGGAAATGATTGAGATGATTGATATCCAACAACCACCACCATCTTCCTTCATGCTAGGTCTAACTCCAACCACAGACTAGGGTTCCCTGATGCCTAAGTATTGATGTCAAGGGCAGTCACTCAAACCTCACCTGGCCAATTTTCCATATTGCTGGATAGAAACCAGTGTTGTAGCTTTGCTGGAACAACTTCGCTAGGGGCAAGACAAGTTCTGGAGGACAAGTCTTGAATATTATTGCCAGAATATTGTTAGGACCCATTGCCTTTGCAGTGTCCAGTACCTTCAGCCGTTTGATATCACGTGGGATGAATTGAATTGGCTGAAGACTGGCACATGTGATGCTGATATCTCTGGAGAAGGAATAGTGAAGCTGGCTTCAAGAGGACACTAGTGTTCATTCAATGGTCCTCCAGTTAAATCTGGAGTATGTAGTATTTCTAATTGAATTTCTCTAGCACTCTTATATATCATTGATACACAGGTCACACTGCATAACAGGGGTTTAGTGATAACAGCTGCTCTGTACATTTGGATTTTCATTGACTTACAGAGGTCTTTGCTGCTAAACACTTGCTGCTGTAGTTTCTAGGAGGCTGTGCTAGCACAACTAATCCAGTGTTGGATCTCCTTGTCAGTGGTGGCTTTATGAGAAAAGTGGCTACTGAGATACGGGAGATGCCCAGTTCCCTTCTTTAATATAAAAGATACTTGGCTGACCAGATCTGGGTTGATATGAGATTTGTTTTAGCAAAGTTCAAGGGCTAGCCAAGTCATAAAGAATATATCTGCTAGACTGGGGCTGCTCCAGGTGATGAAGGAACCAACCAGAGGGCATAAACATATTTGGCCCTGTCCTCACCAATCTATCTGATGCAGATGCAACTGTCCATTCTTGTTAAGACTAATTTTCTCCCTTCACAGTGGATATCTTCCATTGTATTGGGTAGCACCATCATTGTGCTAAATGGGATAGATTTTGAATAGATCTAACAACTCAAAACTGGGCATCCACGAGGCACTGTGGGCCACCAGCAGCAGCAAAGTTGTGTACGACCATAACCTGTAACCTCATGGCCTGCGTTAACCATCAAGGTGGGGATCACCCCTCGTTCACTGGTATATGCAGGAGGGCAAGGCAGGGTAGCACCAAGCATACCTCAAAATGAAGTGCCAATCTAATAAAGTTACAATATAGAACTACTTTTGTGCCAAACAAGGGAAGCAACATGCAATAGATTGAACTAAGTGACCCAAAAACCAAAGGATCAGATATAAGCTCTACATTCCTCTCACATCCAGTCATAGAGTCATAAAGGTTTACAGCATGGAAACAGGCCCTTCAGTTCAACTTGTCCATGCTGCCCTTTTTTTAAAATCGCAAAGCTAGTCCCAATTGCATGCATTTGGCCCATATCCCTCTATACCCACCTTACCCATGTAACTAAATTCTATTTAAAATACAAAACTGTATCCATCTCTACTACTATTTCTGGCAGTTTGTTCCAGACATTCACCATCCTCTGCATGAAAATATTGCCCCTCTGGACACTTTTGTACCTCTCCCATCTCACCTTAAACCATGCCCTCTAGTTTTAGGCTCCCCTACCTTTGAGAAAGGATATTGACTATCTAGCTGATCTATGCTCCTCATTATTTTATAGACTTCTATAAGATCTCCCTCAGCCTTCTAAGCTCCAGAGAAAAAGGTCCCAGTGATGGTGGACAATTAAACAACTCAGTGGAGGAGGAGGCTCCACAGATATCCCCATTCTCATTGATGGAGGAGCCCAGCACATCAGTGCAAAAGGCAAAAATGAAGCATTTGAAACCATCTTCAGCCAGAGCTATCAAGTGGGTGATTCTAATCGGCCTCATCCTGAGGTCCCCAGCATTATAGATGCCTGTCTTGAGACAATTTGATTCAGTCTACATGATTTCAAGAAACAGCTGAAGGCATTGGACATTGCAAAGATTATGGGCCCAGAAGCATTCTGGCAATAGTACTGAAGACTCGTTCTCCAGAAATGGCCCCATACTTAGCCAATCTGTTTCAATGTAGCTTCAACACTGGCATCTATCCAACAATGTGGAAAATTGCCGAGGTATGTCCTGAACACAAAAAGCAGGACAAATCCAACTTGGCTAATTACTGCCACATCAGTCCATTCTCAATATTCATTAAAGTGATGGAAGTTGTTGTCAATATGCTAGCAAGCAGCACTTAGTCAGCAATAATAGGCTCACTGACACTTAAAATCGTAGAATCCTACAGTGCAGAAAGAGGCCCTTCGGCCCATTGAGTCAGCACTGACCACTATCCTACCCAGGACCTACCTCCATATCCTTTTTTACCCACTAATCCTTCTAACCTACACATCTCATGACAATAAGAGACAATTTTAGCATGGCCAATCAATCTAAACCGCACATCTTTGGGCTGTGAGAGGAAATCAGAGCATCCGGAGGAAACCCACACAGACACGAGGAGAATGTGCAAACTCCACACAGACAGTGACCTGAGCTGGGAATCGAAATCAGGTCCCTGGAGCTGTGAAGCAGCAGTGCTAACTACTGTGCTACCGTGCCGCCCATTAGGCCAATTAGGTTGGGTTCTGCCAGGACCACTCAGCTCCTGACCTTAAATGGACAAAAGAGCTTAACTTGAGGTGAGGTGAGGTGGATAGGAGAGCCTTTGACATCAAGCCAATGTTTCATTGAATTAGATATCAAAGAGGATGGAAAAATTGGTGTCAATGGGAATCAGTGGGAAAACTCTTCAATGATTGGAATCATACTCAGCACAAAGGAAGATGGGTGTGACCATTAGAAGTCAATCATCTCCATCCCAAACATCACTGCAGAAGTTCCTCAGGGATGTGCCCCCTATCCAAACATTTACAATCTCTTCAGCAATGACCTTCCCTTCATCATAAGATCAGAAATGGGGATGTTCACTGCTGATTGCATAATATTTTATAACATTTCTGATTCCTCAGATACTGCAGTAGCCTGTGTCCATATGCAGCAAAACCTGCACAATATTCAGGCTTAATTGATAAGTGGCAAATAACATTCATGTCATGCAAGTGTTAAGCAATGACAATCTCCAAAAAGAGATAACCTAACCATCTCCTCCTGACAGTCAATGGCATTAGCATCACTGAATTCTCCACTATCAAATCTTGGAAGTTAATTTTGACCAGAAACTGCACAAACTGAACTTGGATCAGCCATAGAAATACAGTAGCAACAAGAACAGGTCAGGGGCTGGGAATTCTGCAAAGGGTAAATCATTTCCTGACTTCCCAAAGCCTGTACACCATCCACAAGACAAGAGTCAGGAGTATGATGGAAGATTCCCTTCATGCCTGGATGAATGCAGATGCAAAAGCACTAAAGAAATCCGACACCATCCAGGATACAACAATCCACTTGATTGGCATCCCTTCCATTGCATTAAACATTCAGTTCCACCATCACCAACGCACAATGACAGCAGTGTGCACTGCAGTAACTCACCAAGTCTCCTTCAGTAATATCTTCCAAATTCATCAAGGTCAGTAGATGCATGGGAACACTACAATCTGCATAATCTCCTCCAAGCCACACAACATCCTGACTTGAAACAATACTCTATAACCTCAGTGTCATTGGGTTGAAATTTTGAAATTTGCTCCCTGCAACATGGTTGGTATACTTACAGCACCTGGACTGCAGTAGTTTAAAAAGGCAGCGCATCTTCTCCGGTACAATTAGTAATGGACAATAAATGCCATTCTAGGTCAAGTGAATGAGTAGTAAAAGAAAATGCAAGGGACAAATAACCAAACCTGAACTTTGGACAGAAATATTGGTTCAGTAGCATAGAACTTGAGTATTGATGAAAAAATAGGCATGCCTTTCTTCTTGCACTCAACAGGCCAGATTCACAAGAAAACCAGGTGTAAACGGAACTACAACTTATATTGCATGAGAAGAGAGCACTGATTGATTGGCAAGTGGGCTCTGGCTAAGGTTACCATGGAGAGTGCACCTGTAAACAATTAATTGCCAGGCCGTTGCATAATTTCAAGCCAGGCAGTTTGATTCTGATCGGTCAAGGTGTTGCCATGGGAATGAACCAGAGAATGGTTGTACCCCCCAAGCTTTTGTTCAATTGAAAGATGTTTTGTGTTTTGCAAGTGTGGGCTGGTTGGGTATGGCCAGTACTTTGCTTGTCATGAACAGTGGAAGGGATGTGCTGTTTGATATGATCCACCAGTCAGCGGAACACATGACTTACAAACCTGGCATCGCACCCGCACTGAAATTTATAGACCACATTACTCATGTGTATGTATGATAGGCAGAATGTTCTTTTGGCTTGACAGAAGCATCCTGTTAGTGGAGATTACTACTTGTGATGCTAGTGCCTACTACTTTGGGTAATTTAATTAGATAGGGTCCTTTCCTGGACTGAAAGTGAGTTGTTCAATATGCAGCAAGAAATGATCTGATCAGGGTAGCCATCATCCTGCAGGAGTCTTTGATGCGCCCTCTTTCAGTGTCAAACTTGCATGGTGAGCAAATGGCTTGAGCCCAATGTACAAATTGCCAATAAGATCAATCTTATAGTGTGTAGAATTGTAGAAATCCCAACATGTATATTGGCCGGTGAATGTAAGCTTGTGCTAGACGGTAGTAGAGACTTCATTGGCAGATTTCTCAACTAGCCTATCAATGAAAGGAGGCTCATTTGACAGCTCTATTTTAAAGCTGAATTTGAACGCAAGATGGAGTCCATTAAACTGTGAAAGGAAATACTCAGAGAAAGCTGCAGATTCAAATATAGTAAACATATCAGCCATGATTCTCGCATTCCATTGCATTAATATTTTAGCGCAGCGGGCCAGGAGATTCTCGCGTCAGCTGATTCATGGGATTTGTACCTTCGCGCCACACTTGTGTCACCCAGCATCTGATTTCTGGTGGCGTCTGCTCTGCACTGGAAATCAGTGGGGAGGCTCAGATCATTTACCTGGTCATTTTAATATAATTTAAGTACGAGTATTTTGATACAGTGGGGATTACAGTAGCTCCATTTGTGGGGAGTTAGTGACCTGATGCTGCTGGAATGAAGGGAGGGCATTCAGGGGTCCACCCAGAAGGCTAGGTGGAGGGAGTTCCTCCTGGGCACTGGCACACTGGCAGTGCCACCCTGGTACTGTTTGCCCTGGTACTGCCCAAGGGGCAAAGTGCCAGTGCCATGGGGTACCTTGGCATTGGCTATCAGACTTTGGGCAATGTCAAGAGGGCGAGGCAAATAGGGGCAGGGCCCGGGGGCGGGATGTGATGGGGCAGAGCCTAGGGGCTAATCAGTGGGAGTTAGGGTCCCACTGCCATCTACAGACAGGATTGGGGGAGTGAAGCAGGGAGTCTTCCAACAATCAGGGCGGATTGGAAGAGCCATCAACCTATTGGTGGGATCAGCACTGTTTGGGGTGATCAGCACTGCAAGGGATCACTGTCAGGAGGAAGGGGGGATGGGGCTAGGCCCAGGAATGATCGGGGGGCCAGCAATTGGCTGTGGAGGGGAGGAGGGTGCGGAGAGCTGGCGAGGCGGTGGTCACAGGACTGGCCAGTGATCGAGCTGCCCAGCAATCAGGAGGCCATCAGTGCAAGGCCACTACGTACGCACCAATTACTGCACTGACAGATCAATGCATGCACAGTAGCTTGTTCAGTGTGCTGATTTCAGCTTCTCCAGTGGGAATAGGCCCCATCCCCTGAAATTTAATAATATTAACGCTGGTGGCTTCTGCAGTGCACAGCGTGTGGGAGATTCTTCCCTGAACTCCCACTGAGAAAACTAACATGAGTACTCCAGATGTTTGTGAGAGCTGGGCCTGAAGTGAATCCATGGCAATGTCATATAGTTGGATATACATGGTGTTGTTAAAACTGAACTCGACTACAAGAGTTACTGAGTTTGTAATTTCACTTAATACAGATTCAGACATTAGTGGCATATGTAAGTTGCCCTGTCATAGTGATATGGTGTAAATGTCTGTGGCTTCCTTGATGGGTACATGGGCTAGCAACATGAAACGAGAACATGGACATGGCATTGCTATCAATATGCAAGTCCTGTATGCTCTTTTTAATTCAAAGTAATCCTTCAGTCTGTATGTGGAAAACCTGCTCAGAACTGGTTATAGCAACTCACCCAGCCATTTGATCAATTCATGTTGTGCAGAACCAGTCACAGGTATGGGACATCACGTTTGTGTGCTTTGTGAAGCCCACATATATCCGGATGCAATAAGGATGACTCCTTTCATATACACCTCCCAGCAGCTTGTCACTCTTGTACAAGTCCAACCAGCATTTTTAACTTGCTTTCCAATAGGGCTGTCCAGTTGTGCTTAACAGTAAGGGCGATGGAAATAAATTTGGACTCATCATTAAAAATGTTGTGCATATTGTTAATATATTATACTTATTAAGTAAAAATTGGCCAAGTTATTTGGTGTTCCGCAATATGTGCACACTAGATCAGCTAGGCATGCTTTCATGCAATCAGCATCTTCAGTGGATACTGGTTTGTGATGGAATGATTGGAAGTAGGGGAGCTTGAACTCAGCAAATACCTCTTCCTGTTTGATGTAGAATGAAGGCAAACCAAATTTGAAGCTGTGCACAAGAACAGAATTCACTTACTAACAATTAGCACTTTCTTCTCAGGCAGCATCAATTGTTGGACCCTTTACAACCGGCATTCTTGAGAATCTGTCCTGAGAAATGCAAGATGATGTACTTGTTTTTATCCTACAGGTGCTTTGGTCCACCTTGTTGTCTAACGAGGGGCATACACGTGATGGGTCGTGAGAGGACTGCTCTTGGACCTTTTTCGAGAGTATCCTACTGCTTCACATTGTTAGTGTATGCTTGACCTGGACCATCTGATGGGCAACATGACAGCGCAGTGACTATAGCTGTGCTGTGCAGATACATGGATTTGGGCCTGTGTCTGTGGGAGTTTGCGCATCCTCCCCGTGCTTGCGTGGGTTTTCTCCGGGAGCTCTGGTTTCCTCCCACATCCCAAAGATGTGCTCTTAGGCTAATTGGCAAAACAAATTCTCCCTAAATTGTCTCAAATTTGGTTTTTAATCCATAGATCTATAAATATGGACATGGATCGCGTGTAGAAGTGGGAACATCGTGGTGGCGGCGCGGGCTCATTAGGCTGAAGGGCCTGTTTCCCATGCTGTTTTGTTCTTTGTTCTTTGTTTTTTGACTACCCCCTTATCCTCATGAAAATCTTCGAAAGCATGTCTCTTTTTTTCAGCAACAATTGAATTTGCTGAGTTCAAGCTCTCCTACTTCCAACCATTCCATCACAAACCAGCATCCACTGAAGATACTGATTGCTTGAATAATTGAACAGCAAGTTCACGTACTGGCAGCACGTGGATTCCAGCAAAAACCATATGCCCAGAATTGTATCATATATGAACACGAAATGGCATGACAGTGTGACAAAATGCACTGATAGTAGAGAATAGAATCGATTGCAGTGCTAACCAGCCCTAACCAGCCATCTAAGAACAAACAACAAAGCAAAGAGCAGCAAAACCAAGCCTGGATGAATAAGTAAACTGCAAATAATTTCACGGACTTTAATTGTTATTTATTGCTTTGTTTCATGCTTTGTTTAGACACAATTCTATTTTCATTTGGTGTTTAATATTTTAAAGTAAACCATTAATTTACAAAAAAGGGAATGTTGTGATACATGCCGGAATTTTACTGCCCCATTCACCACGGGAATTGGAGTGGGAGAGGGGCAGACAATGGAAAGATCTGTTGACCTTGGCTGAGATTTTATGGTTTTGGGACGAGCGAGGCCATAAAATCCTGCCCATAATATATGTGTACTTTTAAGAAGACGCATCTTAAACTGCTGTCAGTCACACCCACCTTGACAGAATATGATCTTATTCTCAAATAAAGAACCCACGTTACTGTTTTACCAATCTGTGTTGTATGATTGATTTGTTTACATTGAAGCAAAGAATTTAACTTCACTCAAGGATCTTTTACTATGAAATCATTAATTAATCCTTTCTCATTATACATTATCAACTCTAAAATAACCTGTTCTCTGCTTGGTTCCATTGCAATATGCAAATGCTTAAGTTGCTACTATGACAGCTACTTAAATGTTCCTGTTTCACTTGTTTTTTGCATTCTTCTCCTGCAATATTTTAGTTGTGTTCAAAGTTGCCTCATGGAACTAAATGCCGTGAGATTTATATTTCAACATCATAAGCTGGATTATATGAAATGTAGCATTTTGCCAGGAAAATTCAAAAAGCCAGAAATCCATAGCTGTAGCTATATAATTCTGCTGCTAATATTTATTGATCTACAAAATGAAAGATATTTGAATGCTGCCTTTAATTCTATTTGCTGCTACATCACGTCACACAGCTTGACATTTTAACTACTGCAATTGGAGCATTTCTTTTGGATGTAATGCACATAAAATTAAGTTTTGATATGCTAGAGGATACAATATATTGCATTTTGTATATGGAAATAGAAACCACAGAAAATCACAGTCTAATGGGATAGTTCTCTCATCCTATTGCACTAGGGTGAGATGCCAGTGGCACCCAATCCGTGGGATCTGCGCTGGGCTTCCTGCCCTGATAGCTTCTGCCAGGTCGGACTCCCAGTAGCATCAGCTTCGTGTTGAAAAGAAATGCTCCATTGCATTGAAAATTGGCATGGGGCAGGATGATTTATTTAAATCATAACTTAAAATATATTTTAAATACAAGCAGAGGTCTGCTAGCCTTCCATTCCCTGCCAGACTCTTTCCCTCCAGCAGGTTTATTATAGCTCCCCACTCTCAGGCTACTAAGAGCATGACCCCAATAGAGCAAAGAGGAGCAATCAGGGGGCCCCCACAGGTTGGATGGTGGGGAGTGCTGCCTCCTGATCAGTGGCATCTTGGCAGTGCCAGCCTGTATCCCCTGGCACTGCCCAAGGGACAAAGTGCCAATGCTCAGGTGGCACCTTGGCACTGCCCATCAGGCATAGGGTGGTGCCAAGGGGCATGGGCAGGGCCTATTGGGAGTGGGTACAAGTGGATGGGCCTAATAGGGCATTCGGTGGGGCTAGGAAGTTCCACTGCGACTCTGCAAAGAGGATCAGTGGGGGAGAGATTAGGGCTGGCCATCTGGGTGGGGGAAGTGGCAGTATGCTTGGGGGGGACGGTCAGGACTGGGAGAGGTGTTGGGACTGCAGGGGGTGGGGAGACTGGGGTTGCAGAAGGGAGGGGCTAGGCCCGGGCATGCTTGGGTGGGGGGGGAGGGGGCAGCGATCAGCCCATGGAGGAATGTGAGGGCCAACATTGCGGGGATTGTGGGGCTAGCCAGCAATCAAGCTGGTCAGTGATTGGAAGGTCAGCAGACGGAGCCACTGCATATACGCCGATCTCAATGCTGACAGGTCGGCGCATGCACAGTGATCTGCTCAGCGCTATGCTGCCAGCTTCTCCAGTGAGAATAGGCCTCTCCCACTGAAGTTCTATGTGATTTACACTTGTGGGTTCAACAATGCACAGAGTGTGGGAGATTCTTCTCTGAACTCCCAATGAAAAAACTAGTCTGATTTAATCTAGTTTTCACACACACTTAGAATTTTTTTGGCAGAATTCTGCCCCAAATAAAGGAGTTGGATAAGACAAAAAGTGCTCCCTTACATTCCTTTTCTCCCCCAATTGGATAGGTCAGCTGTGCGGCAGTTTGGAGCTGCCTTACATCTGAGTCAATAGGCTGTGGGTTCAAGTCCCACTTGAGATTTAAGCACCAAAACTTCACTAACACTTTAGTATAGCACAATGGAAGTGCTGTGTTCAGATGAAATATTACAATGAGGCTCTGTCTGCCCTCTTGGTTGGACACAAACGATCCCATGGCACTATTTTGAAGAAGAACAGCCTCGGAACAACAGCAGACCATTTAACCCATCAAATCTGTCTGCTACACATAAGATCATGGTTAATCTGAGATCTAACTCCATAAATCTGTCTTTGCCCCCTATCTCTTAGTACCTATAGTCAACAAAAAAACTGCAATTTCAGCTTTAAAATTAATAATCAATCTCATATCAATTGTAATTTGCAGAAGACAGTTCCAAACCTCATATAAATAAATATATTTATGTATATTTAAGTATACATAAATATATAAATATACATAAAAGTATACATAAATATACTTTTATGCATATAAAAGTATCTTACTTTCACTTCTGAAAACCCTCACAACATTTAAGAAGCATTTAAGAAATGCCAAAGCATACAATTCTATGGACCAATTGCTAGAAAATGTGATTAGAAATAATAGGTGCTAGATGGCTGCTATAGACACAGTAGGCCAAAGGGTCTCTTTCTGTGTTGGAAAGCTCAATGAATATGCATCTATGGCTAATCCCTTAACCCTTTAAATTCTAGGGAAGCAAACCCAGTTTGTCTAATCTCTGCTCTTAAATTAACATTTGTAGCCCAAGGATCATTCTGGTAAATCTCTGCACTCCCTCAAAGGTCCTTCCTTTCTAAGGTATGATATCCAGAACTGCTTACTATGCTTGTAATGTTGTCCAGACAGAGGTTTCAGTAACCAATGCAAAGATTCTACTCCTTGAACTGTAGCCCTCTAGATAGAAAGGCCAGCATTTCATAAGCTTTTAGATTATTTTCTGTGAAAGTTCACAGCATTTTAATTATCTGCATTCCTGGACTCCCAAGTTTCTCTGAATCTCCATGGTCTCTAGTTTATCGCCATTTAGAAAATGCTCTGTTCTATCTTTTTTTGGTTCAAAGTGAATGGCTTCACATTTGTCTACTGACAGTCAGCCAATTGCTAAACCTTTTCAACATTATTCCTTAATTTCCATAAACTTCAACTCTATAAAATCATAGAATCATTGGAACTCTAAAATTCAGAAAAAGGCCATTTGGCCAGTTGAGTCTACATTGACAACAATCCCACCCAGGCCCCACTTCCGCAACCCCACACATTACCCTGCTAACCCCCCTGACACTAAGGGGCAACTTAGCATGGACAATCAACCTAACCCGTACGTCTTAGGAGGAAACCAGAGCACCTTGAGGAAACATAGAAACATTGAAGATAAGAGCAGGAGAGGCCACTTGGCCCTTCGAAATGCTCTACCATTCACTACGATTATGGCTGATTGTCCAACTCAATAGCCTAATCTAACGTTTTCTCCATAACTTTTGTTTCTTTTTGCCCTAAGTGCTATATCCAGCCACCTCTTGAATACATTCGACGTTCAACATCAACTACTTCCAATGGTAATGAATCCCACAGTTTCACCACTTTTTGGGTGAAGAAATGTCACCTCACTTCTGTCCTAAATGGTCTAACCTGAATCCTCAGTCTGTGACCCCTGGTTCTGGACTCCCCAACCATTGGGAACATCTGCCCTACATCTACCTCATCTTGTCCTGTTAGAATTTTATAAGTGTCTATGAGATCCCTCCTCATTGTCTGAACTCCAGCAAAAACAATCCTAACCTAGTCAATCTCTTCTCATAAATCTATCCAACCATCCCTGGAATCAGCCTGGTAAACCTTCACTGCACTCCTTCGAGAGTAAGAACATCCTTCCTCAGAAAAGGAGACCAAAACTGCACACAATATTCTAGTTGTGGCCTCACTAAGGCTCTGTATAATTGCAACAACACATCCCTGCTCCTATACTCAAAATCTCTCAAAACCACACTCGAACACAGGGAGAACATGCAAACTCCACAGAGACAGTCACCCAAGGCTGACTCGAACATGGGTTCTCGGCGCTGTGAGGCAACAGTGCTAACCACTGTGCATTGTTTCTTGTGAGGACTCAAGACTCTTCTGAAAGACCTTATAAATAACATACATGGACATTCCCCCGTCCACTGCTTCAATCATCTCTTCAAAAATTTCAGTCAGGTTCATCAGACATAACCTGATCTTTGCAAATCCATACTGGCTTCTGTGTACTGGCAAAAATTTCTCTCTTAATCAACTAAAATGGATTATGTGGTTATTTTTACCTTGCTCTTTGTTAAAGCTGGCTCTGCGCTAATCAGTTGTTGTATTTCCTATATTACAACAGTGATTACACTTCAAAGATACTTCACTAGTTTCAAAAACGTTCTGGAGCTCACTGAGAATGTGAAAGGCATGGTATAAATGCAAGTCTCTTTTTCTCTCTTCTTGCTACTATTTTATGTTCTGGCATGATGTGGTTTGCATGAGCCAATTCCAATTTCCTTCAGAGGTAAATGACAATGTTCTGTCATTTCCATTTCTGATTGAATCCTTTCTTGGTCCTTCTTTTGATGAGCAGTTAATTGAATTTTTACCAAGCCATATTTGTATTTGGCATTTGTGGTTGCAATAAATTGCAAGTATGAGTTTTGCTGGTTGTTGGGGGAGGGGGCGGAGGGGAGTGTTTATGGTGATGGAAAATTAAATGAATAATCCAGACACCAAAGGCTGCAGCATTATATTATCGCGTTAATCATTCTAGCATTTTGTGCGAGTGTCTATTCCAGTTAACAAATGGGTAATGATTTTGCTGATCTCTGGTGCCCTCTAGAGTATGTTTATTTAGAAGCATTTTTAAAATTTTGGGTTGCATGTAATATATTTTCAGAGAATATATTTGAACTGTTTATTTATAATTACGCATTATTTTAGGCACAAGCTTATAAATGCAGAAAAATTAATATGTTTAGTGCAAAGGTCTGCAATAATCTTAAGGGAGCAGTTCATACAATAAAGGAGCAAATAAACGTAAGCAGCACTGTAAACTATTAATGTATATCTAATAGAAAATGGAGTTCAGTTTGGCACTCTATAATTTCCCATGCATTGTGTGAAGAATAATGAACTGAGCTAATAATAGTCAAGTTTGCATTTTTAATGGGAATCTTCATTTTTCAATTATATTGCAGCATAAATTTCTTGTGAATCTTCTTTTGATTAAAATGCAAAATATAAGTGTTTCCAGCATTGTTTTTGTTTTGGCCTAGAATACTTAGGCTTCATTTAGGAGCTATTACAAATTTTAAAGCTGCATGTTTAATCCATACGTTTAAAATTTCAACAAATTTTTTTCTTTGTAATTTCACTGGATAGCTATTTCAGCAGTCAATTACTCTATTTCCCAAATATAATTGATACTACTAAATCAATAGTGGCTATTGATTAGCTGTGTCTTATTTGTCCTCAGTGGCTGCAGCGCCAAGGTATGCAACAAGGATAGAAAGGGGAAACTCTGACTACCACAGCTCTGTTTCCTGTTGTAGAGGCCATATGGCATCAGATGTAGGGGCACACCATAAAGCTGGTGTTGATTCTGTACTGGAGATTACTTTCAGACAATTGCCATGGCTTGGTGGCCCTTGCAGCATGCCAAATTGGTCTACAAAAGGCAAATTTCAAAACTTCTACCTGTTATCCTCCCGCAGTCCAAAGATGTGCAGATTATGTGGATTGGCCAGGCTAAATTGACCCTAGTGTCAGTGGGATTAGCAGGATAAATATGAGGAGTTACAGGAATAAGGGGTGGGTTGCAGACTCAATGGGCTAAATGGTTTCTTCTGCACTGTAGGGATTCTATGGTTCTATTCTATGATACCCAAGAGGAAATTTTGATGGAAATGTCACATTCCTGATTTTTCTGCCACAATTATGAGCCAGAAATTTACCCAAAATATTGAAGAATTCACCTCAAAGGCATAAAACTTCCAAAGGTTGCAGGAGCTTCCTGCCTTAACTGTGGCTAGGAGATTGATGGAAAAAGCAAGGAATTGGGGGCACACTCATTCACCTCCCCAAAAGACTGTAAATGCTCCATTAAGTGAAATATTCCAGTCTGATCTCAACAGATTTTTATTAAGTAAGAATAGCAACTGTTCAAAGGCAGGTAAATGGGGTTGAGGTACACAGCACTCACCATCTAGCAGAATGGCAGAACAGGTTCAAAGGGCTGAATGCTCCATTCCTGGTTCTATATTCTCATGTCAGCTTTTCCTGCAGCCTCTCACAAAGAATGATTGGCAATGGGCTGGAATTTTTGTGGACTGTTTTTTGACTAACAAAAATCTATGTTAAGAACCTCAAAGCTCCAGCTTTTGACAGTATTAAAGGGTCACACTAGATAACATTGTGAAGGCAAATAAAGGTTTTCTTGGTAATTGAATGGATATGTGCTTGAAAGCCCATGTTGGGCTCAGATATGAGAACTAGCTTGCCAAAAGTTTGTTTCAGCCTCAGACAATTACCAGGGAACTGCTGGGGAACAAAATTCATGATTGGAATGGTTTCATCTTCCCAACATTCAGTTGGGCAAAATTTCAGTTCACATGGTACTGGATTTTAGACAAGCAGTGTGACAAGCAAGAAATAGTGGAAGATAAAGCGAGATGGTGCTAAGGTAGAACTAGGTGTTGCCAATGTGTATATGGAACCGGATGAGTTTCCTGACACTGTCAACTTGTAAATAAAAAAACAGAAGAGGGCTGAGGATAGATCCTTGGGTATCCACAGGTAATAGCGCAGGAACAGAATGAGAAGTCTTTGCAGATGACACTCTTATGGGAATTTTACTGCCTTGCCTGTCCCAGAATCCAGGCTGACGAGACTCACAGAATGGCATTTTCCCATGGCCTCGGGTAGAATTTTACAAACCTCAAGTGGGCAAGGTTCTGACTATCTTTTCAAGTTTATTTATTAGTGTCACAAGTAGGCTTATGTTAACACTGCAATGAAGTTATTGTGAAGATCCCCTAGTCGCCTTACCCCTGCACCTGTTCGGGTACACTAAGGGAGAATTTAGCGAGGCCAATGCACCTAAACAGCACGTCTTTCAAATTGTAGGAGGAAACTGGAGCAGCCGGAGGAAACCCACATAGACACAGGGAGAACGTGCAGACTCCGAACAGACAGTGACACAAGCCGGAAATCGAACACATGCCCTGGTGCTATGAGGCACAACATTGCTAACCACAATGCCATTGTGCAACCCATAAATGCACTGCCTGAACAGGATCTTAAATACTGGACCCTCAGATTAAAAATCTAATATTCTACCGACTGAGCTGTCTGGGCTCTCTGACTCTGGTCTATGAGTAGATACATAACAATGAGACCAGGCTGGTGCCATTTATCTGGACGATTTTGGAAGATTTTGAGAAAGGAAGATGTGGCCAACCACATAAAAGACAGGTTGAGAAGGATGAAGAGAGATAGTTTATCATGGTCATATAATGGCAGAGTGGCATCATACATCACATATTCTGTCACTATTGCCTTTGTAACATTGAATGCTAAACCTGGTTATATTTATGATTAACCCAATGTTGGTAAAATCAAATTGCAACTTGATTTTAAGGCAGAGGAACATAATGGAATGTAGAAACAGGAGTAGGCTATTCAGTCCATTGAGCTTGCTCTGCCATTCAATTAGATCACAGCTGATCATCTGTCACAAAGCCACTTTCTTGCACTATCTCCGTATCCCCCTATGCCATTAGTCTCCAGAAATCGATCAATTTCCACAGCCTTGTAAGGTAGAACATTTCAAAGATTCACCACCGTCTGAGTGAAGCAATACCTCCATGTCTGACTCTTAAATGCCCTGCCCCTTTTTCTGAGATTACATCTCCTGCTTCTAACATGTGGAATGCCACCATTAGGCTGGGGTAAACACAGTAAGGAGTCTCACAGAACCAGGTTAAAGTCCAACAGGTTTATTTGTTAGCAAAAACCACTAGCTTATGGAATGTTGTCTGCCTCTTCATCAGCACTCCTTCTATGGCAGTACATTCTCCTTTACTTAGATAAAGTAAGTAAACTGTGCATAACATTTCAGGTGAATCTCACCAAAGCTCTATATAACTGTAGAAAGACATCTTTTGTCCTGTATTCAAATCCCCTTGTGATGAAGGCCAACATATAAGTCACCTTCCCAATTGTTTGTTGCATCTGCATGCTAGCTTTTAGTGACTCATGAACAAGGAAATCCAGGTACCTTTGGACACATGCACTTTCCACGCTCACACTATTTAGAAATATTCTACCCTCTTGTTTTCTTCTACTAAAGTGAATAACTTTACATGTGTTCACATTATATTCAACTTGCACCCATATTTAAATTAATTATCCTATCCAAGACCTCTTGAAACTTCCTGGCATTCTCTTTACTCTTACATCCCAACCAATTTTGGGTAATTAGAAAACGTGGAAATGTTACAAGTCATCCCTATATCCAAATCATTTAGAAAGATTGTGAATGTTTGTGGGCCAAACACTGATCCTTGAGGTACCTCATTAATAACAATGCCATTCTAAGAATGATGCATTTATTCTAGTCTTTGTTTTCTGTCTGTTAACCAGTTTTCATAATGACATAGAAGATAGGCGGAGGCTAGTTGGCCCTTCGAGCCTACTCCGCCATGCATTACAATCATGGCTGATCATCCGACTCATAGCCTAATCCCGCTTTTTCCTCATAACCTTTGTTCCAATTCACCTCAAGTGTGATATCCAGTTACCACTTAATACATTCAATGTTTTAATTCATATCAGCATGGATCCTCCCAATCCCATGCCTTCTGAAAATCCAAATACACCACATCCAGTGGTTCTCCTTTATATGTGCTATAAGTAAACCACAATAGATGGGCAAATCTACGTCAGTGGATTGGCAAATCTACTTCAGTAGATTTTACCAATTCCTTGTTGCCAAGGGGAAAGTAACTTCATCATTAGTTGCCCCTGGTTCCTCTTATCACCCACTCACCTTGCCATCTCCCCAAAGTGGTAAGCATAGATGGGAATCCTTATTGAAGCTTGCTGCAAGTATTGAAATAAGGATAATACCAAAGGCATTGCTGGAGTTTGTGGTGGTTTAGCAAAGTCAGATGCAAAGTCGGCAATGCATTATTGCCATGTCTCACGTTGAAGAGCAAAATGCAGATTTTCCACATTTATATAAAGGAAATCACCAGTACGCTGGCTGTTTATCTAATATTTCTCACAATCTGTTTTTTTTTAATCAGCACAACTAGAGTAATATTGCCTATCTATAATTTTGATTGACAGTTGCTTATATCTGGAAAAATAAAATATGAAATATTGTCTATTTAAAAGTGCAAAAAATTCTACATTTTAAATACATTTTTAACTTGGGAATTACAAAATATTAAATTCAGAACTTGAGTTCAGAGGAAGTGTTTAGAGATATGATGTTAATATGTTTGATGTATGATGCTTGGGAGAGTGGTTCATGAAAGAAATCTATTGCGCTCACAGGAAATGTAATTTTAAAAAAGATGTAATTTCCACCCAAGTACTCTTGTGGGAAAGATTTCCCCCATGTACTATATGTAATAAAACTCATTTATTAAGAACAGGTTCATCATATAGAGCACAGAGGAAATCTTCTACCATTATTTCTAGCCTGTGGGTTTTCAAATGTCATCAATAGCCTCTAGGCATCCAAGTACGAATAGATGACAATCTTTGTAACATTTACATTGTTTCCCCTCTTCGCCTGTATAAAACTTTGCTTTACTTGGTGCTTGAGTATGAAAAGAAGAAAATGTGATAATTACGGTGTCAAACTTCATTAGATTAGTTGTTCTCATTAGTGTCACAAGTAGCGTTACATTAACACTGCAATGAAGTTACCGGGAAAATACCTTAGTCGTCACACTCCAGTGCCTAATGGAGAATTTAGTACGGCCAACTCACCCAACCAATGCATCTTTTGAGACCCGGAGGAAACCCATGCAGACACAGAGAGAACTTGAGGACTCCACACAGATAGTGACCTAAGCCGGGAATTGAACCCGGGTTCCTGGCACTGTGAGACAACACTTCTAACTACTGTGTCACGGTGCCACGCGTGGTTGGTTTGGCAACTTTGTTTAAATG
Source organism: Sphyrna mokarran (assembly GCA_024679065.1). Lineage (NCBI taxonomy): Eukaryota > Metazoa > Chordata > Chondrichthyes > Carcharhiniformes > Carcharhinidae > Sphyrna > Sphyrna mokarran. The sequence goes on from JAGIQG010000007.1 coordinate 53,924,209, forward strand.
GCTGCCAGGAGGTTTGATCATGGTTTATCAGATGACATTTGATCACAGCCTTTGGCTATGGGGCAAATTTGGTCAAGTGTGATTTGGGATTATAGACCAAACTCTTGGTTGAGGGAAACGACAAATACTGACAAAAAAGCAGAAGTGGGAAAATCAATGATGTTGTACAAGGCTCAGGAATAAAAGTACTCGACTTTACCAGTAATAAATAGTAACAGACCAACAAGTGTGTCAAAACAAATCAACGCACCTAGTGTTAATGCAAAGAATCATAGAATCCTAGAGTGCAGAAGGAGGCCATTCACCCATCGAGGCTGCACTGACCACAATCCCACCCAAGTCCTATCCCCATAACCTTTTGCATTTACCCTAGCCAGTCTCCCTGACACTAAGGGGCAATTTAGCATGGCCAATCCACCTAATCTGCACATCTTTCGACTGTAGGAGGAAACTGGAGCACTTGGAGGAAACCCACAGGGACAATGTGTAAACTCCACACAGACAGTGACCCCAGCTGGGAGTTGAACCTGGGTCCCTGGTGCTTTGAGGCAGCAGCGCTAACCCCTGTGCCATGTGCTGCCCCAATCAGAAGATCAAAATGTGAATGTAAGGAGGATTTATATACAGTATCCTGTTGAACTGCAGCTGAATAAAGAAACAGCAGAACAATTCCAAACATTGCTGCTCCCCCAAACTGACAGCACCATTAGAATTAAAAAAAACAGATGGCCTGCTCAAATTAAAACTATATGACAGTAATTTAAGTGGTAATTTGGAAATGTAGCTCAATTAAGCAATCAATGTACTTAAATGATGTTGGATTCATCAGTTTGATTACCATTTCCCTCTCTACGCTTCCTGCTCTTGATGCCAGTCTGTGAGCAGCACCTGTGACTGCCAGAGCTGTTACAACCACACTAGCCCATGATGGAGGGGTTTCAGTGAAGAACCACACTACAAACAACAAGTTGGAAAGGGGGAAAGAGAGCTACACTTCATCAATAGACAAGCCTCATGGTTTATGGAGTATTGAGTGCTCAACCATTCAATGGGTCACTGGGGTGAAAGAACTTGCATTGACCAGTTTACCTATGGTTAATCACAGCTTGTTTGTCGGGGGGAAAAGGCAGGCATTCAGATTGTACTGCTATTCTTTCAGTGATCTTAGCTTTCCCCAGAACACAAAGAGGTGGAATTACACAAAATTGCATATTGGACATTAATCCTGGAAAATTGGACTCAGTGGTGTTGCTGCTATCAGCATAATGAGAGCCAGGAGTCCAAGAATTGTTGCTTCATCTGCTTCCGGCCACTTCCAGCATGGTGCAGGCAGCGTTCCAGCCTCGGAAAGATGCTTGTGAAGGTGTGTTGTACATGCACCAGAAACATACAGTGATGAACTGTGCATCACTTAGAGCTGATTCAGTGCCTAAACTTGCACAGCTGAATGCACAAGAAAATATCCATAGGCACCGTCATAGGGAAAATATTCCATGTGCAGAAAGAGCGAGAAAACAGGAGTGAAAGGCATTGTTTTTTTTTTCCGTGAACTGTGAGTCACAAGCTTACGACACTTATTGCAAGAAAGGAGCCTTGATACAATTCTCACTACCATAGCCCCTCTGGGTGCATGACTCTTCCAAGGCGGCTGCAGCTGTATAGTGTTAATAACAGAGATCTGCTAAAAGATCTAACAATGGACAATCAAGCGGTAACACTGCAGGCACTGCGAGGTTACTGGGTGAAGTCCCACAAACTGCAACTGCAGGAAATTTTACCAGCATCATATAGTACACAAGCCAATACTGCTAGTGTGGCGTCCACAGAGGAAAGCTTGGGTTGGAAATGGTTGCCATGGTGGCAGAGTCCAAAGCATGGCTGAGTCACAGTGAGTCATAGCTGCAGACTTCGAGAACATGGACTAGATACAGCAGGTCATCTCTGAGGACCTTGGACCGTTCCCAGAATGCACTTGCTGCAGGCATCGAGAATTTGGCCCAAACTCAGTGGCCCATCACTGAGGCCTCACACATCATGGGACAAATTCAGTTGGGCCTCCAGGGCTGGCAGAGTCAGGTGATGCTGAGGAGGACATGAGGAGCTCAGCCCAACTGCTCTGCCACGCCATGTAGTGACCCAGAGGCCAAAGGGTGCCCCAAGGGCTGGACTCATGCCTGGGCCTTCTATCCAGATGTTGTAAGGCCTTTTGATACCCACTTTCCTGACATTGGTATTTCTCATGGGCAGTGGGCTGAACAGGGTGGCAAGGCTACATTTGTGACACCAGAATGTTAGCTGGGGTACTCCAGGTCTCAGCCCTCCAGGAGACACCCACCAAGGGTATCACAGGGCATGAGGTGTGGAACGGACTGCCTCCATCTCCGATGTACATTCCTAGAGAGACATAGTGGTAGGCCTCATAAGTTATGAGATTGTAAGGTCACTAGGAGGGCACTGGTGAAGAATGCACTAGTTAGGTTTAGAAAAATGGACACTGTTTCGAATCATCTGTTATTGCACTGTTAGTTTCACCAATAAATGATTTTGATTTGATTTGATTTGAATTATTATTATCACATGTACTAATATATAGTGAAAAGTATTGTTACTTACGTGCTATACAGACAAGGCTTATGGTACATAGAGATAAAAAGGAGAGGATGCAGAAAAAGGAGAGGATACAGTCATAACTAGACTGTAGAGAAAGATCAATTTAATATAAGGTAGATACATTAAGTCTGATGGCAGCAGGGAAGAAGATGGGAATACTATGATAGCCGTTGGGAAAGAGGTTTCAGTGATAGCATTTGGCGAGAATAGACGTTACTGGTGATAGCTGTATGTGTGAAAGCGGGATACGCTCCCTCTTTTTGAATTCGCTTTTTCTCATTTATGACTGGATGCTGTTGCAAAGACATGCTATTTGAGAAATAAACATTTATCCTTTTTTTCAAAAGCCTGCAGGAAAACCTGTTCTTGAGATACGGCATTCAAGGGGTTAAAACACTTCTCCTTTAAAACACGTCTATCTGTGGGCAGCAGAGAGGTAGAAAAAGAGGGGAAATCATCCTGCCATCTTTCCTTTGTCCATAACAATCTGGAAGCCTGAATCAGGAGACCTCAACATTTCTGTAGAATGCTTCTGTGTTTTTGAGTGAGAAAGGAAACTGCTTCTCTGCCAAGTTAACCTAATGCCATGCTTCCCAGTTCCATAACAATTCTGTATTTATTCTGAAAAGTATCCGGTATAATTTCTGACAGGCAGGACAGTGTTTGGGTCCCCTCCTGCTACACTCCCACCTGATTAAATGTCCTGCCCCCATCAAACTAGCCAGAGGGGAAGACATTACATTCCGCCCACAGGGACAGTGAAGGTTGATGATTTGCAGTTGGCACTGTATTGGGAGAATTAGTCCGTTACTTGAAAGTGGGAGAAAAAAGTTAGGTTAAACCAAAGAGCAGATATTAATTATCAGTTGTGCTTTGATGCCTTCTGAGTGATAATCAATCTTCTCCATTTACCTCCAAAATCACTCAGGCTCATTTGTATAATTCAGGGAGAGGAAATTCTTTCTGCTGCTCAAGCTGAGGCGTGACCATAGGAACTCAAAGCAACTTCTTACCTATCGCACCTTGGAACTTGAAAAAAACCAATGACCCTGTGAAACTGAATGACTTTGTCCTACTGCTGCCTCGTTTTGATGCTAAAAGGGATGAATGCACCAGGTCTCCTGAAAATGTGTAACATAAAGATTGATAACTTCTAAAAAGAGGTTCATACTTCCCACTACTAGCTGAAAGAATGTCACAGCAAGATTTCATGTTTTATAACCTTCACTGTAACAGATGTCATAAAGTTTCATTAAATAAACATATTATTTTCCTTGGCAACTTAGACTTTAAACTCCAGAGAAGAATATTCCCTATAATATTCACCACACACTGCCCTCTCCGTGAAATAACAATTCTAGCAAACAATCTATTGTTGCTCCAAACTTCCAATGAGGTTCCATATCCTCATTTTCTCTGATGATAACTTTAAGTGATTGTTTCCCGTAGCTTTCTGCAGTTTTTGAAGAATTCTTAAATTCACCATCAGCAATAGAGCCAGTTTCAACTATTCTTCTTCCTCCTTGGCCATTCAAAGACAAATTTGACAGAATCATTAGATAACTGCAGGATATGTTCCTTTGACGGAAGACTCTCTCTTTCTTGTGTACAACTAACAAGGGATGGCTTACAAGGGATGGCTAATGGCTTACAAGGTAAACAGCCTCTTCACTCTACTGAATATTGAAACATTGCCGTGTCTCCGTGATAGTCATTGATTTGTAAGGAACTTTGTAATCTGATCTCATGGCTTCCTTCCCCATAGCAATGAGAAACAAAAACTTTGTGTTAGGTAGAAATATTGATCTTGACCTTAACTACCTTTCATCTCAAAGGTTTACACCACAATTATTTATAAGCTGATATCTAGAATCCATTTTTAGGAGTTTGGGAGATTTAGGCCCAGATTTTCACTCCCCAGGCAGGAGCTGTGAGTTGGAAAATTTTCTGGCTTGCTGAATGCACTGGGGAAAAACTACCCCAAATGGCCAGGTGTTCATTCTGCCGAGGGAAGGTTCACTGAGCCCAGAAACAGAAGCAATCTGGAGCTGAGCCCAGCATTGAAACAATTCGCAAGCACAGTATAAAAGAAGAAGCTGTAAGAAGTTCCTGCTATGATCCACAAAGTTAATGAGAGTGTTGTTGGCTGTGGGAGGATACATCAATCAGTGGAGTCAGAAGAGCAGTAAGTGTAACAGTTGTCTAACTGGTTGCTGACACTGGAAGAAATGGTCCATTAGTGACCTTACATTAGAAAGTATAGAGATTACTGTTAACCATTCACCTTGTAATTAAGGAGAACAGTCTACAAAGTTAACACTGCAAAAGCTTCACAAGACACAGCCATGGAGAAGGCAGCATCTTGGCAGCATTACTGCTTATAATGTTCTGTATTGACTCAGGTTAATATGGTGTTTCAGGGGATGACTGATATACACAACGTATGTCAGGAACTTCTGACCTTCCAGTTACCCTCTCTCCATTCATCTCTCAGGGTCTGGCCATGCTATTGAACCTTGACCAGGACTGTCATAGCTGCACACTGTTGTGTAAGAACAATGTGATTCAGAAGAAGCCAGTCAACAGGGTAGTTTGTATTTGGGAGCACTACATACTATCTGAGTGATAGGAACAGATGCTAGCCAGCATGCATCCATGCAACTCCATTCACCATTCCCCAACATCAGGTATTCCTGAGCTAGAGAGCACAGTTTTTCTATGTAAGAAAATATAAGTTCTGTGTGACACTAATTTAAGATGAAAGCCTTTGGTGCCCATGTTTTTAAATTCTCATACCAGAATGTTACAAAGAAAGGAAAGTCAAAAAGCATCAGAAGTGGCATTCCTGTCCGGTGATCTCAGTCTCCAGTTCCTGGTTGAAGAAGATTGTTTAGGCCAGCAGCTACTCTACCTGAGTAGCAGTGCAACCTGTCCAAGCTCAGAGGAAATGTGAATGTCCATTGCAATGCATTGCCAGATTCGGGAATGGAAGAATCTTTGATGGTGATAGGCTCTACATTGTCTCAGAGACTCAACAACATGGATTTCCATCCTGAGAAAATGAGGTAATGGAGAAATACATTATTCAGAATGGATGCAAGAATAACATAATTCCCTGCAATGGGTACAAGTCTCATTCAGTGGCCTGGTGTATGAGCACTAGTACCTGTGGAATGCATGAGGAGTTGCACTCCCCTCGCAAGTCAGTTGGACTAGTAGTATAGGGGCGGATACTGAAAGTGGATTATTGCTTCTCTCCAGCAGCCAACCCTAACTATTCAACCTGAAGGCCAACCCAGGGCTGTGAAGATTAACAAGGGGAGTTGGGGGAGTAATGAAGAATCTGAGACTTTCAATACCTTCATCTTCTTCCAACTTCCCAGTCCCTCACCAGAGCCCTTGTCTGCGATACTTTTCCGAGTGCCAGTGGCTGCCTGCCCCTGCAGTAATAAAGAGACCACAGTCTGAGGTAGGCTCCCTGTGTGACAAGGCCACCACACTCCTCAATCACATAAGAGCTGAGCAGTTTGTCTCCATCTCCTCTGAGGCATTTCATAAGAGCATTCACGAGTGCCAAGAGGACATGTCACTTGATCATGGATGTGTTTCATTGCTACTTTGTTAATATCACAATTAAACAAGTTGTAAATACAGATGTCTATTTCAAATAATGTATTGGTGTGGTTTTGTACACTAATCCCCTAAAGGTGTTTCTTATTCATAGCATTGAATCCTATGTGCTGATGTACGTTTCTCATTAATGCCATCAGAAGCAAGCATACTCATGTATGCCTGACAGTGGAAAGCTCTTTTCCTCTCCCCACCTTCAAATCAGGTAGCTGTACAGCAAGGATTGCAGATTGATTTGCTCTTTGCAACATTTCTTGTCCATCATTGATTGTCTTTAAGGGAGATTCAGTGATCAGACTCAATATCAAATCCAGTTTATAAGGTGCACTTCAAATATTGTGATGAAGTTTGTCATCACATGTGATTGCTACACAGTACTTAAGTGGATTTTCCACATGTCATGCATGTTCCAAGAAAACATGTTTGTGCAGTTTCTCCGCTATACTAAAAGCTTTTGTCTTCTAAATGGCTGTGGCTTCACATGGATTTGCATTGTTTGGCAGCATTAAATGTTGAGATGTCACACACTCCTGACACTGGACACTGATAGTAAATGGATAATGTGGAAATTAATTAAAGGTGTATATATATATATATATATATGTGTGTGGCATCACCCTATGCAATGTATAATCGCTGCAGTACTGTTGGCACATACAATCATACCTGAAGGCTATAGGTTTTAATTCATTTTTCCCACTTGCTCTCTTGGCATAGAGGACATAGTTTGCTCAAGCATAAGGTGGCATTTTCTCTGGCTGTTTGGCAGCCTCAGGTTTTGAAGGACTTCTCAAGGTATTTTTGTGTACTATGTTGCACAAAACATAGTTTTGTGTAACATATGTTGCACAAAACATTACTTACTATGGACTTTAGTAAGGCGTTTGATAAGGTGGCCCATGGAAGACTTCTGCAGAAAATGCAGATGTATGGGATAGAAGGTGATTTAGCTAATTGGGTTAGGAATTGGCTAGCAGATAGAAGACAGAGGGTGGTGGTTGATGGGAGATATTCATCGTGGAGTTCGGTGACAAGTGGTGTACCTCAGGGGTCTGTTTTGGGGCCCCTGCTGTTTGTAATTTTTATAAATGATCTGGATGAGGGTATTGAAGGATGGATTAGTAAATTTGCAGATGACACTAAAGTCGGTGGAGTGGTAGATAGTGAAGAGGGGTGTTATAGTTTGCAGAGGGACTTGGACAAGTTGCAGAGCTGGGCCGAGAGGTGGCAAATGGAGTTTAATGTGGAAAAGTGTGAGGTAATGCACTATGGCAGAAATAATAAATGTGTAGAGTATAGGGCTAATGGTAGGATTCTTAGTAGTGTTGATGAACAGAGGGATCTTGGTGTGTATGTGCATAGATCCCTGAAAGTAGGCAGTCAAGTCGAGAAGGTTGTTAAGAAGGCATATGGAGTCTTAGCTTTTATTGGTAGGGGGATTGAATTTCGGAGCCGCAACGTCATGTTGCAACTGTACAAAACTCTAGTGCGGCCGCACTTGGAGTATTGTGTGCAGTTCTGGTCCCCACATTATAAGAAAGATGTGGAGGCATTGGAGAGGGTACAGAGGAGGTTTACCAGGATGTTGCCTGGTATGGAGGGCAGGTCTTATGAAGAGAGGCTGAGGGATTTGAGGTTGTTTTCGTTAGAAAGGAGGCGGCTAAGAGGGGACCTTATCGAAACATATAAGATGATTAGAGGTTTAGATAGGGTGGACAGTGATAGCCTTTTTCCTAGGATGGAGAAAGCTAGCACGAGGGGACACAGCTTTAAATTAAGGGGTGATAGTTATAGGACGGATATCAGAGGTAGGTTCTTTACCCAAAGGGTGGTTCGGGAGTGGAATGCCCTGCCTGCAGCAGTTGTAGATGCGCCAAGTTTGGTGGCGTTTAAGAGGTTAGTTGATAAGTATATGGAAGAGAAGGGAATGGTTTAGTTTGGAGGGGCATTGCTTTTTATATTGGTCGGCGCAACATCGAAGGCCGAAGGGCCTGTTCTGTGCTGTAGTGTTCTATGTTCTATGTTCTATGTTGAGGCCAAGGATGATGATGATCATGTTCTGAGCAATGTTGATGATGTAGTATGATGAAGTGTGTTGACCAAGTTCCATTAAAGGTTAACTGTAGTAACTGTAACAGTGTGGGATATCATGGAACACACTCATTATCTGGGACTTCGGAGAATAAGCATGGTCAGAAGTTGATGCGGCGAGTTCTCAGAACTGTAAATCTGTTATAATGAAGTTGGAGTGTTTTGCAGCTAGCTATGTTTGAGAATTTATTGAAACTTCTCCAAATCAACAACACAATAATCACATTTTCCAAGTGCGCACTTTACAGCCTTCTGGATTGAACAGTGAGTTCAACAACTTCAGAGGGTGAACTCTCCCCTCCATTTTCCCCATTTATTTTATTCCATTTCATTTTCTTCATTCATCCATTTTCTCATTCTTTTTTTTTCACTTCTAATTTTCCACTTTTCTATTCTAACTCTCTCTTTTTCCTCAACCCCCCCGCCCAACTTCAATGCAATTGCCACATTCCCCAGGCAGTTCCTTAACTATCTGTATCTTCATTCTGCCATTCTCAGATTCTGATGACTTAAGGGTCACATTTAGCACCTTTTCAGCCTTCTATATCCTCATTTATCTTCCCTTTGTCAATTCCATACACCCTTCCATCCCAATAGCATAAATCTCTGCTGACTTTCTTTGCTCTAATGAAGGGTCATTTAGACTCAAAATGTTGGCTCTATTCTCTCCCCATGGATGCTGTCAAACCTGTTGATATTTTCCAGCATTCTCTGTTGTTGTAACATAATAATACAGATGATACTGGGCATAATTTTTGATTCTAAGTGTCCAGCTAGCATGAAAATGGGAAAATTCCTGATCCATTTTTAGGCAAGTTTTCACATCCAACCTTATACACTTAGTCAATGAAAATATGGGCTAGACTGTTTCTAGCTGCTGCAGATAATGGCTGAGCTTAATTCACCAGCCAGCCTATAAAGGGAACTATTGCACCTCTAATGCTGCACATGTGCAATTGCAGCAGGGGTCTAACTGACAGAGAGAGCGCTCCCAGTCCCCTGAAGCAAACAGCTTCAACAAACTCTTCCCCCTGCAATCACGTAGGCCCACAGCCAATCATGAACCCACACTATCTGAGATGCAGTGCTTGTTGCCCCCCACTACCTCCCAGACCGCTCATGCCCCCCCTCACCCCTGATCCAATCGCATTACAGAGTGAAAGTGGGCCCCTTTCCCAATCTGATCACATTGCAGAATGGCAGCGGGCCTCCTTCCCTTCAGACTCTGCCCCTTCCATGCCTGGTGAGCAGTGACAAGGTGTGCAGTGGGCATTACCCAGGTGCCAGATTGGCAGTGCAAAGGTCCCAGGATGGCACTGCCAGGCTGGCACTGCTCAAGAGCACCCCCCCCCCCTTGGCCTCAGCCTCCCCGCGGGGGTTCTCAGTACTCTCTATTTCCACCAGCAAGGCCAACACAACTGCTCCCTGTTCATGGGGAGCAGGTGTTTTCTTTGCCAGAAAGAACATCTTCCATGAAGCCGTAAATGATGATTGAGAGCCGAAACAGATGCAAATTAATATTTAAATATATTTAAATAAATTATTTGGCCACTCGCCATTTCCAGTGAGAGGCTGACTTCCTGGAATTCCAGCTCTCATAAAGTCATGAGAAACAAGAAATTGGACATGATCCTGATTTCCTGGCTCCTGCACGATTTTACCGGTTTGCTTCGCCCATCGATGGGTGGGGCAGGCAGGTACAATCACAGCCACCGACTTTCAATATTTGCTGGTGGATTTCTCTCTTGTTGGGGGTAAGCATTTGTCTAAAGTTCCACATAAAAAGACAATTATGTGGAAGATGCTCACTAAGGACTGGTTGATGTACTTGGTGACATGTCAAGCACCTTGAATAATCTGCTCTGTATTAACAGACTTCTAACGATTAGCTCTTCCTGTTAGGAACCAGCTATGGACGCATAGGCCAACCCTTCATGTGGTCTCACATTGCCTCCCTCTTCCTCCTAATTCTCAGTTCTCCATTACCCTGGGTGCGTGTCCACTACTCCTCTTCTTCCTTATCTTTCTTCTCCTCAGATTACAAAACTATAACACTACCTCTGTCTCCTCCGGTTGTAAGTCCCTCCACATTGTGCAACATGCAGCACACAATGATTCTGGAGACCCTTGCATTATTGTGAGCCTCCAGAACAGTCAAAGTATATAAAGCACATTTTCAAAATGCCAATAGCATACTCAGTGGTTTTACTGGTTCCAAAATGCAGCTGCCTAAAAGATGCCATTAGCTACTCCCTTAAGTGATACTACTAGTCCCCTAGAAGCCAAACACAGAATGGTCATGAAGTCTGAAAAAACTGAGACAGCTCCAAATTCCTCAGTATAAATAAATCATGGCAGCTTCCAGGATAACATGCACATACATACAGGAACACCTTGGTGTGGTCACATTCAAGGAATGGGAGGACTTCTTGTTCATGAAGGTGTACAGGTGGTTACTTGGTGCTTTCATGGTAATGTGGGTGCAGTCAATAGCTCCCCGTACTCGAGGGAATCCTCCTATCTTCACGAGACCCTTAGCACTCTGCATCTGTGCTGACAGATTCACTGGGAAGTTAATGTGTTCATCTGGACAAAGAGGGAAAGGAATTTCTGATGCTCTCTATGAGCTGTTAATGCTGTTTTTCCCTCCACAAATGCTGCCTGACCTCCTGGCTATTTCCAGAATTTTCTATATTGAAGTTAGTATTGAATTCTGGCTTGTATCAAAAGAAATCTCAATGCTGCCTGAAATTATCGAATGATATTGTGTGTTCAAGACTTTTACAGTCACAGACCGAGTAGCGTGGACAGATAATTGCACACCCTGGCACACCCAGGCATGTGTTTTGTAACACATTATTTTTTATAAAGGCCCTCATAGCGCCTGCGTTGCCTGTTCTATTTCTTGAATTCTCCTTAAATGTAGCCTCTCTCTGCTGAGCCATCCTGATAATGACGTATAAAAAGTACTCCTAGAATGTGGTATATCTACTCATGAAAAGCATAAATTGTGAGTAAAGAGATCAAAATATCCCATCTGCACAAAGAGTAAGAGGCAAGGGGACTGATTCTTAAACTTGTAAATTACTCTTGCCCCAATTTATTGTGCATTCCGAAAAATTTGGCCCAGAACTTCAAGCCCTATAAGTTTTGATCTATCAAAGCTAGTTCAAGTTGGATGAGGGGGATGTGTGAAATCTCAGTAATTATTACAATATTGCTTACTGCTACCTACAGAAAACAGGTACTAATATTATTTCATAAAGAGTAACAGTAAAAACAGAGATTTGTGATGTATGGTTTGCTTTACTGTAAAAACAGCTTCTCAATCAACATGTTTGATTAAAACCTACTGTTCCTCAAATGAACTAAAAATGCAGAGAACTATTTTTTCTATTCCACAATATAATATAATCAAGCGATTAAGTGTATTATCTTAATGGTGCACTGTCTAGGAAGTCAATTTATCTAATTTAGAGACAGCACATTCTTCAAATTTTCTGAGGAGAAAAAGTGCTGATCAGTCTTTGACTGCAGCTTGGTCCTCTGCCAGGTCGGAAATGAAATGTGATTCTGATTCAGTCTGATGGATGGTCGCCACAGCAGTTCACGTCCCCTGGAGTCTTCTGTTTTTACCAGCCAACTTTGCATTCTGCTGCAGTAACCAATCCTTCGGACATGGTAAATCACCACACAACAAAAAGAACTGTTACTGTCCATTACCAAAAATGACAAGACTATAATCTTTTCAGAGAGCATGACATAAATAAAAAAAAACTAGCATTGTGCATTTTCAATGTTGTTCCTATTTGGTGAGCGAAAATATGGTCCAGCAGAATAATGCCATAGTCCAATTAAATAACCAGAATTAAATAGACTGAATAATAAAATAACTTACAACAAATATTCAAGATCAAAAGACATGTTCATGAGTATTTTAGATGTCAAAGTACTGTGTGTAATTGTACGGATATGCTGGGGAACTGGGCTCATGACAGGGAAACAATATCTAACTTGAAATGTACAATGTTATGCATGTGAGAAGATAAATGCTGAGAACGTGTGCAGTTTTCAGGGAAAAGCACTAAAGCCGGCTGAAAACAAAGATTTGAGTATTCTACTGAGAAATCTCAAAAGTTTGCCAATCAATGTGATGACGAGAGCAAATAGAGTGAAGATTATCTTTATCAGAGAACTAACTATAAGAGGAATCTTCCGGTCCCACCACCAGGTGGATGTGCAATGGGTGCATGGACTTAATTTGTTGGAAGACCAAATGTCTGATTCCCAACATTGGGGTAAGCTTTCAGAATTTTGTTCTTAGAACTTTGAAGGTATGTAAGAGGTAGGTTGAGCTGCCCGACAAACAATGTCAGCAAGCCAAAAACGGAAAATGCAGGAAAATCTCAGCAGGTCTGACAGCATCTGTAGAGAAAGAATAGAACCAAAGTTTTCCAGTCTTTATCCAGACTGAAAACATTACCAACTGAATGGCAATAGTAGCACTCATATTCAACTTGATAAAATGTGACAGGAATAATCTTGTGGTCAACAAACCTGAAACTCTGAATAAAAATGAAACAAAAAAAACCTGTCAGCTACATCCAAGTTATGCAGAAAGTGATTCCTTTATAGTTTTTCCAGATAAACCAACAGAAGCATACATTTCATACTGTGTGGAATGCAAAAACAGTTCGAGTAGCAACAGCAAGGGTTTCAAATTGAGTATTCAATTTGAAAAGCTTGCCGTTGCTACTCGAACTGTTCTTTCAACGTTCACTAATCTTCTCAAGTTATTCTTTTTAATCTGCATTTGTTTTTGTTAAATAATTTACTTAATCGTACTGTCAACAAATTTGCTTTCATACTTCAAAACCCTTGTCCGTGGGCTTGATTTTGCAGTCCTGCTGAGGTTGATATGGTAGGTGGGTGGATGCTAAAAATAACCATGTCAGTTAGTGTGCAGATTCTCTTGCTACATCTTATACCTGGGCCAATCTTGCAGAGACAGGCGGGGATGCAGCATGGCCATCTGACCTCATATGGCATTTCAATGATATGGCTTGTTAAGGGCTGCATAAAGCAATCTGAAGGAGTCAGCCTCCAAGTTCTTGCAGGTAGCTGGGCTTGTTTAACGGCATAGCGGAGGCTTCCTGGCAGCTACAGCAGGGGTGGGAGAAGGAACAAGAATGCAGGTTGACAGGGAAATTGCTATATCAGGCTGCCTGATGTGCAGGTGTTTTCCTTCACTCCTCTCCTCGCACTGATGGCCTGTCTGCAAAATCCATGATTTAGTTTAAGTTCAAAACACTTGGTGGGAAAATGCCTCTATTACTAGGTACCCCCTCTCTCTTACTTAGTCTCCAATTGATCTGGGAGATCTCTGATTGGCAGTACAGCTTTGAGATCTAGTCCATGGTCTTTAATTGGCTGGTGAATCCACCCTCTGGCCATTAGTTGGCCATTCTGTGGAAAATCACCTTGAGTCATTGTTCCTTACATAGTGTGGACTTCTGATCCCTATTCAGGCCTAACAGTGGAGGCTGAAAAGAAAATCTTGCCCACTTATCTTTCCTATTTTTTAAACACTTCCTACAAAACTAAATTGGTCTCAATTTTCAAGTAACACACCCTTTGATAATATTTTCTCACCTCGCTCTTTCTGGATTACCCACGCATCATCCCTTGTTTTTACAAAGGAACAGACTGATTTCTTTGCTTTTAACAATGTTGCTTTGAAATAGTTTTTAAGGGGGTGTACAAGAGTGGGGTTTGGTGACTTGCCTTGTACTATTAGACCTGACAAAATATCGCAATTTGACATGTAAAATTGGAACTAGTCTATGTTGCAGTGAACCTTTCAATCATTATGTTTGAAAATAGGTTAGCAATTTTTGAGGCAAAAGCACTTAAAACTAAAACAAATTTAGTGAATGAACTGAAGTATTCAATGGAGTCTGTTAAATTTCTGAATTTATCTTCCTCTTCACTTGCCACTATGGATAGTTTGATCACAAACTCCAGTGTCTCTGTGTACTACACATATGCAGAAGCTTATTCTCAAATAACACTTAATAACACACCAGATAAATTTAGTCCTATTTATATTTTTTACATGATTAGGATACTTGGAATCTGGAAACAGCCTGAGCAAGCATGCTAGGATTTTGTGCATGTTCTGTCAACAGGAGAGAATCAGACTCACTCAGCTGTTGGTTACTGAACCTGTTACAGTTTGTGAACTCTGTGGAATGTATTAGCTGTTCTTTCTGATGGCCCATATAAAAAGTGAAATAGAGCACTTAACTTCCAAATCTCCTGAAGTGTCTCTGCTCAGGTTTCATTCCCATCTCAGCTGGATGACATTTCCTCAACAAATAGTCACATTCAATAACTACATATATAAGATCATGTAGGATATATAGCAAATAGACATGTAGGGCATTCCTACCAAAACATTTTAAGCACTGAACAGGCATGAAAACGGGAGAGAATCATGTCCATTTTTGGGCGAGCTCCCAGATGCATCCAAATGGCACTTGGGGGAAAACAAATAGGCAAAGTGTAATTCTCACCAGTAGGAGGTGTGGATGGAGCCTATTCATCCTGGGAAGCCGGCTGCTGAGCTGTAAAGATGTTATTGCACATGTACCCCTGATCTTCCAGTGCACTATTACAACAAGTGTACACAGTGCACTGGCAGATCCCTCACTCCTCCACTCACCTGAGACATCACCACCCTCCCCAATCACCCCTCCAATCATCGCCCCCCCTCCCAGATATTGTGCTACACCCCCCATTGATTGTCTTCCTGACATATCCCCCCCGTGATCATCCACCCGGACATCACATTTCCTGATCACGTCCCCGGATATCCCACCCAATCATGGGCCCTGATCACCACGCCCACTGATCATCATCTATCTATCGCTGACTCTGATTGCCACCCCCAACCTCGGCTGATCGTTGATCCCAATCCACACACAATGGCTGATCAACACTTTGGCTGATCCCCAGTGTAGAGTACACCCCCATCATGGCTCCACCTCCTTCAGCTCCTTCCCCTTCAGGCCCTACCATTTTCCTTAGGCCCCAATCCTTGGCACTGCCCAGTGCCTGGTGGGCAGTGCCCAAGGGGCACTTGGTCTCAACACCGGGATGGCTTCAATGACCTCTGATCCCACCCATTGCTAGGGACCAGATGTGATCCTTGCCAGTGAGTGTCTCCACTGGCAAGATCTTTAAGGCAAATGAGCTTTGACCATTGCATCCCGGGCTCACTGATAATATTAAAATTAGAAAATGAAATTTATATCGGACAAGGTTGATTACTCCAGCAGAATGAAACTGGTGACATCATGAGAGGCAGGAAACTGGGGCATGAAGCCGGTTTTCCGATTCTCACCGGCTCGTCACACCAATCAACTGCCATGGCAAACTGGTAAGATCATTCCCACACTATTTAGCCCAATCGATCCATGTAAGTTTATGCTCTAAATTTTGCCTCCTGGCATCTTGTCTCATTTGAAGCTGCTCCTGTAACCACCTATTCATTTCTCTCTGATGCACTTGCCTCTATTCGCCTTGACTGCATTTTAACTATCTTCTTCAACCACTCCTTGTGTTCACAAATTCCACATTTTCATAATTGTTTGGATGAATAAATTTCTTCCATGGATTTTTTTGGTGACTATTTTATTTTGATCATCTTCTATTGATTATCTTATACTGGCTATCTTACACTGAAGATCTTTGACTAAGTCCCACATGTAAATCTGGTCCAAAAGTTTAGAGACCATGGAATCTAATGTAAGTTGGCAAATTGCATCCAAAATTGGCTTGTTAATAAGAAGCAATGTGTGATGGTGCAGGGTTGTCTTTGAAACTGGAAGCCTGTGAGCAGCTATGTACCACAGGGATCAGTGCTGGGAATCTCACTGTTTGTTACATACATCAATGACTTGGATATGAATGTAGAAGGTTTAATTAGCAAGTTTGCAGTTAACACAAAAATTAGTGGTATTGTTGATAGTATTAGGCTACAGACTGATATTGATCAGCTGGTAAATTGGGCAGAGCAATGGCAGGTGGAATTTAATTCTGATGTGAGTTAATGCATTTTGGGATGTCTTATTAAAGGTAAGAAATGTACAATGAACAATAGATTCCCAGAGTGTACTGAGAGACAAAGAGACCATAAGTATAAATCTACAGATCCTTGGAGTTGGCAGCACAAGTCGATCAGGTGGATAAGAAAGCATACAGAATACTTGCCTCCATTAGCCAGGGCATAGGATATAGAAGCAGGGAGATCTTAGTACAACTTTATAAAACATTGGTCAGGCCACAGATGGAATATTGTGCATAGTTTGGCACCACACTATTGGAAGGGTGTGATTGCACTGGAGTGGCTGCAGGGAGATTCACCAGGATGTTGTCTGGGATAAAAAATTCCAGCTATGAGGAGAGTCTGGATAGGCTGCGTTTGTTTTCCTTGCAGCAGAATTGACTGTGAGAGGATCTGGTTGAGGTATTCAAAATTATGAGGGGCATAGATCCGGTATATCGTAAGAATCTTTTCCCCATGACAGAGGTGTCTAAGACCAGGCATCATAGGCTTAAAGTAATAAGCAAGTAATCTAATGAGGATCTGAGAAAACATTTTTTAACCCAGAAGATGAAATATGGAATGTGCAACCTGAGAGGATTTGGATGCCAGTACAATGCAACCTTTAAGAAGCATCATTTGGATAACCAATTAAATCTCCAAGGCCTAAGAGGGTCTGGTCTCAGTGCTAGTAAATGGAATTCATGTGAATTGGTAATCCATGGTCAAAATGAGAGGGAGTCATTTCAGAACAGAATTGAAGAGGAACTTCTTCTCTCTGAGGGTAGTGCATCTCTGGAATTCTCTGCCCATTGAAGTGGTGGAGGCTACCTCGTTGAATATGTTTAAGTCATAGGTAGATAGATTTCTGATCAATAAGGGAATTAAGGATTATGGAGAGCAGGCGGGTAAGTGGAACTAAACCATTTTCAGATCAGCCATGATCTTATTGAATCAGATGCTAGATGGCCTACTCCTGCTCCTACTTTTTATGTTCTTATGCTCTTGTGTTCTTATGTTCTTATGGTCAGCATAGACATGGTGTGCCGAAGGGGTAGTTTTTTTGGCTGTGTGACTCTATAATTAGTTATGTTCTTCCCTACAGGAGGAAACATTCTTTCATATTCAATTTACAATTTTAATGACCTCTTTTTATTCACTCTCATGGTGCCAATCACAATGGCATGGCAATTAGCACTACTGCCTCAAAGTGACAAAGATCCGGATTTGATTCCTAGCTTGGGTTACTGTCGTGCGGAGTCTGCACATTCTCTTCGGGTCTGTGTATGTTGCCTCTAGGTCTCCGGTTTCCTCCCACAGTCCAAAGCACATGGTGATTAGATGCACTGGCCAGGATAAAATTCTTCCTTGGTATACCTGAACAGGTGCTGGAGTGTGGTGATTAAGAAATTTTCACAGTAACTTCATTGCAGTGTTAATGTAAGCCTGCTTGTGACACTAATAAATAAACATAGAAACGTAAAATAAGCTTAAAAAACTTATATTCAGGTGTCAATCTGTTCCTGATGTGTGTACTCACGTATTTCTGGCATCAAACTTGTAAATCTTCCCTGCATTTCTCCTGTATCATAGAAACATAGCATCCCTACAGTGCAGAAGGAGGCCATTTAGCACATTGATTCTGTACCAACAACAATCCCATCCCATGCCCTATCCTCACAACCCAATTAATCGCTCTAACCTATATATTCCAGGACACTAACAGACAATTTAACATGGCCAATCTACCTAACCTGCACATCTTTGGACTGTGAGAGGAAACTGGAGCCCCCAAAGGAAATTCAAGCAGACACAGGGAGAATGTGCACACTCTGCACAGACAGTGGCCCAAACTGGGATTCAAACCCAGATCCCTGGAGCTGTGAGGCAGCAATGTTAACTACTGTGCCACCTTGTCACCCAGTACTTCCCTATTCTTTTATTAATAGAATAGCAAGAATCGTATTTTTAAAACACCTTTAAAGGTCTCGGGCATCATTGGCTAGGCCAGAATTTATTGCTTTGCCTAACTGTACTTGAAAAGATGGTAGTGAGCAGCCTTCTTGATCCTCTGCAGTCCATGAGGTATAGGTACACCTATAGTGCTGTTAGGGAAGTTGACCCAACCATGGTGAAGGAACAGTGATAACCTATAAATCAGTATTATATCTATATATATACATGTATATATACAGGTGACCTAGCAAAGAGGTCACTGGACAAAGAGGCTTGTATGAGCTATTTGTTATCATTCTGATGGAACCTGATCACTATTAGCATGTCATTGTGCGCTTACCTCATCTGGATCATGCCTTCATCACAGGCAATGTTTAACTTAAAGTGTTAAAGATGCTACATAAATATAGGTTATTGTTTTATATATTATATAGCTTTGTTGTAAATTTCAATTTACCCATCAGCTCTGACATTTCATGCAAAGTATGCACTACTGACCATAGTAAAATTGTATTTAATATAATATATTGTAATATTCTGCTATGAGGCAACCCTTATACAATGTACAGGACATAAGGATTAACTATGTCTTAGCAGCACAACCAACCAAGTTCTTTCTGCTGTGCAGAAGATGATTTCATCGATTGTATTCTTTCTTCTGTTTTCAACACAGTTTATGATATGCAGCATTCTGCTGCAGCAGTAACTTCACTTTGTCTCCCAGGCTTTATACACAATCATTGGATGGAATTTTACAGGCTCCTCCCGCCACCCCCCACCTCTCCTGTCGCCAGAGCGGTCTTTCAATCTCGCCTAAGTCAATGGATCTTTTGAATGGCTTGCTGTATCTTTTGGCCCTGGTTCTACAGCTGCTCCAATGAGGCAGGAAAATTATTACTTCATTATTACTTCAAGTAATGATGTCTCCTTAATGGAGGTGCATTGCTTTTACAGAATCAACCCCCGAGTAACCTTGCAATTTGTATCAGTAAGTACCAGTTGCCCAACAGCACAGCACATTCTACTTGTTCAATCATGTGGATCTGGTCACTATTATTTTCATTTTCTTCCATTCAATGGAGCCTGTCAACTTTCACGTCTGCCTGTCTCATTCAGTATTGCAATGTTTCATAGCGAAACAATACTGGGACCAAATAAAAATGACAAATTGCATTCAATTAGAGAATGGGCAGTCAGTACTGGGATTGCCAGATGGCCAGGGCATTCAAAACCTCCATGTGACTCATCTCTTCCCATTTCCCCCTTTCCTGCCATGAATATACTTCTAAATTAATTTATAAAAGTAATATAACATTTCTTGACTTCCAGACACGTCCAAGGAGTCCAGACGCTACAGAAAATTAAGAGGCATTCAAAATTATGAGGGATTTTGAAAAATAAAATCCCAGTTATTTTTGCACTCTTATTGTTCAAAACCAGAGATTCTACTTTCTATTTCATTCATTTCACTGCAAAAACAACTGTTTTAAGACTGTTTGATGTTAAAGAAAAGAAATAATCCTTAAATCTTAACTTAAAAAGAACAAGTTATTTGTTTAAACCATTTCTATACAAATAATTACAAAACAGTATTTAGGTACTGATTAATTACTTTAAGATATTGTGGTTTAAGAACCATGTTATCATGTTTGAAAAACTAAAATTTACAGATATAAAGCAAAGCATTGCAATACCGAACTAACAGATCCTACATCTATCAAGTCAGCCAAGGATCTCTGTTGCTGTGATCAGTCTTTTCCCAGCCAGTCTCTTTCTATTTGTTTGTTCACAGGATGTGAATATTGCTGACAAGGCAGGCATTTGCTGCCCATTCCCAATAGATGATTCTCACCACTCCACCACAATAACTGGAGGCGTTGTTTGATCGGAAGTTAATCAAGGTCAGCGAGCATGAACGTGATAGTGGACTGTGACTTGCCGCGTGTTAAGACACTGGCCCATTTAAAATAACAAAGCCTCAGAGGAGCATCATAGGACACACACCGCATAAGAAGATATTAGACGAGGTATCTAAAATTTTGGTCAAATAGATAGGTTTCAAGGAGTATCTTAAAGGGAGAAAGTAAAGTAACAAGGCAGCAAGGTGCAGGGGGATATTTCAGAGCTTGCGGCAAAGGCAACTGAGGGCACAACATCCAGCAGTGCAGCAATTAAAATCTGGATGCATGAGAGGCCAGAGACGAGGAGTGCTGATATCTCAGGGGCTGTGGAGCTGGAAGAGATTAAAGAGATAGAGAGGGCTGAGGCTATGGAGGGATTTGAAAACATAGGCAGATGGTACAAAATTTCCAACAGAAGCAGCATAGATTGGTCAGGTGTCCAACCTGGATTAGAGTTCTTTGTCTGCGAGGCTGCTAGTTAAATGGTTAAAAAAAACAGACTGAGACTTTACAGTGTAGCAAGGCAATAATACTGATTCCACAAACCAGAGGCCAATCTCAATGATTTCCTCCTATCCACAATGCCTTTTTTAAAGGGCGTGTATCCCTTGTCTGGGTTCCTGAGTTTGTTAAATGCCTCAACTACTAAAAATTGAAAGGATGGTCATGGCCCCTTTATCTTAGCAGATGAACAGACTCCTGTCGGCCACTTTGGGTTATGAAATGGCCTTTATATAGTTCTTTTTGTACTTAGTCTGTACAGTTCATAGGAGGTTGTTAGTGACTCTTCTGGGATAATGATATGTGAGTTTCCCTGATTCTGCCTGGTAGCTTATTCAGTTGAAGGGACAACACCTGAAGAGACAAAATTGTTAACAATAGCAGTTAAAGCTGGATGATAATCAGCATCTTCTCATGGGTAATTAGGGACCTTGCCAGCGACACTCGCATTTTTCTAAAAACAATTAAGAAAACAGATCACAAAAGGGAGCATTTGAAGATGTATGAGCTAATGAAATATTGCCACTGTGGGTTTGTTAAAGGTAAGCTATGTTTGATCAATTTAATACAGTATCTTTTAAGGAAGTGACTCATTGGAAATTTAAAGAACATGCAGTGGATATCATACATATGAATTTTTAGAAGGTATTCAATGAAGTATCTTGCAGGAGGCTTGTTACAAATGTTCAAGCCTCTGATATGAGAGGAAATGTAGCAGCATGGATAGAAAGTTCACGATCAACTAGGAAACAAATGGTTAGGGCGAATGGGTATGTGACTAAAATGTATCTTTTTGGAGTTAAATTTTGTAACATTTTTATTTTTCTTGAAACAGGATTTAAAAGGTTAACACCCAAACTCATCAGCAGGAAAATATAGATTCAGAGCAGACAAGTTGTTTTGGAAAGGATTTAATGAGGTGAGAATTTTCTATTGCCCAAACCATGGTTATATGAAGTGGTAATTCTGTAATCAAGCTGATGGATTGAATCATAAACAACCTAACCATTGTCTCGAGTTGCCTCTGTTAATTATTGATGACTGGCCGTTGTTCAAATCAAATGATGAGAGGAGCAGCTTTCTGCTGCTTTTGTTTTAGGATTTTGCAGGGGTTTCCACAAGTCACTTCATCAGGAATAAGCCCAAGGCTGCGACTTTATTTAACAATAGTTTCTAATATCTTTTGAGCGTGAGACATAAATTGGCTGGGGCTGTCTCTGATGGAAAAATTGTATCCAGAGATAACATATTGCTGGTGAATGTGTATCTAAACACTGCAAGGAGCAGCTGTGGTTCAGTTTAGCGCTCTTGCTTCTGAATGAGAAGATTATTGATTTGATTCCTATTTTGGAGATTAGGACACAAAAGCTGACATCTGACCACTGCATTGTTGGAGTTGCTATTTTTGGATGACATGCAGAGTTAAAGTCTTGTTTGCCCTTTCAGGTGAATGTAAAAGACCCCATGGTAAAGAAGGGCAGGAGAGTTATCCCAGTTCTCGCTAATGTATCTTCCTTAATGTCACAAACACAGATTAACTAGTCAATAACATTCCTGTTTGTCAGAGCTTACAGTTTTGTTTTTTACATGACAAGAGTGATCACACTTTAATCATGAAATGAGTAAAGCACAGAGAGGGCCATTCAGTCAGTTATTTTTATGTTTCTGGCTCTCTATAAAAGCAATTCCCCTGCCATTTCCCCACAACCCCACAAAATATTTGTATTAAGGTGCCTAACCAATGGCTTTTTGAATACCAGGATTGAACCTGCCTCTAATATCCTCTACTGAAGATAATGGTAACAGCTTTGACCTGTTTCACTGAGAAGAATGGCGGGATGGAGAAAGGGACTAGATAGAAAGTGGGGGAAGAAAAGTCAGCTAATTGGGTTGCAATTAAAATTAAAAATCAGAACCTTTCACATTGTTAGTACATTGGCAATCTTTCTGGGAAAGGAAACTGTTCTCGGTTTTTCATGTTGCATGATTAATAATCATGACCTTACTTTGCCCAGTCTGGACCTGTATTGCTAATTCTGGATTAAAACAGAAAATACTAGAAAAACTCAGCTGGTTTGGCAGCATCTGCGGAGTGAGATAAAGAGTTAACATGGAGTCCAATATGACTCTTCTTGAGTGTTAATTCTGTTCCTGTGTACACTGTGACTTCATGTTGCATTTTCCTGTGCTACAGTCGATGTGTGCCCCCATCATCTACCACTTCCTGCCTCGGTCCATTTGAAGTAGGGCTTTTGAGCAGTTCCAAAGTAATGTTTGTTTTTTACTGTATGTGGATCTATAAAACTGTAAGTTGTTTCCTGCAAATCAGAAATAGCAGTCCTGAACATGCTGAATGTTATCTCATCATACTCCAAAAACTTTAATTTAAATCTAGAGTTATTAAATAAAGGGAAAGCCATGAAAATTCAGTTTCTTGACCTGCTAACATGCATTCAAATTCATCAGCAGGGAAATTGTTCAAAGCAAACTAGCATAACAGCAGAGAATGGCAATTAAAAAAATAGCTAAAGCAAAATCACTGGTGCATATCACTGAAATGGAAGAGAACGGATTAACTTTTTTGAGAATGGGATCACTTCTGGAACGTTTTTGGAAGAAATAATTTAAAACTTATTCCATCTCTGTGAATAGATTCCCCTTTTTGCCTCAAGTCAATCTATCTCCTTCTCTTACTAGCTATCCATAACGTTTATGCCTACAGAAAACATTTGGAACCCCTTTGAGGTTAGCTGACAGTCTCTTTTTATTTTGTATTTGTTTTTATAAATTCCTTCCTCATTTCATCTCTGAATCTTCAAAATCGAGCCTGATTCTCACTTATCCTATCATTAACATTTAGCCTTATGTAGCTTTTCCTCATCTTAGGTTATGCCTCCTTTGTCATTTAGGGAGTTCTAGCTTTGGTTCCCCATCTTTCCTTCTCCTGAGAATTTACCTCAATTGTAACATTCTATCTCCTCTTTAAAAGCAGCCCAATGCTCCACTAATTTTTTCTGCTCATCTTTCTACACCAGATCTGTTCTCACCCAACTGAAATTGACTCTTCTCCAATAAAAAGATGTGTTTAATTTTCACTGTTCCTTGTCCTTC
Organism: Sphyrna mokarran; assembly: GCA_024679065.1. NCBI lineage: Eukaryota > Metazoa > Chordata > Chondrichthyes > Carcharhiniformes > Carcharhinidae > Sphyrna > Sphyrna mokarran. The sequence continues at coordinate 53,948,116 of JAGIQG010000007.1, forward strand.
TCCAGAGCTAACTTCAAGTTTATGATGCTATGATCACTGTTCTCTGAATGTGCCATAACTGAATACAGTTGTTCTGCTTCATTCCCCAAAGTCAGATTAGGCAATGTTCTTCCTTGTTGGATCAGTATCGATCAAGAAAATTTACCTGAACATACTTCAAAAACTCTTCTCCCTCTCTATCCTTTCCACAATTATTTCCAAGTCTATTTTACAAGAATTAAAATCCACCGCTATCATTGGTCTATAGTTTCTGCATTTCCCTGTAATGTAGCTTCAAATGTATTCTCCAATATCTTTTGCAAAAGTAGTGCCCAATGGAATACACCCAATAGTGTAATGGCACCTCCACTTTTCTTAACTCTCACCAGTTAGATTCTGGCTTGGCTGTTCATCCTCTCTCTCTCTCTCTCTACAGTACTAATGTTCATCTGAATCAATACTTTCATCCTTTTTTTTTCCTTCCCTATCTCTCTTTAACATCTTGCATCCAGGAGTACTAATCCTGCTTACTTTTGGAGCCACGTCTCTGATATTGTCATAACATCAAATTCCCATGTGGTTATCTGCATCTGTAGTTTGTGCATTTATATAGCAGCACAGTAAACCTAACTTAGAAGATATTCTGTTCCTTCTTCTTCTCACACCATTGAATTTCCTATTATTTCTTCCTGTGATGTACCTATCTTTCTCTCAAAATCGTTAATTTACTTTGTTTCCCCTTTCCAGTGATATCTCCTGATTCACATCCACCTGCCAAGTTTAAACCTTCCCCAACAACAAATAGCACTACAATATTTCAATTTTGTTTACATGCATCCAAGGATTCCCAAGAATCATGATAGGTCTTGGACTCATATCTCCAGATTACTAGTCCAGTCATATGACCTCTATGCTATCATATTCCTTCTTTGGCTGTACACCACACTGAGTCATGAAAGGTGCTACATAAATGCAAGCTTTTCTTTTTTTTAATCTATTTACTTTCATAATCAGTGCAAGTCTTTGTTGGTTGATGCCAGTGTCTTATTGGTTTGAATTTGTGCTATGTGGCAAACATATTGTTTTATGCATTCATGGATGACAGCGAATGCATATTTCACTATGTGACATTGTTTACTGTTCATTTGTCAACATTGTGTAAATAAACTTACTTGTTGGTCCAAGACCTGCATTTCAACTTGATCAGTGTTTGTATCCTGTCTGCCTTTCTAAAAGAGCAGTCCCTTCATGTTTGTACATGATATATTGCTGCAGCTAGTGTACAGATTGAGGGATGTCTGTTAGAAACACTGGCTCATGGTATCATTATGTAGATTTTAATCAATTCAGGTAAACTTCAGATTGTGAGCTGCATTCTTTTCTTTAATGGGAATGACTTGTGACGCTCATCCAACGAAAACACTGTGCATAAAATTGCAAGAACATGACAGGATGTAATTGAGATTGGAAAAAAGGTGAAATTTGCATAATTGAGGGAGTTCTGCATTACCATAGGCAGAGCCTTTTTATGGAAGCACTGTCTATTCAGATAAATGCCATAAGATGCCGTGGCACCATGTGGATTTCACTGTGTACAAACTGGCTGATGCACTTGCTTACAAAACAACATTGAGTACACTTCAAAATATTCACTGACTGTGAAGCAGTTTGGGATCCCCTGTGGACCTGAAATATGTTCTATCAGCATTGCTCAAAACAAATCACTGGCTAGCCACAGGTGTGGCAGCTATGACGATGCCATTTTAACCACATGCACTAATTTTAGCAGAAAGATCCTTACTTATATACATAAAATAAGGAAATGTTCTACACACATTTCTTTTTAACCCAAACAAAGGTCTACCTTGGGAGACCTTGAAGTTGAAGGGGTGTAGTAAGAAAATAATCCATTTGCTTCTGATGAAAGAATTTTGTTTTGTGTGGGATATAGGTGCCTGAAGATGTCAAAGGTTTCCCAAGGCTCTCTGATGCCACAGTGTGGTAGGAACAGAAATTGTTTGACTTCGGTTTGCAATATGTGTAGGGCTGTGACGAGACTTCATTTCTCTGCGGGACCCCTGTTGTTGAAGTGTTAACATCACCACCATCTAAATGAAAAAAATACTTTTTGAATTGACCAGCTCCTTTCATGGTTTTGTATTCTATTACAGAAAATTCTTTAAAATGATGCATTCCAATATTGACATTTCATTTTAATAAAAAGAATACATTTAACAGTAAATGTTAACAGATAAGGCATGTATGATACACATTACCATTAATGGTTACAATTGTTGTTGGAAACAACATTAGTATATGTATTCTCTGAGATGCATTTTACAGTAACCAACAAAGTAATTACCATCAATCCGCAATGTTCCTGTGCAATTAATCACAGTTTTACTGAATAAGTCAAGAATTTCTTTGTTGCCTTTGTTGTTGAATGCATCGTTGACAGTGAAAATAAGGATGGAAAATGATAAGGGCTCCAGGGTTTGCATTGAGTTGCTTGGTATTATCAATGTGTGATATTGCAGTTGCTCCAGCATACTTAGCTTAAGGAAAGGAAAATACAGTCCGAATTGCTATTCCTGATCACTATTAAGTTAACCCTTGGGAGATATTCACGAGTGGATCTTTGGCAACACAGGATCAGAGCTGGTAAATGATGCTACCAATTTTTTGTGCCATTTTTATAATGAGAGTTGGATTTTCCTGGACCCAAAGTTGCCAGGCCTGGACTTGTGTCTGCAACTCTGACTGCACCAGCTTCCTGACTCACAGGCCATCATCACATGTTTATAGAAGGCACCGCCAGCAAGTGGAAGCTCATTAACAAATCCCCAAGATAATGAGGATAGTGTTGTTATCAAGAATGCATGTTAATGAATAAAAGTGGAAGCATTTCATAGAATCAGAAAATCCCTGAAGTGCAGAAAGAGGCCGTTCAGCCCATCGACTCTGCACCAACCACATTCCCACCCAGATCCTACTCCCATAACCCCATATATTTACCCTGCTAATCCCCCTCATTACTAGGCTCAATTTAGCATGGCCAATCAACCTAAGCCACATATCTTTGGAGTGTAGGACTAAACTGGAGCACCCAGAGGAAACCCATGCAGACACGGGGAGAATGTACAAACTTCACACAGGGCAATGACCAAAGCCAGCAATTGAACCTGAATCCTTGGCACTATGAGGGAGCAGTGCTAATCACTGTGCCACCATGCCACCCCAAATATTATCTAATAAAGAGATTGGTTGATAAAGCCTGATCTTTAAGGAAGTAGAAAACTGTTACATCAAGAAGACTTGTTTGAGAGAAGTAGCCCTAGAGTAAACAACTCCTGACAGTAAAGTCCCTCTTTAATTTGCCCTATTTTAAGTCACTCTGCCTCAAAACCAGTCAGTTAACATGGTCCATATTCACATTTAGTATCACAAGCCTTGTTTAAAGGTACCAGATCTGACTTCGGGTTGCATCATCAGTGTGGTGCCATTTTATAATAACCTCTGTCCTTCTTTGCCCCTCTCCCTCACAGCCAACCTTCCAATTTGTGGCTTTTGTCACTCCCTAACCCTCACTGTCATCACCATCTTCTGCTTTGTGATCCCTGTCCCTCCATCTCACAGCAGATCTTCTGGTCACAGCCTCTGTTCTGCCACTCCCTAGCCATTCCTCTTGCCCCTGATCCTCTGTTTAATAGTCTCTGCCATTCCTTGATGTTCCTTCTTGCCACCTCCTGCAAGTCAAAGCTTCTCTTCCTGCCTCTTGTCACTCATCTCCAGAGCCCTTGTTCTTGTATTTACTATGTAGGAAACATATGCTTTATAACATTGTATGGTTTTCAATAGATCTTCAGAGATTTTGAAAAATACAGAAACCAAAAAGCTGCTTTGTAAATCAATAAAGTCTGCTCCACACTAAGATATGTTTACTCAGAATGTAATAGAATGTAACATCTAAGTAAAGGGATTGACTACTATAACATAGTGTAATAGGACCAGCACTTGAGCTACATAAAGGTGCCATAGGGTGTCTTTAGGTTCTTGACCAAGATTTTCAATGAGTAAACAAACCGAAGGGAAAAAGTTTCCATGAGACCTCCTTCCTCCATTTCCCTCATTCGCAGTGGCCATTTCCACTGCTTTTCCAAGACTACTGCCTTGGTTTACCTGCGATTAATTTGGTGTTGTGAGACTTTTGACAGTGTTTACCCCAGTCCCACGCCAGCACCATCACATCATGACAACCTGCAATTCCCAGGAAGCAGGGAATAATTAATCCAGCTGCCCTTCCTTTGTGAAGTGATGGATGTGAATGGGAGTGCCAGCATTGATCACGACAAATGTGGAGCAGTGAAAGCTAGATTGCTGAGGCAGCAGGCAGTCTCACTGCCAAATGAGACCATAAGGACATAAAAACTAGGAGCAGGAGTTGACCATCTGGCCCCTTGAGCCTGCTTTGCCATTCAATAAGACCGCTCACCTTAACCCTTTACTGTTCAAAAAGGTATCTATCTTGCATTAAAAGCATTCAATGATGTAGCCTCAACAGCTTCACTGGACACAGGTTCACAATCCTTTTGGGTGAAAAAGTTCCTCCTCAGCTCAGTCCTATTTTGCAGCCATGCTGTCTTGTTCCCCCAAGTCAACCTTTTCATTATTTCATCTGATTCAATCTAGGTTCATGCATTAGAATACTTTCAATGAAGGGCAGCTGTGGATCCAAACTTCAGCATGAATTGCATTCTGGAGAGATAGGAACACTTTAAATCATTCAAATCCCTGCAAATCAAAACATTCATTGCATATTGATCTCTTCCTGACTGCACGTTATATCAAAATCTAAAATACAATTCTATACTAGAGGAATCTGATTGCCCATATCAATAAGCATCAATTTCCTTACCCATGGGCACTCTTCCTCTTGGGCAAATGAGGTCTGTTTAACTCCATATCTCATTATCTTATCAATAATATTGCTCCAGTTACACATAATTACTATTCCACCAGTGAAACCTTTAATTGTAAGAATGTCTTTGACTCTGTACCATACAATACCAGCTAATTACCCCATTCTACAGAATCTTTAATTAAAACGATCACATTTACATAGGAGTTTCTCTTTGGCAATCTAACTTCTGTCCTTGCATGCTTTCTCAACAATTACAGCTTCCAGAAATTTAGGAACCAGTGTGCAGATGCACACCTTTAATTAAGTTCCCTAATGAAGTAGGTGATTATTTTTTACTGAAAACCAGAGCCGTCAGGTCAAATTCAGTTCAAATGTTGAATGGTCACAATTCCGAAATCAAATTTAAAATTACATTTTAAATGAGCCAATGATAATAGGATGAACTACTTAAATAAGTAGCAAAAAGATTCAACATACCCGAGCGCTTCAAGTTTTTAGGTGTCCAGATCACCAACAACCAGTCCTGGCCCGACACTGTAGATAACAAAGTCCACCAACACCTCTCCTTATTCAGAAGACTACAGAAATTTGGCATGTCAGCTACAACCATCACCAACTTTTACAGACGCACCATAGAAAGCATTCTTCCTAGTTGTATCACAGCTTGGTATGGCTCTTGCTCTGCCTAAGACTGCAAGAAACTATAAAGTATCACGAACAAACCCAGTCCATCGTGCAAACCAGCCTCCCATGTATTGACTCTGTCTGCACTTCCCGTTGCCTCGGAGAACCAGCCAACACAATCAAGGACCCCACACACCCCAGACACTTTTTCTTCCACTTCTTTCATTAGGAGAAAGATACAAAAATCTGAAGTCATGTACCAATCATGACTAAGTCATTGTACTTAGATGGGCACATGAACAGAATGGGAATGGAGGGGTATAGAAAACTGATTTAAAATAGGGATCATGAGCCTTGGGAGTTCCTGGGAAGTAAATATATGATGATATTGATGTACTTGTTTTTATCCTACAGGTGCTTTGGTCCATCTTGTTGTCTAACGAGGGGCATACACGCAATGGGTCGTGAGAGGACTGCTCTTGGACCTTTTTCGAGAGTATCCTACTGCTTCACATCGTTCGTGTATGCTTGACCTGGACCATCTGATGGGCAACACGACAGCGCAGTGACTATAGCTGTGCTGTGCAGATACATGGATTTGGGCCTGTGTCTGTGGGAGTTTGCACATTCTCCCCGTGCTTGCGTGGGTTTTCTCCGGGAGCTCCGGTTTCCTCCCACATCCCAAAGATGTGCTCTTAGGCTAATTGGCGAAAGAAATTCTCATTGGGAGTTTGGGCATTATTTTAAAGGTAGGTAAGAACTTTGGAAATTATTCTACCTCTGACGGCCCACAGCTTTCCACCACTAATCTGAAGTTTTGAACCATCAAGAAGCTGAAGGAACGTTTGCCTTTATATCTAGAGGATTACAGTACAAGGAATTGAACTCTTAGTATGGCTACTGAAACCTTTGCCTGGACTACATCAGGAGAACTCAGTAAGAATTTAGCAACACCAATTTTTAATCTAACCGATTTAATTGATAGTAAATCCGCGAGCTTTCAACACTCTGTGTCTTCCTCAGGCAAATGCAGTGTTCTGGTCTGCAATAGCACACATCAGCACAGACAGTCAGAGATTGCTGATTAGAATGCGAATCCTTACATCTAACCTGCTATTCAAGTGTTTAAGTGGCTAACAATGTGTGTGAAGGGGATCCTGAGCATTGTTAGAGAATTGTGTATTTTCTCCAGACAGCACAGTAAGTGAGGTTTTTTGCTAACCCAGGCAAGTTACGGGGTTTACAGATAGTGTGTCATGAAGCCAAGATCCCTGTTAAGACCGTCCTCATGTGTGCAGAGCTTGGCTATCAGTCTCTGCTCAGCGACTCTGCGCTGTCGTGTATCACGAAAGCCCCCTTGAAGAACATTTACCCGCAGGTCGGAGGCCGAATGCCCATGACTGCTGAAGTGTTCGCCCACAGGAAGGGAACTGTTTTGCCTGGTGATTGCTGAGCGATGCTCATTCATCCGCTGTCGTAGTGTCTGCATGGTCTCTCCAATATACCATGCTTCGGGACATCCTTTCTTGCAACGTATTAGGTAGACAACGTTGGCCGAGTTGCAAGTGTGTGTACCGTGTACCTGGTGAATGGTATCCTCACGTTTGATGATGTCGTCCATGTCTATGATCCGGCATGTCTTGCAGAGGTTGCTGTGTCAGGGTTGTGTGGTATTGTGGTCACTGTTCTCCTGAAGGTTGGGTAGTTTGCTGCGAACAATGATCTGTTTGAGGTTGTGCGGTTGTCTGAAAGCAAGAAGTGGGGGGGTGTGGATGGCCCTAGCGAGATGTTCATCGTCATCAATGATATGTTGAAGACTCCGGAGAAGATGTCATAGCTTCTCCGCTCCGGGGAAGTACTGGACAACAAAGGGTACTCTGTCCACCGTGTCCCGTGTTCGTCTTCTGAGGAGATCAGTGCGGTTTATCGTTGTGGCACGTTGTAACTGTCGATCGATGAGTCGAGCGCCATATCCTGTTCTCACAAGGGCATCCTTCAGTGTCTGGAAGTGTCTGTCACGATCCTCCTCATCTGAGCAAATTCTGTGTATACGGAGGGCTTGTCCATAGGGAATGGCTTCTTTAATGTGTCTAGGGTGGAAGCTGGAGAAGTGGAGCATTGTGAGGTTGTCTGTCGGTTTGCGGTACAGTGAGGTGCTGAGGTGACCGTCCTTGATGGAGATGCGTGTGTCCAAGAATGCAACTGATTCTGGAGAATAGTCCATGGTGAGTCTGATGGTGGGATGGAACTTGTTGATATCATCATACAGTTGTTTCAATGATTGTTCACCATGAGTCCAAAGGAAAAAGATGTCATCAATGTATCTAGTATATAACCTTGGTTGGAGATCTCGTGTGGTGAAGAAGTCTTGTTCGAACCTGTGCATGAAGATGTTGGCATACTGAGGTGCGAATTTGGTCCCCATGGCTGTTCCGTGTGTCTGGATGAAAAGCTGATTGTTGAAGGTGAAGACATTGTGGTCCAAGATGAAGCGGATGAGTTGTAAAATTGCATCCGGAAACTGGCAGTTGTTGGCATTGAGTACTGAGGCAGTTGCAGCAATACCATTGTCGTGGGGGATGTTGGTGTAGAGCACCGAGACATCCATTGTGACAAGGAGTGTCCCTGGTTCTACTGCTCCATGTGTGCACAGTGAGCAGTTCTGGACATCATACTTTTGGAAGCATATATTGGCCTTTGAGGGAGTGTAGAGTTTTACCAGAATGATACTTGGGTTACAAATGTTAAATTAAGAGGAGAGATTAGAGATACTAGACTTGTTTTCCTTAAGTTTAGAGGGTTAAAGAGTTAGGCATAGATGCATAGTTATAGAATCCTACAGTGCAGAAAGAGGCCCTTTGACCCATTGAGTCTGCATTGAGCACAATCCCACCCAGCCCCTACCCCCATATCCCACATATTATACCCACTAATCCCTCTAACCTACACATCCTTGGACACTAAAAGGCAATTACTTAGCACAGCCAATCAACCTAACCCCCATATCTTTGGACTGTGGGCGGAAACCCATGCAGACACAAGGAGAACATGCAGACTTCACACAGACAATGATCCGAGCTGGAAATCGAACTTAGGACACTGGAGCTGTGAAGCAGCAATGCTAACCACTGTGCTACCGTTTTGCCCTGGAGTCATGAAGTTTTATAATACAGTTAGAGGCCCTTTCGCCTATTATGTCTGTACTGGCTATTGAACACTTAATTATTCTAATCCTATTTCTCAGTACTTCGTTCATAGTCTTGTACATTAAGACATTTCAAGTGCTCATCTAAATACTTCTTAAATATTGTGAGGTTTCCTGTCTCTACCACCCTTTCAGGCAGTGAGTTCCAGATCCCCACTACCTCAAATCTCTCTAAATCTCTTGCCCCTTATCTTAAATCTATGCCCCTTGGTCATTGACCCCATAGGGGAAAAGTTTCTTTCTACCTACTCTTATGCCCCTCATAATTTTGAGCACCTCAATTATGTCCTCTCTTAGTCTTCTCTACTCTAAGGAGAACAATCTCAGCCCAAGCAGACTCTCTTCATAGATGAAACACTCCAATCCAAGCAACACCCTGGTGAATCTCTTCTGCACCCTTTCTAGTGCGATCAGGCTGACACAGTTTGGATTTTCACATGTAACTTGGTATTAGGGCCCAAAGTGACACTAAAACAAAGTATGAATGAGATTCTCTCCTGTACTATGCACTTCACTCCACTTAACTCTGTAAAGATGTAATTTGAGGCTACGTTCACTATAAAAGCAGCATTGGTGCAAAATGAAACCACTTTACACAAAAAACACTGTTATAAAGCTAGGGACGATAGTATTTTTTTTTGTAATCTTCACCAAAACATTTCAGATTGCACAAATGGTGGTAGCTTTATTTTAGAATCTCTACCAACATATGAACGTACGAATTGAGAGCAGGAGACATTTGGCCTTTTGAGCATGCATCACTATTCAGTAAAACTATGGCTCATCTGCTTGTAGTTTCAACTCCATATTCCCATCTATCCCCAATAACTTGTGATTCCCTTATTAGTCAAAACTCTATTTCTGCCTTAAAAATATTCAATGATTCTACTCCCATCACTCTTCTGGGGCGAGGACTTCAAAGAATCATAACTCTCAGAGAAAGAAATTTTCCTCAATTCTGTCGCAAATGGGAAACTTCTTATTTTTAAACTATGTCCCCTAGTTCTAGTCTCTTTCACAAAAGGAAACATCTTGGTTTCTCTTTTTCAATGTTGCTTGTTATTTAAGAACAAAGAACAAAACAGCACGGGAAACAGGCCCTTCAGCCCAACGAGCCCATGCCGCCACCTCAATGTTCCCACCTCTGCCCGCGATCCCTGTCCATGTTTATAGATCTATGGATTAAAAACCAAATTTGAGACAATTTAGGGAGAATTTGTTTTGCCAATTAGCCTAAGAGCACATCTCTGGGATGTGAGAGGAAACCGGAACTCCCGGAGAAAACCCACGCAAGCACAGGGAGAATGCGCAAACTCCCAAAGACTCAGGCCCAAATCGATGTATCTGCACAGCACAGCGATAGTCACTGAGCTGTCGTGTTGCCCATCAAATGGTCCAGGTCAAGCGTACACTAACGACGTGAAGCACTAGGATACTCTCGAAAAAAATCCAAGAGCAGCCCTCTCACGACCCATCGCGTGTATGCCCCTCGTTAGACAACAAGGTGGACCAAAGCACCTGTAGGATAAAAACAAGTACATCAATATCATCATCTATTTACACACTTCCCAGGGACTCCCAAGGCTCATGATCCCTATTTTAAATCAGTTTTCTATACCCCTCCATTCCCATTCTGTTCATGTGCCCATCTAAGTATTTCTTAAATAACTCCAGAGTACCTGCCTCCACCACTTTACTTGGCAGCGCATTCCATACCCCCACCACCCTCTGTGTGAAAAAACTCCCTCTAGCATCCAAATTATACCTTACCCCCCTCACCCTAAGCCCGTGACCCCTCGTGCTATTTGAGTCCATCCTAAGAAAAAGCTTAACCCTGTTTACTCTATCTATCCCCTTCATAATCTTGTACACCTCTATCAGATCTCCTCTAAGTCTACGTCTTTCTAAGGAAAATAGTCCCAATTTGCCTAATCTCTCCTCGTAACTCAGACCTTCCATACCAGGCAGCATCCTGGTAAACCTCCTCTGCACTCTCTGCAGAATCTCCACGTCCTTCTGGTAGTAAGGCGACCAGAACTGGACGCAGTATTCCAAATGAGGTCTAACCAGTGTTTTATACAACTGCAACATTAAAGGCCAGCTCTTGTACTCTATACCCCTTCCTATAAAGGCTAGCATACTATATGCTTTCTTCACAACCTTCTCCACTTGCTCTGCCACCTTCAGAGACTTGTTCGCCTGCACCCCCAGGTCCCTCTGCGTTTCTATACTCTTAATAGGTCTACCCTTTATCATATATCTCCCCCCTACATTCTTTCTCCCGAAATGCATCACTTCACATTTATCAGGATTGAATTCCATCTACCATCTATCTGCCCAAGCTACCAGCCTATCTATGTCCTGCTGCATCGCCTGACAATGCTCCTCACTATCCGCAAGTCCAGCCATCTTTGTATCATCTGAAAACTTGCTGATCACTCCACTTACTCCCTCTTCCAAGTCATTTAGATATATTACAAATAGAAGAGGTCCCAGTACCGAGCCCTGCGGCACACCACTAGTGACCGACCTTCAGCTGGAGAAACACCCTTCCACTATTACTCTCTGTCTCCTATTACCAAGCCAGTTACTTATCCATCTAGCTACCTGTCTTTGTATCCCATTAGCCTTGACCTTCTCAACTAACCTCCCGTGAGGGACTTTGTCAAACGCCTTACTGAAATCCATATAGATGACATCAATGGCTCGCCCTTCGTCCACCATTTTCGTCAAAGAATTTCCTCAAAGAATTCCAATAAATTTGTCAAGTATGATTTCCTTTTCACTAAACTATGTTGACGCTGTCTGATTGCATTGAAATTTTCCAAGTACCTCACTACAACCCTCTTCATAACAGATTCTAGCATTTTCTCTATGACAGATGTTGAATCTGTAGTTTCTTGCTTTTTGTCACTCTCCCTCTTTACACAGGAACCATATTTTCCACTCTGATGGAACCTTTCGAGAAATAAAAGGAATTTGGAAAATTAAAACCAATGCATCTATTATATTAGGAGTCACTTCTTTTAAGGCTCTAGAATGAAATCATCAGGATCTGGAGACTTGTCAGCTTTAAGTTGTAATAACTTCTGCAGTACACATTCCTTGGTGATTGTAATTATTTTAAGTTTCTATGCCCCTTTCACTCCTGATTCACAATTATTTTTGGGTTGTTTTTGTACCCTCCACTGTGGAGACAGATGCTAAAATCCGTTCAATTCATCTTCCATTTTCTTATTTACCATTATTAATTCCCCAAACTCACTCTCTAGAAGACAAATGCTCACTTTATTTCCTCTTTTTCTTTTTAAATATTTGTAGTAACTCTTGCAATCTGTGTTTATATTTCTAGCAAGTTTTCTGTTTTATTATAATTTGTTCTTCCTTATTAATCTTTTAATCATTCTTTGCTGTCCTTTGTATTCGTGCAATCTTCTGGCCTGCCAGTCTTCATTGCGTAATTGTATGTTTTTTCTCAATTTGATATTATCTTTAACTTCCTTACTCTGTGGTGGATGGTGCAACCTTCTTTAGAGTCTTTCTTTCCTACTGGCATATACCTTTTCTGAGTATTCTGAAATATTTCCTTAAATGTCTGCCACTGTATCTCTACTGATCTATCCTTTAATTTATTTTTCCAGTTCAATTTAACTAGCTCTGACTTAATCCCCTCATAATTGTCTTATTTAAATTTGAACTATTTGTCTTACAACACTTTCCTTTCTCAAACTGAATGTGAAATTCAATAAGCTTATGATCACTGCTACTAAGGTGCACCTTCAATCTGGGGTCATTAAGTAATCCTGTCACAATACTCATTACCAAATCTAATGTAGTCTGTTTTCTGGTTAGCTCTGGAACATGCTGCTCTAAAAAACTATATCAAAAACACTCCATCAACTCATCCTCCAGTCTATTGTTGCCACTCTAATTTGTCCAATCTATATGTAGATTGGAATCACCCATGATTATAACCGCACTGCTCTCACAAGCTTCCATCATTTCTTCCTGTAAACCACTCCAAGTGATATTACATTTATTATTTCTCATCTCTTTATTCTCCAAAAGGCAAGGCCAACTCTCTCTATTGTATCAATGTCATTTTAATTAACCAAGCCAGCCCCCAATATTATACTCTTCCTACCCTTCCTAAAATTACCTTTGGAAATTCAGGTCCCAGCCTTTGTAATCTTACAACCAGCTCTCTATAAAGGCTAAAATTCATGCGGTATTGGGCTTAGATTCTATTTCTCTCACATTATGTTCTGTTTTCTTTTCATACTTGCTACCAAATGTTGTGTCTCAATAATAGTGCATGAAGTGATAAACTGGCATATTCTATCTAATTTACAATTAGATAGTTTAAGTTGCCCGAAGCATTAAAATTCTTTCCTATAATACAAGTGACAAAATGCCTACGGCTCAACGGTAAACACCCTTGGTGTTTTTAATGTTTACCTTTAAAAATACATTATTACAGGTGCATGCTCAATGGCTCTCATTGAGATTGTTCATAGTTCATTGCCTTATTACCAATGAATATTAATGGCTTGCTTTCCTCAGTTGGTATTAGTGAGCTGCATGTTAAATGCGTTATATAATTTTGTCCACATAATTACATCATGTCTTAGTTGAGCTTTGTTAAATCTAACTGTGAGATTAATGGTGTGAATATTAATTGCAGTATGTTCAAAGGTTAATCTGAAATTAATGTATTGCCTACTTTTCAGATGTAAAATCCTATTTCAGTTTATTTTCATCATTAGTTGTTCTTGTTCTTGATGGATTGTGTAAGATCTCAGATTTGCTGTGTTTACTTCCCACATTAAATGCTGGAATTACAGTACATTAATATGCACAAATGTACAAATGTCTGTTATCAAGTCCAGGGCTAAGCATCAACAAGGTTGCTTCAGAATTTCTCCTAACATGATAACTCAAATTCAGTCCACATAGACAGGATTAAAACATTTTCTTCTGACACCCATTAAAGCTCTCATGTGAAACTGTCTCAATCCAGGTCTCATTGGATCCAAATCCCAAACACAAAGTAAACCATAATTTGGTACTAATTGTACAGTCACAGTCAGACAGTATAGAAGGGAAGTTTGATGCTGGACATAGAAATTGTGTATTAATGTAGTGAGAGCATTACCACTTTGTAAGTTGGTTATTCAGACTTCTGTGCCTTCAAAAGAAATGATTTGTTCTAGTTCTATCAGAACCATTTGGCTGCAAACTTCATCACAGCTGTGATCCAGTTCTTGATCTGAGAGTTGTATTGCCAAAGTAGAGGTTGCTGCCCTTGACATCAATCACTACTTTCTGGTTGACCACCCACAGGTCCTTTCACCTGATGAAAGAGCAGAGCTCTGAAAGCTTGTGATTCCAAACAAGCTTTGGACTTTAACTTGGTATTGTGAGACTTCTTATTGTGCCCACCCCAGTCCAATGCTGGCATCTCCACAACTTGACATCAAGGCAGCATTCAACTGAATAGTTGAGGTCAGTGAAGATCAAAATGAAAAACCTCCAGTGCTGGAAATAAAACAGATACAAATGATGATGGATGTGTTTGTCAGAAGCACATGCTGCATTGCCAGGAAGGGCATCAGTGCAGCATTCCTCAGATTTGTATCGTAGCCAACCATCTTTAGCTGCTTTATTCATGACTGCCCCTACATCACAAGGTTAAAAGCAGGAGTGCTTAGCTCTTCTAATAATGAAGTAACCTGTGCCAGTCTACAGCAGGCATATGGCACGAATGAACTGTACCATATGTGTAACTGAAAATGCTCATTTCATGTATGAAAACATTCATTAATTTCTCCTCAATTTTCAACAGCAGTCCAAGCCCATCAAGATCCTAGGGAACACCAAAAATCAGAGGGTTAGCATGACAGCGGAAGAGGATGAGAAGAAACTTAATAGAAGTTTAATAAGATGATGAAGGGGATAGATAGAGTGGATTTGTGGAGACTATTTCCTTGAGTGGATGTAGCTGTTATAAAGGGGCATAACTATAAGGTTCATGGTGGGAGATGTAGGAGGGATGTCCGAGGTAGATTCTTTACTCAGAGAGTGGTTGCAGTGTGGAATGCCCTGTCTGCTGTGATAGTAGAGTTGGACATTTTAGGAACTTTCAAGTAATTATTGGATAGGCACATGGAACACACCAGAATGATAGGGAGTGGGATAGATTGATCTTGGATTCAGACATAGCTTGGCACAACATCGAGGGCTGAAGGGCCTGTACTGTGCTGTATTCTTCTATGCTCTCTGTTCTATGACTTTCCATATCATCATTGTGGCTACAAAAAGCAGGACAGACACTGGGGGTTGGATTTTCATGTCAGAGTTGAAAAACAGGAGACAGAACTAATCCTGCATCTCGAGACAGCTAGGTGATAAAGTTTTCCTGAGGTCCAGGATTATAAATGGCTCAGAGATGGGCCTTTACCTCCAATGATGGAAATGAAGTTGGGTCAAGTTGAGTGCGGGCAGATTATAAGACTCAGTTCTGTTCCCAGAAAACATTGGCCTAGTTATTCCTAGCAATTAGCAGCTTGTCTACACCAGGAAAGTGGATGAAGGGAAGGTGGTGGATATTGTCTACCTGGATTTCAGCAAGGCCTTTGACAAGATCCCCTATGGGAGGTTAGTTAGGAAGGTTCAGTCGCCAGGTACACATGGGGAGATTGTAAATTGGATTAGACACTGGCTCAATGGAAGAACACATTAAGAAGTCTGTTTACCCCAGTTGAAAGCCAGCATCTCCACATCGATGGAAGAAGCCAGAGAGTGGTTGTGAAGGATTGTTTCTCTGAGTGGAGGCCTGTGACTAGTGGAGTGCCGCAGGAATCAGTGTTGGGTCCATTGTTGTTTGTCATCTATATCAATAATCTGGATGATAATGTAGTAAATTGGACCAGCAAATTTGCTGATGATACAAAGATTGGAGGTGTCATGGACAGTGAGGAAAGTTTTCGAAGCTTGCAGAGGGACTTGGACCAATTAAAAAAATGGGCTGAAAAATGGCAAATGGAATTTAACCAGACAAGTGTGAGGTATTGCATTTTGGAAAGACAAACCAAAGTAGAATATGCAGGCTAAATGATAGGACTCTAAAGAGTGCAGTTGAACACAGGGATCTGGGAATACAGGTACAGAATTCCCCAAAAGTGACATCACAGGTAGATAGGGTCATAAAGAGTGCTTTTGGTACTTTGGCCTTTATAAATTTGAGTATTGAGTATAAAAGTTGGAGTGTTATGGTAAGATTATATAAGGCATTGGTGAGGCTGAATTTAGAGTATTGTGTACAGTTTTGGTTACAGGAAGGACGTAAATAAAGTTGAAAGAGTGCAGAGAAGGTTCACGAGGATGCTGCCGGGACTTGAGAAGCTGAGCTACAGACAGAGATTGAATAGGTTAGGACTTTATTCCCTGGAGCATTGAAGAATGAGGAGAGATTTGATAGAGGTGTATAAGATTTTAATGGGTATAGATAGAGTGAATGCAAGCAGGCTTTTTCCACTGAAGCTAGGGAAGAGAAAAACCAGAGGGCATGGGTTAAGGGTGAAAGGAGAAAAGTTTAAAGGATACTCCGATTTTCTCCCACGTCCCAAAAACGTGCTTTTTAGGCTAATTGGTGTCAATAAATTGTCCCTAAATTGGATCTTCCTTAATCTGGTGCACATACAATTCCCTAAATTTGCACTAGAGTTCCACTAGAAGTAAACAAAAACGTTGACGAGCGATGTAAGACTCGAATAAGGCACTCACTGAGTTGTTAAAATGGGCAGCACGGGCTTGTAGGGCCGAAGGATTGTTTCCTGTGCTGTGCTGTTCTTTTTTGTTCTGTGAATATTAGTGGGGGGCTTCTTCACGCAGAGAGTGGTGGAAGTGTGGAATGAGCTGTCAGATAAAGTGGTAAATGCGGGGTCACTTTTAACATTTAAGAAAAACTTGGACGGGTTCATGGATGAGAGGAGTGTGGAGGGATATGGTCCAAGTGCAGTCATTGGGACTAGGCAAAAAATGGTTCGGCACTGACAAGAAGGGCCAAAAGGCCTGTTTCTGAGTTGTAATTTTAGGGTTCTATATAGTTGAGCCTTCTGGCCACTTTAATCCTTCCATCATCCACTCCCCATCACCCATTATCCAATTTATGAACTGAACTCACAAGCCCTTTATAACAATTGGAGGCTGTTCACTCTCTCCAAGTAAACAAATCAATGTCAGAACTGTTAACTCAACAGACAATTGGACTGAATATATAAAAACAAGGAAAAGCTTAAACAAGTAGACATTGTTATCGTACTAAGCTACATTTTCAATGTATTCAAATGATAGAATGTATTCTTTCATTTTATCCGTTTCATGAACTTTTTAATTCACTTGAAGAGCTTTCCACATTTACAATGTTGATTTTTTTACTTGACAGCTTGCCAGTTGGCAGAAGTAACCATCTGGCAAACACACTGATTAATGGGTACATCTTCCAATCGCAACACTATCATAACTCTCCCTAATGAACACAGATACAACTCATGCTGCAGCATTTCACAATGAACCCTATAGGAGGCAAAACCACTTTGTTTGCATGCTAAACTCTTTCCACCTCCCATCCAAGGTTCACACCTCCCTGCAGCTGATGTAAAACCTGATAACTTCAAATATCTGGCTGCCTTCATGAAAATAAAAAGAAATACTGAAGAAAGACTCGCAATGCGTCTAAAATGCTGCTAATTATCTCCTTAATAGTAATGGAGGATACTGGGAGACACTCCCTTACCACCGTCATGAAAGTGGCAGAGGGTGAAAACAGAGATGGTACATCTGAGTGCCCTTCTCAGCAGCTATATTTTTCTGGTCCTGCCTCTGTTTGATCTCAATAGCAACCATGAAACTCCTGTTCCAGGTACGTGATGGTGAACTATTTAGCTCCAGACTGTTGATTATCTCTTCCTGATCTAATAAGTTCAATTTATCTTGTAAATAGTACACTCTACAGCTACAGTGCCTCAGTTAGCGAGCAAATTAATATTTAGGGATGCCAATCAGGCAGATTGCTTTATCCTGAATGATGTTGAGTTTTTGAGTTTGGTTGAAGCTGCACTCATCCAGGCCATTGGAATATATTCTATCACACTCTGACTTAGGTAAACAGGGGGGATATGGGAATAGGGTCTAGGTGGGGTTGTGGTCAGTGCTGACTCGATGGGTCAAATGGCTTCCTTCTGCAATGTAGGGATTCTATGATTCTATGACAATGGCCAGAATTCTGCAAAGGCTTTGGAAGACAGGAGATGAGCTACTTGCCATAGATTTTCTAGCTTCTGAACTGCTCTGAACTGCAATACTATTTATGTGGCAGGTCTAGTGTAACTTCTGGTCAGTCTAAATCTCCAGGATATTGATGGTGGAAGATTCAGCAAAGATAGGTGGTACAGTGGTTAGCACTGCTGCTTCACAGTGCTAGGGATCCAGATTCAATCCCAGCCTTGGGTCATTGTCTGTGTGGAATTTATATATGCTCCCTGTGTCTGCATACTTACCCTCCCTGTGTCTGCATACATACCCTCCCTGTGTCTGCACACATACCCTCCCTGTGTCTGCATACATACCCTCCCTGTGTCTGCATACATACCCTCCGTGTGCTCTGCTGTCAAGGTCAAGAGGTGGGATTACACTGATAGGATGTAGGTGGGATTGTGGTTGGTGCTGACTCGAGGGGCCAAATGGCCTCCTTCTGCAATGTAGGGACTCTATGACTCTATGATAATCATGAGAATTTTCCCAAAAAAATTCAAGTGTTGAACTTGTGTGAAAATTCGAGTAATTCATGCTGTTTTTTTTTCCAGTGGGAGTTCAGAGAAAAATCTCCCAAACTCTGCACTGCAGAAGCCATTAAAGTTCAGGTGGCAGGGCCTATTCCTTCTGGAAAGGCTGAAATGAGCATACTGCACCTCCCCACCAATTTCCGGTGCAGATCTGATGCCAATAGAAACCCGGCGCTGGAAGATGCTAATGGGCACAAAAACATAATTTCCATAAACCCCATAATTGGCAATGCAGGAATCTGTCAGTGCGGAGATTGGCACATGCACAGTGGCCCTGCGATGATGATCTCCTGATTGCTAGTCAACTTGATCATTGGCCAATCCCGTGACCCCTGCATTGCTGGCCCTCCATCCACTCCCATGGCACAAGTGCTGGCCTCCTTAGCATTCCTGGGTCCAGTCCCAAACCGCCCCTCCACTTCCCAACCAGCAACAATTTCCAGCCCCCCCCACATATATTTCCCCCGACATTTACCCCCTCTGCAATCCTGACCCAACCCCTGTGGTGTCAACCATCCCAGTAGGCTGATGGCCTCCCCCCAGCTCACCCCACTCTCCAGCACACACGGATCTCTGGCTTCCCCCCTTCCCCTACTGATCATAACAGCAGAGTGGCAGTGGGACCACCCACCCCCACAAATCGCCCTCTAAGCTCCACCCCAATCTGGCCCAATCCCCTCGGCCCTTCCCCCAAATGCCCCAAGTCTTGGCACCACCATATACCCAACAGGCACTGTCAAGTTCCCTCCTAGGCATTGGCACTTTACCCCTTGGGCAGTGCTGGGGGCACAGGCTGGCACTGCCAGGGGGCACCCACCCCGTCGCCCAATCCTCAGGGGGGGTCCCAATTGCAGCCCCTGATCAATTCAGCAGAGTTGATCCACTAGCTCCCTAAAGTGGGGAATGACTATAAACCTCACCGAAGTGAACCACTTTGGCAGGGGGAAATGCTAGCGGGCGCAGAGACCTCAGTCCCAGCTAATCTCATCCATAGAACGTAGAACATAGAACATAGAACAATACAGCACAAACAGGCCCTTTGGTCCACTAGTTGCGCCGATCACATCTACCAATCCACAGACCTATCTATAATCCCCTATCCTATTCTTTTCCATATACTCATCCAGAAGTCTCTTAAAAGACCCCAGTGAGTTTGCCTCAGTAACCTCTGATGGCAGTCGGTTCCATTCACTCACCACCCTCTGAGTGAAAAACCTACCCCTGACATCTCCTTTGTATTTGCTTCCCTGCACCTTAAATGTCCTCTCATATTGACCATTTCCGCTTGGGGAAATAGTCTCTGAGAGTCCACCCTATCTATTCCTCTCAACATTTTATAAACCTCTATCAGTTCGCCTCTCAACCTATGTCTCTCCAGTGAGAAGAGTCCCAGCTCCCTCAACCTATCTTCATAAGGCCTGCCTCCCAATCCAGGCAGCATCCTTGTAAATCTCCTCTGAACTCTCTCAATAGCCTCTACATCCTTCCTATAATGAGGCGACCAGAACTGCGCACAATACTCCAACTGGGGTCTGACAAGAGTCTTACAGAGCTGCATCATTACCTCCTGACTCCTAAACTCTATTCCTCGATTAATGAAGGCCAGTACACCGTACGCCTTCTTGACCACTTCCTCCACCTGCGAAGCCGATTTAAGAGTCCTATGGACCCGGACCCCGAGATCCTTCTGCTCTACAACACAGTTAAGACTCCTACCCCTTATATTGTACTCCTTCATCCCATTATTCCTGCCAAAATGGACCACTACACATTTATCTGCGTTGAAGTCCATCTGCCACTTCTCCGCCCAGTCTTGCATCCTGTCTATGTCCCGATGCAACTTTTGGCATCCCTCCAGACCATCCACAACACCACCGATCTTTGTATCGTCAGTGAACTTGCTAACCCATCCCTCCACTTTCTCATCCAGGTCATTTATGAAAATGACAAACAGCAGGGGTCCCAGAACAGATCCCTGTCCATTCAAATTATGTTCAAATGACCATTTAAATAATCTTTGTACCTTTGCACCGATTTCCGGCATGGATCTGACACCACTGGAAATCCAACACCAGAAGATGCTAGAGGGTGTAAATGCACACACAAACACTATGAATCAGACAATGTGAGAATCTCCCAGCCCTGGGTGAATCACAGCCAATATCATCGAATATTGTTTTCCCTTATTGAAGATAATCACTTCTACTTGCGTGGAATGAATGTTATTTGCCATTTCAATCCACGCCTGAATACTGCCCAGATCATGCTGTCTTCAAGCACTGATTGCTTTCGTATCTGAGGATTGTGAATGGAATTGAACACTATGCATCAGTGATTTCAGACGTTTTGATGGACTGAAGGTCATTAATAAAGCATATATATGGTGGGTCTCAGGACATTACCCTGAGGAACTCCTGCAGTGATGTCCTGAAGAATGAGATGAATGGCCTCCAACAATTACAATCCATTTATCATTTTAAACTTTATTAGATTATTTTTCATCTAAACTCAGTGTAATATAAACTAAGTTTGTACAATTTGCCCACATAAATTTATTCCTGTAGTACTCTAGATGATATCTGACTAAGTTTCTGTACAATTGAAATGTCATTTCCCCACTTTTTCCCCACTCCAAAATAATAGAAATCGAGAAGCCCTACAGCGCAGAAGGAAGCCATTTGGCCCATAGAACTGCACTGACAACAATCCCACCTAGGACCCATCCTGATAATCCCCCTGACACTAAGGAGCAATTTAGCATGGCCAATCAACCTAACCTGCACCTCTTTGGAGTGTGGGAGGCAACTGAAGGAAACCCATGGGGAGAATGTGCAAACTCACACCGACAGTGGCCCAAGTCCAGAATCGAACTTGGACCCCTTTTGCTGTGAGGCAGCAGTGCTAACAACTATGCCACTCTAAATATCTCCTGATTGGAACCAATATTCCATGAACATTTTTATTACTTTTTTGAACACATGCTCTTGTTTTTAGTGATTTGAGTTGTCTTTTTCATATCAAAATGAATGATGCCACACTTCCCCACACTGGACACTATAATTTTATTCACTCACTGAGGCAATTGTCCATTTGGTAACTTATTGTTCCGATTTATACAAATATCATTTCTTTTCGACTTACTATCATCTCTGGCTTATAGATACAAATATCCATTCCTTCATTAGTCAGTCATATCTTTGGTGAAAGTTTGAGGGTGCAGTTCAAATCATTAGAAAATTTCATTGAACACATCCTGCCAGATAATTTCCTGTTCAACACTATTTCTGTCACCTCCCTCCCAAACAATTAATTCTGGAAATTCATATTGGCAACATCCTAAACATTATATGGTCTGCCATAAGACATAGGAGCAGAATTAGGCCATTCGGCCCATCAAGTCTGCTCCACCATGCAATTATGGCTGATATTTTTCTCATCTCCATTCTCCTGTCTTTTCCTCATAACACTGATCCCCTTACTAATCAAGAACCTATCTATCTCTGTCTTAAAGATACTCAGTGACCTGGCCTCCACAGGCTTCTGTGGCAAAGAATTCCACAGATATACCAGTCACTGGCTGAAGAAATTCCTCATCTCTGTTTTAAAGTCCCTTTCGCCTGAGGTTGTTCCTTCTGATTCTAGTTTTTCCTAGTAGTAGAAATATCCTCTCCACATCCATTCTATCCAGGCTTCATAATATCCTGTAAATTTCAATAAAATGTCCCCTCATCCTTCTAAACTCCAACAACTACAGGCCCAGAGTCCTCAACCATTCCCTATAATGACAAGCTCTTCATTCCAGGGATCATTCTTGTGACCCTTCTCTGACCCTCCCAAGGCAGCACATCCTTTCTTAGATATGGGCCCAAAACTGCTTACAATACTCCAAATGGGATCTGACAGAGGTTTATGTAGCCTCAGAAGTACATCCCTGCTCTTGTATTCTCGCCCTCTCAACAAGAATGCTGGCATTGCATTTGCCTTTCTAATTGCCGACTGAACTTGTATGTTAACCTTAACAGAATGTTGAACAATGACTCCCAAGTCTCTTTGCATTCTTGGTTTCCTAAGCATTTTCTCATTCAGAAAATAGCCTGTGCCTCCATTCCTCCTTCCAAAGTGCATAACATCATACTTTTCCACATTGTATTCCATCTGCTATTTCTTTGTCCACTCTCCTAACCTGTCTAAGTCCTTCTGCAGCCCCCCCAATTCCCTGCTGTATTTATTTTCAATACTGTCTGTTTGTCTACATATCTTTGTATCATGTGCAAACTTTGCAACAGGGTCTGCAGTTCCTTCGTCCAAATCATTTATGTATATTGTGGAAAATTGTGGTACTGGTGCTGACCCCTGAAGCACACCACCAGTCACTGCTGCCATCCTGAAAAAGACGCCTTTATCCCCACTCTCTGCCTTCTGTCAGCCAGCGTTGGTGTGTTGGTGATGTTAGTATCTTCCCAGAAAAGTCAGCTAGCTAAGTCAGAAATGAACTACCCATTACAAATGCATGTTAATTTTCTTCAATCAATTCATAGAAACTAGAAAATAAGTGCAGAATAGGCCGTTCAGCCTTTTGAGCCTGTAGCACCATTCAGTACGACCATGGTTGATCATGCACTGTCAGTATCTCACCCCCACTTTTTCTCCATATACTGTGGTCCCTTTAACTACAAGAGCTACAGCCAGCTTCCTCTTGAACACATCTAATGAACTGGCCCCAATAGCTTTCTAAGGTGGAGAATTCCACAAATTTACAACTCTCTGAGTGAAGAAATTCTTCCTCACCTCAGTTCTGAATGGCTTACCTCTTATTCTTAGACTTTAATCTCAAGTCCTTCACTTCTCCAACATCAGGAACATTCTTCCTACATCTAGCCTGTCCAGTCCCATCAGCATTTTATATGTTTCCAGGAGATCCCCTTTCATTCTTCTAAATTCCAGGAAGTACAAGCCCAGTCAATCCAATCTCTCTTCATATTCCAGTCCTGCCATTTCCAGAATCAATCTGGTGACCCTTCACTGGACTCTCTTGATAGCAAGATTGTTCTTCCTCAGAGTAGGGGATCAAAAATGCACACAATACTCAAGGTATGGTCTTGCCAAGGCGCTGTACAACTGCAGCAACACGTTCTTACTCGTATATTCAAATCCTCTTGTTATGAAGGCCAGAATACCATTAGCTTTCCTTACTACCTGCTACAGCTACATGCCAACCTTTAACACTGTTCACATTGCACTTGCCCTTTTCCTAAACTGCCATTATTCAGATAATAATTTCCTTGCTTTTTTTGCCACCAAAGTGGATAACCTCACATTTACCCATATATATTGCATTTGCCAAGTATTTGCCACTCAGCCAGCCTGTCCAAGTCACCCTGCAATCTCTTAGATCCTCCTTACAACACACACCCAACTTAGTGTCATCTGTAAATTTGGAGATATTTCATTCAACTCCTTTATCCAAATCATGAATGGATATTATGAATTGCTGGCATCCTATGGTATCCTACTAGTAACTGCCTGCTAGTCTGAACAGGATCCATTTATTCCCACTCTCTGTTTCGTGTCTACCAACCAATTCTCTCTCCACATCAATGCATTACTTCCAATACCATGAGTTTTAATTTTGCTCACTGATCTCTTCTGTGGGACCTCGCCAGAAGCCTTTTGAAAGTCCAGATACACAACATCCACTCATTCATTCTTGTCCATTCTACAGGTCACATCCTCAAAAAATTCCAGAACTTCTGTAAAGCACAATTTCTCTTTAGTGAATCCATGCTATTTTGGACCATTCCTGTTACTTCTTTCCAAATGCACCATTATGACATTCTTAATAATTGACTCCCAGTATTTTCCTCATCACTGATGTCAAGCTAATTGCTCTATATTTCCCTGTTTTCTCTCCCCCTCTTTTTTTAAAAAGTGGTGTTACATTAGCTACCAATCCACTCAAACTCTTCCAAAAGCTATAGAATGCTGAAAATGATCACCAATGAGTCTACTATTTCAATGGCCTCTTCCTTGAGTACTCTGGGATGCAGAGCATCAGGCCCTCAAACTTGGTGGAATTTTATCCCAGCAATTTCTCCTATACAATTTCTTGACTGATAAGGATTTCCTTCAGTTCCTCTTTCATGTTAGACTCTGTGTCCCCTAGTATTCCTGGAAGGTTATTTGTGTCCTCCTTAGTGAAGACAGATCTGAAATATTTGTTCATCTGGTCTGTCATCTGTTTGTTGCACATTATGAATTCACTTGATTCAAACTGCAGGAGACTTACATTTGTCTTCACCAGTCTTTTTCTCTCCATGTATCTATTGAAACTTTTGCAGTCAGTTTTTATGTTTTCTGCAAGCTTACTCTTGTATACTATTTTCCCCAGTCGTATTAAACCTTTGTTCTCCTTTGCTGGATTTTAAATTTCTTCCAGTCTCAGATTTGCTGTTTTTTCTGGCCAATTTATATGCTTCCTCTTTGGTTTTGACACTATCCCTGATTTCCCTTGTTGAGCCACCTTCGCCATTTACTCTTACACCAGATAGGGATGTACAGTTGTTGAGGTTCATCCATGTGTTTTTTAAATGTCTGCCATTGCCTACCCATTGTCAACCCCTTAATATCTTTTGCCAGCTTATCCTAGCCAATTCATGTCTTATACCATCAAAGTTAGCCTTCCTCAAGTTCAAGACCTTAGGCTCAGATTTAACTGTGTCACTCTCCATCTTAATAAAGAATTTTACCACATTATAGTTACTCTTCCACAAAGGATCTTACACCACAATGTTGCAAATTAATCCTCATTACACAATACCCAGTATAGGATGACCTGCTCTCTAGTTGGTTCTTTGACATATTGGTTGAGAAAACCATCCCTTATACATTCCAAGAAACCCTCCTCCATCACATTGCTACCAGTTTGGTGAGCCCAATCAATATGCAAATTGAAGTCACCCATGATAACTGCTTTACCCTTACCGCATCTCTAATTTCCTGCTTAATGTCATCCCCAACCTCACTACTATTTGTTTGAGGGTCTGTACACAAGTCCCACTGGTGTTTTTTATCCTTTGACATTTCACAGCTCTACCCATACACATTCTACATCATTCAGAATAATATTCTTCTTTACTATTGCATTAGTCTCCTATTTAACCAGCAACACTACCCCATCCCCCACCCCTAGCCCTCCAGTCTTTCCTTTCTATCTATTTTTTCTGAATATTGAATACCCTGGGATATTGAATACCCTGGGATATTGGGTTCCCATCCCTGACCATCCCTGGTCAGCTGGGTCTCCGTGAATCCAATTACATCATATCTGTTATTGTCTGTTAGCGTCAGCACAGTTTTAATTCACCCAACTTATTACAAATGCTCCTCACATTGAGACACAGACTCTTCAGGCTTGTTTTTTTTGACATTTATTGCCCTTTTAGAATTATGATGTACTGTGACCGTTTTTGATTTTTGTCTTTTCTATCTTCCCCTTTTCCCCTTACTGCCTTTTGTTTTCGTCCCCATTTTATTTGTCTCTGACTTCCTGCATTGGTTCCCATCCCCCTGCCATATTAGTTTAAATCGTCCCCACAGCACTACATTCCCCCTAAGACATTGGTTCAAGTCCTGCCCAGGTGCAGACCGTCCCATTTGTATTGGTCCTATCTCCGCCAGAACTGGTTCCAATGTCCCAGGAATTTGCATTACTCCCTCTTGCACCATCCCTCAAGCCATTGTGTTCACCTTAGCTATCCGGATATTCCAACTCTGACTTGCGTGTGGCACTGGTAGCAATCCTGAGATTACTACCTCTGAGATGGTACTTTTTAGTTTACCTCCTATTTCCCTAAATTCACGGACCTCATCCTATTTTGTACCTATGTCATTGGTGTCTAAATGCACCATGATAACCAATTGTTCACCCTCCCCCGCTTTCCCCAGAATGCCCTGCAGCTGTTCTGAGACATCTTTGATCCTTGCACCAGGGAGGGCAACATACAATCCTGAGGTCTGCAGAAATTCCTGTCCTTTCCCTTACAATTTAATCCACTATCAGTATAGCAATGCCACTCTCCTTCCTGCCCTCCTGTGAGCAGAGCCAGCCACAGTGCCATGAACCTGGCAACTGCCACTTTACGCTGGTGAGCCATCTCCCCCAACAGTATCCAAAATGGTATATCTGTTTTGGAAGGAGATGACCGCAGGGGATCTCTGCACTGTACTGCCTTCCTACTCTTCCACTGTCTGGTGGTCACACATTCCCTATCTCCTCAGTAATTTTTATCTGCATGTGACCAACTCATTAAACATGCTAACCACAACATCTCCAGCATTGCGGATGCTCCAAAGTGAATACATCCGCAGCTCCAGAGCCATCAAGTGGTCTAATAGTACGTGCAGCTGCACACACTTCCCACATGTGAAGGAGCCAGGGACACCAGAAGGATCCCTGAATTCCCACATTACACAAGAAGCATGACAGAGGTCTGAGATCTCATGCCATGACTTAACCCTTAAGTTAATTCAACAATAACAATGACAATGCAAAGAAGAAAAGAGAGCAGAGAGAAAAAAGAAAAACTACTTACCAGTTACCAGTCCATCACTTATTTGCTGGCTGTGACATCATGGTTTGATTTCTTTCTACTCCTCACTTGCCCTCAAGTCTCCCCCGCAGGTCAGCTTCTCCATTCCTCCTGAAGATGAGCACCTCTTTTCCTCAGCACCAAATTCCCACTGAGCTCCAAATGCCCAATACCTTCACTCTGGTTGAATCTCACTCCAGCTGCAGACTCTGACCCACTGGTGTGTGCAAGCTCACTGGTCATTAATCTTCAAGTGCTCAATTGCTCTGGTCCTACTTTTAACACCCCAGACTGCCCGAAACTTAGATAGGGAGTTAAAATGAGGGCAGTATCTTGTCCTTCCGATTCTCTTCTATGTCTTGATGTTAATGTGCTCATTTGAGCAGGTAAACAGGATGGGGGGGGGGAGGTATGAGGAGGTGAAGAGGTGGTGATTAGTGGCTGCTTTAAATATGCAGGTCAGGTCCCCCGGAATTGCTGGAACCCAAAGAACAATTGGGTGGTGTATGCGGGGGTGACTGGAGAAGATTGTGAGTCAGAAGTAACCCAGCAACCTAAGCTTTAAAATTTATTTCAAATTTTCTTGAGGGTCAAGAGTCACGGGACTGCTTTTCTGGAACTTATGGGAAGCTTTTGGTCCTCCTTCCCTCAGATTCCCATATCCCCTAATTGTGTCCAGAGGCCTCCCCCACACCACTTACCTGACTTCCAGGGATTGTTCCTGCAAATTTCTGGAATTCCTGCCTGCAGGCCAGGTAATAACTGGCATCTTATGATGTATTAAAAAATTTATAGTAATGATGCCCCACCATAAAAATTTGTCTTTTTAAGCTGTTGAATCATTTCTACCTACTCTCTCTAATTCTTGATTCTGAAAATTTTTGATACAGAGGGTTGGTCTAGTTGTTTGCCTTAAATGCTTGCCTTTGATAATAACAATTTTATGTCTCATTCTTTGTTTCTTCTCTGAAGGCCAAAGAAAGACCCTCAATTTAACATGAACAAATTGCTTATATTGAATTATAAACTCAAATGATCAAATAATTAGATACAACACAGAAGCAGGCTTTAATCCATCCTGATAGTGATAACATGATCCAATTAATCCCATTTCTCTAGTCTTTTCTGATAGCCCTGTTATTTTCCCTTTCCAGTATGTATCTAATTCTCTTCTGAAAGTTATGAATTGAATCTGCTTCCAACTTGCTTTCAAGCAGTGCATTCCAGAACACAACAACTTGCTGTGTGTAAAAAAAAGTTTCCTTGTGTTGCCTCTGGCTATTTTGCAATTACCTTAGATCTATGTCCTCCATTACTAACCCGCCTGCCACTGGAAACAGCTTCTGCTGATTTACTCTATCAAAATCAGTCATGCCTTGAGCACCTCTAACAAATCTTCCCATAACCTTCTCAGTTTGAAGGGAAACAATGCCAGCTTCTGCAGTGTTTCCACATAACACCCAGCTGTAGGGTACTGCTTACTGTTCGGAAGGTCTGAAAAAGTCTTTATAGTCATACACACATTAACTGTCTTTATTGACCTTAGAATTATGTTCATATATACAGTGAAGTTGTCTCCATGCTAGCAGGTACACAAGGCTGATCCTCGATGTGGATAATGTTGTTTCTTATATCACTGTGGGACTGATACTGCATCTTCTATTTACCAGACTCTTGTATTACACCTCCCCCAAGTTTTTATCCAATGCATTTTAAATGAATATTGTTTATCTTATATCTTATATTGTGAATTCTATCATACATTTACATTGTCCCTACTACATTATCACCATCTTCACTCTACAAATCCTTGAATCCAGAAGTTTCAGGAGGTCTAAAAGCCTTGTAGGAGTATGAGCTCCTTTACTGCTGATTCTTCCTTTACATTTGGAGATTGCTCTAGCATTTGACTATGTTCCCTAACAAGCTTCCATTGCTGAGTGGAAGTTGGCAGTCTAGGAATAGGAAGAAGACTCATCCTGTTTCTCTTGACTGTCCTTATTCTTTCTAAAGATGACACCTTCTCTCTGGAGCTTTTTAATCCAGGTTTAGTCATCATTCTGTAATTGTGCCAAGTGTCTAATGTAATACTTTCTGTTGCAGACAAAGCTTAATTTTGCCTGTAACTCTGCTCTCTTACTTGGATGTCCTGGTATTTTTGGTTAAACACGTAGTATGAGCTTTTGCAGCAGTTTTGGAAGTTGTGTGCAGAATTTCCTGCCGATCAGGAGCTTGGATGGGGATCAACCACGTTGTAAAACCCATATGTAAACAGTGCTTTGGCAATCCTTATTCTTTTTTAGACTCCTCTTTCAGCCTTCCCATGCCTATTTCAGGAGCTAGTGCAGTGCTGAAATGATGTAGATATGCTGGGGTAAACACAGTAAGAGGTCTGACAACACTAGATTTAAGTCCAACCGATTTATTTGATCATGAACTCACAAGCTTTAGAGCCTCTGGTCTTCGTCAGGTGAATTCTTCAGTCTTCACCTGATGAAGACCAGAGGCTCGAAAGCTTGTGAGTTTACTATCAAATAAATCGGTTGAACTTAAACCTGGTGTTGTCAGACTTCTTGCAGTGCTGGAAGTCAGATGCAGTGGTGAAGTTCGCAAAGTGGGTCATTATCAGACACAATAAAATGCAAGATGTCATGACTCACAAACATCTCTTTTAGTGAGTTAATTACTGCCTCTGTGGTAGTTGTTTATAGTTGTTTCAACTCAATCCATCTGGAGACCTAGTCCACCACTGTAAGGAACAATTTGCTGCTGAAAGCAAAGAAGTCAATACCCAACCCATCCCCTGGCCTGGTAGAGAATTGTATAAGGATGGGGAGGGTATTACGTGGTAATGAGGGACTCTCCTTGGTCCTGCCTGTGCAATGTACACACCTGGCAATTTGTAACGGTGTCTTCAATCACACTGGAAATCTCTGTCCACTAAACAATGGACCGAGCCTGTGCTCTGCTCTAAGTGATGCCTAGATAGCCTTGCTGTATTTTTTAAAGGTGTCTGGTCTTAGGGAAATGGATGATCTGCTGTTCATTGTGGACCAGGATGTCATCCATAATCATAAAGTGTTTTTGTTGTTTTTCACAGTCCTCCCATTTAGCCCCTGTTGAGATCTTCTTTGTTGGTAGTATCTGTGGATGCAGGCACAATCCTCATCACACATTTGTTCTTAGTGGATCTTTTGGACTTTATCTATATTTGGTGGTGGGTATCCTTTTATCAATTGGGAATATGTTTCCAGTTGTTCGATGGGATTGATATCCTGTTTTGTTGGGAGGTCCATTGTGGCTCTGGAAAGTATGCCTGACATTGTTTGGCTTTCACATTAGATGTGTACTGTCCTCAACAACCCTTGTGAGATCCAAGTGAAACCTTCGGATTTAGGGCGGAATCTTTCTGAGCTCTTTCTCATTCAGACATGTGATCCATTTTGATTGTAATCTTGAAGCTGATCATATAGCCCAACATTTTCTCACATGCCCATGAGAATTTCCTTTCCTCTGACGCATACCTCGTCTCCACGTTTGACAGCCCTTTGAACGCCCACATGGGTCAGCAATTTCTATGCAGTCGTTTTTGGAACAGAAGCACTTCCAGACCTGTGGACAAAGTATCCATTCCTATGGTGGTGAACAGGACTGGGTCATAGCAGGAAATCTCCATGGAGGGCAGCATTGTCTTTGATTTGTGTCCCTGTACCATGCTTGGTCTTTCGTAACTGGATATCTGAAGGGTTCTGTGAAATGTGCCAAATTTTGTTTAAATAGTTCACCAATATAAAGAATCGCAGGAGGCCTGCCACTGAGGAAGGAGTTGGAAACTTACCAAAAGCCTTGGTTTTTTGTGAGTTTGCCATGATGCCTTTATCACTGATGGTGTGGCCCAAGAATTCATGTTTTGTAAACTCACATTTGTTATTCAGCATTAGCACTCCTTTCTAGAGGCATTCTAAACTGCTCTGCGTCTATTGTCATGTTCATTCAGCGATGCACTATGAACCGATATATTGTTCATGTGGCAAATGGCCAATATCACACGTTGGAATATTCCTGATGTTGACATAATTCCAAACAGCAGCTAGTTAAAGCAAATCTGCTGAAGTGGAGTAAGAAATGTTGCTAACAGCCTGGACTCTTTGCCAAATGCCACAGGTTGCATCCAGTTTTAAAAATACCAGGCTCTCTGAGAATTTAGTCAGGCTTTAGTCCATTGAAAGAGATGGA
The DNA here is from genome assembly GCA_024679065.1 of Sphyrna mokarran. NCBI lineage: Eukaryota > Metazoa > Chordata > Chondrichthyes > Carcharhiniformes > Carcharhinidae > Sphyrna > Sphyrna mokarran. The sequence continues at coordinate 53,979,514 of JAGIQG010000007.1, forward strand.
CTGTACTTCTTTTTATTGAGGTTAATACAAATGGACCTGTTTGGTTTTGGGATTGAGATCTTATCAGAACATCATGCAGTTCCAGCTACTGCTGCACCTGCTTCATGAGTGGGTGGTGTATCTTGCATGGTGTGAATAAGCACTCGGGTTTAGTATCCCCTGTAAATGTGATCCTGTGTGTGTATTTTTTAGTCATTCGAGTTCTGTGAAGAGTTTTGGGAACTCACGTTTACATTTTGAGTCAGGCCCTTGCGAGCTGACCCCACCAATCCTCAATAACATGTTAAGTTCAACTTAGGCTTTGTGACTTAGTAATGAACAATCCTGGTTGTGGATTACCAGGAAGGTCACAGGTTGCTTTATTCTTGTTATTTCAATGTCACCTGCAGGATATTTTTCACTGGGAGTTTACAACCACTTGCCCCCTAGCATTGCATTAGCTGTTTGGTCATCAGTCATGGTTGTTCAATCTAAAGGGTTATTACATTGGCTCCTGTGTCTGACTTAACATTTGTTAAATTGCCATTGACTGAAATCTCCGCATTCCAAAATGAGAACCCAAGATCTCGGTGTCAACCTCATGAATGTCTTTGAACCTTCTATGCACATTTTTTGCCTGCACAGTTTGCTATGGTGTCCGATCTTATTGCACTGAAGGCATTGAACTGAAATTGCAGGACATTGGTCTCACCCATGAGTTTGTTTTGCTCCACAACATTGGCATGGTTAATTGACAGAGAATGGCTCGTTCACTACTCCTGCCATTATTCTGTCTCTGATGAGGTCAGGTTTTAAATCTCCATATTCACAACCTAATACCATCCTATGCTGAGCATTAGTAAGTCAACATGTTGTCCTGGCTGCTAGACTTGCTTATTGAATTTAATTATTTTGGATATTTTATTGCTTCTTAGACTGAAATAATCATCAAAAAAGTTAGTATTTCTTTAACTTTAACAGATGATTCATTGATTCCCTGGTGGGAATTTCCCTGTTTGCCCATCACAGGAATCGTAGTGGGCAGGGAGCCGACCATGCAAAGGTCTGTTGACCTTGGGTGGGATTTTCCGGTTTACGGTGAGCATGGCTGAAAAGTCCCTGTCTTTCAATAATGTAGTCACAATTGGACCTACCAAGTAAAACAGTGTGTTAACCTGCTCTGCTCTGACCTTTTATCAAACCTGAAGTAAAATTGTATCTGAGGAATCTTTGGCTTCAAAGTCCTCAAATATGTGATTGATGTGGACTTTGGATTAGTCCAAATTGATTTGGAAGTGTAGAATTTTGATCCATGGTTACATTTTTAAAAGTGTAGGTTCTGCTTTAAGAACTTTCTGAATTTGAAGGTGTTGTCGCCTTTAGTGGAAAACAAAGCTATTTCTCGTGTTTGCTGTTTCAACCTGGCTTTGCTACAATGGTGATCGCATTCAACTTGAAATAAAACCTCTTCAACAATAGTTGCCCTGGATCAACTGCCTGCAGAGTTATCTGGTTAGCATTTTAAGTCACAAATTTGTTGAATACTGGCTTTTGCTTTCAGCTAAATTGAGAATTAACGATACTCCTGGATTGTTTATTTTTTTCATTTTTAGAGTGAGATCATACCCCATATGTTAGGGCACTAACACGGAGATTGGGTTTGAGCTATGATTTTTTTTCAACTGCACTTTTGATTCTGAATTATTTAACTATTTCTCAGCACTTTGCTGTAGCCTGGAGTTGCAAAAGATTTAGCTCACCCCTGCTGTGCACTCTGAGATTAGAAACTTAAGGAGATATAATGGAATCTTTTGCTGCAGCAGGAACTTTAACTTTATGCTTCCAACTTCCAAACCTTCTTTGACTTAAAAGAGGCCAAGACCTTTTTTGGAGCAATTTCCTGGCAATTTTTGCTCTGTGCTTCTGCTTCTGGAGTTTCTTTTCAGCTCAGTCTGCTTTGCTGAATCTTTCTTCAGTCTTCCAGCATTTTCATTTTTCTCTGCATTTTCTGCAAAGTCTTAGGCTTTTCCTTATACTACCAGTATGTTATAGGATGTTGCTTACAATTGGTAGGTTAACTATGCATCTTTACTGACTCTTAGAACTATTTGTGTAGTAAAGAGTACAAGCCAGGAGCTGTCTCCATGCTTGCTAGTACACACACTTCTAACACTTGACTGACCTTGGGTGCAGATCATGTACCATCACTATATAGATGGTACAGCACATCATCCCACATTAACCCCATGCGTGCCAGGTCCTTATACTACAATCTCTATTACAAATTTAGTAAATCTCTCTTCCCCCTCTCAAGTCTGAATGTTTTTAAATTACAGTGCCCAGAATCAAACTGTTCCAGTTGAGATCTAATCAATGTTTTGATTTAGCAAAGCTTTCTTGTTTTTAGTATATCTTTCCTCTTGAAATATCCCTAAGGATTCAATTTACCCCATTTTAGAGCCAGCTCAACTTGAACTGCATACAAAGCAAATCAAAGATTTGTTTACATAAACTCCCTCCCCATATCTCTGTTCCTGCACCCTCTTTAAAATTTCCCAGTTGAATTCATATTGCTTCTCCTCATCCCTCTTGCCAAAATGTTTCACTTCACATTTTTCTATGTTAAATTTCGTCTGCCACGTGTCTTCACATTTTATGAGTCAATGTTCTCCTAAAGTTTGTCATTATCCATTAATACCAAAGAACAAAGAAAAGTATAGCAGAGGAATAGGCCTTTCAGCCCTCCAACCATGATGCCTAACTAAACTAAAAAAGCCTTCTGTCCTTACTTGGTCCATATCTCTCTATTCCCTCTATATTCATGTATCCATCTAGATGCCTCTTAAATGTTGCTAATGTGCCTGCTTCCATCAGCTCCTCTGGCAGCACATTCCAAGCATCCACCACTCTTTGCATGAGAAATTTCTCCCACATATCTCCCTTAAAATTTCCCCATTTCTGAATTTCTTATTATCTGCAACCTTTGACATTACGCCCTCCATACTAAAGTCCTGGTCATTACTATGTATTTATTTTTATTAATGTCAAAATATGGTGCAGTGGTTAGCATTGCTGCCTCACAGCACCAGGGACTTGGGTTCAATTCCCTCACTATCTGTACAGAGTCTGCACATTCTCCTAGTGTCTGCACAACTTTCCTCTGGATGCTGTCCAAAAGATGTGGTGCTTAAGTGCATTGGCCATGCTAAATTCTCCTTCAGTGCACGCGAACAGACGCCAGAGTATGGTGACTAAGGGATTTTCGCAGTAACTTCTTCGCAGTGTTAATGTAAGCCTACTTATGACACTAATAAATAAACTTTTAGTTGGATTGTGGGAGGAATTAGGAGTACCTGGAAGAAACCCACACAGACACAGAGACCGCGCAAACCCCACGCAGACAGTTAACCAAGCCGGGAATCAAGCCCAGATCCATGGCACTGTCAGGCAGTAGTGTTAACTATGCCACTGTACAAATGAGCAGTAGTTGTAAACTTTCCACCAGTTTGCAAAAGAACGCTCACCATTGTTCGCTGATTTTTGCTCCATAGCCAATTTTGCATCCATACTGTCCCTACTTGTTTAAACCCATGGTCTTAATTTTAGTAACAAGTTTGTTATGTGGCATTTTGTCCAATGCCTTTTGAATGTTCATGCATACAATATCAATTGCCTTAGCCTTACCAGCTTTCTCCATTACTTCATGAAATAACTCAATGTAGTTAGTAGGACATAATTAACAAATCCATTCTGTTTTCATTTATTAGCCCATAATTTTCCAAATGCCAATTAATTTGTCCTGGATTAATGTCTCTGACAGTTTCTTCACCACCGATTGACCTGAATGCAGAGCTTATCTCTCACTCTTTTCTTGAATGGGCTGTAATATTTACAATCTCCTTGTCCTCTCACACCACAATATATACAAGGACTGGTAATTATAGCCAGGCTCTAAACAATTTCCGCCCTTATTTTAATTAATAATCTAGGATAATTCCAGTTATTCTTTCTAATTTGAGGACTCCTAACCTTTTCCAGTATATAATTTTTATTTTTAACCTGTGCAATATCACAACTGCCTCCTCCTTTACTGGTATGATGGCAGGATCCTCTTCTCTATAGAAGACATGCAAAGTATTTAATTGTACTTTAGCCATGCTTTGGCCTCCACAATATAATTTTTTTAAAATCATCAATCTCCTTGCCCTTTTATGACTACCTTTTTAATGTATTGATAGAACTGTTGGGTATTTTGCTTCTGCGGTATATCCCAAGAATTGACTCCACAGACAGACGTCAGGGTACGTATGTATTTTGTTACAAGTCTCATTTGCTACACGCTCCAACTCCTTCTGCTCTCCGAGGGCAGTCCATGGGCAGACTCCAAAGCCCAAAGGATCACATGATGCATTCCCTTAAAGACTACGCACTCAACATACATAACACTCACCTCTCTTAAACAATAATCCCCCATAACAGAAAATAGTAATCTAACTTATTAACTTAAAATTAATAACAACAATTTGGAAATTTATTTACAGAATTAACAGGATGCAACGGTATAACTTACATAATGATCAACATCTTCTTTTTCTCCCTCCAACCAGTACATTAATAACTACATTGACATAATCAATAATTCTGGGGGTGACAGTCCCAGTAGGTTACCTCCTTGGAGCTGTGGTTCATTACTGCAATCATGGCCTTGGTGACACCCCATTTTCAGGGTCCTTTTTAGGTTAGCCACTTATCCCTTCTCATACAACAGCAAAATGCTGGAAATTTGAAATAAAAACAGAAAATGCTGGGAATAGTCAACAGGTCTGGCAGAATTGGTGGAAAGAGAAACAGAGTTAATATTTCAGGTCAATGACTTTTCATCAGGCCAACTCTATTACACGTGGAGTCGAAGAAGTTGGTATGCTTCTGTTGTTTAGAGACAGATCTGTGCAGTCATCAGAATATTGTAGATACAGTGGAAGTTGACTCTAGTCTTAACTGGCTGTCAGGCTGTTGAAGTTTAAGTTTCTGTTATGTCAAAACTCAATTCTGACTCTTAGTGGCAATTGGTCACAACTGAGCTCCATGACCAGGCTGAAATAGTTAGTAAAAAGAGTTGGTACAATCATAAAACATTGCTTGATGCTCATCCACATGTGGAAGGGCTCTGTCACCACTAATCTGTGGAACTCTTTGCCGCAGAAGCTGTGGAACCCAGGTCATTGTGTGTTTTTAAGACAGAGATAGATAGGTTTTTGACTAATAAGGAGGTCAGGGGTTATAAAGAAAAGGCAGGAGAAAGAGGATTAGAAAAATATCAGCCATGATTGAATGGCGGAGCAGATGCAATGAGCTGTTTTTGGTAAATAGATGGACTTAGGGGCTTCCTGAGCTGTAGGGATTCTATGGTTCTAAGAAGCTGCTCATGTCATACAAGCCAGCATAGTACTGAATTTCGTTGGCCTTCTTTACCTACCACTTATTCTTGCTGATATGTAATATTCGCTGAGCTACGGATTGTAGTGGCGAATATTGAGTACTAAGTATTCTTCTTGTTTGTCTGTGATGCAAGGTGATTTTGATATGTAATAAAGGCCTGATGTTTCCAATTTATAACCCTTTCAATAGGCCTTTGTTGAAGAATGTAAGAACAGACCCAAACCAGAAAAAAGGCACAAAAATTGATCACAAAAAAGAGATGATGCAAACTTGATTCATTAACTGTGTCGGTTATGTAGGGGAATTAAGGATAATGGGTGGATAGCATGCGATGGATAAAAGGACATTATTGGCGAATTTGATCAGGGCATTTTGCAGAAACCTGAGTAAAGAGATTTGAAGAGGGAAGAATGTAAAAGGTTGTCTGCAAGGAGATAGGTGGTATTTGGAGCAGATGGATCAATAGGACTATTTTTGAAATGTGATGATGACAACCTTTTTGAAGGAAGGGGAAAGAGTAATAGGGAGGAAGGCATTAATGATGTCAGGGTACAATAGGTCAGTGATAGGTCTTGAGAGGTAAGCTTGAGCGCAAGTGACATAATTTGGCTGGTAATTGAGTGATTGGTGGAGGTGGCAACTGGTTAAGGATCATGTAAAGAACAGGACAAGTTACAATGGAACGAGGTTGCATAATGTCATGGGCCAAGCTGAAAGGAGTGTCTTTGATATGAAATAATCAACAGTCTCCCTTTTGTTTTGGAGATGAAGTTTGGAATAGTGGAGGACAAGGTTAGAGAAGTAGTTTGCTATCAAAAGGAGTTTTTCTTGCAAACCTATAGTAGTGGAATAGTTTGGACCTGGAGAGAGACCCTAAATCTAGGGTCACAGTCCACACCGGAGATTCTCTGGAGGAGACAGTATTATTTCCACTTTCGAGTAGGTTTGAACCTTAACATTATTTAGTTTGAGGTCAGAATGAAGCAAAAAGCTCTTCACCAAAGCTGAATTCTGCAAAGCAGCCTGAAGGAATATCCTGAAAACAGATCAGTGAATGCGATCAGATTATAAAGCTGAATGTTTGTGAAATAAATGGACATTAGGAGCAGCCCCATTGACACTGTGACCAGTGAGTGTGCTCTGCCCAGGTGACCCTGCTGACCTCTGACTGCAGGCTGCGGGGGGGAGTCAGGGGGTCAGAGGTCATTGGCGGGGTGAAGCAGTTCCGGGAGCAGATGGCGGCACGTTTCCCCTCCGCGAGGAGAATTGGGACGTTCACCTTCATCGGTGAGTGTTTACCGGGGAGAGAGGGAGCGGGGACTCCCGGGCTGTGGCTGCGAGTCAGGGCCGCCGCGGAGGCCGGGGCTGTGCCGGCTGTAGCTCCGCAGGCCGAGGGCCCGACCCCCCACCCACCCCCATCCCGTTCCTGACCCCCCACCCCGCACCATCCCAGACACCATCCAACCTCCCCCCTCCCCCGGCACCCCTATCCCCCCTCTGCCCCCGGGCACCCCTATCCCCCCTCCCCGGCACCCTATCCCCCCCCCGGCACCCCTATCCCCCTCCCCCGGCACCCCTATCCCCCCTACCCCTATCCCCCTGCCCCCGGCACCCCTATCCCCCCTCCCCGGCACCCCTATCCCCCCTCCCCCCACCCTATCCCCCCTCCCCCGGCACCCCTATCCCCCCTCCCCCGGCACCCCTATCCCCCCCCCCCGGCACCCCTATCCCCCCCCCTCCCCCGGCACCCCTATCCCCCCCTCCCCCCGCACCCCTACCCCCCTCCCCCCACCCCTCCCCCGGGCACCCCTATCCCCCCCTCTGCCCCCGGCACCCCTATCCCCCCTCTGCCCCCGCACCCCCCCCCTACCCCTATCCCCCCTCCCCCCTGCCCCGGCACCCCTATCCCCCCCTCTGCCCCCGGCACCCCTATCCCCCCTCTGCCCCCGGCACCCCTATCCCCCCCTCTGCCCCCGCACCCCTATCCCCCCTCTGCCCCCGCACCCTATCCCCCCTCTGCCCCCGGCACCCCTATCCCCCCTCTGCCCCCGGCACCCCTATCCCCCCTCCCCCCGGCACCCCTATCCCCCTCTGCCCCCGGCACCCCTATCCCCCTCTGCCCCCGGCACCCCTATCCCCCCACCCCTATCCCCCCTCTGCCCCCGGCACCCCTATCCCCCCTGCCCCCGCACCCCTATCCCCCCTCTGCCCCCGGCACCCCTATCCCCCCTCTGGCACCCGGCACCCCCCCCTCTGCCCCGGCACCCCTATCCCCCTCTGCCCCCGGCACCCTATCCTCCCTCCCCCGGCACCCCTATCCCCCCTCTGCCCCCGGCACTAACCAACCCCCACCCTGCCCCCATCCTCCCCCCTCCCCCCTCCCCCCCCCCCTCCCCCGGCAATGCCCACACCTCTTCTAACTTGTCCTCTCTCTGTCATCATTCTCTTGTGTCCCTATTCCCCTCCCCCCTGGCATTGCCCATCCGCCTCCTCACCTCCCCCTCTCACTCCCTACCCCAACCCCATCCCCATCCCCATCCCCAACCCCTCAGTGAACCTTGTCATTCAGTACTGCCCCTATCCCCAACACCACCCCTACTCACTCCTCCAAGACTCTGCCAAACCTCCTTTCTCCCTCTGTCCTTACTACCCCCCTCCCCACTCCTCAGTGACAGGACCCAACCGCTGGCCATGCCAACCTTCTATCCCCCCTACTACTCCTCCCTCGGTGATCCTGGTAAACCACCCCCCTGCGCCCTAGAGATTGCTGGACGTATCAGAATAAAAAAAGTGTTGTGGCCAGTCGTCTGTCAGGCTGTCCTGAAACACCTGCATTTTCCTGGTGCACTGTACTAAGCAGTAGGTACTTCACTCCTGCTGATGCCCTCAACCATTTCTATCCACGCCTGCTTGGCTAGAGAAGTTGTCTGCTTCTTCCTGTTCCTGTGGGGGAGCTCACCTCACTGCAAGCTCTCAGATCCCCCTGCATCACACCAGGTAAGAGTGAGAGACCTAAGGAGCAGCCTCAAAAATCCTGTGTACTGTGATTATTGCAACTCTTGTTGTGGTCTCTTTGATTAGAAATTCTTCCCTTTGCCAGCTCTAGTGTATCATCCTGCTTGCTTTCTCTGAATGACATCCGGGATGGGATGCTGACACCATGACTTAAAGAGCCCCAGCAAAACCCATTCTTTTATTCAGGTTCCTGGTCCGCTGTTTGACTAGGTACAAAATTGACTGTTCTATCCTGGTCTTGGCTGATTTAGTTCACTTACTTAGGATAGTGCCACAGATACTATTATTGATGCTTGGACTAGGAAGCAGAAAAATAACCCACCAATCCTGTTCCTGATTGTTAACCAGTGACTGCTGGAAGAAGATGGTAATAGTATTAAACTCGGCTGTCCCAGCCCCAGAGTTGAGATTTAAAACTAAACAACAGCTGAGTTATCACAGCACCTCTGGTGTTCTGATCCACCATGAGTCAGTGTCTTTAAGGAAGAGGGAAATGTATTTTTAAAATAGTACTGAAGTGCTGAAATATTTATCATTTTAGATCAGTACTCACACTGTGATTTTTTTACATATAATGTTTTTATCTGACTTTTACAGCAGTTTTCTCTTGCTCTTTGCAGCAGAATGTGATGATTAAGATTTAAATTCTGTCTTGCATTAGCAATATCTCTCAAATGATATGATCTTAAGGAAAATCATCGGTAATTCATTTCTAGTGAAAATTTGGGCTTATCTGATTTGCAGCTAGCTTGGTTTTCCATCAGTTAGGTTTAATGAATGAAAAATCATGTGTAATCTGAATCGAGTGATGTGACCTCCACATCATATTAAAATTTAATCTATAGAATGGAGGCACTTCTCTTTGGGGAGGGGGGAAAGAAAAGCACTTGCATTTACATACCACTCTCATGACCTCAGGATGTTTTAAAATATTTCATAGCCAATGAAGTATTTATGAAGTGAAGCTAATATGGCAGTTAATTTACACACAGCAAAGTCTTAAATAGCAATGTGATAATGACCAGATAATCTCTTAGTGATGTTGATAAATATTGGCTAAGATATGGGGGCAAACTTGCCATAAGATCTTAACTTGCATCCATGAGGGTAGAGAGGCCTAAGTTTAATTGCAAATGCAAAAGGTAGTGCCTTTGACAGTACTGTGGAGGAGTATCAAACTAGATTTTTGCATTTAAGTCTCTGGAGTGGGACCTGAACTTCCAACAATCTGATTTCAAGAGGTGAGAATACTAACAATTGCAGCACAGTTCACATCTCATATTGAGATCTTGTGCTTCCTCAGAGCTAGCCAAAAAGGGACAGTGACCGAAGCATTGTGGCAGATTGATCTTTTCTCAGCTGAGAGCATGTGTCAAGGTATTTAATAAAGTGCGAAAATTGATTGCAGTATGAAAAAGTATGTGAGGAACAGCTTATGAATTGTCAAGGAGCTTCTAACAAATGAACAGCATCCGCTGCAGCCTTCAGAAAATGTTGGTCTTGTCTAGTGTAAGGAATTTGCATTTTCAATACTTGATTTGATTTATCATTGTCACATGTATTGGCATAGAGTGAAAGGTATTGTTTCTTGCACTCTACACAGACAGAGTATGCCGTTTATAGAGAGGGAAACGAAGAGGGTGAAATGTAGTGTTACAGTCATAGCTAGAGTGTAGAGAAAGATCAACTTAATGCAAGATAAGTCCATTCAAAAGTCTGACAGCAGGGAAGAAGTTGTTCTTGAGCCGATTGGTACATGACCTTAGACTTTTGTATTGTTTTCCTGAAGGAAGAAGGTGGAAAAGAGAATATCTGGGGTGTGTGGGGTCCTTAATTATGCTGGCTGCTTTGCCAAGGCATTGGGAAGTATAGACAGAGTCAGTGGATGGGAGGCTGGTTTGCATGATGGATTGGTCTACGTTTATGACCTTTTGTAATTCCTCACGGTCTTGGACAGAGCAAGAGCCATATCAAACTGTGATACAACTGGAAAGAATGCTTTCTATGGTGCATCTGTAAAAGTTAGTGAGAGTTGTAGCTGACATGCCAAATTTCCTTAGTCTTCTGAGAAAGTAAAGGCGTTGGTGGGCTTTCTTAAGTATATTCATAGAAATCATTGAACCCTACAGTGCAGAAAGAGGCCTTTTGGCCTATCGAATCTGGACTGAACACAATCCCACCCAGGCCCTACCTCCACATCCCTACATATTATATCCACTAATCCCTCTAACTTACACATCCCTGGACACTAAGGAGCAATTTCTTAGCATGACCAATCATACTCACTAATCCCTCTAACTTGCACATCTTTGGACTGTGGGAGGAAACCTACGCAGACACAAGAAGAATGTGCAACCTCCACACAGACAGTGACCCGCGCCGGGAATTGAACCCAGAACCTTGGAGCTGTGAAGCAGCAGCAGTGGTAACCATTGTACATCGTGCTGCCCATAACATCGACATTGGAGGTACTAAGACAGTTGTTGATGATCTGGACACCTAAAAACGTGAACATAAGAAATAAGAAATAGGAGCAGGAGTAGGCCATCCAGCCTCTCGAGCCTGCCCCGCCATTCAATAAGATCATGGCTGATTTGTAGTGGTTCAGTACCACTTTCCTGCTTTCTCCCCGTAACCCTAAATTCCCCTGCCAATCAAAAACCTATCCACTCTTGACTTGAACACACTCAGCAAGGAAGCCTCCACCACCTCATCAGGCAAAGAATTCCAAAGATTTACCACCATTTGCATGAAGAAACTCCTCCTCTGAACCGCGCGCGCGCCCCAACTAATCTTGAGGCTGTGCCTTCTAGTCCTGCTATTTCCGCTAAGCGGAAAGAGTCTCTCAACCTCTATCCTATCCATCCCCTTCGTTATTTTATACGTGAAGCTCTCGATCCTTTCTGTTTTGATGTAGACAGGGGCATATTCTCCTTTACACTTCCTGAAGTTGATGACAATCTCCTTCATTTTGTTGACATTGGGGGAGAGATTATTGTTGCCACAGTATTTCACTAGATTCTCTATCTCATTCCTGTGCTCTGTCTTGTCATTGTTTGAGATCTGACCCACTATGGTGGTGTCGGCAGCAAGCTTGAAAATCGAACTGGAGGGGAATTTGGCCATACAGTCATTAGTATGTAAGGAATATAGTAGCCTTGAACATAGCCTTGTGGGGCACCAATGTTGAGAATGATCATGGAGGAGGTGTTGCCTACTGATTGTGATTTGTGAGTTAGGAAGTTCAGGATCCAGTCACAGGGGGAGGTGCCAAGGCCCAGGCCACAGAGTTTGGAGATGCATTTTGTGGAAATAATAGTGTTGAAGGTTGAGCTGTAGTCATAGGTGTTCTTGTTATCTGGGTGTTCCAGGGTTGAGTGCAGCGCCAGGGAAATGGCATCTGCCGTGAACCAGTTGCAGCAGTAGGCAAACTGTAGTAAATCCAGCTAATCTAAGAGGCTGGAATTTATTCATGCCATGACTAATCTTTCAAAGCATTTCATAATGATGGATGTCAGAATGACCAGCTGATAGTCATTAAGGCACACTGCTTGTTTTTTCTTAGGTACTGAGATATTGGGACAATACATAAATTAGCACTTAATTCTGTGTGGCCAATACATAGAAGTTTGTTAGTATGCTATACCCTGTTGCTCTAAATACATGAGATAACCTTATAGAGTCATTTACAGTACAAATAAGATACAAGAAATTCAGATTTGATCTACAAGAATCATCAAAGATACCAAGAGACAATACCAGACCAAGCTAGAGTCCCAGGTTAGCCACATGGACTCACACTGACATTGCAAAGTCTACAAGACATAACAGGCTACACGATGAAGGCAGGTAAAATCACCAGCCACTAATGTACCCCTCCCTGATGAGCTCAATGCATTCTATGCTATTTTTTTTGAACAAGCAAGAACACACATGCCCCAAAATTCTTGGCCAAACAACTAACCAAGGTCACCATCACAGATGTTAGGTCAGCCTTTTCACAAGTCCCAGAAAGTGATTAGCCCAGATGGAGTACATGGATGAGCACTCAAATCCTGCGTGGGCCAGCTGGCAGATATCTTTAAACTCCCTTTACAACAATCTAAGGTTCCTACCTGCTTTAAGATGACAACTATCGTCCCTGTGTCAAAGAACAGGGAGGCAGTTGCCTTAATGATTATAGTCCGATGGCTCTGACATCGATCATTATGAAGTTCTTCAAAAGGTTAATCACAGCATGGATTGATTCTGGCCTCCCTACGTGCCTGAATCCACTACAGTTCCCTATCACCACAACAAGTCCACGACAGATGTCATCTTCCTGGTCCTGCATTCAACCCTGGAACACCTGGGTAACAAAGGCACTTTTGTCAGACTCCTATTTATTGAGTATAGCTTGGTTTTCAACACCATTGTTCTTACAAAACTCATTTCCAAACTCTGTGGCCTAGGGCTCAGCTCCTCCTTAGTGACTGGATCTTAGACTTCCTAATCCACAGATCGCAATCAGGTAAGGATCCTCCGCAATTAGTCACAAAACTGGTGCCCTGCAAGACTGTGTCCTCAGCCCCTCACTATACACCTTATACATTTATGACTGTATGACCAAATTCTCTCCAACTCCATTTGTTGATGACACTACCCTTGTGGATTGGATTTAAAACAATGGTGAGACTGAGTACAGGAAAAAGAGAGACAATCTGGTGAACTGGTGCAGCAACAAAAATCTATATCTCAATGTCAATAAAAAAAAGGTGATAGTCATCAATTTCAGGAAGTGCAATGGAGGACTGTCTCATCAACAGTGATGAAATGGAAATGATTGACAACTTCAAGTTTCTAATTGTCCAGATCACCAACAATCTGTCCAGATACCTCCACACTTACACAATCATCAAGAAAGTCCATCAACGCCTCTGTTTTCTCAGGAGGCTAAGGAAATTTGGCATATAAGCCACGACTCTCACCAACTTCTACAGATACATCCAGAAAAAATGCTTTTTATGGTGTATCACAGCTTGGTATGGCTCCTCTTCTGACTGTGAACAAAGCCCAGTCCATCAAGTCTCCCACCCATCCGTCTACATTCTCTACTGTCTAGTAAAATCAGCCAGCATAATTAAGGACCCAAAGCACCCTGGACGTTTTCTCTTCCACTTTCTTCTGTTGGGAAAAAGATATAAAAGTCTGAGGTCATATACCAACCAATTCAAGCACAGTTTCTTCCCTGCTGCCTTTTGAATGGATCTGTCTCATGTTACATCTTTCTCTACACTCTAGCTATGGCTGCATTACTACATTCTGCACTCTCTCCTTTCTTTCTTCCCTATGTATTATATGAATGGTGCACTTTGTCTGAATAATGTGCAAGAAATAATACTTTTCACTGTCTACCAATACATGTGACAATAATAAATCAAATCGAACATAAATACCTCTGAAAATCATAGTGGAATTTATTTTATTTTGATTGTGAAATGATTGATCGTGATTTTCTGAGTTTCCCTTTGCCTTTCACTGTGTCTTTGTTTATTTATTTATATTTTGTTTAATTTCTTTATTTTCCATTAATCTATTCAATTTCTTTAATACTACTTTTGAAACAGATATTGGTATAAATTTGACAGATCCAATGTTTCGTGGGATTTATCGTGGCACTCGGAGACACCAAGGTAAATCTTGATATATAACTATAGAATATCCATGCTACATTCGAAGAACTGGTCCTGTTGTGAAATTCTGTTTTCATGTTTGTGCATAGAAGCCTAATAGATTTGAAATGTTACTTTGATCAGATACAATTGAACCGTGACATTTTTATATATAAACAGTAGGCTAATCTTTCTGTCCTCTTAATGGCCATCAATAACGGTGGTAAGATAATGAGCTCCAATTTCTTACTATTTATTGGCTTGCTAAAAAGAATAAGATGGTAGAATCTTTTAGGATTTGTAGGGTTACATGTATTTAATACTATTGGCAAAGCTTCAGGAATTACCACTTCAAATGATCAGAAATAAAAATTTTCAGTCATTTGGTAGATTTCTCTCATCTTGCTTTAGGGATGTGATTGCATGTGAGCTTTTGTTACAGTGTCAATAAAGGGAAAGTGCTTGCACTGATACTCATGGAGTGACCCCTAGTGGTAATAAGAGTATCCTAACTCCTGTATAGATTCATCTTTAATAATTCAATCTGACTTGTAAAATGCTAGCTCAAAAAGTATGGGTTAGGTGCATTGGCTAAGCTAAATTCTCCCTCAGTGTACCCAAACAGGAACTAGAGTGTGGCGACTAAGAGTTTTCACAGTAATTTCATTGCAGTGTAAGCTTACTTGTGACATTAATAAGTTTTAAACTTTAAAAGTAATTAATGGTTGTCAGCAAAAGTTTCTTTTTACCCTTAAGGAGATAATAACCTCATTCAAATATTCTGTATTAAAATAAAGTTTACACAAATCAGGGAAAATACTGAAAATATGAATTACATCCAATATAAAATAACCTCTCTTAATTCTGCCTGTTTAGCTGAGCAGTCAGTTGGATCTTTTCTGCAAGACTCTTCCATTGATCTGGATATTGAAGTAAACCCATGGTTGGAGATGGTATTGCCCAACTTCCTGACATAACTGTGCCAAGTACACCAACTAACCAAATCTACCATGTGCTGTTCAGGTGTTCACTCCCAGAGTCAAGGATTCATCTTTAAATGAGTCACTGAATTTTGCTTGCTGCATAGAAGTAGTGTTTTGGAGGCAGATTTCTTTGCATTTCAGTTATCTCCTTCAGGTAGCACAGTGGTAATGTTACTGCGCTAACAATTCAGAGATTACACTAAAGACCTGGAGATACAGGTTCAATCCCACTGCAGCAGCTGATAAGTTAACTCAGATTGATTAAATAATCCTGGAGTACAAGCTTAATTATCAGTAATGTTAAGTACGTAGCTAACTACATAACTACCAGATTATCATAAGCCCCATGTGGTTCATTAATGTCCGTTCGAGAAGCAAATCATCCATTCTGGTCTATCTGTGATTCCAGCAATGTGGTTGACTTTTAATTAAAACAAAGAACAAAACAGTACAGGAAACAGGCCCTTCGGCCCAAGAAGCCCACGCCACCACCTGACGTTCCTGCCTCTACCCACTATCCCTGTCTATGCGGAAAAGTGTGAGGTAATTCAC
The DNA here is from genome assembly GCA_024679065.1 of Sphyrna mokarran. Taxonomy (NCBI): domain Eukaryota; kingdom Metazoa; phylum Chordata; class Chondrichthyes; order Carcharhiniformes; family Carcharhinidae; genus Sphyrna; species Sphyrna mokarran. The sequence continues at coordinate 53,995,133 of JAGIQG010000007.1, forward strand.
TTTGGTAGGAATAACAAATGTGGAGAGTATAGGGCTAATGGTAGACTCTTAATAGTGTTGAAGAACAGAGGGATCTTGGTGTATATGTGCATAGATCCCTGAAAGTTGGCAATCAAGTTGATAAGGTTGTTAAGAAGGCATACGGAGTCTTAGCTTTTATTGGTAGGGGGATTGAATTTCGGAGCCGCAACGTCATGTTGCAACTGTACAAAACTCTGGTGCGGCTGCACTTGGAGTATTGTGTACAGTTCTGATCCCACGTTATAAGAAAGATGTGGAGGCATTGGAGAGGGTACAGAGGAGGTTTACCAGGATGTTGTCTGGTATGGAGGGTAGGTCTTATGAAGAGAGGCTGAGGGATTTGAGGTTGTTTTCGTTAGAAAGAAGGTGGCTAAGAGGAGACCTTATGAAACATATAAGATGATTAGAGGTTTAGATAGGGTGGACAGTGATAGCCTTTTTCCTAGGATGGAGAAAGCTAGCATGAGGGGACATAGCTTTAAATTAAGGGGTGGTAGTTATAGGACGGATGTCAGAGGTAGGTTCTTTACCCAGAGGGTGGTAAGGGTATGGAATGCCCTGCCTGCGGCAGTTGTAGATGCGCCAAGTTTGGTGGCGTTTAAGAGGTTAGTAGATAAGTTTATGGACAAAAAGGGAATGGTTTAGGTTAGAGGGTCATTGCTTTTTCCTAATTGGTCGGCGCAACATCGAAGGCCGAAGGGCCTGTTCTGCGCTGTAATGTTAGAACATAGAACATTACAGCGCAGAACAGGCCCTTCGGCCTTCGATGTTGCGCCGACCAATTAGGAAAAAGCAATGACCCTCCAAACTAAACCATTCCCTTCTCTTCCATAAACTTATCTACTAACCTCTTAAACGCCACCAAACTTGGCGCGTCTACAACTGACGCAGGCAAGGCATTCCATACCCTTACCACCCTCTGGGTAAAGAACCTACCTCTGATATCCGTCCTGTAACTACCACCCCTTAATTTAAATTATGTCCCCTCGTGCTAGCTTTCTCCATCCTAGGAAAAAGGCTATCACTGTCCACCCTATCTAAACCCCTAATCTTATATGTTTCAATAAGATCTCCTCTTAGCTGCCTTCTTTCTAATGAAAACAGCCTCAAATCCCTCAGCCTCTCCTCATAAGACCTGCCCTCCATACCAGATAACATCCTGGTAAACCTCCCCTGTACCCTCGCCAATGCCTCCACATCTTTCTTATAATGTGGGGACCAGAACTGCACACAATACTCCAAGTGCGGCCGCACTAGAGTTTTGTACAGTTGCAACATGACGTTGCGGCTCCGAAATTCAATCCCCCTACCAATAAAAGCTAAGACTTCGTATGCCTTCTTAACAACCTTATTGACTTGTTTGCCAACTTTCAGGGATCTATGCACATATACATCAAGATCCCTCTGTTCTTCAACACTATTAAGAGTCCTACCATTAGTCCTGTACTCTACACATTTGTTATTCCTGCCAAAGTGAATTACCTCACACTTTTCCACATTAAACTCCATTTGCCACCTCTCGGTCCAGCTCTGCAACTTGTCCAAGTCTCTCTGCAAACTATAACACCCCGCTTCACTATCTACCACTCCTCCGACTTTGGTGTCATCCGCAAATTTACTAATCCATCCCTCAATACCCTCATCCAGATCATTTATAAAAATTACAAACAGCAGGGGCCCCAAAACAGATCCCTGAGGTATACCACTTGTAACCGAACTCCACCATGAATAATTTCCATCAACCACCACCCTCTGTCTTCTATCAGCTAGCCAATTCCTAATCCAATTAGCTAAATCACCCTCAATCCCATACATCTGCATTTTCTGCAGAAGCCTTCCATGGGCCACCTTATCGAACACCTTACTAAAGTCCATACGTACCACATCAACTGCCTTACCCCCATCCACCTCTTTGGTCACTTTTTCAAAAAACTCAATAAGGTTAGTAAGGCACGACCTACTCTTCACAAAACCATGCTGACTATCCCCAATCAGTTCATTTCTCTCTAAATAACTATAAATCCTATCCCTAATAATTCTCTCCAATACTTTGCCCACAACAGAAGTGAGACTCACCGGCCTATAATTCCCTGGAAAGTCTCTCTTCCCCTTCTTGAACAATGGAACCACATTCGCTATCCTCCAGTCTTCCGGCACTATACCCGTAACCAACGACGACCTGAAGATCAGAGCCAGAGGCTCTGCAATCTCCTCTCTCGCCTCCCAGAGAATCCTAGGATAAATCCCGTCCGGCCCAGGGGACTTATCTAACTTCAAACCCTCAAGAATATCTAGCACATCCTCCCTATCTACTTCAATACTTTCCAGTTTGCAACCCTGTACCTCAGTGTTCTCCACAACTACATTTACATCTCCCTGCGTGAATACCGAAGAGAAATAGTTGTTCAGTGCCTCTCCAATCTCTTCAGCTCCACGCACAACTTCCCACTGCTGTCTCTGACTGGCCCTAATCTTGCCCTAACCAATCTTCTATTCTTAACATATCTAAAGAAAGCTTTAGGATTCTCCTCGATCCTATCAGCCAAAGTGTTCTCGTGTCCCCTTTTAGCTCTCCTCAACTCACTCTTTAGCTCCCTCCTGGCTAATCTATAGCTATCCATTGCACTAACTGAGCCTTCAAGCCTCATCCTGACATAAGCCTCCTTTTTCCTTTTAACCAACGAATTACCTTTTTTAGTACGCCATGGTTCCCTTACTCGACCATTTCCTCCTTGCCTGACAGGGACATACTTATCAAGGACTCGCAGTAGCTGCTCCTTGAATAAGCTCCACATTTCAGAGGTTCCCAGTCCCTGTAGTTTCCTAGTCCAACCTATGCACCCTAATTCTCTCCTTATGGCCTCATAATTACCATTCCCCCAGCTATACCTACTGCCCCCAGCTTCATGCCTATTCCTATCCATCACTAAGGTGAGCGTAACTGAATTGTGGTCACTATCACCAAAATGTTCACCAACTTCCAAGTCTAACACCTGGTCTGGCTCATTGCACAGCACCAAATCCAATGTAGCCTCACCTCTAGTTGGCCTATCTACATACTGAGTCAAAAAACCTTCCTGCACACTTTGTACAAAAACTGACACCTCTAACGAGCTAGAGCTATAGCTATTCCAATCAATATTAGTAAAGTTAAAGTCCCCATAACAATTACCCTATTACTTTCACTCCTGTCCAGGATCGACTTTGCAATCCTTTCCTCGACCTCTCTAGAACTTTTAGGAGGTCTATAAAAGACTCCCAACAGGGTGACCTCTCCTCTCCTGTTTCTAATCTCAGCCCATACTACCTCAACAGACAAGTCCTCATCAAACTTCCTTTCTGTCACTGATTTACAGTCTTTGACTAATAATGCCACTCCTCCCCCCCTTCTACCTCTTTCTCTACTCCGACTGAAGCATTTGAACCCCAGAACCTGCAACAACCATTCCTCTCCCTGCTCTATCCATGTCTCTGAAATGGCCACAACGTTGAAGTTCCAGGTACTGGTCCAAGCTGCAAGTTCCTCCACCTTATTGTGAATACTTCTTGCATTAAAGTATACGCATTTCAAACCATGCCCTACTCCACCCGTACGCTGCTGTGCTTTACAGTTCTCATCTATGACCCCCCTCTTCTCGTCCCTCTTAACATCCAAACTACTCAGGATCCCACCCCCCCTCTGAATCAGTTTAAACCCCCCTGCATAGCCTATGCAGTTCTATGTTCATAGAACATGAACTATGAACTATGTTCTATGTTTATAGATCTATGGATTAAAAACCAAATTTGAGACAATTTAGGGAGAATTTGTTCTGCCAATTAGCCTAAGAGCACATTTTTGGGATGTGGGAGGAAACCGGAGCACCTGGAGAAAACCCATGCAAGCACGGGGAGAATGCGCAAACTCCCACAGATACAGGCCAAAATCTGCACAGCACAGCGATAGTCACTGAGCTGTTGTGTTGCCCATCAAATGGTCCAGGTCAAGCGTACACTAACAATGTGAAGCACTAGGATACTCTTAAAAAATCCAAGAGCAGCCCTCTCACGACCCATCGTGTGTATGTCCCTTGTTAGACAACAAGGCAAAGCACCTGAAGGATAAAAACAAATACATCAATATCTTTGTCTATTTACACACTTCCCAGGGACTCCCAAGGCTCATGTTCCCTATTTTAAATCAGTCTTTTGTACCCCTCCATTCCCATTCTGTTCATGTGCCCATCTCTTAAGTAACTCCAGAGTGCCTGCCTCCACCACTTTACTTGGCGTACATTCCATACCCCCACCACCCTCTGTGTGAAAAAACTTCCTCTGGCATCCAAATTATACCTTACCCCTCTCACCCTAAGCCCATGACCCCTCGTGCTATTTGAGTCCATCCTAGGGAAAAAGCTTATGTTTACTCTATCTATACCCCTCATAATCTTGTACATCTCTATTAGATCTCCTCTAAGTCTACGTCTTTCTAAGGAAAACAGCCCCAATTTGCCTAACCTCTCCTTGTAACTCAGACCTTCTATACCAGGCAGCATCCAGGTAAACCCCCTCTGCACTCTCTCCAGAGTCTCCATGTCTTTTCGGTAGTAAGGCAACCAGAACTGGACGCAGTATTCCAAATGAAGTCTAACTAACGTTCTATACAACTGCAACATTAAAGGCCATCTCTTGTACTCTATACCCCTTGCCCTTTGAAATGGCATAGCAATTCTCTCCATTATCAAAAAGATGGTTCTGTGCCATTTTCTTGAGGTTAATTAAGACTGGGCAATAAATGTGGGCCTTGCTTGCAACACTCTCATCCTGTGAGTGCATAAAACATAAGTCACTCTCTGTTTTAGTGTAAGGTTGCATAGTATCATGGAATCTCTACAGTGCTGAAGGAGGCCATTGGACCCATTGAATCTGCATTGACCACAATCCCATCTAGGCTCTATCCCCATAACCACATATTTATCCTTCTAACCTACACATCCTGGGACACTAAGGGACAATTTAGCATGGCCAATGCAACTAACCCGCATATCTTTGGAGGTATAGGTAAGGAAAGGGGGGAAAAAAAAAAGACTTGCTGAACATCTGAACAAAACTAGGAGGCACTAGAAATATGCAATTGGTTAATCAGCATCTAAAGAGATAGAAGAAAAATACTGCATATATCAGAAATGCTGAAATAAAAACAGAAAATGCTGAAAAAGTTCAAGTCTGGCAGTATCTGGTCCAATGAAAGGTTGATTGGCCATGCTGAATTGCCCCTTAGTGTCAGGGTGATTATCAAGGTAAGTATGTGGGATAATGGGATAGGGTCTGGGTAGGATTGTTGTCATGCAGACTTAATGACCAAATGGCTGCCTTCTCTACTGTAAGGATTCTATGATCTGTGGAAAGAGAAACTGACTGTTTCTCTCTGCACAGATGCTACCAGCTGCTAAGCTTTTCTGAACTTCCGGCTATTTCTGAAGAGCTAGTATTTTGGATATGAATTTTTCATTATCAGAATAGATGAGGGATCTACCCTAAAACATATCATTTTTCAGCTGCTGGTTAACCTGGTATACATTTCCAGCAGATATTGGTTTTATCCTTGCTTTAAATTCTTCTTTGCTCTCCTCTTTCACTTCTTGGGTTTCTGTGCTTTACTGTGCGTTCCTTCTGTCTTGTTGCATTATGTTTAGCTTATTGTTTTAAATGAAGTTTCATGTTATTTTCATGTTTTATCTTAGCCAATTTGACAACTTAACGGTAACTATGTTTCATATTAACTTATTGTATGGAAGCATCTTGAAACATTTTTGAGAGAAGATAAGCTGCTGCATAAACGTAGTAAGTTTTTCCATAGTTACCGTTTTCATACCTGAACAATAAGAAAAGTATAAATGAGGTAGACTTTAAAATTCCTATGGAATCTGGCAGGAGATAAAACAGGAAAAGTAAGAAAACAAAATTAATTCCACTAAGTATGTCATCAGCAAAAAAAGAGAAAAATCAAACTGGACCAAATTGTCGAAATACAACACTACTTTCAAAACATAAAGCTATATGCTTAATTTGTAAATGCTGCTGAATGTAAGGGCAGAAATCCAGGTAGCTAGCAGCATGGCTGTTTTGTATTTCAAGGAATGATAAGATCTTTGCTTACCACCATAATGCTAACTTAATTACCTCCTGTATTAAAAACATTATTTAATTACCAGGACCTTGGACAATCAAAGCACCTGATCACTTGTCTTGAATAAGAAGTTATAGGACACAGAATCTGTTTGTGCACTCTTACAGATGATTTTTTGGATGTAGTACAGAGAGCTGTCAAAAGTGGAGTACAGAAGGTAAACAAAATTCTGTTTTATGCAAGGAGAAAAAACTTCTCAAAATATTGGTTTTAAATTCTGTTTGCACATCGTTTGAATATTGAAATATATTTAAAATTGAGTTACCTGATCACTCAGTGAAATCAAACTAAATTCTATTGGAATGCACTGAATTGTGGAATACCTGGTCAAAATATGGCAAAGGCCTCAATTTCTAAAACTGTTTAGCAAGTGACCTGTCAGGAGTGAACTGCGACAACTTGGACCCCAAGTTATATTTTGGGTATCAAAAATCTTCTGCCAGAATATTATGTTTATCATGAAAATGTGGGCTAAATATCAGCATTTGCTAAAAAACTATCTTCTTTTAAACCTGTATTTTATGTAAATTCACTGGTTGTGCTTGGTGATGTCGTAGTATGTTGAGCCTGAATTGTAATGTAGAATATTTGTCACTTTAGAATGCTGCATGCGTTATTATATGTGAATTCTACAGGGACCAGATTTGAATAATTGTCTGCCACAGAATACAGTGAGCACAGAATTCATAAGAATTCTATCAGAGATTATTCTTGTATTTCTCAATAATTAGTTCCCATCTGTGATATCATGTTTGTATTCTGTAAACCAGTTACAACTTTAAAACTGCATATTTTCCTTCAGACAAGTATAATCAGGAAAAAATATTTTAAAAAGATATGCAATTTACATTTTAACCTTTCTTCATACCTGATGGTTTTTCTCTTTTATTCAGTTCATGATTACAGGAGGCAGTTTGCAAGATAGTAAAGATGCATTGGAACTGGCAAAGACAAGTGGTAAGTTAACAAACCTGTTCTGCTCCAATATTTTCTTTGAGAATGCTCCAGAGATTCATTAATCTTGTAAAATTCAGTGTAAATTTTGTTGCTGACTTTCTTTGTTATTTAGATTTAAACTGTTCATGAATAATAGTGTCACTGAAAAAATATGCAACAGTTAATTTATGGGTTTTGTACTGTGAATTAAGGTGTAGTTGGATAGATAGAATCCTAGCGTGCAGAAGGAAGTCATTTTACCCATTGTGTCTGCACCAATCACAATTCCACTCAGCCTCACCCCCGGCTAGTTCCCCTGACATGAAGTGGTCAATCCATCTAATTAGTACATCTTTCAACTGTGGGAGGAAAACAGAGCCTCGGGAGAAACCCACACAGACACAAAGAGAATGTGCAAACTCTACACAAACAGTGACTCAAGAGGGAATCAAACCCAGATCCTTGGTATTGTGAAACAACAGTGCTAACCACTGTGCCACCATGCAGCCATGTGTCTATACACTTCCCTTATTCCATTTCACCATAGAGTTACTATTTACAATATGGAAAAATAAAATGGATCAGAATTTCTGCATAACTTTAAAGTTTCAAACTTAATTTTTATTATTAATAACTTTTGTCTGCACTGAATCTGTTAGCAATTACAAAACATGGTGGTAAAGAGTCAAATCTTATTTGGTTTATTTATTTGTTCCCAATGAGTATTTTTTGTGAAATTTGTTCTACTGAAATGGGGTGGGCAGGATTAATATACTCACGCTTTTGAGTTTCTCTTAGAATCCGAAACTTTAAGCAATGTAGTTGTTACCATATTTTTCTTGAACCAATAGCCCACTCGGGTGATCAATTTTAACATACTGGTCATCTTAATTTGCACAGATAAGTGTACCAGCTTGGCCAATTGACAGTATTTCCTCTCTAATTGCGTCAGGAGACTTCGCACTTGAATATGCTCCATGGCTTGAGTATGTAACCCATGCTGACATTGCAGTGCAGTAATGAAGAGTGTGACATTATCAGAGATGTTGTCTTTGGATGAAACTTTAAATTGAATGAATGTCCTGGTGATTCAGTTTATTCCCCTGTGATCATTTGAAGAAGCTCTCCTAGTCATCTGACCAATACCCCTTATTCAACCAACATCAACAAAATGCATTTGAATTCTCATCTCATTATTGCGGGGATCTTGTTTTGAAGGAACTTGAATATTATGTTTATTATTATGAATATCCCAGAATATTATGTTTATCATGAAAATGTGGACTAAATATCATCATTTGCTAAAATTTGTTCCTTTGGAAAGTCTGCACAATGGGCCCAATAGTTTCTTTCTGTGCTATAACCATTCTGTAATTCTGTAAGATTGCCTTGTTTAGCAACTAACATTCTCAACAATTCAAAGTATTTCATTATTATGAGTGTGACCTCAAAGCACTGCCGAGAGAAGTATCGATTTAAATGCAAATATTTTCTTTCTGATATTAAAGATGTGTGTAATGTGCCAACATAATACTGAAAATGTACAGAAGTACTGCCACTGCATCTCATTGATAAGCTCATCATTATGTTAGTGATATTACTTCCTTGAAAAATATCAAAGTTATTTGCAAAAGAATGTTTCTAATGGTAAAATACCATTACAGCACAGTGCTGTGGCTGTGGTGACCATTTAGTAATAATTGAAGTGACAAATTTCAGTATTTGAATTTGAAGAATGATGTGTATTTAAATATGCACTCCAGTTAATGATTGAGTTTTACTGTTTCTGGTCATAAATATGAAACAGTTTCAATCATGCATGGATATGAAAGTAGCAACATGACATGTATCTTTAAACAGAAAATGCTGGAAACGCTCAACTGATAGATAGCTTTCCTCAGAACTGGAAAATCTTAGAGATGTAATATATTTTAAGCAACTACAGAGGTAGGGGAGAGATTGGGATAGAACAAAGGGGAAGGTTGAAAATAGGATAGAAGGCAGGAGCGATTAACTGACAAAAGTAACAGGACAAGTAAGGAAAGAAAAGTTGGCTGTAGATGAGCTGCAATGGCAACAGGAGAACCTGTTGTCTGAAAAACTGGAGACAATGATTATGGACTGAAATTGTACTCAAATGTTCAGTAGACTGTAAAGTTCTAATTGATAGATATGATGCTGTTCCTTAGGTTTCTGTTGAGCTTCATTTGGAATAGTTTAGGAGGCTGGAGACAGAGATCAGAGTGGGAATGGGGCAGAGAATTAAAATGGAAAACCACTAGAATTTTAGGATCACGGTTGTAGACAGAATAAAAGTGTTCAGCAAGTGATCACTTAGCCTTTGTTCGGTTTCATAGAACATAGAACATAGAACAATACAGCACAGAACAGGCCCTTCGGCCTTCGATGTTGTGCCGACCAAAATAAAAAGCAATGCCCCTCCTAACTAAACCATTCCCTTCTCTTCCATATACTTATCAATTAACCTCTTAAACGCCACCAAACTTGGCGCATCTACAACAGCTGCAGGCAGGGCATTCCACTCCCTAATCACTCTTGAGTAAAGAACCTACCTCTGATATCCGTCCTATAACTCATACCCCTTAATTTAAAGCTGTGTCCCCTCGTGCTAGCTTTCTCCATCCTAGGAAAAGGCTATCACTGTCCACCCTATCTAAACCTCTAATCATCTTATATGCTTCAATAAGATCTCCTCTTAGCCGCCTCCTTTCTAACGAAAACAACCTCAAATCCTTCAACCTCTCTTCATAGGACCTGCCCTCCATACCAGGCAACATCCTGGTAAACCTCCTCTGTACCCTCTCCAATGCCTCCACATCTTTCTTATAATGGGGGACCAGAACTGCACACAATACTCCAAGTGCCGCCGCACTAGAGTTTTGTACAGTTGCAACATGATGCTGCGGCTCCTAAATTCAATCCCCCTACCAATAAAAGCTAAGACTCCATATGCCTTCTAACAACTTTATCCACTTGACTGCCTACTTTCAGGGATCTATTGACACATACACCAAGATCCTTCTGTTCCTCAACACTATTAAGAGCCCTACCATTAGCCCTATACTCTACACATTTATTGTTCCTGCCAAAGTGCATTACCTCACACTTTTCCACATTAAACTCCATTTGCCACCTCTCGGCCCAGCTCTGCAATTTGTCCAAGTCACTCTGTAAACTATAACACCCCTCTTCACTATCAACCACTCCACCAACTTTAGTGTCATCTGCAAAGTTACTGATCCATCCCTCAATACCCTCATCCAGATCATTTATAAAAATTACAAACAGCAGGGGCCCCAAAACAGACCCCTGACAGCAGGGGTCCTTCATGTAATGCAGCAGACACGGAATACACAACAGATACTGGATAGTAAAACTGAAACAGTTAAATCATTGGAAGGGATTTTGGGGCCTTGTGTGGTGGGAGATGAGAAAATGAAAGCCCTTTTTATCTCACTCCGCATTTGCTTAAGCTTTACATCTTTAACATTTTCCAGTTCTAATGAAAGTTCGCCAATTTGAAATATGTTTCTCTTTCCAAAAGTGTACTTTCATTCACTTTTCTTTCAGGTTTTCAGTATTCGTGATATTTTGCTTTTTTGTTATGAAATGAGTCGACTAAAAATTGCAAAAGATACATTCTAAAATGGTTCACCACATCTCCTCTAAAATTAATCAGATGTGGTGTATTACCCAACTGCTGTGAAGTTAAATTACATTAGAACGTAAGAAATAGGAGCAGGAGAGCCCATCTAGCCCTTTGAGCCTGTTCGGCCATTCAATAAGATCATGGCTAATCTGAAGTGGATCAGTTCCACTTTCCTGCTTTCTCATAACCTTTGTTTATCAGAAATCTATCTACCCATGACTTAAATATATTCAGTGAGGTAGCCTCCACCACTTCAATGGTCAGAGAATTCCAGAGATTCACCACCCTTTGAGTGAAGAAGCTCCTCCTCTACTCTGTTCTAAACTGCCCCCCTCTCCTTACTTTGAGGCTGTGCCTTCTAGTTCTGTAATCCTTTCTAAGCGGGAAGAATCTCTCTACCTCTACCCTATCTAGCCCCTTTGTTATCTTGTAAGTCTCTATAAGATCCTCCCTCAGCCTTCTAAACTCTAATGAGTACAAACCAGTCTATTAAATTTCTGTTCATGAGCTAACCCCCTCATCTCTGGTATCAGCCTGGTGAACCTTCTCTATATTCCCGCCAAGGCCAATGTATCCTTTTGCAAATGCGGGGACCAAAACTGCACACAGTATTCCAGTTGCGGCCTCACCAGTGCCCTGTAGAGTTGCAGCAAGAGTCCCTGCTTTTATATTCTATCCCCCTCACTATAAAGGCCAACATTCCATTTGCCGCCTTGATCACAAATTCAAAAGTTCTTGATCAAAATTTCAAAAGTACTTGAAAAAATTGAAGAGTTTCTTTGAGTTTTAAGAAAGCAAGCACTTGTTAACAGTAAAATTTAAAATGAGCATATTTGTAAAGTGGAATACTGAACATGTAATCACTAAGTGTCATTCATTCATAAGAAAGTCTTGCATTTATATATGCCTTTCAAGTCACTAGCACAACCCAAAGTAGTTTACAAACTAATGTAGTTTTTGAACTGTAATTATTCTAAAAAGCTGCACATAGCATACTGAGTAGTTACTTTTTGAGTTGTTAACTGGGATATAACTCTAGACTGAGGACTGGCATAAAAAGACCATTACTTTGTTTACATTGAAACATAGAAGATAGGAACAAGAGTAGGTCATTCATTCCATCATTAAGCATGATCACAGCTGATCCTGCCTTTGCTGCACCCCCCTCATATCCTTTTATCCCTTATGCCCCAGAAGCTACATATAACTCCTCCTTGACAACAAAGAATGGTTTAGCCTGAACTGCTTTCTGTGGTAGTGAATTCTACAGACTTGCCACACTCTGGGTGAAAATATTTCTCTTCATCTGTTATCTATTTAGGTAGTTGCATGACTGCTTTCAAAGCTGGTCACATGATTTGGTAATGTCATTGGGGTGTTTCATAGAAACATTTCCATTTTTTACTCGGTACAAGCAACAGCTTCTGCATTAAACCTTTTGTTGTTATTTTGAATGTGTGTGTGCAAACAACATTTTTTTCTTTTTTGTTTAAAACCCAACATAGTGGCGCAGTGATTAGCACTGCTGCCTTAAAGCTAGAGACCTAGGTTCGATTTCAGCCTTGGGTGATTGTCTGTGTGGAGTTTGCAAATTCTCCCTTGTGTGGAGTTTGCAAATTCTCCCTTGTGTGGAGTTTGCAAATTCTCCCTTGTGTGGAGTTTGCAAATTCTCCCTTGTGTGGAGTTTGCAAATTCTCCCTTGTGTGGAGTTTGCATGTATCTGTGCAGGTCAGATGGATTGTCCCTGAGTGTCTAAAGATGTGTTGATTAGGCATGGTAAATGCCTGGTTAGGGCGCAGGGGCAGGATTCAAATAGGAATCCTCTATTTGAGAGTCAGTGCAGACCCATTGGGCTAAATTGCCTCCTTTCAAACGGTAGGGATTCTATGCCTCAATTTAAAAGCTCTGCAACCTCAAACATAAGCGTTTTACGTTAAATGGTTTACCCTTTATTCTTCAAATACGATCCCTCGTTCTGGATTTCACCATCATCGAGAACCGCCCTCCTGCATCTACTCTAGTCTAGTCTTATTAGAATTTTAAGGGAAAGATACGAATGGGATTAAAAATCAAAATTACTTTGAATTTTAAAAACTCTTTATAATGAAACAACTTTCTCTAAAGATACAAGAAGGTCCAGGAGGCTGATGAATAACTTTTTGTAAAAAAAAAAAAGTGTTTGAAATGTGAGCATTCCTGGAAATGCCCAACCTTAATTAAAAAAAAATGCTGTTAGCCTTCCTGGACAGCTGCACTCTGTGGTTTTGGTACATCCACTGCTGTCGGGAAGGGACTTCCAGGATTTTGATCCAGCAGTAATGAAGAAATGGTGATTATAATTTCAAGTCAGAAATATGTGTGACTCAGAGAGAAACTTGTAGGTGATGCTGTTCTTTTGCATCTGCTGCCCTTTTTTTAAGTGATTAAGATAATGAGTTGTTAAAGTGCTGTTTGTTCAAGGAGCCTTGGTGAGTTGTTGTAGTACAACTTGTGTATGCTACATGCTACTGCCAATATATACCAGGGTTGCTGGAGTGAAAAAATGGTTCCCAACTTTTCACCTTTTGTCCCTCTATTCACCATAACATTTTTGTACCTCTCAGTCTGATCAAACTCTCACCAGAGTGAGAGTCTGATCAAACTCTCACCAACAGACTCTCTAGGGGTCTGTTTTGGGGCCCCTGCTGTTTGTAATTTTTATAAATGATCTGGATGAGGGTATTGAGGGATGGATCAGTAACTTTGCAGATGACACTAAAGTTGGTGGAGTGGTTGATAGTGAAGAGGGGTGTTATAGTTTACAGAGTGACTTGGACAAATTGCAGAGCTGGGCCGAGAGGTGGCAAATGGAGTTTAATGTGGAAAAGTGTGAGGTAATGCACTTTGGCAGGAACAATAAATGTGTAGAGTATAGGGCTAATGGTAGGGCTCTTAATAGTGTTGAGGAACAGAAGGATCTTGGTGTATGTGTCAATAGATCCCTGAAAGTAGGCAGTCAAGTGGATAAAGTTGTTAAGAAGGCATATGGAGTCTTAGCTTTTATTGGTAGGGGGATTGAATTTAGGAGCCGCAGCATCATGTTGCAACTGTACAAAACTCTAGTGCGGCCGCACTTGGAGTATTGTGTGCAGTTCTGGTCCCCACATTATAAGAAAGATGTGGAGGCATTGGAGAGGGTACAGAGGAGGTTTACCAGGATGTTGCCTGGTATGGAGGGCAGGTCTTATGAAGAGAGGCTGAGGGATTTGAGGTTGTTTTCGTTAGAAAGGAGGCGGCTAAGAGGGGATCTTATTGAAGCATATAAGATGATTAGAGGTTTAGATAGGGTGGACAGTGATAGCCTTTTTCCTAGGATGGAGAAAGCTAGCACGAGGGGACACAGCTTTAAATTAAGGGGTATGAGTTATAGGACGGATATCAGAGGTAGGTTCTTTACTCAAAGAGTGATTAGGGAGTGGAATGCCCTGCCTGCAGCTGTTGTAGATGCGCCAAGTTTGGTGGCGTTTAAGAGGTTAATTGATAAGTATATGGAAGAGAAGGGAATGGTTTAGTTTGGAGGGGCATTGCTTTTTATTTTGGTCGGCACAACATCGAAGGCCGAAGGGCCTGTTCTGTGCTGTAATGTTCTATGTTCTATTGTCTTTCATGCCCATGTCCCCATTGAAACCACTACACTCTCATTGGATGTTCCCTCTGGTACAGCCCTTATTGTGCTCTTTAAGTCCAAAATATATAGTCTTGAATGTTTACAGTAGACAACTGGTTGAGCCATTCATTGCCAGAACCAAAGAAAGCAGTGTTGTGCTCTTCTCAACTTAATCAATTCATGTTGCAAAGATCATTCTGGAATGCAGAGATAACCAACGGCCTCTTTTCAGAGCAAACCATCTTCTCAAAATCTTTTGTCTTCTACCCTACTCCAAGATTCCTCCATGCCCCCACCATATCATCAAACTCTCATCTTTTTCCAATTTCTCTTCTATCTCCTTTCATGCCCTGCTGAGTTGTTCTTTGTACAAATACAAATAATTGGAGTGCTCTGAATTTTGTTGCATTTGTGTAAGTAACAACGTGAACAGTAATCAGACATCAATAATGCATGTACAATCGGGTACATTTTGCACATGTCCACACTAATCAATGGCCACAAACTAACTGTAATATTATAAATTATTGCTCATTAATCAAATAAAAACTCCAAGCATATCTTATAAATGAGACTCCTCTCCTGATCCTTCAGACCTGTTCCCAACAAATTAAACTTCCATTTTGGTCGTATGCTAAATTGTCTTGTTAACTGTTCACTTTCTCAGGTACCAAATTTGGTTTCAACATTCTCGGCCTCAAAAAAAAATCTCATCCTTGTGACCTAACAAACACAACATCCCTTTTCTTTCAAGTCCTTGCTTCCCAAATCTATGCCCATCTTCCCTAACAACTCCATATTTGAGCTACTTCAATTAATCTTCATCTTCCACATACCAATTGGTGCTATCAAATTGTACAATCAGAATCACAATTGGCATTCTATGTGACTATGACAAAATTAAACATCCTTCTTTGCTATGTAGCTGGGTAAGGCTACACTTGCCTATTTCCTTCTTGTCTATTTAGTCTTAGAGAAATGCCGTAAATGGCTTATCTTCCTTCATCTGCACCATTATGTTTGGAATCTGCACCGATTCCTCCTTGACCACCTCCTATTTCTCAGCTTCATGCTACCTCTTCGCAACATTATCCAAGAACTTGTCAGGTTCAACGTGACAACACTTCTCTCAACCGCTCTAATGCTTGTCCAATATCTAGTCCTGGATGAAAAGAAATTTTGTCCAATTGAGTATTGTGAAAACTGAGGCTGTTATTTGCAGTCCCTGTCACAAGCTTATTCCCTAACCACCAGTTGCATTCCTCTCCCTGGCCATGGTCGAAGGCTGAGTCACATCACTCATAACCTTGCCATTCTGTTTGATCCTGGGATGAGCTACTGACCACAAACCTTATCCATTTTCAAGAGACCTCCTTTCAACTCTGTAATATTGCCCTCTCTTCCCCCAGCCTCTGCTGTTGAAAGCATTAACCATGTCTATGTTACACTTGATAATTCCAATGCTAACAGTCATCACCTTTCATCCCCCCACCTCCACCATAAACTTAGGCTCATGCACAACTCTGCCATCTGTATCCTTACCTATGCCAGTTCCAGTTCGTCCATTACCCCTACATTGACTTCCAGTCTGGAACACCTCAACTTTAAATTTTCATCTTGTTTGCAAATTTCTCTATGGCTTCACCTGTTGCTATCTGTAAGTTCCTACAATCCTCTGAGATCTTCAAATATTCAATTCTGGCTTTCTTTATATCCCCAATTGTGATGGCTGTGCCTTCAGTCCTTGGTTCTAGAGTTCCCACTCTAAGATTCTTTGCCTTCCTACCTCTTTCTTCTCCTTTAAGCACTGCTTAGATCTACCTCCTTGACAAAATTTTTGGTTATCTATCCTAATGTCTCTTTTATGTTGTAATCAAAGTTTGTGATAACACTCCCTGTGAAGCACCCTGGAACATTTTGCTACATTAAAAGTGCTATATGAATGCATGCTGTTGTATTGTATGTTGTTAATTCTCTATATTATTTTAGATGCCTTAGTGAGATCACCCCTTAACTTCCTCAGTGCCAGGGAATATGACCCATGTTTACAAGGTTACTCTTATGTATGGTTATATGCAGAATTTCCTGCTGATTTCTGTTTAATGCCATTACTTCGCAGATGCTTTCTACAGTACAGTTGGTTGTCATCCCACACGCAGTGGTGAATTTGAGCAGAATAATCCAGAGCAGTATCTGTCTGATCTTAAAACACTGGCCATGGAGAACAAAGGAAAAGTTGTAGCCATTGGGGAATGTGGCTTGGGTAAGTTTTTAAAAATGATACATTTTCAGTTACAGAATTGTTTTTGCATTGTTTCCTAATGGACACAAACTGGTTAGTTTCTATAACCATGCCGTATCCAGGACTAAGGATTGATGATAAAGTTAGTTACTGGTCCTTGTTTATTTTTACTTTTATAGATTTTGACAGATTGGAATTCTGTCCTAAAGAGATTCAATTGAAGTAAGTATTTCATATTTTTTGAGCAATCTACAAAAGCCACAGGCGTTGAGTTGCCACCCCTCCAAATTCCTTTCTGCACCATAGATAACTGTTAACTACTCCTATTCAATATTCCTGTAGGAATAGTAGTGCCCAAAAGTAAAGTAGACAGTCGTGGGAACTCTCTGTAATTGGAGATAGCAATCACCATTTGTTTTGTCAACTTTAAATTCTTCTTGCATGCAGATTATTTCTACCAATGTGCAACTACATCTGTAATGTAGTGAAATTAATCATAGAATGGTTACAGTTCAGGAGTAGGCCATTTGGCATGTCATGTCCATGCTAGAAAGCTGTAAGTGCAACTTAGTCTCATTCCTGTGCCTTTATCTGAAAATTACTTCTCTTCAGACAATTATCCAATCCTGTTCCGAAAGCTGCAATAAATTTCTAGATCTTAACCAGTTGCTGAGTAAAACAAGGTTTTCCTCATGAAGCCTCTAATTCTTTTGTCATTCACCTAAAATCAGTGTGGGAACAATTTCTCCCAGTCTAGTTCCCTCATGATTTTGAACAGCTCCATCAAATCTCTTCTCAGCCTTCTCTAAGGAGAACAGTTCCAGCTTTGCCTCGCTATTAAATTGAAATCTCTTAACCACAGAACCATTGTTGTAAATCTTTTCTGCTTTCCCTCCATTGCCTTTACGTTCATTCTGGTATATAATGCCCAGAAACTCCAGTTGAGGCCAAACTAACATTCATAAAATTTTACCATTATTTCATTGCTTTTGTACTGTATACTTTCTATAATCATTCTCTCCTGCCAATTTCAATGATTTGTGCACATAAAACTTATGGTCCGTCTGTTCCTGCACCTTCTCTAAAACTGTATCTTTCAGCTAATAGCCTCTCCTCATTCTTCCTAGCAAAATGAACCTTTTCATACTTTTCTGCATTAAATTCTACTTGCTGCATGTCTGTCTGTTCACCAGCATATGTCTTCTTGAAGCAATCAGTATCCTCCACATAATTCACAATACTTCCAAGTTTTGTATCACCTGCATACCCAAATGTGACCAGATTTCTTTCAGAAACATACGAGGACATGATTGGTCTCAAGTTATTTTACCTTTTTGCATTTGAAATTTCACTTCTTTGATAATGTCTTCTGCTGGAGGATGCAACAACTTCAGCTTCATTTGTCAAGAACTTGCACTGCAGCTTTGTTCAAAGGAAGACCTTTAGTCTATAATAATTAAAGATCGATTTAACTTTGTGCAGATCTTGGCCAGGTGAAAAGTCGTGATAATTTTTGATGAAACAAGAAAACTCAAAAATAGGTTGCCACTGGGTTTGTGGGATTAATTTGAAGGGATAAATTCAAGATAATTATTTTACTGTATGTGTAAAACTAGGATTAAAAGATGCAGATTAAAGTGTGGAAATAAATGATTACTGAATAAAGTTCAGAGGAACTAATTATTTCTTGGTAAACTAAGTACATCTTAATTGAGTAAATCAATTACTAACAAATCAAGTTACTATGCCAAATTTTAAGTAAATCATAGCTTAATAATATGCTAAGCAGATTATTAAGATAGTTTAAAATATAATTGCAATGACGATATTAAAGACAAGTCATCACCTCTATGTGAAAATATATTCCCTTCATTTTAGGAGAATTTATTTTATAAAGTGTTTGCTGTTGAGTAATAGAAGTAATCCTTATAATTGGATAAGTAAATTGCTATTAACTGTCCATTTTGCTATCAAGACAATATTACTTTAAAAGCCTTAGTTGCATCATATTAAGCCTATGTGATCAGAGTTATTGGCCTTGGCTTTCTGTTTCTGTTCTGTCTCCATCCCATTCATGAGGCAGCATCTCTTTCTTTTGTCTCAAAACAACTTCCTAAAAGCTGCAGGATACTTTGAACATCCAGTCATATTGCTGAGTAGTCAGTTGACATTAAGACCTTAATTCATAGCTTTTTTTGCGGTTTTTTTGTCTTTAATTGATAAAACTTAGAAATAATGAGAATATACTTTTTCTTTCAGATACTTTGAAAAGCAGTTTGACTTGGCAGAAGAAACTAAATTGCCTATGTTTCTGCACTGCAGAAATTCACATCCAGAATTTTTAGGTATGATTAAAATAAGATGGCAGAGTTTCTATTAAAATACCAAAATCAGGGTCCTCAGTTGTTGAATGATCTATATAGTGTAAAACTAGTCTTTAAGTTTTAGAAAAGTTTAAGTTTGATGAGAAATGATCCCAACTAATATGACAGCCAGCATTATGATCCCCATAGAAACTGAGAACTTAATTTCCCAAACAACAAATGGAATTAAACCAGTAGACAAGATTTCACTTTTTAAGACTTTCACTATAAGATAAAATTAACAAATCAAGCAGTAATTTACAGGCAACTAACACCAACATAAGAAATAGGAGCAGGAGTAGGCCATCCAGCCCCTCGAGCCTGCCCCGCCATTCAATAAGATCATGGCTGATCTGTGGTGGTTCAGTACCACTTTCCCGCTTTCTCCCCATAACCCTTAATTTCCTTGTCAATTAAAAACCTATCCACTCTTGACTTGAACATATTCAGTGAGGAAGCCTCCACCACCTCATCAGGCAGAGAATTCCAAAGATTCACCACCCTGTGCTTGAAGAAAGCCCTCCGCAACTCTGATCTGAACCACGCCCTTCTCCCCAATCTTGAGGCTGTGCCCTCTAGTCCTGCTATCTTTGCTAAGTGGGAAGAGTCTCTCAATCTCTACCTTATCCATCCCATATATATATTATCTTATACGCTTCTATAAGATCCCTCTCAGCCTTCTAAACTCCAAAGAGTACAAACCTAGCCTATTCAGTCTCTCCTCATAATCCAATGCCCTCATCTCTGGTATCAGCCTAGTGAACCTTCTCTGCACCCCTTCCAAGGCCAATATATCCTTCCTCGAATGTGGCAACCAAAACTGCACACAGTACTCCAGCTGCAGCCTCACCAGCACCCTATACAGCTGCAACAGGACCTCCCTACTTTTATATTCTATCCCTCTAGCTATAAAGGCCAACATTGCATTCGCCTTCTTAATCACCTGGTGCACCTGCATACTGTGTTTTAGCGATTCGTGCACAAGGACTCCTAGGTCCCTCTGCATCGTCGCATGCTGCAGCTTTTCTCCATTTAAATAGTAATCCTTCCTACCATTATTCTTACCAAAGTGGATAACCTCATACTTGCTAACATTATACTCCATCTGCCAGGTCCTCACCCACTCACTCAACCTATCCAGATCCCTCTGCAGGCTTTCCACACCTTCCACGCAATTTGTTTTTCCACTCATCTTCGTGTCATCAGCAAATTTCGTCACCCTGCACTTTATTCCTTCTTCCAGATCATCTATGTAAATAGTAAATAGTTGAGGCCCCAGCACCGAACCCTGGGGCACTTCACTAGTCACCAGCTGCCAATCAGAATAGCACCCATTAATACCTACCCTCTGCTTCCTATTAGACAACCAATCCTCTATCCAGTCTAATACCCTACCCCCGACTCCCTGCATCTTAACCTTCTGTAGCAATCTTTTGTGAGGCACCTTATCAAACGCTTTTTGGAAATCCAAAAGCACCACATCCACCTGTTCCCCTTTATCTACCACACTAGTCACCTCCTCACAGAACTCCAATAAATTCGTCAAGCACGACTTCCCCTTAATGAATCCGTGCTGCGTCTGCCTGATCAAACCATTCGTATCCAGGTGCCTACCAAATTAAAGGAAAAGGTAAGTTTTGCATTCACTAACTAACACAAGTGAAATATGTCTTACAAAACTCTTTATCGTAGTGCCGTGCTTCTGGCCAATATGTTATAAAACAAAAATACTCTCACAGTTGCTCTCAGCTGACTAGTGGAGGTTCACTTCTCACTGCCATACCAGGTTGAAACTTGAAATATCCTTTGACAATCATTCCACCAAACTTAAATTCTCTCGAATGCAATTACCACCAACAAGGCATACCTTTGACAATCATTCCACCAAGGTCACCATTCCTTAAATCTTCAAGACCCTGTCTATTCTATTCTCTTTCTTAGTGAAGACAAATTCTTACCAGAATCCTGTTTGGTCATTAACACAAGGTAATAGTTTCTCCTATTTTCCAGAGCAGTAGCTCCTTTGTTTCTTTTGATTTGATTTATTATTGTCACATATATTAGCATACAATGAATAGTATTGTTTCTTGCATGCTATACAGACAGCATACTGTTCATAGAGAAGGAAACGAGAGAATGCAGAATATGGTATTATGGTTATAGCTAGGGTTAGAGAAAGATCAACTTAATTCAAGATAAAAGTCCATTCAAAAGTCTGATAGCAGCAGAGAAGAAGCTGTTCGTGAGTCGGTTAGTACATGATCTCAGACTTTTGTATCTTCTTCCTGAAGAAAGAAGGTGAAAGAGAGAATGTTTGGGTGCATGGGGTCCTTGATTATGCTGGCTGCTTTGCTGAGGCAGCAGAAGTATGGATAGAGTCAGTGGATGGGAGGCTGGTTTCTGTGATGGATTGGGCTACATTCATAATCTCTTGTAGTTTCATGTGATCTTGGGCAGAGCAGGAGCCATAACAAGCTGTGATACAACCAGAAAGAATGCTTTCAATGGTGCAGATGTAAAAGTTGATAAGAGTCACGGCTGACATGCCAAATTTCCTTAGTTTTCTGAGAAAGTAGAGATGTTGGTGGGCTTTCTTAACTATAGTGTCAGCATGGGGTCGACCAAGATAGGTTGTTGGTGATCTGGACACCTAAAAACGTGAAGCTCTCAATCCTTTCTACTTTGTCCCTGTTGATGTAGATAGGGGACATATTCTCCTCTGTACTTCCTAAAGTACATGACAGTCTCCTTCATTTTGTTGACATTGAGAGAGAGATTATTGTCACCACACCAGTTCTCCAGATTTTCTTTCTCATCCCCTGTATGAGTCGTCATTGTTTGAGATCCAATCCACTATGATGGCGTCATCAGCAAACTTGAAAGTTCAAGTTTGGCCACATAGTCATAGGTGTATAAGGAATATAGCAGGGGGCTGAGAACACAGCCTTGTGGGGCACCGATGTTGAGGATGATCATGGAGAAGGTTTTGTTGCTATCCTTACTGATTGTGGTCTATCGGTTAGGAAATTCAGGATCCAGTCACAAAAGGAGGAGCTGAGGCCCAGGCCATGGAGTTTTGAGATGAGTTTCATAAGAATAATATGTTAAAGGCTAACCTGTAGCCAATAAGTTGGAATCTTTGTTATCTAGGTGTTCCAGGGTTGAGTGCAGGGCCAGGGAGATGGCATCTGCTGTGGACCTATTGCGACAGTAGGCAAACTGTAGTGGATACAGACAGTCTGGGAGGCTGGTATTGATTTGTGCTATGACTAGCCTTTTGAAGCATTTTACGATGATGGACGTCAGATCCATCAGATGAAAGTCATTAAGGCATGCTGTTTGACTTTTCTTTGATACTGAGATGATGATTATCTTCTTGAAGCAGATAGGGACCTCAGAATGTTGTAATGAGAGATTGAATGACTGTGAATACCCCCGTCTGCTGATCTGTGAAAGATCTGAGTTCTCGGCCAAGTACCCCATCCGGCCATTCTGCATTTTAAACAATAGCTGTCCTTTTTTTTTGTGAGATTCTGTAAAAAGATAAAACTGCTACTTCACTTCAGTCTATTTCTGTTTGAGTTTCTCTCCTCATGGCAAATTGATCGCATGGGTATGTCTCCAAGGTGAGGTTTATCCAGAATTCTTTGTTTTACTTTGAGTTAAAGGTACATTTCAAAACATTATTGTCTGGTAAAGCTCAGCATTCGTGAAAATTTATTTAAGGCAAATCATGTTTAGCTAATTTGATTGTGTTTTCAATAATCTGACAGAGATTGTTAAAGAGAGTAATGTGTTTTTGCTGTGGTGTGAATCAATATTGAAAAGACAGTTGGTTAAAGTCCTGTACAACAGGCTTGTCAGCAAAATTGGTGGCCATTTGGACAATAGGCAAGGTTGCAGCCTGGATACAAAGTTGACTGAGAGACTGGTATGATGATATTGTGCCTTTAAAAAATACCTTTTTATCGTATTTCTTGTAAGGGAATGTTTAGAATTCCGATCTGTTTTGCATGGCACCAATTTGCTTCAGAAAACCTTTAAATTAGCACAAGATAAGTATCATTTTAGATATGGATTATTTGTTAAAGCATGACTAATGTATTTGTGTTTACTTGGGCTCCACCTGGGGTTTTAGAGTAGAGTTTTGATTAATTGATTGACAGAGACAGTGTCTTGTGATTAATGGGAAGAGCTAGGCTTGCAGGGAGAAAAGAAATCAGTTTCATTTTAAAAATTACTGCCTGGACTTTCTGAAGAAAACAGTGTCTCTCTCTGTTTCATCAAAGGTTTTACCAAGGCTGCCAAGCCTGGTAACCTCAGTCACAGCATATATGTTGGTATTTTGCAGACTACATTTTAAGGTGGTGATTAAGTCTTTAAGAAGAATATTGCTTGAATTGGAACTCATAGGAATAGATTAGCACTTAAGAATTGTATCTTGTCATGTTTAAACATTGTTTGTATGTTAAATGTTAAGCTAATTCAGTTATTATAGTTAAACTGTTACTAAATAAAGTTTGTTTTGATAAAAGCTTCCTTATTTGTCAATGGAATCTTGCTTGGAGTGAAACATCATTATAGTGGTGCCAAAATAGGAAAGTCAGGCTTCATAATACTATACCTTGAGGTTGCTGATCTGGTATCCTAACACAGGAAACACTAATAGTGAATGGTTGATTTTTTGGACTAAAGGGAGGTGGTCCACAAGGAATCAGCTCTACGACCACTGCTTTTTAAATTTATATTAATGACATGCAAGGCACAATTTCAAAATTAACGCATGATACAAAACTTGGAAGTTTTATGAATCGCAAGAAGAATAATGATAGACTTCAAAGTGGACGTAGGATTTCCATCGCCCACCATCAACATCCTGGAGGTTCTCATTGAACAGAGATTTAACTGGACAGTCAAATAAATATTGTGGCTGTGAGAGCAGGTTAGAGGCCAGAAACTCACCACCTAACATCATGAGATTTTGCACGGAAAGGAGACCACAATGAGATGTTGACTGAGTATGAAATTAAGCATTTGGCTTATGGGTAAGTTTAGTTTTTGTCAAGTTTAACTTAAATTTAAAGTCAGGGTTTGACTTAGGATTTTCACATTTCAAGTTAGTAAGTAGTCCAGTTAGCTGTCAGTCAGCTGAAAGTGGTTGTTTTGAATAGGTGTTTAGCTATTGTGTGGGAAGATGGTGAATCATCAGCTCTATGAAAGCAGATGGATTTTCAAACTCATGGAGCAAGGAGGTTCACTGAGAGGAAATTGTCTGGAGTGAGTGAAGTTGGGAATTTGATTCACATGGGAATTCAATGCAGAGGGGAAGAAGAGGCATTTTTTCTGTCTTTTCATCCTACAGTGGCTGTAGATGACACAAATTCCAGAGGATAACCTAGAGACAGCAGCATGTGTTTGAAGAGGATGGTAGCAGGGTGGCGAAGTTTGTGGGATCAAAGCATTCTAAAGAAAATCAAAGTGTGACATAATTAGTTAATGCAATAAAGATGGGTGACTTCTTGTAGCTGTAGATTGTTAGAAAGCTAATGGATGCCAGTATGATCCACAATGACCATTGTCCATAGTGAGTGTTTGCAGTTTAAGGAACTCTGGCTCAGAATTGATGAGCTGGAGGCTGGATTTAGACACTATGCCTCAATAAAGGGGAAAAATCTGGAAGTTACATATCTTCAACTAGGGTCTTCTGATTTGATCAGTAAACAGGAAGGTGTGACAGTAAGTGAGGCAGATTTGGGTATCAAGAAGGCAGAAGTGGAGGAACCTTAGCATTTGCATTTGTTCAACATGTTTAAGCCTACATAGACAAAATCAGGAGCTATGAGATGGATTAGCAAACTGACTGTGGGACTGTGTTGCAGGGATGCATTCAAGTGGGGAAGTAAATAGAAATGTCTTGGTAGTAGGGGACATTACAGTCAGGGGAATTGATGCAGTTCTCTGCAGCCTAGGGCGCAAATATAAAAGCCTGCCCACTGCTTGGGTTCAGGATGTCTGCTTGAGGCTGGAGAAGAACTTCGTGTGGGAGGGGCAGAATCTAATCCAAGCTGCAGCTGGGTACTAATAAAATGGCTAAGACTTAGGAAAGAAATTCTGATTACAGGGAACCTGAACAGCTATGGGCTAAATTAAAAGGCAAAGCCACAAGGACTGCTGCCTGAGCCACAAGTGAATTGGTGTAGGGAAATAAAATTTGAGAGTTGAATGCGTGGACAAAGATTGGTGTGGGTTTTGATTCATGGCACAATGGCACCAAAGTAGGTGTCTTGTACGTATTTGCTCTTGGTATTAATTTACTGATGTTTGTGAAGTATTTCATCTCCCTGTCAAAAACTGGCTGAATTCAGAGAATTTGGCAATGAAACCCACTTGATTTCTCTCCCTCTCCCTCTCTGTTTCTACAAATATATAAAACGAACAAGAGTGGTGAAAGTAAACATTTGTCCTTTAGAGGACGAGAAGGAAGATGTAATAACCGGAAATGAGAAAATGGCTGAGGTCTTGAACAGGTATTTTGTCAGTCTTCACAGTGGAAGACACAAATAACATGCCAAAAATTGATGACAGGAAGGCTATGGCAGGTGAGAACCTAGAAACTATCATTATTACGAAAGAGATGGTGTTGAATAAGTTAATGGGGCTAAAGGTAGACAAGTCTTCTGCTCCTGATGGAATGCATCCCACGATGCTAAAAGATGCTTACCAACCTCAGTGGTTGGTAAGCTGATGGAGAGGCTTCTGAGGGACAAGATTTACGAGCATTTGGAGAAGTTTAGGTTGATTAGAAATAGTCAGCCTGGTTTTGTAAAAGGCAGGTCATGCCTTACAAGCTTAATTGAGTTCTTCAAAAATGTGACTGAACACATTGACGAAGGAGGAGCAGTGGACATGGTGTACATGGACTTCAGCAAGGCATTTGACAAGGTCCCACATGCAAGACTTCTTGAGAAGGTGAGAGGCCATGGGATCCAAGGGGCTTTGGCCTTGTGGATCCAGAACTGGCTGGCCTGCAGAAGGCAGAGGGTGGTTGTGGATGGCTCTTTTTCTGCATGGAGGTCGGTCACCAGTGGAGTGCCCCAGGGATCTGTTCTAGGACCCTTGCTGTTTGTCATTTTCATAAATGACCTGGATGAGGAAGTGGAGGGATGGGTGAGTAAGTTTGCCGATGACACGAAGGTCGGTGGGGTTGTGGATGGTCTGGAGGGATGTCAGAAGTTGCAGCATGACATCGACAGGATGCAAGACTGGGCGGAGAAGTGGCAGATGGACTTCAACGCGGATAAATGTGTTGTGGTCCATTTTGGCAGATCCAACGGGATGAATGAGTACACTATCAAAGGTAGGCGTCTTAGCTGTGTGGAAGAGCAGAGGGATCTTGGGGTCCGGGTCCATAAGACTCTCAAATCGGCCTCCCAGGTGGACGATGTGGTTAAGAAAGCTTACGGTGTACTGGCCTTCATTCATCGAGGGACTGAGTTCAGGAGTCAGGAGGTAATGCTGCAGCTTTATAGGACTCTTGTCAGACCACACTTGGAGTACTGTGCGCAGTTCTGGTCGCCTCACTATAGGAAGGACGTGGAAGCTATTGAAAGGGTGCAGAGGAGATTTAAAAGGATGTTGCCTGGATTGGGAGGCATGCCTTATGAAGACAGGTTGAGGGAGCTGGGACTGTTCTCCCTGGAGAGACGAAGGTTGAGAGACGACCTGATAGAGGTTTACAAGCTGTTGAGAGGAATAGATAGGGTGGACTCTCAGAGACTATTTCCCAGGGCTGAAATGGTCGCGACGAGAGGGCACAGATTTAAGGTGCAGGGGAGCAAGTACAGAGGGGATGGTAGGGGAAAGTTTTTCACTCAGAGGGTGGTGAGTGAATGGAATCGGCTGCCGTCGGTGGTGGTCGAGGCGAACTCGCTGGGATCTTTTAAAAGACTTCTGGATGAGTATATGGGATCCAATGGGATTGGAGGTTATAGATAGGTCTATGGCTGGGTAGGTTTTGATGTGTTCGGCACAACTTGTGGGCCGAAGGGCCTGTTTGTGCTGTAGTGTTGTATGTAAAGTCTATGTAAATGGAGGGAGAAATAGCAAATGCGTTAGTGATAATTTACCAAAATTCACTGAACTCTGGGGTGGTTCCTGCAGATTAGAAAACAACAAATGTGACGCCATTGTTTAAAAAAAGAGGTCGACAAAGTGTGGATTAATAGAAGTCAATTAGCTTAACTTCTGTAGTAGGGAAAATGCTTGAATCTATCAAGGAAGAAATAGTGAGATGTCTGGATATAAATTATCCCATTGGTAAGATGCAGCATAGATTCATGAAGGACAGTTCATGTTTGATTAATTTGGTGGAATTCTTTGAGAGCATTATATGTGCAGTGAACAATGGGGAATCTGGATGTGGTGTGTCTGGAATTCCAGAAGGTATTTGACAAAGTGCCACACCAAAGACTACTACATAAGATAAAGGTGCAAAGTATTATGGGTAATGTATTAGCATAAATAGAGGATTGGTTAACTAACAGAAAGCAAAGGCTGCGGGTAAATGGGTGTTTTTCTGATTTGCGATCAGTGACAAGTGATGTGCCTCAGGGATCAGTGTTGGGACCGCAATTGTTTACGATTTACATAGATGATTTGGAGTTGGGGACCAAGTGTGGTGTATCAAAATTCGCAGATGACACTTAATTTGGGTAGCAGAGCAAAGTGTACAGAGGACGCTGAAAGTCTGCAAAGGGATACAGATAATCTAAGTGAGTGAGCGAGGGTTTGGCAGATAGAATACAATGTTGGTAAATGTGAGGTCATCCATTTTAGAAGGAATAACAGCAAAATGGACTTATTTAAATAGTAAAATATTGCAACATGCTGCTCTACAGAGGGACCTGGGTATCCTTATGCAGGAATCTCAAAGAGTCGGTTTGCAGGTACAGCAGGTAATTAAGAAGGCAACTGGAATTTTGTTCTTTGTTGCTAGAGGGATGGAGTTTAAAAACAGTGAGATTATGTTGCAGCTGTATAAGATGCTGATGAGGCCATACCTGGAGTACTGTGTACAGTTTTGGTTGTCTTATTTGAAAAGGGATATACTGGCACTGAAGGGGCTGTAGAGCAGATTCACTAGGTTAATTATGGAGTTGAGAGGGTTGGCTTATGAAGAGAGATTGAGTAGATTGGAGCTATACTCACTGGGATTCAGAAGAATGAAGGGAGATCTTATAGAAACAGATAAGATTATGAAGGGAATAGATAAATTAGAAGCAGGGAAGTTGTTTCCACTGGCGGGTGAAACTAGAACTAGGCGGCATAGCCTCAAATAAAGGGAACTAGATTTAGGACTGAGTTGAAGAGGAACATCTTCACACAAAGGGTTATGAATATGTGGAATTCCCTGCCCAGTGAAGCAGTTGAAGCTACCTCATTGAATGTTTTTAAGGTAAGGATAGAGAAATTTTTGAACAGTAAAGGAATTAAGGATTCTGGTGAATGGGCAGGTAAATGGAACTGAGTCCACAAAACGATCAGCCATGATCTTGTTAAATAGAGGAGCAGGCTCAAGGGGCCAGATGGCCTACTCCTGCTCTGGTACTTATGTTCTTATTATGTTTCTAATGCATGTTTTGGATTGAACAAAAGACGAACATGATCAATAATAATGTTTTTAACTTTTTTATCTGCTTGATTTGTAGATATAATGAAGAGACATATAGACAGATGTGTTGGAGGAGTGGTAAGTCCATACATGATGCTTAGGTCAATTCCTCTGGCTCATTATAGATCTTATACACTTCTTCGTGATGCAATCTTGCGCTACCTTCAGGAATTGTGTAGAAAGCTTCCAAACCAATAAGCAGGTTTATCATTTTTAATTAAATGGTGGAAATATAAGGTTCATGTGAATGATAAATTTGTGAATACGCAAATTAATTTTGGTCTTCACTCTATGCATGGTAAAGTGACTGAAAGAGGGCTAAGGGTCTCATAGAAATCAATAGAGTGAGAATCTAGTGAGTATGATGTGATCCATTCTGTCAAATTACCACCAATGTGGTGAAAGTGAAAACTTAGCAACTAGACTTTGTAACTCAACCACCACTACAGTCAAATCAAAATTGTTTCATACTGAAACACATGATCATGTGCACATGATCAAATTGCACAGTATTTGATCATGTGCAAAAGAAGTAATTTGTATTTATATCCTCCTTGAGATGTTTCAGAGTGCTTTATGACTAGTGGATTATTTTGTAGAAAAATTATTATTACAGTATTGTAGTATAAACAAATCATTTGTAGACTGCAAGGTCCAGAAAAGGGAAAACAAATTAATGCCAAGATAACCTGCTTTCCTTTGTGTTGCTTGAGAGAGGAGTGTTGGCTGACAGGGTCTCTGTTTAACATCTCATTGGAAATTTGACATCACGAATCATGCAGCATTCCCTCATTACTGCACTATTGTGTTAGCCTAAACATTATACTCCAATCTAAAACATTGGCTACAACATTGAATGTGTCATCAGAGCAATGATTGTTAGGATCTGTTCTCCCTTTAAATTTGATAAGGTCATGTCTGGTACTTTCTACTTTTGTCAGACAACAGTTTCAGCTCCCCATTCATTTTTAATGTTATTTAATTGTTATATTCAAAATTATGATCTTTTCCACGTGGATTTACTTGTCTGCCCAAGGTTTCACGCATCTTCTCTTTTACTCCATTTTTAAAATTCATTTATAAAATGTGGGTGTTGCTGGCCAGGCTGGCATCCCTAATTGCTCTTGAACTGAGTGGATCCGGAGTCGTGTGTAGTCCTTACCAGATTGCTTCCCTGATGGACATGAATGAACCAGATGGGTTTTACAACAATTAATCACAGACTTTCAATTTCAGATTTTTATTGAATTTAAATTTCGCCATCTGCCATGATGGGATTTGAATCCAGAACACCAGAGGATTATCTGGGTCTTTGGATAATTAGTCCAGCAAAAATACCAGTACGCCACCACTATCTCCTCATAGCTTATGATATGATAACACTTTGGGAGGCAGCAGGCTCCAAAATTAGGATTGAACTCTTTGTGTTATTCTGCACCGTACTATCGACACGTAGCCAACTGACCTAGCCAGTTCTTTTATGTACGGTCCTTTTAATGTATCTTATATCATCAGTTTATTTTTTCTTAACTTCTTCTTTTGCCAGCTTCCTTTCTCCATTCATCTTCTGTCTTTACAGATTAAATGTTGCTTTTGTTTTCTTATTTTTGAAACCTTTGCAAATGACATGTAGATCACCTGCCCAATCTTTGTGACCTTGCAGAATGCTTAAGTTGTCAAAACTGAAACTTGATTTGAGCCTCTGCTAATGTGGTCAGACAGTGCTATCTTGCTGTGTTAGCTGATGCTGAGATGAAAACTTTAGAGTAACAAATGCTCTCAGAATTATTTCATCATATTTCTATCTTTCTTATAATTATAATTTATAGCCTCATTAAAGCAGGCACTTCATAGTTAGTGGACTTTATAAACAAGAATTATTAAAGGGCGATCCGTGAGTTTCATAAATCAATTTTTAAAGTCTCTTTCTGTGCTATAAAAGTCTGATTATAATTTTCTTTAGGTGCACTCCTTTGATGGTACAAAAGAAGAAGCTGCTGCACTTGTTGAATTGGGTCTCTATATTGGTATTAATGGTTGGTAAGTTTTATTTTATAGTTTCAGTTGTGGTTACTATGAAGTTGGGCCCTTTAAAGTATGTGAAGCATACAAGTATGAGTGATCCACCAATAGTGGTCACTGAGCTGAAAAACACTTTACTCTTACAATTTTGCTAATGCAGAGAATATATGTCAAAACAGTTTGTTATGATGCTGAATTTCTACATGTGCAACAGAAGAGTTCCCTCAATCCAAGTTCAAGTTCATTCCCTTACCCCATGCACTGACAAATTGCCATCTCTCTTCCTCGAAATCTCATCGAGCACGGAGCTTGGAAGTTTGTAGGGCTAGAGAAAGTTAAACAGAGATGCTTAGGGGTAAGACCGTGGAGCAATTGAAGATAATACCATATCAGTAGCCAACATAGGTTAGTGAGCAATGGGTGAATGTGAATTGGTTTGAGTTAAGATACAGGAAGCTGAGTTTTGGATGGACTTTTAGGCTGCAAAGTGGGAGGGCTGGTGAGGAGTGCATTGCAATAGTCAAGTCTAGAATTAACAAAGGTATGGATGAATCTTTCAGCTGTAGATGAGCAGAGCTGAAGTTAGGTGATGTTATGTAAGTAGAAATAAGCATTCATGGTGTTGGAATAGATGTGTAGTTGGATGCTCATCCCAGGATCAAGAAGACACCAATGTTGCAAACAATCAGGTTCAACCTCAGATTGTCATTGAGGAGAGGGGATGGGATTGGTCATTAACAAATGGAATTTATGGTGAGGACCAAAGAAATGGCTTCCTTTCTTTCAGTGTTTAAGCAGACTGATGCAATATATCCATCTAGTTACATGAATAACATCAATGGCAATCTGCTTTTTTTAAATTAAACTAAAAGAAATATCTTTTATTGGCAAAACAGTGGATTCTTGTTTGCTGTGTCTTTTGTCCCTTAGGTTTTTTACTGTTCTGCATGAGGGTAATTAATATTCAAACAGGTCAGTAATTAGAAACTGGACTAACTTCTATTATCCATTAGTGAGAAATTTTAGGATGACTGAATACGGTAATATTCTAAGAAAGTAGACCCTTAACACGAATTATTGTTGTATTACTAAATCTAGAGGATTGGAGCAACACCATTTGTGCAGCAAATTAAACAGATTTTCAGACATTTTATTGACTCTTCTTGCACACAAGTTGTGTACTTGTTACAAGATGAGAATTGTGCTTGCAAGAAATTATTTGGTTTCAGATGGTTCTGTAGAATCAATTTTCAGCTATTTTTCTCATCGCAGTTTTCCAAATTTATATCCTTATCTCTTCTAGCTCTGAAAATTAAAGAAAAAACTTGCTCACTCTTAATCCATCTTAACCGATGTTTCAAAATTGAAGCAAATAGTTCAACTTAAATTCCTCTAGATTGGGTAGATTTAAGACAGAACAATTTTATCAGTATTTTTGGAAGTGCAATGTTAACACCCCCATTTGCACAGATTTAAGATGTTGTTTAATTGCAGCTTTAATTCTTGGATATAATTTTCATTATAAATAATATTAAACAAAATGTAATTTAATAAATAAAGGCAGAATTGGTGATTTATTAAATTTTGCTGGCAGCAGCCAGTAAAATAAATGTAGACGAGAACCGTAACTTGCAGCTAAATCGACTATTCTAGTCAGAAGTTATCCTTTTTGTAATTAAAACTTCTGATCTTTTTACAATGTTATTCAGTATCTTTGACTTAGTGAGTAGATTGAGTCAATCACAGTTTAATAAAGACAAATCTTTTACTTTCTATGGAGCTCAAATTTTCCTCCAGAAGAAGCAATTGCAATATTAGGAGGTACACTGTCATGATACTCCTTCAGTGAAAATTTCCTGTTGTAGTACAAATGGGAAAGTATATTTATTGTGATTAATGGGCTGTGAATGTGTGAAGGGGAAAATTCAAGCAGAGTATGAGTAGATTTTACTTAATAGAGTGGTACGTGATAGTGAGCATACACCACGTCTAGAAATAAAGGAAAGCTATAGGAGACGTTTATGTACCAGCAATGTTAATTATATTGATACTGCAGCACTCATTAAATAATTTGAATCATTATCTCTGTTAAAATTAAAGTCTACCATATTTCTAAATATTCTAAATAAATGGACTCTCAATTCTTAAAACTATATTCATTAATTGCAAACTTGATTCTTTCAGCTCCTTAAAAACAGAGTCCAATCTTGAAGCCATGAAATCTATCCCAAGTGAACGGCTGATGATAGAGACTGGTAAGTTATATGTTTAGAGTTACCCAAGATGTAAAGGATAGACCAGGAATAGAATGTTGAATTTCTATTCAGAGAGCTAAGTGCAAAAATCATCTGATGTATCTGTTTACCTGCAGTGACTGCTTCCAGTAAACTGAATGAATAAGGATAACTCTGGATACTCAGCATCATTATGGGGGTAACCCACTCTTCAGTCAGACAGGGTTTAATCTACAATTGGATATTACTGCAGTGGGGAACAAAGCCAAGCTCTTCTGGACAATGCCTTATTTTTAAATTAGACTTTATTTATAATATAAATTTGCTTCAGGGTGTAGACTGCAATGATTGGCATGCAGTCAGTCTCTGGAACTGAGTGAGAAGTATATTCATACGTGGTTTGAATTTATAATAATAGCTACAGCAGAGTTGTCATACAAGCTGATGTTATTTCCTTTACAAAATTTAACTGCTGGATATGCAGCATGCTGACACATGCTGCTTATTTTGTTTTGAAGTAAAATTACTTTATCTCTATTAGTTGGAAAATAAGTTTGAGTGTTCAGTTTGGTCACTTGCTCAATATTATAACACTTCTTTTCTTGCCTATTTTCTCTACCTCCCAGTGTTTTGATTCTTGAATGCAGTGGGGTTGTATGCCACAAAGCCTTAATTCAACTGATCATTATTCAAGTGAGTTGTGAAAATAAGCATCAGCACACTGTTAAATCCCAGGGCATCACAATCCAATCCTCTTCCAAGATACACACTTGTACTTCCAATGTGGACTGTTGGATAACACTTGTGAACAGAAACCCAGCGACTTCTACAGTCCACCCCCTACCACCCAAAACGTCTCACCCGTCCACCTGTTTGCAGCTTGTTATAACTGTCATTGCTGAAATAACTCAGCAAAGACTAGAGATTGAATGCTCCAAGGAGGGCACTGGGGTAAGGTACTCACAACATCTGAACCATACTCTGTTCTAATCGATCTTGTCCTTTACAACAGAGATCATCAGAAATGACTACTGGTGGACACCATGACTATATTTCTCTTCTCTCAT
This sequence comes from Sphyrna mokarran, assembly GCA_024679065.1. Classification (NCBI taxonomy): domain Eukaryota; kingdom Metazoa; phylum Chordata; class Chondrichthyes; order Carcharhiniformes; family Carcharhinidae; genus Sphyrna; species Sphyrna mokarran. Next base: position 54,029,173 of record JAGIQG010000007.1, read on the forward strand.
TGAGAATTGCAGAGTCCAGTTGTGCCCAGTTTTATTTTCTGAGTGAAATCAGCTAACTAAGCAGTTGAGGGAGAGATTTAGGGTGCTTTCTAAGTTGTACAGTTTATGTTGCTCTTAATTCTGGAGAAGCTTTGGTTTTAAATTTTTGGCCTAATTAATACAGTATATTGGTGATAAAATGGTAGTGGAATTTAAAAGCAAGTCACGTTACTATTATGTAGTGCTTTGGTGACGCTACCTGACATTGTTACAGTTTTACTTAAGAGGGCCATCAAAGGTTCACGAGGATGATTCCAGAATGAAAGGATTTCCACTAAGGAAAGTTTGAGTAGAATGAGTCTAGAGGAATGAGAGGTGAGTTCAAAGAAAACTATAAAATTCTTAAAGGGCTTGACAGAGCACATTCTGAGAGAGTGCTTCCCCTGGCTGGGAGTCCAGAATTAGAGAGCCTTCAATCATGGATGTGGCTTGCTACTGGGTAGGCCAGCATTTATTACCCATTTTGAGGTGGTCAAAGTGAGTGGCCTTCTTGAAACGTTGCTGTCCACGTGATGCAGTTAGACTCTCAGAATAAGGGAGAAGCCATTTGGTGCTGAGAGTAAGGGAAGTTTCTTCACTCCGAGAACTACAATCCTCTACCCCAAAATGTTATGAATGTTCAACCATTGAATATATTAAAACCGCAATCGATACATTTTTGCACTTTAAGGGAATTGAGAGTTTTGGGGATAGGATGGGAAAGTGGAGGTAGAAGATTAGCCAAGATCCAAGTTTAAATTTTTTTTATTAGGGTCACAAGTAGGCTTACATTAACACTGCAATGAAGCTATTGTGAAAATCCCTTAGTCACCACACTCCGCTGCCTGTTTTGATACACTGAGGAAGAATTTAGAACATTACAGCGCAGTACAGGCCCTTCGGCCCTCGATGTTGCGCCGGCCAGTGGACCCTCTAACCTAAACTATTCCAATATCATCCATATGCCTATCCACCGAACATTTGAATGCCCCCGAAGTAGGCGAGTCCACAACTGCTGCAGGCAGGGCATTCCACGCCCTCACCACCCTCTGTGTGAAGAACCTGCCTCTGACATCCATCCTGTAACTACCACCTCCTAATTTAAAGTTATGTCCCCTTGTGTTGGTCATCACCATCCGAGGAAAAAGGCTCTCACTATCCACCCTATCCAATCCCTTGATCATCTTATACGCCTCAATTAGGTCACCGCGTAACCTTCTTCTCTCTAATGAAAATAACCTCAGGTCCCTCAGCCTTTCCTCATAAGGCCTTCCCACCATACCAGGCAACATCCTGGTAAACCTCCTCTGCACCCTTTCCAATGCTTCCACATCTTTCTTATAATGCGGCGACCAGAACTGTACGCAATACTCCAAGTGCGGCCGCACCAGAGTTTTGTACAGTTGTAACATAACCTCACGGCTCCTAAATTCAATCCCTCTACCAATAAAAGCTAACACACCGTACGCCTTCTTAACAACTTTATCAACCTGGGTGCCAACTTTCAAAGAGCTATGTACTTGTACCCCAAGATCCCTCTGCTCGACAACACTATTAAGGGTCCTTCCATCAGCCCTATTTAGCATGGACAATGCACCTAGCCAGCACGACTTCTGGACTGTGGGAAGAAACTGGAGCACCCACAGGAAACCCACGCAGACGGGGGAGAATGTACAGACTTTGCACAGACAATGACCGAAGCTAGGAATTGAACCTGTGTCTCTGGTGCTGTGAGGCAGCAGTGTCACTGTGTTGCCTGAATATGGTCAGTGGGCCACATGGCCTACTCTTGTTTCTTATGAGTGTACTTGCGTTTGATGTATTTAGGGTTGGATTCAGTGCCAAGCTGTTTCAGAACGGCCACAATAATATGCCTCAACACCAACCACAAAAAGAATACCATTGCATCCTTATGGCTAAATCAAAAGAAAACTCTCTTCATCCAGCATCTTTACTGCTGGCAGAGTAAGCTTGTGGTGTGTTTTAACCCAGTTTCCCAGAAGTGAAAGGATCTTTCTAAAACTTTTTCAGAAAATTGTGTTTGAATAATCTAATCAAGAGGATCGTGTTTTGAGCAGATGTCTTGTTTGCTTGTATTCGTCAAGCTGTGTGTAATTATTTATTTATATTTGAAAAGATGCACCATGGTGTGGAATAAAGAACACGCATGCAGGTGCTAAATTTGTGACAACAACCTTTCCAACAAAGAAGAAGTGGGAAGAAGGATACTGCCTTAAGGACAGGAATGAGCCGTGTCATATTATGTGAGTACCAAGGAGAATTCCCACATAGCTTATTCAAATGCATGGTGCCTGTTTATTTTGTCAAGAGTATTTCTCACTATGATTATTGTACAGGAGGTATTATTAGTCATACTTCCAAGGCACTACATTCTTCATCATGCTTCATCAGCCAGATTGTACTTTGGCATTCAGTAGCATCACTTTGTTGCCTCGATAGATAATATTTAGTTTCCTTGCCAGTGCATCATTCAAGGTCGAATGCAATGCACTGGACACAGTGCATAAATTATTAAATCTATAGACAACAGTTATTTCTTAAGTTTACTTTATTGCCTGTGTAGCTTCAAATGATTTCTAATTATCTGATCCAGAGAATCCTAATGGGTACTGGTTTAGCTATTTCAGGTAGTTTAAGCAGTTGTTTATGTGAGATTTTCTGTTAAGTCCTTTCAGGCAGCTACTAGTGCTAAACAAGTAATAGGTTGCTGAAGTTCAAGCGGCATTTACAGTACCTGCTACAGTGGTGGAATTGACCAGACCACTGCATGCTTCAGCTCACTATAAGTGAATAAAGCTTTCACCTCACAGTCTATGCCACCAGGAATACTTTCCATAATTCTAGTTAGAGGATTAATATGAAATCTTAGATAGTTAATATAATGACAGAGGAAGTACTGGAGGGACTGATATCCTTGATGGTGGATAAATTACCACGGCCAGATGGATTGGTCCTAGGCTGTTTAAAAAAAAAAATGCTAGGGAGGAAAGAGCAGATGCTCTGAGGATTATTTTTCAACCCTCATTAAGTACAGGTGAGATACCAGAAGATTGGAAGTTAGTGAACCCTATACAATTATTTAAAAAGAGTGCAAAGGATAAACCAGATAATTAATCAGTCTGATCAGTCTGACTTTAATGGTGGGCAAATTATTAGAATCATTTCTGAGAGATAAAAAAAATTACCTCCCCCAGTCCATGAGTATTTGTAATTAGTGATCAGAAGATTATTTGTGGACAAACTAACCGAGAGTAATCACTTCCTGATTGTCAGTTCAGTGAGAAGAGTTGAAGTTCTGAATTCAATTCCCTAGGTTGATGGTACTTAACATATGAAATTCAAATCTGACTTGATTATGAAGATCTAAACATATAGCCTGGCTGTTGAAAATAATAAACAAATAGCATTCAGGATATGAGCACACTAGATATAAAGAATGAGGACTATGGCTGACTCTCCTGCCTGAGCCTGTCCTCATACTTTATTTACTGATACACTCCCAATTCCCTTCCAATGTGCTTCTCAGCCACCAGCTTGTCATTGGTTTTAATCCCGAGGATTCGAAACAAAAAACACCAGGAAGCTTGTGTGAGTTAAGTTCAGTTCCTGAGTTTTTCAAATTCAATTTCTTGTACATGAATATTCAGATTGTCAGCACAATTTGCTGTTTTGTTGCAGGAACTTAATTTCTAAACAGGCAAAACATTGCAAAGTTGTTCAGTGTAAACAATTGGTTAACATTAGTCCTGACTAAATATTTTTTCTTTAATAGTCAAGTATTGGAGATAATGGCAGCAGTGCGAGAAGAGGACACGCGTGAACTGAGCAACACCATGTACAATAATACTGTGAAGATGTTCTTTCCTAATAGTTGATTAACAAAGATATCACTAATAATTTAAATCTAAATATCTTAAAAGGCAGCTGGTAGTGACACCCATTTCCAAGGGTGGTACTACCTACTTTATTCTGTTGTTCATATTGGATGTTGAACTCAATGCATGAGCTACTATAGAGACACTATAAATTTATCTCCATCATTGCCATACGTTTTGTTAACAGTGAGTAAAATTTGTTCACATTGATAACAAGGAGAGATCCTGTTCCAAAGTTGAAAATTTAGATAGGGAAAATTTGACTAACCCCGAGATGCGTGGATGGCAGTTTCTCTCTTATGTCTTGAATATATCCAAGTATAATTAAACTGACATAATATTCATTAAAGAACCTTAAAGTAGGATTTTTAAAAGTATATAACACCTCAGCGTAAAATTAGTATATTATACCTTTTGTTATGTTTGCTGATTGCTTACAACTTTGTAACAATACATCTCTGGCATTGAGATCAGTATTGATTAGATACTTAGCTTTTATTTTGCAAATAATAAAATATTTATAGATAAATTATGGTTGACTTGTTTGATTTGGACCAGGGTGGGTAGCTTAGTCCAGAACAATCAAGGAATTGCACAATATTATGCAATTTTGATCACTTTTAGCACATACATATATGTATAATAATCTTGAAATGTATTGCAAAACCTCATGATGAGCAGACTATTGTGGTTTAAGATTGTGAAAATATAGATGAAGATGCTATATTACAGTTTTGTTCTAGTGCACATTGAGACAAAAGTATAAATGTTTGACCAACATTTGGAGCAATTATCATGTATAAAATCCATGTTAATGCCCAACATTGTGACAAAAATATATCTGGAATGTTGATGTATGGGAATTGATTACTAGATTGATATAATAATCATTTGTTTGAAAATAAAGCTCTGTGCTTAACACTGATACATTCTTGTGTTCAAAACATTTGTTTAATAATAAAATATTCACTTGTATACTTAAAGCATTTTCCTGTGCTCAAAATCTTGTACATGTTCAATGAAAACTACAATCATATTTTGAAAAAAAACTTTGACATTATGAAAAGCAATATATAATTTAAAGTTCTATTACATTTCTCAGAAATGTCCCAAAGGGCATATACAATGGACCAATCATTCTCAGCATGAACAAACTGTGAAAGCCATTTAATTGCACTGGAACTTTCCATAAAATCAGTGTTTGAAGACACAGCACCCTCTGCAGGTGAGCTGGGATCTGTATGAACAGAGCAAAAATTCCTTAACTAATTAGATTGAAGAACTGTCAATGAGCAATACAGTCTAAAGCACAGTGAGTTTGAGGGTGGGATTTTACGGCCTTGTTCATTCTAAAACTATAAAATCCCACGAGCTCAGTAGGTTTTTCCATTGTCTGTCTCTGGCCCTATCCGATTCCCTTGGGACAGTAAAATTCTGACCTGAATATCAGAGCAAAAAGCAAAATCGGGAAGGAAAGAAAGATGACAAAGGGTCATCCAGACTCGAGGTTGGTTCTGTTCTCTCTCCACAGATGCTGTCAGACCTGCTGAGACTTTACAACATTTTCTGTTTTTGTTTGATTTCAGCATCTGTAGTCAATTGCTTTATTTAGGGAAAGATTGTTTTAGGAGTGAAGTGTAAAATACACAATTTTTTAAAATATTAAAATTTGAAGGAATAAAATTCCACATTTGTAAAGTTAATTTTCAGTGCTAGAAAATTTGACTAATTAAGATTCATCAAAAATGTACTTACAATCAAATGGACAAAGACCTAACTTTTACTAATGTGTTTAGTGGTATATATCACAAATACAGGCAACTTCACAACACATCATGCATTTCATTGGTGGATACCTGCTTCTAGAGCGACAGGTCAATTTGGAAGCAATTTTTTGTTTAAACACATTTAGAAATTGCAGTATGATTTCCTTAGATTAGAGAACAATCCCTGGAAGTTGACAAATGTAATATTGCTCTTCAAAAGAGAAGATAGGGTAACTGGCCTGCAGTTTCCCACCTGCCAGTGGGAAAATGTTGATATCCATTATTAAGGAATCCTTTAACAATTTAATTAGAAATGTATACTATGATTAAAACAAAGCACCATGGTTTTACAAAAGAGAATTCCTGTTTGGAAAAAAAATTTTAGTATATTTTGAGTAACTAATAGGATAGGTAGAAGAGAACTAGAAGGTTTATTACACCTGGATTTCCAAAACACTTTTGTTAAAAGTGCCACACAGAAGGTTAATAGATAAAATGGTATATTAGCATGGACAGACAATTGATTAACAAAGCTAAGTGGAAAGATAAGCTGTGGGGAGGACATAGGCTGCAAAGAGGTAAACAAATTAAATGAACAAGCAACAAACTGGCCAATGGTGTATAAGTGTTGACAAATGTGAAATTGTTTACTTTGGTTGGAAGAATAAAAAAGCAGATTATTTTTTTTAAATATGTGAAACTTGTGAATGATGATGTTCAAAGAGATTTGTACTCATACAAGAAGCAGGATGTTAGCATGCAGGTATAGCAAGTAATTAGGAAGGCAAATAGCATGTTGGATTTTATTCCTGTAATTTTATTCAGCCTTGCAATAATGTCATGCTACAATTGAACAGAACTTTGGGAAGAAAACATTTAAAGTTTATTTATTATTCACAAGTAGGCTTACATTCATACTGCAAAGAAGTTACTGTGAAAGTTCCCTAGTTGCCTCACGCAGGTGCCTGTTTGCATACATTGGGAAGAATTTAGACTAGCCAGTTCACTTAACCAGCATGTCTTTTGGACTGAGGGGAAACTCACAGACACAGGGAGAACGTGCACACTCCACACAGCGAACCAAGCTGGGAATTGAACCCAGCTGTGAGGTAGCAGTGCTAACAACTGTGCCATATTGCTGCCCCACTGGAACACTGCTTTGCATATTCATGTGTCTTCAGTTTTGGTTTTGATACTCGCATTGGAGATGGTAGAGTGAAGGTTTATTAAATTGGTCCCTGAGAGTGGATTGTCCTGTGATGAGAGACTGAGTAAATTGGGCATTTAATCCTGAGTTTAAAAGAATGAAAGATGATTTAACTTAAATGTATAAGATTCTGAACTGGCTCAATTGTTTAAAGTTTGTTTATTAATTTCACAAGTAAGCTTATGTTAACACTGCAATGAAGTTACTGTGAAAATAACCTCGTTGCCACACTGCAATGTCTGTTTTGGTACAGTGAGGGAGAATTTAGCATAGCTAATGCACGTAACCAGCACATCTTTCAGACTGTGGGAGGAAATCCACAAAGACATAGGGAGAATGTGCAGAGTCTGCACAGACAGACTCAAACTGGGAATTGAACTCAGGTCCCTGGTGCTTTGAGACAGCACTATGCTAACCACTGTGTGAATAAACACAGAGATCATTTCCATACATCAGAAAGTTTAAAATATGGTCTAGGATAAGAGACTGATCATTTACTCAAAGGATTGTGAATCTTTGGAATTCATTACTTCAGAGTTGTGGATACGACATTGTTGAATGTATTATGGCTGGGATATTTTTAAGCATTTGTGTAGTAAGCAGTAAAGTGGAGTTGATGCCCGTGATCAGCCATAATTGGATGGTGGAGCAGGCTCACTGGGCTGTATCATTTAATCCTTGTTTCCTTTAAAAATACCTCTTTGACCAAACTTCCCTAATCTTAAGTGGCTCAGTATCAAATTTTCTTTCATAATTCCTGTGAAGTTCCTTTGGATATTTCACTATATGAAAAACAAATGTTGAAAACAAGTGTGAAATTATCCACCTTGGACCAACTAATTAATTGATTAGGGCACTTTCTATACAAGAATGGAATAAATAGGAACAAGAGTGATTTGCCCCTGAAGCCTGCTCAGTCATTCAATAAGTTAATGTGTTATCAGATTATGGCCTCAACTCCACATTCATGCCTGTCAAAACCGAGCCTTGAATATATCCCGTAATCCAGCCTCTATTAACCCCTGGGATAGAGCATTCTAAAAATTAACAATCTGCTAAGAAAGTTCTCCTCAACTCTTTTCTTAAATGGGAGATCTCTTTTGAAACTGTGTTCTAGATTCTCCCAACTAAGCAAAACATCCTTCCAGTATCTATTTGTGAAGCTGCCTCAGAATCTTATTCTCAATAAGATACCTCAGTCTTCTAAACGCCAGTAGGCTCAACTTATCTTTCCTCGTATGAGAGCTTGTTCACCCATGAAATCAACTTAGTGAATTTGTGTGCAAGGACATCAAGTTCCATTTATGCTGCAGCACTCAATTTAAATAATATTGTTTTTCTATTCTTTCCATCAAAGTAGACAACTTCATATTTTCCTGCATCATATACACAAACTCAATTACAAGACAATGGTTGGAATGCGAGTCTGGTTGGATGACTTGCATGCCAACCATTATCTTGTAATTAAGTTTCTGTCTATATATGCTCTGTTTGTGAACCAAATAAACCTGTGAATCTTCAAGCTGGTGTCGTGAAGCTATTTACAAAAATAAATGGGAAGGCAAAGGAATTCAAAATTATGGGGATAAGGGATTGAGATTATCATATCAGATCAGTCATATCTGATTAAATGGCAGAGCTGACTCGATGGGGTCAATGGCCTACTTCTGCTCCTACATATTACCGTGTTAAATAGTTCAAGACTGATTCTTGTATTGCTGCACGAGTTGTCAAGTCGAAAATGATTCATGTATCCCAACTCTCATTCTTGTTAGCCAGTCATCTATACCAAAACCTCAACATCATCCGCTTGTTACCTTTATGTGGCCTTTTGAAAATGAAAATATCAACCTCTGTTTTTCCTCAAAAAAGTAATTTTTTCAAACACTGTTTACCTTTCATAAAACTCTTTTCTTTGTTAATCAGACAAAGAAAATTACAGTACAGGAACAGACCTTTTGGCCTTCCAAGCCTGCACCGTGCTGTTCGACTGAATTAAAATCCCTTACCTCTTTGGGGACCATGTCCCTCTATTCCCATCCTACTTATGTATTTATCAAAACACCCCTTAAAAGTCACTATCGTATCTGCTTCCAGTACCTCCCTCAGCAGTGAATCCCAAGCACCTATCACCCTCTTTAAAGGAAATGTTTTTTTGTATCCCAACTCTTTTCTGTTTGTTAACCAATCATCCATCCATCCCAAAATCCCATCATGATATAACATGCAGAGTTAATAAAGAACAATCAGTAAATGTGTATTTTAATTTCCCAAAGGCCACAAAAAAAGTAATAAGAGCTTATGATGTTGGAGTTTTGGCATAGATAGATGATTGGCTAATTAATAAGAGAGAGAGTTGTGATACAAAAAAACTGCCTTGCACATCTTTAAACCTTACCCCTTACCCTTTAAACCTAATGCGCCCTAGTAATTCATTCTTCCACCTTGGGAAAAAACTTCTATCTACTCTGTTCATGCTCCTCAATCTTGTAGGCTACTTTCAAGTCACTTCTCGAACTCTGTCGTTCCAGTGAGAATAAACCAAGTTTCTCCAACATCTGCTCGTAGCTAATGCCCTCTGTACCAAGCAACATCTTGGTAAATCTTTCTGTACTGTTTCCAAAGCCACCAGATCCTTCTGATTGTGTAAAGCTGCCTCAGCGACTAGAATTTGAACAAGTGCAGCCTAACTAAGGGTTCTATAAAGCTGCAACATGACTTACCAATTTTTAAATTCAATGTCCCAACTGATAATGGCAAGCATGCCACCTTCTTCACCTACCAGTGATCTGTGTAACTGTACACCCAGACCCATTTGTGTATGGGTACTTTTAAAGGGTTCGGCCAGTTACTGTATATTTCCCATCTGTATTAGATCTTCCAAAATACATTGCCTCACATGATTTTTAAATGTTCTATTACTTTCTTAATGGATTCCAGCATTTTTCTAATGACGTTAGATTAAGTAGTCTATAATTTCCTGCATTCTGTCTCCCTTTTTTCTGATGGGTCTTTTACAGAATTACAGTATTGTTGCAGAACCATTTGGCCTTTTGTATATGCACTGGCTCTCAAGGAGCAAGTTACTGAGTGCACCACGACCTCGCACCTCCCCACCCACCCCCACCAAATATAAAATTGATATTCTTCCTTTTCAAATAACAAGCAAATTTTCATTTGAATGCCTTGATTGAATCTGCTTCCACCACTTACTCTGGCCATGCATTCAACTCCGTAACAACTCACTACAAATTAAGTTTTTTTTTCATGTCACTTTTGCTTCTTACACCAATCAATCTGTGCCCTCTTGTTCTTGATCCTTTCATGAATAGCAACAATTTCTTCCTGTCTACTCATTCCAGGCCTCTCATGATTTTGAATGCCCCTAACAAATCTCCTCTCAGCCGTCTTTTCGCCAAAGAAATGTCTTCTTCAATCTATCTTTGTAACTGTAGTACCTCATGCCTGGAACCATTCCTGTAAATCTTTTTGGCTTCTCTACAATGTAATGCAATGCCCAAAACTGGATGAAATACTTACCTGAAGCTGAACAAGTCCAACATAAGCTCCTTTTCAATAAAAAAAATATATTGCATGTTTTATTAACCACTCTTTCAACCTGTCCTTTCACCTTCAATGGCTTATGCACATATAAAGTTAAGGACCAGATCAGAAACTCCAAGCTTTATTACATTAGCCTAGATCCTAACTTTTACATTTGATTTTGGCATTTCGGTGAGTGTAAGATGTTTCATTCTAGGTATGATTCAAGTGACCCACTCAGAAGATTTTATTAAAACAAATTTATTTAAAAACAATATAAAAAAAGCAAAACTTTACCAATTAAAATATTTAAACATGACAAAATATAATTTTAACAGCTAGCTATCTCTAGTGTTCCAATTCAGCAGTATCCCTCCATGGACATAAATCCCTTCTTGAGAACTAGTTAGCACAGAAACTAAAGATGCTTATATAGTTACTGGATTTCCAGCCTTTTAACACTTCTGTAGAGTGATCCAGACAGACACTTGTCTTCTAATTCCCATGCAGCAACTTCCAAGAAAGCGTCATCCCCCCAAACAATAGAAACTAAGAAAATGCCTTATTTCTTGGCAGATTCTTATCTCCACTTCAGACAAAGCAAGAGATAGAGAAAGCAACCTCTAAGGAGCCCAAAAAGCAGACCGCCTTGCGTTCTCTGTGAAAGCCTAGCTATCCACATTACCTTACCTGTCTTCCACCCAATTAAGCTCCACTCTGGAATATCCCAGAGAAAAAAAACAAAACAACAGAACCTTGCATTAGTTCAGATCAAAACAAACACATTAATTAAGATCAATTATGTTGCTGCAGTAATACTATGCTTTTGGAGTCAGACTAAATTGCACTGAGTGCATAGAACAGATCTTGCACAAGAAACATGATTAAAATACATTCTTAAAGGCACAGTTTAATTCAATTTTCAAGTTTGCTGATGACACCAACGTAGTGGGACAGTTCTCAAACAATGATGAGACAGAGTCCATGAACGAGGTAGAGAATCTGGTGAACTGGTATGGTATCAATAATCTCTGCCTCAATGTCAACAAAATGAAGGCGCTTGTCATCGACTTCAGGGCATATAGAGGAGAATATCTGTGTCTATATCAAATGGGGATGAAATAGAAAAGGATTGAGAGCTTCAAGTTTTTAGGTGGCCAAATCATCAACCTGTCCTGGTCCTCCCATGTCAATACTATAGTTAAGAAAGTCTACCAACACCTCTATTTTCTCAGAAGACTAAGGAAATTTGGCAGTTAAGTTACATCTCTCGCTAACTTTTACAGATACAACCAGAAAGAATGCTTTCTATGGTGCATCATTGCTTAGTATGGCTCCTGGTCTGCCCAAGACTGCAAGAAACCTCAAGAGGTTGTGAATGTATCCCAATCTATCACACAAACCAGCCTCCCATCCATTGACTCTATCTACATTTCCCGCTACCTTGGCAAAGCAGCCAACATAATTAAGAACCCATACATTTTCTCTTCCACCTTCTTCCATCGGGGAAAAAGATACGAAAGTTTGAGGTCATATACCAACCGATTCAAGATTATTCCCTGCTGCCATTAGACTTTTGACTGGACATACCTTGCATTAAGTTGAACTTTCTCTCTACACCCTATGACTGTACTACATTCTGTACTCTTTTCCTTCTCTGCAAACGGTATGTTAAATTCAATAGCATGCAAGGAACAATACTTTTCACTACATGATAATACATATGACAATAATAAATCAAAATGAGGGGATTAAGACAGAGCTGGTTAAATTCAACTGGAAAAAGATAGGCTAGATCAGTAGAGATACAGCAGACATTTTAAGGAAATATTTCAGAATATTCAGAAAAGGCACATGTCAGTGAGAAAGAAACAATAAATCAAAGCATTGTCACAACACCCAGGTCCCTTGGCTAAACATCTCCTTTAGAATTGTAACCTTTATTTCACATTAGGCAAGATCCTCCAACCCTATTTAGAAATATCGCCCAACTGTTGTGTAGACATGTTAACTAGTCAACCTATAAATCCAAGAGTGCTTATATCTTCTCAGCATTAAACTGAGAAAAATAAACTTTGTCTCATCAATTACCTACCTGCTAGCCTAATTAATGCCTTGGGATTTTTGCTCCCAAGTCATACTGTGTCCTGCTCCCTCTTTCAGACCATTCCTTGTTCTATTGAACAGCACCTCTTCCCTCACTTACCAAATTCCAGAGTTCAATCAGAGCTATCAACAGTGTTCTGTCAAAATTGTATTCCATATATTACCAAAGACTTCATAACTTTTCGTGTGAGAGCTGCTCTTGGATGTTGCTTCAGGAGTGGCCTGGTGCTTCACGTTGTTAGTGTATGCTTAAACTGGACCAGCTGATGGGCACCATGACAGCTCAGGGACTATCGCTGTTGCTGTGCAGACACATGGATTTGGGCCTGTGTCTGCGGGAGTTTGCGCGTTCTCCCCGTGGTTGCGTGGGTTTTCTCCGGGTGCTCCGGTTTCCTCCCACATCCCAAAAATGTGCTCTTAGGCTGATAGGGACCAATTTGTTACCCAATGTGTCATTAAGACATTAGGACAGCGGCGCAGGCTCGTTGGGCCGAAGGGCCTGTTTCCGGTACTGTGTTGTTCTTTGTTAACTAGCTGGAATTCTAAAGACTTGATTCTGGCCCTGTTGATTAAGGAACCAGTTCTGACTAACCACTTAATTAGCTCATAGTGGCAGCTGTACAATCAGATTAAACCTGAAAAAAAACTAAAGTTAAATCGAATACTAATACAACACTTGACTAGATTTCAGAAAGAAATGAACCTTAGAAGTATTACAATTCCCTCTCTCACTTAGGTTCAACTGTTGATGCTGTACTCTCTCCAGCTCTCCTCATGCTACTAATTTCATGGTGAAATGCTAGAAACAATGGAGGGCAAGACTTTGGAGATCTATGCACATAGATCATTAAAATGTTATGGATGGGTAGGTAAAACAGATTCAAGATAGCTAATGAAATGCTGGACTTCATATCTAGAACGCATGGGGTTGCTATTATACTATAGTAATAGAAGACACTAATTAAATCACACATTATTGAGAATAGTTCTGGGTACCTGACCATAAGAAGCAAATATTGGCCGTGGGGAGTGTAACATAGATTTAGCAAAATTACATATTAACTCAAAAAGGGTTAAATTATAAGGAAAATTACACAAACTAGAATTGCATCCTGTAATACAGAAGGATGATTTCAACCAAATTAACAGGATACTAAGGAAAACTGATGAGGTAGTTAAAGAGAAATTAAGCTGGTAGGGGAATCCAGGTTTAGGATGCAGCTTGAAAAACAGAGCCATAGCTTTCAGAGATACACATAAATAGGGAAGTACTTTGGAACTCTTCAGCAAATGTCAACTTTTAGATTATTCTAAATCTGAAATTGCTAAAATATTTTAACCAAAAGTATTAAAGATAATGGAAAAACATTCAGGTATATGGAATTATGTCACAGATCAGTCATGAATGATGGAATAGATATAATGGTTAATTAAGTTATTCCTAGTCCCGGTCATGACAAGTACGTAGGGTTACGAGGATATGGCAGGCAGAATGGGCCAGGATAAGATGCTCTGTAGAGTTGGCACAAAGTCAATGAACTGAATTGCCTCCTCCTGCACTGTAGTGATACTATAACACCAGAATAATTGATTTTTTTTTGAACTATGGATTCCTCAACATTGTCTTGATTCCTGTAGTTCAAGTCAATGTCTTGATTTAATGTCTTATTTGAAGAATTAAATCTGACAATGCAGTACCACATTGATGTACCTACACAAACCCATATCCAGATATAGGACTTAAAAACATAATCTTTCAACTCAGATAAGAGTGATGCCAACTGAACCAAAATTGGTAACTTGTGTTTTCTGTATGAGCAAATATGTACTATTTTCAGATATCTTAATTTTTCTTTAATTGACAGTATAATCTACATTAAGTAGCTATAAGGCAACTTCATCTTTTCAACGAACATCTTTCAAAATCTGGTCCTGGAATAAAAATCTTAAGCTATAGCTTTGCATAATGGTTTAAGTGAATCCAGTGAATAGCAGAGCCATATGAACAAAAGTCATCCTAGGCTAACAGAGTGCCAGATAAACCCAACAGGTCTGGCAATATCTCTGGAGAACGAGCAAGAGAATTAATGTTTCAAGTCCAATGAGACTTCTTCAGAATGTAATCTGTGATGATGTCTGAAGTGCAAAATACATTCCAATATTATTTATTGGATTAGGAAACTTAATGATGAGGGTTCTTGTTCATTTTTACCATGCAAATTGTAGAAATTACACAAGATGTTGAGTAAGGACAAAGTTGGATTCAACTTCGATGTGTGCAATTCAGTAGCATATAGATGAATAATTGGGCAGATATGGCCAAAAGCTGAAGCCAGGATAATATCAAAAACTAAGCAATGGGCATGGTAGCACAATGGTTAGCACTGCTACCTCACAGCACCAAGGTTCGATTCCCAGTTTGGGTCACCATCTGTGTGGAGTTTGCATATTCTCTTTGGCTGCATAGGTTTCCTCCAGTGCTCTGGTTTCCCCTCAGTCCAAAGACATACAGTAAGGTGAACTGGCCACACTAAATTTTCTCAGTGTGCCTGAATGGGCACCAACATGTGGCAACTAGAGGATTTTCACAGTGACTTAATTTTAGCATGAATGTGACTAATAAATAAAATTTGACTTATGGGGAGATAGTGAAATATCATTGGACGAGAAATCCAGAGACCCAGGGATTATGCTGTAGAGATCAGGGTTCAAATCCCAACAAGGTAGATGACAAAATTTGAATTCAATAAGAATCTAGAATTAAGGGTCTGATGATGACCATTAAACCATTGTCAATTATTGTAAAAACCCATCTGGTTCACTAATGTCAAAGAAACAAAGAACAAAGCAGCATGGGAAACAGGCCCTTCAGCCCAACGAGCCCGCGCCGCCACCTCAATGTTCCCACCTCTGCCCGCAATCCCTGTCCATATTTATAGATCTATGGATTAAAAACCAAATTTGAGACAATTTAGGGAGAATTTGTTTTGCCAATTAGCCTAAGAGCACATCTTTGGGATGTGGGAGGAAACCGGAGCACCCGGAGAAAACCCACGCAAGCGCAGGGAGAATGCGCAAACTCCCACAGACACAGGCCCAAATCCATGTATCTGCACAGCACAGCGATAGTCACTGGGCTGTCATGTTGCCCATCAAATGGTCCAGGTCAAGCGTACACTAACGACGTGAAGCACTAGGATACTCTCGAAAAATATCCAAGAGCAGCCCTCTCATGACCCATCGCGTGTATGCCCCTCGTTAGACAACAAGGTGGACCAAAGCACTTGTAGGATAAAAACAAGTACATCAATATCATCATCTATTTACACACTTCCCAGGGACTCCCAAGGCTCATGATCCCTAGTTTAAATCAGTTTTCTATACCCCTCCATTCCCATTCTGTTCATGTGTCCATCTAAGTATTTCTTAAATAACTCCAGAGTACCTGCCTCCACCACTTTACTTGACAGCACATTCCATACCCCCACCACCCTCTGTGTGAAAAAACTCCCTCTAGCATCCAAATTATACCTCCTTTAGGAAACATGTAGTTCTTAGCTTGCCTGGCCTCTGTGACTCTAGAGCCATAGCGCTATGGTTGACTCTCAAGTGTCTTCTGAAATGGAGGGCAGTTAGGGATGAGCAATAAATGCTGATCCAGCCAGTGATACCCACATCCTGTAAAAATGAATTTTAAGAAAAGTGAATAAGCATTGCAGTCTGAAGTCACACCAAAATTAATGTCAAAGTGCAGAGTAAAAAATCTGTATCCTGGTAATGTAACTCAACACCAGTGTGAATCTTTACATTTTCGGCAATTATGGTCTCTGAAGTGGAAGATGCGAACAGTTGAGAAAGAGCTGGATCGTGAGAAACAGCATGAAGTTGATCAAGGATCTTGGTGATCACTGTGACAGGGACACAGCTGCTGCTAACCAACGTTCCTGAAGCCCTGATGTCGAAAGTAGAAACGTAACAGCAAATGCAGTGATGACATAGAAATGAACTCTACAGGAATTTGAATGAATATCAGTGGGCTAATAATGGATGACAATGGAAAACTTATAACCATAAAGCTGAGGTACAGGAAGAGATTCACAAGGATGGACCCAGAACTAAACAGATTACAACTTAAGATAGAACTGGAAGGGACTTTTAGTGAAGCATGGTAATGGGTTAGATAGAAAATGTTAGCATTCGTCGGGCAATCCAAAACTAGGTGTCATTAATAAATCCTATAAGGAAATAAGACTTAACAGAAACTTCAAAAGATTGGATTGAGTCGTGGGGGAAAGTAAGAAAGGCGGAGAATAAATTGTCAAACAAAATGTCCAGTAATGAACAAAAAGTCATACCAGAGTGCAAGGTGACAGTGAAGAATGAAAGATCATACAAGTTAATAAATGTTGTTACCTAGGAAATGTGTTATCAGACAGGAAGTGCAACCAAGAAATGTCATATGGGAATTGCCACAGATACATTTTATAAAGTAAAAAAGTTTGTAATCAGTTTTAAAAAGTCATTAAAATAAAGCTGAGAATACTGGAATGCAACACCACACTAATTTTGATGTATAGAAGTGTCAGTGAAGCAATGCGGAAAAGAATTGAGGTTGAAGAAGTGTGGCTTTTGAGATGATTAATGAAGATATTTTAGACAAAGCACTCAACCAATACAGAAGTCCTAGCAAAATCTGAAGCCGAGGGAACTCTGCTGATCAAAATCAGGAAGAGACAACTGAAATTTTTTGGACATGTAGTAAGAAATGATTTTGTTCTGAAGAGCTTTGAAAATTGAATGTCCCATGGCAATCCATGGTTGCCAATGACTTCTTAGGGGGTGTTATTTGGAAAAAAATAATGGTAGAGCAAGAGAGAAACTTGTGCAACTCCTCAACACAGGCAATAGTTGAGGCATAATAGAACAATGAGTACATGCTAGAAAAAGATGATATGCTGAAAGGTCACCATGAAATAAATAGGATAGGGGGAAGGGAGTCTTAAGTTGCAGAAGGGATAAATTGCCTGTTTGTGCTGTATATTCCAAATGTCACAAATGGTTAGCTACAAGGTGAGAATTGGGTGGGAATTAGAAGACTAACAACATTTTCAACATCAGTGATAGATTTATAAATGTTACACTAGCAAACATTGTACATGCAACTGCAATTACTTGGCAACTGAAGGCCAACCACTTCCAAATATCCACCCAAGGCCAGGTCTATACTCCAAGTGATGTAATCTACAACAGGAGTTCTTAATCATTTTACTTGTGACACCCCAAAACTCACCACTTTATAATTTTTTCAATTAAAAATTTTTATTTTACTTAATGATACCTATAGCTGGTATTGAGTAACAATTCTGTCAAGACATGGAAATATCAAGTCACAAATTAATCCTTTTTTTTTTTTTTACAATTTGTCCTGCACTTGGTAGGGTTGTTGAAGAAAACTGATACTGAAGTTCGTAAACTGTGGTTGAGGTTGGTAGAATTCTGTTGAAAATGGTAGAGTATTATTGAAGTTGTAGGTTGGTTCTGAGGTTGCAAGAGCTGTCAAAGTTGACAGTCTGAATGATAGAAGTCTCTTCAAGTTCAATCTTTTGCAAAGGCTGCTGGAGATATACTGAACATGGTAAACTATCACCAAGATTGGTAAAATATCGTAAAATGGCAATGGGACCCATGGTATTGAAAGCTGCACATGTTCATTTGTCCTTTGCCTGTTATAAAACAACAGCACATCCCTAGACTGAACACCATCTTGAGAACATGGGGATTAATGCCCAAGAACCTTTGAGGTTAAGTTGCAGTTTGCACAGTAGACCTAGATGTCATTCAGCAATGTTCCTGAACTGGCTGCAGGAATTATCTTTGGTGGACACATTGAGACCTTCTCACGCACACATCAGAACCTGTGGATCCCCAGTTAATAACTGCTAGTGTACAAAGCACCATCAGCAGGAGGAAGAGAAAAAGTGACAGACAAGAAGAGCACCAGGTTATTTCTTTTTGAACAGAGTATGTTGTGTCTTCCAAGGTTTTGCAGATCAACACAATCTTATACAAAATTCTATGAAGCAATAAGATCACAAGTTCAATCCTGTCTGCATTGTTTAGTTGTTTCCAGTTGGAATAGTGGCAGATGCTATAATTCATCTCAGCAATACTGGGCTGAAAGCAGAATCCAAGGGTTCCTGCTCTTGAGCAGTGGTCAATGCCCTTTGGTATAGTTTCTTCAACAGCTCACTAATACTTGCCCTTTCAGTCCATGCAGAAGTCAACCTGCATGAGGTATTTGTGGATCTGTGACACATGAATCTCCTCTTTGGAATTGTAGGGAAAAATCGAATCAGTACTCAAGATCCTTTCTTTAATATCAAACAGGTTCCTGAAGAGACTCGTATTAATTTAATCACATGTAACTTCAATTATGTTAAACACATCCAGCAACTTTATTAAAGAATTTTATGTAAGTCAAACTTTTATTTCATGTACAGTATACACAAATTTATGGTCGAACAAGAGGCCAGCAATTTTAAGAGGTAAACAGTACAACAGCAGGTCATAATAAATAAGTTGGCTGAAAACCATTACATTTCCATAACCAGTGTCTTTTCACAGCTGTTGTGCTTTGTCTATTCTGCACTCCAGTGATAAGTGGAATGTAGTTTATTTCCTAACCCTTTCTCATCACTGGTCTGACATAACTTTTAACAATCACCTAAGCAAAAGAAAAAAATCACTTTCTTCCCTGATGTTTGATTGGCAGTCTTTGTTTTAGAAGTTGCAACTTCTCTGCGATTACACGTTGCGCCTCACTCATCACTTGCATCTGTATCATCATCGAGGTACTCATCCTCCAGTCCTGCATTTCCATTTTGAGTTGTCCATTCTTCTTCATCATACTCAATGCTGTCATTGTCTTCATTGAGATCACTGTCAGCATCAACTGCAGCAGCTGCCACCACCAAGTTTTCCACTACAGGTTGGTGCTGTGGAACATTACCATAGTTATTGACAAATACTGTGCTTTCATTCTGGTTATCCTCAATGTACACTCCCTGATGGCACATAGGACACGTATCCTGAATGTACAACCACTTGCGCAAACAAAGGGCGTGGAAATAATGATTGCAAGGTGTGATACGTGCTGAAGTGGTGAACTCTTGGTAACAAATTGCACACACGTCACCAATATCATGCAACCTGTTGCCTCTTATTTCTGGAAGGGAGTTAATTTTCTTAACTGCAGTCCTCCGGTTTATAAATGTTTTCCATCCATTTTTAGCTTGCAAATAAATGTTAAAGTAAGCATGTAAGCACATCATACAGGCACGAATTTTACTACCTGATTCAAACATCATTGTGTAAGCTCCATTTCCAAACATTATCACTCCAAAAATGAACTCAATAACATTGCCTGTTGAACGAACATAGTAAATGTAATCATCTAGCTTTTCCCATAACACATTGTAGTATCCATCAATTATAAACAGAGTGTACACAGTAAGGGAAACAATTACTTTTAAGCACAATTCAACACAGAATGCTGTCACAGCAAACAGCCAAGTGTTCAGCGTGTGGACCTGCCACAAGGTGCAGCTAAGTACAATTGGAAGAATGAAAAGGCTAATAGAAACCATGAGAACAGGCAAGTGTCTTCTGAGGGAGGAAACATGGGAGGCACTAAGTGACATTAGCACAGGGTCCGTCATTCCATGAATGAAATGCAAGATTGCAGTCAACAGAAGGCACATGTTGCGACTGAGGCGAACTAGTCTTTCTTCAGGTTCCAGTCCACTCAAACCTGTCTGCAGAGCCAAAATGAAAAATAAAACTGGGGCCACAAAGCCCAAGCGTTTATCTTCTTCCTCAGTAGACCCAATGAAGGCTAAGATTCCAAGTCCCAAATAGTGTGCTAATGATGAAATGACTGCACTCATGCCGAGGACAGTCAATGTTGAGTCACACCCACTTATTATGAGACTGCAGAGTACTTCCCAGCTGTCACTCCAGGAAATAAAGTAGCTTTTTTTCTCTGAATCACTTTGCGTTACTTTAACAACATAAACTAAAATAATGGCTTGTGCCATTAGCCGAGTCAACCAAAAAACTCTCAATACATCAGGAAAACGAATCCTCTTCCATGTGTCCTCCACAATAACTTGTAATCCATATATACGATACATATGACGTACCAGCAAATAAACATATCTTATTGTATAATAAAACCATTTTAAATTCAGAGTTACATAAAATACAGTCTGTGCTGTTATATACATGCCCGAGAAGGCAACTAACAGATTCTGAACATCTTCTGGTAACTCCAAGGCCAGGCCTAGTATAGGCAGTAAGAAGTTTACCATGGTCAATGCAGAAAACACTGATGGAATGCTCAGTAATGTTGCATACCCAATACCAATTGTGAGTTGAACTGCAGTAAGGGCCAACCATAACGTTGGGCCATTGCGTGGTAGCAGTTGTATCCCAAACACTGCAGAGTAGTAGGCATTGTAGAAATCTATGTGGAGCGTGGTGTAGTAGTTTACTAGGACAGAAGTTGCAGCAAGTAGAACAACACATCCAAACACGTACAGCCTGAAGAGTGCTCTTTGGGATAAGACAAGGATAACACATGACAGTAAGAGACCTGAAAAAGATTGGAAAAAATATTAAATTTAATTACATAATGTTATAATTCTATAAACCTTTACATGCAAAATTATTCCTATGAGAATTAACACCACGAACTGGCCATTTAGCATAACAGGTCTATGGTGATGTCTATGCTTCCACAATTTATCTAACTTGCCCGCAATGATTCCTTCCATTCCCCACTTTTTTGCATGCTTATTTAGCTTTCCCTTTAATGTATCTATTACACTCATTTCAGCTACTTCTTGTGGTAACACATTCCACATTCAAAGCACGTTCTAGGGAAATAAGTTTCTTCTCATTGTTCCATTGAATTTATCAGTGATTGCTATTTTTATGATTTAGTTCTGGTCTTGCCTGCAGGGGGAAACATTTCTAAAATGGCAACTTAGAAAGCTATGGAAAAAATGGGGAGGTATGAGACCAAGCACAAGCACAGGCACAACAGCTGGACAACTGACCACCTCCTGTCTTGTAAGTTATAAGTCTTCTTTCCAAAGAAGGAATGTAACAGATGTGCTTTATGGAGAAGTACATCCCACTAAGAATAAACTAGTCAATAATAACAGCATGGATAAAGGCAAAATTGAAATTAATGAAAGAGGCCACACAAAGTTCATTGATGAAATAGCTGGAAATGAATACAAGAAAAAAACAAAAAGGCAAAGAAACTACAAAATTAATTTATCAAGGAATATAAAAATAAAGTATTCTACACACAAAATAAAAATCAGAATAATATGGCCATTAAGGGATACACACAAACCTACAGAAAAATCACAAATATTAATTACTTAAGAAGTCACAGAAGTTTACATCATGGAAACAAGCCCTTTGGCCCAACTTGTCCATGCCACCCGTGTTTAACCACTAAACTACTCCCAAGTGCTCATATTTGGCCTATATCGCTCTACAATAGGCATCTTATCCATGTAACTGTCTAAATGCTTTTAAAAAGACAAAATTGTTTCAGCCTCCATTACTGCTTGTCACCTTGTTCCAGACATTCTCCACCCTCTGGGAGAAAGAATAGCCCCGCGCCCACACCCTTTCATATCTCTCTCCTCTCACTTTAAACCTATGACCTCTAGTTTTAGATTCCCCTACCTTTGGCAAAAGATGTTACTGTTTACCTTATCTATGCTCTTCATTATTTAACAGGCCTCAATAAGGTCACCCCTAAGCCTCCTACACTCCAGGGGAAAAAGTCCTGGTCTATCCCAGTCTCTCCTCATAACTCAAGCCATCAAATCTTTTCTGCACTCTTTTTAGTTAAATAATATTCTATAATAGGGTGAACAAAAATGTACAGAGTGTTCCAAAAGTGGCCTTACCAATGTCTTTTACAACTTCAACAAGACATCTCAACTCCTGGGTTCAATGTTCTGACCAATGAAACCAAACATGCTGAATGCCTTCAACACCCTATCCATTTTTCTTCAGTATTTACCAAGGAGGCTAATTCAGTGGATATTAAAACAGTGCAATAAAGATGAAGAGATTAAGATAGAAAATGGGAGAAATTTGATAAAATGTTTCAGGAGAATAAAAGCCCTGGGCTGGATGGATTACATCCATGTATATCAAAATAAACTGGGGAATGAGCAGAAACACTATTAGATTTTCATAAAAATTAAGTAGAAAAGGCATGAAAGGATTGTGGACAGCTATAATACCTATATAAAATGGGAGATAAACAAGTTCAGGGAATTATATACCAATTAACTTATCAGTAAAAATATAAAACTAAAAAAGGCAATAATTATCACAGCTTCCAAAAGTGAGGGTACTCAACCAACCTGATTTACTTTTTCAAAGAATTCACAGAAAGGGTAGATCGAGGCAATGTAATAGATTAATTGCAATTAGATAGGGATATACGAGGCACAGAAAGAGGCCTTTGCTCCATTTTAGAGAAGGGAGGTATCACATCTAAATCTACCATAACCATCTATTCCCATCTTCCACAATTTTTTTTTTAAAATTCCCCTTAAACGCATCCATATTATTCCCCTCATCCATTCCAATGTGGTAGATATTTAAATTTGCAAAAGCAAGGGTAGGATTTTACAATCTTGCCCATTCAAAAACAGAAAAATCCCACCCAAAGTCAACAGACCTTCCCATGGTCTGCCCCAAATGCTCCAGTTACTATGGCAGACAGGGCAGTAGGATTCTGGCAAAGGTATTACATAGTTGGCTCATGATTAGATTAGAACCTGTGGAATTTGGAGACAAGTAGCAAAATGGAACATAAAATAGAGTTTAATTTCCCATGAACGAATGCAATCAGGCAATAAAATAACTAAGATTAGAACAGAGCATCCAGTAGCGAAAAGGAGTATGAACTCAACGTTTTAAATTAATTAGTTGGCATGAAAACTGTGCAGATCAGTTAATGATTTAATGTTTTTGGTCTTGTTTTTTAATTGGCTTCAATTGACTGGTGGAAAAGTGTTTAACGATGAACAAGGATGCCCATGCATCTAAAATCTGTGCACACTTACTGATTCAATTACTCCACAGAATATGCACTATTGATGGAAACTCACCGTTGCTAGCTGAGAGAGACAGCCAATTTTAAGGACAGGAAACGGCTTTGGAGGAAGGAATTACTGAGTCAGCACAAAAGTTCACAGATACTCCGCTGTAAAGTGGTTATGGACATAACCTGCTTGAGCTTAAAATAATGCACTTACTTAAATCCAACCAGATTAAGCTGGTGGTAATCATGCAGTAACTCAATGTGCCTTATTACATTCAACTATTGAATAACTTGAATTCTCAAACCAAAGTGATCCTGGCCAAGAAAATCTGATTTGTATTCCAATAGGTTAAAGCATCTAACTTTCCTGGGTCAATGTTTTCTAGAAAAGGTGAACAAAATAAGCAAAGAGTTTGCTGTCAACTATGTTGCCAGGAAACAGATGAATGGTTATAAAAATTGCCTCACAATCAAGTCTGAAAGGGTTTTCATAAGATGCCACATCAGAGGATACCTTAGAAGAGTACATGGCAAAGGGGGTGACATATTAAAATAGTTGATTGACTGGCTAACAGGAAGCAGAATTTTAACAAATGACAGGTCAATATATTGCAGTAAGATCCAGAGGAGGTTTGATCAGATCAGCCATATTCTTATCAAATGGCAGGACAGGCATGAGATTAAATAGCTTGCTACTCCTAATGTGCTGAAATTCGATTTCACTGAGCTTGAAGATACCTTTTAAATACAGATGAAACACTTTAGAAACATTCAAGGCGCTGGGTTTTTACAAAAGGTGCTCAGGGGGTAAATAAGGCATGCAACAAATTACCATCATGGGTTGCACTAATATTACACTGAGAAAGAAAACGGTGCTAAGATGCAAAAAACCCTAGTGTATTTTTGTGTACCGTTACTTTACCTAGAGTGACCGGAAATGCAAGGACTAATGCTTTTTAGAGGAATGGCTGCAATTTGACTAAATCATCACTGTAAGCAAACAATTGTGGAGTTCAGTTGAAGCCCAAGTGTAAAACCAGAATCTGCTAGCAATTGCTTTCAGCAGTGTAAATTCATCTCATCAGACGATGCAACTCTCAGAATCAAGAATCACATAAGAAATAACAACCAAATCTAAAGCAGTGAAGTTGAGTACAAGAATTTTGTTTTAAATCACATATGCCAACAAATGCGAGGTGTGAATCCATTCTCAGTTACCTTGAAAGCTCTGACTAACTTGCTGACCAACAGGCAAATTATTGATACCGTGGAAAAGAATGCTGCTGCATTTGGGAATAAGCTATGTTTATTGGTACTACAACACTGGGGAGAACATTTTCTATAGATGTGCAGTTGTAGTCTGTCAGTTACATACAATAAAATAAACAGGTTGGCTTGACAAAGACAAACAATAAATCTCAGGTTTCCCATTTTTAGCTCTATGCATTCCTTAACCAATTGCAATTTCTTGTATCCAGTTTACTACCCATCATTTTTCAACTATTCCCACTGTAAAACATGCTTCTGATTATTCATAAAATAGTGAAGATTTATAATCAGGAGATTTCAGTAACTGAGATTCCCAACTTCAACTTCCAATTTGGAGATTGGATCGCAATATTCAAGATAAAAATAAAGTAATTTGAATAAAATATTTAAGGAAAACTTTACCTGATGTAAGACTCAAAACAATGACCATGGGATTAAGAGTCCCATTATCTACCAAGTGAATTACCCGGATTGTGTAGGAATTCCCAACATTAGGGAAGCAGTGGCATAGTAGTATTGTTGCTGAACTAGTAATTGAGACACTCAGGTAATGTCCTGGCAACCAAATTCAAATCCCAACACAGCAGATAGAACATAGAACTTTACAGCGCAGTACAGGCCCTTCGGTCCTCGATGTTGTGCCGGCCAGTGGACCCTCTAACCTGAACTATTCCAATATCATCCATATGCCTATCCACCGAACATTTGAATGCCCCCAAAGTAGGCGAGTCCACAACTGCTGCAGGCAGGGCATTCCACGCCCTCACCACCCTCTGTGTGAAGAACCTGCCTCTGACATCCGTCCTATAACTACCACCTCTTAATTTAAAGTTATGTCCCCTCGTGTTGGTCATCACCATCCGAGGAAAAAGGCTCTCACTATCCACCCTATCCAGTCCTTTGATCATCTTATACGCCTCAATTAGGTCACCGCGTAACCTTCTTCTCTCTAATGAAAATAACCTCAGGTCCCTCAGCCTTTCCTCATAAGGCCTTCCCACCATACCAGGCAACATCCTGGTAAACCTCCTCTGCACCCTTTCCAATGCTTCCACATCTTTCTTATGATGCGGCGACCAGAACTGTACGCAATACTCCAAGTGCGGCCGCACCAGAGTTTTGTACAGTTGTAACATAACCTCACGGCTCCTAAATTCAATCCCTCTACCAATAAAAGCTAACACACCGTACGCCTTCTTAACAACTTTATCAACCTGGGTGCCAACTTTCAAAGAGCTATGTACTTATACCCCAAGATCCCTCTGCTCGACAACACTATTAAGGGTCCTTCCATTAGCCCTATATTTCATATGCCCGTTATTCCTACCAAAGTGAATCACTTCACACTTATCCGTATTGAATTCCATTTGCCACCTCACGGCCCAACTCTGCAACCTATAACATCTATCCTCGCTGTCTACAACTCCCCCCACTTTGGTATCGTCAGCAAATTTACTAATCCAACCCTCTACACCCTCATCTAGGTCAATTATAAAAATGACAAACAGCAGTGGCCCCAAAACAGATTCTTGAGGTACACCACTTGTAACTGTGGGAAGAGGATAACCAGGAGAGGAGTAGGACCCATTAGGGATCAAGGGTGAAATCTGAGTGGGTGAAATCTTTTCAATAACCGTTCCTTGTCAACCTTGGCTAAAATTTATTCATAAGATTAAAGATACTCCAAAAATACTTTACTTTCACAGGATGATCTAAAATCCAAAGAGTCACAATGTTGCTGAGCCCCATATTTGCAATCCAGTAGCTGTTTACATTGGAGAACTAACACACAATGTCTTTACAAGAGAACTGCACGTCAACTCAAGTAAAACATAATGCTGTATTTGTCAACAGCTTTGCTCCAAATGTTAAGACAGATAATGACAACACCACTACAGACACAATCAGCACTTCTGCTTCATAAATGGGCAACCACATGGATATTCAGGACGATTTTCAATTCTGCAACGAATACGAGAGCGAGGGGTGGTAGTAGAGAGAAGAGGGAGAAAGTAGATGCTGAAAAAAAAAGGACATTCAGTTCGCAATATAAAAATATTAAACAATGGTTACAATGAATCAGAGGAGACATACAGCTAGTAGTTCCAATTAATAAGGGGAAAGATTACCAAAGAGAATTCAAGCAGAACAAAAGAAGCTTGAAGGACAAATGTTAGCAGCCGAGCGGGAGCACAGAATGAACAGAAAGAGCTCCAAATATGCTTTTCCCTATAGTGGGGAGACTGCAGGTTAGGAGACCAGTTTGTGTAGCAGCTCCATTTGTTTCAATTTTGCAACTCAGTCCCACTCTTAAATGTCTTTTACACTATTCCAATGCTCAAGTGATAAGATCTCACTTTTTGATTCAGCTCTTAATAGTTTTAAGATACAATTTGAGATAATCTTTATCCACAATTTTTTTGGGCCACCTTTGTACCACCTCCAATCTGTAACATTTTGCCCATTTTTACATGCATCTTGCTTTTAAATTTGCATCATCAAACACCTTCCAAAAAGCTGAAACATTGGTACTTATGTTAATGATTCTACCTTTCCCATTGACATTTGCTCTAAACCTTTAACTTTTTTTTACTTGAACCATTATTATTTTTTTTTGCCTTGCACACACCATCACACTGTCATTTAATTCTCCTGCCTTTCATCCAATCATAGACTTTTTTTTATCTTCCCATTGCCCCAATCTTGACTTCTCCATAAGATTTTCCAGTTCTGACAAAAATCTATTAACCTAAAGTGCTATGTCAATCTTTGTCCACAGATGCTGCTTTAGTTGCTGAGTGTTTTCAGAATTATGATTTTATTTCAAAAATGCATCAATCACAGCCTCTTGCTTTTGAAATTTCTTGTATTCTGAAATGAGAGATCTGGGTTTGCAACTGTGTCACTTTTTCCTGATAATTATAAATCATGATTTTGATTATGTCACTTTAAGTATTCAAGTGCTTTACCTTTCTAGAAGTACAAAATACATGGTACACTGGTAGGCAACATGCCTACCAGTTTTGAGATAGTACATGGCAGCACTAGAAAACTCCTGGGGTTAGAATTCACTGAGAAGATGGCAAGACATAGGAGGCCGTATGGCCTATTCTTAAGTCTTCTCTGCATTCAATATCAGAATCCCTGCAGTGCAGAAAAAGCCATACAGCACTGAGTCTGCACTGACTCTCAAACAAAGTGCCTTACCAAACCATCCCCAAACCCTATGCCCAACAAATCCCATCTAACCCACACAATTTGAGATGCTAAAGGGCAATTTGGATGGCCAATCCACCTAACTCATACACCTCTGGACTGTAGGAGGAAATCAAGAGCATCTGGAAGAATCTTGTATGCAAATTCCAGTCACACACTCATTCAAAACCGGACTGAACCCAGATCGCTGGAGTTGAGGCAGCAATGCTAACTACTGTACTGGATCATATCTGATTTTGGACCTCTAGTCCACTTTCTCACCTGCTTCATCAATTCCCAAGACATCAAATATCTGTCTACCCCAGTCTTAAGTGTATCCAATGATGGAGCATGCACAACCGTTTAGAAATTCCAATGATTCACAACACTCTGATGAAGAAATTTGTCCTCTTTTCAAGAAAAACATGATTGAAAGAAAGGGAGAAAATGAATGATGGGGCTATAGGCAACTCTAAAGAGTCTGGAAACATCACACTGAAGATGCAAAATAATAATTCTATAAAATTGCTATGGACTTCTAGACAAAAAATACTCTAATCATAGTGAAGCACTGCATTATTAATTACGCTTACTCTGCCCACTGGAGTGTACCCAAATTCAAACCAGATAACTTTCCTCATATCAGTATCCTTAGCAGCCTTCCATCTATGAAAGATGATGGACATGATTGAAACATGGGGGGCTTACAGATGCCAGGAAGAGAAGGTTAATTATTTAGAACATAGAACACTACAGTACAAACAGGCCCTTCGGCCCACAAGTTGTGCCGAACACATCAAAACCTACCCAGCCATAGACCTATCTATAACCCCCAATCCCATTGGATCCCATATACTCATCCAGAAGTCTTTTAAAAGACCCCAGCGAGTTCGCCTCGACCACCACCGACGGCAGCCGATTCCATTCACTCACCACCCTCTGAGTGAAAAACTTTCCCCTAGCATCCCCTCTGTACTTGCTTCCCTGCACCTTAAATCTGTGCCCTCTCGTCACGACCATTTCAGCCCTGGGAAATAGTCTCTGAGAGTCCACCCTATCTATTCCTCTCAACATCTTGTAAACCTCTATCAGGTCGCCTCTCAACCTTCGTCTCTCCAGGGAGAACAGTCCCAGCTCCCTCAACCTGTCTTCATAAGGCATGCCTCCCAATCCAGGCAACATCCTTGTAAATCTCCTCTGCACCCTTTCAATAGCTTCCACGTCCTTCCTATAGTGAGGCGACCAGAACTGCGCACAGTACTCCAAGTGTGGTCTGACAAGGGTCCTATAAAGCTGCAGCATTACCTCCTGACTCCTGAACTCAATCCCTCGATGAATGAAGGCCAGTACACCGTAAGCTTTCTTAACCACATCCTCCACCTGGGAGGCCGATTTGAGAGTCTTATGGACCCGGACCCCAAGATCCCTCTGCTCTTCCACACAGCTAAGACTCCTACCTTTGATAGTGTACTCATTCATCCCGTTGGATCTGCCAAAATGGACCACAACACATTTATCCGCGTTGAAGTCCATCTGCCACTTCTCCGCCCAGTCTTGCATCCTGTCGATGTCATGCTGCAACTTCTGACATCCCTCCAGACCATCCACAACACCACCGACCTTCGTGTCATCGGCGAACTTACTCACCCATCCCTCCACTTCCTCATCCAGGTCATTTATGAAAATGACAAACAGCAAGGGTCCTAGAACAGATCCCTGGGGCACTCCACTGGTGACCGACCTCCATGCAGAAAAAGAGCCATCCACAACCACCCTCTGCCTTCTGCAGGCAAGCCAGTTCTGGATCCACAAGGCCAAAGCCCCTTGGATCCCATGGCCTCTCACCTTCTCAAGAAGTCTTGCATGTGGGACCTTGTCAAATGCCTTGCTGAAGTCCATGTACACCACGTCCACTGCTCTTCCTTTGTCAATGTGTTCAGTCACATTTTCGAAGAACTCAATTAAGCTCGTAAGGCACGATCTGCCTTTTACAAAACCATGCTGACTATTTCTAATCAACCTAAACTTCTCCAAATGCTCGTAAATCTTGTCCCTCAGAAGCCTCTCCATCAGCTTACCAACCACTGAGGTCAGACTCACCGGTCGGTAATTTCCAGGACTATCCCTGTTCCCTTTCTTGAAAATAGGGACCACATCCGCAATCCTCTGGAACCTCTCCCGTCTCCATCGACGACGCAAAGATCATCGCCAGGGGCTCTGCAATGACATCCCTCACCTCCCGCAATGACATCCCTCACCTCCCACAATAACCTGGGGTACATTCCATCTGGTCCCGGAGACTTGTCTATCTTGATAGCATTTAAAAGTTCTAACACATCCGCTTCCTTAATATCTACATACTCAATCTTTTCAGTCTGCCACAAACTTGTAGTGCATCCTCCCAGACCACTTTCCACCGTGAATACTGAGGCAAAGTACTCATTAAGCACCTCTGCCATTTCTTCCGGTTCCATACAGACTTTTCCCCCTTCACCTTTTATAGGTCCTATCCCTTCTCTTCTCATCCTTTCACTTTTCACATATTTGTAGAAGGCCTTGGGATTCTCCTTAATCCTACCAGCCAAGGCCTTCTCATGACCCCTTCTGGCTCTCCTAATTTCCTTTTTAAGCTCTCTTCTATAAGCCTTATACTTCTCTAGATCCCCAACATCTCCTAGCTCTTTGAACCTTTTATACACCTTTCTTTTCTTCCTGACTATGTTCACCACAGCCTTCGTGCACCACGGTTCCCGCGTCCTACCAAAACCTCCTTGTCTCACCGGAACGTTGTCGTGCAAAGCTCCAGACAAGCATTCCTTGAATATCTGCCACCTTCCTTCTGTGCTTTTCCCCAAGAACACCTCCTTCCAGTTTATTCGCCCCAACATCTGCCTGATGTCTTCATATTTCCCCTTATTCCAGACAAACACCTTCCTAGCCTGCCTGATCCTATCCTTTTCCAATGCAAGGGTGAAGGAGATAGGATTATGATCTCCATCCCCAAGATGCTCTCCTACCGAGAGAAACATCATCTGTCCTGGTTCATTAGCTAGTACCAGGTCCAGTACAGCCTCTCCTCTCATAGGCTTGTCCACGTGCTGTGTCAGGAAACCCTCCTGACCACACCTAACAAACTCCTCCCCATCCAAACCCCTTACCCTTGGGATATTCCAGTCGATGTTTGGGAAATTGAAGTCTCCCATCACAACAACTCTTATTTCTACATCTCTCCAGTATCTGTTTCCCTATCTGCACCTCAACTTCCCTGTCACTATTGGGCGGCCTATAGAATACACCCAGCAACGTCACTGACCCTTTGCTATTCCTAACTTCCACCCACAGAGACTCCGTAGACATTCCCTCCTCGGTATCCACCTTCTCTGCAGCCATGACACTGTCCCTGATCAACAGTGCCACTCCACCACCTCTTTTGCCTCCCTCCCTGTCCTTCCTGAAGGATCTGAATCCCGGGACCTGTAGTACCCAGTCCTGTCCCTGAGACATCCAAGTCTCTGTAATGGCCACCACATCACAATCCCAAGCAGCAATCCACGCCCTAAGTTCATCCACCTTATTTACTACACTCCTGGCATTAAAATAGACACACCTCAGCCCCTCAGACTGGACATTTCCCTTCTCCCCCACTCGTCTAACCTGCCTCTCATCCTGCCTAGAGTCCTTCCCTACCTGGGAGCTAACTTCCTTGCTCCCAGTCTCCACATCACTATTCTCTCCCCCTAACCTTTCTAGTTTAAAGTCCCCCCAGTAGACAGAGTAAATGAGTGGAAGGCTGGTTATGTACATAATTATGAGGGGCATGGACAGAGCAAATGAGGAGCAGCTGTTTCCCTTAGTTGAAGTGTTAGCCACAAGGGGACCTAAGTTTAAGGAGAGGGACTGGGAGGGTGGTAAAGGTGAGCTCTTCACCTCTTTTTAAAAGTACCTGGATAGGTTGAGTGAGTGGACAAGGACCTGACAGATGGAATACAATGTTAGCAAGTGTGAGGTTATCCACTTTGGTAGGAATAATGGTAGGAAGGATTACTACTTAAATGGTGAAAAGCTGCAGCATGCAACAGTGCAGAGGGACTTGGGGGGTCCTTGTGCACAAAACGCAAAAACACAGAATGCAGGTGCAGCAGGTGATTAAGAAGGCGAATGCAATGTTGGCCTTTATAGCTGGGGATAGAATATAAAAGTAGGGAGGTACTTTTGCCGCTGTCTAGGGTACTGGTGAGGCCACAGCCGGAGTATTGTGTGCAGTTTTGGTCGCTGCATTCGAAGAAGGATATATTGGCCTTGGAAGGGGTGCAGAGAAGGTTTATTAGGCTGATACTGGGGATGAGGGCATTGGATTATGAGGAGAGACTGAATAGGCTAGGTTTAGAAGGCTGAGAGGGGATCTTATAGAGATGTATAAAATAATGAAGGGGATGGATAGGGTAGAGGTTGAGAGACTCTTCCCACTTAGCAAAGATACCAGGACTAGAGGGCACAGCCCCAAGACTGCGGGGGGGGCTCGAGAGGCTGGATGGCCTAGTCCTGCTCCTACTTCTTATGTTATGACAACAATATTAAACAGATTTTACTGAACCAAAAAGCTATTAAACTTATTCACCGTTTCAAATAAACATGTCAAAATTCAAAAAGCTATTGTGATCAATACCAATAGTTTGTACCAGCAAAGAAAATTTGATGCAACAGCCTTCCAGTAACCCAGCCCCATCAGCTGCCTGATTACACAGAAAACATAATAAATTATCTCTGCCGGTATATACACGCAAGCCTTTCTTTTAGCTGCATCTCTCTGCACTTTGAAGTCTACTTAGCGAAAAGAAAATCACTAGCCATTTCCTTGACAACAGTCCAGAACATAAACCAAATTTAAGGATTCCCTGGTAGAACAACTGTAATAACCATGGGCCATTATGTAAATGATTAATAGCTGACTGATCAATCTGAATCATTTCTAACCTCATGGACCAACGGCTTTTCTGACTTGTTTAACACAGTAAGATATATCCACTTCCATACCTTGTTTCATCATCCTGTTTTGCGCAAATGTAATTGGAGAAGGACAGGCAAAACTATTTAAAGATACATGTGTCAAACGAGGAATCCTGCCCAGATGCATATTCCCTCCAAGCCATGCTGTGATTCATTAAAAATGAATACAATTCTAGCCAGCTGTGAACGGCCACAAAACAACATAGGATCTCTTATGTAACAGGACAATTCTCTGACCTCTCACACTCAGGATATTACTGGACTAGCAATCAAAGTTGGGATCTAATATTCCAGAGATTATCAATATGTTTAGAATACTAATTCACTTTTTTTCCAATGCGGAAATCAAAGCTGTTATTAAAGAAAAAGGGAAAATACTGCAGATGCTAGAATTTGAAAGAAAAACAGAAAAATGGTGGAAAATCTAACAACATCTGTGGAGAGAGAATAGAGCCAATGTTGAGTCACGAAGAGTCATCCTGACTCAAAACGTTCGCTCTATTACCACTGCACAAATGCTGTCAAACTTGAGATTTTTCAGCATTTGATTTTATTAAAGTTATTTATTGTAAAATTCAGCAGATTGAATATTCTTTAGGGAAGGAAAACTGCATTTTACCAGTCTGACTCCAACGTGGTTCACTTGCCACTCAGTTGAATCAATATTACAAAGAATAAGAACAATGGAAGCACACTAGTGGTTTAAAATCCCCAGTATCACCACACTATAGTTCTTGTACATTTCCACAATTTCCCTCCAGCTTTGCTTATCCATCACCCACCATTTGAAACACTTTTAAAGCTGCCAATAAGATGTTCAAATTATATTGTGCATTCTGCCATGACAAATGAAGATCATGCAGCACCCGTATATAGGTTTAACAAAAGTATCTTAGAACATCTAACTACATTAAAGATGTATAAATGCAAACCATTGTTAATTGCTGAAACTCTTAACACTTCCTAGAAGTGTTAAGAAGCTAGTCACTGGTCAAGCAATCTCACTGGCTTGCAGTGTTCAGCATCTTTACGAGATTTTGCTTGTTCACTTCAGTACTATTGTCAGTGCCCTTCTGAACTTCTTGTCCCTCAAACTGCAAAGATATAATCCTTCTCCCTAAATCCTTAGTTTCAAAATCAAAAGTCTACTCTCTAATTTGTGCAGTATTGAGGAAATGTCACAAAAAGCTTGGCTATTCATCAACAATATCTATTCCACTCAGCACTTTAGCAACATAAAAACCAGAATTTTTTTTTATAATTTATAGCTTCAGTTCAGTTTCTTGAATCATCTTGCAATGCAATATTTCAAAGTAGGGTATCCAAATGACAAGAATTGAGTAAAATGTCACAAAAATTTGAACCATAAGCTTTAGTAGAGCTCATTACTGGTCCCTTACACATGTATTATAAATTCAAACGTGTGGTTCCACAGGAGTAAAATAAATCATTTTGATATTATTCAGTAAGCACATTTACAGTCTATGATACCTAATAAATAAAGGACAGATAGCATCTTTGCTCAGCGGCATCAAGGGCCGAAATGGTATGGTGCCTTCCTGATGCCTGAAAAAGGGACATTGCATAACAACCGTAAGGGGAGGGAGAGGAGCCAATTGTTTTGACCCACGATGGGACCAACAACATTGTCAAAAGATAAAAAGCCCTGTCTGGAGTACTAGGAATGAGGGATAAAACCAAGGAGTCATTATCTCAATATTACTATCTGACTCTCATAAATTGACATGGGAATAAACAGATTAGAAAAGCAGGATTTCATTTTTTGAAACATGAAGGAACTATTTTGCGAGGACAGTCTCTATGCAGCTGCAAGTCTGATAATCAGGTGCCAACAAAAAGGATTGGCAGGATGATCACAAGGGCTTTAAAGCAGCAATTGTGTAAAGCTTTTGGTTTTACTTAGATGGCCAGAGGGAGGAGACGACAGTCTGATGGAAAAGCAATACAATATTGGTTCAAAGATCAAAAAGGTCAACTAACAATCAGAAACATTTTAAGCATCACAGATAATTGGAAAGCATGGAAAGAAAAATAAAAAATGAGCGCAAAACATTAAACCAGAATGCAAGTTAGAATGTTAGGCAATTCTTTTTGCACAAATACAGACTACATTGAACAAATTAGACAAATTCAGGTGAAAATTCATCATGGAGAAATACAAAACTGCTTTTTAAGTTACAAAGATTCAAATTGGACTCAACATCTACAGATGTCCAACAGGTGTAGACAAAAGTCATAGGTAGAGGAAGACACTCAATGTTAAAATGGCAGCGTGGGCTCGTTGGGCCTGTTTCCTGTGCTGTATTGTTCTTTAGATGCTATCAAACCTGCTGGGAGTTTCCAGCATTTTCTATTTTATTTAATTGCTAAATTTAGAGAAGGCTGACTTCTGGGATAAGAAACAATCCACACAAAATTGATTAATGGATAAAGCAAAAGAAAATCAGATGGTCAAAAATGCATTTGTGACAATAAATCTACTTACATCCCCCAACTAAGGGGCAAGAACTCTGCTTGCAAACCATGTATATAGAATTATGGAATCCTACAGTGCAGAAGGAAACCATTTGGCTAATTGAGCCAACAATCCCATCCAGGACTTATTCTCTTAACTCCACACATTTACGTATTAATCCCCCTGACACTAAGGGGCAATTGAGCATGGCCACTTCACCTAACCTGCACATCTTTGGAGTGAAATAATGAAATTAAATTTGAAATTTGGTGTAATATAATTAGACGGAGAAACATAACACTTGGGTAAACAAGAAAGTGAAAAATCACATAGACCCTGGCAGATGAGAACAGAACTGCAGAGGGTAGATCATAAGAGTTCAGCATGAAAGGAAGCTTATAAAGGTTACAAAATCAACAAAAAGATAGGAAAAAAAGAGGATGGTCAGAAGCAACAGGAGAACCTTCAAAGCTGATGCCAATCATACTGTGAAAGAAAATAAGCAAATGGCATACACACTGAATAACAACTTGGGCCAGCATTTACAGTATAGGAAATGATCAGCATGTCGAACATCCCAAGAAAACTAATACCAAATCAGAGCCATGACTCACCCAGATAAACAGTCACTTGGTAGTAGAGAACCCAAATATTACTGGGAAGAGATGCTGAAGCTTTTCATCTTGCATGCATCAGGACAAATGCATGATTTCCAAACATCAAACAATTGCAATTTATTCTACAGGAGTAAAAGGGTGCCAATTGGTTGGCAAGTTGATTCCCGTTGGTCAAGATGTAGCCCATGGGTAAACTATAGGGTCCTCATCCTTCCATATAATTCATAAAATGCATTTTTTGCAAACCTTAATGAGATGCATTACAAGTTTAGGTAATCATCTTAAATTGGTTGCTGGTATATCCATTAGTAAATCAGGATTGTTCATCAATTGCTGCCCAATCAGGGAATCACTTCTAAGAGGAGATCTTTTGGGTTGGGTTATGCAAGTGCAAACAGGCTGAGTATAGTTTACACTGTGTCTATTACAAACAACCAGAGAAATGTGTTATTTGATCCTATCAAGCCAAGCACCTGTATGTATTGTCTACGTGCCTGACATCATGCCAACACAAAGTCATTTTTAGTTTACACAAGAAACATGATTTTGATGGAATGCATCCTAACTTCCAAACCCACACATTTTTCTAATACGTAAATGATATCTTCAAATCCACAGCCAAAGCTAAGGATTTCCTTACACTGGTATTGCATAGTGGCAATGAGTATAATATTTTCCACTGACAGGATGCTGCCAATCCAAAAAACATTCTCCACCACACAATTGAGCAATGTTGTATATGAAATTCAGTGGTACTGAGATAGCATGGATGTAGACAGCACATCCCAATGACTAGTTGATCAAATTGAACAGCACTTTCCTTCAATTGCTTGTAATAAGCAAATTGTAGACCACACTCAAACAGGTCACCTCTGCAAAATCCAAAACAACATTTACTCTAAGATACGATTCCCCAATTCAACAGCACTTTCTAAACAATCCTAAGTATACAAATAACTAAACTAACAACCAAGATAAGATAGTCAGTCATGCTTATTTTAGCTTGCTCAAAACTAGAACATATGCAAAGACCCGGGGTGGGATTTTCAGGTGCACTTGCCCCAAAGCTAGATATTCTCGAGGTCAATGTACCTTTGCATAGTCCATCCCCCACCTGCTAAAGTTCCCATGGAAGGCAGAACAGGAAAATTTCACTTAGTCTCTGCAAACAAAAGTATATTTAAATAGCTTGCACTATTGTAGAAACACCCAGAAGCATGGGGAGCCTATAGTTCCTCATCACTTCCTTAATGGCAATGCCCTGGTCAGAATCTTGTCAACAAATAAGAATCCCCCATCTCCAGCAGTATAAATTGCTGCAATTGTTTGAAATATGGCATTTTTATGTTTGCCCTGATGAAAGCTTCAGCAATATGTCTCTTTTTTCAGCGATATATAGGAAAAAAAAAACATGAATGAAGAGAATTATGACACCAATGAATGGCATGGGACAGTAGTTAGCCTTGCTGCCTCACACTTGCAAAGACTTTGAATTCAATTCCTGGCTTAGATCACCATTATGGGTTTTCTCTGGGCATTCAGGTTTCCTACCACAATCTAAAGATATGTGGTTTAGGTTGACTGGCCATGATAAACTATCCATTAGTATCAGGGAGACTAACAGTATAAATATTTGGGGTAATGGGAATAGGCCTGAGTGGAATAGTTGTTGTGCAGGCTTGATGGGCCAGATGACCTCCTTCTGTACTGTAGGGTTTGTATGAAAACCTCAGACCAGGCAGGTTCTACCTAAGTTTTTAAAGAGAGTAATTAACTATATTCAAAAATACTCTCAATTCAGGAACCATGAAAAATGTTGCATGTCACTATGCTATTTAAGAATGGCGACAGGAAAACTATGGAATTATAGGTCAATTAGCTTAACATCTGTAGCTGGACAATTAAGTTTTTTTTTATTATAAATGGTTTAACTGAACACCTTGAAAATTTTCAGTTGAAGGAGTTTATAAAGATCAAGTCATGCCTGACAAATTTGATTGAAGCTTTTAGGGATGACCAAAGCTGTGGATAAGGGAACATCTATACGTTATTTATTGAACTACAATACTACAGCACAGAAACAGGTCTTTTGGCCTTTCTTGGCTGTGCCGAACCATTTTTCTGCCCAGTCCCACTGACCTGCACCTGGGCTATATCCCTCCACACTCCTTTCATCCATGTACTTGTGCAAGTTTTTTTAAAAATGTTAAGTGAGTCTACATTTGCCACTCATTTGCAGCTCATTCCACACACCACCACTGTGTGAAGACCCTCCCCACCAAATATTCCCTTTAAACTTTCCCCCCTTCACCCTTAACCCATGTCCTCTAGTCTTTTTTCATCTAGCCTCAGTGGAAAAAGCCTGCTTGTGTTCACTCTGTGTATACCTAAAACATCTAAAGTTTATTTATTAGTGTCATAAGTAGACTTACATTAACATTGCAATGAAGTTACTGCTAAAATCCCCTAGCTGTCACACTCAGGTACACTGAGAAGAATTTAGCATGGCCAATGCACTTATCCAGCACGTTTTGCGGACTGTGGTAGGGCACTCACGAATACATGGGGAGAACATGCAGACTCCACACACAGTGACCAAGCCAAGAAATGAACCTGGGTGTCTGGCGCTGTGAGGCAGCAGTACGAACCACTGTGCTACTGTGCCACCCACAGTGGCACAGCATAGAATATATGAACTTCCAGAAGGAAAATGGTGCGAAGTCTTTCAAAAAGAATAATTAGCTAAAGCTGAAACTTATTGACCTAGTTAGGAAATTGGCCACGTAGCAGGAGACAGAGGGGGACAGGTATTCTAAATAGCAAAGGGGGACTTATGGTATTCCACAAGGATCTGCACTGGTGTCTCAGTTACTCGCACTATTTATGGTGACTTAAGATGATACGACAGAAAGTTACATATCCCATTTTTGCAATGATATAAAGATAGGCAGTATTGTTAGCAGTGAAATAAGAGCATACATCACATTTCAAAGAAATTAACTATTCACTAACTGAACATAGTTGTGGCAAATTGATTTCATGTCATCCACTTTGGGCTAAAAGGTAAAAGGCTAGAAAAACAGGGAAGGTAGGGTGGCTACTTATCCTATATTATTTAGGATT
Organism: Sphyrna mokarran; assembly: GCA_024679065.1. Taxonomy (NCBI): domain Eukaryota; kingdom Metazoa; phylum Chordata; class Chondrichthyes; order Carcharhiniformes; family Carcharhinidae; genus Sphyrna; species Sphyrna mokarran. Next base: position 54,068,539 of record JAGIQG010000007.1, read on the forward strand.
GTTGTGCATTTGCTGAACATGTCCCAGATTGCAAGCATCCAGGACACTTTGTCCCATATTTGCAATCTTTGAATGTTGCATATGTGTAGTATCCACCTATGCATGTGCACTGCACTCTCCTCCTACTAGCCTGTTCACTATTTTGCAGTCTCCATCCACTTTCACAAACAAACCAACACTGCACTGCACACCCCCCCCCCCCCCCCCCACCCCACACCATTGGGTTGGCAAGTCTCAGACTAAAAATTTGAGTCAGACTTTTAATCACAGAATATATGATACAGTGACAGCCCCTTGGCCCAAACTGGTCCATACCAACCAAAATGCCCATCTAAGTTAAGCTCATTTCCTTGCATTTGGCCGAAGTCTCTCTAAATTAGGAAATACACCTCTAAGCAAAAAAGTTGGTAGAAACTGGGACTCTTCCACATACTGCAATTGGTTGCAGATCAACTATAATCTGGTTAAGTGGCAGAGAAGACACGTGGGACAGAGAAGACTCATGGGGTTGAATGATTCATCCCTCTTCCTACATAGCTACTGTGGTGCTATCATGGATAGGAGGGTGTAATTACACTATTGCATATTTATATAGGCAGTTTTCAATAAAAATAGGGATAGAGTGTATAACTTTAAAGCAAGGGGCCAACTGTTCACCAGGGGAGTACAAGTAGTCTTGACTATATTCCTGAAACATTTCCTGAAAAATGGTTTACCCATTATTGATGTCAGCTTGTTTGGTCTACTTAATTTTCCCCTTCTTACTTGAACAGCCACATCTTCCAAATCCGAGAGTGTGAGAAAAAGATAATCAGAACCTCTTATTTCTTTTCCAATTTCCCTCAGCATTCCCAGATGCATGAAGTCTTCTCCACTTTGTGAGCCACCACCTTTTCTAGTACCTTATTGTCTTTATAGTTATACCATTTTGCTCCAAGTTTCTTTTTGCCTACTTTCAGCATCACTTTGACTTGGCAGAAATCATGATTGTACATGTGCCAATTCAACTATCCCAGCCAAAGAACAAAGAAAAGTACAGTACAGGCCCGAAGGCTTGCACCAATTATGATGCCCCAAAAGATCTTCTGCTTTTGTCACTTCAATCAGCCTTTCACTAGATTAATTTTTACATCTTTGCTTTTTTTTCATTTCTCTACGTACACCATGTCCATCCTTTACATCCCTTCAGTTTTGTAACCATGCTTCTTGTCAGTTTCTACACTATACAAAGATACTTATGATGAGACTAACATTCTCAGCCTCAGGATACTGCCGCAGGAAGGTTAAGAACTAAAGGTACTTTCCAACTATCTTCATGTGTTTCAATTATTTTTTTTCCATCAGAAATGGGAATGCTCACCAAGTATTCATTTGCAAAAGCACAGGCAACGTAGCACACAGTATGTAACAAGATTGGAACAACATTCAGGACTAGATTGATAATAAATTGCAAGAAACACTCACACCATACAATTGCCAGATAATGACCACCTCCAAGAAAAAGTCTAACCATCATTCCATTATTGTCTAATACCCACATGTGGGGTATGTCCCATATAACAGAAACTGTATTGGGCCAGTCACAAATATTGTGGCTAAACAGCAGGAGAAAAATTGGGTATCCACCAGTCAGTGACTTATCTGCTGACTTCCCAAAGTATGGTCTACCACCTACAAGACTATTCAGGAGTACATACAGATATAATGAATTAGCAGAAGTAGGCCATTCAACCACTCAAGCCTGTGCCACCATTCAATAAGATTGCGACTGATCTGACTGTGGCCTCAATTCCATATTCTGCCTACCCTTGTCAAGGATCTATTTTCCTCGTCTTAACAATATTAATTGATTTGGCTTGGAACACTCTTCTGCAGTGTTGGAAAGATTCAAGACCCTCAAAAGAAAAAGATTCCTCTTAGCTTTGTCTTAAATGGAAAACCCTTTCTTGTTCCTTAGTTCCACCATGGTGGAATACTGTACACATGCCTGGATGAGCGCAGCTCTAACACTGAGAATACTCAAAGTTTGACACCACCCAGAACAAAAGCAATCCGTTTGATTGGCACCCATCTACCACCATTAATATTCATCACCAAGGCATCTTGTTTGCATCCTACAAGCAACACTACAGAATTTCATGGTTTAGTAGAAAACACCCTCCAAACCTACAATCTTTACACAATCCATGTATACTCTTTCACCATGTTGGAAAAAAGATACAAAAGTTTGAGGCTGCACAACAATTCAAAAACAGCTTCTTCCCTGCTGCCATACTCTTGAATGTACCTAGCACACATTAAGTTGATCTTTCACTACACCCTAGTTATGATTGTAACACTATATTTTACATTCTCTCCTTTTCTTCATCCCATATACTATATAAAATTGCTTTGTATAGCATTCCTAGTGACAAGAGTCCCAAATAATCCAACACGAACCTCATCCTGGAGTACCGCAGAATCCCTACAATGCTGAAGAGGCCTTTCAGCCTACTGGGTCAACACCAATTTTCTGACAGAGTAACTCACCCAGGCCCTCTCCCTGTAACCCCACACGTTTTGCATACTAATCTATTTAACCTTAACATCTTGGGACACTATGGGGTAACTGCAGCATGTCCAATCCACCTGCGTATCTTGGGAGCACCAGAAGCAACCGCAGGGAGAATATGCAAACTCCACACACCATCAAATCAGAAGGAACGCTTCTCCTCCAAAAAAAAAAGTCTTGGATTCTTCTCCATTACCCTTCCCACCAGAGCTTCTATTAATTACTGGAACTTGGGTTGCTGTCTGTAGCTAAAAAGTTCAGACTGAATGAAAGGAGTATTTATCCTTCCTCCCCTTTAGTGACCAAGCAGGAACGCTTCCATCTCTTCGCAGTAACTAATTCAGTGCACACCACACCCGCTTAGGGGTGTGTAACTAGCCAGACAGGACCTTCACCCCAGACTGCTGTGAAATGAGCAATCCTGTGTTGCTGGAAGAGTCCCTCAGGCAGCAATGATCCAATGCAATCCCGGTTCCGTGCTCCTCCTCCTGCCCTGCAGCGGACGGGCGGGCGGCCCGCCGCTCTCTTCCCCTCCCCGCCGCCCCGCACTCACTCACCCAGCAGCCGCTGTGATACCTGGCGGGCCACCGCAGGCAGGCTCTCGACGCCGTCAAAGTAGGAGTTCAAGATGGCGTCGATGACGAAGATGCAGGGCACCCGTAGCGCCACGTCCAGGGCCCCCCGCAGGTGACTCCCCATCGACCGCCACGGCGACGACATGGCCGGCCGCGGAGGCGAGCTCGGCGGAGGAGTGGCGCTGAGTGCTGAGTCAGCTGTGGCCGCTGTCAGGCTGTCCAGCCGCCGCCGCCGCCGCTCCCTGCTGCCTCTCCATGAGCTCCGCTCCCGCACACCCAGCGCCAAAGGCACATCACGCAAAGCCCACGCGTCACAATCGGGTGCGAGGTGGAAAACGCGCTGACGTCATAACCAGCACGCACGATGGAATGTTCAGCTGCCAGGGGCGGGGCCACGGCACTTCTGTCACATCTCCCCGCCCAATCACTGCCTCCTCTGCTAGTCATTCAGCCCAGGCACGCGTCTCTCTGAGCATTTCAGTCGGCATGGTGTGCGTGGAGATGCTGATGTTGGATTCGGGTAAACGCAGTAAAAAGTCTCACAACACTAGGTTAAAGTTCAACAGGTTTACTTGGTAGCAACGCCACTAGCTTTCGGGACTGACTGTCCCTTGGTCGGGTGGGTGCTGAAACATTTATGGGTTGGATGGATTGACCATGATAAATTGCCGCTTAGCATCCCAAGTTGTGTAGGTCAGATGGATTAGCCATGGGAAATGTCCAGGTTTGGATGGGAAAAGGGTTTCCCAAAGTGTATAGAGTAACAGGGTAAATAACAGGGTGGAGTTACAGCGATGGAGCGAAGGAAAGGGCTTGGATGAGATACCCTGTCAGAAGGTTGATGCAGACTTGATGGGCTGAATCCTCTGCATTATAAGGATTCTATGAAGGGTCTCCCTGACTCAAAACATTGGCTGTATTCATTTTCTATTCTTGTTAATGCCTGTTCTTGTCAGTTTGGATCTAGTTTGTTCCTTTTATGGGAACCATGAATTGGATTCAATTTGACATAGCTTTTGAGACAAGTAAAAAGTTGGATTAAGGGCTTGATCCATCCACTCTATACATTGTCTGTTTATCTTTGAGAAAGGAATCATATTTTAAAAAATGTCATCTATGCCATTTGTCTTCTTCTCTGAGTAATGATGTGGAGATCCTATTCAAGACTGCTCAGGGAGACAAGATGAAATTGCTGGACCTCTAACAGAAATCTTTGTCTCTTCATTGGACATAGGTGAGGTCCCTGAGGATTGGAGGATAGCAAATGTGGTACCATTACTTAAGAAGGTTAGCAAGAATAACCCAGATAATTACAGGCCGGTGAGCTTGATGTCTGTGGTAGGGAAATTGTTGGAGAGGATTCTTAGAGATAGGATGTATGCATATTTAGATGGAATAATCTCATTAGTAATAGACAGCATGGTTTTGTAAGAGGGAGGTTATGCCCCACAAATTTGGTGGAGTTTTTTGAGAAGGTGACAAAAATGGTTAATGAGAGAAGGGCCATGGATGTTGTCCATGTGGATTTTAGTAAAGCATTTGACAAAGTCCCTCATGGCAGGTTGGAGCAAAAGGTTAAATCTCATGAGATAAAAGGAGAGGTGGCTAGATGGGTAGAGAACTGGCTTGGCCACAGGAGACAGAAGGTAGCAGTGAAAGGGTCTTTTTCCGGCTGGAGGTGTGTGACCAGTGGTGTTCCACAGGGCTTTGTACTGGGACTTCTGCTATTTGTGATATACATAAATGATTTGGAAGAAGGTGTAACTGGTATCATCAGTAAGTTTGTGGATGACACAAAGATGGCTGGATTTGCAGATAGCAATGAACATTGTCGGAGAATACAACAGGATATAGACAGGCTGGAAAGTTGGGTGGAGAAATGGCAGATGGAATTTAATTCAGATAAATGTGAAGTGATGCATTTTGGTAGAACTAATTTGGGGGGAGCTATACAATAAATGGTAGAACCATCAGAAGTATAAACACACGGAGGGATCTAGGTATGCAAGACCACAGATCCTTGAAGGTGGCAGCACAGGTGAAGAAGGCATATGGCATGCCTGCCTTTATAGGACAGGATATAGAGTATAAAAATTGGCGTCTGATGTTACAGCTGTATAGGACGTTGGTTAGGCCACATTGGAATACTGCATATTGTTGCCGCACTCTCAGAAGGATATGGAGGCTTTGGAGAGCATACAGAGAAGGTTTACCAGAATGTTGCCTGGTATGGAGGGTTTTAGCTATGAGGAGAGATTGGGTAAACCGGGGTTGTTCTCCCTAGAATGACAGAGAATGAGGGGAGACCTAATAGAGGTGTGTAAGATTATGAAGGGTATAGGTAGGGTGAACAGTGGGAAGCTTTATCCCAGGTCGGAGGTGACAGACACGAGGGGTTACAAGTTTAAAGTGAGGGAGGTGAGGTTTAACTCAGATATCAGAGGGACGTATTTTACACAGAGAGTGGTGGGGTCCAGGAATGCACTGCCAAGCAGGGTGGAGGAGGCGGAAACACTGGGATTATTTAAGACTTATCTGGATAGTCACATGAGCAGACTGGGAATGGAGGGATACAAAAGAATGGCCTAGTTGGACCAATGAGCAGCACAGGCTTGGAGGGCCAAAGGGCCTGTTTCCTGTGTTGTATTGTTCTTTGTTCTTTTGAAATGCCGGCATTGGACTAGGGTGGGCACAGTAAGAAATCTCACAACACCAGGTTAAAGTCCAACAGGTTTTTTTGGAATCATCAGCTTTCAGAGCACTGCTCCTTCCTCAAGTGAGCAGATGAAGAATTGACCTCCTTACTTGATGAAGGAGCAGTGCTCTGAAAGCTCATGATTCAATATAAACCTGTTGAACTTTAGCTTGGTGTTGTAAGACTTCTTATTGTGTTCTTTCAGTAATGCTGCAGGTTGCTTACTTTCAAATAACCATCCAGTTCCTTGAACTGATTTGAATGCCTTGATTGAACCTGCCTCCATCACACTTTCGGACCTGAACCTTTGCTTGTTTTGACAATTACTTTAAATCTGTGTCCTCTTGTTCTTGGTCCTTTCACAAGTAGAAACAATTCCTCACTATTTACTCTGTCCAAACCCCTCATGGTTCTGAATAATTATATCAAATTTTCTGGCAGTGTTCTGTTCTCCAGAGAAAAAAGAGTCTCAACTTCTCCCATCTTAATTCATAACTGAAGTTCCTCATCCAAGGAACCATTCTCATAAACATCTTCTGCATTCTCTCTCTCTCTGCCTTCAAATTCTTCTTAAAATGTGGTGCCCAGAACTGAATGTAATACTCCAGTTAAGGTCTAACTAAAAGTCTTTTTCTCAAGTTCAACATAACCTCTTGTACTCTATGCCCCTATTCTTAAAGCATAGGGTACTGTTCTCTCAAATCCCTCCCCTCCCACACCCCATTTAGAGTTATTTTATATTGTCTTTCCATGTTCTTCCTATCAAATTTAATCACTTCACTTTTCTCCACATTGACCTTCATCTGTCACCCATCTGCTCTTTCTACCAACTTATCTATGCCCAGCTAATCGTGATTATTGAAGTGCTGCGATCTCTATGTTATATTCCTTTAGCACGCGAGCAATAAGTGCAGTTCGTCTCTCCGGGCGATCTGAATTTGTGTTATCCAGGAGAGCGCGTATGTTCCAGGAAACTACTGTCATAAATTTTCTTTTCATTTTTACCGCAGAGAAATGGACTACCCGCTAGCCGCGGTAGGCTAGCCAGGTTCTTACGAGCGGGCTTTGTTTAGGCCACCTTTTCTAGGCCCTTCCCTTGGCATAGGGTGAGCAGTGCCTCCCTGAATAGGGCTGCTCAGACACAGGGGGTCTCACGGGGTTTCTGCTCTGTAACCCGCATTCGACCACTCTCCTCCTGCCGCCTACATGCAGATTCGGGCCTATGGCTTCCAGCCGGTCAAGCCTACCGCTTTGGCACTTGTCTGTCGCTGCAGGACTTTAAATTGTTGAGGAGCCCCCACTCCTCTGAAGGATACAGCGTGTGCGTGAGTAGATTTAGGTGAGTAAGGAGTTGCACAAGTCCAGACTCACCCTCTCGACATCCCCTCTTCGATCCAGCGGCAAGGTGGGACCAGGACAGCTGGTAGAGGATCAGTTGCAGTGAATGGCCAAAACCATGCTACTATGCAAGGAATGCCCTTCTCGCGTTTCACATCACGTGTGTACTAGATGGCCGTTCACCCCAAGAAAGGGTTCATCCTCCCTTTGTAGGTCTTGTTTTTTATCCTACTGGGAGTCTAGTCACCCTCCCCACACAGGTAAGCCTGGTGAGGTAGTCAGTTTAGTCGCCGACCGTTCGACCATGCAGCGGGTAGTACTGGGATACTACCTAGCCGGGTCGGGAGGGACCGGGAGGCTGCGGCGGGGCCGCGGGGAGGCTGATGTTCGATGTTGTTATCGGTGGGAGTCAGATTCATTCCCTGAGCCGCTCTCCGAAAGGGCAACTTCCGGTCCCTTTCCCCTGGCAGGGAATCACATATATGGCCTGGCGTTATTGGCCGCCAAGGAACTGGCAATAGCAACAGTAACGGCCTACTACTTCTCACATTATGCACGGAATTCAAACTCTGCATAACCAACACGCTGTTCAGGCTGCCAGACAAGTTAAAATGCACATGGATGCATCCGAGATCTAAGAAATGGCACTTCATAGACTATGTCATTACTCATCAACGAGACATCTCTGACGTTCGCATTACCAGAGTTAAGCGCGGAGCTGAGTGCTCGACAGACCATCAAATGGTTTGGGCAAAGTTAAGCCTAGCAGTCAAACCGCCGTGCAGATTAAATTCAGCCAAGCCACCAAGAAAGCTGAACATTTCCAAACTGAAAAGTCATGAGCATGTGACCGCTTTGAGGTCATCTATGGATACTGCTCTACGCTCACTGGCCAACAATCCACCGATCAGCATACCAGAGCACTGGAACGCATTCAAAAAAATAGTCTACAAAACGGCTTACGACATCCTGGGTAAAACGAAACGAAGACCCCAAGACTGGTTTGATGAAAATGACGATGCTGTACAAAAGTTATTGCAGAACAAGAGAGCAGCTCATCAAGCTTTCCTAAGTCATCCAGAATCAGCAGGCATAAGACATGCATATATGGATGCGAAATCAGTCTTACAGAGGCAACTCAGAGCTATGAAGGATGAATGGTGGCAGAAAAAGGCCAATGAATTGCAAGGCTTCGCTAACCGCAGTGATTCGAGAAGCTTCTATGAAGTAATCAAAATTGTATATGGCCCAAAAAAACAAGCCACCTCTCAGCTGCGGAGCAAAGACGGCGTAACCATCCTTACAAATAAGGAGGAGCATATGGAAAGATGGCAGGAGCACTTTAAAGAATTATTAAATAGACCAGGGACCATCGCCGATGAGGCCCTTGATAGGGTACATTCTCGACCCTGCATACTCGAGCTGGACGCTCCACCTACCCGTGATGAACTGGTTAAAGCCATCAAAGAACAAAAACCCAACAAAGCAGCTGGACCTGATGGCATCGCAGCCGAAATATACCAACACGGAGGAAATGTGCTAACATCGTGCCTGCACGACCTCTTCACTAAGCTATGGGCAACTGCCAAAATACCACAAGACCAAGGATGCAACGATCATGGCCATCTACAAAAACAAAGGAGACAAAAAGGACTGCAATAATTATCGCGGCATCTCTCTCCTCTCAACTGCAGGAAAATGCCTTTCAAGGATTATCCTCCGACGTTTAGTCTCCCATCTTAGTGAAAAAGTTCTACCCGAAAGCCAGTATGGTTTCAGAGCAGGTCGCAGCACAATCGACATGGTATTCTCATTACGACTGCTTCAAGAGAAATGTGTTGAACAGCGAAAAAATCTCTATGTTACATTTATCGACCTTACGAAAGCGTTCGACACTGTGGACAGAAAAGGCTTATGGAAACTCCTACAGAAACTTGGTTGCCCTCCACATTTATGCAAAATTATACGCCAATTTCATGAAGGCATGGAGGGTCGCATCCACATATGTGGTGAGCTCTCCAACCCATTCCCAATCAGAAACGGCGTTAAACAGGGATGCGTTTTAGCTCCTGTCCTCTTCGGATTATTCTATGCTGCTGTTATCCAAGATGCCAGATTAGAGTCATCAGATTCAGGTGTCTTCTTACAAACCAGGACTGATGGTGGTCTTCTCAATCTCAACAGACTGAAGGCGAGAACAAAAGTAAGGGACCTAGTGGTACGAGAGCTTCAGTTTGCTGATGACTGTGCCCTAGTAGCCCATACTCTCGAAGATCTCCAAGCGATCACCAACCGCTTTGCTAGTGCACCTAAAAACTTCGGATTAACAATTAATCTTAAAAAGACCGAGGTTCTGCACCAGCCAGTTCCTGGATCAAATCGTGAAGAACGATCTGTGCTCATCGATAACACAAGTCTTAATTCAGTAACCAACTTCTGTTACCTGTGCAGCATGATAACATCCTCCGCCTCTTTGGACATGGAGATTGAATCGCGAATAAATAAAGCTTGCTTTGCCTTTGGACAGCTAAAAAGTCGTGTCTGGTCACAGAACATCAAGATGGCCACAAAGTGCAAAGTATACAGAGCCGTAGTCATGTCTGCACTGCTCTACGGTTGTGAGACATAGTGTCCATACCAAAGACATTTTCGACAGCTGAACCAACTTCAACAACGACATTTACGCTCTCTGATGAGAATTACATGGAAAGATAAAATAACTAATACTGAAGTTCTCTCCCGAGCTAAAATGCCAGCTGTCTCAACCCTGGTGATGTCTGCCCAATTGCGCTGGGCAGGACACGTAGTCAGAACGCAGGATGGAAGACTGCCCAAGGACATCATGTACGGCCAACTGTCTAGTGGCACCCGCAAACAAGGAGGTCAGCGGCTGCGATACAAAGACACTCTGAAAAGGAGCCTCAAAAAAAGCTGACATCGACCCATCAACATGGGAAGAAAAGGCCCTAGACCATGCACAGTGGCGAACCATCACAAGAAAGAGCGTCGACGATATAGGAAAAAAGAACAGAGGAGCAGCACTAGAACGACATAGGAAACGCCACAGTGAAACTCCCGCTCCAACACCCACAGCAGATCTCGCCTGCCAAGTATGCAGAAAGCAGTGCCTGTCAAGGATCAGTTTATACAGCCACAGCAGAACACACACATCAAACAGAACTATCAGAAAATAAACGAAATGAAGGAAACCATCATCATCCCTTGGGATGGATAGCGATAGATAATAGATAGATAGATCCATGCCCATTTGAAGTTCTACTTTATCTTCCTTACAGTTTACAGTGCTTCTAAGTTTTGTATTATCTGCAAATTTTGAAACTGTATCCTGTATACCAAGGTCTAAATAATTAATATATGTCAGGAAAAACAAGGATCCTAATAACAAATGGGGAACTGCATTACAAACCTTCCTCCAATGCAAAAAACATCCATTAACAATTACTTTGTTTCCTTTCACTCAGTCAACATTGTATCCATGTTGTCACTGCCCCTTTTATTCCATGAGCTATAACATTTTTCAGCCATGTCTCCTTTGTCATGTTCCTGACTTATTACAGGCAAGTTAAGTTAATAGTTGGTACAACTATTGTGAAATAGAGTCATTGCAACGTACAAAGAAGATTCATTCCCTAATCGTGCTGAGTCTAAGCTGCTTAGTAAGTTATGGAGTAATCAAGGACAGTCAGCATGGAAGTGTTAAGGGAAGATTGTTTTTGACTAACTTAATTTAATTTTTTGAGGAGGTAACAAGGTTTGATAAGACTGGAGCAATTGATATAATCTTCATGGATTTTAGCAAGGATTTTTATGACACAGCAGACTGGTTAAAAAAAAAACCATGGGATTCAGGAGAATGTAATAAGCTGGATAAAAAATTGACTCAATGGCAGGAAACATTGAGTTATAGCTGACAGGTTTTTTTGCAGCTGGAAGATTATTTCCAGTGGGGTTCCAGCATTTATTGCCCATCCTTAATTGCCCATGAGAAGGTAGTGCTGAGCTGTCTTCTTGAAATGCTGCAGTCCACCACAGTGCTGTTAGGAAGGGAATTCCAGAATGTTGACCCAATGGTAGCGTAGGAACGGCGATATATTTCCAAGTCAGGCTGGTGAGTGGCTTGGAGACAGACTGACAGGAGATGGTGTTTCCATGTGTTTTCTGCCCTTGTCCTTCTAGTTGGTAGAAGTTATGGATTTGGAAGATGCAACCTATGAAGCCTTGGTGAGTTCCTGCAGGGTATCTTGTGTGTCGGTGACTGTGAGAGGCACACAAATGTGAATTGTATGGTAATGGGAGTTGTGAAATAAGTATCTAAAGTGTTATAGTAACTGCTTATGTTGCTCATCTCCTGTGGACACATCTCCTCTCAACCAATCTAATGGTGCAAATTAAATGCCAGCAGCACAAAGAGAAATGATATTTAAAGCAAGCTGCCCAGGAAAATTAATACTGGAACATAATGGAGTCAGTTTTAATTAGAAACATAGAACATTGTAGCACACTACAGGCTCTTCAGCCCTCAATGTTGTGCTGAGCTATGTCCAATCCCAAGATCAAGCTATTGTACTCCCTATCATTCCGGTGTGCTCCATGTGCCTATCCAATTGAAAGTTCCTAAAGTGTCTGACTCCACTATCACAGCAGGCGGTTTGTTCCACATTCCAACCACTCTCTGAGTGAAGAATCTACCTCGGACATCCCTCCTATATCTCCCACCATGAAACTTATAGTTATGCCCCCTAGTAACAGCTACATCCACCTGAGGAAATAGTCTCTGCATGTCCAGGCTATCAATCCCTCTCATCATCTTTTAAACCTCTACTAAGTCACCTCTCATCCTCCTCCGCTGCAAAGAGAATAGCCCCGGCTCCTCAACCTTTCCTCATAAGACCTATCCTCCAAACCAGGCAGCATGCTGGTAAATCTCCTCTGTACTCTTTCCAATGCTTCCACATCCTTCTTATACTGAGGTGACTAGAACTGAACACAATATTCCAAATGTGGTCTCACCAACGTCTGGTATAGTTGCAGCTTAACCCACGCCTCTTAAACTCAAGCCTCCTGTTAATAAACACTAACATACTATAAGCTTCTTCATGGTTGTATGCACTTTGAGGGGCAACCTTTGGAGATCTGTGGATATGAACCTCAAGATCTCTCTGTTCCTCCACAATCCTTAGAACCCTGCTGTTGACCCTGTAACCCGCATTCAAGTTTGTCCTACCAAAATAAATCACCTCAAATTTAACAGGGTTAAACTCCATCTGCCACTTTTCGGCCTAACTCAGCCAATGTCTCTTTGCAGCCTGCAAAAGAAAGAAATGAATTGATTAGGGATAGTCAGCATGGATTTATGAAGGGAAGGTCGTGCCTCACAAACCTTATTGAGTTTTTTGAAAAGGTGACCAATGAGGTGGATAAGGATAAGGCAGTTGACTGTGGTGTATATGGATTTTAGCAAAGCGTTTGATAAGGTTCCCTGTGGAAGACTACTGCAGAAAATGCAGATACATGAGATTGAGAGTGATTTAGCAATTTTGATTAGGAATTGGCTAGTTGATAGAAGACAGAGGGTGGTGGTTGATGGGATATATTCAACCTGGAGTTTAGTTACTAGTGGTGTACCTCAGGGATCTATTTTGGGGCCACTGTTGTTTGTTATTTTTATAAATGACCTGGATGAGGGTGTAGAGGGATGGTTTAGTAAATTTGCTGATGAGGAGGAGTTGTAGACGGTGAGGATGGATGTTACAGTTTGCAGAGCTGGCCAAGAAGTGGCAAATGGAATTTAATGTGGAAAAGTGTGAAGTGATTCACTTTGGTAAGAGTAATATGTGTGCAGAATACAGGGCTAATGGTAGGACTCAGTAGTGTAGATGAGCAGAGAGATCTCGGTGTACAGGTGCATAGATCTCTGAAAGTTGGTACTCAAGTTGATAAGGTTGTTAAGAAGGCGTATAATGTTTTAGCATTTACTGATAGAGGGATTGAATTTTGGAGCTGAGATATCATGTTGCAACTGTATAAAAATCTGGTGCCGCCGCACTTGGAGTATTGTGTACAGTTTTGGTCGCCACATTATAAGAAAGATGTGAAGGCATTGGAAGGGGAGCAGAGGAGGTTTAGAACATAGAACATAGAACAATACAGCACAGAACAGGCCCTTCGGCCTTCGATGTTGTGCCGACCAAAATAAAAAGCAATGCCCCTCCAAACTAAACCATTCCCTTCTCTTCCATATACTTATCAATTAACCTCTTAAACGCCACCAAACTTGGCGCATCTACAACAGCTGCAGGCAGGGCATTCCACTCCCTAATCACTCTTTGAGTAAAGAACCTACCTCTGATATCCGTCCTATAACTCATACCCCTTAATTTAAAGCTGTGTCCCCTCGTGCTAGCTTTCTCCATCCTAGGAAAAAGGCTATCACTGTCCACCCTATCTAAACCTCTAATCATCTTATATGCTTCAATAAGATCCCCTCTTAGCCGCCTCCTTTCTAACGAAAACAACCTCAAATCCCTCAACCTCTCTTCATAGGACCTGCCCTCCATACCAGGCAACATCCTGGTAAACCTCCTCTGTACCCTCTCCAATGCCTCCACATCTTTCTTATAATGTGGGGACCAGAACTGCACACAATACTCCAAGTGCGGCCGCACTAGAGTTTTGTACAGCTGCAACATGATGCTGCGGCTCCTAAATTCAATCCCCCTACCAATAAAAGCTAAGACTCCATATGCCTTCTTAACAACTTTATCCACTTGACTGCCTACTTTCAGGGATCTATTGACACATACACCAAGATCCTTCTGTTCCTCAACACTATTAAGAGCCCTACCATTAGCCCTATACTCTACACATTTATTGTTCCTGCCAAAGTGCATTACCTCACACTTTTCCACATTAAACTCCATTTGCCACCTCTCGGCCCAGCTCTGCAACTTGTCCAAGTCACTCTGTAAACTATAACACCCCTCTTCACTATCTACCACTCCACCGACTTTAGTGTCATCTGCAAATTTACTGATCCATCCCTCAATACCCTCATCCAGATCATTTATAAAAATTACAAACAGCAGGGGCCCCAAAACAGACCCCTGAGGCACACCACTCGTCACCGAACTCCACGATGAATATCTCCCATCAACCACCACCCTCTGTCTTCTATCTGCCAGCCAGTTTACCAGGATGTTGCCTGGTATGATGGGTAGGTCTTATGAGGAAAGACTAAGGGACTTGAAGTTATTTTCATTAGAGAGAAGAAGGCTAAGAGGTGATTTAATTGACACATATAAGATGATCAGAGGGTTAGATAGGGTGGATAGTGGGAGCCTTTTTCTTCAAATGGAGATGGATAACACAAGGGGACATAGCTTTAAATTAAGGGGTGGTAGTTATAGGACAGATACTAGAGGTGGGTTCTTTACTCAGAGGATAGTAAGGGTGTGGAATGCCTGCCTGCAGCAGTTGTGGACTTGTCAAGTTTAAGGGCATTCAAATGGTCAGTGGATGGGCATATGGATAGCATTGGAATAGTTTATGTTAGAGGGTCATAAAATTAGTTCCATTGGTCGGCGCAACATCGAGGCCGAAGGGCCTGTACTGTGCTGTAATGTTCTATGTTCTAAGTGCCCTCCACCTCATCCATTACTCCACCAATCTTGGTGTTGTTAGCAAATTTACTAACCCACCCTTCAGCCCCCTCTTCCAAGTCATTGATAAATATCACAAAAGCAGAGGGCCCAGCACTGACCTCTGTGGTACACTGCTGGTAACTGGCCTCCAGTCTGAAAAATTTCCCCTCTACCACGACCTTCTGTCTTTTATGATACGTTCAGTTACGTATCCAATCAGCCAAATTTCCTTCTATCCCACACATCCTTATCTTCTTCATCAGCCTGCCATAGGGAATCTTATCAAACACTTTACTAAAATCCATGTATACGATATCAACTGCTCTACCTTCGTTCACACACTTAGTTACCTCCTCAAAGAATTTAATCAAATTTGTGAGGCAGGACTTACCCCTCAAGAAACCATGCTGACTATCCTGGATTAAACTGCATCTTTCCAAGTAGTCATAAATCCTATCTCTCAGGACCCTTTCCATTAACTTACCAACCATTGAAGTAAGACTAACTGCCTATAATTACCAGAGTCATTTCTATTACCTTTCTTGAAGAGAGGAACAACATTCATCACTCTCCAGTCCTCTGGCACTATCCCCGTGGACAGGGAGGACCCAAAGATCAAAGCTAAAGGCTCTGCAATCTCATCCCTTGCTTCCCAAAGTATCCTAGGATGTATCCCATCTGGCCCAGGGGATTTATCCACCCTCAAGTTTTTCAAAATTGCTAATACATTTTCCTTCAGAACATCTGCCTCCTCCATCCTATCAGCCTGTATCATGCACTCATCCTCAAAAACATGGCCCCTCCCCCTAGTGAACAATGAAGGAATGTATTCATTCAATGCCTCACCAATCTCTTCTGACTCCATGCACAAGTTCCCACTACTATCATTGACAGGCCCTAACCTAATCCTGGTCATTCTTTTATTTTTCACATAAGAGTAAAAAGCCTTGGGATTTTCTTTTATCCAACCCACCAAGGACTTCTCATGCCCTCTCCTAGCTCTCCTAAGCCTTTTAGAACATAGAACACTACAGCACAAACAGGCCCTTCGGCCCACACGTTGTGCCGAACACATCAAAACCTACCCAGCCATAGACCTATCTATAACCCCCAATCCCATTAGATCCCATATACTCATCCAGAAGTCTTTTAAAAGACCCCAGCGAGTTCGCCTCGACCACCACCGACGGCAGCCGATTCCATTCACTCACCACCCTCTGAGTGAAAAACTTTCCCCTAGCATCCCCTCTGTACTTGCTTCCCTGCACCTTAAATCTGTGCCCTCTCGTCGCGACCATTTCAGCCCTGGGAAATAGTCTCTGAGAGTCCACCCTATCTATTCCTCTCAACATCTTGTAAACCTCTATCAGGTCGCCTCTCAACCTTCGTCTCTCCAGGGAGAACAGTCCCAGCTCCCTCAACCTGTCTTCATAAGGCATGCCTCCCAATCCAGGCAACATCCTTGTAAATCTCCTCTGCACCCTTTCAATAGCTTCCACGTCCTTCCTATAGTGAGGCGACCAGAACTGCGCACAGTACTCCAAGTGTGGTCTGACAAGGGTCCTATAAAGCTGCAGCATTACCTCCTGACTCCTGAACTCAATCCCTCGATGAATGAAGGCCAGTACACCGTAAGCTTTCTTAACCACATCCTCCACCTGGGAGGCTGATTTGAGAGTCTTATGGACCCGGACCCCAAGATCCCTCTGCTCTTCCACACAGCTAAGACTCCTACCTTTGATAGTGTACTCATTCATCCCGTTGGATCTGCCAAAATGGACCACAACACATTTATCCGCGTTGAAGTCCATCTGCCACTTCTCCGCCCAGTCTTGCATCCTGTCGATGTCATGCTGCAACTTCTGACATCCCTCCAGACCATCCACAACACCACCGACCTTCGTGTCATCGGCGAACTTACTCACCCATCCCTCCACTTCCTCATCCAGGTCATTTATGAAAATGACAAACAGCAAGGGTCCTAGAACAGATCCCTGGGGCACTCCACTGGTGACCGACCTCCATGCAGAAAAAGAGCCATCCACAACCACCCTCTGCCTTCTGCAGGCAAGCCAGTTCTGGATCCACAAGGCCAAAGCCCCTTGGATCCCATGGCCTCTCACCTTCTCAAGAAGTCTTGCATGTGGGACCTTGTCAAATGCCTTGCTGAAGTCCATGTACACCACGTCCACTGCTCTTCCTTTGTCAATGTGTTCAGTCACATTTTCGAAGAACTCAATTAAGCTCGAAAGGCATGACCTGCCTTTTACAAAACCATGCTGACTATTTCTAATCAACCTAAACGTCTCCAAATGCTCGTAAATCTTGTCCCTCAGAAGCCTCTCCATCAGCTTACCAACCACTGAGGTCAGACTCACCGGTCGGTAATTTCCAGGACTAACTCTTTAACTCATTTTCTTTAACTCATTCCTAGCTACCTTGTAACACTCAAGTGATCCTACTGAACATTGTTTTTTCATTCTTACACATGCTTCCTTTTCTCCCTTAACAAGACATTCAACCTCATTTGTGAACCATGGTTCCCTCACTTGGCCTTTCCTCCCTGCCAGCCAGGGACATATCTGTGAAGGACACACAGTACTTGTTCCTTGAAAAAGCTCCACTTTTTGTTTGTGCCCATACCTGACAGTTTCTGCTCCCATCTTATGCTCCCTAATTCTTGCTAATCACATTATAATTACCCCAACCGGAATTATAAACCTTGCCCTGTTGTGTGACCCTATTCCTCTCCATTGCAATACTGAAGGACACTGAATTGTGGTCACTATTTCAAAGTGATCTCCCATAAACACATCTAACACTTGGCCTGTTTCATTATCCAGTATCAAGCCCAATGTGGCTCCACCTCTTATTGGCTTATCCACATATTGTATCAGGAAACTCTTCTGCACACACTGTACAAAAAGTGTCCCATCCAAACTATTCGACCTATAAAGGTTCCAGTCAAAATTTGGACAGCTCAAGTCACCCATGATAACTATCCTGTGACCTCCACACCTATCCATAATCTGCTTTGCCATTATCTCCTCCACATCTCTGTTACGATTTGGGGGCCTATAGAAAACTCTTAACAACATGACCGATCCTTTCCTATTTCTAACTTCAGCCCATGTTACCTCAGTAGGTGGATCACCCTCGACCACCTGAAGGGCACCATGACAGCTCAGAGACTATCGATGTGGCTGTGCAGACACTTGGAATTGGGCCGGTGTCTGCGGGAGTTTGCGCGTTCTCCCCGTGGTTGCGTGGGTTTTCTCCGGGCACTCCGGTTTCCTCCCACAACCCAAAATTCGCTCTTAGGCTGATTGGGTAACAAATTGTCCCTATGGTGAAAATTTTCCAAATTAGGATTAATATATATACTATTATATTGGACTATTAAAATAGGATAATGATTTGGTATTACGGTGGCGCGGGCTCGTTGGGCCGAAGGGCCTGTTTCCCGTGCTGTGTTGCTTTAAAAAAAAAAGAAATACTTTTCAGCAGCTGTTAAAATACCCTTGATTAACAATGTTACTCCTCCACCTCTTTTACTACCTTCTCTATTCTTACTGAAACATCTGTACCCTGGAACTGCCAACAACTATTCCTGTCCCTGTTCTAAAGTATAAGAAGTAAAAAAAAGCCCCTAAAATTCTGTTGGATGGAGCAGAAAGATAAATTTTGGCCAGAATAGAAACTTGTACCCTTGACTTTGTTATCTCCAGACTCGATTACTCCAATGCACTTCTGGCTGATCTCTTACGTTCTGCCCTCTCTATTCTTAAGGTGAAGGGCATAGTGTCAAATTTTGAGGTGCTGGAGTTTAAGAAAATGTGTTGCCTGCATCATTTCTAAATCTACTATTACATTGTTTTCCTAATGTATTAAACAGTTGAGTGAAAAATGTTAGTGCCAGTAGTCATTTTATTTCATCAGCGTGGTGTTTTGAATCAGCAGTCCAGCACAGTGGAAATTTCATTATGCAACAGTTGAGTTATTTAATTCAAGCCTATTTAAATTCGTGAATTACAGAAAATTATGTCTGATTAGAGATGGTATATAGAGGGATAACTGCTTTTCTTGATTTATATTAATAACCTAGAGATGGGCATATAGGGCACAAATTCAAAATATGAAGATGATGCAAGACTTGGAAGTATTGTCAAATATGAGGAGGTTAATGAAAGACTTCAAGAACATAGAGCATAGAACATTACAGCGCGGCACAGGCCTTTCGGCCATTGATGTTGCGCCAACCTGTGAAACCAATCTAAAGCCCATCTAACTTACGCTATTCCAAATTCATCCATATGTTTATCCAATGACTATTTAAATGCCCTTAATATTGGTGAGTCTACTACTGTTGTAGGCAAGGCATTCCACGCCGATACTACTGTTTGAGTAAAGAACCTACCTCTGACATCTGTGCTATATCATCAATCACCCCTCAATTTAAAGCTATGTCCCTTATTGCTAGCCATCTCTGTCCAAAGAAAAAGGCTTTCACTGTCCACTGTAAAAATCCTCTGATCATCTTATATGCATCTATTAAGTCACCACTTAACTTCTTTTTGCTAACGAAAACAGCCTCAAGTCCCTCAGCCTTTCCTCATAAGATCTTTTCACCATACCAGGCAACAAGCTAATAAATCTCCTCTGCACCCTTTCCAATGCTTCCACATCGTTCCTATAATGTGGTGACCAGAACTGTAGGCAAGACTCCAAGTACAACTGCACCAATGTTTTGTATAGTTGCATTATGACCTCATGGCTCTGAAACTCTAGCCTTCCACCAAAAAAAGCTAACACATCATATGCCTTCTTAACAGCTCTGTCAATCTGGGTGCCAACTTTCATGGATCTATGCGCATGGACATTGAAATCTTTCTGCTCATCCACACTACCAAGTATTTTACCATTAGTCCAGTATTCTATATTCCTGTTACCCTTTCCAAAATGAATCACTTCACTTTTCCACATTAAACTCCATTTGTCACCTCTTAGCCCAGCTCTGCAGCTTATCCATGTCCCTCTGGAACCTGCAACATCCTTCCGCACTGCCCACAACTCCACCAACTTTAGTATCATCTGCAAACTTATAAACCCATCCTTTTACATCCTCATCCAGGTCATTTATAAAAATGACAGACAGCAGTGATCCCAAAACAGATCCTTGTGGTACACCACTAGTATCTGAACTCCAGGATGAACACTTCCCATCAACCACTATGTTCTGTCTTCTTACAGCAAGCAAGTCTTTGATCCAAAGTGCTGAATCACAGTCAATCCCATGTTTTCATATCTTCTGCAATAGACTACCATGGGGTAACCTATTGCAGAAGCTTTACTAAAAATGCAAATTCAAACGCTTTACTAAAATGCATATACACCATATCAACTGCTTTACCCTCATTCATCTCTTTGGTCACCTTCTCAAAGAACTCAGTCAGGTTTGTGAGGCATGACCTACTCTTCACAAAACCATCTTGACTATCCCTAATCAAATTATTCCTTTCTAGGTGCTTATAAATCCTATCTCTTGTAATCCTTTCCAAAACTTTGCCCACAACAGAAGGAAGGCTCACTGATCTATAATTACCAGGGTTGTCTCTACTCCCCTTCTTGAACAAAGAGACAACATTTGCTATCTCTAGTCTTCTGGCACTATTCCTGTAGACAATGATGACCTAAAGATCAAAGCCAAAGGCTCTGCAATCTCCTCCCTAGCCTCCAGGGAATCCTAGAATAAATCCCATCTGGCCCAGGGGACTTACCTATTTTCATACTTTCCAGAATTGTTAACATCTCCTCCTTATGAACCTTAATCCTGTCTAGTATACTAGTCTGTATCTCAGTATTCTCCTTGACAACATTGTTTTTTTCAAGAGGATACAGACAGGTCGGTAGAATGAGCGGATGAAGTTTAATATGGAGAAATGTGCAGTGATACAGTTTGGTCAGAAGAATGAGGAGAGGCGACATTAAATAAAGGGTACAATTCTAAAGGAAATGCAGAAGCAGAGAGTCCTGGTTGGATGTGTGCACAAATCATTGAAATGATATGGCAGGTTGAGAAAGCAGTTAATAAATCATCCTGAGCCCTGGGTTTTATAAAAAGGGACACAGTACAAAAGCAAGTAAATTATGAGCCTTAAAAAATACTGGCTCAGTCTCAACAAGAAAGATTGAAGATTTTGGAAAGAGTGCAGAAAAGATTTATGAGAACTGTTCTGAGGATCAGAGACTTTCGTCATGTAGGTAGATTGGTGAAGTTGGGACTTTTCTCCTTGGAGAATAGAAAGAATTTGTTAGATGTCCCCTCATGTTCTGATTGTTATCATCAATGAGCCAAATCCCCCTATATGTGCTACTGCATGAAGGGTCTGAATAGAGTAAATAGGGAGAAACTGCTCCCCTCTGCAGAAGGTTAAGAACCCTAAGGTGATTAGCAATAGAATCAGAATCAATAGGAGGAAAAACCTCTTCATGCAGCAGATAATTTGGATTTGGAATGCATTAGCTAAGTGCATGGTGGAGATGCATTCAATTGTGGTTTTCAAAAGGGAGCTGGATAATTATTTGAAGAGAAATCACAGAATTACGAGAAAAAGGTGGAGAAGTGGGATTAGTGCAACTACAGTTGCAGAGAACTGATACCGAGACAATGTGCTGAATGGCCTTCTCTGTGTTGTAACCAATCTATGATTCTAGTATAGATATATTCAAGGAACTTTATGGAGGCACAAAGAAGAAAGAAGCTGAAAGTGATAGAGTGATCAAGGAGAATGGGAAGACGCTTGTATGGAACATAAATACCAACATAGATGAGGTAGCCTAATGGCCTGTTTCAGTGCTGCAAATTCTACGTAAAGCTGTCAGCAAGGAATACAAACACTGGATTGTGCTTCACAGCAGCAGACCATCACAACCAAGGAATTAATGTTCAGTTAGTAAATGATTATGAATTTTGATGCTACTGCAGATCCTGAGAACCATGATCTTGAAAGACCCTGAAATGCCTGTTAATTGGAAAGCTATGTGCATGGAGTTGTAAGGTCTGTATTCTTTTACAGTCAGAGAGCTATAGTGGTATTGCTATTGCTGCTGCACATTGACTCAGTGACATGCAACAACAGTAGCATAAGATCTCTAACCCTGCGCCTGGCTTTCCCTCTGCCACCCTTTAACCTTTCCAGGCTCCAGACACATCGCCCCACTGTGAGCTCCAGAATTTCCAGTCAACACTTCCCATTAGACCTGAACCCAAATTCCACGAACTCATGGCCAAACCTGTCTTGTACCCCATGTAATAATGCAGATGTAATTCACTCAACATGGTGGCTCCACTGACTGTGTCTGCATCTCGTTACAGTCTCATGTAGTTCACTAGCATCATAGAATCCCTGCAGTACAAAAGGATGCCATTCAGCCCATCGAATATGTACTGACAATGTCCCACCCCATTCCTCAAATCCCACACATTTACTTGCTAATCCCTCTGACACTAAAGGTCAATTTAGCATTGCCAATCACCTTAACCCACTCCTGTGTGCACTGATCTACATTGGGTCCTGGTCAAGCAGCATCTTGATTTTCTTTGGGTGGAAGTTAATACCTGTACCTCCCACCCTCCACGCTGCCTGCGAGGTGAGTTCTAGGAGAGAGTATGAGAATGTGGGGTGATGATCCCATTGCCTTTCTACATCCTTCCAATTTCATCTTGGGCAGGGGGTTTACTGGCAACCTTTCTACAGAAAATTGAAGGCCCTTAAGAGGCCAATTAATCTCTACTCAAGGTCTCTTCCTGATGCTGTTTTGTTCAACCATTGGCCAGTGGAAGACTCGTCCTGCAATTTGCTTCTACTTGGTTGTGAGGGATTCATTCAAAGGCCCTCATTGCCTGGTCGAAAGGCTCAGCATTGAGAAGGAAGGGGGCCTTCTAAGAGCACCCACAGCACTTTTTTACAATCCTACTCCCCCACCTCTCTGCTAAACACCTCCTTAAAATCCCAATCCTGATGTGACTTCCTTTCTCCAGAGAGCCTGGTAAAAGCTGAAGTGAATCACCAGCAGCAGCCAACGCTGCCAGCGGTGCTGCTGGGGAAGGAGAGCTACTGGCCTCAATTTGGCTGGTAGTCCATAGGGTTGGGATTTTTGCTCTCCTTGGGGAATTCAGTATGCAATACACTGTATTGTCCAAATGGAAATGTGCTGGAGTATAATTGCATAAGCAAAGGAAAGAAAGAGAATTACATTACTCTGGCACAGTGGTTAGTCCACCTGCCTCACAGTGCCAGAGACTTGGGTTTGATTTCCAGTTTGGGTCACTGTCTTGGCAGAGTTTGCACCTTCTCTCCATGTCTATATGCATTTCTTCCAGGTGCTCCAGTTTCCTCCCATGGTGCAAACATGTGCAGGTTAGGTGGATAGGCCATGCTAAATTGACCTTTACTATTAGGGGACTAGTGAGGGTAGATGTATGGGGTTATGGGGATAGGGCCTGACTGGCATTGTGTTTGGTGCAAACTTGATGGTCTGAATGGCTTCCTTCTGCACTGTAGAGATTCTATGATTAGCAACACCACAAACCATATTGCTACAGTGCAGAACCAACACAGGCAAAATAAAGAGATTTAGAAGAATAGAGAAAATACTTTCTAGTGCAGACTTAAAAAATGGATAAATAATTCAATGTGTCCCCCAAAATGTCTTCTCTATAAGATGTATTGGTGTACTGAGAGAATGGAAATGAGAAGGTGGCAAAGCAAGTGGAGAAGGTTGTGAAGAAAGCATATAATATGCTAGCCTTTATAGGAAGGGGTATAGAGTACAAGAGCTGGCTTTTAATGTTGCAGTTGTATAAAACGTTGGTTAGACTTCATTTGGAATACTGTGTCCAGTTCTGGTCACCTTACTACTGGAAGGACGTGGAGAGTCTGGAGAGAGTGCAGAGGAGGTTTACCAGGATGCTGCCTGGTATGGAAGGTCTGAGTTACGAGGAGATATTAGGCAAATTGGGACTGTTTTCCTTAGAAAGATGTAGACTTAGAGGAGATCTAATAGAGGTGTACAAGATTATGAGGGGTATAGACAGAGTAAACAGGGTTAAGCTTTTTCCTAGGATGGACTGAAATAGCACGAGGGGTCACGGGCTTAGGGTGAGGGGGATAAGGTATAATTTGGATGCTAGAGGGAGATTTTTCACACAGAGGGTGGTGGGGGTATGGAATGCGCTGCCAAGTAAAGTGGTGGAGGCAGGTACTCTGGAGTTATTTAAGAAATACTTAGATGGGCACATGAACAGAATGGGAATGGAGGGGTGTAGAAAACTGATTTAAAATAGTGATCATGAGCCTTGGGAGTCCCTGGGAAGTGTGTAAATAGATGATGATATTGATGTACTTGTTTTTATCCTACAGGTGCTTTGGTCCACCTTGTTGTCTAACCAGGGGCATACACGCGATGGGTCGTGAGAGGGCTGCTCTTGGATTTTTTTTCAAGAGTATCCTAGTGCTTCACGTCGTTAGTGTACGCTTGACCTGGACCATTTGATAGGCAACACGACAGCTCAGTGACTATCGCTGTGCTGTGCAGATACATGGATTTGGGCCTGTGTCTGTGGGAGTTTGCGCATTCTCCCCGTGCTTGCGTGGGTTTTCTCCTGGTGCTCCGGTTTCCTCCCACATCCCAAAGATGTGCTCTTAGGCTAACTGGCAAAACAAATTCTCCCCAAGTTGTCTCAAATTTGGTTTTTAATCCATAGATCTATAAACATAGACAGGGATCACGGGTAGAGGTGGAACATTGAGGTGGTGGCGCGGGCTTGTTGGGCCGAAGGCCTGTTTCCCATGCTGTTTTGTTCTTTGTTCTTTGAGTAAAGTTTTAGGAAGGTCTTTGATCCTGGGTACAGTCCATCAGCAAGCACTTGGCCTTCTTGAACTCTTGCCATCCCTCTACTTTGGAAAGCTCCAGGCGAAGGAGACTGTTCTTGCTAATCCAGTCTGCCTTTGTGCAGAGGTAGTCTGGCCCAAAACCCCCATGCTAACTGTCAGTAGTTCCAATATAGTTTTCTGTCTCCTCAACCACGTGTTAGCAGGTACGGTGCTGAAGAACTGAAGGGTAAGGGTTAGAGGAGATGACCAGTGCACTTGGCACTTCCAACTCACAGTTGATATAGCCAAGCTGAAGCTGAAATCTAATAGTTGTTCTGGAAATTTCATCTCCCTGTCCACATGGAGCATTCTTTCAAACTGCTACCCTCTTAAAATGCCCTGAAATGAAATGGCTCCAAGGAAGCCAGGAGCCCTGGATGCAGGGTTTCCGCTGCCAATGAGGAGCTTAATTCCCTTCAGGTTCCCAGAGCTGGATTAGCAGAGTGAGATCTGCCACCATCCTCACTAAATTCCACCTCTGGTTTGAAAATCCCTCCATGACCTCATTCTGCCCTATGTGTGTAATCTTTTCTAACCACACAGCCCTCTGTAACGTATAATCTTTTAATTCCATCCTCTTCAGTAACCCGAATTTTAATTGTTCTGCTTTTGGTGTCTGCATCATCACCTGTCATAGACCCTAAACTCTGAAATTCCCTCCCCATTTCTTCTATCTCTCTATCTCACTTTCCTACTTTAAGACCTGAAACCAATCTTTACTTTAACCAAGTTTTTGGTCAATTGGTATCTCCTTATGCCCGTAAACAATTCAGACCATTATTCTATTTCCTTGCTTTATTGGTGTTTTATTTTGAAGTATACAAACCAGTTTGGACCAATGATCTTATTTCCCTGTTTTACTGTATTTTTTTTACCTTCTGGTGTGGTTCAGTGTCATAATGGGTGGCACATTGATGCAGTTGTTAGCACTGCTGCCTCACAGCTCCAGAGATCTGAGTTTGATTCCCAGCTTGGGTCACTGTCTGTGTAGAGTCTGCATTTTCTCTCTGTGTCTGTACGTTCTCTGTGTGTCTGCTTAGATTTGTTCTGGGTGCTCTGGTTTCCTCCCACAGTCCAAAGATGCGTGGGTTAGGTTGATTGGTTATGCTATATTGCCCCTTAGTGTCCCTCTGATTAGAGGGATTAGTGCAGTAAATATTTGGGATTACAGGGATAGGCCCTGAATGGGATTGTTATTGATGCAGACTTGATGGGCTGAATGGCCTCCTTCTGCACTGTAGGCATTCTATGTAATGTTCCTGTGAAGCACCTTGGAATGTCTAATTATATTAAAGCTGTTCATAACAAAAAGTTGTCATTGTACTGGAGGTTCTGGTGGAATCTGCCCTGTTTGCACTTTAATTTCCAGAGTGAAGACTGTGGGAGGATCTTCTGCCAGTCAATCAATGCAGCTGCCTCAGAAATTTCCGGTTTAAATAAGATTTTTTTTCCCAGAAACTAAAGCTATAAATTTTCTACAAGGAGGGCTGGTATTAAAACTGTGAGCGCCATTTATGGGTCTGAGTGGTTCCTGGAATAAGGTTAATGATCTCAGGTACACTGACGAAAATTGTTCCAAAACAAACTCTTACAGAGAGCTCCTATAAAGCAAATATCTCTGGTGTGGTAAGAATGGGCCTGCTTGGTGCAGTCCTACACACAGGCAAACTGCATGTTGAGTAGAACTTCACTCAATGTCAGATTGTTCAGCCTGAGGCCTGTTTTGAATTATTTAAACAAGATTTATGCATTTCAACAGCACTGCCTCAATTTTTGATTCCAAACTGTCCGTCAGGAAATAATTTTCCACACAACTGTGGCATATGAAGTTGGGACTGGATTTTCTAGTGAGTGCTTGCGATACTGCACAGCAGACAGAGAGTTGGAACAATAGAGCTTTAATGTTTGCAGTTAATGGTTAACAGGAGGTTTCGAAATCACAGAAGTTGTCCTGGTTCCTGGCCAGATGATGGTAATCAAGGTTGATTGACATTATGCCAATTTTCATAGCTATGTTCTTTACCTGCTGCTGCTTGTGGGTGTGATAAGGGTGCAGATTGATTGCCATAAGTTCTTGATGCTTTTTGGCTCCTAGGTTTTGTTAATAATCACACTTTTGGTTTGTAAAGACTTTTTACATTTGATTTTCCATGCTGTCTGGATCAAAAATGAAATCAAACTTAATTGCCTCTTGACACAATACTTCAGTCTCTAGTATAGCTGTGAAATGTGGCTCCTGGAATACTTACACAAAATGCATTTGTTCTTACTCAAGTATTTACTAGCTTCTTTATTCACAACTAATACAATATACAACACTGTCGAGAAGGAAATATAAATCTTTTACAAAATCTGAAGTTATTTATTTAATAAAATGGTTTATAGATAGAGCACCCAATCTTTTTGCATGGAGGAGGCACATTGGCAGGTCAAAAAGTGGGAAAAAAATGCAATGAGCAGATTTTGGAACAGTGCATAAATTTTAAAAATAGTTGAGTATGAGGAAAAAACTTGCTGAGTAAAAATAAAAGCAATGTCAAAGTAATAAATTGATTAAAAGTAATGAATAATAATGACCATTGGACTATAAGAGGATGTGTGTGTGTGCCTGGCTCTTGCCCAGTCTCAAGGTGCTGTGTCACTCGTGCTCACTCACTGAGAGTAAGCGAGGGTATATGTTGGTGTTAGGATTTGCAGCCACCGTAACACCAACACATACATTCGCTTACTCTCAGTAAGTGACTCAGCACCCTGAGACTGGGAATGAGCCAGGCACACACACACATACATACCACTTCACTCCCGTAACAACACATACACACACACACTCTCTCTCTTCACTCCCCACACCAACATACATAGTCTCTTCCCCCCCAACAAACATATGTACACACACACACATACACACATACGCACAGTCTCTCTCTCCCCCCAACAAACACACACTCATTCCCCCCTTCAACAATATAAGCACACACTCTCCCAACTCAAACATATGCATTCTCTCCTCCACCACATACAAACACACTCATGTACTCTCTTCACTTCTGCCTCCCTCCCCATATGCTCACTATCTCCCACAATAACACAATGACACACTCATTCACCGTGGCACCTACTCCCCCTCCCACCCGTCACCAGGTCCACTGCAAACCCCCTCCCCCTCCCCTCCACAAACACACATACACATTTGAAAAACAAATGCCAAAAATTCATTAAAATCACAGGATCCAAAAGGGTGATAAGAATGGAAGCTAATTCTGATGCATTAAATATCCAAAGCACACTTTGATGCTTTTGTCTCTTCCATGCCCACAGTGACATGTGAAGCAATCCATTTCCTTCTCTGTCTTTTATATTTGCAGATCATTTTTATTTCCATTTTGAAGACTATATAGACAGTTAGCCTGATTCACCACCACCCTCTACAACCCTTGAGCAAGTTCCCTGACCAATGGTTCTGTTTGATTAGAAAAAATAGTAAACAAATAGTCATTTAGTAATAGGGAACTTGAATATTGCTGAAAAATAGACTTTATTTTAATCAAAGTTTTGCATCTTGTACATATAAGGACAGTTTACAAGAATACCAATGTCAAAGGAAACAACAAATATATACAGTGTGAGAAAGGGATACTGATTGGTTGGCAAGTGGACTCTGATTGGTAGGGACATTGCCATGCAGGATGTACCATTTGATGGTGACTGACATTAACTGCCAAGCATTACTTAAAGTTTAAACTGAGCAATTTGACTCTGACTGATCAAGTCCCTGAGGAATGTAATAGCAAACAATTGTCACTTATTTGGTTTACAGTTGTATGCACTTTAAGATTAGCCTTATCAGCAACTGCATAAATAGGGCCAAGGTCATTTGCTCACGATGCAAGATCTATGCTGAAATAAAGGGCATCAAAAACAGCAGTGGGAAGATGGTTACCCTGATTAGATCATTTGGTGTTGTATATTGTGCAGTCATTAACAGGCCTAACATTGTCAGTTTTAGCACTGAAATATGTCCAGTCTACCTCAGATTACCCTGAAAGGAAAGGTATCTACAAAACATTTGAGCAGCAGGGGAAGGTGACTGCTTCATGCTGCTGCAGTGCAGCACCAACATGAGTGGCATTCGTCACTAACAGGATGCTGCATTAAGCCAAAAAGATGTTCTGCCTATCACACAAATGAGTAATGTTGTATATAAATAAGTGTTGTTAGATATGCTGGCCAAACATCCCAAGGACTGACAGATTGTTTCTTCTGCTGTTGGCAACAGGCAACGTGCAGCCCATAGCTAACCAGCCCATATGCACAAAACTCAAAACAATGTCAGATGTCATTTCAAGATTGGGCAACATTTGCCAATTAATCCTCAGTCTGCTAAGAATTAAGCTTATAACAGTTTAAGAGCGTCTGTCATGTACTGGAAGCTACATATTAATATGCAGGGCCCTCTTCTTTGTGGACAG
The DNA here is from genome assembly GCA_024679065.1 of Sphyrna mokarran. Lineage (NCBI taxonomy): Eukaryota > Metazoa > Chordata > Chondrichthyes > Carcharhiniformes > Carcharhinidae > Sphyrna > Sphyrna mokarran. Next base: position 54,097,763 of record JAGIQG010000007.1, read on the forward strand.
AAAGAACATGGATACACATTGACCTATTTTAGTTAAACAGAATGAGTGACAGCTATTCACTGGTTCATTCCTCAGGGCAATGCCCAGGACCAAACAGAGTCAAACTGCCTGACTTAAATTTAGAACAACGCTTGGAAGCTAACTGTCAGTCACCATCAACTGGTGCATTTTCCATGGCAACATGTTTTATTAATCAAAGTCCACTTATGAACCAATAACACTCTCTTTCCATGTAATATAAATTTGTTGTTTCCCCTAACATTGGTATTCCTAAAAAAATGGCCTGATGAGCATAAGATGAAAAGCTTAAATAGAAACAAATTTTTTTCAGCAAAAAATGATGCTTGGCTATCGGTGCAGTTATTTGCTAGGGGAGAAATTATCATTCCCAGAATCACATTAGTCAGGTAAATGTATTTTTCAGTGCAACAATCGTCTCATTCAATAAAAATTCAGTGAAAGAATTGCATGTTACCTGTTGCTTTAGAACAAAATTTGTAGCTCTCCTGTGCACAGTCTGTACACAAAAAGACAGTTGTAGATGTTTCAGAGCAGCACTTCACATGCATAATTATAATGCACCTTTTATGATGCTTGCAAATGCCAGACACCACAGTCTTTTAGTGCCTATTCTTTGCAGATCATTTGGGAACTAGAGGAAGGAACTGAATTAGTCTGAATGGGGTGAGTACCTGGGCTGCTACAGACTCAATCTCAAGCATCTGTCAGACCCCAGCTTGACTGGAATTTCTGGTGTCTTTACCATTCAAGTGGTGCGGTTATCTGGGAAACAATTGTCCCATCTGACTCCCTCAGAAAGAGAATTAATTGTACATATTTTTAATTACCTTACTTATCCTAGACCAAGACCTATGGAGGCTAGGGAAGCAGGAATTCACAGTATGAAGATTGCTCTTCCCTCATCGCCACTCATATCAGAGTCTATGTTTCAGGTAGATGGAGTTTCCACCCTAGACTAACCCTGCTCTTCTTCCCCACTGCCACAAGAAACTACTGGAAAGGTAGGTCTTGAAAAAGTTCCCAGGCCTTCTGTTGCATTTTTGAGTTTTCTTGGCTCAGCTTTTGATACCTTGCTTAAAAATCTATTCCGTTCATCACAGTGTCCTCAACAAGGATGTGCTCCTCTAGCTCTGTTATGTCTATTTGCATACATCTCACCAGACTATTTTAAGGCAAAAATAAAATTGATTCAGTTCATGCAGAAATTTTTAAGTTAAGACAATAAAATTATGGATTGGTAATCACTAGAGCAGTTTTATCCAGTAGGATTTTGCGACCATTAAGCCTGTGGTGGAAGTTCAGGCCGCCATGTTTGCCACATGGTGCAAAATAAATGCAGTATTAATAAAACAAACATACAATCTCTTGAAAATTGGTTTTGGATTTGAAACTATTAACAAGCAAAACTGATACCCAAAGAGGAGGGAGAACAGCTTCACAAGGGTTTTGTAATCCACCTATTTCAAAAAGCAAGCATGCAGTATACACCCTTAAAAAAGATGACAATCTGTTGTTAACTGAAGTACTCTGTTTTGACTGTGTGGCTAGTTTATTTAAAAACAAATCTCTCCCAGTGTAATTGTATCTATTTTGTTTGAGTTGATAGACCAGGAGACATGGGGAGGGAAAAGAATTGATAATCTCTACATGTTGCCTTCTATGCTCTGACTTCTGCCAAACATATGTTTTGTTGCCTGTCATTTCTGAACACAGTGCCAGATATTTAATAGATGTTTGACTCATGGCCAACCTCTGTAATCTCTCCGTTGATGTCCAGACCATTCTGTTGCAGCTGGACTGACATCATAAATCCTGCCTTATTTTATTACGACCTCTTGGTGAACGCTCAACATAGCAATACATTGTCCCATTACTATTTGTACAGTCTTGCTGTGTACTATTGGCTGCTGCATTTCCTGTAATAGTTAATACATTTCAAAAATACTCCATAGCTGTGGAGCACTTTGGAAAGGCCTGAAGTCACGAAAGACACTACATCCGTGCAGGTTATCCCTTTCTTTAAAACTAGTAGACAGCGAAGCAACATGATTTTTAACATTTTTTTCATGAGATATGGGCTTCATTGGCAAGGGTAACATTTGTTGCCTATTCCTAATGAAGAAGGCACCTTCTTCAACTGCTGTATTCCATTTGACTTCTTCAGTTAAGTGGCATACGCCAGATAAGAGGCAGTTAAATATCAACAACATTGCTATGGGTCTGGAGTCACATATAGGCCAGACCAGATAAAAACAGCAGATTTCCTTCATTAAAACAATTTAATGAACCAGTGGGATTTTGATCAACACTGGAACAGGGGCATTCAAACAACAATTACAGACTAGCACATCTGAATGAATAGACCATGCAAAATTGTGTGGAATTTGCACATTCTCCCCATGTCTGCATGAGTTTCCTCCAACCCAAAGATGCATGGGTTAGATGGACTGACCATGCTAAATTGCCCCCTCGTGTCAGAGGGATTAGTTAAGGTAAATACATGGGGTTATGTGGATGTGGGATTATGGCTAGTGGTCAGAATGGCTTCTTTCGGCACTGTATGATTTCAGAGCTAAAGAAAATTCAGATCAGGACAACTCATTTTTTAACTCGTTCCATAAACAATATAATTTTTTAATAGCAAAATTTGCAAAAAAACTTTTCATCAGCATTTTGTGAGCATAGAAGTGAAATGCATTAACCCATTTGTGATATTACTATGCAAAGTATTCTTATTAAATATTGAACAGAGATATTCAGACTTAATTTTTGTAGATTGGTTTCCCAATGATGTAAATAATGCACAATTTAAACTACTAGACCAGTTTTAAAAAAGTAAACCTTTTTATTTATATATATATATATATATAAAAGAAATACAAAATTTCAACAATTAAAATGTAATTATGGCATTTCAGTTTTTTCTGAGCCTTCAACTTGTGCCACTGCTTCAGGTACATTGGAAGTAAGTAATGTCCTTCTGTTGTAGTGTCCCTTAATTATGCCAGAGTTGTTGTTTTCATTCAGGATTTGTTTTTGTTTTTGTCTGTTTAAACTCTGTACAAGTCCGAGAACAACAGCAGCCAATGAGTATTGACCAGTTAACTTTCTCGGTTGCATTATAAGTGGATTTGGCTGAACTCTTCCCAGAAGAAAGTATGTTTTGATCTTCCCTTCTTGTTCACTTATCCCTTTGACATATATTTCACCTCTGTACTCAAAAGCAAATCCTTTGTCCTTCAGGATAAGATATGTATCTTCAGGCACTTGAATTTTGCCACTAATGCCTGTGCTATCCATGCGGCTTGCTAAGTTTACAGTTTTACCCCAGATATCGTATTGAGGTTTCTTTGCGCCAATAACTCCTGCAACGACTGAGCCATGGCTAATACCTGGAAATAAATGTGCAATATCAAATAAATCACTGAAATACTTAAATGCAGTAATTCCCATCGAAGTGCCATTACATGTCATAGCAACATAATTACATTAATCGCTAACCCTCACCTCCAATCTTCACACCTTTTCTCCAGCTGGCATAAAACTTCACAGGAACTAGTAGCCCTTAATAGCTTTCTCAAAGTGTCTACTCTTCATGGTCAAAGATAACAAACCTTTGGCAGGTTATCTGCCATGGAACACATTAGGTCTGAGCTCTGTCTAGTCCTATTCTGATGTCGACACACATATACTCTCCAGCAGAGGTCAATGAACACTTATCAAGAGTAGGAACTTTAGCTGATATGTTTAGCCTCTTGTAAAGTCAGGGACAGAGTCCAATTACTATCTCCTGAAATCAGCAAAATCAATATAGACCAGGGATTGAACATAGAATGTTCTTGGTCTGTGTTGCTCAACCTCTGGGTAATTTCTGGACTTAATCATCAGAGAAACTTATGAATTACTGTTTAAACAGAAAAGGGGAAACAAGAAAACCATCATCCACACATTTCTAACTCAGTGACCTTTTCAAGACACCAACATGTTTAAATTTACTCTGAAAACATCTAGGTGTTTGACAAAATGGAACTATTTTATTAAGAATCAATGATTTGCTCTGAAATATATTGTAAATGTACAAGTCAACATATTGATCTCAGAGCATAGGGAGAAAAGGATTAAAATAATTTATAACACAGCACATCCATGAATTTGAAGTGATATTGTGTTCGGAACTATTCCAATAACTAGAGTAAAAGTCCTCTTAATTTTGACCAAATAAATCAAAAGGACAAATTGCTTTAGAGGAATGTGTTTTTGCGAGCAGACACTCTCAAAATATTTGCAGTCAAATTAGTGGGGTGGATTTTCCGGTTCCTATGGGAATCATAGCAGGCGAGGGACGGACCACGGAAAGGCCCAGTGACTTTGGGCGGGATTTTGTGGCGAACATGGCCAGAAAGTTTTATCCACTATATCTTTATTGCAATAGTATTTGTTTCAATACAGGATTTCTAATTATTCTTTCAACAGATTCCGGTGGAATCAAAACTTCTTACTCTGGCAAAAGCTACATAATGTTGCTGATGTGTAAAACAGGCCAAGGAATAAAAATATAAATACTGTCAAGAGCCTTGATGACTTGTTTAGAACTTTGAATATGGAAGTCTAATTCAGAAACTCTTTTTCCTTTGTTGAAAAGACAGACTTATATCTAATTCTTGAAATAAAAACTCCATTTTCTTCAAATCTGCCTGCAATAATTATCATAGAAGGAAACAGCTTCCTACTTAAGAACATAAGAAATAGGAGTAGGAGTAGGCCATCTAGTCCTTCGAACCAGCCCCGCCATTCAACAAGATCATGGCTGATCTGAAGTGGATCAATTCCCACTTTCTCCCCATAACTCTTAATTCCCTTGTCTATCAGAAATCTATCTACCCATGACTTAAATATATTCAGCGAGGTAGCCTCTACCACTTCAATTGGCAGAAAATTCCAGAGACTCACCATCCTTTGAGTGAAGAAGTTCCTCCTCAACTCTGACCTAAACTGCCCCCCTTAATTTGAGGCTGTGCTGTCTAGTTCTGCTATCCTTTCTAAGCGGGAAGACTCTCTTTACCTCTACCCTATCTATCCCTTTCATTATCTTATATGTCTCTATATGATTCCCCCTCAGCTTTGTAAACTCCCAATCTATTTAATCTCTCCTTATAGGCTAGCCCGCTCATCTCCGGTGTCAGCCTAATGAACCCTTCTCTGCAATATATCCTTCCACAAATGCGGCGACCAAAACTGCACACAGTACTCCAGATGCGGCCTCACCAGTACCCTGCACAGTTGCAGTAAGACCTCCCTGCTTTTATATTCTATCCTCCTTGCTATAGAGGCCCAACATCCTATTCGCTTTCTTCATCACCTGCTGCACCTGCAGACTGGGTTTTCGCGATTTGTGCACAAGGACCCCCAAGTCCCTCTGCACTGTAGCATGCCGTAGCTTTTCGCCTTTTAAATAATAATACCTCCTACTATTATTTCTGCCAAAGTGGATAACCTCACATTTGCTAACATTATCTCCATCTGTCAGTCCTTGCCTACTCACTCAGATTAACCAGATCTTTCTGCAGACTTTCTGCACTTCCACACAATTTGCTTTTTCATTCATCTTCGTGTCATCAGCAAATTTCATTACCCTACACTCAGCCCCCTCCTCCAGATCATCTATGTAAATGATAAACAGCTGAGGCTCCAGCACCGATCCCTGCGGCACTCCAACCAGAATAGCATCCATTGATTCCAACTCACTGCTTCCTATTAGACAACCAATCCTCTTTCCATGCTAACACCTTACCCCCAACTCCGTGCACCCTAACTTTTTGCAGCAACCTTATATGAGGTACTTTATCAAACACCTTTTGGAAATCTAAAAACACCACATCCACCAGTTCCCCTGTCTGCCGCACTAGTCACATCCTCATAGAAAGCCAATAAATTCATTAAACACAACTTTCCCTTAACTAATCTATGCTGCGTCTGCCTGATCAAACCATTCTTTTCTAGGTGCCTAGCTATTTCTTCTTTGATGACGGATTCTAGCATTTTTCCAAGTACGGACGTTAAACTAATCGGCCTATAATTCTCTACCTTTTTTAAACAGTGGCATAACATTAGCCATTTTCCAATCTTCCGGCACTTACTAAGGCATCCGCTATCATCTCTGCTTTTTCTTTGAGAACCCTGGGATGCATTCCATCCAGTCCCGGGGACTTGGCTACCTTCAGTCCCGTTAGTCCTAATTACCTAAATTACCTTTCTAATTTGTTCCATGACAAAGTCCTTGTTTAGTATTTAAGCTTTGTTGTAAACAATATTATAACTGCTCCTTCCTTGAGTCTACGTTTGTATAGTGGTGTGCCCATTGGAGTTGGACGGTGTAGAATCATCCCTTACTGTCAGGGAAATTAGCAGGGTAAAACATAGGGTTACAGGAATAGGATCTGGGTGGGATATTTTCTGCACAGTATGAATTTTAAGATTCTAAGAAATTCTGCAGGATGTACACTTTTATTGTCCGCTGTGTCAATAGAACTAATACTGATATATATACTTAAATCAACTGACAGTGTTACTAAAACTTTTTCATGTAAATCTAGTGAATCTTCAAAGAAAAGCTTTTAAATAACAAACTGTATCAAATAATGTCACTGCCGTTTTGTCACACTTAACCAATTCCATCGACTCTTCAAATTTGCCCATGTGGCCCATCCCACACCATCCTTTCATCCCATGCCATTCCGTTCTTCCCTGTTATTACTCTCATACCATCCCCATATTATCCCATTCCTTCCATCCCCCACATTCCATCCCTATCCTTTTCATGCCACCCTAATCCGTCTGATAATCCCATCCCATCCTTCACGGAAGCAATCTCTCCAGTGAGGGTAACTTTATTGTTGGGCTGCCATTACCTTCCCATGTTTTAGTTCTCTACCAAACCCACTCCACTGTCATCAACCTCTGGTAGTTGCACATGTAGCACAAGTTCCAATCCTCTGAATACCTCCACGTGCCTCCACATGTGGCAACCGAATAAACCCACTGACGGACACGGCCTTTAAACTAATCAATCAAAACGGTTCAGACAGCTAAACACTGATTGCTACTATTATAGATTGTCAAAAGGATATTTCATGGAGTACATATTATCTGCCACTTGGTGTCTCTGTAAAGCTTTATAAAGGCAGTGTAGATTGTAAATAAGAATCAAAAATGTGTGAATGAATGATTTAAGAAAGCATTGTAAAAATGAAATTAATGCTGCTAATATATTTATATCAAATAGTTACGTGGAAAATCTGAAGTCTGTGCAGCCATAAATCCATTGCACAAAGCAAAGAAGGACATAAATATTTATTTTAAATGATGGTGAATTGAGATTACATTCTTAAAAACAAAATTCAAAGACAGTGGAACAGATACCAGTTCAAGTGGGCATTTAAGTGTATGAAGATGATGTTACATGCAGAGTAATTAATTTATCAGAAGTGGTATTTGATCTTAATGGGCCAGGTCCCAGATGCTCTGTAAAAGGCAATGTGGTTTTAGCTGGTTAGTGTTAAATAATTGGAGCTTCTGTTTCAAAAATTCATAATGACCATTTTAATGAACTAGATTCCACAATTATAAATAAATGTACTATACTTGCATTTGCCCAAAGAGTTTTTAATGAAATTTTGCTCTGGAAGTTTCTGCCATCGAACCAACCTTTTATATATCACAGCACACCTCTACACTATAAAACATTTTGGAGACACACCTCTTATTTTCTTCCCTCACTAGTATCTTCGTTTTAACTTCTCCTTGTCATCTCACCTGTTTTTATTTATCTCTCCCTGTCTCTCTCCCATAGTATGAAGTCTCACAACATCAGGTTGAAGTCCAACAGGTTTATTTGGTAGTAAACACCACTAGCCTGGTGTTATGAGATTTAACCTGGTGTTGTGAGATTTCTTACTGTGTTTACCCCAGTCCAACGCTGGCATCTCCACTTTGTCTCTCACTTCCCCCATGGTTTTTGCGCCATTTTTGAGATTTAGCTTTCTGTGCTGGTGCATGGAACTTTTGTCTTCACTCCAAGTCCTGAGTGCATGGCCTGACCAACATAATAAATCTTTTTTTGCAGTGCACTTTGGGGGTTAGTTAAGAATCACTGCTCTACAGAGCATCTGAGATGTGTGCAAACAGACCAAGCACCTGCACATTTACTTTATCAAGCAGATTGGAGAATGGTTAATGAGCAGCACAAAATGTGTACTAGGAGTGTGAGCTGGAATATTTAACTCTAGAAATTAGGTACAGAAAGCAAAATGAAAGGAGGGAAAGAAAAGTAGGAGTGAGAGAAAAATGAAAGAGAAAGAAAAATAAAAACAACTTTTATTTATATTTTTCGCTTTCTTAAAATAGCCAATAAACAAAATCTGAAGTATTTAGACTGCACACTTGTTACACTTCACTCTTGGTAGCAGAGAAATTTTTCAGTATTAATTAAGATTTATGATGCTATTAAAGATTATTCATACTGGAAAGGACAAGCACTAATTACTTTTTCTGGTGTGAATGATGGGGCAGAGGAGGCCAGGTTTAACATCCAAGAACAGTGAGAGTTTTCAGTGGATAGAGCAGTGGTGGACAACCTGTGGGCTGGGGGCCACCTGATGCCCACCTGGGTTCTGTTCTGAGTGTGGCTCACAAGACGTTTTGTCGATTGTTGCCGGTGCACAGAGTTGCCACATTCCAGTGACTTCCTTTTACATAGTTTTTTCCCTACTGGTATGACTGAAGTGATGTGCATGTAATAAAGGGCAAGTGAAATGCTGTGCACGCTGATTGCAAACAACATGAACTGCGAGAGCCATGCACTCCCTCTGTATCCAAAGTGTAAATACTTATTTTATTTTTACCATTTGAAGTTGATGACAGTTCTATTAATATATAAATGATTAGGCATTTCTATAACTTGTTGTGAAGTATTTGGCATGTATTAAATGTATTTAATCTTATTCATAGAGTCATGTGAACAGGCCTGATTTCAATCTTGCAGCCCACTGAGATGGGAAGACCACTCGTGGCCCACTCACTAGCCTAAAAAAAGGGATAAAACAAGGGAGTTGGCACCTGGAATGTAATAATGGGCAAGATGTGGCAGTGGTGCTCATCAGTAGATTTCATGTGACATTATGTGGTAGGTTAACAACAGAACATTTTGTCAAACACCCATTAGTATATCTTTGGTGAATCTAAATTACTTCAATTTACACTATGCTTCTATGTAGGTGCATACTCTGTGACTGCAGCAGAGAGGTAGGTTGCTCAGATTCCTGCTCCAACTGCTGAGATACTTTTGGCATATGCCCTCTGGGATTTGGAGTCTTTGTAGGCTATGGCAAAAATAGGAGAAAGAAGTTTCAGCTGGAATTATACCGTCCACTGCCAAAGGAATTGAAGCAGGCGAGGGATGAACAATGAGAAGGTCCTTTGATCTCAGGTGGGATTTTACGGTTTCAGCAGGAGCGAGGCCATAAAATCCTGCCCATCATGTCAGGTGCTGACTAAGGACAAGAAGTGGGAGTGTTCCAATTTCCATGTCCCCTTTTGCCATCATATCTTTAATAGACTAGCATTACATCAGTCCTTCCATTCTACTGCACACTAGCTTGACGGAGATCAGTGACACATGTAAAGCCAAGATACATGTCATTAACTGGTTTAAGATGGGGCTTCTGCCCCTATGATAGCGGCCAGCCATTAAAATGGCCAGCAGCTGTCTAGTCCAAACAGTGCAATGGGAGCGGTGGCCACTGATGAGGTTACGGCAGTCCAAAAGGTGAAAGAACTGAAATAATTCAGTTGAAATGCTATGTTGTTAAGTTACCACATAATGTCACACAAAATCTACTGATGAGCACCACTGCCACATCTTGCCCATTATTACATCCCGGGTGCCAATTTATCGTTTCCCTTGTTTTATCATTGGTATATCAACACACAACGGAACCTATTGTGCAGACATGCATTGTATGGATGAGTGCTTGAAAGATTATTTAGTACAAATATCAGAAAGATAATAGTCCTGGTGGGAATGCATATAAGATTTCACTTTTTATATTTCACACCGGGTGTGAAATAACTCATGAGCTGAAAGTAAGTGGGGTGGGGGTATTGCCTGGATCAGACTAGAAAATAGTGGAGGCATGGTGGGAAGGGGGGTGGGGGGGAGATTGGGGAGGAGACACTTTGCCTGCCAGCTCAGTGAGAGCTACCAGGTTATATGTTTGGCATGAGCCTCTCCTGTGCTGGTTAACCCCAATGGCAGCTGGATGAATTCCTCAATTAGTTAATTAATTGGCTACATAAGGGCTTCAGCTGGCTCACGTGGACAGAATACCTGCCGCTATCCCTGCCATTGTTATAGCTACATTTGGGCATTTGGCGGAGATGTGTAAAATGCGGTCCGTTCATTCAGGTCAATCCCCCCATGCCAAGGTTTAGGAAGAGAACAGCATCAGATTATGTAATGTGCAGTACATTATTCTATTTTTAAAGTGCCATTGCATGGAACTTGAAGTTTCTTTTCAGGCCACAGAATCTATTTGTTCGAAGTATCAAATAAATTAGACTCATTTATTTTAGAACATCAGGTTAATTAGAAATCGGAAGAAATCAGCATGAAATGAGTGTTACTTTTTGAAATTTCATTCAATTTACCATGTGATAGCTTAAGCATGACTAATATGTCTCAAAATATTTATCTAGTTGAATGTTATGATCTGAATACTAGATATGTGACAAGATTAAACTTCATTCATTGCTATTGAAACATTGACATTTCTCTTACACAAAATCTAGTTTAACGTAAGCATAAGCAATATTCATCCCCTGTTAATCAATCCTCAAAACTTTTCGGCTCGTAAATGCTTTCACTGCAAACATTTGCCCCAACTTTAAGTCTTGTACCAATTTTTGTAGGAACAAAATTATTCTGGTCTGATTTTAACACACTTTTCATGGAGAGTTAGAATAAGCCTCAGGAGCCGGACTTATTCTTGGTAGAAAAACGTTGTGTGCCGTACAGAGGCTCGGAAGGTGGGCAGGGTGAGTAACATCCTTTTCATAATCATGTCCAAAGAGATGGAATGGATTTTAATTTTAGGAGTATGTGTAAGTCTAATCCCTAATATTTGGGCCAGGAGAATGGAAGGAATCCAGCCTTATGGTACTCAGGGATTTATTTTGGTCATAATTATTTGAAAGAAGGTGGCAATTGATGTCATCATGAGGCTAGTCATGATAACTTGCCTACTCAATTCTTTATAGTTCATTGAGGTTGTGTGTGTGTGTGTTGTGTGTGGGGAGGAGGGCATGGGTAGGTGAGTGGGCGGTGGGGTGGATGTTGCAGTTTATATGCACCCAGATTGGTGACAGTTTCATTCAATTCCTAATAAAATCGTGTAGGAAGGATTTGCAGGTCACAAATTTCATGAAAATAGGTGCAGTGATGACGATGTGTGATTAATTCACAGCCATTGCTTCCACTATCGGCTGCTCTCAAACCTTGTACTGCCCATTCACTTAAATGATTGTGTTATGCAGTCAACGCTTAGTGCATTGTTGCGTAGTGATGGCTTTTATTTATGTCATATAGCCAACAGGATACTCTAATAGTCAGTTACAGAGGGAAAGTTAAGGTACAGGATGGTCGGTCAATGGGGCGATCAGGGTTATGTTTAATGGTACCACAGTTGGATGATTCAATCACAGACAGTACAACCAGAAAAGATGGAATTTCATTCTGAGGGTGGTCGTTGACATGGAGAGTGTTGGATGCATGCTGGGTCCACTAACTTTGGAAATAGTTTCAGAGTTCAGACTTCCATTACTCTGTTGAAACAATCTCTTTCATTGTTGGCTCAATGTTTATTTACATAAGATGAAGAGGTGTCAAGTTCTTGTAGCTTCGGCTACTGCTACTTTAAAAATCTGGTTAATTGACACTTTATAGGGTTGTATAATATCACTTTTTTAAAGAAAGTCATAAATGGTATTTTGTAAAACCATGTCTTGCTACTGACCCCGCTGTCCAACACCAAGTAAATAATGTCACTCGTGCTTCAATCTTGCCTCAATCCAAGGCCTTAGGTGGGTGCAGTACCAGCAGTAGCCACCATCTCCTCAATGGCACTCCTGAATACATTAAGGGCTGTTGGGGTTTGTCAGTTCTTGGTGGGAGTGAGAAAAGGTGTAAGAGGCCTTCCCAAAAAGGGGTAATTAGGGGCTGTCTCTGCAAGGTTCTGCGCTATAAACTAACATTGACATCATAATGAAATATAAATTCAAGCTGTACTTACCAACACGAAGTTCAAAGTTATTGAAAGAATGTTTGTTTATTTCCTGTATGCTTTCATTCAAAGCAATGGTAAAGTCTGCCAGAGCACACAGATGGATCCATTTTTCTTCAGATTGCTGTACAAATCATAGGTAATAAAAGCAAAGTTTGTTTTTCTTAATATGTTCATAAATTGTATTTAAGATTCAATAAATTGTGCAACCACAGTTTAAACTGGTTTTTTTACCTGCTTCTCAGGAGACAATCCAGAGACGGCCATGTAAGTACTTCCAATCGTTTTAATCTTTTCAATGTCCTGAAATCGTTCCTCAACCAGCAACTGCAAGAATCACCAAGAAAAGAAAATAATAAAATATAAAAGGGCAGATACATCATCCCAAAGATTATATTTGTCCTGTTCTGAATAACTGTGTATGTCCGTAACCTCCTCCAGCCCTACAACCTTCCGAAATCTTTGCATTCCTCTACTTTGGGCCTCTTGCTCATCCCCACCATTTGCAACTATCCTTCAACTGAAAGATATACTGGCATAAACTATGTGTGGGATGGCGGGGAGGAAGGTGAGGCAGTGCAGTGGATGCAGGTTCAACAGTAATCTTTAAAAAGGAATTAGATAGATATCTGAAAAAGAGAAATGTCCTGGGATCATGGGAATTATACTAGCTCATATATGTCTCCAAACTGCAGTCTAAAGATCAGTCATAGCTCCCAAGCCTTGCATATCCAACCCACAAGGTTCAGACAACAAACTTCTCATCTTCTGTTTTGTCATAGAATCATAGAATCTCTACAGTGCAGAAGGAGGCCATTTGGCTCATCGACCGGATACTGCTTCTCCGACAGAGCATCTTAGGCACATAACCCTACATATTTACCCTGCTAATTCTGCTAACCTACACAGCTTAGGACACTAAGGGGCAATGTTGCAACACAATCCACCTAATTTGCACACCTTTGGAATGTGAGAGAAAACCAGAACACCCGGAGGAAACCCAAGCAGATATGGGGAGAATGTGCAAACTCCACACAGACAGTCATTCAAGATCGGAATTGAACTCAGGTTCCTGGTGCTGACCACATTTCTTGCTTGTCTTGCTTGAATTTTTACGTCTAAAGGTTTGGAAGAAGATAATCTTATGTCTCATCCTCCAATTTAACTAGAAAACAATATCTATTATTATCAATAAGCTAAGATGATATATAAAGAAATGTACAAACTGGTTGCAAATGGTGGGAATGAGCAAGAGGACCATTTGGTTCATCACGTAATATCACGGCTGATCCTCTATTTCAATGCCATATTCCCATTTTCTCCCCATGTCCTTGACCCCATTAAAATCTAGAAAGATTATCTATATCTTCCTTGAATATATTCAGCGACTTGGTCTCCACAGGTTCACCACCCTCTGAGTTAAGAAATCTTTCCTCATTTCAGTCCTAAGTGGTCTACCCCATGTCCTAAGATTGTATCCTAGTCTAGATCCTTCAACTAGGGAAAACATCCTCCCTGCATCTTGTCTATCCAGTCCTGTTAAAATTTTGTACATTTCAATCATCCTTCTAAATTCTGTTGAATACAGGCCCTGTTGAACCAATCTCTACTCATAGGAGAGTCTACCAACCTCAGTATCAGCCTAGTGACCCTCATTGCACTCCCTCAATGGCAAGTATATCCTTTCTTAGGTAGGGAGACCAAAACTTTCAGATGTTGTCTTACCAAGGCCCTGTATATTGCAGTAAAACATTGTTACTTCTGAACTCAAAACCTCTTGCAATGAAGGCCAACATACCACTTACCTTCCTAATTGTTTGCTGCACCTGCTTCTCTACTTTGATTGGTGTACACAGACAACCAGATCCCTTTGTACATCAACACTTCTCAATATATCAATGTTTTACTGCAATATATCACCATTTAAATTAGACTTTTCCTTTCTGCTTTTCATACCAAAGTGTATAGCTTCACATTTAGCCACATTGTACTGCATCTACCGCTCACTCAACATGTCTAAATCACCTCAAAACTTCCTTGCATCCTCCTCACAACTCACCCAGTTTTGTGTCATCAGCAAACTTGAAAATGTTATATTTGGTTCCCTCATCCAGGTCATTTATGTATATTGTAAACAGTTGGGGCCCAAGCACTGATGATCCCTGTAGTACTCAGTTGTCACATCTGCCACTTAGGAAAAGACCCGTTTATTCCCACTGTCTGTTTCCTGTCAGTGAATAAATTCTCAACCCATGCCAATACATTATGTCCTCTCCCACGTGCTTTAATTTTGTCCCCTAATCTCTTATGAGGGACCTTATCAAAAGCCTTCTGAAAGTCCAAATGCATCATATCCATTGGTTCTCCCTTATCTATTCTACTAGTGACATCCTCAAAAATTCCAGTAGATTTGTTAAAAATGGTTTGTCTTTCATAAATCCATATTGGCTTTTTTCAATCCTGTTAATGTTTCCAAATGTTCTGTTATCATATCTTTTATAATAGAATGTAACATTTTCCATATTATTGATGTTAGGCTAACTGGTCTGTACTCTTTTGTCTCTCTCTCTCTTCATTTTCAAATAATAGGGTTATATTTACCATCTTCCAACTGTAGGAACTATTCTAGAGTCTATAGAATTTTGGAAGATGACCACCAATGCATCCAATATTTCCAGGCCACTTCCTTTAATACTCTGGAATACTCTGTGAATCTAGATTGAAGCCTTTTGGTGGCTCTTGAGATTTTAATTTAGGTGATCCATGTGCCTTATAAAGACAAATAGGCTGGGCTAACCTTATTTTGAACTAACTTTATTTTCAGCATTTTTGAGGACGACAGTAGAATCCCCCGTACCAAAAGAAAATTGGGCTGGATTTTACCAATGCCCAGGAGATAGGCTGGGAGGCAGAAGGTTTTAACTTTATTTATTAATGTCGCGAGTAGACTTACATTAACACTGCAAAGAAATTACTGTGAAAATCCCCTAGCCTGGTGTAATGGGGAGTGGAAGGCATCAGGTAGTAAACCTGATACTTTTTTGCCACCAGGAGATAATACCAGTGGTGGAAAGCTCAGTGGCCAATTAAGCCCGTTAATTGCCCAGTTAAAGACCACTTTCTGCCCCTGCCAGTATATTACCAGCATTGGGTGGTGCCTCTGCCACACAGTGAGCCTGCACTGCAAACCCTGATGACCTCCCAGTAGATTCTTGTGGAACATGGATGTCTCTCCTTGACAACCATTGACTGGCTTGTGGAAGGATCCCCAGATGTCAATGGCCATCTCTGCTGGATGGTTTGCTCCTCTAACTGCCAGGCCCTGTCTACCTGGCCCCAGAACATTCCATAATATACCTTACCGTGTCTTTGATAGTACCTCGGCACGTAGGTGCCCTTTATTTCTTCTTACATCCTCTATAGGTACTACTGCTGAGGCTGCAGACCCTTTGACTGAGCCTGCATAGATTGGTGGCCCTGACAGAGACCAAATGTCACCCAGAGCTTCACTGCCCGCCCATCCATCTGCTTTTAGATACGTCCTGCTTTTGGTTCTGTTAGCAAGGCTATCTAACTGTTGAGGAAAATTCTGGCCAATGAGTTGGGGCTATAAAGCAGATGGACAATCTTCTACCATTGCTTCACCAATACCAATCTAGGCAGCAATTACAAAGAGAGATATCACACATTTCTATACTGCCTTTCACAACTTCAGGACACCAGATAATTTGAAGTCCTTTTGAATTTAGTCGTTTAGGAAATTTAGATGGAACAGCAATTCAGGGGTGAACTCCCTCTGATGCTTCCTCCACTTAGCTCTGATGTTGTGTCATTCAAAAAGCACAGGCCCGATGTAAAGTTGGCACTATGTCCAATGTGAACATAACAAAAATGGTGTACAGCCATTGTCCTTTGGCAAAGGAACAAAGCTTTTCCAAATGCTTTGTTATGAAGACAATTCACTTTTATACTTCAAAACCCAGCCAAAGAAACAAACATGATTTTAAATTGGATATGATTACAACTTTAAAGTTACCTCATCAAAATCGGCAATAATTTCATTCAGCAAGCGTAAACATTCTACTCCCTGGTTATTCATCTCAGTTTGAGAATAGAAATCCGCAAATCCTGGAATTGAGGCGAACATCACAGCAACTGAGTCGTAAGACTGTGAATAGAGTTCCTGATGAGAAAAGAGCAAGAACAGTAGTAAAGCACCAATCAATCATCAACATAATTGGATTAGGAATTGGCTGGCAGATAGAAGACAGAGGGTGGTGGTTGATGGGAGATATTCATCGTGGAGTTCGGTGACGAGTGGTGTGCCTCAGGGGTCTGTTTTGGGGCCCCTGCTGTTTGTAATTTTTATAAATGATCTGGATGAGGGTATTGAGGGATGGATCAGTAAATTTGCAGATGACACTAAAGTCGGTGGAGTGGTAGATAGTGAAGAGGGGTGTTATAGTTTGCAGAGTGACTTGGACAAGTTGCAGAGCTGGCCGAGAGGTGGCAAATGGAGTTTAATGTGGAAAAGTGTGAGGTAATGCACTTTGGCAGGAACAATAAATGTGTAGAGTATAGGGCTAATGGTAGGGCTCTTAATAGTGTTGAGGAACAGAAGGATCTTGGTGTATGTGTCAATAGATCCCTGAAAGTAGGCAGTCAAGTGGATAAAGTTGTTAAGAAGGCATATGGAGTCTTAGCTTTTATTGGTAGGGGGATTGAATTTAGGAGCCGCAGCATCATGTTGCAACTGTACAAAACTCTAGTGCGGCCGCACTTGGAGTATTGTGTGCAGTTCTGGTCCCCACATTATAAGAAAGATGTGGAGGCATTGGAGAGGGTACAGAGGAGGTTTACCAGGATGTTGCCTGGTATGGAGGGCAGGTCTTATGAAGAGAGGTTGAGGGATTTGAGGTTGTTTTCGTTAGAAAGGAGGCGGCTAAGAGGGGATCTTATTGAAGCATATAAGATGATTAGAGGTTTAGATAGGGTGGACAGTGATAGCCTTTTTCCTAGGATGGAGAAAGCTAGCACGAGGGGACACAGCTTTAAATTAAGGGGTATGAGTTATAGGACGGATATCAGAGGTAGGTTCTTTACTCAAAGAGTGATTAGGGAGTGGAATGCCCTGCCTGCAGCTGTTGTAGATGCGCCAAGTTTGGTGGCGTTTAAGAGGTTAATTGATAAGTATATGGAAGAGAAGGGAATGGTTTAGTTTGGAGGGGCATTGCTTTTTATTTTGGTCGGCACAACATCGAAGGCCGAAGGGCCTGTTCTGTGCTGTAATGTTCTATGTTCTATGTTCTATGTCAGAGTTAATAGTTTGCTTCTGCAAGTCAAAGTTGTTGTGCAATAATTTAATATTGAGCAGTTAGTGCAAAAAAAAATTAATCAAGTCATTTGAATCGACCAATTTTGAATGAAGGGAAGTATGTTATTTATTAAATGCTCAAAAAGCATGTTCAGATGTGCTTATCATTTGTCTTCACTTTGGCATCAGAAATTAATGAGAAGGAAAACAAAATCAAACAAGAGCCAATTCTGTAATGATTCTCACCACATTAGGCAACTTCTATTTTCTTACTAAAGCAAGGCAGTCAGTCTATTCAGTAGAAATATTGAGGACGATTCTTCCATTCCAATCTACTAATTTTCTGTGGGTTGGTTCAGGAGATTTGCATGTGTGCCTATTCTCAAGATTTGCATTGTTCCTGAAGTGCGCAACATCTAGCGATGGAAATCAAGCGCAGTTGGGACCACGCAGGAAGCCAGCAGAAATACAGGGTAAGTTATATTAATCTTATTTTAATGCAATTCAAATTAATTATTGGATCCGGGACTGAATTCTCCAGACCTGATAGTATCTCCCACCCTACCAACATAAATACACTCCAACGGTGTTCAGATTAGCTCCCCATTTTTGGAGAACTAGCAGGAGACCCTGCAGGAGTGAAGGGGGAGAAATTGGGGTCCTCCAGGAGTCAGACGGTGGGGGGGTTGTCCCCAGGGCATGGACACCCTGGGCATGGGCACCCTGGCAGTGCAAGCCTATGCCCCCTGGAATTGGCCAAGGGGAAGTGCTCATGCCCTGGTGGCACCTTAGCACTGCCTGTGGGCAGTGGCCAAAGAGAGGCCTAGGGGGCGATCAGTGTGGGTTGGGGGGTCCTGCTGCCACTCTGCAGATAGGATCGGTCGGGACTGGAGACAGGCCAGTGATTGGGGCTAGGCTGGGGTGGATGGTCTACTTGGATGGGGGGAATTGTCACTACTGAGAAAGTTTGCTTCAGGATGGAAAGGGGGTCAGGCCTGGCCTGGAAATGGTCATGAGGGCCACGATCAGACCACGTGGGAAGCTGGAGAGGCTGAACTGCATGGTTTTTGGGCTGGCCAGCCATCGAGCTGAGCAAACTGCAGCTGACAGAACGGCATCACTGTGCACGTGCAGAGTTCTGGAACTGTCAGACTCCAGCACGAATAGGCCCTCCCCCCGCTTCAAGCTTTTAATGATATTCATGATTGCACAGAGTGTGGGAGATTTGCAAATGAAATCCCACTAAAGAAACAATCATGATTTACACCATTTTTTCATGCAAAACGTTTTGAGGAGAATCGCCCCCATTGTTGGCATCAATAACATAGCTTTCAGTTTTCATCTATTGTCTCATGTCATTGTTGATATTTAATTACCCTTGGCCAATTGGGGCAGAGGAGTAAGGTGATGATCACAGATCTCCTGCAGAGTGCCCAAACATTGTAAACATTGTTATATTGTTAACAAATGTCCTTTCATGTCGTGACAGGATGGATGTATCCAATTACATGTTCAAAACTAGTTTCCATCTCAATCTACTGTAAATTACATGATCATAGAATCAGTGATGACATCTGGAAGCAAACTATTCTTAATTAGCAAAGGTATTTTCCAGAATCTTCATCACTTATTTTAATTAATCCCATTCATTTTCTGTATCAAGAATCCACAAAGGGTGCAAAGGGGAATGGGGAGAGGGATTAATGTCTGGGTCATTGGCTAGTCACCCAAACGTTGCACTGAGAAACCCAGACCCTTTTAAGGTCATGAGTATCCATGCAGTGAGCCATGTACCTTGAATGGGGATCCCAAGCAGCTCGCAGGCTCTGAACCAGTGCAATATTGGGCAGAACAGAGGCTGATCCATGAGCCAGATTACAGATCCAAGGCAGAGATAAGACTTGGGAGGATGTTGGCAGGCAACTGGATGGAAACTGTCCACATTATTCTTGTGGGGCATTCTTGCTCCTCCTGATCTTTGGATTTCTTTGTCTTTCCCTCCAGGATTTGACTGAGATGCTCTGTCTTGCATTAGTCTTCTATTTCTGAGATTAGACCTCAGTTTTGGTCATTGTAATGACTTCAATCAGGCCATTGACTATGAACACCCTGATTAAGCATCCAATTGAAGAAGCCAATTAGGGAGTGTTTGCCTTGTATTTAATCGATAGTGTTAGTTCCTCTGATACTCTCAGAAGTAGACTGCTAACACTCTGTTAGAATTTGTAAATAAAGGGATTTTGGTGGCGGAACTTCTACCTCTGAAGACTTATTAGAGACATTCATGGAGTTTCCACCTGATTTGCTTTGGACACCCTTGAAAACCTCACAAGAAACATAACTGCAGATGAAAAGTGTGACAGTGGATAAAATCTTATGTCCTCTCCCATGTTAAGTTTGATGGTGGGGACACATTTAATCAGATGAGAGGATAGTGATGGGGACATCAGAACATCTCGCCTCCACCTGAAGTCTGCAGCAGGGAGCCCATGGAAGGCTTTGCCACTTCGCTGCCAATGGAGGCCTGCTATCACCATTACTGATATTAACCCAGCTATGGGCAGGAAGGCTCAATAAGCAAATCCTCGCTAGAGGTTTGGAGAGGTGGGGTGGGGTGTGTCATTTGTTCAAAGGCATTTACTTGATCAGAGCATCCCTGCATCAGTAAACAGGCAGCTTGCTCAGAGCCAGTCCCCTGCCCTTGCTGCTGACCCTCAAAAAGCTCTCTCCCCTGAACCCCACCCCTGAAACTCCTCTCACTATCACTCACTTATGTCTGGATCTCTCCTTCACCTGAGACCTCAAGTGGGTGTGATACTAGCGGCAGCTACTGCCTCCCCATCAGTGCTGGGGAAAGAGATCTGCCTGCCCCTTGTTGGCTGGTAGCTCTTGTCAGGAATGACATCTGCCTCTGGGGTCCTTGATCATGCAGGGAAGGCCGGCTACTGGCTTGTCAGGTGCTGACTGCCACAAAATGTGGCGGGACTTCTTGAAAAGAAGCAACATAGGTGTGTGACCCACTCTATAGCCAGAAGCTGAAACCCCTGTCGCCTTCATAAGATCCTACTTGTGAGTCCATCGCTACAATTTTAGCTCCATTGCATGGATTCCACCAAGTGGAAGGAATTAAAATTTCTTCAACAGAATTCATCCTAGATTGTTAATGCCACATCGATATTGATGCTCTTTGAATGATAAAGGATTCTCATTTTCACTGTATAGAAGAGTTTGTAATTGACAAAAGTGGAGGCTGCATTGATATTTTTAACAAGTGTTAAACAGAAAATCAGAAATTTGTGAAAAACTTGACTGTAGATTCAATTTGCTTTAACTTTAATGTAATTTAGTGAACTTACATCATTGTCTCTATCCTTTTCCAGGAAATGGCGTGCAACATGACTCGGTAGAATATTTCGAAGCATATTTTCATTGTGCTCCCGTAACTCCTTCATTTCATTCACTTCCTCTTTTGCCTGGACACGCCACAGGAAGTCCAGTCTTGCAGTGTATTCCAGCTGAACAGTTTGATTCAAAAGACATGTGACTTGTTAATTTAAATTTTTTCAAAGAATTCAAATTTCCCTCATGCTTTGCCCAATTCAATTTCTGCATTATTTTTCCTCCGAGCATCCGAGAGAGCTCAGTGCCATCATAAGCAAAATATGCCCATGCTGGAATCTGAAGAACAGAGGATGCTGGAATCTTATCACCACTTACGCTGGTGGGATTCTCCCATCCTGCTGCAGTCAATGGAGATTTGGCTGGCTGCCAAATTCCCCGACCTCACTGTAGTGGGAGTGTGGCGTGAACAGTCAGTAAGATTGTGTCCAGTACGTCTTGCGGCACCTATTAGCACAGAAACAGAGTTAACGTTTCAAGTCTATAGACTCTTCCTCAGAATTGTAGGGAGGGAAGCAAAGGGAGGAAGTCGTTCTGGCGAAGAATCCATGGATTCAAAATACTAACTCTGTTTCTTCTCTAATAGATGCTAGCAAGGATACTTAGCTTTTCCAATGCTATATATTGGAAAATTCTATTCGATGCTATCATGTTTGTTTCCTGTCTTTTTATATTGCCCAACTCAATAGAATTGTAGAAATGTATATCGCTAAAGAAGTACAAACAAATCATCTCTTGAAAGTGATGAATTGAACTCATTCTCTCTGGTTGTATCACAGCTTGGTATGGCTCCTGCTTTGTCAAAGACCACAAGACACTATAAAGGATTGTGAACAAAGCTCAGCCCATCACTCAGTCTGGCATCCCACCCATTGACACTGCCTGCATGTCCTGCTGCCTCAGAAAAGCAGCCGGCATAATTAAAGACCGTACGCAGCCCGAGCATAGTCTCTTTCACCTTCTTCCATCGGGAAAAAGATACAAAAATCTGAGAACACGCACCTACCAACTCCAGGACAACTTCTTCCCTGCTGCCATCTAAATTTTGAATGGACCTACCTCACATTAAGTTTATCTTTCTCTACATCCTAGTTATGAGTAGCATTACATTCTGTATGCTCTTCTTTCCTTCTCTATGTACGGTATGCTTTGTCTGTATAACGTGCAAGAAACAATACTTTTCACTGTATACTAATACGTGACAATAATAAATCAAATCAAATATTTTCCTTAGAGGGAACCTAGTCTTTATTAAATGGGGCATTGTTTTTTATTTGTTAGCAAGGCTAGCACTTATTGTCTATTATTACTTGTAGACCTCGACAAGATGGTGGGAACTTCTTGAATAGTATTGGGTGATGTGTTTGGCCATTTCAGAGGGCAGTTAACACCATTGCTGTGGTTGCATATAGATTATATATAGGCAAAACCAGGTAAGGCTGACATTAGTAAAACAGTTAGATTCATAAAATATCTTAGTTTTGTGGTTATCATTATAGATAACTTTTTTTTTGTTCCAGATATATTTAAATGACTGAATTTAAATTCTCCAACTACCATGAAAGGATTTGAGCTCATGTCTCCAGTGTCCAGGCATCAGGTAGGTTGGCCCAGTAATATGACCACTATACGGTATTTGTATCTGTGTGCCTTTCTTCCTTCCCTCTCCAAAAATAATCGCATCAAATATTTCTTAACAAGGGACTTTAAATTTTTTTCTTGGGATTGAAAGAAAATCATTCCTCTTATTTAAAATATGAAAACATCTTGATGGATGTTAGCTTAAATATCAGTTGGCTGTAGTCACAGTCTTCATGATTTTCTAACTATTGTTATGAATGGATATAAAGTCATGCAGGCTGTGAATCAGCTGTACTAATTGGCATGTCTAAGCAAGGAGTGTTTGCAAAAAATGATGCTTAACTGTGCAAGGCATGTAAACCAAACCAGATCCTTTTCTCATCTGACCTAACAGAATACATTACAAGCAGGGGTTCCTCGATAGTTATCAGAAATCAGCACAGAAATAGGAGCAGGAACAGGCCTTATGGCCTGTCGAACCTGCTTCCCCATTCAGTACAATTGCGGGAGATCTCAGGCTTCAGCTCCACTTCCCTGCCTGTCTGGGGGAGGGGAGGAATCATAGAATCCTGCAATGCAGAGGGAGGCCATTCAGCCCTGCACAGACAACAATCCCACCCTATCCCTGTAACCCCACATATTTAGCCTGCTAACCTCCCTAACACTAAGGAACAATTTAGCATGGTCCATCTATCTAATGTGCATATCTTTGGACTGTGGGAGAAAACAGGAGCACCTGGAGGAATCCCACACAGATATAGGGAGAACGTGCACCACATAGGCTGTGAACCGGGCAGGGAATTGAACTCAGGTCCCAGGTGCTGTGAGGCAGCGATGCTAACCACTGTGCTGCCCCAGTCAGAATAGCTAAGAGAGGGTCATCCAATCGCAGGGCGGGATGTTGGGTGAAGCAGGTAGACTAGATCCAGCAGATGTGGAAAGACATTTTAGGATTCCAATGTCCAGTTTGGCTGGCCAGGCTTGAATTTAAAATTGTTGTTAATTCTGAAGCATGTTACAATATTATAATATCTGAATGACCAGTGCGCCTGTTTTGACTATGTTCGTCTGTCCCACCTCCATTAGAACTGGAAGCTGGCAGGTTGGAGACATGTTGGGGTCAGATTTCAGATTCCTTTCAACTTTGAATGCCATCCTCATCAAGCCCACTTATCCTGGGATTTAAAATTAGCCTCATTGTATCTGACAACAGACTGGACTCTCCCACTTGGACAATGGATGTGAGAGCATCCACACAGTTATCTCTGGTCTGAGAAACATTGACAGTAGAAAGTCATAGAAATACTGCACTGTCAGGTAAACTATAAAAAAAGAAAATATAGATAAAAAATAAAATAATTGCATAATTCTTTTGCTGATTATTTATTTATAAATTAATTTACTGTAAACCTTTAAAGTTAGTCATTCATTACCTGTTGTCCATGGTAAAAGACAGCTAAAACAAACATTGCCATTAGCAACAAGGAAGTCTCCTTCGAGCTTAGGAAGTCTCTTCTGCAAAAGAACAAATTGGAGCATTCATCAACATTACAGACAACACACTGCAGAGATCTTGATGATACAGCTATCAACTTGGATAACAATGTAAATTCCGAATACTGCAAAACAAGTCAACAAAAACCCACTTTTAAGAATCAAGTTAGAGGAGCTTCTTTCCTCTGCCTGCCATAACTCCATGGGAGGCTGAGAGGGAAATGGTGAAGATCCATTTGTTTGTCATGTGTAAGTCTGAATCTCCACCTGCCCTTGATGAAAGGACTCACAATTCTGTTAGTTTAAGTTCCATTGGCTCAGCATATCTGAATGGGCCAGTACTTTAATTAAAATGTATATGATAGGGGACTTTACCTGTCAGTTCCAGGTCAGGGATATATGAATATCAGGATTGTGACACAAGGAATTTCAGTCTTTACCTCTTTAGAACCTATTCCAATTTCCAAACTGACTACATAAAAAGTGTTGGAGGATCATTTTTGAATTCCACAACACTACTGCTTTTGATTTATAAATCTATTCCTTTATGGAATGTTGGCATCACTGGCAAGATCAGCATTATTTGTCCTTAATCTGAGTGGAAGAGGGCAATTAAGAGTCAACCACATCACTGTAGGTCTGTGGTCATATGTAAGCTGAATCAGGTCCTCTCCTAAAGGACACCAGCAAACTAGTTGGGTTTTTGCACAACTGTTTCATGGCCACCATGGACTAGTTTACAATTTATTCAGCTGCTAGAATGGGATTTGGACCCATGCCTCCAGAGGATTAGACTGGGACACCGGATTACAAGTCCATTACCATTACCATTACACCAGCATTTCAGTTTAATGCACGAGCTGGAATTTTACCGGCAAGCCTGTCCCAGATTTGGAATGGGCAAGGCTGATAGAATGGAATTCTCCATTAGCCTCGGCCGAGATTTTACAAGCTTCACCCGAGCAAGGTCATAAAATACCAGCTGCTTGTATCCATTTGTACTCAAAATTATAAACAGGATGCTACAATTGGTGAGACACAAGTCTCCCAAGCAACGTGCTTGCCGATTGAGATGCTCACCTGACAACAGCATTAGGCAGGCCTCGTGTGTTAACACACACACAAACACCCTGTACAATTTTCAACTACCAAATACATGGGGAGATGATTCTCAGCACAGCAGGCTGGGTGACATAAGCGGAGGCCATTTTTTAAAATTTGATTTATTATTGTCACATGTATTTACAGTGAAAAGTATTGTTTCTTGCACGCTACACAGAGGAAGCATACTGTACATACAGAAGGAAAGATAAGATTGCAGAATGTAGAGTTACAGTCATAGCTAGGGTGTAGAGAAAGATCAACTTAATATGAGATAGGTCCATTCAGAAGTCTGACAGCAGCGGGGAAGAAGCTGTTTTTGAATTGGTTGGTACGTGTCTCAAACTTTTGTATCTTTTTCTTGCTGGAAGAAGATGGAGGAGAGAACATCTGGGGTGCATGGGTGTCCTTGATTATGCTGGCTGCTTCTCTGAGGCAGTGGAAAGTGTAGACATTGTCAATGGATGGCATATTGGTTTGAGTGATGGATAAAGCTTCATTTACAACCCTTTGTAATTTTTTGTGGTCTTGGACAGAGCAGGAGACATACCAAGCTGTGATATAACCAGAAAGAATGCTTTCTATGGTGCATCTGTAGATGTTAGTGAAAGTTGTAGCAGACATGCCAAATTTCCTTAGTCTCCTGAGAAAGTAGAGGCACTGGTGGGCTTTCTGAACTAAAGCATTTCATGGAAGATGCTATTAGTGATCTGGACACCTAAAAACTTGAAACTCCTGACCATTTCTATTTCATCCCCATTGATTTTAACAGGGGCATTGCCTTCCACTAAGCTTCCTGAAGTCGATGGTTATCTCCTTTGTTTTGTTGACATTGAGGGAGAGATTATTGTCACTGCACAAATTCAACAGATTCTCTATCTCTTTTCAGTACTGTGTCCGTCATTGTTTGAGATCTGACCTGCTACAATGGTGTCATTAGCAAACTTGAAAATTGAGTTGGAGGGGAATTTGGCCTTACAGTCAGGAGTGTATAAGGAGTATAATAAGGGGCTGAGAACACAGCCTTGCAGAGCACCAGTGTTGAGGATGCTCATGGCGGAGGCATTGATGCCTATCCTTACTGACTGCAATCTGTGGGTTAGAAAGTCTAGGATCCAGTTGCAAAGGGAGGAGCCGAGCCCCAGGCCACGAAGTTTGGAGATAAATCTCATAGGAATGATAGTGTTAAAGGCTGAGCTGTAGTCTATGAATAGGAGTCCGACGTAGGTGTCTTTGTTATTTAGGTGTTCCAGGATTGAGTGTAAGGCCAGGAAGATGGAGTCTGCTGTGAACCTGTTATGATGATAGGCAAACTGTAATAGATCCAGACAGTCTGGGAGACAGGAATTGATTTGTGCCATAAGTAACCTTTCAAAGCACTTTATAATGATGAACGTCAAAGTCGCCGGATAATAGTCATTAAGGCACACTAACTGGCTTTTCTCTGGTATGGGGATGAAGATGTAGAGAGACCGGCGTTGGACTGGGGTAAACTCAGTAAGAATCTGGCAACACCAATTTTAAGTCCAACCGATTTATTTGATAGTAAATCTGCGAGCTTTCGACTTTTCGTCTTCGTCAGGCAAATGCAGTGTTCTGGGAGTGTTCCAGTGTTCTGGGAGTGACCAGAACACTGCATTTGCCTGACGAAGACGAAAAGTCGAAAGCTCGCAGATTTACTATCAAATAAATCGGTTGGACTTAAAATTGGTGTTGCCAGATTCTTAATGGGGATGGTGGTCATTTTCTTAAAACAGATAGGGATCTCAGATTGGTATAAAGAGACGTTGAAGATGTCTGTGAATACCCTGCCAGCTAGTCCGTGCAGAACCTGAGTGTTCATCCAGGTATCCCAAGTGGACAGGTTGCTTTCCATGGGTTGACTTTTGGGAAGACTGCTCTGACATTGGCAATGGTGACCTCGGATACAGGTTTGTCCAAGGCTTCCGGGATAGAGGGTGTGATCCTGCTGACCTCTTGCTCAAAATAGGCATAGAATGCATTGAGCTCATCAGAGAGGCAGATTTTACCTGCCTTTGTTTTGTAGCCTGTTATATTTGCAAACATAGCAGTAGTTAGTGGGAGTCCATGTGGCTAGCCTGGGATTCTAATTTAGTCTGGTACTGTCTTTTGGCATCTTTGATGAATCTCCGTAGATCATATCTGGCTTTAGCAGGCTCTCTGCTGGGTGCTACAGCCTCTGCGAGTCTCTGGCCACCAGATTTATGGCTCATTAGCTTCGCATGAGTTAATTAAAATATTTAAATCACAATTTTAATATCATTAGCTGGCTAGCGGAAGTTTCTGGGTCCGCTAGCCAATCCCTTGACCCCACCAGGAGCTTTTCACTCTAGTGGGGTTTACAACAGCAGTCCCCCCATGACTCTGTAATGCAAGGAGTGTGAGAGATTCATTTTGAAAATCCCACCAGAAAAAAAAAGTGGAATTTACGCCAGTTTTTAACCTGAATTCGGCACCTAGAATTGTATTGGGAGAATCTGTTTTTTGGTATGTAGCAGAGAATATTTTGTTGAAAATCAACACTTCTAGTCTTTTGTTTCTGTTATTCAGGAATATCCATAATCAATAATTATTACTTAGAAGTAGACAGAATCAGAAAGCTAATTATTATTTTAGAACTATTATAGGGTCCCTAATAACTCTGATTTTGTAACCAGTGAACATGTCCCTTGCAGAAACCTTTCACCGATAAGGTTGATTCTAGACTTTAAAAATCAGTCTCTTCTCACTGCACTGTGGCTCAGAAAAATTGGATTAAAACCATATCTATTCCTTTTCCTGATGTTGAACACTATCACGTTGTAGGTGACAATACATGCTACCAAAATTAACACAATTAGTACTGAGTGAGACTGAACATTAAATACTTACAGTCCATTTTGATGGAAGTTGTCGTATCTAATGAAGAGCGAGCTGTACACTGTTTCAGTTAGCAGTGAGTAAACTGCAATCATTATCAGCAGCACGGCAAGTTTCAAGATGGAATTCAGACGGAGGAATACTGCACAAGTCACCATCGCTAGCACCCCAGTAAACACAAAAAACTGAACAGACAAGACACAAGGATTAGGTTACAGCTTCAACTGCACAGATTCCAACTTTCTGTGAATTTATTACAAGAATGTTACCTACTTAGATACTCTGGCAACTACTCTCTTCATTTTTGCTGGTCTCCTTTCTTTTATCTCTCCCTATACAGTGTTCTATAGAACATAGAACATAGAACACTACAGCACAGAACAGGCCCTTCGGCCTTCGATGTTGTGCCGACCAATATAAAAAGCAATGCCCCTCCAAACTAAACCATTCCCTTCTCTTCCATATACTTATCAACTAACCTCTTAAACGCCACCAAACTTGGCGCATCTACAACTGCTGCAGGCAGGGCATTCCACTCCCGAACCACCCTTTGGGTAAAGAACCTGCCTCTGATATCCGTCCTATAACTATCACCCCTTAATTTAAAGCTGTGTCCCCTCGTGCTAGCTTTTTCCATCCTAGGAAAAAGGCTATCACTGTCCACCCTATCTAAAGCTCTAATCATCTTATATGTTTCGATTAGGTCCCCTCTTAGCCGCCTCCTTTCTAACGAAAACAACCTCAAATCCCTCAGCCTCTCCTCATAAGACATGCCCTCCATACCAGGCAACATCCTGGTAAACCTCCTCTGTACCCTCTCCAATGCCTCCACATCTTTCTTATAATGCGGGGACCAGGACTGCACACAATACTCCAAGTGCGGCCGCACTAGAGTTTTGTACAGTTGCAACATGACGTTGCGGCTCCGAAATTCAATCCCCTTACCAATAAAAGCTAAGACTCCATATGCCTTCTTAACAACCTTCTCGACTTGACTGCCTACTTTCAGGGATCTATGCATATACACACCAAGATCCCTCTGTTCATCAAGACTACTAAGAATCCTACCATTAGCCCTATACTCTACACATTTATTATTTCTGCCATAGTGCATTACCTCACACTTTTCCACATTAAACTCCATTTGCCACCTCTCGGCCCAGCTCTGCAACTTGTCTAAGTCCCTCTGCAAACTATAACACCCCTCTTCACTATCTACCACTCCACCGACTTTAGTGTCATCTGCAAATTCTGTGTGTAAAAAAGCCAACTTGTCACCTTGCCCTCTGCTATGGCCATGCATCTGAGCTCAATGAGCTACATAAACTCCCTGGGATGCCTCATTGCAATTTACTTTCACAGAATCACTGCAGCATAGGGGAGTCCATCGAGTCAGTACCGATCATAAGGCCCTATTCCCATAATCTCACACGCTTATCCTGCTAATCCACCTGACACTAGGGTCAATTAAGCATAGTCAATCAACCTAACCCGCAGATCTTTGGACTTTCCTTCTTGTTGATGAGCAGCCAACTTCTTCTTTGCATTTGTTCCGTTAATGTGCCACTGAGATAGCGGAGTAGTTGCATGAGGGATGAGGGCATCATGTGTGTGTTCCATGATTTAGAATGTTACTGCACCAGTGCATTAGGCATGGCTGCCAATCATGCAGTGCAAATCACAGATAATCAGAATTGAGCGTCCAATTCAGTTTCAGTAACGTAGAACAATAACAATCTCAAAACTAGCATGTGAAATCTTGTTTGAAATCTCAAGTAATAAAACCAAAACGTCTAGAGCAGCAAGTTTGAGATACTCACCCTGGCATCTAAAAATAGCTCACATTCATTTGTAAAGGCAAATTGAGTTTATTTCCTAAAACTTAAAAGTCTTTTTCCTTCTCTCAAAAAGAAAACAAATCAAATATTCGAGTGAGGTGTAGTAGAAACTCATTCAGCTGAAAGGGCAAGCTTGCATTTGTAGGAAGGAAAGGAAGGCCTTCTATTCACACAAAAATAAAACAGAAAAGGCTGGAAGTATCCAGCAGGTCAGGCAACATCTGCAGAGATAAAATTGAGTTAACATTTCATATAAATGACCTTTTATTATTTGCTTTGTATTCGTACAAAACCTTTCAACAACTGCAAGTCCTTCCAAAGTACATTATAGCCAAAAAGTACTTCTGAAGTGCATTGTTGCAATATTGCAAATGATCACACTCAAGCCATAATTATTTTCTTGGTTGTTCCTGGGCCTTTCCCTTCCTAAAACCCTGACCAGTTCCAACCCATTAGTATTCCACCATCTTCCAATTTTTCCACCGCAGCCCATGGTTCGAATTCTTTGAAGTGGTCTACAACTTCCCTCTATATCTGTATCAACTTTCCTGAAGGACCTATTGAAACTGCTCCCTGCTGCTGTTCTTTTCTGTGCCTCCTGCCAAATATGTTTAGTGGAATTAACCTCACAATCTTCTTCCCATTTCATCTAACCCATCCACCACCTCCTACTAAACTCTGCCACATCTCTCCACATTTTCCTGCAGATGCTTATTTAATTATGAACAACGTACTTGTTATCTGGCTCTAATTTGCAGTCAAAGTTGGCTCTTAACATTCTCCACCACTATACTTCTTTAAGTAACCTTGCTGGTGGTGTGATATGTATGATTAAATTGCTTCTTAGTCACTGTCCACTCCTCTAGCACATTCTTCTCCTCTGAGCATTTCACCTTGTTCAACCTTGAGTTTTAATCATCTTTTAACTTCTGCACTAAGTGGTTCTTCATCTTTAATTATTTCAGTCTCTGTATCAGCCACCCCTTCCTTCCTTCTTTGAACTCGCTGTCCTTATATTCTCTCCAAACCCTTCCCTTAAACCTGAAGTCTCCGACTCATAATCTGGCTTCTTCCAGTGGTGTCTATATTCCTATAACCCCCTTACGCCTGGATTCTCAAAGGATAACTAGATCATTTCCAACCCACAACTTCTCCCCCTTTCTACTTGCTTCTGGTTTTATCCATAGAATACGCTGTTTCCCAAACTATTTACAACAAAACAAACAATAAGTTGCATTTATATATTCTCTGTAAATATAACAAAATGTCTGAAAATACATCACAAGAACCGATCAAATGATATTAAAAACAGCTAAACAAATGTTTGGTCAGACATGCAGATTTTAAGGATTGCCTTAAAGCAGGAGAGAGTTAGAGAAAGTTCAAGGAAAGAATCCCAGAATTTAGGAGCTAGGTCTTCCGTTCATTACTACAGCTCTGAAACTGGTGATTTTCTCATCTTCTCTTTCACTTTTGATACTCTTGTTCTTAGCAAAATTTCCAGAACATAGGTTTACACTTCAATGCAATGCAGATGGAATTCTGCAATTTTCCAAGTGCTGAATTTTGGATGAATTGCCAAAACAAGTCCCTCCCACTCCCCATATATTAAAGTCAATATAAAAGTTCCCATAGCATTACACAATTGTTCCGGATATCCTGCATTCCAATGCCTCTCCCTCATTCTTCAGCACATCAAAATTTTAAAACTCCCCCCTAGATTCCAGGCTCCTCATGCAACTCCTTTCTTACTTTGCACACTCCTCAATCCCCACTCTTTGATCAAGCTTTATGTTATCTCCTTCATTGACTCAAGATCCATTTTTTCCTCTTTATGCCACTCTAGAGCTCTTTGGAATGAATTGTGACATGAAAAATACTTTATCAATATAAGCTATTGATTTTATTTAAGTTTTCCTTGAAATGTAGTCACCATGGCAATATAGCTAAAAATGGCAGAAAATATACATATAGCAAAATCCTTCAATCAGTGAATGAGATGATTAATCCACTTTTTTCTTTCAAACATTAACTTGAATTTATATATCCTTCTTAAATATGGCAAAATGTTGAGAATACATCATAGGAGCATTGTCAAATGATATAAAACAGCTGAACAAATGTTTGGTCAAACAGGTAGGTTTTAAGGATCCCCTAAAGTAGGAGAGAGAAAGAAAGTGTTCATGGAAAGAATCCCAGAGTTTAGGACCTTGGCAGCTGAAGCAATCATTGCCAATGTTGGTATGATGAGAACCAAGGTTAAACAAGAGACTAGAGTTGGAAGAACAGGAGATCTCAGAAGGATGCAAGATTGAAAGAAGTTCCAAAGACACAAGGACCAGGAGAGAATGTTGGCCAGTGCACCTGGAGATTACCTTGCTTCTATTGCTGTGGGTTCATTCTATTATGCAGGCAGAGGAGTTTGAATATCTCATCTGAATGATAGTGTCTCTGAAATTGCAACATATTCTTAGTACATTGGGGAGTATCAGTGTAAATCATCTGCACTAGCATTGCTAATAGCCTCAAAACCAAAATATTTTGGATCAGAATTGTTTACTATTTGTTTTCAAATATAGGGTGGAATTTACTGTGGATTTGGAGGCGGGAGGTATTTACTTCTATAAACATGGACAGGGATCACGGGTAAAAGTGGGAACATCAAGGTGGCGGTGTGGGCTCGTTGGGCCGAAGGGCCTGTTTCCCGTGCTGTTTTGTTCTTTGTTCTTGTACTTGGGTAGGACGATGCAGGGTGAGGATCCTGCCACCTTCTTACCTCTGTCCAATTAAGTCCAGGCAAGAAGGCTCATGAACAGCCTTCCCACCTGAATGCTAATTGAGATTCTTAAGCGGGCAACTATTCATCCTTTCGCCACTGGTATTCAACTAGCAGTAGGTGGGGAGGTTGCCAGATGGAAAGTCTAAAAAACAAACTCAGAGAGCTCCCCCATTCAAAGGCATTCAGTCAGAATGACATTGGGAAGAGGGGGGCTGGATGAAAGCCATTCCTTCCTCTT
This sequence comes from Sphyrna mokarran, assembly GCA_024679065.1. Lineage (NCBI taxonomy): Eukaryota > Metazoa > Chordata > Chondrichthyes > Carcharhiniformes > Carcharhinidae > Sphyrna > Sphyrna mokarran. The sequence continues at coordinate 54,130,743 of JAGIQG010000007.1, forward strand.
TACTCATATCAAACATGTTTCAGGCATCGTTGGTGCATAGGACATTGCCTCCAGAAACGAAGCCCTTCATATTATTTACTACCTGCATTGAGGACTAGTTTCTACATCACTGACTCAGAAACAAAGCTACAAACAAGTGACCCAAACTTAAACTTACACTAATTCCACAAAATACCATATTATTATTATGTGAAATGTCAGTATAAGCATGTGTATTTAGCTATTTTTTTCCTCAGGAAAGGGAGCAGACAGATTATCGAGGATGAAATGCTTCTATTTGATCCAACAAGTTCCACCAAGATCAGGGGAAACAACAGCAAACTGAACAAATTTACTTTGGAAGGAGGATTTAGATGGGAGTACTGCATTGGCACTGGAAAAGGCACAGGTTTACCCCTGAAGTTACCCACTAATAAATTTGCACTGAAGTAATACTGTCCTGAATCTTATTAACAATAGGACTTGACTTGTTATCATTTATGACATGGTGCCCTTGAGATTGAATAAATTTGATCCATACACTTCTGAAGTGAATGGATTAATTTCATTGTTTCAGGAGTTGCTGAAGCCGTGACCTCTATATAAAAGCTGCATCATCACATTAGTAAACTATATTAAAAAACATTTTTATATTGGTTGCAAAGTGCTTTGAGATATACTGAGGACACAGTATAGTGCTATATAAATACAATTTCTTTATTTTAATGGAATATGTTTCTATGATGCCTGCCTATAGCTCTTCAATTTATTTTAGGTATAATTTTTTTCAGTGTCTGAAGATAGAAAGACCTTTCAATTTCGTAAAGAAAATTCACTATTGTGTGTAATGAATAACTGCAATATTTAGTGACCATTCATAATTAGAAAGTCATGAATCAGTCCTGTTGGCCTTAAATATTATAAACTAGAAGGGATTGTGAATGATGTATATGCTCCCTTTAAATACTTGCATCAAAGTCCAGTATTTCAATAGAGGGATTAACCAATTTATTTTCAATAATTAGTGCCTCATTAAAATATTGGAGAGACGATTTTGAAGTCCATCATAGAAGAAAAATCAGTAAAATGGGGAATTAAGGATGGTGGTCTGAACTGGTTTTGTAAACATTAAACTGGAACACCAGTAAAGGTGAAAGGAAGATTACTGGTATGAACTGTTCTTCCTTCTTGGATACTTTAACTGGGAAGTAATTTACAGATTTGTCGGAAGTTAAACAATTTATTCATAAAAAAGAAATGGTTTGGAATTTATTTCAGTGCAGAGACATGTTTCTGCTACAAAAAAAGAAAATGCTGCAAAATCGATAGACTTCAGCTGCAGCTCCTACTCCATTGAGAGAGACTCCACCTGCAGCTCCTATTCAGTTGAGAAGGAGAGAGAGTGACACTCTGCCTGCAGCTCCATTCCATTGAGAGAGAGAGAGAGTGAGTCTCCGTCTGAGACTCCTGCTCCATTGAGATGGGGGGGGGATGGTCTGCTCTGCTATTCTTTTGCATCCTCACCATGAAATTTAAAACAGATACCAGATGGCTTCTGGCAGGACTGGCTATTGGCTGTTATCTTGGTGTGATGGTCAGGACTACTGGGTCCCCTTGTCATTTCACGCAGTTGGGAAATGGATTCATCAGCTGTCAACATATTGTCTCCTCCCACTCCCCACCACTGTTGGGCCAGAAATTCCCAGCCATTTTTTCTAATAGAAAATCTCACTCTGAAAGGCTAGAAAGATGCTGAAAAACTTGCAAATTGGTATGTTCATTGATGTTAAAGCTTAAGGCAGAAAATGGGAGCTTTGCCTAGTATCTGGCTGTCACTACAGGAAGATATAGTGGCCCAAATCCTCTAAGCAGAGTTAGTGATTGTCAGATTGCCAGTGCATTTCTAAACATCCTCAATGCAATGCTGCTGCACATTTCTTCCATGGTTTTCCAATCACGACTCTCACAGAGAGGCACAGCTCAACATCCCTCAGGAAGACTCTGACTAATTGGAGAAGAGCCTGAGGAACTTAGGATCCACCTTTTTACAAATTGTCATATGGTTAAGTTTAAATGTCTTGTCTTTGAAAGTGAGTGAACGATTAGTGAATAGGTGAGGTAAGATGAGTGAATAGGGGATAGGTGAGGTGGACGGATAGAGTGGTGGAGTTGGATAGGTAGGTAAGGAGGTAGAGGGTATATTGGGAGAATGGGTAGATGGTGGAGTTGTGTCAATGGGACGATGGGTAGGGAGGAGGTTGGGAGAATGGATACGTTGGTAGAGTTGTGGAATTGGGAAGAGGGTAGGTTGGGAGACTGGGTAGAGTTGGATAGATTGATAAGTGGGTAAGGGAAAGGTTGGGAGAATGGGTAGAGTGTTGGAGCTCACTAGGCGGTACGTTGGGAGAATAGGTAGATGGTGAAATTGGCAGGTGGGTAAGTGGGTGGATAGGGTGGTGATTGTCAGGTCAGTGGAGATAGTCATGTTGGGCTAAGATGTAGTCTGGTGGTGGGGGGGGGGGGTGGTATTTGGTGAATCAGAGAGGCTGGAAGTAGGTTTGCTTAAATGGTGATTAGAAGGCGCTGACAGGGGTGGGGGGAGGGTGAGGTGGTATTTATGTTAGATTAATTTTAGATGTTAACTAGATGACCAAATGTTTGACTAGATTTTAACCTGTTTGACGGTTCCTACGTTACTATCCAGGGAGGTCATGCGGAACTGTCCAAAGTCTAATTCACAGAGATTCGCACAGAATCCTGAGGAGTAGGGGAACTGTTCATTCAATATTCAAACTTTTTGGGCAATTCTTTCACAGGTCTGTCCATCAGGACTTGCACAGGGTCCTGACACACATCCTCAGTCATATATCTGGTCTCCATTGATCCAATTGGATGGTTTGATCCAATCAGTTTAGCAGGATGGGCCAATGTGTGTCAGATACAGCTCAGTCCAGCAGATATGAACACATACATTTTGGAACAGCAAAAGGAAATATACCCTCAGAGGTAATATGTTTGCTAGAATGGAGCTGTGTATATAAATACATATATATGATATATATACGTATGTATTTATATATATAGATTTTTAAAGGCAAAAATACAGGAAGTAAAAGTCACTAGAAAAGTACATAAAAGATTCTGGCTTCTATATACAGAGGTTTGAAATACAAAAGCATGGAACTGATGTTAAATGTTACAAGATATTGGTTAGATCACAATGTTGGTGTTGTGTGCAGCTCTGAGCTCCCATTTGAGGAAGGATATTATTAAATGGAAAAGGTGCAACAAAGATTCACCAATATGAAGTGATATTTTGAAGAAATGCTTGATAGTTTGTGTGTTTTTCACTGGAATTGGAAATATTAAGGAGGATTTAACAATTTTTCAAAGTTACAAGAAGTTTTGATAGGGTAAATAGTAAAAGCCTGTTTCTACTGGTTGGCAATTCGGAGATATTAGACTTAACAACAACAACAACAACAACTTGTATTTATACAGTACTGTTAAGATAGCAAAACACCCCACTGCACTTAGCAAGAGTGTAATCAATAAAAATGTTGACAATGAAACACAGGAGGAATTATAGGGACACATGGACAAAAGTTTGATCGAACAGGCAAGTTTAACAATACATCTAGAGGAGGAGGAGGAGGTGAAGGTGAGGGAGAAAATTTCATAGCTTAGGACAAAAGCAGCTGTAACTAGAGCTGCCAAGTGTAGAGTGATTAATACCAGGAATGTGCAGGGTGTCAGAATTGGAGGAGTGCAAAGATATTAAAAAGCTTCTGGGCTAGAGGAGGTTATAGAAATTGGCAGGGATGAAACTACAGCAGTATTTGAAAATAAAGATGAGAATCTTAACATTAAGTGCTATGTGTCAGAAAGCACAAGTGTGATGGATGAATGGAACTTCGTGTGAGTGATGATATGGGCAGCAAAGTTTTGGATGAGTGCAACTTTACATCTGGGGGAGGTGAGAGGCCAACCAGGAGAGCACTGGAATCGTTAAAGAAATGAAAATGATTTGGATGAGGGTTTCAGCAACAATGAATCAGGGTTAGAGTTGGGTAATGTGACAGAATTGGTTTGGGCAGAGTCAGTGGGGAGGAGGTGGTGAGATGTGATGGTCAGGGATCAAGATATTAGTAAATGGGTGAAAAGGTAGTTAGGGTGGTCGTAGTCATCAGGTAGTAGATGGTCATCAGATGATTCTGGAGAATGTGGTGGTTAGGGGAGGGGAGGGAAAGACAATCGTGACTGGAGGGGAGATCATGGCGGAGACAGTAATTGTAGAATGTAAAGCAAGTTGGGCTGAAAGGGAGCTATCCTGCTCTTTCTGGCCCACAATCCGTGTTATAAAGACACTTACATAATGCATACAGTAGTTCTTGCTTCCTTTAAGCTAAAGGGTAAAAAAAAAGTTTGTAAAAAAGGAGGTGCATAGCCTCCTTAACTGTTACTATTGACCTGTCTCAAAGATTCGTTGCCTTCACCTTGACCTGTCTCTATTAAAACTAAAATCAAAAGAGTTTGAGGTTGATTGGTTCAGAACTTAATTTTTTGAAATTTTAATTTCTTATCCATCTAAAGCCCACAAAAGCTTGAGAGTGAAAATTAACCCTCTGTTTTCTTCTAGCTCTGGTCTCTTGTTCACCTCCCAGTTCCTTCAGCCCAACGTAAGTGACCATGCCTTTAGCCCCCATGTACTATGTTTTGGAATTCCCTCCGAAATCTTTACGTTTCTCTATCACCCTCTCCTCTTTTAAGAGGTTCCTTACATTCCACCTTTTAATCAAACCCTGGTTAATAATGGTTTTAGATTTTCGCATAATATCTCCTTTGGTTCTGTATCCATTTTTATCTGATTACACTTCTGAGTACTTTGGAATGTTTTTCAACACAAAAGACACAATGTGAATACAAGTTATTGTTACTGAAAATCTGGACATGCTCATGCTGACTTTTAATGGAAAAGATGGCAAATAAATGTTCCGTCTCATTGTATTGACATTATTCAATTTGATAAAAGCAAAAAGTCATTCAATGTGGTTTCGGTGGATTTAATTCAAGCTAAAATAAGCTAATTTAATTCAAGCTAAAAAGAATAGAACAACCTCATAGCTGAAGATTACTTTCAATCCTCATGAGAAACATCTTGGCAATTCATATCATCATTGGTACCAATGAATTACTGCTTGTGTCTGTGGTTGCAAAAGATTATGGTGCATGTGCTACTTAATTCATATTATATTTATTCAAACTGGCAATACTTAGCAAAAATATAGAACATTACAGTGTAGAACAGGCCCTTCGGCCTTCGATGTTGCGCCGACCAATTAAGAAAAAGCAAAGACCCTCTAACCTAAACCTTCTTCCCTTTTCATCCATAAACTTATCTACTAACCTCTTAAACGCCACCAAACTTCGCGCATCTACAACTGCAGCAGGCAGGGCATTCCATACCCTTACCACCCTTTGGGTAAAGAACCTACCTCTGACTTCCGTCCTATAACTACCACCCCTTAATTTAAAGCTATGACCCCTTGTGCTAGCTTTCTCCATCCTAGGAAAAAGGCTACCACTGTCCAGCCTATCTAAACCTCTAATCATCTTATACGTTTCAATAAGGTCTCTTAGTCGCCTTCTTTCCAACGAAAACAATCCCAAATCCCTCAGCCTCTCTTCATAAGACCTGCCCTCCATACCAGGCAACATCCTGGTAAACCTCCTCTGTACCCTCTCCAATGCCTCCACATCTTTCTTATAATGTGGGGACCAGAACTGCACACAATACTCCAAGTGCGGCCGCACTAGAGTTTTGTACAGTTGCAACATGACGTTGCGGCTCCGAAATTCAATCCCCCTACCAATAAAAGCTAAGACTCCGTATGCCTTCTTAACAACCTTATCGACTTGATTGCCAACTTTCAGGGATCTATGCACATATACACCAAGATCCCTCTGTTCTTCAACACTATTAAGAGTCCTACCATTAGCCCTATACTCTACACATTTGTTATATCTGTCAGACTTGGATGCTGGTTAAATAAAGACACACGTGCTGAAAACAGAATATTTAAATACCTCTGGATAGAAGCATATATCTGTACACATGGCAGTGGAATTGAAGGTCTGATTCTTTACGATTTCCAATACATCTGACTCACACCAAAACTGAAAAAGAAGCTCAAGTGTTAGGTAGGATATATTTAACAGTTCTAGTCACAACTCCCACATCTAGTCATTTTGAAATTAATTTGATCTAAATATTTAAGCAAGATATAAAGATGTCAAAACATATGTTTAAAAAGCAATCTGCTAAATTACAGGTGTGTGTTTTAATCTCTTGAAGTAGGCATTATTCAATGATCATCCGCCTACTGTGTGGATTAAAATAATGTCTATCAAATATCTAAAGCAGCACTCTTCACTGTAATGCTTTAATTTTTAGATTTCCACGTAATAATGACTAAATGGAAAAGACTGGAGCATATAGATTGACATCTTCCAGATAAACAATGGGAAGGTGGAGTTAACAATACAGAAAAATGAAGGCAATGACCTAGTGGTATTATCATCAGACTATTAATCCAGGAACTCAGCTAATGTTCTAGGGGCCTAGGTTTGAATACCGCCATGGCAGATGGTGGAATTTGAATTCAATAAAAAAATCTGGAATTAAGAATCTATTAATGATTATGAAACCATCGTCAACTGTCAAAAAAACCCATCTGGTGCACTAATGTCCTTTACATGTGACGCCAGAGCCTCAGCAATTTGGTTGACTCTCAACTACTCTCCAAAGGTAACTAAGGATGGGCAATAAATGCAGGCCAGCCAGCGATGCCCATGTCCCATGAATGAATAAAAACATGGGTTGGAATTTTCTCAAAGCATCATTGCAAGTGTAAGTTTCGTTGGAACTACATCTTGAATTCTGTTTATATGCGTAAAAAGAGTTTCCAACCAATTTCCAACAGTGTTATGGCAGTGGAGCAGAAACCATTCTGAGGAAATTTCTATCCCCAATCCTACTAGTCTTTTGTACCATGGTAGGCTAAAGGAACTGGAATGTTCTATAATTGAAAAAGTATGGACCTTGAGGGGTAAGAACAGGTCTTTAAAATGATGATGGGAATGCCTGCTGTTCGGATTGATATGGTGTTTGAATTACATAGGGAAGGAAAATATAGAGGTCATAAGGAAAAATAGTGGAGGCTAGATGCTGGAAGTGCTTCTTTTTTGATCTCCAGAATAAGTTGCCGCACTTATTGCAGTGAATTTGGATCTGCTACAGATCTTCAGCAAGGATCTGGGTGAATATGTGGAAAACATCTTGAACTGTTGATGATAAGCGAGGTAAGAAGTCACTCATATTATTAGTTACTGGAGTGTCCTGGATACCTACTTCATCAGCTATATGGTCAGAAAGGAATTTCTTAGATCTTCTTACCCCCAAATTCTCCTCGGGTTTTCATTCTCACTTTAAAAGAAAAATTTACCTCTCCTAGGAGAAGATATTGTTTTGAAGCTGTTATATTAGTTTTTTTTTTCCATGAAGTTCTCATGAGATCTCTAAGTTTAACACCAAATTTTATCCATATGACATACCAAAGTGATGAGATTGCATTAGTTAGAATACGGGTATACCTAATTATGAAAGAGTTTGTTTTAAGTCTCATTTTGTTGTATGTGACTAATCGCTTAATGATTCTTTGAAATTTTGAAATTTTTGCCTTTATAAATATGTGTTTTAATTCTCTGAATGTTAAAATATATTGGATTAGGAAATCATTAGACCTATAGTTCAGTGAAGCTTAGGAACCAGATTGCAGTATATTAATAGAACTTTCAATACTTAAAAAGATGTGCCCAATAGCCTTTGACTTAATCCTGTATTAAAGTTATTTTACGAATATCTCACCAAAAACAGCACAATAACAACTAAATACGTACTATACTTATTATAGCACCAAGAAAGTTAATCACAATGGAGGCAAATATGATGACATTCCTTGCGAAATGCGTTTCATTGATCCAGCAGCATGATTTCCGAAGCACTAAAGGCAGACATTTATAATCTTCCGCAGTAGTGAATAGTACCAGTGCAGCATGCAACATGATCAGAATGGTAAACTGGATCACCATAGGCATTGTTCTAAAGAGAAAACATAGTAAGGTAGTTTTGTTTCACTGCATACAGTCACTCGATATAAAATTGCATTTGAAAAACCATCAGGATCAAAGTTATATGAACTGCAGTCGTCTAACCAGACACTGAAATAGGGTGGCTAAATTTTCAATATATGGATTACTCACTGGTGGAAAGAAAGTGAAATAATGGGGCCAATTTTCACACCCTCATCAGCAGGCTGGTAAAGTTCAAAACTTAGGAGATTGATATTACCATTCTCATTTTCAATCATTGGTTATTATTTTGTTTGTGGATGATCCTAGGTCCTTGTCTGGTTAAGGAAAGAATATTTTTGTAACTTAACTGTCAGTGCCCTTTGACTTATATCTGGGACTCCAGCATAATTTTATAATACCAATGGATGGGCTATGACTAAAACAAGTTCTTTCAAAGATTGATGTACAAAGAGGAGCTTGAATGGTCCTGACACCATAAGCATCTTCCCATATGTTGGTGCTGCTCCAGAATCTCCTCTTCTTTAAGTTATTTCTTCAACCTCAGCTCCATGTAGGAGTCACGATCTTTCCCCACCCTGTTGTTGTTACCTTTGAGCACTAGACCAGAGCTTGCAACACACATTTGTTGCATTTTGAAATGAGGCTCAACCCAAATGGCTTCAGGCTCTTGGCAAAGATATAAGTCACCTTGATGTCCAGCCATAGTTAAAATTGGTCCTACCATTTTCATCTTTTAACAATACTAATACAATTACAATATTCAAATGGCTACTGAACTGACTGTTCATTGAAGTTGCTTATCTATGGTGGGTACTGGACGAGCTGGGTACTTGAGCAACTAAATTCATCAACAAATTGTAAATGAAGTGGTTTCTATAATATGTGGGCAAGCTGATTAGTCAAGTCATCACCCCATTTGTAGACCTCGTACCATTAGTGCAGACTCTTGCAATGTGCAAGGTCCTTGTTATTGGTAAGGAATCAAATGATACCATTGAATGTTTCAACTATTTTTAAATTATCATTCACCAGTGTTTCAAGATAATTGATAAATGGCCAGTTGATTGAATGCACGTAATTTGAAAGGGAACAAATGTACTCATTTGAAAACTGTTCCCAGATATTGCCCCTGCTTCTCCAGAGACCCATTTCAGCTCATGTCAATGAATTTTTGTTATTCTTATTTTATGGTTCTATTGTTTTGCCAGTTCTATGTCCTCTTCCTAATTTTTGCACCATCCTATTAATTAATCATGTGAATACAAACATGCCAGTGGTTTACTATGATGGATAATGAGTCCAGTAGTTGATGTGCCAATCAAGAAAATTTGTTGCAGTCGTGACCATCAAGCAAGGAAGAGTATTCCATCACATTTCTGACTACAGCCTTGTAGCTAGTGAAGAGATTAAGGAAATGAGCCAGTATTGCGGTCATTGGGCAGAATCTTCCATCCTGGAGTATAAGTTGAGTGGCAGGAGCAGAAATGAGAGTGATTTCCTCTGTTGGGCAGGATGGCTGCACCCCCCACCTCCCACCAGTGATCTCACACTATTTTTATTACATAAACACTCACATGGAGCACAGAACGTCCTGTGGCTGAGGCAAGCAGGAAGTTGCCGACCCCACCCTTAGCCCTGGGGTTAAGTAGTCCTGGTGCCATATTGAAAGGTTATCCAGATAGAGAAGACAAAGTGTGATCCCTACAGTTTAGTGAAGCTGTGCTCGGCCGCAGGTTCTCCTCTCGTCTATCCAAGGAAGGCAGGAGATTTTGTTTCCCAGGAATGGCCATAGGAGGGCCTTCTGTGTACTACCACCACAGCAGCCTGGGCAGAAGTCACCACGGGGTCCATAAAGTAACTGGCTAGCCATGCTAAATAAGGATGAATGACCTACTGTGCTATGCCAAGCTAAGTAGCACCAATCATCTCGAAGTATCACTTATAAGAGCATCACACAGTATAAACGTGCAAATGCACAGGGAAGTCAGAGTTTCGGTGGCAGAAGTAGGAAGAGAATGTACATGTGCATTGAATGTGGACGGCCACTTCATCTTCTCAATGTTCTATCAGGACATACTGCTCGTTAATCGCTTTCTGGAAAGGACGCAGAAGCTGTCTTGGGCATGCATGCTCTTAAACAGATTCATCTGGATGGCACTCAATCCCTCTGTCTGTCTGCAGGACAAGAATGCTCACAACAGGAGGGTGAGAGCATGCCTGGAGTGCAGGTGGCATGCAGATATTATAGAGACTTTGTTACTTTTAAGGAAGAGACTGCACAACAGCTGGGGAGAACAGGGACTCTCCCTGCATTGAAGGCAAGAAAGGAATCCCTCCCTTTTCATTCCCCACCCTCCCTCACCCCATCCACCTCCCAGAAAGCCAGTGAGGATGCTTCCTGTCTGCAGTTATCAGATGCACCAACAGTGAGATATTGTTTTCATAAAGGAGCTTGCTTCAGCATCCACTAAATCTGGCTCTACTCCACTCCTGGTACCAGTAAGAAGAGGGAGAAAAAAAGACTAGCCGAGCCAGAGCTTTTGCTCCATTACACTACACTAAAGATGGCAGTGCACCCCGGAGGATGCACTATCACAGCCTTCACCTGCATTCTCTATCGGCACAGATACACTCACCTTGGTGAGTCCACATTCTAAGGTAGCCTTTGGGTCACAATCTGGTGAGCACATCACTGACAATGGTCCACAGCTTGCAGGGGAATTGAAGCCACAATTACTCACATTCGTAGTTCTGCTGGAGACCAGGGCCCTGCTCAGTCCTGTGCAAATAATGAGCCTTTGGACTCGGCCCTAAGAACCATGTTGGCGATACAGAGACAGGCAAGGCAATATCCAGCAGAAGTGCCAGAGGCCATGTGCAGACTGGACTGAAAGCTGGAGGAGTCCGTCCACATTCTGTATGCTGCTGTGGATCCAGCACGTGAGCACTTGGCTGCCTCTATGGAAAGGGTGGCAGCCGTGTTGGAAACCCAGGTCTAGCAGAACACCCAGCTGCTGTGGATATACACTCCGACGTGTCTCCGTCATTCTAACTATAAAAGCAGTGCAGCAGTGGTTAGGTAAGAGGAGTAACTCAAACTCTCTCCCTCCACCTCAGCTGTGGTTGTTGGGGCTGCATCTGGATGAAATAATAGAGAAAGAAAACTAAGGAAGTTTTGAAGGCACAAAGGTGGCACGAGTATATAAACTTTAAGCACTTGAAAAATGGCTTCACTCACCCTCCTTGGAAGTTTCCTTGATTCTCATCTTGCTGTTAGATGCTTCAATGGTCACAGATATGTAAGGGCTTGGAATTTAGTTTCCCAACAGAGTCTGATAGTGTTCTTCTATAGTCACTGCTCTCACATCATCAGCATTGTAATTACTGAATATTCCAACATGAGGATGTTTAAGCATTGGCCATCATTTTGTGAATGTGCAATCTGGGCATGCATCATGCAATCCAATACTTGCAGTTCACCAGGTCATGAGTTCTGACAATGTCTGCATAGAGCGTGCGGTGAAGTTACTACATATCCTGCTGCTGCTGCCTTGATGTCAGATGTAGATGATGTATAGAACCCTGGAGGTGAAGGGGGAGGGAGAGTGTGGTTTAGGAATATTGTAAATGTAGTGTCAGAGTTATAAGAATGAAGTGCTGTGCTATAATCTTATTTAGGAAAATGATGAAATGGCATGTCCAAGCACTCCTGGTTGTCCTTGTTCAAATGTAAAATTGTACAACCATGCAGGTGAAGGCTGCAAGAGACAACATGCAAGTTAGCCTTGAACGCAAGAGCAATACAGCATCGGGCTAAAGAGATGCAGACATTGTGAGATCTCACATGGAAGATTGTTTGACTTGCTCATTTCCGTATCAAGCATAGAAACAGACCTCGCATAAAGAGATTGCAACCACAGTGCATCAAGGACCAGGGGATGAAGTTAAGTAGAATAGGGCTGTGTGCTGGACTCTGCATTGGACTGAGAGATTATTTACGTGAAGCATCAAGAGATCTTACAGGGTGTTGCAGGGTCCATGTAGGAAGGATGTTTACTCTTGCTCGGGTGTCCAGAATAAAAGAACACACTCTCAGCAATACTATGGTCATGTAGAACTGTGAGGTGAAATAAAAACAGGATGTGCTGGAAAAGGTCAGCAGGTCTGGCAGCCTCTGTGGAGAGAGAAACAATGTTAACATGAGTCCAATATAACTTCTTCAGAGTTGATATATTGGACTCAGAATGTTAACTCTGCTTTTAGTTCCACAAATGCTGAACATTTTGGAGCATTTTGTTTTATTTCATAATTCCAGTATCTCCAGTATATTGGTTTTGTTTTAATATAGAAATGGGATTTGTAGGATTCTGTATAATTGAAGGATGGTGAGTTGTTGGGCCTCCATATCCCATAGTGCAGCTGAGGCACCATCATTAAGTCGACTCCAAAGTTACTGATACTTTTCAGGATGATAAAAATGTCAAGGGTTACTGGGAGTGATTGGGACCAGTTACAGGAACATCCCTGATCAAATGCACGGTGGAGAAATCTCAAAGAGCCAAACTGTCCAACAATGCTGTCATTCCCTGTGCATTAATATTTCTGGTTCTGCTGAAAAACTGTCTGCAAGCCTCACTCCACATTGGGACCGAGTATGAGGATGACATGTTTGCACCCTTGCCAAGATAAGCAATCAGCTTGCATTCAATGTGTCCACTCAGGCAGGCTTTGTAAGAGCATTGGCAAAACCTTATTTCCACATATAAGTGCCTGAGGTAACAGGAGAGCAGAGATCTGTGCTTGTGTCGCGGCACAACTGGAACAGCTTGATGAAGGGACTAGATAGCAGCCTAGCACAGATTTTCAGCATCCCCAGTGGAATGTTATTGGGGCCCAGAGCGTTTATTATGGCTAATGTAGTTGCTTCTTAATTTCACTTGGAATCAACTGACATTGGCACCTCTGAAGGAAAGGACCTCAAGAGGATGAGTTGGATGATTCACTTGACAAATTTTGACCAACATGTTTGCAGAAGCTTCAGACTTGTCTTTAACATTCACAAGCTGGGCTTCACATGCACTTAAGAAAAGAGGTGCACATGAAGCCTTCTCCTCCTGTTATTTAACTCGGACTTCATCTGCATTCTTGGCTGCATATGGCAGAGCTACTGAGCTGTGCTATGATCTGTTCATTCTTACCACATTGCATCAAGCATGATGCTGCTTCACCCTGCTTTTACCTAATGCTTTGGGCTTTTACCCATGTTACATTTACATGTACCATGTATGTTTCATATTACTATTTAAATAGACATGCTTGTAACAGTATCTTATTATTTTATAAAATAATATATATTTTTATATTATCTATATTCGATTTTATATAAAATATAAACTTTATATTTTACTGGACACTTGTAAATGAAAATAATTTGTACTCTATGACTGATTTTGCACAATATTTTTGCATTTATGTTTTGAGGTCTGATCAGAATTGCAGTTTTGTTTTCTGAATGCTTTAGAACAGAATTGCTTTGTCATAGTTTCACTTGACTGGTGAAAGTCTGCCCAATTTCATAGCAGGTCCTATGAAGAGAGGTTGAAGGATTGCAGGTCCTATGAAGAGAGGTTGAAGGATTGCAGGTCCTATGAAGAGAGGTTGAAGGATTTGAGGTTGTTTTCGTTAGAAAGGAGGCGGCTAAGAGGGGATCTTATTGAAGCATATAAGATGATTAGAGGTTTAGATAGGGTGGACAGTGATAGCCTTTTTCCTAGGATGGAGAAAGCTAGCACGAGGGGACACAGCTTTAAATTAAGGGGTATGAGTTATAGGACGGATATCAGAGGTAGGTTCTTTACTCAAAGAGTGATTAGGGAGTGGAATGCCCTGCCTGCAGCTGTTGTAGATGCGCCAAGTTTGGTGGCGTTTAAGAGGTTAGTTGATAAGTATATGGAAGAGAAGGGAATGGTTTAGTTTGGAGGGGCATTGCTTTTTATTTTGGTCGGCACAACATCGAAGGCCGAAGGGCCTGTTCTGTGCTGTAATGTTCTATGTTCTATAATTCTAAGGTATATTTGGTGCCACTGTTGGCATGCCCTTCCAGAGTGTCCACTGTACCAGCTTTGAGCTCCTGGTTAGGTGCTAATGGGTGTGCGAGAGAGATGTTCCAGATTAAAATGTTACATGTAAACAAGCCCACTGCTGGTGATAGCCCATCTTACAAATGCCCATTTTTGGGCTGTTAGGTTTGTTCTTAGTCTATCTAGTTTCATTATGATAATGCAATATCATGCTCTAATTAATTTCTTATCTACCAAGGTTTCTTTCATTTTTCATTTTGTAACCTCCCTTTTTCGATATCTATCCTCCTTCTTTCAGTTTTTGATATCTGCTTCTCTGACTTTTGAAACCTTATCAATATAGTATGCTTGGCTCGAAAAGGAATTTGCAAAGCTGCTTTTTGGCTGTTGAACAGCACTAAAGTAAATGGATAAGAATTTACTCATCAAATGCTACGGAACCTAAAATAAACCAACCAAGCAGGAAGAAAATGCACAATTCATATTCAAGAGGGGACAGCAAGGTATATTTACCTTGGTAAAGGAAGTAAACTTTGTATTGCTGTGATAAAGATAAGAACAATAAAAGCACACACCAGATTTGACTTGAAAACTTCATCTCGCATCTGCGAATACTGGAAGAAAGAAGCACAAAACATTAACAGACTATGTGTTGCAGATTCCACAATGCTTTGCAGTGATTTATCTGTCTCTATGGGGGTACTGGGAAATTAGCAAGATTATATCCTACCAGAAGGATGGGCTGTGTCAATTAAAAAAAGAACAATACTAAATTTCTAACGATATTGTCGAGGTTACTTTACAGAGAGTTTAAAAAAATGATCTGACAAGTAACCAAATTCAGTGGACGAACTATTAAAATAACCAGTCTTGATTAACACATTAAAATTACCTTTCTCCCGTAACTATCTTTCCTTTCACAGTTTTAATCATGTCTCTATTCATTTTACCAACCGTTTTAAAACTTTCTAGTGTGAAAGGTATGCAATAATAGAAATGATTACTTTTCAAATTTAAAATTTTGTGATGGAATCTTTTTCCCTTAAAGCTTTTACATCTTTGCTTCCACTTAATGTGTCCTCTTTGCTCAGGCTGCCAAAATGTGTATTGGTGGGCCAGCTACCTTTTCCTCCAGGCTGGAGTCTTTAAACATCAGTGAGAAAGGCTTGATATGCTCTCTTCTTAATTTATCCCCACTCCTTAAGTCGATGATATGTTCTATTCGCTTGTTAATTTCCTCAGGCCCAGACTGGACATGCAAAGCTTGTGCAAGGTGGTTTGGAAGCAGATTTATTGAATTTCTTGTTAGGGCAGCCAGAGTCTAGGGAAAGCACATGCAAACAGAATAAACCCCGCTAGACCTCTGTTCAATTGCATTAGAGTGAATAGTTAAAAGACATGTGACAAGGTGGAGATGATCCCTCAGTAAAAACTAGAATTTTTCTTCACTGTCAGCTTCCCTGTTCTACAGGTACTGCATCCTTAATATTTTGGATGGACCATGTCTGCAATTTATCCACCAAACCACATTAACAACATACAATTTTGTCAAAGCTGCCTTCAGCAGGTTATGTTAATATTTCAGAGCTATGATAAGATTTCAATGCCACTAATTTTACTTCTCAATATTTACTGACCAGATTTATACAAGTAACTTCTGCCGAGCTTTAATGGCTGAACCCATTAACCACAACTTTCTGGCCATTATTCATGTTGGCGGAATCTAGCAGCGCACCCCCCGGTTGAGAGATCTCCAGTGGCACGACATACATTGAACGGGAAACCCCGTTGATCTTTCACCTCTGCAGCCACAAAATACACAGTGGGCTGCGTGGAAAATCCCATCCAGTTATGTTGTTTTGAAATGGTGAATACTCTATCATAACTCAAAAGCATTAAATGTTAAAATACCAAGTTTTTTTGGTGGGGTTGATGGTGAGGATGATAGGGGTTTATATAGACCTGCTGCAAAATTAAAAATCAGATGAAATGAAGAAGACTTATGCACATTTTAAAAATTATAATTTGATTTGATGCAAATTGCATATGTATCAACCACACGGATTCAACTTTTTTCTTGCAGCTTACTAACTGAAAAAGGCAATGACTGAAAGACTAGAATATCTTAACAGTGGTCATCAACTGTTTGCAGGCAGTGTTGTTTAATATTTAGAGAGGTTGAAATTAATCCTTGGTGAAAGCATTAAATGGCCATCCATTTAGCATTGCCTTCCATTTTCTTTTCTATATTGAACACATTTTGTGTTCTCTAGTTTGAGTTCTATTACATTGTTCTATGTTGTTTGCAAAGCAAAACTGCAAAGCAGAAAGAAAATACAGCACATCTCCAGACAAGAAGGGAAATTAAGGCCTGGTCCTCTGACCAGGTAACGTGGAGAAGATATCTCTTCCCCCCACTCTCGGAGAAACCGTGCCCCAAAATTATATTGTAATATCAAACTTTAATATTTGAATTAACTATCTTTTAGTTATAATCTTACTTTTTGAATGATCCTGAATAATAGCTTTAATTTATCACCACCAATAAAGTTAAATTGTTACTATTCCATGTTTTTACCAGTAAGGAGTTAAAGCTTTTGGAATATTCAACTATCAGCCATGACCTCAATGGAGCACCCAGGAAAGCAGCCATAACTAAAAGCATCAACAATTTATCTTGTGTTTGAGAGAGTTTGCTTATTTCAACAAGATCTCCAGCAGCATCCCAAATAGCACCAGGCTTTAGGAGGCAGACCTTTGACAAAATTATACCACTTTCCAAGAAGATCAAGAGGATAAAGTGTACACATGCCAGCCGTTTAAATTAAAAAGTAGAAAACCTTGTCAAATGACCTTTAAGCATGTTACAATGCTTAGCAAACGTGCACTTTACAAACTCAGTCAAATGTCTTCAAACTGTAACTTGTGAAACATACACTAAAGATTGAAGCTGCAATATCCCTTTTCATAGGTTTGTAGAAATGGTTTTGCTGTTGAAATGTTTAACAATACCTGGGAAAGAAAGGCTAATCTATTGTATACATAAATGTTTCAAAAGGCTAGCAGCTCAATATGTAAGCATTTCATCGTTAGACCCTGCATTTGAACCCAGTTCCAATAGAGGTTATAGACAGACTGGCATTGGTAGTCCCAAAATGAGTCCAATTGAGGCCAGAAACACACAGCATAGTTTCAGATCTGCCATCGATTTACTTTGATCTAGTAATCTTGCTCAAAAGTTGTTAAGAACAGAGAAAGAATATGGGAATGGAAATGTGATACTCCTGGAGGCAAAAGACTTTCGGAACTTGGGACTGTGGCAGGTTACTAGATGAGAAGAGTAGCTATGCATTGTAGCCAGTTAGCCTGTCACCTTGCAGCATGGTGTGTCAAGTGCAAAGTTTAAATCCCGAGCCACTAGATTGGGGAGCACAGAAATAAAAAGATAATTAAAGCAACAGAAAACTTACCAAAGTGGAATAAAGCTCCAGTGGTGAAATTACTCGCGTTGCTCTCCATTTGATTATTGTGAATGTTTCTCAGCTGGCTCTTATCCTTCAGACTGATGCACTGTGTGACCACTTATTTAGGTTACCTGCATTTCTAGGATATTGTTTTCCTGCTATGGACTATGGTTAAGTGACACAACAGCTCCTGTGTAAAGTCAGAACGACATCACTTTAATCACTTAAATAAGAATAAATCCAGGGGGCAGGGATTCCACAGGAGATAGCAGTCCACTGTGTTATAAAATGCCACCAACAGGCAATCCACAGTTCATAAGGAGGTTGATTTCCCAAATCAGAAAGATGAAAGGAAAGTGAGATCCAGCAGCCCTTACTGCAAGTGTTTTTTTTTAAAATAAACAAGAACGAGAATAATTTTAAGTGTGTGTGAGTGACCATGACCAAATGAGTACTAAATAGCTGAGAAATATTCACAGCAATGGTAAAGGAGAGAACTACTTCACCCCAGGGATTTAAGTTCCATTTTTTTTCCAAAAAATGCATGAGCAAGAAATCTATGCAATCAAATAAGAATTTCATTTTTGTAAACCACTCTGCAAACAGCAACAAAACGAGATAATGCAGTTGTTTACATCATTAAAGGATAGTTTTAAAAGAAATGAAATGCTTGTAATAATAAGCCAATTTAAAATTTGGAGCAGATACCCTTATATCAGTCATAGCCAATATATAATGTTACTTTTTTTAAAAAAAGCCTTTAAACATGCTAGATGGTTATTCTCACTATCGTTACAATTGATCGCAAAATTGAACATTGTCAGGCACTATAATTGAAATAATAAATTGAAGGCATGCAGATTTCAGAAACAATGCTAATATTTCATTCATTGTTATGCATGATCAGTAGGTGATTATTGACCAACTGTATCTACTGAGAATGTTGCATGCATTGTTCTGTGTTACAAATACAGGAGCTGCTTATTGAGCTCTATTCTGTCAGTGCTGGACAGCAATATCATCAATATCCAGGTTCACTGCCAAGAGCCCAGTTTGTGGATACTGTGGCTGAGAATTTCCAGCTCCATCATGATGGGTCCCACTATGGGATATTCAACCATCAGCCAAAAGTCCATTGACTCTCAGCAGGAATGGACGACCCAGGCAAGGCCGGAAAACCCTGCTATTTACCTCAACAGACACTATCAATGCTACTTTTGATCGAGATGCCATGACTTGTATAGTGAGAAATTCTACGTCTCTATCAACTTTCCTTTCTTCTCTTATTCCTCAAATTAACCAGCTCTCACTAACAGGATTGTTCTTATCTTTCAGAAGTTCACGAAACATCACTTTCTAATATACATTTTGATATCATATAATTACTTCTCTTAATAGAAGTAGTTTGCTCTGTAACAATTTCTTGCATCATTTTGTAACATGCTTCTTGTTTAATAATCTGTAAAGATAACCCTACAACAAGTTTTTACTATATCAGATTAAGACCTGCCTTATAAAACATCATAATCTGTTTTCCCCCTTTTAAATGCTGACTGATCCGTATATTTCCAATACTCTCTGCTTATATCTCAGATTTCGAGCATTTTCAGGTTGCCTTTCTATTTTACCATCTCATGATACTTTTGGATTATAAATCAGAGATTAGTGTGAACGTGAATTAACTTACTTATAACAGCAATTCAATAGTGAGTGAATAACTGGGCCCATGAGCAATAATCAAATCAGTATTAAATTGCTTTCAGAAAGAGTATCCAAGGATAGTACAATAAAAGGCTCTTATCCTCTGATGCTATGCATCCAAGACAATTCTCATTTGACCTGCTTATGGCATGCCAACAGCATAATCAACTTGATTACGTGCAGATAAAGGACAAGGTCAGTGTAATAACCAAGCAACCACAGATTATGGTTTTCAACCCTTTCCTGGTTTACACAAAAAACTGTAGGTGTAAAACATTTCTGTGAATCGATCTGGCAATAGAAGCAAGACACTATCAGTCATTACCAAAATGTTTTACCCTGACAGCATCAGGGACCCAAGTTTGATTCCGACTATCTGTGTGGAGTTTGCATGTTCTGTTAGTGCTGTAACTTCCTCCTGCAGTCCAAAAATGTGCAGATTAGGCCAATTGGCCATGCTAAATTGTCTCTTAGTGTCCACATATGTGTTGGTTAGATGGATTAACTGTGGCAAATGTGCAGTCTTATGCAGTTTGGGCAGGGGCTGAGTCTGGGTAAGATACTCTTTGGAAAGTCAGTGTAGACTCAATGGGCTGAATGGCCTCCTTCTGCACTGTAAGGATTCTATGATTCTATTGTTTGTAAGAGTGAACCTTCTGAAAGATAAGTTCAAAAAATCTTCGTTATACCTCCGATGCCAAGATATGCCCCTTCATTCTTATTTCTTATTCTCCTAATGCCTCCTATGCCAAACTATAATACTTGCATGTCCACAAAGCAATGAACCCTATAGTGACAACAGGATATCTAAAAAACTTTTAAAAAGTCACATTCATAACTTTCCACTAAGTTAAAAATACTTCTACTACAGGGCTGCAAAACTGTTAATCATCCAAGTCCTTTAAATTATCAATAGAAGAAGCTGCAAGTACCAGAAACCTCTTAACCTTGTGTAAGTAACCATTGTGCAATTGGCAGCAGAAAACAGAGTGTCAGTGTTCTCAATCAGTAATTTCTAACTAGGGTTCAATCGTTTCACTAGGCTAATGAATTTCTACCACTAGAAAAAAAGCCAAGAAAACAGCTCAGGAAGAAGCATTAGCAGACAATGAACCAACAATCTGGCTTCAGGAAGTGTGTATATAACAAGATAAACTAGACATATCCTCTGTAGCAATGCTAGATAGCAACATTACAATGAAACATTTGGTACTATAAAAATCCCAATTTAACAGGCTATTGAAATATTGAAATCCTGTTTCAGGATCTGAATAAATTTGGAGAAGCACTGCACAGCCAGCATTAAAGAATCATAGTGACATGGAATTACTGCATAATTTTGCAATTTGTAATAGTTTTCTCCTTATTGAATGAGGAGGAGAAAAAAGATACTGAAACTATAAAGGTCTGCAGGTTAGGTTGAGAGGCCGCACTAAATTGCTCCTTACTTATTAGCAAGGTACATAGATGTTACTGCAGGCTCATTGGGCAAAATGGCCTCCTTCTGCACTGCAGTGAATTTGATTCTGAATAAGGAAAAGGAAGCACTGATTGCCATTACCACCTCTTTTCTTCCAGCTCCATTATTTTCTTGGTGTCTAGTAACCAGTCTTCCACGACCTTTAATATCTGCTGAAAAAACTTCCATCTAGACATAAAAAAATGTGTTTAGGGCACCAGGAATTCCTCCTTCTTCAAGCATTGCTGCAATTTAAATACATCCAGTAATGGTCTTCCAAAATCCCCTTTCCCCTTACAGCAGCAGCTATGTTAGATATGCTGCTGTTTCACAACCTCTTAATATCAGTTGGCCCTTATCAGCAGCGACAGATTTGACAGCTTTCCCAGAATATTAAACTAGTCCTACCCTGGGGAGAAAAAAATACAGCAGGATGATATCAGGAGTTGGAAATCCTACCCAGCCACAATTTTAGTCAGGAAAAACAGAGCTGGAGAACATCCAGACCCAACTCTTTTGTTCCATTGATCACTGTTCTGCAGTAATTGGACATGTTCAAGCAAAATCCCTCAACTGCTTTCATTTCTTTAGTCACTTCAAGATCATTCATTGAATGCTGCCATCAGAATCATTTCCTTTCTGTTTTCAATATCTTTCATTTGTGTAAATTAAATGCAGTTTGTGCATTTGTGTGTGTCACTCATTTTCTGATCTAATTTACCTCATCAGCATCAACCAGGCCTGCTAATTTGATATTAATTCTGAATGTCAGCCCTGAATTTCTGAACCTAAATTATTAACACAGATTGCAGGATTGGATTTAACTGTAGGCTAGTGTAACACAATATTGGAATATTTCTAACTGTTAATATGCTTTATGTTTCTTATTCCTGCTGTTCGCTTATGGGATTTTTTGCTCTTTCTGCATTGTTCTGTGTTATTTCCAAAATGTAACTACTTGATTATCCATAAAACTATTCAGACACAATCGACAAGTTTATAGTAAGAGATCTGGAATAAATTAATTCAGGAAAACAACAATTTCAATGTGTATTACTTATGATATATTTAACAAATATAGCTCTGACATCTGTTATTATGAAGTACTTCAAAAAGTTAGTCATGCATAAATCAATTCTTGCCTCTTAGACTGCCTGGATGAAGTACAGTTCACCTAGTACTGCAACAGGTCTACAGCAGACACAATCTCCCTGGCCCTACACTCAACCGTGGAATGCCTAGATAACAAAGATACCTATGTCAGACTTCTACTCATAGACTACAGCTCAGCCTTCAACACCATTGTTCCGATGAGACTCATCTCCAAACTTCATGGTTTGGGGCAACTGGATTTTAGACTTCCTAACCCATACTGCAGTCAGTAAGGACAGGCAACAAGACTTCCTCCTTGATCATCGTCAACACTGGGAATCCACAAGGCTGTGTCTTCAGCCCCCTACTATACTCCTTATGCACCGTAGACTATGTGGACAAATACCCCTTCCAATCCAATTTTCAAGTTTGCTGATGGCACCATTGTTGTATGTCAGATCTCAAACAATGACAAGATATAATACAGGAAAGAGATAGAGAATCTGGTGAACTGGTGAGACAACAATAATCTTTCATTCATATCAACAAAATAAAGGAGATAATTATCGACTTCAGAGAGCATAGTGGAGGGCATGCCCTTGTCTACATCAATGGGGACGAAATAGAAATGATCAAGACCTTCGCGTTTTTAGGTGCCCAGATCATCAGCAACCTAAACTAGTCCCTCCATGCGGACACTATTGTTAAGAAAGCCCATCAACATCTCTACTTTCTCAGGAGACTAAGGAAATTTGGCACATCTGCTATAACTCTGACCAACTTTTATAGATGCACCATAGAAAGCACTTCTTCAATTGTATCACAGCTTGGTATGGCTCCTTCTCTGTCCAAGACTGCAAGAAACTACAAAGGGTCATGAATGAAATCCAGTCCATCACTCAAACAAGCTTTCCATCCATTGATACTGTTTACACTTCCTGCTGCTTCAGAAAAGCAGCCAGCATCAGCAAGAATCCCTCACAACCTAGACATTCTCTTTTCCATCTTCTTCCTTCAGGAAAAAGATACAAAAGTCTAAGATCATGTACCAACCAACTCAAAAATAGTATCTTTACTGCTGCCATCAGACTTTTGAATGGACTTACCTCACATTAAGTTGATCTTTCTCTATACCCTAGCCATGACTGTAAGACTACAATCTGCACTCTCTCTTTTTCTTTTGTACAGTATACTTTCTCTGTATAACATGCAAGAAACAATACTATTCACTGTATGCTAATACATGTGACAAATTAAATGAATCATTAAATATGTGGAATAATTTTCACAACTATTAAATTAAATATAATGCAATTTAATCATTAAATGTAGCCAATAGGCAAATCATGAAATTTAGTGATTTATATTAATGACTTAATTATTCTAAGAAATGATTATGTTTAATACGTTTTTAAAATTACCAAATAAAATGAATAATGTAGTTATAAAATAGAATGAGTTCCACCTCCTGCCATGGTGTGACTGCCAGAAATCTTGACTTCATGCCCAACCAGCTCTATTTTGTGCAATCTGGGCCAAAACCAGACCCATCACATATTAATGGTTCACTTGACATTGATGCAGACTCATTAAGAACCTTCTGCAGATATGTTTGGATAAATCCTCTTGTGGGGAAATCCAAAACGTTTTGGAATAACTTATTCACAAATTGCACCCCATTTCCTGACACCACAATGACCAGAATGCCTGGTGCTACAAACATTCTTCTTAGTGATTGAATGACTACCTCTGCTGTGATGCTGCACACTCTGAGTAGTATTCAATGACAACAAGGAATGTTTTCTCCTTAAAATTAAATAAATCCATCCCCAGGAATTCTTACAGCCTTGCTGGAAAAGTAGAAAATGATAATGACTCTTTTTGCTCTTAGCAGTTTATTGTACAAATTGGAAGATTAGAATCATTTCTTCTATAGAATGAGAATGGCTGGCTACCAGAGTGATTGCCAGTTTCTCTCACTACATATTGTTATCCCTAAGTGACCTGGTGAAAGCTTTGGAAAATATCAAGCTGATGTGCCATCGGTGTGACTATTTTCAGGAGTGGCACAGTGCCAGTGTGGTTAGCACTGATGCTTCACAGAGCCAGGGACCTAGGTTTGATTCCTGGCTTGGGTCACTTTCTATGCAGAGTTTGCACACTCTACCCGTGTCTGCGTATGTTTTCTCCCACAGCCTAAAGATGTGCAGGTTAGATGCATTGGCCCTGTTAAATTCTCCTTCGGTGTATCCGAGCAGCCGTCGGAGTTTGGCAACTAAGAGATTTTCACAGCAACTTCATTGCAATGTTAATGTAAGCCTACTTGTGATGCTAATAATTAAACTTTAACCAATAAATAAATTCTCACTGAAGATGAGTAACTCACTCATGACTCTGAGATGCTTGCGCTCTTTAAAGTATTGATGTAGTGCTGGATTACTTGCCATATAGTTTGACCATCCTTCCCGACAATACTCTTTTATCTGGAGACATTTGCCATTTTGCTGCTGTACTTGTTTTATTTCCTGCAAATCTTTTGCAGTTGCTGGTAAATATCGAGTAATTAGGGGTGTAGATACTTCCACATCTTTGCTAAAATGTAAATCCTCTTGCTTGATTCTTTCTAATGGTATCCACAGTGTGACTGCTTTTGCTTGATATTTCCATTGAACGTACTTTATTTTGGAGTCATCTCTCATTAATCATAATTTCAATAGTTAAGATTTGGGGCAGCATCATTGCAACTTCTTTCATGTTCGGAAGAGTCTAGTGGCTTATGATCTGTTACAATTCTGAACTGCAACCCATAACATAGTGAGAGAATATTTTGCATGCCCTTGTTTATGCCAACATTTCTTTTTCGATTGTGGTGTATTTTTGCTCTGTTTCTGATATTGACTTTGAGGCATAATAAAATAGTCTACATTTGTTGTCTGTCTGCACTTGGAATAAAGCCAGCTCCCAGATCTAGAGATGATGCTGCTGTTATGGTGGTAGTTCTGGGCCTTAATGTGCCACCATTTCACAGGAGATCAAAAGTTGTTTAATCATTTCAAAAGCATTCTTGAGGTCCACATTCCAGCACCATCGTAGACCCTATCTGTCTCGTGGCTCTGCTAAATTTGGTCAGCGTTTGCCCACTTGGCTGAATGTTCCGAGAAATCTTTGAAATCAGTAAAAGGAAATTCTCTGATTACCTCTGTTTTTTGAGAATCAACTGTGATTCCAGCGAATTGCAGTACGTCACCTAGGAATTGCAATCATAAATTTAGAGAACTCGCATTTTTCATTGAACATTTTAGGCCTGCAGCCTGTCAAGAATCTTAAGGCTGCTCTGACTCTACAATCATGCTGTTCTCTTGTAGAGCCATATACAAATATGTTATCCAGATGGTATATTAATCGTTCAATACCTTCAAGAGTTTGAGATGTTGTTCTCTAGAAAATTTCAGGGCTAGACGCAATTCCAAATGTTAATGCGTTGAAAAAGTGATGAATGAATGGTATTATAAATTAAGAGATTGTAAGCCAATTTGGTAAATAAAGTTCTCTGGACTAGTTTGCAAGAATTTCATCTACTGAGGCCATCAGATGGATGTTATGTTCCATTGTCTTGTTTAGCTGAGTTAAATACACACAGATTCTTCTAGAGCCATTTGGCTTTAGGACTATGACCTTTCCTGAACACCACTGAGTTTGCATGGTGACCAATGAGATAACCACTTGCTGTTGCATCTTCTTAGTTTCACTTTTCACTTTGTCCAAGAGTGGATGAGGGACTTTCCTCAGTGTAAAGTAGCAAATTTGTTTAGAATCAGCTTGTAGTGACATGGTACTTGATTTTTAGTTTCCCTAGGTCAGTTGGTAATTTTAGAAATAAATTCCTGAATGTACAGCTGTAGTTCTGATCAGCAACTTCATTCACATTATAAATTAAGGCATTTTCATCATGCCTTTCTCTTGATTTTTGAATTGAGATAGGGATGTTTGACAATTTCCCTGTCTTTATACTCAACTATGTCTTTGAATTTCAATGCAGGCCCACTACGGCCCTGTATTTTGATAGATGAGGGTTGCATCTGCGTGAATCTTATTACATCATTAACAATAGATCCTGCTACATAAAGTGATACATTGACCTGGTCTTTTTGATTTTTTTTGACTTATCCATTTCCAGGCTGATTGTCACCTTCATCGCTCCAAAATGGTTCTGGTACTCGTAATGTGGATTCCAAACATCTAGAATGCCCTGGAATTCTTCCTGCCTCTATGCTGTTACTTGCTGCTTTGGGCCCACGCTCACTGCCATCTGGACTCCGGGTCTGTGTTTCAGTTTTTATCTGCTGCACCCACAATATTCTGACTCTGCAAGAGTAACAAATTTGTTGCTTTTATCCTCTCTTCAAGGATCTCTTGATTTGCCAAATCTGTAATTTCTTCTTAAGGTTTGGTGAATCCTTTGCTCTTTGTCCACTGCCAAGATGTTCTGTCATGTGTTTGGGATCTAGATGGGATTCTTTGGGGCTGGTCTATTCACCCAAAATAACTTGCTTGAGACTGGTTTGTTCAAACTACTATTCATCATTTACATCAAGTACATAATGGAACCTCCACATGAAATTGTAAAGTCTGTTCCTGCCTGATCTCCATCTCTCAGTCATGTCCTGTTACATCATCATTACGTCAACGTCATGTGGGGTTTGGATGTCAATTCACATTTCTACGCTTCACACAGCTATTTCTGAAGCCTTTCATGTGGTACTTTTCAAACACTTAATTAAAATCCATTTTGACAACATTTATTGTCTTTGCTTAATTCACTCAAACTTCTCCAAGTGCATATTGCTTTTATCCCCTGATCCTTATTTCTAAAATTTCTCACAACATGATGTTAAATTGCCCATCGGAGTTACAAAGAACATCCTTGCACCTTTTCTTGAAAAAGAGTGCCACATTTGCCATTCTCCAATCCTTTGCATCTTCCCCAAATCTAAAGAAGATTGAAAAATTACGGCAAACTCTTCTGCTGCCTCCACTTTCACTTCCTTCCAGGTGATCCTGATCAGGTGATTTTTATTACTCTGACTGAAGTGTTCCTCCACAGACAATAAGCCTGTACTCTCTACTTAAATCCCCACCCACACTGTGGATGCCAGCTCTGACTGCAGGGAAGGGATGATTGAGGGCAAGGCGTCAATGATTGGTAGGGGGAGTTATGACTCCAAATAGAGGTGAGGAATATTGGGATGGACAGTGATTAGCTCTGCTGCCTCACATTACCAAAGACTCAGGTTCAATTCTCAGCTTGGGTCACTGTCTCTGTGGAGTCCGCACGCTCTTTCCGTGTTTGCGTGGGTTTCCTCTGGGTGCTCTGGTTTCCTCCCACACTCTGAAAGACGTACTGGGTAGGTGCATTGGAATGCTAGATTTTCCTTTGGTACACCTGAGAAGGCACCAGAGTGTGGTGACTCGGAGATTTCCACAGTAACTTCATTGCAGTGTTAATGTAAGCCTATTGTGACACTAATGAATAAATTTTACAAAAGAAGGGAATCCCTGAGACATGGTTTGAGGGGGAGGTTAATTCCTGTTACAATTGGAGTGCCCTCTAAACATGTTGACTTGACTGCTGTATGGCCAAGTTTTGCCAGCATGTTTAAGCCCTATCCCCTGCATGATGACGTGAAAAATGTCATTTGATACTTTTAGGCAGAGTGCTAAGAAAATTGGAGAGAAAACTAACCAGTTTTCTCGCCAGAAACAACACTGCAATTTTTGATAAGATTTTGCTCTGCGTATTTCAAATCACTATGCACTGCTTTTGGAAATAAAGCTGTTAGATTTATGATGAAATTGTATCGGTTGTAATACTCAATTTCTCAGACATTACATACCTATGCCAACTTAGTTAAAACTCTCCTCAATCACACCAATAAAACCTGCTGAGAGCCCACTGGTGCTGGTCCTATTGACATGAAAAACCACCCTTTCTGAATAGATGCATCCTGTCCCAGAACTAGTTCCAAACCCCCAGGAATCTGAAGCTGTTCTTCTTGCGCCACAGCTCAAACCCCGCATTGACCTCTCCAGCTGTCTGCTTCCATTCACCAGCATGGGGTATTATAGCACTGCAATGGCTCGAAAGCACAACTGCCGCATGACATACTTGCGTAGGCAGATTCCATTCTGAATGTGGGCATAGGAATTTATAACAGGATATCATGGTAGAAAGCATATAGTGGTAAATTTTTGATAAATAAATATTTAGAAAATGAAACAGATCTCCCATTGTTTGCAATAAGTCTGGGATCTGGAGAATGATTGTGTTGCTTAACTGAAATACAGACTTGTCCCTGTGGAAATCCACGTACTTATTGCTGCTAGTGACTGTAACCAATTAGAGGTCATTAAATTGCTTGTAAGTTTTAGGTTCCAATCAAGGGCTAGCTTTCTTTTAATAAAGATTATTTTGCAACTGTAATAAAGTGTGACATCTTGAAGTGTATTTCTGGTGTGTAACATCTGCACTGGGAGGAACACTGACTTACTCTAAGGCATAATTCACAAATGCACTACAATGCCAAAAAAAACCTATTCTCCTGCAACAAAGATCTTATTTTCAAGACCATATCAAACTTTGACTTAAGCCTCTGTTGATAAACTTATGTCACTGAAAACAAGTTAACAATATTTTTTATTGCCATAGTCATGATATAATAATTAAATATCTTATAGAATTGATCAGATTACTGGTGAATTTTATTGATTTGAACTGATCCTTTAAGTACCAAAAAGATTTAATTTAAGCAAGTTTTTTTTAATATGAAGCATTTGATTCCTCATGCTACAATTCACAGATTCAGGAAGTCATAGAATGGTTACAGCGCAGAAGGCCATTCAGCCTGTTGTATCCATGCTGGCTCTTTGCATGAACAATTCATTTAGTGCCACTCCCTTGCCTTTTTCTTTCTGTTGCCTTGTTAGTGTTTCCTTTTCTGATGATGATATAATTCCCTTTTGAATGCTAAGACTCAGCACTCTTCAGCAAGTGCACCAACATCAGTAAGTCAATGGAACCTTTCTTGTATTGTTATAAAATGGAGGGTGTCCAGGTACAGGGAAAAGGCAGAGATATGCCATTAATTCATGTTGCTCGTATGGACAGTCAGTGGAAACATGAACGGCCAAATGGCCTATTCCTGTCCCATGACAAATCAGAATTCCATACATTTACATTGTGGCACAGAAAAAGAGTTGATTTCACAATCTATTTTAATCTTTTAAAAACGATGCTGATTTGCAAATTTGGAAAACTTGAATGCAGTCGTGTTTGTGAAGCGAGCTTCACACCAGCTGTAACTATATCACAGCACAATAAGAGATGAAACAAGATTATCTCTTAGCTGGAAACCAGTCATGTTTGTTTACTGATTTTTTTGACACCAGCAGTGAAAATGTTGATGTCTGTTGTATGTGTAGCATAATACCAATACAAATTTTAACTAATGTACTGTAAAAACATGAGAGATTATATATCATGGCTTACTTTGACTATCTAAATGTCAGAAATTTAAATGCTGAGACATTATAGGGATATTTTGCCTCCCACCTCGCAAGGATTGGACCATTTTAAGCCATTAGTTCCTTGAGTTACTACATGATTGTTTATTTGCTACTGTTATACAAACTTGTCCCACAATACTGCTCAGATGTAGTTAGATTTTAGGCCATAACCTCTGAGTTCGCCTGGGTGAATTTGTGATTTACTCCAAAGATGCGTTGAGGAATCCCTCTCAGAACTCACAGGTAAAGGTTTGCACAGTAATTGTCCAGAACCACAAACTTCCTCTGGACAACTTCCTTTCCAAAAATGAAATGTAAATCGTGATCTTTATATGTTTCCACCAGGGTTACACCAATAGTTAGCCAGAAAAAGAATAGAAGTGAAACTTCTTCAAACTCATGGGTAACATTTAAACACCCAGACTGATCCTCAAGAACCTCCCCTCCCCTGACCACAGGACACCCCCAATGCCCTCCCTTGATACTCCCCAGCATCCCAATTCCCCAAGAATTCCCCCCAGACTCCCTGCTGGCACACCACTTCCTCTTTCAAAACCAAGCATCCTGACTCTCAATCACCCCTGTAGGCTTGATCTCCGACCCCCCCTCATGACTTTCAATCTCCTCATTTCTATCCACTTATCTTCTTTCTGCCCTGTCAATTTCACTGGGCCCTTTAAGTTTACCTACTGTATAGCAGCGAGGACAGTAAAATTTCTTCTTTGAATCTGATGGTGTTGCACTGGAGCTTTTTAATGCAGACCCTGAGCAGCTCCAGGGATTGGAAGTGTCAGTGAAATCTACAACGGTAGTTAAATATGTATTTATTTTTTCTAATTCCTGTGGGCTATCTCCTTCTGATGCTAGTAAGAAGTTATGGCCCATTATGCTCTTGGAGGGCGTAGGGATAAACTGTGGCTTTCTGTGAAAGAATGAGCCCAACAGAGCAAATAGACCTCCAGATCTGCACTAATTTTTAGTCCTGAATGTAATCTTTGTGATAGAATCACATAATTTAGATCCTTACAAATTGTTCATCATTTACTTTAATATTAATGTCTGATCTGCAAAAATCCTTCTGTGCTTTCAGTTTAATTGTAATTAGATAAAGACTGTCTTCAATGTAGTTCCTCAGGCTTTGATAAAATGATTTCTGTTCTATTGCAGGCGCTATATTTAGACTGTTTGAAAATATTGAGAGAGACTCCATTTTATTTCAAATTAAATTGTCTCCCGAGGGAACCAACCTAAATGTAAATTGCCCTCAGTCCATTTCTAATTCCATTTTTGATCTCCTTCTTGTAGAAATTCCTTCTCTTATACCCTGTGACCATCGTAACTTTTTTATTTAATAATGCATGTCCAAAAAACAGACATCAAGACCAGAATCCTTCCACTACCCCCTCCCCCCACCCCCAACCACTGCAATTATAGTGGGGGGGTTACAGACAGTGTAAGTGTCCATTGAGTCAGGCAGGAATTTCCGGCTTTTAGACCAGCGCAGCCTGAGAATTCCACCCCAGAAGTCCCTACATTGCTAGGCAGCACAGTGAGGTGTTTGAAAAGACCCATTTCTCGCACATTTTCCCTCTCACCCCAGGTAATTTAACTCAGAACTACTGACTCCCTCAGTAGATTCCAAAAACTGGCTTCACAGCTTAGTCTCCTCATTTTGTATCACTACTAAAGTGGACAGGACACAGCCCAGTTATTGGTAATAAAATGATTAGTTTTGATTTACAATGTATCCTTAAGGAGGCTGGATTATGGTCTAACCACAATTATCAAGAATGTCCACAAAATTCCATACATAATACAGCAATACTGAAGGAATATTAACCCGAAAAGTTTGGTCTCGTTCAGGTGAAATATTATAATGTTAAAATTCACAAAACCAAACTCAACTGACTTCACCCACACCCAGACAGGGTAGAGTTGGGAGGATGGGCAGAGCTGGGCTCCTCATTTGAATACTTTAATGAGGCTCATTTTGTTCTCCATTTTAGTTTTAACTCTTTTCAGCTGAGTTTCCCAGACCTCGGGAAAACTGACAGCTGAAGGGAGATGAGGACTGGTATGTGGAAAAGAAAGATGCCTTCTCGGTATTGCTTATAAGTGAGCTAGAGCTGGAGTGCTTTCATTCCGTCTGCCCTGACCTGGCTTTTCTGACTCCATCCTCATTCTTCCCATCCTTCCCTCCACTCAGCTCCCCAGCTCCAGCTTCCAGAAACTCCCAAACTTTACTGATCTAACCCTCACCATCATCAGCCGCTAATGCCTTCTGTCCTTGACACTAGCCCCCAACCTCCAACCACCGGCCTTTGATCTCCCCGGTCAACTCCACCCTTCACTTGACACAAGCCTCCAATCTCTGCCACCTCTCTTCCCCCACTCTTCCTCCCCCCAAATCATTGTTATAATTGATGCGGAGATACCAGAGTTGGTCTGGGGTTGGCACAGTAAGAAGTCTCATAACACTACATTAAAGTCCAACAAGTTTATTTGGTAGCACAAGCTTTCAAAGCACTGCTTCTTCTTCACGTGAGTGATTGACTCACTTAATGAAGCAGCTCATTAAGTGAGCTGCTACCAAATAAATCTGTTGGATTTTAATCCAATGATGACATTGGAATCTGTTATAATGTAACTCATGGTAATACCTGATCCACTGACCTGGTATAAATAGAGAGCAGATGGGGACTGTGGAAGTCTTGCGTGATCCCGGGTGTGGCCTGAGAATTGTGTAACAAAGTTTCTTTATTAAACCTTTTCTTTTGATTTACTTTGGGAAGCTAGTTCTTTTATTGCTTGCAACTGAAGTATCCTTACTGCCAGATGAACAAACATGGCATCCAATCTCCTCCGACACAAGGTTTCCGACACAAACCTACAATTTCCCCCAGAGTCTATGATCGCTGATCAACTCTCCCTCCTCCATTTTTGACCGTCCCTATCATTTGCTTTCTGCTTTCAACTCCATGGCAGTAGCCTTATGTTTGTAAGCCTACAGACAGACAGCCTCTTAATCTGGGTGATTACAATCAAGTAACAGAGACAAAAAATATTTACCGGCTCCTGCTGTTGAATTTGACTGTATCTGAAGGAAACCTGTTTATCCAGGTTAAACAATGGAAATCTGCCCCTATTGACCCCAACCCCACTGCTCCTCCCCGTAAATATCGGAGCCACAAGGTGGAAATGGAAAATTAATCGCCTAGTTTGCAAATTCAGTGGAATCCTTTACTGCCTTGTTTTATCTCCAATTATAAAATTGTTTGGTTATATTTTCACAGAAACACAAAAAAACGCTTCTATTACTTAATCATTTTCATCTCATAGACCTCCAATGTACTTTGTATTATAATGACCCTTCTTACAATGCTGTGATATTTGCACAATACCAGGTGAAAGTCCAACAGGTTTATTTGGTAGCACAGACTTTCAGAGAGCCACTCCTTCATCAAATGATTCATCTAATGTAGGAGCACCTTTCTGAAAGCTCGTGCTACCAAATAAACACGTTGGACTTTAACCTGGTGTTGTGAGATTTCTTAATATCCCCACCCCAGTCCAACACTGGCAACTCCACATCATGATACATGTAGGATTTCTAGAACAGATGGGGAAAATTGGGACTGTGCATGTGTAATAGGTGTCTCGTTTTCATAGAGGTACCTCAGTAAACAGGAGGCCCCAGCGAAAGTTTCATTTTAACCTTGCTCCAAAATGCACGGGGAAAACGATACATACAAAGATCTAACAGTAACAGGCAAGACAAGATGCATGAGCTCATCCAGCTCTCGTAACTACAATGCCTTATGCATTACAACAGGCCCATTCCATGCCATACTGCCTAAACGGCATGTAATAAAATATTTGCAGAAAGTACAAAAGGACAAAATGCTTTGCACTAGTAAAGACAGATGACAACCTGAAAGCACTGAGACTTACTGGGGAAACAGTTATTGTCCCGTTGTATCAACTATTAAATATGTGTAAGACTTGAAAGGATTGATTTTAGAAAGTGAATGCACCTTAGCAGGATTGCACGATGCAGTTATCATTTGTAACGATCAGTAAACAACTCCTCTATGTGAATGACACTAATTCACGAACATCTGAAAACACAGATCAGATAAAAGTTGTCTTACGTTCTGTTTTCCAACAATATTATCAAACGGAAGCTCAGGACTCCAGGAACCTTCAGTAAATGTTGTGGCGCTATTTCTTCTATCAGAACTTGTGCTGGATTCTTTCATAATGTCTTCGGGCAAAGTCAAAAGGCTTTCTTCGGGTTGCTTTATCAGATATGTTTCAATGTTGTGTTTTCTCAGAAACTCATTTCTTTCTTTTCCGTGCCCTTCTTCCACCTCATAATCACCATTTAGACAATCCAGAGTCGCCTTGGAAATGTGAATCCTCCTGCAAACAATAGAAGCAAGAAAGAACGCTCAAATCCCATCAGGAAACCAGCCCTCCCACAAACCTTAATAACAGGAGCATTTGTTTTCAATTTATTTTTAGAGGAAGAATAAATTGCTTATGTCTTAGATAAAGGTCATGATATTTACCCAGGGATCCCGCCAGACTCCAGTTTGTTTGCAATATCAACATCCCAGGACCAGACGTCAAATTGCCATTTGCGAAGACCAAGCACTCCACAAAGCACTGATCCAGAGTGTATTCCTATACGCATGTCAATCTCATGTTTTGTGTGGACTCTCACATATCTATCCAAACAAAAAGAATCAAAAGTTACAGAAATGTTCCAATATTAAGACAAGCAAACTGCTGTGCCCTTAAAACTCTGCCATATAAAAATAAATGGTCGGGAGTTAACACCATCATTAAGACAGTGGTCAGAATAATATATTAAACCTTTGTGTGTTAATAGTCATACAATGTAATTTCAAACCATTCTCATTCAGAGTCCATTTTCCATTTCTGCATACCTGTTCTAAAATCATACGCTGCACATCAACAGAAAATACACCTTGTAATCTCTCTCAATCTAATACAGCAAAGGGCTGATGAGTTTGAGTTGTTAAGTATGTTCAAGGCTGAGATCGACAGAGTTTTAATCAGTAAGGGAGTCAAGGGTTGTGAAGAAAAGATGGGAAAATAGAGTTGAGGATTAATCTATCAGATCAGTCCTGATCTCACTGAGTGACAGAATAGACTCAATGGACCAAATGGCATATTTCTGTTCCTATGTTTAATGGTCTATCGATGCTGCCTGACCTGCTGAGACTTCTCAGCACTTTTTGTTTATATTTCAGATTCCCAACATTCACAGTATTCTGATTTTTTTTAAATCCCAGTTATTTAGAGTGTAGACTTGTCCTTTTTTTAATAAGTGCAGTTAACAAGTAATTACTGCAGAAAATATATTAATTTTTTCAATATTCAGTGTCTTCTTAAATGTTTCTCGTGCATAACTGTAACCTGCTATACCATTCCAGACAGCACAAACAGATAAATTGATTTTGAAGTCACAAGAGGGATTTTGAACAAATAAAAAACTGCTTAAACCAGCAGCATGTGCTGTTTAAAATATAATAGTGACATTTTGTTACTGTTGTGCACAGTTCTTTTCTTAACAGAGCATGGTTTAATGTCAAACAATTTGAGGCAACTGTCTTCAACTATTTTTCCCTAATCTACCTGCCATGGGTCTGAGTAGCAGCACTATCTGTGCAGAATAGGATACGATGTGGAGATGCCGGCAATGGACTGGAGTAAACACAGTAAGAAATCTGACAACACCAGGCTAAGTCCAACTGATTTATTTGATAGTAAACTCACAAGCTTTTGGGGTTTCTTCCTTCATCAGATGAAGGAGAGTTCTGGCCTCAGACAGAGCATATAACAGCACAGACAGTTTACAGATTACTGATTAGAATGCGAGTTTTTATAACTAACCTGCTATTCAAGTCTTAAAGAGGCCGACAATGTGAGTGGAAAGAGCTTTAAGCATAGGTTAAAGAGATGTGTATTGTCTCCAGACAGTACAGTAAGTGAGGTTTTGCAAACCTAGGCAAGTCAAGGGGGTTACAGATAGTGTGACATGAACCCAAGATCCTTTTTGAAACCGTCCTCATG
Source organism: Sphyrna mokarran (assembly GCA_024679065.1). Taxonomy (NCBI): domain Eukaryota; kingdom Metazoa; phylum Chordata; class Chondrichthyes; order Carcharhiniformes; family Carcharhinidae; genus Sphyrna; species Sphyrna mokarran. Next base: position 54,166,337 of record JAGIQG010000007.1, read on the forward strand.
TATGCAGAACTTGGCTATCAGTTTCTGCTCAGCGGCTCATTGACATGGATGACATCATCACGTGAGAACACCATCCACCGGGTACATGGCACATACTCGGCCAACATTGTCTACCTGATACGTTGCAGGAAAGGATGTCCCAAGACATAATACATTGGGGAGACCATGCAGACGCTATGACAACGGATGAATGAATACCACTCAACAATCACCAGGCAAGACTGTTCTCTTCCTGTTGGGAAACACTTCAAGGGTCACAGGCATTCAGCCTCTGACCTTCAGGTAAGCATTCTCCAAGGTGGCCTTCATGACACACGACAGCGCAGAGTTGCTGAGCAAAGACTGATAGCCAAGTTCCGCACACATGCGGATGGTCTCAAAAGGGATCTTGGGTTCATGTTGCACTATCTGTAACCCCCATGACGTGCCTGGGTTTGCAAACCTTCACTTACTGTACTGTCTGGAGGCAATACACGTCTCTTTAATTTGTGCTTAATGCTCCTTCCATTCACATTGTCAGCCTCTTTAAGACTTGAATAGCAGATTAGTTGTAAAGACTTGCATTTTAATCAGTAATCTGTAAACTGTCTGTGCTGTTACATGCTCTGTCTGAGGCTAGAACTCTCCATTCACCTGTTGAAGGGAGAAACCCTGAAAGCTTGTGAGATTACTATCACATAAATTGGTTGGACTTAAACTGGTGTTGTCAGATTTCTTACGGAATGGGATATACAGGTTTCAGTGAAGTTCTCAACTTGATGGAAGCAAGCAGTCACATAATCCATCTCTGCAAACACATTGGGGTGGATTTACCATCTGCCTGCCATGGGAATCACTGTGTGGTAGACCATGGAAAAGCACGTTAACCTTTCATAAGATTTTCTGGTTTCAAGGCCAACGAGGCTGGAAATTCCTGCCCAGTGTCTGAAGTTGAAAAGCTATTAGCAACAATGCTAGCAATATTTAGAGACTGAACTTCAGCCGAACAGCACACATCATAGTGCATAGATAAGGCTTTGGATATAGAAGCTGGGAATACGAAAGAACTATAAATATTTTAAATATTGCAACATATTTTTCCTTGCCTAATCTGTTTTTTTTTCAAATCTGGGCACTAAAATAATATATCCAGATTGCTAGCATGCAGTTTACATCCTGCCCATCTCCAGATATGGACAAGTTGCAAATTGCCACCCCGGTGCCAATTTTTAACACACTGTGTCTATTTTTCTCCTTCTCCATGAGTGCTTTTGATATTAAAGTCACAACATAAATACAAGTTAAAATTAATGGAAACAAAAGTCAAACTCATTCTATAATGAACAAATGATCTACATGCAGAAATATCAAAAGCATTCATGGAGAAGAAGAAAAATAGACAGCATGCTAAAAATTGGCACAGAGGTGACAATTTGAGACTTGCCTATGCCAGTTCTGCTGAAGATGGGCAGGATGTAAACTGTGTGCTAACACCTCCTTACCATGATTGTAGCATAAGGTGGCATCTGAAATGTTACTAGCTGGCTCTGTGCTCTACAGAATGTTATGCATGGTGATGTGCTAATAGCGTGTAGCACAACCAGTCTTCTGTTCTTAAAGGCAACCTGTCCCTTTTAAAGGGAAGCAGCACTGAATATTATTGTGGCAATTTAAAACATGACAATGGGAAACCAGGAAGACCATCACAATTTTTTTAAATCAGTAAAATGTCTGCTGTATTGTTAAAAGACAAGGATATTTAAAAGCTGAAATAAATCTATCTGGCTCTTAAGATAACTTGGCTTTTCAGATGTTAAACCAACATTTTTATCCTAATATTTCTTCATCACACACCAACTTCTCGTGCTTCACAATGTCCACAATCCATCACTCATTCATTGGCATCCCCTGACACTCAGGATACATGCCTAACACCTAAATACTTCACCTCACCCTCACAAACTAATAATGAGATTCACACATTCTAGTCACTAGCTCCACATTTCCAGTGACTCAACTCTGTTCAGTACACCATCCAAACCCAGTGCAACATCATCATTGACATTCTTCCCTCTCTCTTGCAACACAATGTGGCACACAATAGAAAGAGGCAGAGCAGAATCAATAACGGACAAGGACGCTTGCATTGCCTGAGCTCAACAGAAAAGAAGGTTTTCAACATCATAGGGCTCACTACAACAGAACCTATGTCATCTGATATCACAGAGATTGTTCAGGATGATGCATGTTTCTGTGTTATGCTCCTTCTCAATGCCCAGCTCACTCAAATACTGAGACCTAGTATGATGAGCAAGCTGATGATAGAATGACTATTGGCCCTCTTGCATCCCACTGTCTCCATCCTCCTTCACACTAACCTATCCCTTCTGATTTTGGACAGCTAGGCACAACAGCTTTAGGAGGAAGAGAGAAGACAACACAGAATTGAGCAAGAGGCCCTTTCACTTGATCTGATCACCAACTTGTACACTAATGTAGAGCTGGAATTTGCACATATTGAATGATCCATGTATGAGTGGGCTGCAGTGATACCTACGGTAAAGATGGATATCTGCCAATTCACTGGACGATAAGATCACTGACAAGTTCTGCTGCAGAAGACTCTAATAAGGACCCTGATGAAGCAGCACACAAAGACATGGGAAGACAAAAAGGTCTGAAAATTAATGGCCAAAGACAATGGCAATGATTCTCTCAGCCTGTTGCACTGCTTCAGTAGCACAGTGGGCTGGAAACTTCAATGGAGGCTGTCTTGCAGGCTTCCGGCTGGGTATCACAGCCTCCGTTCATCTCCACAATCAGGATTTTCGGCGTCATCAACTCCACGCTGATTTGGTGGGGTGGTGGTGGTGGGGGGGGGGGGGGGGGGGGGGACTCTTGGGCAATGCCAGCTTGTCACCCTGGATAACTTCACAAGTGAAAGCAAACAATGAAAAAAAACTTTGCATGGACTTCTTTTAGCTGTTAGAAACTGTTAGTGGATAGATTATTCTTCCCAACCCAGTCTTCAGTGTTTAGTTTCAGCAGTATTGAATCCTCCTGTCTGTGGAGTTCTTCTTAAATTAGATCATCTGCAGTCTACTGTTTAATTTCTGACCCTGGCTTAATTGAATCTCTCCCAAGTGAAGTACAATCCCAGAATGATGGGAGAGTGTGTTATGTGTGGATCTCCTACAAAGTTGCAGAATTCTTACTCATAGTGAACTATGGTATTTATGCCATGCCCGGTACAGGCATGAAGATATTACAAACTTTAAAGCTTTAATTTTAAAAGTTGTCACCAACAGCTGTTTAAGGTGAATGTTGATGTCTTGAAACTTGGTAGTATCCAGTTCCAGACAGTCCTGAAATTCAAGCAAATACCTAATTAAAATATGGATCGCCACATACACTCGTGAGATTTGCACGTCATTCTTTAGAGAATGGACCAAAACCAACCTGTGATTGGATTTCCATACAACTTGTCTCCATATTTCACTGGAGCCACTGAAATCAATAGGTGATAGGGCAAATGTGAAATGGATTTCATCATCCTTTCATTGCATTGTGATGGCTACTCACCACAAACAGAAAGACTTGGCAGTCTCTGGGTGTGAAAAATCACAGCACAGGTGTTTATCAGTCTAACAAACTGCCTTATTTGGAAATGGACATTGATTTGAAACAGCTCACATGGGTAAAGCAACAATGTTTGTTACCTGCTTTTAAAATTTAACAGCTAAATCTGCTCTTAGACAGGTACCATTGGAAGCACCACTCTAAGCCATTAAACCAGCTGCAGGACAATTATTCAGCCAAGGTATTATATAGCTATTCCTTGAAGGTGGGAAAAATATCTCCATCACCACCACCTTCCCCATAACTCGTTCCATTTTAAAGTTCATTTGAGAGCTGAACTCATAGCAATTCAAATACCACAATACCTCCTAAAACTGATCTCTCTTTACACCCTAGCTATGACTGTATCACTACATTCTGCACTCACTCGTTTCCTTTTCTATATATGGTATGCTTTGTCTGCATAGCGTGCAAGAAACAATACTTTTCACTGTATACTAATACATGTGACAATATTAAATTAAATCATATCAAAAGAGTCCTTTGATTTTACAACTCCAGTTAAACATCAATTCATCCAAGGAACTACAGGCCTGCTATGAAAGAGACTGAAATAATTCAAGATTGCAATTGCGTTGTTTGTTTCTTTATTTGTATCTAATATTTTAGTGGGATTTTCTGGCCCTTCCTGCTAGCAGAACCTCCAATCCTGTTGAAGGTGACCCATGTTGGTAATCTGATAGTGGAACACGCTATCCACACAAAATATCGGCGGGACTTGAAGATCCCAACAGCACCCAATAGTGAGTCATTTCCGCCACTGGAAAACAGTGGCCTGTTTTCCAGTGGCCCTTATATTGTGACAATGCATGTAAGACTTCACATTTAAACTTCTGGGCAAGTATGTGATAATAAATAAACCTCTTCAACTTTAAATCCATAAAAACTGAATCATTAGTACAAAGCATCCTAAGGTTAAGAAAACATACTAACCTCACGCATTAAAACACTTTGATCATGGCCTGCAATAAAATACATAAACTCTGCTCATAACAGTTCTTTCATCTTCACACCTGTTGTTTTGCTGGATGTGAAAGGGTTGAGGCTTGCATTCTGCTTAGTCAATTATTTAAAACCATGCTGCCACCATGTGATGTTCTTATTCTGTTCAACGTAAAGGTATCAACCATCCATAAAGATTGGTGAAACAATACCAATAGCATCTCCCAGCACCGGATTTCTGCTGGTGTCAGCTCCATGCCAAAAACTGGTGGGGAAGTACAAAGACCATTTAAATCCTAATTTTAATATAATTAAATGCGATTAGTAGACCCGGGACTGAAGTCTTCAGATCTGCTAGCATCCCACCCCTAACCAGAGCAGTTCACTGCAATGAGGATTATGGTAGCTCCTCACTTACAGTGAATCAGAAGTGGGGCAATCAGGGCCCCCCCAGGGATCTGGCAGTGGTGAGGTACCCCCTGGGCATTGATACCTTGGCAGTGCCAACCTGGGCCTTGGCAAGGGCGCAAAGTGCCAATGCCCAAGGGCACCTTGGTATTGGCCGTTAGGCAAGGGGCAATGCCAAGGATGTAGGGCCTGATGAGGGAAGGGCCTTGTGGGTCAATCAGTCTGGTGAGAGGGTCTCACTGTCACTCTGCAGAAAGGATCAGTGGGGGAAAGAGAGAGGCATGCATGAATCTTGCAAATCTCCGGCCCTAAAAAATTAGTGCAGCAGGATGGAAAAATTGCTCCCTGATCTCTACGTAGCTGCTTATAGACTGCCTATAAGTCACGGGAGTAACACATCATATTCTGTGTCGATATGGTATTGATTGACAATAGTTTTAAGATACGCTCCCTCAAAGGTTCACGCAAATCATGTCACAACAATAATCTGAAACCAAAAACAGAAAGTGCTGGAAAAATTCAGCAGAGCTGGCAGCTCTGTCACTATTGCTGGGTTCAGAGGATGCATGGAAGGCAACGGGGCAGCTTACACACATGGCTTGGCAAATTTATTTGAATTAAGGACAAGTTTCTGTTTACTTGATGTATATATTTTTAAATGTTCATTTGCAAACAGGAGTAGCTGCATCATGACTCATTCTGAAAGCTTAATTAGAGCATCTAATCCTCAAAATTATGACTTTTTTGTTCTGCTTCTGCTTCAGATAATTTGATGCTTTTTTATGCAGCTCTGAGATAATTTACAAAGCCAAGAATTCTTGTTCTGTGATGCTGAGCCACTGTCAGTATCAGGAGGATGGTCATCCCTGATTTTATGGCCAGTGACTCCTAGTAATTTTAATTGGCTCCTTGCAAGTAAAACTGCCGCTACATGAAAAAGTAGAGCTTTAATAAAAGATGAACTGAAACTCTTACACTGCAAATAATTTGGCTTTCCATAGCAAATGATTCACGCATAAATCAATAGGCAGAACAAGCTGTTTTAAAAACAAACTAACTTTGCAACCAAAGTTCAAAACCACTACACAACTGGAAAAAAATATACAAGTCAAGAAAGAAAAATGTGAAATCTTGTCTGTTTGGTCTGCATCGCCAAAATTATGAAGACATTTATGTTAAAATAAGAAATAAATGCAAATAAAATGTTTTTTATGACCTCAGGATGTCACAAAGCTTAAAGAGCTTATATCTTTGAACCATCATTATTGATGTAATTAATACACTGGCATGTGAGAGCCAACTTGTACATAGCAAGGTCCCACCAATTAATAACGAGATCAACGATCAAACATTGTTCTTCGTGATGTTGGTTGAGCCATCAATATTGGCTAAGATACATAGCATCCCCGCACTTTTTATGCAGTACCATTTTACCTTAAGCTGAGGAGACAAATAGGGCTTCACTTCACATTACATCCAAAAGCCAGTATCGATGCTAATGCAGCACACCCCTCCGCCACCAACTCTGATGACAATAATGAATCTAGTTTATGCAGTCAAATTTCTGGAATGGGGCTTGATTTGCAGATCTTTTAACTTAGAAGCAAAGGCACTATCACCACTTACTAATCAATCCGTTGCAATTATATTTAAATGAGAAGAATCACAGAATTGTTACAGTATAAAAACAGCCTATCATGTGTTCACTGGCTCTCCAAACAAGCAATTCACTGAGTGCCATTCTCCCACAATGGCTGTTTTATTGAATGAATATGGTTGCGTAATTAAAAAAAGTATCTCAATGTTTCTTGCATAATTTAACAAAGGAAATTGCCACTAAATCCACAGCTAGAATTCTCTGACTGGAAAGCATAAACCAAAAAAAATTTATTCTGCATTCTGTTGTTGACTGCACATTTAATCAGTATGTGCCAACATCTTCATCATTACAATATTAATGATTCAAAATATTAAATTAACATTTAGTCCACTGAAATTCTAAAATCCATTTAAATCCATTAAAATCCCATAGTTAGCATGTTTAACCATTCCAGTAATAATCATTATTAAACTCACAACTTTCAATCAAATAAATCAGATCAAGTAAAGCTTTCAATGCATTACAACAAAATAAAAATGTGTATTTATATAGCACTGTTCAGATCCCTATGTGCTTTTCAGCTATTAAGGTATTTTTGGAGTTTAGTCACTGCTGCAATGTAACAAACAAAACAGCCAATTCAAGCACAGTAAATTCCTTCAGACAACAACTGGATAACAACTTGATAGTTTTATTTGTGATTGAGGGTTAAATATTGGTCAGGGACAACAACAATAACTTCCTTGCTCTTCAGTGAAATAGTTCTTTGAAATGGGATCTCCTGTATCCACTGAGAGGGCAGTAGGATTTAAAGTCTCATATGAAAACAGCATTTCTGACAGTGCAGCACTCCCTTTTTACCACACTGGATGTATCAAGCCTTGATCAGGTCCTGGAGAAGGACTTGAATCTACAATCTTTTCTGCCTTAGAGATGAGATTGCTGTCAACTGAGCCACAACTGATGATATGTAAGTTTATTATATTATCTATTTTTAATGCAACTTTACCACTGCAAAACTACATTTTAATGAACATTGGCACATTTGTATAACTGTGGTGAAATTACCTTATTGTCTTGATCATGCTAAGACCCATCTCGACACTGCAATGTGCGTGGTCATGACGTGGTTCAGGGAGTCCAGATACACAGTAATAGCAATCTCCAAGGATCTTAATTCTAAGACAGTGATGCTCCTAAAATGTTATTAAAAATACATTATTTTAATTAATAAACTGCACTGCATAACTGTATTAGTGGAACTCTTTGCAAGCACAGTATAAATGAGAAATATTCATTGTTTTACAATACACTTGTCAAAGTTGGTCTTTGGTATGCATTTATTAGAAGAGAATATTCTTGCACAATTTCATACTTTTACATTTATGCAGCCTTCTAATAGCTATGTTTGCTGAGGCAGAAAAAACAGAAAACAGTCATTTCACTTCTGTGATTACACCCATCAAAAGAATAGGGGTTTGGGAAAAGCACTGCAGTCATTTTAAATAGAAAATCTCGAGCATCCTTTAAATATAGCTTCATCATTAAAATGACCAGGTTACGTATGAAGTTTCTAAAAACATCTAAATTCAGATGTAAATAGCCAAAATATTGTATTTCACTAAACACAATGGCATAGGTCAGGTAATAATATTGTATATTTTGTCCAGAAAACGTCATTATATAAATCATAGGTAACGTAAATGACTCTTCGAGTTAATTGTTGAGTTCTGAGCAGTGTGACCTATTCTAATTAGCATTACCTCTCCAGGGTTCTCTATTTCTGTGCTAATTCCATTATAAAACACAGTGGGGGTGAAATTGGTCTTTGCTAGTAACATAAGGTGAACTCAAAGCGAGTTGACATCAAAGAAAAAAATAGTGATTTGTAACATGCACATCAGCTGAAAGATTTATAGATATCAGCAACATTTGTTTTCTTAAACAACACGCTAACAAAAAACCAGAGCTAAATAGGTACCTGGACTCCAGCGGTCATAATATTATTATAATTCACTTGAAAAACCAAATCAAGAAAATGTATCAGATTACAAACACCATAAGTAAAATTATTTGAGAGGTTCTATTGAAATGGAAAACCTTTAGAACCATCCTTATGCTTAAGGAAACACTGCAAGTCTTCAGGATTAAAAGAAAATCCCTTGGGAAAATGAAACTAAATTTGTTGAAACTAAAGCGGAATTATAGTTTAAGGGAAGTTACTCACAGAAATACATACTAAAGTCACTTGAGGGTAACAGAAGCTGTTATCAGACCAACCAACAGCATGTTGACAAAAAAGATAATATTTAATGTGCTGAAAATAGCACATTTTTACCAATTACGTTAGCCAGAGAGCCATTCAGGATTCCATAGAGCCCAAAGGATTTCACAAGGCAAAGTCAGATAGACTTCTGAATGTGGGCTGAAATTTCAACTGGTTGCTTTGTTCAGTCTACATTACTGATGATAATGCTATGTTATCATTAATATAGAATAGGACGGATGTTTTAACTGAATGCATAATGCATAAAGCCCTGGCTAGAATTAGGTTTTTCAAAATAGATTGGGTTCTTTGTCTTGAGCCCACTTACTAAAGTTGCTCAAAGAAATGTGAGTTATACTTCGTGAGCCCCTTACTCATACTCTGATAACTTGCTAGGGGGTCTGGGGTTGTTCATAACACTGGAAAGAGATCCACTTATGCCACTATTTAAAAGGGTGGTAAGTTAGAATGGAGAATCTTAGGCTCGTGAGTTTTACTTTGTTCTGAAGCATTATGAGAGAGGTCGCAGGAGTTGCTAAAATTACAGTTAATGTTGACAGAAATACCTCAACAAAGACATACTTATTTAGAGTCTCATCATGATTACTGGCAAAGACCTGATTGAATCTTTTTAAGACATTCAGGAAGCTGGTGGAACAGAATAGTATCAGTGGTTTCAGGGTGAGAGGAGATGGTTGAAGTTAAAAATGGCGTGATGGGGTAGGAGTGCTTTCTGACCACATCAGCATGGTCTGTACTGATCATCACATTATAGAGGTGATACTGCAGGCATCCTGTGCATACACAGAGAAGTAATGCAAGTGGGCAGATTGTGACATTAATCAGCATTCAATACTTATTTGACACCCACCTGCCATTTTAAACCTCTCTGCTCAAGTTAATCTCCCCTGTTAAATATGCACAGTTGAACAACTGCATAAGGGCCCTTAAACAGGGCTATTTAGCGGTATCAGCATTGAATTTGCAGGTGAGTTAACAATCTACTTGCTATTGCAGAATAAGTAGAAATACTGGGTTTTTGGAGGAGCTCTGAAATGTTGGTTAAGTCAATATGGAGTGGTGCACGATGTTTCAAAGGAATTGTGTGCCACTGCTGAGTTCAGCATTTTCTCTCAGCCATGACGGCTATATTTGTGGTCCTTTAGGAATACGGCACGAGGGAAATGAAGCATAAACAGCAGCGAAGACAAACTGCTTGCAAGGGGGAGGAGAAGGGCTCTCAGCAGGAGATTTTACTTTCCTAGGGTCTTCAGGAGTACTTTTAACTGCCCCTCAGCCCAGTATGTGAGGTTAGTAGGGCCGTTGGGAAGATATAGCATGTAAAGGATTAATTCACTGGCCTTGCCCATTCATATGAGGTATGAATGCATTGCATTCATGTCATGAATCCAGGCACTTGGCATTGACTGCCACGACCAGCCTCTCCCATTGACTTTTAAGTACTTGTCCGGAGAGCCTGTTAATCCCTGAGGGATGAGAAACTCCTTCTTCCCATCCACCTTCTGTATCTGACTCCCACATGGCACAGGAAATCCTGAGAGCACACTTTTCTGCCCGTTAAGCCATTTTGGATTCTTTCTTCCAATGTTGTCTGAGCAGTTTTAGCCCTTGCTGCAGCCACTTTTTAAAAGGTGCTATCTGACTTCACATGGTGCAGGTTGGCTTTAAGTGCTGCTAATTTCAGACAAACCTGCTCGGTTGTGCACTGCCCATTCTGCGTTGGAATCAGTTGGGGCAGGAGGGAAACCACCGATCAGGGCTGGCTTGGGTGGGGGTGGTCAGCCAAGAGGACGGGGGCGGTTGGGGGATGTTGGGGGGGTTCTACCTGCTGGGAGATCGGCATTGCCTGGGGTAGTCAGGATTGGTGAGAGGCGAGGGGAGGAGAATTAATGGGGAGGAAGGAGGTTGGAGTTCCAGGAAGGGTAGTGGAAGTGTCAGGGCTGGTTGGGAATGGTCGGGGGGGGGGGGGGGGGGGGGGGGGGGGGGCACAATCGTGCCATGGGGAGGTTGGGGAGGCAGCTTTATGGGGGTCACTGGCTGGCCAGCGATTGAGGTGGCCAGTAAACAGGAGGCTGACAGTTCGGGGCCACTGTGCACACACAGAGACCTGCTGGTTTCAGTCTCCTGGATGGGAATAGGCCCACCCCCTGAAGTCTAATGATATTCACGCTGGTGGCCTCTGCAGTGCATGGGGTCTGAGAGATTCTTCTCTGAACTCTCACTGAAAAAAACAGCATGTATTACTCCAGTTTTCCCATGAATTCGACATTGTTTTTTTGGGAGAACCGTGCCCATGATTTACCTTCTACATTGCCTGCTGCACCTACTTGCTTGTTTTCAGTGACTGATATGCAAGGATACCAAGGCCTCAATGCACATTCCCCTCTTTCAATCTATGGCCATTTAGATAATAATCTGCCTTCCTGTGTTTGTTACCAAAGTGGGTAACCTCACAGTTATCCACATTATATTGCATCAGCTCACTCATTCAACTTGTTCATCTCTGCACCCTCCTCACATTTCACCTTTCCACTCATCTTTTGCCATTGCAAATTTGGAGATATTACATTTAGTTACCTCACTTATCTATCAACATGCATTGTGAATAGCTGGGGTCCCTGCACTGACCCCTGTGGTACTACTTCACTAGGCACTATCTGCCACCTGGAAAAAAGCTTATTTATTCCACCTCTATGTTTCTTGCCTGCCAATAGTTTTCTGTCCATCTCAATACACTACCCTCAATCCCATGCTTTAATTTTACATGCTAATCTTGTGCGTGGGACTTTGTTGCAAATCTTCTGAAAGTCCAAATATACCACATCCACTGGCTCCACCTTATCAACTCTACTAGTTACATCCTCAAAGAATTCCAGTAAATTTGCCAAGCACGATTTCTCTTCCATAAATCTACGCTGACTCTGTCCAAACCTGTCACTGTTTTCCAAGTGTTCTGTTGTTAAAACTTTTGTAATGGACTCTTGCAATTTCCCCATGACTGACATCAGGCTGACTGGTCTATAATTCCCTGTCTTCTCTCTACCTCCCTTTTTAAAAAGTGGGCTTATATGAGCTACCCTCCAATCCGTACAAATTGTTCTACAGTGGAAGGTAACCACCAATGCATCCACTATTTCTAGCCACTTCCTTAAGTCTTCAGGAGTTTAGATTATCAGGTCCTGGAAATTTATTGGCCTTCAATTCTATCAAGTTCCTGTTTCGCTACTAATACTGATTTCTTTCAGTTCGTCGACCTCACTAAACCCTATGTTCCCCAACATTTCTATGCGTTATTTTTGTCCTACTATGTGAAAGCAAAATCAAAGTATGTATTTAGTTGATTAGCCATTTCCTTATTCCCCAGTATAAATTCCTCTGTTTCTGACCGTAAGGGATCTACATTTGTCTTCCCCAATCTTTTCCTCTTCACATACCTATAGAAGTTTCTATGTTCCTCTGTAAGTTTTTTCTTCACTCCATTTTCCCCTTCTTAATCAATTTCTTTGCCCTCCTTTGATGAATTCTAAACTGCTTCCAATCCTCAGGTCTTCTGTTTCTTTCTGGCCAATTTGTATGCCTCTTTCTTAGATCTAATACCATTTCTAATTTCCTTTGTAATCCATGGTTTGACCACCTTTCCCATATTATTTTTGCATCACACAGGAAAAAACAATTGTTGCTTTTCACCCAGTAGTCTTTGAATGTTTGCCATTGCCTAACCACCAACAATCCTTTAAGTAATGTTTTCCAATCTATAGTCAGCTCATGCCTCATACTCTCATAGTTTCCTTTATTTAGATTTAAGAGCCTAGTCTCAAAATCAACAACGTCACTCTCCATCTTGATGAAGAACTCTATCATATTATGGTCATTCATCCCCAAGGGTCCTTGGACTACTAATTATTGCCAATTATTTCTTTCTCATTACACAATACCCAGTCTAGATGACATCTCTAGTTGGCTCTTCAACATATTGGTCCAGAATATCATCCTGTACACACTCTTGGAATTCCTCCTCTATGTATAATATTGTTAGCAATTTTATTTGCCCAAACTATATTCAGATTAAAGTCACCCATAATTACAGCTGTTCCTTTATCACATGCATTTCTAATCTCCCCAGTATCAGCATTGCAGTTTAAGAGTCTTATACAATCACCACTAACATTTTTTGCTCCTTGGTGTCTCTCAGCTCTACCCATACAGATTCCACATTATCAGAGCTAATATCCTTCCTCACTATTGCATTAATTTCCTCTTTAACCAGCAACGCAATTCCACCACCTTTTCCTTTTTGTCCATTCTTCCTAAACACAGAGCACCCCTGAATGTTCAATTCCCATCCTTCATCATCTTACAGCCGTGTCTCCATAATCCCAACTATATCATACCAATTACATTTATTCGAGCAATTAATTCATCCACTTCCTTGCAAATTGTATTAAGGTACAATGCTTTAAGGCTTGTCTTTTTAACATTCCTTGTAATGTTCCCATTATTTTTCATTTTAATCCTACTTGATTCTGATTCTTGGTTTCTCTGTCTAGCACGTTTCCTATTTCTCTTTCTGCTTTTTTGCTCTTATCCTTGTTTCCCCTTCCTCTGATTCCTTGCATAGATTCCCATTTCTCTACCATTTTAGTTTAAACCCTCCCCAACTCCCCCTGTCCAGTTGCAACTCATCCAGTTCGTACTGGTCCTACCCTTCCAGAACTAGTCCCAATGTCCCAGGAATCTGAAATCTTCTCCTTCAAACCATCTTTTTAGCCATGTATTTATCCTATGTATCCTGCTATTTGTACTCTGACTAGCATGTGGCAATGGTTATAAAACTAAGATCACTACCTCTGAGGTCTGACTTTTCAACTTATCTCCTATATTCTGCTTTTAGGATGTCATCCCTTTTCATGCCTATATCATTTGTACCAACACATAGCATAATCGCCAGCTGTTTATCCTCCCCCTTCAGAATGTTCTGTAATTGCACTGTGAAATCTTTGACCCTAATACCAGGGTCCTAGGGTCACCCATCTTGGAGTCTAATTTGCAATTACAGAAACACTTATCTGCCCTTACAGTTGAATCCCCTATAATTATTGCATTCCCACACTTTCACTCCTCTCCCAGAGGAGAGCTAACCATTCCTTCACTGTTGCTGAATCAAAATTATGGGATTCCCTTACTAACAGCATTCTGAGTTACCTACACAACATGGATTGCAGCAGGCTACCATCACTTTTTAAAAGGTAATTAGGGATGTGCAATAAATGCTGACTTAGGTACCTATGCTCACATCCCATGAAAGAATAGAAGAAAATAAATTCTCTTATAGTCAGGCTCGGTGACCTTTCAAAACTTTTTGATCATCTTTAGCACATGTCAATACCTTCTCTGCTTTAACGAGAACCATTCCAGTTTTGCTAGTTTTCCAGTGTAACTTAAGTCTTTCATCCCTGGTGCCATTCTCCACTGCACCAATCTCTAACATTGTTCCCAACATATGGTGCCCAATTTATGGTGTGGCATGGTGGCACAGTGGTTATTTCTGCTGCCTCACTTCAGGTTACTTCAGGGGCCTGGGTTCAGTTTCCAGCTTGGAAACTGTGTGTGCAGTTTGCATGTTCTCCCCATTGTCTGTGTGGGTTTGCTCTGGGTGCTCAGGTTTTCTCCCATAGTCTAAAGGTTGTGCTGTTAGGTGCACTGACTCGCAGGCAGCAGAGTGTGGTGACTTGGGGAATTTCACAGTAATTTCATTGCAGTGTTAATGTAAGCCTTACCTTAACTTTAACTAACTCCAAATAAACTTTAACTAATTTTAACAGAATTGCCAGTCATATTCCAGCTGGGACCTAACCAGTGCTTTCTGAAGATTTAGCATAACTTCCCTCGCTTTGCACTCTATCAGTCTTGTGTTCTGCCATCTTTAAAGATTTGTGTATGTATCAACCCAGACTCTGCAATTCATGCATTCACTTTATAATTGTACCATTTATCTCATACTGCCAATCCTTTCTTCCTGCCAAAATGAATCACTTCACACTTCTCTGCATTAAATTTCGTGTACCATATGTCTGTTCCTTTCAGCAATCTGTTTATGACTTCCTAAAGTTTGATACTAGTCTCCTCACATGTTTAATACTTTTTTAAAAAAAATTTATTAGTTGGCTTACATTAACACTGCAATGAAGCTGCTGTGAAAATCTCTTAGTTGCCACACTCCGGCACCTGTTTGGGTACACTAAGGGGCAATTTAGCATGTCCAATGCACCTAACCAGCACATCTTTCAGACTATGGAAGAAAACTGGGGCACCCAGAGAAAATCCACACAGACAACGTGCAGACTCTGCAAAGACAGTGACCCAAGCTGGGGATTCGAACACAGGTTCCTGACACTGTGAGGGACCACGGTCCTGTCCCAGCTTGTTTGCTTAATTCTTAGCACATAGATAATATTTGCCAAAATATCCTCAAATTATGGAAACACATTTAACGTTAGACTCTGTATTTGGAATTTTGCAAGCACAGGCTGCTTGGATATGGCCTGTACCCTGCCTGTTGCAAACAGATGAAGAAACAAATTGTTTAATATACCCCACCAATCTTTGAGGCAAATGGCCTAATACCTAGCATCACACTGGCACTTAAGTTCATATACCAAATTAGTAAAGTGTATGATGGTCAAAACATCTGTCTAACTTAATGGCCATGATATGGAGGTGCCGGCATTGGAATGAGGTAAACACAATAAGAAGTCTCACAACACCAGGTTAAAGTCCAACAGGTTTATTTAGTAGCAAAAGCCACTAGCTTTCGAAACAATGCTCCTTCGTCAGGTAAGTGGAAGTTCTGTTCACAAACAGGACATATAAAGTCTTTATATGCCCTGTTTGGGAACAGAATCCTACTTACCTGATGAAGGTCAGTGAGTGTTCTGAAAGCTAGTGGATTTTGCTACCAAGTAAACCTGTTGGAATTTAATGTGATATTGTGAGACTTCTTACTGATTTGATGGCAGCATGCTGTTAGTGGTGAATAGCACTTGTACTGTTGCTACATTGATGCCCTATTAGGGAAATCTGAGGTAGACAGTGCTCTTTCTGGGGCCAAATGTAACTATCAACTGGTATATTCCCCATGGCAACGTCTCTACCAATCAGCACTGTCTTCTCACACCGTCTAAATGTGTTGTTTTTTCTTACATTGATATTCTTGCAAATTGTCTTGATCAATGCAAGAGGAAAAGCTTTGACAAAATCTCTTTTTTTTGGCAAAATTCAAGTTCTGTACTACAAAACTATTGTTTCTGAGTTTCATGGTGTCTGTAAACTTTGAAATTATGTCCTGCAAATCCAATCCAGGACATCTGCATAAGCAGTGTTCCGAAGCATATTTTCTTCTTTCTGAAAGGTGGCATAGTAGCACACAGTGGTTAGCACTGGTGCTTTACAGTGCCAAGGGCCCAGGTTTGATTCCTGGCTTCGGTCACTGTCTGCGTAGAGTTTGCACATTCTCCCCTGTATCTGTGTGGTTTCCTCCGGATGCGAAGGTTTCATCTCACATTCTGAAAGACATGCTGGTTAGGTGCATTGACCTGAAGAGGTGCTGGACTGTGGCGACCATGGACCTTTTAAAATAACTTCATTGCAGTGTTAATGTAAGCCTTACTTGTGATTAATAAACTTTAACTGAAAATGAACTATTCACCAATACTCTCCATTTTCAGTCCCTCAGCTAATTTTATATCCAAACAACCTTTTAACTAAGGGCTTCAAAACTGCTATGAAGTCTATTATGTAATACTTTATCAAATGCTTTTTAAAGTCAAAATGCATAACATAATGGCACTACCTCATCTACAATCTCCACAATTTCATCATAGAACCATTAAAGCATAGCTGCAGGGGTTATATTGAGGACCCATGATAAGATAACTCTGCACACACATGATTACAGGCAGATGCAACAGATAAGGCTGAAGCAATTGCAACGATCTTCATTCGGAAGCACCAATGGATGATCTGTTTCAGCCTCGTCCTGAGGTCCTTCAGCATCACCTTTTTCAGTCTTCAGCCAATTCGATTCACTCCATGTGAAGTCAAGAAATGCCTGAAGACAAAGCTTATAGATCCTGACAAAATTTTAACAATAGTTTAGAAAACTTGTGTTCTAGAACTTGCCATTCCCCAAGCCAAGCTCTTCCTGTACAGTTACAATACTGGCATCCACCTGACAAAATGGAAAATTGCCCAGGTATGTCCTGTACACAAGAAGCAAGACAAATCCAACGTGGCCAATTATTGCCTCATCAGTCTACTTTTGATCGTTAGTAAAGTGATGGAAGGGGATCATCAACAGTGGTATCAAGCTCCACCGATGTGAAATTATATAGCAATGACCTGGTCACTAATGCTCATTTTGGGTTCCACCAGGATTACTCAGCTTCTGACCTCAATTCAAACATGCTTTGATTCAAACATGGACAAAAGAGCTGAACTTCAGAAGTGAGGTGAGTGTGACTGAGCTTAACATCAAAGCAGCATTTGACTGAGAGTGGCATCAAGGAACCAAGACTGAAATCAGGAGGAAACTCTGAGTCATATTTGATACAAGAGAAGATGATTGTGGTGGTTGGAGGCCAATCATCTCAGTTCCAGGACATCACTGTAGGTGTCCTTCTAAACCCATGACCATTACCATCTAGAAGGAAAAGGGCAGAACATACTAGGGAACACCACCACTTGGAAGTTCCCCTCCAAGTTACTCAGCATCCTAACTTGGAAATTGCTGTTCTTTCACTGTCACTGGGTCAAAATCCTGGAGCTCCCTCTCTAACAGCACAGTGGGTGTACTTATACCTGAAGGACAGCAGAGGCTAAGATGACAGATCATCACCACCTTCTCAAGGGTAATTAGAAATGGGCAATGATATTAGTCTAGTCAGTGGTACCCACATCCCACAAATAAGAACAAAGCTCCATCTTTGGCATGTTTTGAGAATGCAGACAAAAACACCTGCTTTCACACAACATTTAAAATAGCCTGTAGTTAGCATAGGAAATGTAAGTTCAATGAATTGTCCAATCATTTTTCAGAATGAGTCCTCCTCCTTGTCATTTTAGTGTGTTGTAGAGTAGGATCTGATCTTACTGAGCTATGCTGCTATTTTTACATCAATTAGCATTTGAAACCATTTAGCATCAATTTGAAAGTGGCAATACACTGAACCTGAAGACACATATACTTCATCAGCTCAAACATCATTACCCAAAACACAGCAGAAATTTGCACTGATATAACTAACGCCTTAGTGAAAAAAAACATCCCAAGTTGCATAACAGGAGCATGATGAAACAAAAATTGATACTGTGCCACATATAAAGAAATATTAGAGCATTTTGGTCATAGGGATAGGTTTTTAGGAAAAAAAGGGAGATGGAGAGGGTTTTGGGGGCAATTCCAGAGTTAGGCAGTTAGGGAGTTAAAACTACAACTATCAATAATTGTGTATTGGAAAGGGGAGATGTGCAAGATGTCAGAATTGAAGCAGCATAGAGATTTTGGTATGTTATAGGGTGGGGGGGCAGGGTGGTGGAGATAGTTACAGAGATAGGAAGAGATGAAATCACAAAGGAATTTGGTAAAAATGATGAGAATTTTAAATCTGTCATGTTTTCAGTCTGAGTGCCACTGTAAGTCAGGAAGTACAGAGGTGATTGATGAATGGGACTTGGTGTGGGTTAATATCTGAGCAGTTGAATTTTGGATGAGCTGAAGGACATGGAGGTGGAAGGTGAGCAGTTGGCATGGAACTCACAAACAGTTCAAGTACTCAGGCACTGATGATCATAGAGAGCACAGAGGTTACATAAAAGAAACAAGTTGTATTTTTATTGTATCTTTCCTTTCCCTAGGATTTTCCAAAACAATTCTCAACCAATTAATTGCTTTGACATATAGTGACTGTTGTTAAGTTAGCAAACATAGTGGTGAACAACAAGCATCTACAAACAACAATGAGATGGGGGCGGCACAGTAGTTAGCACTGTTGTCTCACAATTCCAGGGACCTGGCTTCAATTCCGACCTTAGCTGACTGTCTGTGTGGACTTTGAATGTTCTCCCTGTGTCTGCTTGAGTTTCCTTCGAGTGATTTGGTTTCCTCCCACAGTCCAAAGATAGGCGTGTTAGATGGATTGGTGATGCTAAATTGCCAGTTAATGCCCAAAGATGTGTAGGTTAGATGGATTAGTCATGGCAAACACATGGGGTAATAGGGATAGAATGGGGGAGAGTAAATGCAGACTTGATGAGCTGAATGACTTCTTCTGCATTATAGAGATTCTGTGATTCTATGAAATAAATAATGGATACTCTGGTTTATTGATGGTTGCTTGTAGGTAAGTTTTGAGTAGGACACCAGGAGAAATCTGCTTTGACTTGAATAGTGCCATGGGATATTATGTCTAACAAAGCAAACAGGTGGATTTATGTCTTTTCTGAAAGAAGGCATCTCTGAAAATACAGTATTGTCTCTGCAGTGCACTGAAGTGTCAGCCTAGATTACATGTTCAGGTCTTGTAATGAGGCTATAATCAGAAACAAAAGTACTAACACATGAATAATCAACTATCAGTATCCTAAAATACACGTTCCCTTGATGAAGTCAGATATCAATGTTCAATTTTTTTCTCTTACAAATCTAATTTCCTTCGCTTTTCATTTAATCTTTGGGATGCACACTATAACACACACATCACACCGAAAATGTGAAAGTTTGAGAATTTATAAAGCCATTAACAGAGCATATGAGAAAGAAACACAAGTATAAATGTTGGAAATAACTATCAGCATTGTCGCCTTAGAAATTATCCACAAAATGTTTGTCCGTCCTCTCCATTCATATATTGACCATCTATTGAATATTTTCAGCATTTTCTTAAATTTCAGATTTCTGGCATTCATTATTTTTCTTTGTATATGCTCAAAATATATATATTAAATATCTGGACATATGGAGGGTAGATCTCCACCCAACACTGCCATGGAGAGGTTATGCCATCTGCCCAAAGTTGGAATACCAGATAATTTGGAGAGGAAAGAAAATAAAGCAGCTCATACAGTGATCCAAATGGCTAGTCAAGTCTGGTGAGGTTGGGTGCTGTGAAATGGAGTTGGCGGGGGATGGGGGGAAGAGTGTGGAATGTAATGTGAGGCTCAAGCTGCAACAATTTATACTGAAATTTGTTAGTGAGGGTCTTACCTCATTAACAAATTTTGGTATAATTTACATTCTTAAACAGCTTTTTACCTGTTTTAGGTGGGCTATGTTGGCTGCATGCCCTTGTATAGGCCCTTCTAATAAATGTGTGAGGCGAACTTTGGGTATCAATGGGACAGTCAACTGGCAGCCTTTTCTTTTTTTTAGGTGAAGAACAGGCAGCTGATAGATGAAAATTGTCCCATATCCTTTATTTTCAGACACTGAAATCATGAATAAAGGCTTATCAGATTTTGATAGGTTTGTTTAGTAAATGGGATATTTTTGTTTCTATCAGATGTGTGCAATAAATCCATGCAGATTGTGGGTATTGCTTACTTGATATATTCAATGATCACATTGAATTATGAACTGGCTTGTTGGAGGCAAGTCAGTTGTGCTGTTTTGTAAATTTAGCATGAATTTATAAAGCAGCACAATTCATAGAAATTCCATATAGTTTATCATTTTAAATTATCCATCAAATGAGAGAAATTTCTAATAAATTGAAGACATAAAGTAGCAAAAATGGAAGAAATGAAAGTTATTGAAATAAAAATCAGAATTTAGTTTATTGCATTTCGCAAAGTAAAATGATTGATTTGAATGCTTCAAGATACTTTTTGTACTTAGCACAACACCAGATTTTACTGATCAAATTCAGTTATAAAATCCATCCACTGCATTTATGTTAAATCGAACTTACATGTGCAAGTCGATCAAATCTTGCAAACAGTTCATTCAGCATCCTCACCAGCTCCTGTGCAGACAGGGTTGTTGAGAGGTTGGTGAAACCTTTCACGTCTGCAAAGAGAATGCTAAATAAAACATGGAAAATATTGTATTAATATCTTCTTGTTTGGTAAATAAGGAAAATATATTTTAGTGCTTATAAAAGTCAATGCAAATTATTTTGTTCCCATTTTTGACACCATCGGGTAGCTTTTCAGTTTTACTGAAGCTCCATTTCAACATTTGCATCCATTTCAAAATGTGTTTTTTCTTCCTTATTTCTGGAGCTTTCTGTCTCCACTGCTGTAAATATGCAGCTAGGAGAGCAAGTAATTGGGTCTGCTGTCTTTATCATGGATTGCATAATTAAAATGCTGAGGACAAAGGCCAAACATCTCCATTCCTCACAGCCAGCCATCAACGATGAAAAGCCCACTTCACTAACTGTTTAAGTAAGTCTAGTAGTTGAAAAGACCATACAAGTCATGCAAATCTTACTAATGTCATAGACTTTAAGAGTCTGACCATTTTCAATGCATTTGAACTGCTTTGTAATTAATATGCTGCATCATTTCAAAAAGAAAAATAAAAACTGTTAAGATAGGATCCTGGATAGAAGATTTTGACCTCTTTCTGTAAGATCTTTTTAAATTGAATAAAGCTACTAGTAGCAAATAGATTTCTTACCTCACATTTTCATAGCGATGTATGTAGATTTTATGAAACTGATGCTGTAAATGTCCACCTTCCACGGTTGACATGTCATTAATCATCTCCAATACAACAAATCGTGGCAAAACTGAAAGAACCAGCCTCTCCTTAATTATGTAAAAGAAATACGCACACATGGATATCATTAGCAATTATAGGTAATATATACACAGAGGATTTTTTAGATTTGGAATAAATGTAGTTAATACACCCATTACTAGCCTTCTCCAGCATCTCAATTCTGGCTGTCAAGATTAGACTACCTTTTCTTTAATGTTCATATGATGACTTAAACTCTGTTCTTCTTCTGCTAAACATATTCTTGTAAAAAAAAATCAATGTAATAATCGACCCATTTTAAATCTTTCTTATATTTCAAAATGACGTTCATTTCTCTTGCTCTCCTTTGGTGTCTCAGATCCTAGCCTATATTTTGCCCACTGATTGAGGATTATTTTTTCTCTTTTTATGAGGAACTCCTTGATGCTTACTCCATTTAGTTTTGGAGAATGATGGGAATAAGGCGAGGGGATATCAAATTAGATGTTCATTGTGCATCACGCCATTGAGGTCAACTGAAAATTAGGTGGACAGTATGATGAGAAGCAATTTGAGATTGTCCATTAAAACCCTGTGTTTTCTTTCTTCTGACAACGTGATCAAGATTAGAAATTCAAGTTGTGTGAGGGCAGGGTGGGGTGTGAGGGCAGGGTTATAATTATTGAGAATAATTACTTTGGAGAAAATGGACAATATTGACATAATAGTCTTAAAAGCAAAATACTGCAGGTACTAGAAATTGAAACAAAAACAGGAAGTGCTAGAAAATCTCAGCAGATCTGATGTTATTTGTGGAGAGAGAATAGAGCCAAGGTTTCAATTGAGGATGACACAATCCTGACTCGTAAAGTTGGCTCTGTTCTCTCTTTACAGAGGCTGTCTGAAATTTTCCAGCTATCACTTCTTGATTTTGAATTGAAGGGAAATGAAAATTGAGAGAGGTGTATACATATTTATTTGTAAGGAAGTCTTGTCACTAACTTTTTCCCATTCTAATGAAAGGTCATCATTTTTCTGGTCCCAGGGAGACAGCGTTGGTGTTGGGGTGGGATGGAGGTGGGGAGAGGGTTTTGATGGTCATTGAAAATAAGAGGGAGCCATGTTGGGCAGACTTCCAGAATATTGCTCACTCCAGACTAGAAACATGAATGGAGTGGAAGCAGGGTTGACAGCATCTTGTACAAAGGTAGACATGCTCTATTTTCCTAATTTGGACCGTTTGGATCACTATTCTGCTTTGCTTGCATCAAGCATTATTTGTAATCAATGCAATTTAGACCGTACAGTTCTTATTCAGGATTAGCACTGTCATTGACTTTTGTTGAGCTTTATTGCGAAAGGAGAATTATATATATATATGGACTAAGTTGCACTGCTTCAGTGATGTCAATTACTGAAGAGAAAGTAAAAACAGATTTAATGTCTAAATAATTGAATACAGAAGACCTAGCATGAACAAATAAGAAATAGATGAGGAATATTCACAATAACTAAAAGGAAAAGGTTATTAAAAAATATAACAAAAAGAATGGAGTTGCCACTGAAATTTAGTTTCCCATTAATAACGTTCTTAATACATCAACGTGCACATGAATTTGCATTTCAAAGTAAGGACAGTGTTGACTGCCTTCAGCTAAATAATTCTTGCTCTATTATAGATAAAAATGGAGAAGCAAAGCTGAGGCGCTCCTCTAAAAAAATTGTACAATTCTTAGCCTTCTACGATTTTAATTGAAGACAAAATAAATTGAGCAGAATGTCTCATTAACCTCATAGTGTGATGCATTTAGAGCAGGCATGACTGGAGAAAAGGATATGTGAGCTATCAGTAATTTTACTTCCTCAGCCTCAACATGTTAACAAATATTGTTTTATATGACCCTCACAAAATATATATAGTTTTAAAGAGGCTTCTACCTGCATATATTGTCAGTGAATGAAATGAGCATACCAATTTTCCTCATTAGTTTGCAACTGAAATGATCAACATTTCAGTAATGCTCTTGAATGTTCATCTTCCCAACACTTCATTGTGAATAAAAGTTGTATTGACAATTTTGGAATGGGGGTTCACCATGTGTTAGAAGGTTGTAGTATTACTTTGTCTTGAGTGATCGTGCAAAACAGACAATTGCATACTCCAGCTATTTTGCACACATTTGGATTTGTATTTCCAGTGATTTCATTGTGTGATAATTGGACAAAGCACTAAATGGGCTCTGCACTATCACCCATTTACACTACAAACCAATATCAATTATATGTCCAATGTTGTAATGTTTTCTATTATATTTGGAACTGGCTTTGAATCAAGATAACATTGATGCGATCAAAATCTTGCTTTCGAACATCTAAATAAAGTGTAAAGTAAAATACAATAAAAAATAAACTTATAATCTCATTTCCAAAATAAAATCAGTCCTCTCCCTGAATTTTTCTGTCATGTCAAACTTTATGACAAAATTTTAGAAGATATTGCGATTACAACTCCATACTCGCAGAAAGTAAAGCAATTTCATATTTGAAACACTTACACCTTTGATCAATTGTAATCAACAGAAGCCTGTGAGCAGTTTCTTTTTATTTCAATTTAATTAAATCAAGTCCAATTCAGAGTCTCAACAAGTGAGATATTCCCTCAATCCAAGCTGACAAGACAGGGCTCTCACCT
This sequence comes from Sphyrna mokarran, assembly GCA_024679065.1. Classification (NCBI taxonomy): domain Eukaryota; kingdom Metazoa; phylum Chordata; class Chondrichthyes; order Carcharhiniformes; family Carcharhinidae; genus Sphyrna; species Sphyrna mokarran. The sequence continues at coordinate 54,190,623 of JAGIQG010000007.1, forward strand.
CCTATCTTGGACTTGATCTACATGATCCAAGCTAATTGGAGTAGGTATAGCTCCCCCTCCAAGGCTTGATCTTATTTGTATCTTAGCCAAAAGGCTGAGATGCAGCTTTTAAAAATTGCTTCAAATGAAGCTAACATGTAACCTAATGACTTCAACCAAGCACTACATGTCAATACTACATTTGATCTTAGTTAAAAGGTCGAGCAATTTGTATATTCATTGTTTCTGTCAGGGAGCAGTTATATTATAAGATAGAGATAAATGACTGTTTGTTATTGAATTTTAAGAAAAAGCAGGTTGATTATTGTTATGTAGACAGGAATCCATTTTAAAGGAGTTTTGCACTGTGTGGTAATTGTACCACATGGTAGAAGTAATCACAAATCCACTAGGTGTATTTTATCTTCTGAGTTGAAGGAAGTAGAATGTAATATATGGGCACATACAACTAGCTATAAGGTTACAATGACACGTTCCATCACCACACAGAAATCAACACACATACAGCATTGAATCCATGATAAGCATCATATCAATACACCACTATAGATGGTGAAAGTTTGTATACCTTCAATACATCAATCATTTTGTTCTGAAAAGCACAAAATGATGCTTTGAAAGACAGCTTTAGACAAAGAAAGAACAAACTATTAACTATTTGTGGCACTAGACTTTGCAACATAATCAGTATTTCATTATGCTCCATTATCATTTTAAAAACAGATTATTTTAAGGTTTGTTAAAAATGCTTCCAGAAAGCACTATATATATATATATATATATCATTGGCATACAGTATTTACTAAATAGGTGTTGTTATATTTAATGGATCCATTCCAGATGCTTGAAGTGCTAAGTTATGAATATAAACAGCAATATACCACTGAGGAAGTAGTCATGTAAACTATATTAGTATTGGCATACAATAACTGCTTTCCACACTGGTGGCATAAGGCCATAATTCAACAGGAATGTGATCTGTTCAACTGGGAATTGAGAAAATATATCTTTAACAATATTCCCAAATAGTCAAATGAAAGCTGATATTTTAAGCACCATCTCAGCTTAAGAAGATATAACTGAAGAAGTAATAATTATATATATATAATTTGTTCGTAATATACAGAGTTTTCCCATCTGAATGGTGAAAAATCATGAAATCATTCAAAAATGGCCCATCATTTCGATATTAAATGATAAGTTAATAATGAAACTAGTCCCGTATGTTGCTATAATATATGATTAAAAGATAATTTCTGAATTAATCTTCATCTGACTAAATCTAACCTTTATAATTTCAGTAGGCTCTCATCTTAAACTATTTGGTGTGGTTTAGTTTTATGTTGGTGGGAATGGCTACAATCTGTTATACCAGCATTAATTTACCATTTGATTTGCTGCTGACAAGAACGCCATCAAACTAAATTTTGACAAGGTCATGAAAGAATATTTCTAAAAAGTAGCTTTAGCCCATAACAGTTATGAAATTACCATAGGTTAATCGGAGTGCACAGATATTCAATGGAAAATCGAGGCAGTTTTTATGATTACACAGGGTTACTCTGTGCCTTCCACTAAATCCGTATGTCTGATCTCTGTTTAAATACCACTGGAATTATTCATCACCGATGCTTAATGCAACAAATGGACTCGGAATTCCTTCTGCTTGAAATACAGAAGGTATGATTTGAAATTAAATCATTGGCTATTGATACAGAGCATAAAATAGCAATAACAAAATCAGTTGTTGTCATGCAGTGAATTATATTTACTTTTTTACTTGTTTCTACCATAAACTTCTAACACACATGTTAATATTGATGTTAGGTTTTGTGGTTGTGGCTACAAGAAGCCAAGCCAGTGGTGCCTATATTTCAGATTCCTCTCTTACCTGTCTTTGATTCTCTGTTTCTAGCCGGAGTCTGGCTTCTATACATCGTCTGGTTTCCAGGAAAGCTTGGCGCTGAGCTCGGTCAGCTAGGTAACTGATAAATATCCCCGCCGTGTTCATACACATGAACAATACTGACTGGGCTATCACCTGAAACGGCACAAAACCAAGGCACTTCATTCTTCCATTTAAAAATAAGACTCACTTTCCCTCGGCGCTGTCTGGCCTCCTCCATATAGTCGCAAAGCATAAAGCTGCTCAATACCATGGCTCTGTTTCATTTGTAGTGAAGTGAAAATTGATTCTCATTACTGTCACTGGCACTTAAATATATGAAAACATGCCGGAGATAAACAACAAGTCAGTCAACATCTGCAAAGAGGAAAAAAAGTTAATATATCGAATATAAGATCCTTCCTCAGAACTACCACAGGTCCTGATGGATATAAATGTTTTAATGTTTCTTAATAGATAATACCTCCACTAATTTATCACATAATATGGATTGACTTTAAAATGTTGCAATTATCCAAGCACTGCTGTTTAATCAGAAAGAAAAAGATGGAACATAAAAGGGCACATTATGGGCATAAAACGTTAAATACTTGATGAAGTTAAATGGATTCAAGGTAATTATTATAGGTTTATGATAGCCAATGTATTGTGCTCAAAGCTGCCGAGATGGTTTCTATCCCATTCCTCTTATAAAGAGCCCAATACTCATCTCGGGTAGTGTTACTACCTATGATGTCAACACAGATAGAGACAGAGAGAGAGAAGCTTGATCGGGAACAATTTACTCCGGCTGTAAGGAACATGTAACCCGATTGTTTTCGGGATAAGGATTAAATCTAATTTCCAACAGTTTGCCCACACCCAGAAAAGATTGAACTGAATCTTCGATGGGTTACGGGAGATGCATTTTTACAAGGCATTTTAAATACATTACAAAATAACACTCATTGATGAGTCTACTCAATTATTTATTTAAACTGGATTCAAAATTATTCCTATGGTTGCTGATCATCTATTTTAGGCCGTTTAAAGTGCTGGAAGATTTGAAATGTAATATTGCCATCGCTAGAGGGAGTGTGGTCTGATCTTTCTGATCAACAGGCTAAGTCTGAAGGTTGAGCAGCAACTCCAAGTTGCTGAAAGAAACGGGGACAAGGGATTGGGGTTGGCTTTCCACAGATCCTTATTTATCCGTGAAAGTAATCAGGTCGCAAAAAAAAGTTTTCCTTTTGACTCTAAGAATGCATTTTTCCAACAATGTGCAAATAGCATGAAGATCCCATTTACCAATTGAGCAACTTTGGTCTGGACTGGGATGTGTGAGGCCATCCCGCCATCCTGTGGTCCAGAGGCAGGAAGTGCTAAAGCAGTGACATGTCCCCTCTACAAAGGTCATCCTGACTCGAAACCTTGGCTCTATTCTCTTTCCACAGATGCTGTCAAACCTGCTGAGTTTCTCCAGCATTTTCTGTCTTTGTTTCAGATTCCAGATCGCAATATTTCGCCTTTATAATAAAATACATACTGTGCTTTACTTTATAGCTAGGTTATGTGCGGCAACAGCATTGCCAAAGGCATGTTTCCCCATTGCTGATGGGCAATAAGACTCGGGGTTACATCTTTAACCCATGAGAGCTGGGGTAACATAAAACACTACATATCATCCTGACAACATGTCGAACCTACAGGACATCACTATATTAACATTCAGCAGACATAAACAATATGATATAGGCGCCGGCTTTGACAGAAGAAAGATGAGACAGTGGCATCTGAACAGTTTCATTTCATATCGCAATTACATAGATACGGCTGGATAAATATCTCAATTATAAAGATAGAGAGAAAAAAACATGCCCGACGAATTGATGAGCTGGGTTGAAGAGAAAGAACGAATTTTTTAGGCTACATTCATTCTACATTTAACTTGCAAACCCCCATGTTTAGACGCCCTGGATCGTACTATGTGAGTGCAAGCCACTTCTACACCTGGTTAAGTGAGTTTATACAATCAGAAAGCGCTGGAAATACTAAGCAGCTCCGGCAGACTCTGGAGAGAGGAAACAGGGAGAAAGGTCAGCACCTGAGATGTTCACCTGGGTTCTCTCTCCATACCTGCCGAGCGATCCCAGTATTTTCTGGGTGAGGTCGACGCAGCACACAGTATGTTTGCTTTAGAGGACAGCTAACCTGCTTCGCGGCTGGGACTGCAACCTGTTCGATCAGCACCTGGAGCAGAAGGTGGAGCAGGGAGGTGAGCAAGCCAGCCAGGATGGCCCAGGTCAGGGGCAGAGGGAGCATGCAGTAGGTGGCAAAGAGGGTAAAGAGCACATAGCCCACGCCGCCTCCCAACAGCCCGTAGCCGAGACCAGTGGCCAAGATCTGGGTGGCCATCACCACCCAGGTGACCAAGCCGCTGTACTGCAGGTAGCTGTGCGAACTGGTGTCCTTCTTTACCACCACTAAGGCGCAGATGATGACCTCGACGCCGGTGAAGAAGCCCTGCAGGATGCCCTGGAGCGGGTCCATGGGGCTGGAGGCCAGGCTGAGGTGGAGGATCAGGACGGTGAGCTTGGTCAGCACGTCCAGGATGTTCATCACCACCACCGACTTGCGCCGCTGGCCCAGGAAGTAGCGCTGGTACAGGTTCTCCAGGTCCCGCGACTTGAAGGAGTTCCTCAGCGTGGGGAAGATGACCCCGCGGTAGGTGTAGCCCCAGTTCAGGAAGAAGTCCGAGTTACTGGGAGCGCTGTCCAGCTGCAGGAAGCCCAGCTCGGCGCTGCTGCGCTCCGGGAACACCTTGGTACTACCGTTGTTGTGGCCGCCGGTCGACTGCTTCCTCCGGCCGGGGCTCCAGGACTCCTCTTCGGGGGGCGAGGCGGCCGCCGCCCTGCCCGGCTCCCCGGCGCTGCTCTGCTCGCTGATGAAGCGCTGCTCGGTGATGTGGCGGACGGCATTCTGCCAGAGCAGCCGCTGCGGTCTGCGGGCCGGGCTCCGGTTGATGGTGTAGAGCTCGTCGCTGGGACTGGAGCACCTCACATCAGACAGCTCCATCACTCCTCACAGTGTGTGCGCTCAGCCCTGCTGCCGCTGCCCATGTCCCGCCGCACGCTGCTGCTGCTGCTCCCTGCTCACACTGACACTGCTCAGAGCGAGGGGGCTGAGCCCCCTCCCACACACACACACACACACCCTCACACATCAACCTCACACAGCCCCTCACACACACACCCTCACACAGCCCCCCCCCCACACCCTCACAAAGTCCCTCAACACACACACCCTCAAGCCCCCCCCACACACCCTCACAAAGTCCCTCACACACACCCTCACAAAGTCCCCACACACACACCTCAAGCCCCCCCCCCACACCCCTCACCAGCCCCTCACACACACCCTCAGCCCTCACACACACTCTAGGCCCTCACACTCACCCTCATACAGCCCTCACACACCTCACCCTCACACACACACACTCAACCCTTCACACCCTTACACACACACACACCCTCAGCCCCTCACACACACTCTCAGCCCCTCACACACACTCCCTCACACAGCCCTTCACACACACTGTCAACTACACCCTCACACAGCCTCTCACACACACACACACCTCACACTCCCACACACCTTCACACCCACCCCTCACACTCCCACACACCCTCACACAGCCCCTCACACACACACACCTCACACTCCCACACACCTTCACACCCACCCCTCAGAGCTCCTTACACAGAGAGACCCCCCCACACACACACCCCTCACACCCACTCTTCATACAGCTCCTCACACACACCCCTCACACACAGAGCCCCTCACAACCTCACACACACACCCCTCACCCACAGCCCCTCACACACACCCCTCACCCTCGCACACTTTCAGCTCTCAATCCCTGCAATCCAGCACAGCGCACTGCCCTCTCTCTCTCTCTCATCCTGCCATCAACATTAAAGTGCTGAAGCGCACAGTCACACAGCAGCTTCACTTTGCCGCTCCTCCCGCCTCTCTGTCTCTCGGTTGCGGATCCCAGGGCGGATTCTGGTGGTTAGGAAGAGCTCCGGACGCCCCGGCAGCAGCTGAAGGAGCAAGTGGCTGGAGCCCAGTGTGTGTGTGCGGCTGGTGGGGGAGCCATAGGGGAGGAGGAGGGGGTGGAGTAGGGATGGGGGGGCAGAACTGTTGCTACTGACACCAATGTCACTGTTACGAATGAAGCTGCCACTGCCAACTCTTGACACTAATGCAACTGGCACGAATGAAGCTGCTAGTGCCAACTCTGGCACTAATGCAACTGCCAGCACTGATGGCACTGATGCAGCATTGCAGCTGGCAAAGCCGGCACTGGCACCAATGCTGCTATTGCTGTCAGTGTCACTCTGCCCGGCTCAGAATGGATTCAAAAACAACCAACAAGCATCACAAACACTCAGGGTGGCTGGGGGAGGGGGAGGGGTGGCAGAAAGTTGGGTTGGGGGAAGGGGGTGGGGGGAGTTGACGTCAACTGTTTTCTGCAATTATCCATAGATTTGGGAAGGTGGGAAGAAAAGAGAGAGAAACGCAACAGGACAGTAAAAGGAGACGTAAAGGGGGTCCAAGGGATGTGAAAGGCACAGATAGAGACGGAAACGAAATCGGGCAGTGGACAAAAAGAAGTAGGAAGAAGCAGATTGAGAGCAATGCAGATGCAGCGGGTGAAAAGTAAGAGAGGGACTCAGAAGCAAGGCTCCCTTAGAGAGGGACAGCGAAAAGGACAGAGGAGAGACCAAGCGACTGGAAGTTGCTGAATGAATGCGGATAGAGAAAGGCAGAAAGTCACCGGCAAACAATCTCTGACTGTGAAATTCTAGCCCTGTGACTGAACAGGAAAAAAAGCGGAAGATAAGAACAGCAGATGAAAGAGACTGCAAAAAAAAAGAGAAATAGCATTGTGGGCAGTCAGAATGAGGCGCAGGGGGCAGACACCACATTGCCAGGGAAAGAGACTCCCAAATTACACTAAGAGGGTAAATGGAGAGGCTGAGTTATGCAGAAAAAGTTAAAGGGAAGAAAGAAGTGACAGAACTGCGACAAGAGTGAAAAGCAGGAATGCCGAATGGAAATATAAGTCAAAGCGTGTGAACACAAACACGAACCAGAAGGATGAACACTGGAAAAGCATTGAGCAAAAAGGGAATATGAAGTTCCCTTCATACTTCATACCTTCAAGTCTTCATAAGAAGACTTACATTTTAACTAGGTTCACCATGTTAGCTATATGAACTACGTTTTGTATACACATCGTGCATATATTTATTGATACGCACAATAATCACTTATTTATAAACAAAAAAATGTAATCATTACAGATACTAAATAATTCTATGTATAAGCTGTGCGCTCACATTTAATCTTAGTGTTATTCTTCAGTATTTTACAATTTTCTTACACTACACATGTAAACACGATATTTATGTATCTCCTCCGTATGTTATACATGTTACTCATCCTCCGTAACACATTTGCATGTGTGTGCACAGTTTATGTATTGTAAATATATACATGCATCAATTGCTGTATGCAATGAATATATATATATATGTACATTTGTACATCTACTCTTTGTATTTATTAGTATGAAGTCAGCATTCTAGATCTGTAATTTATTCACATGCTTGCTTTCCCATTGTGGAACTCATTAGTATACTCCAATCCTCGGGTTTTTATGAAGCAAGATCACCAATGTCTTTATTCATAGCATTTTTTTTCAGGTCCATTCATTTCTCTGGAATAAAATACAGGCCAGCTCGTACAGTGGGCACAATTTAACCAGGTTACTGGATCATTCTCAAGACACTGTTACCTTTCAGTATCACCTCCAGAAAATGGGACAACTGTCTTTACAGATAATGTATGAACAAATCTATCAGAGATTGGGTAGCCATAGCCATAAATGCTTTGTAAAGTCCGCTATCTGATCCAGTAAATGTAATTTGGCCACCGCTGGGGAGATGGGGAGAGGCACTGGTTCTCTAATTCACATTAACTCTTTCCCTTTACCAGCTTAGTAGCAAAAAAGGTCAAATAAAATCTTCCCAAATTCGACCAAAGATTTCACCAGAAAGAAAAGTCCAGCTTAAAAGAATGACGATGAATGGAAGGATTTAATTGATGGGTGTCTTCGGACCCTTCATCGCTCTAACTTTCAAAACTGACCCAGTCGGGTCAGTCGGGTTGCAGTTTTATATTAATTACCATCTAGATAGAGACTTAATACTGTCCATCATTGATTAAAACTCTTTCAAATCTACCACAAGCCTGGTTCCACAACACGCCAGGCTAATGACTCCATGTGTTGTGAAACCTCAACCCAAATCTTGGCACAGGGTGTAGTTTTCAATTCAGTGTACATTGCTGCAGTTCAATTCTATTGGCTGAACCATCTGTCAGTGATATACATCAAGTGTTGTAAATCTGTGGGAAAAGAAGGCCTTGCATTCGTTTCGCACCTTACACATCCCTGACCACATTCCAAAGTAGCTCACAGCCAACATAGTTCTTTAGAAGAAGCCGTTGTTGTATTGTAAACATCACTGCAAAGTCCAACAAACAGCAATGTAATATTGATCAGATCATCTGTTTCAGAGGAAAGAGGGCATCATGGGATCTCATAAACCTGAGAGGACAGACTTGGTTTTGCATCAGATGTGACAGGACAGCACCCAGTACTGCACAGAAAGACCAGCCCAGATTATGTTTACCTGCTGTTCTCATGCAAGAACTTAGATTTAAACCATCACAAATGCTTCAACATTTCTTCTGGTGATTATATACACTCCATCAATTGGAACAACTTCGGGATCCCAGGTATAAAATTGAAGTTTTTCTTGAGATATTGCTATACTTTGCAGCTAAATGCTCCTTCAATGGATATTTAGATAATACGTTAGTGCTTGGCGTTAGAACATTTTCATTTATCATCTCAAACCTTCACTAGTCTGACTGAATGTAGGTCACTATTATTTTGCTACAATATCTTCTACCATGAGCTTCATAAGCATCACCTCTCCCCGGTCCCAGATTATTCTGATTTTGCTCACTTGTTTTTCAGGGTGAGATTGTCAAATTAATGTCGACTGAATGAAATTAGAAAAAATTCAATACTCTGGAGTATATTCATTAGGAACTAAATCAAACACCCTTGTCACCCATTAAGCACTAAATGATATGCTAGAACACTTGCTATTAGACAACCTGCATCAATCAGGCAATTATACTCATCACTCTTCTCCAGTTCCATTGCTGCTTTCTGTCTCTCATCAAGTTCAACTATTAGTGGCTCTACATCTTTGCTAGTTTCATACAACATCCAGCCCACCTGCAACAATGCCAAAACTATTGTGGAGATACTTCAAACTTCATCAAATTTGAAGATCTAGTATCAATAACACATTTCACTAACATAGAGAAATTTATACATTCATTGTCAGGGAGATGTATTTGCATTTTAACTACTTGATTTTGATAATCCTAATTAATTTATTTACAAGACTATGGAGAGCATTAGCATTATTATGAATGCGATGCTTCAATTGTAGAGTCTGAGTCAGACACCAGACTTCCATCCGGAATCATTCTTGTTATTATTCATTCAAGGGAAGTAGGTGTTGCTGGCCAGACCAGCATCTATTGCCCATATTGAACTACCCTTGGAAAGATGGTAGTGAGCTACGATGGCTTGAAGGCTTAAATTATGAGTACAGATGGCAGAGGACACATTGTGGCACATTGGTTAGCACTGTTGCCTCACAGTGCTAAGGACCTGGGTTCAATTCTGGCCACAGTAGTTTGCATGTTCTTCCTGTGTCTCCATGGGTTTCCTTTGGGTGCTCCAGTTTCCTCCCATGGTCCAAAGGCGTGTGGGTTAGGTTGATTGGCCGTGCTCAATTGCTTAATGTCAGGGGGACTAACAAGGTAAATATGTGGAATTTTGGGGATAGGGCCTGGGTGTGATTATTGTCTGTGCAAACTCAGTGGGCTGAATGGCCTCTTTCTGCACTATGGGATTCTTTGATTCAATGAAAGTTAATCTATATTCTCTTCAGTTTAGAAGATGGAAGTGTGACCCAATCAAGTTGTTTAAAATGATAATGATAGAAACAATGGTTGGAAAATCCAGAACAAGGATGGCTAAACTTAAGATTAGAAATAAGTCATTTAGGATTGGAATCAGGAGACATGTTTTCACATAAATAGTGAAAATTTCAAACACACTTGGATCAGACTATGGAGATTGAGATCATTGCAACTCTCACAGCTAAAGTGGCTTGATTTCTTTTTGGTAAGGATATGAATCAAAGATGGAGAAATTGAGGTTTTTTCTTAATCATCCTTAAAAAGTCACAAAGCCAATGCTCAGAATGAACTATGGCAGGGGGCTGCGAGTCAGGGGAATATGGTTGATGGTGGTGGAACCCAAATCCATTGTTGCTTGCTCCAAAAACAAATTCAGGATCCACCTCATGGTTTCCACAAGGGAGACAAACAAGATCCAAGGTGACACAGTAAGACATTGCATCCCATCTTGGGCTTGATCTTAGCTAAAAATCTGAGAGATGTACAGATCAGCCAGGACTTAATTGGCTGGCAGTGCAGACTCAAAGATCTTAATTATATTAGCTCCTGTTAGTTTGTGCCCACAGATCAGATGAACAACTGCTGTACAAAAACTTGAAACACAGTCAGTGCAAGCTGGCTTGAATTTTGACCACTCATTGCTGTTCAGTGACAAATGACCTGCTCCCCAGGTTTCTCAAGAAAATGTATCTGATGACATGGTGAACTGTAAGTCTCTGTTCCCCTTTACATTGTCCTCAATCACCATAGCCATACAAGGTCCGTCCCTGGCACTTTAACACCTACACCACTCCATGGCGGTCACCATTTTGCACTGGATGTATTCAATGTAGGTCACCGAATCCCTGATCACATTCTCCAAAAACACCTTCAATACCAAGCAGATCTCTTCATAGATCAAACCGGAGACTCGCTGGATACTTCCGCAGCGACCCAGACGCCTTGTTGGCTGGCTTGGGAATACCTTGAATATTGTTGCGGAGCATCTTGTGGTGCTGCTTGGCTCCGCCTTTCTAAGTTCTTTACCACCTTTCCTTCTACTGGATATGATCAATACCCAAACAGATCAGGAAAATCACAGGTTTGTTCAGTGTCTGCATTGGTTAAGTTGATCTTAGAATGTCCATAAGGACACTAATTAGTCTTGGTAATTCAGAGAGAAAATACTTACTTCTGATAATTAGAAATCATTTCAGGAAGAATTGTCGAGAATTGTTGAGGGAAGAAATATAAAAATGATAGGAATGTACCATAAGTGAGACACTGCAGATGCTGGAAATCCAAAATTTAAATAGAAAATGTGAGAAATAATCAGCAGTTCTGGAAGCATCTGTGGACAGGAAAAACTTTCAGGTTTGTGACCTTTCATCAGAGCTCTATATTCTGAACACTGAGTTCTGATGAAAGGTCATGACCTGAAATGTTAACACTGTTTCTCTGTCGACTGATGCTGTCGAACGGTTGTATTTCGAGCTTTTTCTGTTTGTATTTGGACTTTTAAAAAAGAAGTAGCATTGAAGATTTTTTTCACAATTATCCACAGGATAATTTTACAACTTTGTGCTCTTGGTCTAAAGCTTGCCCTCGAGGAGAAATTTGTGATCGAGTTCTAGTCGAATCACAAAAAAAAAAACTATCTCCACTAGAAATCGATAAGTGACCCACAGTTGTCAGGACAGCTCAGTGGCACAGTAGTTAACACTCCTGCTTTACAGTGCCAGGGACCTGGGTTCAATTCCGGCCTGTGTGAAGTTTGCCTACTCTATCCATGTCTATGTTAGTTTCCTCCGGATGCTCCAGTTTTCTCCTATATTCCAAAAATGTGCGGGTTAGATGGATTAGTGATGCTAAATTGTCCCTTAATTTCAGGGAGATTAGCAAAATAAATAGATGGGGTAACAGGGATACGGCCTGGATGGGATTGTTGTCAGTGCACACTTGATGGGCCAAATGATCTCTTTGCACATTTTGGAATTCTATAATTGCACCTATTAAAGCTGATTAATGGGCAGTAGTGGGTTGAACATTCAAGTGATTGATAGTTTCTTAAACTGAGTGAGAACCCTGAAATGTTTGCATGCATACATGCAATGTTTTACAAGATGTTATCAGTAAAAACACAATACAAAATCAGGTTTTCTAAATGATGGAAGTAAAGAAATTATAGTAGTCTAGTATAAGTATTATAATATAAGTGGCACATTTACTGTTTGCTGTAATATGGAGTGGATATAAATAGTGTTTAAATGACTGTATAATTTATTAGCGTGCTGTTTAGTTTTTGATGATTTGGCATCAAATCATCTTCCAACGTCAAACAGAAAAATCAGTTTTGTATACAAACATAAGAATACATTATTTTTGTTCTGTATTGTTCTATTTTACCATACTTACAGATTGATTCCGACTCTGACAGTTTGAGTGCTGCAGGATGTTGCTTTAATATAGCCACATACAAGTCACTGTGCACTGTTCAAAATTGAGATTATATAACATCAAAATCATTGGTGCACACAGGAAAGTATGCCTGTGATGTCAGCACTCCAGTTAATGCATTCTCTTAACTTGGCATAGCTGAACATATGTTCCCCCCACAGGCCCATCAATTACTTTCAGGTTCATTAGTGATTAATTTCAATTGGCAAATAAAGAAGTGTTTAATGGTTTAAAGTTGTTAAAGTCTGTAGGGCGCGGCTTTCTGCATGCTGAAGGACTTTGTCCTGATTTCAAGGTTGTTGTGCAAATTGTTTTATCTCAGGTAATGGTGCCGTAACTTGTATTCCCTTGGCCCACATAACAATTGGGAGAATAAGCAGGTCTTGAGTGGACTTGATCAATTCAAGTTCGATTTAAAATAAAAACAGAATGTGCTGGAGAAGCTCAGCAGTTCTGGCAGCATCTGTTCAGAGAGAAACAAAAGTTAATGAAAATTCAGTTAACTCTGCCTCTCCTTCCACAGATTCTTCCAGACCTGCTGAAAATTTTCCAGCATTGCTGTTCTTTATTTCTGATCTCCACTTTTCTCAGTATTTTGCTTTCATTTTAGATTTGATTTAATTTCGTTGCATGTGTCCTAATTACTTGATCCCAGAATAAGTTGAGAAGAACTAAAAGGGGACACAAGAAGACTTTGGCTGATAGGATCAAGGAGAATCCTAAAGCTTTCTTTAGATATGTTAAGAATAGAAGATTAGTTAGGGCAAGATTAGGGCCAGTCAGAGACAGCAGTGGGAAGTTGTGCGTGGAGCCTGAAGAGATTGGAGAGGCACTGAACAAATATTTCTCTTCGGTATTCACGCAGCGAGATGTAAATGTAGTTGTGGAGAACACTGAGGTACAGGGTTGCAAACTGGAAAGTATTGAAGTAGATAGGGAGGATGTGCTAGATATTCTTGAGGGTTTGAAGTTAGATAAGTCCCCTGGGCCGGACAGGATTTATCCTAGGATTCTCTGGGAGGCGAGAGAGGCGATTGCAGAGCCTCTGGCTCTGATTTTCAGGTTGTCGTTGGTTACAGGTATAGTGCTGGAAGACTGGAGGATAGCGAACGTGGTCCCGTTGTTCAAGAAGGGGAATAGAGACTTTCTGGGGAATTATAGACCGGTGAGTCTTACTTCTGTCTTGGGCAAAGTATTGGAAAGAATTATTAGGGATAGGATTTATAGTTACTTAGAGAGAAATGAATTGATTGGGGATAGTCAGCATGGTTTTGTGAAGGGTAGATCGTGCCTAACTAACCTTATTGAGTTTTTTGAAAAAGTGACCAAAGAGATGGATGGGGGTAAGGCAGTTGATGTGGTATATATGGACTTTAGTAAGGCGTTCGATAAGGTGGCCCATGGAAGGCTTCAGTAGAAAATGCAGATGTATGGGATTGAGGGTGATTTAGCTAATTGGATCAGGAATTGGCTAGCTGATAGAAGACAGAGGGTGGTGGTTGATGGAAATTATTCATCATGGACTTCGGTTACAAGTGGTGTACCTCAGGGATCTGTTTTGGGGCCCCTGCTGTTTGTAATTTTTATAAATGATCTGGATGAGGGTATTGAAGGATGGATTAGTAAATTTGCAGATGACACCAAAGTCGGGGAGTGGTAGATAGTGAAGAGGGGTGTTATAGTTTGCAGAGAGACTTGGACAAGTTGCAGAGCTGGGCCGAGAGGTGGCAAATGGAGTTTAATGCGGAAAAGGGTGAGGTAATTCACTTTGGCAGGAATAACAAATATGTAGAGTATAGGGCTAATGGTAGGACTCTTAATAGTGTTGATGAACAGAGGGATCTTGGTGTATATGTGCATAGATCCCTGAAAGTTGGCAATCAAGTCGATAAAGTTGTTAAGAAGGCATATGGAGTCTTAGCTTTTATTGGTAGGGGGATTGAATTTCGGAGCCGCAACGTCATGTTGCAACTGTACAAAACTCTAGTGCGGCCGCACTTGGAGTATTGTGTGCAGTTCTGGTCCCCGCATTATAAGAAAGATGTGGAGGCATTGGAGAGGGTACAGAGGAGGTTTACCAGGATGTTGCCTGGTATGGAGGGCAGGTCTTATGAAGAGAGGCTGAGGGATTTGAGGTTGTTTTCGTTAGAAAGAAGGCGGCTAAGAGGAGACCTTATTGAAACATATAAGATGATTAGAGGTTTAGATAGGGTGGACAGTGATAGCCTTTTTCCTAGAATGGAGAAAGCTAGCACAAGGGGACATAGCTTTAAATTAAGGGGTGGTAGTTACAGGACGGATATCAAAGGTAGGCTCTTTACCCAGACGGTGGTAAGAGTATGGAATGCCTTGCCTGCTGCAGTTGTAGATGTGCCAAGTTTGGGGACATTTAAGAGGTTAGTAGATAAGTTTATGGATGAAAAGGGAAAGGTTTAGGTTAGAGGGTCATTGCTTTTTCTTAATTGGTCAGCACAACATCGAAGGTCGTAGGGCCTGTTCTGCGCTGTAATGTTCTATGTAATGTTCTGTGTAATCCTTTTAACTATTTGAGTTTGACAGAGATGTTAACCATCAGGCAAAGCCCCACTGAATTAGCAAATAAATGCTAAAGTTTATTGACTATGAGCAACATAAAACAATACGCTTCTCAATTAACTAATAAATGAAAACAAAATGTACTTATCAATTAAGCATTGTGGACTCAATTCCTATGCTGACAGGAAAACACCTCTGATGCCAAAGATCACACTAGTTTCCATTCTCTTGTTGTACACAAATGACTTGGTTTCCAAAACCCCCTCATATTAATCATGGCATCATCCACATTAGCCTACGTTCGTTGTTTATGGCCAGTTGGGCAATAATGTTGTTAGTCTTAACTTAGTTGATTCTAGCTGCTTGCACACATTGCTTTAAACATAAAACAATGAATAATTTCAAGACCACATGAATATCCCATTCATGATGAACACTTAGCTAGTCAAGACCATTGTGTATTTGATAGGGGTTCGTAATGCACAGTTCAGATTACTTCTCTCACATCATATATGGCACATTTTTAATCCTAGCATAGGAGCATTAGTAGAAAATAGAGAAGTAAATATAATTTGACTCTTGTTAAATATTTAATTATTAGTTACTTATCCCTCAGTGTCAACTCTCCTTCTTGAGAGAGTTACTGTTCCTCAATGATAGCAAAACAAAAGAGCTAGTCATCGACTTCAGGAAGCAGAGTGGAGGACATGCCCTGCCTACATCAGTAGGAATGAAATAGAAATGATCGAGAGCTTCAAGTTTTTAGGTGTCAGATCACCAACAATTTATCCTGGTCTCTCCATACCAACACTATGATTGAGAAAGCCCACTATTGCCTCTACTTTCTCAAAAGACTAAGGAAATTTGACATGTCTGTGAAGACACTCACCAATCTTTATAAATGAACCATAGAAAGCATTCTTTCTGGTTATATCACAGCGTGGTATGGCTCCTGCTCTGTCCAAGGCTGCAAGAAACTACAAAAGGTTTGTGAACAAAGCCCAGTCCATCACTCAAACTGGCTTTCCACCCATTGATTCTGTCTATGTTTCCCACTGCCTCAGAAAAGCAGTCAGCATAATTAGGGAGCCCACTTACCCCAGACATTCTCTCTTCCGACTTCTTCTATCATGAAAAAAATACGAAAGTTTGAGAATACGTATTAACTGACTCAAGAACAGCTTCTTCCCTGCGGCTGTCAGACTTTTGAATGGACCTACCTTGCATTAAGTTGATCTTTCTCTCCCACCTAGCTATGAGTAGCACTATATTCTGCACTCCCTCCTTCTCTATGTATGGTATGCTTTGTCTGTGTAGCTTACAAGAAATTATATTTTTCATTGTATACTAATGCATGTGACAATAATAAATCAGTTGAGGTACTTTTCTCTAACATTGTTGCTGTTTGATAACTATTTTATTAAATTGATTTGTAATAGATTAACAATATGGCTTAATTCCTAATAACATTAGGTCTATTTAGTGGTAAACTAAAAAGTGGTGGTAAACTAATATTGTTAAAAAGCCTTTAATAATAAAATGGTCAAATTAAACAAGCACACTAAATCCCACTAAAATAAAACCTAGGGCAGTTTACTAGAGCAATTCTCCTACCTGAACCTTGGTGAGGAACAGTGTTTCAGACATCTCCACTTCACAAAGGGAGTCTTCATTCAAATGTGCCAGCGGCTGCGAGCCACAAGGCCAGCTTTAGAGCAGACCAGGGCCACCATTGGCTATGGCTGGCAGGGTGAGGCTGTGAGATGAGAGATGTGAGGGTAAGGCTCACAGAACTGTTAGTTGTGTGAATGTGAGGTGATGCCATAACTATAAAATATGAGCTGTGACTTATAGAAACTGTCCTACTCCATTCTTTAAATTGAATTAAATTTTTTTCCGCACCACATTCAGGTTCTCTATGCTTGACTCCTGGCATGGACCAATATGACCCAGTGACTGCACATCATTTGTGTGGAGGGTCCCCAACTCCACTATAGCTAGAGGACCACTGTCCTGCTGTCCATCCATTGGAGTCCAATGCAACATTAGAGAACAGTATGGCATACTCTCTGTCCTGTTTTGTCATAATTCAATCTTCTTGCTCATGCTTTTTACTGGAACCACTTACAGCATCTGGCCAGCCAGAGAGCACCTTCCTTTTAAGAAGTTCAGGCTTACTTAACATATCATGTGAAAGATGGCTTCTTCCATAATGCAACATTCCCTCAGCACTATACTGGGACATCAACCTGAATTACATGCTTAGAAGTGGAGCTTGAACCCATGATATTCTGCTTCAGAAGTCAAGGCCTGTTTTTAAGTAGTACATGAGTTTTAAGTAGTGGAGGTGGACTTTAGCGGTGGTAACTATTGCACCAATTTGAACCTCCTGCTTAAAAGTATAAAATGATATCAGTTGACTAAACTAACACTTGGATCACTTAGAATCTTAGAATTCTACTACACAGAAGGAGACCAGTCAGTCCATTGAGCCTGCACTAACAACAATCCCACCCAGGCCTGATCCCCATAACCACACGTATATACCCTGCTAATACTAACACTGCAATGAAGTCCCTGTGAAAATCTCCTAGTCGCCACAGTTCAGCACCTGTTTGTGTACACTGAGGGATATTTTAATATGGCCAATCCACCATGCAGCACGTCTTTTGGGCTGTGGGAGGAAACAGGAACAGCCAGAGGAAACCCACACAGACAGGAGGAGAACATGCAGACTCCACAAAGACAGTGACCCAAGCCGGGAATCAAGCCTGCGTCCCTGATGCTGTGAAACTGCAGTGCTAACCACTGTGCCATCGTGCAGTGTTTAGCACAGCTGTCAGTTTATGTGGACAGTCATACCAGTTTAAGGGTTTTAGCAGCTTTTCAGGATTTATAAATACTGTCATCGATTTACTGTGTTTAGAATTTCAAAAGCTGCTTGCTGGAACAGGAGTGACATTTGATATGAAATTTAGCAATCTAATCTCTCATCAGTGTTTAATGTTATTGTTAATGGCATGGAGTAGGTATGATTCTCATTCTGTCATCTTTGCCATCATGTCCCAGATTCTAATTGAACAAAATATTTTCCTCCCACTTTGTGGAATGTTGCCGAATAGTTGTTGTCTTTGCATATGAAGCACAGTCATAACACTTTAAAAAATAATTATTTATGTGAAGCGTATTGAGATTTTTACACATTATAAAAGATTTTATACAGGATGCAAATAAAGTGGATTTGAAAATTTCAGAGAATCCAGGAGCCAAGAGTCTTTGGCACTCGATGGAATTTTGGTTTCTGAATAGCCAACTCCCCGATTGTTCTGTTATATGGGTGTTTGCATAGAATGTGAATATTTATAGAATTTAAAATGCAGCTGATGGGCATATGCTGCAGATGGCCCAAGATCATGTGATGCTACTGGCAATGCTTCTGATCACTCAACTAAATAAAAATGGGTTGTGTTTTACTGGAGAGCACAAAGAATAGATTATGGGACTTGCTCACAAGACGACGCTTCAAACCTACATTGGGCCCCAGTGTAGTCATTTAAAGTGTTTGGTGAATAAATCGTCACCAAAATGTTAATGAATTATTAAAGGGATCACTTTGAGATGCTGCAAAGCAATTAAATTAGCTTGAGCTCAGGAGCAAAGCACAGAAGGGTATTATAGAGATTACTAGCTAAAATAATCAGAATGATTTGTACTGAAATCTTCAATTTTAGCGTCAGTTCATCAAGACTCTCCTTGATACACAACACTAAAATCCAACAATAAGCAAAACAAGAGCAGAATCCAAAAACCATCCAGCCTCACATACATTTCCCTTTCATATTTAGCTTCTCTGAATTAGAATTATGTCATAGGATAGATCTATCCACAAAATAATTGAAAGGCTGCCCCTGCCAACCATAAGATCCTGAGCAGAGTTACTAGACAAATTCCTTTTCCCTTGCCAGTTTTCAGTGTTTCATCCGTCCTTTCTCTTGGTGAGACATTGACCATGATTCTCCGGCCCTGCACACTCATGCACAGATCATCCTGGGGCAGTGGTGAATTAACTACCATTAGGCTGAGTTTTTGTAAGGCCCCCGGCCCCTGCCACTTTATTGAAGAGAATAAAGTGACATTAAGTGATGTTAGATAATTTATATCATTGTACTATGTATAATGTATTACATGTATAATATCATAAAGTTATATGAATCAATTACAACCCTTTTATTCATTTATTTTTCATTTTCTTTACATTTGTACTACATGTAACTAGTATATACTAAAATTTATTTGCATGTAGTACAAGTCCGGGGGTTAAGCTCCTCTGTTTATAGGTATTTGTTACATTAATTCAGCCACGGGGTATAGTTAGAAAATTTATTTACCATTAAAAGGGTTAAACCAATTTTTTTTTGCTCTTGGGCCCCCCTCCCTTCCTGGCTCTAGGCTTACGTCTACTCAGCCTAATGGTGAATCCGCCACTGCCCTGGAGCCTCATGGGGATGGAGAATCACACGAGAGGGGCCCCAGCATGTTTAGTACTGGGCAGAACCCTCTTTGTGATTCTCCCGCCCCCGTGTCCCAATGTAATCTGATTCACGCACAACAAGAGCATGAATCATATTAGCACATTTAAATATTTATTTAAATATGTCCAACTTAAAATCAGAACCACCCGACACCCAGGATTTTCCGGCTCTTAAGCAGCTGGAACCTGGCGTGAATCACTACTGGTTTCTCAAAACAAAACCAGTTGTGATGGCCACACACTGGGGACCTTGGAGGCCATTGAAGCCCCTGGCTTGATGGGGGTAATGATTAGGTGGCACTATTTCCCCCTGACTGCTAACCTGGCAGTGTCAATCTAACTTTGAAATTGGGGCACTCTGCTCTCTGAAGAGCGTGTCTTGCCAGCGTCTTTTGGTCCCCACTCCAAAAGAAAATACGAAGTGTGGGAGAGACTGAACCGGCCCAAGTCACCCAGTGGGTATCTCACCAGTTTTCCCGCTGGAGACAACACAAGCTGTTTGGAAGAAATATGCTCATTGGATTAGAAGCAAACACATTAGGCAGGACATTTCTTATCATGGTATGGTTGCCTGAGCCTTGGTCTTCCGGAAGGGTAGGAGAGATGAACTAGAAAATGTTGGGCTTATTCATGTAAATCAGTCCTGAGGAAGTTACTGGAACTTATTATTAGGAATAAACTGACTGAGCCAATATGAGCTGATCAGGTGAGCCAGAATTAACTCCAGGGCAAAATAATTCGCTGATTTTTTTTAGGAAACAAAACAAAAAAGGAAATGTCTGTGAATGTTATTTAGATAGACTTCCAGGAGACATTCAATAAGATTTTACATAAAACAGAGACTGAATCTGATGAAGTTTCCTGTCCCACCACTGAAAAAGTCAAGGGAAAATGCATTCCTCTCAATGCCAGCTGCTTCACAGCTATTGAACACTCAAGGAATGTTAATTGGCTGGAGGCAGAACTTGCACCGCATTTTCAAAAATCCTCTGATCTGCTTTCATGAGGGAAGGTGTGGAGGTGTGAGCATGTCATATCTTTCTTCAGCTCGAGTCTGAGGGTAATGCACTGCTGCCAACAGCCAGAGTTTAGGTGGGTAGTCCTTATCCCAGGGAGTTGGGAGTGACTGAGGATGTAGAAGCCATGGCAACTCCCAGGGAGTCATGCACACACTTTCAGGATGAGCTTGTGATGATCACACACTGGCTGTGCATGGATGGAATAGTTTTCCTTGTAGTTTATAAGTATTAGCTGGAGTCTGCATTGCCTCATGGGTACAGCCTATTAAATGCTGCACTCTTGAGGAGACTGAGAAAGTTGTAAAGTCAGTGAATTTTGAGCTCAGATTGATTTTCAAATCTGATTTGAAAATCAGATCAAATTTGATCTGATTTTCGTCCAGATCAAATGTAACATAGTGATAGGCCTTCATAAAAGGGCATCGGTCACCTCTTTTAATGTGTTGATATGTTGTAGAGTGGGAGATACCACACAGAAGCCCTCTTGGTACCTAGAAAGACCCAGAGACAAAGAAATAAAGTACTGGTGTCACCTTCAAGGCCACTGAAAGAAGAGAACCCACGTGGCATCAGGTCTTTGCCGAAAATGTGGCACCTGCAATTAATGACCATCACAGCTGTGCCTGATACTGCCTCTGAAATCACTGGTAAGAAGGAGACTTTTCAATAAACCCTCAGTCTGGTGAGTCACTACGCTGTCTCTGCCTCTCCCCCTCACCTTCCCATTCATGCACAAGTTCACCTTGGCCATGATCCCCACGCTGTGCCTCCTGCTGGAGTTGTGCACGGTGGCACTTCTCCCTCTTACATTGAATGATGACTCGGTGACATACGATCTGCAATCCTGGATCCATTCACACTTTTCTCTGTATGAAAAAATCTGAAGACAAACCGGTTAAAGTGTGCAGAAAAAGAAGATCTGATTGAGAAGCCTCTGGGAGATATGTGGCTGCAAAGCTTTGGAAGCCTTGATTGCATTGTGCCTGATGCAGCCTTAGTCCTTAGACATGAGCACACACACATAGAGGTGAAGTCTCTCTCCAATATAGCTCACCTGAATCTTGTCCCTTGCTGCGGCACCAATAAGTAAGCATCACAAGAAGGAACTCAGCTTAACCACCCTCCCACACTTCCTCATACTTCTCCCAGACAGAATCAATCTTACTTTTGGTTTTGCAGAATGCCATTGTTCTGGGACCTAAAGATGATGGTGCTTCACCTGTACTCCAAGGCAGAGTAGACACTCCCTCCCTCACTATCTGAATCTCCCCAATTTTCCTGAAGCCTCACCATGTGCTGATTGAAGCACCAACTGTTGTCCTCGCAAACAACTTCAGCCCTGACTTCTGAGTACTGGTGAGAACCATCCCAATGTGCCAGATTAACAAGCCCCCAACACCTATTCTGGAATCTATATGTATCTCCTTCCAGTTAACAACATGGGTTGCCATTGATCCTGCCTCATTTGATAGTGTTTCATGCAGTGTTCTCAGGCTTCAGTTCCCAGCCCTCTGTCTTCCCTCTGCCTTCCATTTATATTTCTCCTCATCCACTTCTTTGACCCTTTGTCTGTCATTGTGCTTTTTCACACCTTTCAGCTGCCTTTGTACAGCACTCTTTCTATATTGACCCTCTTGTGTTTGTCCTTACCATCCCACCCTTGCACAGCCCTCCTTTTATATTGCCTCCCACATCCTTGGCATATGAGCTGGAGGGCATGAGCTGTTTTGTCTCTGTGTTTCGGGCAACAGGAGTGGTGCAGTGCCATGACAGGTAGACTATGTATGTTGCACTTACCTCAAAGTTGCAAGCTAACTGAGATCTGCCTTAAAGTTTAAAGCTTATTAATTAGTGTCACAAATAGGCTTGAAGTTACAGTGAGAATCCCCTAGTTGCCACACTCCAGTGTTTGTTCAGGTACACTGAGGGAGACTTTAGCACAGTCAATGCCCCTATTCAGCACATCTTTTGGACAGTGGGAAGAAACCAGAGGAAACCCACGATCTTGTGCACTCCAGTCTCTTTCAAATGGGTTTGAGGCTGATGTGATTTCCCACTGGCGTGATGCAAGATTGGAAGGTGTGAAGAGAATCCGACGAGCAGCTGTTTTACTAAGCATTTATGAGATGGAAGTAAATGCAAATTGAGTTCAAGCCACCAGGCAGCAGGATGAACAATATGCCATTAATCCACCATTGGCAGAATTGCAAACCTGGTGGGTTCCTGACTTTGGGCTCTTGCTGGATTTTCCACTCCTACCCAGCAGTAAGCCCATCACAGGCAAAATGGGAGAATTTAATCCTGAATGTCTGGAATGCTGCTCGGTCACATCAGTTAACCTTCTTAAAGTACAGTTTGCCCAGTTAGTGGGAGGGCACCCAACAGGATAGGCAAATGGAAATCCACACTCCTGCATTCATCTGACCACACAGCTAGAAAATCCAATGTCCAAACCAAAGAAAATGATAGCCAGCTTTTACCCTACTCCTAACCCAACTACAATCTTCATGTCTCCTTTAGCTACAAAGTTACTCAGAAAATCACTTCTGAAGTCCTAACTACTGAAACTGTTATTTTCCCTGGAACTGTCTAAGATGGAGAAGGTACTGCATTTTTGTAATCTTATGTGCACAAAGCAATAAGTTTGAAGTTCTTACTCAAGAGCATTTGGGCATTGCAGAAGCCAGCATGGATGTGGTCCCAATGAGTGAGGTGCTTCTTACCTTGAGTGTGCTGAGCTTATCAGTTGTAATGGAGGCCTCAGACTCCTTATGCCTGATAATGCAAGGCCTAATGCTTGAAGAAGCATAGCATCTCACAGGCAGTGAGCCACTGCTGTGCATGGAGCAGGCAGAAACCTGAGATGTGCCAAAAGTGGCACCTGCTGCTGCTGTCTCCAAGCTAATAAGGTGCTCTTACCCTGATCTTATAAGAGTTGATGGGGGTTAATGTCATAGAGCACTTGGAAGCATGATCCAAGAGCAACCATCAAAAATATTACCACAATTGACACAATTGTTTGTTGTTTTCTATTTTATAAAGACAGTTTGTTAAGACTATGTTTTTGTTCACATCCATTTATTATTTCATAAATCTGCCTGCAGTTTTTAGCTGAAACTGCAGGCTGGCAAAATGTTTACCACTCTAATGTCGAGGAAAATCATGTAGAGGCATGTGATATAACCAGCTGCTGAAATAATGACTAAGATTTTCTGTTTCGCCCATGAAATGACAACAAATTATTTCAATATTGAGCAGAAACAGGAAAATTCTGGGTCAATGAGAACTCACATATCCGAATGGATACGGTGCTAAATCTAAGAAAATATTTATAACGAAACTATTTCTCATTAATGAAAATAGATTCCATTACATGAATATGCAGCAGTTTTGAACTGAATCTTGCATATAAATCCTTAATGCCCAGGCAAATGCCATAAGTCACTTTTTGCCAGTCCATACCAACATTTTGGGGCTCGGAAGAACTTCTAGCTTTTTTAAGCAACCTAATGACAGGACCTGAAAATTTGTGTAGTGAGGTCCATACTGCTAATTGAGATCTAATGAAGCAGAAATTCAGCTGGCAGGATTCATTACAGGGAATGCTCTGGTTCAGGCGTTCAAAATGACTGTTTTCAGAAAAGTACACAACTTCAGACTGCCACAGGCTGTAAGCAGGTGAAGATAAGCAGCAGAAACTAGGGCAAAAGATATTCTGAAGGAGACTTTTCCCCAGAAGGAAGATGTCACTCAGAAGGAGTCTGGCATATAGGGAGCATATTGAGTCTGCAAACCTGTAGCCTTACCTGTTTACTTCCTTTATAGCTCTAGCAAAAAAGCTGGTAATTTAGTCTGGATCAACCTCCACAAAACCATAATAACTAAACATGCAAACATCTGAATTAAGAGCATTCAACCCCTTGGTTCTGATATATCATTCAATAAGATCATGGCTGATCTAATTGTGATCTCAAGTCCACATTTCCACCTACCCCTGGTAACCTTTGACTCCTTTCATAGAAACCCTACATGCAGAAAGAGGCCATTGGGCTTATCGAGTCTGCACTGATCATAATCCCATCCAGGCCCTACCTCCATATCCCTACATATTTAACCGCTAATCGTTCTAACCCATGCATCTCAGAACACTAAGGGACAATTTTAACCAACCAACCTAACCTGCACATCTTTGGACTATGGGAGGAAATGGAGCTCCCAGAGGAAACCCACGCAGACGTGAGAAGAATGTGCAAACTCCACACAGACAGGGATCCCTTTGTTCGTCAAGCATCTATCTACTTTGGCCTTGAAAATATTCAGTGATCCTACCCTGACCACTTTCTGGGGAAGAGAATTCCAAAGACTCATGACCTCTGAGAGAAAAGATTGAAGTATGACTAAAGTATGAATTATGGACTTTTAAACAGAGCAACACAAATTTGTAATTTATTCCAGCACTGAAATATATTATGTTAGTATTCTTTGTGTGTAATAATTCCAATGATAATATTTTGATGTTGAGGGAATGTTCTGATCCCAGAATGATAATTTAGAGATCCACTGGATTCCAGAAGTTGCAACCAATGCATATATCTTTATGTTAGTGAAAAGAAGACAAAACAATATTGGCTCAAATTTTGTGCTTGGCAGTGAAGGGTGGGCATTTGAAGGTGATGTTGAAGAAAGGTGGCCACAGCAATGCTGTTGTCTCCTATTTCAAAGTGATAGTAAATCTAACGCAATCTCTAGGGGATAAAAGCAAAATACTGTGGATGCTTGAATCTGAAGCAAAAACAGGGAAATGCTGGAAAATATCAGCCGGTCTGACAGCTTTGATAGAGAAAGAATAGACATTCTTGAGAGATAAGAACATAAGAATATAATAACTAAGAGCAGGAATAGGCCATCTGGCCTCTCAAGCCTGCTTTGCCATTCAATAAAATAATGGTTGGCCTTTTTGTGAACTCAGCTCCACTCACCTGCCTGCTCATCATAACCCTTAGTTCCTCTACTGTTCAAAAATTTATTTATCCTTGCCTTAAAAACATTCAATGAGGTAGTCTAACTGATTCACTGGGCAGGGAATTCCACACATTTTGTGTGAAGAAGTTCATCCTTGACTCAGTCCTAAATCTGCTTCCCTTTATTTTGAAGCCATGCTCCCAAGTTCTAGTTTCACCTGCCAGTAGAAACAACTTCTCTGCTTCTATTTTATCTATTCCTTCATAATCTTATATATTTCTATAAGATCTCCCCTCATTCTTCTGAATTCCAATGAGCATGGCCCCAGACTACTCAGTCTGTCCTCATAAACCAATCCTCTCAACTCCAGAATCAACCAAGTGAATCTTCTCTACACCCCCTTCAGTGCCAATAGATCCTTTCTCAAGTAAGGAGACCAAAAATGTACACAGAACTCCAGGTGTGGTCACACCAGCACCTTATACAGCTGCAACATAACCTCGCTACTTTTAAACTCCATCCCTCTAGCAATGAAGGACAAATTCCATTTGCCTTTTTAATTAGTACTGCATCTGCAAACTAGCTGCTTGACTTTCTTGCACAAGGACACTCAGGTCCCTCTGCACAGCAGCATGCTGCAATTTTCTTACCATTTAAATAATAGTCCAGGAATCTGTGATACCCAGCAACAGTGAAGTCATTGAATAGAGTAATCAGCCAATCATATTAAATAATTCTCGTGGACAGCAAATCAGAAAGTTAAAAAGCATGAATTATAAATCATTCCTTCAAGAGAGTGAGATAATGAGATATACAAAGAAGAGTAGGGTGTAATATCATAGACAAACTTAAAAAAAAAGACTGCTGGAAATTCCCACCCAAGTTCAATGGACTTTCAATGGTCCACTGAATTTTCTGTCTCGCCTGCTAAGATTCCCAGCAGACAGGACAAATTTCCAGCCATTACCTTAGAAACCATGGAATGTTTAAATGTCAATTGAGGGAGTGAAATTTGTTTGTGAAATGAGTTTTCTAGGGGCAGAGAGATGATTTTGCAGTAATTATGACCTCATATGCTGTTAAAAACTAACTTCTACCCCATTCAACAAGGCTAACACTTCCCTTTTTTAACAGTGGAAATAGTGCACATAAGTTAATTTTGTATTACTGATCACATGTTGATTACTTCCGTAAAATTGCTACAGTGCACCCTATGGATGAGTGGAATATCTCCCCCAGCAACTCCCAGATTTCTTTGTTTAACTATGCATATGTCGATGCCAGAAGTTGCTGTCAGTTTTACATGGTAACAATGATAAATGCTGACAGTTTCACCATTATTATAACCATACAGTCTGGACCATTTTACACTCTGTCACAGTTTGACAAGAAAATGAAAATATGGACCAGACCTTCCCATTTGAGAATTGTGAATAACATCATGCAATGTTAAAGGGAAAATATTGCACTGAGAAAAACATGGGAATGGAAATTTTAGTCTTTGCTTATAGCACAACAATTGAAATGGATCAGTTTGATCACTATATTATGAGATGACTGGTCAGGTTGAAATACATGAAGGTTTTATGATGGCTGTCTAAACCGGTTTTGTGGTAATTAATATCTTGGAGCATACGAAAAAACTGGCTGCAAGGACAAGCAATGACAAAGGTAATAACTTCTGGAACTTTTATGAAGTGCAGTCATACATCTAAACAGTTGCCCCAAGAGACTAGTTTTGCTCCAATACAGCAATTTTCTAGTCATAAGGAAAGTAGCAAGTGCTACTGAAAATTCAAACAAGATCTCTGTAGTGCTAAAATTTTCTATCAATCAACGCAATATCTTTTTTTCAAAACAGTCATTCAACTCTCCTAGCTGTCAGTGGATATGATGGTAAACCTGCTGCCAACTATTACGTTTGGGTCTAATTATAAACTATAAAAAGATCAAAAGATAGGTCGGCATAATTCAAATGAGGAACAGTTTATTAAATGTCTGAACAGATGAGATCCCAGAGGATTGGAAGATAGCAAATGTGGTCCCATTATCTAAGAAGGGTAGCAAGGATAACCCGGGTAATTATAGGCCAGTGAGCTTGAAATCCATGGTAAGGAAATTGTTGGAGAAGATTCTTACGGATAGGATCTGTACGCATTTAGAACTGAATAGTCTCATTAGCAATAGATCACATGGTTTTGTACGAGGGAGGTCATGCCTCACAAATTTGCTTGAGTTTTTTGAGGAGGTGACAAAGATGATTGATGATGGAAGGGCCGTAAATGTTGTCTACATGGATTTTAGCAAAGCATTTGATTAGGTCCCTCATGGCAGGCTGATGCAAAAGATTGAATCTCATGGGATCAAAGGTGAACTAGCTAGATTGGTACAGAGCTGGCTTGGCCATAGAAGACAGAGGATACCAGTGGAGAAATCTTTTTCTGATTGGAGACCGGTGACTAGTGATATTCTGCAGCATTCTGTACTGGCACCTTTGCTGTTTGTAATATACATAAATGATTTGGAAGAAGATGTAGCTTGTCTGATTAGTAAGTTTGCAGACAACACAAAGATTGCTGGAGTTGCAGATAGTGATGAACATTATCAGAAAATATAGCAGGAGATAGACAGGCTGGAAAATTAGGTAGAGAAATGACAGATGGAATTTGATCCAGATAAATGCAAAGTGATGCATTTTGGTAGATCTAATGCAGAGGGGAGCTATACAATAAATGGCAGAACCATCTGGAGTATTGGGTGTGTAAGTTCACAGATCCTTAAAGGTGGCAAAACAGGTGGAAAAGGTGGTGAAGAAAGCATTTGGCATGTTTGCCTTTATTGGACGGGGCATAGAGCATAAAAGTTGGCATATGATGTTGCAGTTATATAGAACATTGGTTAGGCCACGTTTGGAATACTGCATCCAGTTCTGATCGCCACAATACCAGAAGGACGTGGAGGCTTTGGAGAGAGTGCAGAAAAAGTTTACCAGGATGTTGCCTGGTATGGAGGGTTTTAGCTATGAGGTGAAATTGAATAGAATAAGATTGTTCTCCCTGGAAAGATGAAGGTTGAGGGGCGACCTAATAGAACATAGAACAGCGCAGTACAGGCCCTTCGGCCCTCGATGTTGCGCCGACCAATGGAGAAAAAGCAATGACCCTCTAACCTAAACCATTCCATTTTCATCCATAAACCTATCCACTGACCACTTAAACGCCCCCAAACTTGGTGCATCTACAACTGCTGCAGGCAGGGCATTCCATGCCCTCACCACCCTCTGGGTAAAGAACCTAAATCTGACATCCGTCCTATTACTACCACCCCTTAATTTAAAGCAATGTCCCCTAGTGCTAGTCTTCTCCATCTGAGGAAAAAAGCTATCACTGTCCACCCTGTCTAATCCTCTGATCATCTTATATGCCTCAATAAGGTCACCTCTTAGCCGCCTTCTCTCTAATGAAAATAACCTCAAATCCCTCAGCCTTTCCTCATGAGACCTTCCCTCCATACCAGGCAACATCCTGGTAAACCTCCTCTGCACCCTCTCCAATGCCTTCACATCTTTCTTATAATGTGGTGACCAGAACTGTACACAATACTCCAAGTGCGGCCGCACCAGAGTTTTGTACAGTTGCAACATGACGTTGCGGCTCCGAAATTCAATCCCTCTACCAATAAAAGCCAAGACTCTGTATGTCTTCTTAACAATAGAACTTTATAAAATTATGAAGGGCACAATCGGGTGAACAGTTGGAAGCTTTTTCCCCGATTGGAAATGACAAACACAAGGGGTCACAAACTTAAGGTAAGGAGGGGCAAGGTTCAATACAGATATGCAGGGGGGCGTATTTTACACAGAGGGTGTGAGGGCCTGGAATGCACTACAAGCAAGAGGTTGAGGCAGACATACTAGGATCATTGAAGACTTATCTAGATAGCCACATGAACAGACTGGGAATAGAGGGATACAACCGATGGCTTAGTTAGGTTCAGGCTTGGAGAGCTGAAGGGCCTGTTTCTGTGCTTTGATCTTTGTTCTTAGTTGCAGTCAGTCCAAGGCTGGCTCCGCCTGACCCTCTCTTTTAAAAGGACATAACGCCCCAAACATCACCTCCAAGAGCAATCAGCCAGACAGATTGTGGAATCACAGAATCCCTACCGTACTGAAGAAATCCATTCAGCCCATCAAGTCTGTACTGACCATATCCCATCTAGCCCCTATCCCCTTAACCCAACATGTTTACCTTGCTAATCCCCCTGACAGGAGAGTCAATTTAGCATGGCCAATTAAACTAACCTGCACATCTTTGGACTTTGGGAGGAAACTGGAGCACCTGGAGGAAACCCATGCAAACATGGGGAGACTGTGCAAACTCCACCCAGACAGTGATCTGAGGCCGGAATTGAAACTGGGTCCTTGGCACTGTGAGGCAGTAGTGCTAACCATTCTGCCACCATGCCACCACCAATCCTCTCTGAAAAATGAAGGCAAATATCTAATGGCTGACAAATAACTAATGACCATTAGTGATGAGTGGACATACTCAAGCAGTACTCTGATGCTATTCTGCTCACTGACAGGATGACACCAGGACACTACTTGGGCATGACCCTGTTGCCCCTGGGTTATACTCACCTGTGTGCCTCTGGCAGGTTCTATTCACCAGGTGTATGCTGCTGTGAACAGACAGTCCAACATGGGGGAACAATTCTGCATTGAGAATGAAATGTGAATGGGCATCCTGACTTTTAAATTTGGGATATTTGTTATGTCAATGGCAGGGATGGGCACAATTGAATAGGAAATTCATACTGGCATAAAAGCCGTTTTGGATTATCTGCTCTATTCTCCACCACTCCTGTCTCCTTAAATCCCTCCTGCTTCTCTATATATGGATGTCAATTAGATTCAAGTTGCAATGTTCTCCTGCACTGAGTTCCAGCAGCATTTTGCTGTCCTTCATTGCCATTATGGAATGAACCAATCAAGAGTCAGAAATGATCCAAGCTGACGAGGTATACAATGAAGCGAAGGAATGGTTAGTTCCGTATATTACAGTGTCATTTCTGGACCATGTTCTTTCATAAAATGTTGATATTTGTTGACTGTCAGCCATAGTTGTTACAGTAAAGTGCAGCTTGTTCAGGATGGAGGCAGGAATTCTGAACTCTGTGCTATTTATATGGGTGACTTCAATAACTTCTGAGGAACTTGACACAGCACAATGTGAATAAATACTCTCATGGAAGATCATCCAAATACAGTACAATTGTTTTAATATTACAATAACTGAATGTAGTTTTATATCCTATAATAAATACTATTGTATCCACTTCCAGGAACTATCAGAGGATGCTGCTAAAAATGTAGCAATATACATCTATCTTACCTGAGTAACCCTGATGCTCAACAGGAAATTCAGCCCAGTGATTTCACTGTCTGCACTGGTATAAGGGCTTCCTAAAGTCCAGTGCTGAGAAAATGCCATTGATAATGCTGCTTCCTACATAACCTTGTCCTGTAGAGGGGAAAGGTACTATTGGGAACAGATGATGGACCGGAGGATTCAGCACTGACAAGAGATCATCAGTCTAGGACCAAGAGATATATAGCAGCTAGAGCTATACTGCATTGCAATATCAGGCTGGATGTACCGGATGGAATCTCTAGATTGGAGTTTGAATCCACATTTTTCTGACTCAGAGGTGAAAGCCAAGGCTGACAGCTTGGGTGAGGAGTAAGCAAGAATTTGTGAATAAGTTGGGAATGTGGCACTGAGCAAGGAAGGATATTGGTGAGAATTGTGAAAACAGCAGAAGAGTGCAGTATGTTGCAATTGCTATTTGGTAAATGCAAAATTTACAGTGGTTAAAGTTGGGCAGGTTCTATCAAGGGTGGGTGATTTGCTGTGCAATTACCACCAAGGTGGTGAAGAAGAAAATATATTCCAATAATTCATACATACAAAAAAATTAAAAATCAGTGATAATCAGTTACTGATGTGTAATATTTTGTAGTGTATGGAATACAAACTCTTTGGAGCTGGGAGTTCCTTTCCCATGTCCTTACAGTATGTAAAATCGGCCAATGAACAGACTGTTCTGTCTACAGACAATTTGAATTTATGACACTGTTGAAGAGAAGATTTTATACAACAATTCTGCTCGAAAGAATGTCCTAATTGTGTTTTTCAAAGGTAAAACACAAGTCACAAAAGAGCGATTATGGTAAAAGTGCATTTAGAGTTATATGGTAACTCAGGTGAGTAGCTGTCCTTTCATGTTGCACAATCAATATAATTGGTGAGAGGGCAGTGTATTAGACTTTAATCCTTTGAACCATGTTAAATCACAAACTTAAATGGGGTAGACTGGTGTTTGTACACCTAGGAAATAACGCAAAAAGCCAGTAAACCTCACATATGCCAGGTGAGGTGAACCTACTCCAGAATTTTCGCTTCCCGTCTGCCCCTGGAACTATAGCGGGTGAATGGATGGGCCATGAAAAGGTATGTTGACCTCGGGTGGGATTTTCCAGTTTAGGGATGCGTGCGGCTGGAAATTCCCAGCTCCAGCCTATTCTATGTTTCCTGATTGTTGTAACCTCTCATATCTGATATAATTCTCGTAAATTACTGCTGCATCTCCTGCAGCACTTCTATATTGTTTTAGTAAAATGTGCTGGATGTGGCATTTGTTTTGGTCTTGTCTGGACAAATCCCAGCACCACTATTCGGAAATATGTGATTGAAAGAGGATTTATGATTTCTTAGCAGAGTCTGCTGACTATCAAATGATCTGTTTGCACCAGAATATTTGTGGTAGAAGCATGGTAACATTCTGAGATTTATGGGGTTAAAGCATTTTAGTCTTGAACCCAGAATGTAGCTGCACTTTGATATTTGCCTTTTGGCTAAATACAGTAACAATTTTGTTTTTCATAACATTAGGAAACATGAAATGAGAAAAATTCCTCCCCCATGTACCTCACTTTCTCCACTAATATGATATAATATCTCTGTCTAGCTTACTCCATTTAATCTTCTAAGGAAAGCTGTCAATAAAAATTTCCTGAGTCCCATTGATAATCATGTATAATTCCAAAATTGGAATACTTAGCAATTCCCATATCACTGCTATTCACCGTGGTAATTTAATAACATTCATAGATTCCCTAAAATGCAGAAGTAGGCCTTCAGCCGATCGAATCTGTACTAACTCTCCAATAGAGCATCTTATCCTGGCCCTATCCATGGAACTCCACATATTTACCCTATTAATTCCCCTCATCTATGCATCTTGGAATATGAAGGGACAATTTAGCATGGCTAGTCCACCTAACCTGCATATCTTTTGACAGTGGGAGGAAGCCAGAGCAAGTAGAGGAAACCCACAGAGACATGGGGAGAATGTGCCAACTCCACACAGACAGCAACCCAAGGCCCGAATTGAACCAAGGTCCCTGGCAATGTGAAGCAACAGTGTTAACCATTGTACCACCGTACTGTCTTCTCTTGCTTACCCCTTCCCAGCTGCACAGTTTATAAATGTAAGTGTCCACTGAACATCCAACCATTCCATTTCATTATATTATACTTCTTAAAAAATGAATCATCAGGGTACATCCTTCACAGTAGATGAGCTCAATTGTCCAAAAAAAGTGGGGCAGGGAAATGATGATAAACTTGTTTGTGGACAAAATCCCAAGGTAAACTCCCAATCTGTGTTGAGATTGACAACCTCAGGGTAGCAATGGAGCTATTGTGATGACCTTGGCATTGACCTGAGTTAGTGACAGAAAAGCCAGACAGGATTCATACATCTGATCACTAATTCTGCAAGAAATATGCACAGGATGCTGCCAAGGATAACTATCAGCTTCACCTTGACGGACGCCAAGTTTGAAGAGTCTGCTAATATTCATTGACACGGCTTGTACACTGGAAGAACAAATAGCCAGGTGGAACTATCCCCCAGGAATGGGTTAACATCTTTGGGAGAAAATTGGGAAAGAAGAAAAAAACAAAACCTGAGAATTAATTGTACTTTTACTCTTCTGTTGCTGCATCAATCATTGTATTATTATTAGATTTTTAATACAACATAGCAAATAGTACAACATAATTTGTGCATCCTGACAACTGTAATGAAGATTCTGTGGATCTGGTTTAACCTTTCTAAAGCTGAGCTGACTGGAATTGTTCAAACCCATTCATTAGCACAGATGCTGGCATTTGTGTAGTTGCTGATTGATGAGCCGATTTCATTTTGCTATTTGATTTCATGGTCTTACGTCAGACTCACATCAACCAGGGTTCTTAAAGCTGAAACCATGCAGAATTTTTCTAGAATTCAAACTTTATGGAGTCTGTTATTGTTAGGAAATAGAAAGAAAGAACTTTTATGTAAAATTGATTAGAATGTACAACTCAGAAACAGGTCACATGCTCAAGTAGTCCTTGCCAATGTTATGCTTCCGTCCGATATTCATTTGACTCTATAAACATACCTTTCTTTTCTTTCTTCCCTCGTATATTTATCTAGATTCCCCTTAAATGCATTATGCTATTTCCCCTGACTACTCTTTACGGTGGTGAATTTCACTTTTTAATCATCCTCTAGGAAAAGAGGTTTCTGCTGAATTCTTTATTGGATGTATTAGTAACTCTCTTATGGTTCTTAGTTTTACATTCCCCTCAAGTGAAAACATCTCTCCATCTAACCTATCAAACCCCTTCATAACTTTAAATACCCATATTAAGTAACACTTTAGCCTTCTCTTTTCTAGAGCAAAAAAAACCTACTCCAGAATTTTCGCTTCCCGTCTGCCCCTGGAACTATAGCGGGTGAATGGATGGGCCATGAAAAGGTATGTTGACCTCGGGTGGGATTTTCCAGTTTAGGGATGCGTGCGGCTGGAAATTCCCAGCTCCAGCCTATTCTATGTTTCCTGATTGTTGTAACCTCTCATATCTGATATAATTCTCGTAAATTACTGCTGCATCTCCTTCAGCACTTCTATATTGTTTTAGTAAAATGTTGACTAGAATTGCACCCACTTCATTAAGAATGGTTTAACCAAAGAGTAATACAAGTTTAAATGAACCTTCCTGCTGTCCAATTCTATTTTTCTACAAAAATACATTTATATACAACTTTTTATTTCTCTAGGGCAGCTCAAAGAATATCACAGACAATGAAGTCTTGCCATTTGTTATGTCAGCAAATATGGAAGTCTGTTTCAAGGCGAGGAGTGTAATGGGAAAAACGAATGAACTTAGGGCCTTAATGTTTGTGAGGAACTTGGATGTGGTTGCAGTGATGGAGACATGGTTAAAGGAAGGGGAGCAGTGGCAACTGAACATTCCTGGGTATAAGTGTTTCAGGCGTGACAGAGGAGGGTCCAGAAGAGGTGGAGGAGTGGCGTTGTTAGTTAAGGAGAGCATCACGGCGGTGCAGAGGGAGGACAATACAGAGGAGTTAGGAGTGGAGTCGCTGTGGGTGGAGTTGAGGAATAGAAAGGGGGCAATTACTATGCTAGGGGTGTATTATAGGCCACCCAACAGCCCACGGGCAGTTGAAGAAGGCATATGTAAAGACATTTTGGATAGGTGCAGAAAGAACAGAGTCGTTATAGTGGGAGATTTTAATCTCCCTAGGGTGGATTGGAAAGTACCTAGAGCTGGGGGTTTGGACGGGCAGGAATTTGTAAAATGTGTACTGGAAGGATCGTTGGAGCAGTATGTGGCTAGCCCGACTAGAGAAGGGGCTATATTGGATTTAGTTCTGAGTAATGAGCCAGGGCAGGTGGTTGATGTTGTAGTAGGGGAACATGTGGCTAACAGTGACCACAATTCTGTCTACTTTAGGATACAGATGGAAAAGGATGCTTGTTGCCCTAGGGGCAGAGTGCTGAATTGCGGGAAGGCTAACTATGGTCAGATTAGGCAGGAACTTATGGAAACTGATTGGGAACGTTTGTTCGAGGGTAAGTCCACACTAGGCATGTGGGACTCTTTCAAGGGAATACTGAAAGTATTGCAAGATAAACATGTGCTGGCCAAGAAGAAAGATGGGAAAGGTAGGATTAGAGAGCCGTGGATTACTAGGGATATTGAGGACTTGTTTAGGAAGAAAAGAGAGGCGTATGATAGGTCAAAGCAGCTGGGAACGGAGACAGTGTTGGAGGAATATAGAGAGAGTAGGAGGGAGCTCAAACGGGGAGTTAGAAGGGCAGAAAGGGGGCATGAAATGGTTTTGGCGGATAGGATTAAGGAAAATCCAAAGGTTTTTTACTCCTATGTTAGGAATAAAAGGGTGGTTAGAGGAAAAATCAGACCTCTTAGGGACAGAGGAGGGGAACTGTGCTTAGAGCCCGAGGGAATGGCGGAGATCCTGAATGAATACTTTGCGTCAGTATTCACGAAAGAGAGGGGCTTGTTGACAGCTCCTGTCTCTGAGGGAGCTGTGGACAGTTGAGGGAAATATCCATACTGAGGGTGGAAGTGTTAGAGCTTCTAGGTAGCATTTAAACTAATAAATCTCTGGGGCCTGATGGCATTTATCCCAGGCTGCTTAGGGAGGTGCGAGATGAAATTACTGGGCCTCTGACGCAAATCTTTGTCTCTTCTTTGGACACAGGTCAGGTCCCAGAGGACTGGAGAATAGCTAATGTTGTACCGTTGTTTGAAAAGGTTAGTAGGGATTACCCTGGAAATTATAGGCCGGTGAGTTTGACGTCAGTGGTAGGGAAGCTGTTGGAGGGGATTCTTAGAGATAGGGTGTATAGGCACTTAGAGCATTGCGTATTAGGGATACGTAGCATGGATTTGTTAAGGGGAGGTCATGCCTTACGAATCTGGTCGAATTTTCTGAGGAGGTGACAAAAACGGTGGAGGAAGGGCAAGCTGTTCATGTTGTCTATATGATTTTAGTAAGACGTTTGACAAAGTCCCTCATGGGAGGTTAGTTGCGAAGGTCATGGGATACAAGGGATCCCTTGTAATGGGATACAAGGACAGGTAGCTAGATGGATAAGTAACTGGCTTGGTAATAGGAGACAGAGAGTAATAGTGGAAGGGTGTTTTTCTAGCTGGAGGTCGGTCACTAGTGGTGTGCCGCAGGGCTCGGTACTGGGACCTCTTCTATTTGTAATATATATAAATGACTTGGAAGAGGGAGTAAGTGGAGTGATCAGCAAGTTTGCAGACGATACAAAGATGGCTGAACTTGCGGATAGTGAGGAGCATTGTCAGGCGATGCAGCAGGACATAGATAGGCTGGTAGCTTGGGCAGACAGATAGCAGATGGAATTCAATCCTGATAAATGTGAGGTGATGCATTTCGGGAGAAAGAATGTAGGGGGGAGGTATATGATAAAGGGTAGACCTATTAAGAGTATAGAAACGCAGAGGGACTTGGGGGTGCAGGTGAACAAGTCTCTGAAGGTGGCAGAGCAAGTGGAGAAGGTTGTGAAGAAAGCATATAGTATGTTAGCCTTTATAGGAGGGGGTATAGAGTACAAGAGCTGGACTTTAATGTTGCAGTTGTATAAAATGTTGGTTAGATCTCATTTGGAATACTGCGTCCAGTTCTGGTCGCCCTACTACCGAAAGAACATGGAGACCCTGGAGAGAGTGCAGAGGAGGTTTACCAGGATGCTGCCTGGTATGGAAGGTCTGAGTTACGAGGAGAGGTTAGGCAAATTGGGACTGTTTTCCTTAGAAACACATAGACTTAGAGGAGATCTAATAGAGGTGTACAAGATTATAAGGGGTATAGATAGAGTAAACAGGGTTAAGCTTTTTCCTAGGATGGACTCGAATAGCACAAGGGATCACGAGCTTAGGGTGAGGGGGGTAAGGTATAATTTGGATGTTAGAGGGAGTTTTTCACACAGAGGATGGTGGGGGTATGGAATGCGCCACCAAGTAAAGTGGTGGAGGCAGGTACTCTGGAGTTATTTAAGAAATACTGAGATGGGCACATGAACAGAATGGGAATGGAGGGGTATAGAAAACTGAATTAAAATAGGGATCATGAGCCTCGGGAGTCCCTGGGAAGTGTGTAAATAGATGATGAAATTGATATACTTGTTTTTATCCTGCAGGTGCTTTGGTCCATCTTGTTGTCTAACGAGGGGCATACACGCGATGGGTTGTGAGAGAGCTGCTCTTGGATTTTTTTTTCGAGAGTATCCTACTGCTTCACATCGTTAGTGTACGCTTGACCTGGACCATTTGATGCGCAATACAACAGCTCAGTGACTATCGCTGTGCTGTGCAGATACATGGATTTGGGCCTGTGTCTGTGGGAGTTTGCGCATTCTCCCCGT
Source organism: Sphyrna mokarran (assembly GCA_024679065.1). NCBI lineage: Eukaryota > Metazoa > Chordata > Chondrichthyes > Carcharhiniformes > Carcharhinidae > Sphyrna > Sphyrna mokarran. Next base: position 54,228,467 of record JAGIQG010000007.1, read on the forward strand.
GCTTGCATGGGTTTTCTCCGGGTGCTCCGGTTTCCTCCCACCTCCCAAGGATGTGCTCTTAGGCTAATTGGCAAAACAAATTCTCCCTAAATTGTGTCAAATTTGGTTTTTAATCCATAGATGTATAAACATGGACAGGGATCATGAGTAGACGTGGGAACATCGGGGTGGCGGCGCGGGCTTGTTGGGCCGAAGATCCTGTTTCCCGTGCTGTTTTGTTCTTTGTTCTTTGTATTTGCAGACAACAAATATACTTCCACTTACTGATGAATCTATCTGGCTGTGGGAGAATTCTTCTGTGCTTTTTCATATTTTATTTTAAGATGGAGATATGTAGACAATTTTCCAAAGGCATATTTAACTATCAATGGACAAAAACATCTTGGGATTGGTGCTCTAATCTTGAAATGCACCACTGGTAATTGAGCTACGGCAGAAATATTACCCTTCTGGTTTCAGTGCAGCTAAGGTGGATGTGTTGAATTTTTAAACTACATTTACTGATAATCTTCAAAGCCTCAAGTGAAAAGGGTTTTGGAATAATGTTGTCATCTCGTTGCAGAAGCCCATTGCATCACCTCCCTCACAAGTTGTTTCAGGAATTAGTTCTACCACAAATCACAGCAACAGCTTCCGTTGTTTTGTGACTTCTAGTAAAACTGTCATTAAGAAATAGATAGGCCATGACCTAAATTCACACATTCACATTTTATAGCAGCAATTGTTGGATAATGATCAACTGAAGGAATCCTGGCTGAAATCAGCTATTTCGCTGTAGATTGGGTATTGAATCCTGAACTTTTCAGGATGGTATGTTTCTGTATTACACTGTGTTTTTATTAGTTAGTTATGAGTATATTATTTATTGTTATTAACTGTTGTTGAGTTTTTCCAGCATTTCTGTTTTGTTTCAGATTTTTAGCATCTGTAGTGTTTTGCTTTCATTTCATTTATTGTCCCTGGTGCCCAGTAATGTCAGACCTTGAGGTACAGGAAGAAGCAGTTATGTAGCTGTTTGATCTTCAGGAGTAAATAAAAGAGCTTAACAAAGATCTTGGAGTAGAAATAAGCCATTCAATCCCTCAAGCCTGCTCTACCATTCAATAAGATCATGGCTGATCTGGTTGTGGTCTCAACTCCAATTTGCTGTCAGCCCCCACAACCCATGGTTCATATCTTTCATTCAAATTGTGCGTCATTAGTTAATTCCAATTATTTCAAACAAAGGGTGTGAATGACTCACATCATCTCTGAACTTTTGATATTCGGCCTGGTAATAAAACACTATCTAAGTCGCAGCTGGCGTTTTGTGTACAGTTGTGGTCACCACATTAAGGAAAGTCTGGAGGAAGTACAGAAGATATTTACAAGAATGTTGCCAAGGCTGGAAAGTTGCAACTATGAAGGAGGATTAGATAGATTGAGATTGTTTTCCTTAGAACAGAGGAGGCTGACAGGTGATCGGATTGAGTTGTACAAATGAGGGGTCTTGATAGAATAGATTGGAAAGATTTGGTTCTCCAAGCAGAAAGGCCAAGGTTCACAGATTTAAGATCATTGATAAAAGCATATTAGGAAGAACATTTTCACCCAGAGGTTGGTAGGTGTCTGGAACTTATTGCCTAGGTTGGTGGTTGAGACAGAATCATAGAATAGAATAGAATCATAGAATTCCTACAATACAGAAAGAGACCATTTGACCCATTGAGTCTGCACCGACCACAATTCCACCCAGGCGCCACCCCCATATCCGTACATATTTTACCCACTAATCCCTCTAACGTATACATCTCAGGACACTAAGGGATAATTTTAGCGTGGCCAATCAACCTAACCCGCACATTTTTGGGCTATGTGAGAAAACACAAGCATCTGGAGAAAACTCATACAGGCATGAAGAGAATGTGCAAACTCCACACAAACAGTGACCCAAGCTGGAACTCAAACCCAGGTCCCTGGAGCTGTGAAGCAGCAGTGCGAACCACTGTGCTACCATGCTGTCCAGATATAGGTACCTGGATCTGCACTCAAAATGCCGTAACCTGCCAGGCGATGGACCAGATACTGGAAAATGGGATTAAAATGGGTGGCACAGTTCAATGGGCTGAATGACCTCTTTCTGTAACTTTTCTCTGGTTCTCACTGACATTTATTGTATGCATCTTTCTTCTGCTTTATCGTGCTCTGTATCTCTCTTATCAGCCAGGGAATTGCTATTTTGGTGACTCTGCCTTTCCCCCTCATGGGAATGTATCTCGACTCCATCTACATAAGAACATAAGAAATAGGAGCAGGAGTAGGCCATCCAGCCCCTCGAACCTGCCCTGCCATTCAGTAAGATCATGGCTGATCTGTAGTGGTTCAGTACCACTTTCCCGCTTTCTCCCCGTACCCTTAATTCCCTTGTCAATCAAAAACCTATCCACTCTTGACTTGAACATATTCAGCGAGGAAGCCTCCATCACCTCATCAGGTAGAGAATTCCAAAGATTCACCACCCTTTGCATGAAGAAACTCCTCCACAACTCTGATCTGAATCGCGCCCCCCCAATTATTCTTGAGGCTGTGCCCTCTAGTGCTGCTATCTTTGCTAAGTAGGAAGAGTCTCTCAACCTCTACCCTATCCATTATCTTATACGTCTCTATAAGGTCCCCTCTCAGCCTTCTAAACTCCAAAGAGTACAAACCTAGCCTATTCAGTCTCTCCTCATAATCCAACTCCCTCATCTCCAGTATGAGCCTAGTAAAACCTTCTCTGCACCCCTTCCAAGGCCAATATATCCTTCCTCAAACACAGCGAACAAAACTGCACACGGTATTCCAGCTGCAGCCTCACCAGTACCCTATACAGCTGCAACAGTACCTCTCTATTTTTATACTCTATCCCCCTAGCTATAAAGGCCAACATTGCATTTGCCTTTTTAATCACCTGCTGCACCTGCATGCTGTGTTTTTGCGACTCATGCACAAGGACGCCCAGGTCCCTCTGCACCATTGCATGCTGCAGCTTTTCGCCATTTAAATAGTAATTCTTCCTACCGTTATTCCTACCAAAGTGGATAACCTCACACTTGCTAACATTATATTCCATCTGCCAGATCCTCGCCGACTCACTCAACCTATCCAGATCCTTCTGCAGGCTTTCCACACCCTCCACGCAATTTGCTTTTCCACTCATCTTTGTGTCATCAGCAAATTTCGTCACCCTGCACTCAGCCTCTTCCTCCAGATCATCTATGTAAATGGTAAATAGTTGAGGCCCCAGCACCGAAACCTGGGGCACTCCACTAGTCACAAGCTGCCAATCAGAATAGCACCCATTAATACCTACCCTCTGCTTCCTTTAAGACGACCAATCCTCTATCCAGTCTAACACCCTACCCCCAGCTCCCTGCACCCTAATGTTCTGCAGCAATCTTTTGTGAGGTACCTTATCAACCTGAACCACCTTTTTTTTAAAGTCGGTCACAGTTTTGCCTATGACTCTTTGATTTCAATTGACCTGTGATAGATCTTAAAGTTTATTTATTAGTCACAAGTAAGCTTACGTCAATACTGCAATGAAGTTACTGTGAAATTCCCCTAGTCGCCACACTCCTTCATCTGTTCAGGTACACCAAGGAAGAATTTAGCGTGGCCCATGTTCATAACCAGCACATCTTTGGACTGTGGGAGGAAACCCATGCAGACACAAGGAGAACATGCAAACTCAATGCAGACAGTGACCCAAGCTGGGAATCAAACCCGGGTCCTTGGTGCTGTGAGGAAGAAGTGCTACTCACTGTGCTATCATGTTTATTCCCATCCCACTGAAATTGACTGTCCTCTAAGTATTTTTACTCTTAGATTGCTTATTGTCCTGTTCCATAGCTCACTAAAAGTTGGTGATCCTATAATTACTGTTTCCTAAACGTTTCTCTGCTGACACCTGATCTCCTTGACCTAACTTGTATCCAGGACCAGATCTTAATTTATGTTATGTTATGAGGACATCATGGGCATTTAAATGGTAAGTTTATGCATTTGCATTCCTGAAGCCATGCTTCACCTGCTGAAAGTGAATATCGGAATTTGGGTACATGCACTTTCTAATTTTCCTTTTAATATTGTTTTCTTTCAACCATCTAATTCTTTTTTTAAAGTTGATGGAAGATTGATACAAATGGAAATTGTGAAATTTCACCTGGACAATTGACAGCATTAATAAACTTGAATAAATTATGTTATTCGTACTCTGAGAACCGAAAGTGGGAAAGATAGAGAACGTTCTAATATTTAACAATGTTCTAAGAGCTTGCTATTACGGAAGTTCTGACAGTGAGTTTGCAGCCAACAGAAACAAAAGGGGCGATTCTTCCAAAGTACTGAATTGGTAGGAAAGCTGTTCTAGATCACGATTGTTTTTACAGTGCAATTTCAGACTCGAACCTCCCCACACAATGCAATGCATTGGCCTCATCACTGGCCCTCAACAACACCTCACAGATATTCCTGGCCTCATCATGGCTTTCACAACCCCCCCACAGACATTATTGGCTTCATTGCTGGTCCCCACAACCACCCCCCCCCCTCCTCCAGCCCACCGCAACAAACATCGCTGGCCCCTCACCCCCATTCAGATGTTGCAAGCCCCTTCCCCTCCCCCATACAGACAAAATCTCACTAACTGTCCTGGCTAGAGACAATGCACACCTTTTTAACATCTGCTTGGCCCTCTCTCCAGTCACATTGTTTGTACCTTTAAGACTTAATTACCTGTGAAGACTCACATTCCAACCATTATCTTATAAATTGAGTTTGTGTTTTTATATGCTATGTTTGTGAATACAGCTCCTCACTCACCTGATGAAGGAGCAGCACTCCGAAAGCTATGCTATCAAATAAACCTGTTGGACTTTAACCTGGTGTTGAGCAACTTCTTACTGTGCTTACCCCAATCCAACGCTGGCATCTCCACAGCATGGTCACCATAATGGTCAGATCCAAATCGAACAAACCGAGATCCACCTGCAGAGTGGGGTTCGCAAAAAGCACAGAATGATGGATTGTCATCATTGGCTGCATAGATACAGCACCACCCTAATCCCTTACTTGGGTCAGCACCCTTACTTGTGGGTGCTGGCAACCCCGCATAATCTATGGTGCCATGCACAGCCTGATTAGAGTTGTATGAGATTCCTATTGTGACAAATACTAGCAGATTATGCTGGTTGGTGTGCAGCCAAGGCAATACATACCCTTGAGCTATTGCTATGTGTGCAATTGCAGCATCCGTTACAGGCATATGTTGCTCAACCGTGTCAAAGGGTAAGGACAGATTGCAAAGTAGCACCAGATGTGTGCCCAGTGACAGCAGATTCCATGCAGTCCATGTCTGAATCTCAACACCCCGGCCTGGAGCAGCAGCTGCTTCATCTGGTTCGGCCTCAGTCAGCACGTGGTGACTCCTTCCCTACCATGGGACACCAGCACTCAGTCAAACCCCCTGACTGTACCCCACGGCACTGCAAAATGCCTGGAGGGGAAGGTTGAGCAGGACTCCTTAATGGGGTCTCTCACGCTGAGCTACAGTGCTGCCCTGGAGGGGAAGGCTGACAGATCTCAGTCACGGGGCCTCCACACTGAGCTACAGTGCTGCCCTGGAGGGGAAAGATGAGCAGGACTCCATCATGGGGCTGTGAAAATAGAAGCCTCCAGCCCCGCCACTCTAGATATAACTAGTCCATGAGCTAGCTCCTAAGGACAGCAGGAAGAAGCCCACCAGGCATCTCCAGGGTCTGCCTGCAATATTCCCTGCGTTCCACTAGCAGCACTTATCTTCTCATGCCAGTTCAAGGTTGCTATGTCAGGTTGAGACTTTTATATACCTACTCTGATTCACGCCAAAGTGACATTATCCCAAAAAGTTAGGAGACGCAAACATGGACAGAGATTAACATTTGGATTACGAAAATGGGTTGCTAAGGTATGGTAAATAATGCAAATCAGTGGTACGCCGGTTTTCTGTACGGTCCTGGAGGTGCCATTTTTTTCCAGTTGGAAGATGTGTGTGGGTCATAAATGCTCGTGGGAAACCCACAAAATGGCCGACACGTGCATCTCCAAATCTACCCACCAGAAAATTTGTGGGTTGTAATGGGAGAATTGTCTCCTAAGTTGGGACTCTAACAAATGCAGTTCACTCATAAACAAAGAGCTAGGTGAAAGTTTTATGCCACTAGTCTGTTCCGAATGCTAGGACTTTATTATTTTTACTGACCATTCTCCTTATTTCCCATGCAGCTCAAGTTTGTTCTCCAAAGGACTCTTCTTAATTTTGCTTTGGGATAGAATTTATAATATGAAGCAATATCCAAGTTTCTATCAGTCTCTGGATAGTTGCTATCGAAGATAGGAATGAACTGGTGTGAAAGTAATCAGTGGTAGTATTGGATGATAGGTGACATTAATGAATGCCTTGTGTTAGAGCTTTGTTAGGTTGATGCTGCAATTACTTCTCTTCCCTGTTAAAAGTTTTTCTCCTCCAATATTAGTTATTTAATAGTTTGAGACAATGGAGATATCAAACAAATGAGACATCCCATATAAATGTCTGAATCTTCAGTTCTAAATTAGCTTTACATCTACTTAGCACAGCTGTGTTGAAAGCTCGCTGATATAATTGGGAGAATGGTAAGATTATAATTAGGAATTACCTCACCAACAAAGTATTACAACTAGAATTACCCAGGAAAGGTGGATAATGATGGTGGCACATCAGACAAACCACTCCAATGAAATTAGTTTAAGCCATTTGAAAATTGTCAGACAAAAGCAGCAGGACAGGCTAATTGCACAAAATAATTTTATTTAGGATAATTTTCTTAACTCATAAATGTTACCACCACAATTCTGAATACTGCGAGTGAATATATAATTTGTTTTATCCTACAATCTAGGGAGAGAATGCATTTCTGAAGTGCTTCACCTTAATTAGACATGTCATATTCTTTTGAGGTATGTAAATATACAGTTTATCCTCTCAAAGAGCTGTTGTTCTTGGCAGATTGTCTGTTCTGTTTGTGTAGGAGGCATAACTACAGTTGCTTGTACTCTGAAGCTAACTAATAATACCATAATAGCATCTTAAAGACATTGGCCTGGATTTTCCAACCCCGCCTACCACTGTGATCTTCCAATCCCCTCAAAAGTCAACAGGCCTTCTTTGGCTGACCCACTGCATCCTCCTCAGCAGGTCCAACCATAGTGGGGCTGAGAAACTCAGGCCATTTGCTGCAACATTTGTTCATAGAGCTTTTGTATTTTTTGACACTGTAAGTGGTGTTTCAGATCCAAAATGGCACCAATCTCATACACTTGGAATGGATTGCATTTTGGGTAGGTCATTAGTGTGAGCGGTAGCTGTGCGTGCCATAAGTATGCAGGTTGTGACGTCAGTGAGCATGTAATGCTGATTTCTTTCCAGCAATACCATTTTTAAGCTGAATACTCCGGTTAATGTCCTTCCTTAATATTACGCAGTTGAACGTACTTCTAATCGTGGTATTTAAAGGGATCAAGGATTGCTGTCAAATTAGTTGCTAATTATTTTCTATTGGCTATTGCTGAGTTTGTAGAGAGCAGAACACCAGGGAACGGCCTGAAATCTAAGCAGTGCAGAGGTAGTAGAAGCAGGGTCAGCATCATACAAAAAATATATACATCAAAAGAATTTAGAGAAATTATGTTTAGATAAGTTTGGCAGAGGAGAACATCAAAGCATAAGAAGATGCTGTTATATTTCAGGTCGATGTTAATTTAAGCTAGTAATTGGCTCTTAAGGTTATTCTATTTATTTAGCTACTTGTCTAATCAATGGATGGAAGCCATCTAAGTCCTATGAAATGTATATATCTTGGGTCATATGGAAATTCAAGGGTGACTTTTGTGTCCTAAACAATCATATGTGCATTAAGTGTTATCAGTTGGAGGAGCTTGAGCTTCAGGTTTTGGAATTGAGCTATATCTATGAGGCTGAAAGCTATGTAGATGCACATTTCTAGAGGTGGTAACTGTGTATTTGAAGGCAGACAAAGAATGGGTGACCACAGGTAGAAAAGGAAGCCCAGGCAGATGGTGAGGAGTTACCAGAAAAAATCAGGACTGGATATCAGTTAGACAATGATGTATAAAATCAAGGAAAACCCAAAGTTGTTTTACAAATACGTAATGAGCAAAAAGTTGAATTAGAAAAGTTTGAACTTATTAGAAGCCAAGAAAGTAATAGTTTAGCAGTGTAGGATGTGGACATGGTGGTTAATGAATACTTTGCATCTGTCTTCACAAAAGAGGAAAATGAGAAGGAGTGTTGAGGGGTAAATTAAGATGACTGATATTGTCTCAACTTCAGACAATATAAAACTCATGAGGCAGATATCTCTGGATAAAGATGAAACATTTATTCAAAGAAAAACAAGCAGCTGAAAGGAGATCACCAAAGGGTTAAGTCGCTCTGACATAGAGAGACAGAACCACTCAATGAATTTAATGTGTACAATCAAAAACAAATCAATTATAATTTTTCTTATCAATCATTCCTGCCTTATATTAGTTTAAAAACAATTGTATTTAATATACACATATCAATAATAATTTCTGACATTCACCTCAGCCAATTGCATTTTACCATCTAGCATAATGGTATTATATTCATCTGTTAAATCCGGATGCTAACTCCCATCGTGGTTAAAGTCACTTCCTTGTTGCCTGGTTACCTTAGATGCTTACCACAGGAGATAAAGTTGGTGTTCCCACTGAATCATTGCCAAACTGGATAAACACGTGATCCTACTCCAGGCAAGTTTCTATCCTAAGTCTATACAATGAATAAACCTATTCATAAATATTACAATATATATTCCTGAATAAGAAACTTATTGATGTGAATTGTTTCAGGCTTTTGACTCTGATCTACATGCCTTTCCCTTGTATGAATTGTATGAATCATTGTTCACTTCAGTCAAAAGCAGGTTACCACATTATCACAAATACTTAAAATATTTTAAAATGTCAGTATGTGCTTTTTGAAATCATAATTACTTGTTTAATTCTCTTATTCACATATACATGTAAACTATTTTCTCTAACATCACAGTGCCCCAGATGAAGTAAAGTATGAATTTTTTTAAAAAAACATATTTTCTGTAGCTTTCAGCTCTCACCGTGGCACTGAGTTGTCTACTTGGAGCTCTTTTATTGCTTCGTCTACAGTGGTTTGAGCTCTTGTCACCTGATCCGTAAACATTCATCCTCCATTAGTTTATTAACTTGTTTCAAGAATCATTTAACTCTTTACTGGTAGCCTGTCAGTAATATAATGTATTCTGTTTACAAACCTTATTAACTGGTTAGAAGTTTCCCACTTCAAGGAGGAAAATGGAATAATCAATGGGATAAAAATGGATGAGTTGTCAGGCCTGCATGAAATGTATATCATTCTGCTAAGAGAAACAATGCAGAAAGCAACAGAGACTTTGATCATCATTTTATAATCCTCTATGGTGCAGATGTGATGCTGTGAATTCTGGAGCATTGTGCCATTGTTTTAAAAGGGATATAGGGATAGATTAATAATGACTGACAAATCAGCCTAACCTCATTGATGGGCAATTTCTTTTTAAATTCTGAGGGAGAGTATGAACACTAATTTAAAAAAACAAGGATTTATCAAGTATGGTCAGTGTGGAATTCTTAAGGAAAGGTCAGGTTTTACTTTTTAAAATTCATTCATGAGATGTAGGCATTGCTTGCTAGGCCAGCATTTATTGTCCATCCTTAACTGCTCTTGAGAAGGTGCTAATGAGTCAACTTTTTGAACTACTGTAGTTTTTTTATGGTTTGGGTCATAAATTCCACAGTGTTTTATGGAACCCACCTACATTATAAGTTTTGTACCTTGAATTTGCAGGATAAGCATGATATGGGTTTACCTCAGGTATAACTCGAGTGACCTACTAGGGAGTTTTTATCAAACATGTTTATTTAAGAATATAGTTAACATGTATGGAAAAGAAAATTGCAATAACTTCTATTAATTACAAACAAAGACAAAACAATCACAATAATGTACAACCCTTAAGATATTCCAATTAAAACCACAACTTCCTTTAAATAAAACTCTTTTTACAGGTTTAACACAGCAAAGACTAATGCTCATGTAATACTGAAATTGAGTCCTTTGGATGAATGCTGCAGTCCTCTTGAAATACTCAGTGTAATTTGAAGTCAGAATAGCTTCCCAGAACACCAGATTTCCTATTCCAGGAAGGCTTTCAGCTGAACAGTAGAATGTCCCAAAACCAGAGAGATGAAGAGAAATAGACACAGCTTTCAGTCTGAAGTCCACTCCCTTCTAATCTATAACCTGCAGCTCAGAACTGAAAATAAAAGAACTCCTGCTATCTGACCTGGAAACATTTTTCCTCCTAAAAATGCAGGGTCATAAAACTAATTCCCAAAGTAAAAATAAACAAACCCCAGTCAAACCACTGAAGGAACAATAAAAGAGCTCCTAGACAAAGCAATGCCACAATGAGAGTTGAGAGCCACAGAGAACATGATTTAAAAAAAAACTCTTAAAGGTACACTAATATCACACCAGTTCATTTGGGGAAGTGTAGTATTAGTGTATCTTTAAGAAATGTCTTTTTTTAATATGTACTCTGCAATTCTAAGTAAACTCTTCAGTTTGTTTTTCTCATTGCTGCCAGGCTGTCTCTGAAAATCGTTTTATTGCTCCTTAAAGCGGGGTTTGTTTATTTTTACTAGGATGCTTATGATTTTGCATTATTAAGAGAAAAAAACTGGATTGGCAGGTCAGATAAAAAGAGCTTTTTTTCATTTTCAGTTTGGAGCTGCAGGTTTGAGTTATAGTTTTAGAAGGGATTTCAAGTTGAAAAGAGGCCTCTTTCTCTCCTTGGTTTTGGAAACTCTGTGGGTTAGCTGACAGCAAGGTCTTTTTTTCTGAAGGGCGAATCTGCTATTGATGGATTGCCTAGAGTCCCTCTGTTTTGGGAAGCCATTCTGATTTCAAACTGTCCTCAGTCTATCCAGGGAACTGCAGATTTCATCCAAAGGTCTCAAGTCCAGTATCATGTGAACATTAGTCTTTGTGTGTTAAACCTGTGAAAAAGGACTTTTGTCTGTGAGATTGATTTGATTGGAACACATTAGATATATTTGTTAAGGATTATACTATATCATGTTATACTTGTTAAGGTTATACTATATTCTGTTTGTTTGTTTCTTGTTTGTAATTGATAAATTCTTGTTAATTTTCTTACTATACATGTTAATTATATTCTTAGATAAACTTTATATGATAAAAGCTCCCTAGAGGGTCGTTTGAATTATAGCTGAAGTGAAACATGTCATGCTTATCCTAGCCAAATTCAAGGTACAAAACTTCTGACCTAGGTGAGTTCCTTAAAACATTTGGCATTTCTGACCTCAACCATAACAGGCCTATATGTTTCAGATGGCAGGGTCTTGTCATATCCCTTTTGACACTGACTGCCCCAAAATCAATTTATGCTCTAATGAGGGTTAATTGGCTGTAAGTGGGGGCTCTGCCCCTCATTCAGGAGGAAGTCTCACCGTAAAGTGCTGCTGACCAATCTGATCTGAGGAAAGATGTCCTTGCTACAGATGAAGTGCCATGAAGGTTTACCAGGTTGATTCCTGGATGACAGAACTGCCATATGAAGATAGACTAAGTCGATTAGGATTATATTCATTTGAGTTTAGAAGAGCGAGAGGAGATCTCATACAAATGTATAAAATTTGAACAGGATTAGACCGGGTATATTCAGAAAGAACATTCCTGATAGTGGGGAGTCCAGAACAAGGGATCATAGTTTGAGGATATGGTGTACAGCTTTTAGAACTGAGGTGAGGATCAACGTCTTTACTCAAAGAATGGTGAATCTGTGTAATTCATTACCACAGAAAGTAGTTGAGGCTAAAATGTTGTGTGATTTTGTGAAGAAATTCGATTTGGCTATTGGAGCTAAAGGAATCAAGGAATATGATGGGAAGGGGGGAATTAGGCTATTGAATTTGATGATCAGCTATGATCATAATAAATGATGGAGCAGACTTGAAGGGCTGAATGGCCAACTCCTTCTTCTATTTTCTATGTATATGTGTTTGGAAGCTCAGCTTTGGGGTCAACAGATTGTGAGCAGTTTGGTTCAGTATCAGCCAATTTAAAAAAAATTCATTCATGGTACATCGGCATTGCTGGCTGGCCAGCATTTGTCATCCATCCCTACTTGCCCTTGAACTGAAAGCCTCACTAGGCCATCTCAGAGAGCAATTGAGAATCAACCACATTTTTGTGGTTCTGGAGTCACATGTAGGGCAGACCAGGTAAGGATAGCAGATTTCCTTCCCTAAATGACATCAGTAAACCACATGGGTTTTTCCAACAATCGGCAATGGTTTCATGGTCATGAGTAGATTTTTAATTCCAGATTTTTTTTATTGAATTCAAATCCTACTGCCTGTCATAGCGAAACTTAAACTCAGGTCCCCAGAACATTAGCTGAGTTTTTGGATTAATAGTCTAGCAATTATACCACTGAGCCATCGCTTCAGCCAGTTTCCCGGTAGTGGAATCATGCCAGTAATTGGGGAATGGTGTTTATGGTGGGGACTGAAGACAATTTAATTAGAGGAAATTTCTGCTCACCCAGTATTTGAGGTTGGAAAAGAAGTCTGGTAAGAGATTAACAGTAGAGGATGTCATTAATGTGTATGTGAAAACTGACCTTAACTATTGCACTATTTTGAAGAACAGCAGGAGAATTATCCCTAGCACTTTGATCAATGTTTATACCCCACTCAGCTTCACCATATTAAAATAAACTATTCATCTACTACCACACTGCTATCTCTGTGAGTTTGCTGTGTGCAAATTGGTTGCTATATTTCATAGATTACAATAATAGTTACATTTCAAAATACTTAATTAATATCACATACTCAATTAACTGTGAAGCTTTTTGAGACAGCTGATAGTCATAAATAATGCAATTTAAATGCAATCTTTCTTATTAATACTCTATAATTTTATGCTGAAATAATTGTATTCCCTACAGCACTGCATCCAGATTCTTGGAACTATACTGTTTACAATGATTGCAAAAGATACCTGCTCTGACAAAGTGTCACCCTGACTCGAAGTATTGGTTCTATTTCCTCTCCACAGATACTGTCAGCTCTGCTGAGGTTTTCCAGCATTTTCTGTTTTTGTTTCAGATTCCAGCATCTGCAGTATTTTGTCTTTAGTAAAGGATACCTATTTCCACTGATTCTGAGAGTTTGTCTGGAGGAATCATATGCATAGAGGACATCTCTCTGTCTCCTATACCATGACTTCCAATGTTATGTTTGAAGACCTTGGAACATATCTCTGCTCTGCTGTGTCATTGTTCACTATTCTTTCAGGTCAGGCTCTCTCATTCAGCCACTTTCAATACCTGCTAAAGCCAGAATACTTTAAGAGATGAAGAATGGTTTTAAAATGTGCAGTTTCGTGTTTAAGTAATGTTAGCCTCACATGAGGCTGGGCCCCCTGCTGAGCTGTGCGTATACAGTCAATAGTGTATTTATTGTGAGGCTGTACCCAGGTAGCAGATAGACCAGATGTATCCTTGGTGGGATGCGTGTCTTCCACACTGAAGCACTTTGCTCTCTGGAATTCAGTAGATTGTGAATTAACATTCAATTTCAGGGAGTTGCACACGTGGGCTTAAAGTCCCAACACAGTTATGAGAGAGTGTTGCACTGTCTGTGCTATCAGTGTTCTGATAAGATGATATGGCTTTAAAATGTGCAGTTTCGTGTTTAAGTAATGTTAGCCTCACATGAGGCTGGGCCCCCTGCTGAAGTGTGTGTGTATACACTCAACAGTATACTTATTGCGAGGCTGTACCCAGGTAGCATAAAAATGAGCAGGCAACCCAAAATTTGTATGCTTCCTGTGTTAGATTGAATGTCTTGGGTTACTAATGCAGTCCAATCCCTGTGCCTGCTTTCAAATGCTAACACTTGTAGCACATATCTCCTAGATACCTTTTATAGGACATGTAATACAGAAATAATATTTTGAAAGGCTGTGCTTGTAGTATTATGGAATGGAATATTTGGACAATAATAATTAATTCTTTTGCAATGGATATACTGTAATTAGAAGTCAAATAGATCTTGTTTGTCTCACTTATAGGGTTATGAATTGGATTCAATTTGAATTTGAAGCAAGCAAGGAGGTGGATTTGGGTCTGCTAGGTCCATTCTGTGCCTTGATTTGTAACTTTAAGAATGAAGTAAAACTTTTAAAAATGTCAAATTAGTGATCGAGAGGCACAAATGGAAGTAGGAAATTTCATCCCTCAAGTCTGTTGCACCATTCAGTGAGATCATTGCTGATTTAAGATCTAGTGCCATAAACCTGCCTTTGTCTCATATCTCCATCAACTTTCGCAAACAAAAATCCATCAACTGTCATTTGTGTGAAAGGGAATTCCAAATGTTTACCATTTTGTGTGTATTGGTTTCACCCATGACAGCTTTGAGTATAATATTTTGGCTCTGTCCCCCTGATCCTAGACTATGTAATGAGAGGAAATGTTCTCTTTCTACCCCATCAGTCTCCCCTATTATCATGAAGATGTCAATAAAATCACCCGATAACTTTCTAGATTCCAGAGAATACAACCCTGGTTTCTGTCACCTCTCCTCATGATTTAACCCTTGGAGTTCAGGTTTCAATCTGGTAAAATTTACACTGTTCTTCCTTCAAGTCCAAGGACTTGAGACATAAACCACCATCCCCTACCTCCCTGCCCCACCAAGGCCACTAGCCCTAACTGTGCCATCTCAGCTAGGCAGTGCAAAGATACTCCAACAACAGATACACCAGATGTACTCTTTATGGGATGTGTGTCTTTCACATTGAAGCATTCTGCTCTCTGGAATTCAGTAGGTTGTGAGTTAACGTTCAATTGCAGAAAGTTGAACATGTGGGCTTAACGTCCCAGCACAGTTCTGAGGAAGTGTTGCATTATCTGTGCTATCAGTGTTCTGAAAAAGTGTTATTCTAAGAAGATGTCTGCTCTTTCAGAGAATGTCTATAGAAGCTTGCTGTGCCCAAAGTGTGTGGCTGGCACATTTTCCACATTATAATAGAGACCACCCTTATAAAGCAGTGAAGGACCTTTGGATGTCCTGAAGTCATGAAAGCTGCGAGAGAAACATCTATTTACTATTTTCAGTTTCTTCATCTTTGTAGGTTGATGAACAGAACCAACTCTTCCCACCACTCCCTCCCCCTCACCCACAGCTTCCTCGCTGCTGCCACAAAGTTTCTTTGGATCAATGGCAAATGTAGGACCTATAGATTTTTAAAACATACTTCGGAACCCCTGTATATAAATATATTGAGTCAGTGAAGATTTTAGTTAGGATTAGTTATTAATTCTATATTTGTTTACATGCTGTAGAATTGTCCTGTTTTCCCACTGGAAGTTTAATTCAAGTCACCAAAGTCCTGGGGACACCATTTAATCTGACACCTGACAGTCTCCTTCCCTTCCTCCTCTAACTGTCCTCCCCATAGCACTGACCTAACCAACAGGTATGTTCTACATGCATGTTCCTTAATTGGCATTCCAGCATGATGTTGTATTTTTTCAGGAATTTTGGGCTGAAGTGTACCTGACGCTTGTGAAATTCATGCCTAGGTCTTGCTGCATATGGACACAGATTGCTTCAGTATCTGAGGAGTTACAAGTGCAGTTGCGATCACAAGCAGCTACAGGCAACTTCAAAGCAGCGAAATACTCTTAGGTCATTTTTTGTATCAACATATGGTTAGGACCAATGCAGGGTGGGAGTGGGGAGGTACTTGAGATGCATTCAACCATGAAGAGAAAGATCGACAAACAAAGCTGACTGCATGTTATCTAAAAACTATTAAATTGTCAATCAAAGAATAATTAAAATGAATGGCCTGAGATTGAAAGGAATTGAGGCTTTCAAAGGATTTCTTAATGTAGAGCTCGCTAAACTCAGCCTGCATGTCATCCAGGAAGGAATGTCAATGATTTGTACCTTTCTATTAAGGCTCAAAGATTTGAAACAGATGCTGTATTAAATGAATGGGGTGATTGAGCAGCTTAGAGAAGGAAATTACCCACCCCCTGGTGAAAGCAATTGAGTTCTATCATTCAGAAGACTTCAAAAAGATCTTCTCACACACCTGTAGCTTCTTAGAGAAAGAAAGGGGAATCCTTTTTGCTGATGGGATTTGGAAGCCTGCCATGTGTCTAGGGGTCATGCATGTTAAATGACTAGCCAACTTCAAAATTTTCACAGTCCATGTGTCAGAATGAAGACTTTGATCAGAGAAATGTCTGAAATTACCATGCCAAATATAATGTTTGAGTTTCCTAGTGCTAGAAGGGGCAGTCTAGCCATAAGAGGCTGGATCGGCAGGTGATCAGGAAGGCGAATACAATGTTGGCCTTTATAACTAGGGGGATAGAATATAAAAGTAGGGAGGTACTTTTGCAGCTGTATAGGGTACTGGTGAGGCTGCAGTTGGAGTACTGTGTGCAGTTTTGGTCGTCACATTCGAGGAAGGATATATTGGCCCTGGAGGGGGTGCAGAGAAGGTTCACTAGGTTGATGCTGGAGATGAGGGCGTTGGATTATGAGGAGAGACTAAATAGGCAAGATTTGTACTCCTTGGAGTTTAAAGTTTAGAGGGGACCTTATAGAAATGTATAAGATAATGAAGGACATGGATAGGATAGAGGCTGAGAGACTTTTTCCGCTTAACAAAGCTAGCAAGACTAGAGGGCACAGCCTCAAAATTAGGGGGAGGGTGGGGGCTGGTTCAGATTAGAGTTTCGGAGGAATTTCTTCACGCAAAGGGTGGTGAATCTTTGGAATTCTCTGCCTGTTGAAGTGGTGGAGGCTTCCTTGCTGATTATATTTAAGTCAAGAGTGGATAGGTTTTTGATTGGCAAGGAATTAAGGGTTACGGGGAGAAAGCAGGAAAGTGGTACTGAACCACTGCAGATCAGCCATGATCTTATTGAATGGCAGGGCAGGTTCGAGGGGCTGGATGGCCTGCTCCTGCTCTTATTTCTAATGTTCTTAAGATCCCCATCCAGGAGAGTGTGCCAAGATTAACCCCCTATTCAAGCCTGAGCCCACCCAACCCCCAGAAGTCTTTGGGACCCTTGGTCTACAGCCTGGTAGCAGTACAGAGGCACTGCATTTACCTCCTTAACCCCCTTGGAATCCAATATGCCAAGCCAGGTTGTAAACAAAGTTACTATTAATTGCATGCTATGGGTTTTCATCACAGAGATTACTACGTTTCTTATTGGAACTTTTTAAAGAATCACCGGTGAATGAAGTCATTTCACTGCTGACAGAAAATTGTGGGCCATCAAATTTTAGTTTGTTTTAAGCTTGTTTCTCTTTCTGTACTCACTAACTTGCACCAATCACAAGACAACATCTACTGCCTTATTATGCAAAGAGTTATAAGTATTGGAGATAAAAAGCAGAGCCCCTTCCTGTTCCAAACAAAATTGCCTCAACTTTTACACCTAGTTTACAATGCATTCCACTTATGACCACTCAATGCAACCTGATCTGTGGAGGCCAAGTGAACGTAGAACGTTCTCATTAGTAACCATTACTATTCAGAAGTAAAGTGCTGTAGTTGCAGCAGCAACTCTCATCGGAAGGATATTCACCTTTGCTGAAGATAAAATGACAAACAGGATGCAGAGTACTTTGTAACTCAGCAGATAATTCTTGCTTTGACACATTTTGATGCACTTGCGACTCCATTGTGATTCAAGAGGTGTCAGGCCTCGCATCCACTGTAGACAAACAGAAAGACATATTTATAAAGGTTCTCTGATATTTGCACAGTGGTCTTTAGAACCAATTGATAGGACTAAGTAGGGATGGGCAGCACATTATCACAGTGGTTAGCATTGCTGCTTCACAGTACCAGGGACCTGGGTTTGATTCCTGGCTTGGATCACTCACTGTGTGAAGTTTGCACATTCTCCTCATGTCTGTGAGGGTTTCTTCTAGGTGCTCTGGTATACTCCCACATTCTGAAAAACATGCTGGTTAAGTGCATTGACCCGAACAGGCAACAGAATGTGGCTACTAGGGGAATTCCACAGTAACTTCATTGCAATGTTAATGTAAGCCTTACTTGTGACTAATAAATAAACTTTAGTAAAGAGCAAATGTTGATGATATTAAAATACAGCTGGTTAATATAACAAGAAAATTAAATATACAATGTATTGTCATATGCTTAGATCTGTTCTGTGCTAACAAAACACTGTTACAGGACTAGGAAATGGATTAGCGGCATAAGAAATGTATTTGTGAAAGTTTTGTTTGTTTGTTATTTCCAGTGAAGTCACAGTAAGTTCTTGCAGGAATAGTGATACTGCAGTAGCTAAAGATTGTAACCCTATCATTTGTTTTCTGTACTGTGACAATTTACCTCAGGAACACTGGGATGTTCTGCTTTTAGCTTATCACCCATTGCTAATTAATACTAATTAAATGCTTGTTAAGGGATACTAACACTGTTTGAGGGTGTGTTCCACTGGGTGAAATGAACTTTCAACAGTCCCCTTGCTCTGTACTGAGTGTGTTACTTTATCTGTGGCAAAGGTAAATATTCTTCCGGTGAGTATAGCTACTGTAATTACTGTGCTTTACATTTGAACAGTTACGGTTACTAATGAGCATGTTCTGCTATCACTTGGTCTCCACAGAACAGACATACACAGCATGATATTTCAATTAGTGGCAACATTTATTATGCATTACTGTGCAGATGCCTGTGTTTACATTGTCTATTACTATTACCGATTGCATGTGCAAAACCATGTTGATCTTGGACAGCATCTTTGCTGCAGAACTGCTGTGCCTTCAATGAACTTGGTGAGATGAATTTACTCAGTTCATTTGGGTTCTCTTTTTTTCAGCCTAGCACTAGTGGTGATGTTCCCTGGGGATGATGCATACCAATGGCTGTGTACTGACAATACTTACTCTTTGGGATATAGCAGGCGCCAATCCAAGACCTTCCTGAGAGGTTTCTGTCACAACAGCCAGGAATTCAGTTGTTTTTCTTTGCCACGAACAAGTGTTCAGGGCTTGGCATTGGCACAAGCCCACTATCAGCATGAGATCCAATTGTGAAACCTTGACTGCCTCATTCTACCATGCACTTGCTGGCAAGGAGCAGAATCTGTTTCAGTACACAATGATATGCCTGCAGGAATTGCAATTATTCTTAAGAATAGTCTGCAGTTGAGCTCCTAAAGAATGGAAGGTAAGACACACACACTGCTTTTGCAAGGCTTCCATAACAGTATGTGAGATGTCCACTGCATATTACATGTTCAATGGACAATGGAGAACCTGTGGATATGGTGTATCTGGATTCCCAGAAGGCATTCGACAAGGTGCCAAACCAAAGACTGCTACATAAGATAAAGATGCACGGTGTTATGGGTAATGTATTAGCATGGATAGAAGATTGGTTAACTGTCAGAAAGCAAAGAGTGGGGATAAATGGATGTTTTTCTGGTTGGCAATCAGTGACTAGTGTTATGCCTCACGGATCAAAATTTGGACCGCAATTGTTTATGATTTACAGAGATGATTTGGAGTTAGGGACCAAGTGTAGCGTATCAAAATTCTCAGATGACACTAAGATGTGTGAAAGACCAAAGCATGCAGAGGATGCTGAAAGCCTGCAAACGGATATAGTGGGTGAGGGTCTGGCAAATGGAGTACAATGCTGATAAATGTGAGGTCATCCATTTTGGTAGGAATAACAGCAAAATGGACTATTATTTAAATGGTAAAAAAAATTTCAGTGTGCTGTGTACAGGGACCTGGGTGTCTGTGCAGAGATCTCAAGGAGTTGGTTTACGAGGTGCAGCAGGTAATTAAGAAGGCAAATAGAGTTTTATCCTTTATTGCTATAACAGTGAGATTATGTTGCAGCTGTATAAAGTGCTGGTGAGGCCACACCTGGAATACTGTATACAGTTTTGGTCTCCTTATGTGAGAAAGGATATACTAGCAGTGAAGGGGGTACAGAGGAGATTTCCTAAGTTGATTCCAGAGTTGAGAGGGTTGGCTTATGAGGAGAGACTGAGTAGACTGGAGCTATACTCATTGGAATTCAGAAGAATGAAGGGAGATCTTATAGAAACATAGAAGATTATGAAAGGAATAGGTAAAGTGGAAGCAGAGAAATTATTTCCACTGGCGGGTGAAACTAGAACTAGGGGGCATAGCCTCAAACTAAGGGGAAGCAGATTTAGGACTGAGTTGAGGAGGAATTTCTTCACACAAAGGGTTGTGAATCTGTGGAATTCCCTGCCCAGTGAAGCAGTTGAGGCTACCTCATTGAATGTTTTTAAGGCAAGGATAAATAATTTTTTGAACTGTTAAGGAATTAAGGGTTATGGTGAGCAGGTGAGAAAGTGGAGCTGAGTCCACAAAAACATCAGACATGATCTTATTGAATGGCGCAGCAGGTTCGAGGGGCCAGATGGCCTACTCCAGCTCCTAGTTCTTACGTTCTTATGTTTTTATGTTTGCACTGTATATACATTAATATAAACAGCAATTGCAACACTTACAATTTTTAATGGGATGTGGGTAAGCATTTGTTGCCCAATCCTAATTGCCCTTGAATTGAATGGTTTGGTAGGCCATTTCAGAAGATGGTTAAGAGTCAAATACAACAAGCTTAAGTTGCTATTGGTTTGGAGTGACATGTAGATAAAGAAGGCAGGTTTTCTTTCTTGGAAGTAATGAATCAATGGATGTTTGTTTTCCTACAATTGATGATAATTTCATAGTTACCATTACTGAAATTATCTTTAGATCCCTTTTAGATTTTTTGATATTCAAATTCCATCAGCTAGCGTGGTGGGATTTGAACTCGTGTTCATTAGCCTGGGCCTTCAGATTACGTGTACAATGACAATATTACTGTGCCATCGCTTTCTCTCAATATATGATCACTCGTATTCAGATGTTATTCCTGATCAGTTTACCCACTTGCAAAATGATACGTAGGACAATACAAATATGAACCAGCATAGTAATCTTAGTAAACGGGGAGAAAATATCATAGCAGTAACGTCACTAGACTAGTAATCGAGAGGCCCAGGCTCATGCTGTGGGGATGTGGGTTCAAATGACAGCTGCTGGAATTTAAGTTCAATTAATGACTAAATGGGGAATATAAAGCTAGTCTCAGTAATGTAAACTATCAGCAATTGTTGTAAAACTTATCATGGTTCATGAATGTCCTTTATGGAAGACAATCGGCCATGCTTACCTGGTTTAGTCTCCATGTAATTCCAGACCTACAGCTGACTCTTGATTGTCCTCTGATGCACCAAATTGCTACAGGCAATTTGGTTGAAGCAGGTGGACTGAAGTGGTTCAATAAGGTGGCTCATCATGAGGGCAATTTTCGATGAGAAACAAATGTTGCTTGTCATGCCCACATCCCATGAACAAATAAACAAAAAAATTGTCATGGCAGAGCATGGAAGAAGGAAATCTTTCCATTTTAACAAAAAGTGCTGACAAAGGAAGTCCCGCAGAAATTATTATTTTATCTGAAGGATTGAGGTTGGTTTGGTATTTTATCATCACAGAGCATATTTCAGTCAGGATCTGTCTGTCAGATAAGCATTAACAGCAATGGAAGGCATCATGAGGGAAACACAGTATGTTCCCATCAGCAGGTGACATTTTGCCAGCTACCAGCTTTGGGATGGCCTCTCCATGCATGGGGAGATGGCCAGTTAGATTGTGGCAGTCTCCCAGCATTTCTTTCTTAACATTCCATCTCTCATAGAGGTGCCTCCATTAACAATGTCTGCTTTCAAGATTCCAATACCATTCTTGGAAGTTCCCCCTCCAATTGCAGGGTCCTGCTTGCTTGTCCAAGCCATAATCAATGATATTTTCTCCCTGCCCTTTGATGGCACTGCACTATGTAGACACCCTCATTTGTCTCTCTTCGGCCTCAAGGGCAGACAGATCTGTTATGCTGCTGCTACTGAATTGATGTCTCTTTGATCAGGCTGGTAGCTCAGGGGGAAAGGCCACCATCTTAATGGGTTGAAGGACAACTTATTACTTGAATGGATGTAAATTGAGACAGGTGAAAACTCAGTGAGACCTTGGTGTCCTTGTGCATCAGTCACTGAAAGTAAGTGTGCAGGTACAGCAGGCAGTAAAGAAGGTAAATGTTATTTTGGTCTTCACAGCAAGAGGATTTGAGGATAGGGACAGGGATGTTTTGCTGCAATTGTACAGGGCATTGGTGAGGCCACACCTGTAGTATTGTATGTAGTTTTGGTATCCTTATCTGAGGAAGAATGTCCTTGTTATTGAGGGAGTGCAGCAGTTTTACCAGGCTGATCCCTGGGATGGCAGGACTGCTATATGAGGAGAGATTAAGTCAGTTAGAATTATATTTATTGGAATTTAGAACAGTGAGAGATAGTCTCACAGAAATTTATAAAATTCTAACAGGATTAGACAGGGTAGATTCAGAAAGAATGTTCCTGATGGTAGAAGTCATAGATTGAGGATAAAGGGGCAAATAAACCGTTTAGAACTGAGGTGAGGAGAAATCTCTTTACCCAGAGATTGATAACTTTGCAGAATTCACTATCCCAGGAAATGGTTGAGGCCGAAACATTGTCTGATTTCAAGAAGGAATTTGATATGGCTCTTTGGGGTGAAAGGGATCAAGGTATATGGGTGTCCATTGAGTCTGCCAGATCACTGAACAAGCATTTTACTAAGATTCAATCCTCTGCCTTAACCCTATGAAAATAACCACAGTTTGCTCTCATGGCCTTGGTATCTGCATTGGGTCCTGTGGCAGGAACCATAACATGCCAATAACATCCTCACCTTTCTTTGTAAAGTGAAGTGAAAACCAACATGAAGAATGCCAAGAGGTTGTTGCCCTTTGTAATGTGTCAAGAAATACAACATGCCTGCACATAAATGCTTGACACCTGTTAATTCAAATTATTTTTCCAGTGTGAAAAATGTTAAAATGATTCGGATGACTCATGATCAAAACAGACTGGAAAAAAACTGCAGACCCTCTGGGAAAATAGCACTGGAACATGTATAACAGGTTTTAATGTCCTCCAGACATTCAGAACACAACACAAACCAGAGGATTTCAATCAATAGCTGTATATTTTACTGCCCTCAATTCCTGATGCTCAGCTGTTGCTTGATAATGAGGAGCTATTTTTGTTTTTCTTCATACAATGCTCACATGCCAAGTTGAAAGATGGTGATTTGCAGTTTATGCACAGTTGGTGTTTCAAATCATAATTTGTGGGTTTAAGCACGGATTGGAAAATGCTGCAGTTTTCATTTGACTGTATGAGAGGTAGAATTATTGTATGTAATGCTGTGAAATGATCTTGACTGAGATCAAGGATGGAACCTGATGCATGTTTGAGTTCATGCAATTAAACATATCCAGAAGTGAATGATAATCTCTGGAGATCTGATGCAATTTCCCCTACTCTTTCCAGGAACAAATTCGGTCAAATTCTTTAGATATTTATCCTTTTCCAGTCATCACTTCGCTGCATGTGCTTTGGTACCTAAAATCAAAAATTGATTTAGTCATTATAATATTCTAGATTGCCAATTGCAATCTATTGAACTGTTCCCTTTAAGAATCCCCAGGAGCTGGCCTTTAACACAACTTTGAATATTTCTTATATCTGTTAGTCAGTTTAACTTCATTAGACCATGGCCATGTCTCTTCCCATTCTGTTAAGGCTATTATGACAGGTTCCTATAAGTGTTACTATATCCACTCCAGTACTATATGGTATTGAGAGAAAAGGATTAAGCTTGGGATAGTTTGAAACTGTTATTACATTTTGACCTGAACTTTGAGAGAGTAAGTTAATTGTAATATGCAGTTTGTCTTCCTATAAACCAGCCACACAGTGGTGGTCCAACACTCAGTGCTTTGTCAGAGTTGGATTTGGTACTTTAGTCAAACACATACATGAACTAGTGACTTCCTGATGTCATCATTAAAATAACAATGAAAAAAATATAAGAATCCGGAGTTTAGATGAAACAACATCATAACTATAAAAGATCATGAATGTAGCTCAATCTATCCTGCAAACCAGCCTCACATCCATTGACTTTATCTGCATTTCCCTCTGCCTTGGCAAAGCAGCCAGCATAATTAAAGACTCCATATTTCCCAAATATTCTCTTTTCCATCTTCTTCTGTTGGGGAAAAAGATACAAAAGTTTGAGGTCGCGTACCAACTGACTCAAGAACAGCTTCTTCCCTGCTGCTGTCAGACTTTTGAATGGACTTATTTGCATTAAGTTGATCTTTCCCTACACTGTAGCTATGACTGTAACACTACACTTTGCACTCTCTCATTTCCTTCTCTATGAATGGTATGTTTTGTCTATAGCATGCAAGAAATAATATTTTTCACTGTATGTTAATACATGTGACAATAATAAATCAAATCAAATCAAATCAAAAACTTCACTCAACTTGCAAAAGGAACTGCCTGTCTACACTTATACATCATAACTAAAGTTAGAATAGTCTTTGAAAGCCAAAACCAAAGAAATGTCAGCAACATCAGGACAGTTTTCTTTAATTGTTAATGAGGAATTTCTGTGACACTTCTATCAGTTTCCTGCCTGTACCCCTGACTCTGAACAACTGATATTAAGGCTCTAAGGACCAAAGAATAAAGAAAGTGTAACAGAAAATAGTAACTATGGCAGCAATTTTTAAAAATTCTGTGCACCGAAACCCACATATAAAAATTTGGGGTTAATTCTGCCAATCCAGAGGCTGACTTAGATGTCTGCACTGGGCATTCAATCTGCAGTTAGGGAATGAGGTCCTGTTTACTGCTGGAAATAGGCAGGCAGCTTTGCTGGTTGGCAGCCTGAGAATACGCATCTATTCCATAATCTAAACATATGTGATAACATGGTGCAGGATGAAGCTTTTATCCATTGTGTCCCCAGTGTTACTGAAATTCTATTGAGGACATAGATATGTGGCAGAGTAAGATTTATGCCATCCTTTAGCCTGCAAGTGATCCTTTTCAAATCCATGGATAGTATCCCCCTGATATTTGGAGAAGACCCTCCCCCAACCCCCATCATGACTTCAGAGGGTTCACAGGAATATGCTCCAGTGTTTGTCAATGAAAACCTAGAGCAGTAGGTACCTTGTTGTTCCCAGGGGAAAAGCCCAAAGCTCTTATGAGACCAAGTACAGAAAATGCCATTATTCTCTAGAGAATGAGATGGAGATTGACTATCCCTGATCTTTTACTGAGCCTTTAGAATACTTACTATGGAATTTACACATAAATGGGCTAGGCCAGGAGTGTTTCCAGACAAATCCCCAAAATCAATACTTAGAGAGGCTTAATGAGTGCTCCTACCATCCAGCAAGAATTCTTACAACACCAAGTTAAAGTCCAACATGTTTATTTGGTAGCAAACACCACTAACTTTGGTGGCTCTGCCCCTTTGTCAGGTGAGTGGAGAGTTCTGATCACAAACAGAGCATATAAAGACTCACATTCAGTTTACAGAATACTGATTAGAATGCAAGTCTTTACAGCTAATCATGTCTTAAAGGTGCAGACAATGGGAGTGGAGATAGCATTAAACATATGTTAAAGAAATGTTATTGTCTCCTGACAGGATAGTAATTGAGATTTAGTAAGCCCAGGCAAGTCATGGGGATTACAAATAGTATGAAATGAACCCAAGATCCCAGTTGAGGCCGTCCTCATGTGTGCGGAACTTGGCTATCAGTCTCTGCTCATCGATTCTGCGCTATCATGTGTCCACAGATCAGAGGCCGAATGCTCATGACCGCTGAAGCGTTTCCCAACAGGAAGTGTTCCACATCATGTCCTTCTCTCAGAACAATTTGTGGTGGTGCTTATGTGGGAGGGAAATCCAATGGATGTGGCTTGCATTCTAGTCCCTCCCTAAGCCTTCTCCCATTATCCCTCTATGCCACTGGAAAAATGCCTGCTTTCCCCCTTAACCCACAAATCCTTAGCTCTATGGGTCAGAAGTATAACTGATAGATGAAGAAAGTTATATTACAGTCTATCTAATAAAGCTATTATCATACTGTGAATAAAATTTGCAATTGCTTTTCTTTAATAAATTGATTTTTCCTGCATATTTCCTCAATGTTCAATATGTATTTCATGTTTTCAATGGATGATGATTTGTACAATAATGGTTTTAAGTTCTAATTTCAACACTGTTTAGAATAAGTATTTCCTTAAACTTTTAAAAAAACTAATTACTTCTGTGACAATGCAATGCCTTTAAGAAATGGATTTATAACGTGTTTGTTTCGAGGTGCACATTTAAAATTCAGTTCTGTTTTCATGGTATTGATTTGTCTGCAACTCACATGCTGAGAATGCAGAATAATAATTGATCTTAACAAATGGTGAGTTTGTTTTAACCTGAGGTTTAGTATAATTTTTGGTTTTTTTGACTAGGGTTTCAGAGTAGGATTTGATTAGGTTGATTGACATGAGACAGAGCCATGTACTAATGAGAGGAGCTAAGCTTACAGGGAAAAGCAAGCAGTTTTTGCATGGGCCTGGAAGAAGTTAGAGGCATCTCTATCTTTCTCTCTCTCTCTCTCTGGAGGTTGCTGTTTGAGTGTCAGAAGACAGGTATCTCTCGCTGTCTTTCTCACTCTCTCTTTCTCTCTCCAGAAATGTTCAAAGGCTACAAGACTGTTAACAAGTAAAAATACACATGCCTGTGAAGCTTGCTAAATGATTTTGAAGGAGTTTAATTTTATAAGAGGAATATTGCTGTAATTGGAACAACTGTGATAGATTAGCAGTTAAGAATTGTATTTGAAATGGTAAATGTTAAGCTAACACACGTTTATAGTTAAACTGCATTGTTAAAATAAACAAAAACAGAAAATGCTGTAAAATTCCAGTGGATCTGACAGCATCTGTAGAGAGTGAATAGTACTAGTGTTTTGAGTCTGGGTGACCCTTCATCTGATCTCTATCTCACAGAGGGTAAATGCTAACTCTCAGACACTTCCTCCTACTAATCCCTGGATCAAAACCGAATATAAAGTCACTGTTTCCAGGACGATTTTCCACCTTGTTGAAATAAAGTTTACTTTGATAAAAGCTTCTAGTGGGTCAATAGAATCACACCTGGAATGAAACACCTTATCCTCGTACTAATGTCAAAAAATAAATTGTTAGGGTATATTTTAATTTCATAATAAATCTTGGGCTTTCTGATCTAATCCCTAACACTTCTAATCATTTAATTACATTTTTGTCAATTCTAAATCATAATGGCAGCAAAGCACAAAGATTGGAATGTTTCAGCCATTCATGCTGGTGGGATTTTCTGAGTGCCACATTCTCTGACCTTGCTGCAGTAAGATTATGCCCATAGGGGTTGTATCTATTTTAATGATGACCGTCACAGTTTTAACATTCATGCTTATATTATCTTCCAGTCAAAAGCACATCTTATAAGTTCTCCAATTTGTTTCTTCTTATTTTAGCATAACAATGTTACATGGAGCATCATCTTTAGTTGCAGGATGACTGTGGTGTCTACAGGTAACTACAAAAATGTTGTTGCAATAGTAATCCTACTCAGTACAAGTGGAACTGCAGGTTCAGACATTTGGTGTACTTACTTGACTGAGGAGAAAATGGTGCAAAGCTACTATCTGTGGGTTTATGAATGGGCACTACACTAGCACAGTGCTTGACACTGCTGCTTCACAGCTCCAGGAACATAGGTTTGCTTCCTGGCTTGGGTCACTGTCTAGTGTGGAGTTTGCAAATTCTCACTGTGTGTGAGTTTCCTCCTGGTGCTCCAGTTTCCTCCCACATCCAAAGTTGTGTGGGTTAGGTTAATTGCCCATGCTAAAATTGCTCCTTAGTGTCCTGAAATGTGCAGGTTAGAGGGATTAGTGGGTAAATATGTAGGGATATGGGGGTAAGGCCTGGATACAACTTTTGGTTAGTGCAGACTCGATGGGTCAAATAGCCTCTTTCGGCACTTTGATAGTATGAACGTCTCTAAGTTCTACCTAAAAGTTTTTTTTGTAATGGAGGGAATTGAGGCTGGATTTTCCCCTTTGAAGTGGGAATCACTTGTCGGGAGATTTCCTGACATCAGAATGTGACAGCCTGCCAAGCAATGCCTGCCCAGGTTATTTTCCTGGCAAAGATGAGCTGGAATTGGAGTTGCTGCCTCTTGAATCAGGCCCAGGGTGATAATAGGAAGGGGAAGATGCCAATGCAGGCAGGTCAGAGAACTTGTATTCATTTTCTGAGGTATTCAGCCAGTTCTGTACATGTGTTAGGCATCCTAATCCTCTTTAATCACCAAACTGCTACCCCCTAAACTAAACCCACAATTCATCTATCCCCATCACTCCATGTCCCCTTTATAACTCCACTACCAGCTTCTTCCCCATTCACACAAACCGAGTATCCTCAGTGGACAGAACTCATAAATCCTATAACAATATTGGCAAGTCTTTGAGATGTGCACGAATCTGTCAAATAAATTAACAGCCATTCAAACCCCTCTTGAACAACACGGTAATCATTTTTGGAGCTCTCAAAAATCTCAAATAATCTCAGAGCCATTCAAAATGAACTTGAAAAATCCTAAAACAATCCGAATAAAGAAACAGCCATTCAAAACCCTATTCAAAAATATAATCCTCTTAAAAACTTAGAAACAGTCAATCAAAACAAAGTTCACAGTTCCCTGACAGCTGCACCAACATCACCTGTTAAACTGAATCAATTAATGGGGT
Organism: Sphyrna mokarran; assembly: GCA_024679065.1. Taxonomy (NCBI): domain Eukaryota; kingdom Metazoa; phylum Chordata; class Chondrichthyes; order Carcharhiniformes; family Carcharhinidae; genus Sphyrna; species Sphyrna mokarran. The sequence continues at coordinate 54,257,499 of JAGIQG010000007.1, forward strand.
TTGGCCTCAAGCATTCATAATGTGATTCAATTTTACAACTGTGTCAACAATTCCTCCAGAACAGAATGTATTAAAGCCTTTGAAGTAGTATAACAGATTCAAAAGTTGAACAGAAATTTGATCTATGAATCAATGAACTAAGCCCTCTTTGGCACTAATTTATACAATGGCAGATTTACACTTTAAGGGATCCCATCATCACGTTCACTTTTGACCCCATCACAATGAAGTAATTCCCTACCCTTCATGATGTCACAGCCTTCCTCCAGCACCCTCCCAAACCCTCACCCAAGAGAATGCAAAGGTGCAAGTCACAAAAATACACAAAATGATCACTGCTTAACTATTTTAGTGCTTTGTAACTTATAAAAAACATGCCTATAATTGTTGAATTGAAATCCAAGCCTACCTGTCCTCAAAATTACAAAAGAAATTATCAATATTATGAGCGGGCTGTATATTTTGAGGCAAACAATAATGAAACTGGCCAATGAGCAGAGATGGAAAAATCAGCTGATCACAGAATGAGTCAGTCCAGTGCAGGACAGAATGAGACAGAAAAGTCCAGTTCAGGAACAAGTACGCCAATCAAGTGGAGTTCAGTGAGTCCAAATCCAGTATCAGTGGTGTGGCTTTGTCTGGCAGGATTCATTCTTTATACAAGAAGACACTTTCTAAAGGCCCAGTATTGAGAGTGATGGAGCAATGGCAGTTAGAACCAATTGCATATGACCAGAAACCATTATATCAGACCAGTAAATGGTGGTTCCTTTTGCAAAGCAAAATTTTAAATGAGAATATGAAAGAAGGACGTAGCTGTAAGATTTTCTTGCTTCATCCCTTATTGGCATAACAATTTAGATAGCTATTCTTCTTCACAAAATTGTCAATTACATCATCACAGGTAAGATTTTGCAAAGATACACTTTCAATCATTAATATTGCTGAACTTGTCAAATATTCATCGTACTTCGCAAATTTTTTTTGTTCTTTTCAATGCAGAGAAAGAACGTTCACTGGAAGTATTTGTGACAGTTACTGTTAAAAATATTTTCAGAATAATTTCCACATTTGGAAAGGTTGCCAGCAAACCATCACATACAAATCTGTACAAATCAGCTGGTGATCTCAAAGCATAGATCTCATCATTATCCATGAAATGAATGAATTATTTCACTTCGTCTGCAAAATGCTTTGTATCTATTGCTTTCCAATTGAATTCATTTAATTTCTTACTGAAGACGTTTTTAATATTCTCATCCAAACTTTGTCGAAAAGGACACAAAATAAATCAACAGTGTTCTTCAAAAATTCACTTTTACTTTAATTGCACCTTTTTTTCATATTTGTAGGAGATGGCTGGCCAGGATTTATTGCCCATCCCTAGTTGCCACTGAACTGAATGGCTTGCTAGGCCATTTTAGAGGGCAGTTGAAAGTTAACCACTTTACTGTGGCTCTGGAGTCACACACAAGCTAGACCAGGTAAGGATGACAGATTTCCTTCCCTAAAGGACTTTAGTGAACCTGATGGGTTTTTCAACAATTAGCAATAGTAGATTCTTAATTCCAGATATATTGATTTCAAATTCCTCCATCTGCCATGGTAGGATTTGAAGCCAGGTCCCCAGAACATTAGCTGAGTTTCTGGCAATAATGCCACTAGGCCGTTGGCTCCCTTATTATTTGTCACAAATAACATTGACAGTTTCAACGATAATCTTCTCTTCCCCTTTTAAAGTGACCTCATTGCCTCTAGTTTCATCAAAAAATAACTTCCTGCATCTTGTATGATTCTCGTTATCAGAGAGACCTGTATAAATTTTGTTAATGTTAATGCCTCTATTTCCACTGAGCTACAGTCAATGTGAAGTTTTGTGACAAAACTTAAAACTTCTAATTGAAGCTAACAATCGTGAAGCATTCAATAAAGTTGTACCAACATTTTGTCGCGATTTGCCGACACCATTAATTCTTTGAATTAAATGCTTCCACAAAAAACAGCAATATTGCACTTCTCAAATTTCTCTGCTAAGGATTTTGCTTTAGATTTCTCATGTGGTTTTTTATGAATTTGCTATAGCTATGTCTGTTGAAGTTTCTTTTTTATCAATAACGATTAGTTTCGCAGCCAAAACAGCATCTGCATGAGTGGACCACCTGGTGTCACAAATTATTTTGACTATCAAATGTTTTCCATTTGCCTGTTCCAAGCATGATTGCAGCATGTTCCATTGATGTGTGGAGATGAGAAAAAGGCATACAAGTTTTGAACAAAGTCAAAGAAATGTACGGCTACCTCACAAGATTCAACTCAGCATTGCAGATCAAAATCAATCCATGATTAGAACATGGGATGAAAATGGGCTTCCATTCTTCAGTTTTGCTTGTAGACCTGAATATTTTCCTGCCTTATGTGCAGCATTATCGAAAGTCTGGCTATGATAATTTTAGATATCCAGATCCAAACTGCAATGATTTCCACGTGGGGTGTCTCCAGATATTGGGATTGCAGCTAGAGAAAATAGAGAAATCACTCTGCAACTTCACCATCACTGATCACATATCTTAAAATATGGTCCAAACAACTCACATCTGGCATTGAATCAACCATTTTGGGATAGTATTTGGCATCTTTTGATTCATTAGTGAATTGCTTTCTGAGCCGATCTGCCATAATAGTGATGAATTCATCCTAGGCTCTGTGCATTCACAATCAAGAGATGTTTTTACGTCTGAGAGAAGCTGGAACAGAGGCGAATGTTCGATTACTCTTGTACGAAGTGACTTATTAGGTCATTTCAGAGAGCAGTTTAGAGTCAGTCACACTGCATCATGTGTGTGCCAGACCAGTAAGGACAGCAGGTTTCCTTCTGTAAGGCTATTAGTAAACCAAATGGGTTTTTGCTACAATTAACAATGGTGTCATGGTCATCATTAATTCCAAACTTTTAATTCCAGGTTATTATTGAAGTTGAATTCCAGGGTCTGCCGTGTTGGTATTCAAACTCGGGTCTCCAGATTACTTGTCCAGTGAAACTATGTTACTGTTTCACTGTCCAGAAGCAAGTAACTGAAACTTGACAATAAGAGAATAAGAGAATTTTTTAGGGAAGAAGTTTACCTGGTCCATGATATATGTATTTATAAACTAGTGCTAACTTATTTGCTTTTACCACATAGAATAAAGTTTGTGTTTTGTTTAAAACAAGTGAAATCCGGTGGAGTTCTCTTTGTTAAAACAAGGGCTGGAATTCTCCTCTATCATAAGCTCCACTATTGCTGCCAGCAAGTATGGCAAATTGGGCTCTCAGCCAAATCTCCATTCATTGCAGTGGGGAAGAATCCCAGCTGTGGATGAAATTGGAGAATTCTGGCTAAGTTATATGATTTATATTTAAAATTTAATGGTTCTTAACTAGATCATGACTTTGTAAAATGCTGAGCATTTTATCTATTTTAATAATACAGATCCAAATAGATGTAACAAATTATTTAAATTGTGAATTTCCACACAATCAGTTTGATTAAATTACATCGTAAATATATTCCATTGACTGTTGAGTATTATTAAAATGAGTATTATTTACTGATTCCCTCATTAAAAAAAATATGGAATCCCCATATTGTTTTGGATTCGGATATACTAACAAAGTCTTCAAACGGTTGCAAACGGATTCATTCTTATATGATCTCAGCCATGAAACATGCCTTGTATTCCTTTGCACCAACATTTTCAGACAAGTGAAGCACCTTTGTTATTTTGTTAGTTGTCATGACTCACAATATTTTAAAAGTCAAGTAAGTCCTTCAAATATTGAAGAGACAGAAGTATTTTCAGATTGAAGCAAAATGCTAATAGGTTATACATTAATTTATGTCTCTTGTTAAAAAAGAAGCAGTGGTACAAAGCGAAGTATGTGAGGAGAGTGGGGGGAAGAGTTCTATGAAGGAGTTTGCTGAACATTAATAGAGAATGCTTCATAGTTCAGAAGCAACTGGAGTTGTACGTAAATGGTTGAATGATGCTTAGAGTTTAATTTATAATAAATGGTAATGATCAGGTTTTTAGGTTGACAACTTTCTGCAAAAACTCGAGGTGACTCAGTGTGGCAACTAACTAACAAAAAGATTTATTGATGGGAAGAACTATGTGTAACATAGAGTTTAACAGCACAACTACACAGGTCTAAGCCCTGGGAATGTTTGCCCTCACTCCTAATGGCCCAAGTTCATGCACTCCATCAACTGATGCATTCCATCAGCTCCAATCTGGTCACCTGGCCTGTGAAGGATCGTTTCCACCCCCTCCCTACCGCCCCCCCCTCCAACCCCCCTTTAAGGGGCCAGGTTTTCACACATTCCAATCTCCAGCAGGCTGCCAAGAATAGTTAATAAAAGCGCATGAACAGATACTGCACTGCATTTCAACCTTCCTGGTTCTTGTTTAGCTCCTGCCACCAGTTCAAATGGGAAGAAGCTGATGGCCCATCATGTGGATTTGGAAAATGATAGGTGGCACCCATGGAATTTTAAACAACAAAAGGGATAACCTGTAAAATGTAGTGTGATGATACATGTGCAATCAATGTAAAGTATATAGTTTTTTTCCTATTTAAGGGGAATAATTCAATTTCAGATATTTTCTACGGGTAGTTGTTGTGTATAGAAAATATTTAGCTCAGATATGGAGAGACCAGAATAATTATTCTTTTTATCCATGTAGGGCCCGATCATGCCATCAGGTTGCATCTGTTTTTGGGCATGAAAACTTTGTAAAGTCGGGCATGAGGCGAGTAGTCCGATCTGCACCCACCTCCATGCTAGTTCCGAGGCCCAAAAATGGCCGCATCCGAAATGGGCGCGACGACCATTTAACTGCATTTGCATGTATTTAAATTGACTTAATGGGCTGCTCTCCTAATTTTACTGACACTTCGCCCTTTACCACCATGTTCACCCATGCATAATCAGCGCGAAATGTAAGTCCGTTTTGGGCACTTCAGTTAGTGAGAAGATAGGTGCCGAGCGTCTAACCACTCTCTGCTTGAGACCGGCGGGGGGATGGGGGGGGGATGGGAAGTGGAGGGGACAGGAAGTGGGTCTGCTGCCACTCTGCCTGAGAATGGTGGGTGGGAAGAGAGGTCTGCTACCACTCTGCCGGAGATGAGTGGAGGGAAAGGGGGAGGGTTTGCTGCCACTCTGCATGAGACCAATGGAGGGGAAAGGAGATCCACTTCTACTCTGCACGCGATCAGTGAAGGAAGGAAGAGTTTCCACTGCCACTCGGCCTTAGATCAATGGAGGTGAAGGGGGGGTCCATTGCCATTCTGCCTGAGATCAGTGTGGGGGAAGGAGAGTCTACTGCTACTCTGCCTGAGATCTGAGGGGGTTTGTGGGTGTGGGGGGGGGGGCGGTGGGGAGGAGGGCCCACTGTCACTCTGCCTGAGATCAGTGACGGAAAAGGGGAGGGGCTCATGATTGGTTTAGGTGGTGGGGAGGGAGAAAAAGGAGGTCAGTAATGTTATAGGGGCGGGGTAATATCTGTAGGGGCTAGAGGGTAGTAATGTCCGGCCCAGGCGGGATGTGGCAATGGAGCAGCATTCTGTCTTTTTTTTTCTGCACATCACAGTTGAAGGTGCTGATTGGAGCTGCAGGATTTGAGCACATTAAGCCCAGCCCATGGGCTTATGTAGCATGATTTGGAACCACTGATATGTTTTCAGGCAGAGTGCATCCGAGTACGGGTCTAAGAGTCGATTTGAAACGCTGCCTGTTTCAAGTCCGCCCAGCACTTAGAATCAAAATGGTAAAATAGGGCTTGTAGTGTTTACCTAGGATGAAGTTAAGGGATTTTTGTTTATAGATGAATATTTCCCCTGGGTTTTCATTAGATTGATAGACAGGATCACATGATAATGTAGTTAATGGAAGAAGCTAGGTCTCTAGAAGGACAAACAGCTTTTCAGCTCTGACTGGGATTTCTTTCAGGACAGAGTTCTACAAACTGTTCTGAAACTGATTTTCTCTCTCTAAAAGCTTAAAAACTGTCTACACTTATTATAGCAAGTTTATTTATGGGTGCAAATTGAATTTAAAGTGGCTTTTAATTTTTAAGAGGAATGTTGCTCATTTGGAACTGAAACCGATATAAGCTAGAAATTAAATTTGTTTCCTTTCATTTTAAATATTATTCAACTGTTAATGGTTAAGCTACATCATCTGTTAGAGTTATATTTAAATTGTATTATTAAATAAAAGTTTGTTTTATTATAAAATGTCCCTAATTTATCTACTCCTGGAGCAAAGCATCCTATCTTCAAATGTATGCCAAAATCAAAAAATTGTTGGTGTTTGTTCTGGCTTCCTAATGTAATTTGGGGTTCAGGTCCAGGGTACTAACAGCAGGAATAAAATTATTATCTGCAGGAAAGCTATAGAGACTGCGAATGTTGCCAGGTGGCTAAAACATCACTCTACTTTTTTATATCATGGCTAAATTATATATTTTTTAAAAAACTAGACACAAAAGTTTTAAAATGACTGAAGCCATGGTGATGACTCAAACAATTAAATGTTCTGACATTCAGAGAAGCTGACACCTCATTATCTCTCAAGAAAAGAATGTGACTGCAGAGAACATGTTCCAATAGATTTGTACAAAGCCCGTGTATATTTTTTAGGCCAGTTCTGGAAGACAATAATCATTTATGGTTGAAAGATTATCGATCTCAAGAATTCAAACTAGGGAATATGCATCCCTTATCCAAGCCAAAGGGGAAAGGAGAGAGTCATATGACCAAACAACCCTCAAAGCTGGTGAAACAAGTGATTTTGTTTTGTGGGTCTACCAAGCTCAGTGTGCCACTTTTCATCTACAAGCAGAAGCTCAGGAAAAGGGTTCTGTCCACATTTTAATGTCTACCTCCCCATCTATACTATCTTCACTGGAACTTCCAAACTTGTCTATTAGTGTCTACAAGATCAATTCACTTCCATGTGCCAATTGTATCATGGAAGTCATCTCTATCGGAATTTGGATGATCCAGCATCCAACTTCAATCTGCCAACTTTGTGAAAGAATAAATTATTTTGTTTCTAAGCTCTGTACTTAAAAGAAATAGTGATTATTTATTCTGTGATTTACGCTCTGTAAACTCCTTTCCTTCTCCATTCCCCCTTTTTTTTGCATGAGTGAGAAAGGAGGCTATGTTGTTGTGACCCTTCCTCTTGTATCTGGGTGTGTGTGAAGAACCTATCCCTCTGAGTTTACATGGTTTCAAGTTTGCTGTGCAGTTGTTAATAGAAATTAGATCTCAGTGCAACTAAGGCTTGGGAAAAATACGCCATCACTTATAGAAGGGGAAAATCAAAATCAAAACACTTTTCGTATTCATAAACAGACAATGACAGGAGAAATCAGTGATGTTTAAATGAGTGTCCCTCCTTTCATAACAGAAATTTGGTGCTCAAGCCCAGTACAACCCAATGTGAATTTGACCAGAATCCAAGTTTAGAGACAAGACAAATCTAATATAAAAGAGTCAATTGGAAGCCAAAAGGGGAAAACTCAGCAGTTAGAACAAATTTTAAAAATTAACTTACCACAACAAATTGCTTTTCCCCTAACATCATGCCCTGATATCAAATAGCTAATTATTCAATGTTGTATTTCTAACACAGCCCAGCCCCCGTTCTCAAACTGTAACCACTTACCTGACAAACTCATAAAAGAACAAAGAACAAAAAAAATTACAGCACAAGACCAGGTCCTTTGGCCCTCCAAGCCTGCACCAACTATGCTGCCCAACTGAACTAAAAACCCCTAGTCTTCCTGAGACCATATCCCTCTATTCCCATCCTGCCGCCCAACTGAACTAAAAACCCCTAGTCTTCCGGAGACCATATCCTTCTATTCCCATCCTATTCATGTATTTGTCAAGATGCCCTTAAAAGTCACCACAGTATCTGCTTCCACTACTTCCCAGTGAGAACAAACCAAGTTCCTCCAACCTATCCTCATAGCTAATGCCCTTCATACTAGGCAACATTCTGCTAAATCTTTTCTCTTTTCTCTCCAAAGATCCACATCCTTCTGGTAGTATGGCAACCAGAATTGAATGTTATATTCCAAGTGTGGCCTAACTAAGGTTCTATATACCTACAAAATGACTTGCCAATTTTTAAATTCAATGCCCCAGCCTATGAAGACAAACATTCCGTATGCGTTCTTGACTATTTCTCTACCTGCATTGTCACTTTCAGTGACTTGTGTACATGTATATCCAAGTCTCTCTGCCTATCACTACTCTTAAGGTTTCTGCCATTTACAGTATATTTCCTATCTGTATTAGACCTTCCAAAATGCATTACCTCCCATTTGTCTGGATTAAACTCCATCTGCCATCTTTTTTGTTCCTATTTGTACACATCAACCTGAAATTTCCACTCAAATACCATCAGCTTCCTGCTCACTCTGCTGCAAGGGTCTCATCACCCTGATATTCAGACAGCATTGGCAAAGGCCTAGCCTTGCGAGCAAACAGCCAATCACCCTGGGAGGCATGCCAACTTGGTGGAGTTCCCCCCTTATTTGGACATCTTGGGCAGGGTTTTACAGTCTCCCTTGACCAGAAAATGGAAAATTTTGTCCAAGGTCAATGGACATTTCCATTGTCTACTTCTCGCTCACTCTGATTTTGGCATTTATGTCAAACTGATGCACCCATTGGCAGTGTAGGACCCACAGGTAGACACACCAGTCCCCTTTGCAGTGACATCCCCTTGCTGGGACCTCTTTGACTGGTCGCAGTGATCATATCTTACTTACTTGTGCTCTAGTGACGATCCTCAGCTTCGAATGTACAGCATTTTCCAGCACTCCCAGTGTCTCTACCAGGACTGAACAGCTGCTGGCCTCTGATTGACCAATGGTTCTTGGATATAAGACGTCTACCCAGCAGGAGCTGGGAGTCCCAGCAAGTTGGCTGATTGGGATTTATTCCCTTTAATCTGGAAATAGCTGTGGGGCCATTGGCTTTCGAACTGGTTGAAGACACCAGTAAATTCTTCCCCTCCCAAAGATTTGTAATTCTTCATTGGTTTCAATTATTTACACACTACGTTATGAAGTACAAAATAAGTAATTTATCAAAAACAGTGAATTAAACTCATTGTCATCACAATATCACATGCAGGGTGTTTTAATCAAAGAATGTAAAATCAGAAGTCAGTTTTTATTCCTGAATCCTATCTGAATCCTTTTTATTCCTGTTTGTACACATTGACCTGAAATTTCCACTTAAATACTGTCAGCTTCCTCCTTACTCTGCTGCCTCTGGACTTTCCAGCTGGCATTGACAAGGGACACCTAGTACATTTGTTTATTTATAGGTTGGCATATTGTAATAATGTTCCAGGGATGGAAATGCGTCATCAGACATATTTACCATCATCTCTGCTATTGCCAGGTGATCGATCAATCGCACAGCCTTTGGTGCTGAAGTCAAAATGAAAATTGTTTTGAATATAAACCGATAGGCATTGTGGCTGCATTTGTTCAGGCCACTTTCCACCGCTACGTCAGGCAGATTCCTTGGCAAGAGACCAGAGAATTTTTCATAATTATACAGAAACCTTTCAAGCCTGATCAGGGTGCACCGTGTTAACTGGCAGAGGTCCTGCCCACTGAATGATCCATCTGATTTCCCTTAAGTCTTAAGTCAAGGCTATAACATTTAAACTTAAGTCTGGCAAGGAAGATCTATTTTTGGCTCCAAGGTTTACAGCAGCAGCTTAACCTCTTATGCTTCACTGGTTCTCTCCAGTAGGTGGGGTTGCACTGTGAGGCTGTGAGGAAAAACTAGGCAGAGAATGGAATGTCACAAAGACCTTCACCATGTTGCAGCCTCAGTAAAAACCATTCATGTTATATAGCAGCAGCTGGAGAGCAGCAACTCACAATGATACTAAAGCTTATCAACATCATCAAAACTAACGTGAGGCATCGATTGATTATTGTTCATCACATATATTAAACATGAAGAAACCTGGTGGTGATTGAGTTTAGAAATAACTGAAACAATAAACAAAAATGCTGGACATACACAACAAGTTGATGAACACTTTAAAACAGGATTGTGATGAAGCATTATACTAAATACAGGACAATTTTGACAGATTTTCAACATTTTCTGTGTTTTTGTAGATCTGTTGTTGTCTTTAGATTTGAGCAGTAAATGAGTTATGTGGATGGAATACAATGGAAGTGGCTCAAGCTGCAATGGTTTGGTATCACATGCCTTGAACTGCAACTTAGGGACCATTTTCAATGTGTTGGTAATTTTATGCTGATTTAATGCTATTTGGTAAATTAGCAGGTTTGACTTGAAAATGTGGCTGTACATTGTTAATGCCAAGTTGTATTTTTATTTAACATAGACAGGAAACAGATGCAATCAACATGAGTAGTGCTGTTATTTCTGACATTATTAAACATTCACACCACCTCTGCTATGTATCACATTATGACATGGCACTTACATAATCCACAAATTTATGCTAAATCTTAACTTATTTGATAAAGAAAATAAAATTTTCTGTATATGTTGTGTTATTTGCTAATGCACAAATATGCACCATTGAACCCACTGGGCAAGAAATTGGGTTTCTTAGCACTTGCAACCTGGGCTACTAGTGCTCCTCATACTTTTGAAACATTGCCTGCAATGTACATTCAAACTTGTGGGGCAAGTCGTAAGGATGCCAAATTGGCGCAGACTTTACGCATGTTGAAGCAATGCCTACTGGAAGTGTGCAGAGTAGGTAGACCACAATACCAATACCAAGTCTTTGGCACCATCAATGCCATTTTGGAGCTCACCACTCCAGCTTGTTAGAATGATGTAGTGACCAATGGTAACATGCTGTAAGGATCAGCTGACCCAGTAAACTGTGTAACCAATGATGAAATGATGTGGTGCTGAGCTGACCAGTTGACTCAGTATTAATAAGAAGCTGCTGGGGTTTGTGGGATCTTGGAATGACCCAGGGTGAGGCTTTAAGTGTTGAAGTAATGATGTTTCTTTATTAAACTTTTTCTTTGATTTGTCAGTTGCAGTAAGTTGTGCTTCATTTTATTGTCTATAACTGAAAAGTTCCTTCTGCTGGATCAACACAACTAAGACTGTGCTATTTGAAGGGATCATCAACTACTTAGATTAGTTGCTGGCTGATTTGGATGTGTCAGGTGCTGAAGGACTTGGTTCTGATTTTAAATCTCTACTTAAAGTGTTTGCTCCCAGGGTTGGGTGCATTAATAGCCTCACCCCTTGAAATGCAGCATAGCTTGGAGAATGAACAGTGGATGTCTGGAAACATATTTTGTTTTATAAAAGGAAGGAGGGGGGGTGGGGGGGTGTTGGAGTGCTCTCAGCAGGTGGTCATATTCACTGAGGCTTTTAAGAGATCAATTCTCCTACCTAACAGTGATTGAAAATGAGATATTAATGCTTCACAAAGAACAAGCTCAATGAAATCTGCTGCAGCCACATGTGCAATTTCTGTCCCAACATCTGCACAGCCACTTTGTCTAATGAACTTTTATGCATTTAGCTCCTTTCCAGGGGAAAAAATAGGTGATCTTCACAGCATCTTATTTGCCAACCACCTTTCCATGAGGAAATCATTGAGGCTCTTAGCTGAACAACAGCTGAGTAGATTATAGTCTCTCTCACCAGAGTGAAGCAGCTGGAGAAAGAACACAGCTTCCCTAGGACTGCATCATTTCCTATGATGCAGGCTGCCATTGAGTGCAAGCACATTGCTTTGAGAGAACTGCATGCCAACTCTGTCATGCCTCTGAACTGAAAGGGATTTAACTTCATCAACAGACAACTGGTGTGTGACCACATGCGACATTGCACGCAGGTTAGTGCCTGCTATCCTACAGCAGTCATAGGGTGTTTTTGCTGTTAGCAGTTTAATATGCCAGCTGTGTTTAAACCATGACAAACCAAAATGGCTATTAGAACTAGCCATTGATGATATGAGTGATGCTTCCAGTATAGCCCAGATATACAAAGAAAGCCAATGTTGCTACACAATGTTAGAATAGACCTTTGGTGTGCTGAAACAATATCTCCATTACAACAGCCACTCTCTGGAGGAGCCCTATAATAATCAGCAGAGTGGATAGTAAAACTCATGGTGATCAATCTTTCTGCACAATCTTCCCATCATGAGGGGAAATTCCATAAGCTATACATCAAGCAGCTCAGGAACAGGAGAATGAGTAGGAAAAGTAATGGCAGAGACAATTTAGAGATCTTTTCTGGTTAGATAGTCCATGAAGAACTCACTTCATTGTGATACCAGTAAATACAACCCTCAAATATTCAGTCATCAACAATCCCACACTTCTGACTTTCTCTCAGTTGCTGAATATCTCAGTCACCATGCAAAAATAAAAGCTACCACACAATCGTTCCAAACCAAGGGCAGATTCCGGTGACCTTCCCCTTTGCCTAGTTTGGGTGTCCTACTACTTTCCTGTCTTTACATCAATTAATTACTTGGCAGGAAGGCCTGTGAGCCTTGAGGTCCTCAAGGGGCAATTAATTCCAAATTAAAGGCCTTTTCCTTCTGCCACTGGTATTAATTCAATAGATGGTGATCTTGACTCTTGAGGCAGCACAACCTGCAAACTAATGCAGGTTGCCTGGGGGGAATCCCTTATTTAAAATGACTAAGTTTCTGATTGAGGAAAGCCATCAGGAAGGGGGCGGGGGATCTGCTGAAAACCATCACTCTGCCCTTAGTGTTGAACTTCTGAGTCCCCTCTCCCACAAACCCAACCCTATGATTTCTCTACAATTCTGATCCTCTAAGGAAGTTGTACCAGTGACAGCCACCAACTCTCCAATAGTGCTGCTGAGCAAAGAGTTGCTGGCCTCCAATTAGCCCACAGCTCTCTGGTTTGGTGCTTTCTGGACGTATGCATTGGGAGTGAGGAGGTGGAGAAGGAGTGGGGAGCAGGCTCTTTCCCATAGAATGCCCACTGGTGAGCTACCTCTCAACTACTGATAGTATCTAATACTGCTGGGTCCTCCCAGAGGAGTAAGCATGGATCCTTCTCTGACACTTCAACCAGAGGCTGAGAGCTCTGTTATCTACATTAAACATCTCCTCGAAGTTTAGAAATGGAATGATTTCATATTGTATACGAAAGTCAACTAATGGCTTTGTGTTTTCTTGTGTTTCTTATCTTTCCTGTGCCTTTTACTGCCTGAATGTTCCAATGCATTGCTACCCAATGGCTGGTGGAAGGCTGTATACTTTCAATGAAGGACACTATACGCAGCCTTGGAGAATGACCTCAAGCAGCCCTGGGCTTAGAATGCTTGGCTATAGACTGTACTATCTTAGCAAAGGTAGCAACAGTATAGGTTGGCTGATAGCCAACAGTAAGAATGGCGTGGGTGAGAGGCAGTAAGGATGGCATGGGTGAGAGGACAGCAGGTTTCTGCTGGAAGGAATTACTGCCACTCTCCGGGATAGTAACTCAGTGATCCCAATAATCTTTTAGAGGTCAGTTTCCGAATGCAGTGATGCCCTGAAATGCCACCTTGCACACAATCCAAGCTTGTATAGTAGCACTTTGGTATTGCGTAGCTGCTGCTTGTGACATTGAACATTGACTATCAGACCAAGTGGTGCCATCACTAGCTTGGCTGAAAGGGCCAGACTGAATGGCCCAGATTGTGACAGTAATTACAAATGATGGTGCTGGAGGTTATCTCAGGGTCATGCCGTCTCAGGCAGTTTTGAATTTTTCAAAGGAATGGGAAGTGCTGTTGCTACTAATTAAGAATTCTACCTGTTCATTAAGAAACTGGAGATTGGGATTACGAAACATTTGTTTTCTTGTGCATGTTTGTGTACAGCTGTTTACTGCAGAGGACCCTGATCAATTGCTTTACATTATATTTTAAATTTATTCTGTAGGTCTAAAAATGATCGGTGTATCCAGCCTTCTCGTTCATGTTCGTGATTTCTGTCATATTCTACTTTGAGGAGCTTTGAGGTCTATTGGAAGCAGCAGGGTAATAGCAGTGCGAAACATGACTGTTGCCTGCATTTGCTGCTCTCACCACGAGGGCAACTTCCACCTTTGGGAGGCATTTGGATCTCTTTTATTAGAGATCAAGCTCAGGCAACTTAAAAATAACCTTGCAAAAACAATCCAGCTTGGGCACCTGGCCAAGATACAGGATTCACCTGGGTGTGGGGTTCCCAGTCCCACAATAAAAATCCAGTCCAGTGAATGTTACATTAAACAGCTGAAGAATGTGTGAGCATTGGGAATAAAGCTAGGATACATATTAACCACTTAACAAAATAAAATTTTGCTGGCTTTTTTTTTCAACTCAGACTCTCAAGGACATTTGGGATTGTGTAGAATTCAGTGTTAGCAGGTTAAAGGAAGCCATCCCATAGCACTGTTATTTCAGATCAATTCAGCTTAATTAAGCCATAGTGGACCAAGGCATTTGAAAGTAAGGGTGGTGAATCTGTGGAGGGAGTGGAAGTGTCGGAGCTGAGTTTCGGGATGGGCAGGATGGTTGCATGATAGGACAGTAAGGGCTGGAAGTCAAGGGATGGGGTTTGGGGGTCAGGAGATTGGGAGCAAAAGTGTGTCGGGAATTGGAGATTGGGGAGTTGGAGGAGGGGGGTTCAGAGATTGAGGTAGGGGTGTAATTCATCCAAATGATACTTGGATTAAGGGAAACAACTTCTTAAAAGGGAAGAGAAGATACCAGGCCTCTCAGGACCATATTATGCTCTTGAACAAAAGTAAAGCCATACATTGAGTAAACTTTGGTGTCAAATCTAGAAAAAAGATAAAGTTCTTGCACTTCTTCAGATATCTCATCATGTACCAATATCCCAAAGTGCTTTACACCAGTATAGTACTTTTGAAATGTAGGGCCCGATTCTCTCATTGTGACCTGCAACTTTTCTAATGGGTCCTGTCGGGAGAATCACGTGTCTTTTTCTGAGATATACGGCATGTGCCATGAACGCAATAGCATCTTCCAGAGGCAGAGAACACTTCCAGTTGAGACCATGCTGGAAGAGAGGTAAGTTATCTGAATCTTTTTTTAAAAATAGTTTAAATATATTTTGCATGTCATTATCAGGCCCGGCATGGAACCTGCCAGGCCTGATCGAATTTCTCCCTCGCCAGGAATACTTCATTCCGACAGGGTTTAGACTAGCTCCCCATGTTCGGGGAACAAGTGGGAGCTTTGCCAGAGTGAAGGGGAGGACAATCAGGGCCCCACAGGTAATTGAATGGCAGGGGGTGGTGCCACCTGGGCATGGATACCTTGGCAGTGCCAGCCTGTGCCCCTGCCACTGCTCAAGGGGCAAAGTGCCCATGACCAGAGGTCATCTGGCAGCACCAAAGGGGCAGGGCCTATTGTGAGCAGGACCTAGGGGAGATGGTTGGGGGTGTCCCGCTGCCAATCTGCATGGTGATTGGTCTGGCATGGAGGGAGGGCAGCAATGGTGGGGGGATTGATGTCTGGCTCTGAGTGGGTCAGTGCAAGGGTGAGGGGGATGGGGGAATCACCACTGCTGGAGGAGGTGGGCTAAATATCGGGATGCTCTGGGGTGGCAGGTGGTGGGGGGGTTCACGGCTGGCCTGGGAATTGTTGTGGGGGCCACAATCCAGCTGTGGGGAGGGGTTAGAGGGGCAGCACTGCGGGGTCCTGGGCTGATCAGTGATCGAACTGGCCAGCAAATGGGGAATCTGACAGATCAGGGCCACTGCGCATGCACAGAGTTCCAGAACTGTCAAACTGGCATAAATAAGCCCTGCCTCACTGGGCTTTTAATGGGATTCACAAGTGGGACCTCTGCATTGCACAGTGCGTGGGGATTTGAGTGTGAAGCTGCACTGAAAAAGCAGTTGTGATCTAGAGCAGTTTTTCCATCAATTCGACACTTTTGGGAGAATTGCCCCCCCCCCCCCACCACACACACACACACAACACACACACACACACACACACACACACACACACACACACACACACACACACACACACACACACACACACCTATGGTTATAATGTAGGATATGGGACAGCTGATATGCAAGGAAATATATATGGAGACTCTTCAAAGCAGAATATTTACACAGTGCATCTTTTCTTACCAACATTGTGTCTGTTGCCACAAGGGCTAAATAAAGGATGCAGTGATATCACATGTCAAACACACCTTTTTCTCCTCCTCTGCATCTAAAGGCTGAGTACTCCCAAAGTAGAAAAAGCACAAAGTTGATTCTGATGCCTGGCCAAGTATATGAATGAGACCAGACTATTTCAGTTAAACCACCGTATGGTCTTTGTGTGCATATATGTAATATAGATGATTTATTGTTCTTCCTTGAGTTGAGGGGCCAGTGGTTTCCTTCCTTTAAGTCAAATTTTGAAAAGGATGTTTTAGTCTGTCCTGTTCCAATTGAACAGTCTGCCTCAAGGTACCAGGGACAAATAGATAGGCAAAGACACACTGTAGAAAGTTAACAACAAAGCACCCTGTAAAAATCAATACCAGGAGCTTTTTACGTTCAGTGCAATTTGCATTGCAGCTTAGTGCCACCGACGTGACAGTCATTCTTTGCAGTCTTCGAAGAGAGATAATTAAGCCCATGACTAATATTTATCCCTCGAGCAACACAATTAAAACAGCTGAATTGCTTATTCATCTGTGTTATTTGTGGAGTCTTGCTATGCTCATGTTAGTCGCTTAATGTTTATCTGCAAAACAAGAGTGACTGCACTTCTAATGTAATTCATCAGGTACAGAGTCTTTTGGAATGTCTTGGGTTTGTGAAAGCTGGTATTTAAATACAGTTTGTTCTTCCTTTTTGTTCATTTATTTAGCAATTGTCATGTTTCTGAGGATCAGCTAGGAGCAAAGAAAGATGTGTAGTGAGGTTCTATGTTGTGTCTGCATTAAGTGACTACACTTGTTCTGAAAGTGAGGGAAATACAGTCATGGTAATGGTGACACTTAAATGGAGGTATTTAAAGATATGAGAATACTTCATTAATGGAAATACGTCTTGTAGTTTTCAATGATCGTGTTTCACACTCCTGTACCTCAAAAAAAACTGGCATTATTTCCTCTAACATCTAACAGAAATGTATTGGCAATTTTGGATTTTTCATGCAGAATTTTTGGAAAATAGCCACACACTGCCAAATTGGAGTGTAGGATTGTTCAGAATTAATGCCTTACAAAAAGGTATGTAGTATACTCTCTATTTAAATAGTTCAAACTCTCAGTTATTAGAGTGGTATAATGTGAGTGCTGTGTATTCAACCCTGACCATTATGGAGGGAAGGAGGAGTAACTGGGAAGAGAAGTGCAATCCACAAACTTAGCAATAGCACATCCTCTTCCCTCATCCAAATCATTATGATAAATAGTAAATAATTGTGGCCCCAGCACTGATATCTGTGTTACTCATAGAACCTCTAAAGTGCAGAAGCAGGCCATTTGGCCCATCTAGTCTACACTGAATCTCTGAAAGAGCATTCCACACAGGCCCACCCCTGCCCAAATCCCAAACACCACACATCTAATCTACTAATTCCACTAATCTACATATCTTGGAACACTAAGGGGCAATTTAGCATGGCCAGTCCATCTAACCTCTACATCTTTGGGCTATGGGAGAAAACCGGAGCACATGGAGGAAACCCGCACAGACATGGGGAGAACATGCAAACTCCACACAAACAGTTATCCAAGGCAGAATCAAACCCAGGTCCCTGGCACTTTGAGGCAGCAGTGCAAACCATTATGTCACAGTACCATCACTCCATTAGTTACAGGTTGCCATCCTGAAACCACTCCTCTTATTCCAACTCATTATCTTCTATCAGTTAGCCAAATCACTATCCATGCTAATACACTATCCACGCTAATACACTATCCACAAAATCATGGGTTCTTATCTTAAGTAGAATTTTGTGCTTTCTTGAACACTTCATGGAAATCCAAGTGTATTACATGGACTGGTTCCCCTTTATCTATTCTGCTCATTACCACTTCAAAGAATTCTAATTTGCCAAGTATGATTTCCCCTTCGTGAAGTCCTGATGACTCTGCTCAATTATATTATATATTTCTAAATGCTCAGTATTACATGCTTTATAATGGACTCTAACATTTTACCAATGACAGAAGTTAGGCTAATTGGTCTACAGTTATCTGTTTTTGTCTCTCTCTCCCTTTTTGAATAAGGATATTATATTGGCAGTGTTTCAATCCTTTGGGACTTTTCTGGAATTTAAGGATTCTTGAAAGATTATTACAAGTGCATCCATTATCTCTGACGCTACTTACTTTAATTTTCATGGATGCAACTCATCAGGTCCAATGGATTTCTTTAGTCCCATTTGTATCTTCCACTGTGAAGACTGATGCAAAGTATTTATTTAACTTCTCTGCTTTTTCCTCGTTCCCAAGCTATGAAGACGCCAGTGTTGGACTGGGATAAACAGAGTTAGAAGTCTTACAACACCATGTTAAAGTCCAACAGATTTATTTGGTAGTGAAAGCTACTAGCTGCTCCTTCATCTGGTGAGTCTCTGTTGGACTTTAACCTAATATTGTGAGACTTCTTACTGTATTTCCTGGTTCCCTATTATTAATTCCCCAGTTTTATTCTTTAAGGGACCTATGTTCAATTTGGCCTCTTCCTTTTTGTATATTTAGTAAAGCTCTTACTATCTGTTTTTATTTTCTTGCTGGATTATCTGTAAATGATCTCTCTCTAATTATTTTAGTTTGTTATGGTTTTAAAACTTTTCCATTTCCCTGGCTTTCCACTAATCTTTGCCACATTGTATGCTTATCTTCTTTCAGTTTAATTTTAATTTCATTTTCAATTTTCCTCTTCCAGTGTCTTCGTTCTTAAAACTAAGGCAATTCCATTTGGAAAATCCATACTGATGAATCAGAACCTCTTAATTTGGATGGAAGGTGAACACTTTCCAGAGGCCTCTTAAGAACTCAATCTTCAAATACCAATATATCAAAACACCAAAAAAAGCTCTTGAAATATTACTTCTATCTCTGTTGATAACCCTAAACATCATCTTTAATCTGCAAATATGAAACTCTTTTCACAGTATCTGCTGGCAACAAGTACACCTTCTATTTTTCATACTTACACTGGTTTCAATGAGAGCATAAATCATGGATGTTAGTCTAGCACCAATGTCCTCATAACCTGCATAAATTTAAATGATCTACCACATAAAAAAAGAGAAAATGGAGACTGCAAGCTCGACCTTCAGTTACACCACTAACCAGAACAAGGTGGACAATCAGTGTAAATAGGTCCTATCTTAGTTTGTAGCCCAGAAAGTACTGTTGCTATTCTCACAATGACACTTCTCTGCAAGTGGTGAGCAAATTCTGCGCTAATTAGTACATTGTCGGGTGCATTCGTTTAATGTAGGTATCGCATTGTTGGATTAATTTATTAAATATATTGCTTGATGTTACTCTTCAATTACCGGCAGGAAATAGCTTATCCAAAATCTAAAAATCTGTACCTTTGGGGTTTGCCTTATTTGTATGCTTAGGGAGCTGCTCAGGACAATACCTTCATTTATTCCCACTCTGAGCTGTTCTTTTTTTAAATTGAAGAAATAAATTGCTTCGGGATCTGATGCTATATGCATGAACATGAGATTTTGGAAAAGGTTATTTGATCCTTACAGATATATAGTTTTAGAATGGTGATTTATCTTCCAATCTTCCAATGTCTTATCATTTTAAAGTGATTATTTCAAGTAACTCACACAGTTCAAATATTACCCAGATTTCTGATATGCATAAATATCTCCTTGCTTCATTTTCTGGACTAATTTGTACCAAATGGACTACATTAATTGTTTGTGGCAGGTTGCAGTTCTGTCAGTGACAGTACAGTTAGGCTGAGCTTCTTCCGCGACTGCAGACTTTATATATTGCTTTCCTTAATACGTTCCAAAACATTGTCAACCATCAAAGGAAAGTTAAGGAGACTTACTCATGACAACAATATGGAGATGCAACAGAGAGAAGGTCAATAGCCCAATCTGAAAGAGAAAAACCATGGAGCAGATGTGAGTTTTGTTGACTGTATGGTTGGGGTTGGGACAAGAGAAGGGAAAGAATAAAAGTGTATTGTTTTTGTTTTAACATTGGAAAAGAGGGAGATCCTCTGAAGTTAACTAGAACCAAAAAGGAGAATGCCATTTAAGCCCTAATTGAATTCCCAGTGAGTTCCTGGGGTAAAATTCCTTCCTGACCACTCAATTGCATACACTGCATCACTGTGTGAAGTTGACTCCTGCCCCTAATCATTTTGTCTCTAAGAGCTCCTATTTGCCATGCTACCATGGCTGCTGAGCTCCCAGCCCTCTGGGTGGCAGCTCTGATGGGACAAGTTGATGTTCTCAATTGGCCTATTAATTTGTCATGTAAATAGCAACACATTTGGAGAATCACAATCTAATCAAGGAGAGTCAGTAATAGTTCATTAAAAGGAAATCATGTCTCAACCTGAATGGATAGAGGGGAACCAGTAGATGTGTTGTATTTGGACTTCCAAAAGGCTTTCAACAAGATATCTCACAAAAGGTTAAGTCATAAGATAAGAATCCATGGTGTTACTGATAGTATATTGGCATGGATAAAAAACTGGCTAATGGGCAGCAAACAGTGAATGGGGGTAAGGAGTTCTTTTTCAGATTAACAACTTGTAATCAGTGGGGCTCCACAGGGATCAGTTCTGGGATTGCAACTTTTACAATATATATTAATAACTTAGGGGAAGGAAATGAGTATACTATAGCCAAATTTGCAGATGATATAAAAATAGGGAGAAAGGTAAGTTGCAAGAGGGATCCAAACAGTTTATAAAGAGATATTGATAGGTTAGGTAAATGGGCAAAAAGTTGGCAAATGAAGTATAATGTAGGAAAGTGTGAAACTGTTCATTTGGAAGGGAGAACAAAATTACAGGGCATTATTTAAATGGGGAAAAGTACAGAAAGCTGCAACACAAAGGGAGTTGGAGACACTTGTGCACGAAATACAGAAAACTGTACAGCAGGTTATCAGATTAATGGAATGTTAGCCTTTATTCCAAGTATTTTACAGTGTAAGAGTAGGAAAGTTTTGCTACAACTACACAAGTATTGGTAAGATCACATTTGGAGTATTGTGAGCAGTTTTGATCTTCTTATTTAAGAAAAGATATTATTTCACTGAGGGCATTTCAGAGAAGGTTCACTAGGATGATCCCTGGGATGGAGGGATTGTCTTATATGGAAAGATTAAACAGAATTGGACTCTACTTTTCGGAATTTAGAAGAATGAGAGATGATTTCATTGAAACACATACGATTAAGGGATTTGACAAGGTAAATGCTAAGAGTATGTTTCTACTTGTGGAGGAGTCTAGAACCAGAAGACATAGTCTCTGAATAAAGAGGTGCAAATTTAACACAGATGAGGAGTGATTTCTTCTCTGAGTTGAGTCTTTGGAACTCCTTGCCACAGAGCTGTGGGGCAAAGTCCTTGTGCATGTCTTAGACTGATATTTTGTGATCAGTAAGGGAATCAAGTGTTATGGGGAAAGGGCAGGGAAGTGGACATGATGATTGGCAAAGCAGATCAAAGGGCTGAGTGGCTTACTCCTGTTCCTATTTCTTATTGTCTTGTGGTAAGAGGTGCACGTTTCTGTTTGCATATATCATCAGTTCTTGATCTTTAGGAGATTTATAGAGGACAAATTTACATGGACACGGTTTCAAGTTTAACACTTCAGGTGTGAAGCCTCTGGCTCCCTAGTTGATATGCAAGTGATAGAATCCATTTTTCCTGCTTGTATCTAGTGCCATCCACTTTGATGTTCTCCCAGTTCTTTATTGGATTACTGATGGCCACTGCATTGTGTCTTTGAGATGATAATGTCCCAGCGTCTTTATATAGTATCGACTTGGTTTAGTATTGACTTGCTTTGAAGATTAATCCCTTATAGTACTGCCTGCCTCTGTGGATTTTGCCTATTTGTTTGCAGTGTCTATGTGCATGAAACTTTTGGGACTTCATATCTAATAAAAGGCCCATTGGAGGGGATTTGGATTCAATAGCCGCCATCATAAAACTGTTACGCCATGGTCTTGCCTCCCACTGGTAGGGAGTTGAGTATTGCTTTCAACACTGTGGCAGGATGTCTCACCAACCAAACAAATTCAACCCATTATTTTCAAATCTTAAATCCCCTACCATCAACATTGTGTAGATTATGACACTTCGATATTCATGAATTTTTATAAATGAATAAGGATTATAAATGCTCTTAACATCTTCTCAGGCAGGAATTCCAGATTCCAAAAATTGTCTGGATGAAAAAAGTGCTCCATAACTCTGCTCTAACCCAGTCAATCCAACCTTTCCAAAGAATGTGCAGGAGTGTACTGGAAGGCTCATTGGAGCAGTATGTAGCTAGTCTGACTAGATAAGGGGCTATATTAGATTTAGTTCTGAGTAATGAGGCAGGGCAGGTGGTTGATGTAGTAGGAGAACATGTGGCTAATAGTGACCACAATTCTGCATATCTTAGGATACAGATAGAAAAGGATGCTTGTAGCCCTAGGGGGAGGGTGCTGAATTGGGGGAAGGCTAACTACAGTCGGATTAGGCAGGAATTTATGGAAACTGATTGACTGGGAACAGTTGTTCGAGGGTAAATCCATGCTAGGCATGTGGGAGTGTTTCAAGGGAATACTGAAAATGTTGCAAGAAAGATATGTGCCAGCTAAGGGGAAGGATGGGAAAGATAGGGTTAGAGAGCTGTGGATTACTAGGGATATTGAGGACTTCTTTAGGAAGAAAAGAGAGGTATATGTTAGGTCAAAGCAGCTGGGAATGGACAGAGCATCGGAGGAATATAGAGTTAGGAGGGAGCTCAAACAGAGTTAGAAGGGCAAAAAGGGGGCATGAAATGGTTTTGGCAGATAGGATTAAGGAAAATCCAAAGGCTTTTTACTCCTATGTTAAGAATAAAAGGGTGTTAGAGGAAAAATTGGACTTCTTAGGGATAAGGAGGGGAACTTAGGAGTGGATGTTAGGAAAGAGGATGTGTTAGACCTGTTAAATTCTATCAAGATAGACAAGTCACCGGGACCGGATGGGATGTACGCCAGGTTATTGTGGGAGGTGAGGGAAGTGGTTGCAGAGCCCCTGGTGATGATCTTTGCGTTGTCCATGGAAATGGGAGAGGTTCTGGAGGATTGCGGATGTGGTTCCTATCTTTAAGAAAGGGAACAGGGATAGTCCAGGAAATTACCGACCGGTGAGTTTGACTTCAGTGGTTGGTAAGCTGATGGAGAGGATTCTGAGGGATAAGATATATGAACATTTGGAGAAGTTTGGACTGATTAGAAATAGTCAGCAAGGTTTTGTCAAGGGCAGGTCATGCCTTACAAGCCTAGTTGAGTTCTTCGAAAATGTGACTGAACACATTGACGAAGGAAGGGCGGTGGACATAGTGTACATGGACTTTAGTAAGGTGTTTGATAAGGTCCCACATGCAAGGCTTCTGGAGAAGATGAGAGGGCATGGGATCCAAGGGGCTTTGGCCTTTTTGATCTAGAACTGGCTTGCCGGCAGAAGGCAGAGAGTGGTTGTGGATGGGTCTTGTTCTGCATGGAGGTCGGTAACCAATGGAGTGCCCCAGGGATCTGTTCTGGGATCTGTTTGTCATTTTCATAAATGACCTGGATGAGGAAGTGGAGGGATGGGTTAGCAAGTTCACTGACGATACAAAGATCGGTGGTGTTGTGGATGGTCTGGAGGGATGCCAAAAGTTGCAGTGGGACGTAGACAGGATGCAAGACTGGGCGGAGAAGTGGCAGATGGACTTCAACGCAGATAAATGTGTAGTGGTCCATTTTGGCAGGAATAATGGGATGAAGGAGTACAATATAAGGTGTAGGAGTCTTAGCTGTGTTGTAGAGCAGAAGGATCTCGGGGTCTGGGTCCATAGGACTCTTAAATCGGCCTCGCAGGTGGAGGAAGTGGTCAAGAAGGTGTACGGTGTACTGGCCTTCATTAATCGAGGAATAGAGTTTAGGAGTCAGGAGGTCATGATGCAGCTCTATAAGACTCTTGTCAGACCCCACTTGGAGTATTGTGCGCAGTTCTGGTCGCCTCATTATAGGAAGGATGTAGAGGCTATTGAGAGGGTTCAGAGGAGATTTACAAGGATGCTGCCTGGATTGGGAGGCAGGCCTTATGAAGATAAGTTGAGGGAGCTGGGACTCTTCTCACTGGAGCGACGGAGGTTGAGAGGCGACCTGATAGAGGTTTATAAAATGGTGAGAGGGATAGATAGGGTGGACTCTCAGAGACTATTTCCCTGAGCTGAAACGGTCACTACGAGAGGACACAGATTTAAGGTGCAGGGAAGGAAATACACAGGAGATGTCAGGGGTAGGTTTTTCACTCAGAGGGTGGTGAGTGAATGGAACCGACTGCCGTCGGAGGTTGTTGAGGCAAACTCACTGGGGTCTTTTAAGAGACTTCTGGATGATTATATGGAAAAGAATAGGATAGGGGGTTATAGATAGGTCTGTGGATTGGTAGATGTGATCGGCGCAACTCGTGGGCCGAAGGGCCTGTTTGTGCTGTATTGTTCTATGTTCTATGTAACTGTGCTTAGAACCCGAGGGAATGGGGGGAGATCCCGAATAAATACTTTGCGTCAGTATTCATGAAGGAGAGGGGCTTGTTGACCAGTCCTGTCTTTGGGGGAGCTGTAGACCAGTTGAGGGAAATATCCATACCCAAGGAGGAAGTGTTAGAGCTTCTAGGAAGCATTAAAACTGATAAATCTCTGGGGCCTGATGGTATTTTTCCCAGGCTGCTTAGGGAGGTGCGAGGTGAAATTGTTGGGCCTCTGATGCAAATCTTTGTCTCTTTGGACACAGGTGAAGTCCGAGAGGACTGGAGAATAGCTAATGTACTGTTGCTTATAAAGGGTAGTAGGGATAACCCTGGAAATTATAGGCCGGTGAGTTTGACATCAGTGGTAGGGAAGCTGTTGGAGGGGATTCTTAGAGATAGGATGTATAGGCACTTAGAGCATTGCAATCTGATTAGGGATACGCAGCATGGATTTGTTAAGGGGAGGTCATGCCTTACGAATCTGGTAGAATTTTTTGAGGAGGTGACGAAAACTGTTGATGGAGGGTGAGCTGTTGACATCATCTATATGGATTTCAATAAGGCGATTGACAAAGTCGCTCATGGGAGGTTAGTTGAAAAGGTCAAGGCTAATGGCGTACAAGGACAGATAGCTAGATGGATAAGTAACTGGCTTGGTAATAGGAGACGGAGAATAATAGTGGAAGGGTGTTTTTTTAGCTGGAGATCGATCACTAGTGGTGTGCTGCAGGGCTCGGTACTGGGACTTCTTCTATTTGTAATATATATAAATGACTTGGAAGAGGAAATAAGTGGAGTGATCAGCAAGTTTGCAGACAATACAAAGATGGCTGGACTTGCGGATAGTGAGGAGCGTTGTCAAGCGATACAGCAGAACATAGGCTGGTAACTTGGGCAGATAGATGGCAGATGGAATTCAATCCTGATAAATGTGAGGTGATGCATTTCGGGAGAAAGAATGTAGGGGGAGGTATATGATAAAGGGTAGACCTATTAAGAGTATAGAAATGCAGAGGGACCTGGGGGTGCAGGTGAACAAGTCTCTGAAGGTGGCAGAGCTAGTGGAGAAGGTTGTGAAGAAAGCATACAGTATGCTAGCCTTTATAGGAAGGAGTATAGAGTACAAGTGCTGGCCTTTAATGTTTCAGTTGTATAAAACGTTGGTTAGACCTCATTTGGAATACTGCGTCCAGTTCTAGTCGCCTTAGTTACTGGAAGGACGTGGAGACTCTGGAGAGAGTGCAGAGGAGGTTTACCATGATGCTGCCCGGTATGGAAGGTCTGTGTTACAAGGAGAGGTTAGGCAAATTGGGGCTGTTTTCCTTAGAAAGACATAGACTTTAAGGAGATCTAATAGAGATGTTCAAGATTGAGGGGTATAGATAGAGTAAACAGGGTTAAGCTTTTTCCTAGAATGGACTCATAGCACGAGGGGTCATGGGCTTAGGGCGAGGGGAGTAAGGTATAATTTGGATGCTAGAGGAAGTTTTTTCACACAGGGTGGTGGGGGTATGGAATGCGCTGCCAAGTAAAGTATTGGAGGCAGGCACTCTGGAGTTATTTAAGAGATACTTAGATGGGCACATGAACAAAATGGGAATGGAGGGATATAGACAACTGATTTAAAATAGGCATCATGAGCTGTGGGAGTTCCCTGGGAAGTGTGTAAATTGTCAATGGTATTGATGTATTTGTCTTACCCTACAGGTACTTCGGTCTGCCTTGTCGAACAAGAGACATACACATGATGGGTCGTGAGAGGGCTGCTCTTGGATTTTTCAAGAGTAGCCTAGTGCTTCATGTTGTTAGTGTATGCTTGACCTGGACCATTTGATGGGCAACACGACAGCTCAGTGACTATTGCTGTGCAGATACATGGCCTGTGGCTGTGGGAGTTTGCGCATTCTCCCCATGCTTGCGTGGGTTTTCTCCTGGTGCTCCGGCTTCCTCCCACATCCCAAAGATGTGCTCTTAGGCTGACTGGCAGAACAAATTCTCCCTAAATCAGCTCAAATTTGGTTCTAATGCACAGATCTATAAACATAGACAGGAATGATAGGAATCATGGGTAGAAATGGGAACATCGAGGTGGCGGCGTGGGCTCGTTGGGCCAAAGGGCCTGTTTACTGTGCTGTTTTGTTCTTTGCTCTTTGATTATAGAGACAAGGTAGGAGAATGGCATGAAAGGCATTGCTCATTTGGAAAGACAGTGCACATATGATGGACCAAATGGCCTCCTTCTGCATTGTAATTCTGTGATCATACCAAATTCACATCATGTTGATTGATAACTAACTTTAGCTGCATAGCTCTGTTCTTATTCCGATTGCATGCCAACTCTTTAGCTTTTTGTACAGGCTTCACTTGTGTGTGAGCTAAGCTTTGCTTTAAAACACTATCTCAAAGAGTAGTGGGCGCATTTTAAGTAAAAAGGCTTGAAGATTTTTTTTTGTGCATGTGGGTTCCATAAATATTTTCTTAGTGTATCTTTGCTGAGTGGATTTATGGGGAAACAGCAGCAGAGTTGTTCAGATTGGACACTTTTGCTGCAGAACCAGCATTGCATAATGGGTGAATGATCTCTTTCTGTTTTGTATCGTTCTATGATTCTCTAATTCTGTTGCACAGTAACTACTTCTGTTTGGAGTCAATTCCATATATTAATCTATACTTTTGCTGGAGTCCCACTAACTAGTAATTCTAAAGTCACTCCCTCTGTCTTAGAAAATGATAGTCTTGTAGACAGTAAAATGGATAGCTAGAGATGATTAAAGGAATACTAATTTTACAGTAAACTGATGTGACAAGAGGATTTCTATATTAATTTCTGCATGTTAGTGTCTAGTTTGAGTGAGTTTCAGTCTTCAGTTGGTCAATGGGAATTGGAAGTTGCCAGAGTTGTTTAGCTGATAAGGACTCAGCTACGAGATGTCTTTTAGATGTCCAAATCACGAACAACCCGCCTGGTTCCCCCATGCCAACACTACAATTAAGGAAGCCCACCAACACTTCTATTTTCTCAGAAGACTAAAGAAATTTGGCATATCAGCCACAACTGTCACCAACTTTTACAGATGCACATTGAAAGCGTTTTTTCTGGTTGTATTACACCTTGGTATGGCCCCTGCTCAGCCGAAGACCGCAAGGAATTACAAAAGGTCATCAATGTAGCCCAATCCATTATGCAAACCAGCCTTCCCTCCAGTGACTGTGTCTACACTTCCCCCTGCCTTGGCAAAGCAGCCTGCATAATTAAGGACACCCCACAGCCTGGACATTCTCTTCCACCTTTTTCCTTCAGGGAAAAAGTCTGAGGTCACACACCAAACTGACTCAAAAACAGCTTCTTCCCAGCTGCCATCAGATGTTTGAATGGCCTTACTTTGCATAAAGTTGATCTTTCTCTACACTGTAGCTATAACTACATTTTGTACACTACATTTTGTGCTATCTCATTTCTTTTTCTACGAATGGTATGTTTTGTCTGTATAGCATGCAAGAAACAATATTTTTCACTATGTTAATACATGTAACAATAATAAATCAACTCAAGTCAAATCAAATCAAAATGTTCTCTTTGTTAATTAAACATACATACTTCAGCTGTCCTCCTGGGCTGTATCCTCCAAGGAAGGTCCCAATGGCACTCAGAATGTAATGTAGCATGTTAGGAATCTTTGTTCATCGTGCTGTCTGTAACCATCTCCAGTTGCAACAGTTGATAGTTTGCGGACCAAATATAGAAGTTATTTGAATGAAAACAGCATCAATCAATGAGGGAAAACTATTATTGAATGGGATAATGAAATGAAATTCTCAGGTATCAGACTTGTGAAAAGTTAAAAATAAAAAGGGATGTTAGAAACAATACCTAAGGCTGGAATTTTACCAGCACACCTATCTGAGGCTTGTAAAATCGTGCCCGAGGCGAATGAGGAATGCTGTCCTGTGAGTCTTGCCTGCCATGGTTTTGGAAGTGCCATGCCAATAAAATCAGGGCTTAAGAATTTGGTGAAGTCTGATCAATTGAAACCTCACAAACTTGGAATAGAATCCCTGAAGTGCAGAAGGAGGCTATTCTGCCCATCCAACAAGTCTGCACCGACTCTGACAATATCTTACCCAGGGCGCCTCTCTTGCCCTATTCTCGTAAACTCATACATTTACCATTGCTAATCCATCTAAGGGGCAATTTAGCACGGCCAATCTGCTTAATCTGCACAGCTCTGGACTGTGGGAGGAAACCGGAGCACCCAAAGGAAGTCCATATGGACATAGAGAGAATGCACAGACAGTCACCCAAGGCTGGAATTGAAACCAGGTGCCTGGTGCTGTGAGGCAGCAGTTCTAACCAAAGTGTCACTATGCTGCCCTCTGTTACATGTGAGTTCTTTGGAAAATTGTGGAGTATTACAGTAAATAAATTTGTGCTCGATTATTATCAGTATAAGCTTAATACTCTTTTAGAACCCTATCATTTTGAGGAGTAACTTATAGGAAAGAATTCACACCTTTTACATTTGGAGTTAAATGAGGGTTAATAGTTTTGTTGAAATAGAGGAAACAATAAGTTCCAAGTTCTTTTACAACCTTAGAATGCAGTCCTGAGCTAGTTTTAATGACTGCCAGCTACCATCAAGATTTTGGGGAACAAGCTTGTGCTATGATGCCTCATGACTCAAGTATTTACTTGGTTTGTGTAGATTAAAAAACAAATCTCTTACACTCCAGTAGCTGTTGTGCAATGCTTCATTTCCATTAGTATCAATGGTGATGTACACATCTGCACGCAACTGATGACTGCTGCGCCTATTATCTGAAAAATTCTTCTGTTGCTGGTGCCACTTGAGTGCATTTGCCAAGATTCAATGGCTTGCTTCCTTAATCCTCTTTTCTCTGCAGAATAACATTAGAAAAAAGCATTCCATGCCGAATAAAAGCAAATTACTAAGCTTTAAAAATATTACTCGTGATTCCCTATCATCTAAGCACTGAATAAATGCCGAGATTTGTATTTCATGTTCTTGCTTTCCTGATGTCTATGCCTGCAGTACTGTTCATTCATTTTCAAAGGAGGTTCAAACGGATAGAAACCTATCTATTCCCCTCCCTTTACATCATGGCTAAGTTGATTTGGCCATGCTAAATTGCCCCTTAGTGTCAGGTTGAATATAGGTGTCAGTGAATATCCATAATTGTGGCAGCAGCCTTGGTGCATTCATCCTGTGCCAGTCAACCATACTTTGGAGATCCATGATACACCAAAGGCTGACTGCTTGCATATAAAAACTATACCCCGATCCTCTGCTATCCAATTATGCAAGAACAGAGGGCATATAATGAGAGCCATGGAGGCATATGAAACATTGTGGAGTGAGAGTAGGGGTGGTTGGTGAAGCCCTCAGTACACAGCAGCATACATTTTAAATGTGCTGATCTGTAGAGTCCTCCATGATGCTGACATTGAAACAATATAACCACTGTCTCCAGGAATCTGGAAACCACACCTTCCTTTACTTCCACTAAACTAGCTGAACAAGAGGAAAGTCAAAGGCATGTCACCCACAATTTGTCGAGCCCTTTAAATAAGGCTAATAGGGGGGAGAAGGTGGGGGGAGGGGTGCAGCGTGGAATGTGTCCCCATACAGTTGAAAGCTTGTTTAGTTGGGAGTGATCAGCACAGGTATTCTGTGTGCAGCTGAAATTCCTGAAACGGATGTCAAATCAGCTGGCATCCTGATCGTTCCACTCCTCCAGCTTCCCAGTGCATGCATGCCATGTCAATACCTATACTTGCAAACTTCTCAGCAGGGGGTGTTGGCATGCCTGCAGGAAGAGACATGCTTTGGGAATTCTGTAACCCTGTGGCATCAGGGACCTCAATTTTGTGATCTGCTACTCTTTATTAATGAAAGCCACAGGAGAAAAGAATGTTGGGCAATTCTATGAAAATATTATGAAATTTATTCTCTGAAATTAAAAAAAGTCTAACTTTCCTCCCTGAAATCTGTCAAATCTATTTCATCTGTTCAGTAATTAAAGAAATAATGGATTGTGTAAATCAGATTAAATAGAACATAGAACATAGAACACTACAGCACAAACAAGCCCTTCGGCCCACACGTTGTGCCGAACACATCAAAACCTACCCAGCCATAGACCTATCTATAACCCCCAATCCCATTGGATCCCATATACTCATCCAGAAGTCTTTTAAAAGACCCCAGCGAGTTCGCCTCGACCACCACCGACGGCAGCCGATTCCATTCACTCACCACCCTCTGAGTGAAAAACTTTCCCCTACCATCCCCTCTGTACTTGCTTCCCTGCACCTTAAATCTGTGCCCTCTCGTCGCGACCATTTCAGCCCGGGGAAATAGTCTCTGAGAGTCCACCCTATCTATTCCTCTCAACATCTTGTAAACCTCTATCAGGTCGCCTCTCAACCTTCGTCTCTCCAGGGAGAACAGTCCCAGCTCCCTCAACCTGTCTTCATAAGGCATGCCTCCCAATCCAGGCAACATCCTTGTAAATCTCCTCTGCACCCTTTCAATAGCTTCCACGTCCTTCCTATAGTGAGGCGACCAGAACTGCGCACAGTACTCCAAGTGTGGTCTGACAAGGGTCCTATAAAGCTGCAGCATTACCTCCTGACTCCTGAACTCAATCCCTCGATGAATGAAGGCCAGTACACCGTAAGCTTTCTTAACCACATCCTCCACCTGGGAGGCCGATTTGAGAGTCTTATGGACCCGGACCCCAAGATCCCTCTGCTCTTCCACACAGCTAAGACTCCTACCTTTGATAGTGTACTCATTCATCCCGTTGGATCTGCCAAAATGGACCACAACACATTTATCCGCGTTGAAGTCCATCTGCCACTTCTCCGCCCAGTCTTGCATCCTGTCGATGTCATGCTGCAACTTCTGACATCCCTCCAGACCATCCACAACACCACCGACCTTTGTGTCATCGGCGAACTTACTCACCCATCCCTCCACTTCCTCATCCAGGTCATTTATGAAAATAAATACCTTAGACTAATTCAATGTTATGTGTCCTTGAGTGTATGTACATTGATGCCTTTGTGTGTGTAAATGTGCATAAGTGTACATTTGTGCATGTGTATGCAACACATTGGTTTCTCTGTGTTGCATGTGCTTAAGTGTGCAGATATGTCAATTTGTGTCTGTGTATCTGAGACCATGTCTGTATGTGCATCTGTACCTTTCTGTTCATCCATGCATGGATGTTTGTGTGTATATATGTGTCTGTTCTTTGCATATTATGACTTTACTCAAGCTTTGAAAGGCAAAAGATGGACAAGAAATGAAACAAAATGAACCAATTTCAGTGGTGGGGCAGTTAACACTGCTGCCTCACACTACCAGGGACTTGGGTTCAATTCCTGCCTTGGATGACAGGAATGTCATCCTGTCATTCCTGTCAGGATGACAGGATCCTGACAGGGAGAGTGTCTCTGTGGGTTTTTTCTGAGTGTTCTGGTTTCCTCTCATAGTCCAAAGGTATACAGGTTAGTGGATTGGCCCTGCTAAATTGTCTTTTAGTGTCCCAAGATGTGTAGGTTAGGGGAATTAGGCTACAGGGAAAGGGCCTTGTAAAGTGCAGACTTGATGGACCAAATGGCTCCCTTGTGCTCTGTAGGGATTTTATGAAATATGACCTTTGAAAAAAAGAATTGTTTTGTAATTGTCAGGTCTGTATAAATATAATTAAAGAGCATGATCTGGCTGCTTTGCTTTCATTACAAATCAGAGATATACACTAAATAATTTTAATATTTATAATTGGTTTCAACTAAATAAGTATCCCACTGACACCATTAAGTGGGAATTGGCAATGTATTTGCCAGTAATGGAAGATCAAGGCATTTTAGATCATTCTCATCTGGTATCTACAGATTTGAAAAGTAACCCAAGGGAATTTACAAAGCACTGTACCAAACAAGGTTTGTTTGAAAAAAAAATCAGTTTTGAAAATAGGGGCTCAGTATTTAGGCACAATGGTTGTAGCTGAGCAGTTTGAAAGTAGTTCTTCATTAAATTCAGCAGTGCATTTGAGAATAAGGATCAAAGATAGTACACAAAATTAAATTAAGCGAGCCTTCGGGAGCCACTTGGCTGTCTGGTCCGCAAAAAGTAGGGAATAATTTTTTTTGAAGTTCTGTTCTTGATAATCCAGGGCTGGCAGTATTATCTAGCTTTTATTTCAAAGAAGTCAATGCTGAAGAAAACTATGTGTAACATATGAGATCTGCAAACCTGACTTTCCTCTAATCAATTGAGCATTAATGGAAGGGTGTGCATCACGTGTGTCAAGTGCAAAAGGAACTCTTTGTAACAATGAGAAACCAGATGCTGAAATAGTCCATTGTATGATTAGAATCTAACAACTGCAACTTATTTTTGGTTATAGTTCAAAATAAAAAGTGGGGGCCCAAGGAGGGTCTGTGGCGTGTCAGAGGGAGTGGTCAGACTCATGCCAGCATGGTCTATTATTGTCGGGGTTGGGGGGGGGATGTAATTATTTCAGTGGTGGAGTGGAAGATTCCCTGCTTTGCTGAGTGATTCGTGGTTCTTCCCTGGTCAGTGATGGAGGGGTTGGGGGGGCACCAGTTGAGTTCACCCTCCTTCTCACTTTCCACTCTATTAGCCTCCACAATCAAAGGATTATCCTCTGCCATTTCCGCCAATTGCAGCATGATGCTATCACAAAACACTTCTTTTCCTCACCGCTCCTGTCTGCATTCCACAGGGCCACTTCCTCTGTAATACCCTGGTCCACTCCTCCATCACACTCAATTCCCCATCTCTTTCTGAGAGCCCTTTCTCTCGCAATCACAGATGCTGTAGTATCTGCTTCTTTGTCTCCTCCCTCCTCACCATTCAAGACTCCAGATACTCACTTCAGGTTCAGCAGCATTTCTCCTGCACTTGCTTCAATTTGGTCTACTGCATTCACTGCTCCCAATGGGGTCTCCTCTACATTGGAGAGACCAATTGCAGGCTGATTGACTACTTTGCAGAACACTTCACTCAGTTCGCAAGTGTGACCACCACCTTCCCTTTGTGTTCCATTTTAACTCGGCGCTTGCCTTCATGCCCACATGTCTGCCCTCGGCTGGCTGCAATACTCCAAGGAAATCTGGTGCAGGCTGGAGGAGCAGCATCTCATCTTCCGTTTGGGCATGTTGCAGTCCTCAGGTCTCAACATTAAGTTTTAGATTGTGTCCTTTCTCCTCTATCTTAACTCTTTTCTTAAAAAATCTCACACATATATTGCATCAATGCAACTCCCACTCCTTCCTTCCCACATCAGACCATCTATCTTTTATTCTTTAGCCACTTTTTATTACAATCTCTCACAGCTTTAGCACATTCTCCTTCCTTCAGTTCTAATGAAGAGTCAAAGAACTCAAAAAATTAACTGTTTCTCTCCCAATAGATATCACCCAGACATGCTGAGTTTTCCCAGCATCCTCTGCTCTTTGTCCCATTCCAGATATTAGATTGGAAAACTTTCTCTAAACTGCTTCCAATGCACTTGCGTCCTTTCATTAATAAAGAGACCAATACTGTATAAAATATTCGCGATGTGATCTTACCAGTGCCCTGCGTAGTGAAAACATAATCTCCCTACTTTTATATTCAGCTCTTCAATCTATCACTATTCAGATAATAAGCTTTTTTATCTTCCTGCCAAAATGGATAATTTCACATTTTCCAATACTTTCTGGCAAATCCTCCATTTGCCAGATGTTTGTCCACTCAATTAACCTGTCCATTTCCCTTTAGATTCTATATATCTTCCTCACAACTTACTTTCCTACCTATCTGTGCGTCACTAACTAATTGAACAAACATATCTCCAGTCCCCTCAGCCAAGTCATTTCGGTAAATTGTAAAAAATTGAGCCCTGAGCAGTGATTCCTGTGCCGCACCACACATTACATCTTGCCAACCAGAAAATGACTCACTTATTTCTACTTTCTGTTTCCTGTTAGCTAACCATTCTTCTATCCATGCCAATACATTACTCTCACACCATGAGCTTTTATTTTCTGTAATAATCTGTTATGAAGCACATTATCAGCGCCTTCTCAGAATCTAAGTACAGTGCATCCTCTAGTTCCCTTTTATCCGCAGCATATACTGTTTTTTTTCAAAAAACTATTCTATCCTAACTTCAATAAGTTGTTTAAAAATGATTTCACTTTCAAGGTAATCAGGTACATGTTGGCTGTACCTGATTACCTCAAATTTTTCTAACTGCTCTGATATTGTTATTAGGACTTAGGGGATGCTAACTTGCAGTCCCAACAATTTGCTCAGTATTACTTATCAGGTGATTATAATTTTCTTGAGTTCATTTTCTGATTTATAGTAATTTCTGGAATGTTATTTACATCCTCTATAGCAAAATAACTGTTCACTTCATCTGCCATCTCCTTATTTTGCATTATTGATTTCCCAGACTCACTTCCCCCACTCTGACCTTAAAATGGAGCAAAGATGATTTTGACGAGCCAACTGAAAATAGTTGGACCTAGGACACTGCCCTGAGGAATTCTGACAACAATATCCTGTGGCTGAGATAATCAGCCTTCAACAATCACAGTCGTCTTCCTTTGTGCAAGATATAACCCTCAAAGTGAAGAATTTTCCCAGATTCCCATTTGACTTCAATTTAGCTAGCTTTTCTTTAGGTCACAATTGGTTATATGCTTCCTTTACCTCAAGGGCAGTCACCTTAGCTTGTGAAGTCAGCTTTTTTTGTTCATATTTTGACCAAGATTGCTGAGCAGAACCCAAATTGAGCATTAGTGAGCAAGTTATTGATGAATAAGAACAGTTTGATTGAATAGTTGACAACAACTTCCATTCCTTTGCAGATACTTGGGATTAGACTGGCTGATAATTGATCAGACTAGTTTTGCCCCACTTTTTGTAAGCAGGTCATGCCTGGGCAATTTTTCACATTGTCAGATAGATGCCAGTGTTGTAGTTATGGATGATTGACTCAGCACATCAAGCTGAAAATGGTAACAAAATGCTTCACCTTTATCTTTGACACTGGCGCCTTCTCCATTGTGAATGGGGGTATTCATAATTATCTCTTTTCTCATTAGTTGTTTAAATGTCCAGTACCATTCACATTTGGGTGTTGCAGGAATATAGAGCTTTGTTTATATCTATGAGCTGTGGGATTGTTTAGCTCTGTTTACAGTATGCACCTTCTGTTGTTTAGCATAGTGTAGTCCTATGTTGTTGATTTACTAGGGTGGCAATTACTAGTTTCGCTTTGTCCTCTGGCATAGAACTATAGAATCCTTACTGTGCAGAGGGATGCCTTTTGATCTATCGAATCTGCACCAAATCTCAGGAACAGCATTTTATCCAGGCCCACCCTCCTGCGTTATCCTTGTAACTCCATGCACTTACCGTGGCTAATCCATTTAACCTATACATCTTTGGACACTAGGGAGCAATTTAACATGGCTAATCCACCTAACCTGCATACTTTAGGGAGAAAACCAGAACACCCAAAGGAAACAGACTGTTAAGGACCAGTTCAGAAACTCGAAGGTATGTTATGATAACTTAGCACCCAACTATTATTGAATTTGGCATTAATGTGCGTATAAGGTGTTTCACTTCAGGTTTGAATCTATTGACCCACTAAGAAGATTTTATTAAAACAAGTTTTATCTAATAATAGTTTAACTGTAACAAAATAATTATATAACTTTTACCAATTGAAATTAAACATTACAAGATACAATTCTTAACTGCTAGTCTATCTCTATTAGTTTCAATTTAAGCAATATTCCTCATAAATGTAAAGTCTTCAAAATCAGTTAGCAAACAGTAGGCTCACGTGTTGGTAAATGGGCTGCTAGTCCTCAAACCTCCAAAATACCTCTGGAGCGAGATACCTATTTTCTAGCATGTTCCAGACTTCACTCTCCAGAGAGACAGAAGAGCTGCTGCTCTTTGCAATTTGAAGCAGAAATTGCTTGCTTTTTCCTTTTGTAAGCCTAGCTCCTCCTGTTAGCACGTGATGCACTCTTATCAATCAAACTATTTAAATCTCATTCTGAAACCCCAAGGGACAACCCAAAAAGTAAACTAAACTGCCTTTGCTCAGATCTTAAAACAAAACACCCCTTTATCTAGGATCAATTATACTTCAACATTCTCATTGTGTGGGCTGCCTGGAGCTGACAAATTGGCACTGTAAGCAGAGCTGAAATTTAACCGTTTCCTTCACAAGAAACATGATATAAATACATTTCTTAAAGGCACAGTATCGTCACACCACACAGACAGGGGAGAATGTATAAACTCCACACAGACCCAAGGCCCAAATCAAACCTGGATCTTTGGTGTTTTGAGCCAACAGTGCTAACCACTGTGCCTCATGTCGCCCCTGGCATGCTGTCCTGCATTCATCATTGAATGGTGTTGACCCCCTTGTTTGATGGTAAGGTTAGGATATGCCAGACGATGGGATTACAGATTTATTTGCAAAACAATTCTCTTGTTGCTGATGGCTGATAACAACTTATCAATCCTTAGCTTTGAGCTGCTAGACCTGTTCTGAGTCTGTCCCATTTAATACAGTTGCAATGCTATACAACATGATGGAGTGTATCCTCGCTATTGAGGTGGATTTTGTTTCCACATGGACTGTGCAATGGTTATTCCTAAAAATCCAGTCATTGACAGATGCATCTGTAACAGGTGGATTGATGAGGTTGAGGCCAAGTTTACATTTTCCTCATGGTTCCCTCACCGCCTGTCTCTGCTCCAATCAAGTCCTTGAAGATGGCCAATCAGTCAGTATTGGTACTACCAAGCCATGCTTGGTAATGGGCATTGATATCTTCTGCCCAGCCTATATTCTGTGTTCTTGCTACTCTCAGTATTTCATTCAAGTGATGTTCGGAATGGAGGAGTGCTGATTGATGAGGGAACATGGTAGGTGGTAATAAGTGAAAAGTTTCTTTGCCCATGTTTAATCAAATGGCATGAGACTCCATTGTATCCAAGTCAATGTTGAGGATTCCCAGCATCACCTCTGATGGCTCTGAACTGCCTGTAAGACAGGACATAGTCAACGATGGTGATAGAGGAGTCTGGAACATTGAGTATGACTGTGTTGAGTTGTTGCTTGTCTAGTCTGTGGGACTATTCTCCCAATTTGGGCATGGATTCTCATTGGTGTGAAGGACTTTGCAGTTCACCTTGTCTGGGTGTGCCATAGCAGCTTGATTGAACTAAGTGGCCTACTGGAGTATTTTGGAGGGCGTTTTGGAGTCACGTACAGACCAGACTAGACCAGACAGATTTCCTTCAGTAATGAATATTAAGTGCACAGATGGGTTTTTATGGCAATCCAGTAATTGCATGTTACTAATACTGATGTGAACTTTTTCAATTTCAGAATTATTTGATTCACTGAACTTAAATACCCAAAGTGTTACTGTGAAATTTGATCTCAAGTCTCTGGAGCATTTGTCCTGAAGGCCTCTGATGTACAGTCCATTAGCATAACCATTATGTTACTGCATCCATATTTATAACATCCCTGCATAATGCTTTCTTACACATGAGTCAACTTAAAAATATATGTTTTAGGCCATCAAAAATTAAGATTATAAGCACTTGATGTTTGTTTGCCTACAGACAGGATCAATTCCAACATGTAGGATAATTGCTATAGCAACTGACTGTTCCACATAAAAATGATGCTGCAAATAATCATTGAAAGATCATTTGATGGTTCAGTACTTGTTTTGTTCCATCCAATTTGGTATATGTATCTAAAATCGCTGCAGGACAGATTAATCAATTGCCATGAATACCATGCCCTTGAACTCCACTCTAGCCCTCAACAACCAAATTCTTGGGCTTCTTTGTTATTAAGATTAAGATCATCTGTTTAGCTGCCTCTGCCACTTCCCTCCCTTTGTGAGTCCACTGAGCCAAACTTCCTCTAAAGATATCCCTAACCTATCATTGAACTCGCATCTTTCTTGAATTTCTATCCTAATTTCCCTCATGTTTCACCTTCTGCTCCTTTAGCCTTATTCCTAGTAAACCATCCAACTTTCCTTCCTGAGTCCTGTGTTAACTGATTGCTACTGGCTCCCACTCCTCACCTTCCGTCCCCCATCAAATCTACAAATATCACCATTCTCCTCGAAGAAACACTTCATCGTTCTGTACCCGCAGACGTTCTATTCCTGACCTTTCCTGTGAGATGTGCGCACATTTTGGACATCATTGATTTTAATCGTGCCACTATTTGCAGCAATGCCCTCAGCTGTTTAGACTGTAAGCTATGAAACTTCCTCTCTTAGTTTCTCTACCTGTCCCTCTCTTTCCTCCTTTAAGATTGTTAATAAAACTCTTTGACCAAGGTTTTGTCCATTTTCCCCTAATATGTCATTGTATGCCTCAGTGTCAAATTCTGATTGATAATCTTCCTGTGAAGTACCTCGGCATATTTTACTGTGTTAAAACTGTTATAGAAAATCCTTGTTGCAGTTGTTGGGCTTTATCTCAAAATCTTCCTGCTTCTACTTGAGGATCTCAATTCTCACTTTCAAACATCTACCAGAACATAATCCACAGACAAAAGTTTTAGCTAAATGAATTTTTGTGCAGAGGCCATTTGCCCATCCGATACCAGCAGTCTGATATTCAATGGATCAAAATCATAGCAGGAATAAAGGAAAAGCTCAGCAGGTCTGGCAACATCTGAGGGGAGAGAAACAAAATTAATAGGTGGAATTTAAAGAGAAAATTTCTAAGTGTCCAGCAGACATGACAATGGGAGAGTTGCAGATTAGTTTTTTGGGTAAGCTTTACTCACAATCTTATGCAAAAAGGCCATTTTTCAGGAACTATTAGAGGCAGGGCTAAATTCACTAGCCAGCCTAATAAGGCAGAAGAGGGAACTATTTTGCATGTGCAGACCCTCTGCAGTTGCATATGTGCTATTCCAACAGCAGAGGCCTAACAGAGTGAGAGAGAGCTGTCAGACCTCTGCTGCTACAGTTAGCCTCAACTCAGCTTCCCCGCTCACAATCAAAGGGGGCATGACAGATCTCGAGCCTCATATCATCTCAAAATATAGCCCCCATTTCACTCCCAGCCCTCCTCACCAGACAAACTTCTGGCAGAGTGCACAGCAGGCAACCCTCTTCCTCCCTACAATTTGCATGCAGGATGGCAGCAGCATTATTACTGGGCAGTGCTAAGGTGCCCATTGGGCATTGCCAAGGTGCTAGGCTGACACTGCCCAAGAGGTACCTCCCTGTGGGGCCTCAATGGCCTTTGGTTTGAAAGATGAGGGCAACATGACTGTTCTCTATTCATGTGGAGAATCGGAAAGAACGTCTCCCAGCAAGGCTGCAAAGACAAGTGCCTGGACAATTCTGCACTGGGCTTGCTAAAACATGCAAATACACATTTGAATAAATTTAAATAATTTATTCAGCCTTTCATCCATTTCTGGCAAAAAGATGACCATTATTGGAAATCCAATGCTGGTAAGATTGCGGGAGTCAAGAAATTGGGCGCAATCCTGATTTCTCAGTTCTTGTGCTATTTTACTGTCTCACTCAGCCCATCAATGGGCAGGGTGAACTATTATAATCGCGACCAATGTTTTGAGTCCGTGTGACACTTCTTCAGAACGTCAAAGGATCGATGCTCCTTGTAAATGAAATGGACGAGATAATGGAGAATAAATCTGTTGGTGATTGGTTTGAGTATTTATGCGTTTTTCTTTGCTTTTGGAAGTGCCAATGTTACATTTCAATTTGGGTAAGATAGTGGAGATAGTCCTTTAAACTGTATCTGGCAACTCTTACTTTGGCAGTTGAATTCAGGCCGACGCTTTGAGCCAGGAACCTGATGATGGAGCCTTTTCTATATCACAACAACAACTTGCATTTCATTTAGAACATGTCCCAAAGTGCTTTGCAAGGAGAAATTACACAAAAATGGACACAGAATTAAATCATGAATAAAAGAGGTTAATTTTGAGAAAGACCTTAAAGGAACAGAAGATAGCGGAAAGGAAGAATGAATATTCTCAATGTTTACCTAGAGAAAATCATTGCTTGTATAAGACTGAATGGCAAGAGAATTGACGGAGAGGTAGAACTGTGTGTCATAAGGATATAATTGAAAGTTGACTCCATGCCTTTAGATGGTATTGCCAAGGCATAATTTATAGATATGATACAGGAGAAGGTCATAGATAATTCTTTGGAGTACTGCAAAACAAATGTTGTTTAGGGCAGGAAGAGAAGCATTGTTGAAGATTTTCTGACCTCAGTTTGGTGAGTAAGAGAAGAACAAAGCAAGGGCAATCCCAGTGTAAAGGACAATGGAGAAAAGTCAGTGAAGGAGGATGATTTAGTCAATGATATAAGGCTGCAAAGATGTCGAGGTAAATAGTACCATGGTTATAACCTAGAGTATAAGACGCTCACCTGTGTACAGTGTCAAATGTGGGAGTTCCTGGAGGCAAGACCTCTCTCGAAAGTCCACATATACATCAAGTGTTTGGAGCTGCAGCGTCTGAAAGCTCGGGTCAAGCAACTAGAGTGGCAATTGGAAGATGCATTTTTAGTCAGGGAGAATGAGGCAATCATGGAAGGGAGGCAGAGTAAGGTGGCGGAGCCGGAGCCTAAGTGGGGGAGCCTGACCCTTACAGGTGAATTACTGTCAGGAAGGGGAAAAAGGAGAGGGGGGACAGTCCAAAGACTTCCCCAGTGGCAGCCCCCCAAAATATCGAGGGCGGAGGGTTAAAAAAGGCAAAGCAGGAGGACCAGAGTACCTCAAAGGAGAGGAAAGGAGCTAGAAGGGAGATAGTGGTGGGGGATGGGAGGGTTAAAGGAATAGATAGATGCTTCTGTG
The DNA here is from genome assembly GCA_024679065.1 of Sphyrna mokarran. Taxonomy (NCBI): domain Eukaryota; kingdom Metazoa; phylum Chordata; class Chondrichthyes; order Carcharhiniformes; family Carcharhinidae; genus Sphyrna; species Sphyrna mokarran. The sequence continues at coordinate 54,299,266 of JAGIQG010000007.1, forward strand.
GTCCAAGGCAGGACTCCAGGATGGTAGTTTGCCTCCCTGAAGCAGGGGTGCAAGATGTGTCTGACAAGGTAGAGGGCATTTTGAAGGGTGAGGGGACCCAGGTGGATGTGATTATTCACGTAGGAGAGAAGGATGTAGGAAGGAAGTGCAGGGAGGATATACGAAGGCTGTTCAGGGAGTTGGAGGGTAGGCTGAAGAGCAGGGCCTCCAGTGTGGCGATCTCAGGGCTGCTTCCAGGGCCGGGTAATAGTGGAGCCAGGAGAAATGAAATCCTACAGCTGAATGCGTGGCTGAAGGACTGGTGTAGGGCAAAGGGTTTCATATTTGTGGATAACTGGGAAGTCTTTGTGAAAGAAGGGCTCCTGTATACAAGGGATGGGGAACACTTAAATGGGAAGGGCATGAATATCTTAGCTGGGAGGTTAGCTGGAGTTTTTCTGCAGGATTTAAACTAATATGGAGGGGAGGAGGGGCTGAGACGATAGCTCGGTAGACAGCGAGATGGGAGATAGAGTAAGCTTGGACGAGAAGTGATACACCGGGGAGAAGGAGGTTCCAAGTGGGCTTGGAGGTCTGGAGTGTGTCTGTTTCAATGCGAGGAGCATAACGGGAAAAATGGATGAACTTAGGGCCTTAATGATTGCGAGGAACTTGGATGTGGTTGCGGTGACAGAGACGTGGTTAAAGGAAGGGGAGCAGTGGCAACTGAACATTCCTGGGTATAAGTGTTTCAGGCGTGACAGAGGAGGGTCCAGAAGAGGTGAAGGAGTGGCGTTGTTAGTTAAGGAGAGCATCACGACGGTGCAGAGGGAGGACAATACAGAGGAGTTAGGAGTGGAGTCGCTGTGGGTGGAGTTGAGGAATAGAAAGGAGGTGATTACAATGCTAGGGGTGTATTATAGGCCACCCAACAGCCCACGGGTAGTTGAAGAAGGCATATGTAAAGACATTTTGGATAGGTGCAGAAAGAACAGAGCCGTTATAGTGGGAGATTTTAATCTCCCTAGGGTGGATTGGAAAGTACCTAGAGCTGGGGGTTTGGATGGGCAGGAATTTGTAAAATGTGTACTGGAAGGATCGTTGAAACAGTATGTGGCTAGCTCGACAAGAGAAGGGGCTATATTGGATTTAGTTCTGAGTAATGAACCAGGGCAGGTGGTTGATGTTGTGGGGAACATGTGGCTAACAGTGACCACAATTCTGTCTACTTTAGGATACAAATGGAAAAGGATGCTTGTTGCCCTAGGGGCAGGGTGCTGAATTGGGGGAAGGCTAACTACAGTTGGATTAGGCAGGAACTTATGGAAACTGATTGGGAACGGTTGTTCGAGGGTAAGTCCATGCTAGGCATGTGGGTCTCTTTCAAGGGAATACTGAAAATGTTGCAAGATAAATATATGCCGGCCAAGAGGAAAGATGGAAAAGGCAGGATTAGAGAGTCGTGGATTACTAGGGATATTGAGGACTTGGTTAGGAAGAAAAGAGAAGCGTATGATAGGTCAAAGCAGCTGGGAACCGAGACAGCATTGAAGGAATATAGAGAGAGTAGGAGGGAGCTCAAACAGGGAGTTAGAAGGGCAAAAAGGGGGCATGAAATGATTTTGGCGGATAGGATTAAGGAAAATCCAAAGGCTTTTTACTCCTATGTTAGGAATAAAAGGGTGGTTAGAGGAAAAATCGGACCTCTTAGGGACGGAGGAGGGGAACTGTGCTTAGAGCCCGAGGGAATGGCGGAGATCCTGAATGAATACTTTGCGTCAGTATTCACGAAGGAGAGGGGCTTGTTGACAGCTCCCGTCTCTGAGGGAGCTGTGGACCAGTTGAGGGAAATATCCATACCGAGGGAGGAAGCTTCTAGGTAGCATTAAAACTGATAAATCTCTGGGGCCTGATGGCATTTATCCCAGGCTGCTTAGGGAGGTGCGTGGTGAAATTGCTGGGCCTCTGACGCAAATCTTTGTCTCTTCCTTGGACACAGGTGAGGTCCCAGAGGACTAGAGAATAGCTAATGTTGTACCGTTGTTTAAAAAGGGTAGTAGGGATAACCTTGGGAATTATAGGCTGGTGAGTTTGACATCAGTGGTAGGGAAGCTGTTGGAGGGGATTCTTAGAGATGGGATGTATAGGCACTTAGAACGTTGCGATCTGATTAGGGATACGCAGCATGGATTTGTTAAGGGGAGTTCGTGCCTTACAAATCTGGTAGAATTTTTTGAGGAGGTGACGAAAATGGTGGATGAAGGGCAAGCCATTGATGTCGTCTATATGGATTTTAGTAAGGCGTTTGACAAAGTCCCTCATGGGAGGTTAGTTGAGAAGGTCAAGGCTAATGGGATACAAGGACAGGTAGCTAGATGGATAAATAACTGGCTTGGTAATAGGAGACAGAGAGTAATAGTGGAAGGGTGTTTTTCTAGCTGGAGGTTGGTCACTAGTGGTGTGCCACAGGGCTTGGTACTGGGACCTCTTCTATTTGTAATATATATAAATGACTTGGAAGAGGGAGTAAGTGGAGTGATCAGCAAGTTTGCAGACGATACAAAGATGGCTGGACTTGAGGATAGTGAGGAGCATTGTCAGGCGATGCAGCAGGACATAGATAGGCTGGTAGCTTGGGCAGATAGATGGCAGATGGAATTCAATCCTGATAAATGTGAGGTGATGCATTTCGGGAGAAAGAATGTAGGGGGGAGGTATACGATAAAGGGTAGACCTATTAAAAATATAGAAATGCAGAGGGACCTGGGGTGCAGGTGAACAAGTCTCTGAAGTTGGCAGAGCAAATGGAGAAGGTTGTGAAGGAAGCATATAGTATGTTAGCCTTTATAGGAAGGGGTATAGAGTACAAGAGCTGGCCTTTAATGTTGCAGTTGTATAAAATATTGGTTAAACCTCATGTGGAATACTGCATGCAGCTCTGGTCGCCCTGCTACCGGAAGGACGTGGAGACCCTGGAGAGAGTTCAGGGGAGGTTTAGCAGGATGCTGCCTGGTATGGAAGGTCTGAGTTACGAGGAGAGGTTAGGCAAATTGGGACTGTTTTCCTTAGAAAGACGTAGACTTGGAGGAGATCTAATAGAGGTGTACAAGATTATGAGGGGTATAGATAGAGTAAACAGGGTTAAGCTTTTTCCTAGGATGGACATAAAAAGCACGAGGGGTCATGGGCTTAGGGTGAGGGGGTTAAGGTATAATTTGGATGCAACAGGGAGTTTTTTCACACAGAGGGTGGTGGGGGCATGGAATGCGCTGCCAAGTAAAGTGGTGGAGGCAGGCACTCTGGAGTTATTTAAGAAATACTTAGATGGGCACATGAACAGAATGGGAATGGATGGGTATAGAAAACTGATTTAAAATAGGGATCATGAGCCTTGGGAGTCCCTGGGAAGTGTGTAAATAGATGATGATATTGATGTACTTGTTTTTATTCTACAGGTACTTTGGTCCACCTTGCTGTCTAAAGAGGGGCATATATGCGATGGGTCGAGAGAGGGCTGCTCTTGGATTTTTTTTTTTCGAGAGTATCCTTGTGCTTCACGTCGTTAGTGTACGCTTGACCTGGACCATTTGATGGGCAACACGACAGCCCAGTGACTATCGCTGTGCTGTGCAGATACATGGATTTGGGCCTGTGTCTGTGGGAGTTTGCGCATTGTCCCCGTGCTTGCATGGGTTTTCTCTGGGTGCTCCGGTTTCCTCCCACATCCCAAAGATGTGCTCTTAGGCTCATTGGCAAAACAAATTCTCCCTAAATTGTCTCAAATTTGTTTTTTTTAATCCATAGATCTATAAACATGGATAGGGATTGTGGGTATAAGTGGGAGCGTTGGGGTGGTGGTGCGGGCTTATTGGGCCGAAGGGCCTGTTTCCCATGCTGTTTTGTTCTTTGTTCTTTGTATGTCAGTTCTGACTAAATCCGTGCTGTGGCAGGGCAGAAAACCACTGAGAGAGATGGTAGTAAAGAGTGACAAAGAGCTGGGAGGTGAAAACATGTTTAAGAATACTACTTGTGGCAGGAAAAGAAGATTCAGGCTGGGTCCATTTAGTCTGTACACTAGGCTCATCATCTGTCAATAGTTCTGGCACTTTTGTGACAGGTGCATGATAAATCTACCTGCAAAGTGATGGATTCGTGCAAATACTCAAATTATGTAATGTGATATATTTCCTACATGTTGACCCTTAGTCTCTTTGAGTAGAATGAATTCATGTGCATCCCATGGGGTCTAGCATTTTAAAATATTTCAAAACCCCATGAATTTCCCAAGGCAGTGTTCTTTCTTGCACTTTAATGGTGCAGGCACTCAGGCAATATATTCAGATATGTGACTGGTTTTCAGGATGAGGTTAGAGTCCTATTGATGTGCCAGCCTGAAGTTCCATCCCCAGACCTGTCCCCTGAACCTTCCTCAAGAGCCAGCATTTTGTTAATAGAATCTGACTATTTGAATTTTTCAGCAAATGCTTTAAACTGAACAAAGATATTCCTTTTTATATGTTTGTGGATTGGAAAAATTCTCAAAATATGTTTGAATTATTACTGGTGCATCCAATTAAAACAAAACACATTGCAACTTCCAAATACTTGTAGAACACATCTTGGCTGTGAGTCAAACTAAGAGCAATTACCAATGAAAATACTGGCACCAAATTTAGCAAGAGGACAAGTACCTGACATGTTTTCTGATGGGAGGTTAGAAAACATAAGTGGGTGATTCTCAGGAGCCTGTTGATGAATAAAATCTGACTTAAATACCAAATGCTAATGGAGGAGTAGTTTCTAAGAACATTAACTTTCCCCCAGGAATCAATACAGAAGGAATTTAGATTTCTACAAGTAACTTGAAGCTCTGCTTTGTAGCTAGAACTGCTCCAGCTATAAGAAGAGAAAGGAGCAGGGAAGAAGAGTGGAGGGATGGAGAGGAGGTGTCATAAAGGAGGGAAGTAGGTGGCAACAGGGTAGAAGAAGGAAGGTAGGGAAAAGAAAAAGAAGGGGATGAGTTGCTGCTTGTCCGGCGTTGGCTTCCGCATTAAATTTATCTTTCCAAAAGGAGCAATGTCAGAATATTTTGGCATGGTTGCAGAATGGTTAATACTGCTACCTTGCAGTGCCAGGGTTTGATTTCAGCCTTGGGACTGTCTGTGTGCAGTTTGTATGTTTTTCCTGTGTCTGTGTGTATTTCATCTGGGTGCTCCACAATCTCTCACAATCCAAAGGCATATAGGATAGGTAGATTGGCCATGCTAAATTGCCTCTAGGTTAGATGAATTAGCCATAGTAAATGTGTGGTGTTACTGAAATAGGACAGGGGAGAGGGTAAGATACTCAGTCAGAGAGTTGGTGCAGACTTGATGGACTGAATAGCCTCTTCTGCATTGTAGAGGTTCTATAACTCTATGATGAGGATTTGGGTTAATCAAGAAAGATAGGACCCTGTGTTACCATGCAGAACAATTATATATTTTGTGTGAACATGATATCCAATATCCAATTTTTCACAACCAACGTAAAAATTAAGACAGTTGTTTGTTATTTCATTCTCTAGTCTAATTTTGATTTTGATGTATCAGCTGGGTTCTGAGGAGAGGAGGTAGATGGGTGGACCAGGTGATAGGCGTAAGGGGGCAATTGAGAATTTGAGTTCAGATTCTCCATTACAGGAAGAATGAAACACTGTTAACTTAAAAACTTTTGTCAGTGAGTGGCCCAGGAGGAAATCTATTCTTTTATAAGATGTTTCAATTACAATAATGCACAGTGGATGTAAATATTGGTCTGCTTTCTGAATGTGTTTAAAAGTTACTGTAACTGCAAATGTAATCCCAAATTTCATGTTCTATTGGCATTTTGGATACTAGCAGTACATTTTCAAACCAAAAATAAACTTTCAAATGTGAACACTGGTAAAACTAATTTGCAAAAAATAGTTTCCAGTATTATTCTGTTAATAATAGGAAGACTTTTATACAAAAAAAATCCACTGTCTTATCTTTTTATTGAGCTTATTTTCTGACTCACTTTAAAATTACTACTGTCTCCTTCAATTAACTACCTTCCTGATGCTGAGGATTATTTAAACATTGAGGCAATTGCTTAGAATAAAAGTCAAGATCCCACCAACATGACTAAATTATTCTACTTGAATTTTCAATGACAAAGCCCTGAAAGCAAAAGTCCTGCAGCCCCAGGAGAGGAATATCTGCCACTATCTTGTTTCCAGCCATGGATTTTTCATTGTTATTGTATCTGTCTGCAGTGGGAAACTGAGTGATTTGTTGACCTTGACAAGAACAATTGTTGTAACAATGTTAATCAGTAACATAAACTACACATTAATTACACAGGGTTATGAGTAAGTGAAATCTTCCAAAACATTTTGAAACCCTATTTTTTAATGATCCTTTTTCTGACTCCTGACTTGAGGATATGTCCATAGCTGTCATTGCTTTCCAGCACTTTGCCTGCTTGCCCTTTCTTTATGCATAGATCTAGAGTGTTGTTTGACTATAGAGGCATCACATGTGCACCTAGTCTCTTCAGGATCTAAATGCTGTTCCCATTTCTGAAGAGACTCTTCCTGTTCTGCTCATCAGCTTCTGGACTGTGCAAAAACAATGTTACTGTACAAGTGGTGCATAAAATAGTAGAGCATAATAGTCTTGGCCAGACAAAATATAACAATATTGCTTTTTTTATTTATTCATGGGATGTGAGCTTGGGCCAGCATTTGTTGCCATCCAAAATTGCCTTTGAACTGAATGGTTTCTTCTGTTTGGAAGACATTTAAGAGTCAATCAATTTTTGCTGTGAGTCTGGAGTCACATGTTGGCCACAACAATTAAGGAAGGCAGATTTCCTTCATATTGAACCAGATGGAATTTTATGACACTTGACCATGGTTTCATGGCCATCATTAGACATTTAATTTCAGATCTTTTATTGAATTCAATTTTCACCATCTGCTGTGGTGGGATTTGAACCCATCTTTTCAGAGGAGTACCCTGGGTTCCTAAACTACTAGTCGGTGTCAATACCACTATGCTATCATCTCCCCCACCCTTAAAAGTGATGTGAGGGACAAAGAAAGATCTACATTTATGTAGTACCTTTCCTGGCCACAGGATATTCCAAAGCATTTTATGGCTAATAAATACTTTTGAATGTAGTCATGTAAGAAGCACAATGACCAAATTGTGTACAGTAAGCTTCCACAAACAGCAATGTAATATGAGCAGATATTCTAGCTGGAATATTATCACCATTCATGATGGTGAAATTTTTCCATCACGCTGCAGTGAATAGAGATTTAGCTGGCTGCCAAATTTTCTAACCTCGCTGCAATGGGAGCATGGCATGAATGGCTGAGAAGATTGTGCCTTCTGTTTTTAGTGATTTGATTTATTATTGTCACATGTATTAGTATAGAATGAAAAATATTGTTTCTTATGTGCTATACAGACAAAGCATACCATACATAGAGAAGGAAATGAGAGAATGCAGAATGTAGTGTTACCTAGTCATAGCAAGGATATAGAGAAGGATCAACTTAATGCAAGGTAGGTCTGTTCAAAAGTCTGACATCAGCAGGGAAGAACATGTTTTTGAGTCAATTGGTATGCGACCTCTAGACTTTTGTATCTTTCTCCCAATGGAAGAAGGTAGAAGAGAGAATGTCCAGTGTGCATGGGATCCTTAATTATACAAACTGCTTTGCCAAGGTAGCAGGAAATGTAGACAGAGTCAATGGGTGGGAGGCTGGTTTGCGTGATGGGCTACATTCGTTTGTAGTTCCTTGCGGTTTTGGGCACAGCAAAAGTCATACCAAGTTGTGATATGACGAGAGAAAATGCTTTTGATGGTGCATCTGTAAATTTGATGAAAGTCATAGCTGACACGCCCAATTTCCTTAGACTTCTAAGAAAGTAGAGGCATTGGTGGGCTTTTTTGCCTATAGTGTTGGCATTGGAGGGACCAGGACAGGTGATCTGGACACCTAAAAACTTGAAGATTTTGAACATTTCTACCTCATCCCCATTGGTGTGGACAGGGGCATGTTCTCCACAATGCTTCCTGAAGTCAATCTCTTTCATTTTGTTGATTCCAAAATTGTCAATCTCCTTCATTTGGTTGACATTGAGGAAGAGATTATTGCACCAGTTCACCAGAGTCTCGATCCCATTCCTGCACTCTGTCTTGTCAATAATGGAGATTTGACACACTGTGGTGGTGTCGTCAGCAAACTTGAAAATGTGGCCCCACAGTCATAAGTGTATAAGGAGTATAGTACGGAGCTGAGAACACAGCCTTGTGGTGCACGTGTGTTGAGGATGATCATGGAGGTGATGTTGTTGCCTATCCTTACTGATTGTGGTCTATGGGTTAGGAAGTTCAGGATCCAGTTACAGAGGGAGGAGCCAAAGCCCAGGCCATGGAGATGAGTTTCATAGGAATAATCATGTTGAAAGCTGAGCTGTGGTCAATAAATAGGACTCTGACATAGGTGTCCTTTTCATCTAGGTATTTGAGGGTTGAGTGCAGGGCCAGGGAGATGATGTTTGTTGTGGACATATAGTTCGCAGTAGGCAAACTATAGTAGATCCAGACAGGCTAGAAGGCTGGAATTGATTCATGCCATGATTGATCTTTTGAAACACTCCATAATAATGGATGTTAGAGCCACCAGACAACAGTCATTAAGGTATGTTGCTTGGCTTTTCTTAGGTACTAGGATGATGGTCATCTTCTTGAAGCAGATCGGCACCTCAGATTATTATTGAAAGAGGTTGATGACGTCTACAAATACTCCCACCAGCTGATTTACAGAGGATCTGAGTGCTTGTCCGGGTATCCCATCTGGGCCAGTCGCTTTCCATGGTTGACCTTTGAGAAAGCTGTTCTGACAGCTGCATTGGTGTCCCTAGACACAAGTTCACCCAGAGCTTCCAGGGTGATGAGTGTGCTCTCGCTAACTTCTCGCTCAAAACGGCAGAGAATGTATTTATCTCATCAAGGGGGGGGTGCGTTGGAGCCAGTGATTTTACATGCTGACATTTAGTGCTGTTGAATGAGGGATAATTATTGGTCAGGACAAAGGAGATAACTCTCCTGCTCTTCTTTAAAATAGTGTCAAGATATTTTAAGTTCACCTGCGAAGGCAGACAGGGCCTTAGTTTTATGTTCAATAGCTCTGAGAGTGCAGCAATTCCTTAGGATCACATTCAAGTGTCAGTCTAGATTTTTGTATTTCAGCCTTTAGAATTAAACTTAAATCCACAGCCTCTGATTCAAAGTCTTCTCTTTCATACTCCTGACCTTTGCCATCCCTGCAGATATGAAAAGAGTCTACTTGGATATTAGGTCAGATGTCAAGCTTTACAATCTATCAAGACTGAAAGTGGAGATAAAAACACATTGCATTCTGATCAGAGAACTCCTTGACCCAGATTATAATGCACTAGTCACTCAAACAGAAACTCAGCTTCAAAGATTCTCCCCTGTGTCCGGAACTTATTCTCTCTCATTATAAGCATCAAGTAAACTGTGGTCATAGGATCAGGTGTTGCATTTCTGTCCATCCCCCTGGATCACATTAGATAACATCCCATTAAAAGTCATGAGCAAATTCTGCTACCTTGACTCCACGGTGACAGACAATCTGTCCTTGAGATAGTACTCGATACACAAGCTACCACCTTTGGCTGATTTACTAAGTATGCAAGGAATATCATCAAGCTGACAGTGCATAAGCAGCTTATTGTGAAGGCAAAGTCACCATTAGAACATAGAACATTACAGCGCAGAACAGGCCCTTCGGCCCTCGATGTTGCACCGACCAATTAAGAAAAAGCAATGACCCTCTAACCTAAACTGTTCCCTTTTCATCCATAAACTTATCTACTAACCTCTTAAATGCCACCAAACTTGGCTCATATACAACTGCAGCAGGCAGGGCGTTCCATACCCTTACCACCCTCTGGGTAAAGAGCCATTGTCCCAGATGACCATAGGCTGCTCTTCCTTTTGAGATGGAGAGCTGACTTGTGGTGTTTTAGCCTGAAGGTCACCACACCTCAGGCAAAGGGCAAGGTTGTGAAGATGGGGTTTTCATGAATTACCTCAACTGGTACGGGAATTGAACCCACACTGCATCTCTAGCCAGTTGTCCAGCCAAATGAACTAAACTGACCGCCATGTCGGTAAAACATGAATAACTTATTTAACAATTTCCATTTTCACTGTCTGCGGTGCATTAAGAGTTTATCCCGACAGTTCAAAATCATAAATGTGGTGGTCTCTCAAAGGCATTGTTCTCAGGTTTGTTAGCTCTCATCAAACATAATTGATGTGGCTGGCTTGGACAGGTTCATAGGATGGGAGACAGTGGTCTGCAAGAACTTCTTGATAGGTAAGGTAACTTGAGACAGATGAACAATACCCTCACATGGTCCCCTGCATTCTTCATTGAAGCAGGGTTGATCCCCTGGTTCATTGATAATGATAGCGTGGAGGATATACTGGACCATGAAGTTATCTGTTGTGGTTGGGGTAGGAAATCCTCACCATGTGTGGTAGGATTCAAGCAATGGCTGAGTCACAGTGGGTCGCAATGTTGTCTTAGAAAGCTGTGGTCAAGTCACAGCATTCTACAGCTGAGAGCTTCAACAGGTGATTCTATGGTCCGTGACTGAGGGGCTCAAGATGCTTTTATATGTGATTGGGGCCATAGCTGGGTCTACTGGCTTGCAGGAGACTCAGTGGGCTATGGCTGCAGTCTTTGAGAATTGTGACTCCAGTCACAAAAGGTCATGGTTGAGGGGCTGCAAAGTGTGGCCCAGTCTCAGGGGGCAATTGCCTATTATCAGGTGGCTCCTGACTCAGAGGTCATCACAGAGGGCTCGACCACCATGGCAAGGATGCAGATAATCGTTAAAGACTGGTAGGGCCAGGTATTGCTGGAGGTTCTGGAGCTCATTGCCGAAGCACTGCTGTCCCATGGAGTGACCCAGGATCCCACAGAAACCCTGAGGGAGGAGGAAGGACTCGAGCTCTTCTATCCGGGAGACTGTGGCTGTGACTACACTTTGACTTCCCCCTTCCTAATGCCAGGACATCTTAAGAAGAGTGGGATGAAGAGGGTGTCATGGAAACGTCACTGACATCTGGAAGCCAGCCAGGGCTCTCAAACTCCAGGTCCTTCAGAGAATAATTGCCAAGGGCATCACAAGCCATGGGGCACGAAGGGTAGCTGGCCATGACCACCTCCAACATACATCCTGAGGAGACATAGTGGTAGGCTACGTAAGGTTAAGAGATTGTAACAGTGCTATGATGGCACAGGTGAAAGGTGACACTAGGTAGATCGAATATTTAAGCACTTTAAAGTCTCACGTTCACATGTTTTTATATTATCACTTATTTTGAAGGCGCTATTATTGGCACCAATAAATGTTATTTCACTCCACACCTGAGACTAATTTGTCACTGATTAGCCTCGAACAGGAATGTATTTACCCTGATGGTCGCCGGTGGAACCCTGAGCGTTGATGTCAGTGGGGAAGACCCCTTAATGCACTGCTGCTGAGAAAATCAAGATGCTCAAATAATTCACTGGCTACAGCATCTGCCATGGCATCCCCAGAACCTGTGAGAGATTCCCCTGACACATCAGCTCCGGGGCCCTCCATCAGGGTTTAGTGCTCCCTTACCCACCACCCGGATGTGGGTCCAAGTGTCAGCATGCACGTGGAACTCAGGTAGGAGTCAGACGAGTTTGCATCAGGGCATCATCACAATAACAAGTCAAAATCAACCCCTGCCTGCCACAGAAACTCGCTGATAGTGTTCCCAAGCCCATCACTGTGGTATTACAATGTTGAAAAAGACTGTAGGACTCCAAGCGGGTGTGGGGGCAGAATGGAATTGATGTTTGGCAACACAGGCCCCTAGTGACTAAAGCATATGGTGATCAGGGCCTCACCATCCTCACTACCGCCAGCTCTTCAGTGCCTGGGTGGTGTTGCTCATCATTGTCATCCATCCTATCGTCCTCCTCCTTTTGTTGGGCGGCGACCTCCCCAGTGACATCTGGCTGGTCAGCCTCCATGTCCACCTCCTCCAAAAGGTCTCGGTACTGCTGTTCCAGGTTACGAAGCGCACGGAACACACCACCACAATGCGGAGCGATATCAAGGAGCTATATTGGAGGGCCCTGTCAGAGCAGTCCAGCACCTGCACCGCATTTTGAGGAAATCTATGTACTGCTCCACTATTGAAAAGGTGACACTGTGGGCCTCATTACATAAGGCCCCCACACAGGCATCATCAGCCAACTCCAAAGTGAGTCCCCCATATTACCCATGACCCCTTGCATCCTGGACTCCTCCTCAAAGACATCTGGGATATTAGGAGTCCTCAATATAAAACTGTCATGTATGCTTCCAGTGTGTCTGGCGCAAATGTGTGAGATGTTCAGCTAATGGTTACACACCAACTGCATATTTATTGAATGGAAGCCCTTTCTGTTCATGGATCTTCCTGGATTCTTCAGAGTCTTGAGGGTGATATGGGTGTAGTCTATAGCCCTCTGCACATCTGGCATCCCCACAATTTCCTCCTTTGCTTCAGCTAATTTGATAACCCTTATCCATGCCTTTATTACTTCCAGATCACAACTATTCCAATGTTCCCCCTGCTAGTATCCAACCTTTTTATAAATTTGAGCTCATCCAAAACTCTGTTGCCTATACCCTAACTTGTACCAACTCTAGTCCATTTCTCTTACCTGAGCTCATTGGATCTGGATCCAACAATGCTCTAATTTTTAAATTTTAATCCGTGTGCACAAATCTCATTTCCTTTATGCCAGTAGTGACAGCTGCACATCTTCACCTTAATAAATCCTAAGCTGCAAGGGTTCCTTCCTAAATCTCTCTGCACCTCCCTAAAGATGCTCCTTAAAACTTATCTCTCTGATGATCAGCCAGGACCATGACTGACAGCAAGCTCAGAAACTGGTCCTTTAGCCCCACAATCTCAGGGAAGTTTGCAAGAGAAGACAGGAGCATGAGTAAATCAGATAGATCCAAAAGTATTTTCATATATCTGAAAAAGTAGAAATCTGAACAATAACTGTTGTGGACATGTGGTATTGATGGTGAATATGATTTCAGTTGTTATGTCACTGATTTAACAATGGTGTTGAGCATCTTGAATTGCACTCATCTAGGCAAGTGGAAAGTATTCCTTCACACTCCTGACTTGTGTATTTTAGATGGTGGATTGGCTTTGGGGAATCAGGAGGTGAGTTACTTTATACAGAATTCCTTGTTTCTGATCTGTTGTTGTATTCTTATGTCTGTTCCAGTTCAGTTTCTGGCCAATGATTACTCTTTTGTTACTCTACCATTGTCTTTTGTGCTAAGTATGATTGCAGAAAATTCCGTCCCACTCCCAAACACTGCATTCCAGACCTGAACACTCGTTGTAGGAAAATTTTTTCTGACATCATATTTATTTATTTCGCGGATCACTTTATATTCTGCCCTTTTGTTCTTTATCTTTACACAAGCTTGAACAGTTTCTCCCTATCTATTCTGTTCAGCCCCTTTGTTATCTTGAGCATCTTTCAAATCTTCCCATCTCTTGAACTCAGTGCTTCTGGCCATGTATGAACTAAGGCTATAATGAGGATAGGTACTGCATGGTCCTGGCAGTTCACTGAGTGTCAGTGAACAGGTTGTTTCTGTGTAAGTGCCACTTGATAGCACTGCTGATGATGCTTCCATCACTTGCTGATGATTGAGAGTAGATTGATAAGTTGGTAATTGGTCAGGTTGGATTCATCTTGTTTTTTGTGGACAGGACCTACCTGGGCAGCTTTCCATGTTGCCAAATAGATCTGTGTGTTATGACAGTTAATTAAGGATGCAGCTAGTTCTGGGGCATAAGTCTTCAGTAGTATTGCTGAAATGTTGTCAGAATCCATACATAACTTTTGCAGTATCCAGTACCTTCAGCTATTTTTGGATGCCACCTTGAGTGAAACGGATGGTTGAAGATTGGCATTTGTGATGCTGAGAACTCCAGACGAGGCTGAGATGAACTATCCATTCAGAACTACTGGCTGAAGATTGTTGCAAATACTTCTGGTGTTGCCCTTGCACTCTTTGCTGAACTAGGGTTGATATCCTGGCTTGGTGGTAATGATAGAATGAATTTGTGATCACTGTCACTGAGACAAGCGTTTTTAAATTTAAATTCCACCAGCTGCTGTGGTGGGATTTGAACTCGTGTCCCCAGAACTTCTGCCCGGATTACTAATCTGACGATATTAGCACATGAGGTAAGAATATAAGAACTAGGAGCAGGAGTTGGCCATCTGGCCCCTTGAGACCGCCCCGCCTTTCAATAAGATCATGGCTGATTTCTTTGTCAACTCAGTTCCACTTACCCACCTGCTCGCCATAACTTTTAATTCATTACTATTCAAAAATTTATCTATCTTTACCTTAAAAACATTCAATGAGGTAGCTTCAATTGCTTCACTGGGCAGGCAATTCCACAGATTCACAACCCTTCGTGTGAAGAAGTTCCTCCTACAATCACTTGAATAAAATTTTTTTAAAAATATACCTAAAGAATCCCATGTATAAGACACACTCCATTCACCTTTTTCAAAAGAAGATAGACTTAAGAGGTTTAAGATCATCAGAAATAGGAGCAGGAGTAGCCACCTAACCCTTCGAGCCTGCTCACCATTGAATAAGATCATGGCTGATCCGAAATGGATCAGTTCCACTTTCCCACTTTCTCCCCATAAACCTTAATTCCCTTGTCTATCAGAAACCTACCTACCCTTGACTTAAATATATTCATCGACGGAGCCTCCACCACTTCAATGGGCAGAGAATTCCAGAGATTCACCACCCTTTGAGTGAAGAAGTTCCTCCTCAACTCTGTTCTAAACTGCCCTCCTCCCTGCCTTATTTTGAGGTTTCCTTTCTAAGCGAAAAGAATCTCTCTACCTCTACCCTATCTAGCCCCTTCATTATCTTGTAAGTGTCTATAAGATCCCCCCTCAGCCTTCTAAACCCCAATGAGTACAGGGCCAGTCTATTTAATCTTTCCTCATAAAGACTGAGAACTCCAAGTTCAGTATATGCCTGTTCTTTAAATTAGTTCCTAATAGGATCAGTTGTGGATTTCTTATTTACTGTTTTTGACATTCTCAAAAATTACATGAGAAACATTTGATTAAGAATTTATATTCAGTATTCCCTGAAGCATAGAAAGTTAAGCACTTAGAATACTTCAACACTTAATTATAAAATAATTAACTGACACTTAGATATGTATAAGTACTTAAAATTGCAATACTGCCCTCTTTAAACGTTTCACTTAGGAAAATGATTTCCATTTGTTTTTAAATAGTGAATCATCTTAAAAGCAAATTTTAAAATATTTTACTAATTCTACTTCTGATTATTTTCTCAGGACTCATGGGAGGTCATGTTTCTCTATATTGTTTGAATAATCATTTGGAATTTGTTGCCTATAGAACAGATATTGGCAATGTATGCTGCTGAATGATGAGGTCTATTGCTCAATTGTTACTCCTAATGCAGGATAATGCAGCATGAAGCATTTTGAGCATAAGTCAGATGCTAGACTAAAGTTTCTGAAAATGTGTTAATGTAGTTGTAGCCACATAATGTGTCCTCGGCAGTGGAATAGAACTGCAGTCACTCAGCATCCACATGGAATTAGACAGTAAACTCTGAAGCCTCTTGCATTCTGTTTTTCTTTAAACTGAGTTTTTTTGGTACTTGTATCAAATATTTGTAACTCAACTTTTTTCTACTTGCTAGTCAAGCTGTATCTACTTTCCTCAAGTTGGATCACAACTCCAATTGCGAGATTATTGCCAAAGCAGCTGTAACTGTAGTGAATCTACATGTCATCCAGGAGAAATACTCTCTCTGTCTGAAAGTTCCCAGTGAGGAAGAGGATAATCAATTCGGCTGATTAAGAAGCAACTGTCCTGCAGGCAGCATCACCTGTCTTTACAGATCAAGTGTTTCATGCTTGTGTCCAAGAAGGTACTTCTGCAGTAACAACAATTGTGCTGCCAAATAAACCTGTTGGACTTTAACGTGGTGTTGTGAGATTTCTTACTGTGCTTATCCCAGTTCAACATCTCCACATCAGAACTGCACTATCCACTGAAAGCACATTTATAATATTCATGAGAGCTGGTTAACTCAGCTGGCTAGAGAGAAATGCGGAGGGATAGCAACAACATAGATTCAATTCCCATACCAGCTGTGGCAGTTCATGGAGGCCTGCTTCCTTGCCACTTGTTTGATGTGGTGTAGAGCCCCTAAACTAATTATCATTTGTTTCTATCTAATGGAGAAAAATGCTTACGGTCCTTCATAACAACAGCTAATTACCAATATGTATTGCTATTCTGGTGGCTGCAGCTTGAATGTTATTCCCAGTAGCAGAAAGAGATGACTTGCAAATCTATTACAGACCTGCATTATGTACGTGACACAAAATATTTGTCTAGGCCAATGATTTTGGTACTTTACTCATGTGCGGCTTCTAGGAGACCAAAGAAAAATAAGGGAGATTTGGCTCATGATTCCTTTAATTCAAAGAGGGTCCAACATTGAATGAAGCTGCAGTGAGGCAGAGAAGATGCCATAGATTTGATGGAGAAGAACACTAGATTATAAACCCTTGAGGTCTAAATTATTAAGCACTCCTTCCTAATTGTCTTCTCCAGAAAAGTCTGGTTAGATTTTCTGTTGGTGCCTGATACTTTCAATGTGCTGTCTCTGTGAGGAAAGTGATTCATGCAGTTTTGCTATTCCAGATCCTTTGCATGACCCATGCTCATTCCCGGCATAGACTTGACTCCTGGTTGGTGTCGTAGGGTGTTGGTTCAGTACTTTGAAGAAGTCTTTGTAGTCATACATTGGTTAACTTAAGTCTTCATTGCCTCTTGGAACTATTTATAAACATACTGTAAAGAGTACAAGCTAGGAGTTGGCTCCATGCTTGCTAGTACTCATTGCCCTGTCCAGCAACCTGATCCTGGGTGTAAGTCATGTGTTCTCTTACATCACAGCTAATTAATTAATCATTAATTCTATATGTGCCAGATTCATATACTACAATGTTGTCTAAAGACAGTAGGAAAATGAACGTATTCCTTAGGCCTATGAAAGCTGCAGTTGTGTCTCTAATTGCTGGCATTTTAGCTATTGCTTGAAGACAGGCCTACGATAAGCAAAGTAGGGTGGGTGAAATAATGAGTGAAATAAGACTGCACAATATGAATGTCCCTCTTTATCTCATTTCCATGGATCTGGGCAGGCACTCATTGCATTGTGAGGCAGTTAGAGATCTGAAGTAATTGATCTCCATCCCTGTTCCTTTTTGCTGCCTCTGGAAATACAAAGAACAAAGAACAAAGAACAACACAGCACGGGAAACAGGCCCTTCGGCCCAATGAGCCCGCGCCGCTGTCCTAACGTCTTAATGACATATAGAGACCAATATAGGGACAATTTGTTACCCAATCAGCCTAAGAGAACATTTTTGGGATGTGGGAGGAAACCGGAGCACCCGGAGAAAACCCACGCAACCACGGGGAGAACGCGCAAACTCCCGCAGACACAGGCCCAAATCCATGTGGCTGCACAGCAACAGTGATAGTCTCTGAGCTGTCATGTTGCCCATCTGATGGTCCAGTTTAAGCATACACTAACGACATGAAGCACTAGGCCACTCCTGACGTAACATCCAAGAGCAGCCCTCGCACGACCTGCCGAATGCATGCGCCTTGTTGGTCAACAAGGTGGACCGAATAGCCTGTGGAAACAATTAAAGTATTTAAACAGTCCTCCTATATCCCTCTATCTGCGGACTGCTCATGTGGCTGTCCAGGAGACCCTTAAACAACCCTAGCGTGCCTGCTCCCACCACCCCACTCGGTAGCGCATTCCACACCCCCACTACCCTTTGTGTGAAAAAATGCCCTCTAATATTAGTCTTATACATAGCCCCCTCACCCTAAGGCCGTGACCCCTCGTTCTATCCGAATCTAATGGTGGAAAAAGCTTACCACCATTTACTCTATCTATACCCCTTATCATCTTATATACCTCTAATAGATCCCCTCTCAGCCGACGTCTTTCAAGGGAAAACAACCCCAGTGCGTTCAATCTTTCCTCGTAATGAGTATTCCTCAGTCAAAATGAAGAGGTAAGGCCATCCAATGTAACTGATTTCTTGCTTACCAATGTAAAATTGCAAGATATCATAAAATGGAAATCTTGAATTCAATTACCCAAAGACTGGGGAGGCCAGGAGAGCTGGGCTTCTACCTATAAGTTCCCCTCCGAACCGCACGTCATTCTGATTTGTAACTTTAATGCCGTTCCTTCTCTGACACTGGGTTAAGTTCTGGAATTCCCTTCCTATGTGCACCGATACCACATTGACTACAATGGTTCAAGATTGCCTTCAGTCTCACAAACGATGTGGCTCTGTTTGTATAAAAGATTAGCAATTTTAAGCTTGTTAATCTTCCTCTTGTTGGTTGTCAACACCTGTTACATGCAGCGTTCTGCACATTGATTGAAAGGGACATCAGTTAGAATGTGAAATAAGGGAAGGCATGTACCAGCCAAGTTACTACTCACTCTTATCTACAGGTCTCTGATCCCACAAAGTGCATACACTTTGTGTTGGCAATGTGCAATAGCTCTTTGAACCTTAGTACATTTCATGGGCCATAGGCCAAATTCAATGGCATGGCAGCAATGCAAAGTCGACAGATAAAACAATATGCACATCTGTGCATTTGAGAAGCCAGTGAGCAGTGCTAGAATTCTGGTGCTTTTCTCTCTCTGTCATGCTGAGTTGCAAGCAGCCAACAGAGTGAAAGACAACAAAGACAGAAATTGGATAAAGCAAATTACTGCGGATGCTGGAATCTGAAACAAAAATAATGCTGGGAAATATCAGCATATCTGACAGCATCTGTACAGAGAGAAGAAAGCTAAAATTTCAAGTCTGAATGACTCTTTATCAGAGCTATAGAGAGTTAGAACATAGAACATAGAACAATACAGCACAGAACAGGCCCTTCGGCCTTCGATGTTGTGCCGACCAAAATAAAAAGCAATGCCCCTCCTAACTAAACCATTCCCTTCTCATCCATATACTTATCCACTAACCTCTTAAACGCCACCAAACTTGGCGCAGTTGTTGGTGTGTGAACTGTGATAGAACAACGGGACTGGATGGCAGGTCAGCGATAGGTGAAGGCTTAGTTCCCAACCTTTACCTATCAAGGCACACTGCCAAACTATAAAAACATTTTAAGACACATCTCCTATTTTCTCTGAACTAGCCTCTAGAAAAAGACTTTTTGAAGCAATTTTCAGTTCATGTTTGTCCTCAAATGATGCAGACGGAAAATCAGGAGAGAATTGTGAAACATGTGTTTCCATGTTTTACTGTGCATGGCTGGATGCCACAAATCTGATTTCCACCATAGTAGTGCCGAGCACTGGTAGATTCAGTTTCAGCTATCACAAAACCCGGGGCATTGACTAACAAAAATGTAAACAATACAAAATAAATATAAACTGTACAAAAGGAACCTTGATTTCCTTAAAAACACTTCACGTAATTTATTCAGTTCATACCAGATTAAATATTTTGAAATAGTTGTCAACATGAACGTTTGGTTTGATTTATTCTTGTCACATGTATCAGGATGCAGTGATAAGTATTGATTCTTGTGCTATATAGACAAAACATACCATTCATAAAGTACATAGGGGAGAAGAAAAGGGTAGAGTGTAGAATACAGTGTTGTAGTTACAGATCAGATGAAGAGAAAGATCAAATTAATATATAATTGGATCATTCAAAAGTCTGATGGTAGCAGGGAAGAAACATAAACAAGGGTCATGGATGGAAGTGGGAACGTTAAAATAGTGGTGCGGGCTCGTTGGGCTGAAGGGCCTGTTTCCCGTGCTGTGTTGTTCTTTGTTTTAAACAGTTCTCGGTTGGTATCTGATCTCAGGATTTTGCATCTTTCTCCTGTTGGAAGAAGGTGGGAGAGAGAATGTCTGACTTAATGAAGTTCTTAATTATGCTGGCTGCTTTTCCGAGGCAGTGGGAAGTGTAAACAGAGTCAATGGATGGGAGGCTGGTTTACGAGATGAATTGGGCTACGTTCACAACCTTTTGTAGTTTCTCACGGTTTCTTGTGGCAGAGCAGGAACCACACTAAGCTGTGATACAATCAGAAAGAATGTTTTCTATGTTGCTTCTGTAAGAAGTGGTGACAATATTGACTATTTCTCTCCACTCCCTGGTTATCTGAGTTTTCCAACATTTTTTGTTCTTATATCAGATTTCCAATAATATTTTGCTTTGGTATTAATGTTTTGAGTACTATTATGTCAGATAGAAAAATGAGGTATGAGAAAAAAGTGTTAACATAATTATATAAGAAATCAGAGAAAGCTGAAATGTAGGACAGAAGTCTCAGCATAATGCTAATCTCATATTGCTGCATTAGCTAAACATAACTATAAATAGAAGTTTTTGGCATTGTTTCAATATTGTGATTTTTTCTGGACCAGCACATTCCATTTTTTACCCCTCTCTGTCTCTCTTCCATCTGTAAGAAGTCTCACAACACCAGTTTATGAGTCCAGCCAGTTTATTTGATAGTGATCTCAAGTTTGTAAGATTACTAGCACATAAGCTGGTTGGACTCTAACCTGATGTTGTGAGACTTCTTACTGTGTTTACCCCAGTCCAATGCCAGCATCTCTACATCTCTTGCTTCTCCCAGAGTTTTTGTGCCCTTTGAATTTTCACTTTTTGTGCAGCTGTATGAGATCTTTATCCTTAACTCCAAGTCCTGTTGGTCAGGCGCATGTAGTTGACCAACATAAGCAATTGAAATTACATGTGTGTGTGTGGCTTTTCCCCAGCCAGCACACGTGCAGAAGGCCTGAGGTTCGTCAGGTCTTGGCCGACCACAAAGCTGAAGACGTAGGTTAGTTTTAATTTAAGTACAGGAATTTTTAAATATTTGGAATCTTTTTGGTGTATACTGTATACTGTGGCACATTGATTGGGAGCCACTGGGCTGGGGAGAGGTTGGCAAAGATATCACAGACAAAAAGACAAAGGGAATGTAAATGGCTGGTGATCCTGGCTAACAAGGGTGGCCCATTAGAGATTCAAAAGTGTTAGTGGCAGAATAATGGTAAGCGTGTGTCAGAGAGCAACCTGGAACAGGTAACAGATGGCCCATGCAGAGTGGGGTGGGGGGGAGGCAGAAGGGGGGATGGAGGAGGGGGCTGATCATAAAAAAAATCGGTGCAAGAAATTAAAGTAAATTGATAGAAGGTGGTGATAATAAATTGATGGGGTGAAGGAGGAGGAGAGTTCAGTGTGAAATGATTTACCTCAGTGTTAATTCCGGAAGGCTGTAAAGTGTCTAATTGGAAGATGAAGTGTTGTTCCTCACATTTATGTTGGAAAATGGAAGTCGGCCTGACTTGAGATGAGAGGATCATTACTAAATTATCATTCTTAACAAGTCAGGTTTTAATTAGAGTTGTTTTTTTTTTGCAAGTACTCACTGGCCTAGTTTGATGAACAATTGAGTTACTAATTCCATGTGAAGTACTGGTGGTTAGGTGTGATTTTTAAATGACTGAATATTTTGAAAGTAGTACTTGTGTTTGTTTTTTTTGAGGAATGTTTTAAATCCTGATATGAGACACCGGTCAAGCAAGAGAGGAAGTTGAGTTAGGGAGTTGATCTAGCTTTACCTCCCCTCAGTCCTTCAACTGTCTCTGATTTGTCACATTGCTTATGGGATGAACAGAAATTTCCGCCAATTAGGATGACTGAAACCATTGCCTTTGATCCCAGCCAGCAGATCCATTCCCTAGCCACTGACTTCACCAGCTCCTGGTCACTGTCTGAGGAAGAAATGAAGAAACAAAGAAGGAAGACTTGTAATTATACCATGTTTTTCAATAGGACCATACGACATTGGAGAAGAAGTAGGCCATTCAGTCCTTTGAGTCTGCT
Organism: Sphyrna mokarran; assembly: GCA_024679065.1. Lineage (NCBI taxonomy): Eukaryota > Metazoa > Chordata > Chondrichthyes > Carcharhiniformes > Carcharhinidae > Sphyrna > Sphyrna mokarran. The sequence goes on from JAGIQG010000007.1 coordinate 54,321,409, forward strand.
CCCCTATGATAATCATCAACTTTCTCACCTTATCCCCATTAACCTTTGATTCTCTTATTGATTAAAAATCTACCTCAGCCATGAACATGAACATCTGAAAGCACTTTGCAACCAGTAAAGTACTTTTGAAGTATAGTCGCAGTTGTCATTGAATGTATTGAAAAAGTGGCTGGATATAGCCAATGCTTTGGATAAAGGAATCCAAGAACTAAGAAGGTAAATACGGAAGATTAAACCTGCATAGCTTCTGTCAAATGAATTTAATTTTAATTTGAAGAGTATTCTCTATCAAAAAACAGCACCGGCCCTTTGGCCCCGCCACCTCCCCCTCCACCCCCCTATCCCATGCCAGTGCCAATCACATTGTTCTATCTAACCAACCACCTGTATCACTCTATTATTCCCCACCAGTTCATGTGTATCGCTAGATAAGTCTTAAATGTCACTAACATGTCTGCCTCAACCACCTCACTTGATAGTGCATTTCAGGCCCCCACCAAAAAAAAAATTCAGGTGATGCAGAGCAGTGCTCTGAAAGCTTATGATTCTAAATAAACCTGTTGGATTTTAATTTGATGCTGTGAGACTTTTCACTGTGCCCACCCCAATCCAATGCCAGCATCTCCACATCATCAGTAATCTGAGATGGATGCCATATGTCTCTAGGGATTTGTCTACCTTAATACACCTAACATTTCCTCCCTCATAATAATATCTGTGCTTTAACTTCTTAATATCAGTCCTGTTTCATTTCAACTAAACAGGAAGTGAAATTTAGTATCTTGATAGTAGAAATATGTTGCACACTGTTTCGTTCGGCTGAGTACATAGTCCAGAACCAGGGGTCACAGTCTCAGGATTCCGGGTGGATCATTTAGGACGGAGGTGAGGAGACATTTCTTCACTCAGAGTGGTGAGCCTGTGGAGTTCATTATCACAGGAAGTAGTTGATGCCAAACAAAGTTTGTCAAGAGGCAGCTGGATATAGCACTCGGGGTGAATGGAATTAAAGGTTATGGGGAAAAAGCAGGATTAGGCCAATGAGTTGGATGATCAGCCATGATTGTAATAAATGGTGGAGCAGGTTCAAAGGGCCAAATGGCCTCCTCCTGTTCCTATCTTCTATGTGTCATAGAAATGCAACAGCCAAATTGTGCCAGCAAACTCCCATATGTGTTAATCATCAGAGAATTTGTTTCTGTAATATTGATTGAGGGATGAATATTGGCCAGGACACTGGGGATAAAATTCCACGTTCCCCTTTGAAATTATGTCATGCGTCTTTTCTATCCACTGGGCAGATAGTTGGGGCCTCAAATTAATGGATCATCTGAAAGGCGGAACAGGCTGAACCAAATTGTTCACAACCATGGCAATTTATGTTGACTCAAGCTGGGTTTCTGACCTCCAACCCTTTTTGATTTATTATTGTCACATGTATTCATACACAGTGAAAAGTATTGTTTCTTGCACGCTATACAGACAAAGCATACCGTACATAGAGATGGAAACGAGAGTGCAGAATATAGTATTACAATCATAGCTAGAATGTAGAGAAAGATCAAATTAATGTGAGTAAGTCTACTCAAAAGTCTGACAGCAGCAGGGAAGAAGCTGCTCTTTAGTTGATTGGTATGTGACCTCAGATTCTGTATCTTTTTCCTGATGGAAGAAGGTGGAAGAGAAAATGTCCGGGGTGCTTGGGGTCCTGAATTATGCTGGCATTTTGTCGAGGCAGCAGGAAGTATGGACAGAGTCAATGGGTGGAAGGTTGGTTTGCGGGTTGGATTGGGCCACATTCGTGATCTTTCGTAGTTTCTTCCAGCAGCATGATTGCTTACTTCCTGCACAACACAAGAGAAGGACCTGGTAGATAATGAGTCTGGGAAAGGGTCTATAGATAGTTTGAGTCATCTTGAGGTCAAAAAGGAGGAGGTATTGAGGATTCTTATATGCATTAAAGTAGACAAGTCCCCAGGACCTGAAGGGATATACCCCAGAATACTGAGAGAGGCAAGGTTGGAAATTGCTGGGGCCTTGAAAAAACTTTATCCTCATTGGCTATAGGGGAGGTCCCAGAGGATTGGAGAATAGCCAATATTGTTCCTTCATTAAAAGGGTAACAAGAATAATCAAGATTATTACAGTTCGATTGGGCCTTACATCAATGATAGGGAAATTATTTGCAAAGATCCTTTGAGACAGGATTTATCCCCATTTGGAAATAAGTGGACATATTAGTTAGAGGCAACATGGTTTTGTGAAGGAGAGATCGTATCTCACTAAATTGATTGAGTTTTTCGAGGAAGTGACAAAGACGATTGATGAGTGTAGGGCATGTTGTGTACATGGACTTCAGTAAGGCCTTTTACAAGGTCCCTCATGGCAGACTGGTGCAGAAGGTGAAGTTGCATGGGATCAGAGCTGAGCTGGCAAGGTGGATACAAAACTGGGTCAGTCAAAGAAGACAGAGGGTCACAGTGGAACAGTGCTTTTCTGAATGGAGGGCTGTGACAAGTGGTGTTCCTCAGGGATTGGTGCTGGAACTTTGCTGGAGAAAAATTAACTGGTTTGATTAGTAAGTTTGTGGACAACACAAAGGTTGTTGGATTTGCAGATAGTGATGAGGATCATCAGAGGATACAGCAGGATATAGATCGGTTAGAGACTTGGGCGGAGAGACAGCAGATGGAGTTAATCCGAACAAATGTGAGGTAATGCGTTTTAGACAGTCTAATACAGATAAGAAATATACAATAAAGGGTAAAACTCTTAAGAGGACTGATAGGCAAAGGGATCTGGGTGTACAGGTACTCAGGTCACTGAAAGTGGCAATGCAGGTGGAGAAGGTAGTCAAGAAGGCATACGGCATGTTGCGCTCATTGGCTGGGGCATTGAGTTTAAAAATTGGCAAGTCATGTCGTAGCTTTATAGGCTACACTTGGAATATAGTGTTCAATTCTGGTTGCCACACTACCTGAAAGATGAAGAGGCTTTGGAGAGGGTCCAGAAAAGATTTACCAGAATATTGCCTGGTACGGAGGGCATTAGCTATGAGGAGAGGTTGGAGAAACTTCGTTTGTTCTCACCGGAATGACGGGATTGAGAGGCAGCTCGACAGAAGTCTAAAAGATTATGAGGGGGATGGACAGAGTGGAGAGTCAGAAGCTTTTTCCCAGAGTGGAAGAGTCAATTATAAGGGGCATAGGTTTAAGGTGCAAGGGACAAGTTTTAATGGAGATGTACAAGGCAGATTTTTTACACACAGGATGGTGAGTGCCTGGAACTCGTTGCCAGGAAAGGCAGTGGAAGCAGATACGGTAGTGTCTTTTTATGGGCTTCTTGACAAATACATGAATAGGATGGGAATAGAAGGATGGGGGGTTTTAGTTATGTCAGGCAGCATTGTCAGTGCAGGCTTGGAGGCTATGGGGCCTGTTCCTGTGCTACAATTTTCTTTGTTACCTATCTCTGTCCTTGCTTGAGTTCATGATCTTCTGAAATCCTCACCAGTGCCTTTGTTACCTATAGGTTGGGCCCTTCTATTACAATCCCAGTGGAACCCACCCATTGCCTCTAACTGGATGGTGGGTCCAGACACAGACAACCCTGGGCAGCCTGTGATAAAATGGCTGAGCCATTCCCATCACAAAGGACCCAGGATCCATGTTGTGGTCTAATGTCTGGTGCTGAAGCTGGCGGTAAAATACAACCCCAAGTTTCTGGAAGATGGGAGATAGAAGGCCAGGCAGGAGAGCACAGGCACAGTCAAATCCTGAGGAAACAAAAGCATGTTACAGATATATGGATAAACAGGTCTGAGCAGAGGAGCAAGAAAGTGACCAGCTGTGTTTTGTTAATTTAATATAAGTTGAAGTTGAAGTTTTATAATTGGAAATTGAAAGAGAGGCACCCAATTTCTGTTGAATTGATTTCTATTTTTAATGTCAAAAATAACATTGACCCTGACTGTGGAATGCTGATAATCATTAAAAAGCAAACTGTTATAAGCGGTGGGATTTCTTAAGGGTGTAAATCTGCTGTTGTAAAAGATTGAGGCACTACAATCTTGCTAATCAACATAGAACATAATGATTTATATTAGACAAGATATGAACGGCAACATTAATAGACGCGTTTCACAAAATGACCAGGAGGCAATATTACAACTAATTCCTGATGAAAAAGCAAGTATACTGATCTCTTGCTACAAATTTACAAATTTGGTAAAGGACATTATCAAAATACTTTATAAACCATCTACAACTGCATTCTCCAAGACTGAACGTATAATCTCTACCAAGTGTCGGTGCACTTCATTTTAAGCCTTGATTCTCAACTATTCTAAATTCTTTGCCAGTACCTGAAGAGCCTATTGAATTTGTTTTAGTGTGTGTTTCTGATAGCACATGGAAATAAAAGCTTGCTTCAAAATTTAAGTTGAAAGTGGCTACATTTCAGAATAAATCCTGGAAACAAAGGAATGAACTGAGAGTATTCCGCCATCACACTCCTGATTCATAACTCGACAGTCTTTGACGAGTTTAAGAGGTGGGTTACAAGATTCCTAGCCTTTGTCCTGCTCTGGTAACCACAATATTTACATAGCTAGTCCACTTCAATTTTAATCAATGGTAATTCCCGGAATGTTGATGGTGGAAAGTTCAGCGATTGAATGTTAAATGGCAATGATGGAGATGGTTGGAGATGGTCATTGCCTGACACTTGTCAATCCAGGTCTTGCTGCATATGGACACGAACTGCTTCAATACCTGAATAAATCCGAATGGCGCACAACATTATGCAATCATTAGCAAACATCCTCACTTCTGATCTTTTGATGAAAGGAAGGTCATTGATGAAGCAGCTGAAGATAGTTGGGTCGAGGACACTACTTCGAAGAACTCCTGTTGTGATGCCATGGAGCTGGGATGATTCACCTTCAATGATCATAACCATCTTTCTTTGTGTCGGGTATGACTCCAGCCAGTGGAAGATTTCCCCATAGATTTCCATTGAATCCAATATTACAAAGGTCCTTAATGCCACGTTTGGTCAAATACTGCATTGATGTCAAAGGCAGTCACACTCATTTCACTTCTGGAGTTCAGCTGTTTTATCAGTATTTGAACCAGGGGTGCAATGAGGTCAAGAGCTGAGTGAGCCTGGCGAAACCCAAACTCGAAAGTCAATGAGCTGGTTATTGCTGAGTAAAATTGCTCGATACATATATTGATGACCTCTTCCATCACATTACTGATGATTGAGAGTAGATTGATGGGGTGGTAATTGGCCAGGTTAGACTTGTCCTGCTTTTTGTTTATAGAACATACCTGAGCAATTTTCCCATTGCTGGGTAGATGCCAGTGTTGTAGCTGTATGAGCACATCCTGGATAATTCAAGTGCATACATCTTTTGGACTATTGCTGGAATATCATCGTGGGGTTTTGTAATCTTTACAGTATCCAGTGTCTTTTATATTTCTTGATATCATGTGGAATGAATCAAACTGGATGAAGACTGGCATTTGTGAGGCTGAGACCTCAGGAGGAGGCCAAGATGGATCATCCACTTTGCGCTTCTGGCTCCAAATTTTTGTGAATGATTCAGCCTTACCTTTTGCATTAATGTGCTGGACTCCCAATCACTAGGGATGGGGTTAATTGTGGAATCTCCTCCCCTAGTGAGTTGTTCACATGCCCACCACTATTCACAGTTGGATGTGGCAGGACTGCAGAGCTTAGATCGAATCTATTTTTTGTGGAATCACTCAGTTCTGTCTATCATTTGCTGCTCATGTGTTTGGAATGCAAGTAGTTCTATGTTGTAGCATCATCAGGTTGACACCTAATTTTTACATATGCCCGGTGCTGCTCCTGGAATGCCCTCCTGTACACTTCATTAAACCAAGTTTCGTGGTAAAGATGAGTGGGGGATGTACTGGCCATGAGGTTGCAGATTGTGATTGAGCACAATTCTGTTACTGCTGATGGAGAGGGCAGCACTCAATGGATGCCCAGCCTTGAATTACTATATCTGTTTGAAGGCTATCCCATTTGGCATAGAGTGATGGAGGATATCCTCAATGTGAAGATGGGACTTGGGCCCTGGTTTTACCGGCAAGGCCTCCCGAGACTCATACTATCGCACCAGAGACTAACATGGAATGCTGTTCTGCGAGCTTTGCCTGCCCCGATTTCGGGGCAGCTGTGCCAGTAAAATCAGGGCCTTGGTCTCCATAAGGACAGTGCACTGGCCATTCCTATTGATACTGTCATGGACAGTTACATCTGCAGAAGGTAGATAGATGAAGATGAGGTCAGGTATTTTTTTTTCCTCTTTTTGGTTCTCTCACCATCTGCTGCAGACCCATAAGATGTAGGAGTAGAAGTATGTTGTTTGGCCAATTGAGTTTGCTCCACATTCAATGAGATCATGACTGATCTGATATGATTCTTGCTCTTACCTACGTTAGGTGCAATCACACCCTTCTGTTCCGACCCATTTCCAATCTGGAAAACTCTACCCTGAGGGGTGTGAACAGCTCTAGTGTTATCCAGTACCTCTCATGACATAGTACCCATGAGTTCCCACATGCTGCAACCCCAACATATCTGTTCTGTCACTGACTTTAACTAATTACTTACTTATTTTATTCAATTATTTATTTTTTGTCAGATATTAATTAATCTGATCAAAAATTACAGGACAAATTTAAACCTTCTGAAAATTGATCTTGACCACTTATTTGCTATTCACCAACAGCTCATCTCCTGCCTTGTAGAACAGCAGAATCATAGAATTTATAGTGCAGAAGGAGGCCATTCACCCCCTCAAGTCTACACTGACCACAAACCCACCCAGGTCCCTTCTCCCATAACTCCATAACCTTAACTAGTCCCCCTAACACTAAAAGACAATTTAGCATGGGCAATCCACCTAACCTGCACATCCTTGGACAGTGGGAAGAACCTGGAGCACCCAGAGGAAATCATGCAGACATGGGGAGAACATGCAAATTCCACACAAGACAGTGATCAAAGCTGGGTATGAAACTCAGGTCCCTGGTGCTGTGAGGCAGCAGTGCTAACCACTGTGCTACCATCCTGCAGAAACCAGTTCCTGAGTGAAAAAAAATTAGGAAAGGCGAAGAAGTGCCGTCCTTGCCTCTTCACCAAACAAACTTCCTCCTTACCAAACTCCTATTTTCACCAAATTCTTTCTTAGCAAACTTCCACACTCTGTCCAAAGCCACACTCAATCTAACAGCTATGTCTTTTTGATATGGGAAGATGCTGACTGAGTGACTAACATTTGGTGATGGGGTCCCTACTGTTTCTAATTTACATGAGCTACTTGGATTTAGAAGCTTAATATAAAGTGATCAAAGACATATTGAGTGGAAGTACAGTTGAATCTGAGGAGATGGCTCTGGAATTAAAAAAGAAAATTGGTAAATAATTAAGGACAGGGAACAGTGAAAGATGCAATTTAATAGGAACAAACGTCAAAATGTAATAAAAGTAAGTTTTAAAATCAAGGGATAAAACTGGAGAGAGTGTGCTTGCAATTTGCCAATATGTGCTGGCTGTGAATAGACTCTACCCACAGGTTGACAGCGCCAGGTAACAGAGGGAGTTCAGTTTATGTGGCACCATACACTAGATGGAACTTGGTTTATGTGGCACCAAGTGTCAGATGGAATTGGTGTATTTTGGCACTATACAAACCTTTGACTATTTGGCATAAAAATGATAGTAGAAGTGAAAATAATGTAGTTGCCAAGATTACATTATATATGCCATGATGGAAAAGATGCATTTCAGGAAGGAGTTCGCATTGATTATCCTTCAAATTATCCTGAGGGAGAGGATTGTTTGCAGGGCATCGCTTCAATCATGTCTACACAGTCTACAGTAATGGGGAAACCTGCATGCCACTGAAGTGGTTATGGTTTGGTGTTGAGGCCCCTACTGTTTTTAATTTACACGAACTACTTGGATTTAAAAGTTTAATATAAAGTGATCAAAGACATACTGAATGGAAGTACAGTTAAATCTGAGGAGATGGTTCAGGAATTTAAAAAATGACTCATAACATTGTACCCTCTCCCCCTCTCCTGGAATAATGTAACCTGTGTGATGCTGCTTTGAGCGGCTTTATTTGATTGAATCTTTATTCATTGCCTCCATAAAATTTGCGGAGTTTTATGGAAGCAACAAGGGTCCAGGCTGTTTGGAGAGCCAGTGAGAGATCCATGTTGTCTCCTTTTGGAAAGACCCTCTTCTTTATATGTCAATTAATCAATTAACAGCAAATCAGTGGGCCTATCTGAGGAACAGGGCCTCAGAGGCAGGATGTAGTGCCAACTGAGTAGCTCTTTTGCTCAGCAGCACCACATGGAGGCAGTGGCTATTACAAAAAATACATTGATCAGAGAATTCAGATTGGGGAGTGACTGAGGCCATTAGTAAATAATGGCAGGAGGGTTTTCACGGGGGAAGGCTTGTAGGAGTGCATGATATAGGAGCAGTAAGATCTACAACTTCCCTTCCCAATGCTGGTTCCCCTAATTGTGCATTGAGTGCTTTTGAACGAGGGACCCCTTCTCCCAGAAGGCCACAAGCAACCTACCCAGGTTTGTTTGTCGTGCTCCCTACATGGAGATAAACCCAGCCAGTGATAGTAGGATGATGTCCTTAGGTAGACATTGATTGCCCATTTAAGTGCTCCAATTAGTGGTGAGGTGGATAGGCCATCCATGGGCCTACCTGCCATCGACTTAGTTGGGGTGGAGGCAGGAAGGTGATGGAGTGCCTATCTGTCACCATCCCACCAAAATAAATGCGGTCCCCACTGCCAAACTTGCAGTGGGAGAGGGTATAGAATATTGCCCAATGCTAATAAGCAGAAAATAGTTTTTACTTCAATATTCTTGCCAACATTTATAATTCATCATTTTTTGAATGAACTGGAATCTTGATATCATAACATTGTACAAGTTTGATAAAGGTGATTGAGACCATTCAGACCATCCATTCTGAAAGATCCAATGCTTTCCCCCATCACATTGTCTAAAGGTTTCTTCAATGTTTCATGTGATTCTGTCTCCAATAAAACATCCATATAGAAATTCCAAACATTTTTTGCGTTTAGAATATCCTAACTCAACTCTTCTGACCACATACATGGAGAGAGTAAAGCCAACATTTCTAGTCTGGATGATCCTTCATCAGAGCCCAATTCTAACTTAAATCTAAACTTGCCTTCCACTAATTTGAACCTGTGCTCCATCACATTGTCACAGTTTAGTTCAAAATTGTACGGTATCAAACACTTCTGAAGGCATCACCCTATTATTTTTCTGACAACAACGATGTACTTACTAAAATTCGTGGAAAGAAAAATTTGGCAAAATTATGACGATTTAATCGGGTGTGGCATCAGTTACTCTCACTGCAGACTGAAACAAGGTCTGACACAAATGTTAGAAGCTCTCTGCTGAAATATTTCAGGCACAAAATCCATTAGGTTTTGAAAGTGTGAATGCGCAAACTATATAGAATGCAGCGGCCTTCCAAAAATAAAATGGAAAATCCTTTGGTGAAGAAGTTAACGATGGTCATTTATCTTGGTGCAGAAATTTCTGGATTTTCCTTCTTGCCTACTTAGAATTGTCCCTGCTTAACTGTCTGGCATCACTTTTAACCATCTTTCATCCACTGTTTCTTCTATTTTCTGTTTTATTGTTTCCTTCTGTGCGTCTGATTAAGACTCTCTCAGCTGTGAGTTCTCAAACTTAACACCAGCTGTTTCTTGAACATTAAGGCTCTCTTATTCATCTCTCACACTTTGTTGTTTATGTTTTGTTTATGGCCTACTCTTCCTTTTTTTGAATGTTCTCTTTTGCTCATTCATATACATCTAATGGAGAAGTCTCAGGGGCTGAATGTTTTCTACCCCATTCAGATACTATTGTTTACAAAGATTTGCTTTTGGACTATTTGTTAGCTAGGATTTCTCTCATGTGCATATAGATCATGTTACATGTGCAATAGCAAAACACTTTCACATTGCCAATGATATAGCTGTTTTGGGAAGGACAAAACAGGAACATGATTGAAATTCACATCTCCTGAGGTAAGTGATAAGTAAAGAAAGGCTGATGTTTAACAGACATTAATATTCAGTAAATCAATTTATCTGGACCCATTTATTTGAGTGCTGATATCTGTACTGATCTGAGCAAACTAGGAAATAGCTACACCCCAAGATAAGGAGGATCTTTGATAATTATTAGGTTTTGTTTCCTTACATTTACCTCATATACTTTTTACAATGGTACAGTGGTGCAATGGTTAGCAGTACTGCCTCATAGTACCAGAGACCCAGGTTTGATTTCCAGCTTGGGTCACTGTCTGTGTGGTGTCTGCATGTTTTCCCCCTTGTTTGTGTTTTCTCCGGGTGCATTGGATTCCTCCCTTGGTCTGAAAGATGTGTTGATTAGGTGCATTAGCCAGACTAAATTCTCTTTCGGTGTACCCGAGCAGGCGCCAGAGTGTCGTGACTAGGGGATTTTCACAGTAATCTCATTGCAGTGTTAATATAAATCTACTTGTGACACTAATAAAAATTAAATTTAATTTTAAACATTCCTAATTTTGTGCAAAAATCGTCAACTTGAAGTACCTTTTCTATGACGTGAAGGCTAAACCACTAAAGGAGTCATTGTCAGAAGCATCATTATTGCAGTTCTATGATGCCAGAGAAGTGATGAGTCTAGAAAGGGACACATCCTGAGAACAGTTTAGGAGGATGCATATTATAGAGAATTAAACCTATTGCATTCACTTCAAAGCCCTTTCCAATGATTCTAACACCGAGCAGGAGACATTAGCCATAGTAGAGAGCAGCTAGTGGCTGGACATTGAGAATGGCGAGGACCCTCACCCTGCATGTGTGTTTTTGAAAGTAAAATAAGTGACTTTTTTATTTTAGCAGGTAAAACTCTTTGAAAGATATTTAAGGTTGCTATTGTTGAAGAAAATTAGCTTCAGCTGCTTCATGCCAATATTTTTACTAATAATTTGTGCTAATTAGCTATTTTTCTACTTTTTAAACTGCCATAACGTTGAACAGTTTCACATTGTTAAGATCATTTCAAACAGCTAATAAGGACTATCAGCTAATATATTACAGCAACAAAAACAGGATCAAATCAAACACAAAAGTAAATGATAAATAAATTTGTCAATAAATAATGCAGCACAAACATTTCCTAAACACCAAAAATATTTGTCCTGTCATATGTGCCTGTATGTCTCTGTAGTATCTTGTAAAAACGGGTGAAAACCAAATAGATTAATAAATAGAAAGAGTCACCCTGACTCCAAACGTTGGTTCTATTCTCTCTCCACAGATGCTGTCAGACTGGCTGGGATTTTCCAACATTTTCAGTTTTTGTTTCAAATTCCAACATTTCAAGTAATTTGCTTTTATCTTAGGGCTTATTAAGATAAAAAACTATTTACAAAGAGCAAATATAAAGGCAACCGTACTCCATGACTCCAAACTCTTATCTGGCAAGGAAAATCTGCACTTAATCTCAAAATTCATATCCTCTGATTTGATTTGCCAAATGGGTCACATGGCCTTCCAATAGTTTGCCCCTTAAAGGGGCATTTTACCATATCCGTTCCCCCTTAAATTTCCAATGAACACATTTCAATCAATAATATTTACAATATTATACAACAAATGGCTCTCAAACACATTGCCTTATAAGGTAAGGCAGTCAGAGGACTTCCTGATTCTGTAGGAGCATTGTAATTCACTAGCAGAGGAGAAAATTGGGGGTCGGATAAAAGAAAACTCAAGACATTTTACTGTTTTGTGAAAAATAAAAGAATAACCAGGTGAAGTTAGGGCCAGTCAAGGATAGTAGTGGGAACTTGTACCTGGAGTCAGAAGGGATAGGAGAGGTGATGAATGAATACTTTTCTTCAGTGTTTACCAATGAGCGGGGCTATGTTTTTGAGATGAGAGTATGATACAGTCTGATAGGATGGAGGAAGTAGATGTTCTGAGGGAAGATGTATTAGCAATTCTGAAAAACCTAAGGGTTGATAAGCCCCCTGGGCCAGATAGAATATATCCTGGGATTCTTTGGGAGGCAAGGAATGAGATTTGGCTTTGATCTTTGAGTCCTCACTGTGCATGGTGATAATGCCAGAGAACTGAAGAGTGGTGAATGTTGTTCCTGTGTTCAAGAAAGAAAATAGGAATGACCCTATTAATTAGAGACTAGTTAGTCTCACTTTGGTCAGTAAGTTAATGGAAAAGATCGTGAGGATCTATAAGTCATAGGACTTATGATCATTTGGAAAGATTCAGCTTAATACAGGATAGTCACATGGATTTGTATAGGGTAAGTCTTGCCTCAAATCTGATTGAATTCTTTGAGGAGGTAACTAAATGTGTTGGTGAAAGTAGAGCAGTTGATGTTGTATACATGGACTTTAGTAAGGCGTTTGATAAGGTTCCCTATTTAGGCTCATGAAGAAAGTGAGGAGATGTGGAATAGAGGGAAATTTGGCCAATTGGATAAGTAGCTGGCTGTATCACCATCACAGTGGGTGGTGTGGGATGGAAAATTTTCAGACTGGAGACCTGTTACCAGCAGTGTGCCACAGTGATTAGTGTTAGGTCCTCTGCTATTTGTGATTTTTATCAATGACTTGGAGGTGGGGGCTGAAGGGTGGGTCAGTAAGTTTGGTGGAATAGTAGATGAGGTGGAGGGCTGTTGAAGGCTGCAAAGAGACATTGATAGGATGCAGAGCTGGGCCAAAAAGTGGTAAATGGAGTTTAACCCTGATAAGTGCAAGGTGATTCATTTTGCTAGGTCAAATTTGAATGCAGATTATAGGGTCAATGGCAGGGTTCTGAGGAATGTGAGGAACAGCTGGGGTTCATATCCATAGATGTCTGAAGATTGCCACTCAAGTGGATAGAGCCGTGAAAGAGGCCTATAGCGTGTTAGCATTTATTAACAAGGGGTTTGATTTTAAGAGCCACAGAGTTATGCTGCACCTATACAGGACCTTGGTGAGACCACATTTGGAATATTGTGTGCAGTTCTGGTCACCTCATTGTAAGAAAGATGTAGAAGCATTGGAGAGAGTGCAGAGGAAATTTACCAGGATGTTGCCCGGTTTAGAGGATAGGTTTTATGAGCAAAGGTTGAGGGAGTAGGGCTTTTCTCATTAGAGCAGAGAAGGATGAGAGGCAATTTAATAATAGAGATTTGTAAGATGATGAGGGAGATCGATAGAGTGAACATTCAGTGACTATTTCCTCAGCTGGATGTAGCTGTTACTAGGCAGCATAAGGTTCATGGTGGGAGAAGGAGGAAGGATGTCCGAGATAGATCCTTTATGCAGTGGTTCGGGTGTGGAGTGGACTGCTGAATTTGATAGTGGAGTCGGATAATTTAGGAACTTTCAAGCGATTGTTGGATAGGCACATGGAACACACCAGAATAATAGGGACTGGGATAGCTTGATCTTGGTTTCGGACAAAGCTTGGCACAACATCAAGGTCCAAGGGCTTGTACTGTGCTGTACTGTTCTATGTTCTAAAATTCTGCCCCAGGGCTGTGACATCCTTCCATACAGAGAAGGTAAATTTCCTCAGTGTCCTCAATTTCTTGTTGCTGGTAGTTTGGTGACACTTCACTCCTACCTCACTGAAACTTTTGATGAGATTTTCATCACTAAAATTAAAAAACACTTCACCTCCTCCACTTTCTGCACTGTCATATTCCCTGCAAGCAATGAAGTAGCGCTCTTCAAATAAATATTTGTTTCACTGATTTTCCTAAGCAGGATTGTTTTATAGTCAGTCAAATGCACGTGCCTTCAAGTATTTATTTCATTTATTTTAGAAACATGTGCAAGCTTAATAAAAGCTTACACAATCCTTTAAAAGCATTTCAAAGCATTTAAAAGATGACAATCTATGTACTTGAATAGTGACTGATTGACTGACAGTTTAGGCCTCATGACTTCTTGTGATGACACATGGAGACTTGCCAAGAGTACACCACTCTGCTCAGCCTTGGTGATTACTTTGTCACAGAGTATGCCCTTGCTGCAGGCTACGAGCAAGGAAAAACATTGTCTTTTCAGTGGTCAGTTGTAAACTCCCCCGCATTGCCATATGAAGGAAAATCCAGACCATTCTTCCTTCCAAAATGTATCATGGAGACATCTCTGCATTAAATCTATGACGTGTCCATTCATTCCACCAACCTGCTGATATCCATTTGAATTCTTTCACCATCCTTCTCGTATCTCACTATATTTTCAACAGTTTTTTGTTATCTGCAAAGTTTGCAATTATGCCCTGCATGCCCAAGTTTATTTGATTATTATATACCCTTAGTAATTCCTGCATGTCTCTTCTCATCAATATAGATAGCTCAAGAGAGAGAGAGAAAGCACTGTCAAAATAACTTACCACTGCTGACAGATTCTGGTCATGGACTAAAACCTTGGGTTTGAGATAAGGCTCCCCTAGAGCAGACTGGTACCCTACTTCAGTTTCCTAAATACTCATCATAAGCATGCACTGGGGGAAAATGTCACGTTGCAAACACAACTCTGAACTGGCAGCTGGAGCATGGTCACCAGCAAACAGGAAACTCTTTGGAAATCTTGGTCTTTGCCTGGAGTTGACTCAGATTAACCAGCTTCCCACCAATGCAATATCTGATTTCAATATCAGGATCACCCTTTTCATGGAAGACATTGGAGAGCATGGTGGAAGAAAAACATATTGAAGAGGGTTGGCTTTCCGTTAGTGACTGGGAAAGAGTTGGGAGACTCCCCATCACACAGAACATACACGGACATGCCGTTGTGGAACTGTCGAAGTATTATGGTGAATTGTATGGACAGCTGAATTTCTCTATTATTTTCCAAAGGCTAACTTTAAATTATAAATAATAAGCAATTCATTTTACTGTCTTGACCAGAAAACCTTTCCCACTCCAGTATTTTGAAATATCTTTCTGGTAGTCAACAACAAAAGATAAAATACATGGACATGGGCTATCAGGCAAGTTTTCTTTTAAATATAGTTTTGTGAAACAGGCAGCAAAGGCTACAATAAAATTGAAATGCAGAAGCAAAGAGTCATACATTATCTTGCTTAAATCAAAAATGAATTACTGCTGTGGTATGAATACCATATTCTTTACTTTGTATTATTATCTGAAGACAAGTTGTGCTGTCTGAATTAAGTGAGTTCAACCATGACAATCATTCTATATAATCACCTTACTGTGAAATAAGGCAGCTTATTGATTTCTATTAGGTTTGTCTCACTCTGTTTGTTTGGTCTGTCTTTGGAGAGATTGAAGTGCAAAAATATCTGGTTCAGGTCATGAGGGTATATTAATGTTACATTGCAGAATTGCACTATCATTTAAGTAGATGTAGGACAGGATGAGTCAACTCACAACTTAGTAAGATGATCACTCTACGAATGAAACTGACTGGCACCATAAAACCCAAAGTCAACAATGTAACGACTAGAGGCAGCTACTTAATATTTTCTCTAAGTACCAATGGAAACTAAAAACATTAAAATACAGACAGAAATATAAGGCCCAGTTTACTCAATTTTTCACTTTAGAAAAACCCTCTCATCCTATGAACCAATCTTATGGATCTTCATGGTGCCAATTCCAATGCAAGTATATTCTTTCATCAATACAGAGGCCAAGCCTGGGCACTGTACTTCTGGTTTGGTCTCTCCAAAGCACTGTACAATTGTAGCCAGATTTCCTTGTTTTTGTACTTTAATCTCTGTGCCTTCCTAAAAATAGACAAGTTGATGTAGTGGGTAGACAGATGGCAGATGAAGTTCAATATCGAGAAGGATGAGGTGATGCATTTCGGTAGAAAGAACATGGAACAAGACAACATAAAACAGAGGGAAAAATTATTAAAGGGGTGCAGGAGCAGAAGGACCTGGGGCTGTATGTGCATAGATCAGTGAAAATGGTAGATCAGGTGGAGAGAGCAGTTAATAAAGCATATATATTCTGGGCTTTATTAATACGCATATAGAATAGCCCTATAGAGGAAAAAGGTTATGAAGTTACATAAAACACTAGTTAGACATCAGCTAGAATATTGTGTGCAGTTCTGGACACTGCTCTACGGGAGAGATAAGAACAGTTTGATAAGAGTGCAGAAGAGGTTTACAAGAATGATTTTAGGGATGAGAAACTTCAGACATGAGGATAGATTGGAGAGGTTGGGACTGTTTTCTTTGGTGAAAAAGGTAGTGAAAAGGAGAGCTAATGGAGATGTTCAAAATCATGAGGGGTCTGGACAGAGTAGATAGGGAGAAACTGATCTTGTTCACAAAAGGTGCAAGAATGAGAGGGTATAAATTTAAAGCGATTTGCAAAAGAAGCAAATATGACGTTAAAAAATTTTTTTTCACACAGCGAGTGGTTTAGAGCTGGAATGCACTGGCTAGGAAGTGTGGTGGAGGCAGGTACAATTGAAGCATTCAAGAGGGCATTAGATGATTATTTGAATAGAAAAATGTGCAGATAAAAAGACAGAGTTGACACTAACTCATGATACTTGCTTGGAGAGCCAGTGCAGACATGATGGGCCACATGGCCTTCTTCTGCACTGTAACAATTCTGTGATGCTGTGTTTCAAGCATGAGATTTGTATACTGCCTGCTTCAGAAAGAATGGTGAAAGGTTAATTGTTCATTGCAATACCCATGTCAGTTTTCAGGAGCTATGGCAGGAATTCTCCAAACTCGTCTGTAGTTGGGATTCTCCAGCCCACTACAGTGAATGGAGATTTGGCTGAGGTTTCCATTCTCGCTGGCAGTGGCAGGAGGTACAGGAGATCAAAGAATTCCAGCCATTGTATTTTTCTAACATTGACTTCTCTTCACCAGCTGAATTGCTTTTCTACAATAGTACATCATGCTCTGACAAGTGTTAACATAACAACATTGCCTTTATGATGTTGTCAGAATCTAGCTGGAGAATTTTAGTTATGCAAGGTTGTGGATGTGGGAATTTCTTTATCCATGCCAAGAATTGCAATGGGCAATAATTTAGCTACCCAAACAAACAACTCCATAAAGGGATGATGAAGGGGAAGCAGCACTGGCTGATACCAGACTGACTCTGCGTCCAACAATTCTTCAGAGAGCTGAGCCCATTTCTAACAGTGACAATATACTCTATTTAGCCTGAAAAATAAGAAATAGAAACTATCTTGCCAACTCAAATCCACCCTACACACCACATGTGAACTCTAGGCATAAGCTATGTCTGACGAATTTACTGGATTTTTATGAAGATGTAACGAGTGCGGTTGATGGAGGGGAACGAGTGGATGTGGTATTTTTAGATTTCCAGAAGGTGTTCAATAAGGTGCCTCACAAAGTTTGCTGCTTAAGATTAAGGTATGCAGAGTTGGGGGTGAAGTGTTAGTGTGGATTGAGGATTGGCTATCTAACAAAGTAGAGAGTTGGAATAAATAGGTGCTTTTCTGGTTGGCAGTTGGTGACTAGTGGCACACCGCATGATTGGTGGTGGGGCCTCAACTGTTTACCATATACATAGATGATCTGGAGGAGGGGATCGAGTGTAGGGTGGCAAAGTTTGTGGATGACACAAAGATGAGCGGGAAAGCAAATTGCGTGGAGGACACAAAGTCTGCTGAGAGATTTGGATAGGCTAACTGAGTGGGCAAGGATCTGGCAGGTGGAGTATAACATTGGCAAATATGAGGTTATCCACTTTGGAAGGAATAATAGTAAAATGGACTATTATTTAAATGGTGAAAAATCACAACATGCTACTGTGCAGAGGGACCAGGGGTCCTTGTACATGAATCACAAAAACTCAGTTTGCAGCAGGTGATCAAGAAGGCAAATGGAATGTTGGTCTTTATCGCAAGAAGGATGAAATATAAAATCAGGGAGGTCTTGCTGCAGTTGTACAGGGTACTGGTGAAGCCGCACCTAGGGTTATGTATGCAATTTTCGTCCCCTTATTTGAGAAAGGATATATTAGCTTTGGAAGGAGTGCAGAGATTTTCACTAGTTAATACCAGAGATGAGGGAGTGAGCTTACAAGGAGAGATTGAGTAGACTGGGCATGAACTCACTGGAGTTTAGAGGGCTGAGGGGAGATCTTATAGAAACATATAAGATAATGAAGGGGCTAGATGGGTAAAAGCAGAGAGATTATTTCCACTTAGAATGGAAACAAGAACTAGAGGGCACAGACTTAAAATAAGGGGGAGTCAACTTAGAACAAAGTTGAGGAGGAACTTCTTCCCCCAGAGGGTAGTGAATCTTAGGAATTCTCCACCCATTGAAGCAGTGGAGGCTACTTCGTTAAATGTGTTTAAGTCACAGACAGATTTTTGACCAATAAGGGAATTAAAGGTTACGGGGAGCAAGCAGGTAAGTGGAACTGAACTAATATCAGATCACCCATGATCTTATTGAATGGCAGGGCAGGCTCGACACGCTAGATGGCCTATTCCTGCTCCCTGTGAATTATGTTCTTATGTTCTTACAAAGCCCAAAGTCCAGTCTTGTGTCCCTACAGGCATAAAGCCCATGAAATCTTTTATTGAAACCCTATGCTAGAAAGAGAATGCTCCCTGCATTATAGACAGAAAGCCCAGACAATAATGGTAGTGTGCAATCCCATGCTCACTTCCCTTCAAGTCCAGCTATATGCATTAACAGTGCAAGTTACCAGCACAAGGTTGTGTGTAATGAAGTAAAACTGAAATGTACTGTATCCCTCCAATCTGAACATAGTTATAAAGACTCAGACAAGCCAGGGTGGTGTGGTGGCACAGTGGTCAGCACTGCTGCCTCATAGCATCAGGAACCCAGGTTCAATTCCCAGCTTGGATCACTATTTGTGTGGAGTTTGCATGTTCTCCCTGTGTCTGTGTGGGTTTCCTCTGAGTGGTCTGGTTTCCTCCCACACTCCAATAATGTGCACATTAGGTTGGTTGGCCATGATAAATTGCCCTTTGGTGTCAGGGGGACAAGCTACAGTAAATGCATGAGGTTATGGGAATAGGGCCTGGGTGGGATTCGAGATGGTACAGATTCAAAGGGCCAAATGGCTTCCTCTGCATTATATGATTCTATAATTCCAACAGCTCATGCAATCTTCTGGTTCGCAGAAGATTGCGAACCAGATGTAGGGGCAGCCACAATGGATCTGTCATACGTGTTAGGGGTTTGAAGCCTGAAGAACTTAGATAATCTAGGGTGTGGGTAAGGGGAGAAGGGGGACAGAAGAGTCAAAAATTGTCTTGTTTAAGTTGAATAGGTTGAAACATGGGCGGGCGGGGTGAGAAATCAAGGGGCGATTCTTCAAGACCACTCGCCATAGCCAAGAATCCTTTTGAATTGGGGGAAAGGGCCAAATTGGAATTCTTGCTGGGTGTACAAGCCATTGCGAGTCCCCCAGCCCACCTCATCAGCACCAGTATGCTTCCACTCCCCACAGGAAGCCCAGCAGGTGCTGATCTCTCTTGGTCCTGAAAATGAAGATCAGGCACTGTAACCTCAGGAGTGGGGGTGGGAGGGTGGCGGGAGTCAAAGAGGTAACTACTGTCACCAAATATGCCCGTTAGACCCCTGCCACTGCTAGGCTGCAGATGGATGGTCCCTCAAGGAACCTGGGGGTTGTGTGGGCTTGGGCGGGGGGGAGGTAGGTGTTGACCTCAGGTTTTTCCCCAGATGGGGGGTTCTCATGGCTGGACTTCTCCTTCCTGCCTGGAAAACAAGGAAATCATTTTCAGGATGGTGATTTCGGGCAACTTTCTGGTTAAAACCTTTCTTACTGTCTGTGTAAAACGTTTGAAATGGTCACTTTAAAATCCATGCTCCCCCTCTCCCCCCCAAATAGCTGAAATCAACAGCGTTCCATTCTACAGTAAGGATTGCCCTTGGATGATTTCAAAAGCTCCAGATATTACCCGACCTCTTTGAAATGACAGTTGCCAGTGCCAAAGTACCACTGCGTGGGTGACAGGAACAATGCTAGGCTGGCACTGCTAAGAGGGGCCTGAAGGAAGTAGGGTCTTTGCTGCCCACATAACTGAGTGTCTCTCTTGTGACAAGGAGGCTATGGGGGGGTGGGGGTCTGAGTGGGAGTGAGGTCTCTGGGAGAGTGGAGTATGAGGCCTTATAAAAGGAGGGAGGGGGCAGTCGCGTTATCCTCATGCCAGTGTGGTGAAAGGTGTGACCCTAATATTTAGTAGTTGGAAGGAGGTTGCTCCTCTGTAGTGAAGGGTTAAGTGTACTCACCTTCTCTGCAGGGTGGTGCAACATACGTTGGAGGTAGGGAGAGGGTGGGTTCTGGCATCTCTCTATGAAGCCGGCCTTGCTAGCATGTCTTACATTGGGAATTTATTTGCAACCAAACAATGGTTTAATCCCACGTGGTAAGCACTGCCAGTGCCAGCAGGAAACATCGATTTCCTGGCGGAAGCAGTTAGATTTTTTTTCAGGAGAATCATATTCAGAGGCTCATTTTTTATTTTGGAATATTATGTAGCTATCTTGCACTGCCTGCAATAAATGGATGTGATTTTAACTTTGACTGGTGATGTAAAACAGACAATATCATTTATCCACAAACCATACATCTCTTTCCACTTCTAAAATTGAGAGAGTTGGAGTATGGTGGCTCATCTGAAGTTGCCCATTTTATACTTTTGCCCAAAGTCAAAATTACCTTCAGAGAATCCTATCATAACTTTTTAATCTGCACGTTCTCCGTACTGTTGAATAACTCTAGATTTACCTTTGAAGAGACTGAAAAAAATCAATGAGAGAGCGAGGATGGGCTACTGTTATTTCCCTATGTCACATTATTGTAAATTGACATTGGTCAGTGTGGGAACCAGGCCAGATCGAGAATCAACCTGAATTCAGCTCAATATTTCACTTGTTTATCTGCAGTACATATTGTAAACTGCCCACTGAGTACTTGCATTTTAAAGTGGTCTCTGCCGAGTTTTACAAGTTCCTTCCTATTAAAGAAAATAACTTAAGTGCAACTTAGTAAAGATCGCAATTTGAGAATCCATTGCACAGTTAGGTAAATCCGTAATGAGTATTTTAAATTTAAGGAGAACATAAAAACTAATACTGAAACATCCACTGATCAAGCACAATATGCTGAATTAACATCATAGAGGAAACGTTCTTGCCCTGAGTTTAAGATGACAAATTGTTGTAATTAATGTGACAGCCAAGGGAAGTTACTTAGTAACATGGTGTCATTCTTCGAAGAGTATTGTATATACGGGAGATGATTTATTGATACAATGATTTTGCAGTGAACACTATGATGGAAAATAAGCTTCAACGATATTCAGTCTGAGTTATGGAAAATCTTGGGAACCTACAGAGTTCCTATTTACTGCACCGAATTTCTGTTGCATGGAAGAATGCAGACTGTTTCAATGAAGCACATTGGCACAGATAAGCTTCCTACATCTTCAGCATCAATGAGCAGGACTTGCTGTGACCATTATTATTTACTATGCCCCAGGGAGCACATAGCATGAAACATTACTTGCAGTTCATTGTAGTAGTTTAATCACCAGCAAGTCCTTTCTAATATCTTAATTTTTTTTTGAATTTCAACCTCCGTTCGGCTGTTAATCTGAGATGGTCATTGCCACTATCATCTTGTTCCTTTTTTTAATGAAGGCATGCACTTCCTGAAGGGTTATGCAATTCACTGTGAAAGTTGCACAGCAAAACATAAACTCAACAGTTGGAAATATTGCCAAATAAAATTGAGAAATTAATTTTCCAAAGTGTAATAACAATCCTGGCTAACGTACGAACAAAAATTAAATTAAACCTTTAGTCAGTGCAGCATCTTTGTACAGTGACGATTCAAGGCTTTAATATACATAGTGAATACTCAAGAAATTATCAAAGGTTTCTATTCGTCTGCACATCATTTCTAAATATTAAGAGTAACTATAATAGTCACTGATATTTTATATAATGCAAGGACACTGATATTATCTAAAATAGATCTGAATAATATTTTGGCCAATTTAATAATATTTAACTGCAATGCAAAGGATATTTTTCCAAGATTGAAATTCCCCTCCATTCTGGAATTTTTTACTCTAACTCTGGTTAGGTTACAGCAATGGCTAAGAGCTGGCAGTTTGTCAGTGTTATTGTTAGCAGCAGAGTTTCCACACATCACAAACAGGGCTGTCACTGTGGAACAAGTCTGGGTGCTGGTTGCGGACGTCCAGGACACAACTTGCATTTTTCTGGCCTGGCACAGCATCAGTGTTGCACTGTGCTCAATGTCAGTATTGACCATAGATGTGAAGACCACTTGGGGTTCCAGGTCATGACCTAAGGTCTAGACCCCTGCAGTTGTTCCACTCGTTATCGGCTTCCTTAAAAACAGGCCAAGAAATACGGGTTTGTGGTCTTTCTATGGAGAGGTCTGGTACCTGCTCCATCTCAGACCTAGCACCATAGGTCTCAATTCTGTTTTTTTTCCTAGCAGATAGGGTCTGAGATGTGGGGTGGAATTCTCCCAAAAAATTAGAAGTGCCGAATTCATTTCAGAACTAGTGAAAATAAATCTCCCATATCTACGATTCACAGGGTGTAATTGTGAGTGGTAACAACTCAGGAGATGGGTTGGTGTTTGGAAGCCTTTGAAAAGGCTGTGAGCTTTATTTTAACATGCTTTCTATTTTTAATTAATGTTGCCTGTGAATCGCTAACCTTAGGAAGCCCAACAGCAAAATGAAGGTGATGAGGGCTGGATCCATAATGTCAGTGCCTTTGTAGTGCTGCTGGTAGGCCAATTAGAAGCAGGAGTGTTTTCTCCTGTCCCAACAAGCTACATGGTAAATCTTTCCACCGTGATTCCACCCCTCCAGCTCTATGATCACCCAGCCTGTCACTAACCCCATCTCCGACTGTGTTCTAGTGGCCCTTGCAGCCACATATCACACATCCTTGACCATCACTGTAGCCCCTTGACCAACCTCTATCCACCCCCGTGATTTTCTCCCCACATTCTCCCCATTCCATCAGTAGGCCAACCTGCTTCTCTGTTGTGTCTGTCTGCTGTAAGCTTTCCCGCTGAAATGTAACCATCTGTCAATGCGGCTGACTGGTGGGCAGGAAAAGGTTTCAAACATGTCATATCAATAAAGACTGCTGGATCTTTGGGAATTCTATACTTCCGGGTTTCCCATTCAAAGTTTCGTGAAGGGTGGTTTCGTGGTTTCGTGAAGGGTAGGTCATGCCTTACTAACCTCATTGAGTTTTTTGAGAAAGTGACCAGAGAGGTGGATGGGGGTAAGGCGGTTGATGTAGTATATATGGACTTTAGTAAGGCGTTTGATAAGGTGGCCCATGGAAGACTTCTACAGAAAATGCAGATGTGTGGAATAGAGGGTGATTTAGCTAATTGGATTAGGAATTGGCTGGCAGATAGAAGACAGAGGGTGGTGGTTGATGGGAGATATTCATCGTGGAGTTCGGTGACGAGTGGTGTGCCTCAGGGGTCTGTTTTGGGCCCCTGCTGTTTGTAATTTTTATAAATGATCTGGATGAGGGTATTGAGGGATGGATCAGTAAATTTGCAGATGATACTAAAGTTGGTGGTGTGGTAGATAGTGAAGAGGGGTGTTTTAGTTTACAGAGTGACTTGGACAAGTTGCAGAGCTGGGCCGAGAGGTGGCAAATGGAGTTTAATGTGGAAAAGTGTGAGGTAATGCACTTTGGCAGGAACAATAAATGTGTAGAGTATAGGGCTAATGGTAGGGCTCTTAATAGTGTTGAGGAACAGAAGGATCTTGGTGTATGTGTCAATAGATCCCTGAAAGTAGGCAGTCAAGTGGATAAAGTTGTTAAGAAGGCTTATGGAGTCTTAGCTTTTATTGGTAGGGGGATTGAATTTAGGAGCCGCAGCATCATGTTGCAACTGTACAAAACTCTAGTGCGGCCGCACTTGGAGTATTGTGTGCAGTTCTGGTCGCCACATTATAAGAAAGATGTGGAGGCATTGGAGAGGGTACAGAGGAGGTTTACTAGGATGTTGCCTGGTATGGAGGGCAGGTCCTATGAAGAGAGGTTGAAGGATTTGAGGTTGTTTTCGTTAGAAAGGAGGCGGCTAAGAGGGGATCTTATTGAAGCATATAAGATGATTAGAGGTTTAGATAGGGTGGACAGTGATAGCCTTTTTCCTAGGATGGAGAAAGCTAGCACGAGGGGACACAGCTTTAAATTAAGGGGTATGAGTTATAGGACGGATATCAGAGGTAGGTTCTTTACTCAAAGAGTGATTAGGGAGTGGAATGCCCTGCCTGCAGCTGTTGTAGATGCGCCAAGTTTGGTGGCGTTTAAGAGGTTAATTGATAAGTATATGGAAGAGAAGGGAATGGTTTAGTTTGGAGGGGCATTGCTTTTTATTTTGGTCGGCACAACATCGAAGGCCGAAGGGCCTGTTCTGTGCTGTATTGTTCTATGTTCTATGTTCTAAAGTCCTTCCACCTGTCCCCCGCCAACTCCAAATGCATGACTAGGTAAATATTAGGACCTATTATTATGGAGTGTAAAATATTTATTTTATTTTGCCAGAAACCCAAAATTGTACTTTTGATTTATTATTGTCACATGTATTAACATAGTGAAAAATATTGTTTCATGCAGGCTATACAGACAAAACATACCATTCAGTGAGAAGGAAATGAGAGAGTGCATAATGTAGTGTATACCAGATCAGCAATATATAGAATCTGATCTGCCATTTATCATTGCTTTTTGCATGGGTTTTTTAATTAATGGGACATGGGTTTTGCTGGCTGGACAGCATTTATTGCCCATCCCTAGTTTTGTAAGGGCATTGAGAGTCAACCAGATTGCTTTGACTCTGGAGTCACATGTAGACCGGACCAGCAGATTTCATTCCCGAAAGGACATGGGTCTTTGGGTTTTTCCCAACAATTGGCAAAGGTTCCATGATCATCAGTAGATTTTTAATTCCAGATTTCTCTTTTATTGAATTCAAATTCATGATGTGATTTGATCCCCAGGACTCCAGAATCTTAGCTGAGTTTCTGGATTAAGAATCCAGTGATAATACCACTTTGCCATCTTCTTTGGAGGGAGCTAAGAGTTGATTCAGTGATTCATTAACAACATTGTGGGTCAACCCACAGCACATGAACTGCAGCGATTCAAGAAAGTGGCTCATCTCCACCTTCTCAAGGGCAACTAGGGATGGCAATAATAGGCAATAAATGCTGGCCAGCCAGCCACACTCATGTTCCATGAATGAATAGAAGAAATTACTAAAAACAAATGATATTCCAATCAGTAGCTGCTTCTAACCTCGAACTGAAAATGGAAATAAAAATAATCAGTTTTCCTTTTTAAAAATGTGACTTTATTGTGTTCAGGAAGATGAATTGAAAGTAAAATTTAGGAATATGCTTCTGTTTTTTTTTCCTGGCTTTTTTTTTGTCAGCGAAACTGTGCTTTCTATTTTCAGTAAGCTTTGTTAAGTGCTGGGTTTTTTGGAATTTTTTGACAGTTGGTAATTAAACTCCTGTGTTGGAGACTGTTTCTCAGTGGAAATAAAATTATAAAATAAATTTCAGTTCCATCCCCCTTTTTTTGGTGTTGCTTTTGCAACCATAACAATGAGAAATATAAGGAAAAAACAATGCTGTTTTTTGGCATAAATAAATATTAAATTTAAATGCCTTACCTCTCTCTGGATTACAAACTGATTGATGCAGTCAGACACTTAAGGACAACTGCTTGCAGATAATGAACATTTATCTGTGTTGTTGGTTCAATATCATTTCTATGTGATGGTTTGCATTTTGTGTTAACCTAGACCATAAAACACTGAGGTTAAATTTATGCAGATTTGCCCCTTCTACAAACAAAAATGAATCATTTGATCTCTTCTAACAAATTTTAGTCAGGTTTCTGTCATGGTTATAATAAAAATGGCATTCACAGCAGACAAAAATGATGCTTTCACAAAGCAGAACTCAAAAGTTTTAGCCACAAAGACTGGTAAAATGTCAACAACATTTTATGGAAACATCTACAATGGATCTCATATTTTTAGAGAATTGAAAGGCCTGGTTAGAAGTGACAGAAGAGGCTATGAAATATCTCAGATATCCAGGGATATGGGAGAATGCAGGAAACAATTTAATGACTCAAAAGAGGTTGCTAGGATTGAAGATGCCACGGTGAGTAGCACAAAGAGCTGCTGGCACAGACTGTTCTCTGCTTTCCCCTCCTCTTCCAACTTATGAAAGGAGGATTTTAAATCCTGAGTGAGTAGCAGATCCAAACAGCTGACTTCTTAGTGTGAGGCAAGTTTACAGAGTTTATTTGGTTTGTTTTTAAGTTGCTGAGAAACCTAAACGAAGGAACAAAACCCATGGAATGCAGGCAAAGGGTGAAAAGGATATTAGTGAAAATAGAAGTGGTGGTTGGTTACATTCAGATTTGTTTTTAAAAGTCTACCACTTGCATTGTGCATATCAAGGTGGAAATATTAGTGCTGATAGATGGAGCACACAAATTTTAAACATTTAGTCAAATACACCCACTTCCCGATGCATAGAAAGCTCCCTCAACCCTGCCTTCATATCACACTCAATGTCATATTCTCCTTTTCACTACCTAGCCACCTCATAACTTCATTGCACTCCAATCATCTGCCCAGTTTGGAGCAGTTTTTGGCTGCAGGTGGTTGCTCACCATAGTCGAAATTACTTAAACTCATTTTATAATGTCTGGCAGCATCTGGTACAAATAAATCTTAAATTTAAATGCCTTACCTCTCTCTGGATTACAAATTGATAGATGTGGTCAGACACTTAAGAGCAACTACTTGCAGATATTAACCATTTATCTCTGTGTTGTTGGTTCAATATCATTCACGTTTTATGTGGTGATTTGCCTTCAGTGCTAACTTAGGCCACAAAACCGAATCAGGTTAATTTCATTGAATTCCCCATTACTTCATTGCATTCCAATTATCTGCCTGACTTGGACCAGGTTTTGGCTGCAGACAGTTGCTCACCAGAATTGAAACTATTCAAACTAATTTCATAAGTTCCAACAGCATCTGAATAAGTTCAGTCCTAGACCTCAATAGGACAAATGGCCAACAGTTATGCTACTTCCAAGACTAGAGATAAGAAAAAATGTTTTCTCCCCCCAAAAGAGAATCTGCTTCTCAGCAAACACATTGTTTAAAGTTTATTTATTAGTGTCATAAGTAGGCTTACATTGACACTGCAATGAAGTTATTGTGAAAATCCACTAGTCACCACACTCCTATTCAGGTACACCACAGGAAAATTTAACATGGCCAATGCACCTAACCAGCACAATTTTCAGACCATGGGAGAAAACTAGGTCAACCAGGGGAAATCCACATGGATGTGGGGAGAATGTATAGACTCCATACAGATATGACCCAAGCTGGGATTGAACCCAGGTCTCTTGCACTATGAGGTAGCAGTGCTAACCATTCCGCCAGAACACATATTGGGACTTTGTGCTTTGTTAGTGTGCTTTGAAGTAGATGAATTCCAATCCAACATCCAGCATGCAAAGCCAGGAATAAACATACCACACTTTGATTAACTGCTTTAGAAACTTATATATATTCTTGGAAATAGGACTATGAATTTATTACATGACCAAGGCCTGCAGAGAAAAGTTTCTCAAAGTTGAAATGTGGGGACATATGAAAATTTGAGAAGTTTGCTTATTTTCTTTGGGAATCCTATTTCACAATAGGATACATTACATGAGAGTGATTATTCTTATTTTGCTGCATTGCATTGTGTGCCTGATAATGGATACTGAGACACTTAATAACCTCATATAGAAACACTTGTACACAAGGTACAAGTGTACAAGCCAGGTACACCAAGCCCCTCATTTTATAACAAACTAAGGGATTCCCCAATAATGCACTTGGACTAATTCAATTATGCAGTGTGTAAAAGTGAACTCGGTCCCTGGTGACTCAGGATTCAGGAGTAAGCTGCACTGTCTGCTGTGTCATTAATTAAATGGGTCACTCGGGATTCAGTTTTAAACTTTTTCCAGGCTAACAATATTGAAGAGTGAGAAGCAAAAAGTAGTCCTGTTGCTGACATGCAGGGTTCCAACATTCAGTCTAATAAAAAGCTCAACAGTTAGCCTCAGTTGAGGCAGAATAATGTAATCAGCTTCAACAATATTACAGCACCAGTAATAATCTTGCTGAGGTCATCACCAACACTTACATAGTGAATAAAGAAAGCACTCTGCAGCTACAGTACACACGTCAAGCTCAAGGGTCTTTTGACTGTTGGTTCAGGTAGAGGCAGCTGATTTTAAACTCCTGCTGCAACAGGATCTTGAAAATTGGGCTGATGAATGGCAGGTGGAGTTTAATTTAGATAAATGTGAAGTGATGCATTTTGGTAGATTGAACCAGAGCAGGACTTACTCAGTTAATGATAGGGCATTGGGAAGAGTTACAGAACAAAAAGATCTAGGGCTATAGGTTCATAGCTCCTTGAAAGTGGAGTCACAGGATGGTGAAGAAGGTATTCGGCATGCTTGATTTCATTAGTTAGAGCATTGAATACAGGAGTTGGGACATCTTGTTGAAGTTGTACCAGACATTGGTAAGGCCACATTTGGAATACTGTGCACAGCTCTGGTCATTCTATTATAGCAAAGACATTATTAAATTAGAAAGAATGCAGAAAAGATTTACTGGGATACTACCAGGAGTTGATGGTTTGGGTTATAAGGAGAGGCTGGATAGACTGGGACTTTTTTCCCTGGGGCTTAAAAGGCTTAGGGGTGATCTTATAGACGTCTATAAAATACTGAAGGGCATAAATAAGGTAGATAGTCAACATCTTTTCCCAAAGATAGGGGAGCCTAAAACTAAGGGGCATAAATTTAAGGTGAGAGGGGAGAGATACAGAAAGGTCCAGAGGGGCACTTTTTTTCACACAGAGGGTGGTGAGTATCTGGAATGAGCTGCCTGAATTAGTAGTAGAGGCAGGTACAATTTTGTCTTTTAAAAAGCATTTAGACAGTTACATGGGGAAGATGGATATAGAAGAATATGGGACAAATGCGGTCAATTAGGACTAGCTTAGTGATAAATAAAAGGGTGGCATGGACAAGCTGGGCTGAAGGACTAGTTTCCATGCTGTAAACCTCTATGGCTTTATGCACTTTTCCTATTGGGCAACCCTCCATTCACTTAATAGGGGAGTTCATACTCTGAGTCGTCTCTCCCAATAAGGCAAGGTCATTGTCCCCCATACAATAATGATGGAACTCGAGTTGACTGCTACCAGTCAGTCACTAGGTTGCTATGGTGCCCTTTACCTGGAATGTTTTTCCCCATGTAGGTGGCCAGTCTGGCCTTTGTGTCTTCTGATCTCTGGAGCTGAATACCAACCTGGAGGCAATTGTAGGTCTGCTCCCCAATTACAGAGATCATAGTCCCGGTATCTACTTCCATTTTTAATAGGTGGCCATTTACTAACATTATGGGGGAAATGCTTGTCATGGAAATGCAATTTAATTGCATTGTCCCTGTTCCTGGCAGTGGACATACCTGCAAGGTAGTCTGGCCTTGGCCTCATTCCGAGACAGTATGCATTTTAATTGAGCCTATATTGTTTGCCTTGGTTCTGATCTTTTGCAGTATTTGCAATAATCCACTGAATAGCAACTACAGCCTTCAGGAATATGCTCCCTAGGATTCTGAAGGCTGTCCCTGCCTTTCCTTGGCTGCCCTGGTGAAGTGACTTGGATTCCATTGGTGTAAACAATCCTATGATATTTTGTAGATGCAATCACTCTCAGTTGAAGAATGAAAGTTGCATTAGACCCCTCCCGCTAACTGCTGTCTGACACCCCTTGTATTTTCCAAGCTCTCTTGTCTGCATTCTGCAATGATAGAGTTATCTCAATGGCCTTCTTAAAATCCAAATTGGGTTCTGCCACTAATTTCTTCTGTTAATTCCACAGACAGTCCATCTCGCAACATGTTGTTCAGTGGTGGCCTGAATTCAATGTGCTCTCTCAATTTTTGTAACCTGGTCAGAAATTCAGTGACAAATTCCCAGGATTTCGCCCTGCCGTGTTAAAGTCGTATCACTGGAATATTATAGAATATTTCTGATCAAGTCTAACAATTCATTAAAGATTTTTGAGTCTGGACCATCCAGGTAGGCCAGGCTTTTTATTTGACTGAATGTTGGAACGCTGCATGTCATCAACAGGACTACTTTCTGCTTCTGACCCTTTAATATTGCTAGCCTGGAAAAAGTAACACATGTGCTCTACATATTGGACTCAGTCTTCTATGCCTGCATTGATTTCAAGTTTGCCAAAAAAAGCCATTTTTTCTTAATGGAAGATTACTTACCTTGAGGGAAGAAAAAACTTGTCTTACTCCTCATCGCCAATATAATAATCTGTTAAACGTTTATATATTAGTCACAAGTAGACTTATATTCACACTGTAATGAAGTTACTGCAAAAATCTCCTAGTCATCACACTCTGGCACCTGTTAGGATACAATGAGGGACGAGTTAACATAGCCAATGCACCTAACCAGCATGTCTTTTGGACTATGGGAGGAAACCCACACAGACATGGGAAGCATGTTCAAACCCCACACAAACAGTGACCCAAGCCAGAAATCAAATCCAAGTCCCTGGCGCTTTGAGGCAGCAGCACTAAACACTGTACCAGCATAGCGCTGAGGCCAGTTTTCCATTATCAATCACTCTTTATTTACATAGTGAATAAAGCACCATTTCTGCAGCTACAGTAACAGATCTAACCCAGGGGTCCTTTGACAACCAACCTGAATAGAGACAACTGATCTTAAACTCCCACTGCTCCTTTTCTATTGGGTGAGTCTCTGCTGATGTAATAGAGGAGCTCGTACTCTATGAGACCTATGGGGAGACCTGTTGCCAACATCTGTGGCTGTCATAATAGTGCCAAAGTCCTCTGACCTTGTCCGCGACTGTGACTCTTTAGTGCCGCTGCAGTGAATGGAGTTTTGGCTGGAGGGCCAAATTCTCTGCTGTCACTTATAATGCAGCGGGCATGACTGAGATTGGAGAATCCAGCCAAATCCACTATGATTTCTGCTTCTGATTTGTTCCCAATGACACCAGCTAGAAGCTGAATGTGTGAGGACACTGGCCACAGAAAAACTAGGTCAGCAGTGATGTTTCCTTGATAAGATTGCTCATCTGCATTTACAAAAAAGATTCAAAGAGGAGGGAATCACTCAGCCAAGGCATTCAGTGTCGTCCCAGCAATAATCCCGTTCCTTTCAGAAAAGGGGAATAGATAAGACAGGCCTAAGGGTGATAATTATAATTCAGCTTTCATTACACCTGCACTTCTTATTAACATAATAATGAGGGTGAAAAAGTGCAGTTAACAATTTGTAATTAGTCCTGAGAAATGTTTTGTTTCTTTGAAATGAGTTGAAGCTACATTTTGTTTGATGGCAGAGGAGACTCAAGGACCAAAGATCTTCTCTCCTATTGTTTTTGTTCTCATCTTAAATCATTGATTTTTATCATCAGTTTTGATCACACTTTTTCCCCAAAGGCAGTGGGTAGTTAAATTGTCCAAAGTAATTAAAAGTTTGGCAATGTAGGGCAAAATCCCACCCCCCACATGTTTGAGCATTTTCAAATTCAGATGTCCTCTGCCTCACATGCTGTCTTTTAATTCCAAGTCCTGATTTTCTCAATTTAAACCAGCAGTAGGTGACTTAGTTGATGCCAACTAATTAGCAAAGTCCTTGTGCAAAATCAGGAGCTGATTGTTCATACTTCTTTCACACATGGCTCCTGTGCAGGGTGTCTTAGACGCATGTTTCTGTTCGAAGCTACAATAACAAGAATTTACATGGACAAGCATTTCAAAGGATACTCAGGACTTATAATGATATTTATTATTACAGCCTGATATTTTTACAAAGCCAAAATAAGAGACAACAGTGTGGGAAATTTAAATCAGCGGTGAGGGACTAAACTCTTATGTCAGATGCAATTTAAGTAGCTGAAGCTCAACATCACTTCAACTGGCAGAAGATAGGAACACATCCGTGGGACAGGATTTTATGGCCTCACTCAAGTAAGGCTGGAAATTCCAACCACCCCTTTCCCCCCACTGAGGTCAATGGACATTTCTGTTGTCCACTCCTTGCCCACTTCGATTCCATGGCAGGCGAGGCAGTAGAATTTTGCCTCTGGTCTCCAGACATTTGCTTTCCTGAAAATCCAACAACAAAGTAGCAACGCAGCCTTGTCTTTGTTTATAAGCCCTCTTCCCTGTATTCCGAGCAAGTCTGTTCTTCTCCTTGTCAGGTTCCTGAACCAAACCAGGGGCCAGACAATCACACAGCAAGGAGGTTATGACAGCATCCCCAGTAGAGCTAACACCAGAGCCAGATTAACTTCCAGAAGAGTCTCTGCTTCCATCAGTAACAATGGTGCAGTGGGTTGAGGTGACAATCTATCCATGCCCCCAGCAATTACCAGCTGGTGTCCACTAGAACCAGGTAGCAGCTTGAGTCAAAAAAGACGAACCACACTTAGAGCCACCATCCGCAGAATCACTCCCTCCCAACCTCAGAAGGTTTGCAAATGCCAAAAGGGCAGAAGATGAGGAAGAAGGGACGCAACTGAAAGCTGGAGTTAGGCCACTCCCATCTTCCCAGAAAGAAACAACAACCATGCACGGTATTAAACAACTGCCATAGTAACCTGACTGATCAGACATGATGCCACACTTGTTAATGGAAAAAGCACATGAAGCCATGGCTGCACTCACTTCCAACTATTGATCCATGACCAAGATCAAGAGCCGTTAGATCCCACATTGTCCCAACTGGACAGCACAAGACTTCCAAACAACTTCAAACCCTGGCTTCAAAGACTTGAAAGGGGCAGACAGGTAATGCATGCAGTTAATGTTGTAATTTTAATCAGAAAGTTGTTTAGAGTTCCAGTACTTACAATTACAACAGTGAAGTACACAAGACTTGAATCAAACTGTAACTGTTACCAGTCTATATCTATGGGTAAAGACTTGGGAGGAAGTATAGTGGAAGGATTCGGTAAATTAAAAGTGAACCTGGGATTGAATACAATATGGTTCACTAGTGATATAAGAAAGCACCTGTTCTGGAGCTTAGATCAATAGTGTGGAGTTATGCAGAAATGGGCCGTGGAGTCTTCTCCATTCTTGTAAATTCCCATACTGTAAATATGTATCTAGTTCAGAATGTCAAGAAAGATTTCTTGATAACATCAACAAGACTGTTTAATGGTGTCTAAGCAGTATACACCATGGATAGCAACAACCCAACAAAACACACTGGCTACAATTCTCTTATGCCCAGTGTAGATCCTGCCATATGCCACTCTCCAAGATTTGCAGGTATTATTGAAGTCATAGAAGTCATAGAGGTTTACAGCATAGAATTAGTGTCTCTTCCTCCTCAGTCTGTCCCTCCCTTTGGCTGTCAGCCTCAGGAATCATTTGTTAGAGTTCCAGTACTAACAAATTATGGTAGAGCACTTGGAGGAAACCCATGCAGAATCTGGGGGAACATGCAAACTCCACACAGTCATCCAAAGCAGGAATTGAACTCAAACCCCTGGCTTGTGAAACAGCAGCACTAACCACTGTGTTACTGTACTGCCAGTTGGTGCCTGAAAATGGATATTTTCTGGAACAATTGGTACAAGCATCGCAAGACCAGAAGTAAAAGGGAGGCATGTAACAAAAAAAGAAAGTACGAACTTGGGCATCCTCCTGCAAGCAATAAGATTGGACTATGCCATATTCACACAGTGAGAGTCCGTGGTGGTTGGAAATAAGAAGTATCTAGCACTAAGGTTGGATGCCGGAACATACTCTTGGAGTCCTGGATGTTGTACATGAAAAACCAATACAATTGGTGTGGTATACACTGCCTTTAACAACAAATTCGTTAGGACAAAGAGCTTAGTAAAGAAGTGCACTGTCTGCACCTGGTAAATTATATCAGATTGTAGAACGAGGTTGAAGTGACATTTGAGAGGGTACATTAGGCAGAACATGCTGGCCATGGCCTCGGTCATCATCACGACAATTACTTCCAGCACTATTTCCTCCATGAGAGTGAAGGTATGCAACCATGTTGTCCCTGACCCTCCCAGGCCTGCCACCACCCCATCATTCCCCCTACCCCCACTATGAGCTGAAGCATTTGGACCTGAGGTTTGAGTTGTGATTGATAAGATTAGAGCAACCTGTGTTGTGGATATTTGTGCAGTTGGTAGCATGGGACATTCAGAGATGCATTCATTAACCTTGACCATTCCTGTGAGGTCATTAAACTTAGTGCGGCTACGTCCTCAGTTGCAGTATGGTCACATTGATAGTCCTCGCCACCTGCTCCCACTGCCCTCTCAGCCCTTGTCTACAGGACTCCTGGCTTCCAACATGGAGAGACCCAGGTTCAATTGTGGCCTTGGGTTTGTGGAGTTTGCATGTTCTCCCCGTGTCTGCATAGATTTCCCCTGGATGCTCCGGTTTTTTCTAGTCAAAAGATGTGCAGGTTAAGTAGATTGGCCATGCTAAATTGAAGGTTAGGGTTGCAAGATATATACGTTAGATGAATTAGCTATAACAAATGTGCAGGGTTACGAGGTTAAGGTGGAGTCTGGGTAAGTTGTCAGAGGATCGGTGCAGACTCAATGGGTCAAGTGACTTCTGCACAGTAAGGATTCTATGAAATACCTCTGCTTTTTTGGAAGACCAATGCAGGATAAACTGTTGATGGGAGGCTTCAAATAAAGATGTGGGCCACAATTTTCTACTGCCATGGAAACCTGGCTCATGTCCAGCATGGTGGAAGTTTCATTAGACACAAGTATGGGTTGCTGATTCTGTTGAATTTCCCAGCATCAGGCAATTCACAGTTTTAGGTAAGATCCTCAGCTTTCCCTGATATGGACATGAAGAGATGTAGAGGAGAGCAATGTTGCATGGCTCACCCTGTTTACTGGCTACAGTGCCTGAAATTTTTGTATTTAGAGAGCCTTCCAGGTAGACTAGGCTGAGGATGTGTTGCTCCATCATGAATCATTTGGTAGAAATCCTGTGAGGTGACAGGGGATGTTTTACTATGTTGAAATCAATAGCAAGTTGTTTGACTTATTTTGTTATTTCTTCTTTCCTTTCTTGCTGATGCTATTTTTTAACTTGCTATGATGTGTAATCTTAGGGGAATGAGAATGAGAAGCAGGAAAGGGATTGGTCGGATGGTCTCAATCCCTTGTGATTCTGTAATTTTTAAGAAAACTGAGACAGGCAAACCAGGGGATCATAGACCTGTCAGTCTGACATTGTGTGGATGTATTTGGAAACCATAAGGATAAGCTGTCTGAGCAGTTAGAGAAATTTGAGACAATTAGAGAGCCCTAATAGAAAAGAAGCTGTGGGAGTTTATAACCGGCTGTCTTTATCAAACAGAACAGTGGTTCTAACACCAGCCCATGGTGGAAACCATTGTAAATTTCTCTCCCTAGTGTTCACCACTATCCTCTGCTTAGACAATTGTGCAACATGTTGATTCTTCCTTTTTCATTCCACGGTCTTCAGTTTTGACAAATCTAATATGTGAACCTTTTGAAAGTCTGTGTACGGAACATCTACTGCACTGCCCTCACTAACCCCATCCATTACTTCAGAAAACTCAATCAAATTGATCAAAAAATCTGCGCTGACTTTAACTTATTAACCCATAACTTTCCAATTAGTATATCTAACAATTTCCCCCCACTGGTTAGCACTGCTGCCTCAGGGACCTGGATTCTGTACTCGGCTTGTGTCTGTACATTCTCCCCGTATCTGCTTGGAGTTCCTCCGGGTGCTTCAGTTTCCTCCCATGGTCTGAAAGACGTGCTAGTTAGGTGGATTGGTCATGCTAAATTCTCTTTTATGTACCTGAACAGGCTCAGGATGTAGTGACTAGGGGATTTTCATAGTAATTTCATTGCAGTGTTAATGTCAGCCTACTTATAATACTAAAAAAAAACTAATAAGTTACACTAATGAGCTTGTCTTGATAGGTTACCCCCTCGGCCCCTAGGTAAACAACAACAAAGTTTAGAGCAAGGAATCCCAAACTTTTCTGGCCACAAAAGCAATTTGACCTCCTGTCAGAGTACTGACAGAAATCCTGAGAAAGGTTCCATGTGCATAGATGCCTGAAAGTTGGCAGTCAGGTTGATAAGGTTGTTAAGAAGGCGTATGTTGTGTTAGTTTTTATTGGTAGAGGGATTGAGTTTCAGTGCCATGAGGTCATGTTGCAGCTGTACAAAACTCCGGTGCGGTCACACTCGGAATATTGCGTACAGTTCTGGTCACTGCATTATAGATAGGATGTGGAAGCATTGGAAAAGGTGCAGAGGAGATTTACCAGGATGTTGCCTGGTATAGTGGGATGATCTTATGAGGAAAGGCTGAGGGACTTGAGGCTATTTTCATTAGAGAGAAGAAGGTTAAGAGGTGACTTAATAGAGGTATATAAGATGATCAGAGGATTAGATAGGATGGACAGTGAAAGCCTTTTTTCTCGGATGGAGATGGCTAGCATAAGGAGACGTAGCTTTAAATTGAGGGGTGATTGATATAGGAGAGATGTCAGAGGTAGGTTCTTGCCTGCAACAGTAGTGGACTCACCAACACTAAGGGCATTTAAATGGTCATTGGGTAAACATAGGGATGATATTGGAATAGTGAGGTTAGTTGGGCTTTTGTTGGGTTTCGCAGGTCGGCTCAGCATCGAGGGACGAAGTGCCTGTACAGCACTGTAATGTTCTGTGATCTATGTTAGGAGTTAAATTACTTCTGCTCAATCGGTACAAACGTACAAAAGCTAGTTTATGGAAATCTCCTACTTTTTATATGTTTACACTTATTAAAATTAAAAATTGCTCTTATTCAACAAAATATTGAAGTCTTATCTTTTTTTGTCATTTTTAATGGGAGGAATATGCTGCTTTTCTTTGTTCACAATTTTTTTATTAGTAGGAGTGGGAGCTGGATCCTCCTATCAGACACAGTCACACACTCTCACATGCTCTCTAATACACAATCTCTAACAGTCAACAATCACACATGCTATCTCTCACATACACAGTCATTCTCACCTCCCTCTCACACACACACCCACACACGCACATACTCACCTCTCTCTCTCTTCTGGAGCACAAGTCTCTAATATTATTGATGGATATTGTCAGGGCCCATGTTGTCTTTGGTGGATCCAACCTGTAGTCTGGTGGGCTAGACTAGGATCACTGCATAGCTGATCATCTGACCAATAATGCGACAGGAGATCTGATAAATTGAGAGCACTGCATCCCTTCACCACCTCATCGGTGGGGTGTAAGCAGAAAAAATGCATCCCTGGAGCCCACTTGCAAGGGATTGACACAATATCAGTTTAGCTAGAGCTTGGTCGGGCCTGAAAGGACAGGTATGGATTCCTATGAAGGGAGAGGACAATGACCAGGTTTGGCAGCGCCCAGGATTATTTTTGTGCAACTCAGAGTACTGCTGCACACAGAGAAAACCAAAAATAAAGTAAAACATTATTTTAGGCTGTTTCTCAACCAGATATCAGCTGAAAGTCTGCACACTCTATCTAGGAGTCAGATCAGGATCATATATATTCCATAGATCTTCAATTTACATATTTAAAGGACTGACTCTACACCCTAGCCATGACTGTAACACTACATTCTGCACTCTCTCCTCACCTTTGCTAAGTATGGTATGTTTTGTCTGTTTAGTGTGCAAGAAATAATACTTTTTACTGTATACTAATACATGTCACAATGATAAATCAAATCAAATACTGCATGAAACTAGTTTTTCCTTCCCAGTGTTAAGCCCTTTCGAGATGGTAATTCCGGAGCCAATTGAAGGCTGCAGCCTCATTTGCAACAAGCAGCTTGTTTCCAAAATTAGAAATAATCACACTTTAGACTCAAAATCCCGGAGCTTCATCCAGTGTATTTCCTACATCTCCGTATGTGGCACATAGGCTGACATATTCTTAGGTGACATATGACTGTAGTGCAATAGTTAATGTGACACCACAGGATATATATTCAAATAACAATTAGTTCCAAGCTTTTTACAAATAATGGGCAGGTTTTCCATGTAACCCATTGCGGAGGTGGTCCGCCATTGTCTCAACGGGGTTTCCTGTTGAATGCCTTCTGTGGTGCCAGAGAGCCCGTGGTGGGGGTGTGGACTGGAAAATCTGCTGGCAGGAACGGCTGGACAATTCCAGCCAATATAACACTAATAAAAAAGCAAAATGCTGAAAATCCGCAACAGAATGTCTTTCAGATGAAAGGGCGTCGTGATTTGAAACTCTTTCTCTCTACTCAGTGTTTCCAACATAATTTCTGTACTTACAACAATATAACATATCTCTTTCTTTAATATAATGTTTCTATATTAATACAACTGTTCCAATCATCAAACTGCTTTCTTCAAACTAAAAAGACTGAAGATGGAACAGCTAAAGAGTATTTTATAGCTTGATTTCTTTTCTAAAAATATTATTCACAGTATCACTCAAATATTTATTCTGGTGACCAATTTTACCAAATGGCCATGCATTGCGACTTAGGGAAGGAAAAGAAAGTTGGCACCAAGTGCATGTACAAGCTGCGCTGACATGTCTATTCTTGCTTCACGTGGCCATACACAGCAGCAAGAATTTACCCAGGGAGAAAATGGGAAAAAAGATCACATGATCTTTGAGGATCATTTTTAGCAACCCATTTTCCAACATCCCATGACCCACCACACTTTGAAAAACATTGGGGTAGATGGTAATACATTGTGCCTCCTTCTTATAGATTTGTTTTCACTGCTCTCGGTGATGAGTTAGCAATGATGTATGTATTTTTTTCCTTTATATCCAATTCAAAGATCCAAGCTGACAAGGCAGACAAGCCTCACCCTGTCTTCGGCTTGATCTACATTATCCAAGCTAATTGGAGCAGACATTGCATCTCATCCAAATCTTGATTTGATTTGCATCTCAGCAAAAAGGTTGGATGTCGCTTCAAATGAAGCCTCATGTCTTCAACCAAGTGCAGGATGCCAAACTACACTTGATCTTAGCCAAGAGACTGTGAAGCTGTGTGTGTTGTTTCAGGTATTATAGGAGTTATGTTTGATATTGTTAATGTTGTGTCACATTTTCAATGCCATTGATGTTGCACCACTTGTTGGTGATGTTGGTGATGGTATTTCACTAGTTAATGATGTCGCTGGTGATCTTTTCTGCTTTACTCCGGTGTAGGTCAAATATGGACTCTATGTCTGTAACTGGAGTCTCAGCTTCATTAACAATTTTTGCTGGGTTCTCATGATTTGATCCGGCACAATTACAGTTTGTCCTTCCAATTTTAAAGTTTATTTATTAGTGTCACAAGTAAACTTACATTGAAACTGCAATGAAGTTACTGTGAAACTCACCTAATCACCATACTCCGGCACCTGTTCAGGTACATTGAGGGAGAATTTAGCATGGCCGATGCATCTAAACAACATCTTTCAGACTGTGGGAGAAAACCTGACCACCCCGAGGAAACCCACGCAGTCACAGGGAGAATGTGCAGACTCTGCGCAGTCAGTAACCCAAGCCAGGAATCAAACCTGGGTCCCTGGGGCTGTGAGGCAGGAAGCAAGGGTGGGTCTGGAAAATCCTAGCCAATGTCACCTTCAAGGTATAGATTTTCAGTTCTTTTTAACTTCTCATTTATACTATTGGTTGGTTTCGATAACTAATTTACTGTTGTTTATCCTCATTTCTCCATTACCTCAAGGTAGCGCATCTTTTCCTAGTGTTTGGCTTT
The DNA here is from genome assembly GCA_024679065.1 of Sphyrna mokarran. NCBI lineage: Eukaryota > Metazoa > Chordata > Chondrichthyes > Carcharhiniformes > Carcharhinidae > Sphyrna > Sphyrna mokarran. The sequence goes on from JAGIQG010000007.1 coordinate 54,361,529, forward strand.
CCAAAACCTCTGCGCTATGATCCAAATGTGGGACATTTCCTACTCTCTGTGAACACGTGATCATCCATAGTTCCTGCACATTGTTTTTGCGGGTGTGCATTCTTCTGCTCTTGATTCACTGCATCAACGCTGCTGCCTTTCTCTTGACATCACTGTTTGGATAGTCAATGCTTTCATCTGTCTATTCAAAGCTTCATGCACTCTGGCTGTATCTGCAGCCTGCAATTCCATGAGCTCATCCTTTCCAGTGAATTATTTTTGTATTTTAGGGCATGCAAAACCTCACATAAGCTGACCTCGCAGCCTTTCTTTTGCATCCTTGAACTTACATTTTTTGGCTACATAGAAGAATCATAGAGTATGGAAAGAAGCCATTCAGCCCATCAATTATGTACCAATCACAATTCCACCCCGGCCCTATTCCCACAATCCTCATTTATGCTGCTAATCTCCCTGACATTAAGGTCAATTTTGCATGGCCAATCAACCGAACGCGCACACCTGTGGACTGTGGGAAGAAACTGGAGCATGTGGACCAAACCCACGTAGAAAAGAGGAGAAAGTGCAAATTCTGCACAGACAATAATCCAAGGCTGAAATTGAACCTGGGTCCCTGACTCTCTGAGGCAGCAGTGCTAACCATTGCACCACTATGCCACCCATTTTCAATCGTTAACAGGTTCACTTGATTTCTGACTCAGGCCTCAAAATTTGAAGATATGTACTGGTTTTGTCCAGAGTTTTGTCTGGAATTTTGCTGCTGTCTTCACTCAGCTCCCAGATCATAAACAAGGTCAACACTTTGTCTGTTGTCCACAAAAGGATCTAACTAATCTTTTCATTAGTGCTTTTTAGGAAGCTACGGAATGTGAGTCTGCATTTTTACTTAAACTCCCCAATGTCTGTCTGATATCTTCAGCCTCCCAATCTATCATGGGTTGGAACTGTATGTTTATTGCTCTGATGGTGGTGCTACATTTTTGCATGCTTCACTCAGTTTCTCACTTTCTCTGGCACTAATTGATTTTTCAATGTAATTCAGCATGAAATTCATTTAAAATGTTTGAGCTGTTACTCATAGGCAATCCACTGCCACCGTGTTATGTTTTTTGTTTGCTATAAGTAAAAAATAATCATCATTTAGACTCAAAATTCTGGAGTTTCATCAAGTGTATTACTTGGATATTTTCATGTGATTGGCACACTGATGGATTGATACATTCTTGATACATTACGGCCAGATCACCAAAAACCTGTCCTTGTCCTTCCATGCTAGTGCTATAGTTAACAAAGTCCACCAATGGTATGTTTTGTCTGTGTAGCTTGTAAGAAACAATAGTTTTCACTGGAGATACATGTGACAATAATAAATCAAATCAAATTCAGTCAAATCAAACATTATTACCTGGCACATGACTGTCGCACAGCAGTAATGAGGCACGCGGGATACATATTTACATAACAATTAGTCTCTAACTCGTTATGCATTATATAACAATATAACATCATCCAAGTTTAAAATCTAACAAAATTTCTCTCCAGGTTCTGTTAACACCCTTGTTTCTCGCACATAATAAACATTGCTGTTACTGACGATGTGAAGTTAACATCATCCTTTCACTGAAACAAACCTTCATTTGCTCTAACAACAGAGCCAAAAATACATTGGCATCAGGTCAAACATATCTCTGCTGCTACAGCAAATGGAACATGTTCAAAAACACACGGCTTATCACAATGTATTTGCTGCACCTCTTTCAGTCACTGCTGAACTTCTTTGATTCTGAACTTTTAATCACCGACTAAAAACTGTCAGGCTTTGTTTGATCAATTGTAGCAATGGCCACTTTGAACCATCTACTCAAAACAATGGTCTCAAACTGCATTATAGGTGCAAGTTCTGTCAATTCACTGGTGAATAACAAGCTGTGAGTCAGCTGTGTTCTTTCTAGTAACAACATGCATTTAATAATCCTTGAGAAAGCTACCAGCTCAGTGAGCTTTAGAAGCTATGCTCACCAAGCTTGGTAGCATGGACTATAGCCTGTGACCTCCAGGTATCGTATGTGGCTTGGGGGTGAGGTGGAGAGGGATGGGGGAGAGGAGGAGGCTTTTGGATGGTCTGGGAACAGCAGATGGAAGCCGAGAACCTTAGGTTTCCCTATGGGGTTTGGAGAAGAATTTGCAGCCCTAAAGGAAATTGTACAAAACAAAATGAATGGTCCTCTACCTGGATTTTTTTCCTTCAACCCCAGCACTGGAGTCAAATGTGGCTGCTCAGTTTTAAAATGGAGTTGGGATCTGAATTACATTGTCAGTTCTCAACTTTTGGACATCCGTGAGGCTCTTGCCTCTGTAGGGAGAGGACATTGCTGGCATTCCAACCCTGGACCTATGAGAATGATATGTAGGTATGAATACATGTTGTGAATAGCTATGTGGATTTTAATTGCTGACTCCCTAAATTTCAGATCAGTCATATCTCATTGAATGGCAGAGCAGACACAAGGGACTGAATGGCCTACTTCAGCTCCTACATCTTATTATCTTACAGTCTTATGCATCCAGGGGTTTTGTGCCATCTTCTGGGGTGGAACTGGTTTGGTAGCACAAATCAGAATCAGATCTGGTAGATATGGAGGTAAGCAAATGTAACTCCACTATTTATAAAAGGAAGGAGAGAGAAAACAGGCAATTATAATTGGCAACCCAACATCAGCAGTAAGGAAAATGCTGAAGTCTATTATAATGGCTACAATAATAGTACACTCAGAAAATATCAACTGGATTAGACAAATTCAACAAGGATTTATGAAAGGGAAATCACTTTTGATCTTCTTATCCTCAAAAGGATGTATTTGCCACTGGGGGAATGCAACAAAGATTGGATGAACTTGGCCTGTACTCAATGATTTTTAGAAAAATGAGAGGGAATCTGAGTGAAGTATATAACATTCTGACAGGGCTGGACAGGCTGAATGCAGAGATGTTATTTCTTCTAGCTGAGGAGACGAGAACAAGTGGTCACAGTCTCAGGATATGGGGTAGGCCAGTGAGAACTGAGTTGAGGGGAAACATCTTCAGTAGGGAGAAAGGGGGTGCAAACCTGTGGTATTTTCTACTACAGAAGGCTGTAGTGGCCCAAACTACCGAATATATTTAAGAAGGAAATAGGTAAATTTCTAGACTTTAAAGGTGTGAAGGAACAAGGGGAGACCATGGCTGGATAAGCCATGACCATATTGAATGGTGGAGCAGGGTCAAAGACCTGAATGGTGTACTACATGCTCCTACTTTAATTGGGTGGGATTCTCTAATCTCCCTGTGGCCATTCTCATGGTGGGAGAGATGTGCTGTTCCGTGGTACCGTGATCTTCTAGCACTGCCACTGTCAATGGGATTTCTCACTGGGGAAACCCTGCTGGAAACTAGGGGTGGGTTGCGCCATTGGCGGGACCAGGAGATCCTGCTTCCATTATAGCGAGAGAATTGCAACTTACTTCTCAATGTTTCTCATGTTGTTGCTGTCAGTCCTTGGTGAATTGGACAAAAAGACTGCTGTGTCACAAAATAAACATTTACAAGTACACCTGACACTGTGATGGATAGGGTACTGGATCATAGCCACTAGATTCTGGTGGGATTGAGAAATGTAAATGGAAATGAAATTCTTAATTTTATTGCCCTTAAAATCATCCTAATAGTTGAGATTGGGATGTAGAAGATAGGAAAGTTTTGTGATTCGATTTTTGTTAATGGCCTAGATTTTCCATTCTCAATAATTGTGAAAGCTGAGACATACGCTGTCATTGAAGACCAGAATGGCACTTCAACCTCTACATAACTCAAATCTATTTGGAAATTTTAGCTGCAAGGCACAGGTCACTACAACAACCCTGTCATGATATTACTAAGAGATCTTCCTCCTCACATCCTGCCCCTCCTCATTATAATCTTCAATCATCACTTCCCTCCACAGTAAGAATTTTACTCATTTTTTTCCATCTTTGCAAACTATTCCCCATCCCCAATCTCCAAAGTCTTTGAATGTGCTGTTGTCTTCCAAATCTGCGCCCATCTTTCCCAGCTTTCTGTTGTTGACTCCCTATGAGCAGGTTTTTGCCGCTGTTGCAATATCAGAACAGCTATTATCAAAGTCATTAATAAGATCCTGTATGACTGTGATAAAGATAAATGTTCACTCCTCATCCTCTCAACCTATTTGACCCAGTTGACTACATCGTTCTCCTCCAATGTCTCACCAACATTGTCCAGCTAGCTGGAACTGCACTTAGCTAATTCCATTCTCATCTATTTAGTAACCACAAGAAGCATATCCTTTAATAGCTTCCACACCATTGCCTGTGCTGTCTTACAAAAATTTATTCTTGATCCCCCATCCCATTTCTCATCTATATGCCATCCCTTGGGAACATCTGAAAACAGAGTTAATTTTCACAAATGCTTGTGACACCCAGCTCCATATCACCACCACCACTCCCGATATCCAATAGACGATGCACAGAAATTTCCTCCAACTGAATATTGGGAAAATGAAAGTGATTGTGTTCTGACCTTGCAATAAATGCACTTCTCTTGCTACCCATTCCTCTCGCTGGCAACAATCTGAAGCTGACCCAGATTCTTCACAAATTTCTTGTCCTCTTTGACCCTGAAATGAGCTTCCAGCTATAAATTTGCTCCATAGATGAGATTGCCTATTTCCATACTTGTGCTTGACTCTGCTCAGTTGCTGCTGAAATCTTCACCAATGCTTTTGTTGCCTCCGGGCTTAACTATTCTAATGTACTCCTGGCCAGCCTCAGATATATATTCCCCCTCTGTAAAATGTAAAGAAATACAAAGCTCAATGCCTGCATCCTAACCTTACCAATTCCTGTTTACTCCTTATGCTTGCTAATTTACATTAGTTCCCAGTGCAGCAGAGCCTCTATCTTAAAATCCATACCTTGTTTCCAAATTTCTCCCTGGCCTCACCTCTCAATGTAATCTCCTCTCACCTCTTACATCTGAAACCACCCAGCTCCGCAAGTCTTCAGAACATCTTATTCTCACCTTCTGAGCGTCTCTAATTTTAGTCACTTCAACATAGGTGACTACGCCTTCAGCTGGAAAAGCCTAAGCTTTTCTTTTCTCTGTTAAGGTATAACCTATCCCTTTAACTAAGTTTTTACTGATCAACCCTAATATCTTCTTATGACACTCATGTCAAATTAGGTTAGGTAACACTTCTGCGAAGTGCCTTTGGATGTTTTACCACTTTAAAAGTAAAACATAAATACAAATTGTTGTTATTGTTATTATAAAATCCGTGTCCTGATATATTATCAGCACAAATTCAGCCCCTATCCTCAATATGATTTGAAACAATGTTTTGGAAAGATGTTATTGGTTCCCCTTGGCTTTGTTCAAAAATACGTGGTTGCCTTTTGCAATGTCCATGTCCGCAAATAAATACAAAGATCTTTCAATATTAGCATCACAATGTGGAAAGATCATTAAAGGAAATCAGTTGGCCATTGGCTACAACACATGTAAGTTGCTGCTGGTATAATGTCATTAAGAATCAGAAAGAGATGTTTCCTTCAGCAAATCCTGGAAATTATCCTTTCCTCACAATGTTATCACATTTTTGGTCAGAGTAAATTAGAATGACATTGTACAACAATGTGCTTTGTCACTCCAGAGTTAAGAATTAATTAATCATGGCAGTTTTAGATACACTTGTCAAACCATGTGATAAAAAATGTGGAAATCCATGTGAAACTACTGCAACCTGCAATAAATATTTTAACCAGCCAACAAAACCATCTGTGCTTTCTTTTTGCCTTTTTCTACTCCTTGAGCTTTGAAATTCAGGATTCTACTCTATCAAACCTGAGCTAATGTTGTAAACTAACTTATTGCAGAGGACTTCTACTCATCCAACAATTCCAATGTTATAAAATCATGAATCCGGTTATCAGCAAAAACAAGAATCGCCCCCTTCTGCGAGAATAAAGGAAAGCATATGTCGGATACCCAGAACTCAATACTGCAGAAAGTCTAGAGGAGTGTGCAAGGGTTGAGATTAAAAATAAACTGGGAAAGCAAAGACAGGGCACGAGAAAGTATTGCAAATAAAATCAGGGAAAACTCAAAGATGTTTTATAAATAAAAAGAAAAGGGACAATTAGCGAAAGAATAGGGTCAAGAGTAGGATCAATGCATGGTTTGAGGGATGATATGGGAGGGAAGGCATCAGATTTCTGAGGCATTTAACTAGAATAGGCAGGATGCACATATTCAAAAGGGACAGGTTGCACTTGAACTTGACTTGGGCCAATTCCTCATGGAGAGGTTCACCAGTATAGTTGGGAGAGTTTAAACTAAATTGGTAAGGAGATGTCTATGATACCAAGTTGGGTGAGTGAGTGAACTGTGACGAGGAGGCAGAAATCCTTCAGAATGGTCTGAACAAGTTGGATGAGTGGCGAAATCAATGGCAGATGCAGTATAATTTGGATAAGTATGAGGTTATTCATTTTGGAGGCAAAAACAAGTTGGCAGACTACTACCTGAATGGCTGTAAATTGGGAAAGGGGAGTGTGCAGTGGGACCTGGGTGTCCTTGTGCACCAGTCACTGAATGTAAACATGCAGGTGCAACAGCCAGTGAAGAAGGCAAATGGCATGTTGTCCTTCGTTGCAAGAAGCATTGATGTGTTGTTGCAATTATACAGTGTTTTGATGAGGCATACCTAGAATATTGTGTGCAATTTTGATCTCCTTTTCTGAGGATGGATATTCTTGCTCTCAAGAGAATGCAATGGAGGCTTATCAGACTGATTCCAGGGATGGTGGGATTGAATGAGAAGAGATTGATTAGATTAGAATTGTTTTAGTTTTAGTTCAGATGATTGAGGGGGATCTCATGGAGATTTAAAAAATTCTAGCAAGACTAGACAGGGTAGGTGTAGGAAGGATGTTCCTGATAGTGGGGAAGTCTGAAGCAAGGATCACAGTCTGAGAATTCGGAGTAGACCATTTAGAACGGAGATGAAGAGACATTTCTTCACCCAAAGAATGGTGAGTCCGTGGAATTCATTACCACAGGAAGTAGTTGTTGCCAAAATATTGAATGTATTCAAGAAACGGCTTGGAACGAATGGTTCAAAGATTATGGGGAGAAAGTAGGATAAGGCTATTGAATTGGATGATCAATCAGGATCGTAATGAATGATGGAGCAAGTTCGAAGGGCCAAATGGCCTCCTCCTGCTCTTATCTTCGGTGTTTTTATGTTTCTATAGGCAGCAACATAAGGGAGTTGAAAAGTGGATTAAGATACATAAAGTGAGAAGATTAGATTGTATCAAAGGAAGTGGTATAATTTAAAATTGGAGTGGACTTCAAAGGACAATGAGTACGGTAATACAAAAACAGATTTATAATGCATCTACTTAAATGCACAAATGGTAACGAATTAAGTTGGGAAGTTACAAGGAAAGAGTGAGGCGGGGCTGGCAGTACTGATTAGGGAAGACATTGTAATGATGGAAAGAGAATATGTGCTTGAGGGGACAAGGACAGAATTTATTTTGTTAAAGCTGAGAGGCTAAAAGGTATGATCGTGATACAGGGGTGGGATATTTTTTAGGCCTTCAAAAATGAGACGATGAAGGAGGAAATCAGTCGGAAAATCATAAAGATGACCAAGAATTGTAAAGTCATGATATTGTGATGAATTTCATGTGAATTCTTCATGGAAGAACCAAACTAATTAAAATAAGCTAAGAGGGGAATTGAAAAGGAAAATAAGATCGGCAAAGGGAGAATATGAGAATAAAAGCCATCTCCAACATTTTCTACTGGTGTGTCCTCTTAGGATCAAAAGAGAATGATACGTGTTTGTAAGTTCATGGCAAGATAAGAATACTTAATGAATACCTTGTATTTGCATTTATTAAGAAAGAGGGCAGTGACTAAATATAGATAGAAGTGAGGATCATAAAGGAAATAGATGAGGTGAGCATTGATAGGCAGAATGTGCTGGAAAGGTTGGCTATGACTAGAGTGAATAAATCTCCTGTTTTGAATGACTTGTATCCCAGGTTGGTAAAGGATTTGGGGTGGAGATGGTGGAAAGTTTTGCCTTAATCTTCCAATCTTTCTTATGGCAGGAGGTACCAACAGATTGGAAAATGACCATTGTTGACACACTTATTCAAAAAAGGCTGTAAGCATTAGAGGAATATGAATTGTAATATACCTCTTAACATTTTTAAAATTTCCTTCAATGATTTCCTGGATCACTTCTGAACATTTGTCACTTTTATACCATCACTGATGCATGAACACTGTTCACGTAGAATTCCCATTCAGGGGAGGAACAGGTTTTATGCTTGACCTGATGGTGGAATTGCCATTAAACTGATTATGATACTCATAAATATTCTGTGCAAAAGCAGTTAATGCCAACTGTAAAAGCCAGCTGGATGTTTATGTGGCATGTAATTTGAGTGGGAATCTGGTGAAATGAATTCATGCCAAGTTCCTAGTCCACGTTCATTTCTTTTGCATTCATCAGAATCTGTTACTTCCGTTAACCGTTTTAGAAATATTGTACATTCAGAGAAAAGGGCTATTGTATCCTGCTGGGAACTTCGCACATAAGCCTGTAACAGGAACTTTGGGAAGGAGATGTGGGACCCATTTTATGACCCTAAGATATTCTTTCCCATATTTTCCATGAACAGCAAGTCATATGGGATAGGAACTGGAAGCACTAAACCTTGCATTCGCAATTTCAATTCCTTTGAACCAAATTCTGCTGGACCTTGGAAGGAGTGAAGCAAATGTCTGCCATTTACAAATTTTTCTGAAAAGGAGTAAATGGGGACTCTTAAACCAGGAATGGCAGGTTCATTAGAAACCACTGTATCCTTAGCATGTCAGGGAAACAAAGTCCCCCCCCACCCCCCCACCCAAAGAATATCATTTCACCTGGAAGCTAAGTGGGCAGAGGATGTGGAGGGTTCAACTTATAGAGTCTTTGGGTGCAATCTAACTGCCCATTCACTGCAGTGAAGTCAGAGAACTTGGTGGCCAGCCAAACCCCTGTTCACTGCAGCAGGATGAGAAGGTCCCACCAGCATGAACAATGGGCAAGATTCCAGTCATACAGTATAGAAGAAATCCTTTGGTTCACTGAGTCTGCACTTTATCTACACTAATCTCACTTTCCAGCACTTGGCCCATAGTCTTGAATGTTATGACATTTCAAATGCTTATCCATGTACTTTTTAAAGGTTGTACAGTTTTCCACTACTATCACTCTCCTAGGCACTGCATTGCAGACTCCCTCCAGCCTCTATGTGAAAAGATTTCTTCTCAAATCCCCTCAAATCCCCTCTAAACATGGAAACATAGAAACCAGAAGCAGGAGTAGGCTATTTGGTCCTTTGAGCCTGTTCTAACATACATTTTGATTATGGCTGATCATCAAATTCTATCCTGCTGCCCTCCCCCCCATCCCTTAATCCCTTTAGCGTGGAAGAGCTATATCTAATTTCTTCCTGAAATTAGACAACATTTTGGCTTCCACCACATTCTGTGGTAGTGAATTCTGCACATTCACTACCCTCTCAATGAAGAAATTTCTTCTTGTCTCACTCCTAAAAAGTTTACCCCTTATTCTCAAACTATGACCCCTACTTCTGGACTCCCCAAAATTGGGAACATTCTTTTTGAATCTTCCCTGTCTAACCCTGTTAGAATTTTATAAGTTTCTATGACGTCCCTTCTCACTCTTCTAGACGCCAGTGAATATAATCCTAACCAATTTAGTTTCTCCTCACATGACAGACTTGCCATCCTAAGAATTAGCCTGGTGAACCTTCATGTAATATTTTGCCCAATGCCCACCTTAGCTCCCAGGTGTTTGCTGAGAGTTTCCACTTCTCTCAATTTACACCTATTCAAATAATAATCTGTCTTCCTATTATTTCTACCAATGTGGATAATCTCGCTTTTATCCACATCATACTGCATCTGCCATGTCCACACATTCAGTCTGTCTAAATCATGCTGAAGCATCTCTGTATCCCACCCAAATTTGTATCATCTGCATATTTGGAGATAATGATTTGGAAGATGGAACTAAATCTATTAATATGTAATCTGAACAGTTGGAGTCCTACCACAGATCCCTGCAGGACCCAATCCCTGACTGCCAATCAGAAAAAGGCTCATTTATGCCAACTCTTTGATTCCTATCTGCTAACCAGCTTCCTATCCTTCTTAACACTACTTCTTAATCCCATATGTTTTAACTTTGCATAGCCTATTACATGAGACCTTGTCAAAAGACTCCTGAAAGTCTAAATAAACCATATCCATTGGTTCTCCTCAGTTAACTCTACTAGTTACATCTTCAAATCAATTAGTCAAGCATGATTTTGTTTTTGTGAACCTATGCTGACTTTGGCTGATTATACCACTGCCTTCCAAATGTTGAGTTGTTGAATCCTTGATAATAGACTCTAGCAACTTCCCCAGTACTGATGTTAGACTCACTGGTCTAGAGTTCCCCATTTTCTCTCTACCTCCTTTTTTAAATAGTCGGCTTACATCAGCTACCCTTAAATCTGTTGGAGCTATTCCAGAATCCAAAGCATTTTGGAAAATAATCACCAGTAGATCGAGTATTTCCAGAGCCACTTTCTTACGTACTCTGGGATGAAGATTATCAGGCTCTGGAGATTTATCCACTTTCAATCCCATCAATTCCCCCAAAAATCATTTCTCTACTAATACTGATTTTCTTCAACTCCTCAATAAAACATGTTTCTCTCAGTGCTTCTGGTACATGATTCATATCTTTCTTTGTGAAGATTGAAGCAAAGAACAAATTTAGTTCCTCAGCCATTTCTTTATTCCCCATTACGAATCCTTCCTTTATGACTATAAGGAGCCTATATTTGTTTTTGTCAATCCTTTTCTCTTTGCATATAGAAACTGTTACAGTTGGTTTTTATGTTCCCCACTAGCTTACTTTCATAATTTATTTTTCCCTTCTTAATCAGTTTCTTGGTCCTCCTTTACTGAATTTTACATTGCTCCCAATACTCAGACCTATTACTTTTTCTTGCCAATTTGTATGCTTCTTCCTTGAATCTGATTCCATTTCTAATTTCGCTTGTAAGCCATGGTTTGGTTACAATTCCTTTACCACTTTTGCACAAAACAGGAATTCATCTACTTGTTTTTTAAATGCCTGCCATTGCCTGTCCATGGTCTTTCCTTTCAGTAATGTTTTCTACTCCATCATGGCCTCATACCATCATTGTTATCTTTATTGAGATTCTAAATATTCTGTCCCTCACCTTAAATAAGTTCCTCTTCATTCACACTTCAACCAAGGAGAATAGTTGCTTCCTAATCACCTTGTTTATACACTTCCTACCCTTATACATCTCAAACAGGTCCCAATTCTTCTCTGCTCTAAGAAAACAACCCAAGCCTACCCAACCTCCCTTCCAAGTTCAAATGCTCCATCCCAGGCAACATCCTGATAAATCTTCTTTCCACCCTCCACAGTGCAATCAGTTCCTTCCTACAGTGAGGCAACCAGATTTTCCATCTCTCCAATAGGCTTCCAATCACCCTCCTCAGGGTCCCAGGGGCCCTCGAACCAGCAGCATCTTCCATGATTAACCCATTCCAAACATTCCTCCTCTTTCATCAATTCCTGGGATTGATCTCCCTCCCACTTCCCCAAAGTTTGCCCACCCCCTCCCTCCCCAGATAATTACTACTTGTTCTCCACAATTCATCCTTCCTACATCCTTGAGTGCAGGCCTGCCTATTCTTGGGGCCTTCATCAATTTTCCCAATGGACTGGAAGCAATTAGGGCAAGGAACCAATTGGTAATGTTTTGCACATTTTATAGAGTTAAAATTCCACAGCATGAATCCTGACTTCTGGGTTCCCTATGCCATTCTAACTCATTGGCTCCCAGTCAATCAGGCAATGAAACAATTAGACTTAAAAAAATATGCAAACTACAAGACATAGAACATAGAACATAGAACATTACAGCGCAGTACAGGCCCTTCGGCCCTCGATGTTGCACCGGCCAGTGGACCCTCTAACCTAAACTATTCCAATATCCTCCATATGCCTATCCACCGAACATTTGAATGCCCCCAAAGTAGGCGAGTCCACAACTGCTGCAGGCAGGGCATTCCACGCCCTCACCACCCTCTGTGTAAAGAAACTGCCTCTGACATCCGTCCTATAACTACCACCTCTTAATTTAAAGTTATGTCCCCTCGTGTTGGTCATCACCATCCGAGGAAAAAGGCTCTCACTATCCACCCTATCCAATCCCTTGATCATATTATACGCCTCAATTAGGTCACCGCGTAACCTTCTTCTCTCTAATGAAAATAACCTCAGGTCCCTCAGCCTTTCCTCATACGGCATTCCCACCATACCAGGCAACATCCTGGTAAACCTCCTCTGCACCCTTTCCAATGCTTCCACATCTTTCTTATAATGCGGCGACCAGAACTGTACGCAATACTCAAGTGCGGCCGCACCAGAGTTTTGTACAGTTGTAACATAACCTCACGGCTCCTAAATTCAATCCCTCTACCAATAAAAGCTAACACACCGTACGCCTTCTTAACAACTTTATAAACCTGGGTGCCAACTTTCAAAGAGCTATGTACTTGTACCCCAAGATCCCTCTGCTCGACAACACTATTAAGGGTCCTTCCATTAGCCCTATATTTCATATGCCTGTTATTCCTACCAAAGTGAATCACCTCACACTTATCCGTATTGAATTCCATTTGAACAAAGAACAAAGAACAAAGAACAACACAGCACGGGAAACAGGCCCTTCGGCCCAACAAGCCCACGCCGCCATCCTAATGTCTTAATGACATATAGACATATTTGCCACCTCACGGCCCAGCTCTGCAACCTATCTATGTCCCTCTGCAAACTGTAACATCCATCCTCGCTGTCTACAACTCCCCCCACTTTGGTATTGTCAGCAAATTTACTAATCCAACCCTCTACACCCTCATCTACGTCATTCATAAAAATGACAAACAGCAGTGGCCCCAAAACAGATCCTTGAGGTACACCACTTGTAACTGCACTCCAGGTTGAATATTTCCCATCAACCACCACCCTCTGTCTTCTATCAGCTAGCCAAACATGTTTATGGTTATTGTTCCACCAGATAGAATACAGACTATAAGGTTGTCATTTTCCAGAGAAGAGCCAGGACTGTTACATCTAGTGGCAGCTAGACAATTATACAATCTATTCCATCTGGATGGCAAGGGTAACGAATGGTTTCTCAGGAATTCTGGTAATTCTCCAGCTATTGTTTTTTGATAATGCTCGGGACTATGCTTGTCATGGTGGCTCTATGGGATGACCCATGCCAAACTGGTAACTTTGTGTCACAATCTTACCTGGGTAGCATTCTGCATGATCTATAGCAGTGGTATAGCCCGGTGAATGAAATGTTTCCTGTTACCAGTCCTGCGGCCTATCTGGAGGCTTCAACTTAAAACAGTTGGGGGAATCTGACTTTGTTGCTGTGAAATGATTTTCTACTATCTGAATGTCAAAGTCTCAGCTCTTGCTGCTGCTTCAGTTGTCACTTCAGTTTCATTTTTATGGCTCTTAAGATATTCAAAAGTTATTAGTCGGCATCAGCCAGAAGAAAATATAGAAGTTGTGAGTAACTTTTGAAGAATATACTCATGGGTATGAGTTTGATAATACCTAAAGTTGAGAACTTATACCCATGGAGTACATTTACCCACTGATGTATAGTGAGAGCCTCTGTTTGACAAAATGGTTTAGCCTAACAGAGGAAGTTACTGGAGGAAGGAGGTATTCAGTGCATACTGAGCTTTCTACTCATCTAAATGGGAATATGTGCCCACGGCAAATCTTCCAAGTTCTGTTCAATTCTTTGTGAATTCTCTGATAAGGGGTGGGCCCTAAGGAGGAAACATAATACTCAATGCATGAAATTATAGTTTAAATAATGACTTTCTTTTCACAAGCAAAGGCATGAGATGGTTATCGAAAAATTATAGAATGTATCACAAAGATCTGAGCACTCAACAAAGAAGATGTGGAATTTCTCTGCTAGCCCTTTTCTTCTGAATAAGGCAACCATCATGGGAAATGATAGCAGTAAGGGTCAACATGGGGCCAATGTGAAAGCTAAATCCAGTTTTTCCACTCAAATAGCAGAAGGTGTGGCAGAAAACAGAGCAAACTGTAACATTGGATATGGTGGAATTAATTGTTACTCAGCTTTCATTACCCAGATGCCGAAACCCAGCAACTAATCATGTCCCTTATTTCCCTCACTGGAAAAATACCTGGACAGAGCAATATGTAATTTTCCGGAAGACACTGTTACCAAGGAAACCTGTGATCAATAGCACTGAAGGTAAAATCAGCAATGTTTCAGTGGGAGCCTGCAGGTGTATTGGATCAGTGATGTGCTGTCACACCAATTTTCTGACCTGCATTTCCTTCAACTGCAGTTCCCTTCTGGGAAAGTGAGATTACTGAAATTACATTATGTAACCATCACACTAGGGTTCTGAGTCTTTAACTTTGGTTCAAATTCTTCCATGAAGTTACTTTTGATAGCAAAGCAAGATAACAGATCAAAGGATGGTCTTTCATGCAATAGCACTGATTGAGATATACTGAACCATCATATAATACAAAAAATATGTATGATTATTAGTGAATTAAGTGCTTGGGAAATTTGGTGAAAGTCTATTCATGTTGCTTGCAAAGATATTTCAGTGGAAATATCTTCAGGGCCATTATCAATATTTTGATTACTCCTGGATATTCTCTCTCTCCCTCCCTCTGCCCTACAATAATACTTTATTGGGAGATAAGAGATATATAGATATTGGCAGGCACTAATGAGATTGAAGGCCCTGGCAAGGCGATACTTAAGGACCACATGAAGATGTTTATGTTGTGCTCAACAATGATCATGGTAGCTGTATGGGTCTTATTCTATCTGCACTCAATTATATTTCCTGTTCTTGCCTTATGCATTAGGATTGGTCACATGATGGTATCAATAATCATACAGACTGTAGAAAATCCAGTAACATTAAAGAATTCCATTCTGTTACATATTTGCCATGAGGAAAGTGACTATGCTATTTGCTCTGGTCAACAATGCACCAATGACTTGCTTGACGCATTTGCTCACTGGAGATTGAATGACTTAGCGTATACATCTTGAAGTGGTTGACAAGGAGTTCATAGTCTAACATTTCTGCATTATGAACACCTTTTTTAACTAATGACGAATCTGTCTCTGCTGTTAAAGTTGTCTGCATGTCAGATTCCAGCAGATGGCACAAATCAGCCAATGCCTCTCTCGTGACATTTTCTGGTAAGCATGTAGAATTAGCAGGACCCATCCAACTCTGTGGTAAATTAACCTGCCTTACGCCTATTCTTTCAAAATTCTTTAAAACTCAAATAGAGACTATTGGTCAATATAATATTCATTTTAAGAATATAAATTTGAAGCATTAAAAAATGTACTAATACAGCTTTGGATATGAATATCCTGAAATGATAGAACATTCCTTTGAGATCTAATCCTGGGCAAAATGATAGCAGCTTGCTATCAATAGAAAGGAAATTTGTCAGGTGATCCAGTCTCAATTTCACTTCAACCTTGGAATGGAACACAGCATATCAATATTATCTTCAAGTGCTTACCCACGTATATCTGTCCTCATGTCCCAAGTGTTATGATAAAGGTAGAGGCGGCAAGATGGCACAGTGATTAGCACTGCTGCCATATAGCACCAGGGACCCAGGTTTGATTCTGGCCTTTGTCACTCTCTGTATGGAGATTGCACTTCCTTCCCAAGTCTATGTGCATTTTCTCTGGTTTGCTCCCACAGTCCAAAGAATTGTGGGTTAGGTTGTTTGGCCATGCTAAAACTGACTTTAGTGTCGAGGGATTAGGGACAATGAGGGTAATGGAAATAGGACTTGGATGGAATTGTTGTGATTGGTACAGACTTGATGGGCTGAATGGCCTCTTTCAGTACAATAGCAATTTTCTATGACAGGAGATGGGCAGTTCAAACTGCATTGATTTTCTCTTACCACCTGTCTACAGACAGAAGGTGTTTTGAATTAGTTTTTAAAAGAATAAGCAATGGCAGGTGTTAATAATCTGGTGGGTTTTTTTGTGATCCAATTTTACTAACAATCCATGACAAATTTGAATTCAGATTGACTCGGGTGTATTTTCTATATTCATAACCCGAAAGTAGTCTTTGTCACTTCCTGCTCTGCACACTCACACAGTAAAAACATGATAGAGAAAAAGGGGTTCTATATTACAAAGAACACAGAAAAATGAATATTGGTTCATGTGAGTTCCAGAATACAAAGTCAGAGTTCAGAGGGTGTTTCCTTCATGGTGGGATTCTGTTCCAATGTGTTTCTGGCTGGTTAAACCATACAAAATCCTTGAATGGAATAAAGCTACCACATAATGCGTTCTTACCCAACTGGCTGCTGGAGGTCTGTCCAGTTCATGTTAAAATAGCAGTCTGGTTGTGAAGACCAGAGATATAATATTAAACTGCCAGAGGCTTGGGTCATATTCCTTATCTACAATTACTTCAAAATGAAATTGGCTTTGGTTTCAGGACTGATTTCAGTCATTAGTTGGTGAAAGGTTGGTGATTTATGTTGAAAGTCTAGTATTAGGGAAGATATTGTCCCAGCAGACCCACCAACTCCTGGTTTACCAAAGGCAAATGACATTCCCATAGTTCTCTTTGAAATTGATCCAAATAATCTCAGTTCAATATGAGTCCATTCACAGTTCTTTAAGCATAATGAGGTGCAATAGTTCAGAAACAGAAAAAAAAATTATTCTGTCCGTGAAACTCCTGAGGATAACTCTCGGATAAAGGGCAACCCTATGATCAGGTGACTTGTAGCAACCATCTTAATTTTCTTTGTTCAACGGAGAATGTCCAGTTTAAAATAAAAATAATAATCAAGATAAAGAGCATGATGTTACCAGCCATTCACGCCATGCTCCTGCTGCAGTGAGGTCAGAGAATTTGGCGTCCAGCCAAATCTCCATTCACTGCGGTGGGATGGGAAAATCCTACATTGCATGAATGACCGTAACATTCTAGTGAAAGCTTTTAAATCTATAGTGGTGGGTTTCTTTCCATTTTATAGAAACCCAGCACTATTCATAATAAATGAACTCACAATTTAGTTATCCAATCCTTTATGAATTATTGGTGCCTTTATATCACTATAAAAACACTGCGTGGTGTTGAACAGTAGTCAATCAGTGTGATTGCAGGATTAAGTACAGGCAAAATGTGGTGACTGTTGCATGGCATGAGATAACTCTTGACATTTTGGTCAGTCTGCAACAAGTTTGCAGTGTTGGACAATATTGGAATCACAGTGTTGTGACTGCACAAAATTGCTCTAAAGACAAGTAAAAACGGGTGAGCAAATAGATTCCTGTTGGTGAGGTTACAATGCATTGTCTATCAATTCTATGAGCAGGACAGCATGTCAAGAGGACCAGAATGGATCAGTTCAATCAGGACAGGTGAAGGACCAAGGTGTGGGCAGATTGAAGAAGTGTCAAACAAAAAAAGCAATCAAGTAATAAAAACCAAGCCAGAGAGGGTTGTGATTGTAATGGGTAGCTTCAAGAATTGCTGAATGATAAATTGAATTAAGTAAGGAAGAATGTCAAAGGGATGTTGTCAACATGCCTACAATATTCCCTCGTTTGAATTGGCATACAGCCGCCCCACTATTCAAATTCAAAATGTTTAAACAGTTTACAAAGATATAGTTTCTTGATTCGGGTGTGTCTGAACCTAACAAACCAGCCATAAAAATTTGCCTAGCAATTGGGAATGAAACTCTATCCAGACTGAAAACCTGGGGGACTAGTAAAGGAGCGAAAAAAATCACCAAAGGATATGGATGTCATTGGAAGACTGGTTTGGCATCAGATTACATTTCCATATTCAGCAATTAGAACTCATGTCATTCCAACAGCCTCTCGGATCCATGGATCATTTTATCAATAAATGCAAAGTAAGCTACATAACTGTGATTTTTCAAATGCAGAGCTGCTATGTTTTTGGAGGAAATAACAGAAAGGGATAATAAGGGTAATACTGTTCATGTGGTGTACATGGACTTTTAGATGGTACTTGATAGTATTACATGACAAATTTGTGAGAAAGGTTGAAGTTCATGGAATAAAAGGGACAATAGAGCTTGGATACAAAATTGGTTAAATAATATCAAGCATGAGTAATGGTCAATGGATCTTCTTTGGGCTAATAATAATGCTCCTCAGGTGTCAGTATTGGAACTGTTGTAGGTGACACAAAACTTGGTATTGTAAACTGTGAGGATGACAGTATAGAACTTCAAAAGTACATAGACAAGTTGGTGGAGTGGGCGGATATGTGGCAGATGAAGTTCAATGTGGAGAAACTTGAGGTAATGTATTTTGGTAGCGTGGACATGGAGAGACAACATAAAATAAGGGGTAAAATTCTTAAAAGGGTACAGGAGCAGAGGGACTTGGGTTTATATGTGCATAGAGCATTGAAGGTGGCAGTACAGTGGGAAGGAGCAGTGTATAAAGCTACAGTATTCTGGGTTTTATTAGTAGGAGCTTTGAGGAGGTTAAGCTGAACTTATACAAGACACTTGTTTGATCTCAGCTGGAGCACTACATTATAGAAAGGATGTGACAGCATTGGAGAGAGTGCAGAAGAGAGTTACAAGAACGTTTCCAGGAATGAGAAACTTCAGATATGAGGATTCGCTTGTACAGAAGAAGGCTAAGAGGAGATTTGATAGAGATGTTCAAAATCCTGGGGTGGGGGGCGGGGGGGGGGGGGGGGGGGGGGGGGGGGGGGGGGGGTGGGGGGGGGGGGGGGGGGAGGGGCAGCGGGGAAACACCCCCGATAATGAAAATTATTAAGAGCACCTACTTATGAAGTACACAAACACTCCTTCATCCTACTGACTCTCTTTTGGGGCCACAGTAATGTTCTGGGACAGATATGACTGGCTATCTACTCTTTACCTCAGTCAATCAATTTCTAAAGACGTGAGTAACTTGCCCATCTATTTATAAACTGAAAGGTCAGCCTTTGACAAGCTCTTATCAAACTTCCAAACTATGTTATTTGGTTTCAACTGCAGAGTGAGTAAGATTCTTGCCCTGCTGTACCACACTCCCGTTCCCTGTTCCTGCCCTGCCTTTGCACTGTTCCCCCCATTCCTGTTCCTGTCCTGCTCTCCTCACTGTTCCTGCCCTGCTCTCCTCACTGTTCTTGCCCTGCTCTCCTCACTGTTCCTGTCCTGCTCTCCTCACTGTTCCTGTCCTGCTCTCCTCACTGTTCCTGTCCTGCTCTCCTCACTGTTTCCTGTCCTCCTCTCCTCTCCTCACTGTTCCTGTCCTCCTCTCCTCACTGTTCCTGTCCTGCTCTCCTCACTGTTCCTGTCCTGCTCTCCTCACTGTTCCTGTCCTGCTCTCCTCACTGTTCCTGTCCTCCTCTCCTCACTGTTCCTGTCCTGCTCTCCTCACTGTTCCTGTCCTGCTCTCCTCACTGTTCCTGTCCTCCTCTCCTCACTGTTCCTGTCCTCCTCTCCTCACTGTTCCTGTCCTGCTCTCCTCACTGTTCCTGTCCTGCTCTCCTCACTGTTCCTGTCCTCCTCTCCTCACTGTTCCTGTCCTGCTCTCCCCCTTGTCTGTCCTTCTGTCTTCATTGTTCTGGCCCTGCCCTGCTCCCCCATCCTGACCTGTTTTTCCCATTGTTCCTTCCTGCTCTGCCCTCTGCTCTGGTATTTTTGCTGGCATTGAAATTGGCATCTTGAAATTGACAGAGTCTCTGTTGCTGGTATTTTCGGAGTCCCCCCTGCTCCTTCCAGCCTCATTCCAAACTTTGGAAGGAGCCCAAAAATATTGGAGATTTAAATTTACCTTCAATATTAAATAAAGTTATGAATATGTGGTCTGATGTTATGTTATTCATCAGGAATGTAAAATGCATGAAAAGCTTTGTTACTTTGACATAACGTGGTTAGATCAGGTTAGAGGAGGATAAGAAGGAATTTACAAACAGACAACAGATGGCACAATGAAACAGAATGCTGCAGTCCCTCCTCTCTGTTCTATTTTCCTTGCTACTTTAATCTTCTAAGAACAGCAATAGCATTTCTGCACCACAGTGAAAATCTGTAGTTCTGATTTACCAGTAATTCTGTTTTACCAGCAAATACTGTGAAAGGAGGCACTTTAGAATGAATTAATTTCACTTGTTCTACATTATAATTTTAAGTAACATAGATGAATAGGCGGCCCATATTTAAATACTTTTAACTCCGATACTTTTAACGCCGATATTTTTATTTTAACTTCGATAAACCTTCTAACTCCGATATTTTTTATTGAGGTCTGTGTTGATTCATAGCTACAAGATCCCTGCTTGCCTATGAATATTAATGTCTTTCTATATTAGGGACCAATGAAGTGTTAATATTTCATGCAAATGGCTATTATCTGGTGGAATATTATTAGAGATCGATATGTCCAATTTCATTTCTATGTATTTTGCCTTTAGCAAGGAACTTGGATAAAGAATCAGAGCTAACTGAACAGGACCTCATGAAGGCTGAAAAGAATAACAGTGAAGATGAGAGATAAATCCGGAAATGTGATAATATGATACCAAGCTTATGTTTGGAAAGCCTTTTGGCTAAGATGGGATGCAATACCCCTCATCTTGTCAGCTTGGATCTTGTTTGTTTCACTTGTGAAGATCATGAATTAGATTCAATTGGCTCTTGAATCTGGGTTTTGAAGCATTCAAGGAGTGGTTTTGGGTTTGCTCAGTCCATTCTGAGCATTGGCTTTGTAACTATGTGGACTGAGTTAAAAAAAAGTTTAAAGTCTGGAAAGCCTAAAGGTTGGAAGAAAAAGAAAGGACAGAGGAAAGCAAAGAAGGGAATTTCTGCCTTTGGTTTTATATAAATCAATTTGTGGGCTCATAAAATAACTGTCCCTCCTGGACTAAGTAACAAAATGGAACATCATACACTGTTATGAGAAGTTCCTTTTGATCAAGAATTAGTAGAAACAAGCATTCCCTAATATAAAATTGGCTATTACAGTTTCAATAGGAACATACTAATTTCTTTATGTCACTTTCATCCTCTACACAATCACTTTTCTTGTCTGGAACCACTTATGTCTTCTCCATGTAGCTAGACATTTTAGTGTTCCTCCAGCTCCCTGTGGATTTACAAATGGGAATCTACTACCCTCTAACTGGCTATGTGATTGATCACATGCATCTGCTGGAACTACTGCTTCTTGTTCCCTGGAAGCCTCTTTGGTCTTCGAGGTGTGACCGAATAGTTATTGTGATTCTATTTCAGAATTTTGTCATTATCTCCCTCTCATTCTCAAAACTGTGTTCTATTTTCAGTGATTGAAACGGCCAATTCCATAACATTCTTTCTTCCTACAAATTTTACAAATGCTTTATCCATCTTTCCTTCAATTAATCTTCTGAAATTTTGACTTTATTTTGAAAGCTTATTTATTAGTATCACACGTAGGCTTACATTAACACTGCAATGAAGTTATTGTGAAACTTCCTTAAGCGCCACACTCCAGCGCCTATTCGGGTACACGGACAGAGAATTTAACCTGGCCAATGCACCAAACCAACACGTTTTTCAGACTGTGGGAGGAAACTGGAGCTCCCAGAGGAAACCCACACAGATACAAGAAGAATGTGCAGACTCTACACAGACAGTGATCCAAACCAGGAATTGAATCCAGGTCTCCAATATATGTTGTGAAGCTTGGCCAAGGATTCCTTATTTTCAAAGAGAAAAAATGAAAAATTTGGATTTTTTGTTCATCACAATTTCTAATAAGGGCACGCTGGGAATTTGTGTGTTTTTATAACCTACCTATTTTACACACTGCATTTCACATTGAAAGTAATACCAGAAGGAGAAGTCATCACTGATTCATTTCTAGAAGTTGGGACATTTGAGCAATTGAATGGTGGAGTTTCACTTCTTTGCTGAAGCATGCTAACCACTCTGCTACTCAGTGCTGCCCAGATATGTTTCAGACACATATATGGGAGTATAAGTACTCCATAATCTGAAGTGCTCATAATCTGAAGATCATTTTCCAAAATGCATGTATTATTTGACTTTTTTTCTCTCCTTGAAGCTCAAGCTTTCGCCTTTTCATTTCTTTTTCCAGTTTAAACTTACTTCTTTTCTTTTGCCTTTCTTTTCTCTTTTTTCCAGGTCAAACTTTATCATTTACATTCCTCTTCCTGTTTCAAGCTGCTTTACTTGCAATGGATTTCTAACCAAATCAACTGAATTGCTAACCAGGTTAATCTTTTCTCCTTTGATTTCCAGATTCTGTGTTATTATCACAATTTATCTACTTTCTTAGTCCCTGTTTTTAATTCTAACTCTTTGGCTTGTGCAATTAATCTAGCCTTGGTTAATTATTGCAAATTACTCAGGGATAAATTTCTCTCTAGAAAAGTCATAGCAATTGACAAACCCCTTCTGCTTTTCAATCAGTATCATAAAATTCACTGTGAAATTCTTATCAGCCTCAACCACAGCAAGTGACATTATGGGGATATGTCTGCAGATTCAAAGTTCCCCAATATATGTTGTGAAGCTTGGCCAAGGATTCCTTATTTTCAAAGAGAAAAAAATGAAAAATTAGGATTTTTTGTTCATCACAATTTCTAATAAGGGCACGCTGGGAATTTGTGCATTTTTATAACCTATCTATTTTACACACTGCATTTCACACTGAAAGTAATACCAGAAGGAGAAGTCATCACTGATTCATTTCTACAAGTTGGGACATTTGAGCAATTGAATGGTGAAGTTGCACTTCTTTGCTGAAGCAGCCCCCAGCATCTTGATGCCCCAGCTGTATTAGAAATTGAAAGCTGAGCTGTGGGATGTCAAACAAGCCTTTCGATACAGCTTCTATGCCACAATATCTTGCCTTTTTTTGGCAGTTTACATGTTGGGTGCTGTTGGAGTGGGGGATGATGTTTTGGTGCAAGATCAGGCATAGCTGACTTATAAACAAAGGACAAAAAACAGCACAGCACAAGAAACAAGCCCTTTGGCCCTACAAATCCGTGTCACCCATTTTAATACACTCAGTGAGTGCTTTATTCGAGGCTTACGTTACTCATCAATGTTTTCGTCTACCTCGAGTTGAACCCACAATAAAGAGGGTGGAAATTTAGGAAATTGCATGTATGCCAGATTAATGGAGATCCAATTAGGGATAATTTATTTTTGCCAATCAGCCTAAAAAGCACGTTTTTGGAATGTGGGAGGAAACTGGAGTGCCTGGAGAAAACCCCCGCAAGCACAGGGACATGGTTGCACGTCCACCTCTATTTTGGTTTGGCTGTGCAAGTAGTGGCATTGATTATTTGCTTAACTCAAGGAAAGAATGGTGATCATATTATCCAGTTGTTGGGATTTCTCTCATTGGGAAAATGGGTTGAAACTTGTTGATAGTGGGAGCTAAGTGGTACTTTTGGGGTACCTAGAGAAAGGAGTAATTTGCTTTGTTCAGTGTATAGGAATGTTGCGAGTATTCTTTGCTTGTTGGCTTATTTTAGGGTGTTGCTGAGCAGGGTAGAGCAGTAGTGGTTGTTTATCTGGATCAGGTGGAGAATATTTTAGATGGTGTAGTTGGTTGCCCTCCCCCAAGATGTTCCTTCTCCTGGGACTTTGTTTCCCTGGGGATGTGATGTCCTGTTGTTTGTGAGGCCTGAGTACAGGTCTGGGTGCTTTGGTTTAGCGATTGTTGGAAGTCTCTCTTCGGCTGAAGGTTAAGCTGGTTGGCGGACTAGTCACCTCCTCGAAGTGATCTTATATGGAAAACTTGCAGTCAGTCCATTTGCAGGTTTGCGCTCCCCTGAAGGGACAGTACCTTGTTCCTTGTGAGGTTCTATTCTTGGTATCCTACCCGCAAAATTGTATGCAGAAAACTGTGTCTATCATCTATGGGATAGGGGCTTTCTCTCTTCATCTGGATGGATGGGGTGTTGATTTAGGCTCTGATTTGTTTTATTAATCTAGCAGCGTTTCTCTTATCCTGATGGGAGGAGGAGGGTCATATTTTTCCCAAGATACCTTGTTGAAAGGTGCCTTGACAATTCATCCTCTCCTTGATAGTGAGGTTTCCTTAGTGGAAATGGTTTAGGTTTTCTGGTGATGGAGGGGTTGATAGATGCCTCTGATCTGGCTGGAGAGAGAAAGGTTTGTAATGTTACGAGTCTACATGAGGTATACAAATCCTTGATTTATTGGTTTCTGTACATGAATGCATATGCAAACACGCCACATCCTATATTGATGGTGGAATCCTGAGTTTCTCCTTTTTCTGGATCACTACATTGAGATCCTGGAATGCTGAGTTAGACCCTGGTTGGTTTACATTATCCCACTAGGAATCCACATATTGTGTAATTCTGTCTCTGTAATCCTTTGGAGGAAAATGCACTAACGGAGCTACATGATCATGACTATATCTGGTTACCCTGAGATCTTCCACTCTTCTTTGTATCCTTTCTTTATCTGTATGAGAGAAGGGCCAATTATAATGATTGATAATTGGAATAATTTGTATAAATATTTGTTGGTCCTTTCTGTATATTTATGTGGAAAATGGTCACTCTATACTGTACCAGATTTTGGGGATTTGTTATATTTTGATGCAAATGGAAAATAGAAAACTTCTAATAAAAAAAACAAGTTACGTCATAGCTTAAGTATTATTTCATTTCTGGTCACTACATTTGGAAGTGATTGCCCGAGAGTAAGTACAGAGTTTTATGGAGTGTTTTATCCTCATGGAAAGATTGGATAGGTTGGGATTGTTTTCTTCGGAACAATGGGAACTAAGCATAACATGAGAGGATACAGGAGGATATAGATCAGTTGGAGACTTGGGGGGAGAGATGGCAGATGGACATTAATCCGGACAAATGTGATGTAATGCATTTTATAAGGTCTAATGCAGATAGGAAATATACAGTGTATGATAGGAGCCTTAAGTGTATTGACAGGCAGAGAGATCTGGGTGTACAGGTACACAGGTCACTGAAAGCGGCAAAGCAGGTGGAGAAGGTAGTCAAGAAGACATACAGCATGCTTGGCTTCATCAGCTGGGGCACTGAATTTAAAAATTGGCAAGTCATGTTGCAGCTTTATAAACCCTTAGGCTGCACTTGGAATATAGTGCTCAATTCTAGTCGCCATACTTCCAGAAGGGGCATGGACAGAATGGATAGTCAGAAATTTCCTCCCAAGGTGTAAGAGTCAATTACTACATGGCATTGATTTAAAGTGTGAGGGGCAAGGTTTAAGGGAGATGTACGAGGCTCGTTTTTTTACACAGAGAGTGATGGGTGCCTGGAAATCGCTGCAGAGGAGATATGGAAGCAGATATGATAATATCTTTTCAGGGCATCTAGATGAATGCATGATTAGAATGGGAATAGAGGGATACACTCCCCCGAAAAGGTGGGGAGTTTTCGTTCAGTTGGGTAGCATGGTCAGTGCAGGTTTGGCGGATCAAAGAACCTGTTCTTGTGCTGTAATTTTCCTTGCTCTTTGTTCTTTGTTCTGAAGGGAGAGTTAATTGAGGTGTATAAAATTGTGTGGGTTAATGATAGCCAGAGACATCAATAACTGGGGGCATAGATTTAATGTAATTGACAGAGAGATAAAAAGAGAATTGGGGACAAACGTTTTCACCCAGAGAATGTTGGGATTCTGGAACTGACTATCTGAAGGGTCAGTCAAGACAGAAACCCTCATCACATTCAAAAAAGAAACTGAAGTTCAATACTTGTAATATGAGTGTAACCCTTAAAATCTCACTGTTATTTAAATAGACATTCAATATTAAATAATTCAAAGAACAAAGAACAATACAGCACAGGAACAGGCCCTTCAGCCCTCCAAGCCTGCACCGACCATGTATTCCCAACTAGACCACTCAATTGTATCCCTCTATTCCCAAAATACTCATGTGGCTATCTAGATAAGTCTTAAATGATCCTAGCATTTCTGACTCAACTACCTTGCTCGGTAGTGCATTCCAGATTCCCACTACCCTCTGTGTAAAATACAACCCCCACATATCTGTATTGAAATTTTCCCTCCTTACCTTGAACTTGTGATCCCTTGTGTTTGTCATTTCCGATCTGGGAAAAAGCTTCCAATTGTTCACTTCATCTACGCCTGTCATAATTTTATAAATAACTATTAGGTCGCCCCTCAACCTCCGTCATTCCAGGGAGAACAACCTTAGTTTCCTCAATCTCACCTCATAACTAAGACCGTCCATACCAGGCAACATCCTGGTAAACTTTTTCTATACTCCCTCCAAAGCCTCCACATCCTTCTGGAAGAATAGTGACCAAAACTGGACACAGTATACCAAATGTAGCCTAACCAACATTCTATATAACTGCAACATTGTAAACTAAATTTTATATTCTATACCCTATCCAATAAAGGCAAGCATGCCTTATGCTTTCTTCACCAACTTTTCCATCTGTGTAAGGATCTGTGGACTTGCACACCCAGATTCCTCTGTGTGTCTATACTCTTGATGGTTCTACCATTTATTGTATATCTCCCCCCTTCATTAGATCTACCAAAATGCATCACTTCGCATTTATCAGGATTAAATTCCATCTGCTATTTCTCTGCCCAATTTTCCAGTCTATCAATATTCTGCTGTATTCTTCAACAATGTTCATCACTATCTGCAACCCCAGCAATCTTTGTGTTGTCCGCAAACTTACTAATCAGTCCAACTACATCTTCTTCCAAGTCATTTATTTATCTCACAAACAGCAGAGGTCACAGTACATAGCCTAGAAACACCACTAGTCACAGACTTACAATCAGAAAAAGACTCCTCCACTGCTATACTCTGTCCTCTATGGCCAAGTCAGTTCTGTATCCATCTGGCCACTTCACCCTTGACCCCGCATGATTTAAACTTTTGAACCAGCCTGCCACATGGGACCTTATCAAACGCTTTACTAAAGTACATGTAGGTGACATCCAGGGCCTTTCCCTCGTCAATCATTTTTGTCACCTCCTCAAAAAACTCAACTAAATTTGTGAAGCATGACCTCCCCCGCATAAAACCATGTTGTCTCTGCGTATATATTCTATCTCTAAGAATCTTCTCCAATAATTTCCCTACCACGGACATCAAGCTCACTGGCTTATAATTACCCAGGTTATCCTGACTACCCTTCCTAAATAATGGGACCATGTTTGCTATCCTCCAATCCTCTGTGACCTCACCTGTAACCAATGAAGAAACAAAGATTTCTGTTAGAGGTCCAGCAATTCCATCTCTTGTCTCCCCCTGTAATCCAGGGCTGTTTGTGAGATAAATAAATGACTTGGAAGAAAATGTAGCTGGACTGATTAGTAAGTTTGCGGACAACACAAAGATTGTTGGGGTTGCAGATAGTGATGAACATTGTTGAAGAATACAGCAGAATATTGATAGATGTCATCTGGTTCTGGGGATTTGTCTACCTTAATGTTTCCTAAACACCTAACACTTACTCTCTTGTAATTGTGATTTGTTCTAAAGAATCTACACATCCTCTCCTTTGTGAATACTAAGCATAATACCTTCTTTTGTTCTTGAGAGGTCTGACTCTCTCTGACAACTCTCTTGTTCCTAACATATGTATAAAATGCCTTGGGATTCTCCTTAATCTTGTCTGCCAAGGACATTTTGTAATCCCTTTTTGCCCTTCTAAATCCCTGTTTGAGTTCTTTTCTACTTTCTGTGTATTCCTTCAGTGCTTCCTTTGCTTTTAGCTGTCTGGACCTTATGTATACCTCTTTTTTTCTTTTTGATTAGACCTACAGGAACATCAGGAAATGAGAACATGCAACTGAGAATTCATCAGGAACACAAAGGCTGAAAACATGCAATGGGCATTTGTTGGCAAAGTATACGGACAAAATAATATCCTGCTTAGAACATTGGCATCTATCTGACAATGTGGGCAATTTGCCAGCTATCTCCTGTTCACAAATAGCAGGTCAAATCCAATCCAACCAATTACTGAACCATCAGTCTACTTTCAATCATTAGCAAAGTGATGGAAAGTGTTCCTGACAGTGCTATCAAGTAGCACTTACTCAACAATGGCCCATTCCTGGGTGCTCAGGTTGGTTCTTCCAGGATGAATTCAACCCCTGACTCCTGGGTAAATAATTTGAACTCCAGAGGTAAGGTGAGAAGGGACCACCCTTAACACCAAGGCCACATTTGACCGAGTGTGGTATCAAACAGCCATAGCAAAACTGGAGTCAATAGGAATTGGGGGAAAATTGTTTGGAGTCATATCTAGCACAAAAGATGTTTGTAGTTTTTTTGGAGGCCAATCGTCTTAGTCCCAGGATATTGCTGTGGTAGTCATCAAGGGAAATTCCTGCACCTAACCATTTTCAGCTGCTTCATCAATAACCTTCCCTCTATTATAAGGTTGGAAATTGGATGTTCGCTGATGTTTGTGTAATGTTCAGCACCATTTGCTGCTTCCTGACATAATCGAGCAGTCTATGCCCGCATGCAGAATGGCAAGTAACATTCTTTTTAAATCATTTTAATATTTTACGTACAGCTGTACTTTAAATTCTTGATGGCTGTAGTATCGTTCAAATCGCGTGCCCAATGACCATAGTGGATAGGTTACTGTTGAATTTGGCATGCCTCATGCCTCTGTTTCCACGATCACAGGTCACTGTACCCAAATGACTCGAGTCTTGTTTCGTTTACCACCAAGAGTGACAGTGTTGTTT
This sequence comes from Sphyrna mokarran, assembly GCA_024679065.1. Taxonomy (NCBI): domain Eukaryota; kingdom Metazoa; phylum Chordata; class Chondrichthyes; order Carcharhiniformes; family Carcharhinidae; genus Sphyrna; species Sphyrna mokarran. The sequence continues at coordinate 54,390,576 of JAGIQG010000007.1, forward strand.
TTTGTTTTATAGACATAAGCACACCTCTTGCCCAGGTAAAATTATGTTCCATCATGGCAATGAACATCCTCAATTTTCAGGACAGCAATGTGCTCTCTTTGGTTTCAAAGACCTCACTTATAGAAAGTAGACATAGCTCTGCACCATAATCTTCCAGGCATTGCAAAGGTACTTGGGGCAGCCGGATTGCCCACCTCTGTCACTGAAATGTCTGGCAATGATCATCTCCAACAAGAGAAAATCGAACCAATTCCCTTTGATATTCAATGGCATTACCATTATGGAATCCTCCTCTACTAATATGTTGAGGGATCTCATTGACCAATTTTATATTAAAGGCATGAACAGCACTGGAATATATATGTCAACTCTATGATAATCTTGATGAGCATTAAAAATCTATATTCAATCTATATAGAAAAGTTTTGAATCTAGAATGCACCATTGTCTTAGTTTTAAAGATATTGATCTCAATGGATAAATAATCTTCCCAGGGAGAGCATGTAAACATCCCTAACAATCTTTTGTTTAGTATCAAGATTTAGAAGTACACTGGAAAACTGAATTCTCCCTCTGTAACCTAAAGCTGATCTTTTATCAAAAACATAGGCCAAATTAAGAATCCTCCCAAGACAAAGACACAGAAAAGTCTCAAGGTAGAATATCTTCAGCATTTTATATCTTATGCCAAATTGTCAATAGACAGAATACGTTTTGTCTGCATATTCGAAACTAAGCCCGTACCTACCTTAGGAAGCAACTTAAAAGGACACAAATAGAAGTGGATCTTGACAAAGGCATCAATCACCTCACACACTTGAGGCAAAATAAATCAGAGAAGATTATTCACCATGGGCTACCTCTGACATTTTCCAAGTCAGATGTGCTAGAGTTTAGCATCATGAAGAATTAATTAGTATAAATTCCACAGAAAGTCATTCAAGAAAATAATTACAGGTACTCTTAATTTGGTAGCATGATTGAAAATCCATCATTGAATTTCTTTACTGCAAGGAAAATGTATCAAATACGAGGTGATGTGATGCAAACAAAATCTGTGATTTAAAACCTGCATTTAATGAATCATTTACCAGTGCTGTCCAAGACAATATGTTAGTTATTCTTTCTTATGTGTACTTTGCATTTGAGTGAATTGTTGATGAATAAATTGTTAATTCTAAATGCATGCTTAGGACATATGGCCTGTGTGATTTGAGTCAAATTGAAGTCATACTGTAACAGGAATTGCTGGTGGAGTGCGAACAGCAAAAGGGAAGTAAGGACAGATGTCCAAATGTTACCCTATGTTACCCGTTATGATTAAAGGATGTGCTTTGAAATGTGTAGCTCAGTGGACTTTGGAGCTTTAATTAATTGAACGTAAACGTTATTAAGTCTGACAAATTGTTATGCGGGATAATATGAACAATGGATTGTTTAGGTGTTAAGGATAACCTGTTCATGAGTCCATTGACAAATGGAATAACAATATCAAAATATGACAGCAATATTAGAACACAACATGAACCCTGGCTACAGTGGACAGAAACATCATTATTCCTACGAAACACATCTCCAAACTTTGTGGCCTGGGGATTGGCTCATCTCTCTGTGACTGGATCTTGAACTTGCTAACCCACAGACCAGTGTTAGTAAGGATAGGCAACAACATCTCCTACATGATCATCCTCAACACCAGTGCTCTACAAGGTTGTGTCCTCAGACCTTTACTTTACTCCTTATACACCAATGATTGTGTGGCCAAATTCCCCTCCAATTCAATTTTCAAGTTTGCTGATAACACAACAGTAATGATTCTGATCTCAAACAGTGACGAGTACAGGAAAGAGATAGAGAGTCTAGTGAACTGATACGGCAACAATAATCTCTCCCTCAATATCGACAAAATGAAGGAGATAGTCATCGACTTCAGGAAGTGTAGTGGAGGACATGCCCGTCTATATCAATGGGAATGAATAGAAATAGTTGAGAGCTTCAAGTTTTTATATCACCAACAAGCTGTCCCTGGTCCCTCCATGCTGATTCTATAGTTAAGAAAGCCCACCAACACCTCTATTGTCTCGGAACACTAAGGAAATTTGGCATGTCCACTATGGCTCTCACTAATTTTTATAGATGTACCATAGAAAGCATTCTCTCTGGTTTTATCACAACTTGATATGGCTCAATTAGTTACTCATCTTTCATTCTCTCACCCTACAGTATAAGTATCTCTCGCTTTCTATACCTTTTAGCTTTGACAAAGAATCATCTGGACTCGAAATTTTAGCAATTTTCTCTCCTTACAGATGCTGCCAAACCTACTTAGATTTTCCAGTATTTTCTCTTTTGGTATCAGATTGGCATCTGCAATAATTTGCTTTTATATTGAAATGGCCTCTGTTTTGCCCAAGATCGCAAGAAATTACAAAGCGTCGCGAACGAAGTCCAGTCCATCGCTCAAACTAGCCTCCCATCCACTGACTCTGTCTACACTTCCTGTTGCCTGACCAAAGCAAGCAGCATAATCAAGGACGCCCATACACTCTGGACATTCTTTCTTCCACTTTCTTTCGTCAGGAAAAATATACAAAAGTCTGAGGGCACGTACCAACCAGCTGAAGAACAGCTTCTTCCCTGCTGCCATCAGACTTTTGAATGGATTTACCTTGCGTTAAGTTGATATTTCTCTACACCCTAGCTATGGCTGTAACACGACATTCTGCACTCTCTTCTTTCCTTCTCTATGAATGGTATGCTTTATTGGTATAACATACAAGAAACAATACTTTTCGTGTACACAAATACATGTGACAATAATAAATCAAATCAAATCAAAATCAGGATACTGAAAAGAGGTTTAGTGGACAGATTTGTAGAAAGCTTATGGAGAACAGAAGTGTTGTAGCCATTGGTAACGACAGGAATTGGAGAGAAGCAATTCCCAATCCAGGATATCAACGACCTTCCTTTTTTAAACTCACTTTTTTGCTTAATAAATTGTCCGAATACCTGTACACCAGGTGTGTCCCTAACTGAAATTTATTTTCTGGGCTCTGAACTGCTTATATTGTCCTTCCACCTTTGGGGTCTTGGTTTGAATGTAATAACTTGACACTTAAGCCAAGGGATCAAAGGGCAGAATCATCCCAGAAACACACGGTGATATTCAATGCAGAGAGAAAAGCTGCCTGTGCAGCCTACGAACTTCACGCTGTTTCCTCGCTTCAGGCAACATGCTGTACATTTTAAAAAGGGAAGTGAGATTTGCAGCATCAGCTGGAAAGTTGGGGCCTTAATATGTCAGCAATCCCAAGATTGGGATGTCATACCACAATGCCAATATCAGGGCACTCCCCTGCACAGGCATCAGGGCTCCCCTTCCCCCCTTGCTCTCCTTCACAAGCATTAGGGTTCCCCCCACCACCACCACCACCACCACCACCACAGCCATTGAGGTTCATCACACCAGTGTCAGTTATAACAGGTCCATCTGATGTGAGCCTATCATGTAATCTTCCCTGGGGTGTTAGGGTGAATATAGCCCCCTGGGGAGAGGAACATGAACAGGCAGTGGCCTGTCAATGTCCCTGGCACTGCCAGATGGCACAAGTTGGCACCATCCCAATGCCAATCTGACAGTGCCAACCTGTGACAAGGACTGGGACTGCCTTAGAGGACTCTCATGGGGAGGTGGTGCTGGGCATTAATTCAGATTTGGTTGTGAGCCTGGAGTGGATGGAAGAGCAGGAGGATGACAGTGATGGCTGTTGGGGGAAGAAAGTTGGGTGCCAGTTCCAACTATGCAGGGGTTGGGAAAGGGACTGGCGATCAGGGTGAGAGAGATTCTGACTCCAATTGGTGGTGGGGAGGGGAGACTTCTATAGTGGGCTGGAGGGGTGGCGGTGGGGGGTTGGAGATTATTCTTAGAATGATCTTTGTGCAGCCGGGTTTTACCTGCCCCTTGAGTTAGAAACAGTTTAGACATATCTCTAGTAAGTATAGCTTATCTTCTAAAGAATGGTTGTGCAGGTTGGGCCAAGTCCATTGGAATTTGGCCAGCAGGCTTATTGAAACTTATAACTTGATTGGGTGGATTTTGAGAGGATATTTCCTCTGGTTGGGGCAAATAGAACAGTATCATAGTAAGAGGTCTCGCTTTTAAGATGGAGATATGGAGAAATATTTTTCTTTCTGAGAAATACTGGTCGGTGTAATTCATTTCCTAAAAAATCAGTGGAGAGTGGGTCCTTAGCTTAAGTTTAGGTTGATAGACTTTTGAAAGATGGGTTTTAAACATTATGGGGAGCAGACAGAAAACATAGAAAATAGGAGCGGGAGTAGACAATTCAGTCCTTCGAGCTTGCTCCACTGTTCAATATGATCATGGCTAATTCTCTATCTCAACCCAATTAGCTATGATCTTATCAAATAACAAAGCAGACTTAAATGGACTACTCCAGCTGCTGAGTTCTATGTTATTATGTTCCATGTAGTTATCTCAAAAACTGTAGATGTTCAAGGAAAGGGTTCACTACTGTTAGAGTATAATGAGGCATAGAAAGAAAATGCCAGGCTTGACAGGAAAGCCCACGACAGAAGAATAATTACAAGGAAAAATAAAATAAACTTTGGTAAGCACAAAGCACCTTGATTGAAGAAAGTAAAATCATGAATTGGTTTTGGAAAATTCTTTGCCTGATAGCATCCAATCAGTTGCTTCTATTTAAATTATCAACCTATTCAATTTCCTCCATCACAAATCCACACAGACCAATAAAAATATGCGAAAAAAAGGTCTCCCAAAATAAGTTCAATGCTAGTCTATTTAAAAACTACTCACCTTATTTCCTGGTTCACCTATAAAAAATTCATATTTTGCAATTGAGGCCCTGCAGCTCAGTTATATATTTAGCTGTTTTGGGTGAATGGATTATTTGTTAGTTTTAGGCTTGTCAGAATATTTCATTAGGATAGCCTTGGATGTCAATGCACTACATTCCTTTAATGTACCCATCTGCTGGCCACCTGATCATCAGGCCCAAGCTGGGCAGACATGTAATGAATTTCTTTCCTATTGTCTTTATATTATTCACTTTGCTGCTGTCAAAAGAAAGATATGAAAGAAAAGATAGATGTAGAGAAGAACAGGATTTTCCTCTTTTTTTTTGTTCCATGTTGATTCTTCTCTCCTTGCCATAGACTTCCTCTGTCTAAGAGGTTGATATATTTCCAAGAGACATAATTGAACATGTTAACTTTGGGCATGATCCAGTGGCTGTCAGGTAATGACCAGTAAATCTTTATACCGGTGAACTCACAGTTTGAGATCTTCATTCGCCAGTGCCCAGAAAGGGCGTGGACCTGATTTCCATATATTTTAGTAAATGATAATATAATTAATGGGTTTGAAACCATAATATCTGCCCATTATGTTTCCTTCCCATCCCCACCTTCCCACGCCCCCCCTTCTCCCCCTGCCTACCACCCCAACAACATGATGTCAAAAATGAAAAGCAACCATGTTGTGGATGCTGGCAGAGGCAGCCACTATCCTTCATTGGAGGATGCTCCCTTTCTGTGTGTGAGGGGTAGTTTGCTTATCTATGGCGGTGATTGGGGGCCCCCTTCTGCCTTTGGGGATTGGGGTTTTTCCCCTGATCTTCTGGGAAGGTGCCGGTGTAGGTGGAGGGGAGGGAGTTGCCATGCCCATGAGAAGAGGGTCCTGATGTCCGTTGGTGGGACCTTAAGTTTAACCTTGAGATAGCAGCACGCTTTGAAAATGATGTCCAATCTCAGGTTCCTGACATTGTGTCAGTTTTCTTAGGCTCTGTCCCTCCGGCTGGCTGCGCGATCCTAGTCTGAAATTGCACCGTATGCCGGTAGATCAGGTGAGAAAACGCGACTGTGACTCAACACTCTTGCGATGTTTGCACCCTTTAAATAATCAAACTTTGAAGCCAACAACTTGCAGGCTAGTTAGTTACTCACTGACAAGGAGCTCTGATCCAGAAAGCCAGAAGGAATTTGTCTTGGGAATAATTATATTGAATTAGTACAATGTTGTTGCTTCAAATAACACTAGAAACACTGCCTCAACAATTGTCAAAGGCTTTCCTTCCACATAAACAGGAATTCAGAACTGAATGCATTCAGGTCAACCTGCCTGGTGTCTCTGACAAGGGGATGTTTCCTGACTGTAACATGGGGGAGTTGACCTTTATGTCTGAAACTTGCTTCAAAATTGGATGTTTCTTGAGTGGTTTTACACAAAGAAATGTAAATGCAATTAAAAATGGTGCAGTGATCACAACAAAAATGGAATAAATGAAGAATTCTGTGCTCAGCTGCGAAACAGTGAAAACATGCACAATGAGATGAATATAAAAGAATGGAAACTGTCAATGCTGCGGTGAATTTAATAACAGAAACTGATGGTTACTATTATTATGCAATACAAAATAGACTGAACAACACATACATCTCAAAAATAGAAAAAAGATATCTATAGTGGCAGATCGACCCCAATATCTCAAAGGTCAAGTATTAAAGCTGAGAAGTACTGGAACAAAAGCAGAGAGAATCAAATAAAAGTTTTCCTGTGTGACTGTAACAAAGGTAAACTTTTCTTTCTCGTCCTTCTCAGCCAGTCTGCAGTCTTTGACACAGTTCTTCACATTACACTTCTCTAAAACCTCTCCACTGCCATGCAGATGGATAGGTTTTACTCTCAGCCATAGAATCACATAGCCATAAAATCACTTGCAATGGCTTCTCTTCCTAATCCTGCACCATTGCCTCCAGTGTTCCCTAAGGACCTGTCTTTGGCCCCACCCTATTTCTTGTCTACATTCTTCCCCTTAGTGACAACATCTGAAGGCACAGTATTCATTTTCACATGTATGTGGATAACTCTGAGCTTCAGCCACATATCAGCACCCCTCTTTCAACTCCACCATTGCTAACTTATCAGACTGCTTATCTGACATCCAGTACCATATGAACAGGGATTTCCTCCAATTAAGTATTGGGACAACTGAAGCAATTGCCTATTCCAAACTCTGTTCCCTAGCTAGCAACTCTCCCTGGCAAGACTCTGAGATTAATGATGTAGAGATGCCGGCGTTGGACTGGGGTAAACACAGTAAGAAGTCTGCAAAGTTGGTTGGATTTAAAACTGGTGTTGCAGACTTCAGACTCTGAGATTAAGCCAGTTCACAACCTTCATGTCACACTTCGTTCGCAGATAAATTTCCAAACTCACATCCATCCCATCATTAAGCCTGCCTAAATTCCACCTTTATAACTCAGTAACTTCACCTCTGTCTCAGCTCATTTTTTGCTGAAATCCTCATTCATCCCTTTGTTGGCTATTCCAATGCCTTCCTGGCTGGTCTTCCACATTCTCATCCCACATGAAGGGATTGAAAACAAGGATGTGGTTTTTAAAATCAAGATGTTAGGAGCCAATGTAGCTCAGCTAGCCCAGGGTAATGGGTGTCTGGGACTTGGTATAAATTAGGCAGTAGGATTCTGAATGACTTTGAGTTTGTGGTATTCATAATGTGGTAGGCTGGCCAGGAAAGTTCTGTATTGGCCATTCTAGAACTAAAGACCTGCATGAGGGTTAAGTTTAAAGTTTATTTATTAATGTCACAAGAAGGCTTGCAACGGTGCCTGTTTGAGTACACTAAAGGAGAATTTAGCATAGCCAATGCACCTAATCAGCATGTCTTTCAGACTGTGGGAGGAAACTGGAACATCCGGGTTTTAGCAGAGAGAAGCTGAGGTAAGGTCAAAATGGAACCCCAGCTATTCAAGTGCTGGGACCCCGGCTTTTCAAATATATATTAATGATTTGGAGAGAACAAAATGTAACATCTCAAAGTTTACAGATGATACCAAGTTAGTGGGAGGATGAATACTGACGAGGATGAAGAGATCCTTCAGAATAATCTGGACAGGTTGGGTGAGTGGGCTAATCAATGGCAGATGCAGTATAATTTGGATAAGTATGAAGTTGTTCAATTTGGAAGCAAAAACAAGTTGGCAGATTATTATCTGAATGGTTGTAAATTGGAAGAGAGGAGAGTGCAGTGGGACTTAAGTGTCCTTGTGCACCGATCACTGAAATAAGCACGCAGGTGCAGCAAGTGGTAAAGAAGGCAAATGGCATGTTGGCCTTCATTGCAAGAAGTTTTGGGTACAGGACCAGTGATGTGTTGGAATTATACAGGGCCTTGGTGAGACCACAGTTAGAGTATTGTGTGCAGTTTTGGTTTCCTTTTCTGAGGAAGAATGTTCTTGCTATTGAGGGAGTGTAGTGAAGGTTTACCAGGCTGATTCTGGGAATGACGGGACTGATGTGTAAGGTGAAGTTGACTCAGTTAGGATTGTTTTCACCGGAGTTCAGTCAAATGAGGGGAGATTTCATAGAGGCTTATAAAATTCTAACAGGACTAGATAGGGTAGATGCAAGGAGAATGTTCCCAATGGTGGGGAGTCCAGAACCAGGAATCACAGTCTGAGAATTCTGAATAGGTCATTTAAGATGGAGATGAGGAGACATTTCTTCACCCAAAGAATGACAAGTTTGTGAAATTCATTACCACAGGAAGTATTTGATGCCAAAACATTGAATGTATTTAAGATACAGCACTTGGTGTGAATGGGACCAAAGGTTATGAGTAAAAAGCAGGATTAGGCTATTGAGTTGGACAATCAACCATGATCGTAATGAATGATGGAGTAGATTCATAGGGCCAAATAGCCTCCTCCTGCTTATATCTTCTATGTTTCTGTGACATCAGATGATGCTGCAGAGGTGAAAATATATGGTATTAGAATGATGTGGATGTATAATAGGAAGCTCATCTCAGAGTTAAATATGATACCAAGGTTGTTAATAATTTGATTCATTTTTATATAATTGCCAGGGAGAAGGATGGAGGTAATGATGAAGAAACATTTATGATGGGGACTGAAGACACTGTGGTTATCTTCCCAATATATTGTTGGAGAAAATGGGGAAAATAACAGTGAAAACTAGAAAATAAGGAGACTGCTCTGAACTGCCATTCCGTTTTAAGGTATGAAAGAGCAGTTCAGGTTTGTACTTTATTTCTCGGCTTTTATTGTTATTTCCACATCAGGAGTCATCGAATGTTGGTTCTAAACAAGCAGAGAATAGGGAAGAATCAGGAATGGTGGAGGAGGGAGATCAAGCTGGACATCATCAATTTATGCTTGGAAACTGATGCCATGCTTTGAAAGATATGCATGACGGAGAACAGGGACTCAAGGATAAGACCATGGGAAACCCCCAATATTATGGTGTGTGAGCAGGAAGAGATGCCACTCCTATGACAGGATAGTTATTGAATGAATCTAGATAAGTGTGTTAATTCCTTTCACCTTGCAACCATTTTTGAAAGACATATTTGTCCATACTCTGTTTGCAATTCTATTGATTTCTCAGAAGCAGGAAGGTAAAAATTGAGTTGGTGCTTTATTTGGTGATGAAACGACACTGATCTGTCACTTTGTGTGAGACCTGGAAAGCAACCACCTCTGCTAGAACTGACAGGCTGCTGCTCTGACTGTCAAATTGGACTTCTCTAATTTTCCACTCCAACAAGGAGGCATTCTCTGACCTTTTCCAAGAAGCTTACTCAAATCAAGCACATGAAGCTGCTGTAAAAGTAAAACATTGCAAAATAATCTCACTTGCATGAATTTTGAGTGCAGCAATTCTAGTGACAGATTTGAAAGTTGTTCTTTCAGCACATACATTTCGACGTTTGTTCTTTGAATGGGGATTTTAAATGAAAAGTTGTTTACCTATAAAGGATTAAATGATGCAGCTGATTAGGCATTGGCCTTTTATCATTAGGACAGAGATTTGAACTGTAGCCCAGCTGAAAATCTCCATCTGTTGTCTATAATATTCTTTATAGGACAAAAATGCACAGCTACTAACAACAGGCAACAGAATCGTTATGCACAATCAACCTGCACCCATTCCTTCTGATGCAAGCTGCATGCAAACCTGGTGTCCATTAACATGGCTGTGGTCTGTAGCCTGATATGTACATGCTCTAGAAATGCAATCTGCACAAGTTGAGACATTAGTCATGAGAGAATTGCAAACAGGTCCAGGCAAAAGGCTAGAACAGATATTATCTCACTGAGAGCCAAAGTTGCGCATGAGTTCCAGGGCAGGAGACTCAGATGAGGATTACAAAGGGATGGTTTATTAAAAAAAATGATCAATGGACAAGCACAATGAAATGGTAGAAAGCCTGCACTCACTGTCAGGGAACCATTGGATGTATCCATCCATTGCCAAATTGGAGCAGAGCTTCACGCCCATCTTTTCCCAGATATACTGAGAATTCAATTACCACATTTGTGCATCCACACATAATGCAGTGTCCAATGGCTGGCACCACGCCTTCCATTGCAACACAGGCAGAAGCTGCCCAACCTCTTGGTGCTGTAACAGCAACTCAGACTGGAATCGTTCAAACTCAGATTGTGGCTACACAAGGTCAGACTGCTGCCACCATAAGGGGATACCAGAGCTCAAAGAGTCTTGCAAGGTCTTAAGCTTTTTTTTAAGTTTGCTTGGAAATAATCTCAGACTTCTCTGCAATTAATTTCATCCAAAATGAATCTACCCTCACTGTCTTCTGAAGTAATTTAAAATCTTTTTAAAGATGTACCAAGTTTTCTATTCTTATGTTGTATGTACTTTTTTTATATTCTGCCCCTATTTCCCAACAGTAACAATTTTATCTCTTTTTTTATTCATTCACAGGACATGGACATTGCTAGCTGGCCAGCAATTATTGTCCATCCTTGAGGGCAGTTAAGAGTCTGGATTCATGTATGGCTCAGACCAGGTAAGGATGGCAGATTTCCTTCCCTAACGGTCATTAGTGAACCAGATGGGTTTTTACAACAATCAACAATGGTTTCATGATCATCATTAGACTTCCAATTCTATATTTTAATTGAATTCAAATTTTGCCATCTGCTGTAGTGGGATTCAAATCCGGATCCCAGAGAATTGGCTTAGGTTTCTGGATTCCTAGTCTAGTGACAATTCCATTATGCCACTGTCTTCCTGTGACCAGAAACAAAAATCTGATGACCAGAAAGTTCATACATGGAACAATGACTGTTGACCAGGAAACTCAGGCAAGCAACTGATGAAAATGGACAATATTCTAAAATGATATTTATTTATTAGTGTCACAAGTAGGCTTACATTAACACCATAATGAATTTATTGTGAAAATCCCTTGAAGTCATCTTCAGATATGACAACTTTCTCACCAAGTTTCTTCCTCAGTGCTTCATAATATACGAGGAGTAATTTCTGATCTTTGGTGGGACACCTTGTCTGCCATGCCTATAGACCAGAAATATTATGGTGTACAGCATATTGTTCTTCACTATTCAAATTAATGGTTGAAAAATTATGCATAGTAACATTTCATGATATACAACCCCAGTAGCCAACGCTCACTGCCAGGCATGCAAAGTTAGAAAATTATCTCTTTGATTTCAAGGTATATCAATACAGCTGCCAACCCACACAAATAAATACAGCAGTGAGCCTTAATTGATAGCTGGTGACAACATTGCTAACACTGGTTGCATTGTGATTTGTCACCAGTATTTTTAAATCATACATATATTAATTCTTTTCAGACCATTTTTTAAGTGGATCATTGTTCCTGCTACTTCTTCAGAAACATTGCACAAAATACAATGGGCTGAGCAGACTACAGCAGTGTGATACCACCCACTTACAGTCTGACCTCATTTCACAGTGTGTGGTGTGATGACAGATGTGAAATGCTCACTGCTGTGTTTGTTACTCCAGCTGCTTCAGAGAGGGAGATGAAATCTGCGGATGTCAGAATTTGATCTAAACAAAGGTAGCAAAAAAGATATTTTGTGAAAGCTTTCCAAAGAGACACTTTAGGCCAGATCATTTCCTCAGCAAGGATGATTGCTGTTGGCTGCAAGGAGAATTGTGGCCCTACCCTTCCCTGTCCTTTGTCAAGAAATTGTGACAAAATGACACTTAACAAATCTAATAAATGGGAATTGGTTAGAAAGACAGATTGACTGAAATTAGCTTAGCAAAACGGTAAGCAGAAATTTACCTCAGAAAAATGAATAATAGGACATAGAATTTCAGGAATTAAATCATAGATGGTAAACGTTCAACAGAGTAGCTGAGGGTGAATTTCATATTTACATTCTAAAAGGGTGAGCATAAGAAATGTCATTAAGAGGGACCTCTAAGACAAGTGGTTCAGATAAGGAAATATCAAAAAGAAAAGCAATATACCAATGGCAAGGTTCACCCTATAAGCTGAGCTGAGCTGAGCAGAACCAGTCCAGAACACAGCAGAAAGCTGTGCTCATTCCTAATAAGTCAATGCTTTGAATCACTGCTTGTCACTATTCCTTACCAAAAGCAACTTTCAAAAGAGATACATGTGCCATGTGTAGTAATTATTGTTGGATTTTTCTTACATTACTGAAGCCTATGGGATGTTGTTTGGGGAGGTTTAGCTCTGAGGTTAGGGAAATATAGGGGTTTGTAACTGGGTCCATTTAATGATAATTTGTATAGCAATTATTGTAGTTAAGTATATGTTTTTAATTGTTTTTATTTAATAAACATTTACTTTACTTAATATTGCCACAAAACTTAAACTTCCTAATTGATTTTCACATTTTTCCTCATATTCTACCAAATGTACTGAGGGACCACCATTCCAAATTTCATCTCTGGGATTTGGCATATCCCAGCATTTTACATAAATTAGGTCCATAACACCTTGCAACAGCATCTTCCTATCACGACTGCAATATTGATGTTTCAGCACAGCCAGCTGTAGAGAGCAACAGTGAAGAGGATATGTGGAAATGCCATGTTCCCCTCACATATCAATAGTTGCAATATTCAGGTAAGTTTTGCAAGATCTTAATAATGTTAGTGGGTGATTGAGTGAGCGGATGAGTGGAGTGCATGAGTGGAGAGATGTGGAGATTGAGTGGGGGAGTTGGTTGGGCAGTGTTGGTTGGATCAGAGTTGAGTGGGGAATGTTGGTAGTCAAGTCTCCGGAATAGGGTATGTGGATAAGAAATGTGTTAGCTAAGTGCAGCAAGCTGGGAGAATCAGCCTAGTATGTCTCTTTGTATCAACATAAACTTTTATTTATGAACTTTTTATGCCTAAAAAATGACGATTAACTTATAGAATTAAACTTCTAATTTTGAGCACTAAGACTCTTTTATAACTTGCTTTCTTTTCCCATAAAATTAAAATTATTCACAATATCATTCAGGTGGCAAAACGTGCCTCTGTCTCGTGGATTTGGTATTCATTGCTCTGAGTTGGCGCTCTGTATGTTATCTTGTGTGTGCTAGTTCTGGTGTTATGCTTGGTGTTGCTAATGTTGTTTCGCTTGTTAATGATATTGCTGTTGCACCACTTGTTGGTAATGCTGGTGATGTTGTTTCACTTGTTTGTAATGCTGCTGTTGCTTCTGATGACTTTTTGTGCTTTACCAGCCCTGGTGTAGGGCAAACAGAAATTCTGGGTGTCATTTGCTCAAAAAAGTTAGAAGTGCTGAACTCTTGCGAAAACTGGTATAAATCATGCTGGCTTTTTCAGTGTGCCTTCAGACAAGTATCTCCTACATTCTGTGCAATGCAGAAGTCACTGTTCCTTCTCATTAGCTTACAAGTTTCAGTCCTATGATGTATGATCTTGGAGTGTCAACTTCACCAACACGTTCGCTGGATTTGAAGTTTTCAGGTTGGATCCCGTACAAGTATTCAGGCCAGGATTTGACATATTGAAGTGTTGATCTCTTCTCACCTGTGTATTAGTGAGTTGTCACCTTACATTCTTTTGGTCATTTGTAATGTTCTTGCTTGGTAAAGTTGTCTTGTACTCTCTACCATTCAGTAGCTCTTGAGAGGTTTAGCATGGAGTGATAATATGGCAGGGTTTGGGTCGACACTTTACAAAGATCATGTTTTTCTATGCAGCAATGTCCCCCTGGGTGATATAGGTGATGTGAGGATTAGGTTGTGATGTTGAATTCATACTGTTCTAAAAATTAGCAAGTTCCTTAAACTCAGAAGGTGAATTTGATTCAATTATCACACATTACCCTTTCAGGAATTCTTCGCTCTGCAAACAGGATTGATACTACAATTGTTTTAACTCTCACATTGTTCATTTTTATGATTGAGAAATAGTCAGTCACTATAACATGCCATTCTTGATTGTCTGTGAATAAATCAGCTCCTATAATATGCCAAGATTTTGGTTTTGATTCAATTGCTACCTTTTTCGGGTGTGTATTTCTGTATATCTGGCATTCGTTGCTTTCAATTTCTTTGTAAACACCTATCCAGTACACAACTGATTTGCCTCTGAGCTTTCACTTTTCCATTCCATTGTGGCTTTCGAGCATCTTCTGAAGAGATTCTTCTTCTATTCTGAGTTCTGGATCCAGCCAGCAGATCACTACCCTGTAATGAAATGTCATCTTTGGTAGACCAAGATTGCCCTATTGCTGGCTGTATTTACTGTACTATTCAGGCCATCCTGGATTATTTGCTGAGAGATTACCCATAATTCTTCATCTTTGCTGGCCTCATCGTCAATTTGATTCAATTTTGGTGGTGTTAGGTTCACTAGATGACGGATCTTTATAGTTAGAGCTTTTATCTCATGTTTTTTATGGAAAACAACTGAGATAGGACCTACTATCACCATTTCTCTTCCTGGTATGTATTTCAGAGTGAAATTGTAACTCTGAATCCTCAAGAGTAACTTCTGCAGTCCTGCTGGATCTCTACACAGAACATTCAACGGACAATGATCACTCTCCACATGAATGTTCTCCCATAGAGATATGTATGGAAGTTCTCACATCAACACATGACTGTCAAAAGCTGTCGTTATACATTGTCGTTATACATCTTGTCAGAGCTGATGTTACAGCTTTGGATGTGAATGCTATTGGTTTTCCCTCATGCACCAGAGTTGCTCTCAGACCTTTTGTAGAAGCATCTACTTGCAAAGTGACAGCTTTCTTTCTATAGATTTGACTTCTTGCCTTCTACTACTTTGAGCTTGTTGAAACTCCTCTGTTAACTGATAGTTGACGTTTTCTCTCATCAACTCTCGGAGGTTTGCTGTGTGTTCTGATAAGTGGAATACAAAAGAACTTACATACTGGATTTAACCAAGGAAAGTTCTCAACTCTTTTTTTGGAACTGCCATCTCAAAAATAGGCCTTTTAGGGATTGACATGTACTTGTTTTCTCCAGCGACGAGGAAAGGGTCAGCTGAATCCTTTTGTAGACAGGATGGAAAGGTTTAGATTTGATTAATTGTTGGGAGATTAGTGGTTTGACTCCATCAGGTGTGGATAGCATTCCGAAGAACTGGCATTCTGTTACTTCTCAATGTATTTGTCTGCTTTTATCTTGATTCCAGCTTCCTTGTTCTCTCCATGGCTTCATGAAGATGACAGTCATGATTACACCATAGGCTGTTCACTTGCATCAATGTCTTGTGTACTTTCTACTGGAACACATCCTTCTTACCTTAAGTCCAAAAGGGAGTCGTAGAAATTTGTACTATCCAAAGGACATATTGAATGTTGTCAACAATGAAAATTCCTAGGCACTTTTCATAGTCTGTTACTATTTCTATTATCAAGCTTGCTGAAAACCTTTTCCCCTCCAAAGCTCCAAAGCTGGAATAGAGTAATAATTACTCTTTATCACTTGATTAAAATCTTTGGAATCCAGGCAAATTCACCATTTGACTTTTCTCTTGCATGGATGGAACTTATACCAAGCTGTCATCTCTGTGACCCTGGCAATCGCTTCCTTTTCTTCCATCTTTTGGATCTCTCTCAAGCTTTTCTTTCAGTTCTATTGGTACTTTACATAGTGTGTGAATCACTGGTCCCATCTCAGGATCAAACATGATGTGATATTCAAAACTAAGGCATCCAACTGTTTCACCAAAACACTCTGGGTATGTTTGTACCAGGTCTTTCTTGCTTCTTATTGGAGGACACTTGTCAAGGAGTGCACTACCTCCACCCTGCAGTGAGCGACTTTCATCTCATGGTTTACTGAGATCAGCTGTAGCCTTTCACAACTGTTCAACTCCAGGATAGAAAGATTGTCAATTTTAATGCTGTAGAATATACAATTCATGTCTTTTCCTTTCTGTGTTATTCTGATTTTAGGCGTACCTCACAATGGAATCTTGGTTCTACTGTATGCCATCAGCATGACATTGCTACATTTCAGGGCTTCTGTCTTTGGGTACCCATTTCCTTTCATTTTTTGTAGGCAAGATCTTCTGGTATGGTCTGCAGCATGGTGATATTACTCAGTGCTCTGTTATCATACTTCAACTTCAAATTTATGTTTGTGAACTTATTTCCCATCCTCTTCCTGATCCGAATGATTGTGTGAATTCCTTTTCATTGGGAACTATCAATCCTAACATTTCATGTAGGTTTACAGTTCCTATGCCAATTGCAAACACTATCTACCAGTGTACGGAATGTTTTGTTATTTCCCCTTTCTTATTAGTCCTGTTTCTCTACCTTTTGTACCTTCTTTATCATCTCACCTCCTGGTCCTGCATATCTTTTCCCAGTGATTGAGCTTTCCACAGCCTCAGCTGTTTGATCTGTGTATGCATGTCGTTCAGCCTGTGAACTCCTATGACCATTCACTGCTCTTCTACAACTTTCTCTTTGTCTGATGTGCATTTTTTTGCTGCTGTTTCATTGAATCAATCCTGCTGCCTTTCCTGAGACCATGCTGAAGGCTAACTGCTTGGGTACCACATATCTTCATCTGTCTACTCGTGTCTTCATGCACTCTGACAGAATCTACAGCCTGAAATATTTTAAGTTGGACATTTCCAACCAACAGCTAGGATTTTCCAGTGCCATTGCGACGGTGCCCATCATGAGAGATTCAGCAGCAGTTCAAGCAAAAGTTCACACATGTGGCAATTTTGTTTCTAAATCATTTTGGAATAATATAATAATATCATGTCCAGAATCAGAAAATCGTCCTTTTAGTACTGTAGGACACTTACTTCGAGAACCCAACCATTGATGCAGACAATTCTTATGTACACTCCAATTGCTTACATAGAAACATAATTCTCTTAGTTGAAGGGCCAGTCATGAGGGACACAAGTACAAGGTGAGGGGCAGGAGGGTTTTGAGGGGATGTGAGAAAAACCTTTTTACCCAGAGAGTCGTGACAGTCTGGAATGCATTGCCTGGAAGAGGGAAATTGCCACAAGTCCTTTAAAAAGAAACTGGATGAGCACTTGGCACGTCATTACGTTAAAGGTTATTGGCCAAGTGCTGATAAATGAGGTTAGATAGGAGGTCAGGTGTTTCCCACTTGTCAGTGCAGATTTGATGGGCCAAAGGGCTTTTACTGTGCTGTACAATTCAATGATTCTTTATGAGAGACCCCATTCCTAATTTAACATGAAGTTTATTAGATGCTTATCACATTGGAGGCATACACATCAACCTGGTATGCAAAATAGAGGCATGGCACAATCAGATTTTTTGGCCACCACTATTGACATTTGTATATATTTAGCTGGAGTAATTCGCTCACCTTTCATCTCAAAGGTATAGACATAACCAGTTGTCCCAGATGATGTAATTTGTTGCTGGGAAGAAAGCAGGATGATAGGAACTAATAATGATGTGGAGAAATATGTCAGATCCTTGGAAAGGTTGGAGCTCAAGCTGATCAATTTCCTGAGTTATTTATAGAGATGAATGTTAAAGAGTATTTGAGCTGGCACCAAGTGAATACATTATTAATGATGCCCAATTGTGTCTGAGTGTCAATTTCACATTCAATGTGACTGTGCAACATGACCCAAAAGTCAGATCAGCAAACTTTGTGCATTCCAGAATAAATTCAAGGTTGTAGCTGTGAAAGAGTATAGTTACATTCAACCATACTTTCAAAAACTGCAAACATTGCTGTAGCTTATTTTGAATTAAACTTTGAAAGCAAATAGGAACATTCCAGGCCAGTGCAGGATTGGGAAGCGGGGTTGGGAGGGGGCAGAGGCAGGCTGCGATGAGGGAAGGCTGGAGAAACAATGCAGGTAGGCTGAATGCTGTACCTGGTACCTTCCCGCCATCAACTTGCTATTTTGCCTACGGTAGGAAAGGTGGCAGATCAGCCAACTATCTGGGGCCTGGTTGAGCCATTTAAGTCAGCAATTAAAGGCCATTTCCTGCTTTTGTGGGCATTTTATCCCCATCAAGGAGTCCACTATGGCAAGGGGAGACTGCCAGATAAATACTGAAATGGGATACTGAGGTGAGGGCAGCACAGTAGCACAGTGGTTAGTACTGCTGCTTCTCGGCTCCAGGGACCTGGGTTCAATTCTCTGCTTGGGTCACTGTCTATGTGGAGTTTGCACATTCTCCTTGTGTCTGCGTGGTTTCCACCGGGTGCTCTGGTTTCTTCCCACAGTCTAAAAATGTGCTGGTTAGGTTGATTGGCCATGATAAATTGCCTCTTCATGTCCTGAGATGTGTAGGTTAAAGGGATTAGCGGATAAAATATATAGGGATATGGAGGTAGGGCTGGGTGGGATCATGGTCAGTGCAGACTCAATGGGCCGAATGGCTTCTTTCTGCACTGTAGGGTTTTTATGATTTAGTGGGAGGCCCTTCTTTTTGGTCACTCCATGGCTTTATAGGGATCTCCCTGTAAAATTGGCCACCCCCTTACCAATAGTCCCACCTACTCTCAAGGATTCCCACCCAGCAACCCTTGCCAGGGCCTGTCTGACTTAGCCCAGCAAGCATGATGTAGAGATGCCAGCACTGGACTGGGATAAACTCAGTAAGAGTCTGGCAACACCAATATTAAATCCAACTGATTTATTTGATAGTAAATCTGCTAGCTTTTGGCGTTTGGGCCTTCATCAGGTGAATAAGGTGTTCATTCGCCTGACAAAGGCACAAACGCCAAAAGCTAGCAGATTTACTATCAAATAAATCAGTTGGATTTAAAATTGGTGTTGCCAGACTCTTACTAAGTTTAGCCCAGCAGGTGCAGCCCAAATAATAGCCATCAGTAGCAATGGCACCTCTGTGTAGCTGGCAACTCTTAGGTCAGAGCAATATCCTTAATAGGATTGCAGTGCTAGTAGCAGCCACTTAATTGGCTGTTACTGGCAAAATGTGAGCCTGGATTCTGCCAGTCACTAATTTGAGGTCACCTTCTGCTTTCGGTTGCAGTGGCAGGATTTCTGCCGACCCAGAAAAATTTCAGCCTACAGTTTTTAATGTAGCCACATGATCTGATTGTCAGGTAGTTATTGAAAAAGCAGACGTTGAAAATGATGGCATGGAAGTTACAGTTGATTATATTATTTTATAAGTCATACACTTAAAACCCTCATATCTCACAATCTCATCACAGCCACAAGTGAGGTGGCTGAAGATTGGAGGATGGCAAATATTATGCCTTTGTTTAAGAAGGGATACAGTGAAAAGTCTGGAAATTACAGGCCAGTAAGTTTAACATCTGTCATAGGTAAGTTGTTAGAAAGTATTCTGAAAGACAGGATCTAAAGGCATTTAGAGAGGCAAGGACTGATTAGGAACAGTCAGCGTGGCTTTGTGAGTGAAAAATCATGTCTCACAAATTTGATTAAGTTTTTTGAAGGGGTAATCAAGAAAGTAGATGAGGATAGTGCAGTTTATGTTGTCTAGATGGATTTTAGCAAAGCCTTTGACAAGGCACCGCATGATAGGTTGTTGCATAAGGTTAAAAGTCTCACAGGATCCTTAGTGAGATAGCCAATTGGATACAAAATTGGCTTGATGACAAAAGACATGGTTGTAGAAGGTTGTTTTCAAACTGGAGGACTTTGACCAGTGGTGTTCCTCAGAGATCGGATACTGGGTCCACTGTTATTTGTCATTTATATTAATGATTTGGATGAGAATTTAAGAGGTATGGTTAGTAAATTTGCAGATGACACCAAGACTAGTTGAACAGTGAACAGTGAATAAGGTTATCTCAGATTGTAATGGGATCTTGATCAATTGGGTGAATGAGAGATGGAGTTTAATTTAGATAAATACAAAGTGATGCATTTTTGTAGATTGAACAGAGCAGGACTTACTCAGTTAATGGTAGTGTGTTAGGGAGAGCTACAGATCAAGGAGATCTAGACGTAAAAGTCAAATCCCCTTGAAAGTAGAGTTACTCGGGGACAGACTGGTAAAGAAGGCATGCTTTGTTTCATTGGTTAGAATGTTGAATACAGGAATTGGAACCTTATGTTGAAGTTGTACAAGATTTGGAATACTGTGCACAGTTCTGGTCACTATTATAGACAGGGCATTATTATAGAATCCTACAGTGCAGAAAGAGGCCCTTCGGTCCATCCAGTCTGCACTGAACACAATTCCACCCAGGCCTTACCACCATGTCCCTACATATTTACCCATTAATCCCTCTAATCTACAATCTCAGTACACTAAGGGGCAAGTTTAGCATGGTCAATCAACCTAAGCCGCACATCTTTGTGGGAGGAAACCAGAGCACCCGGAGGAGACCCATGCAGATACGAGGAGAATGTGCAAACTCCACATGGGCAGTGACCCAAGCCAGGAATCTAGAATTAAACTAGAAAGAGCGCAGAAAAGATTTACTAGGATGCTACCTGGACTCGATGGTTTGAATTATAAAGAGAGGCTGGACAGATTGAGACACTTTTCCGTGGAGTGTAGGAGGCTTAGGGGTGATCTTATAAAATAATAAGGGGCATAGATAAGGTAGTCAATATCTTTTCCCGTATATAGGGAAGTCTATAACTAGAGGGCATTAGGTTTAAGATGAGAGACACAAAAGGGTTTAGAGGGGCAATTTTTTCACATAGAGGGTGGTGAGTGTCTGGAATGAGCTAGAGGGAGTAATAGAGGTGGGTATAATTTTGTCTTTTAAAAAGCATTTAGTAGTTATATGGGTAAAATGGGCATAGAGATATATGGACCAAATGCAGGCAACTGGAATTAATTTAGGTGAAAATAAAGGGTGGCATGGACAAGTTGTTTCCACACTTTAAATCACTGTGAGTGTGATTTCAAATTCTTCTGTCTGCTCTTGAGGCATGAGTAAGTTACAGAAAGAGGAATTGAAAGGATTGGACAATGATAACATTGCTGACAACACTTATTAACTTTGAGTGAACAGTGAGCTGAGATTTGGAGGTAAACATAGATAGCACAAAATCTCAATTGGGTACATCTTGGATACAGAGGCATCAAGGATTTCTGCAGTCATCTAGACTATGGACCTGGCCTGAATTTACTGGTAGGCCTGACCTCTTTCAGTTCAGTGACACACTCACCATGCTGTACAGTTTGTTGGGTGGCAGAGAAGCCTCCTAGCACCAATGCAATTCATAAGGTGGGAAATTTCACCTCCTTCTGAAGTGAACATAACTTTCATTTGAAACAGGGGTCCGAATAATCTGAGTTCTTCTGGATAAAGATGTGGTAACTCTATGACCTGAGTCTGAAAGACATGCTGGTTTAGGTACATTGACCAGAACAGGCAACAGGGTGTGTAGACCAGGGCAATTTTGCACTAACTTCATTGCAATGTTAATGCAAGCCTTATTTTTGACTAATAAATGAACTTTAATTTTTCTTGAAATTGTGAATTTGCTAAACTCTTAGACTCAAGAATAGCTTCTTTTCGGCTGCCAGCAGACTTTTTGAATGGATTTACCATGCATTAAATTAATTTTTCTTTACACTCTAGCTAAGACTGTAACACTAATTTTGCACTCTCTCGTTTCATTCTCTATGAACGTTTTGCATTGTCTGTATAGCACGCAAGAAACAATATTTTTCACTGTATGTTAATACATGTGACAATAATAAATCAAATCAAATCAAATCAAATGAGGTTCGTTCTGGCAGGTTTTCTGACCCACTACAGTGGGCAACAGTAGAAAATCCTGTTGTAAATTCATGCCAATGTAAAACCAATTTCTGGCCCTCTTGCCAGATTCTCTCAGTATGGAATGTGCTGGGTGAGACATTATTAAGATCGATGGATAATGCATTTATTTTGAAAGTGCCTAGATTACTAAAGAGTGTCTTCAATATTTGTGAAACATACTAATGATTATAACTTTTTATTTTGAATCCTGTCATGTCTTCTCCAAGCTGTAGAACCTCAAAGCAACCTGCAATAGTTTAGCCGCCCAATAGATGTTTTAATCTTTTAAATATATTCTGCAATCTATCTCCTGTATGCAAAGTTTGATCTGGAACTAAGATCACATCTCAGCTTTCTTAATCCTTTTCAGTCACGAATAAGTTAGCACAACATTAATACATTTAATTTGAAATTTTAACTAATAAATTGCCACTTCAATACACATAGATATATGTGGCTTCCATTGATTCATACGGCAATGTGCTATCAAAAATGAGCAGTGGATTGAAATATTGTTAAAAGTATAATTAGCAAAAATACTTTCTTTTCTGATCATTGTTGGCAATATGAATATAAGCCTTTTGTTGAAACTAGCTAATCAAATAATCAACAATAAATTCTGAAGATTCCCATTATGCTATTCACAATCTCTACCTGATGCATCACAACGCAGTATTAACTAAATACAGAGAAACAAAGTGCATTTGCATCACAATATATTACTCATGAGCCTAATATTTTCTGTTTTTATTTCAAATTTCCAGCATCTGCAGTACTTAATTTTTATTTTACAATGTACATATTCTGGGAACCCAAAGGCTTGGAATTAGTCAATCCCATTAATATAAAACAGCCTCATAGTGAATCAGTTGTAAACAATGCCATGCTCTGAAAATAGACCCATATCATCCCTTGTGTTTCCTGGAAAAGAGGTAAAGATGTTTAGAAATCTGCTACCCTGGCAGGTTTCATTTCCATCCAGAAAAATCATTTCTGACAAAAATAATAATTTTGTCAATCATAGTAAGCGGAGAGGCAAAGAAAACTTTAGGAGGATGTTTTTAAAGATGTGCATTAGGCAAATCCTGCTCTATTTTCCATCAGTACCCACTCCAGTACTGTTCAAAAACTGGCAGTCAAAATAGGAATGTCTTTCATTATAGCTAGGAATGTGGCGATAACATTGTGCCTGTAACCCTGAGAGTGAACAAACAATGTCATGGTAAACTAAATGAGCTCAACAAATGAGTTCAGGACATTCTGACCTATGAACAAGTTACAGCGGAGAATGAGAATCATTAAATGGAGAGGAGAAAATGAATATACTAATTAAACGGGTGATTTCCCCTTTGGGAATTAATTCCACTGAGAAGCTACATCTTCCTTTCATTTGATACACTCGGTGCACCTCTTTCAACCTCTTGTAATTTATGTTCTCACTGCTTTAGTACTTTCCTGTATTTTCGCAAATCGAAAGCTATACAACACAATTTGTGAAAGACAAAATATGAAAATTAAAATCTACCTCAAGGTATTATAGGTGTCAGTTTCGCTTCCAAGGTAACATTCTCAACTCTGAGTCAGCTTATGGGGTTCAAGTTTCAATGTCAAGGCTTGGGCCTATGATTTCAGCCATTCAGAAGCTGTTTTTTGGCTGTTGTCTTTAGACTAACTCTAACACTACTAACTGAACTGAGCATGTGCTTAAGGGACAATGTATTAATGATGTCACCCAGACAGAGATGAGTGCAAAGAAGCAAAGTGTGGAGCAACATCTATGTCCTGATGTTCTGTAATCCTCTACATTATATAAATGAAAGTAAGGAAAGATCATTGCCTCCAGCCATTAAGACCTGTAGGGCGTGACTCTCCCATCACGTCATGCTAATTTTTTAACATGGTGGGCCGGGAGAATTGCATGTTGGTTGATTCGCGGGCTTCCCATAAGCATTTATGCTGCATTCATTTCTCTCAAGCCCAGAATGCTAATGGTGTCTGTGCAGCACTGAAATTGGCTGGGAGGTGGGGCTAATATTTAAATAGCCTTTAAAATACAATTCAAAAGTAATTAGCGGACCCAGGGCTGAATTCTTGGGGCCCCCTAGCATCTCCCACCTCATCAAGTGTATTTCATTCCAGGGGGTTCAGACTAGCTCCCCACTTCTGGGGAACAAAAGGGACAATCCAGTGGAGTGAAGTGGGGGCAATCAAGGCTCCCTGGGAGTGGGGCATTGGAGTGGGGTGTTGGTCTCTGGCCATGGACACTCATAATGTAGAGATGCCGGCGTTGCACTGAGGTAAACACAGTAAGAGGTCCGACAACACCAGTTTTAAATCCAACCGATTTATTTGATAGTAAACACGCGAGCTTTCGGCTTTATAGCCCTCGTCAGGCAAATGAGGTGTTCTGGTCTGCAATAGCACACGTATCAGCACAGACAGTTTACAGATTGCTGATTAGAATGCGAATCTTTACACCTAACCTGCTATTCAAGTCTTAAAGTGGCTAACAATGTGAGTGGAAGGAGCACTGAGCACAGGTTAGAGAGATGTGTATTGTCTCCAGACAGCACAGTAAGTGAGGTTTTTTGCTAACCAGGCAAGTCATGGGGGTTACAGATAGTGTGACATGAAGCCAAGATCCCTGTTAAGACCGTCCTCATGTGTGCGGAACTTGGCTATCAGTCTCTGCTCAGCGGCTCTGCGCTGTCGTGTGTCGTGAAGGCCCCCTTGAAGAACATTTACCCGAAGGTCGGAGGTCGAATGCCCGTAACCGCTGAAGTGTTCGCCAACAGGAAGGGAACGGTTTTGCCTGGTAATTGTCGAGCGATGTTCATTCATCTGCTGTCGTAGTGTCTGCATGGTCTCCCCAATGTACCATGCTTCAGGACATCCTTTCTTGCAACGTATTAGGTAGACAATGTTGGCTGAGTTGCAAGAGTATGTACCATGTACCTGGTGAATGGTATTCTCACGTTTGATGATGTCATCCATGTTGATGATCCGGCATGTCTTGCGGAGGTTGCTGTGGCAGGGTTGTGTGGTATTGTGGTCACTGTTCTCCTGAAGGTTGGGTAGTTTGCTGCGAACAATGGTCTGTTTGAGGTCGTGCAGTTGTCTGAAGGAAGAAGTGGGGGTGTGGGGATGGCCTTAGTTGAGATGTTCATCATCATCAATGATATGTTAAAGACTCCAGAGAAGATGTCGTAGCTTCTCCGCTCCGGGGGAGTACTGGACAACAAAGGGTACTCTGTCCACCATGTCCCGTGTTTGTCTTCTGAGAGGTCAGTGCGGTTTATCGCTGTGGCACGTCGGAACTGTCGATTGATGAGTCGAGCGCCATATCCTGTCCACACGAGGGCATCTTTCAGCGTCTGGAGGTGTCTGTCACGATCCAATTGGCTCACTTTCTTTTGGTGTAATTCTTGTGCATAATACAGACAAGTAAAACCCTCCACTCACTTCTGACAAGAGCTGTACCTTATAACCTTCAACCTAAATAATTCTGAATACCTTGAGAGTAGCAAAGTGGAATCGCTGAGCTGAAGGATAATAACAATGGCACAGTGGTTAGTGCTGCTGCCTCACAATGCCAGGGACCCATAGAACATAGAACATTATAGCACAGCACAGGCTCTTCAGCCCTCAATGTTGTGCTGAGCTATGTCCAATCCCAAAATCAAGCTATTGCACTTCCTATCATTCTGGTGTGCTCCATGTGCCTATCCAATAACCACTTGAAGGTTCCTAAAGTGTCCAACTCCACTATCACAGCAGGCAGTCGATTCCACACTCCAACCACTCTCTTAGTGAAGAATCTACCTCAGACATCCCTCCTATATCTCCCACTGTGAACCTTATAGTTATGCCTTCTAGTAACAACTACATCCACCCGAGGAAATAGTCTCTGCACATCCACGCTATCAATCCCTCTCATCATCTTATAAACCTCTATTAAGTCATCTCTCATCCTCCTCCACTCCAAAGAGAAAAGCCCCAACTTCCTCAACCTTTCCTCATAAGACCTACCCTCCAAACCAGACAGCATCCTGGCAAATCTCCTCTGCAGTCTCTCCAATGCTTCCACATCCTTCTTATAGTGAGGTGACCAGGACTGAACACAATATTCCAAATGTGGTCTCACCAACGTCCGGTATAGTTGCAGCATAACCCCATGGCTCTTAAACTCAAATCCCCTGTTAATAAACACGAATACACTTATAATCGACCCAGGTTCGATTCCCACCTTGAGTTACTGTCTGTGCAGAGTTCTCCCTGTGTCTGCATGGGTTTTCCCTAGGTAGTCCGGTTTCCTCCCACAGTCTGAAATTCTCCCTCAGTGTATCCAAAAATGTGCCTGAGTGCGGCGACTAAGGGATTTTCACAGCAACTTCATTGCAGCATTAATGTAATTTGTGACGCTGATAAATAAACTTTAATCTCATAATGATATATGTAAATGAGTGTGTCTGGGAATCAGCAGGTGGATCACAGATGGGACAAGGAAACTCAGAATGATTGGGTGAGGAAATGATCCTATGGCAAAAAGCCCATGAAAACTGGTTCTCCCCCATTTGCCATACCTTAAAAATGTATCTGTGATGTTCAGACAGAAGATCATGGCCTGAAGCATTAAATCTGTTTTCTCCCTTCACATGAGGCTGCCTGGCTTACTGAGTATTTCCTGGATTCTCTCTTTTTATTTTCTGTTGAAAAAGTATTCAATTGGATTATTCACATGCATGGCATCAGATCTAATGAAATGAACATTCGCTGGTGTTTGGGAAATCCCTGTGGAATAGACGGGCTGGTGATTAACACATACAAGAAGACAATCAACTGCATCTTTAACTTGGCTTTAACTGCCAGTTAGATCATGGAGTGGGTTAGAAACTCACTGGATTAAACAAGGCAAATGACAGCAGGAGCACCGTAGCTGTGTGACTGACAATCCTTAGAAGCTGATATCTGACAGCTGCTTCTTCACCAAGGCGAAAGGCTTTTGTTCCCCAGATGTGGTCTGAAAGTGTGCTTTCAATGCTTTGGAGGTGATCTCCAGTACACTGGGTGCAAAAGCGGGTGTTATTCTGCCACCTTGGATTTTTTTTTGGGCTTTGATCCGCACTTTGTCACCCTCAGCCTTCACATAGGAGTAACTTAAGGCAGTCTATGTTGGACTTTTGGTAAGAAACTAGACACGATGTGGAGATGCCAATATTAGATTGGGGTAAACACAGGAAAAAGTCTCACAACACGAGGTTAAAGTCTAACAGATTTATTTGGTAGCAAACGCCACTAGTTTTCAGGGCTCTGCCCCTTTGTCAGGTGAATGGAATTAGAATGCAATTCCAATCAGTATTCTGTAACCGAGTGTGTGCCTTTATACGTCCTGTTTGTGATTAGAACTCCCCACTCACCTGACAAAGGGACAGAGCCCTGAAAGCTAATGACATTTGCTACCAAACAAACCGATTGGACTTTAACCTGGTGTTATGAGACTTCTTATTGAAGAAAATAGAGCAGCAGCACCAACAACACTACAGGTTAATTCCCTTTATTTCATTTTGCATCTGCTTAATTATTTGGGAACATGTTATCTGTTCTTAATTAACATTTAGAGATTCATTAACATAAAGGCCTGACAGTCGCTTTAAGTGAAGAATTAACAATGTATTTTATTTAAATAACCATGAACTTTAACTAAACAAGAAACATATTATCTAAGGTACAGTTTGACTAAAAAGCTGTCGAACAATACAAGGAATATTCTTACACAAAACTGGAATAACAGAATTCTAGTCACTCTCAAAGAAATGATACAACCAGATTTGATGGAATTCAGAAATTTTTTGGAGTGCTTCTATTGTTGTCTGCTATCTGTAAAATCTTTTTTATTCGATATTCATGCTTTTGGAGTTCTTTGTAGTTATCCGTTCTATATAAGTGCTGTCTAATGTACTTTGTAAGTACTGTACTTAAGTGCTGTACTTTTCGCTGGTCAGATGGTAAGTTTTTTTAATGCCTCTCTGAAGCTAGTAGAGTTAGGAATTAACTGCTCCAGTTGACCTAATTGCCCTTAACTGCCTTTAGCTGCTTCAAGTGGCTGAAGCACTTGAAGCAGCTAAAGATTCTGTTTCTGGTTGAACTCCTGGCTCAACCCCGATGGAACTGAACTCAAGGCAGCTGAGTTCCTCTTTTATAATCCTTATGACCTATCAACATTCCTGTACCCGGATTGGCCTGAGGTTGACAACAACAGCAAAATTCAAATTTGATTCATTCCTATGCCGAATGTTTTCCTTAAACTCATAGGCTAATAAAAATTCAAAACCTGTAGAGGTGGTTACCAAGGCAACTCTGACGCTTTCGGTCCTTTTGAAACAAATGTGGCAACTGCAGTCTATGTGCGTTCTGCATTTGAGCACAGAACTCAAAACAGGTTTTAAAGGCCAATGTTGTATACCCGATACACGGCAGGAAAGGATGTACTGAGGTATGGTACATTGGCAAGACCATGCAAACACTATGACAATTGATGAATGGACACTGCTTGACAATCACCAGGCAGGAGTGTTCCTTTCCTGGCAGGAACACTTCAGTGGTCAAGGGTATTCAGCCTCTGATCTTCAGATAAGCGTTCTCCAAGATGGCCTTCATGATACACGACAATGCAGAATCGCTGAGCAGAAACTAATAGCCAAGTTCCGCACACATGAGGATGCCCTCAACTGGGATCTTGGGTTCGTGTCACATTATCTGTAACCCCCACGACTTGCCTAGGCTTGTAAAATCTCACTAACTGTTCTGGCTGGAGATAATTCACCTCTCTTTAACCTGTGCTTAATCTCTCTCCACTTGCACTGTCTGTACCTTTAAGACTTGATTGCCTGTAAAGACTTGCATTTCAACCATTATCTTGTAATTGAGTTTGAGTCTTTATATGCCCTGTTTGTGAAACAAATCCTACACTCACCTGATGAAAGAGCTGCACTCCAAAAGCTTGTGCTACCAAATAAACCTATTGGATGTTAACCTGATTTTCAGATAGTTTTTGCTGTGTCTATCCAAGTCCAATGCAGCAACCCCATTCCAAAGCTTTTAAAGGGACCGTGTACTGTTTTCTTTCACTCTCACATTTTTTACAATTCTTTTATACCTTTATGAATATTCTTTATATCTTTACAAACTCAACTTCACAACACCTTCTCCATGTGAAAATGTGAATCTGTTTACTTTGTCAAAAAAAATCAAAAGGCAGAATACGACTTAAACAGAGGGCAGCTGCAGAATTCGGAGGTGCAGAGCAATCTTGGTGTTCATGTTTTAATTTGATTTGATTTATTGTTATCACATGTATTAACATATAGTGAAAAATATTGTTTCTTGTGCAGTGTACCGACAAAACATATTGTTCATAGAGAAGGAAACAAGATAGTGCAGAATGTAGTGTTACAGTCATAGCTAGGGTTAGAGAAAGATCAACTTAATGAAAGGTAATTCCATTCAAACATCAATAGGGAAGAAGCTGTTCTTGGATCAGTTGGCACATGACCTCAGACTTTTGCATCCTTTTCTTGACAGAAAAAGGTAGAAGTGAGAATGTCCATGGTGCATGGTGTCTTTAATTATGCTGGCTGCTTTGCCGTGGCACTGGGAAGTGTGGACAGAATCAATGGATGGAAGACTAGCTTGTGTGATGAATTTGGTTACATTCACGACCTTTTGTCATTCCTTGTAGTCTTGGACAGAGCAGGAGCCATACCAAACTATGTTACAACCAGAAAGAATGCTTTCTGTGGTGCATCCGTAAAAGTTAGCTGACATGCCAAATACCTTAGTTTTCTGAGAAAGTAGAGGTATTGGTGGGCTTTCTTAATTACAGTGCCGGTATGGGGGAACCAGGACAGGTCGTTGGTGATCTGGACACCTAAAATTTGAAGCTCTTGACCCTTTCTACTTCATCCTCATTAATGTGGACAGGAGCACGTTCATCTTTACACTTCCTGAAGCCGATGACAATCTCCTTCATTTTGTTCGCATTGAGGGAGAGTCGCTTTCTGCTGGTTGATCTTTGAGAAAGCTGCTCTGACATCTGCAATGGTGACCCCAGATACAGATTTATCCAGGGCCTGCAGGATGGAGGGCATGCTCTTGCTGACCTCTTGCTCAAAACAGACTTAGAATGCATTGGGCTCATCAGGGACAGGTGCTTTGCAGCTGGTGATTTTACATGCCTTCATCTTATAGCCTGTTATGTTTTGCAGACCTTGCCATAGCTGGCAGGGTTGGTGTGACTATCCCGGGATTCTAGTTTGGTCCGATACCATCTTTTGGCATCTTTGATGGAACTCCTTTGATCATATCTGGCTTTCTTGTGTAGATCAGTGTCTCCTGACTTGAACGTCTCAGACCTGGATGTCAGCAAGCAGTGGATATCCCTGTTCATCATAGTTTCCGGTTGGGAAACACATGGATTTGCTTCTTGGGCACACAGTCTTCTACTCACTTACTATTGAAGTCAGAGTGCCGACGACTGTTAGTACATGAGTACTAACAAAAAGTTAGTATGCAGACGCAGTAAATAATAAGAAGGCTAATGGAATTCTGTCACTTATTACGAGCATAATCAAATAAAAACATTAAGTTGTTATGCTTCATTTAAACAGGGCATGGGTGAAACTGTATCGTGAATATTGTGTGCAGTTTTTGTCACTTGTTTAAGAAATGATCTCAATGTATTGGAGCTGATTCAGAGGAGATTCACTACATTGATTGAGTAGATGAGAATATGGAACTCAAAACGCAGACTGAGCACCATGATCTAATTTAAATGGCAGCACAAGCTCAAGGGGCCGAACAGCCCTGTTTGCCAGAGCGTTTCACTCAAGGCGAGGATTACATTTAAGGATTGCACTTTAGGGGAACTTGCCATCCGACACTACTGCAGTGAAGCGGGGAGGGGGGGGCAATCAGGACCACCTAGAAGGTCAAGCAGCAGGGAAATGGTGCCTCCTGGGCATTGACAGCCTGGCAGTAGTAGCCTGTGCCCTCTTAGCATTGCCCACCTGTCATGGGATAGTGCCAAAGAGCAGGACATGTGAGGCAAGGACCTAGAGGGTGAGGCCTGGTGGGGGCAGGACTCTGAGGGCAATTGGTGGGGATGGGAGGGCGTTCTACTACCACTCTGCAGTCAATATCGGTGAGGGAAGAAAGAAGACCAGCAATCAGGGTGAGTTGGGAAGTTGGGGAATCAGCTGGGAGGGTGGTCACCCTGATGGAGCTTTGGAACTGCTGGGGGGTGGGTGGGTGCAGTCAGGACTGCAAGACAGAGATTACTAATCAGGGGGAGGGCTAAAGATTGTGCTGGGCTAGTAGAAGTGGATGTCAGGGCTGGGCCCAGGAACGGTGGAGGGGCCAGCGATAGTGATGTGGGGGGGCGCGGTGGAGAGCCGGTAATGCGGGGGTCATGGAACTGGCCAGTGATCGCATTGGCCAGCAGTCAGGAGGCCATCAGTGTGGGTTTACTGCATAAGCGCTGATCACAGCACTGACAGATCAGCACATGTGCAGTAGTCCTGATCGTGCTGATTTCAGTCTCTCTGTGGAATAGGCCCCGGCTCCTTAAATTTAATGACATTCTCACTGGTGCCTCTGCAGTATGCAGAGTATGGGAGATTCTTCTCTGAACTCCCACTGAAAAAAAAAGGGAATTACTCCAGTTTTCCTGCAAATTCAACATTTGTTTTGAGAGAATTCCATTCTTGATGGTCCTTACCTGATTTGCGCCTGATTTGCTAGCATGGCCAGTAAGTCACTAATGTGACATCAAAACCCAGAAATAATCCTGATGTCTTTATTTTTTAAGCACGTAAGATTTTGTCCTTAAAGAGGAATGGTAAATCTGAAACTCCCGCGTTTCTGACTTCTCCCCCTGCATATGGATCCAACTTTAAAAACCCAACCCAAAGGACTCGGTAAAAAAACAGAGGCTGCATGAGAAAAAGTCTTTTATGCAGCAAAGAGATTAGTATTTGGAATTCGCTTCCTGATAGGATAGTTACTAATGCAATTGAATTGTAATCTTTCAAAGGGGGTTGCACATGTGCTTACAGGAGAAAGGATACAGAGATATGGAGTAAGAATAGGAATGAATTGAATTGCTCTTTGAAAGAGCTAAGACACGTTCAATGAGCTGAATGGTCTTCTCTGCGCTGTACTGTTCAAAGATTTGATGGAGTTCAGTGGATGAGAGTCTCCATCAGCTCAGCGAAAGCAGAAAATAACCCCTTTTCGAAAAGCCAGCAGCTCCTTTTATTATTGTTAAATCTACACTCTGCAAATGCTGGACACCTGAAATATGAAGAGAAAATGCTGGAAAAATTCAGTTGGTCCAGCAACATCTTTTTGCTGTTTGGCATATCAGGAATCTCTTGTTTAATCTTAACTGCAGAGAGAACATTTCTGTCAGCCAAGAAGAAGAAAGGAAAATAATTCATCTGTAATGTACTTTTCAAAGCTTTGTCGTGAATGTAGCAAGGGACTTTTCTCATCTCTTGTTTTAAGATGCATCGTTGGATTTGTGTTCCTTTTTTTCTTGTTATTGAGGGGTTTGGAACACTTGCTCTGAATTCAGGAATTTTGTTTTCAACTTCTGGTAGGTTGAAGCTTGACATTTTACTCATGGGAGGTCAAACTGAGAAATATCCATTTAACTCATTGAGATTGCTCTATCCACATTACCTCTGATAAATAAGTAATAGAATTTCCTTATACCGTCACTATCTATTGATTCCCTATTTTAAGGAACATAAAGGCAAATTCGATGTACTCAAGCTTGGAGGCAACACAGCTCAGGGAATCAGTAATAAAGTAATGTGCCTTCCTCTGACTCATGTTCCCTTTGCTCATGCTCCCTATTGAAACCTGATTTTATCCTTAATTTGTCTTCTCTACCTTCCTTGTAAAAGAATCAACGATTTGGTGCGGGTCCTTCCCTGACATGGTTCATTCCATATTATGCTGTATGACATCAGTAAGTGGTGAGTGAAGCACTGGATTAATTAAAGAGTGTGGGTTCTGTAAGATGCATATATATTGCATTTGTTTGCATAGATATTAATTACTCTTTTGTTTGAATGTTGCTAGCTATCACTCCAATATAATATCCTGTATAATATGTGGCAGGCACTATATTTACAGGCAGAAATGCGGGTCTTCTCCTGCCTGCCATATTGAGTGTTTAGTAGGCTGGTTATTCTGTTACTGTTGTCTTGGAAGACACTGTGGCTGCGATTCTCTCAAAAATGTTCTAAGTGTCGAATCCGCAGGAAAACTATTGTAAATAATACTGGTGTTTTCAATGTGACTTCAGACAAGGATCTTCTTCACTCTGTGCAATGCAGAAGTCACTACTGGGATTCCCATTAACAACTCAGGGGACAGGGCCTATTCACACCAGAGGCTAACAGTTCTGGGCCTCTCCGCGTGCCCCTCCATCCCCCCACAGTCTGATCGCGATCATCCATCTATTTGTGGTCAAGTCCTGACCTCCATCCTGTCCCGGACCACCCGATTTTCAACAACCCCCCTCAAACATCCCCAGCAAACCCTCCTAACTCATTCCCAGGCTGCCCCAATCACTGGCCTCCCTCCAGCCCTGACCGATCGATATGCAGAGTGGTAGTGAAACGCCCCCTGGATCACCACTAGGTCCTGCCCACAGTGGCCACAGCCCCTCGGGTCATCTGCTTGGCACTGCCCCAAGCCCAGTGAGCAGTGCCGAGATACCACCTGGACATGGGCACTTTGCACTTTGGGCGGTGCCAGGCACACAGACTGGCACTGCCAGAGCGTCCATGCAGTCAGAGGTCTGACAACATCAGTTTTAAATCCAACCAATTTATTTGATAGTAAACTCGCAAGCTTTCAGAAAGAGCAGCTTTATCATAATTGTTTTTTTATGGATAAATTTTCACAAAGTGCATTCTCTTATCCTTTTACAATGGATTGCAATTATTGCCATTTCTTACATTACAATTTCTCAAGTGATGTTTCTTCAAAATTTTCTTCAAAATTCCTAACTATATTCTACACCTTTCCATTATTGAAATCACAAAGCTACTTTATCATCATTCGGTTACGTTCACCTTAGTGATGGATAGGGATAGGCATGAATCTGGGAGCAGTAGTTATAGCTGGGGGAATGGTAATTATGAGGCCATAAGGAGAGAATTAGGGTGCATAGGTTGGACTAGGAAACTACAGGGACTGGGAACATCTGAAATGTGGAGCTTATTCAAGGAGCAGCTGCTACGAGTCCTTGATAAGTATGTCCCTGTCAGGCAAGGAGGAAATGGTCGAGTAAGGGAACCACGGTGTACTAAAAAAGTTAATTCGTTGGTTAAAAGGAAAAAGGAGGCTTATGTCAGGATGAGGCTTGAAGGCTCAGTTAGTGCAACGGATAGCTATAGATTAGCCAGGAGGGAGCTAAAGAGTGAGTTGAGGAGAGCTAAAAGGGGACACGAGAAGACTTTGGCTGATAGGATCAAGGAGAATCCTAAAGCTTTCTTTAGATATGTTAAGAATAGAAGATTGGTTAGGGCAAGATTAGGGCCAGTCATAGACAGCAGTGGGAAGTTGTGCGTGGAGCCTGAAGAGATTGGAGAGGCACTGAACAAATATTTCTCTTCGGTGTTCACGCAGGGAGATGTAAATGTAGTTGTGGAGAACACTGAGGTACAGGGTTGCAAACTGGAAAGTATTGAAGTAGATAAGGAGGATGTGCTAGATATTCTTGAGGGTTTGAAGTTAGATAAGTCCCCTGGGCCGGATGGGATTTACCCTAGGATTCTCTGGGAGGCAAGAGAGGCGATTGCAGAGCCTCTGGCTCTGATCTTCAGGTCGTCGTTGGTTACGGGTATAGTTCTGGAAGACTGGAGGATAGCGAATGTGGTCCCATTGTTCAAGAAGGGGAAGAGAGACTTTCCAGGGAATTATAGGCCAGTGAGTCTTACTTCTGTTGTGGGCAAAGTATTGGAGAGAATTATTAGGGATAGGATTTATAGTTATTTAGAGAGAAATGAATTGATTGGGGATAGTCAGCATGGTTTTGTGAAGGGTAGGTCGTGCCTTACTAACCTTATTGAGTTTTTTGAAAAAGTGACCAAAGAGGTGGATGGGGGTAAGGCAGTTGATGTGGTATATATGGACTTTAGTAAGGCGTTCGATAAGGTGGCCCATGGAAGGCTTCTGCAGAAAATGCAGATGTATGGGATAGAGGGTGATTTAGCTAATTGGATTAGGAATTGGCTAGCAGATAGAAGACAGAGGGTGGTGGTTGATGGGAGATATTCATCGTGGAGCTCGGTTACAAGTGGTGTACCTCAGGGGTCTGTTTAGGGGCCCCTGCTGTTTGTAATTTTTATAAAAGATCTGGATGAGGGTATTGAAGGATGGATTAGTAAATTTGCGGATGACACCAAAGTCGGTGGAGTGGTAGATAGTGAAGAGGGGTGTTATAGTTTGCAGAGAGACTTGGACAAGTTGCAGAGCTGGGCCGAGAGGTGGCAAATGGAGTTTAATGTGGAAAAGTGTGAGGTAATGCACTTTGGCAGGAATAATAAATGTGTAGAGTATAGGGCTAATGGTAGGATTCTTAATAGTGTTGATGAACAGAGGGATCTTGGTGTATATGTGCATAGATCCCTGAAAGTAGGCAGTCAAGTCGATAAGGTTGTTAAGAAGGCATACGGAGTCTTAGCTTTTATTGGTAGGGGGATTGAATTTCGGAGCCGCAACGTCATGTTGCAACTGTACAAAACTCTAGTGCGGCCGCACTTGGAGTATTGTGTGCAGTTCTGGTCCCCACATTATAAGAAAGATATGGAGGCATTGGAGAGGGTACAGAGGAGGTTTACCAGGATGTTGCCTGGTATGGAGGGCAGGTCTTATGAAGAGAGGCTGAGGGATTTGAGGTTGTTTTTGTTAGAAAGGAGGCGGCTAAGAGGGGACCTTATCGAAACATATAAGATGATTAGAGGTTTAGATAGGGTGGACAGTGATATCCTTTTTCCTAGGATGGAGAAAGCTAGCACGAGGGGACACAGCTTTAAATTAAGGGGTGATAGTTATAGGACGGATATCAGAGGTAGGTTCTTTACCCAGAGGGTGGTTAGGGAGTGGAATGCCCTGCCTGCGGCAGTTGTAGATGCGCCAAGTTTGGTGGCGTTTAAGAGGTTAGTTGATAAGTTTATGGAAGAGAAGGGAATGGTTTAGTTTGGAGGGTCATTGCTTTTTTTTTCAGAATTGGTCAGCGCAACATCGAAGGCCGAAGGGCCTGTTCTGCGCTGTAACGTTCTATGTTCTATGTTCTATCATCAGTCCTGTTATATTTATTGACATATGTATTGATATTCTAGCTCTCTCATTTATATGAAGACATGAGGAATTTCTGAAGAGTTTAGAGTGATTCATTCGTAATTCCTGTTGTCAGGAAGTATGTCTCACTGAGATATTTATGTACATTCCGTGGACACAAACCTGAATTTATGTCTCACTGCTTCTCACAAGGTTAGAGCATTGGCTGATTTCACCAGTACCTCACCTCCTGCCATTTTCAGAGCTTCTAGGAAGCAGCTATGACATGTCCCAGAAACCATGCTTATTTATCATGGAAGAGAAGGAGGAGCAATGCACATTAGGGCAAGGAAAGCTGTGCACCATTTCAACAGAATGCTGTCCATAAATCTTGTACCCCTGAATAGAACATGTAAGCCAAATAGATCATGCAAAGGTCTTATTGAAAGACATGTATATCTGGAAAACGTGCTTCACCATAGAGGCAATAGGGCAGCATACATGAAGACTGGCAGACATGTCCATCTGCTTGCAGTGCTTTCTCTGTGGCTGTGTAAGAGACCATAGCACTCACTCAACCTTAATGGCACTGCTCCATTTCAAGTGGACCAGGGTGATCTTGTAATATCACTCAGGCAGCAGTATCCATACCACATTCATCAGATGATGGAGGCACTTTATTATAGAGCTGGAGAATTCATCAGCTTTGGCAACACAACAGAGCAGCAGCGAGATAGGGCCATCAGTCTTAGGGGACTTCTGGCTTTCCCATGCTTGACGCTTCCAGGCAGAAGGCATAAATGAATGCTAGCAATTTTATGGCACCTTACAACCTCTCTCCTCCATTTCTCTTAAAAAGGAACTGCACATCAGATTTCCTGAAATTGCAGCAGTAACTTGTGTTAGCACCTACTGCCTGGTTTGACTACATATGGTGACAGCTCCTGCAGCAGACATTAAGA
Source organism: Sphyrna mokarran (assembly GCA_024679065.1). Classification (NCBI taxonomy): domain Eukaryota; kingdom Metazoa; phylum Chordata; class Chondrichthyes; order Carcharhiniformes; family Carcharhinidae; genus Sphyrna; species Sphyrna mokarran. Next base: position 54,427,988 of record JAGIQG010000007.1, read on the forward strand.
AAGATTTTAGGGAAGTTGCTTAACCTGGTTATTCCCTGTGACTGTGTGTTCAGCCATAACTGTCTTTTTAAAGGTTACACTCTAATTTCTGGAGATTGCACCAATTTTATACAGGATTTGTATCAATGACTCTCCCATTGGATAATAAGTTGACCTAGGAAAGGGTTGTGTGACACCTCTCTACAATACCAGTGGATGAAAATCTTTCTCCACTGCTATAAAGCTGTGCAAATACACTCACTTAACTTCAATATGTTTTATCATAGTCATTGGTGGAACATGGGTGTTGCTGGCTGGCCAACATTTATTACCCATCCCTAGAAGGCAATGGTGAGCTGACAACTTGAATCACTGCAGTCCACGTGCTGTGGGTTGATCCACAATGCTGTTAGGGAGGGAATTCCAGGATTTTGACCGAACAAAGGAATGGCAATATACTTCTAAGCCAGGCCAGCGAGTGAATTGGAGGGGAACTTGCAGGTGGTGGTGTTCCCATGTAACTGCTGCCCTTGTCCTTCATATTTAATCAGATGAGTTTAACATTCAGAATGGTTGGATACGATCTACAATGGAACAATAGTATCCTGTAGGAAGGAAAAATGTGCCTCCAGACTCTCCAGCGGCTGCTGCATACTCCAAACAATAGGGGAGCTTGTAATGTTGAAGCAGCCATGTGCAGAGAATATCTCAATGCTGCAGTATAAGTACTCTGCACATTGTGTTGGAGCTAACATGTTGAATAAGTGAACTCCATGATCAAACAATACATGGGTTGAAAGTTGTGGAAGTTTTTGCGGCAGGCTGAAAAGCTGGGGCATCTATGCCTTGGCCATCTGGGGAATCCAAGTTGCATATTAGGCTTATCAGCTGACGGGAACAGTGGCAGCTGTTGGAACTGCACTCAGCTGAAAGGTACAATGATGAATGCTATCTTTGCGATAAGGTGAATGAGTTGGGGCCAGAGAGGCAGGCCCAGTAAGAGGGTTTATTAGTGAGGGTAGGAGAGAGGTGTTACCACAGGATGCCTGATTCGGAAGGAACAACCCCCCCCATCACCTTCCCACCTCCCGGCCCGCCACCACCCTGGCCTTCAGAGCCCACAGGAAAGCTTCCAGCTGCCAGAATTCCTATGTGGGCAGAGGGCCCACCCATCAGAGGTAAAATGCCAGTGGAAAGAGGCCCTCAGTTGGCCATTTGAGTGATACAATGTTCTACCAACTCTGCCTCTGACGGATGCTATGGCAACAGGAAAATGTCAGGCACCCACACCCTGACTTCCTTCCCCACTCTATGGATACCACCACAATCTTAACCTTTCCCTGTTAAAACCCAGCCCTAAAAGTGCAGAAAACAGAAATGTGCATGGGCAACTTGTTAATTAAGATAAATATGAATCCAACAGAAGCCAGGGATGAGCTTTATATATAGTTTACGCTTATTTAATGTTAAATTAAGGATTATCTCTGGTTTGTAAATTAATTTGAATAAATATTCTAAAAATATGATTCTTTTTTCCATTTTCCACAAAGAGGAATGTTAATACATTGGGGCACTGACAGAAACATCCTGGTTTTGATATCATACCACGCACCGAATTCCATAAGAATATGTTAATACAGTGATGACACATATCATGCAGTGCAATTTCAATCCCTCTGCAAAGATGTTGAGAATTCTTTCACATCATTGGAGTTAGTTTTCTTGTCACATAGTTGAATATCAATATCAACAAGTTCAGAGACTCAAGTCAAGCTACATAGTTTGAATTTATAATGGTTTCTAGAATCCTATCCATTTCTGAGGTCTGGGCTAATTGTGTTGCAGATACTGATAGAAATAAAGAGCAACAAGTTCAGTGATCAAGCACACATAAGCTGGTGCTTTATTTATTAAGTTTTTCTCTGGAAGAACTGTTCAAAATAAGAAACAAAATAAACAACACCATCTGCCTCAGTGTAATTGCCGAATAAATCCTTAATTAAAATATGTAAGTATGAATTTTCATAGAATCCCTACAATATGAAGGAGGCCATTGGCCTATCGAGTCTGTATTGATCATAATCTCATCCAGGCCCTTTTCCCATAACCCCCCACATTTACCTTGCTAATCCCCTGACACTAAGGGGCAATTTAGCATGGCCAATCAACCAAATCTGCAAATTTTTGGACTATAGGAGGAAACTGGAGCACCCGGAGGAAACCCATGCAGAAACAGGGAGAAAATGCAAACTCTACACAGACTGGGACCTGATGTGGGAATTGAACCCGGCTCCTTGATGCTGTGAGGCAGCAGTGCAAACCACTGTGCCATCATGCTGCCCTACTTTTGTTTTCGACATGTTGCAATTGGCTATTTTCTGCTTTACAAAATAAAGATTAGTAAATTCTGTACCAGATTTTTGGCTGATTTGTACTTAATTGAGACATTAATAGCCATCCCCCTCCCCACCCTCCCCACACATCCTTGCCAAACCCTCAGGTGAGATGTAAAAGTTTTAAAAATCTCAAACCTTACCCCAACCTGATTCCAATTTGGTCACTTCCAGCTTAAACGAGTGACATAGGGGGTGAGCTTCCAGAAGATGGGTTGCCCTTTGAAGTATTATAATAAGACTACCTTACATTCACAGGAGCAAATACTGCAGGTGCTTAATATCTGAAATAAAAACAAACTGCTGGAGATACTCAGCAGGTCTGGCAATATTGATGGAAAGAGAAACAGAGTAAATGGCCTGAAACTCCAGGCCATTCACTCTGGGCCCAAAGCAGCAAGAAATTAGGCCTATTAAGAGCCATGTTAACCAAAGAGGCTGACTGGGCGGGGGTTGCATATCAGCAGCCTGGAGGGAAGCATGAGCTGCAGGCTGTGGCTGAGATGCCAGTCCTTCTCCTGGCTGGCCTTTAGGTTGACCCTGCCTGCCTGGTTGAAAGTCCAACCTGCAATGTTAATATACAAAGAGCAAAGAGCAAAGAACAAAACAGCACAGGAAACATGCCCTCCGGCCCAACGAGCCCGCGCCACCACCCCGATGTTCCCACCTCTACCCGTGATCCCTGTCCATGTTTATAGATCTATGGATTAAAAACCAAATTTGAGACAATTTAGGGAGAATTTGTTTTGCCAATTAACCTAAGAGCACATCTTTGGGATGTGGGAGGAAACGGGAGCGCCTGGAGAAAACCCATGCAAGCACGGGGAGAATGCGCAAACTCCCATAGACACAGGCCCAAATCCATGTATCTGCACAGCACAGCGATAGTCACTGAGCTGTTGTGTTACCCATCAAATGGTCCAGGTCAAGCGTACACTAACGACATGAAGCACTAGGATACTCTTGAAAAAAAAGATCCAAGAGCAGCCCTCCTGCGACCCATTGCTTGTATGCCCCTTGTTAGATAACAAGGTGGACCAAAGCACCTGTAGGATAAAACAAGTAAATCAATATCATCAACAATTTACACACTTCCCAGGGACTCCCAAGGCTCATGATCCCTATTTTAAATCAGTTTTCTATACCCCTCCATTCCCATTCTGGTCATGTGCCCATCTAAGTATTTCTTAAATAACTCCAGAGTACCTGCCTCCACCACTTTACTTGGCAGTGCATTCCATACCCCCACCACCCTCTGTGTGAAAAAACTCCCTCTAGCATCCAAATTATACCTTACCCCGCTCACCCTAAGCCTGTGACCCCTCGTGCTATTTGAGTCCATCCTAGGAAAAAGCTTAACCCTGTTTACTCTATCTATATCCCTCATAATCTTGTACACCTCTATTAGATCTCCTCTGAGTCTATGTCTTTCTAAGGAAGAGGAGAGCAAGAGCAACACAGCACGGGAAACAGGCCCTTCGGCCCAACAAGCCCGCGCCGCTGTCATAACTTTATAGTAACAATTCCATTTTCCTATTCTAATTTTAGGTTATTCCTAATATGGAAGAATCTCAATATAGGGACAATTTGTTTCCCAATCAGCCTAAGAGCAAATTTTTGGGATGTGGGAGGAAACCAGAGCGCCCGGAGAAAACCCACGCAACCACGGGGAGAATGCACAAACTCCCGCAGACACCGGCCCAATTCCAAGTGTCTGCACAGTTACAGCGATAGTCACTGAGCTGTCATGGTGCCCTTCAGATGGTCCACATAAAGCACTCATTTACGACATGAAGCACCAGGCAACCCATGAATCAACATCCAAGAGCTGTCCTCGCACCACCTGCCGAATGCATGCTCCTTGTTGGTCAAGTTGGACCGAATTACCTGTGGAAAAAAAAAAGTCATAGTTAAACAGTCCTAATATATCCCTCTATCTGCATACCGCTCATGTGGCTGTCCAAGAGACCCTTAAACAGCCCTAGCGTGCCTGCTCCCACCACCTTACTCGGCAGAAAACAGTCCCAATTTGCCTAATCTGTCCTCGTAACTCAGACCTTCCATACCAGGCTAGCATCCGGGTAAATCTCCTCTGCACTCTCTCCAGAGTCTCCACGTCCTTTACCTTTAAGAATTTTTTTTTAAATGCTGTTCTCTGCAGATATCACAGCTTCAGTTGTTTTTTTCCTCTCATTGTTGCTGGACTATCTGCTAGAAGACCTATTATTGCTACTTCAATTGTTTAAATGGGGTTTTTCTATGGGCTTCAAATATGGGGTGGCATTGTGGCACAGAGATTAGCACTGCTGCCTTACAATGCCAATGACTCAAGTTCAATTCCAGTCTGGGGCCATTGTCTATGTGGAGTTTACATGTTTTCCCTATGTCTGCAAGGGTTTCCTCTAGGTACTCTGGTTTCCTCCCACAAACCAAAGATGTGCAGGTTTGGTGGATTGGCCATGCTAAATTGCTCCTAGTGTCAGGGGATTAATGGGGTAAATATGTGCATTTATGGGAATAGGGTCCAGGTTGGATTGTAGTCCATGCAGACTTGATGGGCCAAATGGCCTTCTTCTGCACTGTAGGGTTTCTATGATGAGATTTCCTTCCATAATGTTTCCATGATTCTATTTTCTGGGATTGTTTTATGACCCCATATTGTTAAAAGGAAGACTGGTTGGCAGGTCATGAGTTTTGGATAGATTTTCTTCCCTTCCTAGTGAGTTTAAAGTTTCATTTTCTGTTTAGCCACTGGCTCCAATTTTAGTTTAAAAGGGAGTGGACATTGGACCAAAAGCAGTTTTTCTCTGTCTCCAGGTATTGAAGATTCTACTGGTTAGCTGAAAGCAGAATTTTTGCCTCCCTGGAGTGGGAAATCTGCTGCTGGTGGTTGTTTTGCCTTGAGTCTCTCTCTCCCTGGTGCTTTGTGAAGCTGCTCTAACTTCAAGCTGTTCTGGGTCTATTCAGAGTATTGCTAGTTGTTACCAGGTTTTGAAGTAAAGGTTTCAATTCTCCAACCAAGGGGCTGAAGCTGTTCTGACTCCAAGCTTGTCTGTATGTGCTTCTAGAGAATTGCTGCATCCAACCAAAGAGCTAACTTCCAGTATCATGTGATCATCAGTCTTTGCTGTGTAAAATCCAGGGCAAAGGTTTTGATTATGGGATTCATTTTGTTGGAATGATATTTAGCTGTTAAGATTGATACTGTATCATTGTTTTTTCCTTATTTGTGATTGGTAAAAGATATAGCCAATTTTTCTTCCCATGCAAGTCAATTGTATTCTTAAATTTTTTTTTGATAAAAGCTTCCTTGTGGGTCATTTGAATCATACCTGAAGTGAAATATCTTTTGCTCATCCTAGCCAAATTCAAACCTATGATCCAGGCAGACTTCATAAAACATTTTGGAGTTTCTGACAGGAATTACAACAAACAAAAGGCCACGCTAGTGGAGAGTAGCTGCCCACTCTACCTCCACAGTGGTGGTCTGTAAAGCAGCTAATTTGTTGCTGAGGTGTCAGTTTCTTATCTTGTACTGCAGCTTGGGTTTTCTTCTGAGCTGAAAAACCCTCAACTCTCTGCTTATCTCCCTGGATTGGGCAGAGAAATTGTCTCTGTGCTGATTCATTCACATGAAAAGCTTGATTTTAATCAGTGTTCCACTAGCAGAGGTTGTGAGACCCAAAAACAGTCCTGACGCCCCCTCCCCCCAACGCTTGCCCCTTCAACAGACAACATTTCAGATTGATGGTCATTTGTCAGAGAGGAATGTAAAATCGGGCGGGGTATTGGATTCCATTACTGTTTTGCTGGATTGTTCACCTTGTGGTTCACCTTTAATCTTTAAATTGTGTCAAAACAGGTTAGGTTTATTTTATTCATCTGTAGGACATGGTAATCGCTGGCAGATGAGCATTTATTGTCCATCTCTAGTTGTCCTTGGAGAGCAGTTAAGGGTCAACTACATTGCTGTGGCTCTAGAGTCGCATGTAGGCCAAACTAGGTAAAGACAATAGATTTCCTTCCCTACAGGGGATTAGTGAATCAGATAAACTCTTCTGATAATCAGTTCTTAACTCTAGATATTTTTTATTGAATTCAAATTCTATCATCTGCAGGGTTCGAACTTAGAACATTAGCTGAATTTCTGGATTAATAGCCTGGCAATAATACCACAAGACCATCATCTCCCAGTGAATAAACCAGTTAGTTTTTCAGAGATATAAATCTTCCCAGAATAAATCATTTCAGCTCCAGCATGCTAATTGTTATTCTGCAAATGATCAAAGTCTATACACTCCAAAGCTCAATGAACACATTTACAGCTCTTGTAACTATTAGAAACTCATCTCCAGTCTCAAATATACCCTGATGAAATGAAATAGAAAGAATTACAACAAAATTCTATCAATTATTACTGTGTGCCTTCACAGACTAAAACATAAATGGGGAATACATTATCAAGTACTTTCACATCAGCCATATTTCATAAGGATGTGGAGTAACGTTCATTCAGTTTGATGTTGGTATGTAAGTTCAGTCGGTCCCAGTGTGAGGAGTATTTTTTTAACCGTGCAAATAGATGAGCTTTGAAGGAATTAAAATCTCACCCACATTTCAGTATCTTTTATGGGGAGGGGGGTTTTGGCTGCCAGCTAGAGAACCAAGGAGACCTTTGCATTATCCCTTTTCAAGAAGCCCTGCTGTATCTTTTTCCCCTCAGGAAGTTGACAGTCCAGTGGTAGGCCTTTCCCAGGAATCAAGGACATCATGAGCAGAAGTCCCACTTGCCAAGAGCTGTTGATCAGTCCAGGTTGCCGTTGCCAGTATAGCACTCACCCGAGGCCTCAGAATAAAGAGACCCTGGCACAGGAGGTGATTGCAGGGAAGATCACTGGATAGAGTCGTGCGGGTGAAGTTTGACAACAAAGACAGGGCACTGGCTTTCAGTGAACACCCCTTTCCAGTGTTGGGCCCCTCATCAGGCTTTTGCTTTCAGAAATCCTCTACCACTGCCAGAACTTCAAGCAAACAGCCAGGTTTGCTTGTCATACTTCTTATATGGCAAGCACCCCACACTGCCTACCACCAGTGACGATGGGATGAGGCCCTCAATGGACATTCATACCATAGACTTAATTTGGTTGCGTACAAGAACATGGCAGGGACATTTTTTCCTACCTCTCACCCAATGAAATGCCCCCTGCACTATGGCAGTGGGTACAAAATTCTGCCCATAGTTTCATTGCTGCTTTCATCTGGAGCTACCAGTTCAATGTGAATTGTGGGGAGTTCTGCTCTGTAGACTGCCACCATTAGACTTGTGTAGACTGAATTAATACATTTCATACTGGAATGTGATAGCTAACAATAAGAAGGGACTTTCATCTCATTAATCTTTGCAGAATTCAAATATCGCTTCCCAGACGTGGATGGACATGCTCCAACTCCAACTTTATATTATGCAGTCTCCAAAGTAAAATTCTTTAAACATTGCCCACAATAATGTCAAGTTAGCACATTAATTTAAAGAAGGATTATGTCTGCACATTTACTTTGAATTTAAGCTTGCATTTAAAATGATAAAGACTAACCGGGGTGAAAACTTTGGTCGCTTGTTGATGCACACCTTTTAATATTAAACCAAAAGAGAAAATGCTGGAAAATCTCAGCAAGTCTGGCAGTATCTGTATGGAAAGAAAAGAGCTGGTTTTCAGGTCCAGATGACCCTTTGCTAAAACTTTGATAAAGGAACATCTGGACTCTAAACACCAACTCTTTTCTCTCCTTATAGATGCTGCCACACCTGCTGAGGTTTTCCAGCATTTTCTCTTTTGGTTTCAGATTCCAGCATCCACAGTAATTTGCTTTTATCTAATATTAAATTGTTACTTTTAGATTTATGAAGATCACTTCAATGAAAGATGGTTCTGAAATGAATGGGAGTTAAATATGGGAATGGGGAACATATAACAGATGTGTGAAGTTAACCATAACATAGACTTCAGTCTGTTTTTGGTATGCTGAGGCGAGGTCTTTTTTGACTCTGAGGCTGAATTGATTGAACTCCTGCTACAGGGTGCCAGTTAAGACTGAAATTAAATTTCAGATTCTGAGTCAGAAGCGTGATATCCTAACACTAAACCTGCCCTGTGTTGTACTTATTTAAATCAAAATTGGCATACCTTGTCTGGGAAGTTCACAGAAGCATGAGGGAAAACATGTAACTTTGGATACTTGAGAAGAGTCTTCTGTCAATGTAAAAGTACATTTGTGTTGAAGCAAATTAAAATTTATTTGACTAGCATGAAATGAAATCTAAATGCGTCACTGACATGTACAAATGCCTCTGAGCAGAGCTCACTTGTGATTATGTTTTTCACATAATATTTGACAAAGATGGCCTTATAGATGAGCAGCAATTTATGCTCAGTGAAATTTGAATTTCAGTAATAAAAATAACTTGAATGGATGTCAGTTCCACAGGCATGGTGGATGATTGTTGAGCGATAATAGATGTGACCTTACTGAATTGTGAGTAGTGAAGATTAATTAGTTCAATAGAAAAAATACTTGCATCTTCACTTCCTTCCAAATATGCCTTGTCTTTTCTACTTGCTTCTCCTCCATGTCAAAAACTGCTTTAGAGCCAGAACTGCAGTATTCAGCCTCTGACATTTCTGGTCCATAACCAGCCACTAAGTGAGACACAAACTGAGACTTCAACTGCACAATCCTGTTTTTGGCCACCTGCAAGATTTAGTGGATAAAAAAGAATTTGCATCCATGGCATTAAGATTACTTCATCAGCAAATGAGTATAGAAGCATATTCACACAGCCACAGAATCACAAAATTGTCACAGTGCAGAAGAAGGCCCATTCACCCCAGAGTGATGTTTGCCCCATTCTCCTATGATTTAATGCCATTTTCTTGTTTTTTCCCCATAGCACTGCACATTATTTCCATTCAAATAATCATCTAATACTCTTTTGAATGTCTTGACTGAAGCATCCTCCACCAGAGTTCCAGGCAATGCATTCCAAATCTGAACCACTTCACATTTACTTCTTTTGTAAATCATTTTAAATCCCTGCCCTCTTGTTCTCAATCATTTTACAAGCATAAATAGATTCTCCCTATCTACTTTGTCTAGCCCCATCATAATTTTGAATTTTTCTATCAAATCTTCTTTCAGTCTTCTTCTGTCCAAGAACATCCCAACCTCTTCAATCTATCCTCATAACTATAGCTTTTCATCCTTAGGACTATTCTTGTCAACCTCTCCAATGCAATCACATCCTTTCTAAAGTGTAGTGCCCAGAACTGTACGCAATATCCCAACTGGAGTCTAACTCGCATTTCCTGCTTAGACCTGATGTGCTCTGGTTAAAAAGGAGTTCTCCAGCATGTGTTGGCTCTCCATAGGAATAATTTACCTATTCTCACTCATCAACTCTTCCCTATAGCACAGCACATTCTTCGTTTTCAGATAATAATCAAATTCCCTCCTAAGTGTCACAGTTGAATCTGGCTACACCACAAACTCAGGCATTGCAATCCAGATTCTAACCACTTGTTGTTTGTAAAAGCTTTTTCTTCATGCCTCCAGTGCATCAACTCCCATTCTCAAAAAGCCCCAGGGAATATAGGCCTAATTTGCTCAGCACTCCATCATAGGACAACCTTCTCATCCATGGGACTGATCTAGTGAAACCTCACAATGTCCATTATAAGTATATCCTTGTTCAAATATAGAAATCAAAGCTGCACTGTTTTCTACTTGTCTCATTAGAACTCCATAAAATTGTAGCAAGGCATCCTTACTCTTAGACTTGAATCTCCATGCAATAAAGGGAAGGGGAGGCAGTTGTATTATCACTGGGCTAGTAATCCAGAGACCCAGGGTAGTACTCTGGTGACCAGGGGTATGAATCCCACCATGGTATATGGTGAAATTTGAATACAATAAAAATATGGAATTAAAAGTCTAATGATGATCATGAAAGCATTGTCAATTGTTGAAAAAACATGTCTTGTTCACTAGTATCCTTTAGGGAAGGAAATCTGTCACCCTTACCTGGTCTGGCCTGCATGTGATTCCAGACTCATAGCAAAGTCGTTGACTCTTAATTGTCCTCAGGGATAGGCAATAATTATTGGCCCGACCACCAATGCAAAGTAAAGTTACTTATTAGTTACAAGTAGACTTACGTTCGCACTGCAATGAAATTACTGTGAAAATTCCCTAGTCATACATTCTAGCACCTGTTTGGGTACACTGAGAAAGAATTTTGCACTGCCAATTCACTTAATCTGCACATTTGGATTGTGGGACGGAACTAGAGCATCGAGGAAACCCACGCTGACATACAGAGAACATGCAAACTCCACATGACAGTGACCTAAGCCAGAAATTGAAACCAGGTCCCTAGTGCTGTGAGGTGTGCTGCATGCTAACTTCCTGTGTTCTTTATATGAGCACATCTCTCTGAACATCAATATTTAATTTCACGCCTTTAAAAAAAGCTTTCTTTTCTGTTCTTACTTCTAACACTTCCCCATTTTATACTCCATTTACCACCTTGTTGCCCACTCACTGAATCTATCCATATCTCTTTGCAGCATCTTTGTGTGATCCTCGCACTTCACATTTCCACTTAGCTTGGTATCATTGACAAAATTGGATCCATTACTCATAGTGTCATTATTTAAGTTATTAATAAGCTTCAAAGTAGCTGAGTTCCCATTACTGACCCTTGGGATATTCCTTTAATTACAGCCAACTTGAAAATGCCTTAATTATCATTGTCTATTGTTCATTGACCAAGTTTTCATCTATGCTAATGTAATACATAGCTCTATGAACTTTATCTTTATTGTTGTCCAATACTTTATCAAATGTATTTTGGAAATCCTAGTATATACTTGCCACCACGCTGCCCCCCCCACCGCCCCCCACACACCCCCGCCCACCCCCCCACACACCCCCGGCCCCCAGCCTCCGGCCCCCAGCACTGTGGCCTTCGTTTACTCAGTTGACTGATCAATTTTTCAGAAGGTATTTCAAGAGGTGCCTTTGTCTTGCCATAGTCATGTGATCTTTGGTGTCCTTCTTACAGTCTAAAACCTTGGGAGCAAAAGCCACCTCATCTGCAATGCGTAACAAGACTGCACAGCTGATATCGAGTAGATTTTGATAGCTGTAAGAGAACCTGCAGCTGTAAGAAGCAGCAGAGAATTACTAGCACTTCAGTCTGCAACTTTATATAGGACATTGGTCATTGGGTGAATCAGCATGACTTTGAATATTCCAGGATTGGCCGATGAAGAAAGATTTGAAAATAAATTGAAAAATCTTCCAGTCTCAATAGCAAAGCTGAAATTGTCACAGAGTTACATAAGAAAGCTGAATAAGTAAGAGGACAGATGTGTTGTCTGTGCTGGGGAAAGAAGTTTACACCCTGTATTGTACCCTTGATCTCACTGAGGAGCAGTAAAGCAGTTGTGTGAAATAGAGACCTTGAAAACCCATTTTGAATAATTTAGTAATGTTATTTATTAACCCTACGTATTCAGCACTAGAGTTCAGGAAGAGAAAGAGAATATTGGCCAGTTTGCAATTGAACTGAGGTGTCTAGCTGAATCTTGTGAGTTTGAACAGCTGAAAGATGATCTGATCAGAGGCAAGATTGTTTTCAGAACAAGAGATCCTACTGTGTGAGCACTGTTGACCAAAGGAAATTTTACTCTCAGGAAAGCTATTGAGAAACTTTGAGGTTGTTAATCATCAGCTGAAGAATATTGATGGAGGTACTGATGACATTTTGCATCATGCTGAAAGGCAGTCCTAGTCTTACAAGTTCAAGACAATAGAGAAGACAAAATAATATTTACTGAAGGGCCAGCGGAAAGATCAAAGCCAGAGTACAGAACATAAATAGTTTAGAGAACAACATTTGAAAGAAAAGGTAGCATGTCCAGTGTGGGAAAGCAGTGCTCTAACTGCAAGAAGCTGAATCACTTTGAAATGCTTTGCTGGAAAGAAGAAAAGCAAACTTATAAAAATGGTTGCTGGAGAGATGTTAGACGATGATCATTGAGAATCAGTCTGCATCCTAGACCAGGTTGGCATCGTCAAGCCTCAAGAAAGAAATAATTTGTGCCTACTGGAATGATGATTGCAGAAGGAGACATCAAATTAGTATGATGTATCAGGTAGACACTGGCACTCTGTGTGACATTGTGGGCATCACATATCTGTGTGAAGTTGCTCAAGATGGTGGCCTGAAAATAAAGCAGTTGAAGATAAAGTTAAGGTTATATTATGGAACAATGTCCATCCCAAGAGAACAAGCTATGCTGATGGCTCAATGCCATAAGAAGAAAGAAGATTTTCAGTTCCAGATGATAAACAAAATCACAAAAAAAACATTCTGAGACAGTTTTTATGTGTTTAGATAGTACAATACTTTGAATCAGACATAGGGTCAGGAAGATAGAGGCCATTTAGGGTAATAATCAACAAATGACTTTATAATTTGTACAACAATATTCATAATTCTGTATTTTCACTGTATTTTTAAAAAGTGGTATAAAGGATTGTTTCACTGATACATAATGAAGGACTGGTAGCATAACAGTAATACTACTGGACAAGTAATCTAAAGGCCTCGACTTATCATTTCCAGAGACAAAAATATTCAAATCCCACCATGGTGGCCGAGGAATTAAATTAAACTAATCAGATTGTCTCAACATTGACTCTATTCCCCATGAATTCACAGGCATCAAATTGTTGCAATATGCCTTTAAGGAATATAAGCATGATGTCACTGGAAGGAAAATGCGTTATATGATCCAAACTTAGTTTCATGTTTGCTTTTAGCAAAGCACATACACGCAGCTTTGATGCCTTTAAACTTTATGTTTATTTATAACTTCTCATGTGCCTAGTCTTAATAAATGAACACACAATGTGTTTACCCAAAACCTTATGAGTGATTGAGTAATAAGGGTAGCATAGTGGTACAATGGTGAGCTTTTATGCACTTAGTCATTGAGAAAAATGGTGTAGACTGTTTCTTATTGCTGCAGGCAATGGACTGAGCTTAATTCACTAGCAAGCCTGGAGATAGAGCTACTGCACATATTCAGACCTCTGATTCTGCAGATGTTCAATTGTAGCAACAGCGGTCTGACAGAGAAAGAACTGTCAGATCCCTGCTACTGCAGGAAGCCTCAATCAACTCTCCCCCTCCCACACCATAATCGAGGAACGCATGGCTGACCATGAGCTTCACAAAGCAAAGGCATCTAGCCTCCACTGCTCCCTTCCCTGCTGCCCAGACGGATCAAACTCCAGCTTCCCCTGATCCAATTGCAACTGCAGAGTGGCAATGGGCCCCCTTCCACCCAACCAATCTCGTTGCAGAGCGCGCAATAGGCTCCCCTGATTGGGCTGCTTCTTCATGCCCCGCTCCATAGGTTCCACCCGCATAGACCCCTTCCCTGGCACTGTGTATTGCCCATGTGCCAGACTGGCAGTGCCATGGTGGTTTGCCCTTGGCCTCCCTGGTAGTCTCAATGGCCTGGGTTTCAGTGAAGCCCATAAAATCGTGGAATCTAAGAATCAGGTATCATCTTAATTTATTGGCTCTCGTGTGATTTTGCCAGCTCACTCCACCCATCAATAGGTGGGGCAAGCCGGTAAAATTCAGCCCTTTGCGCCTCATTCAGGTGATACTGTTTTCAAGTATTTCTTTTCAGGCTATCCGTTAGTTAGGATCTCTTTTGAGTTCACATGGACTGCATTATATATACTGGACCGCATACATATGACATCACATGTCATATGTATGTCATATATGACATAGCAGTTAGAGAAAAAGCAAAACAAGAACATGGCCATTACTTGTACTTATTGATGCAGGCAGCATGGTGTTCAGGAGTCTGAAATCCAGCATCTACATGCAGCAGTTTTATTTATTCCAGTGTTGGCATATGTCCTGATTTCTCCATTGTAAGGTTAGAAATGGAGATTTTGCTGATGAGTACAGTATTGAGTTCATTCTCAACTCTTCAGATAATGAAACCTATATGCAGCAAGACCTGCACAATATTCAGGCTTGGACTGATAAGTGGCATTCATGCTACATAAGTGCCTGGCAATGGTCTTCTCCATTGAGAAGCCAAGGATCTCATTAGTTTTTGGCAAATTACTCACTCCTAACTCCTCAAATCTACCCACCATGTACAAGGCAAAGCCAAGGTATGATGGAAAGCTTCCCACTTGCCTGGATAAGTGCAGCTCAAGCAAAACTGAAAAAGCTCAACACCATTCAGGGTAATTCAGTCTACTTGATAGACACCCTATCCACAATCTTAAACATTCATTCCCGCCACCACTGACCCACAGTGGCAACATTGTATACCACACTGTACAACTCACGAGACTTCGTTGGTAACATCTTCTAAACATGTGATCTTTACCATTGAGTTACGTGGCAGCACCCACAAGTTCTGTTTCAATTCATACACCATCCTGACTTGGAACTATTGCTGTTCCGTTGCTATCACTGGATCAAAATTCCAGAACTACCTCTCTAAATCATTGTTGTTACTTCTACATCACACGGATTGCACCAGTTGACTACCATCTTAAGGGCAATGAGGGATGGGCAATAACTGCTAGCTTTGAATTCAATCTTATCTGTAGTTTGAGCTGTTAAGCATTGTATACATTGTTTAAAAGAATGAAAGAAACATAGAAACTAGAAGCAGGATAGCTATTCGGCCCTTCAAGCTTGGTCTGCCATTCATCTTGAACATGGCTGATCATCTAATTCAATATCCTTATCTCCCCCTTCCTCCCATATTCCTTGGTCCCTTTACACCCAACACAATGTTTTAGCCTCAACTACATTCTATGATAGTGAATTTGATACATTCACCACCCTCTAACTGAAGAAATTTCTCTTCACCTCAGTTGTAAAAGGTTTACCCCTTATCCTGAAACTATGACCCCTAGTTCCGGATTCCCCCACCATTGTGAACATTCTTTCTGAATCTGTCCTGTTTAATCGTGTTGGAATTTTATACGTTTCTATGAGATCAGTCTTCTAAACTCCAATGAATATAATCTTAACCAACTTAGTCACTCCTCATATGGCAAACCTACCATTCCAGGAATCAGCCTGGTAAACATTGGCATTACTATGTCTATAGCAAAGATATCCTTCTGCAGATAAGGGCACCAAAACTGCACACAATACTCCAGGTGTAACCTCACCAACACCCTATACAATCACAGCAAAACATCACTATACCTATATTCAAATCTTCTCGTTGAGTAGGCCAACATACCATTTGCCTTCTTTACTGCCTGCTGTAGCTGTGTGATTACCTTCAGCGACTGATGCATGAGGTTTCCAAAGTCTTGCTGAGTATCCATGAGTATCAATGTAATGGTTAGATAAAATACATTCAAGCAGATCTCAACCTGACCTTCAGATCCATGGCTCCTTCACAGGGTGTTCTCACTGAAAGGAATAATTAATAATTTTACTTTCACCCAATATATGTCATTTAATGGGCAGCACTGGTAAAACCAGGATTTGTTACCTCTCGCTAATTGTCCTTGAGTAAGGGATGGTGACACAATTTGCTGAATTTTTGCAGTCTGAGGTGAAGATAAACCCACAGTTCTGTTAAGGTAGGACAAGGATAATTTGATCCTGAAAAGTAGGACTGTAAAATAACAGCAGACTGATTCATTGCATAATAAAAATCTTGTTCACTGATTTTGTTCTAAGCCGAGGTGAGAAAACATATTACTAATCCAACTCTTCACGAGTAACCATGACTTCAGATGCCCTATTTAAATTACTTGGAATTAATTTAAGATATTGATGCTGTGGATCAATTCAATCAATAAAATTTATTCAGCCAATGAAGTATCAACGTCCACTTATTTTAGTATTATGGAGCATTTAGGAAGTAATATATCTACAGTAATGCTTGTTTAATGATGCTGCTGAAATGTCTTTTACTGCATTATTATTCTTCTGACCCACCACCATCTGCTCTTACATTAAGCTCAGCTTCCCACCCCAGCAGTTCTGTCCAATTAGGACAGCAAGCAGCGGGACACATGATTGCAATGACTAATTGGATTGCAGCAAAACAAGGCATAAACTGACAACCTGGAAAATGGGTAAATTGTCAAGCCACCCTGCAGCACCCTGTTTACACTGCAGCAGTTTACTCAACATATACGGTGCTCTGTGAAATGCATTAATGAATTCATAGTGGCCACAATGGGCAGTGTGAGAGCAGACGTGTGTTGGAATCATCAGCAAATCTCCCCATGGGCCTCATTGAGTACGGACTCTCTTATTGAGCGAGTGGAGGTTCGCCCAATGGGAAGTGAACAGAGGGAGGTCAAAACTTGTTGCTTCAACCTAGACCATTGTTGTAGATCCTAGGGGTAGACCTGCTTTCTCCAAGCCAAGGTTTCCTTAGTGATGGCAGACTGGCCTTGGTGGGACTGTTGCATTGGCAATGCAGAATAAAAACATTTTTTTCTGTCTGGACAACCTCTGTGATTCAAGAATAAGTAACTCTTCTCTGGAAAGGAAGAACAATTATGCCTGTTTTCAAGAAACTTGAAACCTTATGATATCAGCATGGAAAACTGGGCCCAATACACAGAGCGTATATGTTACTTTCTTTGCACAATAAAAAGTCTGACCTACTTAGACACTTTTGACATGAAAACATTTACTGGACTCATAGACATGTGAAAAATCACTATGACCTATGTCATACTCCAGCTGGAAGAACATCTGGATAATCTATCACTGAGTTTTTGGTCAGGTTATGATGATTAGCAGAAAATAGTGAATTTGGGCTGGCTCTAAATAAAATGTTGCAAGACAGATTGGTATATGGAATAAATAACCTAACTACCCAAAAGAAACTGTTGGCAGAACCCAACCTGCATTAAAAAGAACATTGAAATGGCTTCATCGCTGGAAAATGCAGAAAAAGGGGCTCAGGAGCGAACAGGCCATCAGGCAGCAATGTCCGCCAGCTAGGGGATAGGCCTCATGTAATCAGATTTTAACCTGAACTGTTGTGTGAATTTGTTTGCTGTAAACTGCCGGTGCAGTTCTTTATTTGGTTATCAATAAAGGGTATTTTTGGTAAAGGAAGACTGACCTTGGCAGAATTATTTCAGTGAGCGTGTAGAAAGTCAGTTTTCCACGGTTAACAATGACTATAAGAAATACTAATAGCTCCTGGTTTAGAAAAAAAATTATATTGAAGAAATACAATTATATTTTTCTTCATTGTGTGTGCCGGTCCTGTTGCCTGTGGATGTTATGGTTAATAGCTATCTTGATCCATTCTTGTAAAGTATTGGCTTTCTGAAGTGCTAACTTTTCATTGATAGGTCATGAGTTTAATAGACAGGAATCTAAGCCCTGTGCTTTATAAAGGGCAAGCACTCTACATTGAAAATAACCCTCCTGTAGTGACCTTTCACTGAACTCATCTCTCATAGTGTACATTTCTCTTGAGTTGCATATATTTTGCCCCTACACTGTTTAACTTCAGTTTTTTTTTTGGTTACACTCGGCAGCAATTTCTCTTTCTCATTCCTAATTCCTGAACTAATCTAGGAATTCCACTCTTTAATTCATCCTCTTTTCCCAAAAGTCATCAAGCACAACACATCTGATGTACTTGATTCCCTTGCTTCTTCACCTGTGACTATGTTCGTCTCTACCAGAGTTTGCCATCCCAATACTAGCTGCTTGTCACCAATTGGAACTGTTTTTCAATGGTCACTCAGCAGCCAGGCCCAGCCTTGCAATTTGTTGCCTATTAGGCCAAAAATTCTGAGGTAGAACAATCACAGTCAATTGTCACTCCACTCCCTAGCCGGGAGCTGCACATTTCCTGCCTGGACTTCCAACTGGGTCCTCCTCAAAAGCGTGTAACATGCAGGTTCCTGGGGCCTTTCTATGTAGTGCAGGCCTGTGAAATCATGGCCCCTTTCTACAGCACTAGCTGTCATAAACCAGGTATGGTTAAAGGACGCAGCCATTTTGAGAAGGCAGGCAGAAGGTAACTGGGTGAAGTAAATGTGCAGAATTGAGAGGAGTAGTCTGGGGTGGAGGGTAGTTTAGGGTGGGGGAGTCATTTGGTTGTCAGAGTAGTAATTGGGGGTCTAGTGGAAGGTCAAGAAAGTGGGGGTTGGTAGGAGGGTGAGGGTTGAGTCCCGTTGTGATCCAGAAATCAGAAGTGGTTTTAATCCTTCAGATCTTTCCTCATAACTATTCTAATAAAAGAGCCTGAACAATCTAAAATCTCCGATTTAGGTAATTGGAGGAATGAATGGTTCCCAGTACTTCAGAAGCTCTTTGTGCAATGTTTGTGTGGGATTTCCAATAGTGTACCTGGTGGGGTCACGCTGGGTACAACCTCCCCATCCTGGAGAATGTAAAGTCCTGTCTATTGAGTTCAACATCCTGACTAACAGTTGCATGAGCAAATTGAAGGTATTTCACTCTCTCCAAAGGCCATCCTCAGTTTAGAACCAAAAACAGGTAATACTGGTAACACCTAGCAACTAAATCTGGAGGAAACAGAGGGATTAGTATTTCAGGTATAATCAAATGTAATCCTTCACTGGTGCACGCAGAATCGCTGCCTTGCACTTTCCCATCAACTACTCAATCAACACTTCAGAATCCTATCTACATCTAAAAAACCCAAGCATTATAGAAGACAGCATCTGTGGATGGATTTTGAAAGCAGAATCTGAACCATAGCCATTAGCAACTTACTAGGAGCTTAATGGTGTTTGTATTGAATGAGCTACAATGACAAACAAGATATTAATCTGCAAGGCATAATACTACCTTTTCAAGTGAGACTTACTTCTCTGGATGCAGCATTTGACAGAGAATTATAGTAATGACTGCCTTCTTACATTAGTGATAATTCAGCTTACAACAGAGCAAGAATACTGATTACCAAAATTTGACTGTAATATATAAGTAGCTTTCATTTTCTTGAGTGACTGATTTTCATACCTCCTGAGACTTCGCTATGAAAAGGTTCCAACTATACAGCATGAAGCATGGCCGGTTGTAATTCCTGTATACAGTCATGATGTGCAATGAATAGAAACTACAGGTGGTATACGGATCTTCTAAAGTACAGTGGAATTAATTTGTCAATTATGATTTTATAATGCAGCCATCAGTCAGCAGATGTAAAGTAATAAGAGAATGTCTGGCTAGCCAACTTGATATGTGTTTTCAGAACTGTGTTCTATTGACATTTTAACAAGATAGTCGTTACATATCTCATGTTCTGTAATAAGGACAGAAATAGTTTCATTTTCCATTTCCTATCTCCAAACATGTGAGGTTAGGTTGATTGATCATGTTAGTTGGCCAGGCCATTGAGTGCCTTTAAGACAGAGATAGATCCTTGATCAATAAGAGGATCAAGGGTTATGGGGAGGAGGGATGAGAATCATGTCAGCTACAATTGAATGGTGGAACAGAATTGAAGGGCTGAATGGCCTAATTCTACTCTTATATCTTATGGTCTTATGGTTAATTTGCCCCATAGTGTCAGGGGCACTGACTGAATAAATACATGGCGTTACAGAGATAAGGCCTGGGTGGAATTGTGGTGGGTTGGGCCAAATGGTGTCCTTCTGCACAGTAGAGGTTTTATGATTATGTGACTTTTGTTATCTTCATAACCAAATTTGGTCTTCCTTTAATAATCCTTAGCAAGGATAAAAGCATGAAGCAATAGATAGAGACGGGATCTGGGGCTTCTGGCCAATAATAGAGAGGAATTTGCCTATTATGATTCAGCAGCATATATGAACAAATAAATATCATTGTGAATATCTCCACTGAAAATCCTTTCAACAATGAACTCTGTGAAAGGAATCATGCACAACCATGGCATAGATAGTTCATAAAAAGAATTCACTTCAGATGTTGGCAGATATTTTCCCTCTCAATTAGAATATAGGAAAAATCTCAAATTGCCTTCTATGAAGTGCAATAATCATGCTGATCCAGAAGGTACCACAATTTATTCTGCAAACCTGAATGTTTACATGCAAGCAGAAGTGACTTCACAAGATTGAGGTCTGGAGAAAATTTGGAGGATTCTAAGGCATCATACAAGATAAATGATACAGAATTCAATCCAGGAGATTATAAAATAGAGGATCATAAGGAATGGGCCCCTAGAAAGACCATAAGAAATAGGAGCAGGATTAGGTCATTGGGTCCATCTATTCTGCTCCAAGGCTGATATGATTCTCATCCCCAGTCTGTCTTGTCTCATAACCCTTGATCGCCTTATTGATCAAGAACCTATCTATCTTTGTCTTAAAGATACTCAATGACCTGGCTTCTACATCCCTCTGTAGCAATGAGTTCCACAGATTCACCATGCTCTGGCTGAAGAAATTCCTCCTCATTCTCAATGTTAAAGGAGCGTCTCTTCACTCTGAGGTTGTTCCTTCGAATTCTGGTCTCTCCCACTAATGGAAACACCTCTCCACATCCACTCTATCTAGGCCTCCCATTATTTTGTAAGTTTAATTAGATTCCCCTCATCCATCTAAACTCCATCAAGTATAGACAGACTCCTCAACTGCTCCTCATGCGATAAGCCCTTAATTCCTGGAATCATTTCTGTGAACTTGCTCTGGACCCCCTTGAATGCCAGCACATCCTTCTTTCTGTGTTGAGGGATCAAGAAAGGTTGTGATCGTGAAACAGTATTTACTAAATTGGCAATCATAGAATCATTACAGTGCTGAAGGAGTCTGTTTGGCTCATCAGGTCTGCACCAATTCATCAAGAGATCATCTTATCCAGACCCTATTCCTGTAACTCCATGTATTTACCCCACTAATCAGCATTACCTATGCATCTTTGGAGAACAAGTGACAATTTAGCATGGCCAATTCACCTAATCTGTACATTTTTGGACAGTGGGAGGGAATCGAAGCACCCACAAGAAATTCACGCAGACATAGGGAGAACAAACTCCACACAGTGACCCTAATGCTGGAATGGAACTCAGGTCTCTGGTGCTGTGAGAGAGCTGTGACAACCACTGGGCTAAAGTGGTTCAGTTTTGTTCAAATTGTTCAGTTTTGTTCCTCACAATTAATTATAAAATCTCAGGCTCCTGAACAGCTGATTGAAGTGAATGAGGCATCTTGTTCCTCAAATACTCGCTTATTTTGTGATGAAGGTCTGAGGGATCAAGGGTTGGAAAGTGGGAATGTGAGTTTTAATGACACATGTGACAAGAGATATCACATCAAAAGGTGAATTGCCTCGAGTTGGTAAGTGTAGGTGTATTCGATCCTGGCAGCCATAATTGTACAAGCAGTGGTTATCGCTTGAATAAACTAGAAAATTAGGTAAAAACAACAGAGGTTTCAGTTATCAGAAGTCCCCAAGATTGTGAAATTTTATAGAAAGCCTCATGATCGTGAAGTTTTGGTGCTGCCAATAAACCTGAGAATAAACTAAAAAGTGAGACAAAGTGCAGTGAATTAAGTAGCTGGAGTGTTTGGACTTCATTCTGCAATATCAGATAAGGGGCAGCCAGTTTTGACAGA
Source organism: Sphyrna mokarran (assembly GCA_024679065.1). Taxonomy (NCBI): domain Eukaryota; kingdom Metazoa; phylum Chordata; class Chondrichthyes; order Carcharhiniformes; family Carcharhinidae; genus Sphyrna; species Sphyrna mokarran. The sequence goes on from JAGIQG010000007.1 coordinate 54,450,043, forward strand.
TTTGTATTGAAAATACCCTTGCAGAGGAAACTAATAAGGCTAAAGTGCATCATTGCCAGAGGTTTGAAGGGCAACCAGGTATGACAAATGTTACAGTGTACTCTCCCTCCAATAGCTGGAAAAGTAATATTAAAACAATCTTTTTTTAAGCTCTTTTCCTGTCATATATTCACAAGAGTGAGGATCAATCAACATAAACGCTGCAATTCTGCAGGATGTTTTTTCAGAGAGAAGTGTTTCTGAAACCACCAAGGGAGGCAGTGGATGCAAAAGGAAGTCAATGGAAACTAATCAACTGTGTGTGGCTTGAATGATGCTTCCAGAGTATGGTAGTTTTGGGTGAGGTCTGGTTTGCTGGAATTAAACAGTAAGTACTGAAAATACTCAGCATGCCTCACAACTGTGGGGGGAGAATGGAGTTATGGGGTGGGATTTTACTGTTTTGCTCATTCCAAAACCATAAAATCCCACCCGAGGTCAATGGACCTTCGCATTGTCCACCTCTCTCCCACTCCAATTCCTATGGTGGGTGCTGAGGCAAAATTCCAGCGAATTTTGAATCAAATGTGACTTTTCTTCAGAAAAGAGGTATTGAAGTTCAGTACAATAATGAAACGTCCTAAAAACGCAATCTGGATTAATGTGATTTAGGTGATTCAAAGCACAGGAAGCAATCAACTTTGGTAATGCTCCACATGCTAATCTTCCTGAAGGTATTCAAGTGCAGCTGCTTTCATAGCATTTCTGATGTGTGAGAATAAGAAATGTGCTTTTCAAAGGAAACTAAGGAAATAAATAAAGTCTGTAAAAGCATATTGGATGATTCTTTCTGGTTGTTTCAGTTTGGTATGGCTCTTGCTTTGTCCAAAACCATAAGAAACTACAAAGGGTGATGAATGAAACCCAGTTCATCACTCAAACCAACCTCTCATCTATTGACTCTGTCTACACTTCCAGCTGCCTCAGAAAAGCAGCCAGAATAATTAAGGACATCACTTTCACCTTCTTCTGTCGGGAAGAAGGTACAAATCTAACATCACACACCAATCAACTCAAAAACAGCTTCTTCCTTGCTGCCATCAGACTTTTGAATGGACCTACCTCGCATTAAGTTGATCTTTCTCTACATCCTAGCCATGACTGTAACACTACATTCTGCAGTCTTTTTTTTCCTTCTCTATGAATGGTATGCTTGATCTGTGCAGTGCGCAAGAATAATCCTTTTCAATGTATATTAATACGCGTGAATAATAAATTAAAACAAATCAAAAATGCTGAGACCTTGGTTCTTATGCGTGTAGCATTCAATTTGTCAAAGATTTTGAATGGGATTCTGCACAACGAAGATAGGATATCTATTGAATGTTACTTAGATAGTCATTCCTGGGTATGTAAATTGTAAGGGAGAAAAGGTTACAGATTGATTTTCTGGCTTGAAAGAAATGCTGGAGGGAAAGAAAATCTCTCAAATTAAATAGATGCAAGTCATTAACTCTCTGATTGTTTAAACAGAAATAAATGATCCTAGAAGGAAATTGTTAGATGTCCTAGAGCATGGTCATTTATATATAGTACTCTGTGTGAAGAAAGAGGTTTCTGATTTAATTTGTTTGAAATTTTAGTTGTACCTATAATCTGTAGGATGTGTGTTTTACTGTGTTGGTGCAGGTGCACAGCACAGCCACCATGCCATGAAATGGAATGTGATCAGGTATGGTTTGCCATGATACTTTGCTGGATGGATATGACCGTATATAAGTAAATGTTGGCATGAGAGATGTGAGTTTTGTCCATGTGTTCTAATTTACTTCCGAATGAGATTCCTACCTCTAATGTATTGTGAATGGCCATCAAGGCTGTCTTTTTCCCTTATGACACTGTTTGTCTCATGAAAGGGAGAACAATATCCCTGGTTGATTTTTACTAAGTTAGTACAATGTTAGAATCACAATTAATGCCAGATCACAAAACATTTATTCATTGTACGACCTTCATACAATCCTCTGGAATGAGTAGACATGGAGAGGAGAATAGTGTGGACCTCTTAACTTGAAATTGTCAATCCAATTCAAAAAAGAAATTATAATAATTAAATGAATGATAAATAGCCCACACTTCCCTTGTGCTCATTGGGAGATACATCAAGTTTGTTCATGTTGCAGAAGAAGAAGTACAGAGTTTGTCATGTCACACTGAAGTGTGGAAAATGCACAGTGATGCCTAGAGAGAAATTTAATAAACTATTCTACTTTTGTGTTCCTAGCATATGAATGACCCTTGGCATATGAATTTCTGTCTACTCGAGAGAAGAAACATTTTATCTCTTTTGGTCTAACTGCTTCTGAAAATATCTACCTAAGTGCTTGTAGACTTTCTTTCGAGCCTCTTTCCAGGACCTCAGTCCTACAAAAACCATACACTTCATTGTTTGAGGGCAGAGCGCTTTCTACCTACTTTCATTCTACTTGTTCCAATTCCAATGGATGGTATCGAATAGTAGAATGAAAAATTAAATTGCATTGGATGAGGCCAAGGATGATTTGAAACCATGGAACAGAATTTTGAAATCAAGGCATTGCTTGATTGGGTTTGCATAGTTCAGCTCACACAGGATGATAGAAAAATGGAACATACTGCCAGCTAAGACACAGGCAATAGCATTTTGACAGACTTCAAGATTAAGGAGGGTAGAATTAGGAGACCTGTCAGGCATGTGTTGGAAAAGTCCAGTCTCAATATAGTGAAGGCATGAATAAGTTTTAACAGACTCAAAATGTTTAATGTATCCCATATTCTTTAGTATATATACTATCTTATTTATCTAAAGAAGAAAACCCTAAAAATAATACAACACAAATACATGTGGTTATAATACAGGACTGCATTACCTAATGAAGGAATTAATATAAATGATAAAGGAATTCCTGATAATTAGAAGTAGAACCTTAAAAACAACAACAAAAAAGCCCTTGAGAAAATCACAAGAAGATCCCTCAAAAAATATATATTTTTGCTCTTGCCACAGGTTTTACCACAACCAGACTCACATTGCAGAGAATGATCACTATAGAATTCAGGAATGCAGGTGTCTTTATCCCCCATTGATTCTGCCTGCTCTTTCAATTGTATGCCACCTTGTCCTGCAAGAAAGAGGGCAGAAAATTAATGACTCCTGCATGTGTTTGGGTTATGTACCTGCTGTAACCAGATAGCTGAAGACATATGGGAATGCGACCATTGGAAGGGATATGAAGGTGAGCTGGAGGAATGGGATGTTTGACATGCTAGAGAATACTGTTGGGTGAGTGAGGGTTGTGGTGCATTGAGTAGCATGTCAGGTTGGTATTGTGGTGTCAGGAGTTGGCATGTGAAGATGTATTCACCGAGCACGATCAACCATGTGAGATAAGAAGTCTTCTTGTAGAACCAGTCCTTGGAAGCTGACTCTGAGAATTGACTTTCTTGGTCAGCTGCTTCCAATTCTTTTGAAGGTTATCCTTGAAAGCCTCCTGGATCCTCAACAGTCCAATGCCCTCTCTCCTCTTGTCTATCTCCATGAACATGGAAGTCCCATCTGTGTTCTGGTGTTGCATTTTCCTGGTTTAGAATTGTATTGGCATTAGCAGCAGCCTCCTCTGATTTGGTGCAGTTTCCCTTTAAGAAAGACAGGCTGCTTTTAAGAGCAGCACTAAATGCTGATAGTATATGCTACCTGCAGCTTGCTGCTGAGTGCTCAGGCAACCAGCAGCACACACACTATTCAGACTAATGCTACCATTAGATAAAGGAGGAGGTAGCACCAAATTTATGGACCAATTTCTGCCATCTATGCTTTGTTTCCTAACTGTGTGAATGAAGATAGGCTGAATGTTTTTATTTCTCTTCTATGTTTATTACATGATCTTATCACATCTGTGCTACAACAGAATCGTTATTACGAATCTTAGAGAGTCACAATGTCAGATTTTCAGTTATAACTGTGAATAATTACCTGGAAATGGTAATAATCATTGATTGTAAGTGAGTGATTTTGTCTAATAGCTTCTGCAGGGAGCACTGCAACATAATTGTCTGTTTGAAACATTTTAACTTACCGTGTAATAGGAATGCTGGCCCGCGTAACAAACATAATCAGCAAACTTTTATTTGTTTGCAAATATAGAGGATGATTAAATGATATATTTTGTTAGACTACTCTCCTGGCAGGAAGCCTTGGCACAACAGAAGTGTGGATTGAATTGCTGGGCATGGGTGTCCAGATGCCAAATTCGTGACTTGGCATGCTGACCTCACCATCTGATTCTCCAATCTGTGTCCCCACTCAACAATATTGACTTCAGGAATGGAGTGTTATGAAAGTCACCCTTCAAATTGCATTGACAGAATGGCACAGTGGCTAGCACTGCTGCTTCACAGCTCTAGGGACCTGGGTTCCATTTGGTCTTGGATGACTGTGTGGAGTTTCAACATTCTCCAAGTGTCTGTGTGGATTTTTCTCCCGATGCTCTGGTTTCCTCCCATATTCCAAGTATATATAGGTTAGGTGGATTGGCCAGGCTAAATTGTCCCTTAGTGTCCCAAAATGCATAGGTTAGATAGATTAGCTATGGGAAATAGGTGGGGGTTGCAGGGATAAAGCAGGGGAGAGGGCCTGGATAAGATGCTTTGTCAGAGAGTCAGTGCAGAGTTCTATGAATCAGATTATCTTGTTACTTAGTTTTACAATGGTTTTATCATAATAAAAATGCTTCATATCATTTGCCAAGGAGTTTTAAGAAACAACAATGTCGCTAAGACATATAGACCAGCAGCTTCCAGCATTAAAGCTTTGTGTGTCACGTGCTTACAAATTTCTGAACAGGCAGCAACTGAGCCTCAAAATCCCAGAAGCCAAAACAATCATTCAGAGTTGTCCTTCTTGCAGTTCAGTGGCCCTTGCTGCAAAATGTGTATGTGTAGGTGTCAAATGATGACATGTTTGGACTCCGATATCTTTCACAATGTCTGTTAGCATGCCAATGCTAATTTCACTTTTCTGGAATGGTTTGCTTGCTTAGATGTTGACTGGCTCCAGCAAGAATCAGCCTTCTCAGCAGAGGAGGAGAGAAAAATTGAAAAGAAATATAAGGATTTATTGAAGAAACATGAGAAGTTGATTGAAATACTGCCATGCAGGTTGTTCCTCTAAATCCAGATGTGAAAAGGTTCTGAAGTCTATTGTTCTACATGATAGAATTTGTCTCGTGTCCTCAGCATGCTTCTCTCGCCCTGGGGAACGAGATGCATGAGATCGGAAAATTGCTGTTAATAAAATTGCTGTTGAAGAAAGGAAATTCATGGTTTTATTTTATTTATTCATGGGATATTGGTATTCTTAATAGTCAGTAGGTGATTCAGACAATGGAAGAAATATTTGGGTTTCAATAACCAGGACATGTACAATGAGGGAGAACATGGAATGTTTCCAAGCCTGTTAATAATTATGGATGTTTTGGAAAGGTAGAATCAGAGGCTCTGAACAAGCACCTGGTTGATGGGCTGCATTATGTCTTGGTTCCAATTGGGTTCCCATTGAAGCTTGGAATAAGTTGGTCATGAGTTTTTCTTGAGTGTCTTCTAGTTATAGGTAGCAAAAAAGATTTTACTGTAACTATTTTGTAGCATGAACTGATTACTGTTCAGTGTTTATAATTGAACTTATGGCTGGAATTTTTACATGAGGTCCAATGGTCCACCATAACTGCATTGGAAGTACACAGAAAACCCAGAGAAGCAGCGACAATTCTCCCAAAAGTGCTGAATTGGAGGGAAAACTATTCTAGATCGCGACAGTTCTGACAGTGCAGCTTCTCACCTGAATTTCCATACTTTGTGCGCCGAAGAGGTCACAGTCATGAATCACATTAAAAACCCGATGGGTGGCCAGAGTTCGACATTCTGGAAGTCTGTGCATGCACAATGGTCTCGATCTGTCAGACTCCCTGTTTGCTGGCCAGACCAATTGATTGTCAGTCCAGGACCCCTGTAGTGCTGCCCCTCCAGCTTTCCCCTCATGACCTGATCGTGGCCCCCACAACAATTTCCGGATCAGCCCCGACACACATTCACTTCCCCCTTCCCCTACACTGTCCCAGAGTACCCTGATGCTCAGTCCCCATTCTCCAGCAATGACGATCACCCCACCCACCCATCCAGCAGACCTCCCCCCCACCCCCGCTTCCTTCACCCTTCCAGAGTCAGACACCCTCCCCTGGAGGTAGCCCCCTTCCCCATTGGCAGACAACCCTCTGTCAGCCTGCCCCAATTGCTGCCGCTGCTCCATCCAGATCAACCCCAATGCAGAGTGGCAGAGGGATTTTCACCCTCATCAATTGCATCTAATGCCTGCCCACAATATTCCCCTCCCCTTGGTACTGCCCAATGTCTGATGGGCAGTGCCAAGTTGCCACCTTGGCATGGGCACTTTTCTCCTTGGACAGTGCCAGGGAGCATGGCTGGCGCTGCCAGAGTGCTCATGCCCAAGGGACACCATCTCTTCTGCTGCCAAACTCTCTGGGAGGCCCCAGTTTCCCCCCCTTCATTCCAGCAGGGTCTCCCGGTAGCTCCCCGAGTATGGGAGCTAGTCTGAACCCCACCAGAATGAAGTTATTCCTGGCGGGGTAGGAGATTCAATCAGGACATGAAAGGTCCCGATAATTAACAAATCTACATGTATAAAATAGATTTAAAAAAATTTTAAATTACTTACCTGTCTTCCCACCTGTTTCCAGCATGGCCTGGTTGGCGACTGTTCGCCAGCTCTGGAAGATGCACATGTGTTACCGGCGCATACGCAAATCCCCGTTCAAAGCCGCAGATGCACATTTCATGACTGGACCCGCCAGAAAAATGGCAGGCATGGATGGAAGGATCGCGGCCGTAATGTGAGTGCTTTATAAGGCCATTCTTCTGGGAGTAACTGTGGATCTTGCAATGATATTACAGTGAATAATCGGAAGAACTCCACAGAAATTCAACCACAAGGCCCTAATTTTCTATTTTTATGTTACAAAACTTTTCATATTGGAAGTGTTGCACTTCCACTGATGGTTGTAAAGTCAAAGGCTGGAATTTTCCGGCTGTTCACACTGATGGGATCTTCCTGTCTCAGTGAAGTCACATCCCTGCCCTGTGTTTTCTGGTGGTGAGAGGTGTGTTCAATGAGAAACCCTAATAAAAGTGGAGCCAGGAGATCCCGTTGTCAGTTAATGGAAAGATGATTCTGTCACTGTGAAACACGCAGTGGATTATGCAGAAAATCCAGCCCAAGGTGTTTACTTGCATTCCATTCTATCTGGTTTTCTACCATTGTGCGCAGATGCAAAGTATATAAGGAACCTCCACACCCACTCCATCAATAAATATGAAGAGTTCACGGACTTGTTTGTCACTCGGATTGTGGTCTGGTCAGCTGCCTCTGCCATGTCCCTCCCTCCCAGTAGTCTGGTCAAAATGCCTTTAATGTTCCCGCCTTGCCTGAGCTCTGCCAGCTCCAACAAAATATCATTTCCTCTCCTGTTGACTACCCGGTCAGCCATGCCAGACTTTATGTTCCCACATCAGGGCTTCCTCATTGGGGGCAAAATTCTACACAAAGGCTGGAATTCTCCCTTTTTACCTACCACGGGAATGGTAGCAAGCGAGACAGAAAATTCGGTGGACCATTCAAAGGCCTATTGAATTCAGGCGGGAATTTCTATTCTTGTGCTTGAGAAATCTGCCCCAAAGTCTCGAGATCCAGCAAACATGCTCAGGTTGCCTGTGCTTGGACACCCTTGTGCTAGCAATATAAAAAAATCCATCCACAGAAAATTATTTTAATGCATCTAATATATGCCCTTTTTCAGTAAAGCTGATAGTTGACAGCGTTGTCTATCCTAAAGACCTTTAGTTTTCCCTTTTCGAGACTTTGTCAATCAGTAGTCACCCAATTTTACAACCATCCACCTCTTGCCAGATGATTGGTGCTGTTGCACGTTATTGATGCCCCAGGTTGAAAGAAACTGATTGTTAAAAGCTGAGTGAAGTAGTCAGATTCACTGACACTAATAAGCCTTGATTGTCATGAACCAGACACCATATTCTCTGTAACACATCAGGTAAGTCAGTGTTTGCTAATTAAATCAAATTCCCAGAAATATGTGTGGGTCTGACAAATCAATAAATCTAAAATGAAAACCTGCAAACTTTGGAAATGTCAAACAAATACTGAGATGACACACTGGATCTCTCAGTACCTATGAAAAGAAAGTTCCACATTTTAGAATGAATAAAGTAAATGCAACATCCTGAACTACAGTGTCAGACAGTTCCAGTGGTCTGATCAGACTGCCCAACAATCTCGTGTTTTATGTGTCTCTAATCGGGCAGTTATCGAAGCTGTGGAGGAGAGAATGATTAGTCTCCAGCAAGAATCATCTGACTGACTGTAGTTGATCAATCCTTTGTGCTCAGTTTTATGGCAATCTCAGCTTGATCTGACCCGAAATTTCAGAGGTCACAGTCCTGCCACTTACACAATGTCTGAAGCTGCTGGCAATTTTCGGGACACATCCTGCTGGAGTCTGTTGAATCAATGCAAGCAGCTACTTAACAGTTAGCAACATCCTAACCACTATGCAACCTGGTTGCAATATGCTACATGCTGCTAAAGAATGTATCCTCAGTGTGAAGATTGACACTCTGTATAATGTGAGTATAGAGATCCTGTCCCAGATAAGGCTCAGTGAATGCTGTAATAAACTTGACTATCTGCTTTATCCAAATCTCAATCTGTTTTGCAGGCTTCCTGTTTCATTCCCATTGCAGTGAGAATGAGCCAGGATAGGATCGTAGAATTTCTGGTTTAAAATGTCTTTGCACTAATAACATAGGTGGCATCTGAAAGTCCTCAATCCCCAGCTTGCATAATCTAAAGTGCATTGAACAGATCTTCTGGCAACCAGCCTGATCTGGCCCTGACTCATGTTTAAGCCTCTCAGTTGCTGTAAAGGAGACACAAGATATTTTATGATCTTTGATCCAACTTCACACATTATTCTCCACCAACACAATATCTGTGACCTCTTTATGTATCAGTGACTTCTATTGAATAATTGACATCAAATTAGGACTTAACTGGAAGGTCTGGCATAAAAAGTGGCAGGATTGTGACCTCTGAAATTTCGGGTCAGATCAAGCTGACATTGCCATGAAACTGAGCACAAAGGATTGATCAACTACAGTCAGTCAGATGATTCTATGTGGCAGGACAAATGTTTTTATATTTCTACATTGTTGATCCCTGAAGTTTTGATTGGTCCATTATCTTTTGGAGTTGGTCAAATTTAGCCAAAAATTGTTCAAAATATTTTTAATAGCCTAAATAAAATAGACTTTAAGGCTATCCTTTTTCTAATGATAATCGATCTCAGCCTGACATGCTAGAATTTTGCAGAGTTATTTATCACCACTGGGAGCAGTGGAGAAAACATTGGCAGGAGTTTTGATGAGACACGTCATCCTATCGGGTTTGTCTCTCCTAGTGACATCCATGTGAGGGGTGTAAGAGCACAAACAAAAGGCATCTGGCTCCAATTCCTCTCAAATTTGTTGAAGGCAAAAAACACATAAGCTTGGCAGAGCTTGGTTCCAGCTCAAATTCTGCTTCACCTTCCTTCGAGATATGGAGCTGCTTCTTCCCCTACCCAAGATAGAGCCCAGGTTTAAGGATCACTTCCTGGTCCTTAACATGACCCTTGGCCCTATGTTTTTTTAATATATGTAAATCTAACCTTATGACTGTTTAGTTCTACTATTTCTTGGTCACTTTCCTCCTTCGCATACTATTATGATGGCCATGGGGGGATGGTCAATAGATTTCCCCATGGGCTTCATGGAGTACAAAATCCCTTATTGATTAAGCAGAGGCCTGCCTGACAGGAAGCATTCAACAGGGCCTTTGAAACCTGTTTCTTCACCTGGATTGTTGTTGTAGGTCCCAAGGTGTTGAATGACCTAGCTATAAGCTGCAGGATCTTGGTACACAATTAAGGGTGTTTTGATGATGTGAAACTGGGGTTCAGGTAAATCACTACACACACTTCTTTATCCAGAATCACAATTAAAATGTACACTCATTCTTACTCTGTTTCTCCAATAAGAGTTTTCTCTTATTTGTAAAATCTGCAATGTTAATCCAACAAAGTAATGACTTCTCCTTTAGACTGGAACCACCATCTGTATTTGTGGTTGCCAGTTTTCCGTCAAGCATGAAATGGTTCAAATGTGTGCTACACTTTGCGTAGCCAAAAAATTAGAATTGAAATCCAAATAATGTGAGTGTTCATCTGGCTTGGAGTATCAAGGTAGGAATGAATTGAAGCTTAAAACTGCCTTGATTAGATCATTTGTTCAGTTAGTAATCAGTCTTTATCCATTGTTGGTTTGTATTAAAGTCCTTCTATTTTACATGCAACTCACTCATTGAATGACACAACTGAATTGATGTCAGAAAAGCAGGAAGATATCAATCTGAACCACATTATAGATTAGTGCTTTTAGAAGAGAAATTGTTTTAGAAATATGAAATCTAGGCCTACGCCAGTTGAAGAATTAGGAAATAACTCTACAAAAATCTCAGCTTGATGTTACCTAGTAATCTCTTTTCACAGTGCTAAAATAGCTAAAAGATGTTGGCATCAGCCTGTCACTCTCAACCTTTTCAGCATTCACTGCACAGTAGCTAGGGTTTATCAATCAAGCACAAGGGCAATAAGGTGACAGTGGCTCTGAGAATGTTTATACAATTCTGATAGCTTCTGGATACATTTTCAAGAACTGCTCTCAACGTCAGGGCCATTTTCAATGATTTCAGTGCTCACCTGCAGTTTATTGATGCCTTCACACCTCGTTTGCTTCACAAGTTTTGTTCAACTGAAATAGTTTAGCCCTTCAGCCAGACTCTCAGAGAGGTTCCACAAGCAAAAATGGTTGAAAAGCCAAATGCAAATTACAAACAGGAAGTGCTCGAAATACTCAGGAAGTCAGGCAGCATTTAGGGAGTGAGAGAAACCATGATTAGAAAAATGTTTTATGTGAACAGATGCAGAGTGGGAAGGCCAATGAATTGGGAAGCTGTTAGCAGACTTTGCTGAGGCTCTCTAACTCAGCTGTGGTATTTGCATCCTGCTTCCCATTTTCAAGGATGTGTTACCTGGAAGGGATGCTGAGACAATCCTCAGTTTGAAACTCAGGGTGGTTAAAGAATGAAGGAAGGAAATTTGCATTGGGATGAATTTTCCTATGGGTTTTGGGATCCTGACATCAAAAGCAAATGGAAATCCTGGGCCTGCATTTGCCAGGAGCCAGACTGAGCTCACTATTCAATTAAAGATGGTGAGTAAGTTCCCAATTCTGTCACTCCAATCACTGGGCTGGCTGCTTTGAAGCCCAGGCAACCCCATATGAAGAGGTAGGCACCCCTAAGTCAGGTCAGAGTTCAAGAGGTCACCTTGACATGGCATCTCTGAAAGATAAGTTAAAAGTAAATATTTGGGGTTGGAGGGGAAACAAACATGTTGGCCAATCCCATCAAAGAGAAATTCCTCCAGATGCCCATTCCTTGCCCATTTCACCCTTTAGTGTCACAGGAATCAGCAAGGGTAAATATGTGGAGCTATAGGGATAAGAGAATCGGTAGGATTGTTAGCATTGTAGACTCAATAGGCCAAATGGCCTCCTACTGCACTTTAGGATTCTATGATTCTATGATCTGTGATAACATAATATCTATTTTATAACCAATGTTACCTTTACAATCTGTGTACATCTGTAGAGTGGGAGTGAAGGATTATAGTGTGGAGTGAAGTACTCTAGTCAAACATTTTGTGTTTAATAAATTTTTTTTTATAGAAGGCTAATTGCTAGTCCTGTGAGTCTGTTCATTCATGTTTCTAAAAAAAAAGTAATGGGTCTATTGAGCCAGTGTTTTATTCTGTGAACTTCCCGTCCAGCACTAATATCACCGTCAAACATGGTTTTAACAAACATTGCAGGAGAAATTTTCTCTTTTGGTGATCTTTGTCCACATTGAGAAATTCTGCACTACAATCTATGTCTTTCCATATTTTGGTTTGTTCTTGTGAATTGAACAAATGTACCCAGTGGGCTCTATTTTACCATTTTCATTTTAGGTGCTGGGTTGACTTGAAACTGGGAGTGCTTCAGATCCAACATTTCGATCCGTTCTCAGGTGCCCCCATGCACTCTGCCTGAAAAAATAGCAGCAACTCTGAATCGCACTACACAAACCTGTGGACAGGACTTAATGAGTCTAAAACCCTGCAGCTCCAATCGGCGCCTTCAACCGTGTATGCACAGAAAAAAAAAATAAAAGAATGCGTCTCCCCTGCCACATACCTTCCAAGCCAGATAATGCCTCCCGTGCTGGCCCCCACAGACATTGCCCCACTACAACAGCATTACTGAACCCCTTTTCCCCATCTCCCCATCCCCAGAATGATTGCAGGTCCCTCCCCTCCATTCCTCCCTCACCGATCATAGGCAATGGCAGCTGACCCTCCCTTCACCCCACCAATCACAACAGAGTGGCAGCGGACACCTCCTTCACCCACTAATCAGAGGCAGAGTGGCAGCGGATACCCCTTCCCCTCGTTGATCATACTCAGAATGGTGAGATCCTGCCCACCCACTCCCTTCCTCCCATACCTGCTGCTCCTCCAATCTGTGTCAACCATCTGACGTTCTTCCCTTCCCCCCCACCACTGATCCGAACCAGAAAGCCATCTGACCAGCCTCCCTCCACCTCCTGTTCCCCCCACAGCTCCACCAATACCAATCTGAGTCAGAGAGCTGTCCAAAGCTCTGAATTTACCCCCTCAGAAGCCCGAATTGGACCTTTGTGGCCATGTCTGTTTTGTGCCAAATCTGGACTGGCAAACATGATGGTAAAGGGGGCAGTGTCAGTAAGGTTGAACGACAAGTCCATTAAACAATTTAAATGCATGCAAATGCGTTTAAATTGATGTTGCGTCCATTTCTTTCACAGTCCCAACACCGACCATTTTCAACCCCTGATAAAGGGGCAACTGGCCTGGACATGGGTGCGGATCATGCTACTGATCTTCCACCCAACTTTACCAAGTTTTTGCACCTGAAAACATGCACAATTTGCTAGTAAAATGTGTTCATAGTCAGCGTTCATTTTACTGCATAGTGCATTGAAAAATGCCAAATAAAAGCAATTATTTTCTTTCTTCTTGGTCTCCTCCCAAAAGATCTTCAAAAATCTCTTGGCTCTTAAGCCTTGTTGACAGTTGAAACACTGAACAAAAATTATGGTTTATGGAATCCAACATTGATGCTTTGATGAAACACTAGTGGTAGAATATTTTTCTCGCTCACTTCAGAGAAGCATCATCTGTCAGTTCATCCGTCCCACTGAAAAATTGGAGCTTTACTTTACATTAGACCTGTCACATCTTTGAGCAATTCTGAGTGCAGTACACCCAATTGCCTTTTCACATTTGTTTTTCAACAGAAGAGAATGTTACTGGTAAATGAGATTATACTAACACTGCATCATTGTTTCTTGTTCAAAAACTGCCTTGTTTCAGAAAAAGTTACTTGGCCATTAGTTTATCTTTCAGCTTAGACATTAGGAAAATTCTCTCCTGCAGAGTACAGCATTCACCAATGACGTTAAGCAACATTATCCTTCCAGGTCTGTGAACAATCTGTAATTCACAAGTAAAGTAGCTTTGTGTTAGATATGACAGTCTTATGAAAGGCTATGCCCTAAAAAGTATTTGAAAGATGAAAGATGAACAAGGAAGGTACATTTTTCAAAGGGAGGAATTGGAAAGTGCATTATTAAGGCATCAGATAATGTTGTTTTATCCTGAGCACCACCTAAGGAGGTGCTGGCGGAGAAATTGAGAAATAAGGTGGAGATTCTCTTCCATCCAAAGGACAATGGGTGCTTCAACAAATTAAATAGCAAGAATGGAAAGAATGGCTGTGTGGGTCAATTCAAGAAACATCGTTCCAGAGATCTGACCCAATACTAAGTCTTACTAAAATTACAAAGCTGAGATTCCCCTTCACATCTCTCAATTTTTACACAGCCCTGAAACACCAAACTTTAGCTCCAGCACCAGCCATTCTTCCCTCCATTGTTCCATCAACTTCGCTTCCACTTATAATCAGACACCTTACTGTAGCTAGTTTTGTTTGTTTCCATACACTGCTGCCCTCAAAAAGTCCCTTTTCTCCACACTTTAGGGAGGGGTTGGAAGGGGGGGAGTGGAATGGGGAGGTGGGGTGATGTAAGTTAAGCCCAGCAACCTCAGAAGTAATGAAGAGGCAGAAGTGGGCCCAGTGTGAGTTATGTTACTTGATTGGAGCTGAAAGGTGAGCAGAGAACGAGTTCCTGCAGGGCTGGAAGTTGATGGAGGCGCTGCTGTTTCTTGGAGGAGATGTCAAATCACAATCACTAGCGGTAATATTTTTTCAATTGGTTGCTGACCCTGGAGGAGATGATCCAGTGCCGGCTTTCCGTAGGATAATAATCGTTGCTGCTGCCTATTCACATTGTAATGGAGAAGCAAACCCTACAGAATTCTGAGAGAAATAACTCCACATGACACAGCCATGGAGAAGCAGCATCTCGGCACCATTAGCTGTGCACAATACTCTGTATTGACGCAGGTTAGTCTAATGTTTCAGGGGATGACTGATACACATCAATTTGCTAGGAACTTTGACATTCCAGCTATCCTCTCTCTGCCCATCTAGGTTTGGCCATGCGATTCAGCCTTGATTAGGACCCTCACAGCTGTGCACATTGTTACTCACAGACAGCAGTTAGTGCTTAACATGCCATCTGGGACTGACGAGAATATAATCTGCCCTGCAATAGTCCAGACCCATTGCCCAAACTGGCCTAACATTCAACATCGATGAGATAGAGAAATGGTTCATGTATGTTAACGGCTTTGTTAAGAGTAGATCGTGCTTTACAAGCCTAGTTGAGTTCTTCAAAAATGTGACTGAACACATTGACGAAGGAAGAGCAGTGGGCGTGATTTACATGGATTTCAGCAAGGCGTTTGATAAGGTCTCCCATGCAAGACTTCCTGAGAAAGTGAGAGGGCATGGGATCCAAGGTGCTTTGGCCTTTTGAATCCAGAATTGGCTTGCCTGCAGAAGGCAGAGAGTAGTTGTGGATGGGTCTCCTTCTGCATGGAGGTCAATCACCAGTGGAGTGCTCCAGGGATCTGTTCTAGAACCTTTGCTGTTTGTCATTTTCATAAATGACCTGGATGAGGAAGTGGACGGATGGGTTAGTAAGTTTGCCGACGATACGAAGGTTGGTGGTGTTGTGGATAGTCTGGAGGGATGTCTGAAGTTGCAGCGAGACATAGATAGGATGCAAGACTGGGCGGAGAAGTGGCAGATGGACTTCAACGCAGATAAATGTGTGATGATCCATTTTGGCAGGACCAATGGGGTGAAGCAGTATAATATCAAGGGTAGGAGTCTTGGCAGTGTTGAGGAGCAGAAGGATCTTGGGGTCCGGGTCCATAGGACTCTTAAATCTGCCCCACAAGTGGAGGGTGTGGTTAAGAAGGCATATGGTGTACTGGCCTTCATTAATAGAAGGATTGAGTTTAGGAGTCAGGAGGTAATGCTGCAACTTTATAAGACCCTTGACAGACCCCACTTGGAGTATTGTGTGCAGTTTTGGTCGCCTCACTATAGGAAGGATGTGGAAACAATTGAGAGGGTGCAGAGGAGATTTACAAGGATGTTGCCTGGATTGGGGGGGCATGCCTTATGAAGATAGGTTGAGAGAGCTAGATTTCTTCTTCCTGGAAAGACGATGGTTGAAAGGCAACCTGATAGAGGTTTATAAGATGTTGAGAGGAATAGATAGAGTGCATTCTCAGAGGCTATTTCCCAATGCTGAAATGGTTGCTATGAGAGGACACAGGTTTAAGTGCTGGAGGGCAAGTACAGAGGAGATGTTAGAGGTAAGTCTTTCACTCGAGAGAGTGGTGAGTGAATGGAATCGGTTGCCATCAGTGGTGGTAGAGGCGAACTCGCTGGGGTCTTTTAAGAGACTTCTGGGTGAGTACATGGGATTTAATGGGATTGGGAGTTACAGATAGTTCTATGGCCTGTAGGTATAGATATGATCGGCACAAATTGTGGGCCGAAGGGCCTGTTTATGCTGTAGAGTTCTGTGTTCTATGTGAACAGACATATGTGTATGAGGCCATTTGAAACTTGAAATGTTATATGCCTTTTCTTTCTACATTTCCTATGACAGAATATCTTAGAGGGGCCAGTGGGAAAGGAGTGGAAGGGGCTGCACCCCACATCTGTGACCAAGTCCTCTGGATCCTGTGGAGGGCATCTAGAGATCATGCTCCACATTCTTTCCTAGTGACTGCCAGCACCAAAACAGTGACCAAGAGAGAATGGCAGGAGATAGTCTGTGATGTAGTACAGCAGGACACCATGGAAAATTGTGAGTGCAAGAAGAGGTTCGATGACTTCTACACATATGCAAAATGATTTGCTCAACATAAGCATGTAGGGGTCCAAGTCCAGTGATAGGAGACCTCGGACATTCCTTTAACAATCTACGCCTCTGTTCTGTCATTCACACATTCTGATTACTTAATAAACAGTTTTTAATCACCTTTTCAGCCTTCTGCATCTTCAATAACATTTCTTCCGTCACATTCCAAACCCTCCCTCCCTCCACTCTCATAGTATAAATTAGTATAAATCTTCACTGAGTATTTTTGCTCTCAGTTCTGAGGATAGTTCATCGGGACTTGAAACATTGGTTCTATTCTCTCTACAAATGCCATCAAACCACTAAGATTTTCCAGCATTTCCTGCTTTGCTTCCATTGTTCAACTCTCCCAAAGGAGCCAATCTTTTCTTTATGTGGCAGTACCTTCCTTGAGTCAGAATAACAAGATTCAACCTGTCAAACCAATACCTGACATTTCAATATATCCAGTGTTTTCACACCTAGAGCACGTCTTGCAGTTTCCTGGTAAGAAATGACCCAAGGTAGGCTGAAGACAGCTCATTAACTGTTAATGTCAGTATTTCAGTGTAAATGCACTAAAATAGATCCTTGTTGCAGCACTTGAAAGATAGTACAACAAAGTAACATCACAGTGAACCACTACAAGTATTGTAACCATTAGGAAATAAAGCAGTAAATCAACAGACACACGGGGGAACAATACCACAAGAAGATTAGCGTGACACTATAACTGATCCTGCAGAATAATTACAGGCAAGCAATGGATAGGTAATATCTGTACTTTATATAATTGTAAGGTCCTACCTGCTTGACAAAAATTTATAGGTTTCTTTCCAAAATCATGGCTCAAACACAACAGTTTAAACACTGCTTTACTGTTAAGTACTAATTCACCGACTAGGCAGAAGTGTCAAGCATTGGGTGATCATTTGTAATTTTATCTGGTTTACCCACTCCCACATACTAAGCAATTTGACATGAGAAATATTGGTTGTCAAGTCTTTATGACCAGGTTTGGGCTACATGGTGAGGGAGGGGGAAGGAACACAAAGCTAAGTTAAACCAGGATCATACAAATGTTCTTCAAATGTTGAATTGCTAAATGTGTCTTAATTCAGTGAGGAGCTTCTGTTTTGAAGTGAAAGGGTCGGAAAGGCTGCTGGGAAGGGCAAAAACTTTGAGTGAAGACTTCTCAGCTTTGATTGGTGCTGAACCAGGTTGTAATTTTTAGACTATTTTCCTGCACAATTGTGCAGCTGAGTATGAAAGAAGATATCAAAAGGAGATATCACTTACACATCAGAGCCATACTATTTTCACAGGGACAAGAGGGCAATTGCATTGGGCTGTGGGATCCCCACACATGAGGGATTTGCACCTCCCAAAATATAGTAAATAAACCATCTTGTTTTAGTACCATAAGCAAATCAGCGAAGGTCTTCCTGTGTTGAATGCTTTTGCCTTCTGTTTCTAAATGATGGGGAAAATCTTTCAGTCTCTGGATCATCGAAGAACAGACGTATGATTAAAGATGTGTGCCAGGCTCCTGTGGAAATTCTGATGTGCTGATCAAGAAGTTTAACTTTTGATAGTTCCTCAGAGCCTGGAAGAGATGAGACTATAGTCAGGCAGGTGATGAGGCTAGCCCATTGCAATTGGGATGTGCTGATGCTTGTGATGGTTGTTTGCCCAGGCTAGGGTAGAATAAAGGATCACGGTAGCTAATGAGGTTAAATCAAAACTTTACCTGATGCAATTATTCAAAGCCATCTTGGCCTTTTGGCTGAGGTGAAATATCAGATCAAGTTTGGATGGGCTGCAATGCCTCATCTTGTCAGCTTGGTTCTTGCTTATCCTTTACATGAGGACTATGAATTAGATTCAATTTGAATTCGGTTTTTTGGTTGGTGGAACTAAACAAAAATGCTGAGTCAGAGTTGGTGACTTTGGGCAGATCCACAATGCTTACTTGATAGTTACCCAGACATGCTAGAAAGATTACAACCTAATCTAACATTTGGATAATTGCACAACTGACCTTCCAATTACCCATCCCCTAGCTACCCCTTGATCTGACCTGACTAGTCCCTGACCTGACCACCATGCGAATCAGACTACTCATCTCCCCGATTACCCAATTAGCCACCTGAGCCTCAACCTTGTTACTCTCCTGAGCTGAGTAATTCCTAACCTATATAATTCCAAATCAGATTGGCCTGTGGCTTGGAGAGGAAGTTGCAGATAGGGTGTTCCTATATGTCTGCTGCCCTTGTCCTTTGAGGTGATAAAGATTGCAGGTTTGAAAGGTAAGAAGGAATATTAATGAGTTGCTTTTTGTCTATCTTGTGGATAGTACTCACTGCTGCAACTGTTCATTGGTAGTGGAGGGAGTAGATGTTAGAGGTGCTGGGGGGAGGGCCAATCAACTGAACTGCTTTGTCCTGGATGGTATCAAGCTTCTTGAGTATTGTTGGAGCTGCAGCCATCCAGGCAAGTGGACAGTATTCCATTAAATTCCTGACTTCTGTCCAATAAATATTGGACAAGCTTTGGGAAGTCAGGAGGTAAGTTGCTTGCCATAGGATTCCTAACATCTGACCTGTTCTTGTAGCCACAATATTTATATAGCTAGTCCAATTCTGTTTCTGATCAATGGGAACCTCCAGGCTGTTGATGTAATTCAATTGAATGTCAGGAATGATAATATAATGGTTAGCAAAGCTGGACATACAAATTTCAATTTCCAACAAAAAGATGTGATATTAAAAATGTTTGAAATGTCATTATTAAACCATGCTGGTCAACTGTTTAAATTGGAAATTTTCATTCTAAATTATTACACAAATGATCACAAATTTATTCTCTGAGCAGAATTGGGATAATATATTTTGAAAATGTTCAGTGAAGTTTATTTTTCAGGATGTTTCAATGCCTTTCACCTGTCTATGGAGATGGGCTCTTTTGGCTGTTTCTGATCAAAGTTTTATAAATGACTGCATCAGCAGCAGATAAAAATGATCGTACTTCCTCCTTCGATGTATATTCTATCACCTGCACCATGGCAACACTGGATTCAAAGTATGGCAGGATAGTCCCTGGTTTTCAGCATTGCTTTGGATGGAGATCTGGATTTAAAATTGAAAATTAAGTTGTAGAATTGTATTGACTTCAACCAGTCTTTTTTTTATTGGTCTTTTAAAAATTGTTTACCTGCTTTACTAGGAGTTTCTGAAATTTGAGCCCCCTTCCCAATAGATCCTTCAATGTGGAATTGAGCAGGGGTAGTGGCTGTGGTGTGAAGGGAGTCTGTCAAAATCTGACAAATAGCTTCTCCAATGATTACACATTCCTTCTGCAGTGTGGAAGTGAAGACTATATATAGTCCCAGCAATGGGACCAGCTAGTGATTTGCTTCTATAGACCTCAGCATGATTACATTCCACTTCCCTGATCAAATATCACTGCATTTGGAAAGTTTCCTCAGCATTTTATTACTGCATTGTCTTGATATTCAAAGTCTTTGAACCATTTGCACTTCTAGTTTCCACTGAGTATCCTTGTATTCATTCCATTCAGTTTGATTCTCAATTTAGAAATCTGAATGCTGTGCTTCCATATGTAATACCTCCTGTCGTAACTCTGAACGTAACAACCTGGGATTGTTTCTCATTTTTACTTTTGAGTGTAGTTATATTTAGTGTTTCCCTCAAGCGTTGACCAAGCTTTTTCTTTTGAGCAAATGATATGTTACTTAATTCTTAGGCTTTTGAAAAGAAATTTACTCAGCTTGCTCATTTTTCAGCAGCAATTTTTGAAATGTATCACCCTTCTGCAGAAGTTGGGGCCAGAGGTAGACTTTCACAGGCTGTTGGGAGGAGTATTCAGGCAATTAGGATGGTAAAGTCCTGGAAACTGATGTTGGGTTAGGATTGTGGCTTTCTTGGGGGCAGGATTGAATTGTAGCAGGGAACCCTCCTGGATCAGTCCAGTAAGTTGTTGAGTAGTGGTTGAGATTCTTAAGCCAATTACGAGATGTTTCAGCTCCGAACCCTGTATTTTCTAACCATACATAGGCCTTGTTTTTTAAAGCTGTCACTGAGATTTGTAAGCAGCTCAAAATGCCTGAAAGTGTCAGTTCTGCAAGACATGTCAGAAAGAGCCTTTGGTAGCTGCAGTATGGTACAGTAAAGGCTGGTGGACTGATGTAGAACTGTGTATTGACCCAAACAGACTGCATCCAAGTGGTACCTTCAATAAAAAAAGAGAGACCATCAGAAACTTATACGGGAGGTGGTGGACAAACCAAAATATTATGATGTATATGATAAGATGAGGAGTGGTGAGTGTGTTTTTCACACCATCAATCTCATGCAACAAACAGATGCCATCAGACTGTCAGAAGCGTTTGCCAAGTTTCAAATCATATGTCCTAAGAAAGTTGGTAGCTTTTCATCATTGGTCAATTAGGCACTGGTGCACTCCTCAAAATCTAAAGGCACATACTCACATTAATGGAAGAACATGATGGAACCTACTATTATGAAACTTAGTGTACAACCGTTCATTAATTCCATATGCAAGATCTATAGAACTGGAATGTGAGTACAATTAATCTTCCTAGGTGCCACAGATGTTCAACATTATGGAAAATATCAACCTAGCAATCACATTGATCTCGCATTGCTAACAATCCATGGAATCAGTCAAATATTGAAAGGCAGATCAAGCTCAGAAACTACTCCAATCACCTCAATTCATGATCTAATATCAAATTAACCAGAGTGTTTCTACAAAATATTACTAATTCCCAGAGCCACATGATTACACTTGCAGGAAAATGCAAGGTCATCAATTGATCCATCATGTAATTATGGAATCTACAGAAAAGACAAATTGAGGATTCAACTAGACAAAGTGTAAAAGATAGAATCATTAGTATAATACAAGAGCACACAGACTGATGCATGTATCATGAATAAAGACAGATTGTTGAGAGTATGCATCGATCTATATTTAAATGCCATTGCTTTGAAATGTTGCCCACACGAAGTATCCACATTAGAAGAGTTAAATTGAAGATTTTCAGCTGCAAAATTCTTCTCCCAGTTGGTGCCAAGTATTGTTATTGGTCAGTACATCAGGCAGAGAGGTTGCAGAGTTTTTTACCCCATTCAGATGATATCACTTTCAACAACTTCTTTTCCAGCTCTTGGTTAGCCAGGATTTTTTAAAGCTCAAATGGAACACGTGCACTGTACGAGGATACACATGTATTGCAGATTATATAGCTGTTGTAGGAAGAAAAATGCAAGAACACAATCAGAATCTGCATTTATTGATGCAAGCAGCACTAAACAATGATGTATGATCAAATGTCTGAAATGTGATATCAAAGTGTAGCAGATCAATTTCTTTGGTTTTATTTACTCAAGTGCTGCCATATATCCCAATCCAAGTAAATTAGAGGATATTTGAGCCCTGTCAAAAGCCCAATATAAAGAAGATCTTTGAAGATGTCTAGGTCTCTATAAACTCTTGTCTCTGTATATTCCCAAATTTTCATAGCTGAGGTAATTGCTGAGAAAGGATGCACTTTTCCAGTAGCATGATGACTACAAATAACTCTTTGAAGCACTGAAACAGTTAGTATCAGAAGCATTAACATTACAATTTTATGATACTGTGGAGACAATTAGCCTGGAGATAGATGCATCAAGAAAGGTCTGGGAGCTTGTTACAAAAAGGCAAACTGATGGCAGTCGCTTCAAAATCTTTGTCGGTATTACAATCCTATTAACCCAATGTCGAGTGGGTAACATTAGTCTTTGTGATTGGAATTAGGCATTTTCATACCTATTTATTTGGCTAAATATTTTGGTGGAGACCAGCCATAAGCCACTGGCAATGATTTAGTGAAATCCATAGACCAGTGCCTGCCAAGATTGTAACATCTCTTGATCCAAGATAACAACTGCAAGATTTGGTGTAAGCCAGGCAATGTATTGGTCACATTTGGATACACACTTGTGGGTTGCTTAAAGAAATGAAAACAGAAGATATCTCCCCAGATCTACAAGTTGACTTGATTGATATTGAACTTGGAAAGTGTTCTCCAAATTGATTTGTTACAGTTTGTGCCAGCAGCTCCAAGAAGAAATAGTGAAAGAATTTTGTTTTTATTTAATCTTTATTAAGGCAAGTAAGTCAATTGAAAGCCAATTCATATTTACAGTAGTAGAGTCATAGAGGTTTACAGCATGGAAACAGGCCATTTGGCCCAACTTGTCCATGTTGTTGTTTTTTTTAAAACCCCTAAGCTAATCTCAATTGTCCTCATTTGGTCCATATACCTCTATACCCACCGTATCCATGTTACTGTCTAAATGCTTTTTAAAAAACAAAATTGTACACGCCTCTGCTACTACCTCTAGCAGCTTGTTCTAGACATTCACTATCTTATGTGAAAAAGTTATCCCTCTGGACTCTGTATCTCTCCCCTTTCACCTTAAACCTATGCCCTCTAGTTTTAGACTCCCCTATCTTTGGAAAAAGATATTGACTATTGAGCTGATCTATGCCCCCCATTATTTTATAGACATCAGTCAGATCACCACTAAGTCTTCTACACTCCGGAGAGGTTTACCCAACCTCTCCTTATAACTGAAACCATAAAGTCCCAGTACCATCCTAGTAAATCTCTTCTGCACTCTTTCTAGTGTAATAATATTCTTTCTATAATAGGATGACCAGAACTCTTCACAGTGTGGCCTTACCAATGTCTTGTACAACTTCAACAAGACATCCCAACTCCTGAATTCAATGTTCTGACTGACGAAACCAAGCTTGCTGAATGTCTTCTTTGCCACTCTGTCCACTTGTGACTCCACTTTCAAGGAGCTATGAACATGTACTCTAGCCCTCTTTGTTCAGTAACTCTCTCCAACCCCCTACCATTAACTGAGTAAGTCCTGCCCAGATTCAATCAAGCTAAATGCATCATTTCTCATTTATCTAAATTAGACTCCATCTGCCCCAATTGATCAAGATTCCAGTGCAATCCAAGATATCCTTCTTCACTGTGCAACCAATCTTGGTGTCGTCTGCAAACTTACCAACCTTTCCTCCTATATTCTCATCCAAATCATTAATATAAATGACAAATAAGAGTGGACCCAGCACTGATCCCTAAGGCACACCACTGGTCACGCTTCTCCAGTTTGAAAAGTAAGCCTCTACAACTATCTTCTGGCTTCTGTCGTCAAGCCAATTTTGTATCCATTTATCTACCTCAACCTAAATCCTGTGTGATTTAACCTTATGCAGCAACCTACTATGCAGTACCTTGTCAAAGACCTTGCTAAAGTCCATGTAGACAACATCAACTGTTCTGCCCTTATACAAGGTACTGTTTGAAGTTACCCCTTCAAAAATGTCTATCCAATTGTTGAGACATGATCTTCCACTCACAAAAGCCATGCTGATTGTCCCTAGTCAGTCCTTGCATCTCTAAATGCTTGTAGATCCTGTGTCTCAAAATATCTTCCAACAACTCACCCACCACATATGAGAGGTTCACAAACCTGATGTTCCCAGGCTTTTCCCTGCAGCCTTTTTAAACAAAGGCACAATATTTGCCACCCTCCAATCTTCAGGCATCTCACCTCTGACTATCAATGAATCAAATATCTGTTAGGAAACCCTCAATTTCCTCCCTAACTTCCCACAATGTCCTGCGATACATTTCAGATTCTGGGGATTTATCTATCTTGATGTGCTTTAAGACATCTAGCACCTCCTTCTCTGTAATATGTACACTCAAGACATTATTTATTTCCCCAAATTCCCTATCATCCATGCTTTTCTCAACAGTACTCTTAAGTACTGATAAGAAACATTCATTTAGAATCTCACCCAACTCCTGTGGATTTGCACATAGATGATTTTGTTAGACCTTAAAAAGTCTCATTCTCTCCCTAGTTACGCTTTTGCTCTTTATGTATTTGTAGAAGCTCTTTGGATTCTCCTCTGCCTTATCTGCCAAAACAATCTCGTGACCACTTTTCATCCTCCTGATTTCTCTTTACTCTACTCCTACACCCCCTATACTCTTCAAAGGATTCACTTGATCGCAGCTGCCTATGCACGTCACGTGCCTCTTCCTTCCTCCTTCTTCTTGACTGGGGCCTCAACTTCCAGAGTCATCTACTTCTCCCAACCTTGCCCTTTACTCTAAGAGGAGTGTGTTTACCCTGAACACTGGTTAACACACTTTTGAAAGTCTCCCACTTACCAGACTCCCATAGGTATTGTCTCATCCCCCCCAAAATTACTGACTCCTTATTCCCCAATCCCCCGCCACACTGACCACCCCCCACTGATATCAGGCAGAATGGCAGTGGATGTCCCCCTTCCTCTCCACCCCCACCAATCTCAAGTTGGACACTAGGCAGCTACCTCCTCACTAACTGGAGTGCCCAAATTGGACTTTTGGAGCATGTCTGTTTTGCGCCAATTCTGGATGGACAAGCGCAGTAGTAAGGGGGAAGTGCTGGTAAAGTTGGACGTGCAGCCCATTAAGTAAATTTAAATACATGCAAATGCATTTAAATTGCCATGACACCCATTGTGGGCACAGTTCCAATCAGTCATTTTTGAGCATTGGTAAAGGAGGAAGTGGCATGGAGGCAGGTGCAGATCATGCTAGTCACCTCACGCCTGACTTCAAGTTTTTGCATCCAAAAATGGGAGTGTTGCAATGGTAAAATCAGGCCCATCCTTTTGGATAAAAGTCTGCAAATTATTGGTAAGCTATTTCTGAGAAGTAGAATATTGATCACACTACTTTTTCTTCTCACCATTCTGGATCTAATGACACAACTGAATTAGAGTTACTTGATGGGATCCCTAATTCTTAAATGTAAGAGGTCCAAACAAGATCCGCACATTACCTTGTTACACCTGAGCATAAAACTTAAAGTGCAAATACTTCATCACCAATAGAACTTATGTCTGGCAGAACAGTGCAATCCAACTTACCTATTCTTAGCATTCTATTCTCTCAGAAACTAGACAGCAACCTGTAAAACTACAAGAAAAGATGACCACTATCTATTGTAAAAATACAAAGACTCACCAAGTTTATAATTTGGATAACAAGCTTGTATCCATAATCCCACAAAAGATTTGAGGTGTCAAGAATTTTTTCAGAACTAATGTCCTATGAAGTCATTATACATGAAAGAACAATGGTGGGGCATAGTCAAGGACAAATCAGATTCATCCTTCTCCTCAACTATCATGCAGTCCTTTTGCACCTAGGGCAAGATCCCAAATGTAATCAGGAACAGAATTGAAAAATGACAGTTCCACAGACCACTTTGATAAATGAAAGAAACTTTCAAAAAGGTTACCATCACAAGATCAGGATTTACAATAAGATAACAATTCTGCACAACGTGAGGCACCTGGGTTCGATTCCTGGCTTGAGTCACAGTCTGTATAGAGTTTGCACATTCACCCCATATCTATGTGGGTTTTCTCCAGGAACCATGGTTTCCTCTTGCATCCAAAAGACGTGCTAGTTAGGTGCATTGGCCATGCTGCATTCTTCATCAGTGTATCCAAATAGGTACTGGATAGTAACAAGGGGATTTTCACAATAATTTCATTGCAGTGTTGGTGTAAGTCTATTTGTGACAATAATAAATCAACTTTTTAAAAAAAACTGCTTTAGAGCCTAATGAATACATCACTACTTCACGATTATATAATAATTCAACATAAATGTGCATTGCACATAGTTACAAAATGATTTTAATCTGTTGTTTTGTTAACTATTTCAACCTACTGCATGCAAAATTTGGAACTCACAAGAATGTAACTATAAGATTCCAATGGATGTGTCAGGAATTCGGGTGTGCGCCTTCTGTGCTCCTGTGGTTTTCTACGCACTGAGAGAATGGACCCTGACACATCCAACTCGAACAATAAGCCTGATCAGAATCTTTGATTATAATTGGATGCCATATCATACATTTCACAAACTGATACAAGTTTCAGTGAGAAGGGGGGGGGGGGCAAATAAATCGTTTTAACTGTTAAATGTAATTGCCTCAGATCTGACCAAGATTGGAATGTGGTTTTGCAGGCACTGGGCTGTTTCTGTATGATTATTTCAAGCAGCATATGAATAACCCACTGCAATTATAATTCATCAATCGATTCTGTGAAAGGATCATAATGAGGCAACTCAGCCATGGTAAAATTAAACTCCATGCATGTTACTATTGTTAGATGATACTTAAAATGCCAGTAAAAAGTTGCACTGCTGCTATTCAGATTTTCATATGAGAAATGAGTTCCAAATTTTGCATGTTGCAGGTCGAAATAGTTAATAAAAAACAGATTTAAATCATTTTGAAATCCTTTGGAAACAAAGTATGAAAGGATAATCATCAGTTGTGAGGTGATTATAAACATGGTTCCTATTATGAGACTCATGTTTAAAATATTTAAATTTGCTGCAGAATACCCAAATCTCACAATCGAGTGTGTTTATGCTGGATGAGATGAAACACGTCAGTAAAAGCATTACTAATTTACCTGTACTCTGCACTGTATTTGGTCTGAGGTGTGTAAATCTTTTTCAATTGAATCTGTTCATGCCATTATTTTTGCCTCAGTAAATGATTGCACCAAAATAAAATATCCACTTGAGACATGGCCTACTGTAAACTCACTGAAGTGAAAGTAATTTGGCAACAGAACTAATAATAGCACCAAATACATAATAAATCTCCCTGACCATGTAACCAGTAAAAGTGAGGAGTTGTTCTGGTGTATGGTTTCAATTTTGTTACACTTTTGTCTGACATCAAATGGGACAAGGTATTTCCTAACTTCACATTGCTCTTCTCTTAGCTATATCGCTACAAACCAACATCCAAAAAAGATGTTGAGTCCTTGGAAGTGCACCTAGCTGATATAGTGCATACATATTGCAGGATTGCCAATGACTTGTCTAATTTCCACATGAAATATTAATGTCTGGTAGTGTTGTGGCATACATGTTTGTAAACCCAAAAATGACTAGAAGAATCAACCTTAAAATGTATGACTTTATTGACAAAATGCACACTATTTTTAATGAGGTGTCCAAACTCCTATCTGTTGGACTAGCCATGATGCACAACTGCAATGCCCTGCTCAAAAGCAAATTGTAAAAATGCCTGTTGAACTTAAATAAGAGGAACGAGCTGCTGGGTAGGATAGGATTGTCCCTCATGGTTCATTATATCCACGTATGTATGAGCTACCTTGGACACAAAAGTGGCCTCCTTTCACACCCTATTTTATCCATGACTGCCTTTGTGTAACATGATTTGTCAAATGGCTCAAGTTACTACCATCAGTTCTGAGCTGGTTTTCTACATAGAGTAAAGCATTCCTTCACCTTTCCAAAGACAATGCTGGACATGCATATTGAT
The DNA here is from genome assembly GCA_024679065.1 of Sphyrna mokarran. Lineage (NCBI taxonomy): Eukaryota > Metazoa > Chordata > Chondrichthyes > Carcharhiniformes > Carcharhinidae > Sphyrna > Sphyrna mokarran. The sequence continues at coordinate 54,478,138 of JAGIQG010000007.1, forward strand.
AATAATACCACGTCCATGTGCTCACTCAGCATTGTAAGAAGTCTGACAACACCAGGTTTAAATCTAACCAATTTATTTGATAGTAAACTCGCAAGCTTTCGACTCTATGGTCTTCATCAGGTGAATGAAGTGTTCTCAGACCAGAATATCTCATTCACCTGACGAAGACCATAGAGTCAAAAGCTTGCGAGTTTACTATCAAATAAATCAGTTGGATTTAAATCTGGTGTTGTTAGACTTCTTGCGGTGTTTACCCCAGTCCAATGCCAGCATTTCTACATCTTCACTCAGCATTGCCAGCTTATCCACTAATGTTCTGCTTAAGGAAACAATTTGCATCACTTGTAGTTACATTACCAATAGCTGAAGTTGTATTCATTGAAATTATGAACTCAGAAACCCATATAGTCAAGTTCAGTTTTAACAACAATGTCAGGGAATCCTCTCTAGGCCAATCTCTCAACAATATCTTTGTTTCCATGACATATGTGTCAACTCAGTCATTGAAAATTCTGCAAATGGGTTCTCCATTGTTTCCCACAAGCCCACCTTCATGGGTCAATGTACATCTTGGGATTCCTACTGTTCTGTATGTTAAAAGATTGGTTTTATCACCAATCTCATAATTAGGGCCTGAGCCATTTGGTCCGAGCTCATTGTGCAAGCTTGATGCCAACTTAAGGTATGTCAAAGCTATCTGTGGGATAGCTACTAGCTCCCACAGTCAGTTGATTGTTCGTTCTATATCATGATGTAGAGATGCTGGCATTGGACTGGGGTAAACACTGTAAGAAGTCTGACAAAACTTCCAACCAATTTATTTGATAGTAAACTCATAAGCTTTCGGCTCTATGGCCTTCGTCAGGTGAATGAGGTGTTCTGGTCTCCAATGTGGGAAACTAGGCTGAATCCTGCTGGAATGAACCATTCTTGGTGGGATGGGAGATTTGATCAAGACCCGAAAGTTCTAGATAATGCCCTGTTAAACATATTTAAAATGCATTTTAAAAAGGTTCAAATTACTTGCCTTCCTTCCCAATGGTTTCCAGCATGGTCTGACTGTCAACCGTTCGCCAGCTCTGGGAGATGTGCATGCATTCCCAGAACATGTACAAATCCTGGTACAAGGCTGGCAAAGTACACCTCCCACCTTGAAAAATTACAGGTCGCAATGGGAGAGTTGCAGTCAATATGTCTATGCATTGCACCCTTTTCAAGTAAACAAAAGGTTGGGGGATAGCCATTTATTGTTTCATTCCCCTTCACAATGCTTCAAATAATTAGAGTTTACCTGCCTGGTTTTGAATTTAATCAAAAGCTTTGCTGGTGCATTCTCCATGGCAATGCCTCAACCAAGCAGAAACCACTTGCCAACAAATCAGCACCTTCTTGCCATACATATAAATTGTTATTCCTTTTGAGATTTAGTATTCTCATGGATCTGATGAGTGGAAGGCAGAAAGCTTCAACAGTATGTCTTTTTTCTGCAAAACACAAGTTTTGAACTACAAATAGCTATTTGAATACCCTCATCATTGCATGACTTTAAAAATTCAAAGTTGACCTACTTCCTGCCTTTTCCATGCTTTTTGCCAAATTGTACAACTAAAGAAAATTTAACTGGTTAGACTGCACAGCTAGCATGTAAAGTAAGGCAATGTTTTCACACAGCTTTGTATGCCAGAATAAAAGTTTTGCATTCATCTTAGTCTGTTTTTTCCAGATCATTCTTGAATCTTCTCTATTCCAAAACCGTTTGCTTTTGTTTCTATCCTTAGAATCATAGAATCCCTACAGTGAGAAGAGGGCTATTCGGTCCATCAAGTCTGCACCAATAACATTCCCACTCAGACCCCACCCCTGTTACTCCTCATATATATTCTGCTAATCTCTCTAATCAACAGAGGGGCAATTTAGTATGGTCAATCAACCTAACCTACACATCTTTAGATGCTCTTTGATTGGAAGCTTTAAAAGCAGCAGCTTACACATGACACAAGGACAACATGTCAGGTTGGAACTGATTGCAAGCAACTAAAATTGCAGTGGATAATGCTGACGTGCAACAATTTATAGCCAAGACTTTATGACAAGGCCAGACAATGGCTGAGAATTATGAGGAATGACATTTAAAGGGAATCAAATAGGAATATACATACAAACCAAAGTAACAGAGTGTTCTGCAATACCAAAATTAAAACTTCTCAATGCAACCTTCCAGTCAGGTTATTTGTTTACCAGTCATATTGTTGGATGACACAGCTCTTCCCCTAACTCTCTACTCCATCCATCTGTCAAGGCATCAGGAATTCTGCTTAACTATGGTTAAGATATGTTAGGTGATGATCCTGAGAATGCCTGGCTCTGGTGCTGAGCAGTTATACGGGAGAGACTATTCTCTATCGTGAGAGCTTTCTTTGGTCCCCTCAAAGCTAGTCTTGTAGCTTTTGTGTGGGTCAACTTCAAAGCAAATAGTGGATTGTCATGTAATAAAGCATCATAACAGCTGCTGAGTAAGTAAGTATTTAAACATAAAATCTAGTTTATTTATTATTGTCACATTAATGCTGCAATGAAGTCATTGTGAAAGTCTCCTAGTTACCACACTCCGGCACCTATTTGGGGGCATTGTGGAAGAATTTAACATGGCCAATGCACCTAATCAACACATCTTTCCATGTGGGAGAAAACAGGAGCACCTGGAGGAAACCCACATAGACAAGGGGAATATGTGAAGAATCTGCACAGATAGTGACCCAAGCTGGGAATCAAACTTGGGTTCCTGGTGCTGTAAGGCAGCAGTGGAATACTGCAAAGTTTACTGGTAAATGCCATTGTACTACTGGGATGCCTTTAAGAAGCAGAAACAAAAGATAATGGAGTATAGTTTCAATTGTTTAATTGGAACAAAAGCTTTGACGTTTCCATTTGTTTGTATTTTGAATTTTATTCATTTAACTTTTGTTTATTTTGGTTGTTCAGTACTTGTGCATCAGCCATGGCTTTGCTGGCAGCATGCTTGAGTCAGCAGATTGACTTCAAATCCCACATCAGCACATTAGGCACATGAATCTAAGTTAAGACTTCGGGGCAGAACTTTTGAAGATATGGGGAAGAAATCTCGCCTCAAAATGGCAGAGTGTTTGTTCCGATGAGAAAGACAGCATGTTTCTCTTTGTAGTTAATGAGATCACGGTAGAGGTAAAATGAAAAATGATACTATGCACAGTGTGTGGCCCACAAATATATAGCCCAGTGAGGAATCTCTCATTGCCTAACTCTTTTCCGATCACTGGTCTCCCTAGGCAATTGTCACCCTGATACCATCTCTTGGCCAATTGCTGACTGCAGAGTGTACAGCCACCTCAGCCCACCCCATCTTGGGTCTTGCTCCCTTCAGGCCCTGTCAACACCCCTTAGGCTTCATTCTCTGGCACTGCCTGGTGTCCAGTGGGCAGTGTCAGTGCCCAGTGGACAGTAACAGACTGAGTGTGAGGGTTAGACTGGGACTGCCAGGGTCCTGTACTGGCAGTGCCAGATTGGCATTGCCAAAAGGGCTCTGCCACCTTTACCCACAGCCACCTGTGGGCCCTCAATATCTTCCAGTCCTACTGGCAGAGCCATCGTGTATTGCTCCTGTTGATGGGGGACCACATGAGATCCCTGCCTGTGAGGATCTTCAGCAGCAAGGCCATTAAGGCAAGTGATTCTTATGAAATCGTTCTAGGTTCATTAATCATATTCAAATTCAAACACCTCCACCCTCTTGGCATATGACCCCCTTACCCCCTCCTGCACACCCTCCTGTGATCTGAGCCTTCACCCCCATCCCTCTGATGTCTGACTCCTCACCCCTACCCAACTCTGACTTCCAACCATCCATGCCCTCCAACCTCACTATCCCAGTGTCCGGCCCCATTGCCATTGCCTCAGTATTAGTCCTTAAACACAGCAATAGAATGATAAGAGCACTGAAAAGTACTACAATTACTTTAAGATAGAATCCTTCTCTTTCCACTTGATATGAAGTATGATGCAAAATATATTCTCCATGGCTGTTAACATTATCAGTCAAACTGGATTTCAAAACAGTTCCCTGGCAGGACCTCTTGTTTAATTTTTAATATCTGTAAAGCAAAATTGCCACCAAAATAGCTTGTTGAAAATCTATGGAACTAAAGGTCAGTCCTTGTAATAACCAAGGACATAAATTTATTTCCACTTGTACTTCAAGTACCAAGACTCTGAGACAATAGTCTCCCTGAGCAACTTGCACAGAATCCAGTTAGAAATGAAGGCATTGGAGGAGTTGAGCATTTGGTTATGAATATGCAAAATGATCTGAAGCTGAACAATCTCTGAGCTGCCCATCTCTATTTTTTTTTTGATGAATTAATAGCACCTTACCCAAATTGAGAAAATATTCCCATCCAGGGATTAATAGATTGCAATGGCAATTCTATCTAGAATATTAAACATTGAATCCTAGTAATAAAAACTTTGAACAGGGTTTCCAGGATTGATGTCACGTTGCAGAAAAAATTTGGTGGAGAGCATATCCCCACAGCCAGTTAATGCACTATGGAGTGCAAATTGGCTAGAGGCAGGACTTCCTCATGCCACTTAGGAGGAGGTTCTATATTAGAGCTTCTGGCCAATTTGATTGTCTGGCAGCTCTTTGGCCCTAGCAATGCTACCAAGCCTGGTGGTCACAATTGGGAGTACAAGCAATTCCACCTACATAAATGCTGGATGCACTGCATCAGGTAAATCTGACGTCATGTGGTAGAGACAGGACATAGAACATTACAGTGCAGAACAGGCCCTTAGGCCTTCGATGTTGTGCCGACCAGTTAAGAAAAAGCAATGACCCTCTAACCTAAACCATTCCCTTTTCATCCATAAACATATCTACTAACCTCTCAAACGCCACCAAATTTGGTGCATCTACAACTGCAGCAGGCAGGGCATTCCATATTCTTACCACCCTCTGGGTAAAGAGAGGTCTAGGGATGTGGGAGTGAGGGTTGTGATGGGAGGCTTGGCAGAGAAGGAGGGGAGATTTGGAGGGAGGGGACATTCCCATTGGGAAATAGAATGAGCAACACAGATACCACTACCTTTCCCAATCAAGTACCAAGCAGAATAACCTATTTCCACCTTGACAAAATGGTGGGAGAAGGCTACAGGAGAGGAACCTGATATTTTCCCACTATCATGTCATTTTGCCAGCAGCAGGAATATAGGTGTATTTGATAAACACTGAGGATCTAATTTACTTTGTTTTTCCCATACTGGTAGGTTGGTGAAACATTGTGGCCTCCTGGTAGCCTCCAGGGGAAAGGGAGGTACAAGTATCCTTTTATGAACACTCCCTGGCCCATGGAGAGATCATCAGTGGCATCGACCACTGTGGCAGCAACAGTACATCCTGTTCTTTACATTTGCCATACGCACCATCAAACCCTCGAGCCTGGTTACCTGGCCCTGCCTGTCCCCAAATGCACCACCACTTGGTGGAGGTTCACCATCAACTGGATGGTGTCCTTAGTGGCAGTCTCTTGTCCACTGAAGTGGGATTCCCTTCTGGTTTTGGCCCCAGTGGCAGTAATCAACAAAATTCAATTGTTGGTTTTTAATAAAACATTAAAGAACAGATAATTATTTAGTAAAAATATTTTGAAATATAGGATTTCTGGACAATAAATACAAATTGTAAAATGATGCATGGAGATACTTGGACTTACCCTGGGTCACATCTCTTTTATTTTCCTCTTCCATGCAGTAAAATAGATCTGGTTAGCATTTGCACTTGTACAGTTTGATCCAGAGTCTCAGGAACATATTTGCAACAATGGCACAAGTACATCCATTTCATGTCAGCAAAAGATTTTATATCTGACTATGTTAAAGTGAGCTAGTAATGCATTCAATGTACACTATCCTGTGGAACATGGGGCCGGTTAGACAACATATAAAAGATTACTGTTTGGCTGAAGCTTAAAGGTTCTTTGAACCTTCATTGACTTTTACCCTTTTGATCTGCTGGAGATAGTTAATGTGTATAACATTGACTGTGTTGAAGTAGATTTGTGTGTATTACAGCAGTTGGTAAATCTGTGCTGGATTTAGGGAAGTAATGACAGATATTTGATTGATAAAGCACTCACTGGATAATTCCTCCAATCCACTCCTTAGACTGTTAAAGAGGCTTAAAGAAAAAAAATTTTAAAGCCTAATAATTTTGTTCAAAATAGATTACAAAGATAATTCTCCACTTTTGATTTTATATGCAAGATCTTTAATGACACTTCAGTCAGTTTGCATATTTTCTCAACTGAATTAAGTAGATGATATTTGAATCCTCCTTGCAGCAGAGATAATAAAGTGCTGTAAAAAGAGATTGCGGAACTGTGGTAATGCTTATCATACTGAAGATATGTTAATGCTTCTCTACTGATTTCTCCATGTTCCATCCTTTTGGAAGGTGATAGGTTTGTGGAGGAAATTGAGGTTGGATCAGAAACGGTCAATTCAGGATTTTCATTCCTCCGGGGATGCATGTGCATAATTCACTTCACTTAAGACTCTGAGTCATATTATCATGGTTCTATCTGTGATGGAATGGAGGCTGGGGTGATTTTAAAAATGGTAGGTAGCATTCCTGTCCCCATTTCTATCTTTATATGTGAGGAATAAGGATACATGTAGCAAGCCCCCATCCAGAAATCCTGCCTCTGTCTACTTCATTGCAGATGTACGTACCCCACTATTTCCATGGACTAAGGCCCTTTTGTTTGGAGATGTAATTCGCAGCACATCTGATAAGTCCTGCATGATGGAAGGTGCCTAGTTGGAGTTAGAAACATTTCAACAGGTAAGTTCAAAAAGTGTTGACAACTTCATATGTCAAAATGTAATGCTATATAAAAACTTAAACAGTTTACAAATGAATTGTGATTAAAGATAGGTCTTCGTTCTTAAAAGATAAATGACCTATAAATTGAACAGTATTGTAAAAGTAATCAGATGCATTTGATGCTTTTTTATAATTGTTTAGCAAAAAAGCTAAAAAGCTAAAAAAAGCAAAGTGCTTTTTTATAATTAACTGTACTGAGATTAAGGTTTTAATGTTAATTTCTCCCTTTGATGGAGGCTGGATTCCCTGGTCTTACATGCCCTGTTACTGTTGCTAGTGAGAACAGAAAATTTGGTGCTCAACCAAATCTCTGTTCATGGCAGCGGAGCCAGATAATCCCAGCCAGACAAGGTTGGAGAATTCAGCCATTATATCTTATTTGTCTTTAGCTTTAAAACAGAAAGAAAGATTAATCAAGAGATCAGGGTTTATGGGGAAAAGGTGGGAGAGTGGGGGTGAGAAAATTATCAGCCATGATTGAATGGCCGAGTAGACTCGGTAGGCCAAGTAGCCTAATTCTGCTCCAATATATATGTGGTCTTATCTTTAAGACAAAGATAGATTTGATTGAAAGTCCAGTCAGTCACTTAGCCTTTTGAAGTTGTGGATCAGAATTCCATCTGTTCTTCTGCTTCAAACGGATGTAAAATGCTCAGCTCTAGAAATTTTGTTCACATGGCTGTGGTTTGGAATCAGTGTGAATGTTTCTCTGAACTCCAAGCCCCACTGATGGATTTAACTCAGGAGGGATTATTGCTACAGCCATTAAGGAACTCTGTTTTGTTGACATTTTCATGAGCACCTCGAGCACTTCTCAATATTATCATTGAGTTCATGGTTCTATGCATTGTGGGTTCTGAATGAGTAAATATGGTGTGGACATTGAGGTATGGTATGAACATGATGTGGAGAGAGAAAGGGAATGTGAAGGACTATGTAATGTATAGGAGTGGTGCATTGGGTTGATGGTGATGAAAAATGGGGCCTTAAACTCATTTATTAAAATGGGCTGATGCCCAGTGAATGGAAATGGGTCTCGAATTTGCCTTCCTTGGTGTCCTCCTATTCCCATTCCCACCTTGCCCTACTTCTGAGAACAAGTAATGTCAGATCTTGATCATTCTATTAATCTTCAGAATGTGACATATTTAGATTTTTTAATCAGCTTGTGAATGATTCCGTTTGAATCTGAGTTGGAATGCTTTATAGAAAAGCTATTGTTTATGAAGAAACAAAATTGTTTAATTGTTTTCTATATAAATCATTGAGTTTTGAGCTGAAGCAGCTGGATTTGCCTCAAAGACCCACAATGCAATTGGGTGTATTTTTTTTAAAACCAGTTTGAAGGAATGGCTAAAACATATGAACTTAAGATGACACTTGAGTGTGATCTTATGACCTTATTCTGCCCGACTTGCAGCGAGGTGGGGCAGTAACATAGGGTGAGAGGAACAAAATCAAGTTCATACCCAGTCTTTTGCCTCCCTGATCATACTGGCAGGGCATGAGGTCGATTTAAGCATTAATGACATGCTTTGCACCGTCCCACTGCCCCTCTCTCACTGGTGTAAGGCTCTTCTGGACAGAGTTCAAAGACAAGGGGGAGAGAGAGAGAGACAACGTCTGTGTTGACAACACTAAGAACTCCAGGATCTGGAGAAATGAGAAACTGCTATGTTATTTTCACTGCTTTCTGATAAGTATCTGGAAAATCTTTTCTAATAAATTCTACTTGATTCATAAATACTCATTATTTGTACTTTGTAGGTCAAACACAACTGAGAACCTTGTATCACAAATTCAAAATTCAGACCTTGAGAGCTTTCATTAAAGGGGTTTTACTAATCAAAACCTGAATTCTTACATTAGTCTGACTCCAGCTTACTCCCATTACCCCACTATGAAAACTATGTGCCTGCCATTGCCAAGCTAGAGGTACAGTTACAATGTTGGAAAATGGCCCAAGTCTCAATTTCTGCTTTGAGGATGAACCTTAATGGGAAAGCATTTAGCATTCTCATGTTTTGACCTTCTGTTTGACACTTTCTCCTATGCCTTGTGAAACTTCTTTGTTCCACACGAAAGGAGACTCTGGGCCCTACCTTACTACTTTGATTCTGAGTACTGGGTAGAGTTGGATCTGAGTGTTTCAGATCTGATTTTTAGACCTGTTCTGAGGCACCCCTGTACGCACTCTGCCTACAAAAATACCACCGATTCTGAATTGTGCTGTATAAGCCTATGGCTTAACACACCCGAAACCCTACAGCTCCGATTGACACCTCCAACTGCTTATGCACAGAAAAATAAGATAGAATGCTGCCATATCCCTCCCGGGCCAGATAATGACTCCCCCTGCCCCCACAGACATTGCCACACTTCTAAAACATTGCTGATCCCTTTATCCCCCAACCCCCACCACTATCTAGACAATATGTATCTGCCTTTCCCTTGAAGACATTTTCCCAGGGTCATTGTCATACTCTCTGTGGGGCTCACAAAAGTGATTGGCTGTACTCTCCAAGATGCCAACAATCAGTCTGGCATATTCACCACCCTGGCTGTCCATTCCTGCTGTGTCTTTGAGAGTATGACAGCCTATGATTGGGGTGGAATTCAGGCAGCACCCATTTCCTCAACACTGAGGGGACATGGCAAATCCATCTTTGAGAAGAAAGGACAAGTTTCAGTTCATGGGGCACTGGCATCAATACAGGAGAAAGTGGGGCTGTATCATTGGGATAGTATACATCTGATGGGATCAGTAATCTAGCAAACTGCATAGCCAGGGAAGCAGAGACTCAACAAAGGGGTGGTGTGGAATGGATAAAGATCACATTGCAGTAGATGTAGCAAATCAAGGGATACAGTCAAAGCAGGAGAGCAAAATAGTAATAAGGGAAATGAGGGGTCAGGGAATGGCAGGAAGGGACAGAGAACAAAATACCAAGCGTATATCAACATGAAGATAAACAAAAAGACAAAACTAAAAACTCAGTATCTGTGCATAGCATTCATAGCAAAGTTAATGAATTGACCATGCACACTAAGTTAATTAAATATAATCTGATAGTCATTATGGAGACATGGCTGCAGGAAGATATTGGAAGAAGGATTGGGTTCTGAATATTGAATAGTATATGACATTCAATAAGAATAGAAAGCTACACAGGTGGAAGGGTTAGCACTGCTAATTAAGGTGGCAATAGTTAGAGATGACCTTGGTTCTGGAAATTGGGATATAGAATCAATTTGGGTAAAGCTGAAGAACAAAAAGATGAAAGACTGTGCAGAAATCAAGCAGAGGGGAAAGATCATTTGTGGGAGTGGTCTACTGCCCCCCCCCCAGCAATAATCACAATTTAGGACAAAGGAGACAAGAATAAATATTGGATGGTTTGTGATAAAGGGATGGCATTAATCAAGAGTGACTTTAACTTGCATATAAACTGGAAAGATTGGTAGCAGCCTACATGAGGAGTTCATAGAATGTTTTTGAGATAGTGGGTGGAATTTTATGGCCTTGCTCATCCCGAAACTATAAAATCCTACCTGAGGTCGACTGACCTTTCCATGGTCCATTCTCACCTGCTCCAATTCCCGTGGTGGGCAACAAGAAAATTCCAGCATGTTTCTTAGAGCAAAACATTCTGGAACCAACCAGAAAGAAGATGATATTCAACTAGGTAATGGGTAATGTGATAGGATTAATTAATGAACCCATGAATGAAGCCACCCTAGGGAGCAGTGACCATGGTATGATTGTAAAATTCAATCACTATGAAAAGGAGAAGAGTCCAAGACTAATATTTTAAACTTAAATAAGGGCAACAATGCAGGCATGAAAGGTGAGCCAGCTTAAGTGAACTGGATACTGACTAAAGGATTCTTCAACAGAGAAGCACTGGCAGACAAAACTCTTTCCAACTGAAGAGCACCTCAGATTTGAACCCCAACCAAGTTTTTATAGTTTCTGGATCACCATTTACACCTGCAAGAAAAGAATAAAGAAAGAACAAAGGAGTGTGCCATCAACTTTGGCACAATGAAAGACTATGCAGAAAGTTAATGTAATTTGCAGGGTAGAAACAAATAAGAAAAGAACAAGAAAAAGCCAGCAGAAATGAGAATCATGTCAAAATGTGATGAGAAATATTGCTTTAAAGCTGCAGGTCTTTCAGAGTAACTTCATTGCAGTGTTAATGTAAGCTGTACTTGTGACTAATAAACTTGAGCATTTTCCATATTCCACCTATGTCACTGAACCATAACATTTTTAATAATTTGGCTTTAATTAAATGCATCACAACCAAATTGAGAGAACAAACACTGAATATACATGATGCTAATTTGCATATGAAAAGTAACAGTAGAAAATGCTAGTTACTAAAATGACACAGCATTCCCACAGTTTGAAAAAAATCCTGCCAAATTGTATATCTGAAGCTGTGGGCAATCAAAGCAAATATCATCTCTTTTTTTTGGTAAGCAGTGTTATAGATGATTGACTTGATTCTAAACTTCAGTCAGCTGACATATCAATTCAAAGGAACTTCTGCTCTCCTTCTCCATCACCAAGCGATGAAGAAAGTTTGTCATAGGAGTCAGCTTCAACTAAAAGCTACTGTTGTTGCATTACATATTCTATATCAATATGAGTGCAATTCCTTCACCATAGTGTGGAACAAGTCACCAATGAAGATACTTGCCTCATCTTATAGCCTGTGCACAGACTGACAGTGTTTCTTCCTCCCAAATACTCTTCTCCACTTTACGGTATAATTTTTTTCAAAAGTCAGGCTGTGTTGTGACACCTTGAGAAATGGCTGAACATATATCTGAGAGTACCAAGGATTTCTGACAATGCACTGAAAGCCTGCTTACCAGACATGGAAAGAAGGAAAAATATCATGTATCTACAAAGGGGTGGGAAACCATCCTGAACAATTGCTCAGAAATGAGAAGAAATAACAGTGGAGACAAGAATTTCAAGAACACAGGCACCATGTAGGAAGAAATTTAATTGTCTGATACATCCTACTATTTGTATCATTTACCTCATCCATTGCTCAACTCACAAAAGCACCAGCATCCACTTAGCAACATCTCCATCAGTCATTCAGTGCTCAGCCCTTCAATTCATATGATTTATTCTGGCTTCATACATCGTTGCAGGTTTTACACCTAGAATTCACAACTTGCACATAGAGGCAGCAATCCACCCATAATGACTGCTCTATCAAGCATATTGCAGGTCACTCACTGATAGATCACACAATCACAGAATTGTTATGGTGTGTAATGATGCCATTTAGCCCATTGTGTCTGCACTGACTCTCCAAACTCAATGAGCTCAATGCATTCTATGCCTGTTTTGAGAAGTTCAGTAAGAGCATGCCCTTTATCTGCCTTGGTTGAACCTGTATCTGAGGTCATCACTGCAGACGACAGAACAGCCTTCTCACTGGTCAAACCACAGAGGCTGGAGGGGTATTGGACAAGCTCTCAGATCCTGTGCAGATCAGCTGTTGGGGGTATTTGCAGATGTCTTCAACCTCTCTTTACAACAATCTGAGATCCCTATTCCTGCTTCAAGAAGACAACCATCACCTCAATAGCAAAGAAAAGCCAAGCAGCATGCCTCAATGACTATCGTCCGATGGCTCTGATGTCCATCATTATGAAGTGCTTTGAAAGGTTAGTCATGGCACAAATCCATTCCAGCCTTCCAGACTACCTAATCCACTGCAGGCCTAATTTTACCATTTTCATTCTAAGTGCTGAACCTGGGTGCAATTCAGATTTAACTTGGCAATCTGTTCTCAGATGTCGCCATATGCACTTAATGTAAATAAAAATTGCGGGTCTGAATCACGCTGCGGGCCGGACTTATCGTGACTGAAACACTGCTATTTTGATTGGAGCTTTGAACTGTGCATGCACAGTGGGGGAAAAAAAAAATGAGAATCACGTCCCTGTCACATCGCTCCCAGGTCACAAAAAGCAGATAAAGCTGCCCAGGAGCAAAAAGTGGGAGAAATGGTCCACACAGACATACTGTCACTCTTATAAGAACTAGGAGCAGTACAGGCCATCTGGCCCCTCGAGCTCTCCACCATTCAATAAGGTCAGGGTTGATATTTTTGTGGACTCAGCTCTGCTTATATGCCCGTTCACCATAATCTTTAATTTCTTTACCTTTCAAAAATTTATCTATCCTTGCCTGAAAAATATTCAATGAGGTAGCCTCCAGTGCTTCCCTGGGTAGGGAATTCCATAAATTCACAACCTTTTGTATGAAGAAGTTCCTCCTCAACTCAGTCCTAAAACTGTTTTTCCTTATTTTAAGATCATGCTCCCTAGTTTTAGTTTCTCTAGCCAGCAGAAACAACTTCTCTGCTTCTACCTTATCTATTCCCTTCATAATCTTATGTGGTTCTGTAAGATCTCCCCTCATTCTTCTGAGATCCTGAATTTAGCCTCTGTCTACTCAGTCTGTCATCTCAATTCCAGAATATAAATAGTGAATCTCCTCTGCATCCCCTCCAGTGCCAGTATATCCTTTCTCAAGTAATCCATTTACCTTGCCCACTACACAAACTGATTGTGACCCTCTATGCTCTCTTCCTCCCACTGATCGCCATAGAGTGGTAGCGATCTCCACTGCTTCCCTCCCCCACCAGAGATCCATCTGGATGCCCTCCTCTCCCCCATCACCCCACCAGCCTCAAAACCACCTAGTCTCTGCCCAACTACAGAATGAACTGACCTTCCACCCCCCGCCAGAGAACAACCAGCCTTCCTACCCCCAGCAGAGAACAAATGGCTCTCTCCACCCCCCCCCCCCCCCCCCGCCCAAAGAAGGATCAGGCCTCCCTCTGCACCCCCCCTCCACCAGAGAACAATGGGGCCTCTGTCTGACCCAGATCCCCATCCACCAGAGAATAATTGGGCCTCCCCCGCACCACCCACCCACCCTCTGCCAATCTATAGCTTTCTCTCTGAGGCACAGCCTGGTGGCTCTGGTAAGGAGCAGTTTGATCAGTTTCCATCACAGATCTGTGTGTTATACTTGAAGCTTCTACTGTTGCCTTACCAACTGCTGCCCTCATAGATAGAGAGAAAACTGTTCAGAGTGTCACAGCAGACTATCAATCTGATCTCCAACAGATCAGTAAATCTGAAATACAAAACTGCTCTCCTCTCAAGATAACAGCACTCTGGCTTCCTCCCCATAACTCCATCAGTTCCCATGCTGTTGTTGTCAGACAGCCAGACCAGACTGCTGGAGCCTACACTAAGGTGCTGCACTTTGAAGCCAAATTTTCAAGGCGCAGAGCTGTGTGAAGTCACCACCCAAGGTCATAACCACAATAAGAAATAGAAGCAGGAGTAGGCAATTTGATAACTCAAACCTTCTGAGAAGAAATTTTTCCTCATCTCTGTCTTACATGGGAGCTCCTTGGGTGGAAACTGCAAAGTGAGGGAATCTGACTGAAAACACAATGTGTTTCTCTCAGGCTGCTTTTTCTCTCCCGATCTTTTGACGTTTATTTGCAAAAAACAGAATCGGAACGGGCAAGGGATGGATAATAGAAATGCCTGCTGACCTAGGATAGGACTTTACAGTTTTGGGATGAGCAAGACTGTAAAATCCCACCCATGATCTCTCCAGAGTTCTGGGTGATTTTTTTAGCCGTAGGAGCATAAAAACTGGTTGATGATGCAGCATAGTGGGGGCACAGACTAGGTAACTCAACGTCAATTGCACAAAATATGCAATATTGGCAACTATATAAATAACATGTTGATCTAAACCATTTGGATAGCATGGGCAACATGGTGGCACAGTGGTTACACTGCTGCCTTAGTGTCAGGTTCGATTTTGGCATTGGATGACTATCTATCTGGAGTTTGCTCATTCTTCCTGAGTCTGTGTTGGTTTTCTCCTGGTGCTCTGAGTTCCTCCAACAGCCCAAAGATGTGCAGGTTAGGTGGCTTGGCTATACTAAATTGACCCTTAGTGTCAGGGGGATTAGCAGGATAAATATATGGGGTTTTGAGGATGGGAGTATTATCAGTGTACGCTCAATGGGCCTCCTTCTGTATTGTAAGTATTCTATGATTCTATTTCTAATCTGATTTTCCTTTAGGGAACACAACTGGCCTGTACTGTTCAGCCCTGAAATATTCTGCGTGGGGTCTACTCCCAGGGAGGCTCACCTGACGAAGGGGCAAACCCCAAAAGCTAGTGGCATTTACTACCAAATAAACCTATTGGACTTTAATCTGATGTTGTGAGACTTCTTATTGGGATTCTACTGCCAGCTTCAAATGACCAAATGTATCAAAATGCTCAGAAAATAAGCTGAAGGTAGTAGTCAATGATTTAATGATGACATTGTCAAAATGCACATCGTGCATATGATTTATTCCAAGAAGGAAAGAGAGGTTAATTCTGCAAACTAACTGCTTCTTTCAGTCAATGGAAATGAAATCGGGCTTGGCATGGCTATTCCAACACAACCAGTTATATGCCTCTATCAAAACCAAACTTTCAGCCCACTATTGCATTTATTGTTATGTGAATAGCAGTTGAAAATTGGCTGCTCACCAAGTGGGCAACAATAAATATGTGAAGAATATAAATAAATAATCACTCTCTTTACCCGAGACTCCAGAGAGAAAGCTATTCAAGTCTTTTTATCTTCTGAGCAAGGCTGGAACAAGTAAGAACACAGCTTTAAGATAATATGCAAAAGAACCCACGGCGACATAGGGATAGATTTTATGCTGCCAATTGTTTGATTTGTTACTACATAGGTTCTAATAATTTATTTTAAAAAAAAAGTGATGCAGTGAGTTGATCTGGATTCCACTGTAGGAACTGATGGAAGCAGATTCAATTATAATTTTCAAAAGGGAATCAGTTGGGCTAAAGGGAAAGGATTTACAGGGAAGAAGGATGGCAGTGGGATTTAATGGGCAGGTTTTTTTCAAAGAGCTAGCCCTGCTGCGTTGGGTTAAGTGTTCTCCTTATGTGCTGCATTATTTTATGATTCTGCAACATATGATAAACATTACTGGATGGATTTCTCCTCTGAGATGGCAGTAAGATGCTGCTACTAGGTTCCCATGGCATTGCTCACTGTAATTTACAGTATATGATGGAGGTTTGGGGAAAAATGTGGTCAGGACAATGGTGCTGTCAAAGCTAATTATACTTTTTAGAACAATTTTATGTATTAATTTGACAGTCACATGGTCTAGTTTTTCTCTGCAGAGTCATATTTCATGTGCTGAGATGCCATTTATTAAATTGTTGGGTCCACTGTCAAAGTTCCATTCCATGTTGTCACGATTTGGTAGGATGCTATAAAAAAATTTTTTGTACAAGTAAATGAACCTGCCATGTATTTTGTAAGTTATTATCTGAACAGCAACAAAGAGAAAGGGGGGAAAAAATAAGGAATAGGGCGTTCTTTGTAATTTATATAATTAATAATCACAGTGCTGTGAGCCAGGAAGGTGTTTTGATACAGACGAGGTGTTGAAAAAGCAGTAGCAAGAAAGAGGCAGCCACCTTCAGGGAACAACTCAGCCAGAGATGAAGGTCACAATTCTCCCATCCTGCTGCGCTAATTGTTTAGTGCAGAGGGCCAGGGAAGTCTCACATCAGCCAATTCATATGGTTTGCGCATGCATTCCTGCCGTGATAGTGTCTCCTGGTACTGGATTCCTGGTGCCACCAGCACAGCGTGAAAATAATTAATTTACATATTCATTTGAATTTCATTTAAATGAGATTAGTGGCCCAGGAGTGAATCTCCTGGCCCGCTTGCATTTCTCCCCCCATCTGGTTCCCTCCAGCTCCCTACTTTCAGGGATCTAGCAGTCTGACCCACTGGAGAGAAGGGGGAAAATCGGGGCTCCACAATGATCAATGCTGCCCTGGGCATTGACACCCTTGGAATGCCAGCCTGCACTCCTTGGCACTGCCCAAAGGGCAAAGTGCCAATGCCCAGGGAACAACTTGGCACTCCATTGGGTATGGGGCAGTGCTAAGGGGGCAAAGCCTATGGGGGACATGGCATATGGAGGTGGAGCCTGATGGGGCAGGCCTTGGTGGAGGGTCCCGCTGCCATTTTGCAGAGAGGGAAGGAGGGAAGCTAGCAATCGGGGAAGGGCATCATACTGATGAGGGTTTCAGATCTGCAAGGGGGTAACTCAGGGGGTTTGGAGATAGGAGCAGCTCAAGAGAGAGGGTTTCAGGGCTGGCACGGGAAAGGTTGGGGGTGGCCAGTGATCAGGCTGTTGTGGGGGTGAAAAGAGCCAGCAGTATGGAGATCAGAGGGTTGGCCAGCGATTGAGCTTGTCAGGAGGCTGGCAGTAAGGGGCTACTGTGCATGTGCTGATCTTGGCACTGTCAGATCGGCACATACGCAATGGCCTGCTCAGCAATATGCTGCCAGCCTCCTGACCAGGAATTGGTCCTGCTCACAGCTTAATAATGAAATGCACAATAGTGACCTCTGCAATGCACAGAATGTGGGAGATTCTTCTCTGAACTCCAGTTGGGGGAAAAAAACAGCATTTTCACACAACTTCAACACTTAGAAAATTTTTGGGACAATTCTGGCTGAAGCGCTAATAGCAAGCCAGTTTGTACAAAAGAACATTTTCTTCACTGAACCAAAGGTCAAATCTGGGTCTCTTAAGCTCTGTGGTAATTGCTAGCTTGATTTGACCAATCAGTTTGAGTGCTGTTTGGAAAATGGAGTTTCAGCAAAGTTTAGAGAAACAGATGCCTTTGAGAGACTAAGTGTTTACTGTTAAATTGCAAAGTATAAGATTGTTCTTTGTAGAGTTTTATTACCTTTCTTCCACTTTTTAATAAATTCTTGGTTTGTTTAACAAAAGAAAGGTCTAAGTTCTTATCATTTCTGCAAACGTTTCTCACTAATACCCAACAAAAAAAACACAATGGGAAACCAGTGTTTGATGTTGGAACTCTCTTATACATAACATCAGCGGAGTTCCATAACAATGTGTAGAGTGCAGATTCATTTAGTTATTTTATCTGTCACTGGTATGTGATCCCATAACAACATCTCAAAGCAGATTCATATGTCTGTCTGGCTGTCGGCTAACTTATAGCCTCTGAAAGCTAATTCAAGAAAGAATTAATCATTCTTTGATTGAGACAAAAGACTAATTAATTTTATTGAACACACACAGACATGTATTTATTATGTTTAATAACTGGCTACCTATTCTGACTGGCACACTGGTGTGCTGTGACCGCCCCCCCCCCACCACCACCACCACCAAGTGTGCCACATAAAAGATTCCAAATGATTCAAAATTCATGTAATTAAACTCAAATTAACCTTCATCTTCAGCCCTGTGGTCAGCATCTTCAAAGCAAATCTTGGCCTCCTGCGCATGCGCTAACTAGGAAAGAGTCATACGAGCATGGTTTAGATTTTTTATGTTGGTCAGATCGATGTGCATCACCAATGGAACTTGGAGCAGAAGAGAAAGCTCCCACACAAAAAGCAAAACCTTAAAAAGGATGCAAAAATCCTGGGAGAAGTGACAGAGATGGCGTGGTTATAAAAGGAGACAAAGTGACAGGGAGAAGTTTCAAAACAAACTTCCCAGTAAGCAAAAACAGTGAAAATAGGAGGCATGCATCAAATTGTTCTTATAGTTTAGAGGTACCTTGAGGTAGGGAACCATTGTTCTATTCCTGTCTGAAAATTAGAAACTCCAAATAACATATAATTGGACAATATGTTACTCTGAGAAAGGAAGTTATGTTGCTACTGCCAACATAGTTCAGAGGTGGTATGTTAACAGCTCAATATTGCTGCCAATGTGGGAGAATTGAAAGATCAATGTAACAGATAGTGAGGACAGTTTAATATTTAGGGTAATTATGTACCTTGTATTAAATACCAAGGATTGACTATCTGATAGTCATAGCCCCTAGAACAGAATTACATAAGTAACTACAAGATACCCCAATTGCAGCCAAGGTGCTTAGGTACATTTATGAGCATTATGTAATAGTGGGAATGATTCCATGTTATCACACTCTCAGCAGTAGTCACTTTCAAAGGGTGCCTGCATCAGAGAAAAGGCTACAATTATGTAATCTTGAATCTCCCGTCCTTTCTTCTAGTGAATTTATCTCTCACTAGGGCTATGGGATTGTGGAAATACCTTGTAACTTGTTGATGTATTGATTTACAATAGATCCATCACTTCAAAATAAGAGAATGTAACCTTTGTATGAGTCACCAGAAACTCCACATTTTCTAGAGCTACTGTTTGCATTACTCCCCAACTCTGGGCTAGTATACATAGTTGACTTGGTACGCCCACAACCTCTATCATTTAGAAGGACAAGGTGAGTAGATATACAGAAACACCACTGTCTGCAAGTTCCCTTCCAAGCCACATATCATCTTGACTGGGAGTGTGCTCAAAAAGAATGGTGAACAACAGGCACAGATTGATAAATGGAAGTATGGTATTATTGCTATAACACAGACCAGCTCAAAGGAGGGCAGGCCTGGGTGTTAGATATTCCTGCATACAAGATATTTATATAGGATAGACAGGAAAGGAAGAAAAAGAAATGGATAAGATTGGCAGTGATTAAAAATGGTGTTACAATATTAGAGAGAATGTTCCAGAGGGGACAAGAACAGAATTTCTCTGGCTAGAGGCAAGGAATGAAAAAGATGCAATAATGTTGATCAGTGTAGTATACAGATCACCTACTAGTGCATTGAATGCAAATAAATTATGGAGAGATGCAAGATTTATGTTATATTGGGGCAGCATGGTGGCACAGTGGTTGGCACAGCACCAGGGACCCAGATTCAACTCCTGACTTGAGTCATTTTCTGTGTGGAGTTTGTATATTCTCCTTCCCCATCTGCATAGGTTTCCTACCATAGTCCAATGATGTGAGGATTAGGTGGATTGGCCATGCTAAATTGCCCTAGTGTCAGGGGATAGCTAGATTAGATGCATATGTTAAAGGCACAGTATTGCTGCCAATACAGGAGGACTGAAAGATTAATCTAACAGATTGTGGGAATAGGGCCTGTATGGAATTGTTGTCAGTGCAGATTCGATGAGCCAAACAGCTTCCTTCTGCTCTGTAAGATTCTATGATTAATTACAAGGAGGGACTTCAATTATCCAAATAAAGAAATAGTGCAAAGGAGCAAGAGGGAGAAGAGTTTCTGGAATGTGTTGAAGATAATTTTCTGCAGCAGCATATTTCTAGTCCAATGATAGGTTAAGTGCTGTTGGACCTAGTTCTGGAGAATGAGTTGGCTGAAGTAGATCAAACAACAGTGACCAATGTATCATAAAGTTTAGGTTGATCAGGGAGAAGGACAAGGAGAAATGCAGAGCAGTGATAATTAATTGGGTGAAAGCCAACTTTGATGGAATGAGAATGTATCTGGGGTGAGTGAATTGAAATCAGATGTTGGCAGGAAAGACAGTGGTCAAACAATGAGTGTAATTTTAAGAAGTTTTATACCAAGGAGTACAGCATGAGGCCCAAGACACTACAACACCACCACTGACTTAATCTCTGAAACAATTCCAAACAAAGCCACTGTTTGGAAACTGAAATTTTGGCTCCGTCCTAATTTAGTCATTCCTTGTGCCACTTTTTCTATTCTTGCAAGATCCATAAAATTCCCTGTGCCCTCCATTATATTACTGCCTGTTCCTTTTCAGCTCATTTCCTTCTAATCCACTAGCTTTAAATGTGTTAAAGTTAATTGTCAATGTCAGTTTTGTTCTGCATACAAGTTTTCCATGTTTTTCAATATCTATCCTGTCTTTAATTACACTTGCTTTTACAGCACCATTGCTGAATATTCCAACTGTCGCATTACAAAGGGTTGTGTAGTTTTATCAAGGCCTTGCCATTTACAGGTGAAAATGTAAAATTTATCATTTTAAATGGTTTCCTCAATGTCTACTTATCATAGCTTGATAAAAACAGCATCAATCTCAGCCTTGTCTTTTTTGTTGGAAGCTAAAGCTCCTTGTGTACTTTCAGTACCTTGCTGACAATATTAATAATCAATACTGTCATCCTAACAGCTCCTGGCTGCAGAATGAGAACTAATAGGATCTCTTAGTTATCCCATATATTATTTTAAATCTTCCCAAATTCCTACTTGATTACTTGCTATTTATAGACTTGCTGAGAATTGAACATGTTGAAAGGCTTTGAAGCTTGATCAAAGATACACAAAGGCAGATACAAAGCAGTTACAGTATGAATAAAATACAGAAACACAATATAATCAATTGCACAAATTTTACAAGTTTGTGGACTCAATGTTGGTTGTAATGTCTTTGGACCATAATCACTGTCCTTATTGTTTCAGACAGCAGATGCTAATAATAACTTTGTTGCTGTTTACAGTTCCTCCTGGATCACCTTTGTCATTCATTACCATTTCTTCTTGCCTTGCACCAACATTCCTTTTGTCATTTAATTCCATCTGCCTTCCATCTGATACAGACCTTCCATTTTCGTCTTTCCTTCATCATACTTTCTTTGCCTTTATTATATTTTTCTAGTTTTGATGGAACATCATTAACCTGAAGATTTGAGATGAAAATGGATATCCCAACATTAGGCATGAAGATCATATCCTGTGATTACCCTATGGCCATTCAAAGTGACACATGCTGTCTGCTCATTTTCATGATTGTACTAGGTAGCTTAGTGCTGTGGTCAGGTGACCCATGTCCTCCAGGATGGTTACATAAATATTGATATTTTTTAATAAAATCAGATGTGTGGAGTCCAAGTTTAAACTTAGCCAGACTCTGAAATTTGCAAATTGCAGAGCTGGAACAGTTTTCATGCAGCCAGGCCTTGTACAATCAACTTCCTATTGAAACCAGACAAGCTTGGAACTGCATGACCAGATGCTAACAGTCACATTGTTTCAGAATGAACTGTTTAAACCTCCAGTGAACCTGCTTTGTTAGAAGAATGCTATACAGACTTGGTGGCACTCAGCTCAATAAGAAGTCTATTCTCCAAAAGTATGCTGCTTGAGTCTACTATTGTCTACAATAGCTGGAATCTGTAGCTTTTTAAAACCATTGCTCTTTATTTACACTAAGTATTTCAACATTTAGACCACTACACATGGTCAGAACTTCTCCTTCCAGAGCATGCTTATTTCTCAGTCGTGTCATCAGACGACATTATTACATCAGTGTCATGTATGCTGCCGATATTAACCCTTTATTCTTTTTGAGTCACCGCAATCCATGCATATATTGCTGTTAGAAAGTGAGTTCCAGCAACAGTGAAGAAGTGGCAGTACCATTCCTTGGAGGAGAACTTGCAGGTGGTGACACTCCCATACATCTATTCTTGTCCTCCTAAGTGGTAAAGGTCATGGGTTTGGAAGGTGGTGGAACAACTTATCTAAGGATGTGTCTAGTTCTGGAGCACAGGTTTCAGCACTGCTGCTGGACTATTGTCAGGGACCATAGCTTTTCAGATATCCAAATTTGCAGACAACACAAAATTGGGCAACTTTGTAGGTAGTGTTGAGCATAAAACTGATATATTAGATGAATGCGCCAAGCTGTGGCAAATGAATTTCAATACAAGTCTGAGGGAGGTTACCCATTTCAAATCAAGAAAGGATAAACCAGGGCATTTTTTAGAAGGCTCAAAGTTAAATTCAGTGAATGTCCAAAAAGATTTGGGGGTTCAGGTGCATAGCTCCTTAAAATGCCATGAACAGGTGCAGTAAGTAGTCAAGAAAGCCAATGGAATGGGATGTAGATATTATGCTGCAGATGTACGTGGCTCAAGTTAGACCTCACTTTGAGTGCCATGGGTGAAATGGAAGGCCTCACCTTAGGAAGGGTGTTTTGGAGGGAGGAAGTTCAACACAAGTTTACAAGAATGATACCTGGCTTCAAGGGTTAAGTTATTAGAAAAACACTAGACAAATTAGGTCTTTTATTCTCTCGCATTCAAAAGGTTGAGGGTGATTTGATAGAAGTCTACAAGATAGAGGACAGGGTGGATAAGGATAAACAGTTTCTACTGGTTGAAGACTCTAAAACCACAAATTAAAAATTAGGGTCAAGTCGTTCAGGAGAGATGTTAGAAAACATTTCTATACACAGAGAGTGGTGGAGATTTGGAATTTTCTCCGTCAAACTGCGATGGGATCTGGTTCGATTGTTAAGTTTCAGTTTGAGATAGACAATTTTTTATTGAGCAGGGGTATTAGGGCTTATGGGCCGAGGGCAAGTACTTGGAGCTAGGCCATAGATCAGCCATGATGTTATTGATCATCAGAGTGAATTCAAAGAGTTGAATGGCTACACCTGTTTCTATGTGCCTGTAACATGGAGTGAATCAAAATGACTGAAGACTGCATCAATGTTGCCAGGGATCTCGAGAGAACCTTCAGGTAACAACTGTGGCTAAACATTGGTGCAAATTTTTCAACTTCATCTTTTTAATGATGAGCTGGATTCCCTTATCATTGAGGCCGGGAATGTTTAAAGAACCTCCTTCTCAAGTTTATTGTGTAATTGTCCACCACCATTCACAATTGAATGTGGCAGGATTGCAGAGATTAGATCTGATCCATAGGTTGGGGGATTGCTTAGCTCTTTGTATAAAATGTTCCTTCTTCCAGCTAGCATGCCGGTAGTCCTGTATTTTATCTACAATTTTAATGTATGCTTGATGCTGCTCCTGGCGTAATCTTCTGTATTCAGGATATACTGACACCAAAGCTCTGGAGTGGTTCAAGAAAATTGCTCAGCACCACTTTCTCAAGGACCATTACAGATGAGAAACAAATGCCGGTGTAGCCAGTAACACACTCATCCCATAAAGAAACATAAAATACTTCTTTGCTAAACCAGAGTTGATTCCTGGCTTGGTGGGAATAGTAGAACTAAGGACATGCCGAGTCGTGAGGTTACACTTCTGTTGGTGCAGATTGTACACAACACTTCATTGGCGCCTTGTTTTGAGCGTCTGGATCCGTTTGGAATCAATCCCATTTAGCATAGTAGTATGCTTCACAAGAGTATTCTCAGCGGAAAGGTGGGATTCCATCTCCAAAAGGATGGTATGGTAGTCACATGGACAGATGCACCTTTGGCAGGTAGGTTGGTAAGGACAAGATTACACAGAACACAGAACATTACAGCGCAGTACAGGCCCTTCGGCCCTGAATGTTGCACTGACCAGTGGAACCAATCTAACGACCCTCCAACCTAAACTATTCCAATACTATCCGTATGCCTATCCACTGACCAGCTGAACGCCCTCAAAGTTAGCGAGTCCACAACTGCTGCAGACAGGGTATTCCACACCCTTACTACCCTCTGAGTAAAGAACCTATCTCTGACATCCGTCTTATAACTACCACCCTTTAATTTAAAGCTATATCCCCTTGTGTTAGCCATCACCATCTGAGGAAAAAGACTCTCACTGTCCACACCATCTAACCCTCTGATGATCTTGTATGCCTCAATTAGGTCACCTCTTAATCTTCTTCTCTCTAATGAAAATAACCTCAAGTCCCTCAGCCTTTTTTCATAAGACCTTCCTACCATACCAGGCAACATCCTGGTAAACCTCCTCTACACTCTTTCCAATGCTTCCACATCTTTCTTATAATGCGGCAACCAAAACTCTACACAATATTCCAAGTGCAGCTGCACCAGAGCTTTGTACAGTTGCAACATGACCTCACGGCTCCGAAATTCAATCCCTCTACTAGTAAAAGCTAACATATCGTATGCCTTCTTAACAACTTTATCAACCTGGGCGCCAACTTTCAGGGAGCTATGCATATGTACACCAAGATCTCTCTCTCTTGTCGACATTATTAAGAGTCCTACCATTAGCCCTATATTCTGTACTCCTGTTACTCTTACCAAAGCGAATCACCTCACACTCTTCTGCATTAAACTCCATTTGCCACTTCTCGGCCCAGCTCTGCAGCTTATTTATGTCCCTCTGCAAACCATAATGTCCGTCCTCACTGTCTACAACTCCTCCAACTTTGGTGTCATCAGCAAATTTACTGACCCATCCTTCTACATCCTCATCTACTTCATTTATAAAAATGACAAATAGCAGTGGCCCCAAAACAGATCCTGAGGTACACTCCAGGTTGAATATTTCCCATCAACCACCACCCTCTGTCTTCTATCAGCTAGCCAATTCCTGATCCAAATTGCTAAATCAACTTCAATCTGCATTTTCTGCAGTAGCCTACCATGGGGAACCTTATCAAATGCTTTACTAAAATCCATATACACCATGTCAAATGCCTTACCTTTATCCATTTCTTTGGTCACCTTTTCAAAAAACCCAATAAGATTTGTGAGGCACAACCTTCCCTTCACAATCCCTAATCAATTTATTTCTTTCTAGATGACTATAAATCCTATCCCTTATAATTATTTCTAAAACTTTGCCCATAACAGAAGTAAAGTTCACCAGTCTATAATTCCCAGGATGGTCTCTACTCCCCTTCTTGAACAAAGGGACAACATTGGCTATCCGCCAGTCTTCCGACACTACACCTGTAGCCAATGATGACATGAAGATCAAAGCCAAAGGTTTTGCAATTTGTTCCCTAGTCTCCCAGAGAATCCTAGAGTAAATCCTATCTGGCCCAGGGGACTTATCTATTTTCATATTCAAGATGGAGGACTAAGGATTAAGAGATAAAGGATTAAGAAGGCTTTTCCCTCTTGTTAGTTCTTTCACCACCTGCATAGGTCAAGTCTGAAATCATAGAAAACATAAAACATTTCAAAATAAAATGAGTCCATTTGGCAATGATGTTGAGGACGGTATATAAAGAGCTATCCAGTCTAATCCTATCTTATCAGTGACTCTCAGATCTTCAAATAGATTTCCAAGTATTAAATGCAAGGAGAGTTCCTGCCTCTGCTACTCTTTCAGCATCCTACTCACCTCTGGGTGAAAAATTGTTTCTCATGTCTCCTCTAATCCTTGTACCAATTTGTTTAAATTTATTTCCCCTGGCTTTTGATCCCTCTGCTCAGGCATACAGATCATCCCTACTTATTCTATCTAGGCCATTTGTAATTTTATGAACTTCAATTAAATAGTCTTCAGCTTCCTTTGCTCCAAGTAATGCAATCCCAGACTATTCACTCCTTCTTCTTCACTAAAATTTTCTGATCCTGATAACATCCTCATAAGTCTCCTCTACACTCTCTCTAGTGCAATCACATCTTTCCTGTAATGTGGTGGATCAGGACTGGATGCAGTATTCAAGCTGTGGTCAAATTATTGTTATATACAGTTACAATTTGACTTCCCTGGTGTTACATTTGTGAAGATTAAGACCTTGCACTGTATATTTCTATAAAATATAAATAATGATGAAAATATCTATTTCTAGAATGTTTAAAGCTGAACAAACACCTTTGAAATGGCTGAAATTGTGTCTGTCTCTGACTCCAGAACAAAAGAAGCCACTGGGCAGTTTTAAGGTGAGATTATCTTATTTATTAGTGTCACAAGTAGACTTACATTAACACTGCAATGAAGTTACTGTGAAAATTCCCTACATCGTCACTCTTCTGATTGGGTACACTGAGGGTGAATTTAGCATGGCCAGTGCACCTAATGGGCACGTCGAACCAGAGCAACCAGGGAGCACCCAAGCAGAGACATCGAGAACATGCAAACTCTGCACAGACAGTGACCAAGTGCGGAATTGAACCCAGGTCACTGGGACTGTGAGGCAGCAGGGCTAACTACTATGCCACTGTGATATCGTACCTTACACTTGTTATTCTGAGTTGCTACTACTAGTGTGGACTGTACAGCTGAACTTCAAAGAGCACTTCCCTCGGAGTCAAACATGACTTGCTTTTGTACTACAAAAAGAGTTCTCAGGTGACTGAGGGCTCCAATGAGTGACCTACAGTTTCTATCATAGGTGGAGCAGATGGTGATGAAGGAGTGGTTGGGTGGGATGACCAGGTTGCCAAGCATTCTTTCCACTGTCCTTCAGCTTGCTCTCGGCAATGAAATTCAAGATATTCAGCTCTTCCTGAATGCTTTTCCTCTAGTTAGTCTACTGTTTACCATCTGACTAGCAGCCTCACAGAAAAGAAACTTTGCCCAGATTAAACACTGCAAGAAGTGAATCATCTCTGGGTGCCTATCTCATCTTTTGAAATCAATACCACCGGAAAAGTGAATTATACAGCATTGGTTTTCACAGTCTCTGAAGAATACCTCATTGCACTTTGATTCTGGACTCTGGAGCCCATGTGAGAAAATATTGATTTTCTCTGTGGTCTGTCTACTGTAAATCTTTTTCTGCATTCCTTTCTTCCATGCCTGAGTGTGGAGGCAATACTGTACCCTCCTTTTGCATTATTGAGTGTGTGCAATAAATTAATTCTTTGAGTTCATCCTAACTGGAGTTTGCTGTGGGATGATTAATGAAAAATTGGAACACAACAAAACTGAGAAGTTGGGAAATACACCACTGCTAATAAAGAGGGAAACAAATCAAAGCACCTTTTTGTTTGTGGACTGATGGCAAAAGGAGAAATTAGTGGTGTTTAAATGAACTCTTTCCTGTCCATTCTATGCACCAGCAAATAAAGAAAAGTATGCCATATGTCTCCTCAACATTATCAGGCTGATAGGTGTGTTCTTGAGCATGTGGCCAGCTTTGCCAGCAGTGCTTTTATAGAACGACTCTTGGCAATGGACATTGAAGCCATCAGCCATAAGTACATTCTGTGCCCTTGTCACCCCTCAGTGCCTCTTCCAAGTGATGTTCAATGTAGAAGAGTATTCACTCTCCAGCTGACAGTCAGCAGGAGGCTTCTTGTTTGACCTGATAACATGAGACTTTGTGTGATCCAAAATCAATATTGAGGATACCTAGGACCCTTCAGTTCCACCTGTATGCACTCAGCTGGCACCTCTGATGGAGGAGCCTGGCACATCGGCTGCGAGGTATGATTCAGTGAATGTGACTATATCAGGCTGTCTCTGGATTAGTCTGTGAGACAGCCCTGCTAATTTTGGGACATGTTTTGAGATGGTATTGAGGAAGAATTTGCAGGATCAGTAGGGCAGAGTGTGTTTTTTGTTGCTGCTGCTACTCGTCTGCTGCAGTCTAAGGGAAACTGCACTATATTTGTGGATGGGTCTTGTTCTGCATGGAAGTCAGTCAGCAGTGGAGTGCCCCAGGGATCTGTTCTAGGACCCTTCCTGTTTGTCATTTTCATAAATGACCTGGATGAGGAAGTGGAGGGATGGGTTAGTAAGTTTGCCGACGATACGAAGGTTTGTGGTGTTGTGGATAGTCTGGAGGGATGTCTGAAGTTGCAGCAAGACATAGACAGGATGCAAGACTGGGCGGAGAAATGGCAGATGGACTTCAACACAGATAAACGTGTGGTGGTCCATTTTGGCAGGACCAATGGGGTGAAGCAGTATAATATCAAGGGTAGGAGTCTTGGCAGTGTTGAGGAGCAGAAGGATCTTGGGGTCTGGGTCCATAGGACTCTTAAATATGCCCCGCAAGTGGAGGATATGGTCAAGAAGGCATATGGTGTACTGGCCTTCATTAATAGAGGGATTGAGTTTAGGAGTCGGGAGGTAATGCTGCAACTGTATAAGACCCTTGGCAGACCCCACTTGGAGTATTGTGTGCAGTTCTGGTTGCCTCACTATAGGAAGGATATGGAAACAATTGAGAGGGTGCAGAGGAGATTTACAAGGATGTTGCCTGGATTGGGGGCATGCCTTATGAAGATAGGTTGAGAGAGCTAGGTCTCTTCTCCCTGGAGAGACAAAGGTTGAGAGGTGACCTGATAGAGGTTTTTAAGATGTTGAGAGGAATAGATAGAGTGGATTCTCAGAGGCTATTTCCCAGGGCTGAAATAGCCGCTACGAGAGGACACAGGTTTAAGGTGCTGGGGGGCAAGTACAGAGGAGATGTTAGAGGTAAGTTTTTCACTCAGAGGGTGGTGAGTGCATAGAATTGGTTGCCGTCAGTGGTGGTAGAGGCGAACTTACTGGGGTCTTTTAAGAGACTTCTGAATGAGTACATGGGATGTAATGGGATTGGGAGTTACAGATAGGTCTACGGCCTGGTAAGTATAGATATGATTGGCACAACTTGTGGGCCGAAGGGTCTGTTCGTGCTGTAGTGTTCTATGTTCTATATCTCCCATGGCTGGGAGCAAGTGGTGTACTCAGAAGCCCTCCAGTAACAATCAATGGCCAGTACCATTCTCTGTAGACGTTATCAGCTTTTCACATCTCATCCTATTACCCTGTTGTACAAACTTTTACAAAGAAACTTAACTTTAAATAACAGTAGTGGCATGTCCCTCAACTGTACATGAATAGGAGAGGGTATTAGCTAGAATGGTAAAGTTGAAAATGGCAAATAGTTTATCAATTGAATTTTCATATACTAACCGACATCAGATCCTGTTCAGGCTGTACATATGCAGGGCATGCATATAACGCTTGTGCCATCTCAGTGTGGAAGTGAGTGGGAGTGGCCACCTTGCCATTTTTCATGAATTTGTTCCTCACTGTGCAAGCATCTTAATTCTGTGCTGAAACTGTCATATTGCCAGATTAGTGGGAACATTCTGGGAACTGACTGCTTAATTATTAATACAGTGCTTTATCTCAAAATCAATGCAATGCTGTGACAAAAAACACTGAAAGGCTCAGTTTAAGTTAAGCAACAGTCTTCTCACAGAGGCTAGGCATTCAGCTTTTACTTCCATGTTAGAGGATAAAGCAGTGTTTTGTAAGTGTCATTGGACTGTGTTTAGGCTTATTCTGCTGATCTCCGAATTAATGCATCATTCAGATAAGCAGATCCTGAACGTGCAGTCAGGATATTTGGAGGAATATCAGAACAAACCTCTCAATAAGCTGAATAATATTACCAGATTAAAGAAAGATGTCAGAAGTATTCCATTTGTCTCCACAATTAAAAAGGTAGAAGAGTATCAACCCCAAATTAAATTGCCTTTTTTTTTGATAGTTCTAAAGCTGTATAGCTGGAAGAGAACTAAAAAGATAAACAAGTTAAGCCAAGTCAATCCCTCTCCTCCCCCTGCCTATCTCCTTGGGGTAATGTAATTCTGGTTGCCTCTATTTCTGGAATTGCTGCATAGGATTAGTTCTGGTTTAAGTCGAGTGCCTCCAACACAATAACATTTGTTTACTTTGATTCAGAGTGTGCACGCTGCAACGTTTCCCTGAGGAATTGGAATATTAAATAGCATTTTCTATCAACTTCAAACGCTTTTCAAATAAATGGTGATGAATACTGCTGACCCCAAAATGTATACGAGTAAAACAGTTCCACATTTCTTTGCACTGTTTTAACATTAGTGAGAGCAATTCTCTGGTCCTGCTAGCCCCGGGCACAAACACTGTGGGGCTAGAGAGTTCTGCAAAAAGGCCTCAAATGGAATTTGTGCCAAGTGGTCAATTGATGGTCATTCTCCCAGTTTGCTTCAGCTGGCGCGATCAGGCCCTCAGACGACCAAGTTTCTAACATGATTAGGTTCCACCCAGAAATGGTGAGAAACTGATAAGTATTAATTTGCACTGAGTTTAATTCCATTTAGTGAGATTAAAGTTGAATGCAGCGGCCTCCTGGGAATCGCTCACACCACCACCCCTGCACACCTCAGCAGAGATCATGTGGGTGCAAATAGCTACTGGTCCTTAAAAGTGGTGCAATGGAATCTGAGAGGAAGCAGGGGAGTGAATACACTCTCTACACTTATCTCCAAGATGCCCAAGGGCAGAGCAGCCCCTGTCAACATGCTGAAGGGTGTCCTTCAAGTGAGATAGGCGTTGGAGGGGTTCAACTGGGCTGGAGGAGTTCAGTTTGGGGGTCTCCCCCAGGATGGGAGGTCATGTGGCTGATATATTCTCCACAGCTTTGAAAATCTTTGAACTCTCAGCTTGTCATTTTCGATCAGCTGTCAAATTGAAGTTAAAAGCCTTCTGTATGATGTGATGAGAAGTTCAGAAGTGGTATTTTTCTATTCCATTTCATGACCCTTTAACGATTTAAAGTCTCTGGACTTGCTGAGATGCTGAAAAGCTTTGCACTGCATTATTTACACTCACTTTCTAGGACCATTACCTTTTACAAGCCATCTGATTGACAGGTCCAGATTATTTCAAAGGAAGGATTTGTTTGTTGATATAAAGGGCAGGATTTTCCAGCTGCACTCCCCACAAAATCAGAAAATCCCACCTGAGATCAATGGACCTTTACATGGTCCACTACCTCCTCCTCACATGCTACGGTTCCCATGGCAATTGGGACAGGAAAATTTCCCCCAAGGTCTTTCACAGTCCATTTTCTCTGAAGTGCTGACACTTTTAAGCAAGTGTTCAGTCCAACTATAGTTTTTTTTTCATTGGTTTTTCCCTCTGTCCTGAAATGTTTCCGGAGAGGGCAAATGGTTTTAATTTGATTTGATTTATTATTGTTTCATGTATTAACTTTCAGTGCAGACTAATGGGACTGAGTGGACAAGTAGCTGGTACTAAATGGAATGCATTCCAGGATACTGAAAGAAATGGTAGAAGTATTAGCAGATGCACTTGTAGTTATTTATCAAAATTCACTGGACACTGGGGAAGTACTGGTGGATTGGAAAACAGCTAATGTTACGCTGCTTTTAAAAAAGGAAGTAGACAAAAGGCAGTAACTACAGGCTGGTTAGCTTAATGTCCGTAGTTGGGAAAATGCTAGAATCCATCATTAAAAAAGAAGTAGCAGGACACCTGGAAAAAGACAGTTCGATCAAACAGATGCAGCATGGATTCATGAAGGGAAAACCAAATTTACTGGATTTTATGAAGATGTGACTAGTGCAGTAGACAGAGCAGAATCAATGTGGTGTTTTTAGATTTCCAGAAGGCATCCGATAAGGTGCCTCACAAAAGGTTGCTGCGGAAGGTTAGGGTACACAGAGTTGGGGGTAAAGTGTCAGCGTGGATTGAAGATTGGCTATCTAACAGGAAGCAGAGAATGGGAATAAATGGGTGCTTTTCTGGTTGACAGTTGGTGCCTAGTGGTGTGCCGCAGGGATCGGTGCTAGGGCCTCAACTATTTACCATATATATAAACGATCTGGAGGAGAGGGCTGAGTGTAGGTTAATAAAGTTTGCTGATGACATGAAGATGAGTGGGAAAGTGAATTGCATGGAGGACATGGAAAGTCTTCAGAGAGATTTGGATAGGCTGAGTGAGGGCAAGGACCTGGCAGATGGAGTATAACGTAGCAAATGTGAGGTTATCCACTTGGAAGAAATAATAGTAGGATGGAATATTATTTAAATGATGAAAAGTTGCAGCATGCTACCATGCAGAGGGACCTGGGGGTCCTTGTGCATGAATCGCAAAAACCCAATCTGCAGGTGCAGCAGGTGATCAAGAAGGCGAATGGAATGTTGCCCTTTATCACAAGGGGGAATAGAATATAAAAGCAGGGATGTCTTGCTGCAATTGTACAAGGCACTAATGAGGCCGCAACTGGAGTACTATGTGCAGTTTTGGTCCCGTTATTTGCTGAAGGATATATTGACCTTGGAGGGAGTACACAGAAGCTTCACCAGGTTGATACTGGAGATGAAGTGATTAGCTTATGAGGAGAGATTGAGTAGATTGGGCCTGTACTCATTGGAGTTCAGAGAGCTGAGGCGGGATCTTATATCAGATAATGAAGGGGCTGGATAGGGTAAAGGTAGAGAGATTCTTTCCACTTAGAAAGGAAACCAGAACTAGAGGGCACAGCCTCAAAATAAGGGGGAGGGGTGTAGTTTAGAACAGAGTTGAGGAGGAACTTCTTCTCTCAGAGGTAGTGAATCTCTGGAATTCTCTGCCCATTGAAGTGGCGGAAGCTACCTTGTTGAATATGTTTAAGTCATGGGTAGATAGATTTCTGATTGATAAGGGAATTAAAGGTTATAGGGAGCAGGCGGGTGTAAGTGAAACTGATCCAGATCAGCCATGATCATATTGAATGGTGGGGGAGGCTCAATAGGGCTAGATGGCCTATTCCTGCTCCTATTTCTTATGTTCTTGTGAAAAGTATTGTTTCTTGTGTGTTATACAGACAAAACATACTGTTCATAAGGAAGGAAATGAGAGAGTGCAGAATGTAGTGTTACAGCCATAGCTAAGGTGTAGAGGAAGACCAATTTAATGCGAAGGAGGTCCATTCAAAAGTCTGACAGCAGCAGGGAAGAAGCTGTTCTTGAGTCAGTTGGTACGTGACCTCAGACTTTTGTATCTTTTTCCTGAAGGAAGAAGGTGGAAGAGAGAATATCCGAGGCAATGGGAAGTATAGACAGAGTCAATGGATGGGGGACTGGTTTGCGTGATGGATTGCATCCGTGATCTTTTGTAGTTTTTTGCAGTCTTGGGCAGAGCAGGAGCCATACTAAGCTGTAATACAACCAAAAAAAAATGCTTTCTATGGTGCATCTATAAACGTTGGTGAGAATCGTAGCTAACATGACAAATTTCCTTAGTCTTCTGAGAAAGTAGAGGCGTTGTGAGCTTTCTTAACTATAGTGTCAGCATGAGAGGACCAGGACAGGTTGTTGGTGATTTGGATACTTAAAGCCTTGAAGCTCTCGATCCTTTCTACTTTGTCCCCATTGATATAGAAAGGGTATGTTCTCCTTTAGGCTTCCTGAAGTCGATGACTATCTCCTTTGTTTTATTGACATTGAGGGAGAGATTATTGTTGCCCCAACAGTTCATCAGATTCTTTATCTCATTCTATGCTCTGTCTTGTTATTGTTTGAGATCTGTTCCATTTTTGTGGTGTCATCAACAAACTTGAAACTTGAATTGGAGGGGAATTTGACCTCATAGGTGTCTAATGAGTATAGCAGGGGCTGACGATTGTGGAAGAGGTGTTGTTGCCTACTCTTACTGATTGTGGGCTGTGAGTTAGGAAGTGCAGGATCCAGCCACAGAGGGAGGTGCCGAGGCCCAGACCCATAGTGTTTGAAGATGAGTTTTGTGGGAATAATGGTGTTGAAGGCTGAACTGTAGTCATTAAATAGGAGTGTGACATGGGTTTCCTTGTTATCTAGGTGTTCCAGGATTGAGTACAGGGCTAGGGAGACAGCCTCTGCTGTGGACCTGTTGCAGCAATAGACAAACTGTAGTAGATCCAGGTCTAAGAGGCTGGAATTGCTTTGAGACATAACTAACCTTTATTGACTGCAGTTCTTTTTATATGGATTTTTCAAGTCTGAAGTGTTTCCTAGACAGGGCAGATGCTCTGTTCCACCATGCAAGGAGCTAGTAACACACTAAACATTGAGGTGCAGAGGTTCCGCATGAGGATCCCCTCACGGTCACTGATGAAAGCTCTGCATGAGAGTCAGAGGGCAGAATTTTCCCATCCAGCCCACCATGGGAATCATTGAGGTCGTGGTCGTGGTGGTGGTGGGTGGGTGGGGGGGGGGGCTGTTGCTGTTGACCTTGGGTGAGATTATCTGGTCTTGGGGCAAGCGTAACCAGAAAATTTTGGAGAGTTGAACTCAATCCCCCTGATGTTGCTGACAATGGCCTAGGGGATTGGGGCTCTCAATCTGGGTAAGAGGGAGTCCAGAGAATGAAGTTGGTAGGTAAAGGGACTTGCTGCATGTCACTCAGAAACAGCAGCACCCTTTCCTCATAGGGGGTGAGGACAAGTTACTCTGGCACCCACCCCTCCCCCTGACCATCTTCTCTCTGTCTCTTTCCATTGTGATAGATCTTTTCCTGTGGGCACAAAGAGATATGTTAAGCCAATGCCTAGGAGGTTGGGGTGGGGTCTTTAACAGATGCCAAGTGTGGGCATTGTGCCTGGGCAGATAGGAGTTACGATGAGGCATGCCAAGAGGTGGGGGGGAAGATAGGTGCTGAGGGAGATGCTGGGAAATTGGATGATAGGAGGATGCGAGATGGCACGGAGTGGATCACAGATTTCAGGGCTGACAAGCAGGAATGATGCCAGGTGATGACAGGTAGTTATTCATCCTTGCAGCACATAGGCGGTCATTCATTTTCTTCCTTTTACTGCACACCCATCCAGGAGGCTATGCTGCTGCCACTGCATCTTATGTGGGTTTGGTATCAGCACTCCAGAGTTTCTTGCCAACCTGAAAGAACAGAGTGTACCACTTCTGTTCCATTGCATCTAGCAGCCTTGAGGGGTCAGCCTGCAAGAAACGTGAAGCATGTCCTTCTGCGGCCATCCTCCTGGCCTGACTGGGAGTGACTGCTGAGGTCCATTTCACAGCAGTTCTCCTTTGTTCGAAGTGAACAGCTGAGCCTTGGGTCAGGAGAACCCGACTCCTGAGGACTCTGGCTCGGTGTCATTCACATGAGGAGAATCAGCTTTTTCACTAAGTGTAAGAGAATTATGTGGGAATCCCCCTGAGCTTCAACATATTCTCCAAAGCATTCAAGCCTCATCACTGGTGCCAACGGGAACTGAGAACTTAGTGTTCAGCCGAATATCCATTCACTACAGCAGGACCAGCGGATCCCGCTCCAGGCGAAGTTGGAGAGTTTGACACTAAGTGTGGGTGAAATCTGGATTGCACCAACTGACCCATCATCACTTTTCCCACCAGAGATGAGACTGGAGCTAGAATTCTCCAGCCTCCCATCAGCAGGTTTCTTGGCAGTGAGAGGTAGTATGCCATTCACTGGCGGCAAGATCTTCTGGTCCTATTGCTGTCAATGATATTTCCCACTATAGCCACCCTATGCCATTGGGAAACGCATGGCAGAGGTATGTGGCTGGTGAGACTGCAGAATATGCCATTAGCGAACAGCAGGAGATTTGCTGCGTTAGTGATTTTTTGTGATAATTCAGCCCAGTATCTTCAAGTGCAATCAGGTCGGCCTGGGAATGGCAATAGTAAGAGGAGGCAAAGTTTTAATAGGATGGGGAAGTTTTAAAAGGATGCCACAAGGAGGGAGACAACATAATAGTCCAACAACAGTGTTTACCAAAGCTGAATGGCCATAGGGCTAAGATGTGGCAGAACAGGATAAAGCAACCAATGATCAGTCTATGATACAGGGTGGGATTTTATAACCTTGCTCGTCCCGAAACTGAGGTCAGCGGATCTACCCATGCTCTGCCTCTCACCCACTATGATTCCTGTGGTGGGTAGGCTGGTAGAATACCAACCCCAGACTTCTCTTTGATGGTTATTGGTTGAACTGGCATCTTTACACTGGTTAACAAACATATTGACCAGATGCCATTCCAACATTCAGCACTATGCGTGCAGGAAAACGTCACACATCCAAAGTCACAACTGACTTTTTAAATTCATTCATGGGATGTGGATGTCACAATTGATGTCTATCCCTAATTGCTCTTGAATTGAGCAGCTTGTTCTATCAGCTCCCGCAGATGATGACATGTGAATTCAATAAAAGTCTGGAGTTAAAAGTTTAATGATGACCATGACTCCATTGTCAATTGTAAAAACCCATCTGATTCACTAACTTTTGTTAGTCAGTTCCCACAGTCGAAGGCTGTGTGGATTAGCCATGTTAAATTGCCCCTTATGTCAGGGAGGTTAGCTGGGGTAAATACTTGGTTATGGGAATAGGGCTGGGGTGGGATTGTACGGACACAATGGGCTGAATGTCCTCCTTCTACACTGTATGATTCTATGAGTTCAGAGGGCATTTATGATTCAACCACATCGCTGTGATCTGGAGTCACATGTGGTTTAGACCGAGTAAGGACAACAGATTTCCTTCTCTAAAGGACATTAGTGAACCAGATGGGTTTTTACAATTGACAATGGTGTCAAGGTCATTATTAGACTTCTAACTCCAGAGTTTTGTTGAATTCAAGTTTCACCATCTGCTGTGGTGGGATTTGAACTCGGGTCCCAGAGCATTACTCTGGGTCTCTGGTCTAGTGACAATTGCACTATGCTACTACCTCCCCTATTTTTGCCTATGATTATTTGCAAATACTTCAATTGATTGTAGTCAAAATTTCCCTTGCAGTAGATTGCACATGTGAGCTGCGCCTCAGCTGACCCAGAATCTGAGCAGGCAAATTCCCATTACCGTTCTCAACTAGGTTTTCCAGGGCCCTCAATTGAATATTGTCAGTCAATCAGGCCAGGCTGGTTGTTGGTCACCCTGGTCGACCCTTTTTCCATGAGAAAGCAAGGGCTGCATTTTACGGAGGGCAGACTGCCCACTTTCTGGCAGTAACATTGGCTGGAAGCTGACTCGTTACATGCCAGTCCATCGCGCAGCCACAATATACTGCGGGCAAGCTAAATTGGTGGAAAGTGGGACTGCTCTTGGGAGATTCTAGCCAAACCCAATCATTTGGCACTTCTGTCACTCCTGGCAGCACCAACACTGAAGATTCCAGGGTTTTAGGGTGGGAAGTATCTGAGTCATGGGAGGAGGGAGCAGGGGCTGATGGGCGACTGTTTTCTGCTGTTCGGTGAGGAAGGAAGGGGGTTGACATCTTCAATAGGGGTGCCTGAAATGGGAAAAGGCACCCCTGAATGAGGTGCCATCTTTCCTTTCTGCCTTTGTTCAATATTTTAAAAACAGCTTGCCCATTCCCATCTGAGTTCCTGTATTGTCTTATAGCACGGGTAGCATATCATTTAGGTCAATATGCTTGTTAACGAGTTTAAATGACCCATATTTACGCAGGGTGGGTAGGCTGCTGATTTTGGTGACCAGTCACCTGTAAGCTTTGGAGTAGTGGGAAAGCCATCCAAATAATGTTATATGTCCCCCACCCTGCTTAGAACACACCTGGAGGGGGCACATAAAATCTAGCCCCAAGCTTCAAGTAAAGCATTGAAAAGGAACAATTGCAAACATATTTCACTTATCCACATACAACAGATGTGAAATTTAATTGCTTCCATCCACTGGCATCAGTTGGGCACAGTGAAAAATCCTGGTGCCAGAACAGGTACATCAAAAACCAATCAAACGTAAATTCTGCGTCTCTGGCAGTAACAGTTCTGGAGGTGTGGAAAGGGATGTAATTAAGAGGGAGGAATCAGTCAGAAAAGAAGCAGGATGGCAGGGAGCCAGGAACTGCTGTGGAACTCAACACACTTCTGCTTTTCCTGGCTCAACTTTCAGCTAAGAATTTTTTTGAGACAGCCTTTAATGGTCCCTATAGTAACTCTTAGTTGGGCTGCATTTAAACTTATTTACCATGAATGCAGCCAGTCTGCTGCTATTTGTGCTTGGTGCACCTGATTTTGAAACAATGCCCTTATTGTGTATGCAAGGAGCAGTAACATATTTACAGGGGCAAGTCATGGGCATCCATCCAATAAGGTTCACAGCACACTTAGACTGTGTGTCAATGAATTTTTAAGTCAACGAGTTCTTATCCTCACTGAATCACACACAGCAAACAATGTTGCTTACTCACAATCAACCCATCATAACTTAATATTGAGCATTGGCCTTATGGTTAAACCCCTGTGCCCATTCAAGATCTTTATTTTCTTAGTAATTATGTCAGTTTAGAGAGAAAAAGGCAGTGGGAGAGAGATTTTTTTTCATAATTCCAACTCTCACTCTATGAGGTGTTTCGCCTTTGTATATCTCTATAGCTTCCCTCTGACATCAGCTAATGAACCATACTTTTGCTGGCACACAAGATTAAACAGAAGGAATGTGGGTGGTAAAGTTGCAGAAATTAGTTTGATAAACCTGCCTTCCCGCTTGTTGTTTGCTGTGGGTACATCCTGTTGTTATGACAACCCATAAGGGTTAAGGGCAAGTGATGTCCAATCTTTTTGGCTTCAGAGACTTGCAACATTTTATTATGAGATGTAGGACATTATTTTTGCATTCCCTGCTGATCTGCTGATCCTGATATGATGCTGTGCTTTCTTTTATTTCTTCCTTAGCTTTTCCCAGCATGTTTACTGAGCACTAGCTTACATCCTGTGGCCTTGGCAGGGCTGTTTTTTAAATGAAGCACAAGTAATTAGTTTACCACAGGAGATCTTCTAACGTGTCACTAATTAACTATTCAAAACCTCCTTCACATTGGTTTGAATTTGTACAAAGCCAGGTCTGAGACACGATTAGGTTTTGAAGTACGGTGATTGTTTACCCAAGATAGATTACAGAGAGCCTTCTACATTTGATAAAATCCAGTTGACATACAGATAAGCTTTAATAATAGTAACCAATTAAGAGAATTAACCTAATTTATGTTTGGATTTGTGGTTTTATCCTAAATTGATAAATTTAGCACAGTTTGATCTGTTTTTTAGTTTGTTTCTTCCTTCATCTCAAGCTCTCGTTCTCCTGTGGATGGTGTTGACTGGCTGCAGTATAGTTTGACAATTGTCAATCTCTTCTCAGTGTCTCACCAGACTTGTTGAACAGAAGTCTGAATTTGCAACATTATTGGATGATACATTAAGCCAAGATGCTGATCTCAGAGGTGAACATAATCAATGTCATGACATTATTTGAAGATGGACAGGGGAAATAATCTGCGCAACATTGATCCTTGAACCTGCATAACTCAAAAACAGTTTGGGTAATTGTTTATCTAACTGCCATTTTAGTGTCTTGATGTCTGCAAATTCCTGCCACATTTCCTGACAGTACATTGGCTGCAAAGAGCTTTTGGGATGAACTCAGGCTAAGAAAAAGTGGAGAAGTTTCTTTAACAGAATTGTTGAAGCATGAAATGTCCTGTCACAGAGAATAGTTGAGGCAGAGACTATTGCATTGAGCCAGTCATGTCGGTGAGGCTCTCTACCTGGGTAACCCAGCTAATCCCACTCCACTATTTTTTCCCTGTAGCCCTGCAATTTTGTTTCGTTATTCTCATAATTATCCAATTCCCTTATGAAAGACACACTTACGCCCGCCTCAACCATGTCCTCAGGTAGCATTCCAGATCCTAACTATTCACTGCAGAATGAAATAGGATCATGCAGTACAGAAGGAGGCCACACTGCACTAACCACAATCCCACCCAGGACCTATTCCCATAACCCCACACATTTACCCTAGCTAGTCCCTCTGACATGAATGGAGAATTTAACATTGCCAATCCACTTAATCCACACATCTCCTCATGTCAACTTTGGTTTTTTTATCAATCATGTTAAACCTATGTCCTTTGGTTCTCGACCCTTCTGCTAATGGAAATAGTTTCTTTCTATGTGCTTTATCTTGACCTCGTGATTTTGAACATCTCTACCAAATCTCCTCAACATTCTCGAAACAATAATAAACCTGGCAAAAACACAATGGTCCAATGCTGTAATCTCGTTTTATTAGTCTATTGTTTTATTTTCTCCTCTGCTGCTGTTCCCCTTTCCTGCTGTCCCGTAGACTCTTGATTTTATCTCTTTCATTCTACCCTTCCCATTTCTCTCTTTTATTCGCTCTTATTTTTCATTGCTCTCTTTCACCTATTTTGCTTTGCTCTCTTCTTATCATTTTACTTTCACTCCATCCCTTTTCCTATTATTTTGTTTTTCGACCTGAATCGTGCTTGTTTATGCAGTACTATCCCCCTTTACTTCCTGTAGAGTATGGCAGCATTATGTGGGGAGATTGTGGCTATATTACAGAACAGGCCAATAGTCACAGATCCAATAAGGGACTATTGATGCATTAAGGAATGTGAGTGGGAGCTGACTGGGACTCAAGGAGCACAAAAACTTTGAGGGAGGAGGCTTGTCCTTCAGAAGTAAAGAAAGAGTTTGTGTGACAAAAACGGCTTGGAAAACGAAAACCCCCATTTCTTTTAATCTCTTTCCCATTCTTTGATGAATTAACTTGACATTTTACTAACTTATATCTTTTGTAACTTTTATCTATAAAAACAATCATGTAAACTGATAAAACTAAATTACTGCAGATGCTGGAGCTGTAATTACAGGTGCTGTCCTTACAGATGATGCCAGGCCTGCTGAAATTTTCCAGCATTTTCTCTTTTGGAAACTGGTAACTCAGCTGATTTTTTTTTCCCCACTTAGTTTGCAGCATCCATTTGGGAAATAGAAGTAAGTTTAAGGAAATTGATTTATCCTCAGGAAAACCGTTTTGAAAAGCCTAAAATGCATATAGACAACTAAGTTAATTTTAGCCATGTTAGTTGCAACTTATGACACTTGTTGTGAACCCCAAGTGTCCATTATTGTTCACGTGAGAAAATTCATCTCTGGCCTTTGTGATGATGTCACTTTTTAATGTATTTTTGGGACTATGGTGTGAATCTTAAATGAGACTCTGGGGGTGATCCCGTTGACAGATTTGCATCTGGGTGAAGCTGTTGTAAACTGTGCCAAAGTGATGTCATGTCAGCACAATTTGAAAATGCCATGAAGACTCAATATCTAGTGGTGAGACTTCTATTCATATGGTAATATGTTAAAATGCACCTTAATCGGGTTCTCACCCATTGTGAGTAAGAACACAATTACATCACTGGCAAGGGATGGCAAAAAACAGAAGTTGTGATCTCACCAGCAAAATTCATGGGTTTTACTGCAAACTGAGCCCATCTCCCACTCTCATGGATGCAAACACCAGCTCAAGATCCTGTCCATAGTAAATTATGCAATGAGTTCAACTCACTTTTCTTTCTTGATATGCAAACAATAAGGGTGATCTTATCAAAAAAATTCTAAGTGCTGAATGAGTATGAAAACGGGAGAATTTCAAATTCAATTTTTGGTGAAAGAAAATATTAAATCTTATAAAAAAAATGAGGCACAATGTAATTCTCGTGAATAGGGGGAGTGGCAAAATCTATTCATACTGGGAAACTGGCTGCAGACTGCTAAATTGTGCTATTGCACATGCGCCCTGATCTCCCCATGCACTGTGTCAAGCATAGACAGTGCACTGGGAGATTGTCGCCTCCCCATATATCATCTCCCTGACCCTCTGGTTGTGCCTCCCCTGCTATTGCCCTTGCAATCCCAACCCCCCCCCCCCCCCCCCCCCCCCCCCAAACTGGCAGTACTGGGGTTCCAGCTGCCACTGCTCACAGTCTGTCCCTGAGGGCTTCAATTGCCTCCCATCCCACTGGCAAAGATATCATGTGTACTTCCCATTGGTAAGAGACTATACATGATCGTCACAGTGAGAACCTTCACTGGTGAGGTCATTAAGTCATGTGAGCCTGGATGATTGCATTCCAGGCTCACTAATAATGTTTAAATTAATAGATGAATGGGGGCTGATTGTGCCAGTTTAACAGGGCTGGTAATATTGTAAGAGATGATATATGGGGAGGCGACAATCTCCCAGTGCACTGTCTATGCTTGACACAGTGCATGGGGAGATCAGGGCGCATGTGCAATAGCACAATTTAGCAGTCTGCAGCCAGTTTCCCAGTATGAATAGATTTTGCCACTCCCCCTATTCACGAGAATTACATTGTGCCTCATTTTTTTTATAAGATTTAATATTTTCTTTCACCAAAAATTGAATTTGAAATTCTCCCGTTTTCATACTCATTCCCCCCCCGCCCCAATTGCAGCACCTCTGATCACCATCTCCAATTGCAAACTCCCCAGTCATAACACTTCTAAATGACCTCAAATCCCCCTGGTCAGTTGCTGCTTAGGCTCCTCCCTCCTGCCAATTGCTGACACCGGTCAGTCACCATCCTCATTCACCTACCCTTGTCATTTACCACCCAGGCAATCCCCAATTGCAGAGTGCACAGCCACTATACATGCTGCCTCCCTTTCAGGCCCTGCCCCTCCACTTAGGCCCACCCCATCCCTTAGGCACTACACTTTGGCATTGTCTGGTGTCCAGTGGACAATGCTAGGTGCCAAACTGGCAGTACTGGGGTTCCAGCTGCCACTGCTCACAGTCTGTCCCTGAGGGCTTCAATTGCCTCCCATCCCACTGGCAAAGATATCATGTGTACTTCCCATTGGTAAGAGACTATACATGATCGTCACAGTGAGAACCTTCACTGGTGAGGTCATTAAGTCATGTGAGCCTGGATGATTGCATTCCAGGCTCACTAATAATGTTTAAATTAATAGATGAATGGGGGCTGATTGTGCCAGTTTAACAGGGCTGGTAATATTGTAAGAGGTGAGAAACTGGGCATAAAAAAAGTTTTTCATTTCTGTCACCATTGTATCAGTTTGCCAGGCTTATCGATCAGCTTGAAGAGCCAGTAAGATCACTTCCATCCCCTCCCCCCATATGTTTGAAGATGTTCCAGTCTTGCTTCTAATTTATTCAAATGCTCGTGTTCACTGGACCCTATAATTAGATTATCATGTAGGTAACATTGTACATTAGAGACAGCACTTAAAACTGATCCATCAATGTTTGGAATAGA
Organism: Sphyrna mokarran; assembly: GCA_024679065.1. Lineage (NCBI taxonomy): Eukaryota > Metazoa > Chordata > Chondrichthyes > Carcharhiniformes > Carcharhinidae > Sphyrna > Sphyrna mokarran. Next base: position 54,521,552 of record JAGIQG010000007.1, read on the forward strand.
ATTGGTATGGATTTTAATCTAAAAAGTAATCTTTAGTAACAAAAAAGTATGAGTGATGATGGTAACAATGGCTGCAATTCAACAGCTACATTCATCTGTAAGTATGCTTATGAAAGATCAATCTGAACTTTTGCCCATTTGATAACCCAGCAAACAAATCTTCAATTTAAGGAAGAGGATAGCGATCAACACACAACACTGGATTTATGGCTGTTTTAAAATTGTCACAAATATAAACTGAACCATCTGGTTTCAAGGCAGGAACGACAGGAGTAGCTCAGTTACTCAATGTAACTGGCTCTAATACAAGTCATACTAATTCTTTTTCAACATTGGGACAAATTGCAAATGGCTTAACTCTTGCTTTAAGATTCGTTGGTTGACTATTAGGCTTTATCTTGAGTTTTACTTGGACTCCCTTCATTGAGCCAATGAATAGAGCCTTTCAGTTAACCAGAAGCGGCTGTACGTTTGTTTGGGAATCGACCAATGTGTTGACAGCATTCTAGTTAAACCTAATCTTTTCCAACTATGATCACTGAAATAGAGCTGGGAAATGGCCATGGACCACATGAATTGGAAACTTTGCTGCTTGTCCACTCAACTCTACACTGAGCATTATGTAACCTGTTAATGGCACAATCTCTGCAAGTAAGTTCTTAAAATTACATCAGCTGGTTTTTAAAATGCTTCAGCTTTTGTTGATATGTAATCTCAGGAATTAAAGATATAGCAGCACCAGTGTCAATTGCCATTCTAATATGTTGTCCACTTAACTATGGAATCCCCCAGAATCTATATGATTCATCCAATATGAATAATACATTCAGTTAAAGCTCTTCATCATATTCCTGGATATTATTTTCTTCACAGTTGTAAATCTTTTCTTCCATGATGCAATTTTCTTTGTAGAATGCAACTTTTTGAAAGTATCATGCAATTTGCTCTTAAAGCAATCTGTAACCATTTAGATATAAAAGGAGAAAAGGTTATTCAAGGTAAATTGTTGACCCGAGTGGTGTGGAGATGTCCTGGTATTAGCTCTGTGCTGGGTGAAGATGTGAAGGTTGTAACAGGCATCCTGTCAAGCCAGAAAAGTTTTCTTTCAGAAAGAAGTTTGTTACTGAATTATCTTGATTCCTCCAGCAGAGTAGAAGTGATTGAAGAGTCATGTGGTATATCTTTATTAAAGTGAGAGCAGTTTTTGCCTTAGGTAGTATTATTTGATTTTTATAGTTAATAATCTACAAGGGAGTTGTTACCAAGACATTTACCAGTGTTTTGACCAAGTGTGTTTTTGTTTAGGGTGGCAGGGCGAGGGTGGGGGAATATGGTGGCAGTTGTTTTGTAAAACTATTGAATATGTTGTTTTAATCTTGTATGCTTCGGTGTTCTCTTCTTGTAATAACTCTTCTAATTTTAAAAATTGTAAAGCATAGAACTCAAGTTCTATGCTCCTGAAATCAGTAGTTATTCCTCTTTGTTATCAAAATACAAACAAAGTATTATGATCAGTAAGACAGGTTTCCCTTTGTGATCTGACTTGCTCATCTACTATGGTTATAACCAACTGGAATGTTAAAGACCTACATTACAACTGGAACCTTATCAGAAAAACCAAAGTGATGCATATCTACACATGTGAGGTAATAGAACATAGAACACTACAGCACAAACAGGCCCTTCGGCCCACAAGTTGTGCCGAACACATCAAAACCTACCCAGCCATAGACCTATCTATAACCCCCAATCCCATTGGATCCCATATACTCATCCAGAAGTCTTTTAAAAGACCCCAGCGAGTTCGCCTCGACCACCACCGACGGCAGCCGATTCCATTCACTCACCACCCTCTGAGTGAAAAACTTTCCCCTAGCATCCCCTCTGTACTTGCTTCCCTGCACCTTAAATCTGTGCCCTCTTGTCGCGACCATTTCAGCCCTGGGAAATAGTCTCTGAGAGTCCACCCTATCTAATCCTCTCAACATCTTGTAAACCTCTATCAGGTCGCCTCTCAACCTTCGTCTCTCCAGGGAGAACAGTCCCAGCTCCCTCAACCTGTCTTCATAAGGCATGCCTCCCAATCCAGGCAACATCCTTGTAAATCTCCTCTGCACCCTTTCAATAGCTTCCACGTCCTTCCTATAGTGAGGCGACCAGAACTGCGCACAGTACTCCAAGTGTGGTCTGACAAGGGTCCTATAAAGCTGCAGCATTACCTCCTGACTCCTGAACTCAATCCCTCGATGAATGAAGGCCAGTACACCGTAAGCTTTCTTAACCACATCCTCCACCTGGGAGGCCGATTTGAGAGTCTTATGGACCCGGACCCCAAGATCCCTCTGCTCTTCCACACAGCTAAGACTCCTACCTTTGATAGTGTACTCATTCATCCTGTTGGATCTGCCAAAATGGACCACAACACATTTATCCGCGTTGAAGTCCATCTGCCACTTCTCCGCCCAGTCTTGCATCCTGTCGATGTCATGCTGCAACTTTTGACATCCCTCCAGACCATCCACAACACCACCGACCTTCGTGTCATCGGCGAACTTACTCACCCATCCCTCCACTTCCTCATCCAGGTCATTTATGAAAATGACAAACAGCAAGGGTCCTAGAACAGATCCCTGGGGCACTCCACTGGTGACCGACCTCCATGCAGAAAAAGAGCCATCCACAACCACCCTCTGCCTTCTGCTGGCAAGCCAGTTCTGGATCCACAAGGCCAAAGCCCCTTGGATCCCATGGCCTCTCACCTTCTCAAGAAGTCTTGCATGTGGGACCTTGTCAAATGCCTTGCTGAAGTCCATGTACACCACGTCCACTGCTCTTCCTTCGTCAATGTGTTCAGTCACATTTTCGAAAAACTCAATTAAGCTTGTAAGGCATGACCTGCCTTTTACAAAACCATGCTGACTATTTCTAATCAACCTAAACTTCTCCAAATGCTCATATATCTTGTCCCTCAGTGGTTGGTAAGCTGATGGAGAGGCTTCTGAGGTCAGACTCACCGGTCGGTAATTTCCAGGACTATCCCTGTTCCCTTTCTTGAAAATAGGGACCACATCCGCAATCCTCCGGAACCTCTCCCGTCTCCATCGATGACGCAAAGATCATCGCCGGGACTCTGCAATGACATCCCTCACCTCCCACAATAACCTGGGGTACATCCCATCTGGTCCCGGAGACTTGTCTATCTTGATAACATTTAAAAGTTCTAACACATCCGCTTCCTTAATATCTACATACTCAATCTTTTCAGTCTGCTGAAAACTTGTAGTGCATCCTCCCAGATCACTTTCCACCACGAATACTGAGGCAAAGTACTCATTAAGCACCTCTGCCATTTCTTCCGGTTCCATACATACTTTTCCCCCTTCACCTTTTATAGGTCCTATCCCTTCTCTTCTCATCCTTTTACTTTTCACATATTTGTAGAAGGCCTTGGGATTCTCCTTAATCCTACCAGCCAGGCCTTCTCATGACCCCTTCTGGCTCTCCTAATTTCCTTTTTAAGCTCTCTTCTATAAGCCTTATACTTCTCTAGATCCCCAACATCTCCTAGCTCTTTGAACCTTTTTATACACCTTTCTTTTCTTCCTGACTAGGCTCACCACAGCCTTCGTGCACCACGGTTCCCGCGTCCTACCAAAACCTCCTTGTCTCACCGGAACGTTGTCGTGCAAAGCTCCAGACAAGCATTCCTTGCATATCTGCCACCTTCCTTCTGTGCTTTTCCCCAAGAACACCTCCTTCCAGTTTATTCGCCCCAACATCTGCCTGATGTCTTCATATTTCCCCTTATTCCAGACAAACACCTTCCTAGCCTGCCTGATCCTATCCTTTTCCAATGCAAAGGTGAAGGAGATAGAATTATGATCTCCATCCCCAAGATGCTCTCCTCCTGAGAGATCCATCACCTGTCCTGGTTCATTAGCTAGTACCAGGTCCAGTACAGCCTCTCCTCTCGTAGGCTTGTCCACGTGCTGTGTCAGGAAACCCTCCTGAACACACCTAACAAACGCCTCCCCATCCAAACCCCTTACCCTTGGGATATTCCAGTCGATGTTTGGGAAATTGAAGTCTCCCATCACAACAACTCTGTTATTTCCCATCTCTCCAGTATCTTTTTCCCTATCTGCACCTCAACTTCCCTGTCACTATTGGGCGGCCTACAGAATACACCCAGCAACGTCACCGACCCTTTGCTATTCCTAACTTCCACCCACAGAGACTCCGTAGCCATTCCCTCCTCGGTATCCACCTTCTCTGCAGCCATGACACTGTCCCTGATCAACAGTGCCACTCCACCACCTCTTTTGCCTCCCTCCCTGTCCTTCCTGAAGATCTGAATCCCGGGACCTGTAGTACCCAGTCCTGTCCCTGAGACATCCAAGTCTCTGTAATGGCCACCACATCACAATCCAAGCAGCAATCCACGCCCTAAGTTCATCCACCTTATTTACTACACTCCTGGCATTAAAATAGACACACCTCAGCCCCTCAGACTGGACATTTCCCTTCTCCCCCACTCGTCTAACCTGCCTCTCATCCTGCCTAGAGTCCTTCCCTACCTGGGAGCTAACTTCCTTGTTCCCAGTCTCCACATCACTATTCCCTCCCCCTAACCTTTCTAGTTTAAAGTCCCCCCAGTAGCCCTAGCCAGTCTTCCCGCCAAGATATTAGTCCCACTGGGATTCAGGTGCCACCCGTCTTTGCTGTACAGGTCACACCTGCCCCTAAAGAGGTCCCAATGATCCAGGAACCGGAATCCCTGCCCCCTGCTCCAGTCCCTCAGCCCCGTATTCAACCTCCACCTCATACTATTCCTGCTCTCACTCTCCCGAGGCGCAGGCAGCAATCCTGAGATTACTACCTTCGCTTTCCTCTTTCTCAGCTGCCTACCCAGTTCCCTATAATCCCTTTTTATGTCCACTTCCCTCTTCCTGCCTATGTCAGTAGTACCTATATGTACTACAACTTCCAGTTCCTCACCATCCCCTTTCAGGATGTCCGGGACGCGTCCAGAGACATCCCGAATCCCAGCTCCAGGGAGACGTACCACCATCCGCGACTCCCGTCTGCGTCCACAAAAACGCCTGTCCGCCCCCCTCACTAGGGAGTCCCCTATAAGTACTGCCTTTTTGCTCTGTTTTTTGTTTTTGTTCAGCTCCAGGGAGCTGGCCACCGCTGCCTCCCTTGGATGAGCTGTCCCCCACAGTAGTACTCAGGCAAGAGTACTTATTTTGAAGGGGGACATCCACCGGTGTACTTTCCATCACCTGAAGTTTCCCCTTCCTAATAGTTACCCATGTGCCTTCTCCCCTTTGCCCTGGTGTGACTACTTGTCTGTAGCTCCTATCAATATTCTCCTCATTCTCCCTAATGAGTCGAAGGTCCTCAAGCTGCATTTTCAGTTCTTTTACCTGGTCCCGTAGGGATTGCAGCTCCACACACAGCGACCACAGGTATGGACATCTGGGAGACCAGGAGCCTCCAAGACTTCCCACATGTTACACTGGCAACAACATGCTGGCCTCACACCCATGCTTGCCCCTTTTTAGTAACCCAGAGAAAAAAAAAGTAAGAAAGATTAAAAAAAACTTACCTTGCCTCCCCTTTTTGCTTAGGCTCTGTGAGCCAAGGACCTTACAGCTCACACAAAAACAAACTTACCTGCTCCTTCTCAGAGCTCGCCTCTCTCTGTCTCTCTTTTTTAGGTTAGAGGAGGAGGGGGGGTTGGGATACTCTACTTGTGTAGAGTATCGGGATTCCACACCACCCCAATTTATAGTGAGGTTGAAAAAAAACTACACTATCCAAGCTGCTTTGCAACACCTTCCGGGTTTAAAAGTTTAAAAAGTTTAAAAAAAAACTAGTAAAATTTAGACTTAAAAATCACTCTACTCACTCACAAGCCCTCCACTCGCAAATCGCTGCCTCTCCACAGTGCTCCCAAGGAACAATTAGGTCGAATTCCTGAGGTGAGTAACTTTTAAAGGTTGAAAAAAAAACTACACTACCCAAGGTGCTTTGCAACACCTTCCGGGTTTAAAAGTTTAAAAAACTAGTAAAATTTAGACTTTAGAAGATAAGAACTAGAGATCAGGAAGCCACGTAATATAAATTCAGAGTAAGCTGACTGCAGTATCAACTGGGCCTTGCTTCACTAATTGAACAAGAAACTGAACATAGCTAAGTTCCGTTCATGCTGACCAGTTTATCTGAAGTAACAGTTCTAAATGATCTTAAATAATAATAGCTAAATTCTGCTTAGAAGTTGAGAAGTACTTTAAACTAATAAGTATTTCATATATTTAAATCATTAGTGGTAGAAATGTAGAAATATTTTATGTATGATAAAATTATATAAACCAACAGTTTTTCCATTTTCTTGTTCAATTTCCTTAAAATTACAGTGCCATAAATGATCTTCAATCATGGAAGCAGTGACCTGTGTCTTGAGTTTTTGATTAGCATACAGCACAATGTCAGTGAAATACAATTCAGTTATTTAAAAGAAATGAAATGGAGGAATACATCTTCAATCAAAGCTAAATATATATTAATAACTACTTGAGGAAAAGAACAATTGTCTTCTTTGGATTTTCCTCAACTTAATTAAACACTGACATTTTTAGGATTAGATCTCGTTCTTCTGTGTGGGCAGACCCTGAACAAGTGACAAATGTGCAACCTGCCAGAAGGCATGGCAGAGTATATTGATTCATTTTCACCCACACAGGATGATTACTCAACCAAACATCATGTCAGCATTAGCCCTTTCTTTTACTTTTATACAAAGTTGAACTTGTTTTTTATTTAAACAATTAAAACATATTATTAAAGTGCTCCTGTACCTTTGAATTATGCTTTCTATGAATTCTGATTAAATAATTTATTCTTGAATTACAGAAAGTGAGAGGTCTTCTTGGAAGATTATGACCATGTTGTAATATCTGGCAGAATCCCATGTTTCCTTTGATGTATAATTCATGGCCATTATATTATGTCATGTGTTCCTAGTGACTAAGACAAAATCAATGACCTGGTCTACACTAAAATAATGGAGAAGAATTTTGAATGAGTGCATTAAAAATTTGTATAATGTCGTGCTGCGTGTTTTAAGGCCTATATTTCGCAGCAAACACCAAATTATACGAGAAATGAGAAAATCAAATGACAAAATGTACACCAAGCAAAACAGATCAAGTTGCTTTCTTTCATTGACCACATTTTCATCTTTTGGTGTGGCACAGTGGTTAGTATTGCTGTCTCGCAGCACTAAGGACCCAGGCTTGATACCTGGCTTGGGTTACTGTCTATGTAGAGTTTGCACATTCTCCCAGTTTCTGCGTGAGTTTCCTCCAGGTGCTCCAGTTTCCTCCCACAATCCTAAAATGTGCGGGTTAGGTGGAAAGGCCATGTTAAATTGCCCCTTAATGTCAGGGGGACTAGCTAGCGTAAATGCATGGGGTTATGAGGATAGGGCCTGGATGGGATTATAGTTGATGCGACTCGATGGGCCGAATGCTTCCTTCTGCACTGTAGGGCTCTATGATTCTATACCTCTCCTTGGTGTAAGCAGACTCTGGAAATGTCATTGAGGTTGCTTTCAAGCTTAAAAATGGCAGGCACAAAATTTCTGGGCTCTGTTTCATAGATGTAGGGACCCCATTGCCTTGTCCATGCACTTGAAATCATCATTTAAGTCCAGCAGACAGAGGAACTGCGTGACTGGGCCAGGTCATGGTGAGTGCAAGGGCAAATCAGTGACTCCTGTTCCAGAACCAGTGATGGAATCTCACTGCAGTGTCCAAACAACATCAATGACAGAATACATCACCTAGGCCCCAGACAGAGGTGGCTTTTTCCAATCACAACAACAGAAAATGCTGGAAAATCTCAGCAGCTCTGACAGCATTTGTGGAGAGAAAATAGACCCAATGTTTTAAGTAGGGGGTGACCCTTCATCACAGCTTTTCCAGTATTCTATTCCCACTGGAGCAAACGGGTCCCTTAAAGGCATTGGATCCTCTCTTTCAGAAATGTGTGGGGCCACCTCTGTGGGTTTTTCCCAGTGCTTCAGTTTCCTCCTACGCTCCAAGGACATGCTGGTTAGGATGATGGGCCATGCTAAATTGTTCCTTAAACCTCTTTATGGGGATTCTCAGTGTAATTACGTGTGGTTAAGGAAATAGGGCCTGGGTGAGATTGCCCATTAGTATCTGGGGATTAGTAGGGTAATTACATAGGGAAAGGGGGATAGCACCTGGGCCAAATGGCATCCTTCTGCACTGTAGGAATTGTATGATTCTTATAAGTTTCAAGGAGTTTTGTGCTAGCTCTCAGCGGATGTAGGTTCTGTTCAGGCCCAAGGAGGGTATAAAGAGTCGAATTTCCAGAAAAATCACGGGGAAAATAAGAGAAAGAAAAGGTAAGAAAACATCTTAAAAAGTCTTCAACATTTTGAAAATTCATAATAGCTTAGAACTTGAAGAAATGAAATTTCACACTTTCAATTGTTAACTTCCTGGTACTGAAGTGTTGATTGGCAGTCATTAACAATTATCACATCATTATAAAGGCACATACACTATGAACTATTAGACTTAACTTTGTGTGGTGGATTTAAGGGGCTAATGGATAAATACACAAATACTCGTGCATAAATTCATGAAAATCACAGGCAAGTTAACGTCGAGGTATCATTTCTTCAATGGCTGAGTGGTACAAATCAATTTGGTAATTGTGGCTAGTTGCAGTTCACTGACAAGATTCTGAGATTGCCAACCCCATTCCCAGAGTTCTCACTTTTTATGAGTGCTATTTAAGGATGCAGCTGGTCACCAAACTGCACCTGACATTTCCAAGCTGGCCAGCTCCATTGCAAAGGAGTCTTAGTGTTCTGGCATTTTAAACATTCCAGCTTTCCTCACAGTCCCTATAGTTGACTCCAAGCTTCTTCCTGGGTTGCTGGTCTGACTGCAGCCTGCACCTGTGCCCCCCCCCCCCCCCCCCCCCCCCCCCCCCCGCCAAGTGAAAATCCCATCCTTCCTGCCACTTCCTCCAAAGTCAAGTGGATCAAGTTATGATTGTTTCCATGTCCAAAGCTGCTTCAGGCATGTACTGTAAAACAAAACACTGAACCACATAAAGAAATGACCAAAAGCTTGGTCAAAGAGGCCTCATGCTTTAACACCAGGAGGCTGGGAACAGGGAACTGGCTTGTAGTTGGAAAGGGTGCACTCATCACTGCCAAGGAGGAAATGAAAATGTAAAAATTCTGCTGTACAGAATTTGAGGATTAGTGATAGAATGTGATTTGTATACACAATACTTTTAGTTACCAAGAGCCTAAAATCTCAGACACTCAGAAGTAACCATAAATTATCAGGGAGAGAATTGCTAGTTTTGTGCCCAAGGATGTACAACCATGCACAAAGGATCTTTAGGCAGATAGAGATTCACAAACAGTTAATTTACTTTAATAGAATACTGTCTGTGATCAGGAATAGCAAAGCTGTCTGCTGTTTCAGAGAAAGTATTGGATATTTTGTAGTGTGCATTATGGAAGTTGATTTATGTGAAATATTAATAACTTAATTGAAATGATGTTCTATTAATTCTACAGCACAATTCATTCTGACGTTTTAAACATTTCCTGATTTGACTGTAAGTGATGTTATTCACTTCAATGAATTAGCAATTTAATTTCACTTCAGTGAATGATCACATCACTGGGGAGTAGGATTACAATTCACTCACGCATTGGCATAAAATATATTTCACAGTTGAATGACATAAACACTAAAAATGGATGGAATTTATAATTCTGCTTAAACCTTTATGAACATATTTGCTACAAGTGACTTCAGATTATCACTAAACTCAATTCACAGGCACAAAAATACAACAAATTGTTTTGCAAAAGGAAGCCTCTTAGAAATTTGTGTTAATTGCCTTTGCCCGGAGAATGTTGTGCAAAGAGATTCATTTGACAATCAGTCAAATTTAAAAATAATATAGTTTATTCTGATTCCCTTGCGATGGGTTTCTGGAGCATCCTGAGCTGAGGTAACAGATGGGCAAAGTGAAAGCAAGATGGCCTAAGAAAAAGCTTATGAATTGTACTGCTTGCACACAACAACAAGAAGTGGTCAACAGACATGGAACTGACCTTTTAATGCTGAGGTCCACGATAAATGAAGATATGATATTTTAGTACAAAAGTAGATATGAAGATGAAGCACCATCTAAACTTCAAATGTCTCTATTCTCTCCCCACAGATGCTGTCAAACCTGCTGAGATTTTCCAGAATTTTCTGTTAATGTATTTTTGATCAGCCAATAATATTACAGACTGTTATCATTTATGGTAATTAATCTTCTGGATTTGACAGCCAACCCTGACAGTCTATGATGGGATTTAGAAAGTGGCTAAAAAAGGCCAAAATAAGATTTGAAAAAAATTACTTTTCTAAAGAGGGTGACAAATCCTTAAAAGTGTGGGCAATTACCATCAGATTGCTACTTTGCTCCTATTTACTTACCTTGCACCAAAGCTCCACATTGTGCCTGGACTTGTGATTGGGTCTCCTCAGAACTGTGAAATATAATGTTGATCTTCATAATGCAGAGCCATGGAAGAAAGCAAGCCAGGTCCCCTTTATGGCACTAGCTGCCATTTTCTGCTAAGTTATTTTTTATTCATTCGTGGGATGTGAGTGTCACTGGAGGGCAGTTGAGAATCAAACACATTGCTGTGGCTTTGGAGTCACATGGAGGCCAGACTGGGTAAAGATGACAGAGTTCCTTCACTAAAGAGATATTAGAGGACCTTTTAAGCAGATAGAGATTCACAAACAATTAAGTTTGTGAATCTCTATCTGTTTAATCATCCCAAAAGCTACTTTGAGAAGCTACAAAAAGATAATAAATGTGTAAAGTAATTATGGGTAAAAGCAGAGATAGTAGAATTAATGGCTAATGTGAAAAGTGAAAGGGAGATAATATTGGAAAGACTGGCCATGCTAAGGGTGGATAGGTCACCTGGTCCAGATGGCTTACAATTCAGGTTGCTAAAGAAAGTGGGGTTGATGATAGCAAAAAGGCTTGCTTCAATATTTCAAGCTTTCTTTGACATGGAGGGGAAGAGGAGAAGAGCATTAGAAGTGGTAAATGAGTCTCCCTTATACATGAAAGGGAGTAAGGAGAGTCCTAACAACCAAAGGCCTATTAGTCAAACATCAGTGCTGGGTAAGATTTTGGAATATTTTAATCAGAGCACTTAAATAAACAGGCACTTAAAGAGGTATAAATTAATTTTAAAAATATCAGCATATATTTGTGAAAGATAGATCATACTTGAATGACCTAATTTAACTTTTTGATGAAGTAACAGAAAAGGTTGATGAAGGGAATGTGGTAGATTTTGTCTATATAGGTCGTAAGACAGCTTTTGACAAAGCATCACATACTAATCTGGTTAACAAGTTTGAAGCCTATGGACTCAGAAAGCCAGTGTGCAACTGAAGAAAATAATTGACAAAGGAGAGAAAGCAGTGAGTCATGGTAGATGGGTATTTTTCAGGCTGAAGTGTTCTAGATAGTGCTGATACTCAAGAGTCAGTGACAGGGGTTATATTGTTGTATATAAAAGTGACTTGGATCTTGAAATATGGAATAAAATTTCAAAATTCTGCTGCTGATACCAAACTTGTGGAAGTGGCAACAGTGAGGATGATACAAATTCTATGTAACAGGACATGATTGAAACTTACAGAATACTGAGAGGTCTGGATAGAGTGGACATGGAGAGAATGCTTCTACTAATAGGAAAAACTAGAACCAGAGGGTACAACCTCAAGCTAAAGGGATGATCCTTTTAAAACGGATGAGGAGGAATGAATTCAGCCAAAGAGTAATGAATCTGTGGAACTCTTTGCTGCAGAAGGCTGTGGAGGCCAGATCATTAAGACAGAGATAGATAAGTTCTTGATTAATAAAGGGATCGGGGTTATGGGGAAAAGGCAGGCAAATGGGGATGAGAAAAGTATCAGCCATGATTGAATGGAGGAGCAGATTTGATGAACCGAGTAGTCTAATTCTGCTTCTATGTCTTATGGTCAGGCTAGCAAAATGAGCAGACAAGTAGTGGATAAAATTTAAGGCAGAGAATGAGGGTGGCACAGTGGCAAGAATTGCTCCCTCACAATGCCAGGGACATGGGTTCAATTCCTGGCTTGGATCACTCCTGTGTGGAGTTTGCACATTCTCCCTGTGTCTGCATGGGTTTCTTCCCATACACCAAAGATGTGCAGGTTGTTGATTGACTATGCTAAATTAACCCTAGATTCAGAACTGACTAGTAGGGTGAATATGTGGGGTTACGGGAAAGGTAGGATTGTTGGTGGTGTAGGCGTGATATGCCAAATAGCCTTCTTACATACTGTAAGGATTCTATGGCATTATTATGGCAAGTGTGAGGTGATGCATTTTGGCAGAAGATATAAGAAGAGGCTATGGTGACTTAATAGTAAATTCTAAGGAATGCAAGGGGCTAAAATGATCTGGGAGTTGAAAAGTAACAATCTTTTAAATTCACAGAAAATATTGAGAGTATGTGATTATCATAGCATATGGGAATTTGGATTTCAAAGGTAGAAACATTAAGTACTAAAGCAGCGAAGTTACGCTGAACTTATGAAGCTTTAGTTTGCCCTAACTAGAGCATTGTGTCCAGTTCTGCTCACCACACTTTGGAAAGATGTGAAGATCCTCGTGAAGGTGCAGAGAAGATTTACCAGAAATGTTCCAGGATAGATTTACAACCTACAAGGTTATGTTGGAAAGGCTAGGGTTATTCTCCATGGAGCAATAGAGATTGAGGGGAGATATAACAGAAGTGTACAGTATTATGACAGGGTTAGACAGCATAGGCAAGGAAAACTCTAATCATTAGCTGATTGTACAAGTTCTAGGGGAAACAGATTAAAGATTTTGGACAAGACATATTGGTGTATGTGGATATTTTAGTCACACATTGAGTGATAATGACCTGGAACTCATTCTCATGAGGGTAGCGGATGCAGAAACAACTAAACATTTTAAGAGGAAATTAGATGGACATTTCAAGGAAATAAACCTGTAGGACTTTTGGGGAATGGGACTCACTGGATTGCTCTGCAGGGAGCCAGTATGCACTCGATGGGACAAATAGCCTCTTTCTGTGAATGATTAACTATGATTATGACCCTAAATGTGACAAGGATATGGTCAGGAATATAGGATGACCATTTCCATCATCCTTCCTCCCCAACTCACATGATTGCTGCTTTGCAGTGGAAGTTCAAATCTATCTTGTTCTTCTATAGATTCTGGATGATAGATTTACGGTACTGGGAAGACAGTATTTGGGGTGACAGCAAATACATTCCATGATGATGGTGCTGAATATAACAAGCAACTTACACTTTATAGAGAAAGAAAATAATAGGTGAACTGGTGAATAGTGAGCATTTCACTAGAAATTACAGCCATTATAATTTATGTTCAACAGCATTTACTTTTCAATGCTATCCAACTGCACATTACTTTGCCTAATAATATTTTATAAAGCAGAATATATACAGAATCAAATAGAAACTAATATCAGGACAATTTGATTGTTCAATCAAATGCTGCTCATTTGTGACAAAAATACTTAGAAATTAATAAAAATAATGAGACTCGAAGTGACTGGGCCGGTTTAGCAGACCAATACCTGATCCTTTGTATAACAATTGTCTTTCTTTCTGTTATCCTAGCAAGGACCTTCAGTGATTTTTTTTTTTTAAACAAGCTATTGGCTTCATTAAAATAATGAAAGAAGGAATGTCACAAAACACTTTAAGTTTATGCTGCTAAGACTAACAATTTGGAGTTGATCATCTTCCAATCAAATAAATTGGAGGTGTTGATGGTGTCTACAAAGAACTCAGTAATGTGTGTTTTTAGAGATGAGGAACTAAAAAATGATGGTAGCGTGGTAACAAGATTTTAGCTTTCTTATACTTCCTTACTTTTTTGCCTGATCTACCTTAAAGGGATAGAGACTAATCACAAGGCCAATGATGAGTTAACAAGCGCATGTATATCCTGATTGCCAATATGTTGGCTTTCTATGTTGGAAATATTAAATGATAATAGTTGCTAATCCTTTTACTCATTCAAACACACAAATATGCAAATTAGGAGCAAGAATAGGCCAGTTGGCCCCTTGAGCCTGCTCAGCTATTCAATAGGATCATAGAACATTACAGCGCAGAACAGGCCCTTCGGCCTTCGATGTTGCGCCGACCAATTAAGAAAAAGCAATGACCCTCTAACCTAAATCATTCCCTCTTCATCCATAAACTTATCTACTAACCTCTTAAACGCCACCAAACTTGGCGCATCTACAACTGCATCAGGCAGGGCATTCCATACCCTTACCACCCTCAACTAATCAGGTCTCAACGAATTGTAATCTTAAGTCTACATTCCCACTTCTCCCCAGTAGCCATTCACCACCACCCTCCTCCTCCTCCTCCCCCCCCCCCCCCAAATCAAGAATCTATCTAGCTGTCCCTTAAACATTTTCAAAGAATTTGTTTCCACTGCTTTTTGAGGATGTAAGTTCCAAAGATTCAACCCTCTGTGAGAAAAAAAACATGTCTCATCTCTGTCATAAATGGGTGACCCCCTTATTTTTAAACAGTGGCCCAGAATTTCTAGAACATCCTTGCCACATTCACCCTGTCAAAATGCCTCAACATTCTTTACCATTTTTAGTAACACAAATATAAGTAATTTCTTTCTTTCTTTTTCTGTCTTTTTTAAAATCAGAACACTCGAGGAACAACTCAGCTTTGGCCTGTATACATTATTTTCTTTGCTATCCTTCCTGCCTTTCTTTATGAGCAATATTAGCAGGCCAGGAACCCTAGTTTCGGACACATATTTTTACACTTCACTAATCATGTTCATTATCCTTCTATGAAGCTGAGTCCTTCTCTACTAAACGTTTCTCATTGTAACTTTATTAAAATTCATTGTCTGAATGTGACAGTGAAAATCAGGCTCGACCAGATGGTGTTGGCGTCAATAACTGTTAATGGATTCTAACACTTGCATGTCTGTCTGCATCTAATGGTTCACTTTACCATCAGTCAATAGCTTTGGATTTATGCCAAATCCAGTGTGATTCAGACTTAATTTAATCAGCAACTTTAATGGAGCTTTGAATAATACATTACTCAGATTGTACATTTACTTGTTTACTCATGTAACATCGCCCGCACTCACGTTGCATTAGTGGACATTTGGTTAAGCTGTTTCAATGAAGTGTTTTCATTTATAGAATTTAAATCTACGTTTGTGTGCCAAGGTGAATGGATATGCAAGTTAAAATCAAAATTGATTACTGAAATCTGACTTATCTGTCTGCTAAATGTTTACAAGGAGCTGGTGTTAAGAGCAGCGTGTCACATTTACAAAAGCTGCAAGATTTATTTCCACTTTTATTCACAGGAGAAGTGCTCTGGAAATCAGTGTAACTAGACATGAAACACAAGAGTTTTTTCTGTCAGAGAGAAACCAGAGAAGAGGTGAGATTTCTATAAGATGTAGCAGGTGAAAAGCTGAAGAACAGAACAGCATTGTTGATGACCTATATGATTATTTAATCTGCACGTTCTCACTAGTGGAGAGAAGGGCAATACGCCTACAGTAATCAATGTTAATCCAAGTGGGATTAATGACTGCAAAATAAAGAGGTGGAGATCCAGTTAGATTAAAATAGTTCAAAATAAATAATCTCTATGAGAGAGAAACATCATCATATCTGTAAGATAGTGAGAACCTTTAGTTGATATTGCCTCTTTGAATTCTTCTTACCAAAATGTGTCACTTTGCACTTTTCTGAATGAAATTGGCTAGTACAATGCAGGAGAAACAATCTACATTCACATGAAATTTTCCACTATCCTCTTCTCAATTCACTAAAATTCCTGATTTTGTGTAGTTTGCAAATTTTGTGCTATCTTCACTTGCTACCAATCAGCACTAAAAAGATGTTCTTTCTCCTGACATTGGGATTCTTGTGATTGTCCTGATGAGTGCAAGACAAAAAGCTTCAACAAAATGTCTTTTTTCAGCAATATTCTTTGCACTGTAATAATATTTCCTCCATCCCTTACCTGGCTCTTGGGGTCTCCTCATCTTGAGAAATGATAATTTGTGATAAAATTAACATGTTGAAGGAAAGCCGGCATGGATTTGTTAAAGGCCAAATGAGTGTGGTCCCGATTGCTGCCATTTTTGGGCCTTGGTAAATGAGGAACTGGCGCTGAGGTAGGTGCGGATCACGCTACTAGCTTCATGTCCAAGAATGGGTGCAATTTGAAGGTAAAATCCGATCTACAATGTCCAACATTAGATATGATCCCACGATTAGACATTTGCTAAATTACACTCTGTGTGCTAACATTATTCAGACAGCCTATTTAAGATTCAGCTGGGCTTGCATATTAATACACATGGCCCTGTTCTTTGCAGATAGAAAGAACAGGTACACAAATTGTGTCTGTTTCAGCTAAAATAAGTGAGTGATAACCATTCACTGGTTAATTTTTCAGGTTAATAATGCCTTGACCAGAGTCAAGCTGTCTGGTTTAAATTTTCAAACAATGCTCAGCAATTAACTGTTAGTTGCCATTAACTGGTACATTCTCCATGGCAACCCTTCTTCCAATCATAGTCCACTTGGGAACAAATCAGCACTTTCTTTTCATACAGCTTAAAGTTACTGCTTTCCCTGACACTTCTGATTTGTCTTGATGAGTGCAAAACAGTTATGACTAACTGTCTTTTTTCAGAAATATTCAAGTTATGTACTACCAATGATTAAGTGCAGAGTGTTTGAATATTGATAATTTAGCTTAGTGTTGAGGCAGGAGGCTTCTTGAGAGGCAGCTGAGCTTGCAAAGCAATAAGGCAGTGGCTAGACCCTACTGCTCATCACCTTTAAAGACAACCTGTGAAGGGTTAAAGGCTAAAGGAGTGGAGTTCCATTGAGTGGTTGGTGTTTCCTTCAAGTAAGCACCTTCTACAACTCCAGTAACTGACTAGACCCCAGATGTAGGCTTTGTTAAGATGGGTGTTCAGATGTTAGACAAGTTTATACCTCCTAAAAAAAAAAAAATTTGCTTCAACGTGCAACAAACAAATAAAGAGGTCACTTCATTCATACTCTCGTCAATGAGGAAACAAACACCAGAGGTAGCAATTGACAGCTTGGAAGTTTGGCTCATTTGGCATAAAGCAAGCATCCGATGGGTTAGTCATTGCTCATTTCAAGCTGGGCAGTACCCAGCTAGGAAGATACTGACCCACTATTATCTGTTGTTTTTGCTAAGTAAGAATGATAAAAGGTTTTTATCTCCATCAGAAAGTGGATACCCAACAAGTAAAAATTTGCCAGCTTGGATGCAGAAATGTTGGGACTATATGCCGTGGCATGAATAGTAATTCCAGGGTCAACAGGGAGTGGATGCAAGACACTGACCATCAACAAAGTAAGTTTCATGTCAACATATCCATGCCACAGAAAAACAAATTAGCTCTATACATGAGATTAATAAGACTATCTAATGGCATGGCAACAGGGCAGAAGTCCTCCCTGAAAAAGGGTAGCCCTTGCAGTCAGTAACAGATTGACACAGTAAATTGAACAATCCAATGATGATTCTGTCAATGTCATCTGCACTTATGACCTTTAATGTCAACTTCTCAGACAAAGATCAATTATACTGTTCTCTACACATTCCAAATAATGAGAGTTCTTATATTAAGTGATTTGAATTTATATGTTGGATGGGAGAGAGATTCATGGCCAATATGCTTTTGTCATTGTTGGATGGGAAAGATCAAAAGATAAAATGGCTTCTTGAGATTGGTGTCCAGAATGAACTCTGAATCACTAACATTTTCTTCTCAATCGATCATTACCACTAACCTTTCTACAGCCACTTGGAGCTATCAATTAAATTGTTAATTTACAGGCCTCCCACTGCGATAATGATTGTTTATGGAAGCAGTCAATCAATACTAATTCTTATGTCAACGAACAGTGAAATAGCAAACACCAGTCTATGTCAACTACAGGCTAGATATTATTTTTTCAAAAAATTTAAAGGCCTGGGGATTTAAATACCTTTAAAGTTCCATAGAGTTTATTACTTTTTACATATATTCATGTCGACCCTTAACAATCCCAAAGAGACACCTGATCTCGCCAAAACAGTAGTAACTTTGGCAGTTTTAGATCCTATTTCTCCAACGTCCAAAGGTCATGAGTTGTTTTGGAAATCCCAGTAATGAAAATTGGATCTGTTTCAAGGTGCTGCACTTTACATGTGCAACTATCTTAGTGAACCATGGATGTATGAAATATAACGTATCGTCATTTCACCACCTCCACCCTGGCAGAAATGTTGAGTGCCAATTTTTAAGGGGAGATAAGACTTTTGGAATCTGAGCTCCATTGTAATTCTGACAAAGGGGTGGAGCCTTTCCAACTTTGTTAATTCAAGCCCCATATAGGTCAGAGTGGATAAGGAAAGCAGATTTCATTCCACAAAGAGTATGAGTGAAGCAAGTGGAACTTTTAATAGTTTCATGGTGACTATTGCTGATGCCAGCTTTTTCCATGTTAGCTTTTATTTAACAATTTGAATTTAAATTCCCAAGCTGCTATGGGATTTGAATTCATGTCTCTGAATCATTCATACAGACTACTGGATTACTAGTTCAGGAAACACTGCTACCATAGCCTGGGTACATAAAAAGAAGCATTAATGCAATATCATTAGAGAAAGTATTCTGATTAAAGATCTTACTTCATCAGTGAACCTGTCCATTTAACAGTTCAAAGGTGATCGAGTATTACATTTTATATCCTTTCAGCTGCAGAACAAATGTATTGTATTAAAGAAATTACACAAAAATAACTGTTAGCTACCCTTGATGCTTTGTTCCTGATACAGAACACCTCACGTATTACAACTTCTAAATGATTATTTTGTTGGAGAAATACCACACCTTCCGAGGGATCAATAGTCTGTGGAATTCTTTTCTCCCCCAGAGCAGTGGGGGCACGATCATTGAATAGTTTTAATCCTGTGACAGAGATTCTTCACCTACAAGGGAGACAAAGGATATGAGAGATAAACATGAAAGCAGAGGCAATAACTTCAACCCTAATTGCATCAAATGGCAGGGCCAGAGCAAGGGGCTGAATGGCTTAACTCTGCTTCTAAATCATACATATTCTCACATGCAGTAAGCTGTTTGGACTGTGGTGACAGGGGCTCCTTGGGCTTTACATGACAAAGGCATTTTAAATCAGTTTTATCCAGAACTATCCTATCTGACTAATATTTCTACTACTTCCTTCCATTTCATCCACAGAGCATTTCCGAGGAGATATTATAAAGCTCATGTACCTCTTCTCTGACTCAGAGAATTAGACAGTGTAACATGATGGAAGACAATGTGATTAGACATTTGGAACAGTAGGACTCCCAGTGTGTGATTAATATCCTTGTCTTCCTGGATTTAGTAATACTCAATACATCAACAAATGTTCTCAGTTAATGTGAAGTTCAATGTTTAAATACGTGTCAATTGCAGTGTGTGGCTGATCAAGACAATTAATGCTTCTATTTTTGTTTAATTGTATGGCCTGTTATGTGGAAGAAATAAGGGTGAATTCATAATTCATAATTTCATTATCCTGATTCAGAACTGTGCCTAATAGGAGTTCATATCAAGAATTTGGTGCACAGGTAAACTCATCTCATTCATAACCCCAATATCAGGAATACCGCATTGTCTAATTTATCCAGAGGTTATAATTTTACTGTAATGAAGACCCTGCCTTCTCAGCTTTGAACCTTGCCTGAGGTGTGGCGATCCTCAGGGTAAAATCACCACCAGTCAGCTCTTCCCTCCTCAAAGAGGGGAGTAGCCTATAGTCATCTGGGACTATGATGACTTTATTTTTAAAGTCTTACCAGAAAACAAAATGAGAAAAATCATGAGGCTAAAAGTGCAATCCCAGTGCGGCTGAGCTCACCCCAGAATGCAGGGTCAACTATTTTAAGTATGGTGCCCAAGACACATTGTAAAAATGACAGGCTCTCAGCTGAGAGTTAGAAACTGTTAAGGTATTGCCTCTCTATTTAGACCCTCACTATTCCCTCCACAAAAAACATCCATTAGTTGGACTCTGTGTGAGAGGCTAGGGAGCTACAATGAAAAATGGTTAAATGTGAAAGTTTGCAAAGTATGGAAGAAAGAAACAGTTTCAATGCTTGAGTTTTTCCCTTGAGGTGCTCAATTTAAACAGATGTTATGCATTTAGAATCCTGATCAGGTAGATTATGTTTGTAATTGGAGCATTAATGAGCCTTTCATACAATGTATAAATAGTGTACATGTCTGATACCTGCACTGTGGGCATCAAGTAGTGAGTAGGTCTCAGACTTCAGAAGTTGATAACATGAGGAACCCATGGCTGATAAACTGCTGATGCCTTGCTATATGCTAATAGTTTCAAATTGCCAAAAGGTAGGAAAAAATAACCAATATTGCTAATGGAATTTTGATTTAATCTCAAGGTGGATTGTAATTAAAGGGAAAGAAGTAATACTTCATTTGTAGAGAGCAGACTCCATCTGACATACATTGTTCATTTTTCAGCACCATACCTCAGATACAATATATTGGCCTTGAAGGAAGTATAATACATACTGACCAAAATGATAGCCAAGTTTAAAATAATTTAAGTGAACATTGACAGCATTAAAGTGAAGTTGAGTTAAAGGTGTGCTGCCAATGGACTAGTAATCCAAGATAATGCTAAGTGGACTCAGGTTCAAATTTCACGATGGTAGAATTTAAATTCAATAAAAATTTGGAATTAAAAGTCAAATGATGACTATGAAAAGAATCATCTGGTTCACTAATGCCCTTTAGGGAAGGAAATATGCTGTCCTTATGTAGCCTGACCAAGATGTGATTCCAGACCCAAACCAGCAACGTTGTTGACTCTTAACTGCCCTCAGAAATAACCTAGCATATCACATAGTTGTAAAGTGTGTAAGGAAGGAAATCTCCTGCTGATGATTGCATACTGCTCCTAACCTCACCCCCCCCCCAGCTGTTGAATAATTAATGATTTTGGAGTTAGGGTTTGCCTCAGAACATGCAATCACAGTATAGTTGAATTTAAAATACAGATGGACCGTAAGAAGGTAAAATCCAATGCCAGTGTCTTGGGCTTAAACAAAGGGAGACTAAGAGCAAAAACTTAATGGTGGGACAACTGAGGAACAGTGGAAGACTTTCAGAGCGATCTTTCACTGTGCTCAGCAGAAGTATATACCAGTGATAAGAAGGACTGTAGAAAAAAGAGATAGTCAGCCATGGATATCTAAGGAAATAAAGGAAGATATCAAATTGAAAGAAAATGCACACAAAGTGGCAAAAGCCAGTGGCAACCTAGAGGGTTAGGAATCTTTAAAAGTCAACAGAAAGCCACAAGAAAGGTATAAAGGAAGTATAATGGATTATGAGATTAAACTAGCTCAGCATATAAAAAAGATAGCAAAGGTTTCTACAAATATATATAAAATGAAAATGAGTGGCTAAAGTAAACATTAGTCCTTTAGAGGATGAGAAGGGGGATATAATAACTGGAAATAAGAAAATGGCTGAGGCATTGAACAGATGTTTTGTGTTGGTCTTCACAGTGGTACAGTGAAACGTACCAAAAATTGAAGACAGGAAAGATATGGCAGGTGCGGATCTAGAAACTATCATCATGAAAGAGGTAGTGTTAGGCAAGTTAATGGGACTAAAGGTAGACAAGTCTCCCGGTTCTGATGGAATGCATCCCAAGGTACTAAAACAGATGGTGGAAGAAATAGCAAATGCACTAGCGATAATTTATCAAATTTGCTGGACTCTGGGTTGGTTCCCGCAGATTGAAAAATAGCAAACGAGTCACCACTTTTTAAAAAAAAAGGAGGTAGACAAAAGGCTGGTAACTGTAGGCCAGTAAACTTAACCTCTGTAGTATGGAAAATGCTTGAATCTATCATCAAGGAAGAAATAGCAAGATATCTGGATATAAATTGTCCATTTAGAAGAAGCAGCATGGGTTTATGAGGGGAAGATCATTTTAAACTAATTTGGTGGAATTCTTTGAGAACATTACATGTGCAGTAGACAATGGGGAACCTGTGGATGTGGTGCATCTGAATTTTTAGAAGACATTTGACAAGGTGCTGCACCAAAGACTGCTACATAAGATAAAAGTGCATGATATTACACCAGATAATATATTAACATGGATAGAGGATTGGTTAACTAATGGAAAGCAAAGAGTGGGGGTAAATGGGTGTTTTTCTGGTTGGTGATCAGTTTTGGAACTGCAATTGTTTACAATTTAGAGTTGGGGATCAAGTTTAGTGTGTCAAAGTTCACAGATGACACTAAGATGAGTGGCAGAGCAAAGGACGTTGAAAGTCTACAAAGGGATATAGATAATCTAAGTGAGTGGATGAGTGTTTGGCAGATGGAGTGCAATGTTGGTAAAGATGAGGTCATCTACTTTCATAGGAATAACAGCAAAATGGACTATTATTTAAATGATAAAAATTGCAGCATGCTGCTGTGCAAGAATCACAAGGAGTTGGTTTGCAGGTCAGCAGGTATATAAGAAGGCAAATGGAATTTATCCTTTATTGCTAGGAGGATGGAGTTTAAAAACAGGAGATTATGTTGCAGCTGCTGAGGCCACACCTGGAGTATTGTGTACAGTTTTGGTCTTCTTACTTGAGAAAGGATATATTGGCACTGGAAGGGGCGCAGAGTAGATTCATTAGGTTGATTCCAGAGTGAAGAGGATTGGCTAATGTGGACAGACTGAGTAGACTGGGACTAAACTCATTGGAATTCAGAAGAATGATTAGAGATCTTATAGAAACATATAAGATAGAAGCAGGAATGCTGTTTCACCGGCAGGTGAAACTGGAATTGGGGGCATAATCTCAAAATAAGGGCAAACAGATTTGGAACTGTATTGAGAAGAAATTTCTTCACACAAAGGGTTGAGAATCTGTGGAATTCCCTGCCCAGTGAAGCAGTTGAAACTACCTCATTGAATGTTTTTAAGGCAAGTATAGATACATTTTTGAACAGTAGAAGAATTAAGGGTTATGGTAAGCGGGCGGGTAAGTGGAGCTGAGTCCACGAAAAGATTAGCCATGATCTTATTGAATGGCGGAGCAGGCTCGAGGGGCCAGATGGCTATTCCTGCTCCTAGTTCTTATGTTCTTATTCCTCCATGTGAACATCAATCAGAAGAAGAAATGATAATGTACTGTGGGTGGAGTTTTCAATGTGCATCAACAAGACTGGCTCGGTAGCACCACTGCTCATTAAGCTGGCTATATCTTAAAGAATATAGCTGCTAGGCTGGAAAAACCAACTTGACCGCACCTTTACCATTTTACCTGTCATAGACACATTTATCTATGACAGTATTAGCAGAATTGTCCCATGCACAGTTTTGATGGAGACAAAATTCTGCCTTCCAATGGTTGTATGGCACCGTGCTAGATGGAATAGATTTTGATTAAACTTGGCAGCATAAGTCTAGTTAGATTTCCTTGATTTGCAGCAGAATTGTATTCAACAATAATTTTACCATCAAGTCACGTGATCCACCCAGGTTCAAAGAAGAGAGCAGTTGGACATGCTAGGAGCAGCATTATGCATACTTAAAAATGAGGTGTCAACCTGGTGAAGCTACAACACAGGGCTACATGCATGACAAATGGAATACCATAGAACTAAGGAATCCTGCAATGACTGAATCTGATCGAAACTCTGTAGGCCTACCATATTCACTAGTGAATGGTAGTGGACAATTAAATAACCAACTGAAGCAGGAGGATCCACAAATATCTCCACTCTTATTTTGGAGGATCCAGCAAAAGATAAGGCATACACACCAATCTTCAGCCTAAAGTGCCAGGAGGATTCTCCTCAGCTTCCCACTGAGGTCCACAGTATCACAGATGCTAATCTTCAGCCAATTCAATTCACTCCATGCGATATCAGGAAACAGTTGAAGACATTGGATCTTGCAATGGCAGTGGATCCAGACAACATTTCAGCAATAATACTGAAGAATTATGCTACAGAGCTGGTCACACCTTTAACCAAGCTGGTCCAGTACAGCTGTGATACTGGCATCTACCCGGCAATGTGGAAAATAATCCAAATACGTCCTGTGCACAAAAAGCAGGGTAAATCCAAACTGGCCAATGACTGCCCCATCAGTCTCAATCATCAGCAAATAGAAAGTTCATCGACAATGCAATCAAGTGGAACTTTCTTAGAAACAACCTGCTCACTGACACTCAGTTTGAGTTCTGCCAAAGTCATTCAGCTCCTGACCTCATGATAGCCTAAGTCTAAATGTGAACTCAAAAAGTGAGGGAAGATTGACTGCCCTTCACATCGTGGCAGCAATTGACCAAGTCTGACATCACAGAGCCTGAGATTCGAAGGGAATCAACAGGGAAAGCTCTCCACTGGTTGCAGTCAGACCTGGCACAAAGGGTAATGGTTGTAGTTGTTGGATGTCTATCATCTCAGTTCCATGACAGCATTACAGGAGTTCCTCAGGGTTGTGTCTTGGCTCCACCATTGTCAACTACTTCACCAGTGACCTTCCTTCCAGCATAAAGTCAAAAGTGGGGATGTTTGCCAATTGCACAATGTTCAGCACCATTTCTTATTCCTCAGATACTGAAACAGTCCATGTCCAAATGCAGAAAGATCTGGAAAATGTTCAGGATTGGGCTGACGTGGCAAGTAACATTTGCACCACAGAGGTGCCAGGTGATAATTATCTTCAGGAGAGAATCTAACTATTGTCCTTTGACATTCAATGGCATTACTATCACTGAATATCCTTTTGTCAAAATCCTCAAGATACCATTAAGCAGAACCTCAACTGCACCAGTTATATGATTATTGTGGCTGCAAGAGCAGGTCAAGTCTGAGGCTAAGAATCCAACTTTCTGATTCCCCAAAGCCTATCCACCATTTACAAGGCACAAGTCAGAGTGTGATGGAATGCCTTTCAGTTGCCAAGATGAGTGTGGCACCAACAGCACTCAAGAAGCTCAGTGCCATCCAGAACAAAGCAGCCTACTTGATTGACACCGCATCCACCACCACCAACATTTACTCCCTTCACTAACAATGCACACTGGCAGCACTATGTACCATCTACAAGATGTACTGAAGCAACTCATCAAGGCTCCTTCGATAGCACATTCCAAACTGGAAACCTTTATTACCCCACAGGACAAGGGCAGCAGGCACATGGGGACACCAGCACCTGCAAGTTCCCCTCTATGTCACTTAGCATCCCAACTTGGAAATGTATTACCGTTCCTTCACTGTCACTCAGTCAAAGTCCTGGAGCTCTGTTGCTAATAGAACTGTGGGTGCACCTACTGTTCAAGGCAGCTCACTATCACTTTCTCAAAGGCAATTCGGGATGATCAATAAATACCAGCAACGTCCATGTCCCATGAACAAATAATTATATAAATTGTCAGTCTTTTTTGAAGGGATATCAAAGGTTTGTTGTCAGTTTGATATGGGAATGGCAGTCTAAAATTTAATCTGGAAATTAGTCACATGCAGCTGTTACTGGTTTATGTTTTTGATTGTATATATTCTATGGTATATTACTCTTCTAGTCATCTTCACTAATGTATGGGTAACAGTTCTTCTGACTGCATTTCATTTCAACAGTATAAATGGACTTGTGAATGTTCTCTCCCCTGAGAATTTCCAGCAAGATAGTGAAAATGGAACAACATTTTCAGTTTTACTGAAAGCACTCAGCAGACTGCAAATTCATTCATGATGCTGCTACAAGTTGCAGGCACATTTTTTTTGCTCTATTAAGTAAATGCAACTCCATTTCCATTAGATTGTTTCTTAATTCCTGCACACAGTCCTTAGGAAAATGCATTGTAATTGACTGATACCGTAATTTCTCTCCATATTTTGATTGGTCAAAAACAATCTGCACTGTTTGAAAGGAATATTTCAATTAATTTAGTTGATTTATTATTGTCACATTTATTAATATAGTGAAAATTTATTGTTTCTTGTGCGCTATACTAACAAAGCATACCATTCACAGAAAGAAATGATAGAGTGTGGAATGTAATGTTACAATAATAGCTAGGGTGCAAGAAAGATCAACTTAATGCAAGGTAAGTTGTGCCTTGGCATTTAGATCAATTATGATGCTGTAATATCTTTCTAATCAGGGAATCCTTTTGACAGCCTGACAAACCTGACCTATAACTCCCTGGCTCCCCAGTATCAGATTTGGGATGATGTGCTGGTGACTTCCTTTTAGAAGTTCCCAGGTGAGGATTTAAGCAGTAATTGTCCAGAAGTGCTAACTTCCCCTGGACAATTGCGCTGGGCTGAGAATCATCTATAAAAGCAATTCAAATCATTATCTTCAGATGGTTCTGCTAGTTTTATGTCAAGAGTTATTCAGAAACAGTTAGTAAAAAGAAAATTTTCACTATTTTAAATTTTAGATAGCAATTCCCATATCAAACTGACAACAAACCTTTGATATCCCTTCAAAGAAGACTGTTAATTTGAATACTTATTTATTTGTTCGTGTGATGTGGGCATTGCTGACCAGGCTGATATTTATTGATCATCCTGAATTGCCTTTGAGAAAGTGATGGTGAGCTGCCTTCTTGAACTGTAGGTACAGCCACAGTGCCATTAGGAACCAAGTTCCAGGATTTTGACCGAGCAACAGTGAAGGAATGGTGATATATTTCCAACTCAGAAAAGTGAGTGACATGAAGGGGAACTTCAGCATAACTATTTTAACTCCCCAGACACAGGACACTCCTCACACTCCGTACCTTCTATGTCCAAATGATCAACCCCCAGCCTATTCCCAATCCACGACACCCACTTCCCACCACAATTGGATGGGACTCCATCCCTTCCCCCTCCAACCTGGAAGCCTGACTATAAGTACCACGTCCACAACTTGACCTGACTCCCCCCTCACAACCATCTTATGGAATTGGCCCAACCCAACCTTCCCAGACCCTAGTCCCAGATTTCTCTGGTTTTATCAGTAATGATAGTAGATTTTTGTTAACTTTTAGTCTTTGTTCTGTCATCAGATAATACCATTTAGGTGATTCTTCTGAAAATATTCAGGTGCAGGTGAAACTCCGAATGGGAGTATTTTCAAATAATCTCGTCCAGATTGTACGTTAAACATTAAACCTGTTGCTAGCAATACATGCTGGTAAACAATATTTGCATCTCATTTGATGAAGACATTTGCACTTGAAAGCTACTCTCATGTTTGATCCTTAAGGGATTGTTCGTGAGATTTTCCATAAGCGCTCTCACTTGAGATTAAGCTGCAGACTTTGAGTGCTTTTCCCTTAATAATGGCTTTGTGCAGGATTACATAGGATATACAGCACAGAAACAAACCCAACCAGCCACTCCAGTCTTCTATCTTACCTCATCTAAACTTTCCATCATAATAACCCATCTTCTTCTAGCCCAAATACTTGTCAAAATTTCCCCTTAAATGTATCTTTGCTACTTGCTTTAACCGCTCCTTGTTGTAGAGAGTTTCATATCCTTACCTGTCTATAAGAGAAGAAATTTCTTCTGAATTCACTACTGGATTTCTTGATGACTTTCTTACATTTGATGGTCTGTAGGTATCTTAGAATCATGGAATCCCTACAGTGCAGAAGGAGGGCATTCGGCCCATCAAGTCTGCACTGACCATAGAATGTAGAACATAGAACGTACATAGAACAATACAGCACAAACAGGCCCTTCGGCCCACGAGTTGCGCCGATCACATCTACCAATCCACAGACCTATCTATAATCCCCTATCCTATTCTTTTTCATATACTCATCCAGAAGTCTCTTAAAAGACCCCAGTGAGTTTGCCTCAACAATCTCCGACTGCAGTTGGTTCCATTCACTCACCACCCTCTGAGTGAAAAACCTACTCCTGACATCTCCTTTGTATTTGCTTCCCTGCACCTTAAATCTGTGTCCTCTCGTAGTGACCATTTCAGCTTGGGGAAATAGGGTGTCCCAGCTCCCTCAACCTATCTTCATAAGGCCTGCCTCCCAATCCAGGCAGCATCCTTGTAAATCCCCTCTGAACCCTCTCAATAGCCTCTACATTCTTCCTATAATGAGGCGACCAGAACTGCGTACAATACTCCAACTGGGGTCTGACAAAAATCTTAAAGAGCTGCATCATTACCTCCTGACTCCTAAACTCTATTCCTCGATTAATGAAGGCCAGTACACCATACGCCTTCTTGACTACTTCCTCCACCTGCGAGGCCGATTTAAGCGTCCTATGGACCCGGACCCCGAGATCCTTCTGCTCTACAACACAGCTAAGACTCCTACCCCTTATATTGTACTTCTTCATCCCATTATTCCTGCCAAAATGGACCACTACACATTTATCTGCGTTGAAGTCCACCTGCCACTTCTCCGCCCAGTCTTGCATCCTGTCTATGTCCCGCTGCAACTTTTGGCATCCCTCCACACCATCCACAACACCACCGATCTTTGTATCGTTGGCGAACTTGCTAACCCATCCCTCCACTATCTCATCCAGGTCATTTATGAAAATGACAAACAGCAGGGGTCCCAGAACAGATCCCTGGGGCATTCCACTGGTTACCGACCTCCATGCAGAACAAGACACATCCACAACCACTCTCTGCCTTCTGACGGCAAGCCAGTTCTGGATCCACGAGGCCAAAGCCCCTTGGATTCCATGCCCTCTCACCTTCTCCAGAAGCCTTGCATGTGGGACCTTATCAAACGCCTTACTAAAGTCCATGTACACTACGTCCACCGCCCTTCCTTCGTCAATGTGTTCAGTCACATTTTCAAAGAACTCAACTAGGCTCGTAAGGCATGACCTGCCCTTGACAAAACCATGCTGACTATTTCTAATCAGTCCAAACTTCTCCAAATGTTCACATATCTTATCCCTCAGAAGCCTCTCCATCAGCTTACCAACCACTGAAGTCAAACTCACTGGTCGGTAATTTCCTGGACTATCCTTGTTCCCTTTCTTAAAGATAGGAACCACATCCGCAATCCTCTGGAACCTCTCCCATTTCCATGGACGACGCAAAGATCATCGCCAGGGGCTCTGCAACCACTTCCCTCACCTCCCACAATAACCTGGGGTACATCCCATCCGGTCCCAGCGACTTGTCTATCTTGATAGAATTTAACAGGTCTAACATATTCTCTTTCCTAACATCCATATACTCAATTTTTTCCATATGCCACAAACCTGCAGTGCAATCTCCCAGTTCACTTTCCACTGTGAATATCGAGGCAAAGTACTCATTAAGCACCTCTGCTATTTCTTCCGGATTCACACAGACTTTTCCCCCTTCACCTTTTATAGGCCCTATCCCTTCTCTTCTCATCCTTTTACTTTTCACATATTTGTAGAAGGCCTTGGGGTTCTCCTTAATCTTACCTGCCAAGGCCTTCTCATGACCCCTTCTGGCTCTCATAATTTCCTTTTTAAGTTCCCTTTTACACACCTTATGCCCCTCTAGTTCCCTAACATCCCCTAGCTCTCTAAACCTTTTATATACCATTTTTTTTCTTCCTAACTAGGTTCACCACTACCTTCATGCACCACGGTTCCCGCGTCCTACCAGAACCTCCTTGACTCCTCAGAACGTTGTCTTGCAGTGCCCTAGACAAACATTCCTTGAAAAACCGCCACTTTCCTTCTGTACTCTTCCCCAAGAACACCTCCTTCCAGTTAATGCGTCCAATTACCTGCCTAATGTTTTCATATTTCCCCTTACTCCAGACATACACCTTCCTAGCCTGCCTGATCCTATCTCTTTCCATCGCTATCGTGAAAGAGATAGAATTATGATCTCCATTCCCAAGATGCTCACCTACCGTGAGATCCGACACCTGCCCTGGCTCATTAGCAAGCACCAGGTCAAGTACGGCCTCTCCTCTCGTAGGCTTTTCCACGTACTGTGTCAGGAAACCTTCCTGAACACACCTAACAAACTCCACACCATCCAAACCCCTTACCCTTGGGATATTCCAGTCGATGTTTGGGAAATTGACATCTCCCATCACGACAACCCTGTTATTTCTACATCTGTCTAGGATCTGTTTCCCTATCTGCACCTCAAGTTCCCTGTCACTATTGGGTGGCCTATAGAATACACCCAGCAAAGTTATTGAGCCTTTGCTGTTCCTAACTTCCACCCACAGAGACTCCGTAGACAATCCCTCCCCGTCTTCCACCTTCTCTACAGCCATGACACTGTTCCTGATCAACAGTGCCACACCACCTCCTCTTTTGCCCCCAACCCTGTCCCTCCTGAAGCACCTGAATCCTGGCACCTGAAGTACCCAGTCCTGTCCCTGAGACAACCAAGTCTCTGAATGGCCACCACATCACACTCCCAAGCAGCAATCCACGCCCTAAGCTCATCTACCTTATTTACTACACTCCTGGCATTAAAATAGACACACAGCAGCCCCTCAGTCAGGATATTTCCCTTTTTCACTACCTGCCTATCCCCCTCTCAGAGTGGCTACAGTCCTTCCCTATCTGGAAACTAACCTCCTTATTCACTGTCCCATCGGTATTCCCACCCCCCAGCTTTTCTAGTTTAAAGACTCCCCAGTAGCCCTAGCTAGCCTACCTGCCAAGATATTAGTCCCCCTAGGGTTCAAGTGCACCCGTCCTTACTGTACAGGTTATCCCTGCCCCTAAAGAGGTCCCAATGATCTATGAACCTGAATCCCTGCCCCCTGTTCCAGTCTCTCAGCCATGCATTCATCCTCCACCTCATTTGATCCCTGTTCTCAATCTCCCGAGGCGCAGGCAGCAATCCTGAAATTACTGTCTTTGCTTTTCTCTTCCTCAGCTTCCTACCCAGTTCCCTATAATCCCTTTTGATGACTGCCTCCCTCTTCCTGCCTATGTCTGCAGTACCTATATGCACCACAACTTCAGGTTCCTCACCCTCCCCTTTCAGGATGTCTGGGAGGCGTCTAGAAACATCCCGGATCCCAGCTCCAGGAAGACAAACCACCATCCGCGACTCTCTCCTGCGTCCACAAAAACGCCTATCTGAACCCCTCACAGTGGAGTCCCCTATTAGTATCGCCTTTCCTCTCTCTTCCTTAGATTTTTTGCATACTGGCTCAGGTTTAGAGAGCAGGCCACTGCTGGCTCCCTCAGACGAGTCGTCCCCCCCAGTAGTACTCAAGCAGGAGTACTTATTATGAAGGGGGAACACCCTCCGGTGTGCTCTTCATCACCCGAGTTTTCCTCTTCCTGATAGTTACCCACGAGCCTTCTTCTCGTTGCCCTGGTGTGACCACCTGTTGATAACTCCTGTTGATTATCTCCTCGTTCTCTCTGATGAGACAAAGATCCTCAAGCTGCATCTCCAATCCCTTAACCCTATCCCTTAGGAACTGCAGCTCTACACACCAAGCACAGGTATGGATGGCTGGGAGTCCAGTAGCCTCCAAGACCTCTCACATCTGGCACTGGGAACAGCATGCCGGCCTCACACCCATTATTTGCCCTCCTCTAGAAACACAGAGGAAAAAGTAATAAAAACCTACCGCTCCAATTTATAGTAAGCTTAAAAACTACACTTCCCACATGCCCTTGCAACACTTTCTGGCCTCCGGAAAATTAAAAAAAAACTAGTGAAAAATCAATAAATTGTACAGAAAAATCACACTACTCACCCACACCAGCTCTCCACTCGGAATTCTCTGCCTCTCTTCAGTGCCCCCAAGGAACAATGATTCCACTCAGGCCCTATCCCCATAACCCCACGTATTTACCCTGCTAATCCCCTGACACTAGGATCAATTTAGCATGGCCAATCAACCTAACCTGCACATCTTTGGACTGAGAGGAAAACCAGAGCACCTGGACGAAACCCATGAAGATACAGGGAAAATGTGCAAACTCCATGCAGACATAACCGGAGGGTGGAACTGAACCCGGGACCCAGTGCAATGCTAATCACTGTGTCACTATGCTGTTTTAGCATCAGAAGGATTAGCAGGGTAAATACGTGAGATTGTGAGGATAGGGCCTGGGTGGAATTGTTGTTGCTGCATGCTTGATGGGCCATATGGCCTCCTTTTGCATCATAGGTACAGCCTAAACACATTCCTCACAAGAGGAAACATTCTCTCTGAATTCGCTCCATCAAAACCTTACATAATTTTAAAGACATCTATCAGGTCATCCCACTGCCTCCTTTTTTCAATAGGGAGTATACCCAGTCACGTCAATCATTTCCCGATCTGTATTCCCATGTCCTCTGCACTCTGAACAATGTATGTTTCATACCGTAAAAATGTTACTCCTTTCATTTTTCTAAGAAACAACGTAAAGGACAAAATCAAAATTGCAGTGTTAGAACAGATGAGAAAAGTAGGGTGAAATTCGCTATCTTCACATATGCTTTTTCTCATCTGATTTAATGACACTCTACAACTTCAGAGTGCTGGTGAGAATTGTGCGGCCAACTGGAGGGGCAGGGCCTAAACATGGCAGCAACGCAAGGAATCTGAGGTCAGGATGTCATTTTAAAAGGAATCCCCCCCCACCCCACCCATGGAAATCAGCACCAACTCCCCTCACAGATATCAGGACCCCCACATTCAATCCCTGCTCCTCTTTCCCATAGACACCAGGCCACCTCTCCCTTGGCATATAAAGGGGACCCTGCCACTGGAGGATGGTAACCCCCACATCAGTGTCTCTGCCAGGGGACATTAATGAGTTGCAATGCCCAGCTATCTTTCTGAACCCACAGGCATCTCTGCATCATGATGATCACAACTGGTTTTCATTTTTGATTCACACCAGCATGATGTCATGCCAT
The DNA here is from genome assembly GCA_024679065.1 of Sphyrna mokarran. NCBI lineage: Eukaryota > Metazoa > Chordata > Chondrichthyes > Carcharhiniformes > Carcharhinidae > Sphyrna > Sphyrna mokarran. The sequence goes on from JAGIQG010000007.1 coordinate 54,554,697, forward strand.
CGTGGACAGATATTACAGCGTCAATCCTAGTAATTAACGTTAATATATTGAGATATAAGGAAATCAGGTTCATGCCATTTCGAGGTGTGATCATGTTACAAGTGGTGGAAGGGTGAGGAGGATGGAGAGTTCAGTGAAGATTTCAAGCCATGATCTTGCCAGTACAAAATTTCATTTTTGGCTGCTCATGAGATTCAGCGACCATGACAGGATTTGTACCCTCGGCTAATGGGGCCACTGAATCTTGACCATGAGTATGGATGAACCCAATGCTAAATAGAATCCAGTGGTGTGAGACTTTTATTTTCACTTCTGTCCTTGAGTATTGCCTGTGCCATGCATTCTAGCAGTGTCTGGGACCCAGGTTCAATTCCTAGCTTGGGGCATTATCTGTGCAGAATCCACACATTCTTCCTGTGTCTGCATGGGTTTCCTCCAGTGCTCTAGTTTCCTCCCACAATCGGAAAGACATGCTGGTTATTTGCATTGGCCATGCTAAATTCTCCCTCAGTGTACCAGAACAGGCAACTAGGGGATTTTCACAGGAACTTCATTGCAGTATTAATATAAGCCTACTTGTGACACTAATAAATAAATCATTAATAACTTCACTATCCACAGTCTGTTAATTTTGTCCCATCACATCTCCAAAACCCTTAATCTCCTGGAAATATAACATATCACTAGTATAATGAAGTGCTTAACTTGATAAGTGATTGTTGCATGATAACTGTGCAAGAACATGAGGAATAATGCATCAAAAATGATTTGCACTTATAATGCCACTCAATAGATTTTGTTTAGATGTATAAAGTGCAGTTTAGCAACATCAAATTAACCTTGTTCAGATTAAAAAACAATGCATAAAAAGGATAGCCCTTTAGGATTTCAAGTGTTAGAGTGAATATTTTTACTAAACAGCAAGGCTTATTTTCAATAAATGCAGAAAAATGGAACACATCAAGCAGAAATTTGAATTTGGATGATGGTGTAAGGCAGCTAATAGCAGATCACTGGACCATTATACACCCTGCTTAATTTCCCTTCCTGAATGGAGCACCAATCCCATCCAGTTTTAAATCCCTGGCATGGTTGAAGTTCAACCCATCTGTAATAATGGAGCTTAATGAATTAAGTAGCTGATATAGATCAGCAGTTTCTAGAAAATAATAGTATAATGTGTATCAAATCAATAATAGAACAGGTGATGCAATTCATAACAAGATAGCATAAAGAAACTTACAGATAATAAAATAACTAGAAAATCAATAAGAGTACAGCAAGATAGAAATCAGTAAAATCACAGAATTAATAGATTTATCTGATTGAAGCAACATCAATTGGAAGAGGTTTCATTTCATTGAGTTGAAAAAGGATCTGAGCCAGGCCAATGGAAAACAAAGGTTGACAGTTAAAACAAACAAGGGGAGGTCTTGGGGCAACACAACTTCACAGCATCAGGGACCCAGGTGACTGCGCAAACTCCACACAGACATTCTCCCCATATATGCGTGAGTTCCCTCTGGGTACTCCGGGTTCCTCCCATAGTGCAAAGATATGCAGGATAGGTGATTGGTAATGTAAAATTGACCCTTAATGTCAGGAGGATTAGCAGGGGAAAAATGTGAGGTTATGGGGATTGGGCCTGGGTGGGATTATTGTTGATGAATCCTTTCTGCATTGTAGGGATTCTATGATTCCGGGTACAGGCTAAACACATTCTCTTAAAGAGGAAGGAAAGGACATCTAAAGTTGGAACTCCAAAAATGACAAAGCAATTTGGATTAAAATAAAACAAAAGTGCAGGCTTATGTTAAATGATCATGTCCATAATTTAACAGTATACAGAAAGCTCAAATCAAAACTCAGAAAACAAATGAGAAGGTCAAAAGGAGTGCATGAGTGGGTAACAGAATAATACATGATAATCATGTAAAGAGTAAATTATAGCTAAAAGGGTAAGATGGATTAGGGAGCAAAAAGGAAATGGCTTTGTGGAGGCAAAGAGCATGACTAAAGTGCTAAGAGCAGAATTTTATGATCCCTCCCAATGGTGGGATCATCCCATCCCTCTGAAGTCAATAGAGGTTTGAATGGCTCGCTGCATTTTCTGGCCTTGTCCCTACTGCAAAGTTCCATCCTGAATGTGTACTTTGCAATTGATATCACAGCAAATGGAATAGAAATTGGAAAGAATAAAAATAGATATAAAAACAAAATATTTTAAAAGCTGGCAGTACTTAAAAGTACAGTTCAGATAGGATGCACCCCAAGTTGCTGGGAGAAATTAATATAGACGTAATGGAAACATTGACCTTAATCTTTCAATCTCTCATTGGATATGGGAACAATGTTGTATGCTTGTTAATAAGGAGAGGGGAATAAATTCAGCAACTACAGCCCAGTAAGCCGTATGCCGTAGGCAATAATCTGGGATCAATATAATTTTCACTTGGAAAAACATGAGTTAATAAATAATAGTTCACACAGATTTGGTCATGCCAAGTTATGAAAAGTTCAGTTGAGTTCTTGAATTAAGTATTGGTGAGTGTTCATGAATGCGATGTGGCTGATAAGGAAATGGCTTTGTGGAGGCAAAGAACGTGATTGAATTGCCAAAAGCAGAATTTAATGGCCAGTCCTGATGGATTTTCAATTGGTGTTTGATAAAGTATTTACTAAATAGACAAACAAAATTATTCTGCAACAACATTTCCTCCATGATCATCCTCAACACCGATGCCTCAGAAGGCTATGTCCTCAGCCCCTTGCTATAATCCTTGTATACCTATGACTGAGTGGCAAATTCCCTTCCAATCCCCTCCCCTCCCCTCCAAGTTTGCTGATGATACCACCAGAGTGGGTCAGATCTCAAACAAAGATGAGTCGGAGTACAGGAATAAGATAGAGAATCTGGTGAAGTAGTTCAAAAATAATCTCTTCCTGAATGACGAAGAAGATAGTCATCAACTTCAGGAAGTGTACTGGAGGGCATGCTCCTGTGTAAATCAACGGGGACAAAGTGGAAATGGGCGAGAGCTTCAAATTTCTAAGTGTTCACGTCACCAACAACCTGTGCTGCTCCCTCCATGTTGAAGCTATAGTTAAGAAAGCCCACCGATGCCTCTTCATTCTCAGAAGGGTAAGGAAATTTAGCATGTCTGCCAGAACTCTCATTCTTTACGGATGCACCATAAAAGCATTCTTTTTGGTTGTATCACAGTGGCATAGGCTTTCAGTGGTTAGCGCCACTGCCTCACAGCACCAAGGACTTGTGCTCAATCCCAACTTGGGTCACTGTCTGTGTGGAGTTTGCACATTCTCCCCATGTCTGCGTGGATTTTCTCCAGGTGCTCTGGTTTCCCCCACAATCCATGTTAGGTGAATTGGAAAGATAAATTCTCTGTGTACCCAAACGTGCTGGATTGTGGCATGTAGGCAATTTTCAAAGTAACTTCATTGTGGTGTGGATGTAAGTCTACTTCCGACTAATAAATAAACTTTAAACTTCCGTATGGCTCCTGCTCTGTCCAAGATAGCAAAAAACTACAAAGGGTCATGAATGAAGTGCAGTCCGATTATAAACCAGCCTCGCATCCATGGACTCTGTCTACATTTCCTGCTGTTTTGGAAAAACAGCCTGCATAATCGAGGACCTCACAGAACCCAGGATATACTCTCTTCCACCTTCTTCCATCAGGAAAAAGATACAAAAGTTTAAGGCCACATACTGGTCAACTCAAGAACAGCTTTTCCCTGCTGCCAGACTTTTAAATGGACCTCACCTCAGAATAAGTTGATCTTTCTCTACACCTGAGCTATGACTTTAACACTACATTCTGCACTCTCTTCTTTCCTTCTCTATGTGTGGTATGCTTTGTTTGGACAGCACACAAACAATATTTTTCACTACATACCAAGACATATGATGATAATAAATCAAATTAATTGAAATCCCAGAGATGAAAGGGACAGTGGCAGCATAGGCACAAAACACAGTGGTTGTGAATGCTTGTTTTCTGAGAGAGAGCAGTGTACCATAGTTTCTCCAAGAGATCTGTATTTGAGCCATGAGAATATTTGATATATATTAATAATTATAGTGAACACAAAATAAAAGGTTTGCAGATGACACCAAAGTTGACAACATAGTAAATGACTAAGATAGCAATGGGAGTCAATGGGTTATAAAATTGTGAGATGACAATATACAATAAAACAGCAGTCCAGTTCAATATCATTGGTGGGTAAGGTTTTAGAAATAATAATTAGTGAACAAAATCAGTAGATTTGAGTTAAAGAAACTAAGCAAAGGTTTGTAAAAGGTAAATTGTGCTTGACTAACCTAATCAAATTTTTTGATGAAGTAACAAAGAAAGTTGATGAAGGGAACATAATAGATATTGTCTATATGTATTTTAAGAAAGAATTTGCCAAAGTGTCACATAAAAGGCTCCCTAATAATATTGTGACTTATGGAATCATAAGGTAAAACAAAATGGCCGGTAACAATAAGCTGTGGTTGTTTTTCAGACTGGAGGATGATAGGCAATGACATTTGCCATGGTTCAGAGTCCGGACTACTGCCTTTCTTGAAATATATAAATAACTCGAATATTGAAATACAGGGTAATATTTCAAAATTTCCTGATGATACCAAACTTGAACCTGTGGCAAATAGTGAGGATAATACCAATTGACAGCAATAGAACATAGATAAGCTAGCAGAATGGGAAGGCAGTTGTCAGATTGAATTTAATACAGAGAATATGAGATGACACATTTTGGCAGAAGGGATGGGAAGAGGAATATAGATTAAATGGCGCTGTTCTAAAAAAGCATACAGGAACAAATGGGGAGTTCTTGTGCATAAATCTTTGAAGATGGCTGGACGTATTGAGTGTAGTTAATAAAATGTGCATGCTCTTTAGCTGCCTCGAACTTGAGCTGTCATGATCTTGAGCTGTGGATTGCCAAGTGACCTCCCAACTGCATCAGTGAACCCCAAGCATTCTCATAATGTTGAGGATCCTATTTTGCCTATAAGGATGAATACAAAAATCAAATGTAAACAAGTCTTTTCTAGCGATATCTATGCATATATTAGGAATTAGGAAGAGGCACACAGTCACAGATACATTTGCAAGCTACATGCCCCCTTATGTTAACACTTGACCAAATTCCTTTCTCATAGCCACCCTCACATTAACCCTGGAAGTAGTATCCACTTTAGAGTGGGTAATCTGCTAATAATTAAAATGTTCTTTTATTAAAAACGTACCTAAGTCTTATCTTTAACATTGTTAATGGGAAGAATGATGCTGGAAAGCTGATTCTCATGTCGGACAGACACACCTTTCTCTCCTTCACATACCTCCTTTCACATATATTCATCCTTTCCCTCCTCTCTCACATCCTGAGGCCCACTCTGATCCCCCCAGCTTTGGCACCCACTCCAAGACCCACTCTGCACCCCCACCGCCTCAACTGCTGCTACTGCCTAAATTATCACCGCTTCACCTATTTCAGACTCCCAACTTTCTTTTGGTCTCCTGCCCCTGCCGGCTCACTGTTGATCTTCGCTGTTGGCCTAGACTTTTATACCCGGGAACAATGAGATCAAATGGACCAGTCAGGGCAAGGCTTCTGAAAGAAATAAATGCTGATAGGCTGAATTCTTCCAAAAGATATAGTTCTAAGAGATCTTGTAGAAGTTCAGAAAGTCAGATGTCTGGGGTGAAATAATTTTACACAGCGACTTGCTATCATCAACAACATACTGTCCAAAAGGCTGAAATGAAGCAAGTAAAGTAATAACTTACCAAAACTAATTGAATATGTACTTGGAAAGGAAATAAGTGCAAGACTGAGGAATAAAAGAGGAATGGCTCTTTCAAAGAGTCCCTCAAGCATGATGTACCCAATGACCTCTTCCTGTGCTGCATAATTCAATAACATCAATAAAGGAATAGGAATCAATAAAAGAGCTGTGTGATAGAAATTAACAATAACATTATATCATGAAAATCTGTAAGTTAACTAGGAAATTGAGATCAATAATACAGTTAGGAAATGGAAGGTCACCAGGCTAGGAACACATCAAATTAGGGATGAAATCAATACACATAAAGAAGCAATAATAATGAGAAAATAAAAGATTAGATGAATTAATAGAATTGTTCACAGACAACTAGTGAGATTGGAAGAACTCATTGCGTGAATTTTCCCCAGTCAATGCCATAGAAACATATGAACTAAGAGCAGGAGTAGGCCCCTCAGCCCTTTGAGCCTACTCCACATTCAATGATACTATGGCTGATCTAACTTTAGATAACAGTAACTTTAATTACTGTTCCCCTTTTTGTTGGTGTTGCTAATTTCACTTAAAGCCACCACATAAAATAATGATCAGAATTTTATGTTAGTCATGACAGCGAAACAGTCAGCACACTGCTTTGCTAACTGTGAAAATTCTTCAATGTGATTGGTTACTGAGCCTGGCTGACAATATCTCTGCTGCGAGGCACCAGCATACTCCCATAGGCAGCACCAAAATGAAATTAACACAGAAGAAGGTGAAATCCATTAGGTCTTTGTGAGCAACTTCCTCTGAAGTCAATGGCAAGTGCAGTCCATGCATTGTCTCTAAAATCTGGATCAATATTTTAATAACATTTCTGTGTTGGGAAGAACCCCAACATTAAGATTCCAAATATATATTTTGCTTGGTGTCTTTTAAATTGTCCTGATTTAAAGTGAGGATCATGACATACTAACATCTGAGCCTTGCAGATGTTTGGACAAGTTATTTCACCTTTCTCTCATTAGAGCACATTAACTAACACAAATATTATTTTGTTTTGTTAATTACACCTGAGGTGAATAGATTCCCAGGTTTTAGGTTTATGGGGTAAAATTAGGTATGTTAGGTGGGACTTTCCTCTAGTATATTTCATGGTGGAGGAGATGGCCTGCCATTGACTGGCGGCAGAATATTCTAACTCTGCCATTGTCAATGATGGTTTCCCATTCTATGCATCTTTGGCAGGTCCAGAAGATCCTGCCGCAAGAACTCCAGTAAGAGGTCTGACAACACCAATTTTAAATCCAACCGATTTATTTGATATTAAATCTGCTAGCTTTTGGTCTTTATGCCTTCATCAGGCGAATGAGGTGTTCTGGTCTCCAAAAGCGCCAAAAGATTGCTCCAATGAGCAATCAGCAATCTGTAAACTGTCTGTGCTGATATGTGTGCTTTTGGAGACCAGAACACTTCATTCGCCTGACGAAGGCACAAACGCCGAAAGCTAGCAAGTTTAGAACATAGAACATAGAACACTACAGCACAGAACAGGCCCTTTGGCCTTCAATGTTGCGCCGACCAATATAAAAAGCAATGCCCCTCCAAACTAAACCATTCCCTTCTCTTCATATACTTATCAACTAACCTCTTAAACGCCACCAAACTTGGCGCATCTACAACTGCTGCAGGCAGGGCATTCCACTCCCGAACCACCCTTTGGGTAAAGAACCTACCTCTGATATCCGTCCTATAACTATCCCCCCCTAATTTAAAGCTGTGTCCCCTCGTGCTAGCTTTCTCCATCCTAGGAAAAAGGCTATCACTGTCCACCCTATCTAAACCTCTAATCATATTATATGTTTCGATTAGGTCCCCTCTTAGCCGCCTCCTTTCTAACGACAACAACCTCCAATCCCTCAGCCTCTCTTCATAAGACCTGCCCTCCATACCAGGCAACATCCTGGTAAACCTCCTCTGTACCCTCTCCAAAGCCCCCACATCTTTCTTATAATGCGGGGACCAGAACTGCACACAATACTCCAAGTGCGGCCGCACTAGAGTTTTGTACAGTTGCAACATGACGTTGCGTCTCCGAAATTCAATCCCCCTACCAATAAAAGCTAAGACTCCATATGCCTTCTTAACAACCTTATCGACTTGACTGCCTACTTTCCGGGATCTATGCACAAATACACCAAGATCCCTCTGTTCATCAACACTATTAAGAATCCTACCATTAGCCCTATACTCTACACATTTATTGTTCCTGCCAAAGTGCATTACTTCACACTTTTCCACATTAAACTCCATTTGCCACCTCTCGGCCCAGCTCTGCAACTTGTCCAAGTCACTCTGTAAACTAAAACACCCCTATTCACTATCTACCACACCACCAACTTTAGTATCATCTGCAAATTTACTGATCCATCCCTCAATACCCTCATCCAGATCATTTATAAAAATTACAAACAGCAGGGGCCCCAAACAGACCCCTGAGGCACACCACTTGTCACCGAACTCCACGATGAATATCTCCCATCAACCACCACCCTCTGTCTTCTATCTGCTAGCCAATTCCTAACCAATTAGCTAAATCACCCTCTATCCCATACATCTGCATTTTCTGCAGAAGTCTTCCATGGGCCACCTTATCAAACGCCTTACTAAAGTCCATATATACCACATCAACCGCCTTACCCCCCTCCACCTCTTTAGTCACTTTTTCAAAAAACTCAATGAGGTTAGTAAGGCACGACCTACCCTTCACAAAACCATGCTGACTATCCCCAATCAATTCATTTCTCTCTAACTATAAATCCTATCCCTAATAATTCTCTCCAATACTTTGCCCACAACAGAAGTAAGACTCACTGGCCTATAATTCCTTGGAAGGTCTCTCTTCCCCTTCTTGAACAATGGGACCACATTCGCTATCCTCCAGTCCTCCGGAACCACACCCGTAACCAACGACGACCTGAAGATCAGAGCCAGAGCTCTGCAATCGCCTCTCTTGCCTCCCAGAGAATCCTAGGGTAAATCCCGTCCGGCCCAGGGGACTTATCCAACTTCAAACCCTCAAGAATATCTAGCACATCCTCCCTACCTACTTCAATACTTTCCAGCCTCCCTATCTACTTCAATACTTTCCAGTTTACTATCAAATAAATCGGTTGGATTTAAAATTGGTGTTGTCAGACTTCTTACTGAGCTTATCCCAGTCCAACGCCAGCATCTCTACATCGCACAAACTCCAGCCATGGAGTTAGGTCCAGGTGAGCCATGATCTTAATGAATGGCAGAACAAGCTCAAGGGATAAGTAGCAGACTCTCATTCCATTCTTCCTAGATTTCATTGGAAGCGATCTTGAGACGGTGCTTGCCATCTGTGAGATTGCTGACAGGGTCTCAAAGTCCGACAAAAGCCGTGAATCTTTTTGGTGAGAGCGCAACTTCCGATTTTCACCGCACCTCACCGGCAATGTAATCAGGTTCACAGTCATAATAGGTGTGGACCCGATTTCAATATAATGGAATACATTAAAATATAATCATACACCCACTTCACCCAAATATTTTCACCTCACTGACATAACGTGACATCAGCGTGATTTACAACAGGTTCACCCAGACGTGGTCCTGCTATGGGGATTCCCCCTGAGTGCATAAAGGTGAGTATAGTCCCCAGAGGAGTGGGCCGTGGCTAGGCAGTGCCCTGGCACTATCTGCAGCACACATTGGATGTTGAGAGAGTGAAATCCCTTGTGGTTCTTGAATGACACCATATGCCACTATGGCGACTTAAGCGCCACATGAGTGCAATGTACCAGACTTTGCACCTGGGGAATCCTTGCGAGGTGAACCTGGCATCCTGGTCAAAGTTGAAAGACTTTTCACCTCCATAATACATTTATGGGTAGCAGACTGAGAGATGCTGCTGATGTCCCCTGTGCAACCCTGAAATGAACCACCAGCATAAAAGTTTTGAGCTGTAACTTTAGGGGCCACAGGCATTGGATATAGTCTAGTTTCATAGGGTGCCAGATCATGCAGAATGTGGTACAAGTGGCCCACTGGCCCCCAGGACAGACTTGGTCTTCTCCAGCTCTGAGAACAGAAGATAAGAACATTGGCCATCGCTGTCTCCAATGTTGATCCTCCACTTGTGGCTCTACTCCAAGCAGCTGCGAGCCTCTGGTCCTGGCCACTCACTGCAGCATACCATTGTCTCTGCTGCTGGTAAAGCCAATCAAAGGCCAACTCTTCAGATGCCATAATTCTCATGAATCATCCACTGGAAGAGTAAGAAAACCATAGTCAGCACTGAGGAGTCCTAACAGAGCCCTTACTCTTAGTGCTCCATGCATCTGTGACTTCCACCCAATGCTTCCCAAAACCCTTGTTTGAATTTCTGCTCTCCATCACACTACCTCTCTCTGACGCTACAGCCGTAACTCTACACAGTTTCCTCTGTGCTCCAGCTGGTGAATACTGTTGAGCATTTATTTATCTCATGGTACCTGGGCCTGCACATTCTGCACTCACCTCCCCACTAAATGATATAAGTCTTGGAGACACTAAATTAGAGGCCAAAGGTTTTAATAGAACTTGAGGATTTATTTGCTATTGTCTGCCTACTTTGTTGCGGGCAGCTAGGACACAGTTGTCTGCTTACAGAAGCTGTTTGATCATACCTTGGTAACTTTGGTGGGGGCATGCTGTCTGGAGAAATTGAAGGCTTCCCAGAATAGAACCTATTATTGATAGAAGTAAATTACTGTGGATACTGGAATCTGAAACCAAAAGAGAAAATGCTGGAAAATCTTAGCAAGTCTGGCAGCATATGTAAGGAGAAATTATGCCTGCAACCATGTGTCTGGAGGCTTCCTTCAGCATTGTAGGAAGTCTCATAACATCAGGTTAAAGTCCAACAGGTTTATTTGGAATTGAGCTTTCGGAGCCTTGCTCCTTCATCACTCACCTGATGGAGGAGCAGCACTCCAAAAACTCGTGATTTTAAATAACTTCAACCTGTTATGAGACTCTTGTTGTGCCCACCCTGGTCCAACACTGGCATCTGTACATCATGCTTCCTTTTGCCGCATTGAAGCGAAGAAGAAATTGAAGAGTTGGGGAACATGATACATCCTTGCTTTATGTTGCTGGTGATAGACTTAGATATCTTATCCCAAGCACAAACATAGCCACCCATGCCATCATGAAGTAGATGCAGGATTTTGACAAACTTCTTCAAACGTCCAAGTTAGAGAGCAAGTGCCAGAGGTCAACTCACCCTATCAAATGCTTTACCTCGGTCTATGAACAGCAGACAGAAGTCCTGATATCCGTGGCAAATTACATCATTTTTAATATTTGAGCAAAGTCCACCAAAGAAACAAACAATAAGATTTCAAATATTTTTATTGTGGCATTTATAAGGTGGAGTTATAACAAAACATGTTTTCTTATTTAAGTGTCATCGTTACACTGATTAACTCAGATTTCAATTGTCAGATCAATGAGCTTAGTACACATATAGTTTTGTGCTGACAGCTAAGCTCAGAATATCGTGACAGACAAGGGAGAGATATTTGGATGTTTTCCCTTTTTCCACTTCTCAACTGACTGAGAGATGTGTTTTTAAATAAAAGTATTTTAACCTCTTGTGTGCTGTAACTCTTAAGAAATAGACAAATGGCAGTATTTTTTCATTTATTTATGGGATGCGGGCATCATTGGCTAGGCCAGCATTTATTGCCCATCCCTAATTGCCCTTCAGAGGGTGGTGATGATCTGCCGCCTTGAATCACTGGAATCCATGTAGTGCTTTTGGAGAAGGAATTCTAGGATTTTGACAGAGCAGCAGTGAAGGAATGGTAATATATTTCCAAGTCAGGATAATGAGTGACTTGGAGAAGAACCTCTAAGTGGTATTGTTCCCAGGCATCTGCTGTCCATAACCATTTTTTTGGAAGATTCTGTCGAAGGAACCTAGATGAATTTTTGCAGACTGCCGCAAATGTGCATTAGTGTTAGAGAGAGCCAGTTGTTATCCTGGAATGTGCTGAGCTTTTTGTGTTGTGCAGTCATCCAGGCTTTCCCATAAGGTTTTTAGTGAGAATGAGAAGTGTTTATTTCTCAACACCTGAAACAAATTTGCAACTGCACACACAGCACTGCTTCCCCTGAGCTAAAATCTTGAAACATTTGGTCCATTGAAGAAATAGTGTGGAGGTTGATGAAGGTGGATTTGCAATGGTACCCTGACCTATCATTTCTCTTTTGTATCCCGGGCACAGTGACCTAGATTTCGAGCTTTGAAATGTATCAGTCTGTTTGTCTCCAGTTTGAGCTTTGTAATCTATTTCACAGTTATAGATTATTTTGTCTTTTCACATTTCCTCATGGATGTTGACAAATACAGATAAGCAGCCTCCACAGCACTGTAGCAGTATATTAATCTATACTTCACACAGAGTGAGCAATATTGCAATTCTAAACATGAGGATTTCAGCAGCTTTGTTTAAACAACGTGAAATTCTCCCATTTTAACCATATTTCCAATTTTATCTCCAAACCATCTAAGTTCCCTAAAAGCTCAAACAAGTAGCTAAGGGAAAGTCGATCAGTACACACACAACAAGAAGGCTCCTCTTGAAAATCAGATTACTTATCATGAAGAAAATAATTCTTTAGTTAAAACAATTCTTTTTAAGGAATATTAAAAAGATCTTAAAACATTAATAGTTTATTTACATGTAACTGAACTTGGGAAAATAATAATTAAATTCACCTACAACTATAAACAGTCCACTTTAACTTTTCTGACCAGAAATTCTGGTTGCATGGTGCCCATAATTCCAAGGGAGGTTGGGGAAATGTCTGGTGGCAAGAACTGTGCCCTCATTATTGCCAGGTTTTGAGGATGCAACAGGCCAGCACAAGTCAGAAGAGATGTTCCAGCAGAACCCTTTCCTCAGGGAACTGATGATTTATGCTGTGACATTCCCAGTCATTAATCAATCGTATAGCAGGTGGCCCTTATCAACAAGAGCCACTCGCTAGTCGGTTAAAGGTGGCACGAGCAGCTGACTGATGTAGGGTGAAAGTATTATAACTGCTTCCAAGATACTGTGAGCTCTCTAGTCTGGCAAACGCATGTGCTCCTTCCTCCTAGTTTCCTCTAGAGAGAAGACAATTAAGTCTCCCTTCCTGGTGTAAGGGGCCACCTTTGACCTCTCAGAAGTAATAATGCACAACTAACTGAGAAATGTTGCTGTTCCCACTGTCTCCACACTGGCACCACAGATGGGCACCTCAGCAACCGTTGACAGCACCGTCCATACACCATGCCGCAGGTGCAGGCCCACTCAAGGAGGTGCAACAACAGTTTTCTGATCATTTCTTTGGTGAAGCATGGCAGTTACAAATGCTCCTATCTGCCAAGGACATTTCGTGACCCCTTTTTGCTCTTCTAACTCCCTGTTTGAGTTCTTTTCTGCTTTCTCTGTATTTCTCCAGTGCTCCATCTGTTTTTAGCTGCCTGGACCTTACGTATACCTCTTTTTCCTTTTTGATTAGACCCACAATTTCACTGGTTATCCATGGCTCTCGAATCCTACCTTTCCTATCCTTTCTTTTTATAGGCACATGCCTGTCCTGCAGCCCATTCAACTGCTCCTTAAAAGACTTCAACATGCCAGATGTGGATTTACCCTCGAACAGCCTCTCCCAATCAACAGTCATCAAATCTTGCCTAATCCGACTGTCCTTAGCCTTCCCCCAATGCAGCACCTTACCCATAGGACAACACTCATCTTTTTCCATTACTATCTTAAAGTTTACGGAATTGTGGTCACTATTTACAACATGTTCCCCTACTGAAACTTTGATAACCTGACCAGGCTCATTCTCCCGTACTAGGTCCAGTATAGCCCCCTCTCTAGTTAGACAATCAACATATTGTTCCAAAGAACCTTCCTATATGCATTTTATAAATTCCTCCCCATCCAGACCCCCAGCCCTAAGCGATTTCCAGTCTATAGAAGGGAAATTAAAGTCTCCCACTACAACAACCCTTTTTTTCTGCACCTGTCCAGAATCTCCTTACATATCCGTTCCTCAACTTCCCGCGGGCTGTTGGGAGGCATGTAGCATACCCCTAACATAGTGACTGCGCCCTTCCTGTTTCTGAGCTCCATCCATAGTGACTTGTTACATGACCCTTCTAACTTGTCCATTCTCTGTAGCTGTAATAAGCTCCCTAACCAGTATTGCTACTTCCCCACCTCTTCTAGCCCCTCCTCTGTCTTGCCTAAAACACTTATACCCTGGAATATTCAGCTACCAGTCCTGTCCTTCTTTTAACCCAGTGTCTGTCACTGACCAGTATTGACTGTGCCAGACCCTGCCTTCAGATGTTTTAGCAGCTGGTTCCCAGAACAGTCAAACTAATAGTATTCCTGTAAGTATTTGGACCTAATTAAAATTCAGGGTTGCCGATATCTTTAGTTAATTTCATTTTATATCCTAAATTCACAATTTCTGTGGTGCTTATTGAGATAAATTACAAGGTACAATCAAGTAATGGAGCCAATCAGATGCAGTGAATCAAAATAGAATGTATGAAGAAACTAAACATTAAAAAGCACAAGACAATAAGGATATTCCTACCCCTCACTTGTCCAAAGGACAGATCACATTTTTGTCTTGTCCTGATTTGAACTGTACTTCAAGAGAGTTGTCACTATGAAAATTATGGTGACATTTGTATCTTGAAAAGTTTGATGTTTATCCCTAAGTCTGCAAGTTATTTTGACAGATCGAAACTGGCTTTGAGACAGGACACAAAGGGTGGAAGTAGATGTTTTAGTGACTAGGTCCAGTGGCGTATTACATAATCAGTGCTGGGACTTTTTTTGTTATATACATGAATGATATAGATGATAATGTGAGAAAAATGATAAGAAGGTTTGCAGAAGATGCTAAGATTGGTACAGTGGTTAACAGTGAAGAAGGTTGTAGGTTACAGGAAAATATGGATGCATTGGTCAGATGGGCAGAGCAACGGCAGATGGTATTCCTCTAAGTATCTCTCAGGATAAAATAGGAAAAATAAGCAAAGTTGTTTTAACTGACTTACTCTATATTTACATGATCAATATGTTACAAAACTGTTCTAATTAAAAAAAGTACACTCTTGTAGCCTTTATCATCACTGGGTGGGATTCTCCCACTCTACTAATTCTCCAGTACTGATACGTGCAAGATGTTGCACTTTGGAAGTAGTAACAAGACAAGGGATTATTAAATGAATGATAGGACACTAGGAAACTCAGAGGAACAGATGGATCTTGAGGTACCTATTCACAGATCGCTGAAGGCAGCAGAGCAGATGAATAGAGTAGCTACAAAGGCAAATTGGACACTTGCTTTTATCAGTTGTGTCATAGATTATAAGAGCAAGGAGGTTATATTGGAACTGTACAGAATGTTGATTGGGTTACTGCTGGAGTACTGTGTGTGGTTCTGGTCACCTTACTCTAGGAAGGATGTGATTGCACTAGAGTGGGTACAAAAGAGATTCGCAAGGATATTGCCTGGAATGGAGCATTTCACTATAAGGAGAGCTTACTTAGGCTTGGATTGTTTTCTCTAGAGCAGAGAAGGCCAAAGGGTGGCATGACTTAAAGTGTATGATTAAAAGCCTAATGTCTGGCGGGCCTGGGGGGAGGGAACAAGTGGTGTATATCGGCACTTTGCCTCAACATGCAGGGATTGTGACAAAGAGTGCCAGAGAGGATGATGCAAGGAGGTCTGATGTTGGAAGGCTGCAGGGCATCAGGCAATGGACATTCCAAGGTAAGACAAATGGACACTTACATTTACAGCCTGAATGAGGTTGGTCATTTTCTTGCGGCATTGGGCACCGGTCCTCAGTATCAGGTCGTGGGCACTGACTGCCATGGCCACCGCATCTCAGGGTACATTCAAGTCCCTGCTCCTGGGTCATCTACGCTCTAGGAGGTATGGGGTAGCCTGCCTCTTCTCCACGGCATCCAGAAGCAGTCCTATCTCTTTGTGCACGGCGCTGCTCTCCACGCTGCCACCTTCTGGCGTAAGTGGCTATGAGTGCAGAGGGAGCGTTTAAATGCAGCTCTCCCTTGTTAACAGTACGCAGCTGTGAGCCTATTCGGGTGAGTTAGATGCCTGAGAACTCCATAGCTTCATATTTCACCTTGGGGTTCCTTCAGCGCATTAAGTGTGGGATGATTGCAGTCCAGACTGCGCTGGACAGGCCAGCGTGGATTTCTTCAGCTTTCTAGCTGTAATGACGCATTGTTTTGTGAACATTCCTCTAAGTATCTCTCAGGATAAAATAGGAAAAATAAGCAAAGTTGTTTTAACTGACTTACTCTATATTTACATGATCAATATGTTACAAAACTGTTCTAATTAAAAAAAGTACACTCTTGTAGCCTTTATCATCACTGGGTGGGATTCATGCTGTCTTTTCTCAGGAGGTTGAGTACGGCTTTAAAACAAAAGGGTTGCTCTCTGTGAACACTCCAGACAAGCGAACAAACTAACTCTTATCAGCTAGACAATTCTTACAACCTTGAATCTCATAGCCCGTAGATTGCTAGCAGTCTGATCCATTACCTCTCTCTCAGCAAGCAAGAACTTCAGCTAATATCAAATCAAAACATTGCATATGTTGCAAATCTGAAATCTGAACTGGACCTAGACTGGTTAGTGAGAAATCTCAAAATGTTAGTCCTAATTGATATGAAATCCTAAAGTTTGTAACTTATCAAAATCTTACACCACAGAACTGAATGTTGTGCCTATATTTCCCTGGTGATATATCCATATTCTTATGTTGTACGATACAATTTGATTTCCATTCTCCAGGACAGCTCATTGTAATTTTGATAGGGTTTCTATTGACATACCATGGATCCCAAAGTCAAGGCTAAATATGGGTTCCAAGTCCACACCGATAGGCTGTGCAGCAATTTTACCAGTAACAACAATTCAGAGCCAAAACCATTTCATTAAGGGCAGCGACCTGCCCTCTCCAAGCTACCAGTCCAATCAGAGGACTAGTAGCCTTGGCAGTGCCACCTATAGAAGGGGTTGCTGCAACTGAGGCTGCAAAAGGAAAGAGAAGACACATCCACTGAAGGCATCCTTAGAGAGCTAGAGGAAAGATATTGATGTATCAGGATAAGGCAGGTTTGATCCCGCTGAGCAGAGGACTGAACGCTCAAGTGGTGATGCCAGGCTGCAGAGGCGGCCATTGCTTACAGCCTCATAACTAAAGCCTTGAGGCAGGTTGGTCTCCCAGTCACATTTCAATCTTAGTCAAGAGGTGGGAGGCAGGCTTGGATCAGGAAACAGATTTTTGAAGCTTTAACACTCCATTCACCTCAAATCTGTCAATGTTTTTCAGTTAAAATTCATGCCAGGATGTCTGTGAATGAAACAGGTTTTGTTTCGAACAAAATTGCGACATAATTGAAGAAAACAAAGTGCCGCTCCCCAACATCATCATAGAACATAGAACATAGAACATAGAACAATACAGCACAGAACAGGCCCTTCGGCCTTCGATGTTGTGCCGACCAAAATAAAAAGCAATGCCCCTCCTAACTAAACCATTCCCTTCTCTTCCATATACTTATCAACTAACCTCTTAAACGCCACCAAACTTGGCGCATCTACAACAGCTGCAGGCAGGGCATTCCACTCCCTAATCACTCTTTGAGTAAAGAACCTACCTCTGATATCCGTCCTATAACTCATACCCCTTAATTTAAAGCTGTGTCCCCTCGTGCTAGCTTTCTCCATCCTAGGAAAAAGGCTATCACTGTCCACCCTATCTAAACCTCTAATCATCTTATATGCTTCAATAAGATCCCCTCTTAGCCGCCTCCTTTCTAACGAAAACAACCTCAAATCCTTCAACCTCTCTTCATAGGACCTGCCCTCCATACCAGGCAACATCCTGGTAAACCTCCTCTGTACCCTCTCCAATGCCTCCACATCTTTCTTATAATGTGGGGACCAGAACTGCACACAATACTCCAAGTGCGGCCGCACTAGAGTTTTGTACAGTTGCAACATGATGCTGCGGCTCCTAAATTCAATCCCCCTACCAATAAAAGCTAAGACTCCATATGCCTTCTTAACAACTTTATCCACTTGACTGCCTACTTTCAGGGATCTATTGACACATACACCAAGATCCTTCTGTTCCTCAACACTATTAAGAGCCCTACCATTAGCCCTATACTCTACACATTTATTGTTCCTGCCAAAGTGCATTACCTCACACTTTACCTCACACATCAGGTGTCTTCAGATATGTACAACTACACAAAAAGACATCAATTATTCTGATTATCAACTTCTGACAACACCCTTTGTAATACACTCTCTGAAAGTAAGTCAGTATGCAGTTCTCTCATTGCATTGTACATCTGCAGGTCTCCTTGTTACTTTTCCATTTCAAAATTTCTTTTAGGATACATGTCAGAAGACGATAGAATCCAAAGCATATTTTCTGTTCCTAAGTCAGCCTGCCCGCTGAGTTGAAAATCATTAGCACAGGATCAGAAAACTACAAATCTGTATGTTGGACATAAATAGATACTTTTTTAAGGGAATTACATTGATCACTTTAATGAAGATGTGTCCATGTTAACCTTTTATTTAAATTAATGACCCATCCCTTCTTTTGCCTCAAGATGATTGGCAGTTCATTACCTTCATAATATGGTTGGTTTGTCTCCATTTTAATTAGTGACAGCAGCTTGGGACTGGAGTATAACCTCAATTATAGCAGACAGACAACATATAGCACTTGGGAAAATATAGCACTTCAATAAACCGAATTTTAAAAAGCAACTTTTCAAGCAAAATTATACTCAGTAAGATACCCTATACATTATTAATTCAATTATGTGGTGAGTTTATCTGAAAAGATATTTCCTCCTTCATAATTTTTTTTTTACAGAGTCCATTGCCATAGCAATGGAGGGGAAAGTCAAAGGTAGGACAGCCTGCAGCTCTGAAACCTCACAGTATCACCAGCAATAAATCTCTAATTGGATTCTGAGTTCACAGTGCTGTCTGTGGGCCCTATCTTTCATTAAAGCGTCATTCACTATAGGATTTTTGATATTATGGACTGAAAACTCAAATGTTAGCTTTGTACCCATGGCACTGAGGCTTCCACCTATCTCCAGTTCATGTCATCATTTCCATTGCAAAGTGAGGGTTGGCTAATCTATCTTCTGAGAGGTCTGCAGGCTTTTTAATTGTAACTAGAAGTGAAGAGGGTGGAAAATAGTGTAGATAGGAGTAAGGCATCAAATGGCCCATGGAGGTGAGGGAATGGGGGCAGAATAAAACAAGAAGGCAACAATATAGTTATGAAAATAATCAAGGATGACAGAAGGAATCACAAAGATCTGGTACAGTGGCAGGATCTAAAAACATTGTGATCTTAAAAGATCAATAGTAACAGGAGGTAGCAGGCAATGTGGGCACTTGGATTGAAGAAAGGAATTGCAAATTTCAATTAGCCAGCCATGCAATGGAGATAAAAGTGGAATTGTCTGTTTGGTGACCTGGCCCAGAGACCTGTAAAAAAAAAACCAGGACTGAATTTGTGGGAGGAGGTTTCTGTGGTAGTGAATGAACTCCTCCTTGTGCTTTAAAACATCTTTGCAGTGTAGGAAGAAGATTGATTGCACACCACAGCAGACAAAATGAGCTAAGTGCTCTCTGGTCCTTTCCTTACAATCACTGTGTATTGTGGCACTCCTTCATTCATTCACCTCATTTTGCCAGATAGGTTAGAGGTGAAAATGGGATCTGATATTAAGGAAAAGAAGCTCTACAGAAATCAAACCTTAGCATCCAAGCCCACAGACTCAGATCACTGGGGTCCTGCTACAAACAAATCTGAGTTACGAGGAGAGGTTAGGCAAATTGGGGCTGTTTTCCTTAGAAAGACAGACTTAGAGGAGATCTAATCGAGGTGTTCAAGATTATGAGGGGTATAGATAGAGTAAACAGAGTTAAGCTTTTTCCTAGGATGGACACAAATAGCATGAGAGGTCACAGGCTGAGGGTGAGGGGGTGTAAGGTGTAATTTGGATGCTAGAGGGAGTTTTTTCACACATGGTGGTGGGGGTATGGAACGCGCTGCCAAATAAAGTGGTGGAGGCAGGCACTCTGGAGTTATTTAAGAAATACTTAGATGATGGGCACATGAACAGAATGGGAATGGAGGGGTATAGAAAACTGATTTAGATTAGGGATCATGTGCCTTGGGAGTCCCTGGGAAGTGTGTAAATAGATGATGATATTGATGTATTTATTTTTATCCTACAGGTGCTTTGGTCCACCTTGTTGTCTAACAAGGGGCATACACGCGATGGGTTGTGAGAGGGCTGCTCTTGGATTTTTCGAGAGTATTCTAATGCTTCACATCATTAGTGTACGCTTGACCTAGATCATTTGATAGGCAACACGACAGCTCAGTGACTATCGCTGTGCTGTGCTGTGCAGATACATGGATTTGGGCCTGTGTCTGTGGGAGTTTGCACACTCTCCCCGTACTTGCATGGGTTTTCTCCGGGTGCTCCAGTTTCCTCCCACATCCCCAAGATTGCTCTTAGGCTAATTGGCAGAACAAATTCTCCCTAAATTATCTCAAATTTGGTTTCAATCCATAGATCTATAAACATAGACAGGGATCACGGGTAGAAGTGGGAACATCGAGGTGGCAGCACCGGCTCATTGGGCCAAAGGGCCTGTTTCCCATGCTGTTTTGTTCTTTGTTCTTTGTTCTAACAAGGGAGTTTGCTGGATAAACATCACATTATTGGAGGATGTAATGTTTTGCAACACTGCCAGAAATGGGTATCATCGGCAGAATATCTGTTTCCATTCTGTGTGACATGAAGGGCACCAATCCAGCTAGTCCATCCAAAATGGGATGTTTAAGCATTGGTCTTAGGGCTTTATTTTGAGAACAGTAGAAAGTGAATTCTGAGAGCTTCAGAATGACGACTTTCATGGTCTTTAAGATGGCCATGATCCATCACCACCACCTGCTTCCTCAGCATCCTCCCCCACCCCTACCCGTACTCCTACCTTTACCTGTGTCCAGAGAGCTCAATTATAGAAACTTATTCTATAAAATCCTCAGCTTTTTAATTACTCAAATCAGTAAAAGCATATCTAAAAGATTTTTCGCACTCACTCACCCCAAAACCGGAAAACACCATCCAAATTCAATGGACCTTTCCATGATCCACCTCTTGCCCGCTACAATTCCTGTGGCAGGTGGAACAGGAAAATTTACCACCATGTCTCTGAAAATAGATATTAACTGACCAGTAAAATCATCATTTAGGTACATTGCAAACTGGTTGATTGATAGAAAATGCAGTTTAAACTTTAATTACCAACATTCATTTGTACCTGGTGTATCAACAGCAGACTAATTGAAAAATTACCTTTGTTGTCATCTTCTGATTGAAGCCAGAACTTCAATGTATTATTCACGTACAAAACCACAGATTTCAGCTTTCACAACTCTCAAAGACTTCTGAAACATTTGAAGATTGTTACAATTACTAAAGAGACCAGAAAGAAAAAAAACAGAATCAACTATCATTTCTTTTACGCAAATCATGGCATGTGAATAACTTTTTCAGGTGGCCATTGCTGCAATTAGAACAGTCTCTGAGAGACATGTTTTTTTTAAACAAACTTCTAGTGCCTTCAGTATTCATTACTTTCTTTTCAGTAAGAGCAATGTCATGACACAATGAGATCCTCCAATGTTGTAGAATATTGTTAGCATTCCTGTTTCGATTCTCCACCTTGTATAAACCTATTTTAGTGATTAGCTTGCATTTAGTTTTCTTGAGTTTTCAAATTACTTGTCATATCATTCATATAATGCATAAATATTATACATATTATTCTAGAAAGTAGAGAGTGAAGAGACATCAAGATGGCAGAAGCAAGGCAATGTGAAGAATTTTGGGTGTCCTACGTTCTGCCCTAGTTAAGGATTTAAGACCAATGTACTTATCTTGCTTGATTCCTGCACCATCCATAACTTGTCCAATTGAAAGATTTAGGGTTGCAAGGTATAAACCCTTTCTGATTTAAAAAAATACTTAGGTTCAAATTCTTTTTTTCTAATACCAAGGTCCTCTTTTGGTTCACTAAGGTCCTTTAGGGAAGGAAATCTACCATCCTTACCACTTCTGGCGACAGTTCTGGTCGCCGCATTATAAGAAAGATGTGGAGTATTGGAAAGGGTGCAGAAGACGTTTACCAAAATGTTGCTTGGTATGGTGGGTAGGTCTTATGAGGAAATGCTGAAGGACTTGAAGTTATTTTCATTAGAGAGAAGAAGGTTAAGAGGTGACCTAATTGAGGCATACAAGATGATCAGAGGATTAGGTAGGGTGGACAATGAGAGCCTTTTTCCTTGGATGGTGATGGCTAACACGAGGGGACATAGCTTTAAATTAAGGGGTGGTAGTTATAGGACAGATATCAGAGGTTCTTTACTCAGAGGGTAGTAAGGGCATGGAATGCCCTGCCTGTAGCACTTGTGGACTCGCCAACTTTAAGGGCGTTCAAATGGTCAGTGGACAGGCATATGGGTAACATTGGAATAGTTTAGGTTAGAGGGTCATTAGATTGGTTCCACTGGTTGACACAACATCGAGGGCCGAAGGGCCTGTAATACGCTGTAATGTTCTATGTTCTATTACCTGGTCTGGCCGACATGTGACTCCAGAGCCACATAAATGTGGGTAACTCTCAGCTGCCCTCAAAGGTCAACCAGGGATGAGCAATAAATACTAATAAGCCAGCAAAACCCTTCCTCAGGTAAGGATAATAAAACTGTACACAATACTCCAGGTGTGGCCTCACCAATGCCCTATACAATTGCAGCAAAACATTCCTATCCCTGTACTTAAATCCTCTTGCTATGAAGGCCAATATACCATCTGCCTTCTTTACTGCCTGCATTACCTGTGCACTTACTTTCAATGACTGATGCACCAGGACACCAATATCTTGCTGAGTATCTACCTCTTTCAATTTACACCCATCCAAGTAATAATCTGTCTTTCTATTATTGCTTCCAAAGTGGATAAACTCAAATTAATCCACATTATACTGTATTTGCCCACACACTCAGTCTGTCCAAATCACGCTGAAGAATCTCTGCATCCTCATCACAGCTCACCTTTCCCACAGTTCACCCTCTCATCCAACTTTGTATCATCTACAAATTTGGAAATAATACATTCAGTTCAGTCTTCCAAATCATTAATAGTGTGAACAGTTGGGGTCCTAGCACAGATTCCTGTGAAACCCCACTAGTTGCTGACTGCCACTCAGAAAAGGATCCACATGCCAATTCTTTGCTTCCTATCTGCTATCCATCTTAAGACATTCCATGCAATTCCATCTGTTTTAACTTTAGATTGTAGTCTGTATGTGAGACCTTGTCATAAGCCTTTTGAAAGGCTAAATAAACCACATCCAGCAGTTCTGCTCAGTCAACTCTACTAGTTATACCCTCAAAGAATTCCAATAGATTCATCAAGCATGATTTCACTTTCGGAAATCCATGCTGACTTTGTCTGATTATACCACTGCCTCCAAAATAATGAGTTATGAAATCCCTGATAATGGATATTAGATCAGCGTCTGTGCAATGACCCATTCAGTGCTATGCTGCCAACCTCTCAGAAGGAAATAGACCCCACCCGCAGCTCTTTAATGGATTCACACTAGTGTGATCTGTGATGCACACAGTATGGAAGATTCATTTTGAAAATCCCACTGAAAATAATCAGTGGGATTTATCTAGTGTTTATGCAAATTTGGCACTTGGAACTTTTTTGGGAGAATCTCATTCAATACCTTTCCTCAATATTGTATTGTTATTATCTTTGATTAACAAAGCAATTCCACCACCTTTTTTTTCTGTCTGCCCTTCCTGAATAATAAATAGCCTTCAATGTTTCGTTGCCATCCTTGGTCACCTTGGAATCATGTCTCCTAATTCATCCATTTTTTCTCGAATGCTCCGAGCATTCAGATACAAAACTTTAAAGTGAACACTTCTAACATTTCTTTTCCCTTTCCTTTTATTTTTTTACTTGATCCTTAGCTGACTCTGCCCCTTGATTTTTCTGCCTTTCACTGTCCTTATTCTCCTTATTTATAGAAAAGTTTTTATTAAACTAGGAAGAGTGCAGAAGAGATTTACTATGATGCTGCTAGGACTTGATGGTTTGAGTTATGAGGAGAGGCTGGCTAGACTGGGACTTTTTTCTCTGGAGCGCGGAAGGCTGAGGAGTGATCTTGTAGAGGTCTATAAAATAATGAGGGGCATAGATCAGCTCAATTGTCAACATTTTTTCCCAAAGGAAAAAGAGTCTAAAACAAGAGGATATAGTTTTTAGATGAGAGGAGAGATACAAAAAGGTTCAAAGGGACAGTTTTTTCAAAGAGAGGGTGGTGAGTGTCTGGAACAAGCTGCCAGAAGTAATAGTAGAGGCGAGTACAATCTTCTCTTTTAAAAAGCATTTAGACAGTTACAAACGTAAGACAGATATGGGCCAAATGCAGGCAATTAGGACTAACTTAGTGGTTAGAAAAAGGGGTGGCATGGACAAGTTGGGCCAAAGGGCCCGTTTCCATACTGTAAACCTCTATGACTCTGTGACTATGACTCTATTGTATTTTCTTCTTGTTCTTGATCCTCCCACTCTGAATCCCTTAAATGTTCGCAAAGATCCTAAACACAAGCTCTGATCCTGTATCTTTTTGCCCCTTCCTTCAACCAGTGATCTAACCTAACTTTATAATATAATTCCATCAGGCTTGCTTTTGAAAAACTGATAATATTTCATTACAGAGACGGCCTTTCCAATAATTAGAAACACAAGGATGCCATAGACCTAGGAAGTGGAGCAAGTTTGGAAGATGTGTTGGCAAGCTGAAAGAATCCTTCCATTGCAGTCATCAAAATTCCCTGAAAACACAAATTAAAGGTATACAAAACCTCAGTCTTCTGGCTTGTTGTTAGTTCTGTGCACAGATGCCAGAAATATCCATTGAATATCAAGTAACTGTTAAAAATAAGAAGGACTCCTGCTGGTGAAATCGACAGAGTATACAGGCAGTGCCATCTGTATGGATGACAAAGTTTATTATTTGAGAAGTGAGATAATTAAAGTAGAATTCATTTTCCAACCTACAGGTATATAAAATAAAAGTTGACAGTATAGGGACAGCTGGAGACTGAGAAAAATCTTTGAAGACCCCTGAGCACTAGCTGCTTTTACTATCACATGAAAAATCAATGGTAGTTTTGCTTTCCTTGTGACACTATACTGACAGTTGCCTTATCTTAGCTTAATCATAAGTCAGGATAAATGCATCACTACCCTAATATATTCACCAATTGATCCAAGTTAATCATATTCATATTTGTTTATTGACAGCCTTGTTCTGTTTGATAAACATTATGGCATCCATCTTAATTACATCCCATATCTTTGCAATAAAATGGGTGGTGTGCCCAACATCTTATTGCATTATTTTGGGATGATAAGAGATTGTTAATATGTCAAAATAATCCTGTGCATAATATTAAATTAGGGAAAGATGGAAATATATAATGAGTACATTTGTGCAGTTTTCCTTTGGAAAACTTTATTAACATTGCTTGAATACAGATGCAGACAATCTCTGATTTGCATGGATAGATATATCCCTGCTTCAATAGATTGCTGAATGCAGAGCATTTATGAGCCCTTTTGTGCTGTTAAATTCAGTCCACAGTTTTATATTGGATCCATGCTGAAATCAATTATATTTTTCACTTGTTCCCTCTCTCAGCATTGTATGCCATTAAGGAGCAGCTGCTGCGATTTTCTGCTCTTAAATGTGTGATTGGCAGCTTATTTCAAAGTCTTTAATCTAGTTTTTTGAATGTATGTTTATGCATGTGTGTTTTCCCTCCATCTTCTCTGTAGTATAAGGGCCTGGCATAAATAAGATTATTGTAGGACTGAGTACAGTACCCACTCATACAGCGATGTAAAATTGCACAGAGTTGTATGCACTGGCAAGCATGGAAACAGCACCTGACTTGTACCCATTACACTATATTTGGAAATAGTTCAAAGAGTCAATAAAAGACTTAGAGTTAATCTACATATGACTGTGAAGACTCCTTCAGATCCATCGATTGTAACCAACATCCACTTTGTCCTGTTACTTTTAAAATGATGTTCAATTATCCCTTTCAGTTCTGATGATCAATCTGGACCTGAAGCATAGACCTCTGTTTTCTCCACCAATGCTGCTCGATCTCCTGAGTGTTACCAGTTTTCTGTTTTTGTTTCAGATTTCCAGCATCTGCAGTTTATTTCATACTATCTCCTGAAGGATTGTGAATAATTTTGCATTTGAAGCAATCTGGACATGGCACTGCACACCCTTTACAATGCTTAGTGCTCTTTTATGGAGCAATTCTATAAATACATGATGAGACAGCAATCACAGGTTTCCCATTTCTTCAAACCTTGTATGCAAAATGGGTGCAGTGAATTGTTAAATTCACAACATGACTGAGTGTTGCAGTTTGCTGTCGAGGTAATAGCCAGAGATTATTTCTCCTCCTTATTTGTCAATGTTATTTTTATTGGTGCACAATGTTGCAGCATTTAATTAGATAATCAAGTTTACTGTTTGTGTTAGTCACCTCTTGCCCTTTTCATGAATATTATTGTTTCATCACCTTTGGCAGAATATTACATGGATGAAGGTTGAGGAGGGTGGGTATTTTTTTAATTCATTCATGGGACATGGGCATCATGGGCTGGCCAGCATCTATTACCCATCCCTAATTGTCCTTGTTCTGAGGGCAGTTGAGAATCAAACACGTTGCAGTGAGCCTGAAGTTACATGTTGGCCAGACCAGCTAAGGATGGCATATTTCTTTCCCTAAAGGACATTGATGAACCAGATGTGTTTTTCCAACAATTGACAATGTTTTCATAGTCATCAATAGATTGGTGGCACAATGGTTAGCATTGTTGCCCCACAGTATCAAGGAGCCGGGTTCAATTCCCGCTTGGATCACTGTCTGTGTGGAGTTTGCACATTCTTCCCCGTGTTTGTGTGAGTTTCCTCCGAGTGATCCAGTTTCCTCCCACAGTTCAAAGATATGCAGGTTAGATGGAGTGGCCATGCTAAATTACCCCTGAGTGTTAGGGGGGCTAGATAGGGTAAATAGAGGTTATTTATCTAGATCGGGGTTATGGGAATATGGCCTGGGTGGGATTATGGTTAGTGCAGACTCAATAGGACAAATGGCCTCCTTCTGCACTGTAGGATTCTATGAATAGATTCTCTGAGCAGAATTCTCCCAAAAAAATTCTAAGTGTCAAATTTGCGGGAATTTCCCACACTGTGCAATGCAGAGGCCACCAGAGTGAATATCATTAGATGTCAGAGAGCGGGTTCTATTCCCGCCCAGGAGGCTGAAACCAGAGAGTCTCTGCTCACGTGCAATGGTTCCGAACTCCCATTTGCTGGCCAGCTCAATCACGCCAGCCCAGTACTCCTGAATTGCTGCTCTCTCCAACCCACAGGGTCTCATCATGGCCCCCCTTCTGACCATTCCCAGCCCCATCCCAAACGTCCCCATCCCAGATGGCCCCGATCTCCAGCATCCCTCCCCTCCACCCACTGTGCCAATAGCAACCACCCCACTCCGCTCTCTGGCATAGCAGGTGACACCACCAGCACCTCCTGCTGGCTACATCAATCTCCAGCCCCCAGAACAGATTCACTGTTTTCCCCCACCCCCCCAGCAATCCTGACATCCCCCAGCCTGCCCAAATTGCTGGCCTCTCTTCTACCCTCATCGATGCTCATGCAGAGCAGCAGCGGGACTCCCATTGATTGCCCCAAGCCCTGCCTCCACCAGACCATGCCCCTTATTGTCATTGTCTGATGCTCAGTGGGCATGGGTACTTTGCCCCTTCAGCCAGTGTCCCTATTCTCAAGGGGGCACCACCCCACTGCTGGTCCCCTGTGGCGGGCCTCGATTGCCCCTCTCTTCATTCCAGCAGGGTCATGAGTGTGAAATACTCCTGGCAGGTGGGAGATGCAAGTGAGCCTGAAGAATTCAGTCCCAGGCCTGCTAATCAAATTAAAGTAACATTGAAATGAGATGTAAAGTACTTACTTGGTGTTCTTGCCAGTTTCTAGTGTGAATCAGATGGTACTACAAACCTGGCATTGGGAGATGTGCATGCAGCAGAAACACATGTGTGAATCCTGCACATGCCTGGATGCAAAATTCTCCTACCATGCCATGCTAGAAAATGAGTTACTCCTGGCGGGGTGAGACAATTGCCCCCTTAATTCCAGATTTTTTATTAGATTCAACTTTCACCATCAGCCTTGGTGGGATTCAAACCCGGGTTCCCAGAATGTTAGCTGAGTTTCTAGATTAATAATATATTGATAATACCACTAGGACATCACCTTCCCAATATATGGATGGCTCACCTCTCCAGAAAGCAAAATTGGCACAATCAGCTGGCTAAGCTGGAGAAGATTAGGACTCCTGCCCTTTACTTGGCATCAAGAAACAATTAGTGGGCATCGCAGAACTGGAATGTTTATAAAGCCCACTGAATCCCTGGAAACAGGTAAGTTGGAGTCTTGGTAGAGACACCATGTGGGATGGTGCGTTTAAGGCAGCAGGTGTGTAGGAAGAAAGGGGAGAATTTTGCTTGAGGGATGGTGATCCTGGATCAACAAAGAGCAGTCACTGAAATAAACATCGTTTTCTTCCTGTCCTTTCTAAAAACATCATCTATTATCTATCTAAATATGATAGAATGCTCTTGAATTTTGTGGCTGAGCTTGGGAATAGGCAAGAAGGTGATGATGGGATCACACACGCTATTTTACACAGACCCTGCTGAATACACGCTTTGTGGGGCCACAAAATGCAGTAGATTTTCTTCAATTTTCAAAGTACGTTTTTAATCATTTACTTTTGCCATGCATATCTTGTGATGTATTTGTCATCCTGTTGGATCCTATTGCCATTAGTACTCAATTCATAAACAAATCTACTCTACAAAATCAGTGGTTGAAGCTGGATGACATGTGAACAAGGTTATCAGAGAAAACGCTTTAGTCCACATTTTTCATGAGATTTTCAACAGATAGTAGCAGCATTTATATTAGCTCAAATCGTGTTAATTTTAATAAAAGGAGAAGTGAAAAGAAAGGATTTTTAAATTAACTTTGAAGCCTTGCCGTAATTAAGTAATTTGTCTATTTCCATCTCCTATTTGACAAACACTTCAGTAGCTATTATTAATGCTCGATTGCAATTCCTAGGAACAAATTAGAAATCATGAATCCATGTCTAATCCTCTTTCTAATTGAAAAAAAAAGGCAAATAGAACTACTCATAATGAATTGGTGCAAAGAAAATGCAATACAACATTCTACTTCAATGGATTAAGTTATTGTAAATTCATTCTCACTCAGCCTATCAGATATTCTACATCCAGCATCAGTGATTGTAGGGCTGCCATTTATTAGAATAAAAACCTTGCATTTACACTGTTCAAGATCATTCCAAAATAGTTCATGAGCAATTGATTACTTTAATGTCTGGTGACACTTTTATGTAGGGAACACAACAGATTTCAGTTTCTGTCCAATTTCATATGTAGTTATAAGTTTCCTAAACCAATGTGTTCTTCTAATTTTGGTCCCTTGCACAAGCTCATCTTAATTACTCCCATTTTCTGCTGCCTAGGTCTGGAATTCCCTCTGCAGACATGTCTGCCTTGCTACCCTTCTTTCTTCCTTCAAGATACCAGTTAAAATCTAGCTCTTTGACCAAGCTTTGGGTCCTGCTTTCCATTATCTCCTATTCTGGCTTAGAGCCAAATTTTGTTTGCTAGCAAACACTGTGCAAGATTATATTACATTGAAGGCACTATATAAATATAAGTTACTGTTTTGGTTCACATACTTCTTTTACTGAATGCACTGATCTCAGCAAAATTGGAAAATACTGAAGATGCTGGAAATCTGAAATAAAAATAGAAAAATTTCAAAATACTTAACACAGTCGTGGAGAGAAACAGTTAACATTTCAGATTAATGATCCTTCATCAGGTCTGAGGATCATCAACCTGAATTGTTAACTTTGTCTCACTCAGCAAACGCTATCTGATCTGCTAAGTATTTCCAGCATTTACTTCAGCTAAGAAATCAGGCATGGATGCTTAGACATGAGCAAAAAGCTTCGCTTCCAGGTGGGATATTTGTACCATTATAGCTGAATAATGACCTTGAATGTTCAGAAGATTCAATATGTTGCAGCAGGATGATACAATGGTTAGCACTGCTGCCTCATAGCCATGACATGGAGATGCCAGCATTGGACTAGGGTAAACACAGTAAAAAAAAATCTCACAACACCAGGTTAAAGTCCAACAGGTTTACTTGGTAGCAAAAGCCACTAGCTTTCTGAGCGCTGCTCCTTCGTCAGGTAAATGGGGGTTCTCTTCACAAACAGGGCACATAAAGACACAAACTCAGCTTACAAGATAATGGTTGGAATGCAAGTCTTTACAGGTAAACAAGTCTTAAAGTTACAGACAATGTGAGTGGAGAGAGGGTTAAGCACAGGGTAAAGAGATGTGTATTGTCTTCAGCCAGGACAGTTAGTGAGATTTTGCAAGTCCAGGCAAATCATGGGGGTTACAGATGGTGTGAAATGCACCCAAGATCTCAGCTGAGGACATCCTCATGTGTGCAGAATTTGGCTATCAATCTCTGCTCAGTGAATCTGTGTTGTGTATTGTGAAGGCCACCTTGGAGAACACTTACCAAAGATCAGAGGCCAAATGCCTGAGATGGCTGAAGTGTCCCCCACCTGGAAGAGAACAGTCTTGCCTGGTGATTGTCGAGTAATGTTCATTCATCTGTTGTCATAGGGTTTTCATGGTCTCCTCATTGTACCATGCCTTGCGACGTCCTTTCCTGAAGCATATCAGGTAGACAATGTTGGCTGAGTTGCAGGAGTATGTACCGTGTACCTGATGGTACATCACGTGAAATGATGGCATCCATGTCGATGACTCAGCACATCTTGCAGAGGTTACTGTTGCAGGGTTGTGTGGTGTCATGATAATTGTTCTCCTGAAGGCTGAATAGTTTGCTGCGGACAATGGTTTGTTTGAGGTTGTGCGGTTGTTTGAAGGCAAGAAGGGCAGTGTAGGGATGGCTTGGCGTGATATTCGTCTTCACCATATGTTGAAGGCTCCGGAGAAGATGTAGCTTCTCCATTCAGGGGAAGTACTGGATGAAGGATACTCTGTCTGTCATGCCCTGTGTTTGTCTTCTGAGAAGGTCGGTGTAGTTTTTTTGTTGTGGCATGTCGGAATTTCTTAAGTGCCTACCTGTTTGCCATCTCACCATGACCCCAGCCTCCTGGAAAATGGCCCAGAGTCTGATGTGATGGAAAATTGCAGGTCTGCATAATTCATCACTGATAATGGGACCCCAAGCTAGACAGTGAAGAATGAAGCTAAATGCAAATCCTTTTCTCAATGATATGCTTATTTGCAGAATGCAACATCACATGTGTCTGCCTATCTACTACCAACAGGCACCCTGAAGTTTCCCTTTATAGTTCCTTGAGTATACTGATAAAAATAAAATAATTAACAAATTAACCAACTAAACAAGCCAATTAAGCAGATTGATAGCCTATTCAGATCACTATAACAAAAGCACTTAATTTTAAAGGAATCTTTTTGAATTGAATTAGAATATAATTTTCAGGCTGATGAATGCTCTGACCTCATGCTGCCCACAGGAAGGAATTTCCCATTATACTCTTTGAGTACAGATGGAAACAAAAAAGTGAGTTAACCAATAAATAAAAACAAAATAAACTAATTAGCTCTTTAAAGGACACTATAAGGAAAATAAAATTTTAAGAAACCTTATATAATTAAATGAGTGTCATTTTGGGGGCTGACATGGCATCCCAGCCCCCTGCGTTGCCCACCAGTTACAGAAGGAATCTCCCTTTATATTACACAATTAAACAATGCCGTTAACTTGTGCATCTTAATTTAATTTACATACCATTAGCAGTCCTGCCTAGGGAGCTGATTAAAAATTCATCCCCTGGTATTTAGAAACCACTAATGGCTTTGAAGATATTTTTGAATGTTCATATAGTTGGAGTACATTGGACATAATGCCTATTTTTCATAATTTGTTAAGGTAGCTATGAAACTCTAAAGAAGTTATGTGTAATCATTTCAGAACAATGTGCTTTGTGAGTTATCTCATTAAAGTGATTTTGAAAATCATAATAGAAAGAAACAAAAGCATTTTTAAAACAGAACTTGGTGAAATTTAGATCTGAAGTAGAAACAGAGCATATTTAACTTGAGAACAATTGTTGATAAATATCTAGAAGTAAACAAACCATTTACCCATGCTTCATATACAATGAAAAAGCAGTTGTGTTTATCACCAAAAGCTAATAGATGTGTTGGTGAAATGTGACATTGATAGTAAAGATGCAAGAGCTATCCAAATCCTATATTGGAACCAAATAGTAAACATCAGGCTAGAAAATCAGGACAGCATTTTTCAATGTGTTAACAGAACAAATATTATTGGAATCAGATGGACTTCTAGAATAAAAATCGGAGACAAGAACATAACAAACTTGCATCACAGCACTACTTGCTGAATCAGAGGAGGGCTTATAGAATATAAATAAAATCTACAAGTTGAAAATGTGGACTTAGTATGAACATAAATAAAAACAATATAGTGTTGAGGAACAGAAGGATCTTGGTGTATGTGTCAATAGATCCCTGAAAGTAGGCGGTCAAGTGGATAAAGTTGTTAAGAAGGCATATGGAGTCTTAGCTTTTATTGGTAGGGGGATTGAATTTAGGAGCCGCAGCATCATGTTGCAACTGTACAAAACTCTAGTGCGGCCGCACTTGGAGTATTGTGTGCAGTTCTGGTCGCCACATTATAAGAAAGATGTGGAGGCATTGGAGAGGGTACAGAGGAGGTTTACCAGGATGTTGCCTGGTATGGAGGGCAGGTCTTATGAAGAGAGGCTGAGGGATTTGAGGTTGTTTTCGTTAGAAAGGAGGCGGCTAAGAGGGGATCTTATTGAAGCATATAAGATGATTAGAGGTTTAGATAGGGTGGACAGTGATAGCCTTTTTCCTAGGATGGAGAAAGCTAGCACGAGGGGACACAGCTTTAAATTAAGGGGTGATAGTTATAGGACGGATATCAGAGGTAGGTTCTTTACCCAAAGGGTGGTTCGGGAGTGGAATGCCCTGCCTGCAGCAGTTGTAGATGCGCCAAGTTTGGTGGCGTTTAAGAGGTTAGTTGATAAGTATATGGAAGAGAAGGGAATGGTTTAGTTTGGAGGGGCATTGCTTTTTATTTTGGTCGGCACAACATCGAAGGCCGAAGGGCCTGTTCTGTGCTGTAATGTTCTATGTTCTATGTTCTAAAGTTAGTTAAACAGAATACATTAGAAGAAACATAGAATGAAGATTGAAGTGGATGGTATCAAACTGGAACAATTAGATATATTTGTCTATTTAAAACAAATGATAGCAATGTGCAATGCCAAAATCAGCAGAAGGATAGAGATAGCCAGGAGCAATTTTATGAAGATGAAGGATGTGTAAACAAGAAAATTCAAATTTGTAAACAAGTAAAAAAAAAACTCATACATTCTATCCACTTTGCTGTGCGCCTCAGAAACCTGGGCAATATGTAAAGATCTGTGTGGGAGAATGTAGGAATCCTTTGAACTGCGGATGCTAAAACATAGACTCCAATTTCCATTTACAGCCCAAAAGAAAATGAAGTGATGCTTGAAATTGCAAGAGCAAAATGGCTCTAAAATGTGACATGAAAATTTCAGACATTTGATCTATTCTAGAGAGCAAAGAGTGGGGGGAGAACTAGCAGAAAGAGGGGTTGACCCAGATGTAATTGAATGATGGCCATGACGGTTATTGCAGGCAAGCTACAGTGCATGAATATAACTGGCACAAAGACTGGCAAGTAAGATGAACTATAGCAGCAGAGCTCCTGACAGCTAGAATTAAAGCCAGGAAGAGAATATCTGTTTCCATCAATAATATGACCACTTGGATTGTGTCATGCACCACCACATGGTTCTTCTTCTCAAGAAGAACCTCCTGCATTTACCATAGCTAATTCACCTAACGTTCACATCTTTGGACACTAAAGGGCAATTTAGCATGGCCAATTTATCAAAACTGCACGCCTTTAGACAGTAGGACAAACTGGAGCACTCAGAAAATCCACGTTGCCAAGGGGAGAACGTAAAAAGTCCACATAGTCACCCAAGGTTGGAATCAAACCCTGATCCCTGATATGGTCAGGCAGTAAATGCTAATCACTGAGCCATTGTGCAACCTGGTTGGAGGGACAGCAAATGGAACAGACAAGTGAAAGAGACAGCAGGCAGAGCAGCCAGCTAGTTGGAGGCCGGTAAAATTCTGGCCAATATGTGAATATGTTGGGCTGAGACTCAAGGAACCAACTAATGAACTTATTTAAATAATAAATAGTTGAACAATGTACAGCATTATTTAATACATTCAGTCCATAGAACAGAACTGGCACTCACTTTCCCCTAACAGAAACTTGAAATCACAAGTATACTTCTTATATCACAAAATAGCTGCTGTTAAAAATTAGCCAATTCCTATTTGAGCCAGCAGTGTCATTAAAATCCCTACTTTTTTAGCTTTTTCCTCAGAGTAAAATAATCTAATCCCTGTTGTAGATATACAAAAACAAAAAGCAATCCATTGCTGTATCTACATAGAACACTACAGCATAAATAGGCCCTTCGGCCCACAAATTGTGCCGATCGTATCAGTACCTACAGGCCATAGAACTATCTGTAACTCCCAATCCCATTAAATCCCATGTACTCATCCAGAAGTCTCTTAAAAGACCCAAGAGAGTTTGTGTCTACCACCACTGACAGCAGCCAATCCCATTCACTCACCACCCTCTGAGTGAAAAACTTACCCCTAATATCTCTTCTGTACTTGCGCCCCAGCACCTTAAACCTGTGTCCTCTCGTAGCGACCATTTCAGCTCTGGGAAATAGCCTCCAAGAATCCATCCTATCTATTCCTCTCAACATCTTACAAACCTCTATCAGGTCGCCTCTCAACCTTCGTCTCTCCAGGGAGAAGAGACCTAGCTCCCTCAACCTATCTTCATAAGGCATGCCACCCAATCCAGGCAACATCTTTGTAAATCTCCTCTGCACCCTCTCAATAGCTTCCACATCTTTCCTGTAGTGAGGCGACCAGAATTGCACACAGTACTCCAAGTGGGGTCTGGGGACTGGGATCTCTTAAAATTACATTAGATTAGACGTCATCCACAGAAACCTTCATTTCAACACTGAATAGATGTCCAATTTTTGGCATTGGGAAGAAAGCTCATGATTGTATCAGGGCTCCAGCCATTCCAAATCCAATACTACCATTGTTCATGTCTTAGCTTGGTGAAATGCAGTATAGACAATTTGGTTTGGACCCCGAGCTAATGGCTTGTCTTTGAGAAATACTCTTTGTAACCTTGGGTTTTAACCTCAGGTGCTATTTCTAGCAGTATGGCATACAAGATAAAAATGTAACACTGAGGGAGGGAAAATAATCGATCATGTTACAATAGGTAACAGTTACCTCTATTAGACTACACTTACATTGAAGACTGTGTAGGAATGTGCAGATCGCTTACAAATATCGTTCAATAGCAATGCAATGGTTCATTACAAACCTATCTTGTCCATGTCGACAGTTCAGTCTGAAATTTCATCTGAGAAACAAAACCAAAACAACATCAGCTTTTTTATATAAAATACCATACTGTCCAGGAATTATTTGCAGCCCTATGAAAGTCATTCCATTTTGACTTTCCCATACTAGCCAACTAAATTCAATCCATCTGTACAAATCCATAGTGAATTCCCTGTCAGCATTATACTTTTTTATTTTTGGAAACCTTTATCATCTTGAGGTGTACGTGCTCCATGTTTCCTTATTGCATTTAGGTAGTAATTTTTATTACCGTCTTATTGACCTACAGATAAATAAAAATATTAATGATTAAAAATCTTACTTAATTTCAAAACATCAAAGATCTGCCAAATTTAAGCAGTGTTTAGCTAAAGATTAATGCAGTGGAAATATGATCAATTCACAAGTACTTTTGCCAAGGATGCTCTCTTTTCTATCAGCAACATTAGATAATACATACTGAGGAATACATTTTCTTGTAATTAACATTGGGTTAAATTCACCAAGTCAACTTTTCTGTTGCAATTTCTGAGTTTTCTATACCCATTTCCATTGAGGCATGCAACATTCATGATGCCTACTCAATTTCATGACTTCTATGTGCAGCCCAGCATGATCCATACTATTAGCCTCCTGTATGCACAACAGGCAGCCAAACAGAGTACAAGGTACTGTACTGTACAAGGCTACAGGCCTTCATCTCTTAAAGGTATTCTGCCCCTCTTAAAGAATCAAAGGAGGCTACTACTGGCTGTTCCTGTTGTGGCTGGAGAGAAGGGCCACTTTGGAGGCCATCAGAGAGAGCACCCTGTGAAGTATATCGAAGTGGGCAGCTAGGTAATTCAATGCTCAGGATCTGGCTATAAAGACCTGGCAACAGTGCTGCAAGAAGTTAAATGACTGCTGACATGAAACCTATTGATCTGTGTATTTGTGCATGTTAAATTAGCAATCTGTGGAAATTACAACATTGAAGTTACAAAATGTTCCTCTGCTTGTTATATTTTTTCCAATCGAATAACAAAGGCGGGAGCCTTTGGGAGTGTTTTGATAGGTTACCCAATCAGTTCAAAAGTCAAGCAATACCATTTGAGGCAGTTGTCAGCCAGAAGTCTCTCAAACACAGAACATAGAACACTACAGCGCAGAACAGGCCCTTCGGTCTTCGATGTTGCACCGACCAATTAAGAAAAAGCAATGACCCTCTAACCTAAACCATTCCCTTTTCATCCATAAACTTATCTACTAACCTCTTAAACGCCACCAAACTTGGCGCATCTACAACTGCTGCAGGCAGGGCATTCCATACCCTTACCACCCTTGGGTAAAGAACCTACCTCTGACATCCGTCCTATAACTATCACCCCTTAATTTAAAGCTGTGTCCCCTCGTGCTAGCTTTCTCCATCCTAGGAAAAAGGCTATCACTGTCCACCCTATCTAAACCTCCAATCATCTTATATGTTTCAATAAGGTCTCCTCTTAGTCGCCTTCTTTCCAACGAAAACAACCTCAAATCCCTCAGCCTCTCTTTATAAGACCTGCACAGGGATAGGAATAGGTCCCATTAAGTAATTTAAAAGGAGGGAAAAAATAAATAAGATCCAAAAAAAAAGACTGCAGTTAGCAGACTGATTCCATTGGAGCAATGTTGTTTTCTTCGGCACAGCCATTGACCTTAAAGTGTGTTGGTGAGATAGTATTTGGGTATTTTCATGAATCCGGGGAGAAGGAATCTCAGGATACGAGATTGTAACTGTGTGAAGAGAGGCATTATTAAAGCAATCCAAGTAGGTGTGACCCTTTGGAGAGAATTCCAAGGATAGATCTTCAAAGGTGGAAATTGTTTTCATGAGGAAACAAGGTTTCAGTGAGATTTGTTGATGTACTTGGAACTAATGTCTGGGTGTTGAAAATTCCATGGAATCTACTTTTGGTTGCATCTGTCATTTACTCTATAGTATGATGTTTCTAACTAATGTTTATCTTTTTGTTTACATATGGATGGTTGATAGGCTTTGGGGAGTCAGGACATGAGTTACTCACTGCAGGATTCCTAGCGTTTAATCTGCTCTTGTTGCCAATGTATTTATATGGCTAAGCCAGTTCTGTTTCTGGTCAATGGAAACTCCCAGAATGTTGACAGTGGAGATTCAATTATGGAAATACCATTGAATGTCAAGTATGATGGTTAGATTCTCACATGTTAGAGATGGTAAATGCCTGGCTCTTGCGTGGTGTGAACGTTACTTGCTACTTGTTAGCCTAAGCCTAGATATTGTCCATGTCTTGCTGCCTTTAGGCATGGACTGACATTGTGCATCATCAGTGAGCATTCATACTTCAGACCTTACGATGGAAGGAAAGTCTTTTATGCAACAATAGAAGATGGTTGAGCCTAGGACACTCCCTTGAGGAATTCCTGCAATGATTCCCTAGAACTGGAATGATTGACATCCAATAACTTTAATCATCTCCCTTTGTGTTAGGTATGGCTCCAACCAGTGGAGTGTTTTCCACTTGATAGACATTCATTTCATGTGATGGACAGACTACATTCTGCATCTATGCCACCCTCAATGCTTTCTTCAAGTACTGTTCAACATGTGGGAATACTGATTCAATTGGTTGTGGCAGGGGGAGGAGTTGGGGGGGGGGTTAAAGGGAGGGTTATATGTGCTAATCAGCAGGAGGTTTATTTACCCATGTTTGACCTGACACCTCATGGGGTCAGGGGTTAATATTGAGGCCTCTGAGAGCAACTCCCTCCCATCCCCAGATGTCAGTAAATAGGACTGAGGGTGGTGGATCCTCCAACGGAAGTCTCTAAATTGAATGACAAGATTATACAGCATGGTCCCTCTTCAGACAAGGACAGATCCACTTCTCATGGGAGTTAGCACTCATAATGTAGCGAGTTTTCTGTGAGAACTCATTGCTTCATGACACTTTTGGACCTCACGCAGAGGCAGAACCAAGGGACATCATTACTTTTTCCCACCATCAATGATTTGATAAATGTCACTTTTCAAACAAAGTCCATTTCAATACTTTGGAGTGTATGTATGAACAAAAACATTTATAATCGGCATCCAGCTGGATCCTAATGTGATCTTACCACTGATTCTTTGCCCTTTTGCCAGGACTCCTATATCTTGCTGTCTCACTGCGGCGACATGCTACTCAAGAGGGTATCCTGGTGACTGAGATGCCAGTTACACTTTTCTTATGGCTCACGATGCAAGTGAGAGCACTGTGATGTGTGACACCAGCTTCATTTGTGCATTGAGAGCCTCAGTCATGGGGGGAATGAGGATTATTGTATGGTTCCATTAGAGGATAGAGGCTGTGGTTTCAGAAGATGAGGTCTCCTGAGTTGGTGGCACCACTGAATTATCCCTTCATGCCTCAGCTCTATCACAGCATATCTGCTTGTCTGGACTTACCACTTGCAGAAAGTATCTTATTGTGCATGCACGCATCCAAGTATCATCAATGCAATGGATAGGTCAGTGGTACAGAACGCATCAGATTTCAGTTCCGGTATCCATTTGACAGACTGCTGTATGTGACTCTCTGAGAGTAAATGGAGAAACTCAAATGCTCCTTACTTGAGATGGAACAGTGCTCTTGAGAGGACTCTTCCCATTTTTGCTCAAAGAGGCTGCACTGCCTCAGGAAATTCTGCCAGATCTCTCATTGCTGCTCAAGAAGTACCAATTTACATACGGTTCCTAAAACTTAGCATCTCTGGCTGGATAACCGTAGCTTAGCTGTCCTGCATCCTCCATTAGGGATGGCCCATTGCTGCCCCTACCTTTTCTGCTCGGATATAACATGATGTTCACCTTATTGCATTTCTACTAAAGTGTCTAAGGCCCCACTGCTGCAGGAGGCTGTGGAGACTGAGTCACTGAATGGAATTTTACAACCTTATCGTATCCGTTTTGTGGCAGGAAAAGTCGTAAAATCGAGCATGATGCTACTAGTGGGAATGGCACCTGATCATACCATTGGGGGTTTTGGGAATGCGTGTGTTACCAGGGGCTGTGGGGGGATATGGGGAGTATGTGTTGCTGGGGGATATGGGAGAGGTGTGGGAAATGTGTGTTGTGTTGTTTTGTGCATTGTTGGATTGAGGACAAACAAAGATTTTAAATCTGTCCACTTGTCTCGCCTCTTCTCCAAATTCCTTCCCCCCTCCTTTAAAGTGAAGAGATGGCTTTTGCAATGCAACCCATTGATCTTGCTGTTCTTTTGATTGTTGCTGGAACTGAGGAGTAGCAGCAGGAGGAAGAGTTGCGGGCAGAGGAGGCCTAGCCCTTTCCACTTGCAGGAGGAGAGGGAGGCAGGCAGTAGAGGCAGGATATGCCGTCACTTGCCCCCAGGGAGAGGGCGAGGAGAGGGAGGGAGCAGAGACCTGGCAGTTCCGCTCATGAGTATCCTTTGAGCAACTTTCAAACATTGCATGCCACCAATGGCTCCAGCTCTGAAAGAAGACAGTATTTCACCATTTGCTGGAGGACTTGTATTGAAGACTTCGGGGGACACCTACTCCCAGTGTCTGTGGAAGTGATGACAAACTTCAACTTTTACACAACTGGATCTCTGCAGACTACCAGTGGAGACCTTGGTGGCATTTCCCAACACTCCATCCATAAGTGTGTCAAGGAGGTCACAGATACTCTGTATGCCGGGGCTGGCCAGTTTATTAAATTTTGACCTGGACCAGATCCAGCAGGAAGCCGGGCTACAGGATTCACAGCCATTGAGGGGATGTCAAATGTGCAGGGGGCTATATACACTGCACCCATGGCACCCTTAAATCTCCGGTGAAGAATGCAGGAAGATTCATGAACAGAAAGGGCTTTCATTCAATAAATGTGCAATTGGTGTGTGACCATTAGCTGAACACCATGCAAGTTTGCACCAGACACCCTGGCAGCATGCATGACAGCTACATATTGAGGAGCTCCGATGTACCAGACATCTTTGAGGAGGAGGCCAGGGTGCAGAATGGCTCATAGATGATATGGGATACCCACTGTGGATTTGGCTGATGATGCCTGTGTGGAGGCCTGAAACTAATGGGAGATCTGATATAATCAATTCACATTTCAACCATTGAATGGTGGAGTGGTACATAGGGCTCCTCAGAATGTGCCTGGACTGCTCTGATGGGACCCTCCAATATAGCGTCCTGATATCATTGGTGTGCTGTGCCCTTCACAACTTGGCACAGAAGCGAGGAGACCTTTTTGGAGGAGGAGGAGGACATGGAGGCCAATCAACGAGGCATCGTTGGGGAAAAGAATGAAGAGGAGGAGGACGACAATCAATACCCCACCCCCAGGCGCTAAAGGGCTGGTGGCAGCAAGCGTGTGAGGACAGCCCTTATCACCACATGCTTTTGTCACTAGAGGCTTGTATTGCCGCTTGTGAGTTCTGTGGTTGGCAGGAGGGTGTGATGACTTGCCGTACGCCATTGTGATGATGCCCTAGTGCAAATTAATCTGATGCCTACCTGAGCTTTGCACGCATGGTGGCACCTGGGCCCACATCTGGGTGATGGGTAAGGGAACACTAAACCCCCTGCAGGACTTGGGTTGGGTGGGGTGGGGTGGGGTGGGCAGCGGTGGAATCTGTTAGAATGAAAGACTGACTTTTTCCTGACATAGAGAAAATGCTCAAATTCATTACAAAGGGAATAACAGGACATTTATAAAACCAGAATATAATCAACGAAGTCAACAGGGTTTTGGAAAAGAGAAATCTTGTTTGACTAATTTATTCAAGCTATGTTTTAAAATTAGGGACTGCCCTTTAAGGGCAGAGATAAGGAATTCAGAGGTACTGAAACTTTGACATTCTGTCACAGAAAGTGGAGGAGGCAGGGTTATTGAATACTTTAAGGTGGAGATAGATAGGATCTTGTTAGGCAAAGGAATCAAAGGTTATCAAAGCTATATAGGAATGTGGAATTCAAAACACAAACATGATTGTTTTGAATGGCAGAGCATGCTTAAGGGGCTGAATGGCCTATTCCTATTCATGATTTGAATGTTCATAGATACACTTTGAGGAAGTAACAAAAAAGATGGATAAAAAGGAACCCATGAAAATAAATACTGGGATTTACAAAAAGCATTTGACAAGGTGCCGCATAAAAGGTTATTGCATGAAATGAGATCTCAATGTGTGGAAGGAATTAGCATTGTTATAGGATTACTACGTTTACAGAAAATGAAGAGTACATATAAATGGGTCATTTTTGGATTGGCAAGCTATGAGCTAATGGAGTACCACAGGAGTCAATGCTGTTGTCTTAACTAATAACAATTCATATGAATGTTAGATAAAGGGACCTATATGGTGGCTAAATCTCCTGGTGACATAAAGATAGCTAGGAAAGTAAGTTATCAAGAAGATATAAATAGTTTAAGTGAGTTGGCAAAAAAAATCAGATGAAGTATAATGTGAGAAAAAGTCCACTTCAGTGGAAATAATGTAAAAGCAGTTTCTTGTATAAATGGAGAGAGACTGCAAAATCTCAAAATTCAGAGGGATCTGGGTGTTCTGGTACATGAATCACAAAAATAAAAATGTAGGTACAGCAAATGATTAAGAAGGCAAATGGAATATTCATCTTTATTGCAAGAGGAACTGAGTATAAACATTGAGAGCATTGCCACAGTTATACAGGACATTACTGAGACCACATCTGGAGTATTGTGTACAGTTCTGGCCGCCTTCTTAGCATAAGACATAAATGCATTGGAATCAGTATGGAGAAGGTTCACTTGCCTAGTTCCCAGCATGAAGAGATTGTTTTATGAGGGAAAGTTGTGCAGATTGGGGCTATAGTCATTGGAGTATACAAGAATGAGAGGTATTTTATTAAAGTATATAGAATTCTGAGGGGCCTTGACAGTGTAGATGCTAAGAAAATGTTTCTGCTTGTGGGGGAATCAAAACCTAGAGGATGCAGTTTTAAAATTAGAGGTCTATCATACAAGGTTGAGATGAGGAGGTTTCTTTCCTCTCAAAGGGGCAATAGTCTGTGGAATTCTCTTCCCCACTGAGCGGTGGAGGCTGGGTCGTCAAATATATTCAAAGGTAGGTTCGTTTGACTGATAGGGGAGTCAACAGGAAACAGCGCAGACCGGAAAGTGGAGTTGAGATCCCAATCA
Organism: Sphyrna mokarran; assembly: GCA_024679065.1. Taxonomy (NCBI): domain Eukaryota; kingdom Metazoa; phylum Chordata; class Chondrichthyes; order Carcharhiniformes; family Carcharhinidae; genus Sphyrna; species Sphyrna mokarran. The sequence goes on from JAGIQG010000007.1 coordinate 54,597,712, forward strand.
TTGTCTTATGAAATGGTGGAACAGATTCAAGGGGTGGAATGGCCTGCCGCCATTCTTTATTGGAAGGCCAGTAGTTATAGACACTACATTCAGGTTCTTCACAATCCTGGCACTTGAAAACATAAGAATTGATTCTACAATCTGACAGTTTTAAGTTGGGAGGATCATTCACAGGGAGCACAACTTTGGAAAGAACAGACACACAGCCTATAGTCACCTGTTTGTTAATTTAAACAGATCATGGCCCAGTTTTTGTGGTCAATGACAAAGGGACAATGCATGTCATTCACCTCCCTGAGGGCTGGTCACTATAATTCTGCAGGTTTTTGAAGACAGTCATGCTTAAATGTGGCACAGTGCCCTCTATACGGCATCTGTCACTATCTGATCAGGGCATGATCAAAGAACCTTCATCGAGACAAGCAAGGTCTAAACTAGGAAGTATGAGTTTGATTTATACCACATATAGAAAGTGGAATAGATTGGGACAGACAGATGGGATTAATAGAAAGAAATAAGAGACTGTCAAAAAACATTCCAACAGTAATTAACTTTTGAAGAAATGAGTCTCTATAATTGCAAAATTAAATTTTCTAAAGCATCTGAAGTTGTTTAAGAATAATTATCAATAAATATCTATTAACTCACCATTAAAAACTCACAAGCTTCTGAATGCTTCAGTTCGACCACTTTGTGGCATACTTTGGAGGGAACTATTGGAAAGCAACCTAACTATTACATCTTTCAATGCCAAATCTATTGATGCACTCTTTAGGTGGGAGAGGGAGCAGTATAAACAATTCCAGGATTTCCTGATTAAACTGCACATCTGCAGACCCTGGAAGTTCTTCCAGAATATTCATAAATACAGATAACCCCAGCATTAGCCTCCATGCAGAATCTGAACTATTGTCTTCCTAAATGCAGCCAGCCACCAAATTGGATGCCCCATTTAATGTTTTTACCCACAAAATGCTTGACACGTTTTTGGGATATAATGAGCATGCACAAACATCTATCATATTGAACATTTTAGATGGCCAATTTGCACCTGAAAAGTAGGTACACTACCAACCAATTTCTAGACTGTTGCATATGAAACATTCAAATATTGATCTTGCAAGAACATCCAATCAATTATCTGTTTACACATCCATTACATTAACAAAGTACGGCAATATTTTTGGACTATAATTTTTTTTGACTGTGGTTGCTTGATGGATAGCAAACCTGACTGAAATAATCCAAAGACGTGCTGTATGATTCAACACATCAGTGTGAAAAATACTGATTTTTCAGTGTCTCATCTTTGATCAAAGATTTGGAATGGGAATCACCACAGCAAAGGAGGGAGAAAAATAAACTGACTGTGTTCTACAAAGTATGGAATGGATGTTGTGAATTGAAGTGCCTAGCTCCATCCAGCAATGACAAAACACAAGGTAGCCGTTCACACAAGCTACAAAGGCTATGGTGCAAATCTTACTGACCTGCCTACCATGAGAATTGGAGTGGGCAAGAGGCAGACCAGGGAAAGGCCTTGGGCGGGATTTTCCAGTGTTGGGGCAAGCAAGGCTGGAAAATCCCACCCTATTTATTTCTAAGACAGTGTATGTATAATCTGTTTTCCCAAGAACAATCACAATATGGAACAAGTTGCCAGAGGAAATAGTCAGAGATCCATCACTCGAAATCTTCATGATCTATCTATGGATTATTTCCATTTCTAAGCTTTCATTATCAGGGCAACCATTTTCAGCAGCTCATGCCAGGTTTAGTAGTATTATCTATATAAATGTTGGTAAAATATATATATCAGTCTGTAATGCCAACATAATAAACGTAAATCTGTTCACGTTAAAAAATTCATGGAGGGCAATTCTCCCAGCCTGCTGTACTGCCCCAGAATCTTGGCCTGCTTAACCTTGGTCAAAGTGGACAAAGCTGTGTACTTTTACAAAGGTTGCCTTTGTCACTACCTGGATGAACTTTGTGAAATCCTGCGGATGACCTGAGGAGCCCTGAAAGGAGCTGGTAGCTCACATAATTGAGCACTATTGTAACTTTGATGTCCTCCCAATCCTTGTGGCACCAAATTTTGCAGAAGGTGGCATATGTGACCAGCCAGTTCCTGGACATGCAAAGTCTTCAGCAACACTAGTTGTTATTTATAAACCTTGGTCTAGCAAGGCACCTCTGAATGGCCACTCTCGAAGGCTCACTATCTGCATATGGAGTTAGCCCTGCCTTCCTTCCTCCTTATGGTTTTGCTCGTGCCTTTGGCAAGCCTGGTGTTTCTATTCCGTCCTGTCTATGAGTGAGAAGAATGACTGCAAGTTTACCAGTCTCCATGTTTCATTCATTCTCTTCAATGCAGTATCAAAATGAGAGTTTTAATGGTTAGCTCTTGACTCGTAAGGATCATTGTTTGTCCATTCATTATCCGAAGCTTTGTCTCAAAGCTTACAGAGTCTTGTTCTGTCCATTACATTGTTGCCCAATCCTTCAGTTGCTCACCGAATACGCAAAACCCCACTTTACCTTGCTTACATGCTAAGGTCACTTTACTGTATCCTGTGCTCTCACCTCCGGCGCAGGCGTTGTCCCAAGGTTCACCCCAAGTCCTTGCACACAACCTGATCTATGAAAACACTTGAATAGCACATAGCCAAGAGTTTGGAGTATTCTCCTCTGGCAGTGTGCTATTGCCAACTGCCTAAGGGCATGCTCTATTTGCTTGCTCAATGGTTAGTGCAAACTATGGCTGTCAGTGGCAATCAGTGGACTCAGACACATAAGTGATTCTCGAGTAGGCATAATTGCGTCAGTAGTTTGACTCCAGGCATGTCAATTGAGTACAGATGAATGATCTCAGCTGTAGGGGGATAATTATTACTGACATGTCTTTCCATCAGACATGCCCTTGTCAATAATCTGCCTCTAGAGGCCCTCCCTCCACAGATTTGATTGGATCCATCAGTCCATGATGACTGCCCACCCACCCACCAAATTGCCACAGGTTTTCCTTCCCTCTGTGAGGATTTTTTAAGAATCCCCCAATAGTCTAGCACCAGAAAAGAGGTTCAGAGATAGTGCTTATCAGCCTGGTATCCTGGAGTTTACTCTAATACCCATCTAGTATTAACCTGCTCTCCCTCAACTAGGCAGTACATTGGAGTGTCCCCTGAAGCATCCGTTTCCCCTTCCCTCAGTACCTTGGATAATTCTCCAATGTTATCATTGAATCATAGAATGATACAGTGCAGAAGAAGCCCTTCAGCCAATTGAGCCTGAACCAATACTGGTGGCACGCGGTTAGCACTGCTGCCTCACAGTGTCAGAGATCCAGGTTCAATTCCAGCCTCAGATCATTGTCTGTATGGAGTTTATACATTCTCCCAGTGAGTATGTTGGTATATGGGTTAGGTTGATTGGCCATGTTCAATTGTCCTTTAGTGTCCCAAGGTGTGTAGGTTAGGGGGATTAGTGTGGTAAATATCCCACTAATAGTGGGGATAGGGTCTGGGTGAGATTGTTGTCAGCATAGACTCGATGAGCCAAATGGCCTCCTTTTGTACTGGAGGGATTCTATGATTCTATGAAAACAATCCAAGCCTATCCAACCTATCTTCATAAATTAAATGTTCCATCCAAGCAGCATCCTGGTGAGTCTCCTCTGCACCCTTTCCAGTGCAATCACATCCTTCCTGTAATGTGGTGACCAGAACTGCACACACAACTGTATTCTAGCTGTGGCATCACCAAAGTTCTTTACAACTCCAATATGACTTCCCTGCTTTCGTAATAATACCTCGATTGACAAAGGCAAGTGTCCCAAATGCTTTTTTCACCACCCTAGTAACAAGCCCTTCAATCTTCTCTTACCAATCTCCCTAGTACCTGAACTCAGCCCCCAATATTTAAGGAACAGACAGAATATTATATTATATTATATTATTATAATATTATATTAATATTAAACAGAATATTTAAGGAGCATATTTAAGGAACAGCTTCTGCATGTCCTTAATGAATATGTACCTGCCAGGCAGGGAGGAAGTGGTCGAGAGAGGGAACCATGGTGTACTAGGGAAGTTGAATCTCTGGTGAAGAAGAAGAAGGAGGCTTATATAATGATGAGACGTGAAGGCTCAGTTAGGGCAATAGAGAGCTATAAATCAGCCAGGAAGGAGCTAAAGAGGGAGTTGAGAAGAGCTAGAAGAGGACACGAGAAAACTTTGGCGGATAGGATTAAGGAGAATCCTAAAGCTTTTTACAGGTATATAAGTAATAAAAGATTGGTTAGGGCAAGATTAGGGCCAGTCAGAGATAGCAGTGGGAAGTTATGCTTGGAGCCTGAGGAGATAGGAGAGACACTGAATGAGTATTTTTCGTCAGTATTCACGCAGGGGAAAGACAATGTTGTCGGGGAGAATACTGCGATACCAGGTTGTAGACTGGGTAGGATTGAGGTTCATAAGGAGGAGGTGTTAGCAAATCTTGAGGGTATGGAAATTGATAAGTCCCCTGGGCCAGATGGGATTTACCCTAGGGTTCTCTGGGAGGCCAGAGAGGAGATTGCAGAGCCTTTGGCTTTGATCTTTGTGTCGTCGTTGGCTGCAGGTATAGTGCTGGAAGACTGGAGGATGGCAAATGTTGTCCCTTTGTTCAAAAAGGGGAGTAGGGACCATCCTGGAAATTACAGACCGGTGAGCCTGACTTCTGTTGTGGGCAAAGTCTTGGAAAGAATTATAAGGGATAGGATTTATAAGCATCTAGAGAGAAATAAATTGATTAGGGATAGTCAGCACGGTTTTGTGAAGGGTAGGTCGTGCCTCACAAACCTTACTGAGTTTTTTGAGGAGGTGACCAAAGAGATAGATAAGGGTAAGGCAGTTGATGTAGTGTATATGGATTTTAGCAAAGCGTTTGATAAGGTTCCCCATGGTAGGCTACTGCAGGAAGTGCAGATGCATGGGATTGAAGGTGATTTAGCAGTTTGGATTAGGAATTGGCTAGTTGATAGAAGACAGAGGGTGGTGGTTGATGGGAAATATTCAACCTGGAGTGCAGTTACAAGTGGTGTACCTCAAGGATCTGTTTTGGGGCCACTGCTGTTTGTCATTTTTATAAATGACTAGATGAGGGTGTAGAGGGTTGGATTAGTAAATTTGCTGACGATACCAAAGTGGGGGGAGTTGTAGACAGCGAGGAGGGATGTTACAGTTTGCAGAGGGACATAGATAGGTTGCAGAGCTGGGCCGTGAGGTGGCAAATGGAATTCAATAAGGATAAGTGTGAGGTGATTCACTTTGGTAGGAATAACAGGCATATGAAATATAGGGCTAATGGAAGGACCCTTAATAGTGTTGTCGAGCAGAGGGATCTTGGGGTACAAGTACATAGCTCTTTGAAAGTTGGCATCCAGGTTGATAAAGTTGTTAAGAAGGCGTATGGTGTGTTAGCTTTTATTGGTAGAGGGATTGAATTTAGGAGCCGTGAGGTTATGTTACAACTGTACAAAACTCTGGTGGGCCGCACTTGGAGTATTGCATACAGTTCTGGTCGCCGCATTATAAGAAAGATGTGGAAGCATTGGAAAGGGTGCAGAGGAGGTTTACCAGGATGTTGCCTGGTATGGTGGGACGGCCTTATGAGGAAAGGCTGAGGGGACCTGAGGTTATTTTCATTAGAGAGAAGAAGGTTACGCGGTGACCTAATTGAGGCATATAAGATGATCAAGGGATTGGATAGGTGGATAGTGAGAGCCTTTTTCCTCGGATGGTGATGACCAACACGAGGGGACATAACTTTAAATTAAGAGGTGGTAGTTATAGGACGGATGTCAGAGGCAGGTTCTTTACACAGAGGGTGGTGAGAGTGTGGAATGCCCTGCCTGCAGCAGTTGTGGACTCGCCTACTTTGGGGGCCTTCAAATGTTCGGTGGATAGGCATATGGATGATATTGGAATAGTTTAGGTTAGAGGGTCCACTGGCCGGCGCAACATCGAGGGCTGAAGGGCCTGTACGGCGCTGTAATGTTCTATGTTCTAATAACCTTCCAGTTTTACCCTGACATCTATAGAGTCAAAGGCTCTTCAAACTACAGTCAAAAGCTGGTTGTCTCTCAGTCAAAGGTTGATTTCCTTCTGTTTCTCATTTGCCCCAATGACTGCATGCATGGAATCGCCAACCTTCTGTGCCTTTTTGGAACTTCTTGGCTTCTCCTGAGCTCTCACTATTGAAGCCTGCCAAGTGCAACTACGCATACCATTTGGAGACTCTTTTCTTGCTCCTGTTCTTGAAGGCTCTTATCAACGGTCTCTGCCTCCTGGTGGCTGCTTCTTCAGTTCTGTCACCCTCTTGGGATCTTTCTGCATTCCATCTCCCTCTCTCCTGCCTGAGATTCTTCTCTGGTTAAGGTTCCTGGGTCCTGTGATCAGGCTTTTGAGTTGTTTTCTTTTTCACACAAGACCCTTTTCCTTGCCTGGAGAAACTCAAACATTGCATGTATAGCCAGCTGTCAATCCACACATACACTCAGGGGCCTGTCGGGACTTATAATACCCAACCTCTATCCAGTCACAAGATGTCAGGATTCTCTATACCTGATAAATCCCATCGCAATGGTGTAGCTGTGATTGCCTTTATACCTCTCATTCCTCTCCTCTGTCCTCCTCATGGCCATTGGCTTGGATTCTTCTACTGAGGCTGCTGCTCCTCACAATCACTGCCACCAGAATCACAATCTGAGTGTCAAGTACCAATTAGCAGCCGCTGCCTTCCTTGCAGTTAGCTGGACTCCAAATAATGTGCAGAAATGTTATCCTTCCCCCTGCTTACCAATGATCAGAGAGTAATGACCTTCTGCAATCCCAACCTGGTTTTCATTACTGTCCTCATAACCTGTGCACACCTGATGGCACATGACCTCCCTTCTCAAACATGCTTCCTTCATAAGAACATGGGAAAAGGAACAGGAAAAGACTATAGGACCCATTGAGTCTGCTCCATTGAACAATGTAATCATGGCTGATCTGGAGCTTCCACTACTTTATCTACCTGTCCCCCATCTAATTTCAGGAAATGGCTATGACTGGCTCCCTGCTATGTTGTCATCTCAATGCATTTGGTCTTGTCCAGACCTGACATGCAATCCAAAACATCAAAATCCCAAAACTGTCTCTATACAAACTCTCAATGAGCTCCACAACATCCTTAATTGACCTTCTTGTCAAATCGGACGGGCTGCAAGGTCAACCTTTCTCTGACCTGATGCAACTTGCTGGTGGCTGGAATGGTAAAGGTTTACCAGCATGTCAAATGATCCACTCTAATCAGCGCCTGCCCACATCCATTCCTGCCCCAGCAGAACTTCAAGTCAGGCCCTTGCCAAGAATGCAAATTATCTCCCGACATTAATATCATTTTTATATTCCAAAAGAGTGTTTTCATAAAGCAAGAATTGCCAGAAAAAGAAATAAAGGAATAAATCTCAGAAAAGCAGGCAAATGTGAGAAGGAACATGGTGTGCTTTCAACTATCTGTACCTTCCACCCCCAGGATAATGATGTGCAAGTATTCCATTAAATCAAAAATGTCTAATTGAAAGTTATTGAAATTTTCCATTGATTCCTTTTATAACTTTTATTGTGTAATGGCTTTTGGTTGACAACAATTCAGATAGCAGATTAAGGTTAGGAATCTGAGAGCACTTTATCACACTATCTGATTAATCTTTCTGCAAAAGATTGATACTAAAACTACTCTCATGACCAGAGGCAAGTAACATGGTGAAGGTTTTGTCAGAAATGGCTCATTCAACAATATGTGAGGGCAATAAACCATTTAGACAAAATGATGCAAATCTTATACAAATTATTAGTTCCTCTTGAGCAGTCATGTAATCCTGCACTATTAAATAATATTAATCACAAAATATTTCACTTTTAATACATGGATAATATTACACATGAGTGTAAGAATGTTGAGTGAAAGATGTTTAATGCAAGCCTAGGACATTCCTTTCACGAGACATTAACAGAGATGTTACGCTTTTGGTAAAATAATGGATATAGAAATGTGAGAGCAACATATGAACTGTTCAACCATTAATATTTCCAACATTTATTTCTACCCTCTAGCCCTAAGTCAAAATAAAGAAATAAAAACATCTTACATTTTAAAAAATATTAGTCCACAAGTAATTATCGTTCGGATATTTCATAGGCTATCGTCTAAGTATTCCATAGGCCGTGGTACGTGGAATTATCACTGGACTAGCAATCCAGGGATTCAAGTTAAAGCTCTGGGGGCCCAGCTTTGAATCCCATCAGTGCAGATAGTGCAATTTGAATTCAATATAAAAATCTGTAATTAAGAGGATTGACCATTCTTTTTGTGATTCACGGTGAGACACTCTGCAGTGCACAGAGTGTGGGAGATTCATTTTGAAACTCCCACCGAAGAAAACAGCGTGATTTACTTCAGTTTTTACATGAATTCGACACTTAGAATTCTTTGCAGAAATCGCTCCCTTTGAGTGTGTTGATTTGCAAATCCTTCCCACACAAATGGTGGTAATAGCAGGAGTGATGCCTGGTCAGCCATAGTTGAATTGGAGTGGCATCCTTGAAGCTATAAGCAAAAATAGCAGCAGATTAGAAATCTGCTCTGGGAATTATTTGCCATGGAAATAGATAAAAAATCTGCCTTTACGCACTGCTAGGTATGGAAAGAAAATTGGAATCATGATCTTTGGGGTTCTGCTTTTTAATTTGTGCCGAGGTTCTCATTATGACTCTACAGAACCTCCTTCTTTGTCCTGCCTGTGTCACTGGTACCTACATGGCCTATGACAACTGAGACCTTTCCTTCACATTGCGAGTTCCTCTTCAGGGTCAAGCAGATGTCCCACAGACTCTGGCACTGAGCAGACAACACAGCTGTTCAGACTCTTTGCTTCAGAGAATGGTGTCAATTCCTCAGATTACATTATCCCTTACAACCACTATATTTCTTCCAGCATCTGACAAGGGCATTGACAATGATATGACATGATACGGTTTTGTATAAATGCAAGAACGTGAAGTACTCAGGGCAGGATTTTCCAGCCCCTCCTGTTAGCGGGATATTCCAATCCCACCTATGCAAGTCCCCCTCTTCCCCCCTCCCCCTCCCCCCAGTTGATTCTCTAGCAGTGAGACAAGTGAACCATGCAAAATGTCTTGGACTTTAGCGGGACAGGAAGATCCCACTGGTGGCCAATGATAAACCGCCTCTGCTGCTGGAAGACATGGTGCTGGGTATGGGGGAGGTCAGAAAATCCCCCCCTCAGACTTTTTGTTTCTTTTATCTGTACTACCATTTTGTTTCCTATGTTATTCTTGCAAAACATAAATAATGATCTAAAACTTGTTAAAATAGCAAAGGCCAAAGACTTTGTATTGACTTTCCAGTTGAAATACCAGATGATATTAAATTCAGCCATGGAGTTGTCGCAAACATGACAAAACACAGAAAATGTCAGTGGCTACGGGCTAATCCTTGTCATTCTGAATCTCAAACCTGCCTTTGATGAGTACCATTAATTCAAACTAATAGAATTGGAAACATAGATTTATCCACCTGATTGCAAGGTCCAATGTTTTCCATGGGAAGGTGTACTTCACAACAATTTGTGTTCATATCATGTCCTGAACATCTTCCAAGATGTTTAACAATAGCGACATTTCCAAGCCACGAAGGCCAAGGTGGATAACCAAAAGCTTGACCAAAGAGTTAAAGAGCATCCTAAAGAAAGAGAGAGAGTTTTAAGAGTTTTTTTTATTAAAAGATTGGTTCAAAAAATCAAGTTTCTCTCCTTTCTCTTCCTGCATTTTGTTCATTAATTTACAGAAGGTCACTGATGACAGTCTTGTCCTTGAAGTGACAAACCTCACTGAGGATCATTTTGCCAGAGGACTGAACATTCTTTTTGTGATAATTTACTCTCTATTGTGACATTACTCATGGAAAATTCAGAGCATTGAACATGGAGCAGCATAAAATCAGAAAATGCTGGGAATATTCAGCATGCCTATAACCTTTCATTAGAACTGGAAAATGTTCGGAGGCAGAAAAAAGGGATGGGGTGAGGCGGGGTGGTAATTGAGGTCTGAGGACAAATGGGAAGGTCAGTCTTCAGTGGAAAGCCATACTCAAACAGAACACATGTTTACGTAATGTCTCTAAAGTAGCAAAATGTTCCAAGGTGCTCAGCAATAGTGATATTACTCAGCAGCAAAAGGAAACATCAGGATAAATAACTTGGTCAAAAAAGTAGCTTAAGAAAGGAATGGTAGAGGAGTGGCATAGGGAGGGAATTTGGGAGCTTAGGGCCAAGACAACTGAAAGAACAGACGCAAGTGATGGTGCGATTAAAATTAGGGAAGCTCAAGAGGCCAATACTGGAAGAGTGCAAAAGTCTTGAAAGCTTGTAGGATTTGGAGCAGATCACGAAGGGGACGGACATAGGTCAGAAATAACATTACCACACTGTCATCCCAATTCTCCACTATGTGACCTACATTAAAAAACTCCCAGCTGGCAGCATAGAATCTCAGATTTATTATTATCCCTACATAGTTTGTATATTTTACATTCTTATATAGTTCCTTCTTCTACTAAAACTTAGATTTGAAGCTGATCTTCTTCATTCAGTCAATTGACGTTAAGCATGTTTGTATCAGGATGAAATGTAACTGATGTTGGACAATATGAAGGGCAAGATCGCAGTCTGCATAAAGTGGATTTTGGTGGAATGCGGGCTGAAATTTGGATGATAATTAATCATTTTCATGCTGCTGATGTGGAATCTTTCCCATTTTAAAAACATATTAGAACGTGAGCCAGGTCAACCACCAGCTTGCAAAAGCTTTCTGATAGGTTCCCGATAGATGGAGCAAAGAAGATGGCTGTTCTGCTTGGAGATTAAAATGGTATCAAAAGTTCTTTCTGGGACTTTTCATAAGATGCCACTGGAGGCTTCCTTTCATCTTACACCATATTCCCTTTTGTCATTTAATCCCTCCAGCCCTCCATCATAGATTTTCCTTTCTGTCTTTACACCCAGATTCCACTCCTGCCTCCCTCTCTTCTCACCCAACCCACTTTCCCTGCCTCTGAACTTGCTAAAAAATCTGTAACATTTTCCAGTTCTGATGAAAGGTCCATGGGCCTGCTGAGCATTGCCAGCATTTCCTGATTTTATTCTGCTCCGTGTTCAATGTTTTGAATTTTCCATGAGTAATGTCACAATAGAGAGCAAACAAAAAAAAATCAGAAAAAAAGTATTCAGTCCTCTGGCAAAATGATCCTCAGTAAGATTTGTCACTTCACAAATAAAACTGTCATCAGTGACCTTCTGCAAATTAATGAGCAAAATACAGGAGGAGAAAGGAGGCAAACTTGCTTTTGGAACAAATCCTTAATGTTATGGATCCTTATTGAAAACAAACTGAAAACTGTTACTATGAAGAAAGAAAGCAAATTCCTACAGGTGACAATCAATTATCATTCAAGATTTCAAGCCACTTTCAGTGGTCTTCAATGTTTGCTCTCGTTTTTTCTGTTTTCTGATTTATTGCTTACAGTTTCAAACTTGTGTAATTCTCAACCTGTTCTGTAACTTTAATTCAGAAGTGAATTGTCTATCAGTAAATGTCACTGTCCATTACTTGCTGGTCAGCGAACTGTAAAACACGTTCAGTGGAATTGCCAGGGTTCAGGCTCAAAGGTAAACATGTCAATAAGTGGACAAAGATGAAAGCATCAAAAACAAACGTACATGGACTACCTATTTTTAGTGATGTATACCTGAATATGTTCTTGTGCTTTTATTTCATAAAGCTTCTGGCATAGCTTTATAGAAACAGTAAACAGCATTGAAATAGTAACAAGAATGGTTCATGTTTATTGAGACAATGCAGTCAGTAGCAGAGAAAAAAAATCCTTACAGGAACAAAAAGCACTCACATAGAAAAATGACAAAACAATTGAAGAAATGCATCAGAGTAAGGGACTTACATAAGATTGGCGTTATAGAAACATGGTGATTTTTATGGATTCCTTCTTTTTAATAATCAATCAATGAGGGATAACAAGTAGGTTCAATTAACTTATTTTGTGTTCAGAGTGACTACTGGAAGTTTTCTTAGTCTGGGAATTCACTTGCTATAAAGAGGGGCAAGATTACACTAAATCAGAAAAAGGTAACAAATACAAAAGGATCACAATAGGTATGAAAAATGGACTTGTGAGTAACTTTTTTAATGAGGACACATACAAGGTACAGAGGCAAAAGAAGAAAAATAACTATTTGGAATAGGAAGAATATAACTCAAGGCTACAGGACGCAAGGGATTAGACAGCAATAGAGAAAACTAACTGAAACCAATTGTGCATTGTGCAGTGGCATCAAGGAAAGCCAACCTGCACTCAGGAGGTACACTCGAGAAATTGAGTATATACCCAGTGGGTGATAAAATGGTCAATTTTAACACCTTCGCTGCTTTCCATCAAATGAAAGGCAGTTAAAATGGAACCAGGGTCTTACATATTGCTTTCCAATTTTGGTCAAGCTGACTGCACTTGAACATTGCAGGGAGAAAGAACAGCTTCCCCCAGCATGTTGGGCACAACTGTAACTGTGTAATTTGGGCTCCAGTGTTGCACCATGGCCCATCATTGAAAGATAGAAGATAGGAACAGGAGGAGGCCTTTTGGCCCTTTGAACCTGCTCCATCATTCATCACGACCAAGTCAATAGACTACTTTTTCCCCATAACTTTTGATCCTGTCTGCTATTTTAACCTGCTGCTCAGCAGGGAAATAGTAGTAGTTTTCCTTGCTGGCCAAAATTTGCCAAGAACAGCAGCCAAGACAAGAAGAGGCCCAGAAACTTTAAGGATTTCCTTCTAGGCCAGGAGAAGAAGGAATTTCATTTCAGATTCTACAAGAAAACTTTGGGTCTCCCTTGTACAGGAATATCTTCCAAAGTATTTATCTTTTGCGGGGGACTGTTCCTTGGGTCACCTCACAACCATCTGATTTTATATGTATATAATATTAGTCATCAAATATTTGGACGAACATTTATTCTTAAATATTCACAAGTTATACTTGTACTTCTTCTAGTGGTTGACTCAAAAAATCTTTGGAGGGAAGCAAGAAGTGACTTCTTACCCATACTGTTAGCTGCAAGTGAGAAACATTGCAAAGAATGAAAGCTTTTGGTTGCCCGTTATGTGAACAATCACTTTCCCTGATATTAATCACTGGTTAAAAAGGAGTGTTGAACGGTATGTCATGAGAAGCACCAAGCATACATAAAATATAATACCAACCTGGTGAAACTACTGTGGTATATGAGTATATATTGTATGTTCAGGTTTGAGGTTTGGACTGCTGCTTTAAGAATGTGGATCAGGTGACCTAGGTAATTAACTCCTCCCAGTATGAGACCCTGTTGGGGAGTCTTAGATCTGATTGTGAAGGAGCACACACCTTACATAAAGAGCTCCCAGTGTTCCAGTTATCAAGCTACTTCCTGATTCTTAATGCACCTTTAGTCTATAGGCCAAGCATATTAATTATGGTTGAATTTTGCTGGTAAAGGTGAAGTTCCATTCATGAGCACCAAGAGAGAGATGCAACCTTGCTTCAGCCGGACCAGTACAGAGCTGGCACGGCCAATGAAGGGAGCTCAGCAGCCTTACCTGTCTATTGACTGCCAGCAGCAAAAGTGTTGAAAGGTTTTACCAGTAGTGCTATTAAGCAGCATGAACTCCACCATGATCTATTCACCAGTGCTCAGTTTGGGCTCCATTAGGACCACTCAGCTCCCAACCTCATTATAATCTTGCTTCAAACATGAGCAAAAGAGCTGAACTCAAAAGGTAAGATGAAAGTAACTGCCCTTGACATCAAGGCCACATTTGACTAAGTGGCATCAAGGAGCCCTCGCAAAACTGGAGTCAATGGGAAATATCTCTTCAGGTTGGAGTCATGTTTAGCACAAAGGACACTGATTGTGGTTGCTGGAGGCCAGTAATCTCAGTCTTGGGATGTCGCTGAAGGAGTTCCTCAGGATAGTGTCCTAGACCCAAAAATCTTCATCAGTGACCTTCCCTCCAACATAAGGACAGACTTGGGGATGTTTGCTGATGAGCACAAAGTGTAGGATACTATTCAGAACTTCTCAAATACTAAGTAGTCCTTCCGATTTGCTGCAAGACCTGGACAACATTCAGCTTCGGCTGATAAGTGGCAAGTAACATTTGTGCCACATAAGTGCCAGATAATGACCATGTCCAACAAGAGAGAATCTAACTATCTCCCCATGATATTCATCAATATTATCATGATTGAATTCCCTACCACCAACAACCGGCAGGTTACCACTGACCAGAACTAGCCATGTAAATATTGCCACTGCAGGAGCAGATCAGAGGCTGGGAATTCTGCAGCGAGTAACTCACCTCCTAACTTCCCAAGACAGTCCACCATCTACCTACAAGGCACAAGTCAGGAGTCTGATGGAGTACTTCCCACTTGCCAGGGTGAGCTCCAACAACACTCAAGAAGCTCAACACAATCCTAGACAAAGAAACCTGTTTAATCATCCATTCCCCACCTTAAACATTTACACCCACCCCCAACCAATAGTTTAGAGTCACAGCAGTAGGTACCATCTGCAAGACCTTCCAAACCCATGACCCCTACCAACTAAAAGGACAAGGATAGCTGATGCATAAGAACAGCACCACCTATAACTTCCCCTCCAAGCCACACATCATCTGACTTGGAACTATACCACCATTCCTTCAGCATTGCTGGGTCATTATCTTTCCCTAACAACACTGTGGGGGTGCAGATACCACATGGATTGCAGCTGTTCAGGATGACAGCTCACTACCAACTGCTCTAGAGCAATTAGGGATTGACAAGAAGCATTGACCTTGCCAATGACATTCACATTCCAGAAACAAATTTGAAGAAAAAAACTTGGTACTGATCTATGCAGGAATAAACTTACCTTGCACAAGCTATTATAATCCTTTATTATTTATCCAGCCTTTTCACTGCCCTATCACTGACATTGTGACATAATCATTTTATTCAGTTTCAAGCACTCTGTGGTATTTGGAGAGGGAAACAATAATACCAAAGCCAACAGCATGCTAATCTGCACTCATAGGAATGAGTAGGTGATTAATATAGGTGAAAACAATATTAGAAAGTAATTTACAATTAAAACCACAGCTTTATTTTAACTTGTAATTATCATTAAAGAGCAATCATTAATTATAAGCAGATAGATTTAGGCAGGTTTTAGTTCAATGTGCTGGTTCATAAATGGACTCTTTCCCCTCAAATGGTGGAACATGAATTGATGCCTGTAACTTACAATCTGGTGAAATCACCATCACATATCTGAAAAGTGTGGACAGTAAAGAGAAAACATGGACGGAATTGCTCTCTTGGCTAGGGAAGCTGTATGGCATACATATCCTTAAAAAAATAAGATTTGCCATTCAAAGTAATTCAAACTGCTGAAGACGTTGGCCTCAATATTAAATCCCGCCAATCCCCGAGAAGGAACAGGAGAGGTTTGGGAGGAGGGTGTTAAAAATTGGGGAATGCATATTCAACTCTCTTGCCATCACCTTTACGTCAATGGGTCATGTGGTGTTCAAGGATTTGAAGATGGGCCACACCATAGGTTCTCAGACTGCAATTAGAAACCTGACTTAAATTTAATGACCTCTGGGCTCAGGAAATCCAGAATCCAAACACAGGTAAGAGCAGCATTTCCCGCAACAAACTGTTCAGCCTGCCTTCTGCCAACCACATCCTCTTTTCACTATTGCAACTGATGATGCCCCCTCCCCCACCTTGCTCTTTCAATGACCAATCTCAATTCTCAATATCTTCCAGATTGCTAGTCTTGACGCAATCCCAACATCCGACAAGCTCCAGTCTCTTCAGATTGCCGGCAACTGATGGAGACAATCTAGTCACTTTTCTCCCTGGGTGGTGATTCAGCCTGTTAATTTGATAGGTCTGAGGGGGTAAACAAAAGAAGGAAATGGATCCATCTGTTAATATCTGCAGGAGCTCTTTGCCCCTGCATTTTCGATTTTTGATTGGGCTCCTTGTCCACAAATATTAGGGCCTCAGGGTCCACAGCAGAGAAATAGACCATTCAGCCTCATGAAGGCATTTATGCTCCACAATAGCATCCTCCCACTGTTCTTCAAAACCTCTCAATATATTCTTCTTTTCTTTTCGCCCTTATTAGCTTTCCCATAGATGCTAATTTCCTCAACTATTCCTTTCGGTAGCAAGCTCCACAATTCAAACTGCCTTTTGGATAAAGACATTTCTTCTGAATTCCTCACTGGATTTGTTAGTAACTACCTTACATGTGTTACCTATAGAACTTATTTCTCCACAAGCAAAACTTTTTTCTGCATAAGGTCATATTATAAGATGTGGTTTCAATCCTGTTGATGAAAATCAAATGGACAGATAGTCAACTCATCTGGAAGATTCATCTATGCACTGAATCCTGAAGCACTGGTTCTAATCAGCTCTTTGTGGTCACGTGACACCACTGGGGCCTAACTGCTATTTTAACCACGGGCCTGAGCAAGGATGTCGATTCTGCCTTTCCCTCCAGATCAACCTGACTGGAAGAAGAGATGGTGCCAGAAGGGGCAAAAACAATCTGATTCTCTGTATGTCTTTCCATTTTGTGCTCCCCATTCCTTAATTGAATTGAGCATCCAAGCTAGAAAGGATCAGCATTGCTCCTTTAGCCCATGATCTTTCAGTTACTTACCTTCACTCAACTGAGCACAGATACAAGAAGACACACGTCTCTACTGGATTCATCAAGCATACCATAGCTCGACCGGAGTTAACTGACATTTCATGGATCATCATGCTCTGCCACATTCTACACCACTTTGCAAATGAAATAAGCATCAAATTAAGCAGACAAGGCTGAAGAAATGAAGGAACCGAAGCAGGAACATTATCAGAGTAAATCCATTTTTCAGATTTTAACATGTAACAATTCTTCTAAAATCTCATATAATCATAGAATTCCTACAGTGCAGAAGGAGCTCATTCAGCCCAACAACACTACACCTATTCTCCTATAGAGCATTCCACCCAGATCCTTTCCCATAACCTCACATATTTACCATTGCTATCCCCCTAAGCCAAGCATCTTGGGACACTAAGGGGCTAACTACTGTGCCACTGTGCCGTCTATCTCCTGGAATCTTTACCAAGCTTCTCATCATTTTCCAGACCTTGGCAAAAGGTCATGATTTTCAATATTTGCTCAATCAATGTGTGGGCGGGGGTGGTGGTATTTTTATTATCCAGTGGGATGTTTGATATTGTTTCTGCCACTGGAATGGGAACTTGGTTGGAATATCAAATAAGTTACACATTACAGCCATCATTGATCGTTTACATCAACGTTTGGGGTGAATCTGGTCTATGCCAGCAGTTGGAAATGGGTTCATAGTGAATCAGCAGCTGATCTTTTTCTAAGCCCAATCTTCATTGCTGTAAATTTTAAGAATAATAGTTCAAACTTTTTGGAGCCTGATTTCTTGATTCAATTATCATTTCTACTTAGTTTCAAGTGTTAAAATATTTTCCAAGTCAATAGAATATAAGAACTGGCATGGTGAAAAGTAGGTTGTCAATTCACTATGAGTCCATTTAGCATTGTTGGCTGGACCAATTCTCCAGCCATCTCCCATTGTATCTCTTTGAGACATTAGCCTCGAAGGTGTAATGTTCACCATGATGGGTAGGTGGGAAGGATATTGTCTCTGGCAGCAGGAGTCTGTTGTGGAGTGTACATGAACATGGAAATCCTCATCATGAACATGGAACCCTCTCCCCTCCTCCACCAGTTCCAAAGCAGAGCACCCTCAACATCTTGGCAGTGCCCCTTAGAACAATCCCCAGCACTGTCTGCCCTTGTTCCTCTCAACCTCCGGGAGCAGTACTTAACTGTCAGCCTCTGGTGTGGTGGCACCAAACTAAAAAGAATATTCATGGAACTCGTAAAGTCTGAATAGTAACATCATGGACATTGAATACATTCACGCTGACTGCTGCTCTGGACATTCACACTGAAAGGCTGCTCTGGACATTAACACTGACCACTGCTCTGGGCATTCACTCTGACCACTGCTCTGGACATTCACACTGACCGCTGTTCTGCTCATTCACACTGATCACTGCTCTGGACATTTATACTGACTGCTGCTATGGACGTTCACTCTGACAGACTGCTCTGGACATTCACACTGACCGCTGCTCTGGACATTCACACTGACCAGTGCTCTGGACATTCACACTGACAGACTGCTCTGGACATTCACACTGACCGCTGCTCCGGACATTCACACTGACAGACTGCTTTCGATATTCACACTGACCATTGCTATGCAGAGGATTCTGGAATCGTAGTTTCTTCCAAAGGTGACTTTTCACTTTCAATCCATTGCTTTAGCATGATAGCACAATGCATGTATTTTAAAAAAAATCAATATCACAATGCAATTAAAACTTCCCAATATCATATTTCTATTAAAATAAGCTGTCCGATATAGTGCTGCTATAGAACATTCCAATCTCACAAAGGACTATTACTTACAAAGTGGTATAGAATTTGGTATTATAGAATCATAAAATCATATGACCCTACAGTGCAGAAAGAGGCCCTTCAGCCCATCGAGTCTGCACCGAACACAATCCCAGCATGGCTCTATCCCCATTTCTCTACATATTTTACCCACTAATCCCTCTAACCTACACATCTCAGGACACTAAGGGGCAATTTTTTAGCATGGCCAATCAACCCAACCCACACATTTTTGGACAAAGAAAATTTGTCAAGAACATTAACAAAATTTGAAACTATGATTGAAAAATATTGGTAAGTTTTTTTGAATGCTTCTATATGCTTTCTGCATAACAATGTGTTTTAAAGGATGGCATGGTGGCACGGTGGTTAGCACCACTGCTTCACGTCTCCAAGGACCCAGGTTCCATTCCAGTCTTGGGTGATTGTCTCTTTGGAGTTTGTATGTTCTTCAAGGATTTCTTTTGGGTGTTCTGGTTTCCCCCCACAGTCCAAAAGTGTGCAGGTTAGGTGGATTGGCCATGCTAAATTGCCCCTTAGTGTCCCAAGATGTATACATTAGATAGATAGATTGGTGGACCTGTCAAAGATTCAGTGCAGACTTGATGGGTTAAATGACCTTCTTCTGCACTGTAGGTGTTCTATGAAATACTTCTGACTTAATTTAACATTTAAAAATACTGTAGTGGTTAAGAAATAACAAAATATTGAGTAAAGAAATACTCATATACCCAAATTGTTTAACTACTTAATATATTATTTTACATGAAAGATATGTTTGCCAGAAACCTCCAACCTTGCCCCTGGCATGGAATTCTCTGGTGTTGTTGGAATGGGTGGAGTTTGGCTAAGTGCTAAATTCTTCATTCCCACTGGTAACTATAGCAGGATGAACACGATTAGAGTTCCCATTGTTGTTAAACATCCATTCTTTAACAAGATCTCAAAATGCAGTTTGTATTATTATTTAATAACAAAACACCAAAAGTAAACGCTTAAAGTACTAATTTATTTGAACATAACTAAAAATTCTCACTCCTTCCCCATGTCATCTGATTTAATCACCCATGCCCTGTGTTACAGAGTTAGTACTTCAAGTTTACCTTAGTTATTTGAAAAAAATATACAGTGCTGTTTGGTAGGTTTATTGTTGAACTTGTATCAGACAGTAAATTTGATACAATCCTATCCGTGCCTTGTTTTGAGGTATGGGCATTGCAAATGAAGTACAGGTAGATTTCAGTTTGGATCAATAGGTCAGGTTATATCTGGTGTGTAAATGGTAAGTCTATCTGTGCAGATGAATATGTCAATACAAGATAGAATAGTTGAAATTACATCCATATCATGTGCACAAATATGGCTAACCCCAGTGTGAAGGACACAAAGTTATTTTGGTCTAAAATTTCTTATGAAATAAACAACCTTTAAGAAGCTGAAGTTATTGTAAACAGAGAAAACCATCCTTTTGCTTTGTTCATCTAAGAAGGGAAACTAGGGGCTGAATTTTAGTTAACACCAAAAGGCGGATTGGGTGGTGGGGTTATGGAGCCCATTGAATCAGGCAAGAAGGTTCAAAGTGGGGACACTAGCTCCCCACAATTAAGTTTGGAGCAGGAAGTCACAACAATTTAAAAAAAACTTATGGTATGTGGGTGTCAATGACTAGGCTAGCATTTATTTCCTATTCTTAATTGCCCTTCAACCCATCTGCTCGGCCATTTCAGAGAGCATCACATTCAGGCTAGTCCAGGTAAGGAGGGCGGATTTCCTTCCCTGAAGCACTTTAGTGAACCTGATGGGTTTTACTGACAACAAAACATGGTTTCAGGGTCAACAATAGACTTTTAATTCCATAATTTATTGAATTCAAATTTTAGCATCTGCTATGGAGGGATTCAAACCCAAGTCTGCAGAGCATTAATGGGTTGCACAGGGGCACAGTGGTTGGCATTGCTGCCTCAGAGCACCAGGGACCTGGGTTCAATTCCAGCCCTGTGTGGCTTCTTTGTGGAATTTGCACATTTTCCTGTTTCTGTGTGGGTTTCCTTTGGATGCTCCAGTTTCCTCCCATGCTCCAAAGATGTGCAGGTTAGGCAGATTGGCCATGGTAAATTGTCCCTTAGTCTCCCGAGATATGTAAGTTATGGGGATTAGCTGGGTAAAATGCGAGAGGTTAAGAAAACGGGACAGGGGTGAGCCAGGATAAGATGCTCTGTCTGAGAGTTGGTGCAGACTTGATGACTGAAAAACCTCTTTTTGCACTGTAGGCATTCTATGATGATGATTACCAGTTAATGACAATACCACTACACCATTGTCTCCCTAATTGGCCAAACAAGAGCAAATTAATGGGTCTTATCCCATCGGAAATGTCCATGGCATATGAGCAAACTGCCAGAAAAATACTGTTTGATATCAAGCAGCCTAGTGGGCAGGTGTGGTGAGGCATCACTTTACTTGGGCAGCTCAAATGCAACAGGAATATCTGTCAACAAGATGGGACACTCATAGGTGAAGACCCTTCCTGCTCTCAATAATAACCCCAACATTGATGAAAGTGAAACCAGTTTATGTTTCAAAAGTTGGGAATCCAGCCTCCCAGATTAAATTCCACACTGCAAATTCACCAGCAAACTTGTATTTTCTTCCAGCAGAGTATGTGGAATATGGCGGGAAAGAGCGCAAACGTAATTTGAATGCATCAGTGTGTCATTAGCGAGCACTCACTCTGGGTATTGAGCCCACACCAAATATTCAGCTGGCACTGGTGTGAAGTCACGTCGGCACCATTTACAATAAGTCTACGTAAGCCTGAATTTGGTGTCGTCACATCTGAGGGGGATATGGAAGTGAGCACCCAGGCAGCCGTTACCACTTGGTCAGTCCAACATGTAAGCAGATCCAGGAAATAGCATATGGATTTTAGGCCATAAAAAGACAAAGTACTGAGTTTCACTTTTGAAAAGCAGAGAAGGTATGTTAAATCTGTGCAAACTCTGGTTAGGATTCCAGTTTTCCTTTTTTTAAAATTTGTATCACACCAATTCTTCTAACCACAACTGTCCCTTCTGATTGCAGGATGTTGCTGCAATTTTCATTTTCTTCACATGAAAATCCATAGCAAAGCAAATAATTCTCAATATAATCTACTGATAATCACAAAGTTTGTGACTGTAAGAGGAATTTTCTGAGGTGTCTTCTGGGGTATATAGTTGACCTCACTCAACCAATAAGTAGACTGCGAAAGGCAGTATGTATTTAAAGAATGAAAAGGAATTTATTTGTTAATGCATGCGTCAGGAGGGAAACACAGTCAATGAATCAATGTCCTCTCTGAGCTAATATTGGAAGGTAAAATTATTATATTATTTTGAATATTTCAATATCCCACCCAGTCTTATCAATCAGATGGAGAGTTCAATCACAACATTACACATTATTATTTTAGTCGATAATGTTCCACTTATCAATAGGAATAGGAGATTATTAGCTTATTGCCCATGTAGGTTCCTTCCCCTTTACCTAGGAAACCTAACCCACATCATTACCAGTGTCCAAGGCCATAATTAACATTTGTGATTTTTAATTGGTGAAAAGAATCACTTGTTCACTGGAACCTGGACCTCCTTTATCCACTTGAGAGACTGCTCCAGCCTTGCTACCCATGAATAAATTTACTCCCTTCAATAGCAGGCCTATGATTAAACTTGTTTTTGCGTATCCAAGAACAGATAAGAGAAGCTACCTTTCTATGCTCCATTGTATTAAATGAATTTGGTCTGTTTACCATTGTGTCTCGTCATGCTGCATTCAGAACGAAGTTTGCCAAGGCACACAGTACATGTATATTGAAGATACAGTTTGAGTTTATAATACTTGGTTAAATTATAGTTGTACAGTTTATAATACCTTTGCATATTTTGTTCAAGACACATGATTAAGTCTCACTATATGTAAGGCACTTTAAAATTACTATAACCTAGTCTACTTAATACAATGAAGGGCCTCATACTAAGAATTCTACACTACTCCCCCCCCATCAGTGTCACTTTCCATGTGTCCAATTGTGAGTGGTTCAAAAATAATGTTAGCAGTAGAATGGGCTGATAATTTTACAAAATATTTCCTTTTTATTGATAACCTTTTCCTAAAATCAGCAAAAGGAAGAAAGATGTAAAGATTTATTTAGGGCTTGTGTATTGGTGTCCATACAAAGTAAAAAAGTCTGCAGTCTGTGCCTCTGAGATAATTGGAGTGCACAGAAGATTTTTCACGGTCCAAATCACAATGAAGTCTGAAGAAAATGCATGGGGGAGGCTGCGGCTGGCAGATAAGCAAACCCTTTTTGAGTTTTGTCGACCAAGCTTTGTTAACTTCTGCCAGTAAATTCCTTGCTCTCAAAAATATGATGGTGCAATCCAGAGCTTATTATGAAATTGCCTTCATGAGTTCTGTTATCTTGTCATGACCTTGAGAATATATTTTTGAGAAGCATGCTCTTTGCAATGGTGTTTAATTAATGATGTGTAATTACTGAAATTACTCACGCATCAATGAAAACTATGGTTACTTCAAAAGCTAATTTTACTTTTAAAAGACGTTTCAAACAGAAAGAAAAAATGCTACTACAATCAGCAGGTCAGCAGCATCTGGAGAAAGAACAGTCATCAAAATAAATACATTCGGAACAAAAACAGAAAATGCTAGAAACATGAATCAAAGGCAGACAGCTCTGTGGAGACATATCAATATTAGAGGATTGGTCAAAAGCATCCACAACTGAAAGTGAGTTACCTGTTCTTTTCATCAATGCTGCTTATCTGCTACGTGTTTCCATGCATTTTCAGTTTTGTTTTAGATTTGCAACATCTGCATTATTGTGCTTTCTAATGGATGTTGAGTCCATAGAATCATAGAACATAGAACATAGAACATTACAGCGCAGTACAGGCCCTTCGGCCTTCGATGTTGCACCGGCCAGTGGACCCTCTAACCTAAACTATTCTAATATCATCCATATGCCTATCCACTGAACATTTGAATGCCCCCAAAGTAGGCGAGTCCACAACTGCTGCAAGCAGGGCATTCCACACCCTCACCACCCTCTGTGTAAAGAACCTGCCTCTAACATCTGTCCTATAACTACCACCTGTTAATTTAAAGTTATGTCCCCTCATGTTGGTCATCACCATCTGAGGAAAAAGGCCCTCACTATCCACCCTATCCAGTCCTTTGATCATCTTATACGCCTCAATTAGGTCACCGCGTAACCTTCTTCTCTCTAATGAAAATAACCTCAGGTCCCTCAGCCTTTCCTCATAAGGCCTTCCCACCATACCAGGCAACATCCTGGTAAACCTCCTCTGCACCCTTTCCAATGCTTCCACATCTTTCTTATAATGCGGCGACCAGAACTGTACGCAATACTCCAAGTGCGGCCGCACCAGAGTTTTGTACAGCTGTAACATAACCTCACGGCTCCTAAATTCAATCCCTCTACCAATAAAAGCTAACACACTGTACGCCTTCTTAACAACTTTATCAACCTGGGTGCCAACTTTCAAAGAGCTATGTACTTGTACCCCAAGATCCCTCTGCTCGACAACACTATTAAGGGTCCTTCCATTAGCCCTATATTTCATATGCCTGTTATTCCTACCAAAGTGAATCACCTCACACTTATCCGTATTGAATTCCATTTGCCACCTCACGGCCCAGCTCTGCAACCTATCTATGTCCCTCTGCAAACTGTAACATCCATCCTCGCTGTCTACAACTCCCCCCACTTTGGTATCGTCAGCAAATTTACTAATCCAACCCTCTACACCCTCATCTAGGTCATTTATAAAAATGACAAACAGCAGTGGCCCCAAAACAGATCCTTGAGGTACACCACTTGTAACTGCACTCCAGGTTGAATATTTCCCATCAACCACCACCCTCTGTCTTCTATCAGCTAGCCAATTCCTAATCCAAACTGCTAAATCACCTTCAATCCCATGCATCTGCACTTTCTGCAGTAGCCTACCATGGGGAACCTTATCAAACACTTTGCTAAAATCCATATACACTACATCAACTGCCTTACCCTTATCTACCTCTTTGGTCACCTCCTCAAAAAACTCAATAAGGTTTGTGAGGCACGACCTACCCTTCACAAAACCGTGCTGACTATCCCTAATCAATTTATTTCTCTCTAGATGCTTATAAATCCTATCCCTTATAATTCTTTCCAAGACTTTGCCCACAACAGAAGTCAGGCTCACCGGTCTATAATTTCCAGGATGGTCCCTACTCCCCTTTTTGAACAAAGGGACAACATTTGCCATCCTCCAGTCTTCCGGCACTATACCTGTAGCCAACGACGACATGAAGATCAAAGCCAAAGGCTCTGCAATCTCCTCTCTAGCCTCCCAGAGAATCCTAGGGTAAATCCCATCTGGTCCAGGGGACTTATCAATTTTCATACCCTCAAGATTCGCTAACACCTCCTCCTTATGAACCTCAATCCTACCCAGTCTACAACCTGGTATCGCAGTATTCTCCCCAACAACATTGTCTTTCTCCTGTGTGAATACTGACGAAAAATAATCATTCAGTGTCTCTCATATTTCCTCAGGCTCCAAGCACAACTTCCCACTGCTATCTCTGACTAGCCCCAATCTTGCCCTAACCAATCTTTTATTATTTATATACCTATAAAAAGCTTTAGGATTCTCCTTAATCCTATCCGCCAAAGTCTTCTCATGTCCTCTTCTAGCTCTTCTCAACTCCCTCTTTAGCTCCTTCCTGGCTAATTTATAGCTCTCCAGTGCCCTAACTGAGCCTTCACGTCTCATCATTATATAAGCCTCCTTTTTCCTCTTCACCAGAGATTCAACTTCCCTAGTACACCATGGTTCCCTCACTCGACCACTTCCTCCCTGCCTGGCAGGTACATATTTATTACGGACATGCAGAAGCTGTCCCTTAAATATGGTCCACATTTCAGATGTCCCCAGCCCCTGCAATATCCTGCTCCACCCTATGCATCCTAAATCTCTCCTAATAGCCGCATAATTACCTTTCCCCCAGCTATAACTACTGTTATTCGGTACGTGCCCATCCCTTTCCATCACTAAAGTAATCGTAACCGAATTGTGGTCACTATCACCAAAGTGCTCACCCACCTCCAAGTCTAACACCTAGAATCCCCTACAGTGCGGAAGGAGACCATTTGGTCCATTAAGTCTGCACTGATAGTCCCAGAAAGAAGTCTCACAACATTTATTATTTGATAGTAAACCCACAAACTTTCGGGATTTGCCCCTTCGCTAGGTGAGTGGAGAGTTCTGATCTCAAACAGAGTATATAAAGCTTTGGAATGTGGACGAAATAGGAGCAACCAGAGAAAACTCACATAGACACAGGGAGAAGGTACAAATTCCATACTGTGACTTGAAACCAGAATTTTACCCAGATCCCTGGCACCATGACGCAGAAATGCCACCTCTGGATTTGACCAAAAACATTACCACATTGCCACTTTATACTAGATACTTCATACTTTGTACACTTTATACTAGCTCTCAATACTATTATTCCTACAAAATTCATCTCCAAATTCTGTGCCCCAAGGCTAGGTTCCTCCCTCTGCGACTGGATCATAGACTTCCTAATCCAATCAGTAAGGATATTCAAAAACACCTCCTCTGTGATCATTCTCAATATCAATGCCCCACAAGGCTGTGTTGTCAGCCCCTAATTATACTCCTTATACATCTGTGATTGTGTGGCCAAATTCCCCTCCGACTCAATTTTCAAGTTTGCTTATGACATCATCATAGTGGGTCAAATCACAAACAATAAGAGTACAGAATAGAGATAGAGAAACTAGTGAATTGGTGTGACAACAATGATCTCTCACTCAATGACAACAAAACAAAATGATTGACATTGACTTCAGGAAGAATTGTGGAGGGCATGTCCCTTTCTACATCAATGGAGGATGAAGTGGAAATGGCTTGTAAAGAAGTAAAGAGGTTTGGCATGTCCGCTACAACTCTCACCAACATTTACAAGACGCGTAATAGAAAACTTTTGTTCTGGTTGTATTACAAGTTGATATGGCTCCTGTTCCATCCAAGACCGCAAGGAACTACAAAGGATTGTGAATGAAGCCTAGTCCATCACTCAAACCAGCCTCCCATCCATTGACTCTATCTACACTTCCTGCTGCCTTGGAAAAGCAGCCAGCATTATCAAGGACCCCACACATCCTAGACATTCTCTCCTCCAGCTTCTTTCAACGGGAAAAAGATAAAAAAGTCTGGGGTCATGTAACAATCGACTCAAGAACAGCTCCTACCCTGTTGCATTCAGATTTTTGAATGGGCCTACCTCGTGTTAAGTTAATGTTTTTTTACACCCTAGCTGTGATTGTAATACTACATTCTGCATCATCCCCTTTCTTTCTCTATGTACAGTATGCTTTGTCTGTATAGCATGCAAGAAACAATACTTTTCACTGTATACTAATACATTTGACAATGATAAATTAAGTCAAATAAATGCACCAAACATCTATATAGTGTTGAAAAACTAATATTTGTTATTAATTATCGATTCTGGTCACCACATTACAAGAAAGACGGAATTACAAAGGGCACACATGAGATATATGAGGATATTGCCATGAATTAAGAATTTTAGCTATTAGGAAAAATTGGGTTTGTTGTCTTTGGAACAGGGGAAACTGAGGAGAGATTGAATTGAATTGTACAAGATTATGATGGGTCTGGCTAAAGATGATAGATAAGACCTCCGTCTATTAATTGAGAAGTCAATAGCTAAGGGGCATAAATTTTAAATAATTGATAGAAGGATTAGAGAGATGGTTACAGAGAGTTTTCTTCACCCAGAGAATGGTGAGGGTTTTGAACTCACTATCTGAAAAGATGGTAGATAAAGAAATGTTCATTGTATTTAAAAAGGTTTATATCTCTTACCATGCGCTCATCATCTTAGCGTGGTTTATGAAATCATTAGCGTTTATTCTAAAATATATCAGTCTTAATTTCTTTTGTTGAATGTATTTGGACTTTTAGTCAATTTTGAACTCTTTCTTGCATTCATGACCAATTTTCTTTGATTGCAAAAGTTTTATTATATAGCATGTAAATGAACTGTCACATAGTTAATTTTTGCTCTGCTAACATAACCCTCTCTAGTGTGTAGGCTGGTATTCTTTTGTTCTTTCCTACAAATCAAGAGGAGAAATCACAAGAGAATTTCATACCCAAAAAGAGTCTTATAGTTTTTAGGATTTAAGAATAGCTAAATGTTGCTTGCAGAGTCCAAATAAATTTGAAAGCTTCATTGACATTGATGTTCTGTGTCGTTGTGGAAAACTATTCTGATTGTTAGAATAATGTGCACTCAAGGGCTTTACTTCTGTCTGAGCATCTTAGCTCATAGTGGGTCTCTATTAAATCAAAACACTGAATTGTCTTTTTAATTTTATCCTCAGCCTTGTCATAAGATAAATCAAGCAGGAACAACAATAATTCATTGTTATTTTCAAAGACAGATACTTGTTCATTTGAATGGTTTTACTCTACACTTCTCATATTCAGGTACCACAGTGTTATCACTTTTCCAGGAAAGAGAATACCTTTAATGTTACTAATTCTATTGTTATATAGATAAAACAGCTTTAGGAAAAATGTTGGCTGTGTCATTTGTAGGACACATTGGCCAGGATTTACGATTCCCAATCATATCAGGTCAGTTTGGCAACAGGACTGGAAAATTCCACAAGAACCCCCAAATCGTTCTTTACACCAACGTAAATGCATGGCATATCCACACCATCACCACCGCCACCACCCCACCACCACACCCCCCCCCCCCCCCCCCCCCCCCCACCCCCCCCCAGCCCCCCCGCCCCCGCCCGTTGTCATTGATGTGGGACATTTTCTGATGTTCAATGTTAGGAAGAACATTTTATACATTAAGTGAGGCAAGGAGGGAAATACCATCAATAATCTTCGATTCCTCTCTGCCCACAGCAGAGGCGCCTGAGTATTGAAGGACAGCCAATGTGGTACCATTATTCAGGAAAGGAGGAAGGGGTAAACCAGGAAACTACAGGCCAGTCAATCTAATCTCAACGATGGGGAAATTATTGGAAGCAATTCTGAGAGACAGAATTAATCTGTATTTGGAGAGGCAGGAACTAATCAAGAACAGTCAGCATAGTTTATTAAAAGGAGATCATGTCTGACCGACTTGACTGAACTTTTCAAAATGGTGACCAGATGTGTAGATGAGGGCAATGTATTTGACATTATCTACTTGGGGTTCAACAAGGCTTTTGATAAGGTCCCAATGGGAGAGTGATAGCCTAGATACAAACCCATGGGATCCAAGGAAATTTGGCAATTTGAATCCAGAAATGGCTGAGTGACAGGAAGCAGAGGGTGATGGTAAGGGGTGCTTTTTTTACTGGGAGATTATGTCCAGCAGGATCAGTATTGATCTCTGTCTGTGAATTATATAAATTATTTAGCATTGAATGCAGGAGGTTGATCAGTAAGTTTGCAGATGATATGAAAATTGGTGGTGTAATAAATAGTCAGGATAGCCTTAGATTACAGGAGGATATCAATGAGCTTGTCAAATGTGCTGATTAGTGGCAGATGCAGATTAGTGTAACATGATTCACTTTGGCAGATAAACAAGGCAAGGGAATGCATGATGAATGGCAGATCTCTGAGATGCACTGAGGATCAAAGGAACTTTGGTGCATATGTATACCTGTCCCTTAGCTAGCAGGACAAGTAAATAAAGTAGTTAAGAGGACATATGGTATACTTGCCTTTATTAGCAAAGGTATAGAATTTAAGGGCCAGGAGGTTATGCTGGAATTATATAAAACATTGGTTAGGCCACAGATGGAGTGCAGTTCTGGAATCCACGTTATAGGAGGGTTGTGGTAGCACTGGAAAGGATGCAGAAGAGATTTACCAGGATGTTGCCTGGACAGGAGAATTTTAGTTATCAATAGAGATTGGATAGACTGGCATTGTTTTCTTTGGAGCAAAGGAGACTGAGAGGGACATGATTGAAATGTATAACATCATGAGGGGCATTGATAGAATTGACAGGAAGAAACTTTTCTCCTTGGTGGAAAGATCAATGACCTTTAAATTAAAGGACAGGAGGTTTAGAGGGGATGTGAGGAAAAACATTTTTACCCAAAGAATAGTGGGAGTCTGGAATTCATTGTCTGAAAGTACGATGGAGACAGAAACCCTCATAACATTTAAGAAGTATTTAAATGTGCACTTGTGATTCCAAGGCTATATGGATTTCAGTAAGGCGTTTGACAAAGTCCCTCATGGGAGGTTAGTTGAGAAGATCAAGGCTCATGGGATACAAGGACAGGTAGCTAGATGGATAAGTAAATGGCTTAGTAATAGGAAGAACTCAGTAAGAATTTAGCAATACCAATTTTAAATCCAACCGATTTATTTGATAGTAAAATTGCGAGCTTTCAACACTCTGTCGTGTCTTCGTCAGGCAAATGCAGTGTTCTGGTCTGCAATAACACACATCAGCACAGACAGTCAGAGATTGCTGATTAGAATGCGAATCCTTCCATCTAACCTGCTATTGAAGTGTTAAAGTGGCTTACAATGTGTGTGAAGGGAATCCTGAGCATTGGTTAGAGAATTGTGTATTTTCTCCAGACAGCACAGTAAGTGAGGATTTTTGCTAACCCAGGCAAGTTACGGGGGTTACAGATAGTGTGTCATGAAGCCAAGATCCCTGTTAAGACCGTCCTCATGTGTGCGGAACTTGGCTATCAGTCTCTGCTCAGTGACTCTGCGCTGTTGTGTGTCACGAAGGCCCCCTTGAAGAACATTTACCCACAGGTCGGAGGCCGAATACCCATGACTGCTAAAGTGTTCGCCCACAGGAAGGGAACTGTTCGCCCACAGGAAGGGAACCAGGCAAAACAGTTCCCCTCCTGTGGGCGAATACTTCAGCAGTCATGGGCATTCGGCCTCCGACCTGTGGGTAAATGTTCTTCAAGGGGGCCTTCGTGACACACGACAGCGCAGAGTCGCTGAGCAGAGACTGATAGCCAAGTTCCGCACACATGAGGACGGTCTTAATAGGGATCTTGGCTTCATGTCACACTATCTGTAATCCCCGTAACTTGCCTGGTTAGCAAAAAACCTCACTTACTGTGCTGTCTGGAGAAAATACACAATTCTCTAACCAATGCTCAGGATTCCCTTCACACACATTGTAAGCCACTTTAACACTTCAATAGCAGGTTAGATGGAAGGATTTGCATTCTAATCAGCAATCTATGACTGTCTGTGCTGATGTGTGCTATTGCAGACCAGAACACTGCATTTGCCTGACGAAGACACGACAGAGTGTTGAAAGCTCGCAATTTTAATATCAAATAAATCGGTTGGATTTAAAATTGGTGTTGCTAAATTCTTACTGAGTTCTTACTACCTCAGTCCAATGCCGGCATCTTTACATCATTAGTAATAGGAGACAGAGGGTAATAGTGGAAGGGTGTTTTTCTAGCCGGACGTCGGTCACTAGTGATGTGCTCGGTACTGGGACCTCTTCTATTTGTAATATATATAAATGACTTGGAAGAGGGCTCGGTACTGGGACCTCTTCCATTCGTAATATATATAAATGACTTGGAAGAGGGAGTAAGTGGAGTGATCAGCAAGTTTGCAGACGATACAAAGATGGCTGGACTTGCGGATAGTGAGGAGCATTGTCCAGGCGATGCAG
Source organism: Sphyrna mokarran (assembly GCA_024679065.1). Lineage (NCBI taxonomy): Eukaryota > Metazoa > Chordata > Chondrichthyes > Carcharhiniformes > Carcharhinidae > Sphyrna > Sphyrna mokarran. The sequence continues at coordinate 54,629,243 of JAGIQG010000007.1, forward strand.
CAGGACATAGGCTGGTAGCTTGGGCAGACAGATGGCAGATGGAATTCAATCCTGATAAATGTGAGGTGATGCATTTCGGGAGAAAGAATGTAGGGGGGAGGTATATGATAAAAGGTAGACCTATTAAGAGTATAGAAACGCAGAGGGACCTGGGGGTGCAGGTGAACAAGTCTCTGAAGGTGGCAGAGCAAGTGGAGAAGGTTGTGAAGAAAGCATATAGTATGCTAGCCTTTATAGGAAGGGGTATAGAGTACAAGAGCTGGCTTTTAATGTTGCAGTTGTATAAAACGCTGGTTAGACCTCATTTGGAATACTGTGTCCAGTTCTGGTCGCCTTACTACCAGAAGGACATGGAGACTCTGGAAAGAGTGCAGAGGAGGTTTACCAGGATGCTGCCTGGTATGGAATGTCTGAGTTACGAGGAGAGATTAGGCAAATTGGGACTGTTTTCCTTAGAAAGACGTAGACTTAGAGGAGATCTGATAGAGGTGTACAAGATTTTGAAGGGGATAGATAGAGTAAACGGGGTTAAGCTTTTTCCTAGGATGGACTTGAATAGCACGAGGGGTCACGGGCTTAGGGTGAGGGGGTAAGGTATAATTTGGATGCTAGAGGGAGTTTTTTCACACAGAGGGTGGTGGGGGTATGGAATGCGCTGCTAAGTAAAGTGGTGGAGGCAGGTACTCTGGAGTTATTTAAGAAATACTTAGATGGGCACATGAACAGAATGGGAATGGAGGGGTATAGAAAACTGATTTAAAATAGGGATCATGAGCCTTGGAGTCCCTGGGAAGTGTGTAAATAGATGATGATATTGATGTACTTGTTTTTATCCTACAGGAGCTTTGGTCCACCTTGTTGTCTAACGAGGGACATACACGCGATGGGTCGTGAGAGGGCTGCTCTTGGATTTTTTTCGAGAGTATCCTAGTGCTTCACGTCGTTAGTGTACGCTTGACCTGGACCATTTGATGGGCAACACGACAGCTCAGTGACTATCGCTGTGCTGTGCAGATACATGGATTTGGGCCTGTGTCTTTGGGAGTTTGCGCATTCTCCCTGTGCTTGCGTGGGTTTTCTCCGGGTGCTCCGGTTTCCTCCCACATCCCAAAGATGTGCTCTTAGGCTAATTGGCAAAACAAATTCTCCCTAAATTGTCTCAAATTTGGTTTTTAATCCATAGGTCTGTAAAGATAGACAGGGATCATGGATAGAGGTGGGAACATCGGGGTGGTGGCGCGGGCTCGTTGGGCCAAAGGGCCTGTTTCCCGTGCTGTTTTGTTCTTTGTTCTTTGATCTTTGCTATGGGCCAAGTGCAGAAAATGCTGTTAGAAAAGTTAGGTGGTCGACTTTGACTAGCTCACGTACAGAGAGTTGTATACTTCTCTGACTATGAATTAATTACCATATCATTATCAGATAGTTACGTTCCGCCCCACCCCGCACCCTCCCCTTGCCTGCATGAATTCCCTGACAGACTCTCTGCTGCACAGGGTGCAGCAAATTCATCCCACTAAGTGCGCCCTAAAAATGGACAGGATAATCTTCCTGTTTCTCACTTGTTGGGCTGTTAGATTTTTGGGGGAAAAACACCCTCCCCCCCTTCTCTCTGTAAAGGCTTATATTTCCATATTCATTTATTTCCATTTGAGCTGTCAATTCAGTTTCTCACCATGATGAGATAGATTAAATATCATCCATTTTGTGTGCAGCCAGTCAGTAGCATGAGTTTTGCTTGGTTGTAGAACCCAAGCTTATAAATGAGAAGGCAGCATGAAATTTAGCTCTTACCTATGCCCATTGGACAAGCACAATGGGTCACGAGCTAATAATGGTACAATCATATTTTTAGCCCATATATTTTTGTCCGTTTGATTGTAATTTGAGAAGCACAAAAGTGCAGTTGATTGGTGCTTAGGCATTTTTCTGCAGAATAGGTTGAGGCATTTGGGGTGTAAAACTGAGATACTACAGCATCACCGTTATCAAGAGGGAATAATACCACTTAACTAACAGATAAAGACACTTTCTTTCATAATGGTGGACCCAGGAATTCATCATGGAAAAACATTGGCACACGAAGTATGTGCAAACACAAGGGTCAGAATTTATTAGCCTTTCTGAGATGGTCTCAGTGCTAGGAAGGCTGGCAAAATGGCACAGGAAGACATGGGGGAGGTGCCCAAAGCTTTCCTTCTGTCATGTCATTTTGTCACCAATGGAGAAGATGGCAGATGTGCAATTCGGCAGGAAACCATTGAACTGTCTAACTGGTTGATTTAAGAGCCACTTTCCAGGCATTCTTCGCACATCGTAGGGCCTGCTGTCATGTAGGGGATTTCCTAGTGAAACCTGAAAGTTCGCCAGTGCCTGCTGGAAGCGACCTTTCTTTCTGTGCCAGGCGACAGTGCCACCGGTCTTTAACAAACACTCCAACCCAATTGCTGGAGTCTGTCTGCCTGGTCCCAGTATTCTCAATCCCACCTGACCTTTTATTCAAGGGGTCCAGCCATTGAGGAAGCTTGTACTGTTGTCTAGAGCCTCAACAATGACCATCACTAGTGGTGGCACTGCTGAGGCTGTAAATGGCCAGCAGTTCTTGGGGAATGGGTAAGGTGGAGGAGATCACCCATCATCCTTAATTCAAAGGCCAACCTGGCAGTAGCTGCCTCAGGGAATATGTTACTTCACATCCCATTGCTGCCTGAAGGAGCAATCACCTCCCACCCTCAGCTCCAGCAGACGGATTTCCTGGTGTCCCAGTAAAATTCAGCTAATGTTTTAATGACACGATAGACTTGCCACTGAAAGTTCTTGTTCTTTAAATTCTTGAGCAGCAACATTTCTGCAAACTACGAAATCATTGATATGACATGACTGCTAATCCAAACACTTGAGGGGATTTTAATTGGCTGCGATTTTCAGATTACTGGTGAACAGGACAGATGGGGCTGGCAATCCATCTGCCTAACATCATTAGTATGAGACCTGGTGGGGCTCATTTAAAAACAATTGGTGGGAGGCCTTGCCAAGTTGTGCCAAGACAGACTTGGAGGGCTGGATGTCCAACAGGCCAATAGCTTGCAGTTTAAAGCTTGAATGCTCCTCTTAAAGGGAAGATGTATTCAAGTTGCTGAAATTGGGCAGCTGTAAAATTAATCTTTTAGAGAACTTAGGTTCTCAGACACTGCTCTGCAGGCGCTAGTTAAGTCAAGAAAAACAGATACGGATCCTTGAAGAGATGTTTTGTTTCATAATTAAACACCGACATGTTTTTAGGTTTAACTGCACTTGGTAAATTATTGGCACTGCTGCTATGTTTATCAGATTGTTTCAGTCTGTTTACTTTTCTTTCATGTCTCAAGGCATCAGAAGCTGCTCTGTCCGCAGCAGCACAGTGGGTGACATCATGGATAGCATCCCATTTGTCAGTGGTTCTTTGAACATATTGCAGTTATTTTTATTTTATGTATGAATTCTCTACTAAGCTACTCATATCCTTCAGTCCATATGTCACCATGCTTTTAATAGTTTTGTAGCACTTGAACGTTTATCAAAGTATAGGTAATGTGATGTGAAAAAAAATGGTATAATGAAATCAAAACAGGAAATACTGAAAATGCCTAGGAGGTCAGGCAGCGACTATGGACAGAGGAAAGCAGGGTTAACATTTCAGGTTGCTGCTCTTTCATCAAAATGAGAGTTAATTTGAAGCTTCTCAGAAAATTCTGACATTTAAAATATAATTTTAATTCATTGTTAATACAACACAATAGCAGGGTCATTCTAGAGAAAATAACTATATCATCTCTAAAGCCAGTGAGTGATACAATGTCCTGATGCTCCATTGGGGTAATTTTACCTAGGTCCGAATGATAAAAATGTTCACCACTTACAATCCTATCATGTTCATTTGGGTGTTGCACTGGGCCCCTAGGTGAAGGGAGCCTGTTTATGTGCAAACCTGGGATGTATAATCCATTGTTAGGGTGAGATACTAAAAGTTTCCAAAAGGAGTGGAGAGAGACATTTGTGTGTGGCTAGGAAGAACAGAGTGTTTCTCCAGGCTCCACAAAAATGTTGTAGACTGCGGCAATCTCTCCAACATTGATTCCTCTCCATATCTACCTGATTGCTGCCTGTGGCCTGCTCAATATTGGAAAAGCTCTGAATGAGCAAGCAACAGCAGCAGGATGCTCCAGGATGTGCAGTTTTTCAGACATATGGTAATCATGCAGCTTCAAACTGACAGGAATCAGCAGGCAGATGCTCCACTCTGCCAATTGACAACCAACCCAAAGATGTTTGTATCAAATTCTTTCCTTTGTCATTTTGACAGAGCTGTTTATCTCAGTTGAGTAAGTAACACTTAATTCTTGGTTAAAATAGCAACAAAGAGGAATTCAATACTAATGTGTTATGGTTTTGGATGATAGTTACTCGCATTAATTTTCTAATTCATTATTTTTTAAATTTATTTTCAAAACATAAGAGATGAAAGGTAGAGATTGGAAGATTAAGCATGAATAAAACTGAACTCTGTTTGACAGTATAAAATAATTAATTCATGCTAGATGCTCGCAAAAAGCTCACATGTGTCTAAGGACTCTGATTGTTTTACTGTGACCAGTTGACCTCCCATCAACAAAAAACAGACCTTTTCAGAAACATATGCTGTTTTCTTACACATTATGTTAGTCTCCCACCAGAGTTACAAGGACAGACAATGGATAAACCCCATGGAGTTCCCCTTCCCTGCCCTATCTTAGGAGGAAGTCACCTATGATATTAATGATATAAATTTATTTTAATTCATCTTAACTGTAATAAGTTCCTCTTTAAATTGTTTTTCAGGATGTGGATGTTGCTGCTAAGATTTGTTCTTTTTATCCTTCTCACATTGCACTGAAATTCTTTCTTGAACAGCTCCAGGCCATGTGGTGAAGGTACTCCCACCATGTTGTAAGGTAGCAAATTCCAGAATGTTGAATCAATGAAGATGAGGGAATATTGACCAGAGATCAAATGTAGACTGGGTGACCGCTTTGCTGAACACCTTTGTTCTGTCCACAGGTAGGACCAAGATTTTCCTAATGCTTGCCACATCAACACACCATCCTGCTCTCTTGTCCATATGTCCTTCCTTGGCCTTTTGCAATGTTCCAGCAAATGCCAATGCAAACTGGAGGAACAGCACCCTATCTTCCAATTGGGCACTTCATAGCCTTCTGGACTGAACTTTGAGTTCAACAACTTCAGAGTCTGAACTCTCTCCTCATCTTCACTCTATTTCCACTAATTTTATTTCATTTTGCTTCATCTTATTCATCCATTTTATCATCCCTCTTTCTCACTTCCATTTTTCTATTTTTCCATTCCAGCTCTCCTTCTTGCCTCCCCATCTTTTCAGGGAAACTACCATAATCCCCAGGCAGTCTCTTAAACATTTGTACCTCTGTTCTCCCATTCACACATTCCGATCTCTTAATGGACACTTTCAGAACCTTCTCAGCCTCTGTATCCTCATTTACATTCCTTTTATTCAATTCCATATACCCCTCCCTCCACCTCATAGTATAAATCTCTGTTGATTCTCTTTGCTTTTAGCTCTGACGAAGGGTCGTCTAGACTCAAACTGTTGGCTCTCTTCTCTCCTACACGTGCTGTCAGAGCTGCTGAGATTTTCCAACATTTTTTGTTTTTGCTTCAAATTCCTGCATCTGCAGCATTTTGCTTTTATATTTATGAAGAGATTTTGTTTCAAATCAGACTCATAAATGAGGGGAAACTTAGAAATGATCATTTGTCATTCCGTTGCTACCTTAACCTAGATTGTGAAGGTCACGACTTAGAAAGGAGAATGAAACAATTATCCTTTCAATGGACAGCTTTTAAGCATTTTATAGAGGGTCATTAATAGTGAATTGCCCTTTACCTACCATTATTGGTTTCTCTTCGAAAAACATTGAACAGAATTTTATTTGCAGCATTAAACAAATCAATTGACGTGTGTACCTGATGTTTTATTTCCTTTGGTGGCAAATTCTTTTTGTTGTTGCTCTTTCTTCTTCTCTCACCTGGTGAGACAGATTGGAGAGCAATTCCCATTGCCTAATGCAAGTCTGGTGAATTAATGTCACCCACCCCTACAAATTTAAGAACCACAGTTCCTTCTCACCAAGAAACAAATAAATTCAGGAGTCTCAGAGTTAGTTTTCTTCTTTTATTTTGTTGAAAGATGGCAATTTCTCTATAAAGGGAAGAACATGACTTTACAGGGTGTCACTGGCAACAAGTCAGATTTTACTGGAAAACTAAGCATTTTCTTAACTGAAGTTGTAGTACGTGTCACAGATATACTTTTCAGCCTTTTGGCTAAGATCAAGTGTAATCTTGACATGCTGTACTTGGTTGAAGTCATTAGGTTACATTTTAGCTTCATTTGAAGCAATTTTTTTAATGCGGCATCTTGGCCTTTTGGCTAAGATACAAATGAGATCAAGCCTTGGAGGAGGAGCTATGCCTACTCCAATCAGCTTGGATCATATAGATCAACCCAAGACAGGAGGTGAGAGCCCTGTTTTGTCAGCTTGGACCAGGAATGTCTCAACTTGTTGAGACTCTGAATTGGACTTGATTTGATTGAATTGGAATTATAAAAAACTATGTGGGAGACACACAGGTCAAAGCCTCCATCTCACAGATGGATGACGTGGCTGTCTTCTGTTCGGACCCATGGTCTGTTCGCAGGCCTCTCCATGTCTGTGAATAGTTCGAGCTGGCCTCGGGAGCCAAAGTCAACCATGGCAAGAGCAAAGCTATGTTCTTCAGGAACTGGGCTGACAGATCCTTCATCAGGGCAGATTACCTTAAGGTCCTAGGGATATGATTTGAAGCGGTGGGGACGTGCGCCAAAAACTGGGAAGAGTGCATTGCCAAAGTAAGGCAGAAATTGGGTTTGTGGGAGCAAAGCAACCTCTCTATCACCAGAAAAACCTGGTCATCCGGTATGAGGTATTGTCCATTTTGTTGTATGTGGCACAGGTCTGGCCCACCTCAAATCCTGCACAGCAGCAATGACCCAGGCCATCTTCAAATTTACCTGGAGATCAAAGATGGATCTTGCCCAGAGGGAAGCAATGCATAAAGTTCTAGAGAATGGAGGGAAAAATGTTCTCAACAATGCTCTCATCCCGATGGCCATCTTTGCAGCTGCATCAAGATGTGTGTCGATCCTTGGTATGTTTAACACCAAGAGTGACTGCTTTTTGAGGTTCTTCCTGTCTCAAGTGTCACAAAGGATACGTCTGCTCAGATTGCCGCAGGACGCTCCAAGTAGTTGGACAGCACCACAGCACCTGTCCTCCATGGAAAACATTTTCCAGAAACACATCTTTGATCACATGGCAATCAAGCAGTGGTCAACATGTAATGTTCTTGATGCCCTGAGAGAAAAGGAGATGGTGGATCCTGTCAGATGTTTCCTCGCCAGACTGTCAGTGTCATCTGGCACAATGTCTCATCACCAGAACTTACAAAGAAGTACCAAAGCTTGGCTGGTAGTGAGAAGGACAGTTTCCCGTCAAGATCTTAACATCACCGCACACCGTCCTCAAAAAGGCTACAAGGATGATGAGACGGTCGCACACCTCCTTGTGGAAAGTGCCTTTGCAAAGAAGGCCTGGAGTGAGATGCAGTGGTATTTGTCTAGGATCATCCTGAACAGCTCGGTGGTGCAGGGCTCTGTGTCTATGGGCTGTTTCCAGAGACGCACGCCGAGATTAATATCAACTGCTGCTGGAGGGTCATCGGCTCAGTGAAGGATGCACTTTGGTCCACCCGAAACTTGCTAATCTTTCAGTGAAAAGATTTGTCCTCGACCGAGTGTTGTAAGTCATTCCAAGGTTCAGGACTATGTGCTGAGGGATGGTCTGAAGCTTGGGGCAGCTGCTGCAAAGGCACAATGGGGAAAGGTCACAATTTAAAGCCTTTCAACCAAGGCAGACTGAGGCCACAGTATCTGTAGAACACCCTCAGACTGTGCTAATCTGAAAAAACAACAGCACACACTGAAATCTAATAAATGTATATAGTCTGAAGAACTGAAATGTAATCAATGTAAAACATTGTATTTATGACTATTTTTTGCATTGTTTGTATTTATTGGGAACGTTGTTTTGCAATGGCTTATTTCAGAGATCTTTATGAATAAAATATATTTTTGAAATTAAAAAAATGTGGGTTCTCTGTAACTAAGTTTATTTGTTCATGTCACAAGTAGGCTTACGTTAACATTGTGATGAAGTTACTGGGAAAATCTCTGAGTTGTCACAATCCAGTACCTATCTGAATGTCCTTTGGAGGCCTGAGTGAAGAAACCAGAAAACTGTAGGAAACCTACGCAGACACTGGGAGGACATGCAGACTCTGCACAAACAGTGACCCGAGCTGGGAATTCAGCCCGGGTCCCTGATGCTGTGAGACAGCAGTGTTAATCACTGTGCCACCCCAATCACATAGCATTAGTCATGAATACACATTGTTAGCTTTTAACTGTTTTTGATTTTGAAATAAATTTTGATGGTTATTCGACAGCCACTGTAAGAAAGAAAACAAACTGATAGAAGTCACAATTAAGAACTGAGAAATATCATGGTGTACAAAACAATAAAACTATAAGATCTCTGGCTATTTCCTTCTGATTACACATTTGCTTTAGAACATAGAACATAGAACATAGAACATAGAACATAGAACAATACAGCACAAACAGGCCCTTCGTCCCACGAGTTGCGCCGATCACATCTACCAATCCACAGACCTATCTATAACCCCCTATCCTATTCTTTTCCATATACTCATCCAGAAGTCTCTTAAAAGACCCCAGTGAGTTTGCCTCAACAACCTCCGACGGCAGTCAGTTCCATTCACTTGCTTTCCAAAATGTACTGCTTGCATGTTACATGTTTCATATTTGACTCCGAGATGAGCTTCTCATCACATACCTGTGACATTAGTAAAGCCACTTTTGCAACATTGTCCAACCTACTCTCAGCCTGAGCTCCCAAAACTCTCGTCTGTGTCTTTGTCAACTTTAGATTCCATACTCTACTCTGTCATAAATTTAAAATTAATCTGCTGCTCGTGTTGTATTCCCATCTCATGCTGACCTGCACTGGCTCCTGATTAAGCAAGGCCTCAATTTTTAAATTCTCACCTTCGTTACAAATGATTCCACTGCCTCATATTCCCCTCGCCATATCCCCGCCCCTGATCTCTGTAGCTTTCCCTTGTCCCTCTGATCATTTCTGATTTTAATTGCTCCACCATTGATGGCTAGGATCCTGAGCCCTGCTATTCCCACCCTTCCCCTTCTCTATGCTTCTTTTTTCATTCACAATACTCTTTAAAACCCACTTCTTTGATTAAGCATCTACTTTAATATCCCTTTACATGGTTTGGTGTTCATATTTTGATTAATATTGCTCCTGTAAAGCTCCATGGATGATTTACTTGTTAAAAGTGCTATATAAATACATGTACTTGTTGAAGTACAGGTGCAAAATTTTATTTGAAAAGATGGTTTGACAAAAGCTCCTACCAAATTTTACTTTGAGGAGAATAATCTGCTACATTGCAGTCTGTACAATGTTGTGAAGTGTTGATTAATATTGTATCATTATGTACTTTATACTTTTAGCTCAGTGTGCTTGTTACAAAATTTCTGAAAAACCACTTCACTGACTCAAATGATTATGTCAGTCATTTTGTGATTGCTTTACAATTATATCATGTAGTATTGGTTTTATGCAGCATAATATTTCCTACTAATAGCTAATTAGCAGCTCTCCAAGACTCCTTTGATATCACCTTCCAAACCCACGACCTCTACTATCTAGAAGGACAAGGGCAGTAGAAGTTCTTACTTAAAGGGCCAAACCAAGCTTGCATGTAAGGTAATTTAGAGTAACTTCTGCCATTTTAAAGTTTTTGGAAACACTGCGATTTTTTCTCTTATTTACAGAATGTGAGCAGCACTGGTTAGGCCAACATTTATTACCGATCCTTCATTGCTCATCAGGTGATGGTAAACTGCTACCTTGAACCGCAGTCCCCTAAGCTTAGGTACACCCACAATGTTGTTAGGGAGGAAATACCAGGATTTTGACCAAGCGACAGAGAAAGAATGGCGATATATTTCCAAGTCAGAGTGGTGACTGATTTGGAGAGAAGCCTCCAGGTGGTGGTGTTCCCAGGTATATGCTGCTCTTGTGCTTCCAGCTGGTTGTGGTTGTGGGTTTGAAGGTGCTGCCTATGTGTTTTTGGAGGGGTGGTGAGTTCCTAGGTTTGGCAGGGATTGTTGCTGCATCTTCACAGAGGGTAGAGAATCTGTGGGCATTCAGTTGCAGTATTCTTGAATCTGCAGAATGATTAAGAGTTAAACCAAACTTCCAGCCAAGGAAGACTGTGAGTGTAGCCTCTGTCTGCTTGGAAATGGACTCCTCCAAACCCTTTGATGTTGACAGGAGATGACTGTCAGGCCAATCACCCAGTCAAGGTCCAATTGAGAAATCATAGGCCCTGGTTCTTCTCCTGTTTCTGGGTCCTTTGTTCCACATCACCCCAGCACAAGTCCATCTTAACCCTTCCCCTCAATCATACATGTTTTTTAAAAAGTTACTTCAATTTGTTTGACATTTTAACATGAAGCTAATATATCTAAAAGGTAATTCCTTTTTATTTTAAGTTAACAAGGTGAGGGACAGCATTTTGGAATACAATCAGTCTTGCATGTCATTATCAGCATGTTGAAGTACTATTCACTTCTTATGTTTCCTTACTGACCTTATATCCCAATGTGAGATACATCAATACCGCCACCTTCCTGATATCCTTCTCTTGCATTTATTATTTTCCCGGATGCACAGACTGAATTCCAGAGTTAACTTACAGATTCTTAGTTGCACTTTTTACCTGTTTTGTGAACCCTACTGAAGTCTTTATTTCCAACAGACTGTAATACAGAGAGGTCAATTAATTTATAACCATTTAATTTAGTTTAATTTACAGAGCTCTGAGTTAAATGTGAGACATTCATTGTCCCTCATTTGATTTGTGGTTAATTTGGATAAAATAGGTTTAACTCATTTCCTTTCTCAATTCTGAAGAAGTTATATTGAACTGCAAATGTTTTCTTGCTGATGCTGCCCAACATGTTTCAGTTTTTCGAGCACTTTATTTTAAATCCAGCGTCTGCAGAATTTGTTTTCATTCTAGATTAAACTCATTGGGTGTGGAGAGAATATACACGATAATCAGCAGGAAGTTTCCTTGGACATATTTGACCTGATGCAACCCCCCTCTCAACTGTATACCACTATGCACGACTGTCTCTGCTGAATCTATCCTGTAGGAGAGACAGGAAATACACAGGAATGGTGATGGTGGTGTCTGAGACATTATCTGTAAGGTATAATTCCATAAGTATGACATTGTTGGGCTTTTAATTGACCAGTCCGTGAGACAGCTCTCCCACAATCTCTCAGACGTTAGTAAGGGGGATCTTGCAAGGTTAATGGGATTGAGTTTGCCATTGTCATTACTGGTGCCTAGAGTGATACAGCGTTGTCTGTCCGCTTCCAGTCCTTTTTATTGACATTGTACTGGTTTGATCTGATTGAGTGGCTTGATAGGCCATTTCAGAGGGCATTTAAGAGTCACCTATGTTGCTATAGGTCTGGAGTCACATGTAGGACAGACCAGGTAAGGATGGCAGATTTCCTTTTCTAAGGGGCAATAATAAGCCAGATAGCAATCAACAAGGATATTATGGTTATAATTGAACATTATATCTGAGATTTTTATTGAGTTCAAATTCCATCATCTGCTACCATGGGAGTCAAACCTGCAGTAAGAAGTCTCACAACACCAGGTTAGAATCCAACCAATTTATTTGATAGTAAACTCACAAGCTTTTGGGGTTTGCCCCTTCATCAGGTGAATGGAAGTTCTGGCCTCAGACAGAGCATATAATAGCACAGACAGTTTACAGAATACTGATTGGAGTCTTCACAGCTAATTGTCAAGTTTTAAAGATTCATTATTATTCAAGTTTTACTGTTATTCAAGTTCTATTATTCATGTTTGACTACTATTCAAGTTTTAAAGATGCAGATATTGTGAGTGGAGAGAACATTAGGTTAAAGAGATGTGTATTGTCTCCAGACAGTATAGTAAGGAAGGTTTTGCAAACCCAGACAAGTCATGGGTTACAGATAGTGCGACATGAACCCAAGATCCCGGTAGTAGGTTAGCTGTAAAGACTCGCATTCTAATCAGTAATCTGTAAACTGTCTGTGCTGTTATATGCTCTGTCTGAGGCCCGAACTCTCTATTTACCTGGTGAAGGGACAAACCCCAAAAGCTTGTGAGTTTAGTATCAAATAAATTGGTTGGAGACCAACCTGGTGTTGTGAGACTTCTTACTATGTTTACCCCAGTCCAACGTTGGCAGTTCCACATCAATCAAACCTGTGTCAGAGAGCATTATCCTGGAAATATGAATTACTTTGTTTAGTGACAATACCACTGTGCCACTGCCTCCAAGAAGGAGTGGAGGTGCAGGGTTTTGAACATTGTTGGGAAATGGGCAGCAGGGTAAGGGGGGGGGAGGTGGTGACATTGCTGTGGGTACATTTGTCCTTGGGCTTTCCAGCTGATTTACTTTGATTTAGATTGGTTTTTACTCTGCTATGAAAATCTCAAACTGAATCTGTGCAAAAACCAGGATAAATATAACGTAAACAGACTGAATGTCCATGGTTCGAGTCATCAGATCCCTGTGTTATTGCAATCTGAGCAGAGTAAAACTGGTAATCGGAACTTTAATCAGAGGTAATGGGGATATGACAATACCAGGACTTCCTTAGTGTTCTGATGCATATCAGCAATGTAAGTTAAGTTGGCAGCCCCTTTGCATATTGAAGATTTGGGCCAATGTCACTGCTGTTTCCCTTGTTATTGCTACTGCTGTCACTGATGTTGCCTTTGCTCCTCAGGGAGCCAGGTTACTGCTGCATTAGCTGCTCTCACACTGCAGTGAGAGTTGACAGCAGGGAAGTTGAGACAAAGTTGAGAAAACTCTAAAAACTTGAAAGTAAATTCAAAAAGTTGAAATTGACATTCAGTGTAGTTATCTCAGCCTGATAGTGGTAATCCTACAAGTAGAAGATTTCCATTCCTGCTGACCACTAGTTTGTTGCCAATTTCACTCTTCAGTTTTCTCAGCCCATCGATTTAATTAATCACTCCCCCTATGCATTTGTCTCATGAAACTCAGGGAGATGTAGAAAGTTCAGGGAATTTCTAGTGTATGAGCTTGCTAGACAATAGACCAGCAGGTCTATTTATAAGACTGGACCAGTTCTTGCTTAGACTTTTAGTAGTACACAATAATAACAATTAAATAATATAGCTGTTAAGGTTGGAATATTGCATTCCATTTTGAAATTAATTTGCTCATTACATGCCCATTTAAGAAGTTTGTAATACAGCATCCCCTTGTAATATTTTTCAGTCCGCCTCAATATTGTCTCTCACACCAGCTCACCTTCAATTTGGTATTATGTCTAAATTTATGTATCGTATTTTTGATTTCAAAGTTTAAATCTTCAGTATAAATTGTGAACAATCCTAGGCAAAGCATTGATCCTTGTGGATCACTGCCTTCCACCCATCTGATTGATCACCTTTCACATTTACACTGTTTTCTGTCCTAAAGCAGCATTCTGTTACTTGTGATTTGACTCTGCACTCGCAGGTCTTATTCATTAGTAGTAATGTGGTAAATTATCAAAGGTCTGTTGAAAATCTAGATAAATTGCATTTACTGCATTACCCTTGCCTACTCTCATCAAAAAGATCAACAAGGTTGGTCAAGCACAGTTTTCCCTTTTGAAATCCATGATGGCTGAGTCTTATTATACTTTAGTTTCTAGGCATTCTTCTATTCTTTCCCTTCGTAACGTTTCCATTTTTCACCTGTTACTGATATTAAGCTGATTGGCCAAAGCCAATGTACTGGACATATTTGATATCCTTCTTGAAAAGGGAATAATGTTAGTAATTTGTAAGTGCTTTGGAACTACACTGTTCTCTGACAAATTACTAAAATATCCATTTCCTCATTGTTTTTAATGCAGAGAGCAGAGGTTTGTCCTCTTTAAATTTAACATGTCACCTTGTTCTATTTTTAAGTGCAGTCATCTCATTTCAAATCTAGTTATTCGTGGTCATGTCCAGCTTCTCTGTTTCCCTGGAAACTCAGCAGTTCTATTTATAAGACAGGACCAGCTCTTGCTTAGACTTCTAGCAATACATTATAATAATAACTCAATAACACAATTGGAATATTCCATTCCTTTTCATACTTTTCTTCAACAATGTTATCTGTAATACCAAATTATCTGTGCATTGTGAAAATAATCCACCACTCCTAAAAAAGGCATTGGCTGCTTTAAGTATGGATATATCATATTACACATACATATATATGTAAATGATCATGTATATTGTTTTGACAATTTATACTATTTTGCAGTGAGTGAAAATAAAGTTAAAATGAATTTCCTGCTTTTGACAGAGGAAAAGAGACAGTGAATGCTTTGCCTGATTACTTCCTGAGATTGTGGTGGGTGTGAAACATCAAGCTGAGGTTACACTGTGCCCAGTTGAAGGGATCAAGAGAAGCTCAGCAAGTTAGACAGGTGAAGAAAAATGGAAGAAATGAAGGGAAAAGGAGAGTCATTCGAAAAATACCCACAACAAACTAAAGTTATAAAAATGGAACTCGCAAGAGAAATGCAAATGGAGTCATAAATATCAGTGTAAGCAAAGGGCAAATCTAATGGCGTTATTCTGTTTTGCTCTCCAAACCGGGAGTGGAACTTGCTGCAAATTCAGGTGGAAAAATTGCTGGTGTGCCACCATGATTTTGCACTCATTTTAATGGATGATGGTCAGTGAGTGCATACGTAACAGATCCCAGTATTTCCCCTCTATACCACAATTGAATCTTGATCATATCCATGTTTTATATTATGTATTTTGATCCCTCACCTAAGCTCTTTTGTCCGTGTTTGGATTCAGTTGTAATAAGGTTAGGAGTTGAGTGGGCCAGAACTGAAACTGAACATCATAGAATCATAGAATCCCTACATGTGGAAGGAGGCCATTCTCCCCTCAATCCTACACCAACAACAATCTCACCCAGGCTTTATCTCCATAACCCCATGTATTTACCCTGCCAATTCCCCTCACAATGAGAGGCAATTTATCATATTCAATCAACCTAACCCCACATATTTTTGGACTGTGGGAGAAAATTGGAATACCCAGAGGACACCCACATAGACACAGGAAGAACATGCAAACTCCACATAGTCAACCAAGTTTGGAATTGACTCTTGTCTCTGGTACTGTCAGACAGTAGTGCTAATCACTGTGCCACCATGCTGAGTATCAGTGAGCAGAGAACTGCTAATTAAATGCCATTTAATTGCAATCTCAATGACACCTTTCCATCATTTTGCTGATGATCAAGAGTAGCTTCTTGGAGTGATATTGACCAGGTTGAATTTATCCTGCTTTGTCCCAGGATATACCTAGACAATTTTCCATATTGTCAGGTAAATGCCAGTATTGTAGCTGTACTGAAAAAGCTTAACTAAGGGCAGCTTGCCACCACCTTCTTAAGGACAATGACGGATGGGCAGAAACTGTTGACCTAGTCAGCAGCATCCGCTCCCGGAAATTAATTAAAAAACTGGTCTATTGTCGAGAGTCCAGTCCTTCAGTACTATTATGGAAATGTTGTCAGGGCCCATAACCTGTGCAGCATCAGTGCCTTCAGCTGTTTATTAGTATCATGTGGAGTGCATCAAATTGGCTGAATGTCAGCATTTGTGATGCTGGGATCCTCAGGAGTAGGCCAAGATGAATCATTCAATTGGTACATCTGTCAGATGGTTGTAAATACTTTAGCCTTGTCTTTTGTATCAATGTAATGGCTCCCCCATCTTTGTGGATCCTCCTCCTCCATTGTCATTTCTGGTAGCTAAATCAATGTCAAGTGGACTGTTCAGTTCTGTACCTTTTTGATTTTTGATCTAGCTGTTTGCCAGATCTGGGAAGGATGGCAGATTCCTTCCTCGAAGGACATTCGTGACCCAGGTGGGTTTTTATAACAGTCAATATTAGTTTCATAGCACCATTACTGAGAAAAAGCTTTCAATTCCAGATGTTTTTCTTAATTAATTGTATTTATTAATTAAATTTAAATTCCATCATCTGATGTGATAGGATTTGAACCTCTGTCCCCAGAGCATTATTCTGGGCCTCTGGGTTGCTATTCCAGTGACAATACCATTATGCCACTGCCTCCCAAAAATGAATATATTGCAACAAAAACAGAAAATGCAGGAAAATCTCAGCAGGTCTGACAGCATCTGTGGGTAGAGAATAGAGCCAATGTTTTGAGTCGAGATGCTCTTCGTCATCCTGCTGTACTATTTTGCTTTAACAGTTGTATTATTAATTAGATTTACTACTAAATGATCTAAAGAAGAACTAGTGCTGTTTTACAAGTATTCCCACTGAACTGTATGAAGACACAGACCTCAGTGGTCCTTATATCAAATGCAGGTCATTATAACAACAGCACTGTATTTGGGCATACCTACATCCTTGCATACAATGGTACAAGACATTTTGGGAACATGGGAGAGTTCAGCACTCAGATATTTACTGCTGTCTGTAATACAAGGATTATCATGGAGCATGACTTTTTGACTTTCGCTGTATAAAGTCAGTCTAACGCATCTTGATGTAGACCCAGAAATAACACTTTGTGCATCATATTCATCTTGCTGGCGCTGTCACTGGTGCTGAAAATTATCTCAGAACACAGGAGACTCAGGAGTTCAAACTACTTATGAAGAGAATTAAGCGAGAATGACACATTGTTTTAGGATGCTCATGATTTGAACAGGAATGGCATACCCACATATTGTCCTCTCAGGATAAGACAGGTTGTGCATTGAAGAATCAGATAATGATGAAGTTGTCAAATTTTAGCTGTATATAGTTTGACAGAATAATATTCGTGAGGCATATTTTTGCTGCTCAAAAGAATGTTACAGAATTTTCGTTTTCTATATTTGTCTTTGGGTATAAAATATTAAAAAGAAACATTGACAGCATCACTGGTAATTCTCCTTATTGTCATAGGCCCATAGAATCCCTACAGTGCAGAAAGAAGCTATCTGGCTCATCATGTCTGCACCAACTCTCCAAAAGAGCATTCCAACCAGGCCCTAACCTCCACCCTATCCTCGTAATCCCACACATTTACTATGGCTAATCTAGCTAGCATACATATCTTTGGGCACTAAGGGATAGTTCAACATGGCCAATCCACCAATTCCACCATGTTTCAACAGACAACAGTTCTAATGAAACTCCTGCTCCTAACTTGTACGTATGCACATATGTTTCTCAATACTATGCTGGATCAAATTCATGTTGCAATTTTACATTATGACCAGTTGAGATGCTAACTACTAGAAAACTCTACATGATATTTATGAAATTCCATAGTACATTTTCAAATAAGTACATTTTCAGCTCACAGATCAGTGTATAAATAAAAACAAAATACAATTACTCAAAGCAATATCCATGCACACAAACTTCATGTAAGCAATAACTGAGATTCACGAAAAGACACAGGAAACAAATTTCCATTTTGGATTAATTGTAAAATTTGACTTTTAAGATTTGTATGGAATATAGATCCAGATTTCTAATAACTTGCATTCAAATTAATCTTAGTTTAAGATCACTGTCAACATTGACTTATTTGAACAGAAAAATGTACAAAACATGGGCTTAACAATTCTCTTAACAATTCTCAAGATTCAATCTTGATAGGGGAAATATTGCAGGGATTTGGGTAAAGAACAGAAGAATGCGATTGATTAACTTGCAGAGCCAGTGCAGACATGGTGAGCTAAACTGTCTGCTTTTATGCTGTATTATTTTATGTACCTATGATAGGAGAGAAAGTCACATAAGCTCTCAAGTTTGAACAGCCTATAATTAAGTGGTCTCCTAATTAATTAAATCTTTGGAGATGGCAAAAGTTTGCTCCTGTGCAGTTAAAGGTGATATATGAATGTAAATTTATGTTGTATTTGAGAGGATGATGGCAGGTAAGCTTACAATGTTCATTCTAAGCCCTCTGAGTGTACATCAAGCAAATCTTGTCAGAAATATCAAATTGAATTTTATGGCTACACCATAGGGTGTGTTTTTGGTAGGGGCGGTGGCATGTAAAATGTTACATTGTAAATTAATCTGTGTACCAAATTTGACTGTAACTCAGACATTTTTAAATTTATTTCACATTATAAGCTAACCATGATAAAATGCCACATTTTTACTAACATTGATATAAGATGTCATTTTGTGTCCTGTGCTTTATAATTATTCATACATGCATTAATTAAGAGATATTACATCATTAAGAACCAACTAGATATAGATAATTGACCAAATATTGTACCTCTATTAAGTTACAAATGAAGAAATAAAAATTAATCAAGCAGTTATTTTCAAGCTGGATTTAAAACCTTATGGGCAGGATTTAGTGGGGCCATTAGCTGCGGGTGCGAATAACATCATGGCTGCAATATATCATAGAACATAGAACATTACAGCACAGAACAGGCCCTTCGGCCTTCGATGTTGTGCCGACCAAAATAAAAAGCAATGCCCCTCCAAACTAAACCATTCCCTTCTCTTCCATATACTTATCAATTAACCTCTTAAACGCCACCAAACTTGGCGCATCTACAACAGCTGCAGGCAGGGCATTCCACTCCCTAATCACTCTTTGAGTAAAGAACCTACCTCTGATATCCGTCCTATAACTCATACCCCTTAATTTAAAGCTGTGTCCCCTCGTGCTAGCTTTCTCCATCCTAGGAAAAAGGCTATCACTGTCCACCCTATCTAAACCTCTAATCATCTTATATGCTTCAATAAGATCCCCTCTTAGCCGCCTCCTTTCTAACGAAAACAACCTCAAATCCTTCAACCTCTCTTCATAGGACCTGCCCTCCATACCAGGCAACATCCTGGTAAACCTCCTCTGTACCCTCTCCAATGCCTCCACATCTTTCTTATAATGTGGGGACCAGAACTGCACACAATACTCCAAGTGCGGCCGCACTAGAGTTTTGTACAGTTGCAACATGATGCTGCGGCTCCTAAATTCAATCCCCCTACCAATAAAAGCTAAGACTCCATATGCCTTCTTAACAACTTTATCCACTTGACTGCCTACTTTCAGGGATCTATTGACACATACACCAAGATCCTTCTGTTCCTCAACACTATTAAGAGCCCTACCATTAGCCCTATACTCTACACATTTATTGTTCCTGCCAAAGTGCATTACCTCACACTTTTCCACATTAAACTCCATTTGCCACCTCTCGGCCCAGCTCTGCAACTTGTCCAAGTCACTCTGTAAACTATAACACCCCTCTTCACTATCTACCACTCCACCAACTTTAGTGTCATCTGCAAATTTACTGACCCATCCCTCAATACCCTCATCCAGATCATTTATAAAAATTACAAACAGCAGGGGCCCCAAAACAGACCCCTGAGGCACACCACTCGTCACCGAACTCCACGATGAATATCTCCCATCAACCACCACCCTCTGTCTTCTATCTGCCAGACAATTCCTAATCCAATTAGCTAAATCACCCTCTATTCCACACATCTGCATTTTCTGTAGAAGTCTTCCATGGGCCACCTTATCAAACGCCTTACTAAAGTCCATATATACTACATCAACCGCCTTACCCCCATCCACCTCTCTGGTCACTTTCTCAAAAACTCAATGAGGTTAGTAAGGCATGACCTACCCTTCACGAAACCATGCTGACTATCCCCAATCAATTCATTTCTCTCTAAATAACTATAAATCCTATCCCTAATAATTCTCTCCAATACCTTGCCCCTATGAGGCAAGGCTCCATGAGGAACCAAAAACAGGATTTGCGCCAGAGTGATTTCAGAATGCTATCTTCCTGGGTCCTCCATGATGATGCAATCAGGTGCACACCCAGAAAGAACATGAATCTGATCTGCATCAATTTGAATGCATTATAATGTATTTCGTGAGTTTGAAGACAAATCTTCAGACCTCATCAAGTTTTCCCACCCACATGGTGTGATGTCACATGGTATAAATTCCTACTGGTTTTTAAAAATGAGAGCTGGGCACCATGATCTCTGAGAGCGAGGAAGGAAGTAAGCACTCCTCTGCTCCTAGTACCAAGGAGCCAAAGGGAACAGAACCCACTACCCAGCTCCAGAGGCCAGGAAAAGGGAGTGTGACACCTGTATCAAGCTCAAAATGTTTCTAACAGGAAGCTTCCTGGCCAATGAACACATAAACAAAACTATTCATGTAAACATGCCACACCTGGGTCACCCTCCCCCTAATCCTCTCTCCCTCTGTGTCTTCCATCTAATTAAAGGACCTGGAAATCTCACCAGGTCTTCCTCCAATTTCACCTGTGCCAATGGAATGGCTCCTCTTAAAAACAAGCAATGATATTACAGGAAAGACATAATTGATTGTTTGATGAGTCCAAGGGCGGAGGCAGGAGCAGAACAAGGCTGGAGAGCTGGATGGTAAGCAGCAGCAATCCTGCAATGTCGAGTTAACACATCCATGCAATATCACTGGTTAATGATTGGTAGGTGAATACTTCTCTTCAACTTTTTCTGACTTGTTTTAATATTGAAGGCTGGATAGGAAAAAATAGAGGGTGAAAACTAAAGATCAGTAGTAAAATTGAAAATCAAATTGAATGGGCAATGTGTTGTAGTTGCAGCATCCAGGAGATAGTGGACCCCATTGCGGTTCAAAATGACCACTTCTGTAGCAAGTGTTGTTTGCTCAAGCAACTTCAACTCAGAGTTAATGAGCTGGAATCTGAGCTTCAGACATTGCAACACATCAAAGGGGAGAAGAATTACCTGAATGCTATGTTTCAGGACGGAGTCACACCCTTAAGATTAACTACTGTACATTCGATCAGTGGTCAAGGAAAAGAATATGTAACTACAAGTGAGGCAGGTAGAGTGATCCAAGAAGTAGCGCTGTAGGAGCCTCACTCCTGCCCTTCACCAACAGGTTTGATTTGAGATTTTTACTTCTTATGTACACCAGAGCATGAACTGTAGGAAAGATGAGCAAGCTGACCATAGTACTGTGGTACAGTGGAGAGAGGGAGGGATGAAGAAAAATGTAGCCATATCAGGGATATAGTTTGGAGAGTAGATACTGTTCTTGTAGCCAGGATCGAAAGTTCCAAAAGTTGTTTTGCCTACTGGTGCCAGAGGTTAAGGATTTTCCATCTGGGCTACCATCTGGCCTGCAGAGGAACATTCAATCATGACCCAGCGTTTACAGTGACAGCAGTGAGTAACATGTACCAGCTGCACGAAGGGTCCCTCAACAGCACCTTCCAAATCTATGACCTGCATTACCTGAAAGACCAGGACAGCACATACATGGAAAGACCATCATCTGCAAGGTCTCATCAATGTCGTACTCTGGATGATATAATATTGAGTTCCTTTGCTATTGCCAGATAACATCTTGAAATTCCCTCTCTAACAACATTGTGGATGTACCTACACCACACACTGAGGGGATTCAAGAAGGCAGCTCATAACTACTTTCAAAGATATCTAGGATAGAAATATATGCTAGCCAATACACTCATATCCCATGGAGAGTTGAACCATAGTTATATTGATAATTCTATTATTTAATGTTCTCAATTAGGAAACAATAGGGATTGGGGCTGTCAACATTTTGTTTTATTTCAAAGTGCAGCTGTATAATTTTCACTAGTAGCTTCTGCTGTGACTGTGGATGAATCAGCTCGTCTGGTGGCCCTGTTTTCACATATTTCTTCCCCAATAAATCCTTCTGCCAGACCTGACACAACCGTGAGAAAAATGACAGGTCTTCAAATGCAATCCATAAAAATTAAAGGATGTTATGCTTCAGTTATACAGGGCATTCAATGAGATAGCATCTCAACACTGTGTCCAGTATTGGTCTCTTTATTTAAGGAATTACATAAATGCATTGGAGGCTATTCAAAAGATCCTTACCAGATTGATACTGGAATGAATAGGTTGCCTTATGAGGATAGATTCAACAAGCTGAGGTTTTTTCCACCCGAGTTTAGATGAATGAGGGGTATCTTGATTGAAGTATATAAGATCCTGAATGGTTCTGACAAATTGGACATTTGTTTCCTCTTGTGCGTGAGTCCAGAACTAGGGGGTACTGTTTTAGAATTAGGGGTCATCCTTTTGGGGCAGTAATGAGGAGAAAATTTTTGCCTTGTACAATTTTGGAACCCTGCCTCAGGAGGTGATGCAAGTGGGTTAACTGAATACTTCTAAGGCAGAGGTAGATTCTTGTTAAATAAGGGACTCAAAGGATATCGCTAGTGGATGGTGACTGTGGTATTCAACACACAGATCAGCCATGATCTTACTGAATGATGGAGCAGGCTCGAGGGGATAAATGGCCTACCTTTGTTCCTATTTCTTATATTCGTACTCCCAGTTACAGGGTTAAGTATTCACTTGTAGTGAATTCACCCACCTACCCCCATCCACAGCATTAATTTGACTTAACAAAGAATTAACTTATCAAAAATGTATTTTTCAAAGTCAAGTACGAGTTTGATAGAGAATGTCCCTCTCCATTTTTCAACACCGTATTTTCAGCCCTACTATAGAATAATTTAAATGCAATATTTATAGCTTGTTGTTTATACATGTTAAGTGATACTATGTTACACACGTAATTTTGTTTTATCACTGCAATGATTTACAAAAAATGTACAAAATTGGGCCCATTGTATTGATTACAAACTGGAGTTTGTTGAAGACACAAGTATGATGAGAGAGCAGTGAAGAAATATGACAGAGTTATATAACTTTCTAATCTTTCTAAGTCTGCAGGAGGTAATCAAAATATGATTACTGTTGAGAAGAGGCTGTAAAAATACTGATTATAGATAATCACACAATATTGAAGTTCTGTCATAGGATGCAGGCAGAAACTAGATTGATAAATTACTGTTCTTTTTCATTGAAGAGCAAACATTCTTTCAGCATTCTAATGTAAGCACTGATGTTTTCTACAAGTCAGAAATGTAGCCAGATGAAAGCACACAATCTGTTGGGTATGTGGTTAACAACAAGACAAACCAGCCATTATTGTTAACGGGCAAACAATTGAGTTAGACTTGTCGGCACCTTTGCCAAGAATAAATTGCATCAGGAACAAATCATATCGTTATGCATGACCTCCATTGTGTTTTTGTTTGAAGTTTATTTTTTAAAAAAATACATTGAAAATGATTGCTGCTACAGATATTAACATATATGAGTCCTTCAGTTGTGGCTATATATTAGAAAAAAAATCAATATTATCATTTAGCTCCTGTTGAAATATCACTGCTGACAAGGGCATTCAATGAAGAATGTATTTCCTCAGGGGCATAATTAAACATTCATATGTATATAGACAGAATGTCAAAATATGTAGAAAAATACTCTGATTGAATCAAAAAGAAGGGGGAAATGTGAATATCATAATTCATTTTATCAACACATATAATGATTCTGAAATATAATTGCAGACAGCAGATACAATGGGCCCTATTTTACCATTTTGATTCTAAGTGCTGGGCGGACATGAATCTGGGAGTACTTCAGATCCGACTTTTAAACCTGTTCTCAGGTGTCCCCATACGCATTTTGCCTGAAGAAAAAGCGATTCTGAATCGCGTTGCACAGGCCTGTGGGTAGGGCTTATCGCACCGGAAACCCTGCAGATCCAAATAGAGCCTTCAACTGCACATACACAGTCGAAAAAAAATAGAAAAATGCTCCCCTGCCACATTGCTCCTGGACCGGATGATGCCTCCATTTGCCCCCCACAGACATTGCTCCGTGCCGAGAACACAGATGATTCCCTAATCCTCCCACCCTCCTATTACCCAGTCCAATCGTGGCCCCCTGCCCCCACCCCCCCACTGATCACATGCACAGTGGCAGCAGACCCCCCTCTTCCCGCATCGATCGCAAGCAAAATAGAAGTGGACTCTCTCCCTCCCCCACCGGTTGCATGCAGAATGGTAGCAGAACCCTCTGCCCACCACCCCTTCCCCACTATAGCCCAGCTTGTTGAATCTATCCTCATAAGGCAACCCACACCTGATCCAGCTTCCTTCCCTCCAGCAGAGAGCCATTTGACCCACCTTTCACTTGCTACCACTCTGAGTCAGAGAGCTGCCAGAAGCTCTGAACTCACTTCATCAGAAGCTGGAGAGCCCGAATTGGACCTTTGCGGACCATGTCTGTTTTGCACCGAATCTGGACGAGCATTACAAATGCATTTAAATTGACATTGCATCTGTTTCGGGCATGGTCCAGATGGTGGCCATTTTCGGCGATTAGTAAAGGGGGAACAGGCGTGGAAATGGGCACGGATTATGCTATTCACCTCACACCTGACTTTACCCAGTTTTCGCGCCCGAAAACGGGCATGAGCTGATGATGAAATAGGGCCCATTGATTCATGTTTTCATAATTTTTATGGTTCTCAATTTATTTTTAATAATGCTGTGTAAAATTGATATAAATCTATCTACACATTAAATTCTAAATTTACACACTGAATATACAACTTTGGTTTAGAACAGAAATGTGTTGATAGTTTTCAAAGTGTAATTCAAGTATTTTTATAAGGGCTGTCCTATCATTCTAGCTTACATCTCTTTACTGTATCTTTTTAGTTGATCATTGACATTCTTTTTAAAAATTCAAAGCAATTAAAATTTTCCATTGGAAATATGCACATCAATTCTCCTTCCAGTATTTTCCAATCTATGACTTTGTAAATCAAATCCTTTCTTCAATCTATTTATCAGGATGTTACAGTGAATCAATGTTCTAGATAAAGCAAATTAAATTGCATCCTGGGCATAATTATCATTGTGTGATGCTAGTGTATCTTTAAGAATTGTTTTAAAGTTCATGCTCACAGCCTTAGGTGATGTCATTGTTGGGAGGAGAAAAAAAAACTGGGCAGCTCAAGTGACAGGGATTTCATTTTCAATTTGGAGCTATAGATTTGAGTTTTTGGTTTTAGAAGACACTGCAAGCTAAAAAGAATGTTTTTCTTCTCTCTCTGTGGTTTTGAAAATTCTGCTGTTTAGCTGAAGACAAGAACTTGTTTTCTGCTCTTGTTGGGGGCTAGGCCATAATCTCTCAAGTGATTTTGATTTGTTCTTACCATCCTTGCACTTTTTAGTCAAATGTCCTCTTCTTAGTTGTGACAGATTGTCCAAGAATTTGTAATTATATGCAGAATGTCCTCTTCCAGATCTGACCCACTCCACTGCACCCCCTGTCCAAAGCTGGCAGCGGGAGGTTTGAACCAATTTTACCCTACACCCATTGGTAGGAGGCAGAGGAAACTGAACAGTTTTCATTTTCAGCAAAGGCCAAGTTTGGCATTCCTTGTGAAACACATTCACATGACTTGCTGAGCATTATTTCTGTCAACACAGGAGAAACATTCATTTTTCTTCTGGCCCTACAAAAACAAAACCTTTCTGGCTTATCTTCTGAACACCCATCAAGATTGCTGGTTTGGCCCCTCTGTGCTGGGTACAAATGGGTAGCATGTATATGGCACAAGGTCCAGTTATTTCTATCTTAATTTCGCAATCAGGGTCCTTTAACTTGCACAAGATCCCAACTGTGATATTTAAATAACTCCATACCAAAAATAGGTGGGTATGGTTATATCCATTTACAAGCTGTGAGAGCCTTGGGCTGTAATACCCCTCTGCCAACTTTGTATCTCTGCCCACTTGATGAGAAATAGGTAGCTATCAATTGTCACCAGCATGAGCCCTATTATTTACCATCACAGTACAGATAGAGTAATTCAGATGCTTTAACAGTCTACAGAAGGAATTGGCATAAATACTTCAGAAGAAACAAGGAAACCAGGGGATGAAATATTGGACAGGGAGCATACAGGAGCCTAAAGAAAGGCTTAGGAGATACCAGGCCCTGCTGATTAAACATTCAAGTGATGAACTTGGCATCCTGCTAAAAAATTATAAAAGCTTGTCACGCATCTAAAATCATATGAAGTAATTTCAAAGAGTGACAAGAGATGTGGCAGGTCGCTCGACTAACGGCAGATTTCAAGGCCAAATTGCAGCATCACTGGAAAGACCTATCTAATTATGAAAAACGTGCTCGAAAAAGTAGCAGTCCACGAGACATCTTCGTACATCCCACTGAACATAGACCTCCAGACCAACAATACCCATTCATAGACATGTTCAAAAATCACCTTCTGCAGCTCTACATAATGGAAACTGGATATCTGTAGGGAAGTTCAGATTTCCTGTGTTGCCTGATCATTCTCCTTCAATAAATAAATCATAAAAATTAAGAATTCTCATTGAGAAGTTGTTGACCGATTTTTCCTTTTTCTCAAAACTAGAAAAAAAATCTCATGGGATATTTCTGAAGGAACTAAGAATTCATAAAAAGTGGAAGTAAAAACTTTGATAAGTGGCCAATAAATTCATAGCTCAATTGTCACTCAGCCTCTCACCTCATCCTGTCACTCAGTCTCTTCCTGTGTCTCATTCTTTCGCTTCATCTGTCACTCTCTCTCAATCTCTCTCTCATTCTCCCTCACTCTATTGCCCTCACGCTGTTTCCCCATACTCTGTCATTCTTTCTCACTCTGTCACATTCTCTCACTCTGTTACCCTCTCTCAATGTCTCTCTCTCTTGCTCTGTTACTCTGTCACCCCCTCCCGCTCTGTCACACCCTTTCGATGTTACTTTCTTGCTCTGTTACCCTCTTGCTCTTCACTCCCTCTCTTGCTCTGTCATTCTGTCTCCCTCTCACTCTGTCAGCCTCTCTCACTCTGTCACCTTTCTCGTCCATCACTCCCTCTCGCTCTGTCCTTCACTCTGTCTCTCACTCTCTGTCCCTCTCTCCCTATCGTTCATTCATCTTTCTCTCTGTCTTTCATTCTCTCCCTTTCTCCTTCTCTCTCTCTCTTACTCCCTATCACTCATTCTCTCTGGCCTTGTCTCTCTCCATCGCTCTCTCCCTCCCTCCCTCCCTGTCAGTCTGTCTGTCTGTCTGTCTCAGCTCAGGCCGCGCCCACTGGGGAGGGGAACCGGAAGTCCTTCCTCCCACACCGGAAGTGTTTGCCCTGTGCGGACGGGATGTTTTGAAGCGGAGTCAAAGGTGAAGCCGGAGTCTGGGGGAGGACAGGGTGGGTGCTGCGGCGGCGGCGGCGGCGGCGGCGGGGCGGCGGGGGGCGGAGGGGAGAAGAGGGTGGGTGGGGCGGCGGCGGGGGCGGGGGGGGGGGCAGGGAAGACAGGGTGGGTGCGACGGGGGCAGGGGGCACGGTGATAGAGGCAGGCAGGGGCGTCCCGGGCTCAGTTCCTCAGGCTGGGTTAGCGATCCGCGGGCTGTCCGGGAGGGAGCTGGTCTGATGCTGCTGATTGATATTTGTCTCCTTTTGGGCTGTAGGTAATGAGATGATGCAACAGGAAACCGTGAACTAAATCCCCTGGGTGGAAGTTGTCCAGCAGCCGAGCTACCAGATTCCCAGGGCCCAGCATGACTGCAGGTAAATATAGGAGCAGCTGCATCAAGCAACAGTGCAATGGTCAAGGATTGAAGTAGCTCCAGGTCCCTGGGCTTAGTTTATATTGAGCATGATTGGAGTGTGTTGAAGCCTAAAATACTAAAGGAAGTTGGATAACATAGCAGGTTATCCCGTTCTATTGCTGCAGTCTTGCCAATGAGGTTCTCAGCTGAAAGTGTGTCTGTGAGAATATATTTTAAAAAGTGCTGCATCTTAAGCAAGATTACAGTCTGAACACCATGCTGCTTTGATTTTAATGTGGTTTAGTATGTCCTTCCTTGGTGATTGATATGTTCTTCCAACCTAATTGAAAGCTGAAAATTGCATAATGTAAATATAGTAGGATCGGTATGATAAATCTCATTCTATATATATGTGTGTGTATTTACACATGCATATATCTATATGTTTAAAAAAACA
The DNA here is from genome assembly GCA_024679065.1 of Sphyrna mokarran. Lineage (NCBI taxonomy): Eukaryota > Metazoa > Chordata > Chondrichthyes > Carcharhiniformes > Carcharhinidae > Sphyrna > Sphyrna mokarran. The sequence goes on from JAGIQG010000007.1 coordinate 54,657,538, forward strand.
GCCTTCAAATTCTGTATGCATTTGTGTTGCTCCTGGATGAGGATCCTTTTATTGGGGATCACTAATATTGAAAACAGTAATTTGCATTTAAAATGCAGCAGAAATTTGGAATGGAGTTGCTCAGGGTTATGCATGCATAGATACCCAACAATGGGCAACTCTTAAGTCATGCAATACATAGCTGTTTTTTTAAAAATAGTTGGCATTGATTCATTCTTGGCTATCTCCCTTTGCATGATTTTATTAATATTTTAGAGTAGTATGTTGAACCTATTCTGTATTCTCATTTGATACTTTGTGCATGCAAGAATATGGGTATTGTATTCCAAGATCCTGCAGAAGGATAGCCAGGATAGATGAAACAACTATGTACATATTTTAAGTTTTGGCCTAAGTGATATTATGATCAAGATTTAAGATTGTAAATGCGTAATCAAATTACAAGAACCCTAAGGGTTTATCACTCTGAACTTGTTTTTCAATTTTTTGGTTAATCCTATGTTTAGACATATCTTTCAAACACCTTTTGAAATCTTCTCTGGGTCACTTTTATCATTTTAAAAGGATAGTAACGTAGTGCATCACATCTGCAAATATGCAGATTTTACATATTCTCTCCTTTTTGCATTTCACATGAAACTATAGTTTCATCCTTAATTATGTTAAGACTTAATGCTGTTGGCCCCATGCTTCTTTTTGCCAGGCTAGATTAAAATTTCCTTTTTGTGGTGACTAAGGATTCTATGTAAAATTAATCTAGGTAGTTTGAATCTGCTTTGTCACAAAGCAAAACAATCCTCACACAGCACTAAATTGCCAGTCTTGTTTAGAAAAGAACATGGAATGTTGGTCTGGGACATAGAAAAATGATACTGTGGAGTGTGCTTTTATGAAAGTTTATTCTGTATCTGACTGGTATGTTAGACCTTTTCCTGATACCGGAAATAGTCTATGCCCAGCAGTAATATCCTTCATTCTGAGTGCAATATTTTAGTGTCACCACTTGCAGTTTTACTGCTGTATGCTTGTAAGCATGCTGAGGTAGGTTGGGCTCATTCATGGGTTCAAATGCAACTGCAGTGAATTATTTGCATTTCTGCTCCATTCTCTTAAAAATATGAAAATGGGATTAGAATAATTGAGTGATTTGTCTTTGAGCGGTGCAGATGCGATGGATCTTTTTTCTGCGCTGTATGCCTCTATGATTATATAAATGACATTACTTTGGAAACAGTCGTTAAGTTTAAAACATTTTATACGTACAAATAAAATGTGATATAGTCCTACAACTGGTAAAACTGCACAATATTGGGTGGTTAGAAGGTGGATATCACTAACACTCATGTTAGTGCATGAGTAGTTATTGGAATGGCAATCAGTTGCCAGTAATGTACCAGGGGAAATGCTAGGGTTCCTGTATAAATAATTTTATAAATTTACTTAAGTGAATAGATTTTTTTATTGGGTGACTCTATAAGCTTGATGCAGTGGATGATGCAATTAACCAATTTATGATAATTCAAAGGGACTTGGACAGCTCAGTCAGTTGACAGATCAGAATCAAAAGCAACGAAGACATAAGATATTATGATGAAGAATTGAGAGTGTGATTAAATTAAGTTCTTGACATAACTATCTAGGAAAGCGATCTAGAGATTTTGGTGGATGTGTCATTATATTAGTCCAATCAATGCAGGTTAGGTCAAAGGCAAATAAAATGTTGTGATGTATAATAAATGTGTATCAAAGGAGATGATTTGGTGTAAATTTGGTGCTCTGAGACTGCAAATAGAATTATATTCATTTTTGGTCATTGTATAATAAAAAATGAGCAAATGATGGAAAGTGTCAGAACAGTTACAAGGGTAATGTTTGAACTAAGAGGATTGATTTAATGAGAAAAGATCACTTGCCCTTGAATTTTACATTCTACAAAAAAGATGAGATTTTATTAGGAGTGTATATTTGATCATTGCCTAACCTACATTAACTTTGCTAATTGCGAATTTGAACTCTGTAGGAGAGAGGTATTGTTAAACGGCTTAGATTTAGAAACACTCCATATGTTAGTTTTATTTAATCCTTGCTTTCTAGTGTACTCATTCAGCGTAAATGAAACTCATAGAATCTTATAGCACAGAAAGATGTCATTCTGCTCATTTTGCCTATGTTAGACTGTGGAAAGGGATATTTGTTGCACTACCCCCACTGTTTTCTTTGCATTTTTACCTTATCAACTGTATATGCAATTCTCTTTTGAAAGTTACTGCTGAATTTGCTTCCACCACCCTTTCAGGTAGTGCATTCCTGTTGTAACTTGGGGTAAAAATATTTCCCCTCCTCTCCTCTTTGATTGCTAATTATCTCAAATGTGAGAGATTTGGTTACCATCTCACGTCTGTGGCAACAACTTCTGTGTGACTGAGTAGTTTTCCATCATCTCTTTTGCTCCCACTACTTTTTCTTTCTGCCGTTGGGAGTATCTTGCAAGTTAGTGTAGATGGTCTTTCAGTATTTACTAGAGCAAAGAAAATTACAGCACAGGAACAAGCCCTTCAGCCCTCCAAGCCTTCACCAAATATACTGCTTGATTGAATTAAAACCCCTTACCTTCCTTGGCCTGTTTCCCTCCATTCCCATCCTACTCATCTGCTTGTCCAGATGCCCCTTAAAACTCGCCTTTGTATTTGCTTCCACTACCTCCCTGACAGTGAGTTTCAGGTACCCACCACCCTCTGTTTCAAAAAAAAAACTTGCTGCATACACCTCCTTTAAACCTTGCCCCTCGCACCTTAAATTTATGCCCCCTAGTGATTGATTCTTTCACTCTGGGAAAAAAACTTCTGACATTCCACTCTGTCCATGCTCGTCATAATCTTGTAAACTTCTATCGGGTCGCCCCTCAACTTCCGTCATTCCAGTGAGAACAAACTAAGTTTCCCTAACCTCTCCTCATGGGTAATGCCCTTCATACCAGGCAATATCCTGATGAATGTTTTCTATATCCTCTCCAAAACCTCCACATTCTTCTGGTAGAGTGGCAACCAGAATTGAACACTATAATCCAAGTGCAGCCTAACTAAGCTTCTGTAAAGCTGCAATGTGACTTGCCAATTTTTAAGCTCAATGCCGCGGCCGATGAAGATGAGCATGCCATAAGCTTTCGTGACTACCTTCTCCACCTGCATTGTCACTTTCAGTGACCTGTGTACCTGTACATCCTGATCTCTCTGCCTATCAATACTCTGAAGGGTTCTGCCATTTATTGTTTATTTTCTATCTTTATTAGCCCTTCCAAAATGCATTACCTTACATTAAACTCCATCTGCCATCTTTCCGCCTAAGCCTCCAACTGATTTATATCTTGCTGTATTTTCTGATGGTCCTCATCGCTATCCGCAAATCCACCAATCTTTTTGTCATCCACAACCCACTAATCAAGCCAGTTACATTTTTATATATATATGAATAGCAAAGGTCTCATCACTGATCCCTGAGGAACACCACTTGTCACAGCCCTCCGTTTAGAAACACACCCTTTCACTGCTACCCTCTGTCTTCTATGACTGAGCCAGTTCTGTATCCACCTTGCTAGCTTACTTCTGACCCATGCGACTTCACCTTTTGCCCCACTCTGCCTTGAGGGACCTTGTCAAAGGCCTTACTTGAAGTCCATATAAACAACATCCACTCTCCTATCAATTATCTTCATCACTTCCTCAAAAAACTCGATCAAGTTAGTGAGACACAACCTCTCCTTCATGGAACCATGTTGCCTCTCACTAATATGCCCACTTATTTCCAAGTGAGAGTAAACCTGTCTTGAAGAATCCTATCCAATAATTTCTCTACCATTGACATGAGGTTCACTAGCCTGTAATTACCTAGATTATTCTTCCTACCCTTTTTAAACAAAGAAACAATATTGGCTATTCTTCAATCCTCTGGCACCTCTCTTGTAGCCAGTGAGGATACAAAGATTACTCTCAAGCCCCAGCAATTTCCTCCCTTGCCTCTTTCAGAATTTTAGGATATATTCCTTTAAGGCAGGGGACTTGTCTATCTTAATGTTTCTCAAGAACCCAATACCTCGCCCTTTTTGATATCAACATGATTCAAACTATCTACACACCCTTTCCCAGATTCATCATCCACCAAGTCCTTCTCTTTGGTGAATACTGGCGTAAAGTACTCATTTAATACCTGGCTCACTTCTTCTGGTTCCATGCATTGGTTCCCTAACGCTGTCCTTGAGTCGGCCAACCCTCTTCCTGGCTATCCTCTTGCTCTTTATATATGTATAAAAAAGCCTTGGCATTTTCCTTAATTCTGCTGGCCATTGATTTTTCATGATCTCTTTCAGCCCTCCTTACACCTTGCTTAAGTTTCTTTCTAATTTCCTTGTATTCTACACTTGCTTTGTGTGTCCCAGCCTCTTAGCCTTGACAAATGCTTCCTTTTTCTCTTTGACTAGGCTCACGACATCTCTTGTTGTTCATGGTTCCATACTTGCCATACTTACCGTTCATCCTTACAGGAATGTTCCAATCCTGAATCCATATCAACTTACTCTTGAAAGCCTCCCCCATACCAGATGTTGATTTGCCCTTGAACATCTGCCCCTGTGCTCCACTAGTCTCTATGTTCTTCAAATGTTCTGACTCTTCTCATCATCCAACAAAATGATTCTGAGAGGTGTTGTAGAATTCATGCTGAAAACCCTTGGAAACTAGGGACCTTCCTGTCCTGCACTCATAACAGTGGATCTGGAATTCAGGGCTGTAGACTTCATTGAGACTGTTCAGCTTCGCTCAAGCCCCCGCACTTGCACATTCAAACTTAAAATAAAATCTCCCTGAGCAATCTTTTTTTGGCCTATTGCAAGTAGCAAGTTACTGATCAGAAGGAGAAAAACAGTTGAAGTTCTTTTTTTTGAATAAAACTAGAAAATGCTGGAAATTTTCAGCTGGTCAGGCAGCATCTGTGGGGAGAGAAACTGAGTTTATGTTTCAGGTTGATGACCTTTCCATTTTGTTAGGTCTTTAATTCCAAAGGAACAATTCACTTTTTTAAAGATGATCGTTTCCAATAATTCTATCTAATATGGGACCAAAATGTTTGAATGTGGTTAAAAGCCTGACATTCTGAATTAAATGACCTGCGTTTACTCATGTAAAGCAATCGTACCCATCTTAAAGATACTCCTGCCTAGTTACAGAGTTACCAAGCAACTGATGAAGGAAAAACAAATGTTTGAGGACATGAGGGAAAGTGACATTGAACTGAGACTTGTGCAATAATAGGTGTGTAAAAATGGCATTAAGACAGCAAAGTAAAAAATGGATTGGAATGTGATAAAAGAAGTACAAACTTATTACCATTGCAACTGGCATGCTGTTCACGGCTGAACAGCTGTGCTAACTTAAGGTAAATAAATCTCTGACTGGATTAGTTGCATCCAAGACTCCTTGAGGAAATTGCAAGAATTATGGTACAAAGTTTCCAAAAATCACTGAAAAATGGAGAGGTATTAGTGAGTGGATTTCAGAAAGGTAGATGTTCTTAGTTTAAAAAAAAATTAGCAGTCCGGTGAGTTTTACAACCATTGAAGGTAAAGTTATGGAAATCCTTATTAAAGGTAAGGGCTTTAAGATAGAAATAAAATCCTTAAAAGATGTCTAGTTTGGTTGCTGAAAAACCTGCCGTTTTTCTTTCAGGAAATAGCAACAGCACTAGAATGGCAACAGATGTGATGCACTTAAATTTCCATAATGTCTCTTATATGGTTCATCTGACGATGCATCCCCGTGGGAAAAAAAACTGATGGTTATACAATTGATTAATAGAACCCAGAGGTTTGTGATATAAGGAATGATACCAATGGAGTCCCATAGGTTTGGCTTTGGGATTTATTTAATGATTTCTGAAGAATGATCTACAGTTTGGAATCAAAGCACTAAAACTAAATTTGAAGTCTGTACAAAGCTAATGAAGATGGCTGTCCCAAAACTGAACATCACAAACCGTAGCAGGGTTTGAGTAACAAACAGCAGGTGAAATTCAATGCAGAGAAATGCAAAGTGGCTCATGTTATTTCAATGGAAAGGAAATAACATACATAGTAAATTAATAAGATATGGCAGGAATTAACCTCGGAAATGCTGCAAATGCGCAGTAGGTCAGGTAGACATGGTAGCACAGTGGTTAGCACTGCTGCTTCATAGCTCCAGGGACCTAGTTTCGATTCCTGGCTCGGGTCACTGTTTGTGTGGAGTTTGCGCGTTCTCTGTGTGTCTTTGTGGGTTTCCTCCAGGTGTCTTTGTGGGTTTCCTCCGGGTGCTCCAGTTTCCCTTACAGTCCAAAGATGTGCGGGTTAGGTTGATTAGTCATGCTAAAAATTCCCACTTAGTGTCTTGAGATGCATAGGTTAGAGGGATTAGTGGGTAAAATAAGTAGGGATATGGGAGGGCCTGGGTGGGATTGTGATCAGTGCAGACTCAATTGGCTGAATGACCTCTTTCTGCACTTTGGGGTTTCTATGATTTCTATGATTGAGGCAGTTACCGTGTGGAGAGAAAGTTAACTTCTCAGGTTGGTGACCTTTTAGTAGAGAACTGGGGATTTTGGATGAGGCTATTGCAATACTCAGTGGCAGAGTTGAGCAAATCAGATTTTGTGTTGTATTAAAAGTTCAGTGTTTGACCAAAATACTGCAATAAGTCAATGGTGCTAATCTGTTAAAGGCTAATAATGTGACAACCACAGTACGAAAATGATTTTGCTGCTATGAAAAGGATATAGAAGAGAGTAGCCAAAATGGTGTGAACAGGATTATAAGGGGTTATGATGTAAGTTAGGTATGTTATTATTGGAAAAGAGGAAGTGAAAGGTAATAAAACTGTTGCTCAGGATTTTAGAGGGCCTGTATAATATAGGCCACGATGAGCTGTTTCTCTCTTCCAATAGAGTGGAATCAGAAGATATGGCCTTGAAGAGGGGTAAATTTAAAATTGCTCTGTGAAAACATTGGGCAGGATTTTCTGGCTGCACTTGCCCTAAGGTTGGAAAATCTTGTCCAAGATCAGCAGACCTTTGCAATGTTCATGTCCCAACCGCTACAATTCCTGTGGTGGATGGGAAGGAAAAATTCAGCTTATTATTTCAGTGAGTGCATATTCAATCTATACAATAAGCTTAGAGGGAAATGATGAAAGCTCTTTGTGAGCAAATTAAAAGTTTATTTCACAATGCGTGCTTTATCTCAAAATATGTTATTAGTGATGATGCATGACTGATATGCTTTGATGGTTAGATCACTGTAGCAGTCAGAGATGGCTGTTCCTCAGACACCACCCTGAGGAACACGTGCAATGATATGATTGGCCTTCAACCACAACCATCTTCCTTGGCTTTAGCCATAAGTGTCAGTCTTTCCTCTTTATGGGTGCAGTGTCTTAAATGCAGTCATCTTAAAAATTGGTTGTTCAAAAACTGGATATTTTATCAATCACCACGCATCAATTTTATTTATTATTAAGTAAGGGAAATAGCTGGATAAGTTGGCTAAGTGGTACCCTCAGTAGAATGACATATCAGGCCAATTATCAGTTTCAAGCACTGGTCCTTTCCCATGCTTAGATTGGTCCAAGCAATCATTGTCCCCACCTGACCTGAGATTGGAAGTCAGCCTTACTTACCTTATATAGTTTGTGCGTGTTTCATTCTGCCTATGTTATTTCTAACTTTAATAACAGGAAAATTGTTCACTTGATTTAGTTGTAGCCTATGAATTGAATTAAGCTTCTAATTATTTTTCTTCTCTGAAAACCAGCAAGGTCTGGTTTCCAACATTGCCTCAGTCCTGAGGGCTGCACTTGTTGAGTGCGACCTTGATATCTAAAGATTCCACTCTCAATCACCTTGGAATTCAACTCTTATGGGATTTAAAACAGGAATTTAGGGAGCTAGGATGAAAGCTGAGAGTCATGGCAAAGCATGTTGTCATTTCTGGTTTGTTGCCAGTGCCACATGCTAGTGAGTTGAACAGGGAGAGAATGCAGGTAAACTTGTGGCTGCAGGGATGGTATATGAGAGAGGAATTTCATTTTCATGGATAATTGGAGCACATTCTGGGGAAGTTGGGACGGTTTGCACCTGAACCAGAGGGGCACCAATATCCTGGGAGGGAAATCTGCTATGGCTCTTCACTGGGGGGGGGGGGGGGGGGGGGGGGGGGGGGAGAGCGAGGAGCGGAGGAGGAATGATGATGATGATGGGAAAATGAGCTGTAATCCAGAAGCCTGTGTTGAGGGTAGTGAGGTACTGAGGAAAGTATCATGGTTGTAGGAATGTACAGGCAGTTAGGATGGTGGATTGAAGTGTATCTACTTCAATGAAAGGAGCATCTGGAATAAGGTAGGTGAACTTGGAGCGTGGATTGGTACTTGGAACTGTGAAGTTGTGGCCATTATGGAGGCATGGTTAGAATAGGGACAGGAATGGTTGTTGGCAGTTCCAGGGTGTAGATGTTTCAGTAAGAGTAGGGAAAGTGATAAAAGAGGTGGAGGAGTAGCATTATTAATCAAGGACAGTTTAACGGCTGCATTTTGAGGGATCTGCCTTTTGAGGTAATATGAGCTAAAGTTAGAAATAGCACAGAAGAGGTCACGTTGTTAGGAGTTTTCTATAGGTCTGTAGTACTAGAGATGTGGAGGAGAACATGGCAAAGCAGATTATGGATTGGTGTAGAGGTCACAGGGTAGTTATCATGGGTGACTTTATCTTTCCAAATATTGATTGGAATCTTTGTAGGTCCAATAGTTCAAATGGGGCAGTTTTTGTACAGTGTGTGCACAGGGTTTCCTGACACACTGTGGACAAGCTGACAAGAGGTGAGGCCATATTGGACTTGGTACTGGGTAATGAACCGAGTCAGGTGTTAGATTTGTTTATGGAAGAGCACTTTGGAGATAGCGACCATAACTTGGTGTCTTTCATTATTGCAATGTAGAGGGATAAGATCACACGGTGGGCAGGGGTAATTATGATGCGATTAGGCAAGAATTAGGGAGCATAAGATGGGAACAAAACTGTCAAGTAAAGACAAATGAAGAGTGGAGCTTGTTCGAGGAACAAATACTGCATGTCCTTGATAGGTATGTCCCTGTTAGGCAGAGAGGAAACGGCCAAGTGAGGGAAACGTGGTTCACAAAGGAGGTTGAGCGTCTTGTCAAGAGGAGAAAGGAAGCGTATGTAAGGATGAGAAAACAAGGTTCAGTTGGGTCACTTCAGGATTACAAGGTAGCGAGGAATGAGCTTAAAAAAAAAAGGGCTTTGGAGAGATAGGAGGGGGCATGAGAAGTCCTTGGCGGGTCGGATCAAGAAAAACCCCAAGGCTTTTTACTCTTAGTGAGAAATAAAAGAATGACCAAGGTGAGGTTAGGGCCAGTCAAGGATAGTAGTGGGAACTTGTGCATGGAGTCAGAAGAGATAAGAGAGGCATTGAATGAATACTTTTCTTCAGCGTTCACTAAGGAGAAGATGTTTTTGAGGATGAGACTGTGATACAAGCTGATAGGATGGAGGTGGTAGATGTTCTGAGGGAAGATGTATTTGCAATTTTGAAAATCCTGAGGGTGGATAAGTCCCCTGGGCCAGATGGGATACATTCTAGGATACTTTAGGAGGCAAGGAATGAGATTGCGGAGTCTTTAGCTTTGATCTTTGGGTCTTCACTGCCCACAGGGATTGTGCTAGAAGATTGGAGAGTGGCAAATGTTATTTCTGTCTTCAAGAAAGGAAATAGGAAAGACCCTCGTAATTATAGACCAGTTAGTCTTACTTCGATGGTCGGTAAGATAATGGAAAAGTTCCTGAGGGATGGGATTTATGACCATTTGAAAAGATGTAGCTTAATTCGGGATAGTCAGCACGGATTTGTGAGAGGTAAGTCTTGCTTCAGAAATTTGATTGAATTCTTTGAGGAGGTAACTAAATGTATAGATGAAGGTAAAGCAGTTGATGTCATATACATGAATTTTAGTAAGACGTTTCATAAGTTTCTCCATGGCAGGCTCATAAAAAAAAAATAAGGAAGTGTGAGATAGAAGGAAATTTGGCCAATTGGATAAATAACTGGCTATTTCAGAGAAGACAGAGGGTGGTGGTGGAGGGAAAATTTTCAAACTGGCCAGTTATCAACACTGTACCACAAGGATCAGTGCTAGTCCTCTGCTATTTGTGATTTTTATCAATGACTTGGAAGAGGGAGCAGAAGAGTGGGTTAATGAATTTGCTGATGACACCAAGGTTGGTGGAGTAGTGGATGAAGTGGAGGGCTCTTGCAGGCTGCAAAGAGACATTGATAGGATGCAAAGCTGGGCTGAAAAGTGGCAGATGGAGCTTAACTCTGATAAGTGCAAGGTGATTCATTTTGGTAGGACAGACTTGAATGCGGGTTACAGAACCAGCAGCAGGGTTCTGAGGAACGTGGAGGAACAGAGAGATCTTGGGGTTCATATCCACAGATCTCTGAAGGTTGCCACTGAAGTGGATAGAGCTGTGAAGAAGGCTTATAATTGTTGATGTTTATCAGTGGGGGTTTGAGTTTGAGTTGTGAGGTTATGCTGCAACTATACAGGACCTTGGTGAGACTACATTTGGAATATTGTGTGCAGTTTTGGTCACCTAACTATAGGAAGGATGTGGAAGCATTGGAGAGAACGCAGAGGAGATTTACCAGGATGCTGCCCGATTTGGATCTTATCAGGAAAAATTGATGGAGCTGGGGCTTTTCTCTTCAGAGTGGAGGAGGATGAGGGGCAACTTAATAGAGGTTTATAAGATGATGAAGGGGATAGATAGAGTGGATGTTCAGAGACTGTTTCCTTCGGTGGATGTAGTTGTTACTGGGGCTTAATTACAAGATTCATTGTGGGAGATATAGATTAGAGATTAGAGCAACACAGCACGGGAAACAGGCCCTTCGGCCCAACGAGCCCAGGCCGCCGTCATAACTATATAGTAACAATTCCATTATCCTATTCTAATTTTAGGCTATTCCTAATATGGAAGAATCTCAATGTAGGGACAATTTGTTTCCCAATCAGCCTAAGAGCGAATTTTTGGGATGTGGGAGGAAACCGGAGCACCCGGAGAAAACCCACGCACCACGGGGAGAACGCGCAAACTCCCGCAGACACTGGCCCAATTCCAAGTGTCTGCACAGCTACAGCGATAGTCACTGAGCTGTCATGGTGCCCTTCAGATGGTCCAGATAAAGCACTCATTTACGACATGAAGCACCAGGCAACCCATGAATCAACACCCAAGAGCTGTCCTCGCACCACCTGCCGAATGCATGCTCCTTGTTGGTCAAGTTGGACCGAATTACCTGTGGGGGAAAAAAGCCATAGTTAAACAGTCCTACTATATCCCTCTATCTGCATACCGCTCATGTGGCTGTCCAAGAGACCTTTAAACAGCCCCAGCGTGCCTGCTCCCACCACCTTACTCGGCAGTGCATTCCACACCCCCACTACCCTTTGTGTGAAAAACTGCCCTCTAATATTTGTCTTATACATAGCCCCCCTCACCCTATGGCCATGACCCCTCGTCCTATCCATTTCTGAAGGTGGAAAAAGTTTACCACCATTTACTCTATCTATACCCCGTATAATCTTATACACCTCTCTCATCCCCTCTAAGCCGATGTCTTTCAAGGGAAAACAATCCCAGTCTATTTAATCGTTCCTCATAAGACAGTCCTTCCATACCAGGCAGCATCCTGGTAAACCTCCTCTGCGCTCTCTCCAAGGACTCCACATCCTTCCGATAGTACGGCGACCAGAACTGGACGCAGTATTCCAAGTGATGCCTAACCAACGTTCTATACAATTGCAACATCAAACTCCTACTCTTGTATTCTATACCCTTTTCTATGAAAGCTAACATACTATACGCTTTCTTTATCACCTTCTCCACCTGTAAAGACACCTTCAGAGACTTGTGAACCTGCACCCCCAGGACTCTCTGCGTCTCTATACTCTGAATAGTTTTACCTTTTATCCTATAACTCTCTTCTACATTTTTCCGGCCAAAATGCATCACCTCGCATTTATCCGGATTAAATTCCATTTGCCATCTATAATAATATAGGTGGGATGTCTGAGGTATGTTCCTTACTCTGTGGTTGGGGTGTGGAATACAGTGCCTGCTGGAATAGTGGAGTCATACACTTTAGGAACTTTCAAGTGGTTATTGGATAGGCACATGGAGCACACCATAATGCTTGGGAGTGGGATAGCTTGATCTTGGGTTCAGACATAGCTCGGCACAACATTGAGGGCAGAAAGATCTGTACTATGCTGTAGTGTTTTGATGTTCTTTTGTCCATGTTTGGATCCAGGCTGTAACGACATCTGAGCCAAACTGTCCTGGTGAAATTAAAATTGGTGGGTAACTGCTGCTTGATTATTCTGTCAATGACACTTTCCTCACTTTAGAGATTGGGGAAGTTTTGTGAGGCAGTTAATGACTGGATTAGATTTATCCTGCTGTCTGTGGAAGGACGTATCTGGAAAACGTTCCACTTTGTTAGATGTGCTGTATCTGTACTGGAACACCTTAGTGAGAGGTGCAGCTAATACTGCAGCACATAGTCTTTGTGCACAGTATATTCAGCTGTTTCTTGATATTAATTGGGAATTAAATTGGCAGAAGTCAACTGGTATTTGTGTGGTGACCATAATGGATAATCTTTTCAGCAATTCTAGCTGATAATGGTTGTGAGCATTTCAGACTGTCTCTTGCTCTTGTACTCTTGCTATTGTAGGGGAAGTAATGGTGTAGTAGTATTGTTGCTGGACTGGTAATCCAGAGACTCAGGAGACCCGGATTTGAATCTCACCATGGCAGTTGGAAAAATTTGAATTCGGTGAAAATCTGGAATTAAAAGTCTATAACTATTGTCAATTGTCGTAAAAACCTATATGGTTCATTAATGTCTTTTTAGGGATGGAAATCTGTCATCCGTACCTGGTGTACGTGTGATTCCAGGTGTACGTGTGATTCCAGATCTACAGCAGTGACTTTTAAACTCCTTCTGGGATGAGCAATAAATGGTGCCCACATTCCATGAATGGATAAAAGAAACTGAGCTCTTAGTGTTGGGGATGTAAATGGAGGACTTCCTCCTCTTTTTATTATTTTGTCTACCAACATTAATGATTGTAAGTTGCAGAACACTAGAGCTCAATTTGAATTGGTTGTGGGATCGTTTAGCATGGTCTGTTGAATGCTGCTTCCACTGTTCAGTATGCACGTAGTTCTGTGTTATCTTCAGCAGATTGGGACTTCATTTTTAGGTATGCTCGGTGATGCTATTTGCATACTGTTCTACAACCCTTATTGAACCAAGGTTGGTCATCTGGTTCACTGGTAATGTTAAGGTAAGGGACATAAAGGCCATAAAGTTTCAGATTATGTGGATATGTTTTTACTGGTGCTGATGACCCATGGCATCTCATGAATATTCAGTTTTAGCTACTAGATCTGTTTTGAATTTACTCCATTCAACATGACAGTTATGCCACATAATAGGAAGTGTACTCTGTGTGAAATATTGCACATTTTCACAGGCATAGTGTGTGATCTCTTTTACAAGTATTGTCATAGCATATGCATCTGTGCCAGGTAACTTGGTAAGCACAAAACCAAGCTGGTTTCCTTGCTTGCAATTAACCTAATGCCATGAGACTATGGGGATCAGAGTCAAAGTTGACTGAGGGTTACACCCTTTTTGATTCTATCAAATGATGACGAAAGATGACTGCATTCTGTTGGGATGCAAGCCTCATTTTTCTGTTACTTATGAAGTTCAATACATTGAGAAGCCAAACTGAAAAAATGATGAGGAGTTGCTGGCATTGGACTGGGGTAGGCACAGTAAGTAATCTCACAACAGATTAAAATCCAACAGGTTTATTTGGTAGCAAAAGCTTTCAGAATGCTGTCCCTTCATCAGGTGAGCATTCCTAATGATGACAACATTCACCTGATGAAAGAGCAGCACTCTGAAAGTTTGTGCCACCAAATAAAACTTTTTGGACTTTAACCTGGTGTTGAGATTACTTACTGAAACTGAATATAAAAAGTGCGGAAGAGAGCACAAAAGAAAAGAAGAGACATATAGTGTATGAGAATAGATTATTAGTTAGCAACCTAAAAGAGAAAAGTCTTTCAGGAACACTTGACTAGTGAAAGGAAAGATGGGGCTATTAAGGACTAATCTTAAGGAGGGTAATGGCAAGGTTGAGGTAGTAAATAAATAAATTGGGCTGGATAAAAATAGATAATGAGAAGCTACTTTAAAGGTTTGTAGCGCTGTACTTATAAATTTACACAGGAAAGGAAGTTTCTAATGATCACTGCATTGATGTTGAATTCCAATGAAATGTTTGAAACATTAAAGATTTTTTCATCTTTACTTTCCTGTGTGCTTTCTTGCATATAAGTACATTTTGAAATTGAAAACATTTATGTAAAGGAGCCATTGTAGAAGAAGAAATTTGAGGGCAAATATTTCACTGTCATGTGTTTCCACTTTTCAATTTAGTAAGTTCTATTTCCCTTTTGATTAACAAAATGGAAAAGTTTTCTTTATAAAGTGCTTTTGCATATGTGACAAATCTTTGGCGAGGATAGTGTGACATCTTAAGAAATAGCATTAAAATCTGTAAGGGTATTACAGCGTTGCCTGTACAAAATTCTTGTTGCTTGAAAACACAGTGCGTTGAAATTTAGTTCAACACCAAATTGAGACATAGATTTTAAAAAACACACCGTGTTAGAAAAAAACAATTCTGGTCGATTTTGGTGATTAGGAGTTTAGTTCACTGTATTAAAGTGCGTTCTTGAATGCCGGCTGCTATTTACTGCCAAGCTTTTGGGATCTTGATATTTTAACCAAAATGTGGCCATGAATCATTTGAGACAGTCCTCGTCGCTTGGGGAAGGAAGCAGTCGAGCAACAGTTTATTTTTTTTGCTGCATCAAAGTGATGGATATAAGTCATTTCTGCTGCAGTTGTGTATTTTGTATTTCAATAAGAAGAAGAATGATATTCTTTTCATAGGAATAGTGCACTGCCCAGTTTTTCTACCAAGATTAGAAAAGTCTACTTGCCATGACATTCAGTGATTTTAATTTCACGTTCTTGCATTTGCAGAAACATTATATCCAGGATAGTAAATAATGTAAGTGCTTTAATCTTAAATTTTGCTGTCTGAGGGTTGGTATAAATCTTTGCAAAATCACAGTTTTCTTTTGTTCATGCTGTGTCTTTGCAAGAAAATTGGTTTGATTTTAGAGGTAATTTGATCATTTGATGCAAGTTCCAAATTGGCCCAATTCCTGAATTACGTGTGAAAATGCACTTGAATTGTACCAGCTCTTATCCGATGATGAATAATAAATTTGTTTGTCTTAATGGCTGGTTGCAACAACCAACAACTACTGACTTAGAAGTGTTCAGCTCTCTGTTGCAGTTACTAGACCAGTGAATGGAACAGAAGGGGGGAAATATTTCTCAAACTACTAAAATCAAACCAATTTTCTCGCAAAGATAGAACATGAATAAGTAAAGAAGTGTGATTTTAAAAAGATTTATACCAACCTCATTGGATAGAGTTCAAGATTAAAACACTTGCATGTATTTACTATTCTGAACGTAATCTTGCTGCAAATGCAATCCCAACTGTTAGATTAGCGTGTAAGATTTTGATAATTCTGTTTATTTCCAGGGTCTGTAATAGCTATAGATTAAATTCCTTTATCAATTTTAAGGTCTGTTTGAATTTCTGCCAGTTGAAGTGCTTTACGGGAAGATAGTTATTTGTGAAGAAACAAAATTATTTTACGACTCTTTCTTTGAACCTTGAATTGAAGTAGCTATATGCTGTCTTAATTGTTCACAATACAGTTAGATGTTTCAGATGAATGCCTATCACAGGTTCATTCCAAAGGGCAATGCTTGACCAACACGAGTGAAGCTGCCTGGTTTATATTTCAAACAAGGCTGGGCAGTTAATTGTCAGTCAACATCAACTGGTGCATTATCTGTGGCAACATTCTATCAATTAGAATTCACTTGCCAATCAACCAGCAAGTTACTGGTTCCTGATATCAATAGTATTGTGATTATCCTGATAATTGCAAGATGAAAATCTTTGACAAAATGCCTTTTTTCAACAATACTCAAGTGCTGTATTACCAGACTCCCACTTTTAAAGTAACTAACTATTTAAGATAAAAATACAGTGAACAGCAATTATTTACGTTCTGGATCAAATGTCTTAATTCCACATTCCTTCTATTCCTTTCAAACTTGCACCTCTAAACCCTCCAGTCAGATACTAATTAAAGTATGAAAGATTTAACCATTTGGTCTGATACTGTATCAACAATCTGTTTAGGGGCTGTAATTTCTTGTGCATTCAGTTTACTTCTGGCACGGTCTTCCTTCTAACTCTTCTCCTCTCCATCCTCCCATTCGTTAATATTTTGTTATTTGTAAATTCATATTCTTCAGAACTGACAAAATTTTAAACATTAATATTGGTTTCTTTACAGAAGAAATAGTGCAGTAGCTTAGTAATTTCTGCAATCTTGTCTTATTTTAATTTACTCCTGAATTAATATGACAAGACTATATTAAATAAATAAAACTGAGATGACCGCTTTGTGGAAACCCTTTGCTCAGTTTGCAAGCATTATTCCTACCTTCTGGTTGCTTGGAATTTCAGTTCACCATTTTGCAGGCATGCTCGCATTGCTGTACTTGGCTTGTTACAGTATTCCAGTGAAATTAATTCCAACTGGAGGACTTGCACCTCAACTTCTGATTAGGTATTTTACAGCTTTCTGAATTCAACATTGAGTGTTCAACAACTTTAGACTGTGATCTCTGCTCTCTTTTTGGATACCACTCTCACAACCTCGTGCCAGTCTATATCTTCTCATTTTTTGCTTCCAGATAACACTGACCTTTTTTTGTTAATGGCACATTCTGCTACTTTTCAGGCAGCGCTGTACTTTAACACCTATTTTGGATCAAAGCGTTAGTCTTTTATACATTAATTATTACTCCCTTTGTCTTGTGTTCCACGACATCTTTATCATTTAATCTCCTCCACCTTCCAACCTATCCCTGTGCTTTTATTCTGCTCGGGGTACTTATTCCCTCCTCTCTTAACAGCATAAAATACATCCCATTTCCACTTGTCTCTTGTTCTGAAGAAGTTACGTTGCACTAGAAACATAATGTTTTCCTCTCCACAGATGTTGCCACACCTGCTCAGTTTTTCTTTCATTTTCTGTTTTTATTTCACAACTTCAGTTACCACAGCATTAGCTTTCATATTAAATGTGTAAAATCCTTTAGTTTAAACTAATCCATAAAGATTCTCTTACATTAACTTTCTTCTGGCTGTCCTTCAAATCCTTGCTGTTAGGATTTGGATAAAGTATAAATAAGTGTTTCTGCATGGCACTATACATCAAAATCTAGGTGTTTATTAACAGATTTTTAAAAATAATGGGCAGTCTTTTCTAAAACTATACTTGTATGACATCATCATATCTGACTTTCTTTAGAATGTGATTTAGAGATGCCGGTGTTGGACTGGGGTAAACACAGTAAAAAGTCTGACAACACCAGGTTTAAATCCAACTGATTTATTTGATAGTAAACTCACAAGCTTTCGAGGCTCTGTTCCTTGTCAGGTGAATGAGGTGTTCTGGTCTCAAACAGCACATATAACAGCACAGACTGTTTACAGATTTAAACCTGGTGTTGTCAGACTTTTTACTACTTTCTTTAGAACAGTCAGAGTTGAGAACCACCTGAATGTGAATGCACTGTTGGATAAACTCCACGTGATTATGCCTTGATTTACCTTAAGTGAGCGACTGTTCTTCAACATCACTTTCCAGTTGATGTGTCAAATCAAAATTCCATAGCTTTTTCCGATAATTGGGATCAGCGCACCTTGCATGCTGCAGAAGTGTCACTTTGCCAGTGTTGTAACTGTAGTGCCATCTTTTGATGTCAACCAAATATTTGCATTTGTGCCTCTTCAATCTTTTTGGATGATTAAGCAAACGTGTGACTGAGATCAGGGTGATCGAGGCTCCCTTGTTTGTTTCGCAGCAGGTGATCATGCAGTGCAACAATGATGAGTGACTTTAATGAATTCAGTCCGCACAACTTGTCCTTATTATTACAAAAATAATGGCAATGATATGATTCTCCCAGGTGATTGAAAAAAACTTCTACTTAACTATGCATTCGCATTTTCTTTCTGAGCTACATGAAAGCTTGTCCTGCAGCTCTCTGCCTAAAAACTTAGGGTCCAATTTTACCAACAATTTGCACCCTTTTCCAGATGCGAAATTGTGGTAAAGTTGAACGTGAGACCTTTATCGCAATCTGCACCCACGTCCGTGCAGTTCACCATTTTACCAAGACCAGCAAATGCGGGGAACTGTTCTGTGCCCAAATTGGGCACAACGATGATTTAAATGTATTTGCATGCATTTAAATTGAGTTAACTCTATCAGCGTTTTCCCCCTTTACCACCATGTTTATCAGTGCGGAACCGTGCTTTTAGGGACCTGAATAAAAGTCTGAATCAGACGCTTGCTCAGTGAGGGTTGGTGAGGTAGGTGCACGGTGTCTGAAAGCTCTTCACATGGCGTCCTGTTGTTGCAGCCATTCGCTGTCACGGGTCGGGTGTCTGTGTGTGTGTGTAGGGAGGGCTGCTGTTGCTGTGCATGATCTCTGATATTTGACTGGCAGCACAATTTTCTCGCAAAGATAGAGACCTTGGTCTCAGCACTATCTCAGATCCTGCAGTGCTGCTGGGTCCTAGCACCGCAGCTCACTTCAGGCTGAAGGATGTGCACAAAGTCCTTGCTAATAGCACTGCTGCATTGTTACCAGGGTCTGTGATTGTGTGGAGCATGTGCCTGGGGCATTAGGGGGCTGTAATTGAGTGGAACATGTGGCTGGGGGGATTGGGGAGCATGGAGGGGGCTGTGATTGTCGGTATGCTAGGGGCAAGCAGTATTGCATGACTCCAACGTTTGTTCATCTTCTCCCCCCCCCCCCCCCCCCCCCCCACACACACACCCACACACACACACACCACACACACCTTTCAGAGTGATGAGATGGCTTTTGCAATGCAACCAATCGATCTTGCTGTTCTTCTGGTTGCTCCAGGAGCTGAGGAGGAACTGCAGGCTCAGGAGGCCCCCACCGAACCTCTTACAGGACTGGAGAGAGACTGCCATCAGGCAGGACGTGGCTGCCATTCAGCCAGAGTGGGGGCTTCAGAGAAGGAGGGAGCAGAGACCCTGGCAGTTCTGTGCACGAGTGTCCTTCGAGGAGATGTCGGACACTGTACGCCGCCGAAGTTTCCGACTCCGAAAGAATGCTGTGCAACGCCTGTGTGTGTGTGGGGTGCACCCACTCTCAGTGGCTGTCAGATTGATGGCTGCTCTGAACTTCTGTGTGATTGGCGCCTTCCAGAGCTCGACCAGAGATGTCTGTGACATCTCCCAAGTCTTTGGTCCATACGTGTCAAGTAGGTCACTGAAGCCCCTGTATGCCCAGGCTGGGCAGTACATTAAATTCAACCTGGATCAGGTCCATCAGGATGCCCAGGCTGTGGGGTTTGTTGCAATTGCGGGGATGCCAAATGTGCAGGGAGTGGTCGACCACATCCATGTCGCCCTCAGGGCACCCCTACAGAATCCACGACAATTTGTTGATATGAAAAGGTTCCACTTCCTGAATGTACAAATCGTGTGTGACCATCAGCTATTATGCACGTCTGTGCCAGCCATCTAGGCAGCGTGCATGAAAGCTTTATTAGAAGGAAGTCGGACATCCTGCAAGCATTTGAGGAGGAGCTCAGGCTGCGGGTGAAACAACTATTTCATTTACTTGTATGTTCCTTCTACAAAATATTTCAGGCATGGTTGAAAATGCCTGTGTGGAGGCCCTGATTGAGGTGGAGACTGCTATAATGAGACCCATATAGCCACTGCGTGACAGTGCTCCTCAAGATGCGATTGTGGTGTCTGGACTATCTGGAGGGGCCCTCCAGCCCCCTGATCTCCTCCCACATTGTGCAAGGCTCATCACCACTTTCTGGCTCTGCAGCGACGTGACCACTTGGAGAAGGAAAAGGACATGGAGAATGACCAGCTGGAGAGGATAACCAGCAGGAAGAGGAGGAAGGCGAGGAGCAGGATGAGAGCACCTTGGAACACCTGGCAGGGTTGGCATCTCAACCAAGGCATGCAAGGGTGGCTAGGGAGTTTCTGGTAACCAGGCAATTCAGTGACTAGGAGATGGTGATTGTGGATTCCATTCCACCACACACACCACCTCTCTCGCTGGCTCTTAGTGTTTGAATAATCTCCCTTTATGCATAATTGAAGATTTAGGTTTAAACCAGATAACTGCATTGAGCATTCTGGATTAGGTTCTTGAACATATTGGGTGTAGGGTATTTAATCAGTCTCAATTAATTCAATTAATTATTTGTCATTTCCAGTCTTTGGGGGAAGCTTCACTAAAAGCTTACTTTCAGCAATATATTAAGCTTGATGCTTTTTGAGTTATGTAAACAATTGGCATTAAAATATAACCTTCAACTTTCCATAGAAAAATGGCCAAAATATGATAGGTGAAACTAGCTTGTTTCTTTTTGTTTGCAATTTAATTTGACTTCCAGCAATATGTATAATTTTGTTAAATAACAGGTCTGAATGAAACATTTTGTGGAAGGAACATACAAGTAAATGAAATAGTTGTTTTGAAATTTAATTTAAATTTTGCATTACAGAGAGGATCACTATTGTAATACTAAAAAATATGGAAAGGTTTTAAGTGAATACATTTAGAGCAATTATAGATGTTTATAGACCTTAAATGGCAAGTTCTTGAAGATGTTGAACTCTTATTAAAGAATAGTCTACGAAGCTAAATGGAAACAATGTCTTTATTTTCATGTTACTGGGGAATATTAAGAATCAAAGCTCAGGATCGTGCTTGAGTAATAATAAGTAATTTATTTTAAATGATTCTCTATTGTAGGAATTTCATGAAATCCAACATTTGAGGTTACAAACGGTGTGGTTGGGATTCTCTCAAAAAAATTTTAAGTGTCAAATTTGTGCGAAAACTGGAGTAAATCCTGCTAGTTTTTTGAGTGGGAGTTTAGGGAAAAATCTCCCACACTGTTCACTGGTGTAAGTTGCACTAAAAATCAATGGACGGGACCTGTCCCCACTGGAGAGGCTGACTGCATAGCGCTGAGCAGGCCACTGTGTATGTCCTGGTCTGTCACTGCTGAAATTAGCACATGTACAGTGGCCCCTATCTGCCAGGGTCTCAATTGCTGGCCAGCTAAATTGCTAAGAAAGATCAGCGCAGCGGGATGGGAGAATTGCCCTGGCATTTTTAAAAATTGTGGACGAGCTGCCTGTCTTTTCATTTATGTTAATGAATATTTTATGTGCAGCTGTTTTATTGACTTCCATTTAAGCGTGGTTTCCTATATGGGGTATAAGATTCTCCTTATAACTGAAATCTATTTAGTGAACTAATTTGGTGATCTAATTGTGATAATATTGACCTTTTTGGATTTGTCTGTGCCAGTTTAGAATATTGAGGGGTAGGATTACTCTTAGTGAGTAGATCTTGTCAGCATTGTAGATTCCAAACTAGCTTTGTTATATTTGTTTCAGTTACTAATTGTTTTGATTTGCATGTTTATTTAGTGCCGAAAAGAAATGGGTTTTTATTTGCAATGCATGAAATGGCTATGTGAATAATGCTGCCTTTGAGCCACATGATAAAAATGCCTGTGGTTTTTAATAATTATATCTGAGGGAATGGAAGAGGATATGCTTTCCTTTAGTGATCTCCACATGCATACAAACTAATGAGTAAAAGCTGCATCAAGCTGTCCCTTTTTGATTTTGAACTCTCTTATTTGTAATTTTGCTTCCCAGCATTCACTTGAGTGTTTCTGGCATGCATTATACTTATGACAGAATTGACATTCTTTAGAATGATTCTTAGCAGTTTCAGGTAATTGCTGTGGATTTCTGGTAATAGTATCAAGGTACTAGGGGTCTTTGACCCAAAAGATAAAATGCTGGAAAATCTCAGCAGATCTGGCAGCATCTGTAAGGAGAGAAAAGAGCTGACGCTGATGTTTTGGTTTTAGATTCCAGCATCTGCAGTAATTTGCTTTTTTACTAGGCTCCTTAACCTCGGAACCACACTACTGAATGAGAAAGCAAAGATCTGCGAATATTGAAATAGAAACAAAAAACACATAAAATTCTCAGATTAGGCAACATTCGTGAAGAAAAAAAAACAAATATTATAACCCCTGTAGAGACTGTAAAGATACTTGAGTTCTAGTAACTAAAAGAATTTTGCAATGAGATTTCCAGTTGGAAGATATTTACTGCAATAAGTGAAAATAGCTTTGTCTAAACATTGTTCAGATGGCCATGTATACTGAGCTATAGGAAATAACCTTCATTTAACTTTTAAAATGTCTGAAAATTCTCCTTCCACAATTATACTTGACATTGTCTCTTAGGTGAACATGTTATTCTCCAGGAACTAATCCAAAGTTTTTCTTGCCCCTTGATAGCTTGCTACCTTTTTTCATTTATAGCCAGGTAACTTTTAATCCTGAATTGATGCTTACGTTGAGGATTATGCTGGAGATTTCTGTTGTTAGCCAAAGATCGGCAGATCTTGTAGCCTCATTTAAATGTGCATGAAATAGTTCTGTTCAATCTGAATAGGAGCTCCCACACCCATTCTGTGTAGTGAATAATAAAGACTGATTGCCCCTATATCTCTGCTATTTCTCTCAGATTCTTAGTGACTGACTCTTAAGACCATGCAAACTGATAGCACTGTGGCTTTCTATAACTTGTGTTCTCCTCAAAACCCATCTCTGTGGCAGTATGAATCACATGAGCCTTGTATTCAGGTAGAAATGCTGATTAACTTCATTCTTTATTGGAATTAAAACAAAATAGAATTTGTTAACTGTGTGGATATTAACAGCCTATTCACTGTCAGCACAGTTGTCTTTGTCCATTGTTTACAGCTAAGAATACCTCATCTGAAGATGGCTGCTTCCCGATCAGCGCTGCCTCCTCCCAAGCATTTCAGCAGCTATAAAGATCCATCAGTAGCATATCCTCATGTATTCTCTCTTTGGGCAACTGGTAACTTAGCCAGTGTCAATTACTTATTGAAATTATTCTGATCTATGGATATTGGGCAAATATTCAAATCGTTGTCAAAGTTATCATCCCTATTCTGCGTCATCCTGTGTGTGGTTGGCTTTTCTATTTACATCCTGCTTAGAGTTGTATCTTGGTCTTTTCTAAACACTTGGGAGGTAAAGAGGGTGCACCAAACACCATCACACAGTCCAGGAATGTCAGCATATCAGTCTGAATTAAGGCTGTTCAGAGGTGAAAATGTTTAGAAATCCTCTTTGCACAGAGGCAACGAATGCTACTTAAAAAATCCCACAAAATGCGGAAAATACTTGATCATTCAAGACCACAGTTTCCTACATTTTGCTGCACCTCTTTGTCAGACTTTTTTGATGAGTGAAAAATCCTGATTTACTTCACTTTAGCATTAGCAGCCATGCCTTCACATGCCTAGTCTTTAAGCTCTGGAATTTTTTTCTCTAAACCTCCCATTTCCCTGCTGTATTAAGCCTTAAGCAATTGCTTTAAAAATTGCTTCTGGCATCTTTGGATCTTTCATGTTAAAGGTGCTATATAAATGCAACTTATATGCTGACTAAGTCTGACAGTATAAAATGCTGCTGTTTGCAGTGAGAGACAGAAGCTACTTCTAGTAAAGTACATCATCAACTTACTGGTGCGGGTCTGCCCAATTCTTCTGGGTGGAACTGTAAAATCATTGAATTGCAAAGTACTAAGCATTATAAGGACTAAATAAATGTGTTGATGTTCAGTAGAAAATAATAGGTAAAATGTTTTCTTAAAAACACTGGAAAATCATACAAATACCTTGTTTCATTTTTAGTTCAGCTTTAGCTCTTGTACTGACTTGATGTACCTTTTGCATCCAACTCATTGATTATCATCTTAAATTATACTTCTTTCCCAGTGTAAATGTCCAAAAAGTAGGAATATTATTAATCTTTAATAGTATTTATTACAGGCTGAGGACTGGAAGCCCTGAAGCAGGAGTAATTGGCTAAGTTTAGTTGTGGAGTGAAAAGCAGCCTAGGGCTGAGGTTTTGAAGATCAGAATATGCAAAACTAGTTGTATAGAATTGAGACAGGTTGTGGAGGAGAACTATGGGTCTGAGTTGGTGGCAATTAAAGACAAAAGCTGTTCAGTTAGACCTCGGGAATGAACATTAAGGAAGAAGTGAAAATGTATTGTAATTTACCATTTGTATGGTTTTACACATTTGGGATTGCCAATGAATTGAAATAATAAATTGAATTTAGTCTTTTTCATTTGTTCTACCAAGATAATCACAGATATAAGACTTCGGACAAACAATAGCACAACTTTTTTTATATTCCAGGTACTACGTTTTGATTTTCAGGAACTCCTTGAGGGGTAAAACCTTCATTTATAACAGAAACAATTTGAGAAAAATCCAAGGGGGGGCAAAAAAAAGGATTTCACTCACAATATTGTTCTCTTTTATTCCAGTGTTCTCTATTTTAAATTTTGCTTAAAAATGGTTTACTGAACAAATATGAAAGAAGAAAGCGGTTGGAGAAGGTTTGATGTATATTTTTTCATTCTTATTGTTTAAACTTGAAAGGCACACCCAGTTTGAGAATTTTAAAAGGGCAAAAAGATATTTTTGCAAAGTAAGAGTTGTGAAATCAAATAAATAAAATAAGTTATAGCATAAAAGTGAGCAATATTGCTTATTTTGCACACTTTTTTTCTCTCTGTTCTTCCTCTTGCCCTGAAAATCCTCTTCCTCCTTTCAATCCCACTCTTCTTCCTCAGTCTCTCTCTTTCACTTCTCCCATTTACGAGCTCTCAAGTTTTGCTGTCTCACAGTGCCAGGGATTCGGTTCAATTCCTGACTTGGATGAGTTTGCACGTTCTCCCTGTGTCTCCATGGGTTTCCTCTGGGTTCTCTAGTTTCCTCTCTCAATCCAAAGATGTGTGGGTTGGGTTGATAGGCCTTGCTAAATAATCTCTGTGTCAGGAGGATTAGGAAGGTAAATATGTGAGATTACAGGTATAGGACAATATCTGAGTGGGATTATTGTCAGTGCTGGCACAAGGGGCCAAATGGTCTCCTTCTGCACTGTAGATTCTGAGGGACAGGACCCTGCCCAAAATCCATCTGAAGGTAGAGAATTTGGGTTGGCCTTGTCTAAATCTTTGATGGACCAAATCAGGTTTTCACTGCAAGGATTTACCTGGGCTAGAATGGAGGCAGAGAAATCTGCTACTGCCAGAAGTAATCTGTCTTCCTGAACTTCCAACTGGAGCAAAAGACAATTGCAGCCTTGCAATGTTTTACGTCATCATGTCAAAAGAAGCAAGTGAATTTTTGGACTTTGGACGAAAACTCACTCTTATGCTTGCTTCTTTTGATATGAAGACTTGAATTGCCTTTTGCTCTTTTGTAATCACCTCTGCTTGCATATGTTTGTCTCTGTGTGTTGCATATCCATTTTTAGGGTTTACTTAAACATTTATCTTTCCATTTAAAAACCTATTGGAAAACATCTTGTACTTCATAAGAAGAGCACTCAAGGGTTAAAACACTTCCAACTCACAAGTGTCTATGGTCAGTTGCATAATGGAAAAGGGGCAACCGTTTCTTCCCTGTCTGTTACGCTTATTGAAAAGGTTTACCTCAGAGCAAGTTCTGTATATCTCTATCAAGACCTCTCTGCTTTTATAATCTATACTAGTGATTGATAAAGATGCATGTGCCACATGCCTTTTTCACCACCCTATTAACTTGCCTTTCCAGAGATGAGGGCGTTGGACTATGAGGAGAGACTGAATAGGCTAGGTTTGTACTGTTTGGAGTTTAGAAGGCCAAGAGGGGATCTTATACAGACGTCTAAGATTATGAAGGGGATGGATAGGGTAGAGGTTGAGAGACTCTTCCCGCTTAGCGAAGAAACAGGACTCGAGGGCACAGCCTCAAGATTAGGGGAGGGACGGAGGGTGATGGGGGGTTCAGATCGGAGTTGCAGAGGGGTTTCTTCATGCAAAGGGTGGCGAATCTTTGGAATTCTCTGTCCGATGAGGTGGTGGAGGCTTCCTCACTGAATACGTCCAAGTCAAGCGTGGATAGATTTTTAATTGACAAGGGAATTAAGGGTTACGAGGAGAAAGCGGGAAAGTGGTACTGAACTACTTCAGATCAGCCATGATCTAATTGAATGGCGGGGCAGGGGCTGTATGGTCTACTCCTGCTCCTATTTCTTATGTTCTTTCTGTCTTCAGAGATCTATGGACAAACAATCCAAGGCCCCTTTTGTTCTTTGGAATTTCCCAGTGTCAGATCTTTCATTGTATACTCCCTTGTCAAATTACTCCTTCCTAAGTGTATCACCTCCCACTTTTCAGGGTTAAATTCCATCTGTCACATATCTGCCAATTTGATCATCTTGTCTATATCTTCCTGTAACCCAAGACAGTCAAATTCACTTAACCACCCAGCCAATCATTGTATCATCAGCAAATTACTGATCTTATCCCCCTCATCTGTCATTTATATAAATGATGAATGATAGGGCACCCAGCATGAATTTCTGACTGTCGCTGGCCTCCAGTCACTAAAGCTTTCTGTCATTATCCTCTGTCTCCTACCGTTAAGCCAATCATGAATCCATCTTATCAGGTCACCCTGTATCCCATATGCATTTATCTTCTTAATAAGTCGCCCATGTGGGATTTTGTCAAAAGTTTTGCTGAAACCCATGTAAACTACATCAACCACACCATCTCATTTACACATTACATGGTTACATGTTCAAAAAATTAATCACATTTGTTAGGCATGACCTCCCTCTAGCAAAACGATACTGACTATCCCTGATCAAATTTGTATCACCAAATTGAAATAGATTCTCTCCTTCCGAATCTTCTCCAGTAATAATTTATAGCAATTAGGGAAAACATATTAAGTTAAAAAGATATGAAGCTTAACAAACAAAACAGTAGTTTACAGGTCACTAAAAGCTTTGCATTCTCTTTTGACCATGGACAGCAGAACATGTTGGGATTCATCATGTGGTCTCTTGCTTTGGGTTTTGCTGCTGAGGTTATCATTTATCATGATTTCCTTCTTTGTTCTGGCAAGGGTTTTTGCTTTTACTCCTTTTATAACATTTCTGGGTCTCCTGAGTTACACTTGATATGATTAAGTTAGTCCTGGCCCAGGGTTGATGCAAAGTGATTTGTACTTGATGTAATTGCGTTAGTCCTGGATATCTAAAGGTTGCGTTTCAAGCATGATCCACGTAGCTTCTTGATAATACAATTAAGTTAGAAGTTAACAAGATTTGCATTATACTTCAGCAATCGGAGTTAGTTACCAGAGTTTGTTGTATCGTCATGGGAGGTTTGAAATGTAAGATACTTATCGCCGTGGGGACCTTTAGTGGTCTCGGTATTTACAAAATGGAACGTTTACACAATTCACACAATATGGGATGTTAATATGATTAAATGTTGATTATAATTGAACATAATTCTTTTGAATATTAACAAAATTAGTACAATTGAATGCCAAGAATAATTCCCTTACACGGGAGACTTCTTCCATTATCATAGGCAATATTTATCCCTCAACCGGTATCTCTCAAACTCTGGATGTGAATTAAAGTTTTTTGGGGCAATTTGACTAGAAAGTGCTTTGAGATACCCTGATGTTGTGAAGGTGCTATATGATTACATGATTTTTCTTTATTATCCTCCAGCTTTCTATCTTTTTTTGACTTGATGACACTTGGTTCCCAATTGCAACAGCACTAGATATTGAATAATACTATAATTATAAGTAATATAAAACCACACTGGTAGTTTTGGAAACATGATGTTGAATTGATGGAGCACCCGGGTTTCTCTTTAGTAGAGATTAAGGAGCTGGATTCTCCACATTAATTTTCAACTTGTTGGCTGTGAGGCATTTTGAAACATTCTGGAGTTGCGAAGGTGCTGTATAAACACAAGATTTTTTTTATCTTTCACCATGTTTTATTATCTTTAGGCCTTTTATGCGTTTATTTCTAACTTCCAAGACTATAAATCAACAATCAGATATTTTAAAAAGATTGCAATGACGCTTGATAAACTTACACTGTTTGGAAAGACAAAGTTTCAGAAGGCTACAAATTAATTCTCTAATGTAAGTTAATAAGTTTTTCCTAAGAAGATGAATCACCACAGTTATTTATGTTGAAGTTCATTTGCTATTTAACTGCCTAGTCTGCAAACTTTCTAACATGCGTCTCCTGTCGTCCTCGAAGTTTTGTATCATCTTTTGGTACATGTTCTGATAATTGAGTTACTCATTATCAAGTCCAAATGCGTAACAATGGTCCCAGCAGTAAACATTGTGGAACACTGTTTTCTGGTTCCCTCCAATTTGACTAACTGTTCTTTGCGCTTAATTCCTGCTTTCTATCTTTTACTCAAATGACTACGCTATCCAGCAACTTGTCCCCTGGCTTCACACACTATAACCTATGCCATAAGTCTAATTTGTCATATCTTTTCAAAGTCCTTTTGAAGTTCAAGTGTGTGATTTGATTTTAAAATCCAAGCTAACTTGATTTTTGATTTATTTTATTGTCACATGTATTAACATACTGTGAAAAGTATTATTTCTTGCAGATTATATAGAGCATACTGATCATAGAGAAGGAAACAAGACTACAGAATTTAGTGTTACAGTCATAGCTAGGGGCAGAGAAAGATCAACTTAATGCAAGGTAGGTACATTTAAAAGTCAGCAGGGAAGAAGTTATTCTTTGAGTCAGTTGGTACATGATCTCAGACTTTTATATTTTTTTCCTGACGGAAGAAGATGAAAGAGAGAATATCTGGGTTGCATGGGGTCTTTAATATGCTGGTTGCTTTGCCAAGGCAGCTGTAAGAATAAACAACGTCAATGGATCGGAGGTTGGTTTGTGTGATGGATTGGGCTACGTTCACAATCTTTTGTAGTTTCTTGCGGTTTTGGACAGAGCAGGAGCCATGCCAAGCTGTGAGAAAACCAAAGAATGCTTTCTCTGGTGTATCTGTAAAAATTGGTGAGAGTCATAGCTGACATGCCAAATTTCTCAAGTTTTCTGAGAAAGTATTTCAGCTTTTAGATGTTCATCTATCACCACTTCTAGTTGGTTATAGTGTCTATTGCCTGATTCCTCGAGAGGCCAGATATCTATTTGTCCTGGCCTTAAATGTATTTGATGATGGAGCATCCATAACCTAATTCTACTTATCTCAGTTCCTCAATGATCAGTCCCTTACCTGGCAACCTGGTGTTAGATTCTTCAACCAGTGTTTCTCCTTTCAGATCCATTCTATCAAACTCATTCAAAATCTTCTATAGTTCAATGAGATTACCTCTCCATTCTTCAAAACTCCAGACAAGTTTATTTACCCATTCATCATAGGATAACCTCTCATCCCAAGAACTTATGTAGTGAACCTTTACTGAAACTCTGCAAGGATATACTTCAATTTAGACTAAACCTACGCAGTCTCACTAAAGCCCTGTACAATTGGATTCCTCTAATCCAATCCCCTTGCATTAAAGATGAATGTAATGTTTGTCTTCCTAATTGCTTGTTGCACTTGCATGCTAACTTTCTGCCTTCCTTGTATAAGCATACCCCAAGTCTCTTCAAACATCAGGGTTCAAAAATGTCATATTTCTTTAGAGATATTCTGCTTTTCTATTGTTAGTATTGAAGTGTATAACTTCAAACTCCGCTGCGCTATATGCAACCTATCAGCTTGTTTTCCACTCTGTGCACCTGTCTGTATATCTCTCTGCAGTCTCTGTGACCTCCCCACTGCTTATTTTTCCAACGTGTTTTGTATCATGAGCAAATTTAGACGCTTTACTCTTTCTCCTCATCAGAGTCATTAACGTAGATCGTAAGTAGCTGAGGCCCCTGTCACAGTTTGTGAACTTAAAAATGCTTTGTTTTTGCCTATTCTCTGCTTCCTAACCATTAATTAATCTGCTGTCAAGCTAATATATTACTTCCAACTCTGTGAGCCCTTTTCTTGCCTATTATGATTTTGTGTGGCACTTTATTGAATGCCTTTTGAAAATCCACATGTGCTTACATGTACTAGTTCACTTTGAATTTGCTTTGTTACATCCTTAAAAAATTCTAATACACTTTTCAAGCAGGATTGTCTTTCTGTAAAACCATGTTGACTTGTTCTAATCATACTACATTTTCCAAAAGCATTATTAATACTATCTTAATAATAGATTCCAACACTTTCCCAAAGACTGACTGGCCTATACTTAGCTGTTTTCTCTCTTCCTGCTTTCTTGAAAAGTGGCATTTGCCAATTTCCATTTTAATGGGACGGTTCTAGAATGTAAGATATTTTGGAAAATTGTAACTAGCGTATTCACTATTTCAGCAACAATTAGGGTTGAGGCCATCCAATCCTGAGGATTTGTCAGATTTTAATCCCTTAAATTTCTCCCAATATTTTTTCTTTGGTACTGGTTACCTATCTCACTTTTTAGTCTCTATTGTCTTCTGTTTCTACTATGTAATTTGCTGTCGTCTTTTGTGAATATTTCTTCATTGGTTCTGCCATTTTAGTATTCTTTATGATTTCCCACCTATAATTCATAACTAATTTCTATCCATACTAATTTTACTTCGTGGTCTTCTAAGCCCAGTTTCTTTTTCACTAATCCTTATATGATCAATACAGTGAGGATATCCATGCTCCTTTGCTATTCTGTCTTTCTTTCTGAAATAGAAGAACGCAAGAACGCAACTAGAAGCAGGAGTAGGCCATCTGGTCCTTTGAACCTACTCCACCATTCAGTAAGATCATGGCTGATCTTTTATGTGGACTCAGCTCCACTTACCTGTCTGCTCACATAATCCTTTATTCCTTTACTGTTCAAAAATTTATCTATCCTTGCCTTAAAAATTTTCAATGAGGTAGCCTGCTTCACTGGGCAAGGAATTCCACAATTCACAACCCTTTGTGTGAAGAAGTTCTTCCTCAACTCAGTCCTAAATCTGCTTCCCCTTATTTTGAGGCTATGTCCCCTAGTTCTAATTTCACCCACCAGTGGAAACAACTTCCCTACTTCTATCTCATCTATTCCCTTCATAATCTTATATGTTTTTGTAAGATCTCATTCGTCTGAATTCCAATGAATATAGCCCCAGTCTACCTGGTCTTCTCATAAGACAACCCTCTCAAGTCCGCAATCACCTAGTGAATCTCCTTTGCTTCCCCTCCAGTGCCAGCATATCCCCTCTCAAATAAGGAGATCAAAACTGTAATCAGTACTCCACGTGTGGCCTCACCAGCACCTTATACAGCTCAAAGTAACCTGTTTCAATAAAGGACAAAATTCCCTTTACCTTCTTAATTAGCTGCTGCACCTGCAAACCAACTCCTTGAGATTTCTGTATAAGGACACTCAGGTCTGTCTGCACAGCAGCATGCTGCAATGTTTTACCATTTAAATAATAGTCCATTTTGCTGTTATTACCACCAAAATGGATGACCTCACATTTACCAACATTGTACTCCATCTGCCAGATTCTTGCATACTCACTTAGATTATCTATATCCCTTTGCAGACTTTTACGTCCTCTGCACACTTTGCTCTGCCACCCATCTTATTGTCATCTGTGAATTTTGACACATTACACTTAGAACATAGAACATTACAGCACAGAACAGGCCCTTCGGCCTTCGATGTTGCGCCAACCAATATAAAAAGCAATGCCCCTCCAAACTAAACCATTCCCTTCTCTTCCATATACTTATCAACTAACCTCTTAAACGCCACCAAACTTGGCGCATCTACAACTGCTGCAGGCAGGGCATTCCACTCCCGAACCACCCTTTGGGTAAAGAACCTACCTCTGATATCCGTCCTATAACTATCACCCCTTAATTTAAAGCTGTGTCCCCTCGTGCTAGCTTTTTCCATCCTAGGAAAAAGGCTATCACTGTCCACCCTATCTAAACCTCTAATCATCTTATATGTTTCGATCAGGTCCCCTCTTAGCCTCCTCCTTTCTAACGAAAACAACCTCAAATCCCTCAGCCTCTCCTCATAAGACCTGCCCTCCATACCAGGCAACATCCTGGTAAACCTCCTCTGTACCCTCTCCAATGCCTCCACATCTTTCTTATAATGTGGGGACCAGAACTGCACACAATACTCCAAGTGCGGCCGCACTAGAGTTTTGTACAGTTGCAACATGACGTTGCGGCTCCGAAATTCAATCCCTCTACCAATAAAAGCCAAGACTCCATATGCCTTCCTAACAACCTTCTCGACCTGACTGCCTACTTTCAGGGATCTATGCACATACACACCAAGATCCCTCTGTTCATCTAGACTACTAAGAATCCTACCATTTGCCCTATACTCTACACATTTATTATTTCTGCCATAGTGCATTACCTCACACTTTTCCACATTAAACTCCATTTGCCACCTCTCGGCCCAGCTCTGCAACTTGTCCAAGTCCCTCTGCAAACTATAACACCCCTCTTCACTATCTACCACTCCACCGACTTTAGTGTCATCTGCAAATTTACTAATCCATCCTTCAATACCCTCATCCAGATCATTTATAAAAATTACAAACAGCAGGGGCCCCAAAACAGACCCCTGAGGTACACCACTTGTCACCGAACTCCACGATGAATATCTCCCATCAACCACCACCCTCTGTCTTCTATCTGCTAGCCAATTCCTAACCCAATTAGCTAAATCACCCTCTATCCCATACATCTGCATTTTCTGCAGAAGTCTTCCATGGGCCACCTTATCAAACGCCTTACTAAAGTCCATATATACCACATCAACCGCCTTACCCCCATCCACCTCTTTAGTCACTTTTTCAAAAAACTCAATGAGGTTAGTAAGGCACGACCTACCCTTCACAAAACCATGCTGACTATCTCCAATCAATTCATTACTCTCTAAATAACTATAAATCCTATCCCTAATTATTCTCTCCAACACTTTGCCCACCACAGAAGTAAGACTCACTGGCCTATAATTCCCTGGAAGGTCTCTCTTCCCCTTCTTGAACAACGGGACCACATTCGCTATCCTCCAGTCCTCCGGAACCACACCCGTAACCAACGACGACCTGAAGATCAGAGCCAGAGGCTCTGCAATCTCCTCTCTTGCCTCCCAGAGAATCCTAGGGTAAATCCCGTCCGGCCCAGGGGACTTATCCAACTTCAAACCCTCGAGAATATCTAGCACATCCTCCCTATCTACTTCGATACCTTCCAGTTTGCTACCCTGTACCTCAGTGTTCTCCATAACTACATTTACATCACCCTGCGTGAATACCGAAGAGAAATATTTATTCAGTACCTCTCCAATCTCTTCAGGCTCCACGCACAACTTCCCACTGCTGTCTATGACTGGCCCTAATCTTGCCCTAACCAATCTTCTATTCTTAACATATCTAAAGAAAGCTTTAGGATTCTCCTTAATCCTATCAGCCAAAGTCTTCTCATGTCCTCTCTTTGCTCTCCTCAATTCCCTCTTTAGCTCCCTCCTGGCTAATCTATAGCTATCCGTTGCACTAACCGAGCCTTCAATCCTCATCCTGACATAAGCCTCCTTTTTCCTTTTAACCAGCAAATCAACTTTTTTCGTACACCAAGGTTCTCTTACTCGACCATTTCCTCCTTGCCTGACAGGGACATACTTATCAAGGACCCGCAGCAGCTGCTCCTTGAATAAGCTCCACATTCCAGATGTTCCCAGTCCCTGTAGCTTCCTAGTCCAATCTATGCACCCTAATTCTCTCCTGATGGCCTCATAATTACCCTTCCCCCAGCTATAACTACTGCCCCCAGCTTCATGCCTATCCCTATCCATCACTAAGGTGAACGTAACCGAATTGTGGTCACTATCACCAAAATGTTCACCAACCTCCAAGCCTAACACCTGGTCTGGCTCATTGCCCAGCACCAAATCCAATGTAGCCTCACCTCTAGTTGGCCTATCTACATACTGAGTCAAAAAACCTTCCTGCACACTTTGTACGAAAACTGACCCCTCTAACGAGCTAGAGCTATAGCTATTCCAATCAATATTAGTAAAGTTAAAGTCCCCCATAACAATTACCCTATTACTTTCACTCCTGACCAGAATTGACTTTGCAATCCTTTCCTCTACCTCTCTAGAACTTTTAGGAGGTCTATAAAAGACTCCCAACAGGGTGACCTCTCCTTTCCTGTTTCTAATCTCAGCCCATACTACCTCAACAGACAAGTCCCAAGTCAGGGACTTGGTCCCTAACTCCAAATCATCTTTGTAAATTGTAAACAGTTTTGCACCCTGGGATGTTTATTGCCAGTCTTGATCAAATTACAATCAATGACTGTACAATGATGACTAAACCTAAAGCATTTGTGCCATTCTGTATAATTGTACATGCTTTGTGCATCAGATAAAAATCCTTCCATTTGTCTGTTTTACTTCTGTTCCCTGTAATGATGCCCAATTTATATTGAACCCTGTCTCTTTCTGTCCCACTCTTTACTCCCATTATTACACTATTCCACTATTTTGACTATTCTCTTTTGGTTTTTAAACTTCTCTTCTACTGTGGTGTAGTTTGTTTTTTGTTTTTGGCTAGTTCAGTTTTGGTTGGCTTTGATTTTTATGTAGTTGAGTTTTTGATCTAATTGGCCACTTGATGTTTAGATTCATTGAGTTGTTGTATTTGGCTTGACGAATTAATTACAGCAATTAATTATTTAACTATTTCAATTATTATTAAATACAATTATAATTTAGTTTCTTGGCTCATTTTCCTGTTGACATGTATTAATGTTAAATCTTTACTATGTCAAGATTAACATTAACCACTAGCATTACTAAATACTAGATGCTTGCATTCCTGCGTTCTCTCTGATATTTCCTCTGGTATATTTGTTTATATATATGCAGTTAACCATTGATTTAAATCACTTCTTTCTTCTCCTGTACCAAATTTCTATTGCTGCAATATTATGTGGATTTGCACAGCTGTGTCAAGCAAGTATCATTCGGATTATATACCTTGTTAGAAACAAAATAAAATCATAAAATGCAGGAAACACTTAGCTAGTCAGACAGCATCTGTGGAGAGAAGTATAGCTGATGTCCCAGTTGACAACCTATCATAGGATCAATCAAAAGCCATTTAGCCCCATAAATCTACTCCACTTTTTAATCACAGTATGGTTGATCTGCATCACAAGCCCACATTTATTGTAGCTCCGTATCCCTTAGTACCTTGGTTAACAATCTATTTAATATCTGATGTTAAATGATCAGTTGGTATTTGCAGAAGTT
Organism: Sphyrna mokarran; assembly: GCA_024679065.1. Lineage (NCBI taxonomy): Eukaryota > Metazoa > Chordata > Chondrichthyes > Carcharhiniformes > Carcharhinidae > Sphyrna > Sphyrna mokarran. Next base: position 54,693,237 of record JAGIQG010000007.1, read on the forward strand.
AATCCTGGTGTGTAGAAATATATCCTAATTTCAGTCCGGGGGGACCTGGCTTTATGGTTGAGACTATGGCTGCTAGTGCTAGATTTCCTAGTCAACAGAAACAATTTCTGTATCATTTGTAACTCCTGCCATTGATGGGAATGGTGTCAGGAATGGTTGTGGATTCACATTCAGTGGATACTGTGGCCAGTGGCACATGAACAACTGATCATGATACCTCCTCGTTTGGTGCCAAGATCATCAGTTGTATGGGCACAGCTGCAGAACATCAAATCCCCGTTCAGAATTATGCTTTATTACGGGGTTAAACTTACTGAATTTGCGATGCAAAATGATGTTGAAGCATTATCAGCCATCTTTAGCCAGAAGTGCTGAGAGGATGATCCAACTCTGCCTCTCCAGAGGTTCCCAGCATTGCAGATTCTAGTCTTCAGCCAATTTGACTCTGTGTGATATTAAGAAATGGTGAAGTCCCTGGATAGTGCAAAGGCTATGGGCCCTAACAATATTTCAGCAATCACACTGAAGACTTGTGCTCCAGAACTAGCCAAGCCCCTTGCCAGGCCTTTAGCCAAGTTTTTCCAGTACAGCTACAGCAGTTGTATCTACTCAGCGTGTGGAAAATTGCCCAGTTATGTCCTGTGCGCTAAAAGCAGAACAAATCCAATCCAGACAATTACTGTCCATTGGCTTGCTATGATCAGCAGCAAAGTTACAGACAATGTCGTCAACATTGCTGTCAAGCAGCACTTACTCAACAATAACCTGCTTATTAAATGCCTAGGAAGCTGCTCGGTTTGGGTTCCATCAAGATTGCTCCAATGATTCCAGTCTTACCTGACAAGAAGGAAGATGGTTGTGTTTCATGCAGGTCACGAATTTCAGTTCTGGGACATCGCTGCAGGAGTTTTTCAGGGTAGTTCTTTGACCCCAAACATCTTCAGCTTCTTTCATATGGACAGAATGGGTAACCATAGGCAACCATATGTTCAGCACCATTCACGATTCCTCAAGTACTGAAGTAGTCCATGTCCAAATGCAGCAAGACCTGGACAATATGGAGGCTTGGTATGATAAGTAGTAAGTAACATTTGTGCCATACATGTGTCAGGCAATGAGAATCTAACCATTGCTACTTAATGTTCAATGGCATTACCATCACTGAATTGCTGGGGGGTTACCATTGACCAGAAATTGAATAGGACCAGCCATAATTGGCTACAAAAGCAAGTTGGAGGCTGGGAATTCTGAATCTCAAACCTTGTCCACTTTTGACAAGGCACAAGTGAGGAATGTGATGGAATGCTCTTCACTTGCATGGATCAGGTGCATCTCCAACAAAACTCGATATTAGGCAGGTCCAAGCAGCCTGCATGATTGACATCACATTCACAATATTAAGCAGACACTTCCTCCACCATTGATGCATAATTGCAGTAGAATGTACCATCTACAAGATGCACTTCAGCAACTCACCAAGCTCTTTCAATAGCACCTTCCAAACCTGTGACCTTGACAATCTAGAAGGGCAAGGGCAGTCGATCCATAGGAACTGCAAGTTCCCTTCCAACCCATGCAACATACTGACTTGGAACTATATTGCCACTTCTTTATTGTCATGGAGCTAAAATCTTGGACAAGTGGAGTAGGAGGGAGGGCTTTAGATTTCTGAGCCTTTGGGAGCAGTTTGTGGGCAGGTGGGTTTAAACAGAAAGACAAATTACACAATAACAGAGCTGGTAATAATGTCCTTTGGCGGTGTGATAGTATTGTTGGCGAGGGTCTAAACTATATTGGCAAGCGATGGGAACCTGAAGGGAAACTCAGAATGGAGAGGATAAAACTGGCAATAGGAAGCATTAACTGACATTTCTGAGCAGTATCCAGATAAATAATACTTGGAGAGTTTGATAGAATTAGAATAGACAATAATAAGTCATTGTGTGAAGTCAGATTACGGGATCAATAAAACTTAAATCATGACTAATGTGCATGCTTGTGAATGCGCAGAGTGTGACTATTAAGAATTGTAGGCACACATTGACAAATGGAGCTATGATATTATTGCCATAGACCAGACCTGGCACAAAGAAAGGCAGGACTGGGGATTAAAAATGCTTGGTACAAGGTATTTAGGAGAGACAGAAAAGAAAGGTGCAAGGAGAAGGAGGTCTAGTATATAGATGAGTACCTAGTGGAAGTGATAAAGAGAAACAAATTTGCAAAGAAATTACTGAGAGCAGCAAGAATTATAGATTAATTATAAAAGTGGACTTCAATTATCCAAATATAGACTGAGATAGGAATAGTACAGAACAGACTAATCATTTTGTCTTCAGCGGTAAGGAAACCTCTGGAAACTGTAGTTGGCTCAAAATCACTAGTCATTTAGACAAGTGCAGGATAATTATGGAAAGGCATCATGGATTCATTAAGGGAAAATCATGTTTAACTTGCTGAAGTTTTTGAGGAGGTAACTCAGAAGGTGACATGGTATATATGGATTTTAAATGTATTTGATACAGTGCCATATAACAGATTTGTGAGCAAAATTCTAGCTTGAGCAATAAAAAGCAAAGTAGGCACTTGCAGGAAACTGATTAGTGATAAATTGTTGTTGCTCAGATTGAAGGAAAATTTGTAGTAGAGTTCCGTCGCAGTCAGTGTTGAGACTTTGCTCTTCCTGACATGTAATTAATGACCTAGGCTGTGGTGTTTAGGGCACGATTTCAAAATTTGCAAATCATGAAGATTGAAAATGTCAACTATGAGGATAGTCCTGAACTTCAGAAAGATGTAGACATGTTGGTGGATTTAGCAAACAGGTGGCAGAAGACGTGTGAGGTGATTCATTTCGGTAGGAAGAATATGGACAGACAGTAAAACAAAGGGAGAAATTCTAAAGGAGATGCAGGAAAGAGGACATGGAGGTGTGGTATTTGGCTTTATTGTTGGGGGCATTGAGTACAAGAGTAAGGGGCTCATATTGAACTCATATTCATACTAGCTGGGTCTCATCTATGGTACTGTGTCCAGTTCTGGGTGCCATATTTGAAGAACAACTTGAAGGCATCAGAGAGAGTGCAGAGCTGAAGAACTGTAGCCACAAGGCTTGATTGGACAGCTTGTTTTCTTGGGAGAAAAGAAGGGTGAGAGGAGACTTGATAAGAGGTATGAGGGGTATGGGCAGGGTCGATAATGAGTAATTGCTCTCACTTAAGAGCATCAAATATGAGAACACAGATTCAAAATAATGGGCAAAAAGGTAAAAATGATGAGTAAAAATATTTTTACTTAGAGGGTGATTGGAGCCTGCAACAAACTTCCCTGAGATGATGGTGGAGGCAGGTTTGAATAAGGTATCCAAAGGGAATTGGATTGCTATCTGCCGATTCAATTTGTTGAATGCCTCTTTCTACACTGTAAAGATTTTGAGATTCCTGGAATACTAGGGTGTCCCTACAAGACATGGACTGTAGCAATTTAAAACAGCAGTTCACCACTATCTTCTGGAGATTAATTAGGGATGCGCAATAGATAATGACTTACTCAGTGGCACCCAAATATACTGCATTATTACACACCTTTCTTGGTCATCAAATTCTGGAGTGTGTCTTGAACCCAGAGCTTCCAACTCAAAGGCGTACACTGCATTACAAGAAATTTATGATTCTGAACAGTTTTCCGAAGCAAATTGGAAAGATTTTGTGAAGACAGTTCTCAGTTAGCCAAGTAGGTAGTTAATAGGTGTCTTAATCAGAGTCATCTTGAGTTGGGTAATGATTTTTAAGATTTAAATATTTACTTATTGAAGTAGACATTCACTTATAAAAAGCAATGAAAGTTATTAAATAATGTAAGCTAGAGTAAGCCCCATGCATTTTGGTGCACCTCAGTCTTTTTGTTAGCATCTGCAAAAAATCCGACACCAAAATGCTATACCCCAAAGTATTTCTGAGAATTTTAAATGACTGAGAAATGAACTGAGTATTTAGGGAAAAGTCAATTTTAACATCATTCTGTTTTAATTTACTCCCTAATACCATAACATAATCCAATTTATATCTTAAAACTTAATTTAAGATGCCAGTGTAGTTGCAAATGATGAAGTCCCAGACTGATTCACTGCAACAGGCACAATATCTGTGCATGTGCAGGAGGTGCTTCTTCTAGTGCTGCGGTACAAATGAACAGTCTTTTTTTTATTCTCTTTTCCATTAGATCACTTAGATCAAATAACTTTATAAATTCAAGGAAATGCAATCCCTCATAATTTAACCCTTGGGGATCATTCAGCTAAAGTTGCACTGCATTCTGTCAAGGCCTTTCTGAGATGTGATGCCCAGAACTGCTGTCAGTCTTTCAAGTGTGGCCTGACCAGTGCTTGTAACATCTACCCACTTCCGTTAGCCTCTTTGATTATTTTCTGTACCTGTGATTTGTGGGCTGTCGGAAGCAGAAGGTAATATCAGAAGAATCATAAACCACATAGAATACTGGAGAGACTGCACTACTGTAGGAAATAGTAAAGTATTGGGTGGGTTATACTGTGAGACTATATAAGATATAGGAGCAGAAGTAAGCTGTTCAGCCCATTGAGTCTACATTGCTGTTCAGTGAGATCATATCTGATCTGAAACGATAATCCTAAATCCACTTTTCCAATCTTATTCCCATTCGGAGTTCAAAGTTCTGGTGTACAATGCATGTATGTAAATAATTTTGGTAAATTGCCAGAGCAGATTGCCATGTGGAAATATAATATTGTCCCTCTAACAGGAACCTGGCTCAAAAAAGCCCCGGACTGATTATTAAATATTCCTAGATGCTGGATGTTTAGGAAAGATAGGAAAAGGAATGGATAGCAGTATTGATTAAGGGATAAAAGGTGCAAGTCAAAAGTATTAGGATAATAAACGATGAGTTTTGAAAAGTACGAACAGTAGAATTTTTGCAAAGTGCTGTCTGAAAAAGTTAGGGCAGTGCATTGAAACTTTGTGGATAGTTCCTTTGTAGGTGGAATCATAGAAATTTTAATACATAAGGAGACCATTCAGGTCCTTTGTGTCTATGCTGGTATTCTTTTTTATTTATTGGATCTGTCTGGCTTAATTCCATTTCCCTTGCTTTTCAGTGTTTAATTCCCACTTAAACACCTTCATTGAATTCGACTTTACTAGCCACTTATAGTAATACATTCGAGGAACCCATTGGGCAGAAAAATATTCTGATTTCTCCTTTCATGCTTGTATTGTTCTGCGTTGCATCTTTTAAGTCTGAAAATGATTTGTGACAGCAGAACTTCCTATTGCATGCTCTCCAGGCACTTGGAATTGAAGTGCTACCCTATCGAGCAAAGGATCAAAACCTGAATAGATCAGCTTCTCTGTATGCTCTGCAGATGCCAAATCCAAATAGCAGCACAATTAAAGATCACATATTGTTAATTGGCAGCAGACAGCTTTTCTCGCATAGTAGTTTGTTCCCTTCTTATGAATGTTGTTTTTTGTCTCATTTTTCTGAATGACAGAATCTTCACACTTATGGAGTGGGGAAAGTGAAGTGGTATGATATTGAACTAAAAGGCAATTTTGCTGCACTGGAGTCTATTTCTGCCTCTTGGGTCCAAACGTCTGTTAGTATGAACCATTTTGCAATTGATTAAGACCATATCAACTGTAGTTTTTCTTCTGTGTAACAGTGATATTCAAGATTTTGACTTCATTTTTTTTAAATCGCCTATAGTTTGTTTAAAATAAATGATAAATGGAGCAAAATTACAGGAATTGCACATTTTTCTGGCTGCTGCATTGAATTACCTAAAGCTGGTTGAAAAGTCCTCCTCCCTCTCCCATCCTATTTTGTATTCAATTTTTTAAAAAAAAGTACCATGAGCAGTGCTGTTTTCCAGTCCTTTGTTAACCTGTGCTGTGCTGAGCACCTTTGCATTGTATGCTGGTCCATAATGCAGTACCATCTAGCTCAGTGATGATACAATTCTAGTTTTTGTGCTGCTGGGAGGTCCTGTTCCAGGAGGGTTATTCTAGCTAGGTTTATTTTTGCTCCTTCTGAATTTAGATCGACTGAGGTATGTTCATCTACGAAAGGTTTGTCGTCATTTTTTAAAAGCCTTTGTTAAAGTATGGAATAAGAGAGAGCTTAAAGTAAAAATAATTTGTTTTCTTTTTAATAAATGAAAAGAAATTCAAGCATACCAGAATGTCCCTGTTTTTTTTTTGGATTAAAAATAAGTTAGTTTGAATCTATTTGTAGAAATTTAAAAACATCTGTGGACAATTTGAATGCAAAAGATTAATTAACTGATCTAAATTATTAATAAATGGTGATATTACCTGCTTTCTGAATGGCCTACTCTTCCTCCAATTTGTTACATTCTTAGCAATGTTCAATTTGGCTTCTTTCAGGACTTCTTGCCTCCAGAATTAATCACAACCTTGATCTAATCATAGCTTTTTGCTTACAGAATTTTATTCTCAACTGTTCTCCCAGGGATTCTCACTATGTGATTCTGTGCACCATACCATGAGCAGTGCTGTTCTCCAGTCCGATGTTAACCTGTGCTCTTCTGTGCACCTTTGCATTGTATGCAGGTCCATAATGCAGTGCCATCTAGCTCAGTGACAATACAATTCTAGTTTTTGTGCTGTTGGGAGAAATCATGTTTCTTGGCCACTGGGATATAAAACTGAACTGCTGTGCTGTCTGGGCTCAAGATACAGTTGGTTGAGAGAAAGTGCTAAATCATGTGTACTAACATATGAATGCAACCAATCTAATATTTCTACAAGAAAGTATATTTATGATGCAAGCAGTGGGATGCTGGTTTGATTTTGTACCAAGAGATAACACAAAAACGTGGTGGTACAGTTTTTAGCAGTGCTGCCTCACAGCCCCAGGGACCTGAGTTCAGTACTGCCCTCTGGTAACTGTCTGTGTGGAGTTTGCATATGTAGGGTTACAGGATTAGACCCTGGGTGGGATTCTTGTCATTGCTTGCTCGGTGGGCTGACTGGCCTTTTTCTGCACTGCAGCAGTTCTATGATTCTAAGATGTTAGAAAGTAATTGCTAAGATGATCAATTTTTGTAAAATTTTCTGAATGCAATCCACATGATCTCTTCATCACGGGGGAGTTGAAAGCAAAGTTCAGTACTAACTGCTTTGGCATTGTAAAATCATCCCAGGAGGGAGGATTTGGTGACAGTTAAGAACATAAGAAATACTAATTGCTAACTCTGAAGCAGTTGTGCCTCTGAGCCCCTGAATTCTCTGCTGTTACTGCCAGCAAATGTGACTTTTGAATCCATTGCTGAGGAATTTCTTATACCTTGATTTCAGCTGATAATGGATTCTGAATGGGAGAAAGGTGCAGTTCTTTGGTGAGGAAGGACTCTCAGCAAACATATCCAATGAACAGACAAAGGTATATGAAAGGTATAGATACATACCAAATTATGTATCTGATTTGCTATCCAGTTATGTGTGATTGCTAATTCAAGTGTCCTGATGGAATTCCTTTTTTCACTGATATGCCTGCTGGCTGACCACAATTAGAATTTAAAAAAGAATCTCCACAATTAGAGTAGTTTGTGAAATGATAACTTCAGTTGTAGTTTTATTTCAGTTAGATGCATTTCAAAAGTTATTTTGTTTAATGGCTGAAATTGACATTGGATAATTCATGACTTTTCTAACTAAAGTCTATTATAACTTAACAAGACTGGGCTGTATCTGGTGAAAATGGCACATAGGCAATTTAATGTAAATAATCTGAATAAAACAAAAAGGAATCTTGTTCAATGAAGTGATGGGGCAGATTTGAGAATAGGTTTTATGAGCTGCTTGACATCATGAATTACCTATCACAAAGGGTGCTTAAGCCAGCACTTTTCAAACCCATGATCACTATCATCTAGAAGGATAAGGGCAGCTGATACATGGAAGCATCAGTACTTGGAGCTTTCCTTCCAAGTCACTCAGCATCCTTAGAAATTCCTTCACTGTCAGTGAGGCAAAATTCTGGAACTCCCTCCTAAAAACACTGGGGGTACCTTCACCACATGTAGTGCAACAGTTCAGGAAGGCAGCTCACCACCAGCTTCTTAAGGGTAGTTCATCACAAAAGCCAGCAAAACATGAATTTTTTTGGGAGTGGGACAGGTCCTCACAACACCTGACCTTAATTTACAGCCGTTCTGGAAAACAGATGGATGTTCTACATGAGAAAGGGCATTTGAGGTTTGTAATGTTCTTTGTAATGAAGCTATGTACTATGTGCCCAAATATAAACTGGAGCATTCCCCGCTTTTATTTTGTCAAATGGTAATCAGTTCAGTCTATTAAAACAGAAAGAAGGTCACTAGTAAAGAATCTTGATATCCTGTCTTTCTACCAGTGCAAGTGCAGATTTGGTATAGTTTGATTCAGACATGCAGCACTTCCAGGTTGTTTCGCAGTTGTTATTTTTCACAGAAGGGTTTGAAATGGGGGCTGCTATTGCACAATTAACACAATAGTATAGTTCATACAGGAGGGAGATTTTGTTTTAAGGTGCCATTTGTATAAACTTCATGCTGCTTAAGAAGGTATTTGCAACTCCATTTGCTTTTACTTTGCATTATATACATCACAGCCAGTATCATTGAGTTGACCTTGCTTAAATAGACTAACCAGATTGTCATTCTTCTGAAATGTTGATGAACAAATGCTCCTTCAGTTGCAGTTAATTATATTCCCTACTGTTAGCAAATGTGAGTCTGCTTCAAATTTGTGTGAATTTGTATTCCGTTAGTATTTCCACGAACAGAGAAATCTTGATTACCTTTTTAAAAAACGTATCTTAAGTTGTCATTAGAAGCAATTTTGTATTGTAACTGCAATATGTTCCATATGTTGTAAATATTTCCTATACTGATGAAACGTCAAAAGGTGTGTTTGTATAGTGCTAGTTACTGTGAGCAACCGTTAACTGCTTTGCCACCCAACTGAAATTCTGATATAAGCAAGCATGCGTTTGTTTTCTAACAGTTCAAACATTCAACATCTACGCATACGTATTGAGATTCATTGAGTTTTCTTATTACAGAATTATTACGGCGCACAAGGAGGCCATTTGACCCCTCTTGTCTGTACCAGCTGTCCAAACGAGCATTGTGGCTTAGTGCCATTTAGAACATTACAGCTCAAACAGGCCCTTCGGCCCACGAGTTGCGCCGATCACATCTACCAATCCACAGACCTATCTATAACCCCCTATCCTACTCTTTTCCGTATACTCATCCAGAAGTCTCTTAAGAGACCCCAGTGAGTTTGCCTCAACAACCTCCGACGGCAGTTGGTTCCATTCACTCACCACCCTCTGAGTGAAAAACCTACCCCTGACATCTCCTTTGTATTTGCTTCCCTGCACCTTAAATCTGTGTCCTCTTGTAGTGACCATTTCCGCTCGGGGAAATAGTCTCTGAGAGTCCATCCTATCAGGTCGCCTCTCAACCTACGTCTCTCCAGTGAGAAAAGTCCCAGCTCCCTCAACCTATCTTCATAAGGCCTGCCTTCCAATCCAGGCAGCATCCTTGTAAATCTCCTCTGAACCCTCTCAATAGCCTCTACATCCCTCCTATAATGAGGTGACCAGAACTGCGCACAATACTCCAACTGGGGTCTGACAAGAGTCTTATAGAGCTGCATCATTACCTTCTGACTCCTAAACTCTATTCCTTGATTAATGAAGGCCAGTACACCGTACGCCTTCTTGACCACTTCCTCCACTTGCGAGGCCGATTTAAGAGTCCTATGGACCCGGACCCCGAGATCCTTCTGCTCTACAACACAGCTAAGAGTCCTACCCCTTATATTGTACTTCTTCATCCCATTATTCCTGCCAAAATGGACCACTACACATTTATCTGCGTTGAAGTCCATCTGCCACTTCTCCGCCCAGTCTTGCATCCTGTCTATGTCCCGCTGCAACTTTTGGCATCCCTCCACACCATCCACAACACCACCGATCTTTGTATCGTCCGCGAACTTGCTAACCCATCCCTCCACTTCCTCATCCAGGTCATTTATGAAAATTACAAACAGCAGGGGTCCCAGAACAGATCCCTGGGGCACTCCACTGGTTACCGACCTCCATGCAGAACAAGACACATCCACAACCACTCTCTGCCTTCTGACGGCAAGCCAGTTCTGGATCCACGAGGCCAAAGCCCCTTGGATCCCATGCCCTCTCACCTTCTCCAGAAGCCTTGCATGGAGGACCTTATCAAACACCTTACTAAAGTCCATGTACGCTACGTCCACCACCCTTCCTTCGTCAATGTGTTCAGTCACATTTTCGAAGAACTCAACTAGGCTTGTAAGGCATGACCTGCCCTTGACAAAACCAAGCTGACTATTTCTAATCAGTCCAAACTTCTCCAAATGTTCACATATCTTATCCCTCAGAAGCCTCTCCATCAGCTTACCAACCACTGAAGTCAAACTTACCGGTCGGTAATTTCCTGGACTATCCCTGTTCCCTTAAAGATAGGAACCACATCCGCAATCCTCCGGAACCTCTACCCTATCAAATCTCATCTTAGTCACCTTCTCTCCAAGGAGAACAATCTTAACCTTTCCACTCTTTCCTTATTACTGAAGTTCTTTATTCCTGGAACATCCTGCACTCTTTCCAACAGGATAGCAAGCTTCCTGTAGTGTGACACCCAGAACTGCCCATAGTACTCCAGCTGAAGTCTAACCCAGGTATACCTGTTTGGCCTGCAAATCTTGTCTTCAGGTACTTGATAGCTATAGAAATGGATTTGGATATATTGTTACTTGCTTTATTACAATACTCAGGAGAGCTGAATTTGATGAAAATGTATCAGTTTTTGACAGAAATGGTTATAATAGCTTGAGTTTGCAATATCAAAAAAAGTAGCCTTTTATTCTCCCAAATCTTGGAAGTCCAAGGCAATTCATGCAATCCCACTTTGCAGCATTTTTACTTGCTACACGATTAATTTGAGCATTTGATTAGTTCTTCACTTTCATCTTTCTTCCTTTATCCCCAAAGAGCCTTTTTTTCTCTCCCCGTTTTGCCCTCCTTTTTCCCCCCCTCTCCCCGTTTTGCCCTCCTTTTTCCCCCCCTCTCCCCGTTTTGCCCTCCTTTCCTTTTCTCATTACCGTGGTCCCAGATTTTAAGCTTCCAAGTCCAAGGTGGCATTCATGAGTATGTGTAGGGCACAACTGATTTATTTAGTCCTTCACTGTCACATCCAGTTAAAGCACAGCAAATTGGGTCTTGCTTTCCTTTCTCAAAATCACTAGCTATTGCAAGGTTATCTTCAAATGAAAACATAAACTCTAGCTTTTTTTGTCTCCACAATCATGCTTAAATTGCTTTTATCCCCTACTTCAAACAGAGAAGCCATTGACCCTCACGTCAGTAAGATTGAGACCATCTGTTCCTCCCTATACCCACCAAACCAGAGTTTGCACGCAGAACCACAAACTGTAATTGGATAAAGACCAACTAAATGTGTTTGAGTAATGTCAGCGGGTGATAAATATTGAGCAAAATACTCTGAGACTACCTTTTGTCCTTCTTTGAAATAGTGCTTTGAGATGTTTTACATCTATCTCAAGAGGTCAGGCAAAGACTCAGTTTACATCTCAACAGAAGGACTGTACCTCCAACAGTATTGTAATGATGGACTTGGATTATGCATTAGTATCTGCATCGAGACTTAGACTCATTACTCTGACCTTTAAGGTGATCTTATAGAGACATACAAGATAATGAAGGGGATGGATAGGGTAGAGGTAGAGAGATTCTTCCTGATTAGATAGCATTACTAGAGTGCACAGCCTCAAAATAAGGAGGAGGAGGTGGTTTAGATCGGAGTTGAAGAAGAACTTCTCCACTCAAAAGGGGTGAATCTTTGGAATTCTCTGCCAGTTGAAGTGGTCGAGGCTACGTCGCTGAATATATTTAAATCACGGGTAGATAGGTTTCTAATAAGCAAGGGAATTAAGGGTTATGGGGATAAAGCGGGCAAATGGAACTGATCCACTTCAGATCAGCCATGATCTTACTGAATGATGGGGCAGGCTCAAGGGGCTAGATGGCCTACTCCTGCTTCTATTTCTTGTGTTCTTATGAGAATCCACTACGCAAACCAGCCTCCCATCCGTTGACTCTGTCTACACTTCTGACTGCCTCGGCAAAACAGCCAGTGTAATGAAGACCCTCTGCACCCCGGATATTCTTTCTTCTACCTTCCGTCAGGAAAAAGATACAGAAGTCTGAAGTCACGTAACAACTGACTGAAGAACAGCTTCTTCCCTGCTGCTGTGAGACTTTTGAATGGACTTGCCTTGCATCAAGTTGATCTTTCTCTAGACCCTAGTTATGACTTTTGACACTACATTCTCTTGTTTCCTTCTCTACGAATGGTGTGCTTTGTTTGTATAGCGTACAAGAAACAATATTTTTTCACTGTTAATACATGTGACAATAAATCAAATCAAAAAGGTGAGAATGCTCCGCTGACACCAGTATCTTAAAATGTAATAGTTCCTGATATGAGTTTGCAGAAGTTCAAGACACAAAAATACAGTATTGAGTCAATATATGCTGAAGGTTCATTCTTTTGAACTTTCAACTGTAAAGTTGAAAGGTTGTGGCGTGTGTTTGAATTTAGTGTGTTTTAGGCATTTGGCTGATACTGCATGTACTCCTTCTTGCTGGATTAAGAATACTTTTTAAATGCTTGGCTTGGATGACCTCGTAATTAGATGTTTCCATTGCAATATTAGTTTCTTCATAGTTGCCTTGTAGATTTGAGATTGCAACTTGTAAATCTAGTACAAGTTGGTCTATCATTCTGTGTTGCTCATCTAACTTAAAGCATGTTGCTGTCTCTTGTAGTTTGGTATCCTATTGAATACTTGTGTACTTTTCAGTTTAATTCTTCAAATTCCATTTATAGCAAAGGAGGTAGGATTTTATGGTAATTGTGAAATGTGGAGTTGTTTGCTGTGGTTATTCAGGGTAACATTACTGGTACTTGACCTCTCAAAGTGGCAGAGGCTATAAGTGTCTCATTCCTAATCTACTAAATTGAAAAGCCAAACTCCAGCATTTGGTGAGCATGTAATTAAATGCTTTAAATTCATTTTCCCAGCAGGGGAAAATTTCTTAATTTAAATTTTCAGACAGACACATAACCAGTATTGCCTGCATTCTAAAAGTGAAGTTTTTTGATATTCACCATTGCATTTTGAGGTCTTGTCTCCCCAGTTTTGACATCCTGTTAGTCTAGGCAGTGGCCATACCTCCAGTTAATTGGAAACTACTTTATTTGATATAAACTCATCTAGTGTTACTGTAAACAGAGTTCAAATATCATCTGTCTGACTGTGGGTATACAATTCTGTAGGTGCAGTGAAATCTAAGTCTTAAGTCTGAAGCTACAGAGTGTACAGGATGCGAAGGTATATTCAGGTACCAAGAGCTGAACCTGAACAAGTCTACAGGTTTAACACTGGGTGGGAATCAAGATCCTTGCTGTCCTGTGGTAAGTTAGAATAATGTACCTTTATATTTATAGTACAATTTAATGTTTATGTGGGATATGTAATTAGTTATCTGAAAAATGAGGATACCTATTCTCTCTCAAGAAAATACAGTGGATCAATTTTATGTAAGTTTATGTATAAATCTTTCAGATCTTTGGTTTAAAATATTTTCATTCTACCTAAACAATGATATAGAATTTCTACAGGGTGTGTTGATCTGCCAAATAACTTGGAAAAGTCAGAGAAAATGGTTGTTCATATTGTTTCTTGTTCTCTGGATCTTCCACTGATGTAACAATGGATAATCAGAGAATCCTGTGGAAATTCCAAGTGAATATTGTTGCAATATATATATAGTATGTTGAATTCTTAAAATTAACAAATATTTATTAGTTGTGCATAGTTTTTTTTTGCAACACAGAAATATGCCATTTGGCCCATTTTGCCTTTGGTGTCTTTCATAAAAATATCTCAGCCAGTTCAGTCTTTCTTGTTGGATCTGGCATCATTCTAACAACTATTTTGTGCACCTTCTCTGTACCTTTGTCCTTTAATGGGATTAATTGCAATATTCCTAATGTGGTCGAACCACGGTTCTGCGGAATGTAATTTTTCTCCTTTTCAATTCTATACTTCCAGGAATGAAGCTCAGTGCTTTTGTATGTCTTATTGACTTATATCATTACTTTTTGCAGTTGTGTTCTTCTGTTTCTCTACTGCATTTAGATACTTAATTTCTAAGGAGCGTGTGGTTTCCTTACTCTTTCAGTCAAAATGCACCACTTCACCATTATCCATATTATATTTTCATTAATTAATGTAAGTTAACATGTCTTTATGAATTTTGTTGCAGTCCTCTTCTGCAATAACTGCACACACCAATTTGGTGTTATCCACAAGTTTTGAAGTACATCATTCATATGGTGAATAATGGTGAATTCCAGCACTGACTCTTGTTCCTTTCCACTTTTCTTTCCGCTTATTTATCACTTTCTCTCTCTCTCTCCTATTTTGTAGCTTCATTTCTTACCTCATACTTTTTGACTTTGGTCCTGAGTCTGAAATGCAATCTTGACTGAAGGCTTTTTGGAATTCTAAACATATATTCATTACCCTTAACTGACCTTTTTCTTGCGACTTCAAAAAATTCAGTATTAGCCAAGCATGATTTCACTTTTGAAATATGTGCTGACTACTTCCATTTTTAGTTTCTAAATATTTTTCTATTGTTATGTAAGGATATTCCATCCCTAACTTTTAATATAGTATCCATCAGGACCAAGGTTTTATTCTCCTAAGGTAGTTTAGTTTATCTATTATTTGCTTCTTACTATCTTGAACTTTTATAATGTCAAATCCACCAATTTGACTTCCCTGGTAAATATTAAGTATTAAATATTAATTATTTGATGTCTTAGTTTAGCTGTTGTTACCTGGGTTTACTATGTCTGTTTCTGAAAGGATGTATTTTGAATTTCTTTTATTTGTAAAATCCTTTACTAGTTTTTACATTTCTTGACAATTAAATTTTTTAGTTTGACCTTTGCCTTCTGAATGTTTCTGATCTCTTTCCTGAGCTTCTTGTATTCCCTTTTGCTGTTCTCTCTCTCATTTTTGCGTGTCCATTTAATGTATGCCTTTTTCTTCAGGTTCAAGTTTGTCCTTGTTCTTTATTCATCCATGATGAATACCCTTATTGGCTGGTTTGTTCTTGGTTTTCAGTGGATATATTTCTTGGGGCCCCTCTTAATTATCCTACTAAATGTTTCCCATTGGTGACCTATTTCAGTAAAATTTTCGAGTTTACTTTTAATTCCATTGTCATTTTTTTATCAGCTTCCCTACACACCCCCATTTATTACTTTGATGTTTATCTTCTGTTGTTTGCAATCTTATGATGTGATCACTCTTCCCTCGATATTCCCCTGTGTTTCTTATTTATGTTCTAGTTAATCCCCAATTCTAGCTCTAGCTGTCTCCCTTTTTTTTAATATACTGGTTAACTGTGATAAAAAGGAAAAAGTGTCACATTTAATCTAATTCATTTTCTAGATTTTTGTTTGTTCTGTCCAACTGATGACAATATAATTTCTGGTGACAGATGAATGGACAGTTGGGTCATTGAAAGATGAGAATTGCTGCTAGAAATGTTTATTTTAGTTCTCAACTATATTATTTTTGGCTATGTTTTTTGTTTAACAGTAGGATGCAGTGATTTTAATTGAATGAACCAGGGACAATGTCTGATCTCTGTTATTGTGTGTGTATACTGACACATCTATTGCCATATGTAACATTCTTTTAATTATTACAGAGAAAAAATGTAAGCACAATGCATTTTGTGTGGATAGCTTTCACTTGCTGGATTTTATGATTCCTGTTCATTATTTGCCACTTGTAATTGTTCCTTTAATAATTCCTTTGTTCCTTGCAATTCCTTTGTTATTGCAAAATCTAATGCATAGTCACTGAATTATTAGTGCTAGAAGCTATTCAGTGCATTCTGTCTGCACCAGTGCTCTGAGCACTTCCCTTAACCATTCTCCTGTCTTCTCCCTGTAATTCTGCATGTTCTTCTTTTTCAGATGACAGTCTAATTTCCTTTTGAATGCCTTGATTCAACCTGTCTCCATCATACTCTCAAGCAATATATTTCAGACCGTAACCGTTTATTTATGGAGAAGTTTTCTTTTATATCACTTGTTTTACCAATTGCTTCAAACCTATGATCCCTTATTCTCATATCTCCCATGAATGGGGATAGTTTCTTCATATCTACTGTCCAGACTCCTCATGATTTTTAATACAGCTATCAAATCTTCTCATAACCTTCCTTTGCCCAAGAAAAACAGTCTTAACTTCTCTAATTTATCTTCATAACCGAAACTCCTCATTCCAGCAATCACTCTCTTCATTACCCTCAAGTCTTTCCGAAAATGCGATGTCCAGAACTGGCTGCAGTACTCCGGTTGAGGCCAAACTCGTGTCTTAATATAAGTTCAGAATAACCACCCTGCTCTTGAACTCTGTCGCTATTAATAAAGCGTAGGATACAGTATGTTTCATTAACTGCTCTTCCACCTGTTCTGCCATCTATTGACTTCTGCACGTACGTACCCGGATCTTTTTGCTCTTGCACCTGCTTTAGAGTTGTGGCTTTTATTTTGTGTTGTGCCCATTCTTTCATGGAGTAGCAAGCTCCTGGGAGGAGAATGATTCAGTACCATAGTTGCACAGAGATTAGAAGTGGATTTGTTGTTTGTAATCTTTCCTGCTAACAATTCTCCAAAAGAGTGGAATCTATCTGAAAACTCTGATTTAGTCTGAAGTTTCGGCTGGTTCTACATGCAGGATAATTTCCTAACAGAATTTGAAAGTTCCCAGGCAAATCACATGGAATCCCCCAGCTCATTTTCCAGGACTTCCACCTGGGTATTTTCCAGGATACAACCCTCTGGAGAACAAAAGAGCCATCGTCTTTCCATGTTCTTCTTCCCAAAATTAATCACTTCACATTGAATTTCATCTGCCACCTGGCTGTCCACTCTGCTGACTTTGTCGTTTTGAAGCGCTACACTATCGTCCTCACAGTTTATAATATTTCAAAGTTTTATATCATCCACAAACTTTGAAATTGGGCCATATACACCAACATTTAGGTCATTAATATCAGAAAAGGTAAGGGTCCCAGCACTGACCACTGGGGAACTCCACTACAAGCCTTTCTCCAGCCCAAAAAACATCCATTAACTACTAATCTCTGTTTCCTATTGCTTAGCCCCAAGATCTTTCTGTTCGTCCACATTCCTCAGAATCCTTC
This sequence comes from Sphyrna mokarran, assembly GCA_024679065.1. NCBI lineage: Eukaryota > Metazoa > Chordata > Chondrichthyes > Carcharhiniformes > Carcharhinidae > Sphyrna > Sphyrna mokarran. The sequence continues at coordinate 54,710,643 of JAGIQG010000007.1, forward strand.
TGTTGACCTTGTAATTGGCATTCAAGTTGTCCTACCAAAATGAATCACTTTATGAAATATCTTTTGGAAGTAGATGTATGACACATCAATGGCATTTCCCTTCCCAACCTTGTCAAAAAGTTCAAGTTAATTGAACACTATTTTCCCTTAAGAAATCCATGCTGGCTTTCTTTAATTAATCTGCATTTTCTATGTGATGATTAATTTTGTCCCAGATATTAGGTTTTCAAAGTTTCTTCAATACAAAAGTTGAACTGGCTAGTCTGTAGTTGCTGGGCTTATCTTTGCATCCTTTGAACAAAGTTATTACATTTGCAATTCTCCAGTCCTCTGGTACCACACACGAGTTAAAGAAAGGCTGAAGAATTACAACTAATGCCTCTGCAATTTCTACTTTCACTTCCAGCAGTGTTCTTGGATGCATCTCATCTGATCCTGGTGCCTTATCAGTTTTGCGTACAAACGGCCTATTCAGTATCATCTCCTTATTAACGTCTCAATTGTCTGCTGTTTCAAAATGACTTGAATAACAATTTTTTCTTGGTAAAGACAGATACAAGTATTCATTTAATACTGCAGTGATTTTCTCTGCCTCCATTCATAAATTTTCTTTTTGGTCCCTAAGTGGACCTACTCCTGTCCACCCTTTTACTACATATATATTTATACCCACCTACAGATTAAAGTCTTTGGGAGTCCTTTGTATGTTGACTTCTAGTCTATATATATATTCCCTCTTTTTGCTTTTCTTGTTTGCTTTTTCACCTCCACTCAATTTTTTGTATTCAGCCTAGCTGTCAATTGTGTTTTCTACCTGGCATTGATACAAGGCACTTTTTCATCTTTAATTTAATTTATTTTGCCTTACTCATCTGAGAAGCTTTGGATTTGTTAGCCTTCATGATCCCTTTGTGAGAATATAGATTGACTGACTGTGCCTGAATTGTCCCTTCGTTGAAGGGAGCCCTTTGTTCAACTACTGCCTTTCCTGCCAACCATTGACTTCAAATTAAGATTAAAAACAAATTACTGCGGATAGTGGAATCTGAAATCAAAAGAGAAAATGCTAGAAAATCTCAGCAGGTCTGGCAGCATCTGTAAGGAGAGAACAGAGCTGTCAAAGGATCATCTGGGCTCAAAATGTCAGCTGTTTTCTCTCCTTACAGATGCTGCCAGACCTGCTGTGATTTTCTAGCATTTTCTGTTTTGGTTGACTCCAATTTATTTGACCCAGATCCATTGCTATCCCATTAAAGTTATCCTTCCTAATTAATTATTCTTATTCTAAATTCTTCTTTATCCTTTTCCATTGTATAGAATCATAGAATTCTTAGTGCAGAAGGAGGCTATTCAACTGATTTTGAATCTGCAGTGACCACAATCTCACCCAGTCCCCATCCCCGTAACTCTATGCATTCACCCTAGTTAGTCTCCCAGATACTAAAGGTCAATTTAGCATGACCAACCCACCTATTCTGCACATCTTTGGATTGTGGAGGAAACTGGAGCACCCAGATGAAACCCACGCAGACATGGGGAGAATGTGCAAACTCCACACCGACAGTGACCCAGGCTGGGAATCAAACCCGGCTAAGCTGCAGAATTTGTCAATCTTTATAGTACAATGATCATTGTCCCCTACAAGATGCCTTACTGACACTTGATCCACTTGGTCCACCTCATTCCCATGAATCAGAAACAGCAATGCTTCCTTTCACATTGGACTGAAAACACTACTGCAGAAAATTTTCCCAAGCAGATTGGGAGCTCATGCCATTCTTTGCCCCTTTACATTACTACTACTCCCCATGGTAGGCTACTGCAGAAAATGCAGATGCATGGGATTGAGCGTGATTTAGGTCAGAGGATCAGGGATTGGCTAGCTGATAGAAGACAGAGGGTGGTGGTTGATGGGAAATATTCAACCTGGAGTTCAGTTACAAGTGGTGTACCACAGGGATCTGTTTTGCGGCCATTGCTGTTTGTCATTTTTATAAATGACCTAAAGAAGGTGTAGAAGGATGGGTTAATAAGTTTGCTGACGACACTAAAGTCAGAGGAGTTGTAGACAGTGAGGATAGATGTTACAGTTTGCAGAGGGACATAGATAAGCTGCAGAGCTGAGCTGAGAGGTGGCAAATGGAGTTTAATGCAGAAAAGTGTGAGGTGATTCACTTTGGTAAGAGTAACAGGAGTACAGAATATAGGGCTAATGGAAGGGCTCTTAGTAGTGTCGATGAGCAGAGAGATCTTGGTATACGTGTGCATAGCTCCCTGAAAGTTGGCACCCAGGTTGGTAAGATTGTTAAGAAAGTGTATGGTACGTTAACTTTTATTGGTAGAGGAATTGAATTTCGGAGCCGTGAGGTCATGTTGCAACGATACCAAACTCTGATGTGGCATTGTAAGAAAGATGTGGAGGCATTGGACAGGGTGTAGAGGAGGTTTACCAGGATGCCTGGTATGGTGCGAAGGTCTTATGAGGAAAGGCTGAGGGACTTGAGGTTATTTTCATTGGAGAGAAGGAGGTTAAAAGGTGACCTAATTGATGCATACAAGATGACCAGAGGATTAGGTAGGGTGGATAGTGAGAGCCTTTTTCCTCGCATGGTGATGGCTAACACGAGAGGACATAGCTTTAAATTAAAGGATGGTAGTTATAGGACGGATGTCAGAGGTAGGTTCTTTACTCAGAGGACAGTGAGGGCGTGGAATACCCTGCCTGCAGCAGTTGTGGACTCACCAACTTTAAGGGCGTTCAAATGGTCAGTGGATAGGCATATGGAAAACATTGGAATAGTTTAGGTTAGAGGGTCATTAGACTGGTTCCACTGGCCAGCGCAACATCGAGGGCCAAAGGGGCTGTAGTGAGCTGTAATGTTCTATGTTCTATTACTACCCAGCTTATATTATGTAACTTTTGCATATCTTCATAATTTCCTTGCAAATGTTTTCCTCTCTATCCTTCCCACTAGTTGATCTGTAGGCTACACCAAGCAAAATAATTGCACCTTTTTTTCTTGGCTGTAGTCAAATATATTCTGTCTTTAATTTCTTTGGGGCAACCTTTCTCCAGCACTGCAATGCCCTTTTCCTTTCCTGTGTTTTTGAACACCTTATATCCAGGAAATTTAAACATCCAGTCCTGACTTTCTTTGAACAGGGTCTGTGTCATGTGAAAATACAATGTAGCTAAAGCAAACTGTGTCTAACACACCAATCTTATTTACCAAGAACACTGTCCATTCACCTACATGCACAGCAAACCTGAATTTGACTTTATTACTTTCTCTCATGATCCACCTATTATTTTAGTGCTATCCATCTCTGCTAGTATTCTATGCATCTTGGTATCCCTTTCTTATGTCATCTCCAGTTTTCTCATCCCTGCCAAGTTGGTTTAAGCACTCTCTAAAAGCACTAGTAAATTGCTTCACAAGAAATTCTGTCTTGTCTCTAATTAGGTGGAACTGGTCAAGCCTGTACCTATCCCACCTCCCCTAGAGCCAGTCTCGATGTCCCAGAAATCTAAAGGCCCCCTTTCTTCCCCAACTTTTCAATCATTCCTTCATTTGCTTCATCCTCCAATTTCTATACTCACTTGTGTACGTTCCTAGGAGTAACCTGGAGATGACTACTTTTGAGGTTCTGCTTACTGATTTTCTATTTGGCTCTCTAAATTCTACAGGATCCACTCCACTTTTTGCCTATGTAATTTGTACCTTTGTGGATCGTGACTGCTGGCTGTTCATCCTTCCTCCTCTGTTTTGTGTCACTCAGTGACATCTTTGAGCCTGGCACCAGTGAGGCAACATACCATCCTGGATTCATGTCCGTAGTGCACAAATGTCTGCTTCGTACCTTACTCTCGATGGGTACATGAGATTTAATGGGATTGAGAGTTATAGATGTGTCTGGTAGGTATGGATATGATCGGTGCAACTTGTGGGCCGAAGGGCCTGTTTGTACTGTAGTGTTCTAAGTACCAAATCACTTTTTCACAGTTGATGTCTCATTCTTCCTTGTTTTCCTCTATTGAGCTGAGTCATCTTGTGCCATGGACAATCTTGGTTCCCCATCTGCACAATCACTTTCAACAGTATTCAGAACTGAATATTGGTGGCAGGGTAAGATGCACTCAGGGGACTCTACCTGTTTCTATCTTACTGACAGTCACCCATTCCTGCCACTGCATACTTTTAATCTGTGGGATGATCACAACTGCAAAGTTGCTATGCATAACGCTATCAGTCTCATGGATACTCTGCAGTGACACCAGCTATTCCTCAAGTTCCAAAATGTGGAGTTCAAGCAGCTGCATCTACCAACCTATAGAAATATTTATCCAGGACACAGAAGGATCCTGGGGTTCCTACATTGCACAAATTTTTGGAGCAGCCCTACCATTTTCTTAGTTAACACTCTTAATACCTCTAATAAAACTTATTACTGTAAATAAGCCTAATACTAATAAATCTTACTATAAGTTGTCTCCATATAATTTACCAGTTGTAAACATATATAAATTACATTGCAGGCTGCTTTTGACACAGCTCTTTATTCAACTCTGTATCAGTCTAATAATGTAATTCTTGGCTTTAATGCAAGATTGTGATCACTTTTGTGAAAAATAAATGTTCTTACTACAGTTTGTGTTTAAAATTTTTCAAAACTTAACATGGTTTATTTAAATACTTCTCTCATGCCACTTCCAGCGTTTAATACTGGCTATTCTAGGACATGGTGTTAAACATATTAATTAAACTAATGTAATTTAATGCTGACTGGTAAAGGATCATCTGACTATCAGTAAAATAATACGGTGTTTTTGCTGTGCTATGTGATTGACATACAGAAGTGTACAGTAAAGAGACTAGAAACAATAAGTGCCAAAATGTAAAAGTGACTGCTCTCCTATACAAGTAACTTGCAGCTGATGCAAATTTGTTCATCATAATTTGTGCATTATCTTTTGTTTCAATGGTTAACAGTGCTACATCAGTTCTTGGACTTTTGGCTAAGATTAAACATCAGATCAAGCTCAAGATAGAGTGCAATACTTTATCTTTTCAGCTTGGCTCTTCTCTGTCTCTCTTGTGGGGACCTTGAATTGAATTCAATTGGATTTTAAATTTGGCTTTTGGAACAAGCAAAGAATAAATTTGGGTTTGCCTAGTCTCCTCTGATGATTGGCTTTGTAACTTCAAGGATCGAGTTTAAAAAAAATTTGAAATAAGATTAACAATGCTATGCTGCACCACAAATTCCTTCATTTCAACACAGACTATTGTTTTTGATGACTTCTGAATGACCCTTTATTATTGGAAGCATACTTTAATTATTTAATATGTTATTAATGTGTATATGTAAGTTAATATTAAAGGTATATATTGTGGGATCTATCTGAGACTAGATATCTTAATTCTAAAAACAATGATACTCTACCTTTGCACAATATTTTCCATTTATTTGAATTCCAATGTTTTCTTAAACCTGCTACTTATTCAGAATTTATTTTGAAGGAAGGCCTTAATAAAATCTTGCAAAGGTCCCTGTCGATGTCTGCAGCAAAGAAAGGTTAATGATGACTTCATTTGTGGTACCATTCATGAGATGGGGTGGGGATGAGATCTTTAATTTTACAACAAAATCTTTCCCTTAATAGCCTTTGTTCTGCTTTGTTCCTCCCATATATTTGTGCTTTCATTATGTGGCTCCATCTAAGATCTAAATTAGTCATAGAAGTAAATTTTACTCTGTGCTGCAGAATATCTATTTGAACAGCTACACCACCAGATGTACAAACCGGAATATGTCTGTTGAATTACTCATCCACAAAAAATGGGTCATATCAATGAGAATGCCCCAGTTGATTTTAAGTAATACAATTCAACACTTCTAAAACCAAAAGTCAGTTTCTCTGTGGTTTGGATAAGCAAAAGACAATTGGACATTTCTAAAATGTATATCTCAAATGATTTCCACCTTATTCTTTGCACAAGTAATACTTTTTCAGGTGTTAATAAATACTTTTTACTGGGGCTATACTTGAATTGGAATTTTGTTTCCTTGTTTTAACAGGATTCCTTTCCATAATGTGGATTTTCTTAGCTTTGACCTGACATCTGTAATAGACCTCTAGAATCTTATAGACCGGTCATTTAGGGAGGCGATGGCTTAGTGGTATTATTGCTAGACTACTAATCTAGAAACTCAGCTCATGCTCCCATTTTGAATCCTGCCATATCAGATGATGGAATCTGAATTCAATAAAACATATCTGGAATTAAAAATCCACTGATGATCATGAAAGCGTTGTCAGGAAAACCCATCTGATTCACGAATATCCTTTAGGGAAGGAAATCAGCCATCCTTACCTGGTCTGGCCTACGTATGACTCCAAAGCTACAGCAACATAGTTGACTCTCAATTGTCTTCCAAAAGGATCTAGGTAAAGGTAATAAATGCCGACAAGCCAGCTAGATGCTTCTACTTCTGTGACTAATTTAGGTCTTAGATGGAGCCATATAATGAAAGCACAAATATATGGAAGGAGCAAATCAGAATGAAGGTTATTAAGGGAAATAGTTTGTTGTGGAATAAAAAAGAAATTGGCCTATTATGTCTGTGTCAGTTATATGAAAGAATAGTCTAATTTATTCCCATATCCCAGCATTTTTCACTACAAATTAACCTTTTCAAATACATGCTTTTGAAAATTTTTATTTGTTTCCCACAACCTTTCAGGTAATGGATTCCAGATGTTGTTAATACTTTGAAAAACATTCTTCTAATTTTCCTTCTAGTTCTTAAGCCGGTTATTTTGAATCTTTGTCTTTAGTTACCAACCCACTTGCCAGTTGAAATTAGTTTGCCCTGTTTGTCTTATCAAGGCTCCTCATAATTTTGAATGCCTGCATTAGATCTCCTCTTAATCGTTTCTGTTTGAAGAAAGATAATCCCAGCATCTGCATTGTCTTCACATCTGAAATTCCTCACCCCTAGTATCTTCCTAGGTAGCTGCCTTAATGCGTATTTTTCCTAAATTATGTGCCCAGAATCATACAATATTGCAGATATTTAATCAGACTGATTTGTTTTCATAGTCAACGCCATTCTCAAATCATTGAAATTGGCTTTTTTTCCATTGGACATTTTCCAGTTGGATGTTTTCACCTTTGATTTTTATGTCCTGTTCTGTACCTAACTTAATCTAATTATATGATTACAATTATTTTAATATTCTCCCACTGAAACACCTCCATTTGACCTATGTAATTACAGCTTCCTTGCGGGGTTAAGAACATACAGTATAAATGCAGCTCTAAAGAAGAGTCATCTAGACTCAAATTGTTGGCCCTACTCCTTTTCAACAGATGCTGTCTGACCTGCTGAGATTTTGCAGCATTTTTCTGTTTTTCAACCCTCCAATATGCTGCTCTTTGTAGAATTATGTATTATTGATTTATAGTCTAATCTGCTGTTTCACCTCACCACCACATCCAATCCGCCACTCCTCCTGGGGCAGTATTTCCCATCTGTACTTGCCCCAGAACCAGAAAACTGTCCCCCCCCTCCCCCAACTCCAACCCATTCTTTTTCCTTCGCTTCCTTTCGTGGATATATTGGAGCTAGAAACAGTCAGTTTCTGCCTGTGTTTAAGCTTGGTCTCCTTTACAGCCACTATGTGATAAGAGCCTGTGTGGTATGGCAACTTGCAATTGCAGCTTGTTAACCTTATAACGCTCCTTGTGTCAACATGCATGTCTTCTAACACCCTATGGGGCTGTTTTGCTTCTTTCCCTCCCTAATTCCTGTTCTATGTATATATTTTTTTGTTCTATTGCTGTTTATTATAAATTTTCTGGGCATCTCATCTCTCCTCTGCTGCTGCTGCGTCCTGTTCCTCCCCTCTCCTCCCCCTGCTAGGTCAATTTTTAGTAGTTAGTAATTAGTTAGTACATTTGTATTTCTGCAGGAGTATGTGGCTGCTGTGGTGCTTTCCGCCCACGATACAAACGTCTGGTAGATAACATCTTTCCTGAAGACCCAAAGGTAAGTGAATAATGTAACAATACTCTTTTTTTTTAAAAAGGAAATGTTTAACTCTTCAGTTTCAGTTGAACTACACAGAGCTGCAAATGCAATGAAACTCAAACAAATTAACTGAATTTGATCAGATTTTCCTCAACCAGGACTAACTTAATAGATGATGGCGCACTTTTTTGTGTTGTAATTATCTCCAAGATCATTAGATGTTACAGGCTTCATATATTATTGGTCAACATGACCCATTATATTTCAAATACAGCTTTGTAGGCTATTTTTAGTTTGGATTGGCAGATTCACATCACTCAATCAGCATCTGAATTTTGAAAAATGATTCATTTCTTTGAGCAGTATGGATAAGCCTAGACTTTGTAGGGGAGTGACGCATTTTTGGTAAGTGAGTGAGAGAAGTGTTTATGATATCAGGAAAATAAAATCTGTGTATACACGCCAGGTAGTAATAACCATTATTATATTTTCCCAAAATGTTTCAAGTAGTTCACTGACCTATTGATGTTGCTCCTGCTGCTATGTTATAGCATGATTATTATTGATTGTGACATATTTAGCCAGAGAAAGAAAACCAAACTGTACGTTGTAATACCACTACTAGAAGATTGGATCTGAATTTCAGTAGCTGAAAACTGCCATCCTAAAATTATCTTCTTGTTTATCCTGTCAACGTGATGGTTGCCACCAGGTGATCTAGCATTGCATTGTTGAAAATGAGCTACTTCGCAGCTAGAAATAAAATTTGTCACTGGCTTATTTGGTCTGAGAATTGCCGCATGACTTTCAATAGTAAAGAAGTAACTTGGAGTAGAGGGGGAGTGGAATCAAAACACAAGACCAAGAGAAGAACAATACTCATTGCTTCAAGATGCTAAGAGCAAAGCTGCCTGCCAACCTTTGACTCGACAATGTCTGTGAACAATAACAAGTGCGCACCATTTGAAATGGGTTTTTTTAATATTTTTATTGAAAGTTTTCATTTACATTTGCCACAAAATGCAACAAGTCACCAAAGTCTAGTACTGTACTATGTATAACATACAGAAAAAAACCAGTGAATATTCCAGTATTCACTGTTGTAGTCAGCGTCTCATTCCATGTGAATAAAAAGTTATTAGAGTGGAGGATCTCATGATAGCAGGATAAAATCATGAGCACTGCCTCCTCCACAGGATAACATAGGGTTATAAAATATACAGGATCCCTTTTGGGGTGATATGTAAAAATCCAGTATCTCGGGACTTTCAGCCAGTGAAAGGATAGAACATAAGAAATAGGAGCAGGAGTAGGCCATCTAGTCCCTCGAGCCTGCCCGCTGTTCAGTAAGATTAGGGCTGATCTAATAGTGGTTCAGTTCCACTTACCTGTCTGCTCTCCATAACTCAATTCTTTTATTGGTCAGAAATCTATCTACCTGTAATTTAAACACATTTAACGAGGCTGCTTCGATGGGCAGAGAATTCCAAAGATTTATTACCATCTGGGAGAAGTTGTTCCTTAATTGACTCCCCTTATTTCGAGGCTGTGCCCTCTAGTTCTTGTTTCCTTTCTAAGTGGAAATAATCTCTCTGCTTCTACTCTGTCTAGCCCCTTCATATGTCTTTTATATGTCTTTATAAAATCTCTTCTCAGTCTCCTTAGTCTTCTAAACTCCAACGAGTATAGGCCCAATCTACTCAGTCTCTCCTCATAAGCTAACTCCCTCATCTCCGGATTTTCTCCTGATGACCCAAGAAAGTAGCAACATCAGATTACCACCATCAGTACAGCTATAGTATAGTAGCATGTGCTCTCACATACAGGAGAGCACATCCTGTAGAAACCAAGGATGCAAGCACCTTGCACAGGGTCACAACACTACAATCCTCCCTTCTCTGCAACCAGATCAGAGGTACCGATCGGACTTCCCACACCACTGGAAAATTAAAATCATTTTCCTCTAAAGAAACCCTGCTGACAAAGAGGAATCGTCAAGATATTCAACAACAGGATATCTTGGGGGAGGGATACAACCCTCTTCCTCCTGTCAAAATGAACAAAATCCACCGAGATAAACTATAACAAATCCAAACTGGTATCAGCATTCCATCTATTTGGATAAAGAGAGAAAGACTTTAAGAAGCATTGGGATTGCCCAGTAAATGTCTGATGTAATCTTTCAGCGTACACTTTTGCAAGGAGGATACCAGGAACAGAGCAGCATAACCTTTGTATAAATAGCCTCCCCGCTTCCCAAAAATCAGAAAACAGATAGACTGGAAGTCTCCATATAAGACCACTTGGAGAGGCAACCTATAAATTAAAACTGCCAAATCAATTTAACTTGTGCAAGGGCCTATTCAGATGCAACCATGGAGAAAACTTTTACAGGCATATATCAGGATTAAATAGGAAATCTAAGGAAGTGCATTTTTGTGTTTGACGAATTTGTTGACAGTGTAATCATAAAACAAATATGATGAATCCTCAACCACATTTAGTATGACATTAAAAGCCTTTGATCTGTATTTTAAACTCCTAGTTATGGAGAGTATGATGTTACAAAGGATATAAAACATCCCAATAAAGCATCAATAGGGCAAAGAGACCCCAGAGTATGGAAGACAATATTCAAGCAAAACACAAGATGACCACAGATCATGTCAGTGCGATATAGTTTGAGACAGAATTTAGTCTGAGACAAGAAGAAGCTGAGAAAGAGCTGAAAGGCTTAACAATGAAGCTGCTTGAAAATCCTGATAGAGTGCCCAAACCACACTGCATTTGGAATGGGCAGATGACTATGAATGAAGAAAAATTATCTGATGTAATCCAAAAGCACCACAAACTACAAAAAGAAAATGAAGCTATTCCATAAGGAGATGTTCCTACCAAAACTGAGCTGAAAGAACTCAACCAGAAGTATAGCCTGGCACTAGAGCAGGCAGAAAAGATGTGCCAAGAAGTCACTGTCCTGAAAGACACTTAAGAATCAAAATGTACTTGGAAAAAAAAGATGTTGAGTACAAGAGATGGCTAATAATTGAAGTGCAGTGAGAGTTGGCACGAGGTCAATGTGAAAATACACAGTTGAAAGATCAACTAATTGTTCTGCAAGATCAAATGTGAAAGGAGTGCATAACGTTTTAGCAGCAGGAAGACTGTCTTAAACAGAATGCAAGAGCAGCAGGAAAAGAAGTCAAGAGACGCTGTTGAAGTAGAAAACACAAGACAAATCAATTGAGCTTTGCAATGAAAAGGAAAATGTTGTGAAGTACCTTTGCATGCTAGGTTTCTAGCCTTTTAGCATCTCTGGACAGAGATACAGGGAAATACTTGACTTTCAAACAGCAGCCTCCAGAGAGAAATCTATCTTCAAACAACAGAACATCAGAGAACAAGACCTATTTTTCCAATCTCTGGGCACAGAGAGAGAGAAAAACAGAACTACTGCACTGTAAAGATTCAATACAACAAGTTGGTTGTTTCTCTCAGTAAGGCTTAGGCCAAAGTTTGTTCTTCCTGAAAATTATAAACAAAAGCAAAATGAATTTAATGTCACCTTGAATGAACTGAAGAACCATTGGCACTGAAGATTCATCAATGCTCAGTATTCCAAAGGAAGCCAAGAGGAACAACAGACTAAAGAACTAAATGAATAGAAATGTGAAGGCATTGTAAAGAAAAACTGTAGAGCTTTCCAAGCTGTCGAGTGGATACTGTGTCTTTAAGAAATGTATTTGTGTAATGTTTGTTGCGCAGGTTTTTATTTAGAAAGCATTTCTATTTATACAGTGCCACTTTATCTACAACCAGCATCCTACATCTTGATATTGCAGAAACGTAATTGATCCTAATTGTTTGAGTGTTTGTTTAATCTGGGCTAAGCAGTTTGTTATTTTAATGTCTTTCCTTGGAGTTTTCAGAGGTTAATTAGTTTACTGGGAAAGTCATGTGACTGAGCACAGCTAAGGCAGAAACGAGTTGCTGTATTGGATTTTATAGTACAGTAGCTCTCTTCTAGCCGTGTTGGTGTGTGCATGCTTGTGTGTTTCTCTGGAAAGTCTGAAAGTCGAAAGACAGATATCTCTCTATCTTTGTCTAGAGGTATTAAAAGGCTGGAAGCCTAACATAGAACTTAAACCTATGTGTTTTTTTTGCTTAGTTATTTTGATGAAGGATTTATGTCTAAGGGAATATTGCTTTAATTGTAACTCTAGAGAGCAGTTAAGAGTTACATGTCGCCATTTTTAATGATATCCATTGGTAAAATTTATGCTCACTATATTTATTATACTTCAACTGTGTTGATGAATTAACTTCATTTTAATAAAAGCTTCCTTGCGGGTCAATTGAATCACACCTGCAGAGAAACATATTAAGCTCATACTAATGCCAAAATCAGCAAAAGTCAGGGTCTCGGCTAACTTCACAATATATCTTGGAATTTGTGATCTGGTCCTTGACAATACCAAAGCCAGAAGTACCATGACTACAGAACTGAAACAAGTGAAGTCTTCACGAGAGACAGACCTAGCCAACTGTGAACCGAAATGAAGGATAGGAACAAATCTTTGCTGCATTTAGAGATGAAAAGACAGAAATAAGATCAGAAAATGTAAATCCATGCTGCAGAGTGAGGAACTAGTTAGAAAAGCATTGGATGCCCCAAACTGACTGTTAACCATTGATGTGATGAATAATGACATGGCCAAAATGAAAATCAAGAATCTAGAAAGTCTTGTAATAGTTCAATTTTTTGCTAGGCAAAGTAGAAGTTTCCACAACATGGTGACTAACTAGCAGAAGGAATATTTTTAAAAATGAGACCTTGAAGGATAGCATAGAGGAATTAGCACTATTAAGGAAAGAAAATCTGTTCAGTATAGAGAACCAACTATCATGTACAAAAGATGAGTTTGCTAGTGAAAAATTGAAGTTCACTGAGTTTCAAAAATAAGAATTATGAAAAATGAAGCAACAGGAAAATGAATTACTGATGAATCAGAACAGTTGCTTGAAATGCAGAATTAATGATCAAAACTGATAAAATATTGGAATTTCATTGTGAAAAGTGCACTGAAATTCTTGAACTTTGATCCGGTCTGAAGAACATGCGAGATGAGATGTGCTGTATAGAAGAATAAGTTCACTCTTTAAAAGCAGACAAAGGAAATTCTAAGAAACAGATTAAGGACGTATGAGTGAACTGGATATCTCTAAGGAGTAGTCAGTGACCATGGAAGTAAGATTCCAAAAGGAACTGAATTCTCAGGCGTATTTGTTAAGCTTGTATAAGGATTCTGCAAATAGCTCAGAAATAAGGACAATTGAGCTCAATTGAACAGATATGTTGAATGAAAATATTAGTAAGTTCTGAAAGAGAACTGGAAAATAAGAGAGTAAACAAATATTTGTTTGAAATTATGACAGAAATGGAAAAAAGACAATTTTTTTTTTGACAATCAACTTCCAAGAAGACTTGAAACCAAAAGAGAAAATGCTGGAAAATTTCAGCAAGTGTGGCAGAATCTGTAAGAAGAGAAAAGAGCTGATGTTTCAAGTCCAGGTGAACCTTTGTCAAAAAGTCAAAGATCCTTTTATCCAGGATGAACTTGATGGACCCCGTAGAGACAGAAAATCCCAATCCACTCTGTGACAGAACTGAGTGAACATTAATACACAAAGAAAGATTGTACTGTTTGTGTTGAGATAAAGAGACTTGGCATGGAATGTAGTGTAAGGATGTTCAAATTGGTAAAATTCAATATGGAACTGAAGAAACAGAACCATCCACAGTACAGTCTTGAGAGACATATGACAGTAGACAGAGGGTTGCAGGCAGAGCCTGGGAAAAGTTGGCATGATGATAGCACCTAGGTAAGGCTATACCATGGAGACATGCATGCAATTATAGGTTACTAATAAACAGTATGTTCAGCCGCCTAAACTTCCCAATCTTTCAGTGAAACACCAAAAGATGTAACAACGCTTACCACAATATTTCCCCTTGATTACAACCTTATTACCCTAGGGCTCAATTCATGCTCCCCGATTATGATTGTGTTTTACTTTTTCTGTTGTTTGTATTACTGTTTGTCACTTCCTCCATGCTTACATCATTTTTGTGTTTTTTCTATCTGCCATTGTCCTCTCTGTCCCAAGGATTGCTTTAATTGCTCTTTTTCTTTGATTTAATATGTTTTATTTAAAACTAAACATGTCAACCAGTCCTAGAAATGAAGTACTGGATTGTCACCGTTCAGACTGTGCATACCAAATGTGGAATCTATGTCAACAGGGATGCTTCTTGCATGTGGGATATGTGAATTTCAGTTGATGCATACTTTTTGTTTTTGGACAATTTTGTTTCTAACCAGCTTGGTTCATTTACAAATGTGTTAGTAATTTAGGTGCTGCCTGGTGGTCAAAGCATTGACAGCAGTACAAGCCTTCAGCAAATTTAAGCTGACCACTCTTGAGAATGAAATTGCTTATATTACATGAGTGAAGCTTGCACTCTTGTTGGAATTTTATTCCTAAATATTTCTAGATTCTATTGATTATCCTCAATGGGTTAACCACATTGATTTTGTTGAATTGAGCTGTTAGCTGTGTGAGTAATCTGTGCAGAATTGTAGATAAAATTAAGACCATTTTGACCTCTTCACAGCATAAAATCCAAATAAGTCGCAAAGCTTTTTTTAAGCTTCACTTTCATGTTTCCAACTTTGAAATAATTAGATCTATATGATGCCAGAATTTGGTTTGCTGTAGTAATTTGTGTTTATGGTGCTGACTGTAAATAATGTTGGTTTGTGATTTATAGCCTTCAAAATTGAGTCTATTTTTCAGGTTTGGGTATTTTATCATTTGAGACTACAGGGAGTTGATTCTCTATTTGGGAATGCTTGGTGGGCACAGCCCTTCCCATAATGGATGTGTGTTATACTCTGTTTCGGGGGCATCCCTCACCTTGAGCATTAATTAATTTATCTTTGATAAAATAAATAACATCTGGTATAAAGAATGGACAACAAGTTTTTTAAAGTTGAGATTGACCAATCCAGTTCTTGTTATCAGGATGGTCTTGTGAAAGCTGACATGGAGAAGTTGACTTTCTATGCAGTCTCTGCTCCAGACAAACTGGATCGAATAGGGAAGTACCTTGCAGAACGGCTCAGTCGGGATGTCGTCAGGCATAGATATGGGTAGGTAATTTTGTTACTTAAAAATTGAATTGTTTTCATTAAAATATTCAATTAAAATATCAATACCCAATAAAAAGTTATTTTAAAAAGTCAATTGTTTAAATGATTCAGTATGTACCGAACGTATTAAGTTAGTGTGTGTAACCACAAAAATGTATAATTGTTCAGGATACCTAGCCTCTGATTTTCAGTACTCAGCTGGATAAAACATCTATGCGATTTGCATCGTGCCTCAATGGCTTCAGAGAGTATAAGAAAAACTGTTCAGCGGTGGCTAATTTTCAGGCTCTCATTACTGAATCAAGAGCTTTTCATTCCTTGATCACCTGATCACGTCATCTTGCAGTTAGCCGCTTGGTACAAAACTTGTGTATTGATCAAAGAAAAGATGTGCTGTTGGAGCTTTTCAACTTGCACTTATCAGAAGAGAATTAGAAGAATACAAAGTTTCAAAGGGAACAGTTGATACTGCCTTAGTAAAGAGTGCTGATTGGTAAGCAACTAGTTTTCCTTCAAGCATTTGTTTAATTGTAAAAGGCGCAAAAAAAATTGAATTGAGATTTTTTTCAATTCAACAAACCTAATCTTTTAACGGAACCTCTCCATCCCTTGAACCATTCTGGTAACTCCCCACCACAAGCTCTCAAGGACGCTCTCCTCTTTCCTAAAGTGCTGGGTGCAGACTTCTATTTAGGACTTAACTAGAGCTTTATAAAGGTTCAGCATAACTATCCTGCTTTTGCACTCATTGTCTCTATATTGAAGAAGCCCAAGATTCTCTAGCCATTCTCTCACTGTCTTGCTAAGTTCAATGATTGATGCATATGCATTTTCAAATTTGTTTCTGTACAATTTCTGGAATTTTTCTAGCTATTAATTCTTTGTTCCCCTCCCTATCCCCTTGCCCAAAATGCATCACATCACTTCTATTTGGAATTAAATTGAACCTGCTGCTTGTTTGCCCGTTGGCCTATCTATGTTATGTAACTAGATTCATTATCTCACGATTTCATATCAAACTTGGAGTAGCAGATTAGTAAATTTTGAAATCTTACCCTGTTTTTCAAGATTCAAATCATTTATGTGTAGCAAGAAAAAACAGTGTCCCTAGTATTGACCCTTGGTGACCACCTTTGTCTGTAGCCCTCAAGTCCAAAAAAAAACATATACCACAACTCACTTCTCCTGGATGCACCCCTGCTCTAAGCATTGGCATCTTATCGACTGTCACTGTCAGGAGAAAAGACAGGCAGGATGCCAGAGTAACCAAGGCCATGTGCGGTACTGACTACTGGACAGATCACAGGCTCGTTGCCTCCAAAATGAGGCTCCGCATCAGACCCAAGAGGCAACCACAAGGAAGCAAGGTTATGAAAAGAATCAGTGTGGCCAAGGTAAAGTACTGGCTGAAGACTTAGAAATCAAGCTTGCTGACCTACACCCCTTAGGCAGCACGGAGGACAACTGGGAGCACTTCAGGGATGCTATCCGTACATCTACGCTAAAGATGCTCGGGCCCTCCATCTGCAAGCAGTATGATTGGTTTGATGAGAAATAATGAGGATATACAGGCTGTACTTGTTGAAAAGCACTGTCTTCATCAAGCCTGTCAGAATGACCCATCTTCAGCTGCCAAGAAAAATGCTTTTACCAGTGCTCACAGGACAGTCCAGAATAAACTGCGTAAAATGTAGGATGCCTGGTTGAGCACCAAGGCAGATGAAATACAGTATATGCTGACAGAAACGGCTTGAAACGATTCTATGAAGCCCTCAACGCTCTCTGTGGATGTCAGTCTCTTAAGAGTTCCCTCTTCCTGAGAGCAGATGGTACAACTCTCATTACAGAGAAGGCTCAGATCCTGCAGAGATGGGCTGAACACTTTGAAGCCGTCTTCAACCGACCGTATCTATTAATGGTGAGGCAATAGATAGGATTCCCAGGTTGAGATCAATAGCGTCATGGATTACCAATCAGTAATAGCCGAAGTCATGAAAGCTGTCAGCCAGCTAGTCAATGCAGAGCCCAGGGGCAGATACCATACCCGCAGAGATCTATAAAGCTGCTGGTCCCGCACTCATCGAGAAGCTTACCGAGTTGTTCCAGTCCTCTTGGAAGCAAGGATCCATTCCTCAGGAACTTAAAGATACTTCCATCATACACCTCTACAAGAGGAAGGGCAAGCGGCAAGTATGTGACAACCACATATCTCGCTGCTCTGCATCACAGGAAAAACCCTCAAGAGTCCTGCTAAATAATGTGCTCGCTCATCTGGAGCTGGGCCTGCTTCCAGAGTCACAGTGTGGCTTCCGCAAAAGTCGTGGTTCTACTGACGTGATTTTTGCTGTGCGCCAACTTCAGGAGAAGTGTCAGGAACAGATTTGCGAGCTCTAAACAATCTTTGTTGACCTCACGAAAGCCTTTGATACTGTAAACATACAAGGCCTATGAAGGATCATGTCAAAGTTCGACTGCCCCCACCAAATTCATATGGTATAGCAGTTCCATGATGGCCAGAGTACTGGATGATGGAGGATCCTCTGAGGCATTCCCAGTCACCAGTGGCGTTAAACAGGGCTGTGTGCTTGCACCCACACTGTTCAGCATGATGTTTATTGCCATGCTGAATGATGCCTTCCAGGACAATGTTGCTGGAATCAGCCTCAAGTACAGAGTGGATGGGAAGCTTTTCAACCTGAGGAGACTTCAAGTTATTACCAAAGTGATGAGATTGTTCTGAAAGATTTTCTCTTTGCCGATGACTGTGTTCTGTATGCAGGCTCAGAACCAGAGATGCAAGTCAGTATGGACCACTCTTCCACAGCTCGTGACAACTTTGGACTTGCCATCAACATTAAAAAGACCGAAGTCATGCACCAGCCTACTCTTCGTGCACCGTACACAGGACCCATAATCACAATCAAAGGGCAGAAACTACAGGCAGTGGACCAGTTCACTTATCTTGGCAGCACCTTCCCTCAAGCAATGACTATTGATGTAGAAGTTCTGCTTTTGGTAGACTGTGCTCCACTGTATGGGAATGTTGAGGAATCAGCCCAGCAACAAAACTGAAGGTCTGCAGCACTGTGGTACTCACTACCATCCTGTATGCCTGTGAAATGTGGACTATGTATCAAAGGCATGCAAGACAGCTCAATCATTTTCACATGTCTTTGCAGAATATTATGCATCCAATAGCAAGACAGAATACCAGACACTGAAGTTCTCTCTAGAACAAGTCTACCATCAGTCCACACATTGCTGATGAGAGCGCAGACCCAGTGGGCAGGTCGTCATCCGTACGTCAGATGAGTGCATACCTAAGCAGCTCCTTTTTGGGGAACTCTCTACTAGAAGACACTTGCATGGAGGGCAGAAGAAACATTTCAAAGACACGCTGAAAGCCTCCCTGAAGTCGCTTGACATTGACATGACCACCTGGAAAATGTGGCACAAAATCGCCCTTTCTGGTGCTGCCTTATCCACAAAGGCTGTCAAGCTTACAAAGCAAGGTGTATTGCTGAAGCACAACTTAAGTGTGAGCTGCACAAGTCCAAAGCCACCAGCGCAACAAGTACAGTGTCCACATAAGTCTGTCCAATATGGGCATTTCGTGGCCTGATCAGTCATGTTATGGACACACTGCAACCAGCCTCAATGACTAATGGTGTCGAGGTCCTCATCAATGACGATGGACGAATAACAAAAAGTATTGGCTTCTACTCTTCAGTTATTTTGCTATGAATACATCATTCTTCTCCTTTGATTTCGCCTGTCCTGTGAACCTACCTTTTGATGTGGAGATGCCGGCGTTGGACTGGAGTAAACACAGTAAGAAGTCTCACAACACTAGATTTATTTGATAGTAAACGCCACAAGCTTTCGGAATGCAGTTCCTTTCAGTGTTCTGAAAGTTAGTGGCGTTACTATCAAACAACCCTGTTGGGCTTTAATCTGGTGCTTCTTACTGGATCTACCTTTTAGCATATAAGACTCAAATCCCTTATCTTTCCTCATTGTTTTTCCCTTGTCACGTAGGTAAGTACTTTTGTTTCTCACTGATATGGTAATTTGCATATCAAAACATCTCTTCGGATGGTTTCACTTACCAGAGATATTCCAGATCATAACCATTCTTTGCCCTTTTTTTTCTCATCACCAGTTATTTTGCTATTCATTTTATATTGGTATCCTCCAATTCTTGGTCCTCCTATTGTGAGTAGTTTACTTGATAGACTCTTGACTAGATCCCTCGTGTTTTGAGCAACTCTATCAAATCTGCTCTCAACCTTCTGGTTTCACTTACTAATTCTCCTTTTTATTTGATCCAAGTTTCATTTTTTTAAACTTAATTTTCCCCAATTCCCTAGAAGAGAAGGCTGAGAAGCCATCTAGTCAAGAGTCTATCAAGTAAACTACTCACAATAAGGGGACCAAGAATTGGAAGATACCAGTATAAAATGAATAGCAAAATAACTAGTGGTGAGAAAAAAAGTGCAAAGAATGGTTATGATCTAGAATATACTGCCTGAGAATGGTGGAGGCAGATTCACTAGTGGTTTTCAAACGAAATTTGATCTGATGTTGAAGTATTATCAAGACTGTGGGTAAAGACCTGGGGAATGGGACCTGTGAATTTGCATGATCTGATCAAATTGTAGCATCTGCTTTGTAACTATTCTGTGATTCTAATTGATACTATGATATTATTGTGTCATTCTTTGCTTCAGTTCTTGGTTTTGCAATGTGCATTTTGAGTATATCAATGGATGACATCAACATTTCCTTATTTAATCTGTTTTAGCTGTTTTAATATTCCTTAATCTGCCCCTTTGTTCTTAAAGATTTTAGTCCATGTATTGCAACTTTTGCTTTCTCTTGTGCCTTAATCCAAAAGCAAAATACTTGGATACAGTGAATCTAAAATAAAAATTGAAAATATTGTAGATACTCTAAAGGTCAAACAACATTTGTGGAGAGAGAAAAACAGAGTTTATGTTTGAGATTGATGACCTTTGTTAAGAAATAGATATAGCTTTAACAAATTTAGCTTTGTATTTGTGTGTTGGGCATAAGGTATTGCTTTAAGTTTTGGTTCCATTTCTAAAAGTTGCCTGCAAATCTATAGGTTTCTTTAGATGCCTGCATTTGATGAGGTTTTTTGACATCACTGAAGTGAACATCATACAAAAATTGAACCATTGCCTAGCAACTGGAGGTTGACAGAGATAGCAAAAGTAGTTGGTTCAGTGGAGAGAACGTTACTGCATTTGAAACCAGAATTCCACAGGCACTCAGTGCAGAAGGCAATCCAAATGGACAAAACAATTCCCAGATTAAAGAACAGAATTCTCCCAAAAACCAGGGAATGATAGGAGAAATTTTCTGGAAGACAGTGAAGTCAAGTAATAGAAATCTGTAAAGTAGGTCTTATTTAATGAAGTGAAAGAGTGAAGCAGATGAAGAGACCCTGAGTTTAAAAGACAGAGTGCCTGAAGCTGGTATAAAGTGAAATAGGCTTGCAAAAAGCTAGAAGATCCATGGGGACTGCCAGTAGTTAGTGACTCCTTACTAAAGGCCTATGTGGTAGTGGTGTTCTGTTGGTATGGCGGGGAGTGTATGGTGAAGGCAAAACCTAAATGCAGTTGGCACTCTAGGGCAGTGGAACGTTTGAAAGAGAGGCTGAAATCCTGGAGATCGATCCTTGGTGAAAACATCCGCAAAAAAGCGTGAGGAGTTCCAGTGAAATCAGTTGGCTCACAGTGTGATAAGCATTGGGAGGGTGTGGGGGGGGAGGGAATTGATGAGGAATCTGTAGTTGTTTTGGGTGGCATCTGCCACTTGGTTTCAGAGTGTGGTGTGACTGACCATCGGTTGCTTATTGGTTTAAATAGAGGCTGCAGATGAGTGATGTAGGGACTGAGGTGTTAAAGAGGCAAATGACATTTTGGTCTTTGTTGCTGAGAGTTGGAATTTAAAAATACGGAGATTTTGTTGCAGTTGTACAGGATATTGATGAGGCTTCACCTGTCTACTGTGTTTTGGTCCCCTATCTAAAAACAACATAGTAACATTGGAAACAGTCTGAAGGAGATTCACCAGGTTAATTCCTGAGATGAGAGGGTTGTCCTTACAAGAGAGGCTCAATGGTCTGGGGGTGTATTCCTTGAAATTTAGAAGAGAGGGGTGACCTTATTCAAACACAAGATCTTGGGGAGGCTTGATAGGGTAGATGGTGAGATATTTTTATTAGTGGAAGAGACTTGAACAAGGGGGCGTAGTTACAAAATAAAAGGCTGGTCATTTAAATCTGAGGTATGTAGAAATTTCTTCTTGCAGAAAGTGCTGAACCTCTGGAATTCTGACTGCCAAAAGGTAAAAGTATTTAAAGTGGAGGTGAATAAATATTTGATAGACTAGGGAATAGAGGACTATGGGGAAATGGCACAGAAATGATGTAGAAACGGCATGCATCAGGTATGATTGTATTAAATAGTGGGGCAGGCTTGAAGGGTCTAGTGGCCTACTCCTTGTGTTCTTATGACTGTATACTTTATTGCTCAAAGTATAAGAGATTTTGTAACTTATGTTTTCTCTGCAAAGCTGTATGCATCTGTAATGTGTAGTTAAGATGGAGATGCACTGTATTATAGTTCACTTTTTGTTGTTCAGTGGTTTTTTATTTTGTTAAATGTTAATCAGCTGACTTCTGTGACTGTTCAGTTGCCACCTCCCACGTATCTATGCAAAAAATAAAAGTTAGGATCTATAAAGCCATGTTTCACCTAGTAGTAAAATCCAGCTGGAATTGTAACACCTTTCATCAGGAATTTTTGAGAAGCAAATCATTCTTCGCTATTAACAATTTCCAAATTGCTGGCCTGAAATGCTTTGTTGCTTTAGACCCATTTTATGTTTACTTTCTTTGTCCAATTACCATCCTCTTTGCATCACAGTTTGTTGCACTGTTTAATACCTCTTGCCTTCTGCACTATCAGAAAGTCTTCCCTTTTACTTCTCTTCTCAGCAATACTTCCTCCCTGCCACCATCTTCTCTGCTCTTTACTGTTTAAAACATGTTGCATCTCTAACTTTCTCCAGTTCTGATGCAACGTCACCAACAAGAATCATTGTTTCTTGCTACAGAGATGCTGCCTGATTTGAATATTTTGTGCACTTTCTGCTGCTATACCCTCCAGTTTTTGATTAGAAAATAGCCTCTATTGACAAGTAAACAATAAATAGCTGTAAATGGAAGATCTGTTAAATTTCTTTGTGCGTGAGGAAACCCACTCTTTTCTCTGTAGTTTTCCTACGTAACTAAGCTTCTCATCCTTGACATTAGTGAATCTCTTCACTCTTTCCATGGCCTCATCACTTTTCCTAAAGTAAAATAGATGATGCAGGAGATGGGGGTGAGGGAAGGGGCTTGGTTAAAACCCAGATGATTTGTTATGTGTAATGGCTTTGCTCAATTTGTTGTTTGTAGATATGTTTTCATTGCGATGGAGGCATTGGATCAGCTTTTGATGGCCTGTCATTCCCAAAGCATTAACCTCTTTGTTGAAAGCTTCCTTCAAATGGTGGCCAAACTGTTGGAGTCTGGAGAGCCTGAGCTTCAAATTCTTGGCTCCAATTCGGTAAGTAATGTGAGCAGACATGTTTATTTAAATTGGATATGGATCATGGACTACCCATGCAGTTTAGTTGTTCTCCCAGCTAAAAAGATTTATGGCAGAAAATGTCAGATCAGTTTTTTCAGTTATTGTATAAGCCTTTGTGAAACCTATTGTGCCAAATCATATTTTATTCTATATTTATGGGACCTATGTCACTAACAGATTGTAATGCCCAATACGGGTGCACCTATTTCATGGTTCTGATGTTATCAGCTGTGTATTGTTTAGATTGCTTATTTTCTTTGTTTTTCAATTTCTTCTGACTTCAGTAGGAGATTCTTTATTTCTGTTGTTTCCTCACGTAATTTCATTGACCATAGATGGCATTCCTTTCTTTCTCCTGCTTTCTCATGAAACCATAAGATGGAAGCGAACAGCACAGTACTACAGCCCATCTGTTGTCTGTGTGGGCTCTGAGTTATCCATTTAGTCCCACCGCCCCTATTCCGTAGAAACATTGATATACTTATGTTTCTTTTGGCCTCAATTTGATCTGTACCTTAAAACTTTATTTACCTGTCTTGGTTTCATATCCCTCCATGCCTTTGCCTAACAAAAGTCTTTTGATCTTAATTTTGAAATTGTCAATTGGCAATTTTTTTTTGGTATGGAAATGTTTTAGGCTGATTAAGAAATAGCACTTGGTACCTTGAACTAATATTTAAATAAACTCTAAATCAGCCAGTTCAAGAAAACAACGAGGGGTGGAATGAGTTCGTAACGTGCAGGCTGCTTAGTAACCTGGTAGCAGCAGAGATGTGGAAGTGCTGGGATTTTGCCCCAACCTTTGTTTAAGTAATCTGTGTAAATGGAAAAGCTTCTTAGTTGACCTTTTTCCAATACATGGAGTGAAATAGCTTCTTCACTTCAAAAATATGTTTCTTTTCTTTAAGATCAATGCATTTGGATTGTACAAAAGGACTGTAACGAAACCTGGGGATATGGTTAATCCTGCAGGCAAGTGGATTGAGATTGAGGATCAGCCACAATCATCTTAAATGATGGAACTGACTTGAGGGGCAGTATAAACTGTTCCTACTTCTATATTTTGTGTTCTTATGTAAATGTTAAGTAATTTGTATTCCTGGAAATTAATAGTGGTCTTCAGAATAGCATAGATATAAGGAAGATGTTTTGTTAATTGGTAATGTAATGTAACATCTTGGGTCCTGAATACTGATCCTTTCAAGCTTATATAATATTTAATTCTCCATCCAAATGTTCACAGCAAGATGGGAAATGTTAGGAATGATGTGTGGCTTTACAACAGCCTTTGTTATTTTACAATTTAAAACACTAACTATTGATTTATTAACTCCTGCGTAACATAAAACCACAACAATCTTAACCTTCATAAGCCTTTATCTTGTTTGGTATGATCTTTTCAGGCAGAGTCTGTATATCCTCTTTGACACTTCTAATTGTTACGGACCTTCTTTATGTTGGACTAAGAAATTTTAAAAGTGATGGTTACAATATTTCATTTTTTGCAAAAAGCACAATGCATTTTGTTGAACTGCAGGAGGAACAAAAAGCGTTGAATGCAAATTCACAAAGAATATCTTCTCTTTCCAGGAGACCAATATTGACTTGACATACATTGTGCTGAGATTGTGATTTTCTCATTTTTACAGTGGGTCTTCAGGGAAAAATGGTATACTGCCAGGATTTCCAAATGCCTAAAGGAAAACATTGCAGAAAACATTTTTTAGGTGTCAGCTTCATAAGTCACTATGTATAGAAAAATATAAAAAGCTGCTGTTA
The DNA here is from genome assembly GCA_024679065.1 of Sphyrna mokarran. Lineage (NCBI taxonomy): Eukaryota > Metazoa > Chordata > Chondrichthyes > Carcharhiniformes > Carcharhinidae > Sphyrna > Sphyrna mokarran. The sequence continues at coordinate 54,735,337 of JAGIQG010000007.1, forward strand.
GATGTAGCCTGATAACTAGAAACTTCCTGGAATTTCTTTGCAGCCACTCTGAGGTCCAAGAGGTCCCACATTGGCTTCAAGCCATTACATCTATAATAGAATCAAAACCAGACGTTCTGCGAGCTGCAACCTCTCTTCCTGCCGATGCTTGTTATTTTCATGGTGATATGAGGTGTTCTATATATATCAGAGCATTTGCATGTTTTAGTTACCAATGCACTGATTACTTAAATCCTGAGATTGAGGATTGAAGTTTCGAAACTTTGATTACAAAGAGTTTTCATACACCTTTTTAAAAGAGCTGTTGTCTTTTAACTCCTTATATAGCTGTAGCACTGGTTATAGTTGGATCACAACAAGAAATTTTCTAGCTATTACTCGTTTGTTATCCTCTTTAATTCTAGCAGCTTGAAGCTCTACTATTGGCAAGCTAAGCAAGGTTTCCAGCATTAGAATCATTTAAAAACTTGCCTGCTGGTAAACCTTAATCTGAATATGCCTGAGTTAGATGCAGGGATTTTACCCTTCTTCATGAAGCAGTCTTTAAGGCCGGCGGTGAAAGTCGAAGGTCATAACCCAATTATTTTGACCAACAGATGAGTAATGAGCCTTGTGCAAATCACAGGCTTTACAAACAGACATTTAATGCCAGCTGTCAGTGCAAAAGGGGAATTGGAGAATCTGAGAAAGTGCTGATTATTACCTCTCCTGTGTTGGGGCTTAACTTTTGTACAAACTGAGATGTCATTCTGAAATTGATTGCAATAGCCATTGAAAATTGCAAACAAAATTACAACCTTTCCAGAAAAATGTTAATTATTGCAATCATAAAGCAGCACTATTTTTGCAGAATTACCACTTCTGGCTGGTTGGAAAATGTGCCACCCTTGGCATTATTCCAATGTTAAACATATTATTTGAAATAAATGTATTGAGACTGGGAGCATTATCTTTGCAGATTATTGTTTGCTTTATATTTAAAAAAAACTAACTCTTAACCGTACAATATAACTATTGATAAAAATATAACTAGTTTAATAAACACATTCCAGGAATGAAATGGAGCTAATTTATGCCAGGAACATAGATCAGAAATGCTTTTTTATAGAGGCCTCTGTCATGTATTGAAATGATGTAGAGATGCCAGCGTTGGACTGGGTAAACTCAGTAAAGTTTTACAACACCAATTTTAAATCCAACCAATTTATTTGATAGTAAATTTGCGAGCTTTCGACTCTATGGCCTTCGTCAGGCAAATGCAGTGTAGGCAAACGCGTAGGCAGACCAGAACACTGCATTTGCCTGACGAAGGCCATAGAGTCGAAAGCTCGCAAATATACTATCAAATAAATTGGTTGGATTTAAAATTGGTGTTGTAAAACTTTACTAATGTATTGAAATTACAGCTGATAAAACATCTAGTGAAAATATGTAATTCTACACCAGATAGATAAATATTTCTGTTCCATCTGTGAGTAGAAATTTCCTCAACATTTATTTTGATACGAGAATTTTTGCTTTCCATTGAAGTCAGTTTTTCTTTGAGAACATAATAGATGTACAAGATAAATCCAACAGATGCAGGTAGTAGCTAGTGTACTGCTATGTTTTTAAAAAATCGTTCAAAAATTCACACTTTGCAAGGTTGCCATTGCAATATTCAAATACTTTTCCTTAGAAATTCACTATTTATCAGCCTGTGCATTCTCACCTGTAGTTATGTTCTTGATACCTGGGGAATTTAGTTGAAATTATAGCTTTTTTAGCTGTCCACTCATGTGCATGGGCAAATCTGAGCTTCAGTCAGTTAGGACCAGCATTTTAGTCTAAAATTTATTTATTAATGCCACAAGTAAGCTCATATTAACACTGCAATGAAGTTACTATGAAAATTCCCCAGTTGCCCCACTCCAGCACCTGTTTGGGTACATCGAGGGAGAATTTAGCATGGCCAATACACCTAATCAGCACATTTTTCAGACTGAAGGAGGAAACTGGAACGTCCGAAGGAAATACATGCAAACATGAGGAGAGTGTACAGACTCCACACAGACAGTGACCCAACCTGGGAAGTGAACCTGGGCCCCTGGTGCTATGAGGCAGCAGTGCTCCCCTGTTACCGCTCAAAACATTAATGATTCCCATTGCTTGTCCAGCTTGGAGCAGCCTGACTCTTTGAACATTGGTTTGTAAGTCTATCTGGCTTTAAATTGCAAGAATCCCAATCCACACAACAATCTAATCTTCTAGGTCAGCAGTGATCCAAATTATCTCACCAACCAAGAGATCTCTCTAACACTTCAACTGAAAGTTGTATTTTTAACAATTCATGAAAATGCCCATCTTAGTAATTGTTTTGTCATCTTTCCTAGTTTGTCAAGTTTGCAAACATCGAGGAAGACACTGCTTCATATCATAGACGCTATGACTTCTTTGTGTCTCAGTTCAGTGCAATGTGCCATTCTTATATTGATGATCTGGAAAGCAGAAATAAGTGAGTACAGGAGGCTGGTTTTAATTGCGGTGATTCCGTTGTGCATGTCATTTGTGATGTGGGAAGTGTTATTTAAAAACCATTTCTCTTCAATCATTTTTAGATATTATATTGTGTTGCATATCATGGTTTTGGTTATTAGTTTGCATAGAAAGCTGTAAAATATCAAAATTTTTTTCTAGTCTTTGACAGTACAGATGGCTTTCTGATGCAAATGAATCTCAATCAGATTGATGCAGACAGGTTTTCTCTACGCCTTCACACAACTGACATCAAGAGCTACAGTTCTCGGATTTTAAAAATAAAATCCCTTAAACCTTGAAATTTTTGTGTCAAGAAAGGGTGCTAATTTAATCCCTGGAACAATGTGCTAATTAATGCAGAAAAGTATTCTGATGACGCAAGCCGTGTTTCAGTAGCATAATGTTTCTATTTTAGTCCACCTCACAGTTCATTGAATACATGTAAAGTCTGTTCTTTTGCTCTAGGTGTTTAATTTGCAAGTTGATAGTCAGATACTTTCAAAAGTAAAAGCATCTACATCGTAACCTAGAAATATTCAGCAGGCCTGAATAAAAGGTCATCAGTTTGAAATGTTTGCCAAAAACCTGTAACCTTGTCCTCGGCTAAGATCTCCATGTGGCTTCATTAAATGGAGCATTGGCTGGGGACCAAATTCTCTATTCTATGGCAGAGATCAGAGAACCCTGCCCATTAACTCTGTTTCTCCCTCCGTAGATGCTGCCAGACTTGCTAAGTATTTCTTGCATTTTCTGCTTCCATTTCAGATTCCCAGTTTCTGTACCACATCATGGGCCCGATTTTATGTGTAAAGTCGGTTGTGAGGCCACTAATACAATTCAGTTTCATTTAAATTGAATTAATAAACTGCCTATCCAACTTTATCAACATTTTCCCCCTTTACCATCGTGTTTGCCAATCCGGAACTGGCACCATAATGGACCTGCTAAATAAAAGTCTGAATCAGGGGCTCCAGCTGCTGTAGAGTGCATTCAGAGCTTCCGACAGTTCCCTGACTCTGATCAGTGGTGGTGGGGAGGAGGGAGGGGGGAGGTGGATCAGATCATTCTCTGGTTAAGGGGAGGGGAGTGAGACGAGATTGTTGTCTGGTTAGGAGGGGGGAGAGGGGCTGATTGTTGTTTGGTGGGGAGGGAGGAGGAGGAGGTGGATCAGATGCACCTCTGATGGGGAGGGTGGCTGAGGGCCGATTGTTGTTTGGTGGTGGGGGGAGGGCTGATCATTGTCTGGTGGGGAGAGAGGAGGAGGCAGGTCAGATGCCCTCTGTTGAGGGGGGGAAATGAATGAAGCCAGATCATTGTCTTGGGGGTTGGGGTGGTGGGAGGGGGCAGATGGATCTCTGGTGGGAGGGGTGTCTGCTGCCACTCTGTGGGCGATTGGTCTGGGTTGCAGGGTGGTGGATAAGGAGAATAGTGATGTGTATGGGTAGTGGGAGGGGTGGATAAGGGGGACAGCAATGTCTGTAGGGACCATCGCTTCTGCTTTTCACTCCCAGGTTGCTTTCTCTGCTTTCTGCCACCAGGAGATGATTTGGTGTGCATTTTCAAATTTCTAACTGCGCATGTGCAGTTCAGATCTCCAATCATTTTGGGTGTGCTAAGCCTCACGCATAGCACGAGTGGGACCTGCAATTTTTTTTTCAGGCTAAGTGCATGTGGAGGTGCCTGAAAGCAGATTTCTAAGTCAGATCTGTATTACGCCCAGATTCAGCACTTAGAATGAAAATGGTAAAATCGGGCGCTATGTGTACTTCTGTAATGCATCCATGTTTATTTTAAATGTTATGTGACACAAAAGTATTCAATCTTTTGATAATTGTCAAAGACATTCATATTGCACAGTTGTTCAAAAGTGAATGTATAAATCTGTAAACTTGTAAGGTTCCTACTATTCAGCTGAAGGCTATAGCAAAGACTATGGTCCTGCTTAACATCCCAACTATAGTAATAATGACCTGTAGTTCAGAACAAACTTTATCCTGAGCCAGACTATTCCAACACAGCGACAGCATGGCATCTAACAACAGTGTGGAAAATTTCCCAGGTATGCAAAAAAAGCAGGACAAATCCAGTCAGATCAAAGTGATGGGTGGTGTCAATCACACTTCTATAAAGTGGCACTTACACATCAATAACCTGCTAACTGATGACTTTCATCAGGGGCTTGTGGCTTCAGGATAAATTACTGCTTTGGTTCAAACATGGACAAAAGAGCTGAATGCCAAGGATGGAATGGGAGTGACTGCCATGAATCAACGCAGCGTTTGGCATTGCGGAGACCCAACAAAGTTGAAGTCAGTGGGGATCTAAGATGGGGGAATTGAGACAACCATATTCAAGGCTATTTCTGTGAATCTGAAATTTCTAGTGTATCTTCAGATTAAAATCACCCATGATGTTGCTATATCTTCTTACAAGCCCCCATTATTTCTTCCAACATACTCTGTTTGTGCAATATAGTTATTCTTGGGGGCTCTCCAACCTCTGTTTGTGTTCCTGCTCACTCAGTGTACCTGCTGTGATTCATGTAGCCAGGAACCTAGACCTCTCTACATCAAATCCTTCAATTTCTCTCCCTTTAAATTTTACACTGCTTTTGTATTCTTCCTGCCAAAATAGACAACCATGATGTGTGAGGTTTCTTTGGCGCAGCCAAGACTGTCCAAGTTTCCATCCCACTACTGGCCAAAAACAGAGAGGTGCTCATCAGGAACAGATAGACAGTCAGTGCCTGTTGGAAGGAGCACCTCTAAGATTTCTTTAACAGAGACTCGAGGAGGGTGATTTTACTAGCTGGGCAGAATGAGTTGGTAAAATGGCACAAGAGCAGAGAAATCAAGTTGATGCCCTGTTTCTCAGCTCTCATGATTGTACAGGCACTAGATATCCAGCACATTCAGCCTTCCGTCTATTTTTGGCAAGAGGTTGAACAAATGATTTAAGTATGTGTAAGATATAATGGATGAACCTAGGATGCAATTGTCCCAGCTCACTTGGCTTTGATGCAAATACATAGTTTTATTTCACTTATCTGGGCTGAGGAGAACCATGCCAGGAAATATCAGAGATGCCATTATCGTGACCAGCTTCAAGAAAGGTGACAGTGCAATTGTAGTAATCACAGAAGAATTTCCCTGCTGTTGGCTGGAAGGCAGATCATTGCAAGAGTCCTCCTTATCACCTTCTCCTTTTGGGAGGGAGTTCTTCAGCCAAAGTCACAAAGTAGATTTCACCTACTATGGGATACAATAGACATGATCTTCACCACATAGCATCTATTCTACAAGAGAAATGAAAGGAACAGAACCAACTCTCTTACACGGCCGCCTTGGTCGTCACAGAGGCTTTCAACACTCAACTCTGAGGGATTATGGAGCTCTTTTTCTCTTTTGGCTGCCCTCAAAAGTTTGTTGCCATCCTCTGCCTGCTGTGTGATGACAATGCAAGCCATGATTCTGGCAATGGATTAACTACAGGCACAATTCGCGATCAGACTGAGACCAAGCAAAGCTGTATTATTGCATAGATGCTCTTCCTTTCTGCAATGCTTCATCTCACCCTCAGTGAGCTTCTTGCTGGAGTAGAGCTAAGCTACAGAACAAACGTGAACTGTTCAATCTCTGCTTTCTGCAGACCAGATCCAAGGTTGTCCCAGCCTCTGCCTTGAACTACAATATGCTGACAATGCTTGCATCTACTCCCCCTCCGAGGCTGAATTCCAAGCCATTCTCAATACCTTCAAGGTATATGAGAGAGTGAATCTTGCACTAATCGTTGGCCGATAACCACTGGAGTTTAGAAGAATAAGGGTGATGTTATTTGAACCATGCAGGATCCTGAGGGGCCTTGACAGGATGCTGAAAACATTTTTACATTATGGGGGAGATCAGAACTATCCTGAAAGAACAAAGATGCAAATTGATCCTGTCTTTTCAGAAAGGCACACATGACCACTAGGTGAAGATTTGGAATGTTGACCAGAGCGCTGACAATGGCACTCTGCTTGATTGTCAGGATGGCAGCTGGACCGCGTCTTAGTCAAGAACACTGTGACATAGTTGGGGAGTGGAGCGAGAGACTGGATAGTCCCTGACATGAAAAGAGCAGAGAGACTTGGACAAGTTGCCGAGCTGGGCTGAGAAGTGGCAAATGGAGTTTAATGCAGAAAAGTGTGAGGTAATTCACTTTGGCAGGAATAACAAATGTGTAGAGTATAGGGCTAATGGTAGGACTCTTAATAGTGTTGAAGAACAGAGGGATCTTGGTGTATATGTGCATAGATCCCTGAAAGTTGGCAATCAAGTCGATAAGGTTGTTAAGAAGGCATATGGAGTCTTAGCTTTTATTGGTAGGGGGATTGAATTTCGGAGCCGCAACGTCATGTTGCAACTGTACAAAACTCTAGTGCGGCCGCACTTGGAGTATTGTGTGCAGTTCTGGTCCCCACATTATAAGAAAGATGTGGAGGCATTGGAGAGGGTACAGAGGAGGTTTACCAGGATGTTGCCTGGTATGGAGGGCAGGTCTTATGAGGAAAGGCTAAGGGATTTGAGGTTGTTTTCATTAGAAAGAAGGTGGCTAAGAGGAGACCTTATTGAAACATACAAAATGATCAGAGGTTTAGATAGAGAGGACAGTGATAGCCTTTTTCCTCGGATGGAGAAAGCTAGCACGAGGGGACATAGCTTCAAATTAAGGGGTGGTAGTTATAGGACAGATGTCAGAGGTAGGTTCTTTACCCAGAGGGTGGTAAGGGTATGGAATGCCCTGCCTGCTGCAGTTGTAGATGCGCCAAGTTTGGGGGCGTTTAAGAGGTCCGTGGATAGGTTCATGGATGAAAAGAAAATGGTTTAGGTTAGAGGGTCATTGCTTTTTCTTAATTGGTCGGTGCAACATCGAGGGCTGAAGGGCCTGTTCTGCCCTATAATGTTCTATGAGGATTGTAAAGAAGCAGAACTAAATGGTCTTCAGCTTGAGACAGATGAGAAATTTTTACTCGTGACTTTTTTACTCTGAAATTTACTTTCCCAGAGAGCAGTAGAACTGGGTTACCGAAATTCTTATGGCTATGTTAGGTGTGTTTTTGATCTTTAAGGAAGCCAAAGGAGGAGATGTGGAAGTACAGTTGAAATCACATTTCGGTCTGCCGTGATCTTATTAAATATTGGAGCAAGCTCGTGGGGCCGAATGGCCTACTCCTCCCAATTTTTGGATTTAAAGTATGAATCTAGAACTGGGAGAACTCTCTTTTTTATTAAGAGCTTACCATCTTTAGGTTCTGCAAATAGGAACATACAAAACTAAACTTATACAAGTCATTGGTTGCTCGTGGAATATTTTGTCCCATCTTGAGCATTCTTCTGGGAAGTATATCATGGTTGTTGGATACAGCACAGAGGAAATATAGTCACCTTGTAGATAGTGGAAAGACTTCAGGAAAATCAAGTTGAATTACTTGCTGCAAAATACCCAGCCTCTGACCTCCTTTTGTAGACACTATTTTTATATGGGTGGTCCATTTTATATTTCTGATCAGTGATGATCGCAGGATGTTAATGTTGTCAGAGTTTCTGATGTTACTATTGGTGAATGTAAATAGGAGGATATTAGAATCGATCTTGTTGGCATTGGTCATTGCGTGACACATACCAGCCCAAATGAGAAAGTTGCACAAGTCATAAAGGAGGCAATAGCCTAGTGGTATTAGTACTAGACTATTAATCCAGAAACTTAGCTAATGTTCTGAGAACCAGGTTCAGATCCTGCCACGGCAGATGGTGGAATTTGAATTCAATGAAAAATATCTGGAATTAAGAATCTATTCCATAAACACGTGAGTTAGGTTCATTGGCCATAATTGTCCTTTAGTGTCAGGGGGATTAGCAGGATAAATACATGGGGTTACGATAATAGGATGTGCTTTTGTTGGTGCAGGCTCGATGGGCCAAATGGCCTCCTCCTGCATTGTAGGGAGTCTATGGTTTTATTGATGACCATGAAACCATTGTCAATTGTTTTTTCTGACAATCTGTTTCACTAATATCCTTTAGGAAAAGAAATCTGCTGTCCTCACCTGGTCTGGCTTACATATGACTTCAGAACCACAGTGATGTGGTTGACTGCCATCTGAAATGACCTAGAAAGCCATTCAAGAGTGATTAGAGTTGGACAATAAATGTCCATGGCCCATGAATGAGTAAAAAAAGTGCTGCTTTATATTGTTTTACTATCTGAGAAGTGGCAAATGAACATGCAATCATCAGTGTATAGCCCCACTTCTATAATAGATGGAAGGCTTACAAGATAGCTGAAGATGATCTTAGGGCCAGAACATCTCCCCCAGAAACAGGTGACAGATTTAAAGACAATCTTTACAGAAGTGATTTCTATTATAAAGGGTTTTGAAGAGTTAACTAAGAAAAATAAATATCTTGAAGAGTCATTATCTAGAAGGTATAAATTTCAGAAGTTTGGGACAGTTGGTGAAAGAGAACCATTTTAAAATGAAATGCATATCTGACAGAAAAGTTTAATAGGACGTGCTGTGGGATAATTGAGATGGTGGGTACTGTACACTATATAAAAATGTAATATTTATTTAACAAAAACACAACAAATAGCTGCTTGGAGACCACCAAAAGGGTGCGCAACTCTGGGATAGAGCAGCAGAATCTCTCTGATAAATCTAATATTTACAATCAAAAACAAATCAATAATCTTATCAATTATTCTTGCCTTACATTAATTAAAATCAATTACATTTAGTGTATGCACATCAGTAATAATTTCTGACATTTGCCTCAGCATTCTGCGATTCAGTATACTGATACCTCTTTTGTCCATTTAACCGGACACTGACTCCCATTTTGGCTAAAGTCACTCCCTGGTTACCCTAGATGCTCGTCGTAAAGATCAGTGAACATTCGCATTGACTTGTTGCCAAACTGAATAGACATGTGATCCTGCATCCAGGTACTTATCTGTCCTATGTCTAGACAATGAATATCCTGTTCGTAATATTGCAAGATTTGTTCCCTCACCAGAAACTTTCTGATATGAATTCTGCTAACTACCTGAGTTCCCAGTCCTATAGTTCTAAACTGTTCGCCTTTATCATCATCCTTACGGTACCTGCTATCAGCTTCATAATTTAAAAATATCAGTATATGTTTTAAGATCATAATGATTTGTTCAGTTCTCTTATTGCATCCACATATGTGTAAACTATTATTCTAATGGGCTTACTAACTTTGTTTCAAGGATCATTTAACTCTTTACAAGTAATCTTATCAGTGTCTAGATGTATTCTGTTATATACCTTATTAACTAATTAGAAATTTCCCACTTCAGGATGTAAGGAATCGTACAGTTAAATGGGATTCGGATAGCTTTTGGAGGGAAACACAGAAGTAGTGGCTTTTTGTAATTCTGTAATTGTTGTAACTTCAGAAATCCATATGTAATGAAATCCAATAGTTTGATTAACTTCATAGTTAAAATAAGAATAGTTTAGTAATTGATGTACAAATTTTAAAGCCTGACTGCCTAGTAATCTAATTTTGGTCTCCAAGCTTTTAGAAATAGTTATATGAAATTTTTAATGAAATGTTCTATAATCTAATATTTATGTAAATGCAATGCTTTGCAATTTCTACTTAGTTAGCATTCTAAATCATAAATTCCAAACTGTATTTTGATGAATTAATAAAATATATTTAGTGGTTCTGTATCCTGAAATTTGAAGTGGATGGTCACTACTTAAAGGAATAACATTTGTTCTTGGCAGGATTAGGATTGCAGGCATCAAGGGTATTCAAGGAGTCGTCCGGAAAACAGTCAATGATGAGCTACAGACAATAATATGGGAACCTCAGCATATGGATAAGATTGTTCCTTCGCTTCTTTTCAACATGCAACAAACTGAAGACCCTGAAAGGTTAGAGCATCTGATGAGAAATAGAGGGAAAGGATAAGAATGAAAACGTTCAAAAATCCTTTTATTAAATTACAGTGACCCACAGCTTATAGTGGGTAACTTTGTGTATTTGTGATTTTTCTGATCATAGCTGGCGTAACTTGGCCGAATTCATAACTGGCTGCTGAGCAGAATTTGGTTATTTTCTAGCTTTACCGATTGCAAAAGAAAGGAACGGTTCGATTATAGGTTGCTGCCTTTTAAACTTTGAGTATATTCTGAAGTGTCTGCTGTGACGCAGGGTTCAGTTTAAATATGCATTATCTAAGATTCGAGCCTTTTAAATGTCTGAAATTTTAGGACAAAGAACAATATAGCATAGGAACAAGCTCTTCAGTCCACCACGCCTGCACTGATGCATGACGCTTTTCTAAACTAAAGACTATTTGCTTATACGTGGTCCTAATCTCTCTATTCCCTCCCTATTCATGTATCTGTCATGATGCCTCTTTGGTGTTGCTATTGTAGCTATCTCGATTACCTCCTCTGGTATAGCGTTCCAAACAACCACTACCCTCTGTAAAAAAAAACACACTAGCCTCTCAGCCCTCCTTTAAATTTCTCTCTTTTACCTTATACCTATGTCCCCTAGTAAATGACATTTCAAGCCTGGGAAAAAGACTCTTGACAATTCATTCTATCCATGCCCTCATAATTTTGTAAACTTCTAACAGGTTGCCCTCATCCTCCAACGTTCAGGTGAAAAAAAAGAAAATTTGTCCCATCGCTCCTTATAGCTAGTACCCTCCAAACCATACAACTTGGTAAACTTTTTCTGTACCCTCTCTAAAGTCTCCATATCTTTCTGGTAGTGTGGGATCAGAACTGTGCACAATATTCAAATGTAGACTAGCTAAACGTCTATACAACTTCAGCATGCATTGCAATGTATTCTTGTACCCCGACTGTTGAAGGCAAGCATGCCATAGACCTTCTTGACCATCTTATTCACTTGTGTTGCCACTTTCAGGGAACTGTGAACCTGTATCCCTAAGTTCCTCTTGTATGTTAGTGCTTCTAAGAGTTCAGCCATTTACTGTATAATTCCCTCCTGCATGAGACCTTCAAAATGCATCACCTCACAAGTGTCTGGATTATTTTCATCAGCCATTTCTCCAGCCTATCTATATCCTGCTTTATCCTCTGGCAATCCTGCTTGCTATTGGCAGCTCCTCCAATATTTGTGCTGTCCAAAATTCATTAATTAGACTGTTCTGTTTGGACTGTACTCCTGGAAGATAATGTTAGTCCTCTTAAATCCAGATTGGGCAGGGGTGACAAGTAACTGAATAAATGTTATTACCAGATAGCTTGAAAATCAGAGCCATACTTTAGAGGTGGGACTGCAAGTGCAGGATCATTGGAAAGGTAAAGTTTTTGCTTTGGTGAGTTCTTATTACTGCATGTACCTTTGAAATGGAATGCAAAGACATCATTTATTTGTTTAGTGTTTATTCCACCAAATACTAATGTATGCAATGTATACTTCATAGAGGAAGATACAATGCATCATCATCATCAAAAAATCATGGACTAGGAATTTTTTTTAGCTCTCCCTTTCCTCTAATCCATCTTGTCGCTAATCCTTATTGAATAATATTCATCATGGCCCTCAATTGCCCTAATTTCATTATTAACTCTAAGGAAAGCAGCCCTGAATTTTGAAAATCTATGTTTATGTTCCTTTTTAATTTTCATCTCCAGCAGGGGCTAATGCATTTAAGTCTACCCTGGTTGTTTCATTTAAAAGGTTTACTCTCAAGAGCATATGACAGTGGATGATTTAAAAAATTGATTTGCTCCACTGAGCCAATGTTCTGCTGCACCAAGTAAAATAACTGATCATGTCTAAGACTCATTCTTCATTGCATCTTACCACAGATTTGTGTTATAGTTGTTTCATGTTTGGACAAACCAATACCAGTATTCTAATATCATGGTGTATGTTACATGTGATACAATCCATTCTTTTGCTTTCGAGAAATTTATTTTCGTGGATCATAGAGGGAGAGCTGGAAGTCTCTGCCTATCTTGCCCTGACGTGGAGATGCCGGCATTGGACTGGGGTAAACACAGTAAGAAGTCTCTCAACACCAGGTTAAAGTCCAACAAGTATATTTGATAGTAAACTACTAGCTTTCGGAGTTCTTCCCCTTCATCAAGTGAGTGGGGAGTTCTGATCAGAATCCCCATTCGTCTGACGAAGGAGCAGAGCCCCAAAAGCTAGTGGTGTTTGTTACCAAATGTACCTGTAGGACTTGAACCTGGCATTGTGAGGCTTCTTACTGTATCTAGCAGTCCTGATGCCCTGGCTAGGGACCTAGCTATCGACTACAGTTGTTTAACTTGTTAAGCATGGATAAGGCCACAGATATATCCAGGAAGGCGCAATTATTTTGCTATTCTCACCTATGCTTTTTTGCTTTTCACTAGCATGCACGTTGTTACAAGATTAATATATTTTGGTGAATTGTGTCAATTAAGCTGAGATAATTTTAGAAATATTTCCATTTAATATTTTCCTACTTGAATTTCATCCTAATAAAATTTTCAATTTTGTACATTACCATTTTGGCTCATTTTGCACATCTTTAAAAAAAGTACTGTTCTGTATCAACTACAAGCATACATATGCCTTTTTGACTACCTTCTCTATCTGCATTTCCACTTTCAGTGACCTGTGTACCTGTACACCCAGATCCCTCTATCCATTGGTTAGTTTAAGGGGTGAGTGTATCTATTGTTTGGTTTATTTGGTACGATAGTGCTTGATAGGGCATCCAGCTTTTGGCACCATTTTCCACTAGGATAGAGGTGAATAATGGATATGGAATCCAAACTTATTAATGTTATTTCAGGGTATTGGCTGCTAACAGCAATTTTTAAGAACCCTCATTATAGTTTTGAAATATCGCTGTGCATCAAACAGTTGTCACTTTATCTCTCGGATCTGCTCTAGATAATTAATTCTCAAAGTGCACGGTGCTTTAGAACATTTGGAAGACTGTTGAATTTTTTTCGAGGGGTCAGCAAGAAAGCAAAGGATTAGTGGCCTTTTCTTCATACATATTCTCTTATATAGTTAAAAAATTTTGTAGGAAGGCACTGGCTAACCAGTGGCGTGCAGAAGTCATGGAGTTACTTCACCAAATTCTATTTATTGCATTCAATTAAACTTTGATGCATGTCAGCATCTTCCATGTTAGCATGTTTGGTTTTTGGTATCACTTTAAACCCCTTATTTTTGCACTTGCACTGCTTTGAAGTTTTTACATTAGAATATAAGAAATAGGAGCACTAGTAGGCCATCTAGCCCGTCGAGCCTGCCCCATCATTCAATAAGATCATGGCTGATCTGAAGTGGATAAGTGCCACTTTCCCGCCTGCTCCTCATAACTGTTAATTCCCTTGTCTATCAGAAATCCATCTACCTGTGACTTAAATATGTTCAATGACGTAGCCTCCACCACTTCAATGGGCAGAGAATTCCAGAGATTCACCATCCTTTGAATAAAGAAGTTCCTCCTCAACTCTTCTAAACTGCCCACCCTGCCTTCCCCCCTTATTTTGAGGCTATGCCCTCAAATTTCACGGTCACATTTGATTCTGTTAATGTCTTGGGTGAAAGAGTAACTAGAAATCCTGTATTTAAAGTATTTTAAAGTAAAGATGTTAATTTCAAAGAGTAAAGAAAATTACAACACAGAAACAGGCCCTTCGCCCTCCAAGCCTACACCACCATACTGCCTGACTGAACTAAAACCCACTACTCCTCCAGGGACTATATCCCTCTATTCCCATTCTATTCATGTATTTGTCAAGAGGCCTCTTAAAAGTTACTGCTTTGACTATCTCCCTCTGGCAGCGAGTTCCAGGCATCGACCACCCTCTGTGCAAAAAAAAAACTTGCCCCATACATCTCCTTTAAAGCTTGCTCCTCCCACCTTAAAACCTGTGCCCCCTAATAATTGACTCCTTCACCCTGGGAAAAAGCTTCTGATGATCCACTCTGTCATACTGTTCGTAATCTTTTAACTTCTGTCAGGTCGCTCCTCAACCTGTCGTTTCAGTGAGAACAAATCAAGTTTTCCCAACCTGTCCTCATCTCTAATGCCCTACATACCAGGCAACATTTTGATAAATCTTCTATACTCTCTCCAAAGCCTCCATATCTTTCTGGTGGTGTGACTACCAGAATTGAACACTATATTCCAAGTGTAGCCTAACTAAGGTTCTATAAAGTGTCAACATGACTTGCCAATTTTTAAACTCAGTGCCCTGGCTGATGAAGGCAAGGATGCCGTATACTTTCTTGACTACCTTTTCTACCTGCATTGCTACTTTCAGTGACCTGTGTGCCTGTACACCCAGATCCCTCTGCCTATCAATACTTCTCAGGGTTGTGCCATTTACTTTCCAAAATGCATTACTTCATATTTGTCTGGATTAAACTCCATCTGCCATTTCTCCACCCAAGTCTCCAACCAGTCTTTATCCTGTTATATCCTGTGATGGTTCTCATCACTATCTGCAATTCCCCCAACCTTTGTGTCATCATAAACTTACTAACCAAACAGTTACATTTTCGTCCAAATCATTTAGATATAGATATTATAAATAGCAAAGTTCCCAGCACTGATTTCTGAGGAACGCCACTTGTCACATTCCCTCCATTGAGAAACGCAGCCTTCCACTCTAACCTCTGTCTTCTATGATGGAGCCAGTTCTGTACCCATTTTACCAGTTCACTCTGATCCCATGTGACTTCACCTTCTGTACCAATCTGCCATGAGGAACCTTGTCAAAGGGATTACTGAAATCCATGTCGACAACATCCACTGCCCTGCCCTCATTAATCATCTTTGTTGTTTCCTTGAAAAACTTGATTAAGTTAGTGAGACACGATCTCCTCTTCATAAAACCATGTTGTCTCTCGCAAATACGTCCACTTATTTCCAAGTGGGAGTAAATGCTATCTCGAAAGAATCCTCTCCAGTACTTTCCCTGCAGTTTTTTATGGGTCTCTGATTATCATAATGTCTTTAAAAGATGGATCAACTATTCCATTTTGTTCAAATTTAGCACATTGTTTGTTTTCCCTAACCAGACATGGTGTAATATTTTTAGTATGCATGAGTTCATATTATCATTTCCGATTTATTCCCAGATCCATTGAATATAAGTGCTATCTATCCAGTGTTCTGTTTTATTTTTTTTCAAAATCTTCCTTGATGCACAGGGATCTCCTGGATTGCATTTCTTTCTCTTAATTAAGATTTTTTTTCCCTTTAACCTGCAAACTTACCCTTGAAATGGCAAATGAAATCAATTTGTTTCTGAAAATTAAAACTATTGAACAATGTTGAGGTTTGTTGGTTTTACATTTGAGACAAGAATATTTCCAGTTAGGTTGGAAATAGCTTCCATATCCCCACCACCCACTGAAAACACTCTATAAGATAACATGCTTTAATTCAGTTTGACAAGCTCTTTAAAAAGTAAAATTTTATGATCAAATAATCATAGAACATTACAGCGCAGAACAAGGCCCTTCGGTCCTCGATGTTGCGCCAACCAATTAGGAACAAGCAGTGACCCTCTAACCTAAACCATTCCCTTTTCATCCATAAACTTATCCACTAACCTCTTAAACGCCACCAAACTTGGCGCATCTACAACTGCAGCAGGCAGGGCATTCCATACCCTTACACCCTCTGGGTAAAGAACCTACCTCTGACATCTGTCCTATAACTACCACCCCTTAATTTAAAGCTATGTCCCCTCGTGCTAGCTTTCTCCATCCTAGGAAAAAGGCTATCACTGTCCACCTATCTAAACCTCTAATCATCTTATATGTTTCAATAAGGTCTCCTCTTAGCCCCCTTCTTTCTAACGAAAACAACCTCAAATCTCTCAGCCTCTCTTCATAAGACCTGCCTTCCATACCAGGCAACATCCTGGTAAACCTCCTCTGTACCCTCTCCAATGCCTCCACATCTTTCTTATAATGTGGGGACCAGAACTGCACACAATACTCCAAGTGCGGCCGCACTAGAGTTTTGTACATTTGCAACATGATGCTGCGGCTCCTAAATTCAATCCCCCTACCAATAAAAGCTAAGACTCCATATGCCTTCTTAACAACCTTATCGACTTGATTGCCAACTTTCAGGGATCTATGCACATATACACCAAGATCCCTCTGTTCATCAGCACTATTAAGAGTCCTACCATTAGCCCTATACTCTACACATTTGTTATTCCTGCCAAAGTAAATTACCTCACACTTTTCCGCATTAAACTCCATTTGCCACCTCTCGGCCCAGCTCTGCAACTTGTCCAAGTCTCTCTGCAAAGTATAACACCCCTCTTCACTATCTACCACTCCTCTGACTTTGGTGTCATCCGCAAATTTACTAATCCATCCTTCAATACCCTCATCCAGATCATTTATAAAAGTTACAAACAGCAGGGGCCCCAAAACAGATCTCTGAGGTACACCACTAGTAACCGAACTCCACGATGAATATCTCCCATTAACCACCACCCTCTGTCTTCTATCTGCTAGACAATTCCTAATGCAATCAGCTAAATCACCCTCAATCTCATACATCTGCATTTTCTGCAGAAGCCTTCCATGGGCCACCTTATTGAACGCCTTACTAAAGTCCATATATACCACCTTGATTTCATGAAAACATCATTGGCAAATAGTGTTTTTGTTTGTCTTGTGTCAATTCATGATTTAAAAGGATAACATGAAGATGAAATAGTCACGAAAGCAATAGGGAGTTAACTTGATTTTAGCCACAGATTGAAGGACAGCTTGAAAGCTAAAGATAATTAATATTTTAGAACACAAATACTGAATTTCTTCACTTGAGAGTTTAAGGGATTCTGGTTATTTGCTTGATATAAACAAGAAGATTTTGTTTCTAGCCTAATATTCTACTAAATTAAGTTGTATCTAAGGAACTCAATCCTGTGATTTGTATACCCTGTATTATATGGGAATTTCTCAATGCTCATGGATGATCGTGTGTGAGGAAGCTGCTTCCAGCTGGAGCAATTCAAGCTCTAGGTTTTCGAGCTTAAGCAGCAACTGGGTGGCACTACTGTGCACTCATGAGGCTGAGAGGATCGTGGAGAACACATTTCAGGATGTGCTCACCTCATAGCTTAAGGGAGTGAGGAAATGGATGACTACCAGACAGAGGAAGGGGGACAGGGAGATAGTGACAAAATCTCCCGAGTACATCCCGCTCGCAATCTCTTTTTCAGTTTTGAAAAACGGTAAGTGATGGCTCCTTTGTGGAGGCTGACCAGAGCTAGGGTCATAGCTCTGTGGGTGGTTCCAACTGCCTTGTGTATGGTTGCGGGAGGGGGGGGGAGAGAGAATATGTGGAAGGACAGTAATGGTAGTACACTGATTAGTGAGGGAATACACAGTACTTCTGCAGCCATAGACGTAATTCCAGGATAGTGTGTTGTCTCCCAGCTTCTGGAATCAAGGATGTTACGGAACTACTGCAGGACATTCTGAAGGGAAAGGGTAAATAGCCAGAAGTTGTGGTCCATTTTGGGATCAATGATATAGGAAGAAAGAGAAATTAGGTTCTGCAAGCCTGCTTTAGTGAATTGGCTAGCAAGTTGTAAAGCAGGGCTTCAAAAGTAGCAATTTTCAGTTTGCTCCCAGTGCCACACAATAGTGAGTATAGGAACTAAGGCTAGAGCAGATGAGTGTCTGGCTACAGAAAAGGCACAGGAAGGAAGTCTTTAGATTCTTGTGGCATTGGGATTATTTTTGGTGGAGATGAAACTTGTACAAATTGAACGAGCTACATGTAAGCAGGACCAAGACCAACATCCTTGCAGGGAGATTTGCGTATGCTGTTTCGGCTGGATTTAAACTAAATTGCCAGGATCCCATTCCCCTGTCAAGTATGTCAGAGGGGAGAGAAGCTGAGATGGAATTAGAAGTTATAATGCCAGTGAGTGAGTCTGAAAGGCAGAGGAAACATAGGCTAGAAAATAAAGAAGTGAGGCTAGCAAAGTTTAAGTGGAATAAATTTTAATGTGAGGAACCTGAGGAATAAGACAGATGAGCTGAGGGCACAGGTAGGCATATAGGAGTGTGATTTCGTAGATATGATAAGAGCTGGTTGAAAGACGGACAGGATTAGCAGCTCAACATTCCTGGTTAGAAGATATTCAGATGTGTTGGGGATAGAAGCAGGATTTGGTGGGGGGGGAACGTTGCAACGGATCAATTATGGTAGTGAGAGAGATGGTATCTTGGAAGGGGTCATCAAATGAGGTAATATGGGTAGAAGTGAAAAATACAAAAGGGGCAAACACACTGATGGATGTGTACCACAGGCCCACAAACTGTTAGGGGGAGATTTTGAAGAACAAATGTGCAACCATATTTCAAATATATCAGAGCAATAAGGAGATAAAAGGGGATTTTATATATCTTAATTTATTTATTGGGATAGTTTTAGTGTGCACGTTGGGGAAGGAACAAAATTCTTAAAATTGTATCCAGGAAAATTTCACCAGAAGATATAAAGCCCAACAAGGGAGGGGGCAATTCTGGATTTCATGTTTAGAAATGAGCTCGAGCAAGTGGAAGGCTTATCAGTCAGTAAGCATTTTGGAGATAGTGACCATAATTCAATTAGGTTTAGGGCCTAGAATAAAAGTTCTTAACTGGGGAAAGGCTAATTTTACTAAGATATGATTTCACCTAAGTGGATTGGGAGCAGCTATTTGTAGATAAAACTCTCAGAGCATTGGGGAGCCTTTCAAGGAGGAAATAGCAGGCGGACAGAGTAAATATCTTTCTGTAAAGACAGAGTGGGCCAAGACCAGAGAATCTTCAATTCCAAGGGACATAAAAGTCAGCTTTAAGAGAAAAGGAAAGCTGCTTTTGGAAGATGCTGAGAACTCAATATAGAACATAGAACATAGAACATTACAGCACAGAACAGGCCCTTCGGCCTTCGATGTTGTGCCGACCAAAATAAAAAGCAATGCCCCTCCAAACTAAACCATTCCCTTCTCTTCCATATACTTATCAATTAACTTCTTAAACGCCACCAAAACTTGGCGCATCTACAACAGCTGCAGGCAGGGCATTCCACTCCCTAATCACTCTTTGAGTAAAGAACCTACCTCTGATATCCGTCCTATCACTCATACCCCTTAATTTAAAGCTGTGTCCCCTCGTGCTAGCTTTCTCCATCCTAGGACAAAGGCTATCACTGTCCACCCTATCTAAACCTCTAATCATCTTATATGCTTCAATAAGATCCCCTCTTAGCCGCCTCCTTTCTAACGAAACAACCTCAAATCCTTCAACCTCTCTTCATAGGACCTGCCCTCCATACCAGGCAACATCCTGGTAAACCTCCTCTGTACCCTCTCCAATGCCTCCACATCTTTCTTATAATGCGGGGACCAGACTGCACACAATACTCCAAGTGCGGCCGCACTAGAGTTTTGTACAGTTGCAACATGATGCTGTGGCTCCTAAATTCAATCCCCCTACCAATAAAAGCTAAGACTCCATATGCCTTCTTAACAACTTTATCCACTTGACTGCTACTTTCAGGGATCTATTGACACATACACCAAGATCCTTCTGTTCCTCAACACTATTAAGAGCCCTACCATTAGCCCTATACTCTACACATTAATTGTTCCTGCCAAAGTGCATTACCTCACACTTTTCCACATTAAACTCCATTTGCCACCTCTCGGCCCAGCTCTGCAACTTGTCCAAGTCCTCTGTAAACTATAACACCCCTCTTCACTATCTACCACTCCACCAACTTTAGTGTCATCTGCAAATTTACTGATCCATCCCTCAATACCCTCATCCAGATCATTTAAAAAAATTACAAACAGCAGGGGCCCCAAAACAGACCCCTGAGGCACACCACTCGTCACCGAACTCCACGATGAAAATCTCCCATCAACCACCACCCTCTGGCTTCTATCTGCCAGCCAATTTCTAATCCAATTAGCTAAATCACCCTCTATTCCACACATCTGCATTTTCTGTAGAAGTCTTCCATGGGCCACCTTATCAAAAGCCTTACTAAAGTCCATATATACTACATCAACCGCCTTACCGCCATCCACCTCTCTGGTCACTTTCTCAAAAAACTCAATGAGGTTAGTAAGGCATGACCTACCCTTCACGAAACCATGCTGACTATCGCCAATCAATTCATTTCTCTCTAAATAACTATAAATCCTATCCCTAATAATTCTCTCCAATACCTTGCCCACAACAGAAGTAAGACTCACTGGCCTATACTTCCCTGGAAGGTCTCTCTTCCCCTTCTTAAACAATGGGACCACATTTGCTATCCTCCAGTCCTCCGGAACCACACCCGTAACCAACGAGGACCTGAAGATCAGAGCCAGAGGCTCTGCAATCTCCTCTCTTGCCTCCCAGAGAAATATGATAGAGACAGTAGAGGAGTATAAAAAGTTCAAGGATGATTTCCTTAAAAAGGAAATTAGAAAAGCTAAAAATGCATGAAAAAGCTTTAGTGGCTAGAATAAAGAAAAACCCAAAGGTTTTTTTAAATATGTAAAGAGCTACTCAACTCACCTCTAGTCTGTGAAATGCCCATCGATACTTACCCTCTGTTTCCTATCTCTTAACCAACTTGTAATCCATGCTGTCAAAGACCCATCAATCCCAAATATTTCCAGTTTGCTAACCAACCTGCCATGTGGCACCATATCAATTGCTTTCTGAAAGTCCAAATGTACAACATCCACAGCATTACTCTCATGCACTGTCTGTCATCTCATCAAAGAACTCTATTAAATTTGTCAGATACGACTTGCCCTTGACAAAATCGTATTGGCTGTCTAGTACTAACTTATTTTTCTCGTGTATATTTATCTTCTCCCTTATTTATCTGATCTGCTAACTCTGCCGCGTTCAGGATTGGCTAGGTCGTTATTTGGAGGATTTTGTGCTCTCTCCAACACCTTGACTTTGTCTCTGCTTGTTCCCAATGAGGACTTTTGTTTGTTGCCTTCTCAGATGAGTTGACTTCAGTGAGAACGGATCTAATCCATGTAAATTGGAATCCTTTTTTTGGTCAATCAAAACCAGGAACCCCATGAGTTAACAGGAATGTTTGACATCTTTAGTAGCTGCAAACTAGTCAGATTAATCTCAGTGATGCAAACCTTTTGAAAACTAGAATACTGGATGAAATAAAAAGTCACATGGGCAAATATAGATTACATGAGGAAAATCAATATAAATTTGTGAAAGAAAACTTGTCTTCAGCTATCATAGTTATGGAGGATTAATGTGTACATCCAAGCAATGGATAAACTGTTACATAACAGACTTGAAAGCAAAGCTGAAACACGGGGAACAGTTACAGCATAGGTAAGAAACAGGTAAGGTGAAAAAAACTGTAGTAGTGATAGAGTTGCTTTTCAGACTGGGGGAAGGGATTTGGTGGGATTTCTCAGGTATTGGTATCAGGACCACTTCTCTATTACACCTTTATCAATTACATCACTCTTTCTCTCCCCCTCCACACAATATAAATCTAATCTTTTTTTGCCTTTAACTGTAATGAATCTGGACTCCTCTTCAGTGTTGGTTCTATCTGCACAGATGCTGTCAGACCCGCAGAAATTTTCCAGCATTTTCTGTTTTCGTTTTCAATTCCAGCATCTACAGTAATTTGCTTTTAGCACTGCTTTTCTTTATTATATCAATGACCTAATATGCATGGCACAATTTCAAAATTTCAGGTGATTAAAAAGTTGGAAATATTATGAACTGTGAGGAGGATAGTGATAGACTTCAAGAGGGCATTGTGGAATGGGCTGACGTGTAAGAAGTGATGTATTTTTGGTAAGAAAAATGAGAAGAGGCAAAATAAAAAGCTGTAATTCTAAAGGGAGCAGAGTAGCCAAGGGATCTATGGGTCTATGTCCACAAATTGGAGAATATTGTAAGATAGGTTGTGAAAGCCATTGAATTGGCATATGGCATCCAAGGTTTTATTGATAGTCCAACCGATTTATTTGATAGTAAAAAAGCGAGCTTTCAACACTCTTGTGTCTTCCTCAGGCAAGTGCCTGAGGAAGACACAAGAGTGTTGAAAGCTCGCTTTTTTACTATCAAATAAATCGGTTGGATTAATAATTGGTGTTGCTAAATTCTTACTGAGTTCTTACCACCCCAATCCAACGCCGGCATCTTTACATCTTTATTGATAGAGGCATAGGAGGTCTTGTGGCACAGTGCATAACATCCCTACCTCTGCGTCAAAAGCTTTGGATTTGAGTTTTACTCCAAGACTTGATAGCCACAGAAGTTGTATTCTTCGTGTGAGCAAACCCGTTCAATATGCCCTATGGGGCAGTACAGTGGTTAGCACTGCTGCCTCACAGCACCACGGACCTGGGTTCAATTACAGCCTCAGGTGACAGTCTGTGTGGAGTTTGCACGTTCACCCCCGTCTGCATGAGTTTTCTCCAGGTGCTTTGGTTTCCTCCCACATCCCAGAGATGTGCAGGTAATGTTGATCGGCCATGCTAAATTACCCCTTAGTGTCATGGGGATTAGTGAGTAAAATACTTGGAGGTACAGGGGTAGAGCCTTGGTGGGATTGTTGTTAGTGCAGGCTTGCTGGGCCGAATGGCCTCCAATTCAATGAAAAGGTGGATGATAAGAGTGGGGAGTGTCTCCTGATCAACCAAAACAGCATGAATGTTGCAGGTATCCTATCCTATATACAGCAATACAAAATTAGTATGTTAAAAATGATTTTGATGCATTGCTTTTCTTTATTTTCAGTGACAGCAACCCTCATTCTGTGTCAAGAAGTGCAGATAAAGATGAGGACCCTTCCACACTGGCAGAGAGTTGTTTTCGAGAACTGCTGGGACGTGCAGCCTATGGTAACATGAACAATGCAATCAGACCTGTACTAGTGTAAGTCTAAATAATGTTTATAGATGTTAGTATTTTTCCATAAGAAATTAGAGTAAAAGAAGTTGCATTGTAAATAATTTTAGAAAACATGGAGATTTATTTAAAACAATGCTTTCCCCTTATCTCTTTGTCCTTTTTATTTGTTTTCCTTCCGCCTATACAAAAACAGAACACTGCTGTCCAGTGGAGGGTGTGGCTGCAGTCTTGCAGAAGATGATGAGGGAAAGTTTGGTAAAATAATTGAGGATTGAAGCTGAAAGCAGATATTGAGAGCTTTCCAGTCTTGGGTGCATATATTTTAAAAGTTTCAAATTAAAATGTGGAGAGGCCAAAAGGCACCTCAAAGGTGCTCGCCACAATTCTCTTTCTCTCATTCCTAGACTTGGTATTTAATAACTTCATGGCACATTTCAAAAATGTACTACCAAGTTCATCTGTAATCTGTTCCATGTATTAAATAATGCTATTAGTTTTCAATCGCCTCAAACAAAACCCTAACCTAAAACAATATATGCTTCACTTTCTATTGCATTTATCATCCGCCTTCTAAAATCCAAGCTTTATCTGCACTTCCAATAAGAGCAAAAGATATTTTTAAACTATTATTTTCAGAAGTACACAAGAAATTAATCACTAGATACCTATCTCAAAATATAAACCAGGATTGCTTGCAGAGATCTTCACTCATACATACAAGTACAACATTGTTGCTTCAGTATTTCAGTCCTTCATCTACCAGCAGAATTGTAGATCAGGTTTTTGCTAGGCCTAGAGATCTTCTGTTCTGTGGTTCTTTTGCCAATTATTTTAAGTCTGTGCCTTATGCCACTAGAAATAGTTTCTCCTTATTTACCTAATCAATACTTTTCTTGATTTTAAACACCTCCGTTGGTTTAAGGCAAACAACCCTGAAGTTTCTCATCTCCCCACTTAAATGAAGTTCTAACCCCATATACCATAGCAAATACAGCTGTAGGAATTTATAATGTAAAAAGTTGATAGTTGTATATCAGATGCAAGTTTTTGTACTTAATAGAAAAATATAAACATTCTGGTGGGTGAAAGCACTCTTCAGTGTTATTATGTTAGTGCAGTGCTGAAGGCCACAGGTTCAAATCCTGGACTACCTGCAGCCATGGTGCCAGGACTTGGCAAGAATCAGCCCCTTCAATAAGAGAATGAGAAAAATGGGGGAAATAAAGCTATAGAGTTAACAACTTTTTGCATAAACAGTATTAAAACCTAAGTGCAAAATAAAACTAAAAAGTAAATCAAAACTGCAATAATCTACTGAGTATTTTTAAATGTACATAGAGCTCCATGTGCACTTGAAGCTGTACTCCAAGAAAAGCCTGCCTGCAGCCTCAAATTATTGGCCAAGCAGACTTATCTTGACTTGCTTTATTGACGTTAAAGTACTTCCCTTTAGTCTCTACAGGATCTGCATTTTACTGTTAGAAATACCAGTGTTATTTGGCCAGGTGCACCACCACACCTTGCATGCCTTCCCTTCTGTAATCACAGGCCAGATTGGAAGCTTCTCTGGGCTGGATGTGCTCAGTTGCTTGTGGTTTGCCGAAGTCTATGCTAGGTTGATGCAGTAGACAGTTTTGCTTTCTATGTCAACTTTACCTAAGACCTCATGAATAATGATCCAATTGCTTAACGATAAAAGGTTCAAATTTTCTTTTAAACTTTATTTCATTAGCTGAATTTTTAGCAAGTTAAAAATTATGCAAATTTATACATACTCTGATTTGTTCCTATGAAGCATCAAACCAATGAGAATATTTATGCTGGAACAGCTAACAAAGTAGATGAATCACTTTAAAATAATTATAAATTCCATTTTCAGGGTTAGACTCAAAATGTGGGTAAGTTTGATTACAGCTTCAGATGGAGTTTGCACATTTTCCCCATGTCTGAATGGGTTTCATCCGGGTGTGCTAGTTTCCTCCCACAGTCCAAAGTTGTGCAAGTTTGAGGGATTAGCCCTTTGATGCTGCAGAACTTGGAATTTCTTTATGTAAAGAGTTCCTGCTCCTTATCACAGACAACAGTGGCCTTGTGTATGGTGGGTATTGGTTCCATCCCTACAAGAGGTCTCGCTATTACATGGGCCGTGGCATAGATTATTGCATTTCACAGGATCTTACTGAAATTGTGACAAGAATATTCTGGAATAACCATTTATTTTGTTCTGGCTTTAATGTGTTTTTAATTTGTATTTTTAGTTGCAATTCATTTGTCTAACTGTGACGTGTCCTACATAGGAGCAAAGTTTTTTTAGTGGCCTTATTTAATGATCCAATTCTTAACGATAAAAGGTTCAAATTTTCTTTTAAACTTTATTTCATTAGCTGATTGAAAAGTAACAGCCTATTAAGAAGAAACAATGAGCAAACTTATGACATTTAAGTTGTTAAAAGTCTGAGCGGATTATTCAAGCTGCAAGACAAGGTTGATTGGAATTGGTGCTTTAATCTGCAAAATGTTTGTTCATGTTGCGTCAAAGGTAAAACTAGATGAAAGACCTGTATTAGTATGGTCTGCATAGCCTATTACAGCGCTAGCAGTGCTATGAAGTGCTAATTTCTTTATTTAAAACCTGCATTGCTTGTAATGAAGCAATACTCAGCATTATGCCATATATAAATCAAAGAAGCTGACACCTTTTCATAGTTAAATTTGTGAAAATATTTGTGTTTCATGTTTTATTCAGTTTCTAGCTATTTCTTGAATTGTAAAATTACTTAAAATGTATGTGGTTTATGCACATTTTATTGATGCTGCAGTAAACAAGACAACTGCAAAAATATGAGCTCTGAAATTTGGCTCTGCAGTGCCAGTGCGCATACTTCTGGTGTGAGCTATGCGGATGCTTTTTTGTAAGTGTGTTAGCATGCACATGGAGCATATGCTAAAGTACACAGACCAGACAGATTGAGAAGGAATTCAATGTGTAATGCTAAATTGATGCCAGCACAGCCATTTTGCAACTCACTGTTCCGGTTAAATGTTTCTTAGAATCATATCTAATGCATGTTTAGCAGCAGGAAGTAACCACTCCTTCCTCCCTCCAGGTGCTCTTTAAATTATTTTCTATTTAACTATTTTCGGGTTAGTTACCAATTCATTTCTACTGACTATTTATGCAATTATAGAAGTGTTTAAATTTCAAAGCTGCTTAATGTTACTAAAGTCTACAGGGAATGGTGTAGGACATCCTGTAGGAGTTTGTCCTGACTAAGAATTGTGCACAGGCCTCTTGCTTCCAGGAACGGGTGTAGTATGTTACACTTCTTTTGGACTACAGCCTGACAGGGGAATGAGCAGAGGTGTACAGAGCAGGACAAGTTATTGGAAGAGAGAGGAGAGAGAAAAGGACACCCAGTTTAAAAGCCATTTTTTTGCCATAGTGTTGAGGAGGCAGTT
Source organism: Sphyrna mokarran (assembly GCA_024679065.1). Classification (NCBI taxonomy): domain Eukaryota; kingdom Metazoa; phylum Chordata; class Chondrichthyes; order Carcharhiniformes; family Carcharhinidae; genus Sphyrna; species Sphyrna mokarran. The sequence continues at coordinate 54,762,270 of JAGIQG010000007.1, forward strand.
CTCATTTATGAACCTCTTCAAATAACAATGTGTTAGACATGTAAATAAAAACAAAATATTGCAGCTAGTGGTGATCTAAAATAAAAACAACATCCTGGAAAAACTCAGCATGTCTGGTAGCATCATGGACTAATAGTGAGGAACAAAAACAAGAGTTACTGTTTTTTGAATCCAGTATGACTTGCCTTTGGAAATAGAGAGCACTAGAAGTATGTATTTTATGCTGTAGGGAAGGGGAAGAGGGCAGGTAGAGCAAAAGAGGTTAGGAATAGATAAGAGAGGGGTATTTAAGTGATAAAAATGTCATGGAACACTAGCAAGAGGAATGATAATTACAGTATTAAAGACAAAACTTAGGTATTAATAGCAGAATAAAGGTGAGTGCTCTCTGACAACAAAATAATACAATACGTTAATAGCACAATAGGCTGGCACTAAATTCAAAATGGAGCACAGAGTTCATGATGTAAGTTGTTGAACTCGACATTGAGTCCAAAAGGCTGTAGCATGTCATTCCTCCTTTGGTCTTACTAGAATATAGTAGCAGGCAGAAGTGAACAAGATGCTGAACTGAAATTGCAAGCAGCTTGAAGGCTGAGGTCATGCTTGCAGATTGATAGATATTCTGCAAAGTGATCGCAGTTTGTGTTTAGTCTCCTTTCCTAATGTGGAGGGGACAGCATTTGGAACAGTAGAATAAATTGAAACAAGGACAAGCAAATAACTGCTTCATCTAGAAGGAATAAATCCCTACAGTGAAGAAGGAGGTCATTCAGCCCATCGAGTCTATATTGACCACAATCCCATCCAGGACTAACCCCGTAACCGCACCTAACCACTAGACCATCAGGGATTGTTTGTGGTCTTGGGACAAGGAGGAGATAAATAAGCAATTGATGGACCTATTATTTCACATAGAAAACAAAGCACACTTAGGAGTCACTGTGCGGAGTCTGCACGTTCTTACTATGCCTGTGTGGGTTTTCTTTGGGCGCTCCAGTTTCCCCCCGCCATACGAAAAACTGGATTGGCAATACTAAATCCTTCCTCAGTATACATGAACAGGTGCTGGAGTGGGGTGACTAGGGGATTTTCACAGTAAGTTCATTGCAGTGTTAATATGAGCATACTTGTGACAGTAAATAAATTTAACATTAAGTTTTAAGTAAAGATAGCCATTCTAACAGCAACTCTCTAAGTATTCAGCCATCTGTGATCATAATTTCAAGTTGCTGGAATGTGGCTTTAGTCTATGTTAAAAATGTAATTAGTGATTTCCAGCCAATGAATTCAGTCTTTTTTAAAGGCTTCATTACCATGTACTATATAATTTCCATCATTTGAATCAAGAGAAAAATAATGCTTAAGGATCTTTTAATTTTTCCTCCGGTAGGACAACACTGGTACTGGCAAAATATAAGTCACTTTAGGGAGTTAAAAAGCAAACCGTGCATTGTAAAACAAATAAAGATAGGAATGACAGCTTAAGTGAATAGATTGAGTGAAACAAACTGTTAAGACAAAATGTTTGGATAAGGAAGCTGGGAAATTGGCTGCAGATTTACAATCTTTTATGGATTTGATCTATCCAACTCATCACTGTTGCGCTCTCTCTCTCTTTGATATCTAATATTTTGCCCTAAGTGAACGATCTCTAAATTCTGCTGCCAGTTATTGTGCATTCAGTGCCAGCTTTTGAATTGGTAGAAAAAAGAAGCGGCCATAATTTTTAATGAATCTGTAGGTGGTTGTCTTTTGATAGCTATGGTCGAGGAATTTATCTTCTGCTTCAGTAGGAGTTCTGCACTTAAGTCAATCTGATCTACCTAAACATCAGACGTTCACAATAAAGAAACAGTTTCAAAGCTTCCAGTTCAATTTGGACATTTCACATTGATTTATGGTTAACTCTTTCACAATGCTGTACAACATGTGTACAAATGTAGCTGAAGGTGACCAAAGGTTAGGATCTGCATTTTCAAGGGTATTAGACATCCTGGTAGGGCAAAATGAATGGAAAGGAGCTGTGATAGTTGTGTTACAGAATGTCAGAGCTATTATTGCACATAAGCCATTTGACCTATCATGTCTACACCAACTCTCCATATGAGAATTTCACTTTGTGCCTTTCTCTTGCCTTCTTCCCATAACCCTGATCTTTCTTTTCAGGTAACTGTTTAATTTCCTTTTAATTTCCAGTTGAATCTGCCTCTGCTACACAGACTCAGGCTGTGCATTCCAGATCTCAACCACTTACTATGTTAACTTTTTTTGGTCTATCGATTTTTGCTTCTTTTGCCAGTTGCTTTAAATATGTGTCCTTTTGCTCTTAATCCTTTCACCAGAAGATGAAATAGTTTATCTCAATCTACTCTATCCAAACCACCCATGATTTTCAATACCTTTATCAGATCTCCCTGCAGCCGCCTTTTCTCCAAGGAAAACAGTTCAAACTGTTCCTATCTATCTCCATAACTGGATTCTCTAGATTCTAGAAAGGCTTTAAAATTGCAAATGTAACACTTACGTTCAAGAAAGAAGGGAAACAGAAAACCGGAAACTATAGGCCAGTTAGCCAATGTCTATCCAGCTTTGATAAAATGTTAGAATCCATTATTAGAATCTTAGAATCCCTATAGTTTGGAAGGAGACAATTCAGCCCAAATCCAGCCCGCACTGACAATAATCCCACCCTTTTACCTTGCTAATCCCTCTAACGCTAAGGGGCAATTTAACATGGGCAGTCAACCTAACCCATGCATCTTTGGACTGTGGGAAGAAACTGGAGCACCTGGAGAAAATCCACGCAGACATAGGAAGAACATGCAAACTCCACACAGACAGTGACCTGAGGCCAGAATTGAACCTGGTTCCCTGGCGCTGAAGCAACAGTGCTAACCACTGTGCCACCGTGCCGCCCAAGAGCAGATAGCTGGACGACCAATGTAATCTGGCAGAGTTGTATTCTGCTCTCTCTCGAAGAGATCTAGACCTTATGTGGTTGAGCAATAACTGTTCTTTCACAACAGACTGGACACAAATCTGTAAGAGAGTTCCGAATAGCTGCTGTCTCCATGCCAGCTTCTACAAGCTGCGCTACTAATTTACTATCCCCGTGTGCTGTCTACATCTGGACATGGATGGTATTATTTCTGCAGTCCCAAACGTACTAATACTGTGCCCCCTCCCCCCCATGTTTTTACGTTTTTACCATATAGGCCAGCAATGCTTTTCTCTTTAGCTAATTCCCTTTTAAAAAGCCACAATTAAATTTCCCTTCACATCACTGTGATTTATTCCAGATCGTAACCACTTGCTATGTTTCTTTAAAATTTCTCTCGTGTTGTCTCTGGTTCTCTTACCTTAAACCAGCATCCTTGACCTTTCCACCAATTGAAACATTTTTTTTCTCCGTCTACTCTGTCCAGGCATCTCTCCCCCCCCCCCCCACCCACATCACTTTGAACACCTCAGTTAAATTTCATCTCGACCTTTACTTCAAGGAAAACTATCACAACAGCCAATCTATCCTGAAACTATTCTCGTAAATCTTGCCTGCACTTTCTCTGGTGTCCTCACACCTTACTGTAAATGTTGTGCCCAGAAGTTGACACCAAACAGATGTTTTTGTAAAGCTTCACCATAAATTTGTTGCTGTTGAACTCTATACTTATATTTATAACATTCAGAATGCTTTTTGACTTTAAAGTTATGATGATCTATGGGTAATTTTTTTTTAGTAAGAGTCTGGCAGCACCAATTTTAAATCCAACCGATTTATTTGATAGTAAATCTGCTAGCTTTCGGCGTTTGTGCCTTCATCAGGTGAATGAGGTGTCCTGGTCTCCCAGAGACCAGAACACCTCATTCGCCTGACGAAGGCACAAACGCCGAAAGCTAGCAGATTTACTATCAAATAAATCGGTTGGATTTAAAATTGGTGCTGCCAGACTCTTACTGAGTTTACCCCAGTCCAACGTTGGCATCTCTACATAATAATTTTTTTTAGTCAAGACATAGCTTTTAAGCATAGGCACGTAATGTTAGTACAGTACAGAACACTAGCTGGGCCACAGCTTAACGCAGAATAGAGTTCTGTTCACAGTACCGGAAAGATGATTGAACTAAATAAGGTACCAAGACTTTGACTTCAAGTGTAAGATTTGATAGACTGGCCTATTTTAGAGCAAAGAACGCTGAGGAGGGAATTAATTATGGTGTCCAAAATTGAGGAGCCTAGATAGAAAAGCTCCTTTTGAGCCTTTCCCCTAAGAAATAAGGCATAGGTTTAAACAAGTTGGCAGAAGAATTTGAGGGAGCATGGTAAATATTTTCACCCAGATGCGTGGGGATCTCACGACCCAAAAGGGTGGTGGAGGGAGAAATCCTCCTTTTTTTTAAAAAAAAAAATAGGATGTGCACTTGAAGTGCTGTTAACCTACAGGGCTACAGATCAAGGAATTAGGCTGGATAGCATTTTTCTTCAACTGGCACAGACACAATGGTCCAAGGTACACTTCTATGCTTATCGGAGTTTGAAGGAGATGTTCTGAAATTCCCACTTTTATAGACCTCTACATTAAATAACGTTGGTTAACTTTGTCACCTGAAATCCGTGAATACCAGGGTTTTTCAAAGCGCGGGTCGTAACCCACGCATGGGTCACGGGATATTGAAAATGGATTGACCGGGTATCCTCTTTTTTAAAAAAAAGAAATTGCAGAATGTTCTGTGGTCCTGTTCAAAAGAAAAGCGGGATGTTCTGCTTGTCAAGAATGAGGATCTCTCAGCTCAAGATGGTGACATAGCCAACATGAAGCGAAAGAGCTTAGTATTGTCTGATAGAATTCAAGTTGTGTACTTTGAAAGGAAAAGATAAGATGTATTTTCAAAGATACAATATTACATTGACCTCAGAGCTGCATTCTTTGCTGGTCTTTGCAGTCTTTCACCAACGTTGAGGGCCAGAAATGATGTTTGTTTTACTATTATTTTGATGGAACCACGGTGAATTCTGACCACCAACAACCTTACCCATTACGGAACAGTTTCCAGTGGAGATGCTTCCCTAAAAATATTGAAAGAATATACTTTGTCACCACCTTTATTGAATTGATTGTGATTTTGGACTTGCTATTGCCCAGTAGTTCATTTTTCCCTTTTTCCTTAAACTAAGTTAGCATGAAGTTATTAAAGGATGTAATGTTACAAACATTGAGGTAAATTAACTAAACTAAATGATGATATTCTCATTTGTGTTTGCTTATATTGAATGAGCTGTGTTCATGTCATTACCCAGTAAAATCATTGGTTTCTTACTTGACTCTGCAATGCATCTTAACTGATTGTTAATTGAGCTTTTTATTTATAGACACTTAGACAACCATCAGCTCTGGGACCCAAATGCATTTGCAGTTTCCTGCTTCAAAATCACAATGTATTCTATACAGGTAATGATTTATGTTATTTCTACAAGAAAAATATCTGCAGCCTGATAGTAGGGCTAATGCATTGCTTTCCTCCCTATTCAAAGCTTAAGAAGTTAAATTGATAGTTGATCGTGATACAAGTGCTTTACTGAATTTTGATTTTAGGTCTGTGCTCAGTTTTGTGACTGAACTGCAAGTAACTGAGAGATTTCATGTTTACATTACAGAGCAAAATACTAAATGCGAGATGAGTGTTAATAGAAATGTGTTGGAGTTGGTGATGTCGTATTTAGCTCATGTTTTGCTGCAGCTTCAAAAACCAATGTATCTGACTTTTATTCATTGGGCTAATTATACTAAATCATATGTCTGGTGAGGAATTTTGCTTGCCAAGAGTTCAAATCAGGACTTGAGGCATGTGTCTCCAAATTGTTGGTATCCACTCCTGAGGGCGTAAAGCTTCTTCCACGATGCAATGTCTAAAAATTGTCTCTCCTTGGTGAAACATGAAATTCTGACCCTTTATTGTCTTGAGATAGCAAAAATTGAAATCTAAAATTTGAATATTCCAGTATAATTTTGGTAGGTTTCCTCATCTGCATCTTCACAGTTTTTCCTAGTTAAACTCAATATTTATATGGTTGGTCAGTTCAGTTTCTGGTCAATGGTAACGTCCAGAATATTGTTGGTAAGGAATTCAGTAGTGAGAATGCCATTGAATGTCGAGGGGCGATAGTTAGATTCTTGTTAAAAATGGTCATGGCATAGCACTTGTGTGAATATTACTTGTCACTTAGCAGCCCAACCTTGCCTCTGAATTGTTGTAAATGGCGTTGAAGATTGCGCAATCATCAACAAACATCCCCACTTCTGATATTACGATGGAGGAATGGCACTGAAGAAGCAGCCAAAGATGCTTTGTCCTAGAATATTGCCCTGAGGAAATCTTGCAGTGATCTGGGGCCTGAAATGATTAATCTTCAACAAAAACAAAAAAATCTTTTTTTTTTCCAGCTACAACATCTCCAACAAGTGGAGGGTCTTCCCCCGATTCCCTTTCACTTATTTTGACACATCTGATCAGAGTTGGCTCAATATCAAGGACAGTTACTCTCATTTTGTGTGTTCAGCTTTTTTGTCTGTGTTTGAGCCAAGTCTGTAATAAGGTCAAGAGCTGTCTCACCTTAGTATAGCCCAAACAACATCAGTGAACAGGTTATTGGTGAATGGTTCTTAATAGAACACTCTCAATGACACCTTCAACAATTTTGCTGATGTAAGAACTTGTGTTCTGCAAAGTGCCTTGTTAAACAAACTTTATATTGTTTTCTGCACTTTAAACTGGACTATTGCTTTCATTTTTTCATCATGAAAATGTTTTCAGCTTTGTCTCTATTTTGAATGAAAGTGCTATTTCTGTCCAAACTTGTTTACAATAAATTTACCATTACAGGCCCAGCATTCTCATCATGTGATTCAGCAGATTCTCCGACATCTGGACACACACAACAAGGATTCTCCAAGGGTCCGTGCAGGCATTGTACAGGTCCTTTTAGAGACTGTTACTATAGCAGCGAAAGGTTCTATTGGTAAGCAGAACTGACAATTAGAAAAAAATAAAAGAACACTAGCAGAATAAACACTGACTTCCATTAATATTCATTTGTTCATCACACATTTATGACTTCAGTTGTCCTCCCCACTACCTGCATGTGAAGCACTTCCTGATTTCAACTGTAGCCTTAAGTGTAATGTAGAGTGGAGGCTAGTTGTCCCGGTGAGAGAAAGATAATCAGCCAAATCACCTGGCATGTAATAAACATTATGCTATCACTTATGTGCTTAACAGGTAACAGCAGACCCACCACATTCTTCTGTGTTTGTTCTATGAAACATTTAAAGAGTTATCCTACCTGTTCTGGTTCCATTGCTCATTTTTGTCATTCTTTTCTATGTGCATGGTGGATTGTCTTTAACCAGCTATCTGATTTCGTGGATGAGATTTTTTGGCCACTTTCACTTTGGCTGGAAAATCCCATCCCAGGTCAGTGGACCTTTGCATAGTTTGTGTCCTGCCTGCTACAATTCCCGTGGCGGGCAGAATGGGAAAACTGCCCCATGTGCTCAAATTCACTTTTTTTCTCCCCGTTTGCATGCAATTAAAGGAAGCAAAGAATTGCAGTTTTGTAGGGCTACCCTGGTTCCATAAAGTAAGAAAACAGACTCCTTGTTACGTTTTCTTTAAGTAGCTTTTCTTTGAATTCTTTCTGGCAAAATCAGTAAGAGTAGTTGTATAAGGTTTGAGTACCATTTTTAATTCTGTTGGCTCAGCATTTCCTCTCTTGGGCTTGTTAAAATCTAATTTTACTACTTTTGATATTTCAAGAGTTTTGCATCAAACTGTAGTAGTTTGACTAATTAAAGACTTTTCTGCTGTTTAGTGTATCATCGTTATTAAGTAACTGTTACATTTTGTTTCTTCTCTCTTCTTCCCTAAAAATAAGTTATATAGTCACCATCAAATATTTAGATGAGTATCAATTTTGATTTTTTTTCTTTAAATAGGTCCAACTGTCTTGGAGGTGTTTAACACATTGTTGAAACACTTGCGCCTCAGTGTTGATTTTGAATTGTCCAATGAAAGTATCGGTGCTTTATCAACAAGCAATGATGAGAAAGTAGTTCAGGATACAATTATCCAGACTATTGGTGAGTATAGGATTCTGCAGTGTAACATTTATATTAATCATTTCTTATGATACTAAGGCCATGACTGCATACTAATATCTTACTTAAACCATATATATTATATATAATATGTTAATCCAGTTCAGTTTCTGGTCAACGGTAACACCCAGGGTTTTGTTGGTGAGGGATCCAGTAGTCAGATTGCCTGAAAGATATGCTGATTAGGTATATTGGCCATGCTAAATTCTCTGTGTACCCAAACAGGTGCTGGAGTGTGGTAACTAGGGGATTTTCACAGGAACTTCATTGCAGAGTTAATGTAAGCCTACTTGTGACACTAATAAATAAACTTCAAACTATAAATCATAATGGGTTAGAACTTGAAACTTTAAGTCCTTCAAGTCTAGTGACTTTATATTAAAATACTCTTGTTGCTTTTTGCAGGTTGTGGAATTGCACGTTCTTTAGACAATTGAGTTACACCATGTACAATCATATTTTGCAAAGATATTATTAACTAAAAAAGAAAAGCTTCTTCCTGGCGATGTTGAATTGAGAGAAATACTTTCAGTATTGAGTATATTGTTTGTACTATTCATTTGGGAAATGTTTTGACCATCCTATTGGCTAACTAACTATACTTTTCATTTACTTAAATTTAATGTTTCTTAACCAGCGCTACAGTAGTTATAATTATGCCTCGCTCTCTAGTTTTCCCTGATACTTGCTACAACTGGCACTTGTGAACAGAAGTTCAATCTACTCACTTGCATTTGTACCTATATAATTAGAGTATTTTAGTGTTTGCTGTGAAACAAATGATCTGAATTGAGAGCAGAATAAGCTGAGGCATACTGATGTTATCTTGGAGTTAACTCCCACCTTATTCTAATTTATTACATTTTTGAGCCATTTGTGAGAACCATCCTATGTTAATAAACTGATTTAAGAAATTGGTGCAAGTGCATAATAGGGAAACTAATTCACCAATCGAGTGCACTTCAGTGCTGTACCAAATCTGTCAGTTATATGTGTAAAGGTGGATGCTATTCTTAATGTATTGGTGTGATAGAGTGATAAGGTCAGTCCACACTCTTTTGCCTTTTAATCTTTTGCTTGCAAATATATTTGGGTATTTTTCTATATCCAGGATTCGAATGTGTTCACTAAACTCATAATGATACATCGGACTCAAGTTTCTTTAGAACCAAGTTCCAATGTAAATTCACTCTTTCTGGTTAGTCACTTGTTTAGACATCAGTTATGTCCTGGAATCAAAACGTGGCTGAGGGATTCCCTTTGCAGCAGAGTGGAAGCAGTTCAAAAATTCATTAGGGTAGAATCCAGAAAACTTAGCCACACCAAACTTGTGGTGAAGTGATGGTGGCAGAGTGAGGGCAGCACTAAGAAATCATCCAACCTTGAATGCTCCTTAGTTTTCATTTTGGAGCTCTTGCTAGGAGGTGGTATATATCTTAAGATCCAGTTTGCACTACTACATCGTTTCGAAGGTGAAATCTTAAAGATTTCAGGCAAGTCCTTATTTATGTGACAGTAAAAGTTGGAACTCATTGTTGATCAGGAGCCAATTAGTAAAAACATAAATAAGCAGGACTAAATATCTTCTTTTAATCTAATGTTTACTCTATCTACCTTGCGTTTGCTCTGCAATGACATATTTTCACTTTTGCGCTCTCCCCAGCACATAATCCAGTTGGCACTGTTTTTTTAAATTCCATTAACTTTCCCACCACAAAGTTGTATGAAAATTTCTTTCAATTTCAAATGAAATTCCTTTCATTTTGAGAATGAACTATTTAATAAATCTGAAGTGAACTGACAAGTGATAATAGGCCATGAATTGTCATGGCAAGCCATTGAGTGGTGCCAGTTATTTGTTAGACTTGCCTGTTTAGTGTTGGTGATATTTGCTCTGTAAGTTGCTGAAACTGAGATTGAAAGGAGCATCTAGATAAACAGACACTTGAATCTGAATGAGCAGATTAGAGATTTATCAATCAGATCACAGCATTGTGAAATTTACAGAGCAAGAGTAAGAAAAAAAAAATAGGAATGGTATACTCAAATATCAAATCTGGTATGGAAAGTGAAATTGAGAAAAGGAAAGATTCAGTTGAGATGGTAAAAAAAATTAAAATGATAGACATATTTAAAATCTGCAATTATCATTAAAACCTGAAGAAATGAGACTTAGTTGCTGAACGCTTACACCTTGGGGCAGGCAGTGTTCCCAGAAATCCCCATTGCCTTCAAGCAGGATTTTGTGATCTTACCTGAGTGAGATTGTAAAATCACCATAGTTCTAACAGTTAATTGTCAGTGCCAAGATGCTTGGCAGTATTTCACACTTATCATTTAATTAAAATGGTTCTAAGACTTCAAGTAATTTGATTTATCTTTCTGCAATGAGATTATTTCATATCTATAATGCTAGTACAGTGAACTTCGCAAGGCTCCAAGTATTTGAATGGGGTACAAGACAGTGAGATACCATTTTTACATTGATAAAGCTGCCTTCTCCTGAAGTTGTTGTGGCATCTGTGCATCAATAGCACACATTATTCTAGGAAGAAAATTTGGACCAGGGTGCCTGGTAGTAGATCTGCAGCTTAGTAAAGGCTTTTTGTTCCTATTGTTGTTCTAGTGTGACACTTTAAAAATGGGATCTGAGAAATACCCATAGTGAACACAAAAATTATTGCCTCTAACAGGATAAATTATCTTTTTAAAAAAACTGTCACCCTTCACCCCCTTTTATAAACGAAAGCCAAAGCAGCATTTGTAAGCTTATGCATTTATTTCCTGCTAATTGTGAGTTCCATGAATCATCTGTTTTAGCCTTTCATTCCCAAATCTGTAGAATTAAAGGTCTGTTTATTGCACAAAATTTTGAAAGAGAATGAGAAAATGTATTAAGCTGGTTTTAGGGTAAAAAGCTATTGTGAAAGACATATGAAACATCATTAATTACAGTCCTGCCTGAAAGTGTGTTAGAAAAATATTCTCATGGGTTTAGTTGTTGCCTTAGTGTTGCTAAGTACTATTGCTTGTGGTGTCCAGTTATTCCACCACATTAACTGAATCTAATTTGCATATACTTGGGGTGCGTGAAAGAATGCCTATTAATGAGTTTTATTCAATATAAAGCTTTCGGTGCAAAATAGTGATGGTATAAGAATTATTGATACTGTCATTTCAGACCACTATTGTGTTCAGCCAGTAACCCCCAAGTTAGCCTGCTGATTATCCTCAGCTAAGCAATGAAGAACATTGTACGTTACATACTTGGATGCTTGTAAAAAAAATAAATTAGAGCAGTTCATTTTACTTTTGAGGTTAGGGGAAGAACTATTTCCTTTTGGTTACAACAAAAAGACACTAAACGTAGATTTATAAATTTACAAAGATTTCCAAATGGTGTGGGATTAATTAGGAGAACTAGTCTCAATTCTTGTTTTAGTGTGCTAAATCTGACTGTTGCCCTGACTCACTGAATGATCAAAACCATTTACGTTGAAATGTCAGAGGGTGATTTTCACCCGGAATGCAAATGATTGTCAGACCAGGCACTGCATCTGAGCAAAAGGATTGGAATGCAACAATCCATTTTCCTGGTCGGCCATTTTTGAATTAAATTTGACAAGCTGTCAGTGCAAAATGTATTCACTATAAATCCCAATTTAAAGGGAGGGCAGGAAATTAAAAGGAGAAGACTCTCTGCTTTGTCACGCAGACTGATTGAAATTTCCAGAAGATGCACTGTTACACATTCTTGCTCATCCAAGTACCAATGCAGGAACATCCTGCATGCATCGATTGGGAGTTTATAGGGATCTGCACTGGCTGGCTGAGCACAGATTAATTTTTTTCAATTCACTCATGTAAACTTCATTGGCTAGGCTGGTATTTATTGCCCATTCCTAGTTGTCCTTAAGAAGGTGGCAGTGAGATGCCATGAACATCCCACTTCTATCCTTATGTTGGAAGGAAGATCAATGATGAAGCAACAGAATATTGGGCCTAGAATATTACCCTGATGAACCACTGCGGTGATGTCCTGAAGCTGAGATGATTGACCTCCAACCACCGCAGCCTTCTTCCTTTGTGTCAATAATGACTCCAACCAGTGAAGCGTTTTCCCATTGATCCCAATTTTGCTAGGATTTCTTGAGGTAATACTCTGTCAGCTGTTGCTTTGATGTCAAGGACAGCCACTCTCACCTCGCCAGTGTTTGGCTCTTTTGTCTGTGTTTGAACCTGGGCTGTAATGAGGTTATGAATTGAGTGTTCCTGGCGGAACCCAAACTAAAAGTCCATGAGCTAGTTATTGCTGAGCAACTACATTTGATAGCGATTTTGATGACTTCTTCTTTCTGACCGAAAGTTAATTGAAGGGGCATTAATTGGCCAAGTTGAATTTGTCCTTTTTTTTGTGGATGGGCCACACTGGGCAATTTTCCACATTTCCAGGTCGATGTCAGTGTTGCAGCTGTGCAGGAACAACTTTTATCAATGTACAAAATGATTAAGAGATTGAATAGTGCAAAATAAACTGTAAAGTGATGGAAAGAGTGAACAGGTCTGGCAACATCTATGATGGGAGAAGCAATTAGTATTTCAGATATGTAACCTTTCCTAAGACTGGAAAGTTAGAAATGCAGTAAGTTTTGAGTGAGGATAGGTGAGGACGGGGACATGAGGAAGCTCTGCAGAGCAGAGGCAAAGCAAGGTTTAATGACAATAGGGTTCAAGAAGCAATGCAGTGAAGAAAATTAGTATACTATAGCAAATACTGGATGGTGGAAATCTGAAGTAGAAAGAGAAAATACTAGAAAAACTCAGCAAGCAAGTCTAACAGCATCTGTGGAGGGAGAAACAATTAATGTTTGAGTCTGTATGACTCTTAAAAAACTAGTAATTCCTTTTAAAGAGTGAGTAATTCCCCAATTATTTTAAGAATAATTCTGTCCTGTTGGTACTGCTTCACATGGCTGTTAGTCACAAAGAAGAACTCCAGACACGAAGGAGAGCCAAACAGAGCAGCTTGAGGGTGAGTGCACAATTGTAAACACAAGGAGAAAGCAGACAAAGAGGAACAGAATTCTTGCGAGGAGAAGCAAATCACTTAAGATAAGAACAGTCTTTCTGTTCGCCTTCCAAGGTCCCCTGTCCTTTACTTCCACTGTGCAAGTTGGCTAAAAAGGTCTAGCTGTGTGAATAACACAGATAATAAAGAGCTGGGGGTTTTCCCATGAGTGGCCAAACCATGAATCAGGTGTTTTAGGTGAGTATATTGATAAGGAGCTCTGGAAAGCTACACCAGCCAGGTTGTCGTAACCTGAGGGAAAAACATTCCAGAAGTGAGCCTTGTGGATGATATTTGTACCTGTGAAACTAAGGTAAAATCTGTTGTCAGTTTGAGGGTGAGTGTACAGATGCAAACACAAGGAGAAATACGAATAAGAAACAGCATGTTGCGTGCGGCACAACATTTATGCGGATGTTATGCCAATGTTTGCGGTTGAATCAAGTGCATTTTTGTTATGGCACCTATTTAAAATGAAATTTCCCTTTTTTTTTATTTGAAGTATCTTTTGCCTGTTGATGCATGTGTAATTTACAAGAAGCTTCAAAATCTTTCTTCATTTGAATGGCATTCAGTAAATTTGGTTACTTTTATTCATAGTTTCCCCACAGAGATTGTAACACAATATGAAAATTTAAATTCTTGTGTTACGTTTCCATACCATGAGCTGTTGTAGTTAGTGAACATAATGGTAGGTGAAGGAACATTGTGAGAATCAGGATGCATGCAGCAGCATTTTGGATGAGTTCAGTTTTAAGTAGAGTGGAAGATGGAAGGCCAGCCAACAAAGCATTAAAATAATTAAGTCTAACACATACCCGAGAAAAACACGTGATCCCTTTTAATTTCACTGCCAATGGCTTACTTTACAACCCAATTTTTATAGGTGAGAGATGGGTGGCTTGGCAATCCTTTCTGTCAAAGTGACAATTTATCATGAAAGGGATCCTGATCTGTTCCAATTTTCAGGCAGTAGAAATGCCATCAAAAATGAATGAGAAGTCTGAATTCATAACTATTATCATCTAATTCTAAGTTGTGTCGACTAATGAAACTTTCTCCTATTTGTAGTTGACGTTCTGGCTGCCAAGATCATGGTCTATCTGAAAATTGGAACAGACCAGGATTCGGCAGTTAACTTGATGCTTCTGTTCCAACTCCAGTCCCAATTTGAAATAAAAATCCAGGTGCTGGGTAATTATTCTAACTAATGTGGTTGTCCCTTGAATGATAAATTCTCACTTTGACAGAAAGGATTGCCATCCCTCCTATCCTTCCTGATAGACCTGAGAACTCAGAGGCTAGATCAGGAGTCTCAACAAAGCACAACACAGATGTCAAAATGAAAATCTAGGTATCCTGCTGTCTCCACCCCCACCCCCTGTCTTTTTTTGGATGACTTTTATAAGGCTACATGCTGATAGGATTTTCCCTTGTATTGACCTATTAACGACAAAGGATTGGTGACGTATGTACACGTCAGGATAATGTGTCTTTGAGTTGATATTCCTGTGATATTATTTTTCTTTGCCTTGGTAATAAAGGTCACAAATGTTACGTAAGGTAAGGGTAATGTATGAGCATGGGTAGAGAATTGATTAACTAACAGAAAGCAAAGAGTGGGGGTAAGTAGGTGTTTTTCTGGTTAGTAATCGGTGACTAGTGGCATGCCTCAGGAATCAGTATTGGGATTGCAATTGTTTACAATTTACATAGATGATTTGGAGTTAGGGACGAAATGTAGTGTGTCAAAATTTGTAAGATGACACTAAGATGGGTGGAGGAGCAAAGTGCACAGAGGACACAAAGTCTTCAAAAGGAACCATAATCTAAGTGAAAGGGCGAGGGTCTGGCAGATGGAGTACAATATTGGTAAATGTGACGTCATCCATTTTGGTAGGAATAACAGAAAGTGGACTTTTATTTAAATGATAAAAAATTGCAGCATGCTGCTGTGCAGAGGGACCTGAGTGTCCTTGTGTAGGAATCTCAAGGAGTTGATTTGCAAGTGCAGCAGGTAATTAAGAAGTCAAATGGAATTTTGTTCTTGCTAGAGGGATGGAGTTTAAAAACAGTGAGATTATGTTGCAGCTGCATATTGTTGTTCATCCATCATTATCGATGAGGACCTCGACGTCATTAGTCATTTTGAAGCTGGGTGCGGTGTGTCCAAAGATGACTGATCAAGCCAATTTGGGCACAGCATGTCCTGGCATATATTGGACAGACCTGTGTAGGTGCTGTAGTTGTTTTGCTGGTTGCTCTGGACTTACGCAGCTCTAACTTAAGTTGTGCTTCAGCAATATAGCATATAAGCTTGACAGCCTTCATGGATGAGGCAGTGCCAGGTAGAGCAGTTTTGTGCCAGCATTTTCCAGGTGGTCATGTCTATGTCAAGCGACCTCAGGGAGGCCTTGAGTGTGTCTTTGTAATATTTCTTCTGTCCTCCATGCAAGGATCTACCTGCAGAGAGTTCCCCAAAAAGGAGCTGTTTGGGTATGCGCTCATCCAGCATACGGATGAGATGACCTGCCCACCAGGTTTGTGCTTTCATCAGCAGCGTGTGGACTGAATGGTAGACTTGCTCTAGAGAGAACTTCAGTGTTGGTACTTTGTCTTGCCATCTGATACGTAATGTTCTGTGAAGACAAGTCATGTGGAAATGATTGAGCTATCTTGCATGCCTTTGATACACAGTTCACGTTTTACAGGCATACAGGAGGGTAGTGAATACCATGCGCTGTAGACCTTCAGTTTTATTATTGGGCTGATTCCTTGATATTCCCATACAGTGGAGCGCAGTCTACTAAAAGCAGAACTTGCCTTTGTTATTTTGCAGTTAACTTTTGTATCAATAGTCATTGCTTGAGAAAGGGTGCTGCCAAGATAGGTGAACTGATGCACTGCCTGTAGCTTTTGCCCTTTGATTGTGATTATGGGTTCTGTGTATGGTGCATGAAGAGCAGGCTGGTGCATGACTCCGGTCTTTTTAATGTTGATGGTGAGTCCAAAATTGTAATAAGCCGTGGAAAATTTGTCCATACTGACTTGCATGTCTGCCTCTAGGCCTGTATACAGGGCGCAATCATCAGCAAAGAAGTCGTCTCTCAGAAGTCTCCTTCACTTTGGTAATAGCTTGCAGTTGTACAAGGTAATGGTGAGACCACACCTGAAGTACTGTGTGCAGTTTTGGTCTCCTTACTTGAAAAAGAATGTATTGGCACTGGAGGGCTTACAGAGGAGATTCACTAGGTTGATTGCGGAATTGTGAGGGTTGGCTTATGAGGAGAGATTGAGTAGACTGGGGCTATGTTCATTGGAATTCAGAAGAATGAGGGAGATCTTATAGAAACAAAAGATTATGAAGAGAATAGATAAGATAGAAGCAGGAAAGTTGTGTCACTGGGGTGAAACTAGAACTAAGGGCATAGCCTCAGAAATAAGAGGAAGTAGATTTAGGACTGAGACGAGGAGGAACTTCTTCACATAAAGGGTTGTGAATCTGTGGAATTTCTTGCCCAGTGAAGCAGTTGAGGCTACCTCATTGAATGTTTTTAATGCGAAGATAGATAAATTTTTGAACAGTAAAGGAATTAAGGGTTATGGTGAGTGGGCAGGTAAATGGAGCTGACTCTACGAAAAGATCAGCCATGATCTTATTGAATGGCAGAGCAGGCTCGAGGGACTAGGTGGCCTACTCCTGCTCCTAGTTATGTTCTTATGTTAGTGTCTGATCAAAATGTATTAACTGTCTTATTCACGGTTATGCAGATCCTCAATTTTTGTGCCAGCTGCAAATTAGATATTATACCCCTACACTTGAGTTCAAATTATTTGTATTTAGAATGAGTACAGTCCAGTCACACAACTAAAAGTATTTAATACTTGCCATCTTTGCTATCATCTCACCCTTTGAATTAAAGGTGCTTTTGACGTGAGTTAAAACTAAAATAACCTTTTTCCTTTTTTTTTTACATGGTCTAAACTTTCGTTTGAATTACTATGATGGGGTATAATAATGCAGTCTGGTAACTGAATTAGTTATTGTACATTATTGAATATGAAACAAGTTAAATTTTGTATACATTGTTTTATTTTAGGCTTTTTTGGGAGCAGTCTTCCAGATTATCAAAGATCAGAAATCATTATGTTTATTATGGGGAAGGTACCCACTTTTGATGCTGGATCACATGCACTAGACTCCAACCACTCTGGGTAAGTATCAGTTACTGACATCAGAAGGAACTGGAAAAAAAATTCAAACATATCATTAATACATAGGAAAATAAATATACTTTGTTTGTCTAGTGTCACTTTGTATATTAGCCTAAGATGCTCATAATTGGACATGAGTTGTCAATCTTGCTCAGAGAAGCCATAAATTTTGGGAAATGATAAGATACAGAGGACTCCTGTGACTGAAGTTAAGGCTCATTGGAGCAGAAACATGGATCTTTCAATTATGTATGGAATTAGAAATATGAGTTGGTAGTGCCTGGTACTAAAACTGGATCACTGCTAACTGCTAAAGGGAAAAGTGATCCAATTCCCAGCACTGATCTCTCGTAGACGTTTTAAAAACTTCAGTATAAGGCAATGAGTGTTTTGTAATTCACCTTCCTCCCAAGTATTTTAGAGCAGCATCTATTTTAGGGTAAGGAAAGTAACCTACTTCCTCCTGGTTCTCTTGCACTATGTTTCTGAAATGTGAAAGTATGAAGAGACCAAGCACAAAGTTAAAAAATATTGGGTAGTTAAAAGAACTGTGAAGTTAGACCAAGGAGCATAATGCAAAATAGTAATTCTACATGTACATAAATATAAAAAGAAATCCAAAATAGAATTATGTCAAAGAAACAAAGAACAAGAAATTGACCAAGGCCCTGTTGAGTGAAGTTTTAAATAAAAAAACAAAGTGCTCTGAGTTAAAGAGGCAACTGCAGGAACCAGATTTAAGGTCATCTATGTGAGAAGTCAAACATCTGAAGTAAATCAAAAGTTTGGTGACATCTTAACACAGCCTGTGAAAAAGTAGTGTTCTGTTGGCATGGCAGGATACCTGAGAGATTGTGTGTAAGCTTGAATGCACATTGCAATCCAAGGAAGAGGAACACTGAAAGAAGAGATTGAAATCCTGGAGGTGGATCTTTGGCGAGGGCATTCGAAAGAGAGTTTGTTTGGGGAAAGATTCCAAGCATATTCTTTGAGAGTGGAGCTTGGAAAATCATGTGCAGAAGTCAGAGTTCCTGTGAAACTAGTTGGCTCACAGTGTGATGAGCATCTGGGAGGATTTGATGAGAAATCTGCAGAAGTTCTATTGGGTGACATTTGTCACTTGGTTTCAGAATGTGGTATGTCTGACCACAGTTGGTCTGCCAGTTTACATGGACTGTATGCTTACTGAGAACATCAGAGTATGAACTGTATTTTGTTGCCTTTACAAATCTGTATACATCTATAAAGATATAGTTGGGGTGAAGGATTAGTGTATTATAGTTGATCTTCTTTTGTTTAATAACAATTTTATTATTTTAAGTTCATTGGCAGCCCTGTGATTCATTTCTAACAGAAATGAAAAGTTATGATCTATTGAGCCAAGGTTCTGTTCTGGGACCTGACACTCTGTTATAACATCAACTAGGATCACAGCAAAATATAAAAATTAATTCTTCAAAGAAGATTGAAAGAAAACCTGAAAAACGTATTGCTTTCTTCGAAGCATGTAACTGCTAGGATGGAATTGTGATGAGATGTTGAATTGGTAATGTTGAAATTGTTACGTAGAACTATTAATATTAGAGTAACCGGAGAACTCAAATTGTGGATTTATTAACTGAAGTATATGTTATTGACTGAATGGAGTGCAATTCAGATGGACAGATTAATGTCACATATGCTTATGATAAGCTTTTTTAAAATCAGGAAATATTTTTAAGTTGTGATATTTTTTGTTAAAGGTCACACTATTCCAGAGGGCAAATATTGTCATTTAATTTGCTTTTCAAATTTGGTTTCTGAGCTATGATTAGTCTAAGCGCTCTACATTTGATGATGATCACTTTAAAGAGATCTTTTCTGAGCTCTTAAAATACTCAGTCATATTATTAACATGCAATTATATTAGTCTGCAAAATAAATTACTTTCGCTGGATTTTAAATCGTTACATCTTCTACAGAGAGCGGGGAACAAGAACCATCCAAATCATGCTTCTGAGATCCCTACTTATGGTAAGCATTAAATATGAATCTCTAACCAAGGTTGAAAAATGACTTTCATGATAACTGTTCATCTAACTTGAATGTTAATTGTTGGGAAAATTATTCCAATTAGTGACCCATATAAGATCCCATTTTTGGTTCTGTGTGCTTGATATAGTTTCAATTCCTAATCTGACTAAGATCAACTTGCATAGTAATCACAAATATAGTTTTAAATGTTAAAGGAGTAATAACCTTTTTGAAGATTTTTTTATTTATTTGGAAACTAGCACTTTTTTGTTGCTCTTCTCAATTCTGCTTCATATATTCAGCTTAATGGAAATGTTCTATTTGTGCCCCTTTTTATAGAAGGAACTATAGCAGTTAATTATCTTTAAAGTTTGTACAATTTTGACAAAAATGAGTCGTTCAAATAGCATTTCAGAATCCAGTTGTAATGTAAATTTTTTGCATATTTATCTTGAAATGCTTAATGTCATGGAAAAATTTCAAAATGTTCACAGGTACAGCAGCTTTCCTAGCGATGTAAGTTAAGTGTGTATGCATACATCTGTATACTTTCCTCACACAAATGCATCTATTTCAATGCATAAGTTCACTTATGATATTTTTCAAGCACTGAGGGCATATTCAGCTGTTTCCAGATGACTATGGAAAGAGTTTTTATATGTTACCAGAGAAATGAACAAAATGTTATAAAGATAAAATTGAGGAGGGAAAAAAATCAAAGGTAATCAGCAGTGCATCCAGATGTAGAACAACTGCAGCTTCCCTTATTCCAAGGATCTATGATGGTCTTTTACAGCTAATTTTGCTGGAATTTTATGCAGACATCTGTTTCACCAACATTGCCTTCATTAGTACAGAAAGCCAAAGAAAAACTATGCTCTCTAATTTGGCTTCGATGTTGCACAAGAAAACGGCAGTTTATCTTGATAAAGGTGTCTCTGAAATAATTATCTCACTAATCAGAAAAACACAGATGAACTAGAGGATAAATGAACTGGAAGATAAATGGCTCATTCTGCCTGTCTTGTTAGCCAGTTGAAATCTGAAAACTTGAGATAATAAATCTATTTGTTTGCTCCTTATTAATGCTAGGTTACTTCAGGATACAAGGCCAAAAGTATAGCGGCTGCCCTTCCATCTCCATTTTTAGAGCCCATTCTATCCGTTTCCCTAATGGAAGATAGTGAGTTAAGGCATCTTGTGCTGCACATTCTACACAGTCTTATTGATCGTCATGAGAACAAAGCAAAACTCAAAGGAATGAGGTAACTTTTTGATAATTCTAAGTATGAATGTTTGTATTTTCTGTTCACATACATGTGCTCCACTTGAATGAGAAACATGAATTTCCTATTGCAATGTAGATTATCTCCCAGTAAAGATCTCTTAAATGTGATCCTGTTTTTTAAAAATCATGAAGGAATACAGTACTGACAAATTCTTGTTGGATTCTTTTTTTGGAGATACAATCATTCTAGAATTTGAGAACAGACTCAAAACAATACCTTCTAATGAATAGACTGGTTTAGGCAATGACATTTCCGAAGGTTAAGTTACTATGGATTACTATTATGGATACTATTGAGTTACTGCCACTTCTGGGAATACTATAAAATTGTTTGATCTTGCATGAATCAAAAAGAAGCTTGTATGTAGCTTGGCTTCCTTAAGTCTTGCATATAATTCCCTCATATGGATTACACATTATTTCCCTTCATGCCCATGTAAAGTGCATTTACAGAATTGCTAACAGTATAGAAGGAGGTGATTTGGTCCCTAAGCTGCACTGGCCCTTCATATAACAAGTTCATTTAACATCATTCTTCCACCCTCTCCTTGTGACATCGCATCTTCTTCCTTTCTGGACGCTGACTACTTCACTTTGGAATGCATCAGTTGAACTTGTCTGCACCACGTTGTCAAACAATACATTCCAAACCTTAACCACTAGTGTGGAAAGTTTTCTCTCCTATTGCTTTTGCTTCTTTTGCCAGTTACTTGAAAGCTGCGCCCTCTCATTTTCCAAGCTTTCACAAGTGGGACTAGTTTCTTCTTCCATCCAGATCCTTTATGATTTTGAATACCTGTATCAAATCTACTCTCAGCCATCTTTTCTCCAAGGGTAACACTCCTAACTTCTTCAGTCTCTCTTTGTAAATGAAGCTCTTTATCCTGAGAACCATTCTCATTGAGTACCCATCCTTCCTAAATTATGGAGTCCAGAATTAGACACAGTACTCCAAATGAGATTGAACAAGTGCTTTATACAAATTCAACTTAATCTCCTTGCTGTCATTGCCCTCAGGTCAACTGATGCTGTGGACAAAGACACACAAGCTCTCGAGCCATTGTACAACAAGTTATCATAAAAGTGTTAAACTCTAGTACACCAGGCGTCAAAATTCATTATACATGAACTATTCCACCTCTGAATTGACTTCATTATTCAAAACATATCAAAAGGTTCATAAAATATCTAGACTCATGACTTGGGCTTGAATACTACTTGTGGCGAAGCAAAGTGATTGGGTCTCCTCCCACTGAGTTTGTTCCAATGCCTTAGACTCTAAGACTTGGGGCTTTGCATTTCTTCTGTGGTGGTTGATTCCAGGTTACTGTTGCAGGTGTCTCCAAGTCTCTCCTTCTACAGATATTGCTGGCATTGATCGTGCTTCCAGTCACATGCTCACAGGACAGGCACTAATCAATCACTGGTTTTGGTCATGAATGATGAAGAATCATGCCTCTCTCAGGAGTGCACGTTGGTCTGTATTCAATCCCTTATTAGCAATTAAATGCACAGAACCGAAACAACAGGTCTTACATTTGACTTATTCAGTACCAAAATTAACATTTACCCAATATGGATAACACACACAGAACAAAACATATATTTATTTCATAAAAATTATCCCAAATTCAAACGGTGACATATGTTGCCAATATGTTTAAGTTATCTCTCTTTAAACAACCAAAAAGTGTATTTTTAAAATTCAAAACTCGTGCAGACTCTTGCCACTATCCATTCTTTGTCAATGATTAAAATTAATTTATCTCCTTAAACTTTAGGTACCTCCTCCATTTATGTGAGTTGCTATTAGTTTATTCAATCAATTAAATAGTAGAAGTAGTAGTGCCAACAATTGTTATGGAAATTAAACACACAACACTTTAATTCAAAAGGTAACAGTTAAGCCTGAGCAAGTTAACCATTTCTACAAAAAGGTCCACTCATTGCTATGTTGTGATAGGCAGTCTCAAAGTCTTGAAGCTGCTAGACTTATTTGCTGTCTGTAATTCATGATTGACCTATTTTAAAAAAAAACACAGGAGGTACATTCAACTTGCAGCCAAATGAGTTAATGTAGTCTAAATGTATATGTCAATTTCTAGATCAGCAAATTAGATGTGTAATTAATTAAACAGAAAAGAATGAAATCTCTGCCATTTGGGAAAACAGAACAAAAGTTTTCAAATAAATGACATCATCGCGTTCCTTAAAAAAACTAAGAACAAAAGAGCTTACGATATTCCAAATTTCCAAACTTCAGATTTCACCCAAGAGTACCCAGGATTACTTCAAGCTCCAACTGGTTATTTCCAAATTGCAATTTATATACTTTGATTTTTAAGTCTTTTATTTACTTTCTACAAATTGTAATCAAAGTAACTTTCAAAAATGTTGATACTATTACTATGTATACATACATACATGCAGACAACATATATAAAGATAGGTAGTGATTGTGCCAGCAATCATACCCATGATTAATGATTCAAACATTTGCCTGGTTTCAAATTACACTTTGAATTCAGCTCCAGCTCCCATTTTTGATTTTAAACTCACTATTGAAACCAGTATTGTAAATCACAATTTAGAGGGAACAACATAAAACATTAAAGCCAGCAACACAACAAAAAATCCGCATATCTTTACACAAACACATGCATTCAGTTGTGGAAGTTTTCTTACATATTATCTCCACTACACTTAACTTTGCTTTCATTCAATCTTAACTATTTAAAACTGAAATGGAAATAGAATATTCAATGAAAATAAAGGCAAAATGTTTAAAAAAAAGTCTTCATTCTTCTTCAAAACTGTAATTAAAATTCAAAACAAATGGTAAGTTCTCCAGAAATTACATATATAAAAAAAATTGAATATCTTTCCACAGCCACAGATAGCATTTGAAGTTGAACCACAGTGTAGAACATCACATTTCATTACCCGAGAATCACCACACTCGCACCAAAACAAAGCAATTGCTTTAACAATTCCTCTATCACTTTATCGCAACTTATCCACCTCACTTAACCTAATTCAAAATACAACTACGTACATTGAATAAGCAACTTTAAAGCAGCTAACAAAACCAGATCACAGAGGGTTAACTAAGACAAAAAATGAGAAAAATCATACATTGCAACACACTAACAGCAACTTAAGTTTTTCTTATCTTATTTTCCGGCTGTCTTCAAGTTAGATTTATGCTTTAAATGTGCATTCAGAATTCAAACTCTTCAGACTGTTAGATAGCTTTTCAAAACATTTTTCGTCTGATCTGATCACTGATCTGGATCTCCCATCATGCTGACTGCGCAGGAACCGCATGAGGTTTGTAGGAACTCATCCTTGTTTTTGCACCTTGACAACTAGTTTACAATACTTTCAGGTGAAGTGGAGGGATGTAGTTCCTTCCTCTCCTAATTCTGTAATACCACGCCACTGGCAACCTTCCTTTTCCTTTTTTCTTATTTTGGCTAAAAAGGCCCCTTGGTGTCTTTTATGGTGTAAGTGAAGATTTGAGTTGCCACTGCTCACGCTGCACAGTTTGTTTTGATGCAGTTCATGGACAAGGATGTGAGTGTGACTGACGATTCACTGTTTATAATCCCACTCTGGTTTTGCTCACTTACACTACTTGCCAACAGAACACTGTCCTTCTCCGTGCTGTTTGTATCCCTGTCCCTGGTTCAAACATACCCTCTGCTTGCTGACTCAATGTGGTGGGGGATCATTGGAGGCATTTTCTATCCCCTCTAATCAGTGGGATCTTCTGGTCTGGCTAAAGACATTGGGTTTTTGACTGTCTCCTCGCATCTGCCTCATCAGGAGCTTCCAGGCCAGGCCAGAAAATCCCAAGCCAATGTGTGTAGTGACACCTTTCTCATTGGTCATGAGTCTACTGTTCAAAATTATAATAATCTTTTAAAGTAAAAAAATGGTGCCAGAGAAAGCTGCATGATAAAAAATCAGTTCAAAAGCAAAGTTCTCAAACTATATCAATTCTGTTGACAAGTTCCCATTTTTCCACCATTCCATGGAAAAGATGCTTTAAAAAATATGAACAAAAGAATGCAACTTATGGAATCTAACAAATGCTGTTCTGTGCTAATAATGAGTGAAAGTCCAGATGCTATGTAAGTGCAAATTGGTTTGGTTGATAAGATAACTCTGCTTTAGATGAAAATTTAAACAAAGCCGTGCTGGAAATGCACGGCAGGTGGTTCCACATTTGAAAAAGTAACAACATGTCAAACATGACAATCAACAGAAAAAGTATGGTCTTGCTCAGCCAAGCTGTTGTATTAAACCACTTAAACATATGCATGTATCAAAGAATACAGCCATATAGACAGGTTTATTAGAGCTAAGTATAACGTGTATAAAGCAAAAGTCTAATCATGTCGTATGCAAGTATAATATTGAATTGCAATATCCGATAAATAAATTTTTGTTGGAGGCACTGCTGCATTTTCGATATTCTACGTTGTATAGTAATTATTCATCTTCTACAGTTCCATTGAAATTGAGAATGTTGTATAAAGTAATATAAATTTGTGTTTTTCAATTTCATAGAAGAATGTGTACCTACTGACATTATTGGTCCAAAAGCAGCTATGTCACCAACCTAGTCAACTACAACCATAATTAAAATAATGAAACAATATAACAATTATTTCAAAAATACGTGAAACCTATAATATTTTTTGTGGGACGTGCTACACAGTTATTTACTACTATTGTCATTCTTTTTATATCAGAATCATCCCCGATGTTTCAGCATTGAAGATAAAGAGAGACAAAAGTTCAAAGCAAGACATAAGTTTCATGAAAAAGGTAGTTAAATATATAATTATGCAGCCTCGTTTAGCTTAGCTAATTAAAAATGTTGAAGAAATGGTGGATGCCTTAGTCCAACGTTTAATCAAATAAACTGATGGATTTTTATAGTTCCTCAATATATTTATGAATATATTCTAATGGCAATTAATCAGATTGGTCCTCAAACTTCATTTAAAAGTGCTAGCAAGATCCTGAAAATTATTTGACATATTTGTACTTTTGGTTGCCCTACTGTACCTTCATCTGAATGTCCTGACCAGCTACTGACTATTGGATAGAAATTAGTTAAAATGATTACATTACATTGAATTTTACAACGTGGAAATAAACCATTTGGCCAGCATTGATGTTTATGCTCTGCATGAGCTTTCTCTAATATTCACTCCCATCATCCTATCAATAGGACTCCATTCCTTTCTGTCTCATGTACTTGCCCAGCTATTTATCTCAAATATTGTGAAGTAGAAATTTCCACATTCTAAGTACCAATAAAATAATTTTCTCCTGAATTCATTATTGCATTTATTAGTCACCATCTCTTTTACTTAGGGACGCATAAGAAGGAGCATCTTCACAGCTTCTACCTTGTTGAACTCCTACATAATGATAAAGATTTATATCAGGTTGCCTTTCAGCTGTTTCTTTTGTGGAGACTACTTTAACATTTCAGTAAGAGCTTTCTGATTCTCCAGCTAACGTCTGAATCATTCGGTTGCATTATTAATCTCTTGTTTCAGAAGTACAATGACACTTTTCAGAGTTCTGCACAAAGTTCAAGTTGGCTGTTCATATTATGTATTTTGTCATCAAATGGCATCTCTTGACTGATGGCCAACCTGCAGAGAGTGAAATTTAATTCTCCTTACAAGATAAAAACCAAATGACTGTGGGCAGATGGACAGAAGTCAGTAACAGTCTGTTTGTTGTATTGATGGTTGAGAGGGTCTGGTAACAGTTTTCCAAGAGCTCAATTATTACAGACTCTCCTCTGCTTAATGGTTGAAAAACTCTTTTCAACTATACATTTAACTCGTGGTTTCCAATTACACAGAAATATAATGGAACAAGCCAGTTCCAAACATGGTTTTTGGCTATGTGGCAAGAGGAAAAGAAAATCTAGCTTTTGTTCTTGACTTCATCGGAATCCAAAATCATAGAGACTAGTGCATTAGATTAGAGTAGCAAATTTCACAGACGATTTGAATGTCTGTACTTTGAGACTGTCAGTCATCTGAAGTAGAGGCTCACAAACCAGACCACCATCTGCTTTCAGGAAAATAATTTATTCTGAAAATTCTGTACTAAATAGAATGAACAAACAAATACACTTCTCTTTTCCTGTCAGGTAGAATTATGCAGGTCAGTTACAGCATAATTGAACTTCAAGAATTTAAGCTTGTTGATTCTTTGATGCTATTTCTCCAAATCTTATGTACTCTCAGTCACCAACGCAAATTCTGTTTGGTTATATTACCACTGTACCTCTGGTACTTAATATATTAAAAAAGCTAAACATATCCTTGGGACAGAATTACCTTCTGAACATTTGTAGGCAGGGGATCCCGTAAAAGTCCCCAGTTGGCTTTCCCACTGCTTCCAACCTGCCCTTGACTCATCCACAGTTTTACATAGGGAGGATAGGCCCTCGTCCCAATTGAGGCTCAAGTGGCCAATTATTGGCTCCTTGAAACCAAATAAGAAGTGGCCTATAATTTTGAGTGAGGGGATACCTTTTCTACATTGGGACATCCAATATCCCCTTGTTGAGGTGTTAAATGGTTGTGAAGATGTTATGATCTGTTGTCTCTGGAGTAGAGCAGGAAAACCTGGCATCTGAAAGCTTGGAAAGTATCGTCCTGTACTAACTGTAGTATATTTTGAAGAAGTGTAGCAAAAGTACTGTAAATATTTTTAAAAGTTGGATGTGGAACTGAGGGTACTTGTAGGAGCTTTTTGGATGAATGCACTAAGATGGTCTTTTTCATTGTGTGTTACATTCTGATCAGTTGAACATTTTGTTATGTTTTGATTACAAAGCTGAATCTTGAGCAGCTAAAAGATCATTAAACCATAAAGAATGTGTATGATTTGGTTATTGTGGAAAATGTGCATAATTGGATTATATTCGGCATTTTTTCTGTTACAAATTTGACATTGACAAGTTCTAGATACTAAAATCTCATTTGTAACAATGCTGCATCCAATAGTTTTTAAACTGAACTACAGGGAAAGTTAACAAAAGTGTATGTTATGCTCATTTATAATAGCTACATAAAAATGCTTTGCATTTAAATATGCATTAAAAACTTCATTATTTTCATCTACATGCTTCCCTTTTATCATCAAGCCAAGTTTTGTTTAAATAATTACCAAAGAAAGTAATTTGCTTGTGATTTCAGTTGAGGTCAAGGCTTAATTGCTAGATTCCTCAGGATAATGAAAATATTTTAATAAAAATTGAATTTTATTTTAAAAATAATCAGGCAACTGTCCAAAATCAAAATTGTATTAGTACATATAATTTTCATCAAATGTAATTTTCTGTTAAGTAATGATTGAGACCAAAATAAAATGTTCCTTCCCCCCCCCCCCCCCCCCCCAAGCCTCCAACAAGATCTTTGTACAATAATTAATTGTTGGAAGGCTTTCCAGAAATCTTGGCCTAAGACTTATTTTATATGACAGAAAAATCATTGCTATTGCTATTATTTATTGTACATAAAATAATGATTAATTGTGTGTATACTGATGATTGGTCTACCTCTCCCACGTCAATCCTCAAACAACCTTCCCTTGCAACTTCTGCCAAGCGGTCTGCTATTATATATGTGCTATATTATATATAATATATATATTATAGTATATATACTACTAATAATAGTATATTATTACTGCTTTCATTAGCTTCATCTGTGAACATTGAACATGGTCAATCAAAGTTTTGTTTCAACCCCAATACCATGCTAACTCACCAAGGATTGCCAAAGGAGCAAATAAATCAAAACCATACATATCCAACATGTTCCCAGCGCATAATATTCTTCATTCAATGAAGTATGTGATAATTCAAAATTACCTTCTTTGTTTTGAAGGTCAGGAACTCCATTGTCCAATAAACCTCTGGCCTTTTGCCCATGCATTACCTGGGAAGCTTGTTGATTCTTTGATGCTATTTCTCCAAATCTTATGTACTCTGTCACCAACGCAAATTCTGTTTGGTTATATTACCACTATACCTCTGGTACTTAATATATTAAAAAAGCTAAACATATCCTTGGGACAGAATTTTACTATCCCTGCCCCTGCCAGAATTACCTTCTGACCAGTTGAACATTTGTAGGCAGGGGATCCCGTAAAAGTCCCCAGTTGGCTTTCCCACTGCTTCCAACCTGCCCTTGACTCATCCACAGTTTTACATAGGGAGGATAGGCCCTCGTCCCAATTGAGGCTCGGCCAGAATACTCCCGAAAAAGTTCTAAGTGTCTATTTTGCGTGAAAACTGGAGTAATTTGCATGTGAATATCATTAAAAATCAGTGGGCAGGGCATATCCCTGCTGCAGATGCTAAAATCAACGTGCTGAGCAGACCACTGCACGTGCACCGATTTGTCGGCAATGGTGCACGCTCAGTGGCCCCATGCTGCCAGCCTCCCAATTGTTGGCCAGCCACACAATCTCTGCAATGCTGGCTGTGCCACACTGGCATGGCCCAATTGCTGGCCATTCCCCACCCCCAAGCAGGCTGACCCACATCGAATGCAGGCCTACCTCCTTCCCCCACCAATCTTGTCTGCACAGGGGCAACAGGATTCTCCATTCCCACCGATTTGACGCACCAGGCCCCTCCCCTATAGGCTACACACCCTGGCACTCTCCCATGCCCATGGGCAGCATCAGGCTGCCTGGGTTAGCACTGCCAATGCCCATGGAGCATCCCCGTTGTCTGAGCCTCTGGGGGACCTCCAATTGCTACCCTCCTCACTCCAGCAGGGTCAGACCACTAACTCCCTGAAAATGGGGTGCCACTTCAAACCCCACTGGAGTGAACCACTCTGGTTGGGATGGGGTTTGATGCTAGTGGGCCTGACGTCTTCAGTCCTGGGCCAGCTAATCATTGGTAATTAACGTTAAAATCCCCTCTGCATACCTCCGGAAACCGCCGCAGGGCAAAGCGCTCAAGGCAGGATGCTCTGCAGATCGCGCTAATCCGGCCCCACTGAAATCTGCAAGCCTGCTATGCTAATTTATTACCACAGCTGGATGGGAGAATTGAACAAAGAACAAAACAGCACGGGAAACAGGCCCTTTGGTCCAATGAGCCCGCGCCACCACCTCAATGTTCCCACTTCTACCCATGATCCCTGTCTATGTTTATAGATCTATGCATTGAAACCAAATTTGAGACAATTTAGGGAGAATTTGTTCTGCCAATCAGCCTGAGAGCACATCTTTGGGATGTGAGAGGAAACCGGCACACCCGGAGAAAACCCACGCAAGCACGGGGAGAATGCACAAACTCTCACAGACATAGGCCCAAATCCATGTATCTGCACTGCACAGCGATAATCACTGAGCTGTCGTGTTGCCCATCAAATGGTCCAGGGCAAGCGTACACTAACGATGAAAAAATCCAAGAGCAGCTCTCTCACGATCCATCGCGTGTATGCTCCTTGTTAGACAACAAGGCAGACCAAAGTACCTGTAGGATAAAACAAATACATCATCAATTTACACACTTCCCAGGGAAGTCCCAAGGTCATGAGCACTATTTTAAATCAGTTTTCTATATCCCCCAGTTGCTCCTTGGTAACTTTTTGCTTTGAAATTTGAGGTTCACACTTTCAAAGGCTTGAAAGGGAAGGTTAGATCATCCTGAAATGGAAGGCCATGGTTAAGGGAATGTCTCAGGAGCAAGGGGACAGAGATAGGTCCCAAAAGATGGTCTTAGTAAGGAATAAAGTTCAGAAAGAAATAGGTTAAGCTCAAAGACAAGAGAAGAGAAATAGGTTCCAAGTTAAAGATGAGTTGCAGAAAGCAGACATTGAAGTGGGCTTGGGAGAAGACCTCAACATCTGAGAAAATAATGGAAGGTTGGTGACTCTGCTGCGGTTTGTTGAGATAAAGGTACCTCTCTGCTTGGCATGGCTGAAGTTTTGAAACTGGACTTGGAATGTGTCACTTGACTGTGTTCTGAGTTCCATGGAAAGGAATTTTGGAAGGTGAGATTAAAACTGAGTTGGCCATTATTGAAGTGGGAATGACCATTGGAGAGGATTCCAAAGTGATATCTTCAAATGTAGAGATTGAAAACCTTCATGAGAAAGATGATGTTTCCATTAGATTGATTGGCTCACAATGAGACTGTTGTCTGGCCAGATTGTTGAGAAATTCATGAAATCTAGTTAAGGTTGCATTCATTATCTATTTGTCATTTATTGTGTAGCATGATGTGTCTGACCACAGTTCAGCTTTTAATTCATATATGCTCATAGTCTGAATGTTGGAGTGCAGGATAGATCAGTGGCCCACGTGTGTTCTGAGTGCAACCTACAAGATATTTTGTTGACCATCACCAAAGCACAGGGGTACCATATTCCACTGATTTTCATCCGCGTAGTTTTTTTCCTACTGGTGTGACTGAAATGATACTTGCGTAAAACCAGGGCAAGTGAAGCAAGGTGCATGCTTATTGCATACAACGTGGACTGTGAGAGCTGTGTGCTCCCTGTGTGTCCAAAGTGTAAATATTTTATTTTTACCATTTGAAATTGATGTTTCTTTTAATTTATAAATTAATATTTTCTACAACTTTATGAAATATTCAACATGAATATAAACATAATTCATCTTCACGAGTCATGGTTAGTGAACAATCCTGGTTTCAATCGTGCAATCTTTCTGAACTTATCATTCAAAATCTATGCAGTCTCCTGGTTTTATTAGTAAGTATATTGAATCTCAAACTTTAACTACTTCACATAAAATGTTTATTGGTCTCCAATCAGATTTACCCCCCACACTCCCAATACAATCTGAGGTCTGGCCAAGAACCGTAATGAGCATCAGTGGGGAAAATATTTGACAATTGAAGGTTGTGTGCGGGGATTTGTTTAGCACACATTTCAGCGTGATAATTTGAATTATCAGGAGTATGCTTTAGCGTTACTGTATTGTCATACTTGAAATTAAAAATTCTCTCATCATTCTGATCTTGAATTTTAATCTCGTGGCTTTTGTTTGCAGCAAGGTCAGCAGTTGTACAGACACATTTACATGGGTTGTAAAGAAGATGACAATGAACAGAAAAACTTTGAATCTCTATTTATTGCTCTTTTGCTCATCACAATTGAACTGGCCAATGATGAAGTGATCATTGACTTGATTCGGCTTGCTCTTGGCATACAGGTACTATAACCAGTTGAAGTGTATAGTTTCGTGTTTGGAAATAGTTATTTTGTAATTAGTGACATTTGAGTATGTTGACAGTGCAAATTAGCTTGTTGTTTATAATTGCACTATATAATAAAACCAGGCATTGTTACACAATCTTGTAAAATTTACTTACAGTCAAAACTTGCCTGTACAAAATGAAATTAATTTTTAAAAAGCTGTACTTCTGATTTATAAGCTTCCAATTCAGGACATTGAATAATAGGTCAGACTGTTGTTATATTAGGAATTTAGGCCAAGATTCTCCACAATGGGCATAATTGATGATCTAGGTGTAGATTGCATTCAAAAGTTGTACCAGTTTTGCAAAGTGTAGCTTTTTCTCGAGTTTTCATTCAAACAAATTTGGTTTATCACAAAAAATGACCATTTTTAAATTGCATCTAGCACAGCACCAGTTAGTTTTTAAATAACTGAAAATGACTTTTAAATAACTGAGAATGACTTTAAAGTGTGCAACATCTTTTTCTAATTTTTAGAGTACAATTAGTGTACTTGCGCCTAAAAAGGATATTTAATGTGAAGAACCCTGAAGATTCATAAATGGGTGCGATTAACAAAAACTCCAGTGGTGATTAATTCTAGCACAAACGTATCGCAGAGCCTCAATTTGCGCTGGACACAATATGCATTTGGAATTCCTCAGTGTTTTGCACTGGTTGACAAATTTTTGAACCAGTGCAATGTAGAAGAAACCATAGACCCCAAAGTACAGTTCCATTGAACCTTGAATGGAAGTTTTTATTGTTTTTCAATACAAGGCAAGTGTTTGGAAGAAGTGTTCATAATAACTTCTGGTGGGTGATAACTACAGATTTAGTAATTTGCTTGAAAATAACTCCACAACTTCCTCAGGGTAATAACGGTCAGTTTTGTCATTGTTTGCTAATATATGTAATAGCATCTATTCCTTCAAAAGCAACGCATCACTGAGTTAATTTTATTCATGAAAAAACCTACATAATTCATTTTCGCCTGTGGCATTTGTAAGTAATGCCTTTCATATTGCAATTCAGTAATGCATTACCATACATCAGGAGTAAAATAATAACTTGTACCCTTTCTGAGTTTCAAAAGGTCACAACTTCTGGAGCACATTCTAAAAAGATTTAGTAATTGGTTTATTTTGAATGTCTTTTTCATGTTTCATTAGGACTTAGCTGTTAGTAATGAAGACAACCTACCCATTTACAATCGTTGTGCCATATTGGCTCTGGTGGCTGCGTACTTGAACTTCCTGAGTCAGATGATTGCTGTACCAGCTTTCTGTCAACATGTTAATAAGGTTAGTAGCTTAATTTTAATTGTTGCAGTCTAGACTTGCATGAAGCACAGGCATTTGACTAAGATACCAGAGGTTTGCTGGTGACCACAGAGCAGATCTTTTTATTATCTTTTAATAAAGGATCCTTTATTATTAGCAAGATGGTATTTAGTGTTTCTAAATTTGCATCCTTTTATTGTGGAGGCCATGAGATGTAGACAAAAGTTGTAGGTAGGAGAAGGATTGGAATGAGGCACTTACTGACTGTTAAAATGGGCAGCACGGGCTGTAGGGCCGAAGGGCCTGTTTCCTGTGCTGTGTTGTTCTCTGTTCTTTGTCTCAGATTTTGTATCACAAGGCAGGTCTTTTTACAATGTTAAAGAGCACTTGCTGTGCAATAAGTATAATGGAGAAATTGCTGCCCCTGCCCTCCAACCCACCTGCCTAAAAGGCAAGGAGCAATTGGTACTGAGCTCAGGTGGGAATTTGATCTACTTTATGGAAATTGAGACCCATAAGCTGAAGTCTCTGGCAAGTCTCTCAACATTCTACTTATTATGTCCAGCGTTTTCCAAAGATCATGGGTAATTGGGATAATTTGGTATAAGTTGGTATAACCCAGCTAAGGTCCTCAGCCTACCACTTATAGGTGCAGCAGACTTTCAACGATACTATCAGACTTTAAAGACAATGATCAGAGCATGCTGCCATGCACACCCCTATGACGGAGACAAAGGGCTGGGATTTCTCCTGTTTACCATCAGATATACATCCAATGAGTCCATGAACTTTAGTCCCTGTGAATTAATTTGGATGACTCTTCTCCCCGTGTCTGTTTGGGTTACCTTGAGGTGCTCCAGTTGCATCCCACAATCCAAAGATCTGTAGGTTAGGTGGATTAGCCATGGTAAATGTACGGGGTTACAGAAATAGGACAGAGGGGAGTCAGAATAAAAAATACTCCAGCCATGTTCCAGAAGCAAATGAATCAGGTCAAGCTACTTAACTGTGTAGTGTACCTAGTACTAGTGCAAGTACTAGTGACAGCTGGAGGGGCAACTTAGAACAACTGGAAGATCGCAGGCAGCTGATTTTGTGATAAATTTTGCAAAAAAAACTTGCTAAAGTCTAAGTAACCTACCTTGGTCAACAGCAGGCATTGCCCAGAGTAGGAAGTTGCAGGCATTAATGGATTCTCCTGTTCCCAAGATGATTTTTGGGAACGTGGGGTTCCACCGCAAGTTCATTCCAATCTTCACTATAATTGCCTACCAACAGGTATGTTGCAAAAGAAACAAAGTCAGTGTGGTCAGAGGAGGGTATGACAGCTTTTGAGGGCTGAAAGCCATCTTAACTAACGAATTAGTGCTGCCAGTTGCAACCTTTAATATATATTCAAGGTGGTTTTGACGCTCGTGAGCTGGGTAGATGCCATCCTGCTCCAAGGAAATTGTTCCAGCATTGAGGCCAGTTAGATATTTCTCTATAATGGTAAACAGATGCCAAAAAAAAACTCCACAGTGAAGAAAAGAAACTCTGGTGCTTGGAAGTTTACATCCAACATGGATACAGGGAGACCTTAGCCCATATTGAAGTATTTCTGTGTACTTCTCAGTACCAAAGTATTTCTGAGGCTGTATAAGGTTCTGGTCAGGCCACATTTGGAATATTGTGAGCAGTTTTGGGCCCTATATCTACAGAAAGATGTGCTGGCCTTGGAAAGGGGCCAGAGCAAATTCACGAAGATGATCTCTGGAATGAAGAGCTTGTCGTATGAAAAACGTTGAGGACACTCGATCTATACTCATTGGAGCATAGGAGGATCTTATTGAAATTTACAGGATATGGCAAGGCCTGGATGGAAAGGATGTTTCCACTGGCAGAAAAAGCTAGAACCAGAGGGCACTATCTCAGGCTAAAGGTACGATCCTTTAAAACAGAGACGAGGAGAAATTTCTTCAGTGAGTGATGAATCTGTGGAACTCGTTGCTTCAGAAGGCTGTGGAGGCCAGGTCATTCTATATCTTTAAGACAGAAATAGATAGGCTCTTGATTAATAAGAGGATAAAGGGTTATGGGGAAAAGGCAGGAAAGTGGGGAGGAGAAAAATATCAGCCATGGTTGAATGGCAAGGCAGACTCAATGGACTGAGTGACCTAATTCTGCTCCTATGTCTTATACAGACCACCAATCACTTGGCCTTGTATAGAAAAATTCAAAACCAAAATACGAGGCTATTTTGGTGAAGTTTGCTATTGCAACCTTATTACCTGAAGATTATGGATAAACAATGTGATAACTGCTTTATTTGGATTCTAGCATAATTTAGAATTAGCAGGGTGCCAAAGCCACAATAGAGACTAGCAGTAATAAACAGGTTGAAGTGTGATTGAAAGCAAAATGCTGCAGGTCCCAGAGATCTGAAATAAAAACAGGAGCGCTGGAAAAATTCTGCCAATTTGGCAGCTTTTGTGAGGAGGGAAACTGAAAAACAGAACTAATGTTTTGAATCCAGTATGATAATTGGAAGTATGAATGGGTGTGCATGTATTTTTATTTTCTTTTCTCACTCGCTGTAATGAAACATTCCAACAAGTCACATATTTCATTTCATGTTCTATAAGGTGTCTGTGGAATTAATTTGGTCTTTCATCAGCTGCTTTTACATATTAAATGCCTTTTAGAAAAGGAACATTTCTTTGAAAAATAGATTGACTAAAACTGGCTGCCAATTTGCATCTGTGTAGCCATAGACAACTTCATGAGGATATTGGGACTGTGATACAACAAACTGCAACCTCCCTGGAGGTGTGCAAAATCTCTGTCTTTGCTCATCTAAATGGAAGATTAACCATTGCTGATTGCTGAAAAATTAAAAATGAATCACCTCTGTTATCACAAATTTCCTGTTTGACGTGGAGAAAGGTCATGTCATGCATTCTTTTGTCTGACTGCTTAAATTTGGGATTTGGCAATGATAAGCCTTTTGGTCTTTATATCTTTTGCCCTCTCTCTACATTATTCCATCTCAGCTTTGAACCATTTTTGCTGAGTTAAAAGTGTCTACATTCCTACAGCAGACAGAGACCCTATTGAAAACCGTTGGATTTCCGCAGCAGTGTTTCCAGGAGGAAAGGGACATATCAGCCACAACTTTAAACCAATGGTCTCAGCTGTATCCTCCAGATACAATCAGTGAATCTTTATTGACTTTCGATTTTTAATTTGCACTTTAACACAGCCCAGCTTAAATTTGAAGTTCTGTAAACTTGAGTTTTCCTTCTGCATGCCTGGGCTTTGCGTGTGTTTGCATGTATCAATGGGAATTAGGGCATATTCGTACATTTCTAATATTTTTATAAGGATAAAGTTTAGTACTATAAAATTAACCCCTTTACGTTTATTGTAAGAGTAATGGTTTAATTCTTTTAAACTGTTAGGTACATATTAGGTTGGCAATACATAATCATTTTTAAAATTTAAGGTCTCTGCTGCAACCAAAAAGGGGAGCGGGCAAAGGCAAAAGCCAGTCTATTCTCCCAGTCTAATTGCTGGGACAAATTTTTATAGTATAGATATTATTTGCATATCTACAAGTGAAAACTAACCCAGTGTAATATGTGCATCACCTACTCAGATTTGACTAGATTTTGTCTGATGAAATTATAACTTTAGTTTGACACTTTTGGTTGATGTACAGAATTGTCCCACTCAATACATAATGTTTTTGCATTTTGAAGGTGATTGAAGTGAGAAGCAAAGAAGCACCATATCTTTTGCCAGAATATATCAGCGAAAAGTATGGGTAAGTAGTTGAATTCTTGTCTATTTTGAACGAAGTGTGTTGTCTTTTATAAAGAAAACTGACCAAAGATGTGCAGATTAGGTTGATTGGCTGTGCTAAAATTGCCTCTTAGAATTCTGAGATACCTAGGTTAGAGGGAATAGTTGGTAAATATGTAAAAATATGGAGGTAGGACCTGAATGGGATTGTGGTCAGTGCAGACTTGATGGGCCAAATGGCCTTTCTGCATTGTAAGGTTTCTATGATCTATTGAAAGCTTGATTTTAATCAGTGATTTACATAGAACATTAACTATAGGTAAAACTAGTGCATAATGTCATGAAAAATGCAATGAGAAATCCCACTTGCATATAGAATTTGTTGATAAGGTATAAAGTTCTTTATCTACTTTAGTTATTGGAATAATCCTGAAAATCAGAATATAATAATTGAATTTGGATTCAGTCCACATCGATGTAGATATGGTTTAAATGATCTATGGATGTCCAGTCATCAGATGTGTTGTCAAAGGACTATGAGCACCCAAAAACGATGGACTTTAGAATGGTCAGCTGCTCTTTCAGAGAACTGAGGAGAATTAAAGTGGTTTCCAAAGTATTGTAGCATATGTTTGAATGGTCCCTACAAAAGTAAATAAGTTTAAGGTTGATCTCTTTTGAAATTGAAGGTCAATTTCCAGTTCGCTGCTGTGTACAACCCTTGAAAGAATTCAGTGTGACATTAAAAAATGTTCGCTTTTGTCATTTTAATAGAAAATTTAATAGAAAATAGAAAAACTATCAAAATGGAAGGAAAAAATAATGTTCAACTTACAATCGTACCGTTGTCATCCATTTGGGTAATGAGCCTTTTTGCTTCCCACTTGATATAGAAAGGCTATGTGACACAAGAATGGATGTGTTAACCAATTAGTGACTAGAACAAGTTATGTGATGAAACCTTCAGAAATATATTTAATCACAGTTGGCAATCCAATCAAAAGCAAGAATTAGATGACTGTAGATATCTTGAAGAGTTTGGGAGCTAGAAAATATTTTAGAGATGAAGAAAAGTAAGCCATGGGGAGAATTGAAAATAAGTATGAGATTTTAAAATCAAAACATTACTTAACCAAGAACCATTGTAGGCCTGTGAGCACAGGCATGATAAATGAATAGAACTTGGTGCAGGTTAGAACATGGCTAGCAGTGCTTGGATTGCCTCAAGTTTAGGGAGAGTGGAATTTGGGAGACCATTCAGGTTGCAATAGTAAGAATAATCAAGTCCAGAGGTAACAAAGGCTGAAGAGTGTTTGTCTGTAGCTGAACTGAGATGGGCAGAGTTGGGTCTCATTAGGGACATGAAAATAATCTTGATAAGATGTGGTTAGAAATTTAACTTGGAGGCAAATATGACAGCAAGATTGTGCAGTCTGATTTAATCTCAGACAGTTGCCAGCAAGGAAGTGGTTCAGAGTGGGTACCAAAAGTAAATGCCTTTGGTTTTCATATTTAATTGGAGGAAATTTCTGCTCATTTGGAACAGGTTGATTAGACAACAGTGGAGGAGCTAAGATAGATGGTGACAAGAGCACCATCCAAAGACATGCGGGTTAGGTTGATTGGTCATGCTAAAATTGCCCTTAGTGTCCTGAAGTGTGTAGGTTAGAGGGATTAATGGGTAAATATGTAAAGATGTGGGGGTAGGGTCTGGTGGGATTGTGGTCAGTGCAGACTTGATGGGCCAAATGGCCTCTTTCTGTACTGTAGGGTTTCTATGATTTCTATGAAGAGCAAGGGAAATGGCAGCCAGAGTTGGGTGTAAACAGTGTTGCTGCTTTCAGACCATGTCACTATGCAGCAACATATAGCTAAGAAATAAGGGAAATGGTTAGCGAGCAGGAAGGTGGGAGAACGGAGTGGGAGGAGGGGCAATGTGGGACAAAAAGTTCTTGGACGACACAAGAGCACCAGTATGGGAGCAGGAAGAGAAACCATTACAAGTAATGTGACTAGATAGATAACAGAAGATCGGGGACTGGTGAGAGCAGTCCCACCCAGCTGCATCAACAGTAGAGAGGTGTTGAAGGAGGAAGATGTGGTCAACCATATCAAAAGCAGCTGGCAAGTCAAGAAGAATGAGGAGGGATAGTTTATTTTTGTCACAGTCCAACATAAGTCAACAAAACTTGACTAGCCTGGCTCAGCTTTAAATAAGGCCAAGGGTCAAGCCACTTTGGTGGGGACTGTAAAGAGTGTCTACATCTTTCTCAGTATTTAATTGGAGAAAATTACTGCTCATCCAGAACTGAGTATTGGAGAAAGCAGCATGACAAATTAAATACTGCAGGGGTCAAGAGGGGTATTATATAAATCCAAGTTGTGGATGAGAGAGAAATGAAGCTCATTAATAACCACAGATCTTCAAAAGAGTTAAGATTCTTCTGTATCTTCTTCAATTCATCTTTTGTATCCTTGTGTTCTCTAGGGAAAAGCTACCATCTAGTTAGATTCAAGAATGCCTTCTATTTCAAAAGATTTTCAGAATTTTCTGGTGTAAGGAAGTGACATCAATTCTATTCGTGCGAGCTTGATTCTTAGATATTTTGTTATAAAAATAGCATCTCGTACTTTCTTCCAAACAGTATTCAATGCCTTAGATGTCTCTGTTTGCCTTTAAGTCGCTGAACAGTAAATGTATGTCTCTACTATAGTGTATAGATATGATTTTTTGCTTTTGAATGTTTTAATCACAGCCAAACTTGATCCTACTTAGTTGTGTGTATAGCTTCATACAAAATTAAAATTTAATTCAAACGTCAGGGCCTAGATTTGCATAGCATTATTCACATAACGGGAGCTCTGATTATCATAGTTCGCTGCTGTTGGCAATAGTATGGTTGCCACAATTCAATTTATCATGCTGTGGTCCAGTCTTTAACTTGGTTGTGTTCATGAATTATTTGGAATATATTGTGCTTAGATTCAGTCATTAATTTATTTTGCTTTTTGTATTACTTCAATCCTTTAGCCCATCTCAGATTTCAGAAAACTTGGAGTCATTATTTTCATATGCATGATTTTGAAAGAAAATAGCTTTATTAACAGTGCCAATTACTTTTCTTTTAGCTGTCATCCATTCAGTTGAAGATCCTGGTATTGACACAGATTACAGATTGTGATGTGGTCACTGCAAGTTAATAATAGGAAGGCAACTGTGCATTTTCTGTTCCTCATCCCACACTTCTACTTTTTGTATTCATTCGTGGGATGTAGGTCTCCCTGGCTAGACCAGCATTTATTGCTCAACCCAAAATGCCTTTTAGAAGTTGATGGTGAGCTGTTGTTTTGGACGTTTAGTGTAGGTACATCCACCGTGTTATTAGGAAGGAAGTTCTGGGATTTTGATCCAGCGAAAGTGAAGTAGCTGTGACATAATTCCAAGTCAGTATGGTGAGTGGCTTGAAGGTTACCTTCCAGATGGTGGCATTTCTTTATGCCCACTGCTGTTATCCTTTTAAATCATATTGATTGGTGAGTCTTTGCTGTGCACCTGTATGCCCTAACTATGTTAGGGGTTGTGGATTTTAACCAGTGGTACTGCATTATTGCCCATCTGATAGTCCAGCAGACAAATCTTCAAATAAAGAAGCATATATTGATCAGCACACAACACAGATTTATGGTTGTTCTAAAATCACCACATACAAATTGAACTATCTGTTTTCATGACAGGTACAATGGGAGTAGCCCAATCACTCATTGCAACCAGCTGTAACACATCTGTGTTAACAAATCATTCTAATTCTTTTTCAACTTTGGGACAAATTGCACCACCCTTGCTTTGAGACATTGTGGTTGACTATTGAGCATTATCTTGAGTTTTACTTGAACTCCCTTAACTGAGCCAAATGTTTCTTTAAAAACACTATTGTATTTATCCAAAAGGTGTTGTTTTGGCATCAACAAATTTGTTGACAACACTCCAGTTAAACTTTATCTTCTCCAATCATGATCTCCCAAATAGAGCTAGGAAATTACAATGGAGCACATAGAGAGGTAACTCCTCCATTTGTCCACTCAATTCTACATTGACCAAGATGTAACTTTTTAACAATATAATCTCTTCTATGTATTTCCTTAAAATCATATTGGCTACTTGTAAGGAAAGATTTTTCAGCTTTTGTTTTATGTAGCTTCAGAAATTAAAGTTACAGCTGCACCAATATCAACCTTCATCCTAATATATTGTCCACTTTGGAATCATGCAGAATTTGTAATTTATCGTGTATGGATAAGACTTTCAGTTGGAGCTGCTCTTCATATTTCTAGATATTCTCTTTTTCACGGTTGTAATTCTTTTCTTTCGTATTGTAAATTCTTTTTGTAGAATGCATTTTGTCCTTTTTAAAGATTTCCAGATCCTCCTCCTCAATATTCTTAGGGGAAGTTGGTCAAGCTAATCAAGCTTTTGTAACATGACCCATTTTGCTACAATTCTTGCATTGACTGTCCTTGTTTCAGCATTCGCTCATTGGACAGCCCATTTTTAAAAATCTGTTAATGCTTATTGCTGTTTTGACTTTTATGGGCAGTTCTCAACTTTTAAAATCTTAATTCCTGAACCAAATTGTAAAGCCTCTTTGGCAACTAGTTCCATCAACCACTGCAATTTCTACTGCTATCTTTAAAATCAAAGCATATTCAGTAAGCAATCTTCCTTGGATAGCCTCGTTCTGGAGATCACAAACTATCTGATTGCGAAGAGAATCTTCTGATAACTCACCAAATTCACCATATTTTACAAGCCTCTTATGGTTTACTATGAACTGGCAAACACTTTGGTTTTCACTGTTTTGGTGAAACCTGAGCCACTACACGATGATCATTGGAATTGGAGAGTAATGTACTTCAAGGATCTCCGTCACGTCATTGTAAGTTTTGGTTCCTAGATTTGCTGGATGAACCAAGTTCCAGAGCAAATTGTAGGCTTTGCATGCTATTGTACTGAGAAAAACTGGGATGAGCATGTACGAAGTACTGACACCATTCAGCATTAGAACTCCATGATTCATTTTCTTCTTTGACAGGTTCCATGGATCCTAATTGACCTGACATTTTTCTTACAGGCACTAGCAACTCAAAACTACTTGGTTAAGTGTGCCTGATACTGCCTGGAATCTCACCTTTTTCTGATCAGAAAAGAAACCCTCTTTTAAAACCACAGTTTTTTCTTACTTGAGTCTTCTTGGTACTGGCACTTTAATCTTGTGGTTGACTTTTCTGTAGCTTTCCAGTATGAGAAGCACGAACACCCACAAAATATTTTTGCTATCTTAGTATCTTTTCTCAATGATCTTGATGAAATAAAATCATGACTTACCACTGATTTTCTTTCCCTAATTCCCTTCATTAGGGTTTGTAGGTTTTAACAGAAAAAGAAAAGACATGGTTTGCGCCCACAGATTCAGATGCGTTTTATTGAAACACTGTTCTCTTTTGAAATGAGTATGAATATTAAACTAGAAGTAAAGCAGCCACCTAAGTGCACACTCTAATGACATCAAGATCAAATCATTTGATCATAAAGCAGCCTGTAATTCTTTTTAAATTTATAACAGCAGTGTAGTCAATGGTGGAGTTAGTGAATGTCTGTGAATGGGGTGCCACTTAATGCAGGCTACCTGTCCTGGATTCTATCAATTTCTTGTGTTGTCAGAGCTACACTCATCCAGGTAAGTGGAGAGTATTCCATCACACTCCTGACGTGTTCTTAGTAGATAGATGGTGGACAGGCTTTGGAGAGTTAAAAAATATTCCTAGCCTTTGACCTGCTCTTGCGTCATGGTGTGCGCACCATTCAAAATGTAGAGCTGAATACAATCTGCACAGTCTCTTGTTTGCTGGTCAAAGTATGTGGGACGTCAGGGATCCAGGCCATTACTGGCCAGGATGTTTTAAAGACATTTTAAAGGACCTTTTTGAACCAGTTAGAGCAATAGTCCCATCTTTGACTCACAAAAATACCTTTAACCTCTTGTTGCACTATGGCTCCCCTGCACAACCTTGACCTGTCACCAATTTTGACATGTCAGCAATGATGGATTCCTGCCAGATTAGGTGAGAAGCTGGTATAGGGACCAGATGCTAAAATCCAGATGTTGAGCTCTGGGAGGGATTGGACACTTCACTGCTTACTTCAAGTCCTGATTTCCACATTGAGTTTAAAAAACAGACTCTCTTCATTTAACCACAGCCTGCTGCAGAACTTGAGCTCAATGGAGTACTGATGCTATATGCTCAAAGTGCCACTAATCTGATTAGAAGGTGCTCTTAGTAATTTGGTTGGATGTGCTTGGTATTGTCCAGCCTCATTCAGCTTGTTGCTGTTTATAGGATTTCGTATGTTTAAAAAAGGAATTACCTATATTTGGTGTGAAGCATTTGAGATGTGATTAGGTGCTATTTAAATGTTGTTTCCATCTTTTTACTGCATGTTTATTGTATGATAATTCAGTGTTCATCACTAGGTGTGTGTTATACAGTAGAACAGTGAGGCCCGTCATTTATTTGAAAACTCTTCTGTAGAAACTCTATGCTGTTAATGCCCTATTTTTGATTGCTCACTGAATATGAATTTTGCCAATTTGTATTAATGCAACATTAGAGGCTTAAATTTGAATTCAGTGAGAGAAAAACCAGATCATCTTATCGATTTCACAAATTTTGTGGTTTGACTTTTTTTAAGTCTCTGTTAGCGTATTTTACACAGGAGCTTTTAGCAG
Source organism: Sphyrna mokarran (assembly GCA_024679065.1). NCBI lineage: Eukaryota > Metazoa > Chordata > Chondrichthyes > Carcharhiniformes > Carcharhinidae > Sphyrna > Sphyrna mokarran. The sequence continues at coordinate 54,806,134 of JAGIQG010000007.1, forward strand.
TTCTGTAAAAATACTTGCTGTTAAATTTTTTAACTATTAATAGATTGCCCAAGACTCTGGAGACACAAGACAAAAGCCATCTTTTCTTGCAAAACAAGATTGCAGATGCATTGGCTGGCAGTGGCTACAATGTCGATAGGCTATCTGTGCCCTACGTCCCCCAACCTACAGGTAGGAGTGCAGTTGTTTCAGTCTGAAGAATGTACAGATATATGCCTTAATGATAAAGACCAAGGTGTATGGAAATTATAATCACAATGAGCCATTACCAGCTGATCTTTACTTGACTTCCTGATGGATAGCAGAAAGTCTTTTCTGTACAACAGGTAAGATTGGATCCAGAGGTTATCTCAGAATCTCCCAATAATAAATCATGCTTCCAAGAATGTAGAACATGGTGTGAAATGCCACAGCCAAGTTATTTAATCACAGCAATTTCCCTACAGAATGAAACCAGTAGGAATGCAGAGTTCTAATTCAGTAAATTTATTTAGTTGTCTACTCATTTATTTATGATGTGAAAAAAAACTGCCATTGTGGATTCAAGCCTTAATGACTAGAACTAATCATTCACTTTAGTGTCATCCTATATTATGTAACATATTGAGGGAGTACTATTTTAATGTCAGTGTAGATCATGTATGTGGTCCACTCTCTTGATTAAGCTACTGTCTTTTGAACAAGGCCTTTCCTGAATGTAAAGAATCCCACGCAACTATTTAAAGAAGGTCTGGGGAGTTCATCCGAAATGCCAGCATCATATTCTCCTTCTACCAGCATCACTAAAAGAGATTACCTGGTCATTTATCTGAATGCTGTTTATAAAATTTGGCTATAAATTAGCTACTATTTTTCACTACATTACAACAGTAATCACAATTCAAATGTACTTTACTCGCTGCGAAGCACTTTAGGATATCCTTAGGCTTAACAAAGTATTATTTAAATGCAGTGATTGAGTGGGTTTGAGTGGGTTTGTTGTCAATTAGCTGAATGGCCTCCTTTTGTATTGTGGGGTTTCTGTGTTTCTAAGCATGCTCTCTGTCTTCTTCCCATTCTTTTTTTTCTCTTCTCCACTTCAGTTTTCTTCTCAGTGGTGTAGCTGTTCTGACTTCAACGTTCATCGTCATCTGTACTAGCAGAAATGTCCACCAGATCAGCAGTAGATTCATATGGCAGTGAGAAACTAACCTCAGTAATCAGTTGTTTAATTATACGTACACAAGATCTAACATGATTCATAGTGGAACGAAGGGTCTTGCCACTCGATATCTTGAGTTACCTCCTCTTTCAACATGTCTTGGGTTGCATCAGTTTTCTGGTCAAGTTGTTATTGTGAATGAGAATTGGCCCCCAGTAGACTTACCTGGCTATATAAAGATTAAATAAAGATAGGTGCACGTTACTAATTTATGCCCCCTGCCTCCACGCATGATTCTTTTTAGTTGCTAATCAGGCCCATCCATCCTCCTACCACATTTAAACTATTTAAAATTGAAACCATCTTTTTAGCATGGAAAAATATAGCTAGCAGCTTTTTTGTAGATGCCATCACTAGCTGGTTTGTATTACTTGCTTAAATGTCATAGCTTCATTGTTCTGGTAATTCTGAATGCTTAAAAAGTAGTGTTCGTTATTGGTGACACACATTGTAGGACTATGACCAAGCCAAGTATGTTTTCCCATGTAAAATAATCCAAAGGTAAACACAGATGCACCTTTTCTTTTTGCTGTTTCCTTTCTGTCTTCAAAATTTACAGTCAATTCTTTAATTTGTCTCTTGTATCTAGTCCACAATCAGCTTTTTCTTCCAAGAAAGCCCAGGCATAAGTGCAGGCGGAAGTCAAGAGGTAAACGTTGCTTTAGGAAGAGCTGCATCATGTAAAAAGACATGGATGCACCAGTGCAATAAGCATTAGTTCACTTGATTGCTGCCTTTACAGTAGTTATTAGACTTAGACAACAAAGTGCCCCAAAAGCTGCTGCTGCTAGTGCTAGTTTTGAAGCCAAAACACACAGGTGAGCAAAATCACTTTTTCATATTTAATTTTACATAATGGCTTTAACAACTAGTTATTTCAAAATTTGAAAGTGACAGTAAGACTGTACAAAAAGCTGATCATATATTTTTCATGAAGTTTCAAAAAGATCAAATATAACATCCTATGATGTCATTAGTAAAAATATTGACAGTGCTGAAAGAAATGGCAGAGGTGATAGTGGATGCCTTAGCAATTATTTATCAAAATTCACTGGACTCCGGGCAAGTGCCAGAAGTTTGGAAAACGGCTAATGTTTCGCCGCTGTTTAAAAAAGATAGCAGGCAAAAGGCAGGGAATTATAGGCTTGTTAGTTCAACGTCTGTAGTCGGAAAAATGTTGAATCCGTCATCAAAGAAGAAATAGCGAGGCACCTAGAAAAGAACAGTTTGATCAAGCAGACACAGCACAAATTTGTTAAGGGAAATTTGGAGAAGTTTGGATTGATTAGAAATAGTCAGCATGGTTTTGTCAAGGGCAGGTCATGCCTCACAAGCCTAGTTGAGTTCTTCGAAAATGTGACTGAACACATTGACGAAGGAAGGGCGGTGGATGTAGCGTACATGGACTTTAGTAAGGCGTTTGATAAGGTCCCACATGCAAGGCTTCTGGAGAATGTGAGAGGGCATGGGATCCAAGGGGCTTTGGCCTCGTGGATCCAGAACTGGCTTGCCGGCAGAGAGTGGTTATGGATGTGTCTTGTTCTGCATGGAGGTCGGTAACCAGTGGAGTGCCCCAGGGATCTGTTCTGGGACTCCTGCTGTTTGTCATTTTCATAAATGACCTGGATGATGAAGTAGAGGGATGGGTTAGCAAGTTCGCCGACGATACAAAGATCGGTGGTGTTGTGGATGGTTTGGAGGGATGCCAAAAGTTGCAGCGGGACGTAGACAGGATGCAAGACTGGGCGGAGAAGTGGCAGATGGACTTCAACGCAGATAAATGTGTAGTGGTCCATTTCGGCAGGAATAATGGGCTGAAGAATATAAGGGGTAGGAGTCTTCGCTGTGTTGTAGAGCAGAAGGATCTCGGGGTCCGGGTCCATAGGACTCTTAAATCGGCCTCGCAGGTGGAGGAAGTGGTCAAGAAGGCGTACGGTGTACTGGCCTTCATTAATCGAGGAATAGAGTTTAGGAGTCAGGAGGTAATGATGCAGCTCTATAAGACTCTTGTCAGACCCCAGTTGGAGTATTGTGCGCAGTTCTGGTCGCCTCATTATAGGAAGGATGTAGAGGCTATTGAGAGGATTCAGAGGAGATTTACAAGGATGCTGCCTGGATTGGGAGGCAGGCCTTAGGTTGAGGGAGCTGGGACTCTTCTCACTGGAGAGACGTAGGTTGAGAGGCGACCTGATAGAGGTTTATAAAATGTTGAGAGGAATAAATAGGGTGGACTCTCGGAGACTATTTCCCTGAGCTGAAATGGTCACTACGAGAGGACACAGATTTAAGGTGCAGGGAAGCAAGTACAAAGGAGACGTCGGGTAGGTTTTTCACTCAGAGGATGGTGAGTGAATGGAACCGACTGCCATCGGAGGTTGTTGAGGCAAACTCACTGGGGTCTTTTAAGAGACTTCTGGATGAGTATATGGAAAAGAATAGGATAGGGGGCTATAGATAGGTCTGTGGATTGGTAGATGTGATCGGCACAACTCGTGGGCCGAAGGGCCTGTTTGTGCTGTATTGTTCTATGAAATCGTGTTTGACGAATTTGTTGGATTTCTCTGAGGATGTGACTAGTGCGGTTGATAGAGGGGAACCGGTGGATGTGGTGTTTTTAGATTTCCAGAAGGCGTTTGATAAGGTGCCTCACAAAAGGTTGCTGCAAAAGATTAAGGTGCAAGGAGTTGGGGGTAAGGTGTTAGCGTGGATAGAGAATTGGTTGCCTAATAGGAAGCAGAGAGTAGGAATCAATGGGTGCTGTTCTGGTTGGCAGCTGGTGACTAGTGGAGTGCCCCAGGGATTGGTGCTGGGACCTCAACTGTTTATCATATACATAGATGATCTGGAGGAAGGGGCTGAGTGTAGAGTAATGAAATTTGCTGCTTACACAAAGATGAGTGAAAAAGCAAATTGTGTGGAGGGTATGGAAAGTCTGCAGAGAGATTTGGATAGGTTGAGTGAGTGGGCGAGGACCTAGCAGATGGAGTATAATGTTAGTAAGTGTGAGGTTATCCACTTTGATAGAAATAATAGTAGGAGAGATTATTATTTAAAAGGCCAAAAGCTGCAGCATGCTATGGTGCAGAGGGACCTAGAGGTCCTTGTGCACAAATCGCAAAAACCCAGTCTGCAGGTGAAGCAGGTGATCAAGAAGGTGAATAGAATGTTGGCCTTTATAGCGAGGGAGATAGAATATAAAAGTAGGAAGGTCTTGTTGCAACTGTATAGGGTGCTGGTAGGCCACAACTAGAGTATTATGTGCAATTTTGGTCGCTGCATTTGCGGAAGGATATATTGGCCTTGGAGGAAGTGCAGAGAAGGTTCACTAGGCTGATACCGGAGATGAGGGGGTTAGACTGTGAGGAGAGATTGAGTAGACTAGGTTTGTACTCGTTGGAGTTTAGAAAGTTGAGGGGGGATCTTGTAGAGACATATAAGATAATGAAGGGGATAGATAGGGTGGAGGTAAAGAGATTCTTCCTGCTTAGAAAGGATAGCAGTACTTGAGGGTACAACCTCAAAATAAGGAAGTAGAGAGGGGGTGTGGTTTAGATCAGAGTTGAGGAGGAACTTTTTCATTCAAAGGGTGGTGAATCTTTGGAATTCTCTGCCAATTGAAGTGGTGGAGGCTACCTGGCTGAATTTATTTAAGTCACGGGTAGATAGGTTTCTAATAAGCAAGGGAATTAAGGGCTATGGGGATAAAGCGAAGTGGAACTGATCCACTTCAGATCAGCCATGATCTTATTGAATGGCGGGGCAGGCTCGAGGGGCTAGATGGTCTACTCCTGCTCCTATTTCTTATGTTTCTCCAAGATCCAACTGGTGATGATTTTACTGATACTTAACTGCAACTTTGCTGAATTTTCAAAAAGGAAGTCTCAGGTCCCCAGAATGATTGGTATACCTTTTTTTTGTGTGGAAACTTATATCCTTAATATGCTTGTAATCAAGCAGAAAGTTAGTCCACTCCTTGTGAGATGTGAAAGGGACAATGTGCTACCTGAGCAGGAATAAACTTTTCTGCACTTTAGCACCAAAAGTATCTGCTCTGGATGAGACTGCATGTCAGTGTAACAATGTAGTACTATTAAGAATTGACATAGCTTTTACAATATTTATGTGCTAAACTGTGAAGTTGTTGATAATAAAAGGGTAAATGTTTTTCTTTTTTTTACCATGTCTTTGAATTTTTTTATTAGTGTCTTGCAAATAATAATTGCTTTGATTTATAATAAGATATATTTATTGAAATTGTAACCTAATCGATGCAAAATGTTTATTTGGCATCCTACCAGGACAGCTTATATTTTATACAAATATTTAATTAAATTTTTGAGTCTACAGCAACAGACGACTTGGACTTGCAAAGCTGCCGCTTGTATTTCAGTTTTGTGGAATTATAGAATTGTTAGCACTGAAAGAAGCTGTTCAGCTTTATTCTGCTTACTTTTCAACTGCACTAATAAGATTTCCCTATCTTTTTCCTGTATTATTTAATATTCCTTTTCAAATAACTATCCAATTCTGTTTCATAGTAATTTCTGCCCTTTGAGTCATTTGTGGTAAAGAGTACTAACAAACCATGGGAAGAAATATTTTTTTCTAAATTTTGCCTCCATTCTTCCAGCGATGATCTTAAGTCTGTCTCTGTTTCAATGATTGGCAATAGGTTAAAAATAAACTTTGGATCTTTAATCTTAGCTTTTAGAAACCTCCTCATCATTCTGATTTGGTAGAAAAAAAGTCTAAATAATTTTTGAACCTTTCTTCACCTTCCTAACTACTTCACATTCTTGTGATTCTTATAATGAGATTCTTAGAACTGTGTATAAAATACTCTGGCTTAACCTCTTATACAAATATATTATCACACCAATGCACAAATCCCACAATCTCATTTACCTTTTTAATGACCTTTTCTACAGGCAAAGATTTCTGTGTTTACACTCTGAACAACTTTCTTTTCTATAAAATATCTTGCTGTTTAAGATCTATTTCCTTTCACTATATGTTTTCCCTAAATGCACTGCTTTCTACTTTGGCATTGAACTGCATTTGTCCTTTCCATTAATATGTTTGCCTTCCTGTAATCCCAAACGTTTACTCAGTTTGAAAAGTTTTCTAATTTGATATTGGCAAATCTCAAGAAAATTTCTCTTGTGCTTAGTCCATATCATTTCAAAAAATGGAAAACAAAATGATTGCAGTGGGACATACCAGACACCACATCCTAACAATCCACAGAACAACTATTCCTGCTCTGTTATATAGCCATGCACATATCCCTTAAAATATCAGCCATAATTTCTATATATCTCTGGAGTAGCACTTTTTATTGAACATCTGAACATTTTTTTACCCAACAAATAGTATTTACTATTTGACTTTTTTTGCAAAATAAATTCAACCTTGAAAAGTAGCCTAATCTTTTCTCTAGAATTTGACAACCTGTTGTCTTATTTTTAAGATTTTGGGCAGAATCATTTTTTCTTTGTCAATATACTATTTAAAGCCTTTTTTAGAATAGTTATTAAATCATTGTTTTAACCTATCTATTTTTCTCAATGTAATGGAATTCTTTTGTGGGCATAATTTCTAATAACTTGAAGCTATGTGAAGCCAGCATTGGTTTAGTTGTGATATATTCTTGAGGCTTGTTAGAGTGGGCTGTTAAGTGTTTTGCAACTTTTTTTGCAACAAAGAATTATGTTCATCATATACAGATTTCTGTTCCGCACAATAAGCTTCTGATAGGTACATGGTGAAGAGCTACTTTTTTAACTGTATATCAGTCATGCAAAATGTCTCATTTAGTGTGTACTGAACATGTCGTTTCAGGTGTTATAATTAAACACAACATTGAGATTTATTAATTTCTGCATTAAGTAATTTGAAGCATTGCCATACCCTACATAAATTGCAAACACACCACATGTCATGCAGTTTGGCACCAATTCTCTCTTCTGCGCTCTTAGAAAAACCGAAACAATCAAATTACTTTTTTTTGGATAGATCTGCAACAACAAGTTGCTGCCCTTACTCAAGATGCTATATTCTACTCTCCAAGATGTATTTTGCATTATTTTGTAATATTTTAAACTTTGGTTATATTCAACTTTAACAAATCCTAAACGTTCAGCTGCTGAGATGAATGTTGAAAATCTACTTCACTTTGTATAACAGGTTTTCAAATAATGATTTCAGAAGACACTGATAGCCGTATGTGGGCTTTTGATGATATCTCAGGTTTGAATATGGACTGTGTTGCCTCTACCTGTGTGCAGTTATTTATAAGAGAACAAACGGGCTTGGAATATGAAAATATTTTTGTGGTATGGTTGGTAATTGTTTTGAATCTAATTTTTTTGAAAAAATTTGACAAAGCAAAAGTTATTCATAAATACTATGTCACTGAAGTTGCAACACTGTGCAGTTGCTTTGAAATTGACCTACACTTTGGTTATGAATTTTTGCATTAAAATCAATGCAATTCATTTGTGCAATGTGCAGGATTAGTCACTGCAGTGTGCAAGATTGTGCTGTGCAAAGGGTGAAGTGCCTTCCCTTTCAAATTCTCTAACTACTGTTTCGACCCCCTTCATGAAAAATGGTTTTCATTTTAAATTTCACATGTAAATGTACATTTTGCTACATGTTAAAGATAGTAAAGTTTTAAATGAATCCAATACTTCACATAAAACACTGTCGGCATGGAATGTAGGGAAAAACTACAACAGTTTTTATCATTTAAATGTAGTTTCTGTTGCGTGTATAGGAAGGAGGCAGATAATAGTCACTGACAAATTTGTGGTTTGGATGGTTTTCTTCACCAGCTGGAGAACACTCTGATTATAAACAGTTGATCCAAGTCCAAAAAACATGCAACTTGCTCCAATGTGACAGACACAAGTCTTTGAATTCTGGAAGTTATCTTGCATTACAATATTTTTAAAGTGTATCGAGCCTTTGGAGGATGCTATTGGCATCAATTTTCATGAAAAGCATAGAGCTTTCACTTCTGTATGCACACCAGTTATAAGTGCTCAACTTTAGGAACCAGAATATTCCGAATCCAGAATATTTTAAAATAATATTGCAGCATTTTTGGTGGTGTACTTCTAATCATAAATAATTTTCTCGGAAAAGCAACATTGTCCTTTTTATTTAATCAAGAAAGTGAAAGAACTCGGAAATTCTTCCATGAATGCCAGAAATAATCAAAAACTTCCAGAAAGCCACATTGACCATTAAGCACATTACCCAACATGTATTTACCTTTTCATGCTCAACCAGGAACTCATCCAGTTTATTTTTGAGGTTTTGCATCCTGTTTAAGTGCCCAACATATACCAGTGGCCAATGATTTTTTGCACAAGTAAAAAGATGAATGGCTTAATTCTATGCTTGTGTATCTTTTATCCCATTGTTCTCTCTCATTTATTTGATTCAATAATATATCCACATGAAAGCAAGCTTGTCTCTTTTTTTTTTAATTTATTTAATAGCATCACAAGTAGGCTTACATTAACACTGCAATGAAGTTACTATGAAAATCCCCTCATCGCCTGTTTGGGTACACTGAGGGAAGATTTAGCATGGTTAGTGCATCTAATCAGCACATCTTTTGGACTGTGGGAGGAAACAGGAGCACCCGAAGGAAATCTGTGCAAACACGGGGCAAATATGCAGACTCTGCATGGACAGTGATCCAAGCCAGGAATCAAACCCAGGTCTCTGGCACTGTGAGGCAGCAGTGCTAATCACTGTACCACCATTCCACTCCTCAGTCATATCCCTCCTCGTAGATCTTTACCAAGACCGAATTCTTTAATTGGGCTACTTAGAGTGGCTTTCCTCTGTACCTTTTTCAAGGTCTTCATTTGATCACTGTGTAAAAGTAACTAAAAACCATTAAATTCTTAATGTAGCTTTACCAAAAATTTCCACAAACACCACAATGTTTTTTTACATATTGAGTAGTCTTAGTAGTACACCTGATACGTTTGATTTGATTTATTATTGTCACATGTATTCACATACAGTGAAAGTATTGTTTATTATGCGCTATACAGACAAAATATACCATTCATAGAGAAGGAAACGAGAATGCAGAACGTTCTGTAGTGCTGCTAAGTTTACATTGCTGATGACAGTGGAAAACATCCAGCCATGTGCTGTCATTTTTAACCAGCAAAAGTTATGGAGTTGCAGAATAGACTATTGAAAAGAGTAGAATCAAAAATATTGTTGATTTGCACTATATTATCTACTATAACTCGTGGCATATTTTTTAAATTATTGTCAAATACACGTAACTTCTACATCATGTATTACATGATCAAGTATATCTTTTAGATCTAGTCATTAGCTTTGCCCAGAAGTAGCTGGATGTTCACAAAGCAAAGTTAGAGGTGCAATAAATAATTTTAATTTCAATCAAACTATTTCTGTTGAGTAGTGTGTTCAACACCAGCTAAACAAACTAAAAAAACAAAACTAAAGCAATTGATTCTCCTAATTCTCATATATAGGCTTGGGTAGAGGAGGGGCAAGGTCACATAAATATTAAAATTGTGCAATGTAATCTACTATGAACTACTAAACAGGTATCATAAAATGTTCAAAGTGTGGCCCAAGAACATATGCATACCATCACCCTAAAGGGTCATCTTATATTGATTATATTGAATATAATCAATTACATTCCCTCCAATTACGGCAATTGATTTCCTTTAACAACCACTTTTTATATATTTTCAGTAGAAGGTGGAATTTTGCACTGACAAGATCTCTGACCTGTAAATGTCTGTCTTAATATAAATTATCCAATGGAAAGCCAAGTTCATTGTTTGAATTATGGAGTTAAAACTTCCTTTACCTATTCCTTGCAGGTTTTTAGAGCTTCAATCCTTTCATTTCTTTGGTCAATTAAGTTTTGCATTATCTTCCCTGATCTCATCCAACAGTGTTGTCCAGAACTCTGTCAAAACATCTGCAATTTGTAAAATTTTAGAGTATTCTCATTCGTATTTGCCTATTGTCAGTCACTTATGCTCAAAGCTGTTCACGATAGCTATCCAATTCAAAAACTCTTGTGATCTTTGATTATTTAAACTACTAAAGTTCTACATACTAATTAACTTTGCATTCCAGCAAGCTTAATGACTTTATGCAGTTTTGTAGTCTTGTTTTCCATCATCTGTGAAAAGGCAACTTGCAGGATTTAGCACTTGGAAACTTCTTTTGACCTTGCAAAGCACGTTAGTAAATTTGATCTGGCTTCTGTAGAACTGGCAATTCTCATCTCATCTCTGTGCTCCCATGTTGAATAAATTTCCCAAACTTTGACCACAAGTTAACAAAATATTGGAGAATATTTGTTCAATACATATTACTGTTTCTTATACCCTCTCTTTCTCTATTTCCACATATATTCCCTCTGCTACATACATACACATATACACACACACACACGCACATACATATACACACACACATACTCTCTCTCTCTCTTTCTGTGACGCCACAGTAAGCAGGTTTTAGGAAAATGATTTTTCGGTATTGCTGTTGGCACCATAGAGGCTTATTCTTTCAGGTTCAATTTTGAGTACCCAACAGGTTAAGCATCTACTCACGAAATGGCTTTGTCCTGTTGAACTTTCCTGCCTAGCATTTTAATTTTTATTCACTGATACACCTCTGATGAGGGTTTTTTATGTAATTACTATTGATAAATTATTGGATATTTCAGTCATCTACAAAAGAGACTTATAAAAGTTCTCTTCACTGGGATAATTTCTCATTTTTTTGCTGGCTGGATTGGGGGCTGGTTATAGAAAAAGAAGACTAGCAAGAAAATGCTAATCTTTAAATTTGGTTATATGATTTGAAATGCATTGTTTTTGTCTGGCCTAACCAAGCCCAGTTTGTGGTGATGTGTGCAGTTTTCTTTATATTTAGTATTCGTAGTTTTTAACCAGTTTCCTCCTTGTCTCCTTGCTATTTGTTTCTCAAAAAAGCAGCGAGACCTACTTTGCTTGAAATAATTAATGCCATGCTGTGTTATGTTCTAATGATTGTGGCACTGGTATGCTTTATAGGATTACTCAGTAGAAGGTTTTATAGCACTGTACCTAGACTGTTGAAGTTTTTTTATATTTTAAACTGGACCTGTGAACAACACATTAACAGAACTGATTCATAACCATTTTATAATCTGGGACATTCGCATGTTCTCCTGCATATAAACCAGAACAGTGATAAAATCGGACATTTTACCTTTCATGGATTATTCATCTCGCCAGCTCATCTGTACATTTTGACTGATGTTTATAAAAGCTTGCTTCTCACAAAAATGTGAACTTTTATTTCCTTTGTTTATTGTTACTTATTTCAGATGAAGACAGAATATCCAGAAGGAAGAGTGTTGTTGACACTGTGTCTATCCAAGTTGACCTCCTTGGTGTCAACGTACAACAGGATAAGGTAACACAATCTTTTACTTATATAGTTGCAATAGATGGCAGACTTCTTATAGTCTTCTGCCAGTAGTGCTACTTTGTACAAAAATCTCCTGACTTCCATATAATATGAATATCTTTTGAGTAAATTCAGTGCACTCCATCATACTGCCTATATCTGTCGGAAGAAGGCATTTAATTTATGTTGGAGTTATATTTTACTATAGGAATAGGGAATCTAGCATTTGTATTTAAATGTTTTATGAAAGAATCTGCTCATACAGTTTACACCGGAAGAGCAGCTAATGCTCTAATTAATGCAATGTCCTAATTCTGCATGAGGTTGATCTTATTTTGAAATCCATGCAATTTTAAGAGTATTTGTGTTGTGCTTGTTGTTCTTGTATCGGTCTTTAAGTGCATTGCAAATTTAGCCACTTTTATTCAGTATTATTTTGTTACTGAACTATCCATCTGATAGGATTATGTTCTTCTGGGATGAGTCTGATTTATGCTGCCTTCAATCTTTTTCACCTGTTTCTTTTCTCTTTTCCTGTTTGTGGATCAAGCAGATTCTTCAGCTTAAAACCAGATTCCTTTCATGCATAATTTGTTTGATTGGTGGCCCTCTATTTCCCCCCTCTTCTTCATGATTGAAATGGGCAGTTGTGCAGTGTAGGGGTTTGGACTTGCATCCATCAATCCACAATTTTGTGCACGTGTTACCAATTTTATGATAAACCAATTTAATACATCTTTAATTATGTATTTGCAGTCCAATAACTTCAATGCTCTTTTTAACTTCCACAGACAAAAATGGTTGAAGAAATCACATTTGAAACCCTGAAGAAAGCGATAGGTATGGGTAATAAGTTGGATTCAAAGAAGTAAAACAACACTTTTTAAACAATAGCATGGCACAGTGTAATATGTTGTTGGGTGAATAAGAATAATGAATGTAGTCATTGCAATATATAACCTTTGAACTTCACAATTGAGTTTGATTCTTAATCCTCCATAAGAGCTTGGGACTGATTTTAATTCGTGCAAAACTCATCCATTTGGGTAGAGTTAAAATCTGGTTGAATGTTTCTTGAGCTTATTTCTTTTCTCCTTGTTAAATTAACACCATTTGCATAATTTTCTATTTAACAAATGCCATACAACAAACTAAATATTGTATGTTATAAGAAGGTATTTTGCAAGGCAAGGACTGATTTGGGCCAGTCAGCATGGTTATTGTGTTTGGAAAATCATACGTCATAAATTTGATTGAGTTTTTTGAAGGGGCACAAGAAGATAGATGAGGGCAGTGCAGTTGACGTTGTCTACATGGACTTTAGCAAGGCCTTTGACAAGGTACCACGTGGTATGTTGTTGCACAAGGTTAAGTCTCACAGGATCCAGGGTGAGATAGCCAATTGGATACAAAATTGGCTTGTTCACAGAAGACAGAGTGGTTGTAGAGGGTTAGTTTTCAAGCTGGAGGCCTGTGACCAGCGATATTCCTCAGAGATCGGTTTCAGTCCACTGTTATTTGTCATTTATATTGGTGATTTGGAAGCTGATTTAGGAGGCATGGTTAGTAAGTTGCAGGTGACATAGTGGACAATGAAGGTTATCCAGGATTGCAGTCTTGATCAAATGGGCCAGTGGGCTGGTGAATGGCAGATGGAGTTTAACTTAGATAAATGTGAGGTGATACATTTTGATTGAGCCAGCGCAAGACATACTCAGTTAATGGTAGAATATTGGGAAGAGTTATAGAACAGAGAGATCTGGGAGTAAAGGTTCATAGTTCCTGGCAAGTGGAGTCATAGGTGGACAGTGTAATGAAGAAAGCATTTGGCATGCTTGGTTTTATTGGTCAAAACATTGAAGTAGAGATGCCGGCGTTGGACTGGGGTAAACTCAGTAAAGTTTGACAACACCAATTTTAAATCCAACCGATTTATTTGATCATAAATACACCAACTTTCGGCCTATGTGGCCTTCGTCAGGCGAATGAGGTGTTCTGGTCTCCAAAAGCACACACATCAGCACAGACAGTTTACAGATTGCTGATTAGAATGCGAATCCTTACACCTAACCTGCCATTCAAGTCTTAAAGTGGCTAACAGCAGAGGTTAGAGGGATGTGTATTGTCTCCAGATAGCACAGTAAGTGAGGTTTTTTGCTAACCCAGGCAAGTCATGGGGGTTACAGATAGTGTGACATGAAGCCAAGATCCCTGTTAAGACCGTCCTCGTGTGTGCAACTCGGCCAACTTTGTCTACCTAATACGTTGCAAGAAAGGATGTCCCGAAGCATGGTACATTGGGGATACCATGCAGCCACTACGACAGCGGATGAATGAACATCGCTCAACAACCACCAGGCAAAACAGTTCCCTTCCTGTGGGCAAACTCTTCAGCAGTCACGGGCATTCGGCCTCCGACCTTCGGGTAAATGTTCTTCAAGGGGGCCTTCACGACACACGACAGCGCAGAATCGCTGAGCAGAGACTGATAGCCAAGTTCCACACACATGAGGACGGTCTTAACAGGGATCTTGGCTTCATGTCACACTATCTGTAACCCCCATGACTTGCCTGGGTTAGCAAAAAACCCCACTTACTGTGCTGTCTGGAGACAATACACGTCTCTCTAACCTCAGTGCTCAGTGTTTTTTTGTTAGCCACTTTAAGACTTGAATAGCAGGTTAGGTGTAAGGATTCGCATTCTAATCAGCAATCTGTAAACTGTCTGTGCTGATATGTGTGCTTTTGGAGACCAGAACACCTCATTTGCCTGCCGAAAGCTCGTGGATTTACTATCAAATAAATCAGTTGGATTTAAAATTGGTGTTGTCAAACTTTACAAAACATTGAATACAGGATTTGGGACGTTTTGTTAAAGTTGTACAAGACATTGGTGTGGCCACTCTTGGAATACTGTGTACAGTTCTGGTCACTCTATTATAGAAAGGATATTATTAAGCTAGAAAGAACGTAGAAAAGATTTAGTAGGATGCTGTCAGGATTTGATGGCTTGAGTTATAAGGGAAGACTGAATAGAACACAGAACACTACAGCACAAACAGACCCTTTGGCCCACAAGTTGTGCCAATCATAAATATTCCTACCAGGCCTAAGTATAACTCTCAATCCCATTAAATCCCATGTACTCATTCAGAAGTCTCTTAAAAGCTCTCAGCGAGTTCGCCTCGACCACCACCGACAGCAGCCAATTCCACTCACTCACCACCTTCTGAGTGAACAACTTATCCCTGACATCTCCTCTGTACCTACTCCCCAGTACCTTAAACCTGTGCCATCTCATAGCGACCATTTCAGCCCTGGGAAATAGCCTCTGAGAATCCATCCTATCTATACCTCTCAACATTTTATAAACTCTATCAGGTTGCCTCTCAAACTTCGTCTCTCAGAGAGGAGAGACCTAGTTCCCTCAACCTATCTTCTTAAGGCATGCCTCCCAATCCAGGCAACATCCTTGTAAATCTCCCCTGCACCCTCTCAATAGCTCCACATCCTTCTTATAGTGAGGCGACCAGAACTGCGCACAATATTCCAAGTGGGGTCTGACAAGAGTCTTACAAAGTTGCAGCATTACCTCCCAACTCCTAAACTCAATCCCTCAATTAATGAAGGCGAGCACACTATACGCCTTTGGCATCGTCCACCTGCGAGGCCAATTTGAGTCCTATTTAAGAGTCCTATGGACCCAGACTGGGACTTTTCTCCTTGGAGCATAAAAGGTTTAGGGGTGATCTTATAGGCATCAATAAAGTAATGAGGGAAGTAGATTAGGTGGATAGTCAACACCTTTCCCCATTGGTGGGAGATTCTAGATCGAGAAGGCATAAGTTTAAGGTGAGAGGGGAGAGATACAGAAAGAGATAATTTTTTCACAAGGATGGTAAGTTTGTGGAATGAGCTGCTAGAGGTTGTAGTAGAGGCAGGTATAATTTTGTCTTTTAAAAGCATTTAGACAGTTATATGGGTATGATTGATATAGAGGGATATAGGCCAAATGCAGCAATTGGAACTAGCTTAATGGTAAAAATTGGGTGCATGGAGAAGTTGGGCTGAAGGGCCTGTTTCCATGCTGTAAACTTCTATGATTCTGCTTTATATTTGCACATTGCAAAATCCTGAGTTTGTAGAAAAGCCTTTACTTAATGGATTATTAATAATTGATCCACATAGTGTATTAACTTGGAAATAGTCCCTATTTTCATGGATCACTGTTGCCAAGTAGTAAGCTACTGATTGCATCAAAAGCACTAATACTTCTTTCTCATCATCCCACAACAGTTTAGGTTCCTTACTTCTTAAGAATATTGAATTAAAAACAGCACTGAATTTGGTTTAGGCTGTGATTCTAGCAATGAATTATTCAAATTAATTTATGTTTATGGTATAAATTTGCTAAACTTGGTAATTATGGATTTGGTAAAATTCTTCGACATTTTAGTGAGTAGAGCTTCCCACTGTTTTTGATATCTTTCTCAAATAGACAGCCAAAATCTTGAGGAACAAGAAAGAGAAAAGCGGCGACAAGTAATTGAAAAATTTCAGAAAGCACCATTTGAGGAAATTGCGGCTCAATGTGAATCCAAGGTGAGGCCAAAATTCTCTTGCAATGTAATTGCTTGTGCTTAATGGTAAGAGAAGTGAATCTGTAACTGTTTCATCAGGTCACAGTGTTTAACAGCAGAGTGTTGTCCTCTTTGCTCATTTTTGCCCTGTTTATGGTAGAAAACAAATGCAAAGCGCTATTGCATTTTTCCTTTTTATCAGGAGTGGTGGAGGGACACTAAGATGGATGTTTTTAGACTGGTAATAAGTCCATGATAAATGATTTTTTTTCCATAATGGGGAATAACATCAGATCTAAAATATTCCAATGAATTTTAACTACTATCTGAGCCCGAAGGATCAAATACCAAGGGTTGCCAAACTTTCTGAAACTGAGTCTCATAAAGTAATCTCCAGACATTTGAAAACCACAAGACATGGGCATCTTAGAGACATTTTTATTACTATTGTGCACACTTGGGTTTCGTCCCAACCATTCAGTTTGCACACATTCGTGCCCTCTTTCCCATTCCACTCACCCACTCATGTCCTTCCTCCCCATTCATCCACAGTCATTCATTCTCCATTTTGGTCGGGTTCAGTCGAGCTGCAGTGGAGAGAAGTGCCTGTCAGGACCCAAACCACAAGAGGTCCTGATTCTCAATCCCCCCTCAGTTCTGCCCTCAGCCTCCCTCTGCTTCCATGCTCCCTCCATCTCAGCAGCTAAGGAGGTATCAGGCATAGCATGATATGTAATGCATAGAAATGATCTGCAGACTACGTGTGAACAGAAAGAAGTATGGCGTTTGCATCACTGAATCAGACTGGCCAGGTCAGGTTAGAGTTAGGCTGTTGGGTATGGCAGCTCAGCATGTCCAACATGAGCCCCTGTCCAATTCTTCAGAATGATCCTAGAACAAAGAACAAACAGTATGGGAAACAGGCCTTTTGGCCCAACGAACCCACGCCACCACCTCGACATTCCCACTTCCACCCATGATCCCATGACCCTGTCTATGTTTATAGAAATCTGCATTGGAACCAAATTTGCGAGAGAATTTAGGGAGAATTTGTTTTGCCAGTCAGCCTAAGAGCACATCTTTGGAGTGTGGGAGGAAATTGGAGCACCTGGAGAAAACCCACGCAAGCATTGGGAGAATACAAAGAACAAAATAGCACGGGAAACAGGCCCTTCAGCCCAATGAGCCTGCGCCGCCACCCCGATGTTCCCATCTCTACCCGCGATCCCTGTCCATGTTTATAGATCTATGAATTAAAAACCAAATTTGAGACAATTTAGGGAGAATTTGTTTTGCCAATTAGCCTAAGAGCACATCTTTGGGATGTGGGAGGAAACCGGAGCTCCCGGAAAAAACCCACGCAAGCACAGGGAGAACGCGCAAACTCCCACAGATACAGGCCCAAATCCATGTATCTGCACAACACAATGATAGTCACTGAGCTGTCGTGTTGCCCATCAACTGGTCCAGTTCAAGCGTACACTAATGATGTGAAGCACTAGGATACTCTCAAAATCCAAGAGCAGCCCTCGTGACCCATTGTGTGTATGGCCCTTGTTAGACAACAAGGCAGACTGAAGTACCTGTAGGATAAAACAGAAATACATCAATATCATTCACAATTTACACAATTCCCAGGGAACTCCCAGGGCTCATGATGCCTATTTGAAATCGGTCTTCTCTATCCCTCCATCCCCATTCTCTTCATGTGCCCATTTAAGTATCTCTTAAATAACTCCAGCATGCCTGCTTCCACCACCTTACTTGGCAGTACGTTCCATACCCACACAACCCGCTGTGTGGGAAAAAAACTCCGTCTACCATCTAAATTATATCTTATCCCCTTTACCCGAAGCCTGTGACCTCTCGTTATATTTGATTCCAACCTAGGAAAAAGTTACCACTGTTATCTATACCCTTCATAATCTTTACATCTCTATTAGATCTCCGCTCAGTCTACGTCTTTCTAAAGGAAACAGTCCCAATTTGCCTAACCTTTCCTCGTATTCGAGACCTTCCATATCAGGCAGCATCCTGGTAAATCTCCTCTGCACTCTCTCCAGAGTCTCCACATCCTTCCGGTAGTAAGGCGACCAGAACTGGACGCAGTATTCCAAATGAGATCTAACCAATGTTCTATACAACTGCAACGTTTATACCCCTTCCTATAAAGGCTAGCATACCATATGCTTCCTTCACGCGTTCTCCACTTGCTCTGCCACCTTCAGAGACTTGTTCACCTGCACCCCCAGGTCCCTCTGTGTTTCTATACTCTTAATAGGTCTATCCTTTATCATATACCTCCCCCCTACATTCTTTCTCCCAAAATGTATCACCTCACATTTATCAGGATTGAATTCCATTTGCCATCTGTCTGCCCAAGCTACCAGCCTGTCTATGTCCTGCTGCATTGCCTGACAATGCTCCTCACTATCCACAAGTCCAGCCATCTTTGTATCATCTGCAAACTTGCTGATCACATTATTTACTCCCTCTTTCAAGTCATTTATATGTATTACAAACAGAAGAGGTCCCAGTACTGAGCCCTGCGGCACACCACTAGTGGCTGACCTCCTGCTAGAAAAAATCCCTTCCACTATTACTCTCTGTCTCCTATTACCAAGCCAGTTACTTATCCATCTAGATACTTGTCCTCATATTCCATTAGTCTTGACCTTTTCAACTAACCTCCCATGAGGGACTTACTGAAATCTGTATAGACATCAATGGCTTGCCCTTCGTCAGCAGTTTTTGTCACCTCCTCAAAAAATTCTACCAGATTTGTAAGGTACGACCTCCCCTTAACAAAGCCATGTTGCGTATCCCTAATCAGATCGCAATGCTCTAAGTGCATACACGTCCAATCTCTAAAAGTCCCCTCCAACAGCTTCCCTACCACTGATGTCAAACTCGTCTGCCTGTAATTTCCAGGGTTATCCCTACTACCCTTTTTAAAACAACAGTTTAACATTAGCTCTTCTCCAGCCCTCTGGGACCTCACCTGTATCCAAAGAAAAGACAAAGATTTGCGTCAGAGGCCCAGTAATTTCATCTCGCGCCTCCCAAAGCAGCCTGGGATAAATGCCATTAGGCCCTGGAGATTTATCAGTTTTATTGCTACCTAGAAGCTCTAACTCTTCCTCCCTCGGTATGGATATTTCCCTCAACTGGTCTACAGCTCTCTGAGACAGGACTGGTCAACAAGCTCCCCTCCTTCATGAATACTGATGCAAAGTATTCGTTCAGGATCTTCCCCATTCCCTCGGGCTCTAAGCACCGTTACCCTCCTAAGAAGTCCAATTTTTCCTCTAATCACCCTTTTATTCCTAACATAGGAGTAAAAAGCCTTTGGATTTTCCTTAATCCTATCCGCCAAAACCACTTCATGCCCCTTTTTGCCCTTCTAGCTCCCTGTTTGAGCTCCCTCCCCTACTCTCTCTATATTCCTCCAACACTCTCTCCATTCTCAGTTGCTTTGATCTAACATACGCCTCTCATTTCTTCCTAACCAAGTCCTCAATATCCCTAGTAATCCACAGCTCTCTAATCCTACCTTTCCCATCCTTCCTCTTAGCCAGTACGTACCTTTCTTGCAACCTTTTCATTATTCCCTTGAAAGAATCCCACGTGCCGAACGTGGACTTACCCTCGAACAATCTTTCCCAATCAGTTTCCGTAAGTTCCTGCCTAATCCGACTGTATTTAGTCTTCCCCCAATTCAACACCCTCCCCCTAGGGCAACAAGCATCCTTTTCCATTTGTATCCTAAAGTAGACAGATTAATCTTTCCTCAACAACCATCTGTTGTTGACTATCTGTAAAGGAAAAATACACAGCTCATATGCTGAAGTTTGGCCACCCCTGGTTTATGTATGTTTAAGTGGTTATCTGTGGTGATGTAACTCTTGAATAAGCACTATAATTGTCAACAACTGGACTACTCAGCATTATTTCATATTCCAGATAGTCAATTTTCTTAAAATTTTCTTTTAAAACTCTAGAATTAGGGTTCATTTGAAATGTTTGAAAAAATGTTATTTTATACCAGACTGAAGCAAGTGATAGGGAGATATAGTGATAATAACACTGGACTAGTAATTTGGAGGCCGGGTATATGGAATTTAAATTCAATTCATAAAATCTGGAATTGAAAACTAGTGTCAGTATTGTGCCATGAAGCTGTTATAGATTGTTGTAAGAACTATCTGATTCACCATCATTTCTGGAAGGCAATCTATTGTCCTTAACCTGGTCTGGCCTATATGTGACTCCAGACCCACAACAATGTGATTGACTCTTCACTGCCCCCTGAAATGACCTAGCATATCAATTTGAGGGCTAATTGGGATGGTAATAAAGCTGGTCTTGGCAATGAAACTCACATACCATGAAAGAATGCATTTTTTAAAAGTTGCATTGAGGCTTGTGGAGAAACGTAAATTGATTTACCTCTTCTTCCAGTCAAACCTGCTGCATGACAAACTTGCGGAGATATTTGAATTAACAATAAGGTAAGTTATTTTCTTTTGTTTATGGATCCTGTAATTTAATAACTTATATCCAAAAGCTATCCTGAAAAATGCAATAAAATGCCTTCTCAGTTATTGCCAAATGATAAAAATATTTTTTATTTAATGGTCAGTCTGCTTTTTTTCTCAGCTATATAAAAAAGGAAAAAGTTTGATATGGAACTGATGAGATCTGCTTACTAATTTGTTGCATATGTTTAATTTGTGCTTCACTAGTCGAACCACAAATAAGAACTGATGAAAGGTCATAATCTGAAACATTAGCTCTATTTCTTTCTCCACAGCTGCAGGCAGGCCAGCTGAGCATTTCCAACAATCTGTTTTTATCTGACAAATTAATTCTCCAGCATCAAATATGGACTGTTTTGAAATTAGTGTATCTACTTTGCACTCCAATGGACTTGGTAACTTTAAAAAGTTTTAAACAAAATTCTCAATTTTTTTTCCCACAACCAAAATGGAAAAAGGTGCAATCAGGGAAAATAGCTTATGTGATTTAGATTTCCCCACCCTGTGAATAGATCCCATTATTTAATGAGTATCATGAGCTTTAAGTGTTACTTGACCTTGTGATAAATTCTACACCCATTGGCTTACCATCTAGGACTGTAATTCTGATTGTGTTGAAAAAGAATATTAATGTGGTCCTTAAATGAGGTTAAACTCATAAGGATACACATTTTTGACCAAATTAATTCTAGCTGTAATACATGATTTATTATTCACCATTCTATTTAATTTTGTAACATTGATATATGTAGAAAATTGTATTGTAATCACTTGGGTAACAAAAAAGGAGTAAGATCAATGTTGTTTATGGTTCGGCAAACTGAACTTTCACTGAGTGCTGTAACAAAGTGCAGATGCTGGAAATCTAAAATCGAAACAAAATGCCGGAAATACTGAGCAATTCTGGCAGCACCCATTGAGGAAGAAACAGTTAAAATTCCTTATTGATGGCCCTTTAACAGATTATCAGGTCTCTGCAACTTTAATGCATTTAATCTTAAAATGCATTTTGTCTGCCTACTCTTCCTTGCAAAATATATTATGTTACTTTACTTTTTTTGCAAAAATATGCTTCTTTTATGAAGTATTTTAAAGAACACAAAATATTTCACAATGGTCATAGTGCAATGATATTCACATTTTCTATATGTTATACACTGAGGTGCTTCAACACAGTTGACACATGCAATATTTGCTGTATATGTTCATGGTGAGTCACACATCCCAAATGGTTTTATATAGTTTCCAACCTCTCGGTGCACTATAGCTAAAAGGCCATAGATAGCAACCTTATCTTGTTATACCTTTCCAGTTGCTGCCTCAAGCTTTAGTGTATCCCTAACCACATAGTCCTAGACCTTGGAAAGTACCAATTTGCAATACTCAGTTGTAAGTAAATCTTTGCATTGCTAGACCAAGTTTCAGTCAGAACAAAGAGCATCTTTCAGCGAATGAATGATTCTCCATCTGCAGTTGATGCCTGTCGTGATGTGCATCGTTGGTAACAGCGTGTAGACACAGTAAGAAGTCTCACAACACCAGGTTGAAGTCCAACCAGTTTATTTGATAATAAACCCACAAGCTTTCGGAAACATTGTTCCTTTGTCAAGTGTGTGGAAAGTGTGTGTTAGGCATACTCGATGTTGCTGCGCATGGGGCCCATTTGTCACTCCTGCGCAGTGGAGATCGCCCGAGCCATTCTTCCATTCCAGAAGATGCCACATGGTTTTTGTGTGTTGAGAGCATACAGATAGCCTGTTGCACCAAGTGTCACTACATGTTATGGTTCTACCCAACCCTGGTGTTGTAAAGGTTAACTCTGGCCAAGTTTCCACCGAATGCTCCAAGTTGTAGAACCATGTTATATCACCTGTGCCTCGTGGAAAGTTTTATACAAAAAACATCATTAACCATAAATCAATTAGGTAGTAGTCTGCATGTAATGCTCTACGGATCCTGCGAGGAAAGGAGTTGGCAATGGAGTGGGACTCTTGCTCCCACATGATTACTTTATCTTGCATTGAAATGCATTTGTTTCTTAACTCTTGTTGAAAGTAATGTTATCCTCCTCCCTGAGAGCACTGTGGGTGTACTTCCATCATGTAGACTGTAGTGGTTAAAGAAGGCAGTTCACTGCCACCTTCTCAAGGGCAGTTAGCGATGAGTGATGACTTAGCCAGTGACTTCCAAAACTCGAAAGAATAAAGTTGTTCTCCATCGTCATTATTTCCATGGTATTCATAAGAGTAACATCAAATTTTGATATTCCTCCCTCAATTCCTATAGCAATGTGATTTATTTGCAGTGAATAAGGTTTTTACAATATTTTTTGCAATTTGCATGTAATCAAACTGTTCCAGTACATCAACACTGGCATCTGTGCAGCAATGTGGAAAATTACCAAGTGTGTTCAGTACACAAGAATCAAATCCTTTTAGCAAATTTTATATTGCTGATAAAAAGTTCTAGAAGTTGCATGGACAGTATGACTTCAAATTTAAATTATTCATACTCAGTACTTGATGAAGTTGGAGTTTGACAGATTGTGAGGGGTGAATCGATGCATGCAATTGATATCTCAGCAAAAGCAAAACACTGGGCCTAGCTGAATATTGCAGGAGTAAGGCCTGGGCCTGGAAGGATTCTATTATTCTAATTGCTTTAGGATAACATTTCCATTGCGGCCACAGGTTATACTTGCTATAATAAAACATGTTACTCTTTGACCTAGTGAGTTTGACCAAGGCTGGCATGGAGTGTAAAGCATGATTATCATTATTTCACACAATTTGGTGATTAAGTTGTGTGTGATAATATTGTAGCTTCATCTAGTGGTGACTTCACCTTGTGGTGTAAACAGGGGATACATCAGTGGACATACGGATGGAATCCAAGCTGGTAAATAGGACTCTAAACTGTACCTTTTGACATAATTGTAAAACTTGCATCAAAATATGGCTTTTGCAAATAATCAGAACAATTTTCATAGTTTTGTTTTAAATAGATGAACATTTAGTTCAAGTAACAATAATAAAATGCAAATAATCTGAAAATCACAGCCAGGGAGAACCAGAATGGAGTGAAGATCCTTCCAAAATCATGAGAGGATTCCTCCTTCCTCGTTTTCCACTTCACCAGCCTCCACGTTCAAAGGATCATTCTCTGCCAGTTCTGCCAACTCCAGTATGAAGCTACTCCCACAAAACATATCTTCCCTTCACCCTTACCACCAGCACTGTCAGCATTCTGCAAGGGCCACTCTCTCTGACACCCTGGTCCACCCTTCTATTAAACCAAACTTCCTAATCCCTTCCCATGGCACCTTCAATTGCAGAAGGTGCAGTATTTACCCCTTTATCTCTTCCACCTTAACATTTAAGGGCCCAAATACTCCTTTCAAATTAAGCAGCATTTCACCTGCACTTGCTTCAGTTTGGTCTTTTTTTAATTTTTGTTTCCAATGTTGTCTCCTTTACATTGAAGAGACTAAATGCAGACTGTGTGACCATTTTGCGGATTAACTTTCCTCAGTGTGCATGCATGACCTCAACGCCATTTGAACTCAGCGTCTTGCTCTCATGCCACATATCCATCTTCGGCCTCGATGCAGTTCTCCAGAGAAGCCCAACGTAAGCTGGAGGAGCAGCATCTTGTCTTAAAATTAGGTACATTACAGCCCTCAGGACTCGATATTGAGTGCAACAACTTTAGACTGTGACCCTTTCTCCTCCATCTTGAACTTTGTTTTAAATATCCCAAACATTTATTTCCTCAATGCACAAACACCAGTCCACTTCCATCATCCACTGGAGAGCTATAAATTAGCCAGGAAGGAGCTAAAGAGGGAGTTGAGAAGAGCTAGAAGAGGACACGAGAAGACTTTGGCAGATAGGATTAAGGAGAATCCTAAAGCTTTTTACAGGTATATAAATAATAAAAGATTGGTTAGGGCAAGATTAGGGCCAGTCAGATATAGCAGTGGGAAGTTGTGCGTGGAGCCTGAGGAGATAGGAGAGACACTGAATGAGTATTTTTCGTCAGTATTCACGCAGGAGAAAGACAGTGTTGTCGGGGAGAATACTGCGATACCAGGTTGTAGACTGGGTAGGCTTGAGGTTCATAAGGAGGAGGTGTTAGCGAATCTTGAGGGTATGAAAATTGATAAGTCCCCTGGGCCAGATGGGATTTACCCTAGGATTCTCTGGGAGGCTGGAGAGGAGATTGCAGAGCCGTTGGCTTTGATCTTCATGTCGTCGTTGGCTACAGGTATAGTGCCGGAAGACTGGAGGATGGCAAATGTTGTCCCTTTGTTCAAAAAGGTGAGTAGGGACCATCCTGGAAATTATAGACCGGTGAGCCTGACTTCTGTTGTGGGCAAGGTCTTGGAAAGAATTATAAGGGATAGGATTTATAAGCATCTAGAGAGAAATAAATTGATTAGGGATAGTCAGCACGGTTTTGTGAAGGGTAGGTCGTGCATCACAAACCTTATTGAGTTTTTTGAGGAGGTGACCAAAGAGGTAGATAAGGGTAAGGCAGTTGATGTAGTGTATATGGATTTTAGCAAAGCGTTTGATAAGGTTCCCCATGGTATGCTACTGCAGAAAGTGCAGATGCATGGGATTGAAGGTGATTTAGCAGTTTGGATTAGGAATTGGCTAGCTAATAGAAGACAGAGGGTGGTGGTTGATGGGAAATATTCAACCTGGAGTGCAGTTACAAGTGGTGTACCTCAAGGATCTGTTTTGGGGCCACTGCTGTTTGTCATTTTTATAATTGACCTAGATGAGGGTGTAGAGGGTTGGATTAGTAAATTTGCTGACAATACCAAAGTGGGGGGAGTTGTAGACAGCGAGGATGGATGTTACAGTTTGCAGAGGGACATAGGTTGCAGAGCTGGGCCGTGAGGTGGCAAATGGAATTCAATATGGATAAGTGTGAGGTGATTCACTTTGGTAGGAATAACAGGCATATGAAATATAGGGCTAATGGAAGGACCCTTAATAGTGTTGACGAGCAGAGGGATCTTGGGGTACAAGTACGTAGCTCTTTGAAAGTTGGCACCCAGGTTGATAAAGTTGTTAAGAAGCCGTACGGTGTGTTAGCTTTTATCGGTAGAGGGATTGAATTTAGGAGCCGTGAGGTTATGTTACAACTGTACAAAACTCTGGTGCGGCCGCACTTGGAGTATTGCGTACAGTTCTGGTCGCCGCATTATAAGAAAGATGTGGATGCATTGGAAAGGGTGCAGAGGAAGTTTACCAGGATGTTGCCTGGTATGGTGGGAAGGCCTTATGAGGAAAGGCTGAGGGACCTGAGGTTATTTTCATTAGAGAGAAGAAGGTTACGCGGTGACCTAATTGAGGCGTATAAGATGATCAAGGAATTGGATAGGGTGGATAGTGAGAGCCTTTTTCCTCGGATGGTGATGACCAACACGAGGGGACATAACTTTAAATTAAGAGGTGGTAGTTATAGGACGGATGTCAGAGGCAGGTTCTTCACACAGAGGGTGGTGAGGGCGTGGAATGCCTGCCTGCAGCAGTTGTGGACTCGCCTATTTTGGGGGCATTCAAATGTTCGGTGGATAGGCATATGGATGATATTGGAATAGTTTAGGTTAGAGGGTCCACTGGCCAGTGCAACATCGAGGGCCGAAGGGCCTGTACTGCGCTGTAATGTTCTATGTTCTATCATAACTAGGTCATGTGTCTCTTGTTCTTGAGGTTGTTACATCTTTCTCCCCAGCTATGGCTTAATATCCAACACATTCTTTTTCTGTTTAATTCTGCGGAAGAGTCAAATGGACTTGAAACATTTTTCTCTTTGTATATGCTGCCAGAGCTGTTGAGTTTTTCCAGCATTCTCTGTTTTTGTTTCAGATTCCAGCATCTGTGCCATTTTGCTGATATTAAGTAGGATGTGTTTGATTGAAGGAAAGATAAAAGAATTTCATATCTAAAGTAAAATTAAAAATGAGCAAACATGATAAAAGCAATTATAAAAATGGATAAATAATGCTTTCAGATGGCAGTAAAGAGGAAAATTATTCTGATTAACGCTAAAAAAGAGATTGGAAGAGATATGGAAAATGGTGGGGGGGGGGATGTTAAATTATTTGGGATGAAAGGAAATGTTATTAACAATTCCAAACGCTGCTAAATGTGATCACTCAACATTGTTTATGTTATGCTAATGATCTTTATATAATGGTACTCACGCAATACAGTTTGCAACACTCTCTTGCCTTGTGTCAAAGGGTTTTGGCTTTAAGTTCAGTAATGTGCATGTGCTATCCTTTGAATGAGAATTTGACAATACTTGAAAAGGCAGAATGGGGATCTTGAGATCTCCTAAATTTGTTATGTAAATCACCCAAATAAATCTTGACTATTCGATTCATTTTTTATTATGTGCAGTGTTGTTAATGCAGAATTGGTGTCACATTTGCCACCGCCCCCCCCCCCTCTCCAAAACCAAGGTCAATACATTTAATTTATTTTTAGGAAGCATTTAAGATGTTTCAATTTAGTAATAATATCAGTAATATAATTACAACAATTCTAAATAAATTAGAGGTATATCTATCATGCAGTAGTTTAATCAAAAGTAGCCAGATTAGACCCATAAGGAGTTTTTGGATTCGAAAGCCTCATTTGCTGCTTCCCAGTCTGATGATAAAGTAAAGAATTTATCATTTCTCATCCATGTCCAGACCATGTACACAAAACTTTAAAAAGCTAATGGAAATTTGAGCCACCAAGAAGACTGCAGCAGAGGTTATACTAAGCTTTTATAATGTACTTGTTAGATCACACTGAGATAACTATTTACTCATGCTTCAGAAAAGGTATTGATGTTTTGAGAAAGTGCAGATCCCATAGATTAGTGAGGAAGAATTAAAAGAGATTAAAGAACTTAATCTATGGGAATGAGGTCAAGGGAGCAACTCAATGTAATACTTGCAAGTAGGTCAAGGTAAAGATTTTAAAAATTTACCAAAGAAATCTACCAGATAATGTTGTGGAATTAGATGTGCAAGCCATTCCAAATGCTTTTGGCTATTAGAATGAATGAGTTAGTGAACTAGCCGGACAAACTTTATTGAGCTAGCTGACTTTAAGATGAATATTTGAAAGGAAGTTATTTTTGAAATAAGGCAATTGTACTTTTTATTTAATGTCATAACGAAGTGATTTTTTGAAATAAGCAACATTTATGATCAATGTTAAATATTTCAATATGATGTTTTGATAGTGATCTATTTCTCCTCTAATTTTGGATTAAATAAATATATTGATCCTTTCAATTCTATAGTGTATGATTGCAGCACAAAACATGGACAATTTATATTTATTTCCCTCCGTTTTAGTGTTGAGTGTAACTGAAAGGGCCCAACAACAAGAGATTGTGAAGATATTTTCTGATTCTTATAATTGATTGCTATGATTTAAAACGATCCAATTCTTAAAAAGTCAAGTTGCAGAGAAGGAAAAATTGTGCAACAAGTTCTGCCAATGGCTTTGTTTTTCTTCTTTGATCCTGGTCATTTGTGCCCCTGCATAAGTCACAGTATAGGGCAGTCTGATGTTGTCAGCAGTCAAGGCACATAAATGAACCAGACAAAATCTGTAGTAGCTGGAGTATAGGCAGATAAAATTCAGTAAAGTGTAAGGCACTGGAAATATGAAGATGGAAGAATAATGAAATCTTTCAAGTTGTAAACCTTGGTGATCTCTGCATAATAATAGATTTGGTACTCAACAGATCCAATCATAATTTATTAATGAAGGCCAAATTTTGAACTGCTGTCAGCAAGTGACTCCCTCAGTGACTGACAACATATGAACAATCCATTTGCAGGTATGCTTGGGCAAAAACATGCGCAATCATTAAGACAAAAAATAAACTCTTCTAGATTGTTCAGATGTACTGAATGAAGTTCCCCAAATAATAATAGAGCAGGAATAGGCCCTTCAGGCTAGAACATAGAACACGCAACATTACAGCGCAGCACAGACCTTCGGCCCTCGATGTTGCGCCGATCAGTGGAACGAATCTAACGACCCTCTAACCTAAACTAATCCAATGTTATCCATATGCCTATCCACTAACCATTTGAACGCCCTTAAAGTTGGCGAATCTACAACTGCTGTAGGCAGGACATTCCAGGCTCTTACTACTCTGAGTAAAGAACCCACCTCTGACATCCATACTATAATTATCACCTCTCAATTTAAAGCTATGTTCCCTCATGTTAGCCATCACCATCAGAGGAAGAAGGGTCTCACTGTCCACCCTATCTAACCTTCTGATCATCTTGTATGCTTCAATTAGGTCACCTCTTAACCACCTTCTCTCTAACGAAAATAACCTCTAGTCCCTCAGCCTTTCCTCATAAGACCTTCCCACCATACAAGCAACATCCTGGTAAACCACCTCTGCACTCTTTCCAGTGCTTCTACGACTTTCTTACAATGCTACTCTGCCATTCACTACAATCATAGCTGATTCTCAGTCTGAACATCATATTCCTGCTCTCTCCCCAAACCCCTTGACCTCTTTAATGTCTAGAAATACATCTGTTTCCTCCTTAAATGTATTCAGTGACTTGGCCCCCATTGCCTTGTGTGTGAGAATTCCACAGGTTCACCACCTCCTGAGTGAAAAAAGTTCACTTTGTCTCAGAACTAAATGGCCTACTCCAATATTTAGAACAAAGGTCTAGAATTGTTTTAATTATATTACTAATATAATTATGTAATTGAAACATCTTAAGTGCTTCCTAAAAATAAATTAAATGTATTGACCTGGGGCAGCAAATGCAACCCCAATTCTGCGTTAACAACACTGCACATAATAAAAAGTAAATAGAATAGTCATGATTTATTTGGTTGATTTATGTAACAAATTTAGGAGTCTTATGATCCCCATTCTGCATTTTCAAGTATTGTTGAACTCTCACTCAAAGGATGGCACTTCCACATTACTTTCCTGTTCTAAACGTTCCCAACCTGGAAAAGTATCATTATGATCTGGCAAAACTTCCACAGCAGAATTTATTGGCAAAGATGTGCAATAATATAAAATATTTAAAATTATTACCTTGTATGTAAAACAGTTCAGAGAGTAAAGCACATAATCTTTGAGTAAGACTGGCTGTTCTGGAAAATAATCAGAATAGAACTTTATTGTCCGTACAAGTGAAAATTTGTTTTTGGTTTCATGTCCAGTATAACATATAATTACATAGTCATTAATTTAAAAACAGTGAATATTTCACGTACATGTACATTCATACATGTGCATATATAGCATGCATCTATCCCATACAAACTTAACACATTGCAAGTTGTTGTTATAGCACTTTGTATTTGAATAAATGAAAACAGCGGGTTGAGTTTACACCGTTATTTAGTAAGTTTATGGAACTAAGAACAAAAGACATCTTGAAAAAAAATTTCCTGGCAATGGGTATTCAAAAGTGCCAGCCCAAAGGGGGGCCTTTCAGTTTGAGCATATGAAGAGTATCACTGGCGATAGCCTGAACTTTCTTTCTAACTTCATTGTTAAATAGATTATCAAAGCAGGGCAATGTTGTTATTGTGGATATATGTCTTGTCTCGTGTGGAAAATAGGAACTCTCACAAATATGTGATAGTAGTCGAAGGGTTATAGTGGTACTCGCTGACTCCATAACCTCCAGTTGTACAAAGAACAAAGAAAAAAACAGCATGGGAAACAGGCCCTTCAGCCCAACGAGCCATGCCGCCACCTCGATGTTCCCACTTCTACACGCAATCCCTGTAGTTGCCAAATTGTTCGCACATCACCATGTCAAGTTGGACAAAGCCACTCATGTCATTTGGAGACCACTTTCATACTTGTCAACTGCTCAAACTCCACCAGAACAGGTAGTTTGCCAATTTAACAGAAACTAAACAAGCTGCTAATACAGGTAAAGTGAAGCACAAGGTCAGCGCCCCCAGAAGTTTCCTTTGAAAGTGTAACTCATTGCATAAGATTAAATGAAAGTTTGATCATGTTTATAATTGTTAGATGAATCATTGTCTTCTAGATGTTTTAAAAAAATGTTTTCTTTAAATTGTTTTGAAAGATGTGAAAGAGATTCAGTAATCTGACTTGGATTTTTCTCCAGCAGGCCACCTCCAAGCCCATCAGGATCCATGAGTGTTGCAGCTGGCCACGTTCAGTACCATTCCATTCCAGTCTATGAAATGAAATTTCCAGACCTCTGTGTTTATTAGCCATTATTCCTGTGTGGAATGTCTCAAGGAAGCAGATAACGAAGTGCATAATTCAAAGAACAAAGCTCCCCTGGGAGGCATTAAGTTTTCCATTGAATATATTATGTCTCAGAATAGTGTTCAAGTGGAACAACTCCTCTGAATAAGTTAAAATTATTAGGGCTAGTTGAACTGAAGTTCACTGTGATATGACGAAGTCGTTTAGTATGTATAATGTGTAAGAGTATGAGTATCATGTAGTATAGTAAAGCATTTAAAAGTTTACTACTTGTTGGGGGGGGGCAAAGACCATAACATTTATACCTGATAAATTCCAATAGATGGTGGAGTGATTGTGAATATTCACGTCAGTGAAAGTACGGTTATGAACAAAACTACGCATGGCTTTTGTGCTTTTCTTTTAGAAATAGGAACGTATGCAAAAAAAAAAGTGGACCTCATCAACGCAACTGAACTAGCTTAAGATTTTCTTTGTGTCATATTCCTGTTGATTAGAACCGTGTTTAGTGAAGTTTGTAATTTTTCTTCAGCATTCCAAACTTGTCCGGTTTAAAAACCTGATGAATAATTTCTGAATTCAGTCATTTCTCTGGGCCAATCATGTTGATGAACAGATGGAGCTAATCAGTCTGAAGTTGGTCAGAGCTGCCCCATGCACATGAAAGCTGGATGAATTTATGACCTTAATAATGCCTAGAAAATGTGTTTGGATAGTTGGTCTTCAAAATCTACGCAACTGTGTTATAGAGTTTGTTCATATTGACTTTATAAATATGCATACAGTAATCTGACAGCAAAATAGTGCAAGGATTTTAACATCAGTTAACCTAAAGCATTAGTAGACCCATTTCCAATATCCATAGAAGCACCATGTAACAACCCAGCTGACCATGTTTGAGATTTAGACATCTTACTCATATTCCATTTCAGTGACATTGAGGAAGTATTGCTGTTTTTCTTACAATTATAATTCTGAACTCGCTCCACAAAGAGCTTTTTCATGCCTATCTGGACAAATGATGCTCGTTGGCAATTTTCTTTTTCCACTCCTTTAGCATTCATGGAATTTTTCAGTTATGTACATCTTGCTTGACCAAGAGGACTGGCTGGATTTCTGCTTTCAATTCAGTCAGCTCCACACAGCTGCTGAAAATGCGTAAGAGCGAGCTCATGTGGAATATTTCTGATTTTATAGGGCTATGGATGAAACACTAAGTATATTTCATCGGTCACTACTTTGCTTCATTGTTGGTTAGTGACGTTGAAATTAAACATCCATAAAGCTTGGAAACAGTGACTAGATTTCTAATGTATAGTATTTCTGCAGTGCAGCATCGAAACAAATCAGCACACTAGATACTACCTATACAGGATGAAATATCTGAAATTGTGCACAAATAGAGATTCTGTTTGATTCTTGCCTACCTATTCTCAAGAAGGTACCAGCTGATAGTTATTCTTACCTTAGTTATACATGAAGATTATCAAAAATTGTAATATTGTTCAGTAATTAAGACATTTTGTGTATGTTTTAGTAATTGGATAACATGGGTAGCAAATTCAGCCATGTTCAAAGTGCACATATATGTTACTTTTTAAAAAATATTCGGCTTTTCTTTTTGAAACTTTATAAATTCAATATTTCAAATTTGTTAAATAGAAACATGTGGCACATATGGAAAATATGTACACTGGACCAATTTGAACAGAATTGTAGTTAATTATCAAGTGAAAGTTAAATGATGAATGGAAACTTAGATGTAATAGCGTTGTCATTTTAAGTATTTAATGACAAGATGTTTAAATGTAGTTATATAGAAATGCAAGCAATATCAGACAAATCAGCTGTTTGCTTTTTTGGGCTGCGTGGAAATGTTATCATCACTTGTACAAAATTTTAATGGGATTGTTGTTCGAAAGTACTGGTAAAATTGTATTTAGTTTTAAAATATTTGATTTTATTTTTTGCAGTTATAATCAGGTTGAATAATCAGGGTCCTTCTGTTTGATTTTCTTCAACTTCCAGTAGTTTTTCATGTGATTGAAAACTTCAAATGCATTTGAAAAATATTGGATAGGTCACAATCCGCTTTAAGACAATTTCGTATGTCATGAGCAGATTGCGTGGACAAATCTTTTCATTCACCAATTTTTTTAACCAAATAAATAGCAAATTCCAAAATGTTGTTATACTGGAAGCTGCATTCTCCTGTGGGCTTGATTGTTAATGTGAACAGCAGTTTGTTTGAATTGGTAAAAATCATGTCATTTCATTAAATCGAATGTTTTGACTTTATTGAGCACTTTTTAAATGACTATTTGCTGTCCTTAAGAGCAGGCTATTTTTTGTATGCCCGTATAGCAATTTGTATGCTGTATTGAATCAACAAGTATTTGTGAAGTTTCTGCCATAATTTTATGTTGTGATCTGTTCGTGATGCTTCAACACTTCAAAGCTAATTGTCTTTTAAGCTCAGCTTACGCTATGACCAGATGTGCATAAGCAATGTTGACAGTTATGTGGAATATGATGTTTTCGGAATGATGTTTCATACATTGAGTACAATTTTTGTCTGCAAAACTTCGAAGTCTGTGTACAGTTCAGTTTTTGTCATCCTCCAGAAAAGCCTAAAAAAAATTAAATGTGAAGTATTTGGTGCAAAGAGCAAAATAAACATCTGTTAAATTCTTTGGGTTTATTTTTCTCAGATCATTAAAAACATTACGTGTTTGGCTATTACAGCATTAATAGTCAAAATGTTTTGTTATTCACAAACTGTGAAACGTCTATTGCCAAACTTTCCTTATATATATTCCGGAGTTATTGCAACTTTTGAAAACGTTTGGTGAAATGTTTTTTATCCCAGTCGACAAGCACAGTGAACTTGCTTTCTTCCACAAGACTATTTATGTGACTCAGGCAACCTCGCATGTCTTCTGCTGAAAAATCAAGAACAAATTGAAGCATATGTTCATGCCTCGAAGATCAGAAACCATAACTAGCAAAAGTGCCTCAAACCTGCCTGAGGAAGGGATTTAAAAATAAATTTTTATTAGGTCTGAAGTTATTTGTCAGTATTATACTGTTACAAAGGTTGAATACAAAAATAGATGATTAGTCCGTCTAATCCATGCCAATGATTATGCTCCATTTGACTTCCTTCCATCTTTTCTCGGATAATTAAGTTTCTTCTAAATTCTCTTTTGAATTTCTTGCTGACTATTTTGTTTTTTATTTTTAAATAGACTTACCTCATTAATCATGTAAATAACAAAGGCTTTGGCAAAGAGTAATCCGGACTTGAAACGTCAGCTGTTTTCTTTCCTTACAGATGCTGCCAGACCTGCTGAGATGATCATGTCTGGTGCTGTACTTCCCTATTAAATATTGATGCAAAATAATTTAATATTTCTGCCATTAATACCTACAGTATCATCCTATCTATCCCATAATGGTCTTATTCCTATCTCAGCCTGATGTACCTCTAAAATATTTTACTATTTTGTTTTCCTTAATAATTTAACTTTGCATTTCCTCATTAGCTTTCAAATTGTTTTTTAACTTCTCTCCTAATCGTTCATTGTGTCCTCTTCTATGTATTCAATTTTTTTTTAATTCATTCGTGAGACATGGGTGTCACTGGCTGGCCAGCATTTATTGCCATCCCTAATTGCTCTTGGAGGGCAGTTGAGTGTCAATTACATTGCTGTGGTTCGAGAGTCATGTGGGCCAGACCAGGTAAGAATAGCAGGTTTCCTTCCCTGAAGGGCATTAGTGAGTCAGATGGGTTTTTCCGACAATCCACAATGGTTTCATGGCCATCAGTAGATTCTTAATTTCAGATTTTCTTTAGTGAATTAAAATACCACCATTTGCCATTGTGGGATTTGAACCCAGGTCCCCAGAACATTAGCTGAGTTTCTGGATTAATAGTCGAGTGAACCACTTTGGACCACTAGGCAGTGTAGTCCAAATTCCCACCACACTTTGGGTGAAAAAATATTTTCTCATATCACATTTACTTTAAATCTATGCCCCCTGATCATTCATCACTCCAGCAAAGGGAAAAGTTTGTTTTCCTGTCAACTCCATTAATGCCCCTCATAATTTTTATACTTCAGGTCCCACTTATTTTCCTTGGAACAGAGGAGACAAACTGCAGATTATCCAGTTTCTCTTCAAATCAAAACTTTCCAGTCCAAGCAACATCCTGGTAAATCTCTGCATCCTTCCTATAATGTGGCTATCGCATCCTTCCTATAATGTGGATTCCAAAGCTGCACACAATACACTGGCTGTGGTCTTATCAATAGTTCCAGCATAACCTCCCTACTCTTAAACTTGATATCTTGACTAATAAAGGTAAGTATGCCATATACCTTCTTAACCTCTTTATCCATCTGCCCTAATATTTAAGGGACTGGTGTACATGCACAGCAGGGTTGCTTTGAGCCATGGTGTTTCCTGGGTCCTGCATTTCATTATGTATTCTCTTGCTTATTCTGTCCTGCCCATGTGCACCACCTCACACTTCAGATTAGTCCATCTGACCAGCTCATCGATATCCTTCTGTAGTCCTTTGTTGTAGCTTCACCAAGGACAGTACAGTGGTCGACCAATACTGTTATGGACAGATGCGTCTGTGGTCGGCAGATTTGGTAGGGATGAAGTCAAGTCTTTTTCTCACTGGTTCCCTCACCACCTGCTGCAGACGCAGCCTAGCAGCTATATCCAAGTGACAATCAGCAGGATGATTCTCTGCCCATGTTTGACTTGATACCATACCACACATAGGGTAAAGAGATAATGTTAGACTTCCCCAGTAATTCCATCTTGACTGCATAGCACTGTGCTGCCACCTCTGTCTTATTGGTGGACAGGACATACCCAAGGATAGTGATGATGATGTCTCGGACTTTGTCTCAGATTAGATTAAGTCCCAGATTAGACAGCTCTCCCAATTTTGGCATAACCCCCAGATGCAAATCAGGAGGACCTTGCAGGGTCATAGAGATTTACAGCATGGAAACAGGCTGTTTGGCCCAACTTGTCCATGTCACTTTTTTTAAGCCTCTAAATTAATCCCAATTGCCCACATTTGGCCCATATCCCTCTATACCCATGTTACCCATGTAACTGTCTAAACACTTTTTAAAAAGATAAAATTGTACCTGACTCTACTATTACCTCTACGTGAAAAAATTGCCTCTCTGGACACTTTTGTATCTCTCCCCTCTCACCTTAAACCTATGTCCTCTAGTGTTAGACTCCCCTATCTTTGGGAAAAGATACTATGCTGCTCATTATGTTATAGACTTCTATAAGATCACCATTAAGCCTCCTACACTCCAGAGAAAAGAAGTCCCAGTTTATCCAGCCTTTTATAACTCAAACCATCAAGTCCTGATAGAATCCTAGTAAATCTTTTCTGCTCTCTGATTTAAATAATATCCTTTCTATAATAGAGTGACCGGAACTGTACACAGTATTCCAAGTGTGGCCTTGCCAGTGTATTGTATAGTTTCAACTCGATGTTCTGACCAGTGAAACCAAGCATGCTGAATGCTGTCTTCACCACTCTGTCCACCCGTGACTCCATTTTTCCACCCTAAGTCTCTTTGTTCTTTAACTCTCTGCAACACCCTACCATTAACTGAGTAATCCTGCCCTGGTTCAATCTACCAAAATGTTTCACTTCACATTTATTTAAATTGAACTTCATCTGCCATTTGTCAGCCCACTGGCCCAATTGATCATGATCCCATTGCAATCAGAGATAACTTTCTTCACTATCCACTGTTAATAACAATTTTGATGTTATTTGCAAACCTACTAGCTAAGCCTTTATTCTCTTCCAAATCATTAATATAAATGACAAATAACAGTGGACCCAGCACTGATCTCTGAGGCACATCATTAGTCACATGCCTCCAATTTGAAAAACAACTCTGTACAACCCCCCTCTAATCCATTTAGATGTCCAGCCCTGGATCCCGAGAGATTTAAATTTATGCAACAACTTACTATGTGATACCTTGTCAAAGCCTTTGCTAAAATCCATTTAGACAACTAGCTGCACTGCCCTCATCTACCTTCGTGATTAAACTTTCAAAAAAAAAACTCAATCAAATTTGTGAGACGTGATTTTCCACTCAAAGACATGCTGACTGTCACTAATCAGTACGTGCGATTTTAAATGCCTGCAGATCCTGTGTCTCAAAATACCTTCCAACAACTTACCTACCACAGATGTGAGGCTCACTGGCCTGTAGTTCCCAGCCTTTTCCCTGCAGCCCTTTTTAAACGAAGGCATAATATTTGCCACTCTTCAACTCACCCATGACTATTGATTTTTTTGCTAGGGGATGCACAATTTCCTCCTGAACTTCCCACAATGTCTTGGGATACACTTCATCAGGCCCTGAGGATTTATCTACCTTGATGTACTTTGACTTCCAGCACCTGTCTCTGTAATATATACTCTCCTCAAGACATTGCTATCTATTTCCCTAAGTTCCTTAACATCCATGCTTTTCTCAACAATAAATACTGATGAGAAATATTTATTTAGGATCTCACCCATCTCTTGTGGATCTGCACATAGATGACCTTGTTGATCCTTAACAAGCTCTACTCTTATCCTTGTTACTCTTTTGCCCTTTATATATTTGTAGAAACTCTTTTGCTTTATCTGCCAAAACATACTCATTCTCCTTTTGCCCTCCTGATTTCTCTCTCTATTCCTACATTCCTATACTCTTCTCTTCAAGGGATTCATTTGATCCCAGCTGCCTATGTATGTCATGTGCCTCCTCCTTGACCAGAGCCTCAATACCCTGAGTTATCCAGGGTTTCCTGTTCTGATAACCTTACCTTTCATTCTAACAGGAATGTGCTTATCCTGAACCCTGGTTAATACACTTTTGAAAGTTACTCACTTACCAGATGTCCCTTTGCCCTCCTATGAACTCCTGCCTGATGCCATCAAAATTGGCCTTACCCCAATTTAAAATTTTAACTTTTGGGTAGACATATCATTCTCCATAGCTATCTTAAAACTAATGGGATTATGGTACTGGTCCCAAAGTGATCCCTCACTAACACTTCTGTCACCTGCCCTTCCTTATTTCCCAAGAGGAGGTCAAGTTTTTCTCCCTTTCTCGTTGAGACATTCCTCCCGAACACACAACAGATTTCTCTCCATCCAACCCTCTAATATTATGGCTGTCCCAGTCAATAATAAAATCTCCACTATTACCACTCGATTTTTCTTGGAGCTCTCTGTAGTCTCCTTACGTATTCACTTCTCAATTTTCTGCCAACTATTTGGGAGCTGATAGTACAAAATAATTTCCCTCTTATTTCTTAATTCTATCCATATAGACTCAGTGGCTGAACTCTCAGATGTATCCTCCCTCAGTACTGCCGTGATGTTTTTCCCTAATCAAAAGTGCACCTCCCCCTCCTCTTATTTCCTGTTCCATCTTTCCTGTAGCATCTATACCAAGACGGGACTGAATTTGTCATTGTTGTTTCTGGTACCTTGATTGAGACTAGGTGGCCCATCTAGCTTCACTCATTAGATTTTCAGCACTTTGATATAGTTGTGTGGCTTATGAGGGTATTTAAAAATAATTGTTTCTATAGTTACACATGGGTCAGACAGACCAGATAAAGACAACAGATTTATTTTCCTAAGGGGCATTTGTGAACAGATGGCTTTTTAAAGCAATCACTTATCATTAGATTTTTTAATTCTTTGTTTGTTTTTAATTCAAATTCCACTAGGTTTGAACCTGGGACCCCAGCACATTATGCTGGGTCTCTGGATTGCTAGTCTAGTGCTCCTGTCACCTCCCCTAGTTAGTATGATTATTCCTTTGTTACCTTTTTCCCTCTCCAATCAGGTTCTATTTTTGTCTTTTGAAACTCCACCCTCTCCCCCTGCATTTCTTATTAAAATATGTTTATCTCCTAATCCTCATTTTTCTGTAGCTATCTCTCATTAATCTCTATGATGTCTGGTTTGACCCAATGCACAATTCCATTCAGCTCTGTACTTTCATCATGTACAATGTGTAGTGCTATGCAAATACTTTAACTCATTTTGATAGGACTTGCTCTCACTTTATATTTAATTATCTCTTTAGACTCCTGTTTTAAGATTCTATTCCCTTGTCAACAATGCCTTCTGTTAATGTATTCTCCCCTGTTTTCCCTGTACTATCATATTTACATTTTGAACGGTTATATTGTAGATTCTTCCACATAAGAACAAAGAACAAAACAGCACGGGAAACAGACCCTTTGGCCCAACGAGCCTGCGCCGCCACCCCGATGTTCCCACCTCTAGCCGTGATCCCTGTCTATATTTATAGATCTATGGATTAAAAACCAAATTTGAGACAATTTAGGGAGAATTTGTTTTGCCAGTTAGCCTAAGAGCACATCTTTGGGATGTGGGAGGAAACCGGAGCACCCGGAGAAAACCCACGCAAGCATGGGGAGAATGCGCAAACTCCCACAGACACAGGCCCAAACCCATGTATCTGCACAGCACAGCGATAGTCACTGAGCTGTCGTGTTGCCCATCAAATGGTCCAGGTCAAGCATACACTAACGACGTGAAGCACTAGGATACTCTCAAAAAAAATATCCAAGAGCAGCCCTCTCACGACCCATCGCGTGTGTGCCCCTTGTTAGACAACAAGGTGGACCAAAGCACCTGTAGGATAAAAACAAGTACATCAATATCATCATCTATTTACACACTTCCCAGGGACTCCCAAGCTCATGATCCCTATTTTAAATCAGTTTTCTATACCCCTCCATTCCCATTCTGTTCATGTGCCCATCTAAGTATTTCTTAAATAACTCCAGAGTACCTGCCTCCACCACTTTACTTGGCAGCGCATTCCATATGCCCACCACCCTCTGTGTGAAAAAAACTCCCTCTAGCATCCAAATTATACCTTACCCCCCCTCACCCTAAGCCCGTGACCCCTCGTGCTATTCGAGTCCATTCTAGGAAAAAGCTTAACCCTGTTTATCTATACCCCTCATAATCTTGTATCATCCCCTTTTTTCAGTGGGGCACGGATCCTCTTCCTGGTTCAGCTGAAGCCCATGCTGCAGTACAGCTTCATGCAACAAACATTCCATGAAAAGGAATACTACTTTCCCATATGAGTCATTAACCACTCATTAATTCTAACCTGTCTACTCCATTGCCAATTTGGAAATGTTGTTGACAATACTTCAGACATTATTACCCTCAAGATCCTTTTAATTTGAGAATAACTCTTGATACTTTTCCAGCAGGATCTCTTTGTGCCACTCATTTCTTCCAATATAAACCACAAGTGTTTTATCTTTGCTGCAATCTCCACCACTACACAACCCCCCCTTCCCCATCCCACCCTGACTTTCAAGTGTTTCTTCAACTACTCTGCCATGCCCCTTACATTGACACTGTGCAAGCAACACCTTTCAGGATTGAAAACAGAACATTCTGGATAAATACATTAGGTCTGGCAGTGTCTGTGGAGATGGAAGCAGAACTAATACTTAAATTTCATATAACTCTTCAGTCTCTCCATTTCATAGTCCAACTCAATGACCTGAGTC
Organism: Sphyrna mokarran; assembly: GCA_024679065.1. Classification (NCBI taxonomy): domain Eukaryota; kingdom Metazoa; phylum Chordata; class Chondrichthyes; order Carcharhiniformes; family Carcharhinidae; genus Sphyrna; species Sphyrna mokarran. Next base: position 54,846,831 of record JAGIQG010000007.1, read on the forward strand.
AAAGAGGTGCAAGATGGTGATATCTCCTACAGATGTGTTTGTTTAAGATGGCCTCACAAGATTTAAAAATATTTATCATCCAATGAAGAGGTGTTTCCCTCAGGACTGGTATAGTGTTTAGCACTGCTGCCTCATAGAGCCAGGGACCTAGATTCAATTCCGGCCTTAGGTCACTGACTTTGTGGAGTTTGTATGTTCTCCAGCATCTGCATGAGTTTCCTCTGGTTTCCTCCCCCAATTCAAAAATGTGCAGTTTAGGATTAGGTTGATTGCCCATAATAAGTTGTCCCTCAGTGTCCCAGGGCGCGTGGGTTAGTGGGCTTAGCCGTGGGAAATGTCTGCGGTTACTGGGATATAGAACATAGAACATTACAGCACAGAACAGGCCCTTCGGCCTTCGATGTTGTGCCGACCAAAATAAAAAGCAATGCCCCTCCAAAACTAAACCATTCCCTTCTCTTCCATATACTTATCAACTAACCTCTTAAACGCCACCAAACTTGGCGCATCTACAACAGCGGCAGGCAGGGCATTCCACTCCCTAATCACTCTTTGAGTAAAGAACCTACCTCTGATATCCGTCCTATAACTCATACCCTTAATTTAAAGCTGTGTCCCCTCGTGCTAGCTTTCTCCATCCTAGGAAAAAGGCTATCACTGTCCACCCTATCTAAAACTCTAATCATCTTATATGCTTCAATAAGATCCCCTCTTAGCCGCCTCCTTTTTAACGAAAACAACCTCAAATCCTTCAACCTCTCTTCATAGGACCTGCCCTCCATACCAGGCAACATCCTGGTAAACCTCCTCTGTACCCTCTCCAATGCCTCCACATCTTTCTTAATGCGGGGACCAGAACTGCACACAATACTCCAAGTGCGGCCGCACTAGAGTTTTGTACAGTTGCAACATGATGCTGCGGCTCCTAAATTCAATCACCCTACCAATAAAAGCTAAGACTCCATATGCCTTCTTAACAACTTTATCCACTTGACTGCCTACTTTCAGGGATCTATTGACACATACACCAAGATCCTTCTGTTCCTCAACACTATTAAGAGCCTACCATTAGCCCTATACTCTACACATTTATTGTTCCTGCCAAAGTGCATTACCTCACACTTTTCCACATTAAACTCCATTTGCCACCTCTCGGCCCAGCTCTGCAACTTGTCCAAGTCTCTCTGCAAACTATAACACCCCTCTTCACTATCTACACTCCACCGACTTTAGTGTCATCTGCAAATTTACTAATCCATCCTTCAATACCCTCATCCAGATCATTTATAAAAATTACAAACAGCAGGGGCCCCAAAAACAGACCACTGAGGTACACCACTTGTCACCGAACTCCACGATGAATATCTCCCATCAACCACCACCCTCTGTCTTCTATCCGCCAGCCAATTTCTAATCCAATTAGCTAAATCACCCTCTATTCCACACATCTGCATTTTCTGTAGAAGTCTTCCATGGGCCACCTTATCAAAAGCCTTACTAAAGTCCATATATACTACATAAACCGCCTTACCCCCATCCACCTCTCTGGTCACTTTCTCAAAAAACTCAATGAGGTTAGTAAGGCATGCCCTACCCTTCACGAAACCATGCTGACTGTCCCCAATCAATTCATTTCTCTCTAAATAACTATAAATCCTATCCCTAATAATTCTCTCCAATACCTTGCCCACAACAGAAGTAAGACTCACTGGCCTATAATTCCCTGGAAGGTCTCTCTTCCCTTCTTAAACAATGGAACCACATTCGCTATCCTCCAGTCCTCCGGAACCACACCCGTAACCAACGAGGACCTGAAGATCAGAGCCAGAGGCTCTGCAATCTCCTCTCTTGCCTCCCAGAGAATCCTAGGGTAAATCCCGTCCGGCCCAGGGGACTTATCCAACTTAAAACCCTCGAGAATTTCTAACACATCCTCCCTATCTACTACAATACTTCCCAATTTGCAACCCTGTACCTCAGTGCTCTCCATAGGTACATTTCCAGCACTCTGCGTGAATACCGAAGAGAAATATTTATTCAGTGCCTCACCAATCTCTTCAGGCTCCACGCACAACAATTCCCCACTGCTGTCTAAGACTGGCCCTAATCTTGCCCACCAATCTTCTATTCTTAACATATCGAAAGAAAGCTTTAGGATTTCCCTTAATCCTATCATGTGTCCAATAACTTCTCGTGTCCCCTCTCTAGCTCTTCCTCAAATTACTTTTTAACCTCCTTCCGGCTAATACTATAGCTACCCATTGCACTAACTGAGCCTTCAAGCCACTCCTGACATAAAGCATCCTTGTTCTTCTTAACCAGCAAATCAACTTTTCGGTTACACCAAGGCTCTCTTACTCGATCCATTTCCTCCCTGCACTGACAGGGACATACTTCTCAAGGACTCACAGCAGCTGCTGCATTGAATAAGCTCCCCACATTCAGATGTTCCCAGTCCCTGTATAGTTGAGGAGAGGTGAGGAGAGCACCTGATCAGAATGTGGAAGCACAGATAGATGCAAAATAATTGTAAAAACGATTTGAACAGAGTGAGGAAGTAAAGTATGGACTTATGTATAAATTTGTTCCAAAGTTAGTGGTTTGACATGGAAACTGCAACATTGAGAATTAAATTGGAGAAAGAAGAAAAGGTGTTGGAAATAATCTGGAGACTTAGGGCTGTGAAGTAGCTCAAATTATAATACTGTATTCACATGGCAGTTAAATGGCAACACAGACTGGTTCAGCTTATTGCTCAGTTTCCATATTGTGGTTTACGTGTAATGTGACAGTATGAAACTGTAATATCACAGTTGCAACAAATCCAGTAGACGGAAATAGAAACATAGAAAATAGGTGCAGGAATAGACCTGATCATGATATGGTCACCCATAGTATTGGCAGTACAGTGAGCAAAGATCGGCAACAACACGTCATGTTGGTTGAAGTTACTAGCCTTATCGAGCTGTGGATGAGTTACTGTTCAACGGGTATATTTAAAACAAGACTTGCATTTATATAGCGTCTTTTACAATCTCAGGAAGTCCTGAAGTATGTTACTTCAATGAGGTATAATGGTATACTTAAGACAATTGATTGGGTACAAGAATAAAAATTACTTACCATCTAGTGAAGAGGTGTTTCCCTCAGGGGTGGCACAGTGGTTAGCACCACTGCCTCACAGCACCAAGGACCTGGATTCAATTTCGTCTTGGGTCGCTATCTGTGTGGAGTTTGCACGTTTTCCACTGTCTGCATGAGTTTCTTCTGGGTGGAAAATATAATGGTGATTGTCATGTAAAAAAACTAGTGGTTAATGTGTATACAGCAAACAGCAAAGTAATAATGAACAGATAATCCCTGTGACTGAAAGATGGGTATTGGCCAGGCCAAGGTACATCACTGACACCAACAGTTCTGCCTTTAGACTTTATACATTAGAAGTGAAGTTGACCATTGAGGAATTGATAGTTCAGCCATTTGAAAATATTAGCATCACAAACTAAGGAGCTTCACAAAATTCAATTTTCAGAAGCTGTATGTAGTTCCATGTCATACAACCTGTTGCAGTAAAGACTGGAAATTAACAGTGTGATGCAATTCTGCTGGGATGCTCATTTATGTCCACCCTTGATTGTTGTGTTAATTCAAGCAATCAGTTTGCCTGTTTAGGGCATTAATAAACTTAATCAGTACATCAATATACTACAAATTTGCTGTCAAAGAAATCAAAACGTGGAGACTGATGAGAGTCAGTATCGTAAAAGTTGAGGGCAATTTCAATGTCACATCTTATAACCAAGACTGATTTAGTAGCAAATAATTCGCAATTTTATTACAAATCAACTCTCAAATTGAAGAGAATTTGTTTCTTGTATGTTGTGTCTTTCACAGAGATCTGACATGTTAATGGAATCAGTAAAGATATTACAATGTAGCCTGGGCTTCTTTTCGTCACTATTTTCCCCTTAACTACATCCAAATACAATGAAAGATATTTTCCTGTCAGAGAGGTAGTTTTGCTGAATACAGTTGTACCTCTATATATTTTTGAGCCCTTTGTACATTGGACCCCTAATCTCGCTACCCTTTTTCCACTAAACTGCTGATTACCAAACTTCCTTTCCTGACTTCCATGTTAATTGATGCTGTTGTGTTACTGTCTCCTTCTCTTTGCAATCTGCCATCATCATTCTTCCTCAAAAACCCTTGATCCCTTCATTCTTGCAAACCACTGCCCTATTTCTAATTTCCTTTTTAACTCCAAAACCCACAAAAATGCTGCCTCCAAAATCAATGCATACCTTTCCCAAAATTCCATGTTTGAATCCGTCTGATACAGTTATGCCTCAGTGCCACGTGGGGGTGGGGGAATGAGGAAGGGACTGAGCATTGTTCATGAGAGAAGACTGCCCAGTGTTGGGTGAGTGTGAACTCCATTCAGAACAATGTAAGTCAATTAAATGAAAACAGACTATAAATTTTTGGTGCAGTTGATGATTTTTAAAAAAGGCTATATGGCCTTTCAGAAATTGCACTCAATACTTGGCCTCCTGACTCTATTGAAAGATCCAAGAGTGGAAGATACAAAGGCACCAATGTAAAATGCCAGCTGAGTGGATTAAATTGCAGTGAGTCACAGGCAGACAAACCCATCCATCACTGACCAGAAGATCTGGGCTCTAGGCCAAATTTTCCGTGGAGTGAGATTGCCCGCCAATCCTATCAAACAGCGGCAAAGCTCGATCTTTCTCACCTAAGTTCTAAACCAAGCCTGTTCACAAATGCAGTGTAGCTGTTCTCAAATTCCTTCTTCACTGGGGGAAGCTAAGGCGCAGCCCTTTTTTTTTATATAGCCCTACTCTTCATTCACTAACACAGTGAAAAGCTTTGGGCTAGGTAAATAAGTTAGGTTGAGTGGTTGGATGGGGGGATGGTTTCTGGGGGGAGATATGTGCCAGCTGATTAGCCGTGGTAAGTGATGCAGGTGAGGTCGGGACAGAGTCTGAGAGAGTTGGAGGACCGGGGTGGACAGAAATTGGATGGGGGGGGGCTGCTTTACGGTCACACTGATGTTAGATGTGGATGTGTGTCCTGTCTAATGTTTAACTGTTCTGACAAATGAGTCAGGAAATCTCCAAAATGTTTGATTATAGCTTAGCGTTGGAGACTATCTCAGAGGGTCCTAGGGTACTGGGGAATTCCCCATGGAAATAGAAACTTCCAAGGTAATTCCCGTGAAGTCCTTTGGCTGGAACTTCCAAAGAATCAGCAGCACATTTAAAGAACATAGAACACTACAGCACAAACAGATCCTTCGGCCCACAAGTTGTGCCGATCATATCTATACTTACCAGGCCATAGAACTATCTGTAACTCCCAATCCCATTAAATCCCATGTACTCATCCAGAAGTCTCTTAAAAGACCCCAGTGAGTTTGCCTCTACCACCACTGATGGCAACCGATTCCATTCGCTCACCACATCTTTTGGGGAACGACCATCTGGAAATTGGGAGATGTAGGCCATGGACATGAATGTTGGATGGAATGGGATCATGGCTAAATATCTGAATCAATCAACCCAGTCTGATTCCCAACTACCAGAACCTTTAAATATTGGCAAGATTCTTATTATAAGTAGCTGTAAGTCTACTCAACATACAAAAAGGCATGGCCTTCTTATCTATTTGCTCCAATCATATACTTTTCAAACTACAGGAAAAGTTTCCCTGCTGCCTGACACCTGGCAGCAGCAACAGCAGGAGCAGCCATTTGACCAGAAAATGTCCATGTAAATTTTAGAACTTTGCCAGGTTTAAGCTGCTTGCACAGAAGGAACAGGAGTGCTCCCATCTGTAAGTCTCACAAGGACACCTTTGGCCGCCACAGCAATTAACCACCTTGTTTCCTGATTGCTGCCATTAGCAGGTTTCTCCTTCCTGAGCTAGGATCAATCCTTCTCCCTATTCCCGTTTCAGGCATCTTTCTCCCATCTTCTGATCACAATATAATTCCCTCACTTCCCTGTCTAGGGTCATTCCTATAGTCCTTGACCCTGGCCCCTTGTCACTGCCTATCAAATGGTCAACCTGCCCAGAATGATTGACAAAGACAGCAGCATCATTGTCTGACTTTACCAGATTATTATTGCTGTGTTTTCCTCATTCTGAAGTTATAACTAATTGAAGACTTGATCTATGATAATTGGATTGAATGGCAATTACAATGAAGTCATTTGTAAACTTGGTTGTTAATGGTACACTCACAGAAGTTGATTCATGCTTGTGAATGACAGCAACAAGGATAGCATATGAGTGATAAATAGAGTCAGCCAAGCAGTTTATAAAAAAATCTTTGTCTTCCTGATTCTTTGTTGATAATCATCCTGGAGTCAGATCCAACCCATCAGTAGAAATTGTACAGCTCTTAGCAGTGGGCGGCATGGTAGCACAGTGGTTAGCACTGCTTCTTTACAGCTCCAGGGATCTGGGTTTGATTGCTGGCTTGGATTACTGTCTGTGTGGAGTTTATACATTTTCCATGTGTCTGTGTGGATTCTCCCGTGTGCTCTGGTGTCCTTTTACAGTCCAAAGATGTGTGGGTTAGGTTGATTGGCTATGCTAAAAATTGCCTCTTACTGTCTGAGACATGTAGGTTAGAGGGAGTAGTGGGTAATATAGGTAGGGCCTGGATGGGATTGTACTCGTGCAGACTCGATAGGCTGAATGGCCTCTTTCTGAATAATACGTTTTCTATGATTTATCAGCCCCCCTCCCCCTGCTTGAACTTGTTTAGAATTTGGTCGGGATGCTCAAGCTGATGAATTTTACAGCATTCTCCTATCCAACTGATGTTCAATAAACTATTAATTTTGCATCTGTGATGATAGATTATTGTTATCTATAGGTATTAATGGGTACGTGACAAAGGCAGTTTGGGCCTCAGATTGATGATCTCACTCTTTTGCAGAACAATTTGAGGAACCAATCATTTTCACTGGAGTCTGCTGCAGAGTTTGCGTTTTCCAGGGCTTAGAAGATGGTTTTGGACATGAGCCATTGGCCAACAGAACAAATACCAACAACTGATGACAAATATCTCCCCATCCCCTGACAGAAAGACATTAGTGAAACAAAGCCAGTGCCTCTGCCACTGAGTTATTCTGAGGTCTCCCTGCCTTTACTGCTCTGGGAGACTTACCCTTTTGAAAGTGTAGGGAGGCAGTAGGATAGGAGTAGCCCCAATAGCCAGGCTGGCAAACATTGTCATAGTGCAGTGAGTGAACCAGGATTTAACTTTACAACCAGTTTGTTGAAACTGTATTCACCCCATATCATTTGTCTTGTATTATTACACATGTTTGCATTGAGACACCATCACATTGATTCAGCGACATCTGTAATCGAGAATCAGTAGTAAATAGCTGTAAATTGGTTTCAGGATAGGGCAAGAATTAAACCTACACTAACTGATATAGTGATGGAAACAGCAAAACACTTTCTTCTTAAAGTATTGATTTCCATTGGTGATTTTATTCCTATATTACTCACTTCTGATTCAATTAATTCAATTGCAAGTCTACTACATCTCCAAGTCTTCTTACAAAGGCTGGCACCATGAACTCTTCCACTGGCTATCACCAGAGCTATGTAATTTCTTCTCTAATTGCTCCATCTGTGCTACAGCTAATACTGTGTTATCTTTATTCCTAATAACTTGGAAAGATGGTTGTAATAGTGAAGAGAATGAAAGAAATAAGTTTAGTGAAATCTGTTGCAGTGCTTGAAGGATTGTAAGTGCCATCAATGTAGAGGTAATAAGGTAGTAAGGGTCAGAAAGTGAGAACATTTCTCTTGCCTTAATGATTCTAGTGAAATCATTGTTTTTTTTTCCAGACATTGCAAATATATCCCTTTCAATTGAAATTATTAGGTATAAAACACAGTTTACTGAACATTGCTGTACCCTAACATGCACAGTTTTCATATTTTTAATTGCATTTTCTAATGCTGGGAATAATTGCTCCAATATCTCGAACATGTTAATAAAAAAACCTCTGTCAGGATCTTTAGTAATTTAAACAAAAAGCAAAAAACTGCAAATGCTGAAAATCAAAAACAAAAAATAAGTGCTGCAAGTGACATGCAGAAGAGAGACAGGTCAATGTTTTATTATAGACATTTCCTGTAACTGAAAAACTAATGTATTATCATGCCAAAAAGACATGAATGAATATATATATATATCATACTGGCTATTTTATACATTTTAAAAAATATAATAAAGACTTTATACTGATTGAAGCCATGATTGGCTATCACTCACACAGAGGATTTCTAGCCTTTAGAACCAGTATTACAGATTCTTATAGTAAGCATCTTCCTATTTGAATGCTATATACTGATCTCTTTAACAGGTATGAGCATGTGCAAGTGACACCATTGGTAGCATTGGCTTTTACAGATTTAGTCTTACCATGAGGGGCCTATGTAATGAGCTGCCTGTCCATGCTGTACTATACATCAATATTTTTATAAGCAAAGAAGATTTAATGTCTCAATGCATTTGACAACATTTATTGTGGCCAAGTTGCCAAGTTAATGTTTCTTTACATTTTTTGTGACTGCAGAAATCAAAATTCCATGGAAATCCACAAAGGTCCCTGTACATTTTTGAGGCAAAGCTTTAGCCAATGGATATAGCTCAACTGCAATGATAAAAGATCCTGAAACCCCTGGTAAATGTATTAATGGGTGAAACATGAACTATCTCAAAATATCAGACCAGAAATATATATTTTTTTGTCCAAACTAAAGGAAAGAAACAGGAAGTATGTCACATGATCACCTCCTTTCCACTCTCCCATACCCCCCAAATCATAATAATACTTTCTGAAGCTACAAGAGTCAATCTACCATCTTCTAACAATCAAACTGCTGCAGATTCAGAGTTCTGTCTGTGTTTAAATTGCCTGGTTCTCACCTGGACTGTTTCTATGAGAACTTCTGTATCAGTACTTACAAAAGGCAAATATATCTGCATGTGCTTCTCCCATAGTGGTAATCATCGCTACTGAAAAGGGGGATTAGCTCATTTCTGCTGACTACTGTCTCTGAGGAATCACATCATTGAACATTTGATTCTGAACTGTGGACTCATGTGAAACAGTAATCCTGATTTTCTTTGCGGTCTTTGCCCTGTACCTCTTTGTTTCCCTTATCCCTCTTTTATTGTATGGATACATAAAAGGGGGAGAGACATTTTTGAGCTTTCTTACCATTTTTTTTATTACTTATTACTGTCACAAGCGTGAAGTCTGCATGGATTTTCTACGACATCTACGACAAGCTACGACATCTTCTCCGGAGTCTTCAACATATCATTGATGACGATGAACATCTCGCTAGGGCCATCCCCACCCCCCCACTTCTTGCTTTCAGACAACCGCACAACCTCAAACAGATCATTGTTCGCAGCAAACTACCCAACCTTCAGGAGAACAGTGACCACAATACCACACAACCCTGCCACAGCAACCTCCGCAAGACATGCCGGATCATAGACATGGACGACATCATCAAACGTGAGGATACCATTCACCAGGTGCACGGTACATACTCTTGCAACTCGGCCAACGTTGTCTACCTAATACGTTGCAAGAAAGGATGTCCCGAAGCATGGTATATTGGGGAGACCATGCAAACACTACGACAGCGGATGAATGAGCATCGCTCAACAGTCACCAGGCAAAACAGTTCCCTTCCTGTGGGCGAACACTTCAGCAGTCATGGGCATTCGGCCTCCGACCTGCGGGTAAATGTTCTTCAAGGGGGCTTTCGTGATACACGACAGCGCAGAGTCGCTGAACAGAGACTGATAGCCAAGCTCCGCACACATGAGGACGGTCTTAACAGGGATCTTGGCTTCATGACACACTATCTGTAACCCCCGTAACTTGCCTGGGTTAGCAAAAAACCTCACTTACTGTGCTGTCTGGAGAAAATACACAATTCTCTAACCAATGCTCAGGATTCCCTTCACACACATTGTTAGCCACTTTAACACTTGAATAGCAGGTTAGATGTAAGGATTCGCATTCTAATCAGCAATCTCTGACTGTCTGTGCTGATGTGTGCTATTGCAGACCAGAACACTGCACTTGCCTGAGGAAGACACAAGAGTGTTGAAAGCTTGCTTTTTTACTATCAAATAAATCGGTTGGATTAATAATTGGTGTTGCTAAATTCTTACTGAGTTCTTACCACCCCAATCCAACGCCGGCATCTTTACATCATGGATTTTCTCCCACAGTCCAAAGATGTGCGGGTTAGATGGGTTGGCCACGCTAAATTGCCCCCTAATGTCAGTGGGGCTAGCTAGGGTTAGCTAGGCTAGCTAGCTAATACATGTGATTATGGGGATAGGAACAGGCTGGGATTGTGTTCAGTACAGACCCGATGGGCTTAATGGCTTCCTTCTGCATTATAAGATTCTGTGAGTAGGCTTTGTTTTGTGTGCATGTAAAATAATCTAGCCCTCTGATTTTACCCGATCTTAAGTTTGCTATGAGGTATTTATAGAGTATTGGGTCACTCCAAAATGGAACAATTGTGGAAAATACACCATCCCTTATAAAGAAAGAAATAAAAAAGGACAAATAAAAAGGGACAAGTGGTGAAGGGAGAAATCAGGGCTATTTTAAATTAAACCTTCACATATCTATAACAGTATCATCGATAATTTACTGGCTGGAATTTCATAAAACTTTCAATATACTCTCCATGTTAAGCTTTCTAAATATAAAATGTGATTGATTTATTTTTAATTTGTTAAACAATTCATCGGACATAGTTTGTCAAGAATGATTAAATACAAGGGTCACCGATTTTTCTGGCAAAGAAAATATCATTACTATACAGACAAACGTTTATGAATAAGTATAAGCCTGGTCTAAATGCACGTGTAAATGTCCATGTGCCACAGCAGATTTTGGTCCTCTTTTATAATAACGCAATGTGAACAATAGAATGATTAAATTGCCGTATTACTGCAGGTTGTCAAAGATAACACAGAATTTTGTTCATTTCAGGAAGACATTGCTCATGCAAAATAACATTTTGACACCAAATTAGCAGCAGAACAAAACGTGTTCCTGTTCAACCTATTTTTAATCAGTCTTCATTCTATCAAAAATATTGCATTGGACACATGTCAAAATAATTTCCTTGCACAGAACAGCGCCTGATGTAAAGCATTTTTGACATTGTCATTATCCCAAGATTATTATACTTAGAGTTAGGTATTAAATGAAGAAGTCTTGGAAAACTGTAGGTCTCTTTCAATGGTGGCAGGGTCAAAGCTATTAACCCAAGCGCTCTCTGTCCAAATGAATATTTTAACAACTTATTGAACAGTGAAAGATCTTATGTTAAACATATTTAACACAATAAGGGCCACAGAATCTTCAGAGTTACCATGTCCAGCCAAGTACAGGTAAATCAAACCCTTCATCCTTGTTTTTCCCTATGTGCTTTACAAAAATTACTGCAGAGAAATAGGACTTTGACTCATCAAACTGCTGCCGTTTCTCTCCACAGGAGCCATCTGGTCTAATTCTAAATTCTTGCTCATTCCCCATGATCTATTATTTTGTTCTAACTTAAGGAACTATATCATTTCTTTTGAAAAAGATTTACAGACCCCTTCTTCAGCTGCAAGTTCATTTCAATCCTTTTCAGTTTGTCATAAATTTGCGCATCTTGTCATTCACTGACTACTGGAAATAAATTATCATTCCAAGAAAAAAATCCAGATGCCTCGAATTCACTACTGTCACTGATGCTGTCCCACCATCAACACCTCTGTGGTCATTACTGACCAGAAGCTGAACTGGACCAACCACGTCAGCATAACAGCTACAAGGGCAGAAAAGATACTGGGGCATTGAAGAGATTGTTGACAAAACTAAGACCCAATTCTTTACTAATCCTCTGTTCCAAGACTTCTTGTCAAAAGTTACATCAAGGATGAACCCCAACTTTCTTATTCAAATGTTAAGAATTCCAAAGCAATTAATTTTAGTATCACCCCATCCACTCAGCTCCAAGCCACTGACTTTATTTCTCCCCTAGTGACCTGATCAGGCTGAACTAAACAAATAAAAGATTTGTTATTCTCTTTAATCAGAACTTAGGTTTAAACTTTACATTGTTTCCATCACCATACTATTATTTCTATCAATGCAACATAGAAATATAGGAAGTAGAAGCAGGAATAGACCATTCAGCCCTTCGAGTCTGCTCACCATTCACTGCGATCGTGGCTCTATTTCAATGTCATACTTTCACGCTTTCCTCATTTTCCTTGACACCTTCAGAATTTACAATTCCTTCTATTTCCTTCTTAAATACACTCAGTGACTTGAACTCCACAGCGTTATGTGGTAGAGAATTCCATAGGTTCACCACCCTCCTCATCTCAGTCCTAAATAGCCTACCCCATATCCTGAGACTGTGAACCTTGTTTTAGATTTCCAGCCAGACAAAGCGACATCCCTCTATCCAGTCTGTCCATCCCTGTCAGAATTTTATGCTTTAATTAGGTTTCCCCTCATTCTTCTAAATTCCTGTGAAAACAGGGTCAGTCAACCCTATCTCTCCACATATGCCAATCCTGCCATCCCAGGAATTAGTCCATTGAACGTTTGCTGCATTTGCTCTGTGACAAGTACATCTTTTCTTAGAAAAGGAGACCACCAAAGCTGCACACAAGACATCAAGACCCTGTACAGTTGCAGAAAGGCATCCTTGCTCCAGTACTAAAGTCAAAGAACAAAGAACAACACAGCATGAGAAACAGGCCCTTTGGCCCAACAAGCCTGTGCTGCCATTTTAACAGTGTGAGTTCCCTCTTTCACCCATGACCCTTGTCTATGCTTATGGAAATCCATATTGAAAACCAGATTGAGGGGAGACAATTTAGGGACAATTTGTTGCCCCAATCAGCCTAAGAGCACGTCTTTGGGGTGTGGGAGGAAACCAGAGCACCCCGAGAAAACCCACTCAATCACGGGGAGAATGCGCAAACTCCCTTAGATACATGGCCCAAATCCATGTATCTGCACAGCAAACAGTGATAGACACTGAGCTGTCGTGTTGCCCATCAGCTGGTCCAGTTTAAGCGTACACTAATGACATGAAGCACTAGGCAACTCTTGAAATGTCCAAGAGCAGTCCTCTTACAGTGAAAGCCAATGCACCATTTCCCTTCTGAACTGCTTGCTTGCTTTCAGTGAGTGGTACACTAGGATACCCCAGTCCTTTTTACATTAACATTTTCCAATCTGTCATTCTGTTTCTCAATCCAAAGTGGATAACTTCACATTTATCTGCATTATATTGCATCTGCCATGAATTGCTCACTCATTCAACTTATTATTAACCTTGAAGTCTCTTAACATCCTCCTCACCACTTACATTCCCACCATGTTTGACTACCTTTCTTTCTCTAAGACTTTCTGCCATTGAAACGCTTATATACATCCTTGTCCCTTCTACAATTAATTTTCCCAAAGTTGCCATTGCACTCCTCTGATCTGCTACCTTCTAAAAATCTAATTTTTCCCAAATTTTAATTGCTTGAAACCTATCTAACACATTGCACTAATTCCATTCTGTTAGCCTAACATTGATTCCCTCTTTCCCAATATAATCAATATTAAATCCTCACCTGCATCTTCAAACGTTAAAAAGCCTCATCTCTGCTGACCTCTCTTTCCCTTTGCATTGCACCTTGTCATATTAGGAAGGCTTGCATGCTACTAGGATCTTGAGAACTATGCTGGTGTATATTATTTGGTCAAGTTACTCAAAGCAGATAGATCAAAAGATAGTAGCCAGTCTAAAAAAAGTTGTGTTCTCCTGCTGGGAAGTGAGCCAGGCTAATGACCTGTTCATATAAAAATGTATTTTGTCATCAAAACAACACTAGACAGGACAAGTCTGGAACATAAAACAGAACAGTACAGGCCCTTCATCCTTCGACATTGTGCCGAGCAATGTCTGAACCCAAGATCAAGCTATCCCACTCCTTATCATCCTGGTGTGTTCCATGTGCCTATCCAATAACTTCTTGAAAGTTTATAAAGTATCCAACTCCACTATCACAGCATTCCACACCCTAACCACTCTCTGAATAAAGAATCTACCTCAGACATCCCTCCTATATCTCCCACCATGAACCTTATAGTTATGCCTCCCAGTATCAACGACATCCACCCAAGGAAATAGTCTCTGTACATCCACTCTATCTATCCTCCTCATCATCTTATAAATTTCTATTAAGTCGCTTCTCATCCTCCGCTCTAAAGAGAAAAGCCCCAGCTCCTTCAACCTTCCCTCATAAGACTTATCTGTTATTGAAAATCAACTGTGGAGAACCATGATCAGCAAGGTGAAACTCTGGTGGAATTAAAATATCATAATTAGTCCAAGAGTATAGAAGAATGGGTTCTGTCAGATGGAGAAGACTCTGGATTGTCAATTCACTCTGTGCCATATTTATTCTTACTGTCACATTGTTCTAAGTCTGACATTGAATTTTTATTTATTCTCCCTTACTTTGGCTTACTATAAGTGATAAACTCTTTGTTTGTTCTTTCCGAAATTCTAGCAAGTCCAGCATTTATTGTCTATCCCTAATTGCTCTTGAGAATGAAATTGATCCTTTCATTTCCATTTCTAATGCTACTTATCTTCATCACAAAATACAACAGTGAAAATTCTCACCATCAGCCCTATCAACCCCCTCAGGATCTTATGTGTTTGAATAAGATCACTCCTAACTCTTCTGAATTCCAAGGAATGCACACCCAGACTATTTAATCTGTCTTGAAAGGACAACCGTCTCATCCCAGGAATTTGCCTCGTGAAGCTCCTTTGGATGGCCTCCAATTTTATTATATCCTTTTCTAGATAAAGGGGCCAAAACGGAACACAATATTCCAGGTGAGGTCTCACCAACACCATGTACAATTGCAGCAAAACCTTCCTATTTTTAAACTCTAAATCCTTTGCAATAAAATGTCTTTCATCACAGAAATGTAGAAAATAGAAGTAGGCCACTCAGCCCTTCGAGCTTGTCCCGCCACTCAACATAATCATGGTTATATATTTGCTTACCTATCTAATCTTACATCCTACTTTGGAATAGTTCTTTAGTATTTAACTGCTTAGGGAAATTTTGGAAACAATGTAACAAAGCATACTGAAATTTTGGAACTTAATATTTTCAATGTTTTATGATCCATAGAACAACTCATGCAGCCTGCAGCTGCTCCATATAAAGTTCCCTCTGGACCATCGAGTCTTTAACATCTTTGGCCATAAAAGAAGCTGTTCTGCTTTTAGAAAGCATAATTGATCCACTTGCGATGGCATTGTGCTCCATGTTTATGTATAGAGAATGCCAGGGTATTAGGCCAACATATTCCAGTGAGAAAGAAGTATTGCAAGGGGAGGACATGGAGCCACAGTGTTAACTGAAAACTCTTAAGGATAGTATCTAACTTAAAGAAAAGGCATGCCATTGGGCAAAGATGGGTGGAAGATCAGAAGATTGGAGAGAATATTAAAATCAACAAAGAATGACTAAAAGATAGATGAGCAGGAAAAAATGAGCATTTGAGATAAAGTTAGCAGGAAATATGAAAACAGATAGTAAGAGTTTCAATAAGGTTGTAGAAAAAGTTTCTACAAAATAATTAGCAAACTGAGCATTGGTCTTGTAGAAGTTCATGTAGAGAATTAATGAAAGAAAATAAGGAAATGACAGATGAGTTGAACAGGTACTTTACATCAGTCTTTACCTTAGTGAATACAAGTAATATCCCAGAGATAGATGTAAGTCAGGAATTAAAAGGAACAGAGGAACTCAGGGAAGTTGCAATCGCTGGGGAATTCGTACTGAAACAATTGTTGGAACTGTGGGTTGATAGGCCCCTACATCCTGATGGATCTCAGCCCAGAGCCTTAAAAGCTGCAGCTAATGAAATAAATGATGTTCACCCTCACTGCTTCCCATTCCCTCTTTGTGTTTGACAAAGTGATCACTAAAAATCACTTCCAGAGCCACATTTCCTTCTTCAATGACTGTATCCATCTCTGACTCACCCCACATGGATTCCAGCTCAAGTTTTATCCCTCATGTTTTGAATCCATTCAGGATTATAGATATTTCTGGGACATATAAAATTCCTCAGAATGTTCTGGCTGCATTTTGAGATCAACACTCTCTGCCAAGCGTTGCCATATTCACAAACTCAGTATCTCTCTCTAGGGGCATTGATTCACTTTCTCTCAAAGTTGTCCCTTGGACCTGAACATTTCTAACCCCAAGCCATGCCATGTATTCACCATGCTCTCTGACCTTCCTTTTGTGACTTTTAAGAGGCACGTTGACAAATACACGAATAGGGTGGAAAGAGAGGGATATGGTCCTGGAAGGGTAGGGCATTTTGGTTCAGTTGGGTAGCATGGTTGGTGCAGACTTGGGAGACTTTGGGTCCTATTCCTGTGCTGTAATTTTCTTTGTTCTTTCCCACACTGAGGTTGAACATGCTGCACTCAGCAAAGGACTCAGTTTTATTCACTTCAATGAATTTTAGGCTTGGCACAATGCTGAATTCTTCTTCTGTTGCCTGTGTCTCTGTGCTCACTTCTTCAGTCAGAGTCTTTTCCCTATTCAACACATTCTTTCACCGATTTCTAGCATTCTCCCTCCACATGGATGCCACCCTCAAGCCTCCTACCTGCTCATGATCTTTTCATTGAGAACTGCCACTGAAACACCAGCAGTGTCAATTTCTCTGCCCCCTCACCCGCTCTAACCTGTCTCCATCCAAACTTGCAGTACTCCATTTTCCTAGGTCCAACGCTGAGCTTAAGATCAAACCTGCAGACAAAGTGGTGCCATTATTATTTGGCTTACTGACCTCTACCATACAGAGGTTGATCACCAACTCTCAGACACTTCTTCCCACCTCCTCCCACCTCCCCCCCCCTCAACCATGATGCCACCACTAACAAACATAAAGACCTCATCACCTCTGGAAATGTTCCCTCCCAACTTCTTGGTCTCCCAACCCCACATAGTCCAATTCCCAAAATCCACGTAAGATTGCCCTGGTAGACCCATCGCATCAGCCTGTTTCTGTCCCAAGGAATCCACGGAACTAGATAGATAGATTTATGATTAACAAGGGAGTGAAAGGTTATAGGGGATAGGTGGGAGTGATTGAGGTTTCAATCAGATAAGCCATGATCTTATTGAATTGAGGAACAATGGCACTGGAGGGGGTGCAGAGGAGATTCACTAGGATGATTCCAAAGTTGAGACCGTTGGCTTATGAGGAGAGACTGAATAGGCCAGGACTATACTCATTGGAATTTAGAAGAGTGAGGACAGATCTTTTAGAAACATAAGATTATGAAAGGAAGAGAAAAGATAGAATTAGGGAATTATTTCCACAGGCAAATGAAACCAGAACCAGGGGCATGGTCTCGAAATAAGGGGGAGCAGATTTAGGACTGATTTGAGGAGGAACTTTTTCACCCAGAGAGTTGTGAGTCTGTGGAATTCCCTGCCTATGAAACAGTTGAGGCTATCTCATTGAATGTTTTTAAGACAAAGATAGATACATTTTTGAACAGTAAAGGAATTATGGTGAATGGGTAGGTAAATGGAGCTGAGTCCATGATAAGATTGGCCATAATCTTATTGAGTGGCAGAGCAAGCTTGAGGGACCAAATGGCCTACTGCTGCTCCTAGTTCTTAGGCTCAAGGGGCCGAGTGGCCTACTCCTGCCCCTCGTTCACATATTAGTAGGTCAAGTTTGAGTTCATTGGAAGGTTTTTTTGAGGCTGTCTTAGCTAGCATGAATTCAACTAAAGTTTTTAAAATGTTTTTGATAAAAGGTCTGGAGAGAGAAACATCTCCCCAAGACATTTCTCCCAGTGAAAAGTAGCTCCACCCTTCCACAAATTCCAGTCCCAGATAATTGATCCATCTTCTCCTGTCCCTTACTCAAAGTTGGAATTTTGGGGCCTAATATTTATGTCTTAAAACTATCAATAATCTCATTGGTACATGTTCATCGCAGCTAATAATTCTGAAATGATGACTATTTTAGGGTGAAACTGGTCAGTTTCAAACTGTAGCCTCTGGAAGTTGCCTAAAAACACTACACTGTATTAGAAACCTTCACGACTAGAGCCTGCGCTGCTTCACTGGATATTCAAATTCACTACGTTCACCTGAAAAAATCTACTCTTGGGTATGTCAGATAATTGGATACTTTATTAATTTACACTCAGGCAAAGTTTCAGTATATTATATTATATTTTGGTGGAAGAGGAGGCCTTTACCAGAGCATATGGGTGGCTTCTGAGAGAAGAGTAGGTGCTGGTGGTTGGGCTCAGATAGTCTGAGGGAGCAGAATGTGGTCACCAGCAGAGCACAAAGAGAGCCATCAGCAAAGAAAAGAATAAGGGCAGGTTCCCAGAGAAGGTTGACTATGATAAAAGAAGAGACTGACAGCCATGAAACTCAGCAATCCTCCTCCCATGCAGAGGAAGAGCAGCAGAGAGTGAGGAATGACTAGTTCTGGAGGCAACCCTGATGTAGGATAACCAGCTCTTGAGGAGAAAATTAAGGAATGGCTGCCTTCTGAAGAACCAAGCATGAAGGGTGCGACTGCCTCCTAGATCAAATGTCCAGGTAACATTCCCCATCTCTGTTGTATCATAGTTGACAAAGTTCAGACTCCAGCTCATCAAGTTTGAGCTGAAATTCCACAATCTGTACCCACTGACTGCTCATGTGGTTGCTAAAAATTACACTGATATCCACCTGCTCCCACTTGAACACTTCACCTTTCCCACCATCTTTATTCTGTATAATTTAACTAACTAGGTTTCAAATTTATAAATATCACACAAATGTTCTCTATAAAGAACAAAGAACAAAACAGCATGGGAAACAGGCCCTTCGGCCCAACAAGCCCGCGCCACCACCCCAATGTTCCCACTTCCACCCGCGATCCCTGTCCATGTTTATAGATCTATGGATTATAATTATAGTTATACCAAATAGTTTAATTGATTCAGTTATAAACTTCAAACAATACTTACAATGCCAGGTATAGCTTTACAATAATGCCCATATGCAGTTTCAAAAAAAATCTTAAAAACTCACCAGACGATCATCTATCTCCTCACCTAATTAAAGCCTTGAACACTCACCAACTTCTGGAGACTGGCAAAAAAGAATATATATAAAGTAGCACCTCCTTCCCCCTCAGCACTGAATTCCCACCTACAAGTTAGCACTCTGAGCTTTTACATTTAGATCATATCTGATATTTCCACATCTCAACAGTATGGTGTGCACAGTGCACAGTGAAGCCATATTTTTCCTGTACCACTATTAGCTTAACATATGGAAATATATTTCCAATTTATTAAAAAATATAGCAAATTCTTGCCTGATATAAATCATTCCAGAATTTAACACAGTGAGCCGAGAATCACAAATTATCTCTGTTCACTGACCTCCAATCGCAAACCTCAAAAATGCAGACTATGGTTAAATATTCCCATCACAATGATCTGCATTCTCCACCTAACAGCCAAGTCAAATGTACCAAATGAGCCTTTGTCAGTGAAAGGCGCTCAGGCTGTTGAATTGCAATGTTTGTTCAGATTTGTTTTTACATATAGCCAATTTCAGTTAATCCAAGCGTGGTTAACAGGAGCATTCATTTATGCAGATCATATTCTCAGATGCCAATTCATTTACAATGGACGTAGATATGTTTCGCTTAGCTTTATTGTTTATGCATTCAGCCAGATAAATGACAAACACAGCTGCTGACATGTTACCTTTAAAAATGTTTTATACCTAATATCTGCCTCACAATACCAGGATCCAGGTACAGTTCTGGCCTTGGGTCACTGTCTGTGTGGAGTTTGCATATTCTCCCCGCAGGTTTCCTCTGGATGATCCAGTTTCCTTCCACAGTCCAAAGACGCGCAGGTTAGGCAGATTGCCCCTTAGTGTTAGGAGGATTAACAAGATAAATCTTGGGGTTACTGGGATGGTTCCTGGGTGAGATTGTTGTTGGTGCAAGCTTAATGGGCTGAACGTCCTCCTTCTGCACTGTAGAATTTCTATTATTTTTATTTCTTAGTACTGTTCACGACTCCTCAGACACTGAAGCAGTCCATCTCTAAATGCAGCAAGACCTAGACAATATCCAGGCTTAAGCTGACAAGTGGCAAGTAGCATTTGTGCCATACAAGTGTGAGGCAATAACCATCTTCAACAAGTGAAAATATATCCAGCTTCCCTTGACATTCAATGGCATTACCATCGCTAAATCCTCTACTATCAATGTACCAGGGGTTATCATTGACTAGAAATTGAACTGGAGTAGCCATATAACTACTGTGATTACAAGAGCAGGTCAGAGGCTAGGAATCCTGCGGTGAGTAACTCGCCTCTTGACTCACTAAAGCTGTCTACAAGACACAAGTCACGAGTTTAATGGAATATTCTCCACTTGCCTGGATGAGTGCAGTTCCAACAACACTCAAGAAGATTGACACTGTCCAGGACAAAGAAGCCTGTTTGATTGTTAACTCTTCCACAAACATGCAACTACCGATGAACAGTGGCAACCATGTAAACCATCTACAAGATGCACTGCAGGAGCTCACTAAGGTTCTTTAGGCAGCACTTTCCAATTCCATGAACACTACTAATGGTAGCAGATACCTGGGAACACTATCCTGGAGATTCCCCTCCAAGTCACCATGACTTGGAAATAAGTCATCGATATTTCGTTACTGGTTCAAAATCCTGGAACACACCCATCCTAACAGCATGATGGATGTACCTACACTTCAGGAATTGCAACAGTTCAAGAAGGCAGCTCACCACCACCTTAACAAGAGCAATTAAGGATGGGCAATAAATGCTGATCAAGACAGTGCAGTTCACCTCCCTTGAATGAATGAAACAAAGAAAACCTGACATGTCAGCCATCAGTAAGTTATCCAGTTTTCTCACTTCATCTAAGTATCACTGATGATAGACACAGCATTCCTGTAACACACAATAGCAACATCATTCATTCAGTATTAGCGATTAAAATCTTGCTTTTCGGCATTCTGATGTCCAGTTAAGTGAATAACAAGTCTTTCCCATAACAGCAGGTTATGGGTATTAATACTTAGATCTGGATATATAGAATCATAGAATGATAAATGACCAAAATGAGGCCATTCAGCCCCTCAGTTTGTGCCTGATCTCTGTAGACTTACTCAGTCAGTGTCACTCCCCCAACTTTTCCCCTTAACCCTGTCAATATTGGTTTTCATTTTCTTCTCATTGGGTTATATGGCACAGAAAGAGATCCTTTGGCCCTTCTCTGTAATGTTCCATCCCAGAGCAGGGATTTCTTTGTAATTGACACTTCAGCAGACTAATACCCCTGCTGCAATCTTCCCATCAGTTTAAGCGCCACAGTTTCCAAAGAGCATGTGGATGACTTCTTGTTCCCCCACCTCACCCCCATTCTTAAGGAACTCAACAGGTGTTTCTTACAGAATCCTGAGGGTGGGGGTAACGGAATGGCTTTGTATCCTTGCTCGGGGATATTTAGTGCTCAATCAAGGTACCCAGCATCAGGAAGGCAGTGGCCCCTCAGAGCCATTCCCTACCCTGCTGCTGCGCTCCCCCCCCCCACCCTCTTTCCCCATGAGGACCATCCCACCATTGGTCATATGGCTCGATCACAGTACCCTCATTGCAGAGAAGGACCATGAGAAGTAAAGAAAATGAAAACTAGCATTGACAGGATTAAGTGGAAAAGGTGGCACTCACTGAGTGAGTCTACAGGGGCAGGCCCACTGCTGGCATTTAATGCAGCAAGTTTTCCTAGAAAGGAGCAATGCAGGATTCTCACTGGGTGTCCAGTTGGTGGGTGACATCCAACACCTGCATTACACATTGCCCAATGTTTCCATTTGTGTGAACGAACAAAACTAAAGGCCATCAAAATGAAATGTAGAGCACAG
Source organism: Sphyrna mokarran (assembly GCA_024679065.1). Classification (NCBI taxonomy): domain Eukaryota; kingdom Metazoa; phylum Chordata; class Chondrichthyes; order Carcharhiniformes; family Carcharhinidae; genus Sphyrna; species Sphyrna mokarran. The sequence continues at coordinate 54,868,968 of JAGIQG010000007.1, forward strand.
CACACATCAGCAGGTGCAGCCCAGCTGGGATCATGCCAGAGTTGCAAACCCTCGCATGCGTCGAGGAGTGAGTGCTTGAACTGTCTGGGGAGGAGGAAGAACAGAAATGCTGCAATTCCTCAAGTCTCAATGTTCCCTCCATAAATGCTGTAACATGCTCCCTCTCTTGCAGGCCAACTTTTGGAACAGGCTGGACCATCTCCATGCCTCCTGGAATCACCAGATTCTAGCAGTGGAGAGGGGGCATCTCCAATCCTATCGTGGGAGATGTGGTGCAACTGGCACCAGGCCTGGCACCTGCACAGATTAATTTGTTCATCACAGTCTCTAATGCTGTTTTGATACAAAACCTTTTATGCCTTATATCAAATCTCTCCACCAAGATCTGTTAGACATTGGGAGGAATTCGTAAAAATAATTTGTTATATGATATTGTCAGGTATTGGGAACGCTCATAGCGTGAATATATTAAAAATGAAAAGGGACAGCAGTGTAATGAACTATACAACTTCAAAATGGAACCTGTGAATACCCACACTTGATAAAATAATGGACTATTTTCTCTTTAAGCTGTAGTCAAGTCTAACAATTGATTAATATCGTCTCTTCCAATGTGCTGGGAACTTCAGTACAGAAGTGGGGTGATTTCTTGAAGTCTGGTGTATTCAATGAATCAATAATGTACAAATTGTCATTCCTACCTTTGGCATGATTATACTCATTAAAATAAATCTCTCTTTATAATTTAATTATTCACTTCTGTTTCATTCCAGCTGAATGGCCTCTTTCTGTGCAGCAGTAAGTCTGTGATTCTGTGAAGTGTTGTTTTGGCTGTTCTAGTAACTGATTCATGGGAAGGTTGATTAAAATTGACCAAGCTTAAACCATAAGTGATGGCTGATGCAGTTAAAATTCTGAACATGTCGAGAAAACGAAAGTGGTGCAATCGTGTATCAGCCATAGTTTGTACAGCTTTCTGTGAATGGAGAAGGAAGTATTGTCAAAGCTGCCCAAATGGAAGGAGAATTGCTGCCGATATTTTTGTCATTTTGAAGACAGAAGCTCAGCAACTTCTTCTAGAAAGTGACAATTGATGAAAGGTCTCTATAATTTCAATTCAGAACCACTCAAGTAGGTGTGGCTTCCTCCTGAGGCTTTTCGTCAAGACACTAAAATTTACTTACATTAAATTTCTTGCCTGAATAGTTAACGACAGACTCCTTCGAGTTTGTAACATTTCAAAGAAAGAGGAGCGTTTCATTGTGCAATCAACCTGAAGAGTTGACAACTGCAGCATCTATGATTAGTAAGGTCATTTCAAACAGAAGATTTCATAGGAGAATATATTTGATAGGTTCAGAAAAGGTCAAAAATACATTAATTTCTGCTGCTGTGTCCCATGGCCAAAGGGTATTTGAAATACTTAACTGAATTCAATCAGCAGAAAAAGTTTGATTTTTCTTATGATAATCAATATTCAGCATCATCTACATTTCTGACCATGTGAAGTTGAATTTTACTCCAGTTGTATATTGTACTGAAATATACAAACTACCCTGCACTAAAGGCCCAAAAATCTGGCTGCACAGGGTTACAAAGCATGTTTTTTTGGAAATACCCTGAGTCTTACCATTCAGGTACAGTGATATTTCCTGAATTTCCAGGCTAATTTTCACAACAGTTCTCTCCTACTACCTTACAAGCTTGAGAGAGAAGAAATCAACTTTGCTTTATTCCTTTTCCTGGAGTTCTTATTCACAATTATTACAGTTGACTTGCAGTTCGTGCTGAAGCTGTTGTTGATGTCATTGTTGAACTGTCATGGATTTTCCTTCTAAATATGCTACATATTTCTCCTAAATTTTTCCAGAGGGCCTAAGGATTTGTGGCCTCCACCCTATCACTTATTTTCAAATCTCTAATGTCCTTTTATGATCAACAAAATTACATGTTTTTAGTTCTCTGTACCTGAACTATGGTGAGGATAGTTCAGAATTTCTAAGGGATATAAACAGGTTGGTGGAATAAACAGATAAATGACAGTTGAAATTTAAGACACTGAAGTGTGAAGTGATTCATTCTGGTCAAACAAAAGATGGTGAGACAAGGATACAACTCTAAAGGAGCAGAGAGGTCTAGCTGTATAATTACGTAACTCATTGAATGTGGCAGGACAGGCTGAGAGAACAGTTATTAAAGCATTCTGTACCCTAGGCTTTATTAAAAGGGTTATAGAGCACAAGAACAAAGAGGTTATATTGAACTGGTATAAACCACTAATTCAGCCTCAGCTGGAGCATTGTGCCCAGGTCTGGGCAGCACATTTCAGGAAGATGTGAAAGGGCTGGGCAGAGTGCAGAAAAGAATGATTCCAGGGGTGAGGAACTTCAGTTATGTAGATAGATTGGAGAATTTATGACTACTGTCCTTGGAAAAGAGAGGGTTGAGAAGAGATTGATATTGGTATTTAAAGTCATGAGGTTTCTGGATACAGTACATTGGGAAAAATGTACTCATTTTTCCCAATAAAGAATTGGGAAAGGTTGAGAATCCGACTGAACAAATTTAATGTAACTGGAAAAAGAAGCAATGACAATGGAGGAAAAATCTTCCATGCAGCGAGAGCTCAAGATCCAATGTGGTAAAGGTGGTGGCCTAATGGTATTATTGCTAGAATATTAATCCAGAAACTCAGCTTAATGTTCATAGCAAATGTGGAATTTGAATTCAATAAAAAATATCTGGGATTAAGAATCTACTGACAACCATGAAATCATTGTTGGAAAAACCAATCTGGTTCACTAATGTCCGTTAGGGAAGAAAATCTGTTGTCCTTACCTGGTCTGGCCTACTTGTGACTCCTGAGCCACAGCAACTGCTCTCAGACAACTAGGGATGGTGAGCTAGTGATGCCCATGTCCTATGAATGAAGGAAGAAACGTTCAATCAGGACGGAATTGGATTATTATCTACAAAGGAAGAATGTCAAGAGTGCAGACAAAGTGCAGAGGGCCAGCACAAGCATAATGGGCCAAATGGCTTCCTTCAGTGCTACAAGAATGATGTGGTTCTGTAATACCAATGCCACCAGCTTCCATCCATTCTTATACAGGGTTAATATCGTGCCTGGAGTCAGAAGGATATGGAGATGACCATGGAACAGTGGAACCTAGGTATCTGCACTTGTTTGTATCTTTAACTTCTTATATTTTAGAGACCAGACTATGGTTTATTATTGAAAAGAAGAAATGGTGCAAAAGTAAAGGCAAAAGTGAATCTGAGTGTTGTGATTTCACAGAGTGTTGAGATAAATGGACAATTTTCAGATTGGCAAGTGCATGGGTCTCATTTTGACCAGACAAGCCAGGCAATATTGGACCAGTTGCTCATCAAACATCTTTAGAATCTTCATTCCGCTGGAGTCATCCCCGCTGCATTAATAATAGGATCAGGGCATGGCTGAGACGCGTCCAGTGACCACCAGTTATCACATTAAATGGTTGCTTTAGCTGAGTTTCCGGATTAATAATCTAGTAACAATACCACTAAGCCATCACCTCACCCTAAATACCTGGGCAATCTTATTGCAATTCACCTAACGTTCTGCGGACCTGGGTTTCAATCCCATCATGGCAGACGGTGGTATTTGAATTCAATTTTAAAAAATCTGGAATTAGGAATCTACGGATGATCATGAAACCATTGTTGATTGTCGGAAAATTCCATCTGGTTCACTAATGTCTTTTAAGGAAGGAAATCTGCCATCCTTCCTTGCTCTGCCCTACATGGAACTCCAGAGCCACAGCAATATGATTAGCTCTCAAAGGCAACTTGGAATGGGCAATAAATATTGGCCAGCCAGCAATGCTCATGTCCCAGGAGCGAATAAAGAAAATTGAGTCACACCCCAATTAAGTCAGCACCATCAGCACTAGAGAAGAAAATATTGGCAAATAAATTGCCACAGAAAAAAAGTGACTAAGTTCTACTGCTGATTCAGGCCAGCTGGGACATTGTTTCCGGAACATTCCCACAATTATCACAGTGTAACACTTACTGTAGGTGAGAATTTTAATAAAACATCTGCTATCACTTGGAATCTCTCCAGGATTTAATTTGTATTTAATTTCATTTACTTCTTGGTAATATTCTTGATGCGAGAAACAGCAGCTGCAATGTGTTGGAAATCACAAAGATCCTTCCGAGAGCAGGTGCTTCCGTCAGCCCGTTATTACATATCCCTCATGACAATGTACCTCATTCCAATAAGCATGGAGTTTAAAGCAACATCATCACACAAAATAGATTTGTTTATTTTTAGACCAATTACAGTACCTTAACCGGAAAAATGAAAATGAGTCTTCAGCTGTATGAGGAGGCAAAGATGCATTACCATAGAATAGAAATACCTAGGTACGAAATGGAAGATCTAGAAATAGTGGAGAAGGAAATAGCAACAATTAAATCTCACAATATTTAAATTTTTGTACAAAACTGTCTGGTCAATATTCTATGCTTTTAAAAAATTATTTGTACTCTTTTTTCCTATTCAGAAGAAGAGTTAAATTATACAGTACTCTGCTTCTTTAATAGGTACATATATTTGTGAATGAACTACAGAAACTTCTGGAAAAGAATGGATTTCCCTTTAAGCCATGCATTCTGAGCATTCTTATCATGGCAAAGTTTTTTTTTTGCTGAAGACGTTGCAGATGTCCAGAAATGGGAATGTTGGAACAGCAGCCGCTGATCACACTGTCTATCATTTTATCTGTTAGCAATTTATTAATTTTATCTTAATACTTAAATTAATATTGTTAAACTTGACTGAACACATTGTATTGCAGAAGATCTGCTTTTGTGGCTACATGTATTTTCCAGCTGGGGACAGATATAGTGCTCTGGGAGTGGAGGAATGATCCATTGTGTAAGCATACAGAGATAGAAGGCAGTGGCAATTAGTCACGCATTGCATGCGAGGGTGAAACTTAAGTGAGAAAGTGCAAAGCCCTGTGGGATTTGTCATTCGGCCTCACCAGACATAATACCACAGTGCACTGCTGCCTCACAGCACCGGGGATCTGAGTTCAATTCCAGCCTGTGTGACCATGTAGAGTTTGCATGTTCTCCCCATGTCTGCTTAGGTTTCCTTCAAGTGCTCTGGTTTCTTCCCACAGTCCAAAGGTGTACAGGTTAGGTGAATTGGCCATATTAAATTGCTCCTGAAGTCACAAGATGAGCAAATTAGGGGGGATTAGAAGGGTAAATATTTGGGGTTACAGGCATAGGAGTTGGCATGGTAAAATTGCACTGTCAGATTCTTGATGGACAGAATAACTTCCTTCTGTACTATAAAGATTCCATAATATTGCTCTTGATGCAACCCTAGCACATGAATATAATTGTTCTTCAAATGGGGCAACACGTGAATTGTGATCCTGCGCCTGTGGCTGCTGATCTCTGTTATTCATTGTGAAATCGCCTGCAAGAATGCAAGGGTTAGATAAATACTAGAGAATGTACATATCAGGGTAGAATATTGTTAATGCTGTATGAGGAAGTGAAGGAAGTAACAGTGAGAAGAGTAGCAGTGAACTGCATCAACTCCCCTCTCTATAGCCTCCCATCCAATGATACAACACCAGCTTGCCAGCAGCTAAAAACTGACCTTCATCCTCACGACCTACTCCACCAATATTTGCAAAGCAGTGTCAAAATAGAAGCCTCTTGCAGCTTCTAATTTGTCTTTATCAGCAACCCTCAGTGATAGTTCTTTGCGAGCAGAGACTACCTTTAAATGCAATCAGGCAAGCTACCAATCAAAATGCAGTGATACTAGCAGCCTGATAATTGCACTAGTTAATTAAGTCTTCACTGTGCCTAAAATACAGCACTCAATTTGCACATAAAAATCAGCTTTTATCAATTTCCACCACATGTGCTTGGTCTTACTTCTAGCTGAAGTAATTTGATAGTTTCTGTGTGGAATCGTTAAAATTAGCACTTACATTTTTATATGCACTGATGCATAAATTGTTTCCATTTCATTTTTACTCTTCTACTTGCTTTCACTTTTCAGGATTGTGTCACTTCATTCCAATGTTAATATTTTCAGGAAAAGTGTTGATAAATTTTTGGATACTGGGGGAATTAAAGGATATGTGGAGAGGACAGGAGGGTGGAGTTGAGATAAAGCTCACCCATGATGTTTAATGGTGGAGCAGGCTGAAAGGACCATTCCCACTCCCAACTTTCTGACAAAATGTGATTAGTTCTTGGAGGTGGAGGTTCCATCACCAAAATTCCTTTACTGGCAAGATCCACCATTATACAGCACACACTCACTGAGCAGTCTACATCTAGAATGCCAGAAGAGCTGATGCTCCTGTTTAAATATAGAGCATGGGGCTCCCTGATTGGACCATAAATTTGACTCTTAATCAAGGGCATTTTTTGGTGTGGCCCTTATTCAGGCAATGTTTTTCATGGGGCTTTAATCAGGGAGTTCATATTGAAGCAAGTCAACTTCAATTGCCTGTTTAAAGTCATTACACAAAGTGAGGTCCAATTTTAACTTTGACTATTTTATCATCATTCAACATGCCATTTGCTTTTTCACCTAAAAACTGGTGATGCAGTGAAAATGAGAATGGCAGAAAGAAAATCAAAATGAGGTGTGAATGTTCGACACAGGTATTTGTGTGTCAAACAGTAGAAGCAGCATGTAATAGACAGAGCTAAACAATCCCACAGCCAATGGATCAGATACATGCTCTGCAGTCCTGCCATATCCAGTTGTGAATAATGACAGTTAAACAACTAACTGGCGAAGGCTGCAAAAATATCCCTGTCCTTAGTGATGGGGGAGCCCAGCATGTCAGAGCAAAAGACAACTTTGTAGCATAAATTTCTGCCAGAGTGCCGATTGGGTGGCTGACTTCCACTTCCTGAGGTCACCAGCATCACGGATGCCAATCTTCAGCCAATATGATTCGCTGCCAGTGATATCGAGAAGTGGCTGAAAGCTCTGGATACTGCAAATGTTAGAAAGCCTGACAACATTCCAGCAATACTACTGAAGACTTGTGCTCAAGAACTTGCTGCACCCTTAGCCAAGCTGCTGCAGCACATCTGCAACAAAAGGATGATTTGGTGTTTGAGGGGGAAGAAGTCAGGTTGACCAGGTGGTGATGGGTGGTCAATTGGGAGGTTGGGAATAATCAGGGGAGTTTGTTTTGGAGGCGGAGGGATGGTTAGTGAGTGGGTGCAGCCTGGGCAGGTGGGGAGGGATTGGGTTGCTGGGAGGGTAGTTGGGTAGTGTGAAGATAGTCAGGGTTAGGGCTAGCGGGGGAGGGGGGTGGTCAGAAAGGTAGTCAGGATCTTGATAAGGTAATCAGAGGGCCAGGAGGTTAATCGGGGGAGTGGGGAAAGTAGTTGAATGGTTTCTGTGGGGGTTTTGGGAGGAGTTCATACTACAGCTACATATAAATCATGAGTAGGGGGTATGTTACTCAGCCCTTGAACTTGAACCGCCATTTGATAATATCACGATGGATCTGATTGCAACCTCCTGCCTATTCCCAATAACCTTTTACCCTCTTGTTAATCATAAATCTATCTAACCCTTAAAAAATATTCAAAGGTCCTGTTTTCACTGCCTTTTAAGAAAGAGACACATGACTCTCTAAGAGAAAAAAATATCCCCAGTTCTGTCTCAGATAAGCGATTCCTTATTTTTAAGCAGTGACCCCCTACTTCTAGATTCTCCCACAACAGGATCTTACGTTTCAACCAAGTTGCTTCTTACTCTTCTAAACTCAGTGGATACAAGCCTAACCTGCCCAACCTTTCCTTATAGGACCATCAGCCCATTCCAAGTATTCGTTTAGTTAAGCTTCTTTGAACAGCTTCCACTCATCTACATCCTTCCTTAAATAAGGAAACCAACAGTGTACACAGTACTCTAAATGTGGTCTCAGCAGTGTCCTGTACAACTGAAGCATTACTTTCCTATTTTTATTTTTAATTTCCCTCATAATAAACAATAGTATTCTATTAACTTTCCTGATTACTAGCTGTGCCTGCTGTAATTTATAAAATCATGTTAATTCTATCTGATTGCCTAGAATTTTCCAAGTGCCCTGCTATAACCTTTTTAATAATGCCTTCTTATATTTTCCTTGTGACAGATGTTAGGCTAACTGGCCTGAAATTTCCTGCTTTCTGTTTTATTCTCGTTCAGAATAAAGGAGTTAAATTCACAATTTTCCAATCTAATGAAGCTTTTCTAGATCCTAGAGAATTTTGGAAAATCAAATCATCACATCACTAGCCACTACCTTTAAGACATTAAGATGAAGTTCAAGAGGATCTAGGGATTTGTCAGACCACAGATCCAACAATTTGTTCAGTATCACTTTCTTGGTGATTATAATTCTGAGTTCCTCTGAAGCTTAAATTTACAACTGATTTACAGCTATATTTGGGGTGTTACTTGTATTCTCTATATTGGAGACAAATGTAAATTACTTGTTCAATTCATCGGTCATCCCCTGATTTTCCATTATTAATTTGCCAGATTCACTTTCTACAGGACAAGTGTTCACTTTGTTAGCTTTTTTTAATTTAAATATCTATAAAAACTCTTACTATTTGTTGTTACATTTCTAGCTAACTTTTTCCCATATTCTAATTTTCCCCTCATTAATCTTTTTGTCATTCTTTGATGTTCTTTAGATTTTTTTCCATCTTCTGACCTATCACCATGGATATTTAAAGGTATTACCATCGATAATCACTCAATATCCTGGAGATTATCATTGACCAGAAACTGAACTGGACCAGCCATATCAATACTGTAATTACAAAAGCAGGTCAAAGGCTAGGATCCCATGGCAGATAACTCATCTCCTGACTCCCCAAAACCTGTCCATCATTTCCAAGGCTCAAGACAGATGTGTGATGGAACACCCTCCACTTACCTGGATGACTCCAACAACACTCAAGAAACTTAACGCCATCAGGTACAAAGAAGCCCACTTGATTGCTACCCCTTTCACAAACATTCAATCCCTCCACCACTGATGCATAGCTGTATGTACCGTGCACTGCAGGAACTCACCAAAGTTCCTTAGAAAGCACCTTTCAAATCCATGACCACTACCTCTAGAAGGTCAAGAGCAGTTGAATACGCCACCATCTAGAGGTTCCCATCCAAGTTACTCACCATCCTGACTAGGAAACATATTGCTGTTTCTTCAAAATAGTAGAATTCCCTTCCTTACAGCATTGTGGATGTATTATACTGCAGGGACTGTAGTGATTCAAGAAGACAACTCATCACCACCTTCTGAAGGGCAACTAGGGATGGACAATTGTTCTAAGAAACAGTCCTGAAGGCATTCTATGATCTCCTCATTTGGGTGACCTTTGCCCATCTGATTTTTGAGTCTATGAGCAGGATTCTCCAGCCACATTTATCGAAAACCAAAGAATCCCACCCAACTTCAATGAACCTTTACATGGGCCATCCCCCAACACCCCCCCTCCCCCACCTCGGGCTTGCTAGAATTCAAGAAGTGGATAGGTTTGGAGAAATCCAGTCTATATGTAGTTTAAAATCCCCATGATTATCATTATACTTTCCAAAAAGCTCCCATTATTTCTTCCTTTATACTGTATACTACAATGTAGTTAAAATAAGGGAACCTGTATCTAACTCCCACAAGTGATATATTATCTTTATCATTTCTCATCTCAACCCAAACAACTTCTACATCTTCGTTTTCTGAATTGATGTTATCCCTCTCTACTCCGCTAATACTATCATTAATTAACAGAGCTACCCCTCCACCTTTTCCTAGCTTCCTGTTTTTCCAAAACGTTTCGTAGTCTCCACTATTCAATCCTTCTAAGTCAATCTGCGGCAAGGTATCTGTAAAGGCTATTAGATTGTACTTACTTCCGATTGTGTCAGGGTACCTGTTTTATTTGTATGCCACACGCATTTAGATAGAGAGCATTTAATTTTATCCTTTGCTTACTTTTGTAACTTGTGCCATCATTGCTGTCTTAGTCTTAGATTTCTACCCTTTATCTCTTCCTGTTATGTTTTGTTTATCATTTCTTGTATCGATTCCTTGTCTTTTGACTTTGGTTTACCATAATTTATCAAATTTTATCTCTTGCCTCCACTATTTAACTTAAAATCCTGTCTATTTCCTTAATTATGTCACTTGCTAGATCACCAGCCCCAGCACAGTTTGGTTACCAAAGAATTAGAAGTGATTTTAATTCTTCTAACTTATTCTTGACAACCATTCAAAAAGCACAATTGGTATCACTCAAAATCTTTGATTTAAATTGGAGTAATGGCTAATTCCCAATGCAGAGTAATTACCCATCAGAATGTCACACTTAATTAAGTAATTTCAATGCAGTTCATGTCTAAGGACGTCCAGGGGAATCCCCAATGCATACCTTCCAGATACAATCCCTCGCCATCGCCCCCTGCCCCCTCTTCTCCAGGAAAAGAGGTCATGGGCCCTAATATTGCCAACAGTGGCATTACAATTGTTTTGTTTGCTATTAGTTTGAAAAGGAAAAGTAAAATAACCCATCTTTCAAATCCTGTGTACTGTTTAAAGATGCACATGTAATAATATTGAATGGAGACAGGCTCGGAAAGGAGAATGATGAAGTTAAATTGCTTATTGCTTCAGATTGGAGTGTCCTGCAAGCATTAAATCTCTTGAGCAGGTTACCAGAACATGCCTAATTCCTTTAAAAACCAATATTGTTTTATAATGATAGTATGATGATCCAAGGTGCAAATATAAAAGCAGTAAGGGTTTTTTCCCTATTGTCTGTTATTCCACACGACATCATCATCATAGAAACACAACTCTCAGAACAATAATGTACAGTATGTAATGACATTGAAACCTGATTACTCAGTGCTATACACTGCACTATATTGTAGAAATGACCTCTCCAACCCTTATAAAAATACTTGTGAAAATTCCATTTGCAAAGCTGGATGGAAATTGCAACAGAGATAAATAAATCAAGTTAGAAGCTAAAGTTCACTGAGAAGTAGCTTTTGATTGGAAAGGTCAGCTCAGGAAGTCAGTTCTGTTAACGGTGAATAACTTCTGAATTCCCAGTTCAAAGGGAGAACACAACACATTATTCAACTGCAATATCCACATTAAATGAACATGACTGCATCTATACACATTCTGTAAGAGTTTGTGTGCGTGTATGTGGGGGACGGGTGGTAGTGGAGTTGGATGACGTGCGTGTGAGAGTGTGGGGGGATTGTGTGTGTGTATGTGTGTGTGTGTAGATTGTGTGTGTTGGGGGGGGATTGTGTGTAGTGTGTGTGTGAGTGAGTGTGTGTGTGTGGGGGGGAAGAAAGCTCTTCCCTTGAAACTCACTACAGTTCAGGATAATCTCAATAAAAATTTAAGCCTGTGGCAGAAGGAGCAGAAAGATGTTTTGCACTCTTAAGATCTGAATGTTTGCAATTGTGAAAAAAGACAGGCTACTTGAGCTTTTCCTCCTATGCTCATCAGGATTTGTTAAAGAATCCTGAACACGCTGAAAGTCACACAGACAACCATTTTAAGATTATCTGTCTGTCTTGGGCAATGTGGCTCACTAACTGCATGTAAAGTACTACATATTCACAGTGACCTGCCCTCTGTAGGCAAAAGGAATTTGTGTTGGCATAATGCCTTTTTTGAATTAACCAAAAGCACCGAGGAACAACAGTCCTTTGGTGCATTCACCATGCCAGCATCTTGGCCAATCAGAGTCAACTTGTAAAACAGACAAGTAGCCTGTCTTTTTTCACAATTGCAAACATTCAGATCTTAAGAGTGCAAAACATCTTTCTGCTCCTTCTGCCACAGGCTTAAATTTTTATTGAGGAGATTATCCTGAACTGTAGTGAGTTTCAAGGGAAGAGCTTGAACTGAATTGTCTCCAACAATTTGCCTTCAACATCAGCCTAATAACTTTTTCATTGTACTCTACATTGGATCCTACTATGGCTGGAAAATATGATGAAATAAACTGTACCAGTTTGTAATGATTAATAATATACATTTATGATATTCATAAATATTGGATTGTTTTTTTAAATTGTAATACTTTTCTTTCCTTTCAAAGTGTACAGTCACACTGATAGGGACAACTAATGGTAGTTGCACAGTTAGAGGTAGATGTATCAAAAGGATGATGATAAAACTGTTCACAAGAACGTTGGGAGGCAAGTTTAATTCTCTCCACTTCATTGAATCTGCAGTTTTAGCTGCAGTACTGTTGATGACACCTTGTAAAGGCCATCTTCCCTCTCTTGAGTGTATCAGAGAAGGAGCAAAATAAAGGAAGATTTTTTTCTGTACTTATAGCTGTGGCTTAAGAGTGCCATAGATGAAGGCTTAGCAACCAAGTATCCTGCTCTCCTTTTAACTGAGAATGATATGTTGCAAACTGATACCATCATGGAATGAAGGAAGGGAAACAAGGAGAACTCAAAACATAACTAAATAATTTAAAATTGAAATTAAAGTATTTTTAGGAAAGCACCATGATTTACAGTAGCAGGGCCTATCACAATGCCTAGCATTAATTGGACTTTGCACATTTAGGCTTTTAGATCTTCTGTACGACAAATTGTTAGAAGTACAAAGTATGTTGCAGCAAGACAACTGGGCATCTGGGACATGGGCAAACAACAGTGTATCTCCTAAACAAATCAAACTGAAGGATCATGAAATTAACAACCCGATGAGGAGGAATTGCACGTTAGAGTGGGTGAATTCAATGTGAAATCAGACAGTGTGTGAGAAAGGCTGAATTGAGAGTGAAAGAAAAACAAAACAAAGAAAATGTTTTTTAAAAATTCAATTTTCAATTTAATATTTTTAAGATCTTCAACAACATTTTAAACTCTACACTTATACTAGTTAATTTTCATTTCCAGAGAGGCAATGATTGACATTATTCACACATATCTATCATGTTGTGAACACATACTTATATTGTATTTAAAAAGATGTAATTTTTTGTGGTGGGTTTACCTCACGTCTAGAGGGCAAGAATAGCAACCTGAAATACATCTATGGGTGGGAGGTGTGAGGGGTTTGGGGGGGACCAGCGAGATGCCATTTTGTGAAACTAATGTTGGAAGAGTACAACTTGGACAGCAGTGCTTGCTCCAAGTCTTGCTCTATTATCACATTAAATAATGACTAGAAACTTTAACCTCAATTATTTTGTTATCAAGTTATGGCCCGCTTTTCTTTAGGTTCTCTTTAAAATTATTATTCAGGGCAATTGTTATTAAAGAAATACAATGACCATTCCAAATTTTAGTCAATAGTTCCTGATAAGCTGTTGGTTGCCAGGCTCTTTATAAACATACTAGATTCAGAGATGTTTACAGCACAGAAGGAAGCCATTTGGCTCATTATGGCACATCACATCAGTTAACAATCATGGTTAAGTGGATATCACCATTTGATCTACTTGAATAAAGTAATCTGCCTCAAGATCACATGATAAACCAATGCCTTGAAATCACCGTTGTCAATTGGTGAGGCAGGATCTAAAATAGTTGGCAAATCATAATGGGTATTCCTAAGGAGATAGTTCAGATAATACCAACTGAATGATACTTTCTACAAAAGCAATAATAGATCTGTACTTCTAAATGCAACTTAACATTTAACAAAGGGTCATCTGGACTCAAAACGTTAGCTCTTTTCTCTCCTCACAGATGCTGCCAGACCTGCTGAGATTTTACAGCATTTTCTCTTTTGGTTTAACATTTAACTATTTTGTTTTGGTTCAAGATATAGTATTCTTGAGTTCAAACTTTTACTTAAATATTACAGCAGAATGATAAATATTTGATACGTAAATATCAGAACATGTTGATTACAATTAATTGATCACAGCTTGAAATAACTACACCCCTTCTAAATTATTACTGTGCACTTTCATTTAAAATAATTTTTTGCTAATAGATGTATAAAAGTTTTGTTCAGATTATTCCAGTGTGATGGAGCATCCAGTGAGAACTTTTGCCCATTTTTTAAAATCTATGATGGTTGGTTTGACTTGCAGATCTTTGAAAGACATTTCTTCCTTAAAGCTGCAATAAGCAGAGAGAAGTTAGTGATATGAGGATTTTCAATTTAAAATCATACAGAAGGTTCCACCACAAAATGTTATCAAAAAGCTTCAACAATGATAACTTGATATTAGTGACTCCACAATCAGCCACACTAAGTACGTAGCAAACCACAGCTTTTCCAGCTTTTCTGTCACCATCATTGTAACTGATTTAGTTCTCTATCTCTCAACACGCTGAATTTAAAATCCTTATCGCCATTTTTAGATCCCTCCACAGCCTAATCCGCCCTGTTTATGCAACTCCCATAGCCCTTAATCTCTAAACCTGCACCATTTGGATGGGATTTTCCACATCGTTACAGCGTGATTTGCCCTGAGACCAGAAATTCCAGCACAAGGTCAGCGGATCTTTAGATGAAGGCAAGATACTACAGATGCTGGAATCTGAAACAAAAGCAGAAAATACTGGAAAATATCAGTAGATTTGACAACATTTGTGGAGAGTGAATAGAGCCAGCGCTTCAAATGCAGATGCTGTCAGACCTGCTGAGATTTTCCAGCATTTTCTATTTTTGTAACAGAGCTTTAAGTAGTCTGCCAAATTTTTCAGTCTTGCCAGCAATGATTTCTGTGGTGGGTTGGAGTGGAAAATTTACATCAAGTTAGTTCACTGACTTTGGACTTTGGTGCAACTCATATCCTTAATCCCATCATTTGTAGAAGAGCCTATAGCTACTGCCTCACATTGCAGTGCCCCCACTGCCCCTCCCATCTTCAGTTTTCATTTCTCTCTCCATTTTTAAAAGCCCTATGAACCCCATTATCTTAGCTATGCATCAAACACTCATTATACTTACATTTCAACAGAGAGAAATGCTTTGAGATCTGGCAGACATCAGCTTTTTGTGTCAGGTACCAGGAGTAGTAGTCAGTGCAATACCTGAATTAAAATTGCCATTTAATTTACAGTTAGAAACATTTAATACATATTTAATCTTTGCAGAAATAAAAGAGTAACTTAGAGTCAGAGTAATTACAAATAAATGTACTGATCCCGTTAAACTTTCAACACATAATTGGCAATCAATATACAAATATTTAAATTTCACTCATTAGGATAATCCCAGGGTGACACCGCAGAAAAATTCTGGTAAAGGGTTAGGGTTGGATAATGGGGAGGGCTGGGAAGGGGAACATGCATGGATTTTCTACCTGTGTAGAATTCTCAGTTAACCAAGAAAATTTCAGTCTTATCAAGCTACCAGCCAACTTATGAGACCCAAGAGCCAAGAAGCCAATAAAGTTTTTGAAACTTTGCCAAGCATTCTGCTAAGGACGTGAGGGATAGATATTTTGAAAAAGTGTTTTCAATGGACCCTTCCAGATTCTTCTCTTGCTCCTCAACACATTGCACTTTTGTAAAAAATGCTTCAGGATCTTTGTCAAACAAAATTTAGCCCTAAGCCACATAAGGAGATATCAGGATGGGTGACTAAAAGATTCATTGAGTTAAAAAGTGCAGAGGAACAGACTCCAAATAGGAAAAGTACCATTCAGAGCACACCTTAAGTGAAGAAGGCACAATGGTAGGCCTGATAATTGCAGAGGGCTTAAAAGAAGCCTGGGTTATTGATGAGGGCTTCCAAGAAGACAACAGAAGGTTGGTGACTGTGTTGCGAATGTTGGAGGTCTATGGAACAGTAAAGTTTATTTATTAGTGTCAGAAGCAAGCTTACATTAACATTGCAATGAAGTTACTGTGAAAATCCCCCAGTAGCTTTCTAAGCAACTGAAGAACTGAAATTGCACTTGTCAGTTGACAAAGTAAGGTTTTTGAACGTGAAGACTAGATTTGCTCATGAGTGACAAGATTTCAGTGACATTGGTTGACTCAGTGTTGAGAAATCTGTGGAATCTATTATGATCACATTTTGAGGTCATTATAAACAGTGCTACATTTGACCAGTTTGTCTGTTAACTCATAGTAACCCTGAATATTAGAGTATAAGATAAATATTGAAAATTGCTTTATTTTTCTGACTTTTTAATCATAAAGTTTATTTTTGTTTGTTTAAAACCTGCGGAAATTTCTGGCTTTAATTACAAACTTTGTCTCCTTCAAACAAAAAGTTATTGGCCCTGAACAAACATTATTAAAAAGTTAAAGGATCATTACAGATCACTTAGGTCTATGTATGACATGCTGCTTAACAACAAGTGTCTTTTTCCAGAGTTACATATACTATACTGATGAAAACATTATATATGGAGGGGATTTCCAGCATTGGCATGCTGACTCCTGCCAAAGTGGATGCAGCGAGCCAGCCAAAGTCCCATTGATTTTGGCGAGAGTGGAAGATCCTGCAGGTGAGCAGGGCCATAAAACCTGTCCAATACAGTAATGTCAGTAAGTTCTACACCTTTTACTGTCCATCTGATTCCACGGTCTGCACCCTTATAAATTATATTTGGATATTTTATGAAATATATTGTTAAAATCTTGTGCCACCTTCATCATGCAGCATCTCAGAAATAAATAGCAAAATAAAAGACCTTATTTATTTACCTTACAGCAGATCTCTTTGATTGGCTCTTTTGTACAATTTTACAAAGACATCGTTGAAAGAATCGACAAAGTTCCAGAACACAACGATTTACGTTCTGAGTGCCTGTTGTTGGCTTCTCTTCCTCTTTGGCCTTTGCAGCACCTCCACAGTCTATCGTGAATATTAAATCCTCAGATGTAAAAAAAATTACTGCAGCTGGGCTATTCATTCTCTAATGCATTAAAAAAGCATTAACAAAATAAAAAACATGCTTTTCCTGAGGATTACTGTTTCCCCCCATGAGGCATTCCCATCTTTGCCTTGCTGCATTCTCCTACATATATTTCCCTACTTGCACACCTACGTGACATTGCATCAAGATGGATATAGAAACACAATTTTACCATCCTGCCTCTTACAGGAATTGGTGCAGGTGAGGGGCGGACTATCTATTGACTTCAGGCAAGATCTTACAGTTTCAGGACAGGCGAGGATGGAGAACTCTGCCCATTGTTAATATTTATGACGGAGATGGGAAATGTGCAAAGTAAGCTAAAGTAGCCCAAGAATTTGACAAAATTTAACTTAAGGGTAATGATAATATATTTTAGATCTGCTTTTCACCCAACAGCTTGCCAAATGGCCAGGCTAGCCAGCAGCCGGGAGAGAAAACCCCCAGTAACAGATCGCAGCTGGGGATATTCTGGGAGGCCTTCTTCTCTGTCAATTATCGATTTCTGGTCAAATGATCAATTTCAACAATAAAAACAGAAAATGCTGGAAAATCTCAGTATGTCTGACAGCACCTGTGGCAGAGAGAATAGAGTCAATGTTTCGAGTAAGGATCACCTTTCATCAGCCCTGATGAAGGGTCATCCTAACTCAAAACATTGCTTTCAGATTCCAGCATCCGCAGCATCTTACCTTTATCAAAATATCCCTTTGATTACTGATTCTCCCACAACAGATGCAGTGAACATTCAAATGCTCATGAGCTTTGGTGGCATTGGAAATTCCTGCCAACAGATGAGCCAGAAGATTCCAGGCAATCTTAACTTGATATTGGAAAATGCATAGTTAACTTACATGATTTCAATGGTTTGACCAACATGCTTGGTGTAGACTGGAGCATAGATTCAGGGGATGCTGAAAGGAATTGCACACATTTTACTGAAGCTTACATAAGTCACCATTTACAGAATTTATTCGATAATATAGAGAAGGCCAAACTGAAACAAAACCTAGCATAAAAATAATCTTGAGCTTCTTTTGTGTTTTTACTTTTGATTATTTTAGATTTTTTTTCAGATTATTGATTTTGGTGTGTCTCAGTTCTCTATGTCTTTGATAGTGTTTTATTTGCCCTGATATTTAAATAATGTGCCCAGAATAATGAAGAAGAATGCTTTTGTTTTACATAATTTCAACTATTAGTTCAATCCATAAGACCATAAGAAATAGGGGCAGAATTAGGCCATTCAGCCCATCGAGTCTGCTCCGCCATTCAATCATGGCTGATGTGATTATCATCCCCATTCCCCTGCCTTCCCCACATAACCCTTGATCCCCTTATTAATCAAGAACCTATCTATCTCTCTCTTAATGAGCTCAATGACCTGGCCTCCACGTTTCTCTGTGATAATGAGTTCCACGGATTCACTACATTCTGGCTGAAGAAATTCCTCTGCATCTCTGTTTTAAAGAATTGTTCTTTTACCCTAAGGTTGTGCCTTCTGGTTCTAGTTTTTCCTACTAGTGGAAATATCCTCTCCACATCCACTCTATCCAGGCCTCTCAATATTCTGTAAGTTTTAATAAGATACTGCCTCATCCTTCTAAACCCCATGAAGTATAGGCCCAGATTCCACAATCATTCTTCATATGACAACTCTTCATTCCTAGGATCATTCTTGTGAATCTCCTCGGGACCCCCTTCCAAGGCCAACACATCCTTCCTTAGATATGGGGCCCAAAACTGCCCACAATATTTCAATTGGGTCTGACCAGAGGCTTATGCAGCCTCAGCAACACAATCTGCTCTTGTATTCCAGCCTTCTAGAAACTAATGCTAACTTTGAAATTCTCTTTTTAACTGTCAACAGAGCCTGCATGTTAGCTTTAAGAAAGTTCTGAACCAGGACTCCCAAATCACTGTGTGATTTAGATTTCCAAAGCCTTCCCCCATTTAGAAAATAGTCTACTCTTCTATTCTTCCTACCAAAGTGCATACTTTGCCGTATTGTGTTCCATCTGCCACTTTTTTGCCCAGTCTCCTAACCTGTCCATGTCATTCTGCAGTCTCTCCACTTCCTCAATGCTACCTGTCCCTCTGCATAGCTTTGTATCATATGCAAATTTAGCAACCATGCCCTCGGTTCCATCTTCCAATCATTACTGTATATAGTGAAAAGTTGTGGTCCCTGCAATAACCTCTGCAGAACACCACCAGTCACTGGTTGCCACCCTAAAGAGGGCCTCTTACCCCATTCTGTCCTCTGTCTGTCAGTCAATCTTTTATCCGTGTCAGTACCTTGCCTCGAACACCATTGACTCTTATCTTATTTAGCAGCCTCCTGTAAGGCAGCTTGTCAAACGCTTTCTGGAAACCAAATAAACCATGTCCACTGGCTCTCCTTTGTTTAATTTCTTCGTTATCTTGTTACCTCCTTAAAGAATTACCTGATGGTCCTTTGCTGATGCTTTTTTTTAATGTGTAATTGTTTTTTTCTTTCAATTTCTTACTACGTAAGGAACTTTGCTTGCTAACTGTCTCCAGAAATTTGAGAGGAAAAAAATCACAAATGAAAATGCAGGCTGATAAATCTCTCCATTTACTCTTGAAAGTGAGATATGTAGCATAATTTTGGTGAAGTAATGCTGATGCAGCAACATCAGCGCTGAGGTGTTCCAGCAAAGATTTGAATTTTTTGGATAAAATTGGGTTAATCTAATTTAGATTTGGAATTTCATTCAGTGTTCATGGTGAGGAGGTATTCCTTTTCTCTCAGAATATTGTCAGGTTAATCATTCTGAATCTGCACTGGGACAATGAAACCTCACCTGTGGAAGGCTGTGTCTCCAATGTGGTTGTCATCATCCTTTGGAGGTCTTCTGAAACTGACGTGATGTTTGTGGAAATGGTTGGTGATGCTAAAATACAACAGATATCTGTTTTTCAAACAATTTTATGTATGTTTTAACTTAATTTGTGTGCACGGAGAGGATCATTGACAGTTACACAGGCTTTAGGTTTACTTGCCATTTCATTATAAGAGTATTAGAGTGGGAACAGATCTTTTGACCTTCTGAGCCTGGTTCACCCTTCATTAAGATCCTTGCTGATATTCTATCTGAATTCAATCTTCTCACACTCATCCCTTACCCTTACTACACAAAAATCTCTAGATCTCCATCTCTTTAAGATAGCCATAATGTGGAAATGCAGACATTGGACTGGTATAAGCACAGTAAGAAGTCTTACAACACCAGGTTAAAGTCCAACAAGTTTATTTGGCAACACCAGCTTTTGGACTCTCATCAGATGAGTGAGGACTTGCGTTCATAAACAGGGCATATAAATACACAAACTCAATTTACAAGATAATGATTAGAATTTGAGTCTTTACAGATAATCAAGTCTTAAAGGTATAGACAATGTGAAAGAGAGAGGATTATGCACAGGTTAAAGAGGTGTGTATTGTCTCCAGCTAGGACAGTTATTAAGATTTTGCAAGCCTAGGCAAGTTATGACGATTACAGATAGTGTGACATGAACCCAAGATTCTGGTTGATCTTACCCTCTGATTTTTGGGTAAGTGTTCCCCAAGGCAGCCTTCATGACACATGACAACACAGAATTGCTGAACAGAAACAGATAGCCAAGTTCTGTACAAATGAGGACAGCCTCAACCAGAATCTTGGGTTCATGTGACCACAAATTCTAGGGAAATTTTCTCTTAGCATCATGCCCCTTAAGGATTTCAATTAGATATTTCATTCTTCTACATTTTAGCAAATATAGACGTAATCTATTCAATCTCTCGTTATTTTACAATCCTCTCAATTTATCTATAGGCCGAGTGAACCCTTACTGCATTGCACTAAAGCAGGTATTTACATCAGCAGTGGAGATCTTGGCCTAGGGCATGCATTCCATGGCAGGAGATATCCGCACCATAGTTCAATCTGTGAGCTCCACATTGCCATTCCTGCAGATGGGGCAGTATGGGTTTAAAATTGCTTCCCTAGTCTTGCTTGCAGCAATAGAGATCTTCGGGTGGGGTGGAATAAATAGAGAACATGGTTATCACTGGCGTGTGGTTATGCAAGATGAAGGGAAGGTGAAGATTGGCATTTATATATTAGCTTTCAGAATACACAAAGTGCTTTACAGCCAATGAAATAATTTTGAAATGTAGTCAACGTTGTGGTGTAGGGAAACACAACAAATCTTTTACACACTGCAAGGTGCCACAAACTATTAAGAGACACATTGCCAGCTAAACTGTTTTTGTGATGTTGGATGAGGGTTAATTGTTAGCCAGATCATGATCACAACTCTGATGCCATTTTTTGAATAATCCCACAGCAGCTTTTTAGGGATTTATTAGGGATGGGCAATAAAGGCTTGTCAGCCAGCACCTCTCATGTCTCCCAAATGACTAAAAAAGCATATCCAACTGAGAGCGCAGTCAGGGTCCATCTGTGATGACACTTCCAAGAGTCATCACTCTCTTAATACCAAGTTACCCTGGATTATAAATTCATCTTTCTGAGATGTGGTTTGAAACTCAGGGGGAGGAAACTGATTTCATATCTTTACTTCTGCTGACATAGGAAAATATACCTGTTAAAATTTTCAAAGTAGGGTATTAGGCATGGTAAATGAAAGATGATGCCTCTTTAGTGGCTCAGGTTGAGATACAGTGATGCACGTTTTTATTTCTACACTTTCAGGGCTTGTGGCATCTCTGAATTAGTGCCAGTCTATATCAAGCTAGAAGTAGCTTTGTGCACATGGACATGTATGAACTGGGAATTGGAGACTGTCAGACTAATTTCACCAGAAATACTTAGCAGCTGTCATGAAAAGCAAACATTTAGTCCAGACATTAGAGCTGGATTCAATCCAAATTGTTAGATGCGATGGGATAGATCTCTAATGCACTTTGCTGGCCAGTTCCTGAAGTGCATTCACTTGTTAATATTTGGAGAGGTTCTAACAGATTGTCTGGAAAGGAACTCAAGAATTCTGCAGTAACAAAACATAAACTGTATTTGTGTTATCTCATGCTGCAGCTTATCATCTGAGTATTCTGCTCCCAACAAACATATTAAAGGTAAGGTCATACAAGTTACCAACTTTGGAGCAACTGAGTGCAACCATTTACAAGTTGGACTGACAAAATAGTACAATGTTATTGGCCATTGCTAGCAGCAATTTTTGTAAGATTAAAATAGAATGAAATATATTTCTCTCTCGAATAAACCTTTTACACTAACAATCATAACCTGAAACAACTAATTCATTTGACTCCTGCCTGAAACTGCATCATCACCCCTGAGGTGAGCTTCTACCTGGTTAAATATGTTATCTGTGATATCTTTGTAGGATGTGTAACACTTAGTAGCTATCACCTTCCAGGATCCCAGGACACACAATGTGCTTTACAGCCAATGAGGTAATTCTGAAAGCTGGTTACTGTTACAGTTTGGGGAGACACAATAGCTTTTTTTACACACTGCAAGGTGCCACAAATCATAACGAGATACATTACCAGATAAACTGGTGAGGGATAATTGTTAGCCAGATCATTATCAGAACTCTGCTGCTATTTTCAAAGATCAAGTGTAATATAGACATGCTTGGTTGAAGTCATTAGGTTACACATTTTAGCTTTATTTAAGCAATTTTTAAAAGCAGCATCTTGGCCTTTTGGCTAAGATGCAAATGAGGTCAAGCCTTGGAAGAGGAACCATGCTTACTCTAATCAGCTTGGATCATGTAGATCAAACCCAAGACAGGAGGTGAAAGCCCTGTCTTGTCAGCTTGGATCAGGAATGTCTCAACTTGTTAAGACTTTGATTGGATTGAATTGGAAAAAAATCAAAATAATATAGGGCAGGTTTATATCCACCTGCAAAGTCAAGAACTAACTGAAACTGGTTTGTTCAAGTTTGACTATATATATATATACATATATAAATGAGCACAAGAGGATAGTATTACACTGTTACACTACAGCCTCCTTAAAGGGAAAAGCATAGAATGTAACATCAATGCAACTTATACATTTCTTTTTTAAATTTATTTTTAAAATCTAACTTAATCATTGGTTTCAAATTCCCAAGAGGATACCTATTTTCTTGATCCAAAACTTTCAGAATTTGGGAAGTGTGAGAATCTTTATAAATGTCTTAACATAACCAATAACCCAAAGATACATAGTTACTTTATACCATGCTCTCCACAATTACAGTTTTTATAGGAAACAGTCCTTAGTCACTTTCAGCTTTCAATGGGATCACATATCCCTGTTTTATTGAGTTATGTCTTGTGTTTAATGATGGTCCTCTTGCTCAGGCTCCTAGGAATTCCCAAGCCAACTTTCAGCTGTAAGGTCTACTCCAGTGATTTCTTCTCCTGATCTCCCAGTTCAAATCTTCCAGAGTTTTAGATTGCTACAGGGTGATTCCTATCATTCAGAGACTATTCTTCCTCCCCATTCTCAGAGGAAATATAAAATTCTCCTCTCTGTCTGCAGCCCCTTTTCTCTGAGTCAGTTTGCTGTCTCTCTTTGTGCCTATGACTGGATTTTTATCATCCTGCCTTCCAGGAGAATCAGAGTGGGTGAGGGATGGACCATGAAAAGATCCATTGACCTTGGACAGGATCTTACAGTTTGGAGACAAGTGAGGCTGTAAAATCCCACCCAGAAAGTTATCCACAGTCAACCCAACTGCTCCTGCCATTTTTTTTCAGGTGTGAATATTTTACTTCTTGCTGTCAGTAAGTCTCAGTTTGGGCCTCCAGGTTCCATAGCAACCAGCACATAAGAATATAAGAACTAGGAGCAGCAGTTAGGCCATTTAGCCTCTCGAACTGCTCCCCCATTCAATAAGATCATGGCTGATTTCTCCTTGCCTTAAAAACATTCAATGAGATAGCCTCAACTGCTTCAGTGGGCAGGGAATTCCACAGATTCACAACCCTTTGTGTGAAGAAGTTCCTCCTCAACTCAGTCCTAAATCTGCTTCCCCTTATTTTGAGCTATGCCCTCTAGTTCTAGTTTCACCACTGTCAGTGGAAACAACTTGCCTGCTTCTATCATATCTATTCCCTTTACAATCTTATGTTTCTATAAGATCTCCCCTCATTCTTCCAAATTCCAATGAGTATAGTCCTAGTCTACTCAGTCTCTCCTCATAAGCCAATCCTCTCAACTCTGGAATCAAGCTAGTGAATCTCCTCTGCACTCCCTGCAGTGCCAGTATATCCTTTCTCAAGTAAGGAGATCAAAACTGTACACAGTACTCCAGGTGTGACCTCACCAGCACCTTATACAGCTGCAACATAACCTTGCTGTTTTTAAACTCCACCCCTCTAGCAATGAAGGACAAAATTCCATTTGCCTTCTTAATTATCTGCTGCATCTGCAAACTAATTCCTTGAGATTCTTGCCCAAGGACACCCAGGTCCCTCTGCACAAGGATATCCATGTACTTCAAGTTGCAATTTTTTACCATTTAAGTAATAGTCTATTTTGCTGATATTCCTACTTTATCTGCCAAACCTTCACCCACTCACTTAGATTATCTATATTCCTTTGGAGAATTTCATTGTCCTCTGCACACTTTGCTCTGCCACCCATCTTAGTATCATCTGCAAATTTTGATGTATTACACTTTGTCCCTCCTCCAAAGCATCTATGTAAATCATAAACAATTGCAGTCCCTATACTGATCCCTGAGGCATACCATTAGTCACTGATTGTCAACCAGAAAAATACCCAATTTATCCACATTCTTTGCTTTCTGTTAGTTAACCAATCTTGTTTCCAAGCTAATACATTACCTGTAACACACATTAGTTTATTGTTGTGTAGCAATCAGAATAAATCACATTGTTCAATTTCAACTTGAATTAAAGAAACAGCCCAAAACTGAATCACCTTATAAAATCTCATCTCTATAATACTAAACACACACAAACCACCAAAGGTTAAAAAACACAAACATGTGCTAGCCTCGATTAATAACAGCTGCTAGCAAATATCCTACTACTCTGTGATTATACTGCCAATCTGAGCCTTGGCCCTTCAGGCTTGACTTTCTGGATCTCACTCTCTGCCCTTATGTTGATGTTCATTCCCTATCCTGCTGTGGTCTTACCATCTTATGTATTTAATATGGGTTCCTTATGTTGCAGTAGTGGTAGTTTATTGAATGGGGTAACTCATTTATGGGCAGCACAGTGGCACAATAGTTAGATTTGCTGCCTTACAGCACCAGAACCACAGGTTTAATTCTGACACCAGGTCATGATCTGTATGGAGATTGCATGCTCTGTGTCAGTTTGGGTTTCTTTCAGGTGCTCCAGCGTCCTCCTGCACTCCAAAGATACGCAGGTTAGGTGGATTGACCATAGAAGATTGCCTCTTAGTGTCAGGAGATTAGCAGGGTAAATATGTGGGGTTATGGGAAATAGGGTCTGGGTGGGATTTGTTGTTGAAGCAGGCTTGATAGGCCAAATGGCCTCCTTCTGCACTGCAAGGATTCTACAATTCCATGATTCAAGAGCTTTTGAGGCTTGTGTGTTTAAACATAAATACCTTTATAGGTAATCTTTAACTATTGACAGTTCCAACTATAGTCTTGCCTGGTGTAGCTTCCACCATGCAGGTTAATACAGTTCTAAATTGTATTCTGATCATGTGACTACATACCTCACAGTGTGGGAGGTGCTAGTCTCTTATCCCATGTTAACCCGAGCACCTTACATTATCATAGATTCCCAATAGTGAGAAAGGAGTCTGCAAACACTCTGACACAGTATCTTTCCCTAGGCCCATCCTCCTACCATATCCCTGTAATCCCACACATATTTACCCCTCTTCCTTCATATTTTGAGACACCAAGGGGCAACTTTGCATAGCTAATTCATCTCACCTGCACACCTTTGGACTATGGGAAGAAATCAGAGCACCTGGAAGAAACCCACACAGACACAGGGAGAAAGTGCAAGCTCCACACAGTCAGTCAAGGCTGGAAGTTAACCTGGGTTCCTTATGTTGAGAGGCAATAGTATTAACTCACTGTGCCAGCATGCCACCCTGCATATGTAGGCTCATGTAATATAAGGGGTGGCATGGTGGCACAGTGCTTAGCACAGTGACTGAACACAGGCTTCACAGTGCCAGAGGCCTGGGTTCAATTTCCAGCTTGGGTCACTGTCTATGCTGAGTCTGCATGTCCACCCAGTGTCTGCGTAAGTTTCTTCTAGGTGCTCTGGTTTCCTCCCACAATCTGAAAGATGTGCGTGTTATGTGGATTGACCATACTGAAAACAATTACCTGTTGATGTGCCCGAACAGGAGCCAGAGCATGGCTACTAGGAGATTTTCACAGCAACTTCACTGCGGTGTTAATGTAAGCCTAATTGTGACACTAATAAACTAAACAAAACTTTAAACATATCATCACAGGTCCCAATCACTATCAACTCTGACCTTCACACAATCTATTTGTCTATCTTCTTCTCTGTTTCCCCCACACCCCCACTCTGAAAAATGCTGCAAAGATGTGATAATAAGAGGTAAAGAATAAACAGGATTAAGTACTAGTACTGACCAGTAGTGGTAGATTTTCTGTCATAGAATGTTTCATTTATAATTGGCTGCAGTGAATTTGTAAACCACAGTGAGGTCATATCTCTTTCTGAAACAAGAGCATTAAGTAATTAATATTATTTAAAACTACTTTACATGAATTTGTTGACTCCTATCTGTACATTCCAGAAATAATTCCAATGATTTTAGATATTTTTATATGGTAGGGATGGAATTATTATTACAATGTCTAGAGGGTGAGCTTGAGCCCACATTTGCCCTCCATGTAAAGGCTGGCAGGGGCTGAAGATCCAGAAGTTAGAGTTCTCGCCAGCAAATTCGCAATTTCAAATCTTTGCCCGCCCCTCAATGGTGATATCATCAGCTTCACACCAATAATAGGCATGAAGCTGCTTTACATGAATTTGAAAGTATTTCAATATCATTAACCCATACCCTTATCAGATGTTGAACGCCCTGTCATATACTGACCCATTGGTGCTGTTTACAACACATTCACACAGATGTAAATCTCTCATGGGGGTGGGGGGGGGGGGGGGGAGGCGGCGTGGTGGTTCTCCCATGAATGCAAAGATAAATACAGTGTATAGTTCCCGGCAGAGAGGGATATAGTCAGACAGTGGCTTGGCAATGCCCCCAGCACTGTTCCTTTACACAGGTTAGCACTGGCAGTGTGCCTCCAACTGGGGAGATGGGGTGGCGGAGAGAGTTGCGAGTACTAGCGCCGATCAGAGGAGGGGGATGGGGAGTACAAATGTTGGCTCCAATCAGGAGTGTGGGGGGTAGGGGGGTTGTGTGGGAGGGATGCCCTTTAACATGGTGCCATAATCTCAGTGCAACCAAGTTTTGCCCTCCTCCATGACAGCGTGAAACATGGCCAGCTGTTTCTCTGGAGGGAAACATACATTTTCCTTGCCCAAACCAATGCTGCCATTTTTTGGTAAGATTTTGCCCATTGTTTTCATTATCAGCTCCAGCCCCTGTAATAGCTGATTATTTCAATAATCAGCTCCAGCCCCTGTAATAGCATTAACATTTGTTTAAAAGGCTTTCGAATTTAAAAAATAAACATCTTACCAAGAACGCCAGCCATAACACAGATGAAAATGCAGTCTGTCTCGTTTTTGCTCACTGCAACAGAAATAAATCTTCAATTAACCTATTCCTTATTAATGTACCTTATAAGTAATGATAGAGAGAATAGTACTGGGAACAGAAACATTTTAAATAATATTTCAGTAAAAGTAAGCTGATATCCTCTGAGGACTAATGATAGGAAACAACTGTGTGCTTTGTGAACTTTAATGCCAGAATTACTCTGAATTATCATATCATGAGCAAGAATGGCCTGAAGATAACTCTCTGCCTCATTTTCCCTTTTGTGTTAAAGTGCCTGAGCCCCACTCAATGCTTCTCTCAGCTAATTCTGAAAGCACTAACAGAGATACGCATGGAAATTAGACGAGATATCCACTAGTGTTGGGGTCTCCAAACCCCTTATGTTCATAATAGATGAGACAAAAATGAAACATATACTGGACAAGCATCATTACTTGACATTGAAATGCAATGTGGCATGTTCTGATTTATAAATTTGGCTTGGAATGTTTATGTTAATTTTTGGTAGCTTTTCTTTTTGCTTTGTGACCTAAGCAGATGTTATACTGCCCATACTATAAGGAGTGTGGGATAGTTGATAAATGGAGAATGAGTTGAATTACTGGTGTTAAAGTCAAATGAGCTGCTCAGGTCAAAGCTGCCTCCATACCATTCCTGTGTATGTGTATGTATATGCATGTGTGTGCAAATATGTGCACATATGTATGTTTGTGCATGTGTATGTATGTGCATATCATTTGTGTGTACGTTGTGTGTGTGTGTATGTTTGAATGTATGTATGCACAGGTGTGTTTGTGTGTATATATATGTACATGTGCGTATACACGTGCTGGTGCATCACACACAATGGAATGAGCAGCCATGTGGTCAGCACAGCTTGTCATCCAGCTGCTATTCTTTGGTTTGCCATGGTGGTTCAAACACAGATGGCACAATGGACTGAACAGAATGAAAGAATCATGACTGCTGCCAAGATACCAGGTATTAGCCTGCATGATAAGCTGCATTTGGTCACATACCAGCTGGGTACCAAGGGAGTAGAATCCCTTTTACTTGTGATACATCCCAGAGTTGACACATGGAACCCCTAAAACAATGTGTGGGCCATCAATAGGATCCACATCGTGAGAAAACCTGCAATCCTGCAGAAACCATCTGTTCACATTGCTCCAAAAACAGAAATTGCTGGAAAATCTCAGCAGGTCTGACAGTATCTGAGGTGAGAGAGAATAGAGCTAACATTTCAAGCTTCAACGACACTTTGTCAGCATTGGCCAGCTGTATTCTCTCACTATAGATGCTTTCAGACCTGTTGAGATCTTCCAGCATTTTCCATTTCTGTTCCAGCATTTGCAGTATTTTGCCTTTATGTTCACATTGCTTGCTGCTTTCTTGTGAGACAATGAAATATCTATTTAAAGAGAAATGACGACAGAGTCAGTGACTCCTCTTATGCAACAGTAAAGTGAAAGCAGTGAGATGTTGCAAATATCTGCATTTCCAGCCTGAAAATAACGTCCTTTAAAAAAGTTACCTTCATGAAGAATGGGATTGCTGCCCTTGTCCTGCTGTGAACAATTCTGACTGCAGCAGGTGTCTGATCTCAGTAAGGATACCTGATCTGAAGTGTAGACATCTGACATTGTTCCTTGCTGAGATTCAGGTCAGAGAATTGTTCCCTGGAAACGATGGGTTGATATAACTTTCTGCAGGGAACTTTTTTTCTCTCTCTCTCTCTCTCTCCCCCCCACCCCCCACAGGAATTCCCCTCTTCAAGCAGCTTGCCCAGCTCTTTGTTTCCTCTGTTCATTCTCTCCATATTTCAGTGTCTTCCTGCAACCATGCTTGGGAGAATTGCAGAAACCTTGTCAGGTCCAGGTCTTTCAGCAGCTCTCATATCTATCACTCTGGACTTCAACAACTTTGAAGCATTCTAGAATGCACTGAATATTTGTACAATTGCAGCAATAGCCAATAGAAATCAATCAGCAACTAACTTGAACGTAATTAATGAAAATTTGCACAACACTGGTACAGAGGCAGCAATGCTAACCTCTGTGCCAGTATGTGGTCCTGGTGTGGGATATGGAAGCAAGGTTTTCATCACTATGCCACAACATTTTGCTGCTGACACATCATGCTCACTCATGATTGATTAAGGAACGGTCTAACTGGAGTGTTAAATAGCAGTGCTGGTCACAAAACAGCTACATTTATTGATGCATTGCTAAAAAAATGACATGCTATCGAATAAGGGCATAAGGTCACCACTTTCAGATCTGTGAAGTGTTCAGTCTCCCTCAATTTATCCTTGGAGGGTAAGATATGTGAAATATTGAAGACAGATTGATGTTAGCCTTTCAAGTTGCTACTTTGCAGTAGGGGAGGTGATGACCTAGTGGTATTAATGCTAGATTATTAATCCAAAAGCTCAGCTGATGTTCTAGGGATTTGGATTCGAATCTCGCCACGACAGACGTTGGATTTTGAATTCAATAAAAATCTGTCAGATCAAATCTCACTCCCTGACCTAATATCCAAATTGCCTGCACTCCCCAATGTCTGACTCCATTTTGATGTCTAACTCTACCCCAACTCTTGTCGTCTGACTCCCCACTGATGTTAGACTCCTCTTCCCCCATGTTTGACTCTGCTGCAACCCCTGTTAACTGAATTTCCAAGCAGTTTTCTCATTCAGTTCAATGGTTGTTCCCTTTGAAATTTGGTATTGTTGCCCTGATGGAGGAAAGATGAAAAAATTCGACAGTATATCTCCTTTATCAATATTCAAGCTCTGGATTGCCAAGCAATGATTTATTAGTGTCATAATCTGCTTCTTCGATTTATTTTGAGCCCACACGAACTGTGCATAGTCTAAGGCCCTCACCAATATATTGAATAGTGCAACATGCAGAAATATGAAAATGCGATGGTCACTATTTTAGCCTCTAAAGCCGCACATGGGGTGGAATTTAATGCCCTCTCCATGACGAGTTTGGTAGCAGGGACAGTTATGTCAGATAGAATGGTGGTGGGTTGTGCCTGCCACCAACTCGCCATCATCCTAATTAATTCTGTGGTGGCAAGGCCAGCCAGGGGCAACAATTATTATGCCCTTATGTGGGTAATTATTGGTGGGTTTGTGTTTGCTGGGATCCAGTGACAATACCAGGCCTTGGGTTGGTGTTGTACTGATGGCAACCACTGCCTTCCCAGTGATAGGGCCATTCAAAAGCTCTCCTAGCCTCTGATTGGCCTAAATATCTTGGTCAGTGGGACTTCCGGTCTCAGAGTCCCTAATCCCAGGCAAGACACATCAATGCTCAATTAAGTGCCTAAGTGGCCCCAATTACACTGAGACTTCCTTAAAAGGTATAAAAGGGTCTCTCACTGGATATGCAGCTAGAGAGTGAGATGCCTGTCGCCTGCAATATATAACCACCATATTGATGACAAGAAGTATATTACCTTGCTGAACTTTGCAACTTTTCTCTAATCCATAAACCACAAATACATGGGCTAATATTTAGTGCTGGTGTAAAAATGTGCAGTAGCACATTGACATCGGCATGATGTTAATAAAATTAGGCAGCCAGCTGTCGCCATAAGACTATAGGACCATAAGAACGAGGAGTAGGCCATTCAGCTCTTTGCTATTAATCAGATTATGGCTGATCTGACACTAAGTCCACTTTCCTGCCCTCTTTCAGTAACCCTTAATTTTCATCAATTTCTCCATGGCCATCAATGAAAATTATCCCCCATAAAGTTTTGTTTGTACTCTCATTAGCTGTGTGGAGTGTGCACATTTTCCCCGTGTCTGCATGGGCTTTCTCCAGATGTTCCAGTTTCCTCTCAGTCCAAAGATATGTGGGTCAGGTTGATTAGTCATGCTAACTTGTGATTGGAGTGGGTGCAATAGGCCGAATGGCCTCCTTCTGCACTGTAGGGTTTTTATGATTATTTCTAATCTCAAATACTGGTAGAGTAGCAATAATGAAATCAATTTCAAACCATGCAAGGACCACAAAACCCACCCTGAATTCCCAGGATCACTAACTCTCCCCCTTCACTAACTCTCTCCCTGATCCAGAGTAATATCCTGTTCGAATGCAAAGTAATCAAAAAGTGGCAATGTTACCATCAGTTAAAATCTTTAAAACATCAATAATAAATGAATAAAACAAACCATAGAGGATGGAACTGGATTTAAAAATTTCCTTGAAGAAACTGGTGGTATTCCCCAAAAAGTCAACTACAACGGCAGTATAATCTGTAAAAAAGAACATATTCATGAATTGCTGACTTGCATGTGTGAACAATGCAATGTTTACATAAATTTAATTAATGTATTCTTCCTTACCATCTACCTAATAAACGATCACATTAAAGAGTTCAGATAACATAACTAGAAGTCCCAAATCATGAATTAAGTTGTCAATGTGCACTAGATCATTACGGGAATAATTAGGCACTTAAGTTTTGACATATCTGGCTTGGTGAGGTGTTGTGGCACAGTGGTAGATGCTTTGTTTCCACATCAAGACTTGATGACCATACCAGGTCTGTTTGCAATCTGATTGACCAAGTTGATTATCAGCCAATAAATCCTCCCAAAATGCCTAATGGTAGGCAGTAATAGTGGGAGAGTTTCCTTGTCAGCCACACTGTAGAAAGCAATGAAAAACCACTACAGAACATAACCTAACATAATCATGGGTCAATCTAATGGCTCTCCATTGTCGCCAATGCCTCTTAGGGCCTGGTACATGAAGTAAGAAGAGAAAGATGACCCAGGAGTGCACAGCACTACCCACATGTGGATTTGAGTTTCATGGTATTGCAAGAATTCCTACATTTGTAATGTTGCATATCATTCTATAAGTGAGTTCATAGTTTATCTCAAGCTCTTATCCACAATCAAGGGAATTCAATTATTTGGAGACGCTAGAGAAGCTGGGATTAATCTCAATTGAACTAGTAATATAGAGGGGAATTTAATAGAGGGAATGAAAATGATGAGAAGTTTAGATAGGGCAAAATAGCAGGTAAGTCAGAGGACAAAGATCTTAGATAATTACCAATAAACAACTAGAAGAGACAAAGAGATTGTTTTAACAGTAGCAAATTGTTATGATCTGAAACGCATTGCATGTGAAAGTAAATTCCACAGCAAGTTCAAAAAAGGAATTTATAGATGTATATAGAAAAGGAAATTTTAGTTGGGCTTTTGGGATACCTTGTGGGAATAGGATTAACTGAATGGCCCTTTCAAAGAGATGACACAATCTCAATGGGCTGTAAGTATATGTTTATTCTATTTGAGTATGTGCTTATTAAAGCTAATATGAATGAGGAGTTAGTCTCAGTTCCTTGAGACAAAACTGAAAGTGATGAAACATACAGGATGGAAATTTCCAGCTGTTCACACCCACAAGATCGTTGGTCCCACTGTCAGTGCACCACACAGCGGATTTCCCAGGAAACCCTATTGACAACGTCAAGAGTAAAGATCCCACTGCCGACCAATGGCAGACTGCCTCAAAAGATGCGATGAGTAGTGTGGATAATCCTGCCCAAGTATCCAGAGGGAGGACCAGAAACTCAGTGCTTTGGGACACGTGGCCCAAATGCATGTTATAACAGCAGACCCTGGCCTCCTATGTGAGGTCACGCACTAAAATACAAGTTATCAGAAAGGGAGTAGATACTTAATATAATAAACTCCTTTCCTGAAGAATAGAAACATTTTTGCTGAAGCTTTTTGTCTTGCACTCATCAGAACATTCGCAAGACAACTTGAGGGAATGCCTTGTGAATGTTCTGATGAATGTAAGATAAAATTTTCAACAAAAATGCCTCTTTTCAGCAATACGCAAGTTCTGTACTACCAACGGACTAAAATCTCATTTCCTTTCTTTTACTGCTCTCAGAGAAATTATCCTTAATGTGCCTTGACAGCAGGCAATACTTTGTTGGAAATTTATCGGCTTTAAATTGTGCCTTGCAGATGACTGATGAGCAAGCTGAAAGTTTTAAAATGTTTTCTGGGATCCGCATCATTTAAGACCCCTCCTGAGCTACAGACCATTAAATGTCATAAATCAACACAATTCTGCTTCAGTTTTCCTCCTAACCTCATTCCCTTTAAGGAGTTTGGTAATTTAATGTCTGTTATGTTAATATGTCTCTGTAGACTAGGAATAGTTCTTTAGACACAAAGCACTAACCTGTCAAGTCATTTGTTCTGTTGTTTAAGCAGTAGCAGTATTTCATTGGGAAAATAGAGGGATCAATATTCCAGAAGCTGGAAACTGCAGGTAAATAAATGCGAATGTCGGTCAATGTCACTGCAGTTTTCACAAGAGTAGGAAACTGTGACCAAGTACAATGAAACATTGCGACTGAGTACTTACTGTTATAAATGAGAATTGACACCTTATGGAGTGCAAAGGAGCTATGGGAAGTGACACTGAGCAATGAGAAGAATTGTTGATTTCCTGTGAATAGTTTAGATGTAAAATTAAAATGTGCATTTGTGCAGAAAGTGCACGATTTTCAATATAACTCCAAACTTAAATGCCCATCTATATATAAAACATATAAAATATATAT
The DNA here is from genome assembly GCA_024679065.1 of Sphyrna mokarran. NCBI lineage: Eukaryota > Metazoa > Chordata > Chondrichthyes > Carcharhiniformes > Carcharhinidae > Sphyrna > Sphyrna mokarran. The sequence goes on from JAGIQG010000007.1 coordinate 54,903,241, forward strand.
ATCTGTGCATACTTCCCATCTGCATTGCACATCTGTCTGTGACATTTTTTTCTTATTTTGTCAGTTATTTCTCATCATGAATTCCAAAGCACATTTAGAATAGAAAATGTCTGTATAAATGTATCACCAATTGTGCAACCATACATGACCATCAGAGATTCCTCCACCCCCATCTTCATTTCTTAACTGTATTTCTTTGGTTGGAGTTCTCATATTAACATTTTAGTAGTTATATTTTGTATGTTAAATGTTGTATATTTAATTTTTATATGTTAGTTTATAATAATATTGAAGCTGTTTTCCTCCATGCTAATGTTCCCCATCCTTGAGGAATTTTGTGGCTCCAAGACCCAGGCTTAACTGTACTAAACCTTTTGTAATTCTTCTAAATCTCTGGCTGACTGCAAAAAAAAATGAGTAAGTATAGAATCTCTGCAGTGCGGAAGACCATTTAGTCCATCAAGTCTGCATCAACTCTTACCCAGGCCCTATCCCTGTAACCCTACCTATTTACCCTGCTAATCCCTCTACCATATGTATATATCTTGGGATATTAAGGGACAATTTCCCATGGCCAATCAATCTAACCTGCACATCCTTTGGGCAATATATTTTAAAATAATAAAGCTACCTCTTGTGTTCAGTGTCTGGCCTTGCTGTCCGATTCTGACTTCCAATATCTTAACCATATATTTCACCCCCATTCCATAATATATAGTATCCGGATCAAGCTCCAGCCCTTACTCAATAACTAGCTGCTCCCATCATGCTAACTGCAACTTTGTTTCTGGCTTTGTTGGCAAGGTTGTTATTTGGGCAAAGCTGCTTAATGCTCCTTAGGGGATGAGGTATAATCCCCGAATGACCAATTTACCTGAGCAGTTTTCATTATAAATATAGAATCATAGAGTCATAGCTGTTTATAGCATGGAAACAGGCTCTTCTGCCTAACTTGTCCATGCCACTCTTTTTTTTTTTAAACAACCGCTAACCTAATCCCAATTGCCCTGATTTGGCCCATCATGCTCATATAACTATCCAAGTGCTTTTTAAAAGATAAAATTGTACCCACCTCTACTACTCTGGCAGCTTGTCCCAGAGACTCAGCACTCCCTTTGTGAAAAAACTGCACTTCTGGACGCTTTTGTATCTCTCCTCCTTACCTTAAACCTATGCTCCTAGTTTTAGACTTCCCTACCTTTGGGAAAAGATATTGATTATCCACCTTGTCTATGTCCCTCATTATTTCATAAACCACTATAAGATCACCCCTCAGCCTCCTACGGTCCAGAGAAAAAAGTCCCAGTCAATTCAGCCTTTCCTTATAACTCAATCCATCAAGTCGGGATAGCATTCTAGAAAATCTTTTCTGCATTCTTTCTAGTTTAATAATATTTTTTCTATAATAGTACGACCAGAATTGCACACAGCATTCCAAGTGTGGCCTTACCAGTGCCTTGTATAGCTTTAACAAGACGTCCTAGCTCCTGTATTCAATATTCTGACCGATGAAATCAAGCATGCTGAATGCCTTCTTCACTGTTCCGTTCACCTGTGACTCCACTTTCAAGGAGCTATGAACCTGTACTCCTAGATTTCTTTGTTCTGTAACTCTCCCTAACGCCCTATGATTAACTGAGTAAGTCCTACCTTAGTTCAATCTACCAAAATGCATCACCTTGCATTTGTCTAAATTAAACTCCATCTGCCATTTGTCAACCCCCATTGGCTCAATTGATCAAGATCCTGCTGCAATTGGACATAACCTTCCTCATTGTCCTCCATGTCATCAATCTTGGTGTCATTTGCAAACTTATTAACCATGCCTCCTATATTCTCATCCAAACCATTAATATAAATGACAAATAACATTGGGTCCAGAACTGATTGCTGAGGCACACTGCTGGTCACAGGCCTCCAGTTTGAAAAACAACTCTCTACAATCACCCTCTGGCTTCTGTGAAGAAGCCAATTTTGTATCCATTTAGATACCTGGATCCTGTGAGATTTAACTTTATGCAACAACCTACCATGCAATACCTTGTCAAAGGCCTTACTAAAGTCCATATAGACAACACCAACTGCATTGCCCTCATCTACCTTCTTGGTTACTCCTTCAAAAAACTCAATTAAATTTGTGAGACATGATTCTCCACTCACAAAGCCATGCTGACTCCCCCAGTCAGTCCTTGTTCTCTTTTCCCTGCAGCCTTTTTTAAACAAAACAACATTTGCCACTCTCCAATCTTCAGACACAACCCATAGCTATCGATGATTCAAATATCTCGACTAGGGGACCTACAATTTCCTCCTTAGCCTCCCACAACATTTCATTAGGTCCTGTAGATTTCTCTACCTTGATGCACTTTAAGACTTCCAGCACCTCCTTCTCTGTAATATGTGCACTCTTCAAGAAATTAATATTTATTTCCCCAAGTCCCTTAATATCCGTGCTTTTCTCAACAGTAAATACTGATGAGAAATATTCATTCAGAATCTCACCCATCTCTTATGGATCTGCACATAGATGATGTTGTTGATCCTTAAGAGGCTCTACTGTCTCCCTTGCTACTCTTTTGCTCTTTATGTATTTGTAGAAGCTCTTTGGATTCTCTTTTGCCTTATCTACCAAAACAATTTTGTGTCCCCTTTTTGCCCTCCTGATTTCTCTCTTAACTCTACTCCTACACCCCCTATACTCTTCAAGAGATTCACTTCATCCCAACTGCCTATGCATGTCACGTGTTTCTTTCTTCTTCTTGACCAGGACCTCAAGGGCCTCAATCCAGGGCTCCCAACTTCTGCCAGCCTTGCCCTTCACTCTAAGAGGAATGTGCTTACCCTGAACCCTGGTTAATACACTTTTGAAAGGGTATCACTTACCAGATGTCCCTTTTCCTTCCCAGAGACTCCCAGAATTAACTTTTAAAAGTTCTTGCTTGATACTATCAAAATTGGCCTTGCCCCAATTTAGAATATTAACTTTTGAGTCTATCGCTCTCCATAGCTATCTTAAAACTAATAGAATTATGATCACTGGTCCCAAAGTGAATCTTCACTACCATTTCTGTCATCTGCTCTTCCTTATTTCTGAGGAGAAGGTCAAGTTTTATAAATATTATAAATATAGATTATATGGATTACAAATATGGATAGATGAATTCCCCCAGATACATTGATACTAGTGATAGGAAAGGGGCTGGATGTATGTACTAAAAGGCCTATAGAAGATTTGCCTATGCTTTATGATCCCCTCGGCTGAAACCATAGAACAAAGTAACAGCAGAACTAGATACCATTCTATTTTCCCATTTTCCATCCCCCAATTTGAAAAAGCACCGAATTTCCATTTTGGCCTGGGCTAAAACATGGTCTCGCAATTTCTAATAAATGTTCACTTGTCCTTTCAATAGAGCACTGATTTCTCTAGCGACTCAATTTAATTTTAAACCATAAGAATAAATGCTGGAAAATCTCAGCAGGTCTGGCAACATCCGTAAAGAGAGAAAAGAGCTGACATTTTGAGTCCAAATGACCCTTTGTCAAAGCTAAAAGGCATGGAAAGTGGGAGATATTTATACTGCAGGGTGAGAGAATGAAAGATGAGACATAGCCATAAAAAGCAGGGGAAAGACTGCTAATGGCTGTCCACAGAGAATGTGTGAATGGCCAAATGGCAGAGAAGCTAAAATCAGAGGATAAGCTGCGACAGATGGAGATAGTGGGGGAGGGGGGGGAATGGAAGGGACAGAGGTAAAATTTAGAAAAGTGAAAGCAAAGGGGGAGAAAAGATAAGGAAAGGGGATAAAGTAGAGGGATAATGTTGGGGAAAAAATTGGTGGAAAAATGTTGGGGGAGAAAAAGGAAGAAAGACAATAAAGAAATAAAAGGAAGAGAACAGCAAAAAATTGAATAAAATAGAATGAAAACAAAGGGGTTGAGGTGGGTTAGAGGTAATCATCTGAAGCTGTTGAATTCAATATTAAGACCAGAAGGCTGCAAAGTGCCTGGCCGGAAGATGAGATGCTGTTCCTCTAGTTTGTAAAGAGCTTCACTGGAACATTATAGCAAGCCAAGGACAGACGTGTGGGCATGGGAACAGGATTGTGTGTTAAAATGGATTGTGCACAATCAGGATCTTGATCTTCTTGTTACTTGCCATTTTAACACACAATCCTGTTCTTATGCCCACATGTCTGTCTTTGGCCTGCTGTAATGTTCCAGTGAAGCTCATTACAAACTAGAGGAACAGCATCTCACCTTCCAGCTAGGCACTTTACAGCCTTCCAGTCTCAACATCAAATTCAACAATTTCAGATGATTCGCTGTACCCCACCTCGGCCTCCTTTGTTTTCATTCCAGAACATAGAACACTATAGCACAAAACAGGCCGCTCGGCCCACAAGTTGCACCGATCATATCCATACCTACTAGAACTATCTGTAACCCCCAATCCCATTTAATCCCATGTACTCATCCAGAAATTTTTTAAAAGACCCCAGCGAGTTTGCCTCCACCACCACTGATGGCAGCCAATTCCATTCACTCATCACCCTCTGAGTGAAAAACTTACCTCTAACATCTTGTCTGTACTTGCCGCCCAGAACCTTAAATCTGTGCCCTCTCATAGTGACCATTTCAGCCCTGGGAAATAGCCTCCGAGAATCCACCCTATCTATTCCTCTCAACATCTTATAAACCTCTATCAGGTCGTCTCTTAATCTTTGTCTCTCCAGGGAGAAGAAACCTGGCTCCCTCAACCTATCTTCGTAAGGCATGCTTCCCAATCCAGGCAACATCCTTGTAAATCTCCTCTGCACCCTCTTAATAGCTTCCACATCCTTCCTATAGTGAGGTGACCAGAACTATGCACAGTACTCCAAGTGGGGTCTGGCAAGTTATAAAGTTACAGCATTACCTCCTGATTCCTATAATCCATCTCTCGATTAATGAAGGCCAGTACACCACACGCCTTCTTGACCACATCCTCCACCTGCGAGGCCAATTTAAGAGTCCTATGGACCCCAAGATCCTTCTGCTCCTCAATACTGCCAGGACTCCTACTTTGATACTGTAACTCCTATCCTTGATATTCTATTCTATTTTATTTAATTTTTTACTGTTCTCTACTTTTTATTTCTTGATTGTCTTTCTTCATTTTTCTCCTCTCCCCATTGTTCCTCCCTACTTTATCTCCCTTCCTTTATCTTTTCTGCCCTTTTTCTAAATTTTATCTCTATCCCCTCCATTCCCCCCCCCCCCTCCCCAACATCTTCATCTGTCACAGTTTACCCTCTGATTTTAGCTTCTCTGCCGTTTGGCCATTCACACCTTTTATTCACTAAGCGGACAACCATTAGCAGTCTTTTCCCCTGGTATCTATAGCTATGACTCATCTTTCATTCTCTCACCCTGCAGTATAAATATCTCCTACTTTCTATGCCTTTTAGCTTTGACAAAGGGTCATCTGGACTCAAAACGTTAGCTCTTTTCTCTCCTTATAGATGCTGCCAGACCTGCTGAGATTTTCAGCATTTTCTCTTTTGGTTTAAGATTCCAGCATCTGCAGTAATTTGCTTTTATTCAATTTCATTTTATTTTTATGGAGTGCTTTGAATAGATTTACTTTTTTAAAAATTCCTCTTATTATTGGTCCAGCCTAAAACTCTAGATGTCAAATCAAGCTCATAACATCAGGAGGCTGCAGCATCCACCATGATATGGCTGTTCCCAATCATTACTTCTTTTTTCCCTTTTTAAAAGACACCAAAGTTTTTGATCATTTCCCCAAGATTTGATATGATGCAGTGCATAATTCTTTTTATTAAAGCTTGACAACAAAACAACTATTACCCTTGTATTGGCACATTAATCTTAGAGTAACATTTATAGAAAGCTTGAATTTATTTCATTTAACATCAATTACCAATAAATTTGCCGCCCATCAGTATTTAATTGTTCCAAAGTCAATTATTTCTTGTTTGTTCCTGAACATAAATTGACAACATTTTACCTTCGAGTGTTCTGTTTATCATTTTATTGACTAATTCAGTCAGATCAATGCCAGCAGAATCAAATGATTCGACGGGTAATTCTGAAAATGGAGAAACACTTTCAAATATTATCAACAGCTGCAACAGAAAATGTGTTTCAAGCATTCTCTTAATTCAGAGGTTACAATAACAGATGAGTCACTCATCTGATGAAGGAGCTCTGAAAAGCTCATGATACCAAATAGACATGTTGGACTTTAACCTGGTGTTCTCAGACTGATTGCTGTGCTCACCCCAATCCAATGTCAGCATTGGAAGGTGGTGAAGGTGGTGATGAAAGGGCTGCAATCGGTATGGTGTAGATATATGCACAGTGCTATTAGGAAGAGTATTCCATCATATTCCTGACTTTTATTATGTGGGTGGTGAATAAGGCTTGTGGAACCAGGAGGTGAGTTACATGCAGAAGGATTCTTGTTCTCTGACCTGCTCTTGTAATGGTAGTATTTATATGGCTGCTCCAGTTAAGTTTCTGATCAATCTAAATGGCATATTTTCAACTATAACCGTGCTCCCTCATTAAACCTTGAGATATTTTAGACTTGCAGCGTAAATGCAGATAGTATGGGATTTGCACATTAATCAAATGTAAAACTACGTGCATGTGGGGGGTGAGGGGATTCACTGACTCCATTAGACAACATCGAGTTCCGATGCCCAACTGAATGGAGTGTTGGTCAAAAACCCGGATTCTCGATGGGCGTGAAGGCAATCAGGAATCACTCAACTTCCACCCACTGGCTGTGATGGGATTCCTGTCCAGAAGAGGTTGGCCATGAACGTGGAGATCAGGGTACCCGTTAATAAAGACACTTCAATCTCTGAGCGGCCAGGCGAGCCAGCATTAATCGCAGAATGCAAATATGTGCATCCATCAGGTGGGTGAATCCCACTTGTCAGATGCTCCTTGTGCTAGTGGGAAACCTTTCTGTTTTCACAGCAGTGGGAGCATTTAGCCTGAAACAGGAGATCATGCACATGGGTCTTTAAAAGGTGAAATGGAAGCCATTAGTTACTAATGTCACATTAGGAACAGATATTTTCCAGAGAAGTTAATCAGACTCAAACACAACTGCATAATACGCTTTCTTCTATACAGCCTAGACTTACATGAAGGCCCCCTTATAACAGGCTTGTCTGACTTCCCACTCATTGGCCTATTACAGTCTGCAATACTCCCCTGATTTGGCCCCAGATAGTTTTCAAACTGCCAATAAGTGCAATGGAAGATCTCTTAAAGAAACCACTCCTCCAATCACAGGCTGTTCCTGACCCTTGCTTACTGTGATGGACTGAGCAGTGAAACAATCATCAAATGTGGGCGAGAAGCAGTCTCAGGAGGAACAGCAATACTAGTGGCAGTGAGTGGGCTCCAGAAACAGGCATTGAGGAGAAACAGACTTGATTTGATTTATTATTGTCACATGTATTAACATACATGTTAATACATGTGGTAGTGGTCCATTTTGGCAGGACATTCGGGATGAGGGAGTACAATATCAAGGATAGGAGTCTTAGCAGTGTTGAGGAGCAGAAGGATTTTGAGGTCCGAGTCCATAGGACTCTCAAATCGGCCTCGCAGGTGGAGGATGTAGTCAAGAAGGCATACAGTATATTGGCCTTCATTAATCAAGGGATTGAGTTTAGGAGTTGGGAGGTACTGCTGCAACTTTATAAGACCCTTGTCAGACCCCACTTGGAATACTGTGCGCAGTTCTGGTCACCTCACTACAGGAAGGATGTGGAAGCTATTGAGAGGGTGCAGAGGAGATTTATAGAGATGTTGCCTGGATTAGGAAGCATGCTTTATGAAGATAGGTTGATGGAGCTAGGTCTCTTCTCCCTGAAGAGACCAAGATTGAGAGGTGATCTGACAGAAGTTTATAAAATGTTGAGAGATATAGATAAGATGGATTCTCAGAGGCTACTTCCAGGGCTGAAATGGTCGCTATGAGAGGACACAGGTTTAAGGTGCTGGGCATCAAGTACAGAGGAGATGTTAGGGGTAAGTTTTTCAGTCAGAGGGTGGTGAGTGAATGGAATCAGTTGCCATCGGTGGTGGTGGAGGCGAACTCATTGGGGTCTTTTAAAAGACTTCTGGATGAGTATGTGGGATTAAATGGGATTGGGAGCTACAGATAGTTCTATGGCCTAGTAGGTATGCATATGATCGGTGCAACTTGTGGGCCAAAGGACCTATATGTGTTGTTGTGTTCTATGTTCTATGTTTTATACAGCGAAAAGTATTATTTCTTGTGCGCTATACAGACAAAATATTTTATTCATAGAGAAGGAAAGGAGAAAGCACAGAATGTAGTGTTATAGTCGCAGCTGGGATGTAGAGAAAGATCAACTTAATGCAAGGTAATTTCATTCAAAAGTCTGACTGCAGCAGGGAAAAAGCTGTTCTTGAGTCGGTCAGTATGTGACTTCAGACCTTTGTGTTTTTTTCCTGATGGAAGAAGGTGGAAGGGAGAATGTCTGGGGTGTGTGAGGTCCTTAAATTATGCTAGCTGCTTTGTCAAGGCAGCAGGAAGTGTAGACAGAATCGATGGATGGGAGGCTGGTTTGTGTGATGGATTGGGCTACATTTGTGACCTTTTGTAGTTTCTTACAGTCTTGGACAGAGCAGGAGTCATACCAAACTGTGATTCAACCAGAAAGAGTGCTTTCTATGGTGCATCTGTAAAAGTTGGTGAGAGTCAAAGCTGACATGCCAAATTTCCTTAGTGTTCTGGGAGAGTAGAGGCATTGATGGGCTTTCTTAACTATAGTGTCAGCATGGGGGGACCAGGACAGGCTGTTGGTGATCTAGACATCTAAAAATTTGAAGTACTCAACCTTTTCTACTTTGTCCTGTCGATGTAGACAGAGGCATGTTCTGCTTTATACTTTCTGAAGTCGATGACAATCTCTTTTGTTTTGCTGATATTGAGGAGAAATTATTGTTGCTGCACCAGTTCACCAGATTCTCTATCTCATTCCTGTACTCTGTTTCGTCATTGTTTGAAATCCAACCCACTACGATGGTATTATGAGCAAACTTGAAAATTGAATTGGAGGGGAATTTGGCCACGTAATCACAGGTATGAAAGGAGTATAGTAATGGGCTGAAAACACAGCCTTGTGGGGCTTTGGTGTTGAGCACGATCATAGAGGAGGTGTTGTTGCTTATCCTTATTGATTGTGATCCGTAAGTTAGAAAGTTCAGGATCCAGTCGCAGAGGGAGGTGGTGAGGCCTAGGCCACAGAGTTTAGAAATGAGTCTCATGGGAATAATGATGTTGAACGCTGAGCTGTAATCAATAACATGACATAGGTGTCCTTGTTATCTAGTGTTCTAGGGTTGAGTTCAGGACTAGGGAGATTGCCTCTATTGTAGACCTATTGCAGCGATAGGCAAAGTGTAGTGGACCCAGGTAGTCTGGGAGAGAGAAGGAGACTGCCATGTGCTGGTTGGAGGGGAGGGAGCTGTGGGGTGGGGCCAAGCAGGGCAAGGAGAGATTCTCCATTAGCGAACATGTGAACTACAGAAGTAGGCCATTCTGCCTCATGAACCTGCCACACCATAAAGGAAGGAGAACATATCCAATATTTACTTTGACCTTCTGGATCAGATGTACCGTCAAATATAGTCACATGTCCAAACACTGATTTAACAGATTGATTTGATAACAGAATTATTCATTAGTTATAAATGCATCATTTCAGATGATTAATCCACCATCACCTGAATCTAGTTTCTTCTACCTTGTAACAGAAATAAATTGACCAGCTTTTGATTGTCTGAATTGATTTAAAACCACAGGAGGTCTTTTAACCTGCCGACATTGACTTCTTCTCAAATTACTTCACACCAGCGTATTGAATATCACATCAACGTAATAGATTTGTTTTCATTCCTTACTGCGGTTCCCTGTAGCTTTAATGCACAAATAACAAAATGAGGCAGAGATTTTATTTAAGGGCATCTTCTAGGAAGACCCATTTTCCCTTTTCTCACCTATCCAATTTTGTCTTTTTGTTATTTCTCAGAGTTGTAACAATAAATCACTTCTTGCCACATTCAACTATTGCAATTTGGGTCTCAAATTTGCACACATTCATTCCCACTTTGCGTGAAGAACACATGCCTATTATGACAGAAATGGAGGGAGCCATCACTTGAGGATATATCCCAGTGACCCAGAAAAATGGGAGACAAAGAGAAACTTAAAACAGGGCATCTCATCCTGCAAAAAATAATGAAAAGTATTCAACAATTTTTTATAATGCAAAACATCCTTTATGTTTCTATACATTTTTGTCTTTGAGAAGATTCCAACATTGGCACACTCCTTGACATGCTGGATCAAGAGACCCAAAAATAGTCCTGGTGCCAGAAGACTTTCAAAGAACACAAGACTGTAATCTGCCACTTCAAACAAGATGGAGGAAAACTTCACCTTGACCACCCAATGCCTCCCTGAAGACAGCAAAATGACGAGCAGTGAAATGCAAGTGTGCCGTGAGAGGAAAGATGAAGAAAAGGGCACATGGGCATCAAACTCGGTTCAAGATGCTGCCATGTCTCATCCCTTTCCCACCCCCATCAGTCAGAGTCCCACATGCTATCTTCTATCCCAATGACCAAGTCTGTCATAACATAAGGGCAGGTGGGACTGTCTTTGATGGAAACCCTAATGGCCTCTGAAATGCAGAGGTCCACTTTGGACTTCTCTCAGCTGCCAGAGCAGAGGAACTAGCAGCTTATCTCTGAACAGTAATTGCACTACGTGGAAGAAATAGAAAGAAACCCCTAGTAATACAAGGAAATGAAGAAATGCTTAATACTTGACTAGTCTGCATGGATTTTGTGTTTTTTAATGAATGGCAATGGGTTTTAATCACTTGAAATGAGTATTGCCAGTGAAGCAGTTAAGTGATTTGCTGTTTGCCAAGTGTAAAGCATTCAGTGTTAAAATTAATTTAATTGTTAAGCCCGCAATCTCAAATTTCATTCCTATTTAACTAGGAGATGCAAAATTTGGCTTACATAAAACAGAGGAATTTTAATTTAGTTAATGAAATAAATTTGAAATTAAAAGCTAGCATCAAAAATGGCAACAATATGAAAACTGGATTGTGGTAAAAGCACTTATATTCTTTGGGGAAAAGAGATCAGTTGTCCTTGCCTGATTGGGCCTACATGTGACCCCAGATCAACAGAAATGTGGTTGAGTATTAGTTTGCCTTTGGAAATGGCCCAGTAAACCACTCAGTTGTACCAAACCACCACAACATTTGGCTTAGTTTTCATTCAAGGTTTTTCCTGGGATACCTGTCTTTGCTCCGTATCACCTGCTGCATGCACTGCTTGTTCTGTAGCTAACTGTGAGAATCGATATTCTCTCAGTAGAAGAAAAGCAAAAGATGTGAGCTGCAATTTTACATCATGGCTTTGGATGCCCAGCTGACTAGACCAAGGGTGAAATTGCGGGAGATAGTGTTGGACGGGCACCACAACTTTGTTGATACATTGTACTACGTTATAGTTGGTGGGCGCAAGTGCACCCACTGACAAGTACAATGGAGATTAGGACAATTTAAAACCCAATTGTTCACAATTTTAGATTGCCAGTGAGATTTAGCAATCAGCACAAAGGCAACATAGAAAGGTGGCTATCGTATTTTAATGATTTCTCAAACAAAGGGCATGATAAAAGTGGACAGGAGACTTGGCAATGTGACCAGTTAGAACTTTAGATAACAGTTTGTTGCTGGGGAAGCAGTTTTGTGTTTTCTGTTTGGTTCTTTGCACTGCAAGCTTTTTTTTTTGCAGAATTTGTTTTCTTACAAACTTTCTTGGAGGCTTTTTTGCCAAATGTACCCTTCAGTGCCTGAGTCGGTGTTGTCTGCATTTTTGCCAATTGGAATTGAGTACTCCACAGTGGGACCCCCTTTGAAGATGACAAGAGGGTCAGAAGGGAGAAAAGGCCAGATATCTGCAGACAGCATTCCAGAGAATTACTTATGGAAAGAGAACTACAACCATAGAGAGTGCAGGGCCAACAGGAGGTTCAAGGCCAAAGGCTCCATGGAATATGCACTACCCTGCATCCAGAGTAAGCAGGCAATGCTCCAGCACTCATATGTCTGAGGTTGAATGCCAAAGGAAACTCTGCCTCTCCAGGAAAACTGACCTGCATATGTCAGATGAATTGATTGGAGATCGTCTCAAACCCTGTAAAAGTGGTAAAGGTTACAGCAGCCCTCAACCTGTTCCTCACCAGGGACGAGTGGGGGCTCTTTGTGCTGCTCAGTTATATCAAGCTATATACTAATGCTCTGTTTACATGGGTCAGTAATTTCATTTACTTCTGGATGGATGGAGTCAGCCAGGCTGAGCAAGCCATAGGATTCCCCTTGTCCAGGATGCCATTGGCTATAATTAGATGTCTTTGTGAAGAGAAAAGGATTCCAGTCTATGAATATGCAGGTAGTTTTCGATCATAGGACACAGATACTGCAAATCTGTGCAAGGTATTCTAGTAGATCCCATGATGCATACTCCTGCAACACTCGTAGCTGCAATGGCTCCAGCTCAGTTAGATGGTTAGATCCTAGTGGACAAATACTTTTCGTTGGTTCATGATACCTTTCCCTCCTACTGGCATGCCCAACAGCTACAAATGTTATCACTTCTGCAGAGATTTCTGGGCTTGTAGAATAGGTTCCTTACATCTTGGCAGCCTTCAGAGAGCAGTGCTTGGTGCTTTTGAATTCCCTCACTGGGTCTCCATTGGACGCAGCACTTGACAAGCTCACACCCTTGCCTGGATTGAAGAAACAATGAAAGAACACCTTACACATGAGGTGGGTCTTAATCGGCCAGCCAGCATGAAGCATTTTTCCAATCCAATGTTTCCTGGGAGTGGATTCCACGTTGTAAAATCCAGGCCATATGATATCACGTAGAGTGAATCAAATTGGCAGAGACTTAGCTGGAAGAGGCTGGGATAGAGCAAACATCTTCCATTGCATTAATTGTCTACCAACATTCATTACTGAGGTTCTTAATAACATCCTTAGACTACCTCTTTCTCTTGTCTGTAAATGTTTCTGAACTACATGTAGTCATCCTGGATCAGAGAGGCCATGTTAAAATGTCAAATTGCATCCATGACCATCCATGGCTCACTGTCTCTGCATTTTACACTTATCTCCCACTCTGCACAGCTTGGCACTCTGCCAGCCTTCCATCACATATCCCCTCCATCGACATTACTATAGTGAATAAGAGCAGCCTTCCCCTTGCCCATCACCACTGCCTTGCAGTATGAGCTCTCTTCTTCTGTAATGTGATGCAACTCTCCTGCCCCTGCATTGCCTGAAAGGCAGCTTCATTGTCAAGGTGAGGATATGGTGACACACTGATAAATACAACAAAATATCTCCCAGAACACCCCAGAGTACATCAAGATACTTTGCAGTGGAAAATATTTCAAATATTTAACATGCTTGTTGAATCAAACAATCAAGTTGCTTGGTCCTTTGAATAATCCTCCTGCAGATTCCATCTTGCAGCTTCATGCTTCTTCTTTCAAGAGGAACGAACACAGGCATTGCTGGAAACTGCACTGCTCAAATAACCGGCTTGGTCAGTGTGACATCAGGAAAGCTTCAATACAATCTGCATGGAATTACTCAGGGATCAGGCCTGGGAATTCCTGTTGCCATTGGAGATTGGAAAGCAGAAAGTTCTGATTAGACCCCAGCATCTTGGGTTTCAGTGGGCACCAGTTGTCTCCCAAGACTTCCACTGACCTTAGGGATTCCCACAACTTGGGGAAAGGTCATTTTGCACTTATATGCTAAAGTGCCCTGGTTCCACCAGAAAATGAAGCAGAAAGCTGGGAATGTCCATTTCCATCTTATACAATAGCTGCAGTGATCCTTTATCTACTGCAGCTACTGGTTAGGTTAAATCCCACCCCACCTCTCTAGGAGGCCCCTGCAATTCTGGATATATGTGAAAGAGATCAAAACCTTGGAAATTGGATTTTTTCTTGGACAAAAATTCTGGAAAATTGAACTTTAAAATTTTCCTCTTGTGGTTCCAGGAGGCAGAGAATCAACATAGTAGAATCACAGAAACTCTACATTGCAGAAGAGGCCATTCAGTCCATTGAGTCTGCACCAACTCTCTGACAGAGTACCTTACCTGGGCTTTCTCCCCTGGCCTGTAATTGCATATATTTACCATGGCTAATCCCATCTAACATCCACATCTTGAGACACTAAGGGACAGTTTAGCATGGCCAGTCAACCTAACCTGCATACTTTGGCATGTGGGAGGAAACTAGAGAAACCTGAGAAAACCTGTGCACACATGGGGAGACTCCACATAGTCAGTCACCCAAGGCTGAAATTGAACCTGCGTTCTTGAAGCTGTGAGGCAGAAGTGCTAACCACTGCGCCACCCATTGTGAACCAGTAAAGCTCAGTGTAAGTTCAACCTGGAATTTACTCTATGCCAATGGTAGTATGTGAACGTTTAAAATATCTGCACTATATTCCTCTATTCAGTAATTTAATAGAGATTTTATTTTCATTGGCTCAATGCTTTATTAAAACATTGTCAGTAGAAAGTCACATAAACAGGCTGAGCCGGATACTCTGATCTCATTGGTAGCTGGGATGCTCCAGGCCTGCTGCAGTGAATGAAGGTATATTTGAATGCCAAATTCTCTGTTTGTGCTGGTAGCAATGATGGGCCCTGAATGGCAGAGAATGCACTGATGTGGTGATTGTCACTTTAAGACCAGCCTTATTGAGTAAGGAACACATGATCTGAACAATCAGTCAACACCAGCATAGAGAATCTCTCTTAACAGTAAGAGTTTTCCTACTAAAATGAGTGTATAATGGAAAAGCTTGAAGTTTGCAGCAAAGGAAGCAACCTTGTAAATGAAGTTTCTTTTTACATCTTAAGAAACCATCAGGGCTACAGCTTCAAAAGTTATGTCTTACATAGTAACTTGCATTCTTTAAAGTCATAAGTTTGACATAATAGGGATGCGTTAATAGGCTGAAGTTTGCTATCACAGAGTTACTTAAAACCAAAAATTATGATAGTTTTGAAGATTTGCATTTGAAATATGGTATTATTGGATCAAAAATGCAGTGGTTTAATATCAAATACATGAAAGAGTATATCACAGCCTACTCACCTGTCGATGTTAATAAGGCTCTTTTCCACATAATATTTTTTCTCAGATCCTTTGATGCTGGGAAATAGTTATCAGAAGAGAAAATAAAATGATATCATTGTGAAAATGTCAAGCTCCGATTTTCCATTTTTCCAAACCAGCCACCTTGATTAGATCCGAATGGTGTTGTCAATCTGAGCAATAATTGTTTCCTGGATTGATGTCAAAAAGGAGACCTTTATATCCATTAAAAAATGCTGGAAATACTCAGTAGGTTTGGCAGCTTTCTTGGAGAGAGAAATTGAGTTAATTTTGGTATCAACCTTTTTCAGAACTGAGAATTGTCATATCTTTAAAGAAGATGAAATCAGGGAGGGCGGAAAAAGAATACAAGGCCTTCTTTATTCTTCAATTTATAAGAAAGGTCACAACCTAAAATGTGAACTCTGCTTCTCCACATATGCAGCCAGATTTGATGAGTACTTTCCACAATTTCTGTTTCTGTTTCAGATAGCCAGCATGGCAGTATTTAGCTTTCTCTTTAGATTTTTATATCAGTCTGAACTGATTTCACAGCTGGGTCCCAAAGTTGAAAGTGTTTTCACACCCTGCTGAAAATATCAGATGATATAGATGCTGTGTGCTCCAGTGGGACTCGTTCTATGGTTCATGTCTCATCCTTTGTGCACATCATGAGAAAATTTGATTTTCATGAAGAAATTCTCTTAACAAGCAACTTTTACATGATTAATTATATAGCAGATTGTCCACAAACAGTGACAAATATTGCTTAGATCAACAATCACCTGATTAACATTCTCATAAGGTTCTATTTGTTCTTAGAGAAAATGATTAGCACTTAGACATGTAAAACATTGCATGAAAATCAGATTTACAGGATCAAATCCCTCTCACACATCCCATGGCTTTAATCTTGAGTATTTCAGATTAAATTATTGCATTATCACAAACTAAATAAAATTGCTATGTGACAAAGCAGTCAAAAGAAACCACAGCTAAACAGTAGGTCACACATATGTTTTGTATTTAGATGGACAATCAGAAGGTGTGCTATTTTCAGCTTGCTTGCACTAAACTCAGGTTTTTTTAAACATCGCCTTGGAAACAATTAGTTTTTGTGTTTCCTGGTAATTATGCAAATATACCTGAAGTGAATATTCAAACCAGATGATTAGCCACAAATGACATTGGAAGATACTGGGAAAAAGGAAAAAGTGCCATCTGCCCCTTGGGCAAAGGCCGACTGCCCCGTGATTACCTGTGGTCATGGTAATGTCCACCAGAGCCTAGCACTGAATGGTCCCATCACACCTCTGTGTGAGACAGTGGACCCATTTACTATGCTAATCTGGTGTCTTTTGATGATCTGTTTGAAGCACATTTTCTGACTACTATCAAATGGAAATCTTGAGTTGAGGCCAGAAAGAGAACAAGTGGGCCCAGCTGCGCAAACCTAGCCTGAGGCCACCTTTGCTCTGTCTGCCTGTTCCACAGATTGTTCCCCCAACCTCAGTTCTCCAGTTTGCTAGCTGGTAGTTCAGCTTAACCTTGTGGCAATTTGCAGCCGTACACAACCCTATTGATTGGTGCTCAAAATGGACCAGGTGAGAATTTCCTGGTGGAAAGAACCTATGGCCAAATGGCACATTCTGTTATTAGCTGCTGAGATTCCACACTGGGATATTCCATCCCATAATTTCTGAGTTGGATGCACAGTATCTTTGCAATTTTATTGTAGATTTCCATAGAAACCACAGTATCTTGAAGGGACCTACTCTTTAATCTGCTTTAGATGTTTCCAGTTTGCCTGGGGGAAGTTCATCTTCAATTACAGTGGTGAAGATTTTGAGCCACCCAGATCCCATTAATTAATCTTTTTTTATAGTCCATTTCTATGGAAGATCTATAAATAGCTTATTTTTCCCTGGTTAAAAAGATCACTTGAAAAGAGCTCTGCTGTACTTGGTTTTAATTAGCTCAAAGGAATAAAGTAAATGAGTACGTACCCATACTGATGAATACTATGAGTCCAATTAGCCCCACACACAATCTAGCACATAGACTTCCTTTCAGTTGCTGCATTTTGTATTCCTCACTGATAATCGTCACCTTTAACAAGAAAAAAATCTCATTTAATTTATCAGTCTGACCATAAAACATGAATTGCAGTTCCAGACATGCTCCATCCAGACACTGTAGTGAGAGAGAACATTTAGCTGGGCATATGCTTCACAGGAATTCTGATGCGTGATCAGAATCACACTGCCTGCAAAATAAATGCAGGAGCTCCACGTTTAACAATGACAGTTTGTTTATTAAACCTCCTTAAAGCTTGTTTCATAATGATAATGGATCGTATTTTCCTGAAATCAAAATAGGGAGTAGACATGCAGGTTAGGTGTATTGGCCATGCTGAATTGCCCCTTTATGAGCAAAGATATGTAGGTTAGAAGGGATCAATGGGGGAAATACGAGTGGGGTCATGGAGATAGGACTTGGATAAAATGCTCTGTCCAAGAGTCGGTGCAGACTTGATGGGCTGAATAGCCCCCTTCTCCAAATTGTGTTTCTATAAATAGAGACCTGGGGCAGGAAATTAAGGCTTTGCTCGAGCGAGACCGGAACTTTCCACCCGAGGTCAACGGACATTTCCGTTGTCAGCTCTCACCCTCTTCGATTCCATGGTGAGCAAGGTGGTAGAATTCTGGCGAAAGAAAAAGAAAATTAGGGAATGGGTGACTGCCATAATTCTCTCACATTTTTTGCATTAATGAAGCTAAGAACTTTGTGCAAAAGTAGTATTTTCTAATCTGATTCATCTCACTCAGACCTCATGTGACAGTACACATCACTGATGTATAGGGATGATTCTCCCAGCCTGCTATGCTGCTTTTATAGTGCAGTGGGTCAGGAGAGTCAAGTGGAGGCTATGGCACCCAGTGGGGATTCTCCAAGCACCAGATTCACAGCACCATCAATTCTGGAGCTACATAATTTCTTCAAATTAGGTTTTGAATACTATTTAAATGCCATAAGTGGACCCGAGACTGAAATCTCTGGGCCCACTAGCCTCCCCTCCCATCCCCCCGCCCCCAACCAGGAGTGGTCCAGTCCAGCAGGGTTTATTCTTGATCTCTACTTGTGGGGACCTGGTGGTCTTGTTGGAGTGAAGAGAGCCATCTAAGTCCCCACGAGTGTCGGGTGATGGGGCGCATTGAGTATTGCCAACTTGGCAGTGCCAAACTGGGCCCGTGGTACTGCCCAAGGGGCAAAATGCCAATACCCAGCAGACATTTTGGCACTGCCTTTCAGGCCAAGAAATAGGGCTTGGTGGGACAGGGACACTGTGGGGGGGGGAGGTGATCTGTGGGGAATGGGCAGTCCCACTCCGTTTGGGTTGAGTGACAGAAGGGGCAAGCCCAACGATTGGGGTTGGGTGGGATTACAGGGATTGTGGGGTTGGTCAGCGATTGAGCTGGCAACATTGGGAGGTTGGAAGATAGGGGCCACTGAGTGTGTGCTGATCTCAGTGCTGACAGATCGGTGCGTGCGCAGTGGCACCCTCAGCGCTATGCTGCCGGCCTCCCCAGCAGGAATAGGCCCAGTCCATTGAATATCAGCATGATTTATGCTGAGGCAGTCTGCAGTGCACAGAGTGTGAGATCCATTTTGAAACTCTCACTGTAAAAACGAGCATGATTTATTTCAGTTTTTACATGAATTTGACACTTAGAATTTTTTTGGGATAATCACCCCCATAATCATTCTGATATATAGGGACATCCAAA
The DNA here is from genome assembly GCA_024679065.1 of Sphyrna mokarran. Classification (NCBI taxonomy): domain Eukaryota; kingdom Metazoa; phylum Chordata; class Chondrichthyes; order Carcharhiniformes; family Carcharhinidae; genus Sphyrna; species Sphyrna mokarran. The sequence continues at coordinate 54,922,294 of JAGIQG010000007.1, forward strand.
GCACCACAGATACATTTCTCAAACAGCTAATTTGCTTAAAAGTTGTGCTTTCCTAAGCAGTGATTGATTCATAGAATTCATCTTAAGAGATCGACCTATAGTCTCCAGTTTTCTGAATGGCATGGTGTTGCAAGTTTGTGAGATATGTGAAAATTTGTACACACACACACACACACACACACACACAGCCATCCAACCAACCGATGTCCTAAGCTAAATGATAAGACAGAGGATAAGATCCAAGCACTGGGCTGGAATTGGGAGGCAAGTCCACTTCAGCGGCTGGTGGCACCTACGAAGGAACATTCCCCAGAATGGCTAATTTCATAGCCCCCACTGGTATTACCTTTTTGAGAAGTGCCAGCTCGATCAGAGGTAATGCCACTACTAGTGGCATTGCTGAGTCTGCACCTGCCAGCTAAGGGCAATTGATGGCTTGGCACCCTCAACAATTGGTAAGTGAGTGTGGGGTGCCAGGTCAGGTAGGCAGGCTGCAGTGATTGTCTGTGGATGGGTTTGGGAGGAGATGTCACTGAGGGGGGGCGGCCATTACCTCCTGGTGCTCCCTTTGTGGTTTCACTGGATAATTTCCCCATGTGACACTGTGCCACCTCCAACAACTGGCAAAATGCCCTATGAGGTGGACATAACTGTAAGAAGTCATCAGGCATTCCTTCTGATGTCTTCCTGTGCCATTTTGCCAACCTTCAACCTCCTAGCTTGTTGTCAAGAGGATGCTAACATCTCAACTAATGTCTCTGTAAGAATTGGAGTACATCCATCAGCACATAGCAATATGCTTACGAGAAGAAAGTGGCACAGAAACATTTTGCAGCTCACTCAGGTCCAGAAAGGGACAACTCACTACCTAAATGGTCAGTCACTGGAAACTAGCACAACAAGCAACGTATCACTATTTAGTCTGCTTCTTTCAATCTGGGACAAATATAACTGGTATAAACATGACTAAGATACATTGGTCTTTGTTTATTACCGTGTTTAGTGGCTAGCAAAGCCACAGGCAAATATTGAACACAAAATATTCACAAGACTATAATTGGAAAGATCAAACAAACTGGACCCTTCCTTTCAGTTTATAGGTTCCAGTTTAAATGTGTTCGAAAATTAGCAACTGTATAGGATGAAAGTTTCAGAAATAGTCAGCATAACTTAACTCAGTTGCCTCTGAAAACACTGGGCTAAATGCCTCAATTACACCGATATAAAATAGCTAGGCAGATTAAAAACTGTTGGGAATAAGCAAACCCTTCAACTAGGCTCAATAAAATAAGAACAATTGGTACTGCTGTCAATGAGATGGATAATAACTGAATGGGCTTTACAATAGAACTAGGAAAAGATTAGTCTGACAAAACTTCTGGATTCTATTATTTCGAGATTGTGGAGGCAGATTTAGAGAATGGAAGTGCAGCCCCATCATGATTCTTAATAAGGTACTGCAACTGAGATAATTGTGTGAACCTGACTCCAAGTCCCTTTGAGTCAATAATTTAAAAGGCTAGTGCTTAGATTTACAAATAGATTTATAAAAATACAGTACCAGAAAAGCCTGTTAAACCCATTCCTCAGACTGGGAGGAGTTAAATATGGGAGGAGTATATATATGTTGCTATTGTATATATATGTTGCTATAGTATATATATGTTGCTATATTTGAACAAGTGACATCAGGACCTCAGCCACAAGACTAGATTAAGACACGTGAGTTACGCAAAAAAAAATACTAAATTAATATCGAGGCAGTTGATAAACTTCATTGCTTCTGCTCCATCATCCTATTTCCAGGGACTTCCTGGCACCTTCCTCAACCCAAACTAAAAACAAACTTTCCAACAATTTCCCCATGAAGATAATCCCCACTGAGGTAGTCTTGTTTAATCTTAATTTAGATCAGACTCAACGCAGATTAGTCCAAAGTTAGGGGTTGATTTGAATTATAATTTTACAATTAAGCTTTTAAATTAAAGTTCCCATTGTAGTGTTTATCAGTTTTGTGATCGCCAATTTCATTTTCTTTCTGTTTCCAATTTAAGTTAAAAGAAAGTCAACCCAGAGTTCTCAATGAATGCAGCTTACCTCTGTCTTCTGCTCAAGGTGATTCAATTTCAGAACACTAATCAAAAAGTGCTATCTCTAAAGATAATCCGTCAAATGGGTTTTATGAAGTCTTCGTAAAAGGCATGTGGCAATGAATTTGAGCTACTGATGCCCACTAATCAAAACTCCTGTTTGGAATTAGCAGGTTAATCCAAGCTTGCTGTTCAAGTATTTGAAATTAGATCAGGCGTGAAGTAGGTAAAGTAACTGTGGTACGCACAGGACCTTATCGCTGAAAGCAGTTTGCCTTGGAGACGCGTGTCTAACTTAAGTAAGTTGAGATCGAAGGCACCTCCAGACTTTATAAGTACCAGCTATAACGGTAGGTTTGAAAGGTATGTAATTAATGAGATGACAGCAAATTTCAGGTCTAATATTCATCACATAGTAACTTCACCAACAAGACAAATAGCCTCTGTTTCCTTATGTCTAATAAGAAAGCATGTTTTACCTGCGAGCTAGTGATGCCTACACACAGGATAGTATTCAAGGAAGCACTGAGGCACAAAATAGGAAATGATAGTTTAATATCTGGGTATGGCAGATATTCAAGAGCATTTTAGAAGATATCATTGTAAAAGAATACAGGGAACAAGAAGCTGCCATCGAAAGTGTCTGCAAACAAAACATCATGATGCATGCAAGAATAGAAATTATTTACTGAAAATAGTTGGTAAAGGCTACCCAATAATAAGCTTGGATTTCAATGGCATTCAACGTAGTTCCACATGTGAAGCTTTTAAAGAAAATGAATTGGGATCAATTTCCTAACTATTGTCTGGAGTTAACGGGCCAATAATCCACTCAAAAAGATGTTATTCATCTTACTGGTCTGTTAATCATCAGCATTTTGAAAGGAGCTTGTTGCTCAACACCCTAAGGTTTCAGACAGTAGTCTCTTTTATGAACATACATACCAACATAATTATTAGAAGTAGGCCACTTAGCCCCTTGAGCATGCTGTGCCATTCGGTAAGATCATGGCTGATTTGAATCCAACTTCAATGCCACATTCCTGTCTCCCTGGAAACATTTCACCCCCACCCCCCTTGTTAATCAAGCATATTTCTACCTCTACCTTAAAAATATTGAAGGACTCTACTCCTGGATGTCCCTGTTTAGAACATAGAACATTACAGCGCAGAACAGGCCCTTCGGCCTTCGATGTTGCGCCGACCAATTATGTAAAAAAAGCAATGACCCTCCAAACTAAAACATTCCCTTCTCTTCCATAAACTTATCAACTAACCTCTTAAACGCCACCAAAATTAGCACATCTACAACTGCCGCAGGCAGGGCATTCCACTCCCTAACCACCCTCTGGGTAAAGAACGTACCTCTGATATCCGTCCTATAACTATCACCCCTTAATTTAAAGCTATGTCCCCTCGTGCTAGCTTTCTCCATCCTAGGAAAAAGGCTATCACTGTCCACCCTATCTAAACCTCTAATCATCTTATATGTTTCAATAAGTCTCCTCTTAGCCGCCTTCTTTCTAACGAAAACAACCTCAAATCTCTCAGCCTCTCTTCATAAGACCTGCCCTCCATACCAGGCAACATCCTGGTAAACCTCCTCTGTACCCTCTCCAATGCCTCCACATCTTTCTTATAATGTGGGGACCAGAACTGCACACAATACCCCAAGTGCGGCTGCACTAGAGTTTTGTACAGTTGCAACATGATGTTGCGGCTCCGAAATTCAATCCCCCTACTAATAAAAGCTAAGATTCCGTATGCCTTCTTGACAACCTTATCAACTTGACTGCCTACTTTCGGGGATCTATTCACATATACACCAAGATCCCTCTGTTCATCAACACTATTAAGAATCCTACCATTAGCCGTATACTCTACACATTTATTATTCCTGCCAAAGTGCATTACCTCACACTTTTCCACATTAAACTCCATTTGCCACCTCTCGGCCCAGCTCTGCAACTTGTCTAAGTCTCTCTGCAAACTATAACACCCCTCTTCACTATCTACCACTCCACCGACTTTAGTGTCCTCTGCAAATTTACTGATCCATCCCTCAATACCCTCATCCAGATCATTTATAAAAATTACAAACAGCAGGGGCCCCAAAACAGACCCCTGAGGTACACCACTTGTAACCGAACTCCACGATGAATATCTCCCATCAACCTCCACCCTCTGTCTTCTATCTGCTAGCCAATTCCTAATCCAATTAGCTAAATCACCCTCAATCCCATACGTCTGCATTTTCTGCAGAAGCCTTCCATGTGCCACCTTATCGAACGCCTTACTAAAGTCCATATATACCACATCAACTTCCTTACCCCCATCCACCTCTTTGGTCACTTTTTCAAAAAACTCAATAAGGTTAGTAAGGCACGACCTACCCTTCACAAAACTGTTTGGTAAGAGGTTTGTTTTCTCTCCTAGTTGCTGGCAGGGGGAGGGGCCCTGTTTAATTTTCTGTGAGGGCGCTGCCTGTCTCTGAGTGTAGAGATCATGGTGTTCTGTGAAAAGAGGCCACAATCCCTGAACAGTGGCAGGTCTGGCTGATGGCTTCCTCAAAATGACCCTATTAGCATCTTTCAGGTGGGTAAATCCCACCTATCAGACGCTGCCAGTGCTAGCGGTAAACACACTTGTTGGCCCATAGGCTCTTAACCTGAAAAGGGGAGAATTCAACTCAGGTTAAAAAGTAAGTTGCCGAGAGGACATAAAGAATCTACAAAGGGATTTAGATAGATTAAGCGAGTGGGCAAAGATTTAGCCGTTGAATATAATGAGGAAAATATAAACTTGCAGATTACTGATTAGAATGCGAATCTTTACACCGAACCTGCTATTCAAGTCTTAAAGTGGCTAACAATGTGAGTGGAAGAAGCACTGAGCACAGGTTAAAGAGATGTGTATTGTCTCCAGACAGCACAGTAAGTGAGGTTTTTTGCTAACCCAGGCAAGTCATGGGGGTTACAGATAGTGTGACATGAAGCCAAGATCCCTATTAAGACCGTCCTCATGTCTGTGCTGTTCTGTGTGCTATTGGAGACCAGAATACCTCATTCACTGACGATGACCATCAGGTCGACAGAATGAGCAAGCCATGCAAAACATTGTAGACTTTGGTGGGACTGGAAAACCCTGCTGGCAGCCAATGGGGAGCTGCCTTTGCCACTGGAGAACACAGTACGGGAGGAGGGTGACCCACAAAACCCCCGGCCAAGAGCTCTTCTATTTAACACTGAGATGAAGGACAATTTTTCCTCTCAGACTGTTAGTAGTTTGCAGAATTCTCTTTCCCAAGGAGCAGTAGAGGATGGATCATTGAATATATTCAAAACTGAGCTCAGCAGATTTTTGATTGTCAAGGGAGTCGTGTCAGGATTATGAGGGACAACAGGGTAATGGACTTGAGGCCACAATCATATCAGCCATGATCTTATTGAACGATGGAGAAGACTCAAGGGGCTGACTGGCCTATTCCTGCTCCTAATTCTTGTGTCCTTGTGATCATTGAGGCACACAAGAAAGATTGAAGTTCTGAAGACAATGCTAGGAAACGTTTCCAAACTGATTCTATAGTGCTTGAACAGAGTGCGGAGGGAAAAATCTCAGACTTTTCACTTCTTAACTGAAGGCATCATAGAGCAGATCTGAGTGGTAGGTCATGGACAAATCAAGAACTTTCCTTTCAACCAACGTGCAAAAGTAGAATAAGGATAACACAGGTTCAAACTTGAAATTCCTTCCCCATACCGCTCCGCCTCTCTATCTCATATTTCTTCTTTAAGACATTTGTTAAAACATATCTCTGAAAAATAACCTTTGGTTATCTGACCTATTATACAATGAGTTGGTACAATATGGGTTTCACATCAGTGCAAAAACAGCAATAGAACTGGAGAGTCACGATTCTAATGCGGTGGATTCTTATACGTGGTGTAGAACCTCACAGTACGTCAGCCATATATTGTCTGTAGTACAAACTCATTTAGTGAAAATCCAATTTTCAAATGTGCCAGAATTTTAAACGCCTTAGTAATAAAATGCTTATTGTCTAATCCTGTAATACTAACCATTTACTATTCACTTCGATGTCAGTGAATTCAAACCAATGGAATTTATCAGGGCTACTGATTAGTGCAGGTGGAACTGTAAGCTGTGGAAACCCGGATAAGAGAAGAAATAAGCAAGAGTATATTGGAGACATCCAGCTATAGAGAAAATAAAAGCATGGATCAACAATGCAAATGAGTTGAAAATGTTTAAAATATCCAGGCAGGAAAAAATACATTTCTATTTTATCTTTTTAAACAGAGCACAGAAATAATGACATTAGTTTTGGAGATTCAGTAGTGCTAGAAGCCTTGCTGTCTCCGATTCTCAACTTCAGTTCAATTTTGACCTGAACTCATGCCAATTCCAAAGGCAGTCACCCCAGAAGCCTATTGCACTCAGCAGCGAAGCTTGAAATAGTTCTTAACTATATCAAAGCAACTGACTGCATGTTGATTCACTGCACATTCAAGACTCACAAAGAACTGCCTTTTTCTCTGAAATGCTGGGGAGAGGCCATGAGAGTAATTACATTTCAGTTAGTTAAGCTGATGCCAGACTAAGCCTTGTACTCTGTGCATTGAATCATCTACACAGTCACATTGTAAAATGGAGAAGGTTCAAATGTTTCTTTGTCCCATTCAAAACGTAATGAGGTATAATGTTTGAGTTTTTGAATTCATCTTTGGAGTAGAAATAAAATGCTTGTAAATGTGAAATGATAGTTTTAAACTCAAGCACAATTATTTTAATATATTAATACATTTTATTTATTGGTGTTAATCTCCAGGGCACTGCTATAAGCAACCCAAGAGAGAAATCACTTGGATTTTCAACAATAGTTTTTTAACAAAAAATTATTTACGAACACTTTTATTATTTTTGAAGTATTGATCATTGGAAAACCAATTGTTAACTAACACTGAAGCATCACCCAATCAATTAATGAAACTACTCACTTTTTGACTGACATAGAAATGTGAGTGTGAATTGTTTTTTTCATTCGGTCAACATCCATGAACATCACTGGAAAGACTAGCGTTTGTTCCTTATCTCTAATTACCTATGAGAAATTATTGGTGAGCTATCTCCTTGAACCACTGCAGTTGTGTGGTGTAGATACACGCAGAATGCTGTAAGGAAGGAGTTCCTGGATTTTCACTCAGTGACAATAAATCAACAATGTAATGTTTCCAAGTAAGGATGAAATGTACCTTGGAGGCCACACTACCAGAAGGGTGTAAAGGCTTTGGAGAGGCTACAGAAAAGATTTACAAGGATGTTGTCTGGTATGGAGGGTACTAGCTATGAGAGTTTGGAGAAACTTGGTTTGTTCTCATTGGAACAACGGAGCTTGAGAGGTGAACTGATAGAAATCTACAAGATTATGAGGGGCATGGTCAGAGTGGATAGTCAGAAGCTTTTTCCCAGGGTGGAAAGGTCAATTACTAGGCGGCATAGATTTAAGGTGCAAGGGGCAAGGTTTAAAGGAGATGTACGAGGCAAGTTTTTTACACAGAAGGTGGTGGGTGTCTGGAAGCTGCTGTTGGGGGGAGGTAGTGCAAGCCTATACGATAGTGACTTTTATGGGGCACCTTGACAAATGCATGAATAGGATGGGAATAGAGGCATATGGTTGCTGGAAGAGTAGGAAGTTTAGTTCAGTTGGGCAGCATGGTCAGTGCAGGCTTCAAGAGCTGAAGGACCCATTTCTGTGCTGTAATTTTGTTTGCTGTTTTGTAAGTCTTGATGCATTATTAGCTGAGGGGATATGAGTGGAATGGAACACTATATAATATCAGTAATTGCCATTTCTGACCTTATGATGGAGAGAACGTCATTGACGAAACAGCTTAACGTGATTGGGCCTAGGACATTATACTGAGGAATTTCTGCAATAATGTCCCACACTGAAATGATTAATCTCCAACGACCACACCCATCTTCCAGCCATATTGGTAACCTATAGAGGGAATATGCATTTGATTGGTTGGCCTCAACACGTTAATGAAAGAAATCTCCAAGAAGATATACAAATGGCGTTAGCACCCATAGAATCTAAACATGGTGGCATAGTGTTTAGCACTGCTGCCTCACAGCTCCAGGCACCTGTGTTCGATTCCTAACTTGAGTCGTTGTGTGTGTGGAGTTTGCACATTTTCCCTGTGTCTCTTGTGGGTTTCCTCTGGGTGCTCCAGTTTCCTCCCACAGCCTAAAGATGTGCAGGTTAGGTTGATTGGCTATACTAAATTGCTGTTTAGTGTCTTGAGATGTGTATGTTGGAGGGATTAGCAGGATAAATACATGAGGTTTCCAGGATGGGGCCCAGGTGGGATTGTTGTTGGTGTGGACTTGATGGGCTGAATGGCCTCCTTCTGCACTGTAATGATTTCGATGATTCTATAAATCATAGATCATCACAGAGCAGAAGGAGGCCATTCAGCCCATTGAGTCTGCATTGACCACAATCCCACCCAGGCCCTCTTCCTGTAACCCCACATATTTACCCTGCTAATCCCCCTGACACTGGGATCAATTCAGCATGGCCAATCAATCCAACCCATCTCTGGACTGTGGGAAGAAGTTGAAGCACCCGGAGGAAAATCATGCAGACGCAAAGTGCAGACTCCACACAGAGATTGAGCCAAGACAGGAATTGAAATTGTGTCCCTGTGAGGCAGCATGGCTAACCACTGTGCCAGCGTGCTGTTCCCTTGCAGCAGAATCAACATCTGCTGCAACAGCAGCAGCAGCTGGGAGTGACATTGATTTTTGCTCATGTCATATCCTAAGTTCTGAAAGAGATCATAAACTGTTTAAATTAATCCTTTCTTATTTTGAAAATGAACTTTGTTGGACTAATTACGTGCCACCTAAGCTTCTTTGACCTTTGGAAAGTTTTAGTATTACTTTCCTGCTGTCAAACATCTAGCCTGTCAACATCAAAGTAGGACTCCAGGCTGGCAACAAATCCTAAGTTTAAAGCTTCAAGTCTAAACCTCCTCGAAACCTGGGGTTCTGGGAGACTTCTGGCATTAGCTCTACAGTGCACCAAGTCCCTGCATAACAACCTCATCATTCTGTGGAAAACTGAGAGACTGCTGTGTATTCTGTTTTACAGAGATGTGGCTCACTCCTGCTTTTCCAGACTGTGCCCTACAACCAGAGGGCTTCTCAATCCACCAAATGAACCACAGTTACCTCAGGCAAGGCTACTGGAGGCGGGATCTGCTTTCTAAACAACACCTCTTGCTGCCTATATGTAGCAACACAGGTGAGTTTCTGCTCCCTGGACCTAGAATATCTGACGTTAAAATGCCGTCCCTACTACCTTCCATAGGAATTCACTCCTGTTATCCTCACAGAAATTTACATTCCACCCCAAGTGGACATGAAGATTGTACTAGATAAAACCACAAATAGAACATAGAACACTACAACACAAACAGGCCCTTCAGTCCACAAGTTGTGCCGATCATATCTATACCTACCAGGCCATAGAACTATCTGTAACTCCCAATCCCATTAAATCCCATGTACTCACTCAGAAGTCTCTTAAAAGACCCCAGTGAGTTTGCCTCTACCACCGCTGACGGCAACCGATTTCATTCACTCACCACCCTCTGAGTGAAAAACTTACCTCTAACATCTCCTCTGTACTTGCACCCCCCCCCCACCCCCAACACCTTAAACCTGTGTCCTCTCATAGCGACCATTTCAGCCCGGGAAATAGCCTCCGAGAATCCACTCTATCTATTCCTCTCAACATCTTATAAACCTCTATCAGGTCACCTCTCAACCTTTGTCTCTCCAGGGAGAAGAGACCTAGCTCTCTCAACCTATCTTCATAAGGCATGCCTCCCAATCCAGGCAACATCCTTGAAAATCTCCTCTGCACCCTCTCAATAGCTTCCACATCCTTCCTATATTGAGGCAACCAGAACTGCGCATAATATTCCAAGTGGAGTCTGACAAGGGTCTTATAAAGTTGCAGCATTACCTCACAACTCCTAAACTCAATTCCTCTATTAAATAGCCTTGAGATGAAACATTCCGAGGCCTTGTTCATCACGGGTGGGAACGTCAATCAGGCCAAGCTGAAGAGAGCATTACCAAGTTACCACCAACACGTCTCCTCTTCCACTAGGGGCCCAAAATTCCTAGACCGCTGGTATGCAAATGCCTACCACTCTATCACCTGTACTTTGACAACTTAGACCACAAGGCTCTGCTCCTGCTCCAGACTTACAAGCAAAAACTGAAGCAGGAGAATCCATTAAAAAGAGTTGTGCAATGTTGGTTTGAGGAATTGGATGATCTCCTAGGGGCTGCTTTGAATCAGTGGACTGGTCAATATTTAACATCTCAGCAAACAGCCTGAATGAAAATCCCACTACAGAAACTGAGTTCATTAGTAAGTGTGTAGAAGACTGTTTGCCAAAGAAGCAAATGCCAACCAGTGTTCCCAACCAGAAATCATGGATAAAGAGGAATATCCACTGCTTGGTGAAGTCCAGACCTGAAGCGTTCAAGTCAGGCGACCTTGATCTATATGAGAAATTCAGATATGACCTACGGAGATCCATCAAAGTTGCCAAAACTAAGTAACCAAGCTAGAGTCCCAGGCTAGCCACACGGACTCCCACCAATTAGGGCAAGATTTGCATGTATTACAGGCTACAAAATGAAGGCATAGAGAATCACCAGTACCAATGTGCCCCTCCCCAATGAGCTCAATGCATTCTATACCAGTTTTGAGCATGCCCACTAGCCCAGAAGCCTTGGATGAATCTGTACCCATTGCAGATGCCAGATCAGCCTTCTCAAAAGTCAACCAAGGAAAGCTACTGGCCCAGTTGGGTACCCAGATGAGCAGTCAGACTAGTGCGGACCGGCTGTCAGGATTATTCACAGACATCTTTGACCTCTCTTTAAAGCAATGTGAGGTCTCTATCTGCTTCAAGAAGCTAACCATTATCCCAGTACCAAAGGAAAGCCAGGCAGTGTAGCTCTGACATCCATCATTATGAAGTGCTTCGAAAGGTTAGTCATGGCATGAATTAATTCCAGCCTCCCAGACTACCTGGATACAATATAGTTTGCCTATTTCTGCAACAGGTCCACAGCAGATTCCATCTCCCTGGTCCAGCATTCAATCCTGGAACCCTGGATAACAAAAACACCAATATTAGATTCCTATTTATTGACTACAGCTCAGCCTTCAACACCATTATTCCCACAGAACTCATCTCCAAACTCTGTGGCATGGGCCTCAGCTCCTCACTTTGCAAATAGACATCCTAGATGTCCTGACCCGTAAGGATAGGCAACAACATCTCCTCCACAATTATCCTCAACACCAGTGCCCCACTAGGCTTTATCCTGAGCCCCTTACCATTCTCCATACAGACTTCTGACTGTGTGGCCAAATTCCTCTCCAATTTTCATGTTTGCTGATAAGACCGCTGTAGAGGGTCAGATTTCAAAGTCTGATGAGATGGAGTACAGGAAAAGTTAGAGAATCTGGTGAACTGGTGTGCCGACAATAATCTCTCCATCAATGTCAACAAAACAAAGGAGATAATTATCGACGTCAGGAAGCGCAGTGGAGGTCATGCCCTGTCCACATCAAAGGGGATTAAATGTAAGTGGCCACGAGCATCAGGTCCAAGTGTTCAGATCACCAACAAACTGTCCTGGTTCCTCCATGCAACATTACGGCTAAGAAAGCCCAGCAAAGCCGCCACATTCTCAGGTTAGGGAAATTTATCATGTCCATGACAATTTTCACATACTCTACAGAAGCACCATAGGAAGCATTCTTTCTGGTTGTATCACGGCTTGGTATGGTCCCTGCTCTGTCCAAGATTGCAAGAAATTACAAAGCGTTGTGAACAATGCCCACTCCATCACTCAAATCAGCCTCCAGTCCACTGACTGCCCACACTTCTTACTGCCTCAGAAAAGCAGCTGGTATAATCAAGGACCTCATGCACCCTGGACATAGTCTCTTCCACCTTCTTCCATCAGGAAAAAAATACAAAAGTCTGAGGTTGATACCAACCAATTCAAGAACAGCTTCTTCCCTGCTGCTGACAGACTTTGAATTGTTGAAGAGAGATTTGAAGAATTAGAACATAGAACATAGAACATAGAACATTACAGCACAGAACAGGCCCTTCGGCCTTCGATGTTGTGCCGACCAAATAAAAAGCAATGCCCCTCCAAACTAAACCATTCCCTTCTCTTCCATATACTTATCAACTAACCTCTTAAACGCCACCAAACTTGGCGCATCTACAACAGCTGCAGGCAGGGCATTCCACTCCCTAATCACTCTTTGAGTAAAGAACCTACCTCTGATATCCGTCCTATAACTCATACCCCTTAATTTAAAGCTGTGTCCCCTCGTGCTAGCTTTCTCCATCCTAGGAAAAAAGCTATCACTGTCCACCCTATCTAAACCTCTAATCATCTTATATGCTTCAATAAGATCCCCTCTTAGCCGCCTCCTTTCTAACGAAAACAACCTCAAATCCTTCAACCTCTCTTCATAGGACCTGCCCTCCATACCAGGCAACATCCTGGTAAACCTCCTCTGTACCCTCTCCAATGCCTCCACATCTTTCTTATAATGTGGGGACCAGAACTGCACACAATACTCCAAGTGCGGCCGCACTAGAGTTTTGTACAGTTGCAACATGATGCTGCGGCTCCTAAATTCAATCCCCCTACCAATAAAAGCTAAGACTCCATATGCCTTCTTAACAACTTTATCCACTTGACTGCCTACTTTCAGGGATCTATTGACACATACACCAAGATCCTTCTGTTCCTCAACACTATTAAGAGCCTACCATTAGCCCTATACTCTACACATTTATTGTTCCTGCCAAAGTGCATTACCTCACACTTTTCCACATTAAACTCCATTTGCCACCTCTCGGCCCAGCTCTGCAACTTGTCCAAGTCACTCTGTAAACTATAACACCCCTCTTCACTATCTACCACTCCACCGACTTTAGTGTCATCTGCAAATTTACTGATCCATCCCTCAATACCCTCATCCAGATCATTTATAAAAATTACAAACAGCAGGGGCCCCAAAACAGACCCCTGAGGCACACCACTCGTCACCGAACTCCACGATGAATATCTCCCATCAACCACCACCCTCTGTCTTCTATCTGCCAGCCAATTCCTAATCCAATTAGCTAAATCACCCTCTATTCCACACATCTGCATTTTCTGTAGAAGTCTTCCATGGGCCACCTTATCAAACGCCTTACTAAAGTCCATATATACTACATCAACCGCCTTACCCCCATCCACCTCTTTGGTCACTTTCTCAAAAAACTCAATGAGGTTAGTAAGGCATGACCTACCCTTCACGAAACCATGCTGACTATCCCCAATCAATTCATTTCTCTCTAAATAACTATAAATCCTATCCCTAATAATTCTCTCCAATACCTTGCCCACAACAGAAGTAAGACTCACTGGCCTATAATTCCCTGGAAGGTCTCTCTTCCCCTTCTTAAACAATGGGACCACATTCGCTATCCTCCAGTCCTCCGGAACCACACCCGTAACCAACGAGGACCTGAAGATCAGAGCCAGAGGCTCTGCAATCTCCTCTCTTGCCTCCCAGAGAATCCTAGGGTAAATCCCGTCCGGCCCAGGGGACTTATCCAACTTCAAACCCTCGAGAATTTCTAACACATCCTCCCTATCTACTACAATACTTCCCAATTTGCAACCCTGTACCTCAGTGTTCTCCATAGCTACATTTCCAGCACTCTGCGTGAATACCGAAGAGAAATATTTATTCAGTGCCTCACCAATCTCTTCAGGCTCCACGCACAACTTCCCACTGCTGTCTATGACTGGCCCTGGTTTAAATTGGTTTAGAGGGAACAATATCCTTGTTTTAGGTGTCTGTATAACAATTGCTATACAGGTACCTTTGAATATAAATTATTATACAGGTACCTAAATCAAGGATATTGTTCCCTCTAAACTGATTCTTTAAATCTTCCTTCAACAGAATGGACCTACTTCATATTAATTTGATCTTTCTCCACACTCTAGCTATGACTGTAACACTACATTCTGTACTCTCTCCTTTCCTTCTCTATGTACTTTATGCTTTGTGTGTATAGCGTGCAAGAAACAATACTTTTCACTGTATGTTGAAAGATGTGACAAACATAAATCAAACATCAACTTTAAAAGAATTCTGCAATTCTTGCTTTCAGCTACTGAACCCACCTGAATCTTAACTCTTACATGAAGAAACCCTCATCGGATACTGATACATGTGAACTAATGTTCATATCTTTGATTTTCCTTTGTGTTAAATGAATTCTAATTACAAAACTCTTTTCTTTCCTAATCTCTTTTCCTGTGCTTCTGTCCTGACACAGTGCTTGTGTGCATATGTGGTTGTGGCAACCATCCCCTGCATTTGAATGCATAAATAAACAATATTTCTGATTTAATCGTAAAGCTGGATCACCACCACTTTCTTAAGGGCAACTAGGGATGGGTAATAAATGCTGGCCAGCAATGCCTTTGTCCCACAAATGAATAAAATATTTTGCTCTGAGTCACTTTAAAAATTGATTTCATAACTGGAAGGCTTGGGAAACACAGCACAGACTATTATAAAAATTAAAACACTTCTCCTTATGGACAGGTGGCTGGAAAACAAAGGAAGTCCAGTTTGTCTCTCTCCCCGTCCATTATATCTGCAAATTTGGATAAGAGGTAATTGACTCCAAATGTCTGGCTTTGCATAAATTTTACTACAATGAAAAGAAATATCTTGCAAACAATCTTCAATCATTCTTAAAGCTTAATTTTATTTGATCTTGTTCCAGCTTCTTTAATAATAGAGTTAATGTCCATCATTTCTGATGTAAGACCCAGTGATTTCTGATATGTTATTGGTTTGAAAGCATGACTTCCTACAATTGCCATGAGATACAATTCATTTACCATGAAGAACTGTGGTGACTTGACGCACCAATATTGCTACTTTTAATCTGTTAGCAAAATGAAACCAGCTTGGCAAAGTTCTGATTAACTGCAGGTCATCAAAATTGTTGAAACCACAACTTTAACTCTGCAGGCACCCAGAATATCCACTTCTTTTGATTGTCATCTTTTTAAAGTCTGATTATGAATTTTGAGATATTGAACAGATGTACACATGGTATTTTAATATCCATTTATTTATAACTGATGCAATTGTTAAAGAAAGAACAGAAACACCCAGCTTAAGTATAGGTCTAAATAATACAATCGTAAAGAAACAACCTTAACTTCCCAAAAGGTTGGGTTGCTTGAAGATATACATTACAAGAACAATTCAAATCTGTTGATTAGAAATACAGTTAACAAAACATAGAAACAGCACTGAAGGCCACTTGTATGAAAATCATGTTTCCTTCTTAATTTGAAACAGCAAATTGGAATAAGCCGTTTGTAATTATCAAGAAAAATGTCTCCTGGGCAAGGCACAAATACCTGTCAGCTACTCTCAGTCTCAGTGTGACTGACCTCTAATAGTTTGAAACATTGGCCCAGATCTTCCGGTCTCCGGATGTTTGGAGACCGGACACACCCTGGAAGATATATTAAGGGACTCCTTGGAAGTCCTAATGCAAGGACTCCATGGGAATTGTCCGGGAAGTTTCAATGTCCGATGGGCAATTCCCCTCTCTGCAGGAGCCTCCGAAACGGTCTCCAAATCTGAGGGTTCTGACTTTCTTACCTGCATAATCACCCTGGGAAATATTAGACAGAGAAAAAACACATCTAGCTCCTGGGTAACTATACAACCGATTCCCTTGACTCCCCGCTGCTGCCCCTCACACCCCAGCAACTTGCCTACCTAATCGTCTGACCCCATCAATTCTTCAACTCCTGGCCCTTCCTGACCCTCTAATTTCCCTCTGACCTCTGACATCGTCTGTCCACCTCCCCCCGCCCACCTGACCTGATCCAACCTCATCACCCCTAGCAGGCTGGCATGCTACCAACCTACCACCTTGCCACCTTACTGACTGTTTCCCCTGCCACCCTACCCACTTACTTCATCCATTCACTAACATAGTGAAAAGCCATTTCAACGTCTCAATGTTTTTCAGTCTGTTAGTGAATGAAGGCTTACTAAAGTACAGCATCTTGTGCTGTGAAAAGGGGCATGGCTTGGCTTTCCTTGATGACCCTGACTATAAAGAAGGACTCCCAGATCAGGTACACTCCACATTTCTGAAGTGACCTCGTTCAGAAGTTTGGGTCAGAAATGCGGAGTTCCATCTTAGTGTAGAAAAATAGGAACAGAGTGGCAATCCGACAGTGATTACCACTTCTCGGAAGATTCGGCCCATTATTACAAAACACAGTTAAAGAGTAGAAGAAAGTGTTAGTGTTACAAAAAGATATGGCAGGCCCTTTCACCTTCGGTTCATTTTCTTAAAGAGACAAGATCCATTTTATCCTCTTTTATTATGTTGGACTATGAAAACATGTAAAATTGAAATGTTGCAAGTAAGTGATATCTTTGGCAATCTCATCGATCAAAGATACTGCCATATATACTTTCAAAACACTTTGTACATAACCTCTACCAACATAAAGCCTTGAATGATTTTGAATTTTCCTCACTGAATTGTATTTGAACCACATGATGTTTTTGGTTAATAACTATATGATGATTTATATCATGCTGAATCCTGTAAAGTGATATTGCAGTCTCCCACCTATGTGCATTGAGATTTGTTACACTCTTTTAAAAGGGGCTTCTTGTCTCAAAACTCAATTATACCTTAAAATCCAGTGTGAGCCTTGCATACTATTTTCTCATTGAAAACAATGCGAGCATGTATCCAGTTTCCTCCAAGAGAAATGGGAGCCATCGTTACCAAAATATAATAGCCTTCTCACCATTTACAGACAATAATGCTTTCGGAGCTCTGTAACATTCGCTGTTACTTACATTTGAACAATGGCTCAGTTCAACTGTACAGCTTTGAGTGGTTATCACCCAGTGTAGACCAGATTTTTTTGTTAGAGTTATAATTAAAAACGAAGATATAATTTACCCTTTTTTACTATTCGCATGGTGCACACTGTTAATGTTTTTGTAACAATTTGCAATGACCAATTTCTGGTAGCTACCTTTATTTGTGCAAAGTTTTTGGGTTCATGGATCTGAAGGTGAAAAAAAAACAAATTCTTTTGTGGAAAAAAGTTATAAATGGAAACTCCCTGACTGATGACAAGGGAACCATAAAACGTGAAGTAAACTTAGCTGCACATTACCACATTATTGGCTTAACCACCAATGATGCTCTACTAAACTATTGTTTCCATAAACCATCCAATACAGTTCGGTTCTCTTAATTTAAGGACAATCAACACAATTTATCTGATACCTCAAAATTATTTTACAAAAATTAACAATTTATTGCCTATATGCTTTAAAATTGTTTATCTCAAATGACTGAATAATTCAAGTATTTTAGCAATTGGAACAGCTGGAATGGGGGTACACTGTATTCTGCTGATAAATTAACAGCTTTCACTGATACATTTATATTTTTGTTATACTTTAAATAGATTTTAAATCCTATGGCATTGAAGCAAAAACCAGATTCTGACAGATATTGCTTCAGTGCTCTGCAAAGCGCAAATATTTTATACAATAAACATATTCATGATAATCCTGTATCGTACTTTCTGCCACTATTATGATCTTTAGTTATCCCGAACAGCTCTGCAAGATGTTTTCTGTCATAATAGATCAAAGTACAATATTTAAGAAATCTCATAACACTAGGTTAAAGTTGAACAGATTTATTTGGAGTCACGAGATTTTGAAGCGCTGCTCCTTCATCAGCACTCAATTGATGAAAGAGCAGCAGTCCAGAAGCTTGTGATTCCAAATAAACCTGTTGGACTGTAACCTGGTGTTGTGAGACTTCTTACCATGCCCACCTCTGTCCAACACCGACGTCTCCACACAATACTTAAGGAATACCAAGTCATGTAAGTGCACTTGAGTAGGTGCAAAAGAGTCTGAAAATAATTTTTAAGAATAAAAGGAGGAAAGTGATGAAATATGAAATTTGCACCAGATATGAGGTAGAACCATAATCTCATCAATTTGCTGACTTATTTCACTTACTCTATCAGCTTTTTCATGTAGGTACTAAACTGTGTATATGGGGATTTTTGCATCTCACAAAGAACTTGGTTTCACTTGAATTTCTCAATATGCGTATAGGCTGATAACTCAATTTCACTTTTTAGATTTAAACTTCAATTTTTTAGAATGCGCTTTTCAAATCATCCATCATTAAAATAGCAAAATGATAATGTATATAAATAAGTTGAGATGAAATGTGTAGCAAAAAAAAAGTACTGAGGCAAAACAGACTAATGAAGGGGACACTGTCTCTTTAAGAATTTACTTGCAGGCTTAAATATTGTCAAAAAGAAATGTATCTAATAACTTTCTGCATAGATTCTAACCCACATATATTGCAGGGATTAAAATTACTTCATTACTGTACAATAACACAGAAGAAAAAGAAATGAGGCTTTGTTGTTAATATTGTTCAAAACCATGCACCAACATGCAAATTTTTACAACTTTTAAAATGTATGAAAGGAAATTGTTTTTAGAATATTGAAAACGTTAACAGTTCTCCAGCACAATGTCCATGCATTACATGCAATTTTGCCAGTGAAATGCTTTGTAACAATAAGCTCTAGGTGTTGTGCAGGAAGCAAAAAATGTGGATCTTTCATAGTTACTGTACATGATTAGGTCAACCAGTGACCCTGTTAAATTGGCTTATTTGATGTAGGCCATATATTGTCAGGAAGTCCGTCCCCTGTAGACGATAGAGGCGCAGAACCACATGGTGTGTAAGGATCAGTATCAGTGTCTGTTTCTCCCTCTGCCAAATGTAGTTTTGATTTTGGCCAACTTCCTCCCCCATAAAGACCAAAAGTCAAGTCATCCTTTGATTGGGAGATGCTGAATCCACTGGGAGAACGCTCCAGTTCCTCGTGGTTGACTGAGAGGAGAGAAATTGGCGTGTCACTGTCTCTTGTACTTCTCCCATGCCTCGCTGTGAATTTGTCAGAGAAAGGGCTTGCTAATTCTCCTCCCTGATAACTAGGGCATGTGTTACCTTGAGTGTCTGTCAGCGAACTGATTGGCAGAACTGTTGGTCTTTCAGTATATGATGGAGCAAGGGGTGGAGGAAATCTTGATAAATCAGCAGCTAACGTGGAAAATTTTGTATTTCCTGGACTTTGTCTGAAGAAACCAAATGGAGCTACTGAAGAAACTTGGACTTGGTAGCAACTCTGAGGAGCCATATAGGTGCAGGTATCAGGATAGTTTGAGATTACTCTTTTAATCTCAGAATATTTGTCCTCCACCTTGTCGTCAACTGGACTTTGAACCAATGTCCCTGCTCCTCTTAATGAAAAGTACCCAGCTGATGCAGACTGTTGGGTATTCATATGCTGAATGTGCATATCCACCAGGAAGTCAATCTTCTTCTCCATTCCTTCAACCTATGAAAGAACAGAGGAAATTTGGTCAATTTTACAATAACAACCACCTTTAAGCAGATGATTGGTATCAGGTTTAAATTAATATTTTTGACATTTCTTCCTAGATTTTTCTTTCTTTGATTATTTTCTAATAGATAGAGGTTTGCAGTCCTTATTCTGTTTTAAATACTTAGTTGGTGAAGGGTAGGACTGGAATGAATCTTTTCTCAGCCTTACATTTATTTACAGAGTTAAGCATTACAATTCTTGACTCCAACATACTGCAGTTTTAGCAAATATCTCAATATATGTTAAAGTGAAATCCCAGCAGATTACCACTACCTGCATCAAGTTAAATGCAATTAATGCACTATTAATATTGTGCATTACTAATGTGCAGAGTAGATGTTATTCCTGACTATTTATGCACCATATGATCAGCCAATAAAACTGCATTCATTCACTTAACTTATCCCAATGCAGGCTCAGTTGGATGACTAAGCTATCTCGGAAGAATCCTCATTATTCATCCAAAAGTGTGATAGACATTGATTAATGAATATGGCTAACTTGCCAAAGGCGATTTTTATTGTTGGTATGAGTCCAACATATGCAACAGCGTTCTGTCAATCTCAATCTACAGAAAAAAAACTTACAAAAATTATTACTACTAAGCAAATGTTTAGGCCCATCCTTTACCATTAATGTTAATAAACCTAGGGATTATCAGCACAAAAGCTTTTTCCTGTGAGTACAGAGATTTGTCACTGGCTCCCTTAGCTGTGGCTGGCCTTTTTGGCCAATCACTCTCCTTCCCAATCGGCCGGTGGGGCGAGATGGTAAGTTCATCCCTGCTATTCCTCCACAGATGCTGCCAGACTTGCTGAGTTCATTCAGCGTTTTCTGTTTTTATTTCAGTTTTGGTGAGGTTGAGTAACTCACAATGGACACTGATATCTGGGTGGGTTGTTGAGAAATCTGGGGATTGATCTTTATTGCATTTCTTACTTGTTATCCAGTTGGTGTGTTTGACTACAGCTTGCCTATTAATTTATATTTATCTCATATTGATTCTGAATGTTAAGAGTGTAAGACAGATATTGTAAATTGTTTTACTTTCCTAACTCCAGATGGTTCATTTTGTTTAATTGCAAACAGTGGAATCTTGTGGCTTCCTTCTCTTAGTCAGTACCTGAGGTTTCAAACTTGGTCCACTTTAAGCAAAAGGTTACTGGTCTCTAATCCAGATCAAGACAAAGGGCAAGTGAAGGAAGTGTGTAATGTGTGATAGGATTAGGCTGTTCAGTGGAGATGAATTTGAGACAAGGAATAAAATCCAGGAGGAAGGGATATCATGTAACATCGAGGGTGAACTTCTATCTAGGATGGGAGAGGGTGATGTACACTCTGCTTGATTCTGTTTATCTATCGTAATATATTAAAATTTGCAAGTGGTAAGTAAAATATCAACAGATCCATTGGAGTTGAGTCAAATTCCCTGTATAATGGCTGCTCCATCATGTTTCAACATACATTCAACATAAAATCTCATAATTTTTCTATTGGAACAACAGAAAAGGGCAGAAAATCCCCTAATAATTCTACAGGTAGAATTGATTCCTAGTAACATGTTGGATGGAACTAAAATACTGATATCATTAATTATGTTTGAACAATTAAACAGAGCTGACTTAATAAATTAGATTCAGAATTAAGGTAATTATAGGTATAAGCACGTTATGATATATAAGAAAATCTGGTTTGAGAAAATGATTAACTTAGATAGTGTTAATATTTGTTGCTCTGTATTACACAATTCTGAGTCCAGAAAGCAGATCTATAGGCCCAGATCATCCTGTTTCCAGGTTGCCAGAAATCAGATGTATCACAAAGGATGCACACTACAGGAACCCTCAGGGATCTCAACACACTGTTTTCGTGGGAATTTGGCGAGAGCACTTAGAATGCAGTTGAGTGAATTGCACCCATGATTCCAATGCGTATTGCAAGGACTGAAGGCTGTATACACTCATGGGTACTTTCCTATGAAATCAGAATGTGCCCAAGTATGGGCAATGGAATTAGGACCAATGTACAGAGTGCACTGCATTGCAAGGGTTACCTTGATTGAGCAGATTTTAAGAAAAGCTGACCTGGAAGACTTGAAAATGTTTTCTGAACAAACATGCAAAATCTGGGGTGGCACAGAGGCACTGTGGTTAGCACTGCTGCCTCACAGCACCAGGGACCAAGGTTCGATTCTAGCTTGGGTCAATATCTGTGTGGAGTTTGCACATTGTCTCCATTTCTGCATAGGTTTCCTGCAGGTGATCCGGTTTCCTCCCGCTTTCCAAAGATGTGCAGATTGCATGGATTGCCCATGCTAAATTGCCCCTTCTCAGAGGCCTTAGCTAAGCTAAATGCATGAGATTATGGAGATAAGGCCTGGATGGGATTGTAGTTGGTGTAGATTTGACAGGATGAATAGCCTCCTTCTGCACTGTAGATCTTCATGATTCCATGACATTCATTCTGCAAAGTGTTACCCTCAATGATTATTTTGCTCAGAATAAATAATCTTAAACTCATGGCTCTCTTAAACTCCCATGTCAAGAATCCAGTGAGCACACCTCAGCTTTTAAGAACCATCATTGTGATTTATGTGAGAGAACCCAACCTACAATTCTTACTGCGAATGTCTTGCAAATTATGATCATGATGCATAATGATTACATTGTTTTCGCAAATGTTCCTCAAAGAGTTGCATCATCTTGCAAACAAGTTTCAAATATTAGTGACACTTGGCCAAGACCTTTAGTCCAAAAGTTTACTTCCATCATTCTCACATGGGAACATGTGAATGAGCATTTGGTCAATCTACCACTTGATGCCCTTCAAACCTGTGGAATGGCCTTCTGGAGACCCCCCCACCCAACAGAGAGCTTTTTACACCCACTGGTCAATGTTACAATTGTGCAAAATGATGCCACTTTGCCAGGGACTGTAGATATTAGAGAGTCTCTTCCATTCTTATTCACCTGCGGACTTCAGGTGAACAAGGCGGCTTTCATGACACGTGACAATGTACAGTTGCTGAGTAGAGAGTGATAGCCAAGATCTGCACACATGAGGACAGCCTCAACTGGGATCTTGGGTTCATGTCACATTATCTGTAACCTCAATGATTTGCCTGTGCTTGCAAAATCTCATTAAATGTCCTGGCCAGAGACAATACACATCTCTTTAATCTGTGCTTAACCCTCTCTCTACTCACATTGTCTGTATGTTTCAGACTTGATGACCTGTGAAGACTCACATTCTAACCATTATTTTGTCAATTGTGTTTGTGTCTTTATATGCTCTGTTTGTGAACTGAAATCCCATTTACCTGATGAAGAAGCAGCACTCCGAAAGCTAGTGGCTTGTGCTACAAATAAACCTGTTGGACTTTAATCTGGTGTTGAGAGACTTCTGGCTTGTTTACTCCAGTCCAATCCCAGCATTTCCACACCATGACTTCAGGGAGCCAGGATCATCTGAGGCTAAAGTGAATCAGCAGCTAGCATTCATGGATATAGCCAACGCAACAACTCAGAATGTATGGTGACAATGACCATGAGGTCTGCTGTTGCTGAAGGCATTTGGTTATAATTCCAGCAACTCTAAAGATATTCAGCACCTCCTGACATCTTTGCTAATGGAGTTACATACGATAGCCAAGCTAGACCTGTGGTCCCTATTGTTATTAATGTTTGTTATCCCTGTAAACATAAAGGCTGGAATTCTCAGGTTTCACTCGTCCCTCTGCACTGCTGGCGAGGACAGAAAACTTGGTGCTCAGGTAAATGCCTATTCACAGCACTGGGATAGGAGAAACCCAGCTGTAGACGAGATCGGAGAATTCCAGCCAGGGTCAGCATAGACCATTTTCCTACTCCATTTCCCAATTGTCACGCTATGGTTGGAGGGAAGCATATACTTCCTTTTGCCTTTAAAAGTTTTTCCAACTAACAGTTCAATTAAGCTCCTGCCAGCCATTGCTGCAGGACATTGTGACAACTTCTCTAGTTGTCAAGAGTATCACTGAGGGGAAGGGTGTTGGGAGACAGATGTGCAAAATCAATATGTTTTAATAGATTACACAAACAGATGTTTGTGGTGTTACAACACTGATAATGACTAAGCTGCAGAAATTTCAGATGGACATGATGTCATTGCTATAGAAAACCCAGACACATAAGCTACAGCAGGAAAATTGGGTATAGATCTTAGTCAAAATTATATAGTGCTGTTAGAGAATGGAAGGAGATAAGTCCATTCAGACACACCCATATTAATTCATAAAATAGTATCCAATTTCCAAGGATAAACACCACTGTGTAGAAACCATTATGCAGTCAATGGTATGGTAGTGTCTATTATGGTTGATGTATTCATTACCAATTCTCCAATTTGGCTCATTAAGAAACCAGGCAATAATTGGAGTCTAACTATTAATTATTGTAAATTGAACTGTCACCCAAGCATGTATTCTGTTGTCTAAGAGACAATCATGTTTGTTCTCTCACATACCATTTGATCAATATACTTTTCCATGTTGGATATTGCAAATGGGTTTTGGACCCTCTCTGTGAAGACTGGTCAATATAAGTTTATATTCACCTTTGAAGACCAGAGCTATATTTGGAATTGATTGTTGTAAAGTTTTCATAATGCTCCCACTGTTTTCCATAAAGAAATGGCTGCTGCTAATAAATAAGTTTAATATTAGCAACTGGAACCAGAATGAACCACGTCAGATTTCTAGAAAAATGACTTAATTTGCTGGAAAACTTAACCTTTGGAAGTCTAAGTTGTTACTTTCACTGAGGGTCTCAATTACAGGACAGGGAACATAAACATGTGAACATAAAGTGAGGATTGTCCAAAGACTACATCGGCCAGTATTAAAAATTGCCCTTTATTTATTTCTGGACCTGGTTGTGTATCAAACAGCCCTTATCATACTATTTGGCAAATGTGCTAAATCTTGACGTAAACTACTGAAAGGCAAAGATGATGAAATGCGATGTCAATGGAGAGAAAAACATATCACTGACCACAACTTTTAAAGCAAACAGTTATGCTGATAGCATCAATACAATCCCATATTCCATACTAACAGTTCTGAGGGCTCAGAGAACAGTTTACAGATTTATGTATACGGGGTCCCATCTGGTTAATTACACTGTCTCATGGTAACAGACAAGGTTACAAAACGGATGGGAGCCTTCTCATGTGTGATTAACACAGCCAACGCTAAATTTTGAATTTTACTAAGCTAACTGACCTACAGGCAGGGCCCAGTGGTTAAGGCTTGTATGCTACTGGACAAGGTTTTCCTGAACTTCAGCGTAAATGACGTATTTCTTTTGATCTTCTGTATTTTAGAAAGAGGAAATAAGACTTAAAAAATTATGTTAAAAAATGTTTTATGCTGATCAATCTGTTCTAAGGCTCATATGATGCCCATGTATCTAATGCATTTGGCTAAGCTCACATTTCGCCACATAAATTTGACTGTCTGAGGCAATGATGAGTTGGTTGATACACATCTGACTTTCTGTTGATATTTCTCGTATTAACCTTGAAAATGAGCACAAAAGATACCAAGTGCCTTAATCAGATTGTGGAATATGTGAAGAGGAGAAATGCATTCATTACCAAAATCATTGACAAGCCCAGATACCAGGTTAAAAAGTACAGAAAGATCAAACCAGTTATTACATCTGGCTGAAGACATGTGTTGAAGTATAGCAGAAAGAAACTGATGTTTAAACCAAAATGGATAGTAGATAAAACAAGGCCTGCCATATTTTTAAGTCATTGGGCAGATACAAAGATCCAGATTTTCATCCCGATATTGGTCGATGGAATGGGGAAATTTCCTAACTTGGCAGCCTTACCTTGGGAGAAACTGCCCCATCCGATCCAACTTATACTCTGGGGGCGGTTGGTGCATGCAGGATGGAAATGGGTCCATTTGCTCTAGATGCAGGTTGGAGGAGGAGTTGGTTGTTTAAAATTCTCAAATCTCACTTCAATTCTCTGGGACTTTATTTCAGTAATTTTGTTATACTTTAGGACTTTAGCCCCCTTCTCTGCCCTATCTTGCACCTCCGCCCATTCCTCATGCCACATCCATACTAACTCATGGCATTTCCACGTCCATTCAGCTAGTATACAATGCAGAATAAATGAACCCTATATTAACGATGGTACAGATGGAACTACTTAAAAACACCCATTCATAATTGATTTTAAGAACTGCTATTGCTACAACTCTGTAAATATATCAATCAACCAGACCTTTAACCTATCAATAACTGAAACTATAAGCACTTGATAACCTCATTATCTTGTGAAAGTAACATTGAGCCATTGATAAAAGACATCACAGAACAAAATAATTTATTGTAACATCATAAAGCAGTCAGTCAGGCAACGTTTTAGTCTACGCTCTGGAATCTTTCGTGGAAGAGACTCTTGATCAGCCAAGCTTAGTGTGGAGTGGTACCTTTCAAACTATAAGCCCCAGTGACAGACTAGTGACCTGTTTCAGGAAAAACCTTGCTATGGGAACAGATGAAAGTCTGTCTTGAGAACCACTAGATGTGAAGAGAGAGACAAACAATGAGTAGCTGCTCTTATTTATATAAAATTGGTGATATCCTCAAGATCCACAGCAGCAGTCTGCAAAGACGCTTCAGCCAGCAGTATTTTAGCCTGAAAGATAGTATTTAAATCTCCTTCATCCTTTTTTAAAATTATTCATAAATGCACAATCACTAGATAGTCAACTGCTATTTGAAGCATTACCTGTCTTTCAACCTTGACAAATCTTCCCATCATACTTTGGTCTTCAGCATCTGGATCAGAACCTTTGGCTACATCAGGATCGATTCTGATAGTTACACATAAGGTAGAGAGCTTTGTTAACAGAGGTTTCAAATGCTATAATGAACATCAAGCAAACAGCGTAACAATGATATATAAACCGATATTTTATGACCTTGTGTGGACGAAGTTCATAAAATCCCTGTGAGGCCAATGGAGAACTTAGTTCTGTGAGCTTCATGCCAGTAAAATTCCAGCCTATATAATTTACATTGTGATATTGAATATATTTAAACCATTTTCTGCTGCTCAATTTATCCCTTCAATTACTTATTTGTAGAATTATTGAATATAAAAGTCTTGCTATATTTAAGAAATTGTAATATTTACACAATTACTAGTATGGGGTAGATCACGCTGAAATACATGTGTGCACATCTGGGAAGGCATCAGAAAAGAATAATGGAGCACTTCTTTCTCACATGTCAGATCAATACTAAATTTATCAGAATTATCCCAGTTTTGTTGCATTTACCATTTCATGCCTCTTCCAATAGTAAATATGGAAGGATTGTTTCTACAGAAATAATCAAAACAATGGCGAACTTGAAAGATTAATTTGGAATAGGCAACCACCATTATTACTGGTATTCCACATTACTTTAAAAAGTCTCACAACACCAGATTAAAGTCCAAACAGTTTATTTGATAGTAAAACCCCCAAGCTTTCAGAAACACTTCCTGAAGAAAGAGACATTGGACGAAGGAACAGTGTTTCCGAAAGCTTGTGGGTTTTACTATCAAATAAACTAGTTAGATTTTAACTTTTTATTGTGTTTATCCCAGTCCAACACCAGCATCTCCACATCATGTTCCACAATACTTACACAGTTTTTATTCTGAATATAAGAATCCCCAAGTTTTTTGATAAATTCCCACTGTGACTTTAACGGGAATATGTCGAGAAGGCCTGTAATTAGTTCAGCATTTAAATATGTTGGTTTTGGTATAAAATAGGCACCTCTACAGCATCAACTGGAACCAAGTTTTTGACCTCCTAAAACAAGGCATTGGTGTATAAAAAAAACACTTAAAAAGAGGGCCATCATGCACCCTCCACTCTGCTTTTCTGGGTGACAATGTGGTTCAGTAAGCACCAACCACCAATAAGGTAAAGTTTACTATTGTAAAAAGCCAGGAGCAGGGATGTTCTTCCAAGCTTCACAGCATTCCAAGAGTTTATCTGAACCACAATCAAACCATTCATCTTTCCCCACATCACATACTTGAAGCACTAATAAATTTTATCCCTTTGGTTTGGTAATAAACTAACTTTAAATGGTACAATTGTAAAAGTGAGTGCCGTGATCTGACAGAATAGCCAAAATTGTCATTTTATTTCTATGGTCTCTTCCCCACATGAAACTGAAAGGATGAATAAAGAATAGCATAAAAATATTTGCTATATAACTTACTGTTTGAAATGTATTATAACATTAAGCCTAGATCTAAATGTTAATATGTACTTAATTAAGTAAGTGCCTTACTTAGGTGACTGCTGTAAAGGGTATACAAAACCTCCTTTTGAGTTGGATTTTTTCTGCTTGGGAGTTGATGGAGGTGCAGGAGCAAGAATCATATCAATCCTGAAGAAAGTGAAGAATGTCAAATCATTCAAACTCATATATATTTACAAAGATTTTGCACATTGTAACTACTATTAACACCAAGTGCAACAAGAGAAATAATGCAATCAATAGATACTGGCAACTCAATCAGAAAAACAAATCCAAAACTCATTCCCAAAAGCATTAGTGACGTATTATAGCAAGTAGAAAATAAAGAAAGCCATTGTAATTCTTCATTTCCTCACACTAATACACCAAAATTTAAAATTACAATCCAACACTGACTGCTATTTAAAAATGTATCTTTGACATACTCACCAGTTATGAGCTTTAGATTAATATAAAGATGCAATGTGTCACCAAGTTGAATCAATGCTAATAGCTCAGTATCTGCTAATGAAAACAACTTGTGGCATGTTATATTGATGACTTTTTCCCATTTATTTTACACCTGAAATCTTGTTGCATTGTAAATTGCTGGACGTGTAAGCTAATACGGTAGAGTCAGGTCTACAGTGCACCTGGGAATCCGAGTGAATAATCTATCTCCACATCCAGTGAGATTTAAGAACAGAAGAAGGAACAGAGTGAATGACAGAGAAGGAAACAATAAGATTTTTCTGGTGCAAGTAACTTGATTATCTCTAGGGCTGTAACTTACAAGGTCCAGGAATTTTCATGAGCTCTGGGTGGCACAGCAAGACAGTGGTTAGCACTGCGGAGAGAATATGCAAACTCCTGACAGCACCCGGGACCCGGGTTCAACTTCGGCCTCGGGTCACTGTCTATGTGGAGTTTGCAAATTCTTACCCTATCTGCGTGGGTTTCTTCAAGATGCTCCAGTTCCTTCCCAGGGTCCAAAGATGTGCGGGATAGGTGGATTGGCCATGCTAAATTGACATTTAGTCTTGGGGGATTAGCTAGGGTAAATGCATGGATTATCAGGGTAAATATATGGGATTATGGGGATAGGGCCTGGGTGGAATTATCATCAATGCAGGCTCAATGGGCCAAATGGCCTTTTCCCTGCACTGTAGGGATTGTATGACTTTATGAATACCGCAAAGATGCGCTGGAGAATAATGCTATAAAAAGGGACAGTGTTTAGTTCCCTTTGACCTTACAGCTCAAAGCACTGGGGACAAGTGCACTACCCTGATCTCACCTGACCTGAATCAGAAAGTCAGACAAGGTAGGCTTGCCAGGATTTTAAAGTAAGAATTTTCAAGTGGAGTGGCAATTTGATTCAATTGGCATTCCACTGGAAATTACAGCACTTTTTACCTAACAGATGCAGAAAGGTGCCTTCAAAGATGCTTTAGGTCAAAAAATAACACACTGTGTTAGCTTGTAAGGTTATTATTACCGATAGTAGTCAGTGAATCGCATCAGCTAACTTTGTATGTGCCCAAGATCAGAGAAACCCGATGCTGAAGCCAGCTCAGATTTTGTCATTTCTGTTCAAATTGGCACAGTCAGAACTGAAGATCTAAGTGAAATAGATAACTCCTTTGAAGCAACACAGAGTTCACTGACTTAGGACACTAGAAGCTAATGTCTGCGTCCCAGGGAAGAAAAGCAATGATTCAAAATGCCACTCATGAAACTGAAGTCATGAAAGCTCTGACCATCATTTTCATACGTGGACTACAGCTATTTGACCAACTGGTCAAAGCTGTTAACTTGTCAGATATTTAAGGAATTATTTTTAAGATAATCACATCAATCGGTAATCTCAGACTCTGGTTGATACTACAGTTAATCCTTAAATCTGCTAGTGCTGACTTTGAGTGATGCATTGATTTGCCTACATAATCTTTGCTATGATTTGTTCCTCAACTACTAGATAACTATACATCGATGTCTATCTGTTCAGCTTTCATCTATATAACTTTAAACTATGATTTCTAACAAATAAGTAGTGTTTAGTATATGACTTTGGTCTAACTTTCTCCTTGATGATTTGACAAGAAATCATTCAACAGTTTAAGTGTACCTAACAGCGGGCTAGTAAACCAAATTCATTTTGATCCAAACTGGTGGTTGTGGTGAGCCATGCCTGCCATCACTCATCCCTAAACCTAAGCCGGGAATTAAAACTTCAGACAGTTCCTCAGTCAAGATTCATCTTGCTTCTTGGCGTATAATTGCTAGGATATTGCAAACCAGTTTCCTGACACCATCTTCAATAATGCAGTCCCTTGTCTCATTCCTTCACTAGCCTCCATATCAAACACATTCATCGCTGTGGTTACATTATATACAATGCACCGTAAGCAACACAGTAACTCACCAAGGGTTTTCTCAGAGGAGCTCTCTACTTTGTGATTAGCAAAGCCAAGAGCAGCAATGTCAGGGCAACACTAGCGCTTGTAACTTGCCCTTCATACACAAGCCATCTTAATCAGGATTCTATATCGATATTCTTTTACATTTTACATCAAAATGTTGAAAATTTCCACATAAGACTTATGTTGAACACCATCAGCACAAAGGCAGTGGCAATTTAGTGACAGCCCATCACCTGCTTAGGATTATGAAGGGTTGGCGGGTCGTCTCTCCACTGCCACTCAGACTGTGAGTCCTTTTATATACAAGTGACAAAATTAAAACACAAAAGGAGGTGTCAGTTCTCATTTTCATGCCGTTCATTTTTCACCATTTACCTTGACTGGAGATATTTTATCCTTGAAAGCATATCCAAATGTCCTGCTGAGTATTGTTCAATAACATCCTTGACGTCATAAGGTCGTAAAGTCTCCTTGAACTTTTTCTTGTTGAGGAAAAATTTCATGATACTGAAAGGATAAGTAAGATTGCTTTTATTTTAACCTTCACTGATTCAAAGTACCAAAAATCAGAGATATCTAGCTGTCATGACATTAGGAAAGTGTTAATTCTTCCTAGGATGCTAAGGAAGAGAATGTATATATTTACAGGTTATTTATATATATGTATATACTTACTGTACAGGTTCTCAAACAAATGGTCAATTGTTTTATAATAACCAATTTGAAGAATTAAAATATGCAATTCTGCAATGTTGCGACTGAGATGTAATTAATCTTATGCAGAACTTGACAAGCTGAATACAAATTTGCTATTTCAATTGTAACAGTACAAAATAGTAAAGGATTGCATCAGAAAAAAAGTAGCTGATAATTATTTATTTTATTAAATCTTACAAGGCTTTATCCAATAGCATCATTAACTTGACCTCTCACCTTACCCTCAAGTGCAAAGTCTTGTCTTTATTTCAGCAAAATATCCATAGAGTTAATGTTCTTCCTTTATTCACCTCTCCTGCTTCTCTTTGCTGAAGCAAGGAGATTATGCTAGATTTATACAAGACACTAGTTAAACCTCAGCTGGAATATTGTGCACAGTTCTGGGCACCTGCCACACTATATGAAAGATGTGAACACACTGGAGAGAGTGCAGAAGAGGTTTACAAGTGTTTCTATGGTTAAGAAACTTCAGTTATAATAAAAAATTGCAGAGATTGGAATGTTCTCCTTGGGGAACAGAAAGAGGAGAGTTGATGGAGATGTTCAAAATCATGAGGAAATAGTAGATCTGGACAGAATAGGTAGGAAGAACTGTTACCATTTGTAAAAGAATCAAGAACAAGAGGACACAGATTTAGAATGATTTGCAAAAGAAGCAAATGTAATGAGAGAAAGATGGCTGGGAATGCCTTGCCTCAGAGTGTGTTGGAGGAAGGTTCAATAAGGCATTACATGATTACTTTAATGGAAACAATATACAGGGGTATAGGGTAAAGGTAGGGGAATGGCACCAAGTCAGTGTATTTGTTTGGAGAGTTGGTGAAGATACAATGGTGAAGAAATGACCACCTTCTGAGGGTGATAGTTCTGTGAATCTATGACCTTGTCTCTACTTTCACCATCCCACACAATTTTCTTCCCTCTACATCCACACTGTGATAAAATCAAGTGTCTTCACACAGTTTTCTGCTCTAACATACTCTTTTCCAGTATCCCAAAACATTGGAACTCCTTGCTTCCATTCCTTGTAAAATTTAAGCCCTTAAAACCCAGGCTTGCTGTCACCCAATGAGTAATGTTATGAGGTTTATAAAATTGCTCTGCTTTGGAACTGTATCGTTAAATTTATGGGAAGTGAAGATGGTCATTGTAATCTTTTCTGAAGTTTGACTGACAGAAAGCTTGGTGGTGTGATTGTTAGAGATTAATGGGGTGGCACAGTGATCACCCTTGCTGCCTCAGAGAGCCAAGGACCCGGATTCAGTTCTGGCCTTCTGCCTGTGTGGAACTTCCACAGTTTCCCCGTGTCTACATGGGTTCCCTTCAAATGCTCCTGTTTCCTCCCACAGTCCAAAGATGTGAGGGTTAGGTTAATTGATGATAGTAAATTGCTCCTTAGTGTTAGGAGAACTATCAGGGTAAACAAGTGGGGTTACAGGAGTAGGACCTGGGTGGGATTTTGGTCAGTGCAGACTTGATGAGCCAAATTGCCTCCTTCTGCACTGTGGGGATTCTATGAATCTATGGTTCTATGATGAAATTGCTTCTCTGGGAGAAGATTCTGGTCACCTCATTTAAGGAAGGATGTGGAAGCCATTGAAAGGATGAAGAGGAGATTTACAAGGATGTTGCCTGGATTGGATGGCATGCCTTATGAGGATAGGTTGAGAGAGCTTAATCTTTTCTCCTTGGAGAGACGAAGGATGAGAGGTGACCTGATAGAGGTGTATAAGATGTTGAGAGGTATTGATTGGGTGGATTCTTAGAGGCTTTTTCCCAGGGCTGAAATGGTTGCCACAGGTTTAGATTGCTGGGGAGTATGTACAGAGGAGATGTCAGTGGTAATTATTTCATTCAGAGGGTGGTGTGTGCGTGGAATCGGCTGTCATCGGTGATAGTGGAAGCAAATTTGATAGGGTCTTTTAAGATGAGTACATGGGACTTAATAGGATTGAGGGTTATAGGTAAGCCTAGTAGGTAGCAATATGATCGGCACAACTTGTGGGCCAAAGGGTCTGTTTGTGCTTTAGTTTTCCTATGTTTCTAAGATGCAAGATATGTAGCCATGGAGACCATGGCAGCAGGTTCAGACTATGAGCGAGATTTTCCGGCCATGCTCACCCCATAACTGGAAAATCACACCCAAGTTCAATAAACCTTTCCATGTTCTATCCCTCGCTTGCTACAATTCCCATGGCAGGCAGAACAGGAGAATTTGCCCTTATGAGTCTTCAACATTCTTAAAAAAAATGTTTAAAATTGTCAGGTTATAAAAGTTGTGCTTTAATCTGTCCAGTTAGTTCTGAGATGAAAGAGCATTGGGCTCTTGAGGATTGCTAATTAGCATTTCTACCCTAAGACAAGGCCCATGTAATTCACATGGCTATGAGGAAGGATGTGGAGATGCTGGCGTTGGACAGGGGTAAACTCAGTAAAGTCTGGCAACACAAATTTTAAATCCAACCGATTTATTTGACAGTAAATCTGCGAGCTTTCGACCTTTGTGGCCTTCATCAGGCGAATGAGGTGTTCTGGTCTCCAAAAGTGCATATATCAGCACAGACGGTTACAGCTGTCAAATAAACTGGTTGGATTTAAAATTGGTGTTGCCAGACTTTACTGACTATGAGGAAGGATGCAGAGGAGACTTGGGTTTCCCTACGAATAAATTAACATCACAGACAGACAACAGTTCTATGTGGTTAGCAGAGAGAAGAGCTGCTTGGCTTTGCAAGCTATTACAGTCAAATATGGGAGGGAGATGGTCTCTAGATGCACATTCTGCAGCCATCTAAGGTTTCTGGGAAATTCATCTTAGCAGAATTATTCTTCCAGAGCAGAAGAATGGTCAGGGCAAACTTTACTGCTTGTAGCGGATTTAGGGGACTCTCCAAAAGCTAACAAACACTTACAGCCAGTCATTCAAAGTTACTACTCAGTGAAATAGAGAGAGTATGATGTGCGTCAAATATAAAAAGTGAACATTCCTTTCTGTGGTTCAAAGTTGCCCTTAAAAAGAAAATAGTGGGTCAATCAATAGCACTTTTAGCAATTTGTTACAGAAAATAGAACATAGAACATTACAGCACAGAACAGGCCCTTCGGCCTTCGATGTTGCACCGACCAATATAAAAAGCAATGCCCCTCCAAACTAAACCATTCCCTTCTCTTCCATATACTTATCAACTAACCTCTTAAACGCCACCAAACTTGGCGCATCTACAACTGCTGCAGGCAGGGCATTCCACTCCCGAACCACCCTTTGGGTAAAGAACCTACCTCTGATATCCGTCCTATAACTATCACCCCTTAATTTAAAGCTGTGTCCCCTCGTGCTAGCTTTCTCCATCCTAGGAAAAAGGCTATCACTGTCCACCCTATCTAAACCTCTAATCATCTTATATGTTTCAATAAGGTCCCCTCTTAGCCGCCTCCTTTCTAACGAAAACAACCTCAAATCCCTCAGCCTCTCTTCATAAGACCTGCCCTCCATACCAGGCAACATCCTGGTAAACCTCCTCTGTACCCTCTCCAATGCCTCCACATCTTTCTTATAATGTGGGGACCAGAACTGCACACAATACTCCAAGTGCGGCCGCACTAGAGTTTTGTACAGTTGCAACATGACGTTGCGGCTCCGAAATTCAATCCCCCTACCAATAAAAGCTAAGACTCCATATGCCTTCTTAACAGCCTTCTCGACTTGACTGCCTACTTTCAGGGATCTATGCACATACACACCAAGATCCCTCTGTTCATCAAGACTACTAAGAATCCTACCATTAGCCCTATACTCTACACATTTATTATTCCTGCCATAGTGCATTACCTCACACTTTTCCACATTAAACTCCATTTGCCACCTCTCGGCCCAGCTCTGCAACTTGTCCAAGTCTCTCTGCAAACTATAACACCCCTCTTCATTATCTACCACTCCACCGACTTTAGTGTCATCTGCAAATTTACTAATCCAAAATATCTGTAACCATTCTTTCAGCTATGAACTGGAAGTGGAAATTTCTTTTTCTTGCAAGTTTCTACAAGGATCATAACAGTAATTTTTAATTTGTCTAACCTTTGCTTCTTTTCAAACTTGCAGTGTCTTATATTTTAGGCTTTGTCCATTTACCTAACTCTTGCAACAAAATAGTTCCAAAATATCATTTTTTCCCAGTAATTACTGTAATAACTTAATTTAATTGAAGAGATGTTGGGGTTTTACTCTAAGAGTAATATAAAGTACAGTGAATCCAGCAGATCTTTCTTTAACAGGATAAAGAAAGCTCTTTCTAAATGGCAGAAAGTGTCCTTCTGTTCTTACACACATGCCAAAAAGGCAAGTTACAGGAATCAGATTTTATCCAAGGAACGATGTAACACAATTAGACCAATGTTTGGATCAATTGCACCATGTAATTCAAGAAGCAACTGAACAAGAAGCAATGTGACTTTTTTTTTCCCCTTTGAGTAAAAGTTGATCCCTGTAAAATTGCAATGCCTTTTCTGTCATTTATTACCGTTGAAAGTAAAGATATCTTCTTTTGAACATTTGACTTTTAGCATATTCAGGTGTGGCTGTGCACTTAGCTTTCCATTCATTTTATCAGCATTATAATGTGAAAGCCAAGTAATACTGAGTACTAAGTGCATCCAGATGAAGGCACAAGTAAACAAATCATGCACTTTAATCCTTTATGAATAAAAAGCCACAGTGTTGTCATTCTTTCAGGCTAGCAAGACAAGCTTTGGGAATGCCAGCTGCACTACACAGATTAGCCATTTAAGGAATAGCACCATCCCATCTCAAACATTTTTCTTTCCTCAGACTTCAAAATGATAAAGCTCATCATCTCTCAGTGTCTTCCGCAATCTTCAATCGTTTAACACGCAACTCTTGCATCTCATGGTACTTGATATGTTTTATTGTCCTTTCTACATTTTTGAACTCGTTGGTGTGTTTCACACTGGGTCCTGGTGATTTCAACCAGGTTTTTTGTTTTTTTTTGAAACAAAACAGCATGTAACCAAGTAACTTCAGTGATCCTACACTCCCAGTGTTGATCCAAGCTCAAAGCATAAGTACAACAACACAACCTTAGTTACTTACATTGCAATCCCTTCAAGCACAGCTCAATGTTGAAAGTATGAGAATTCAGAATTTACTCTACTAACACAATTCTAAACCACATTCATTTTGATTCAAAGTGATAGAAATTGAAAACTCGCTGTTAGAGTTGTGCTTAATGCTACTTGGGTTATGTTATTATTGTATCGGGGTGATATTACTGATTGCTATCAGATATGGGTAACGTAATTAAAGTGCCTGCCTAGTAATCTTGAGTTCAAATCTCAGTGATGCCTTGACCTGGGAGGTCTTTCATTTAAACTTATTTCCTTCTGCATGCAGGATGAATTTCATCTATTGCTAAGCAGAAACTTCTGGTAGAATTAATTTCTGAGCTGGGAGAATTTTCATCAATGAAAATTGGTGAATGTTTATCACTGGAGTGTCATGCAAGGAACGTGGGGAAGCAAAGTGATGGTGGTGGGAGAGGGTGGGTGTGTGGAATGGTGATGGGAAGTGGTGAGGGTACATGGCAGAGTGTTGGGGTGGAGTGGTGATGGAGAGGGGAAAGCCAGCATGATGGGAAGGCACCAAAGTGATGGCGGGGAAAGGGGACTGAGGTAACGGGGGAGGGAGGGAATGGTGGTGGAGGAAGAGCAGAGTAGTGTGGAGAATGGAGAGTGCTGGTGGTGTTGCAGGAAGTGATGGGATGGAATGGAGTGATGGTGAGGGGCAGGGCAGAGTGGTGGGTGTACGGGCAAGGTGATAGGTGAAGTAGAGAGGAGGTGGGAGATGGTGGAGGGTGGGGGAGTGGGGTGGGGAGCAGAGTAGTGGGAGGGAGGTACTGAGTAATCAATCACCAGGGCCTGGCTGGCAGTAACAAAACAAAAGAGGACATTAATAAACTTGAATAATAAGTAAATAATTGGCAAGTAAAATTCAACAGACAAATATTTGGTCACATCTCTGGTCTAGGGTGAAATAGAGGAAGGAGGATAAGAACATAAGAAATAGCAGCATTGGTAAGTCATTCAGTCTCTTGAGTCTTTTTCACCATTTACTCTCTTTTCCTGCCTGTCCCTCTGAGAAGGTACCAACAACAAGATTCCACTTTACAGCTTTTGTCAAAGACATCTCATTACTGTTGAAAAATAGATTTCCTCTGCATTTTGATGTTAGGCGGGCAAAGCTAAGCTGAAAGCCAGCATTTTCTATATGCTTTGGGTTTTTTTACTCATAATGATTTAATTCCATCCAAAGAGTACTGGCCTTATGTGGCACTCCAAAGAGAAGGCACTATAAAAGTAAATTTCTTCCCATTTCTGGAGCAAAGCCTACCTTATAGCCCTGATGACTGTTTTCAATGTTGGGATCAAATCTTCCATAAGATCAGCTTGGTAACCCTTGTCCTCGGGCTCTTGGTCCACCTCGGCAGCAGCATCTGTATTACAATGAAAGTGCCCTTGTTAAATATCAGAGTTTAATTTGGAAACCAGATTTACAATAATCTGATCCCTCCATTCATGATGTCGCTGGCTGTTATCTCAACCCAGTTCAGCATTAATAGGATAACAGAAGTAACAGAGTTGACAAAATGTAAGTAAAACAATCACTTTCTACTACATTTAAGAATATGGGCCATTGACTAGAATGATGTTTTCTTGCTATACTTAAGGCTGGACCCTATAGACCAGGATGGTCTCACATTAAGTTCTTCATCTGTGCTGAACTAGCTGATTCCATCCAGGAAACTGTAATCGTTTTAAGTTTGCAAGGGACTGTTTTGTCGATGTTCTCACTTATATTTATTAGCTTGGCTCACTTCTGTTCAATTCCAATTCAATTTGAAACATTAACTCTGGGTGGAATTTTACAGCCCCTCCCATTGGTGGGATATTTTAGTCCCGCCAAAAGTCAATGGATTTTTGAATGACTTGCAACAGTTTCTGGGGCAGTAAAATCCACCATCCCTCCCACTGGTTCTCTTTCCATCGACGCTGCCAGACCTATTGTGCATTTCAGCATTTTTTGTTTTTCGTTGCTAACTCATCCTTTTTGCTGTTTGAAGTACTTTACTGCAAACAAAGGTAATGTTATGATTGTCTATGTAACAAAGCTCATGACATTCCTTTGAGGGCATATTTCCCAGGTTCCTGGAGGCTGGTTTTAATATAGGGAGGGAGTCAGGAAAATGTGAAAATGATATGCGGGGCCAGTTTACTGGCATGTTTCTGCTTCAGTCCACTCTCTCTGGTGGTGGGCTAAATGCCGTGTCAGCAACATATCAATATGGTAGCTGCAGAAATCTAACTGAGACGTTTCAGGAAGCAATTAAGAGATACTTTCCCAGTATAATGAAATATTATCAGTGACGCATGGGACCCATATCGTATCTCTCATCAACTCATAGAGGCAAGGCACTTTGGCAGGAAAAATAGAAAGGCAGCATATTGTTTAAATGGAAAGAAATTGCAGGACTCTGTGGTACAGAGGGACACAGGTGTACATGTACCATACAAATGTTAATATGCCAGTACAGCAAGTGATTAGAAAGACAATTTAAATATTTAAGTGTTGGTGTTTATTGCAAGGAAATATAACCTAAAATATGTTACTGACACAGCATTTAGTCCACTGCCAGAACTTTGGTGAGGCCACATCTGGAATGATGTGTCCTTATTTGGAAAATTATGTAATTGCATTAGAATCAGTTCAAAGAAAGTTCACCTGACGCATTCCTGGGATGAGACGCTAATCTTACAAAGAAACAGGTTGGGTCCACAGCCACTGGAGTTTAGATCAATGACAGTTGATCTTATAAGATCTCCCATAAAATCCTTAGAGGATTTCATAGAGTGGATAACAAAAGGATGTTCTTCTTGTTGGGAGATGAGAAGCAAGGGTCACGGTTTAAGAATAATGGATTGCCTTTTAAGGTGGAGATGAGGAGAAATGTTTTCTCTGAGGGTGGTGAGTCTGTGGAATTCTCTTTTCTGGTGAAGACCGTGTCATTAAATTTATTGAAGATTAAGTGAGATGGGTTTTTGGCAGATAAGGGAAAAGTGGAACTGAGACCATAACCAAATCAGCCATGATCCTATCAAATGGCAGAACAAACTTAAACAGTCAAATAGTCTATTCCTGTTCCTTAGTCCCATGTTCCAATAAGGACAGAGTGGGAGTGGCATGAAAGTGGCATGAACTATACATGAGTAAAACAGAAAGCCTGAGGTCATTTAGAGGCAAAACAGTATCTCATTGACATGTGCTGTCATGGTTGATGCTTGGGGTGAAGAGATACCTGCTGTTACCTTCGCCTCCTCTTGCACTTATTATGCTGTGCCTGCTTTATCTGCTCCTCCCCGTATGCCAATCTCGTCATCAGTACTTTCATTGCAGCCATAGAGAAGGCTGTGGGCTATCCTTTAAATTAAGTTCAGTGTCACCCTCGCATCTCCACAAAATATCTGCCATATCCCTGAATTCGAGGGCAAGCCGAGAGGCAGATTCTTAATTGAACTCCTTCCAGAAGGTACTTTCATCTGCAGTTAATGAACCTGGAAATTGTCATTTCCTATTTCAAAATTAAGATGACAAAATCCAACCTTTGTCTCTGAAGCACTTTGAAATATTTCTGAGAGGTATGAAAAAGCACTTCACAAATACAAGCTCAAATCCTTCCTCTTACTGTCCAACAAAAAGCTATGCAAATAACTTCTGGGAACGTGAGCAAAATGAAAGACTTTATAGTACCTTCTGAGCTTTGTCTGAAGCCAAATGCTTTAATACGAACGGCAGCTCGAAGGTCACTGAAACCCAAACTCTTCTGGTCCTTTGAAGGACTATCCTCTACTCCATCTGTGCTTAGAGGTGTAAAAAGCTTGCTCTTAACATTGGCACCTCTGGGTCCAGCAATACGAACACGTTCCAAAAGGCTCAGCTTCTGACTATAATGAAAAACAAATACAGTGGAATGCTTTTAAA
Organism: Sphyrna mokarran; assembly: GCA_024679065.1. Classification (NCBI taxonomy): domain Eukaryota; kingdom Metazoa; phylum Chordata; class Chondrichthyes; order Carcharhiniformes; family Carcharhinidae; genus Sphyrna; species Sphyrna mokarran. The sequence goes on from JAGIQG010000007.1 coordinate 54,962,585, forward strand.
GTATTTATTATTTAATATTCTCCCATGGAAGAATGTTGTATTGAGTAACACTGGCCTTCCAATTAAAGGTCCCAAACATTTTAGCTGTGGCTCAGTGGCAGCACTCTGACCTCTGAGCCAGAAGGATGCAGATTCAAGTGTAACTACTGAGAACAGAGCACATTATCAAAGCTGACAATCCAATCTGGCACTGAGAGAGTGTTGTAGGGTGTTGATGACTTCTGGATAAGAAAAGAAACTGGGAGTCTATCTATCCTTATCGGTTAATCCCATAGCACTATCTTGAAGGGGAACAGAGGAGCGCTCCCAAATTGCCTGACCAAAATCATTAAAAGATGACCTTACCATTATCACATTTATATTTGTTCTAGCTGAATTGGTTGCTACATTTCCCACAACAACGACCACACTTCAACACCTGGGATAACCTGACGTCAGAATTTGTACATGCTGCTATAAATGCAAGTCTGTTTTTTTCAAGAAATAGTGTCTTCTGGGGAGTTGAAGAATAGTTCTAAATAATGCTATTTTCCTAATACTTAGAACTTAATGATCAAACAATTTTTCAATCTAAAAAAATTCCTACATGGGTGGAAATTATGCTGCATAGTGATTTGACAAAAACATTCTGGATTTATACCACAAATAAAACAGCATGTATATGGACATTTTGAAATACTGTATGTATTTATTGTCTTATCTCTGTTACTCCTTACAGTAGGGCAGAATCCAGTACTGGGACAAATCCAGGGTACACATCTAATAGCACAAAAAGGGATGTCTAAGAAAGGGTTAAAACATAGGGTCATTTGTAACTGTGGGCAAGCATATACAATTAATATCTCAGACTGCCAACATAGTTACTTATGGGTGAGATCATTTCAAGGCCTTAGCAAATATTGCAGGGTTGATACTGAAAAGCAAGGTTCCACTGAGGTTACAGAAGCTATTGTTCCTAGAAACTGGGGAGATGGGACGGTTATCACACCATCGAAACCTATTCATCACACACATCGCTTTTGTGTCACAAAACAGATAGACAAGGATAGTTGGACACAATCAATTAACGTGCAGTACCCAGGACAATAGACTCATCTAATGTAATCAACTACAATCAATTCAAACTATTCATATCAATGATATGCTGTATTACAATATTCTGGACTCCAAAAGACAGTATAAGTAATGTGTATAGTCTTTGTATTTTCAGAATCAGCCTAGATATAGACTGGAGTTCACTGGATCCGGGCTGATTCTCTCTCATGCATGTCGAAATAAAACCATTTTATTGATGCTTGACACAGACTCAAAGACACTTCATTTATTCTCTCCTGCAGTCGTTTTTCCAGTACATAATATAAAAAGATATTGTGAATGAATCTGTAATGAATGTATTACGAAGTAAATCATCTGAAAATTACAACTGTCCCATCACCTAGTGATTTAATCCTTAATGACATGAAAACCCTGCCAAATGTGTAAAATATCCCTATTTTTAAACACTGGATTCCAATCACATGGTTACAAAAACAAATGACAATCTTGAAATAGCTGGCTATATTTTTCTATTGCAATGCTAATATAACAGGTGAAAATGAGAAGTGGTGAAATATAAAGAGATGAGGAAAGTATTGTGAGCTTGTGAAAGGAAATGGAAGACAAGAGGTTATGGAGGTTTTATTTATTCTTTAGAAAAACAATCAAGAGACTTAGGGGAGGAGGAGACAGGGGAGACGCCAGGGAGTGGAAGTTGATTTATTGAATGTTACACAATGAGGAAAATAATATTTAACTCTACTTCAACTCCATTCTATCCAATCTGCCCCCTCTGAAACTTTGCTACATCAATCCCAATATTTGTAGTAGGAAGTGGGGTAGGATAGAATGGGGTTGAAGGAAATTCAGGCAATGTGGAGGTACTGTTAGTAATCTTGTGTATACCATTAAGGATATGAGTATGTCTCTGTGTACGTCACTGGAAAGGAAATTATATATGTATTGTATATTCCAATTTTACTTTCATTTTCTATAAGCAGCTAGTTATACACAGCTCCTAGTGTTCCAACATTGTGAGACTGTTCTCATGTACCTGATCTCAATCAATGAATGCACAATGTGTTGATCAATCCTTGAGTGATCAGTACCTGCGGTCTCATAGAACATAGAACATAGAACAATACAGCACAGAACAGGCCCTTCGGCCTTCGATGTTGTGCCGACCAAAATAAAAAGCAATGCCCCTCCTAACTAAACCATTCCCTTCTCATACATATACTTATCAACTAACCTCTTAAACGCCACCAAACTTGGCGCATCTACAACAGCTGCAGGCAGGGCATTCCACTCCCTAATCACTTTTGAGTAAAGAACCTACCTCTGATATCCGTCCTATAACTCATACCCCTTAATTTAAAGCTGTGTCCCCTCGTGCTAGCTTTCTCCATCCTAGGAAAAGGCTATCACTGTCCATCCTATCTAAACCTCTAATCATCTTATATGCTTCAATAAGATCCCCTCTTAGCCGCCTCCTTTCTAACGAAAACAACCCCAAATCCTTCAACCTCTCTTCATCGGACCTGCCCTCCATACCAGGCAACATCCTGGTAAACCTCCTCTGTACCCTCTCCAATGCCTCCATCTTTCTTATAATGTGGGGACCAGAACTGCACACAATACTCCAAGTGCGGCCGCACTAGAGTTTTGTACAGTTGCAACATGATGCTGCGCTCCTAAATTCAATCCCCCTACCAATAAAAGCTAAGACTCCATATGCCTTCTTAACAACTTTATCCACTTGACTGCCTACTTTCAGGATCTATTGACACATACACCAAGATCCTTCTGTTCCTCAACACTATTAAGAGCCCTACCATTAGCCCTATACTATACACATTTATTGTTCCTGCCAAAGTGCATTACCTCACACTTTTCCACATTAAACTCCATTTGCCACCTCTCGGCCCAGCTCTGCAACTTGTCCAAGTCACTCTGTAAACTAAAACACCCATCTTCACTATCTACCACACCACCAACTTTAGTATCATCTGCAAATTTACTGATCCATCCCTCAATACCCTCATCCAGAGCATTTATAAAAATTACAAACAGCAGGGGCCCCAAAACAGACCCCTGAGGCACACCACTCGTCACCGAACTCCACGAAGAAAATCTCCCATCAACCAACACCCTCTGTCTTCTATCTGCCAGCCAATTTCTAATCCAATTAGCTAAATCACCCTCTATTCCACACATCTGCATTTTCTGTAGAAGTCTTCCATGGGCCACCTTATCAAAAGCCTTCCTAAAGTCCATATATACTACATCAACCGCCTTACCCCCATCCACCTCTCTGGTCACTTTCTCAAAAAAACTCAATGAGGTTAGTAAGGCATGACCTACCCTTCACAAAACCATGCTGACTATCCCCAATCAATTCATTTCTCTCTAAATAACTATAAATCCTATCCTAATAATTCTCTCCAATACTTTGCCCACAACAGAAGTAAGACTCACTGGCCTATAATTCCCTGGAAGGTCTCGCTTCCCCTTCTTGAACAACGGGACCACATTCGCTATCCTCCAGTCCTCCGGAACAACACCCGTAACCAACGACGACCTGAAGATCAGAGCCAGAGGCTCTGCAATCTCCTCTCTTGCCCCCCAGAGAATCCTAGGGTAAATCCCGTCCGGCCCAGGGGACTTATCCAACTTCAAACCCTCGAGAATTTCTAACACATCCTCCTATCTACTACAATACTCCCCAATTTGCAACCCTGTACCTCAGTGCTCTCCACAGCTACATTTCCAGCACTCTGCGTGAATACCGAAGAGAAATATTTATTCAGTGCCTCGCCAATCTCTTCATGCTCCACGCACAACTTCCCACTGCTATCTATGACTGGCCCTAATCTTGCCCTAACCAATCTTCTATTCTTAACATATCGAAAGAAAGCTTTAGGATTAAGGAGAATCCTATCAGCCAACATCTTCTCGTGTCCCCTCTTAGCTCTCCTCAATTCACTTTTTACCTCCTTCCTAGCTAATCTATAGCTATCCATTGCACTACCTGAGCCTTCAAGCCTCATCCTGACATAAGCCTCCTTCGTACAGCAAATAAACACAACAGGCAGAATTTTATTTTCTGCTGGATTCTGGATGGAGGAAGCGCAAAATACTATGGACGGTTTCCCATCCAAGCCAAATTTCATGATGTGGTGGATAGGGCCTTGGACAGGAAACCCCCATTCCCCAATTAAGACCGTGAGTGGCCAATTAATAGCCATATAAGGGCCTTTTCCCTCGCAGCCTCAAATTTTAAGCTGGGAAGCACTGGGGACAGAGGGCGGGAGGGATAAAGTTCTCACCCTCGATCTTGGGTGGAGAGTGTCTCAATCGGAAGGCCACTTCAGACAGGATATGCCCTTCCTTCAGGGACCTCAAAGCTCAAGGCAACCCTCCTTCCCTGATCTACTCTGCAACAACAAGATCACCCATCCGGTGACATATGAGGGCATCTTATAAGCTCCCTTCCCCAGGACACCTGCAACTTACCAAAAACTGTGCTCCAATGATTTCATCTTAGGTATTGCACTTCAGTACCTTTTCTGGCCACCGCAGCACAGTGCCTGCTTGGACTGGAGAGCTGTTGGCCAATCTCCACTTGGACTTGGACGGAAGCCCACCGCCAATCAATTCTCAATTGAGTGTGAAATGGCAGCTGGCCTGTTGGAATCAGCTGACTCTCCATATGACAGGATATTGTTAGAATGTCTTTAAAATTCCAGTTTGGATTGGAATGCAGTTAACTTACTATCCAAATGCAAAATGTTTAAACTGCACACAGAGCTCTGGGATAGAGTTTTACAGCCTTTCCTGTCAGTGGGATCTTGAACATCTCACTGCATTTTATGATCCCACCCCTGCCACAACAGGGCTGTAAAATACTGATCATGCTTTTTTGGTTTAGGCATGTCTGAACCAGACAAGCAAGCTATTAGATTTTGCCTAACAATATGGATGAAGGCCCACACAAGCTGGATACATGAGAATTAACAGAAGAGCTAAAGGATGCCCAAAAGGAAATTATTGGAAGGCTGGATTAGAATTAGGTTAAACTTCCATATTCCTCACCTATAGTTCCTGTCATATCACCAACAACCTGAAGAATCCACAGGCTACTTATTCAGTAGATGCAGAAAAAAGGCTACTTATTGTTATTTTTCAGACACAGAGCTACAGGCAGAATTATTGAGTTGGTGATCAAGTCCATTTCCAGGAAGTTTTCAAGAAAGATCTTCTAGACAACCCTAAAATGTACAGCATCTAAGAACTACTCAAGGATGGATGTAAATGCAAAGTGATCATTGTAGGTCAACATAGTTTACTACTCCTATGTACAACGCTGATTGTTAATATATTATTAGGAGCAACCAAACCTGGCAATACATATAGCAGGAAATGCCCAACTTTTTCTCAGTTCTACAAGGCCTAAAGGGTCATTGTCAGCTACAGTGCACAACAGCAAAGGCTGATGCAGCAACAAAGAACCAGATGCTGATCTAAACAAATTATACAGAATGGCTACTTTCAAGCAACAAAAACAACCATCCAGTATCTATCAGAAACATATGACAATGATGTGCATGATGAAATGAAGATCAGTGGCACATATTTCACACCATTATTCTTGCATAACACATAGATGTTATCGTACTGCCGGAAGTGTTTGTCAAGATTAAAATCATGTGTTCTAAAAAATCTGGTAACTATTCATTGTTGACCAAGTAGACAGAAGCTCAAGTGCCAAAATATGACCTTGCAAATTCAAGAAGGTATGTGATCATAGACATGGAGGGCAATGGTGAAACCAACTATTATGCTACTTACGATGTACATCAGTTCACTAATTCCATGTGCAGATTCCATAATGCTGAAATGCAAGCACAATCAATCCTCCTGATGTCACAAATATTAAACATCATGGAAACTAATGATCCAGTAAAAATTCAGGTCTATCAGCATGTCAATATCTCACATTGGTAACAATCTATGGAATTAGTAAGGTAGCGCAAGGCAGATCATAGGAAGTGACTCCTGTCACCACAGAGCACAATCTAACACTGAAATATTCAGAGTGGCAGTTTCCAGGGAGTTGCAACACTACACTGACAGGAGAATGCAAGTCCATTAATTAATCCATCACTTATGTACAACATCCACACATTGACAAATGGGAAAAAACAGAATCATGAGAAAAATACAAGAGCATAAATTGGTACAGCTTGATCACATGTGTCATAAAGAAAGACAGATCATTGAAAGCATGCTTAGATCTGTGATATTTAAATGCAGTTTGGAACTGTTATCCATGCAAAATACTACATTAGAAGAGTTAACTCTAAGATTTTCAGGTGCAAAATTATTCCTGAAGCTTGCTGCCAAGCATAGTCTTCATTAGTACATCACATGGAGAAGTCCTAAGAGCTTATTATGTTTCTTGCCTCTTTCAGATGATATTGCTTTCAATTACTTCCTTTTGGGTTGACAGCTAGACAGAATTTCTTTTTACCTTACACGGCCCACAATACAAGCACTTTACCAGGGTGCATATGCGTGACAGATTAAACAGCTCTTGTGGGAAGAACAAACCAAGAACATGATCATAATCTACATTTACCTGGTGCAAGTGGTACTTAAAGAAGGATTGGTGTTCAACAGTGTGAAGTGTGACACCAAGGTGTAGCAGATCAATTTCTTTGGTTCCATTCATTCAAATATTGGTGTATGTCCTGATCCAAGTAAATTAGAAGGTATTCAGCCATGCCATTATGCCTAGTTAGGGAAAACCTTCAAAGATGCTTTGGCCTCTTTAATTTGTTGCCTTTATATATTTGTAATTTCACTCAAAAACTTGAATTGAGTCGTAGACCTGAATTTTCAGGATGGTGCGTGCTTGGCATCTGCTATCCTGAGAGTTGGCGCATAACCCATCTCTGCTGGCCCTGACAGACTTGCTGACATTTCACACTCAACTGAGCATTGACTGAGAGCAGGCAGGAGTCTCATCTGCTCGTAGAAGGAAGCCTCACCTTAGATAGCTGTCAATCAAACAGATTGGCCAACAGCTCAGCAGCCTCTCCAGGCACGGTGCTACGGTGGTCAGAAGGGGGACTGCAACACTGTGCCTGAGCCAAAGTCCTGGGATCATACTTCAGTTAAGTGCTGAGGATCCCTAAAGCAAGAAAGTCAGGGATGCTCTGGAGAGTTGGTAGGAGGGCTGGAGCTCCCAGTTCCCAGAAGGGAGGGCACTCTAAATTTGAAGGGGCTTACAGAAGGATGCCCCTGCGCATCTAAAAATTAAGACTAGGCAGGAAAAAAACTCTCAAGAGGCCTTTAAGTGACTATTCAAGGGCTTTAAGAGGGGCAAAGACAAACTTCCTGCCTGAACCCTGCCCACCCCAAAAATTGCATCTGGTTTGGGGTGGGAGGGATCCCGGAGGGAATCCCATCTATATAATTGTATGCTTTCCTCCACCTCTCACCTCTTTGCAGGATGTATAAAATTCAGGCCACAGAGTTATAGAACCACTGGGAAACAAGTGGGAGGCAATCTGACCCATCTAGTCAAAGGTAGGTCTCTATGGAACAATTTTTAGTTAATCCCATTCTTCCCAATCTATCTCTTGGCTCTATAAATTTATTTTCCTCAATAAAATACAATTTATTTTAAAACTATTGATTGGCTTTGCTTCCGCCATTCTTATAGACAGCAAGTTTCACATTTGCTGCATAAATAATTCTTTTTCACATTCCCCTCAATCTCTTATATAAATCTGCGTCTCCCAGTCCTTGTGTCTAATTTGAAGAGCCTTCTTTTTTTGACCCTATTTAATCCTGCCCTAATCTTCTATATCCCCATCAGATTTTCCTCTAGCTTTCTTTGCTTTAAGAAGGACAAACTCATTTTCTCCAACCTAACCTTGTAGCCAATACCTCTCAACTCTGGAATCATTCTGATAAAACCTCTTTGCTCCCTTTCAATAACTCTCACATCCATTTAAAAGTGTGGTGACCAAAACTGCATGTGATATATTGTTTTAAAAGTTCAGTATAAATTCCCTGCTTTTGTATTCACGACATTTACTTACAAAGTCCAATATCTCTTAGCCATTGCTAACTGCTCTCTCAATATGTCTTGCCATGTTCAAGGATGAATGCGCATGAATCCCAGAACAGTCTGCTCCTGTACACTCTTTAATACTGTACCATTGAACATACATTGCCTCTCCTACTTCTTATGCCAAAGTGATAACCTCACAATTCTCTGTGCAAACTTTTATCCACTATTTGTCTGCTCATTCTGTTAGTCTATCAATTACAGTTGATGGCTAACATCTTCACTGTTTGCCACACCTCCAAGTTTAGTATCATCAGCAAATTTTCAAACTTTACTCGGTATTCCAAGTCATATATAAAATAGTGATTCAAGTACTGATGGGAACATCGCTGATTGCCATTGTCCAGTCCAACTATTTACAATGACTGGCTGTTTTCTGTCCTTAAGCCAATTTTATATCCAATCTGATACTGATCCTTTTATTCCATGAGTCCTAATTTTGTTAAGCAATGCTTTATGTGATACTTTGTCAAACACCTTCTTAGAATCCAGTTAGGTAATATCCACTGCATTTCTTTCATGAAGCTCTTCTGTTATTTCATCCAAATATCCAATTAGATAAATTAAATGTGATCTGGCACTCTGTGCTGGCTGTACTTAATTGACTCAAACCCTTCCAAGTGCCTTCTAATATTTCCCTTATCACAGCTAGAGACCATTTTCACACACATATGTTCCAAAATGTATGACATGTTCTGAAGTTCCTGTATGGCTTAGAAATTCATGTTAAGGTTAATGTTGACTTACATTGAATGCAAAACTTAACTAAATTTTTACAAAGCGATCAATCATTAAAATTCTTTTACTCACCAAATTCCTTGCCTTTAATAACTGAAGAAGCCAGACACTGTGATTCTGGACTTACATCACTGCAGTGGTGCAGGATATCACACTTAAGGTTATTTCTTTGTATATGAACGGGATGAGCAGTATATTGATGATAGAAACCTGCCATCATTATCTGGTCTGCTCTATTCCTGCCTCTATTCTTACAACAACACAGGTCATTCTTAGCTGCCATCTGAAATGGCCTGGCAAGTCATTAAGTTTTATCAAACCACGAACCAGTGGTTCATAGAGTAGACTCAGCATCAACTTTCCAGGACAATTAGGGATAGTTTATTGATGCTGGTTTGCCAATGACATACTGACATCCTGAAAATAAATACATTTTTAAAAGTCCTCAACTAGAAAAGTTGATGCTTATGTCAATCCAGATGCAGCCGAGAAGACTAAACCAGACCCAGGCTGACTTGGTTAAAGTGTCAGTCCTACTTTCAGTTGAATAACAATATGAAGACCTGCCCAAAAATCCTTAACACCAATCTGATCTCATTTGGCCAGCTGAGTCGGATGAGAGAGGAGGGAAAATCAAGGTTTGCCCTGGCAACATATCCTCATCATATATATTATAGCAACAATTTTCAGACTTCCAAATTTTCAGACAGTGCTCCCTCCATATTCTCCCCCTTACACCCACTCCAGCTTGTGCATCATTAATGCAGGTTGATAAAGCCGAGAATTTAACATAAATCACTTACAGCCTACAAAAAAAACTTTGAACATAAACCACAATATTGTAAGGCCACAGTTTACTCTGTGAGTACTTGCTCACAAAAAATCCATGATTGGCAGATGAGCAAAACATACAGAAAAGCATAAACCACGTTTACAAAAACTACTCAAAAATAATTTCAGCAGTGTTAAAAGGCTAGCATGACAAACCTGAGAGAAATGAGCAGGGAAAGATTGCGATAAAAACTGAATCGGCAACATTTAGATCTTTTGAGCCAGTTATATAAAAGAGCAGGAACATTTTAATTTCAACATGAATTGCACTGTCATTAAGCTTTTTAAGAGTGTATTCATTATTGCTGTATGTTTCCACTGATCATAAAATGATTCATCCACATTTATTTAAGATCCATTCCATTGACAGGGCAACTTCTTTGACTTTCTACTTGTAAGCAATGACCATGTCCTGGCAGAAATAGTGTTTAGCAAATATCAAATAGATCCATCAGAGATACAGAATGTTTGGTACCATTAGTTGTGCTGATCAAATTTTATTTATCTTTCTGAATTATAAATGGGGGCCATTTTCAACTTTAGCAGAGGGTGTAAAGTTGGCAGCAGTAAATCATCCCACTGTTATACACTCAGCAAAAAAAGTTTCTTTTCCCTGAAAGGAAATTGAGAAGATGTATATAATTGCCTATGAGCAATCCTGTTATAGATCAGAAAATAGCCTCCACTGAATGCATAGCTGTAGGGCAAAGTTGGAATAGCAACCTAAATATGATAACTGAAGAAACTGGACTTATAATTCACACAGCGAGATTGAAGTGTTGTTTCATTCTCATTAAATTTTTGCCTTTTTAAATGATTAATCTTATTGATCTTTTTATTTACATTACAGATGGTCATTACTGAGAGAGCCCTGTATAAAAATACATCACAGCAAAAAATGAAGTGATGACAAAAGACGTGAAAAATAACATTTGAGAAGAGGCATGACAACCAGCAAGGAAAAGCTTACATTAGTTAGTTGAAGAAAATGATAAATAAATTGAATGAAAGCAATAAATTTTGCTACTTTTCAGACATTCAGATGTGATTTTTATGCCCAGCTTAAGGGAAACGGCTGTAAAGATCAATCCATAAGGTTTGTTTGACTGGAACAATAAGTCCACCAAACACAATTCATAGCAATGAAATTTTTCTCAATGAAATTCTTCATCCAGCAACTGAATCACTTTTGGTTTGTTCATTCAGCTGCCACAATTTTCATTATCAACGATCTGCAGATCATCCCTTCTCCCTCATTCCAGTCCTCCAAAGCCCCAGAGGTAGCTAATTCTGCCACCAAGCCTCTGATCCCCTTCTCACACCATGAAGTTTATGACTTCCCAACACCACCCACCCAGCACTCAGCACCAACAACCAATCAGTCCCTATACACACTACCTGTCCTTGTCCATTAACCTGATTGATGTCTCCCTGACCCCATGCATGGGAACCTTCTTACTCATGTTGCTTTTACCAATTGGCACCACACAGACCCGGAGGCCCACCGATCAGACCCTTCACAACCCAATCTGCAGGTTCTCTATGAATTTCTGATAAACATACAACAATTCAGCAAAAAACCTGAGGAATATATTTCAAACGGAGACCTTCAAATTCAATCTGAAGCATGCAAACAGTTACTGAACACAACAAATCTCTTACTAAATTAACCTCAGGCATGAAAATTTTTCAATGTTGGCTTAGTTTGGGTAATTACTTATCAAACTTTTTCTTTTCATTTCTCTGCTTTCCCAAGCTTATTGGTGGTAAGAAGGGCACTATCATCTCGGTTTAGTTATTGGAAGATTGAAGTAACCAATTATCAGAGAAATATCAACTAAAATAATAATATCAAGCAGAAACAAATTGACCAAGAAATACTGGGTAAATTGGACACCTGTGAAAGAGTTAAAAATTACACAAGTTTAAGAATCATACAAACTGCAAGCTGAACCTCAGTCACACAGGGAAAGCTATGTGCAAATGATAGGTCTGGATTAATGTAAACCCAGCGAAGAGTCAAGGACTATCTAATCGAATAATGTGCAACTACAGTTCATGTTTGTCCACTAGAACAAGAAACAATGGAAGGGGAGGTTGAGATACTATTAGTCAGAGATACAGTAATCATTTCTTGATGATATAACATGTACAAGTTTTAATTGGACATTATATTTTATGTATGATAATGTAAACATAACTTTGATTGGATAGACATTACTTCTATTCTATTATTGGTATTTGCTAATTACTTGTAATCAAAGCAGAAACTTTAATTGCTTTTGTATTTCTGAACTTCTCACTCTTGATGCCCAAATGGACATTCAGAGTCCTTGTAGATGGCAACAGTTTATTAAATCAATCATCTTGAAATCAATCTGTTACTTTGCTTGGCTACTTGAGGGGAATAATAGTTTTTCTAAAATACAACAAGAAAACCATTGTAACAATCCCAGCAGCTGGGACCTTATTTTCGTCCTCTGGCGTGTACATGTGATCATAGATAATTAAACAAAGTGACTCATATGTCAAAACCTAATGAAGCTTCACCTTAAAGTACAAAGCAAATACAGCATTGTATTTAAAGGAATACTGTTGAGAAATTTAGGGCTGACTTTTGCCAGTCCTCTGGAGATAGGCTCAGAGGAGGTAGGCCTCGTAAATGACAATGAAAGGTATTAGAAGGGAAGATCAATATCTTCTGCTGCCACACAGTATTCTCAATGGAGGAAATGATAGCAACATGACTGCCCAACACAAGCGAACAGCCAATTTAAATAAATTGATCAATTTATGGCCACTTCCGGATCCCACAAGCATGTCATTGAAAGTCCAACCCTCCAATTGCTAAGGCGGGCCTGATCCCAGCAGAGTAAAAAGAATAACTGACTGAGCTTCAAGGGCACCTAAACATGGAGACATCCTCTTCCTCTCCCTGCAATATCAGCAGCAGCCGCTTCCATCAGGGGTGCCAGACTCCTGATTGACCAGCAGTTCTCAGAGATAGACTGCTGTTCTCAATCAGCTGGCATCTGGGCAATGGCCAGGATCCTAACCTCTGCTTACATGCTATTGAAACCTGATTTTAGTCTTGGCAACAGGTCTTCCTACCTATTGATAACCTTATTTTTCAATCTCTTAAGCCTAGAAATCCTGAAGTTACTAAAAAGTGAGTCAATTCAATATTATACAATTTATTTTCCTGCAGAATCATATTAAGGTCAATTGTAGGAATCTAAATACATGAGCAGGTCATTTTTTTCAGAATTTCGTAGCTGCTAACATTCATATTCTTCCTATATTGTAGAGACATCCCAAGGTACTTCACAAAGGCATGAGAAAAAACCAATCTGAGCTAAAGGAGGAAATATTAGACTGGTGACCAATGCCCCAGTTTAAGAGATAGATTTTAAGATAAGTCTTATAGGAGCTTTGGGGTGGAAACGCCGTGAGGATTATGGAGCGAATTCCACAGAATGAGGGACTGAAGGTGTGTCTACCAATCATGTGGTGATGAGAGAGGGAATGCATGAAAGGCTTGAGTCACATAAACAGAGTTCAAGAGAGTGGGTATGAGGAGATGAGGGAGTGATTGTAGTACACAAGAAAGTTATAAAGGATTGAAACCAAAGGATGAGAATTTCAAATTTGAGATCTTGGGAGATGAGGAGACAATCCATTTTGTCTGTACGGCCCACAATAAACAATGCTTTTCACTGTATCCCAATACATGTGACAATAATCAATCAAATCAATCAATGCACGTCAATGAGGACAGGATTAATGGGTGAGTAGAACTTGACATAGGATAGAATGTGGACAAGAATACTATAGATGAGCCAAAGTTTATGGCAGAAGCAGCATGGGTGGTTGAGCTGGAGGTATTGGAATAGAACTATACTGAGTGTCAAACATGTGAACGAGGGCTTCAGCAGCAGATGGAGTGAGGTAAGGAAGCTATGTTATGAAGGTGGAGTTTAGGAGTCTTTGTGATAGGGCAAGTCCTGGAGTCAGAAACCCAGTTCAGTCAATTAGAACACCAAAGTTGCAAATAACCTGATGATTTGAAGCAACAGCTTGTGAGGCGGATGGAGTTGGTAATGGAAATTAAAGTTAATGGTTTTAGCATTCTCATCATTTACCAAATAGATAATATAACTCAATTAAGACAGTTTGGTCAATGAGCAGTTTTGGGTCCCGTATTTAAGGAAGGATGTGCTGGCTTTGGAAAGGGTCCAGAGGAGATACACAAGAATGATCTCTGGAATGAAGAGTTTATCACATGAGAAACGATTGAGGACCCTGTGTCTGTACTCAGTGGAATTTAGAAGGATGAGGGGGCATTTTATTGAAACTTACAGGATATTGCAAGGCCTAGATAGAGTAGACGTGAAGACAATGTTTCCACTAATAGGGAAAATAGATCCAGAGGGCACAACCTCAGGCTAAAGGGATGATCCTTTAAAACAGAGATGAGGAAAAATTTGTCCAGCCAGAGAGTGGTGAATCTGTGGAACTCTTTACTGCCGAAAGCTGCAGAGGCCAGGTCATTGAGTCTTTTTAAGACACAGATATTTAGGTTTTCGATTATTAAGGGGATCAGGGGTTATGGGGAAAAATCAGGAGAATGGGGATGAGAAAAATATCTGCCATGATTGATGGCAGAGCAGACTCAATGGGCTGAGTGGCCTAATTTTGCCCCTCTGTCTTATGATCTTATGATCTAAGCAACCTTAACCACAAAGTCAGACAGTGTTTGAATGGAAAAGTGATAGATGAGAAGTCAGTGACATCAACATTCATCTTGAAACTGTCTCAATTCAACCGAGATATCACCAAGAAGAAGCTTGGATTAAGAGGAGGAGAAAGTATGGAATGTCAAGATAATCCATTATTGGAGGTGTCGTGGTCACAGTTGGATAGATGTGTGAACCTAAGGCCATCTCACTGAACTGGTGAACAGAGGAACAATGCTGGAGGAGATGGTGTGTACGACCATATCAAGGTTGTTGAGGTTTAGGTGTTCAACGAGGGATGATGCATCTTGGTCATGGTTGTGGGAACACTAATTGTGACATTGGTTAGGATTTAACTGTATGAGGATGGCAGGGGGCTGGGGGTTGAGGTTGGGGGTTGACAGAGGTTTGATGGGAAAGATTCAAACAAGGAACCGTGAGAACAAGACTTCACATCTAAGAATCAGAAACACATTCAAGGATCTTTTGACAGAAAGCAAGTTTGGAGATGGGATGCCATTTTGCAAGTGGGAAGGTCAAGGTAGATTTTTTCAAAGAGTATGCGATGATAACAGTTTTGAAAGAAAGGATTCATGCCAGAGAACAGGAAACCATTTATCATGTTGAAAGGGTGGGGCTAGGAAGTAAAATCATCTGGTCAGCAATTTGATTCCAGAGATAGAGAACTATAGCTATGAAGATCAAGGAATTAGGACTGTTTCCCTTGGAGAAAAGAATGCTGAAAGGAGACTCAATAAAGGTATTCAAAATCCAGAGGAACATGGACAGGGTAAATAGTGAAAACTGTTTCCACTCAGGAGAGCATCAAGAACTAGAGGGCACAGGTTTAAAATAATTGGCAAAAGGAGTAATTGATGATGGGAGGAATTATTTTTCACCCAGGGGATAGTTCGGGTCTGGAACAAACTTCCTGAGAGGGTGATGGAGGCAGCTTTGATGAAGGTATTCAACAGAGAATTAGATTGTTATCTGAGAAAAAAAGAATGTGTAAGGTTACAGTGATAAGGCAAGGGAATGGAATGAGGTCAAGTACCTGGTCAGCAATATCAAATGGACATGAACCTCATAAACACCACAAACAACAACTCCATCTACAACTATGAATATCTTGAACTAAGAAAAGTTTTATTGGCATATGTCTCCTGGTTTTTCTTCCAACTTCAAAAATGGCAAAAATCTTCCAGTAAATTAACAAAATTAATTCACCTGCAATAATGTGTTGTTTCTATCCACACAAATGGGTTTTGTTGACAGAAAAATTACCCTTTGCATTTAGTGATAAATATGTTCTCAATTTAAACTGAAATTAACCACACTTATAAAAGTCCAACAGGCAATAAACAATCAGAGAGCAAATCAAATTTTAACAGCTCTTCCAATTTTCCCCACCCTTCTGCAATGATGCTCTCCAGTGTCTGAGCAGGAAAATTCCACTCCGAATCTTAAGGGTCTCTCTCTCATGATCACACTCACATATACTCACACACTCACTCACATATACTCTCTCACAACATCCACTCACATTCACTCACACATACACCCACTCACACTCACACATACACTCACACATTCACTCACATACACTCTTTCACAATATCCACTTACACTCACTCACACATACACCCACTCACACTCACTGACATACACTCACACACTCACTCTCCCATAAACTCACTCACACTCACATGCATTCACTCACACTCACTCACACCCACACACACTCTCACAGAGTCGCTTTCACATACACTCATTCATACTCACGTATACTTGCTCACTCACACTCACTCTCAAATACACCCACTCACGCATTTACGTACATACTCACTTACATTCTCTTTCACACATTCACTCTCACATACACACTCACTCATACTCACACATATTCACTCACACTCACTCTCACACTTGCTCATTCACATTGACATACTCTCACTCACTCTTACTCTCACAGTCACTCACTCTCACACGTACTCACTCATACTCAGTCTAACACATACTCACTCACTCTCCCACACTCACTCGCACTCATTCTCACATACACTCACTCACTCACATTCACATACATTCACTCACACTCATACCCATTCTCACACCTCACAGTCACTCTTGCATATATTCACACTCACGTTTAGCAGTTTTCGTGAGAAAGCCCAAACTTCTCAAGTTTCTCTTCCTAACTTTGCCTCCAAGTCCTTCAGTAGTGAACCTGCAAAGTTACTTTTCTATTCATTTATATTCTTTCTATTGTGAAGCTCAAAGCTTCACAATCCCAAGTATAGTCTAAATATGGCTTTGTAAAAGTCTAAAATTATTTCCTTTTTTTGTTATTCTGTACTTTTAGAAATAACAAGGGTATTTTTATCTATTCCTATGACTCTGTGTACTTATGCTGCATCTTTTGAAGAACCTATATATCTGGACAGTCAGATTTTTCTGTTTTACAGTTTTAAGACATTTAATTCTTATGCATAGTCTTATTTCCAAAATCTATCACTTCACATTTTTCCATTTTGGACAGCATCTGCCCAATCTGCATTGCTTTCTGTATCTCACAGGCCTAAGTCCTGTTCTGTTTTTCATACACCTACCTGCGGTCCTGGAGGTTTGAAGGTTAATATTGCTGAGGAGTTGCTTGGTACAGCTGTGAGGCAACAAGACATGCTTCCTCTCAGCTTATCAAACACTCCAGCTTTCCTGCTGCTCACTATTGCAGCAACCACCATTCTCCTTGGCCTCCCTGGCCCGCTGTGCCATCCTGACACCTATAGTACAGGACTGGCATCTGGGTATGAGGGCAAAAACGCAGCCAAGACACGGCATCATCCTGAATGCACCCAGGTTGTCAAAACAAATGGCTCCCACTCTAGTACAATTGGACTTGGAGTGCAGGAACTTTGTCCCAGAGTGGAGAGCCCATTCTTTGCTTCTGGGCAGCACGGTGGCACAGTGGTTAGCACTGCTGCCTCACAGCACCAGGAATCCACGTGCAATTCCAGCCTTGTGTAATTGTTTGTATGGAATTTGCATATTCTCCCTGTATCTGCATGGGTTTCCTCTGGGTGTTAGAGTTTCTTCCCACAGTCCAAAGATGTGTGGGTTAGGTTGATTGGCCATGCTAAATTGACTCTAGTGTCAGGAGGATTAGCAGGGTAAATATGTAGGATTACGGGAATAGTGCTTGGATGGGCTCATGGTCGGGGCTGACTCAATGGACCACTTCTGCAATACATAAAGATGAACATATTCCCAGGGACATCCCCAACCAACCCAATGTGTCAACACATAACATTGTTAAAAATTCATTTATGGGATGCAGGCGTCACTTGCTAAACCAGCATTTATTGTCCACACTAAGTTGCCCTTGAGAAGGCGATGGTCAGTTGTCTTCTTGAAGTGCTGCAGTCCTTGAGGTATAGGTGCAGCCACAGTACTCTTGGGGAGGACATTCCAGGATTCTGACGTAGCGACAATGAAACAACAGCAATATATTTCCAAGTCAAGATGGTGAGTGACTTGGAGGAGAGCCTCCAGGTGGTGGAGCTCCTAGGTATTTGTTGCTTTTGTCCTTCTAGATGGTAGTGGTTGTGGGTTTGGAAGATGCTGCTTAAGGAACCTTGGTGAGTTCCTGCAGTGCGTCTTGTAGATGGTACACATAGAACATAGAACATTACAGCGCAGTACAGGCCCTTCGGCCCTCGATGTTGCGCCGGCCAGTGGACCCTCTAACCTAAACTATTCCAATATCATCCATATGCCTATCCATCGAACATTTGAATGCCCCCAAAGTAGGCGAGTCCACAACTGCTGCAGGCAGGGCATTCCACGCCCTCACCACCCTCTGTGTGAAGAACCTGCCTCTGACATCCGTCCTATAACTACCACCTCTTAATTTAAAGTTATGTCCCCTCATGTTGGTCATCACATGGCTGTCACAGATGGAGGGATTAAATGTTTTTGGAAGAGGTAGCAATGAATCAGGGTGCTTTGTCCTGGATGTGTCAAGCTTCTTGAATGTTGTTGAAGATGCACCCATCCAGGCAAATGAAGAGTATTCCATCACGTTCCTGACTTGTGCCTTGTAGATTGTGAGTAGGCTTTAGGGAGCCATAAAGTGGATTATTTGCTTCAAGTTTCCTAGCCTATGACCTACTTTCAGACCACAGTATTTATATGACTTGTCCAGGTCAGTTTCTGGTCAATGATAGCCCCCAGGATATTAGTAGTGGGGGATTCAGCAATAGTAATGCTATTGATTATTAAGGGGTGATGGTTAGATGCTCTCTGTTCTCTCAACTTCTCAGGGGAATATAGGGATAAGCAACAAATATTGGCCTTGCCAATAATGTTCTCATCTCAAGAATAGATAAAACAATAAGCCAAGCTAAGATAAAGGAGCCAGAGATATTGGAAAGATGGTGAAAGAGAATGTGATCAACTCTGCTAAGTACCATTGAGTTGAAGGAGGATACACAGGCATGGAGTGCTGCAATTACAGCCACAGTGAAGTGTGTAAGTGTGGCTCATTGACAATTCTCCAATTTCCTTCCTGTTGCTTTTCCCACAATGAGATTGAGAACTTACAGGTATGCAATTGTGAATGTAAAGCTATTCACTACATTATTCTGTGATGAACATGTCGAGAAGCAACTAGTCAGTGCTTCTGTCTCACCTTCATTCATTTATTGTTGAATAAATATTAACTGAAGAGATCTGTGCAATTCAGATCCAGACTTTGTGGGTGCCAGATCTTGAAAAAGGAACCAGTAATGGAAGTGCTCCTCTATACCCCCTCCTCCCTCTCAACACACACCTGAGGTTCAAGCAGGTTGGTCAGCTGGGCAAAACCCCCATAGCCTAAACGTTTATGCTGGTGTCAAAATTGAGGCAGAGGCACTAAATGGACCTTAAATTGCCTTTAATTGGGCATTTAAGAGCCTCAATTTGGAAAAGGACAGATAGACTTCCCTAGGCCTTGCCATCCCCTTGTAAAGTTATGGACGTGTAAGGGATGCGCAAGCAGATGGCATTAAGATCACCCAAGTAATTTTACAACCCTCAAAGCTTGTAAGCTTGCTGAAGCAGGCCATAAAACTCTCTGAAATCTCTGGCATCCAGCATCATGAATGTTATCAAGCAATTCTCACTGCTAACAAACTGGTAACCAAAGACGCTCATTATTTTTCACATTTTAGTCATTTTACAGAAGCTGAAGCAAAGATCGTACATATGCATGGGATTTAACTGCAAGTTGAAATATCACAGGCTTCAAAAACATCTAAAAATCTCTGAAATTTTAATCAAAAATGGAGATTTTGACATTTTGCAAATAAAATGCTATAATTTTTCAGGATCAAAGAGGTCGTTTGACAGTAATTGTTTGTATGTCATTAAAATTGTAGTTACTCTTCATTTAACAAGGTGTAGCCTTTTCAAACTAAAGTTTAAAAAACTGCAAGTTCATGTCAATTCAAGCATATCCTGTGGAGGAATAGACAATTCCTGATAGAAACATCTGGATTTCCATGTTTAACTGCACATGTGCAGATGCCACAGTCTCAGAGGCCTCTATTACAACCACAAGATTGGGCCACTCGTATGTAAAAGAAATTTGTCATTTTCCTTATTCTGATTTTAACTTCTTTCTTGAAAAATAAGAAACTATCATACAACCCAATTATTGGGAAGTTAAAATTTGGCAATTGAAACCAGCTAAGTACAGTTGAAAAAGATTACTCTGCAGGGAAGGCCCGTGACTGCAATGTTACAACCATTCACACTGATGGGATTTTCCCATCCCGCTGCAGTGAATGGAGAATTGGCTGGCTGCCAAATTCTCTGTCTTCACTGTAGCAGGAGCATGGCTTGAACAGCTGGTAAGATGGAGTGCCATAAATTTACACTAACATCTGAACACAAAAGATTTGCCATTTCATAACTTTAAATTTTGTCTCTGCGATCTGTGACCTTATGGCCTGACAGGCCCTTTGAGTTCAAACCCTTTCTGGGATCTGATTGACATAATCTGGGCCAGATTATCATATTTTCAGAAAAAGCTGTTAGCTTTAGCTGGTTGACCAGCTAAAATTGGTTAGGTAGTTTTGGAGTGGACAAATAAGCTGGTGTACTTAAACTGATCCCTGTTTTATTTCATAATTCCTTTGGTGTACTGCATGATTAATACTCAATTGCAGCCAATTAACTTCCTATACCAGGTAACGTATAGATGTCTCATGTGCTAGCTTGCAATGAATTGCAAGCATTTAAGTTGAGGGTCACACTGACCATTACTGTCACTGGCGAGGAGTCTCTCCCACTCTTAACAATTGTTGGAAGGATTTATAGATTGATACTCAACCTGTTTGGCCATGTTATGAATATACCCCTAAAATGGGACTCAAACCTGGAGCTTCTGGCTCAGAGGTAGGACAGCAAGAACTTCTGATCATATATAACACAACTTAATCTGTCAAACTATAGTCATCTGGGGCCAGACTTTCTATTAACTCTAGATAGCTGTTCCCGGGATAGTGCAGCAATTGGTGTCCCAGGAACAGGCCTTAAGTGCCATCTGAAACCTTTGGCAGGCTATTTTGAAGCAGAAGAATGTTCAAAGCAATGTCTACCATAGAAACCTTCTGTCACGCACAGCCAAATTATCATGTGTCCCCTGCCACAATAAAACCAATGGTTTTTCAGGGCTACACCATGATTCAGATGTTACCTCAGTTATCACCATGAGCTATGTGTGTGGAAGGAATGAACTGAATGCTTAGTAATGCTTAATAAGATTATGAAATAATAAATAACAGAAGCAGGAGTAAGCCATTTAGCTCCTCAAGCAAGCTCCAATCTTCGATAAGATCATGGAAGATCTGATTTTGGCCTTAACTCTCCCCCGTGCCCCATAACCCTTCCCTTCCCTTAGTAAAATTGAGAAGTGGTTGGGGAGGGTAGGAAGCTGAACAGAATGCTATCCCTGTAATTTCAAGCACCTCTTATCTAAAAATCCACCAATGGGGAGTGTAAAATTCTGACACTCACCCAACGACACAAGTATTTTGTTCTGAGTGGGCAAAATGTCTGACAGGAAACCATCTTCTGGATCAATTGAGCGCTCTATGTGGCCAACTCAAGGCCAATGAACGTCTGTGGAGAATTCCTGAAATACAACTAAGCTACATCTTGGGTGGGAAATGAGATGTTGTGAGGAGTGGTGGAGGGAGGCCAAGCCATCAGAAGGCCCCTTCTGAAGTTGGGCTCCCCCTCTCCTTACAAGTCCAGTGGCCTCCAGATCTCTCTTACACCTGACTCCACCTCCGAGATAAAAAACGCTTCCATCAGGCCTCACCCAACCTTCCCTATCTCCATCCTCAGGACCTCTTGAACTCTTCTAGGCCTCTGCTTCCCAGGCTGGCTGGCAGCTCTCACAGATGGGACTTTCTCTTGAGTGAGTGGGTGGAATTCCAACCCACAGACAATCAACACCCACCGGCTATGGGGATGTTTCTTGCCAACCTTACGGATGGTGAAAAACAGAACGCAACCATTTGAAAAATTCAGGCCGTAGAAATTCTCCTCACTATGTTGAAATCACAGCTGCCCATTTCCTCCTAAAAGTGTACATGGCATTATTACATGAAGAGGAAATTTCTAATTAAAAATAGTGTGCGTTCTTGCATCTCTGCACACATATGCCAGAGTTTTACCATCACACCCAGAATCAGGGTGCGTGGAGCTCGCAGAACGGAATTCTCCATTGGTCTCCGGCAGGAGTTTACGAGCCTCGCCATGAGGATATATTGTTTATAAATATATAGTGAGGTTCTTTTCTATCACAAGTGTATGAATCATATTCGATTAAAACTTCTATGAACATTTTTAAAAAAAATTTAAAAACTATTAAAAGTTTTGCGAGTGAGATCGTAAAACACCAGTCATAGTCTGTGCCCTGGTGTGACAATATTAAAATGTAATGACATTCAGCTCATCAGAATTTTAACAGGGCCCAGTAATATTGCAGTTGCTGGCTGGAACTGTGAAGTGTCATTGTCGGCCCTGTGTATCTGATACCACATATACTATGAGCGACAATATAGGGAATCTGTTTTACTTAGCAATTGAAAATCAAAGTGAATCTGAAATGACCCAGCGAACCCCTTGCTTTGTTATTAACAGCCTGGCTCAATGCAGATCCTCTCTATTTTCATAAATCCAAACGTCAAAAATGAAGCAGAAGAAACATCAACAAACCTGGTAGCTTCGTCCCCTTGATCTTTTCTTTAGGTTTAAAAAAAGGGGAAAAAAAGAGAGCATTAATGCATTAAACATAATCAGGCTCTGCGACAGAAATTGAAATCCAAAACTGTGAAAATGAACAGGGACATAAATATGTTGCATGGAATAGATGTTATAACTTTCATGTCACCTTCAAACAAAATTACCAGGTGAAATCTGTATATCCTTATCGTAATACGAGATGGGCACCTGAAGAAGTCATTTCCCTCCCATGATTATTGGGAAAGAATACTGATGCAGTCAGATGTTTTCCCGGTTGTAAGGCAGCTTTTCAAATGTACAAAGATAGATCACCCAAACACATAGTGTTATGGAACACAATGGGAGTGGTTACAAAGCAGCTAGGAATTGGTGATAAACACTGCATAACTTGGTTTAGTTTGGTCAAATATTGTGCCATGGTATATTATGATTTTCCCCAAATTGTTCTTCCTGACCGTATACTATCAGTGGAGCCCTTGCTGAGGAAGTCACAACTTAGTCTGCAAGGAGCTGTGCAATGTCAGCTAACCATGCCCTGGCCCCTTCCATTTGATTCACGTTAGTGAGTTCAGAACAATACTGAGTTAGGCCTGCCAGTGCATTGTGCCCTTTTGGTTGGAGCAGATGAAAGCGAATACCACGCATGGACATAGGTTCAATCTAAAAGACAAGTTGTATAAAATGTGAGAGTTTCTTTATCAGCAAAATGACTGGCCACAGAAATCCAAAATGGCACCCATAGTATGTTTCTGGCAAAAGTTTTGCCAGGCAGCAGATTGCTGAGGGCATTGGTGCGCGTTCAGAGAGCATCGTATAGACATCTTGACATCAACACTGCCATTTTCGAACTTCAGTTAACATTGTCTTTTTTAATCATATTTGGTTGAATGTGTTCAGCAGCAGGATGTAGTGTTCGCCATACTCACTGTTATTTAAAGAGATCACCAACTTCCTTCGATATAATTGCTGATTGGCTATTGCTATGATTGTACAAATGTTTGGTGGTTCCAAGAGGTTTTTTTTAAGTTGCTAAAATCTAAGCAAGTGTCAGGGTCTGAAGGACATGATCCAGACTTCAAGAATTCTACATAAACTACTTGTTCCCAGACGCAAGTTCAGTAATAAACATTCTCCTTGGACTATAGCATGAAGAGAAGAACAAGAAGAGGTGATACAGAGTAGGGCAAGAAGGAAGAGAGGGAAGAGAAGGAGGAGAAAGGCTCTTAATATGAGGTCAAGTGCACCCAGGGTGTTCAGGAAGAAATTTCTTTCCTGACCCTCTTGAGGGACATTGTAAAAGATGTATTTGCTTCAGTAAGGAGATCCTGACAGAATTCTACCATCTGCTGCAGCTATACTTGCAACCTGAGAGCAGAGAGCTGATGATATTGTCATTGGCTATGACACTGACTGTGGGTTAAACCTGTGTAAATCTGGCTTCTTCCAAGCTGGAGTTGCAGAGATTTACAATTATCACATATAGGAGATCACTGAGCTTCTCAACTTGAAGATAGCTGATTCCACTTTATTTGCTCTTGCCAAAGAGCAGCAGAAAGAGCATGCACATGGCATTTGAGGATAGCAGGCTTCTTCATAGTGTGTTATGCCATTGATTGAACACATGTTGCTTTGCAAGTGCCACATGCCAACTCTGGGATATACCAGTACTGCAAAGGATTCCATTCTGTCCTGCTGGTGTACGACCACATGCAGAGGATTATACAGGTCAATGACCAGTATGCTGTATCACATCATCATCATAAGGGGAAATAATTATTTCATGTGGTGTGATGGTCCTTTAAGAATTAGGATTTCATTTCTGAAAAATAAAACAGCTCACTTCCAGTAAATGATCATGCGACTAAGTTGCCTGGGAGATAAATAGTAGAGAAAAAAAGGTCAACAAGTTAATTATAGGAATGATTAGTACAAAGAGGTAGTTTTCTTTTCAATCAGTTTTGGTTGAGAGTTTAGAACAAGGTAGAATCATGGAAACATCTCTTTCAGAATTTGATTGAAATTCTAGAATTTGGCTGAAAAAAATCAAAACTCTTATTAACAGAAAAGTTCAACTAACTGAGTTGAGATTTTCATGTAGCTCAATTGAAAAATGAGAGATAATTTTAGATACAAAACTCCATACTTAAAGAGCATTGAAGAAGACAAGAATTCTGACCTACGTTAGCCACATTTAAGACAGCATAGATGCCTATTTTGAAGGGGAAGTTTATAACCTCAGGATTGTTGGAGGACATCTGAATGGACAACATTACCAGAATAGAAGGTATAAAAATCCCAGTCCTTATCCAAGTCTCTGATACAGTACCCACCCTAAGCCGTCAATCTTCCCGATATTGCTAAGTATCTGCCTTAAGTGTTTTGGTGTATAGGTCTAATAGTTGGAGAAGGAAAATGAAGTTGAGATATTTGATTTAGAGTACAAGTAATTGTGTTCATTGTATTTTTAAATTACCTTGAATGTAGCTGATGCATTTAGAGTATAATTATTATCATTCATGTTCTTTGCTTTTTGTGCAGCAAATTTCTTTTGTTTTTACCTTGCACTTCATTTGTTTAGCAAATACCTGGGATTTCAGATTCTAAAAAATTGAAAAACATTGCTGGTCTCCACCAAGATCATAATAACTGGGAGCTTCAGCGAAATTGCAAATTCAATCATAAAGCGTATGCAAGGATATTGGCTAAAGTTTAGGCTAACAGGAGTTCACAATGAATTTCACTATACAAAGTTAAAAGTAGTCTGACTAATTTCTCCAGTTGAGGAGAGTTTTCTGGAGAGGGAACATTTATCACAGTGATTTTCAACAATTAACCAAATTTGGGTTAATAGAATTAGCAAAGAGGGTTGAAATTAGAGTTAAAAGTAGATGCTTAAAAAACAGAAATTGGAAATGATTAAGATAGATTAAGAAAGAAGGTAGTTAACAATTCAATTACAGAAGAAACAACTTGAACTGGAATGAAGGAAATTAAGAAATGCAAAACTTTACATTAGAAGGTGTACTAAGTCTTTGGAGGCAAAAGTCCCTTCATCAAAATCCCTTTATATACAAGTCTGACAATGGCATACAGAGTGCTTTCAGTTAGCCATCTACACTCGGAGTGCCAGAGGAACTAAGACTTCCGGTTAAGTACAAAGCAAGAGGCTCCCTCATTGACCCATCAACTTTAGCCCTTAATCAGGGAGTTCATATTCTAACTGGCCAATCTCAATTGCCTGATTGAAGTTATTACAGAAAGAAAAGGAAAAACAAAACAAATGGAACTTGAAAAATTTTGAGCTTGAATTCCTGAAAGAGGTCAGCAATGGGGAAAAGAGACAGGAGGATCTTATCACCTGTTTACACCTCGCTGCCGTTCAGTGAGGATGAGAATTTGGCACCCAGCTAAATCCCTGTTCACTGCAGCAGGACCAGAAAATCGTACGGCCATAAGATTCCATCCAGAGAGTTTCAAAAAGAGATGGAAGTCAGAGGCATGAATTGGCTAAAGAAAAGTTTAAATTATGAAGTGAAAAGAAAATTAATAGTTCCGATGAAGAGTTGGGCCCCACTCTGAAATTCGAGTTAACGAAGAAGCTTCACATAGTGATCAAATTCACTGATGTCGGAGTTGAGTGCTATTTTTGTCTCCTTTGAGAAAGATAGTATGGCCACAGAATACGTGGATTCTTATTTTGCAAAGTGTCTTCACAAGAAAGACAATGGATATTTATTCAAATCTTTTGAAAAGCAGCCTCAGATTATGAAGCAACTTAAAATGTGGTACTTGAAGCGAATGAGCTGGTTCCAAAGCTGTATCAATTAAGACTTCAAACTGTCAGGAAGACAAAGACAAACCTGATATTTGTTGCTAGCAAGGAGAAATTGTGGGATCAGAGATGTCATTCAATTAAATTAGCTAAGACTTCTGAAAATATGAAGGAGGTCACAATTCAAGAAGATTTTAGGAACAACATTCAAGTAGCTTTATGGCCGTGATTCTCCCATCCCGATCCTCTAATTTTTTGGCTGGGAGAATTGCGCCTGGGGCAATTTGCAGGATTCGTGCATGTGTTCCCGATGTGCATGCATCTCCTAGCGATGGATATTTGGCACAGTCAGGATCACACTAGAAACTGGTGGGAACAGCAGATAAGTTATATTAATCTCATTTGAATATAATTTAAATTATATCATTATCGGGCCCAGGACTGAATTCTCAAAGCATGATTGCATCTCCCATCCCGCCAATATAATTTCAGTCTGGCAGAGTTTTGAGTAGCTCCCCCACTTTCGGAAAACTAGCAGGAGATCCCACTGAAATGAAGGGGGAAGCAATTGGGAACCCTCGGGATTGGGCAATGGAGAGGTGGGTGATACTCCTTGGGCATGGGCACCCTGGCAGTGCCAGCCTGTGCTCCCTAGCTCTGCCAAGGGGGAAAAGTGCCCATGCCTGGGGGCACTTTCACACTGCTCACCGGGCATGGGGCAGTGCCAAATGGGCAGCACCTCGTGGGCAGTGCCAAGGGGAAGGGCCTAGGGGCAGGGCCTAGGGGATCTGTCTCCTGGGAGGTATTCTGCCAGGCGGAGGGGGTCTACCGGGATAGAGGGATCGTCACTGCTGGGGGGAGTGCTGGAGATGGGGGTTCTCAGGAACGAAAGTGGAGGGGAGGGGTTGGTCTGGCCCGGGAATGCTTGTAGGGTGATTGTATCGTAATCGGTGATTGGGACAAGCGAGGTGGAGGAGGGGGGAGCAGCTGGAGGACAGCACTGTGGGGGTCATGGCCAGTGATCGAGCTGGGCAGTAAACTCCAGGCTGACTGATCAGAACCGCTGCACATCCGCAGTGTTCCAGAACTGTCAGAATCCGGTGTGAATAGGCTCTGCACCCCACTCCGATCTTTTCATGATATTCCCAATTGTGACCTCTGCATTGCACAGAAAGGGGAGATTCAAGTCTGAACTCCCACTGAAAAAAAGATTGTGATTAACATCAGTTTTCCCATAAATTCAGCAGCATTTTTGGGAGAATATCCCCATATCTCATTTAGAGGATTGATTTCTGAAATAAGGGAGGCTGCAGTTTTAGTCAATGGATATGATGGGGATTGAGGTGGGGGGGGGGGGGGGGGGGGGGCTGGGAATTTATGAGCATTGTTCACCGCTAGTGGGAAACCCAATGTTCTGCTGGATGGAGCATCGGAGCTAAAATGGGATGTCTCATGGGAATCAAACCTGCAGCTGTGATAGTGTACGAATGAAACAGTGGCATGATGGGAAAAATGGTCAAGTACTTGGTATATAAAGGAGAGCTGACCAAGCTATTCCAAATTGCCAGACCCCTGTAAAACTGACTCTGAATAACCTAAGACATGACAAACGTCAGAGAAGGTCATGACCTGATAAAGCTGACTCCACATAAATTTGGGCTGGAGGAGTGAGGCGAGATAAGGTCAGAGTCACAGAACCTTCTATTACATCAGAAAACAAGATATGGTCAGAGATCATGGAATCTTTCTGTTCCTTCAAAGGACAAGATAATGATATTATTGATGAGGCAGAGGAGTCTCGGAGGTCACTGAATTGATGATGTATTACTGCTTGTATTACTAATTGAATAAGTACATTGATAAGAAAAAGGTATAACTATGGAACTGATTCTTGTAGCTGGCGCGGTCTTGGAATAGAATCAGGAGTTTGTAGGGACTGCTCTCTGTCTCTAAGATTCTGCCATATACTGCATGCTGTTTTGTGATAATAAAAGCTAGTTGCTTCTGTAGAGCAAACTTTGTTTAAGTTTTACTATCACA
The DNA here is from genome assembly GCA_024679065.1 of Sphyrna mokarran. Classification (NCBI taxonomy): domain Eukaryota; kingdom Metazoa; phylum Chordata; class Chondrichthyes; order Carcharhiniformes; family Carcharhinidae; genus Sphyrna; species Sphyrna mokarran. Next base: position 54,991,176 of record JAGIQG010000007.1, read on the forward strand.
GCTCGGAAAACAAGAAATTCTCCGCTACAACATCACCATTCATCCGTTCTGGCCTGCTGGTCCCAAACAGGTTCACATCCAGACTAGGTAATAAGTCAATGATTTTACAAAATTGCTCACTGTAATATCATTAGTGGATTGGAAGCCCACTTCACACACCTCCTCAGTGGGATCTGCACCAAATGTTCTTTGTTGCTGGGCATGAGTATCATGGACTTGACAAGGGGACATGAGGGGTTCAAGATAGTAAGAGCAGTGCCCTTTACCAAGGTGTCCAATGTAGCTAGAAAATGAGTTCACTGTCCCTCATATTGTGTTGCTAGGTTGTCTTTCCTCACAGCAGAATAAGTTTCACAATGAATTTCACAATTTGCAGCAGCCTCTCCTTTAATTCGATTTAAGTGATGCCAACCTGTCACAATTTTTGAAAAATTGAATTTTTCAAAACTGAAAATATTGAAAGAAACCTGTTTTCAATGGTGCATGTAGGGTTGGCTAATATCATGTTAATTAGCAATTGCATTGGAAGTAAAATTTGAATAATTTTTCAAAATTGGGGTAAAAATAACTTGAAAATTGTGACTCTAAAATAAATATCTGTATAGATTTTATTGATATTTTTTCTGATTCCTTACAGGAATGCAGTTCATTGGGTGCAAGGTCTCCACTATTGCCTCTCCCGAGATGGTCATTATTCATTTATAAGGCATAATACTGAATGAAGAGTCTAACACAATGCTGAGGCATCCTATCCTCACCCAACATCTTTACCTATATACTTCTGGGAATGCAGAAGGTGGCGGGGGGGATCTCACCAAATCTACCCTACCCTGCCTCCCTATCAGGTCATTACGCATCATTACAAACCATTACAAAACAGCCGGCTCCACAATGACTGGAATAGTTTACCCTCACAGAGACCGGGTCTATCCCAGTTGCATGACTCAGCCATTCATTGAGTAAGTTCACTGATTCATTGGGGAAGCTCAAGAAGGTTTTAAAGGCATGGCAAAGCATCAATTGGGAGTCTGATGACTCATCACATATTTCCCTGTGGTGATTACAGTGCTATTACCAAGTCCCATCATGAGAGGCAATTGCTGCACCTTTGTGATACTTTGTAATTCCTCATTCTTGTGCTGCCATGACAAGACAAGGGAGCCACAGAGGGAAACTTGTATTAAGGTCTCATGGGTCAATGTTTAGAAGCTAATACACATAGTCAATTGACCAAACATTAATTTTGCATTGAAAATAAAAAAAAAATGTTTGAAATGCAATGCACATAATGACCATTTATCTGAATGCACTGAGTTTGGACTTAATATCAGGTACAACTTGAAATAATAGGATTTCCACTTGTGCCAAGATCTTTTAAATAGGCAGGGGCTACTAGTTTTAATCCAATTGAATCCAGAGTAGGATTATTTGGCACTCACCCATTCAATACTGATAATTCCAATCAATGAACAAAGAATGGCTTTCACATAGCTGTTTGCTAATGTATGAAATAGGAACAGAAGTAGACTATTTGGCCCATTAAGGGTGATCCACCATTTAATAAGATCCTAGCTGATCTGTTTATGTTTTGAATTCCACATTCCCTACTATCCCTGATAATCTTGGATTCCTTTGCCAAGCAATAACTTATCTACCTCTGCCTTAAAAATATTCAGTGACTCTCACCTCCACCATCTTCTGAGGCAGAGAGTTCCAAAGTCACATAACATCCTGAGAGGGAAAAAAAAAAATCTCCTCATTCCAGAGCTACATTTTAAAACAGTGCCCCTTAGATCTGGACTCATCCACAAAATGAAACATCCTTCTCACATCCACCTTGTCAAGACTATTCAGGATTTCATTTGTGTTTGTGTAAAAGGGAGATTCTTCTTTCAACAATAACAGCGTGGTCCTGTGCTGAAAGTTGTCTGCAGGTCAGACTGTTGCAAGTGGTGGCATCGCTGCCATTAGAGGCAGTTTTCTGCAGATATTTCCCAGTGTCTATTTTAGACTCTTTTAAATTGTTGAAAGATTAATAATGCATTTTGACACTGCATTTCTGGTAAAATGATTCACAGAATCCCTACCGTGCAGAAGAAGACCAGATGGCCCATCAGGACTGTACCGACCATAATCCCACCAATGCCCTATTCCCATGATCCCATATACATGCCCTGCAAATCCCCTGACAATAAAGGTCAATTCAGCAAGGCCAATCAACCGAGCCTGCACATCTTTGGACTGTGGGAAGAAACTGGAGTACCCAGAGGAAACCTATGCAGACATGTGGAGAATGTGCAAATTCCACACAGACTATGACCTGAGGCTGGAATTGAACCTAGGTCCCTGGCGCTGTGAGGTGGCACTGCTAATCACTGTGCTGCCCCTTAAATCTTAGAACCATAGAACCCGTACAGTACAGAAGGAAACTTTTTTGTCTACCGAGTCTGCACCATCTCTTTCATCCCCTGTAATTTACCATGGCGATTCCTCCTAACCCACAGATCTTTGGACAAAATGGGGCAATTTAGTATGGCAAATCCACCTAACCTGCATATCTTTGGACTGTAGGAGAAATCCAGAGGAAACCCATGCAAACATGGAGAGAATGTGCAAATTCCAAACAAACAGTCACCTAATGCCAGAATCAAACCCGGGTGCCCTTGATGCTCTGTAGCTATCTTCCTCATGATGTTTTCTTTTATCCTCATTATTCATTTCCAAATTCTTAGGCCAGCACGTCTTTGACATTAAATGGCATTACTAAATCTGAATCCCCACCATCAACAGCATGCTTTCTTGTGGGGGATAGCATTGCCTAAGAATTTGGAAGTGAATAATGAGGATAAAAGAAAACATCATGAGGAAGATAGCCAAAGAGCATCAAGGGCACCCGGGTTTGATGAAAAACATAACTGGGACCAGCCACACAAATATTGCGGATAGAAAAATCAAGTCAGAGGCTGGGAGTTCTGCAGCAAGTAACTCATTTTCTGACTTTCCACAGCCTGTCCACAACTACAAAACTCAAATCAGGAGTGTGATGGAATACCCTCTGCTTGCCTGGATGGGTGCAGCCACTACATTGCTCAAGAAGTTTGACAGTAGGGGAAATGATGGCCTAATGATATTATTCTAGACTATTAACCCAGAAACTCAGCTAACGTTCTTGAGACTTGGCTTCGAATCCCACCACAACAGATAGTGGAATTTGAATTCAAGACAAAATATCTGAAATTAAGAATCTACTGATGATCATGAAACCATCGTCAATTGTTGGAAAAACACATCTCGTTCATTAATGTCATTTAGGGAAGGAAATCTGCCATCCTTATCTGGACTGGCCTACATGTGACTCCAGAGCCACAGCAATGTGGTTGATTCTCAACTGTCTTCTGAGCGAGCGGTCTTCTGAGCGAGTGATTAATACTGCCGTCTCAGAGTGGCAAGGACCTGGGTTTGAGTCCTGGCTTGGGTCATTGCTTGTGTGGAGTCTGCATATTCTCCCTGTGTCTGCATGGGTTTTCTTTGGGTTGTCCGGTTTCCTCCCACATTCTGAAAGATGTGCTGGTTAGGCGCATTGGCTATGCTTAAGGATGCAGCTCACTATCACCACCTCAAGAGCAATTTGAGATGGGCAACAAATATTGGTCTTTCCAGTAAAACCCACACCTCATGAATGAATAAACTAAAACCTCAAGCAAAAAGTAGCATGCATTACTGCCTTCCCCAATGTTCTCTACAAACTACAGCTCACACAGACACTCAAAAACAGAAGGATCATCACAACCTCATTACACACTATTCCTTTTCAGACATCTTGCATTTATGGCTGTGTAATAAAAACAACTAAAAGTAGAAATTAATAGTTCAATAATACCAATCAAATGAACAAGTCCAAACAATGGGAAATGCTCAGAGGGGACAGTGGTCTCTTCCATTCACACCATTCATCTTAATCCTATGCTGCAAGAAAATGCCACTAACCAATTGCAAAACACTACTTTGAAAAACAAAATATGTCAATTGTTTTGGGCATTCCAAGCAACTTCAATCAGCCGGTTGCAACTCATTAGAGGATGATTCTTGTATTAATGTGTCTTTGAAAAGATGGTGACTTCATTATTTTCTTGTGCTTTTATGATTTCCCTGACTTGGGTTCAGGGAGCCCCACCACCACTGGTTGCTCCACAATGTCCCTAAAATTCTCTGACTGTTGTAAACCTTTCTTGTTGTTTTGACATGTTATCACCAGTCTGCAGGTTCAACCAGGAGCTAGGATTGGATACCCAGACCACTGTCCGCTCTAGTTGATGGTGATATCACCCAGTAGCTTTCGGAGCTCCTGGCTGTTGTACATAGTGAACTGCAGATGACAGAGGATGGCCATTGTGTAGAACCACATTTCCTGCCAGTTCCTGGATCTCGTATACTCGAGAATGACAGTCAAGAAGGTGGGGCCATAGCATAATTAGCTTTACAGAGTAGGCAATGTATGGAATTGAAAGCTGATTTGAGACAAAAATGTCATAGTTTTCACTTGAGCTCTAGGAAGAGGCAACTATGCTTCTTAAGAATTTTGATTATGTCATTCATGACACATAGCTGGGAAATTGCATTGACATCAACATGTCTGCTTTAAGTATATGGGACTGGATGTAATTCGTCAATATGTCACAAGTAAAGAATACTGAAGTCTCCCTTTAATTAGATACTTAATACAAGACTGGAATGTTCCTGGCCCTCTATCACTATATTGAAGCAGTATACAAATACAACACACTCCTATTAAAAAAAATCAGAATCACACATCAACTCAGCATTAAATCTAATTTCCATTCATCGAACATTTAAATTTCATAAAACATATTAAGTGTTTATTCATTCACATCTCCAACAGCCATTCCACTCAGACCACAGTTTGATTTCTTCAGCACTCTCCTCATTGACTTCTCAAGCACTATCTAACATGAGTCCCACTTCATTTTATCCTTACACACATCTTCCCATTCCCTGTAGCATTCATTTTAAAATCCTCGTCCTAGTTTTCAGACCCTTCATCATTCAAATACTTCCAACTGTACATGCCATCATACATCTTGCAATAGTCGAACTGGGATCTACTCAGCCACTACATCTTCTTGTTCTATTGGTGGAGTATTCAGGCTTCATACACCTGCTTTTCTTCCTAGCTTCAAATCTTTATCCAAAGCTGCACATTTGTGCTTATGGGCATTGCCCTAATCATTTCCCCTTCCTACTCTGGCCCTTTAACCAAATCCACTCCAACCTGCTTTCATAATCTTGGGATACTTTGTTATGCGAAGCACACACATTACAATTCCACCACAAATATGAACAGATTTTCATATGAAAGTCATTTAAAACACATGCAAATGAAGGACTGCATATATGACATGCTAAAAAATCAGTGCAGTGAGATGGGTGAAATGCCCTCGCAAATTGTGATTCCAATGCAAACATAAGGCCTCAAATTTACAAAGAATAGAGGGGTGAGATTTTCCGGTCGCACCTGTCCTGAGATCGAAAATTTCTCCCCGAGATCAATGGACCTTTAAACATCCATCAAATTGTCTACCCCACACATGATGATTCTCACAGGACAGGAAATTCTACTCCATTGTATTAGTTTCTAATTAGTGGTAAAATCAGTACAGAGTGAACATTCTAGAATAGAATCGCAACCCACAGACTCTCACATTGATTGTACAAAACACACAAAGAATTTTTAATTTGCTTACCTGTTTGTTCATTTGAGCATTGTTCGTCCCTTATCATATTTCAAGCACTATCACAAACTGATGAACTAAACAGAACAGTGAGACTGTCCTTTGGAATATTAGAATATTTCACATTACATGCTATCCTTTGCCTCTTATTGATTCCTTAAGCAATAATTTTAATATATGTACTGGAATTAAGATGTACTGCTAAGTGTTCTAATGCATCTGTCTAAACTTTCTTTTTGGAGAATTTAATGAAGAGATTCATTAATAGATGAGGAAAACATGCCAGTATTTCAATGAACTATATATCAATTTGCGCAGCACACTTTCAACCCACTATACCTGATTAATTTTTGTGCTGTTGGAAATTGGGGGAGGATCATAGAACAGTACAGGACTGTACAGGCCCTTCGGCCCTCAATGTTGTGCCGAGATCAGATGTAACAAAAAGGAAACTCAATGATACATTACAGAGAGGAGGAAGTTAAATTGCAAAGATGTCATGGAAATAAAGGTAAAAAGAGTGGGAATGACAGCAGTAAATGAACAAAGCATTGGTGTCAATAGCAGAAAGTTAAAATCTCCCATTAAAATCATATTACTGATGCTACTTGATGTCTAAGCTCTATATTTATGGGTGGGATTTTGTGGTCTCCTCCTCCCATGGCATGTTCTCCAGCAGTGGAGGTGGCTCCTCATTGGCTGCCAATATGATTTTCCAGTCCCGCCAATTTCTGTGGTGTTTTGCATGGTTTTCCCATTCTGTCTGAGAGGAGTGGGGGGGGGGGGGGGGGGGGGGGGGGGAGGCACCTTACAAATGTTGGAACCAGAACATCCTGCTGGCGGGAAGGGCTGGAAAATTCTGCACAACGTATTTTCAGGTGTTGTCAGGGACCTTATTATAACAAATATTACAGTCTTTAATCCTTTCCTGTTTGCTAATTTTATCAGTGGAAAGGACACTCTAGAGATTTTAGATGGAGTGTCAATCATGAAAACTACCTCCTATGTGGAACAGTTACTCACTTTTAGTTTGAAACATATTTTCTTGTTATCAAAACATATGTGCATTATGCGGATCATCACTGTTGGTGCTTAATGGAGTGGATTTGACAGCCACTCAGCAGATGTGTTTTCAATGGACATACAATATGACAAGTTGATGGATATCCCAGTATCTCCTTTCCCATCCCCTAGCTCTCGCCTATAATACAGTAGGTGGCTGGATCCTGAAATGGTCAGTCCAACTGCCATTTTTAGAAAGCTAATTAATGGGAAGTTGAGCTTGTTAACAAGTTGACTAACCATATTACGCTGACCGTGCCATAATAGGGTTGGCAGGGTCACATGGACAGGAGTGGGTAGGCCATTTTTAAACCCAACTGGGCAGTGGTGTACATCCTTTGGTGGAGTGGGGAGTGTCCTGTGTGCATTCAGGGCACCCCTCTCAAAATGTTACCCCACTTTGTTCCTTGCTGCTATTGCTCCTCATAACGGGCCTGCTTTCAATCCCATCAGTGCCACCATGGAGTTCTGGCATTGCTGTGTGACTGTTGGAGCTGGCTGGCAACCCATGAGGGTGGCTCTTTCACCCCAGTTCACAGCTTGATATCACTGTGGGGTGGGGGGTTCTTGTTGAGCATTGGTCAGTGTGGTACCAACTTTTCTACATCAAGTGCTCATTTCCCTCACCCTCATAAAATGCAGCTCAATCCTAGTCAACAGGTGTTCTGACAAAGAAAAGGTACCAAATACAACATTTCTTTTCCTTTTTTTAAGATGCTAATGGCCCTGCTGCATATTTCCAGCACTTTATAGCTTTCTAGTTGAGTGGGCTCTTATAAAATGGCACTGTTAGAGATCTTTGGATCTGTCTGCCAGTTGAAATCAGCAGCTTTTTTGAGAATCTCAAGAGCCAAGTCACACAAGCAGAGAGGCGCAGATGGTTTGCATAATATAAAGGACTTCTGTATTCTGGAAAAACTAATAAAAACCAATGCACGCCACTGGGGATATTAAAGGTGAAGTCCAGATTTATCAACAGCATTTTGTTTTCTGCATCTTGCTAACTGAACACAGAGATTGACTTTCTCCTGCAGCAGAACTCACCAGATAGAATGACAGCAAAACCACACCATTGTAAAAGCGGTTTAAGTTTCATGTTTCTCTGTGGTAACATTTAGACAGATGTTTACTTTGCCTAGTTTTCTAATTTTTACAGGTAAAATTCATGTTCAGACGTGAGAACTGTTTCACACAGATGCTGAGGAAAAAGCAGCTGGTCTACAATTTCCTCAGGGATTTTCATAATCATTTGGTATAACATTAACAGCTACTTACACCATTTCCCTAGGGTTTCTGCTGATGTTAGGGCAGGAGGTCTGGAGAACCCATATGGATATTTTGCATTGTTTTGCCTTGAAAGCAATTGCTGCCTAAGTGATCCTAAATGTATTGTTGAAATATGTTATTTCAGTGGAAATTGATTCCCCAGTGGCATTATTAAACAAATAACACAAAGCCCACAGGTTTTCATAGCTTGCCAAAGATAATCTTAAATTGGAAAAACAAAATCAATTCAGATTATTGTATTATGGAATATTAATGTAGAATACAGTAGTTCTTAATACAGGCAGCCACATTGGCTGGGTATTAGATCCAATTCAACTCAAACAACATGTTTTGTACTTATATCTAAGCAATTTAAAAAATTGAGGCTTTTTCTTTCCTTTTGCGAGAGTAATTTAAAAAAGAATTAGTATTAAATAAAACCAACTGTAAAGTTTCACAGCTTAGACACCTTATTCCGTGATTTTTTAAAAAAATTATGAGAATTCATGTTTGTGGCTTTGTAAGCTTAAAATTACTCAGAACGTTATAGTCGAAAACATCAATTACCGTTGTGACAGACAATGAAAGTGTAACTCAAACAGAACAGTAATGAAAATGTGGAAAATCAGTGACCCAAGTACCTACTTTTTCAGGTATTCAAGGCCTTCAAAACTGGCTTCCATGTTGCTACGCAAACTGAATTCTCACCAGGAGCATAATAACGCCATGCACACTAAAGTTTTAACTTAAATTATCAATTTGGAACGGGAATGAAAGTGAAAAAAGAAACAGAATAGTAAATAAAAAACAGAGAATTGTGCATTTTTGTTCGTAGAGTTGAACTGAGAAGTGGCATACATGCCTGAAAAATGGAATTGTTATGATAGTTTCGTAATATCTCCATGTGGCAAGAAGATCGTTCCTGTTGAGGTTCGTGGCGTAAAACCTCCACGCAGCCTGCATCAAAAACAAAAGAAGGTTTTACAAAAGGTGACCCCTCCCCAATCAAAATCAATTTCTACATAAATTCTCCCTCATAGACTTTAGAATTCAATGCAATCTGCTTTTAATCTCTCATGCCGTAAGTTGAGGCAGTTTTAAAATGGACTCACATCAAATAGAGATTGGAAGAATAGAATCATTCAGGAATCAATCATCTCAGGAAACCCATGGCCAGTTGGCCTGTTTTTCCAGAGTAACATGAAGCAGGAAATATTGCTGTCTATACAGAGGGAGCCCCCAGCTGACTTCTACCATTTAGATTTAACCTGCCTACGTCTTTTACCCAGCCAAACACAGCCATTGAAGTATAGCTACTGAGACAGGATAAACAAATTGCAGGTTCCAGGGTCAATCCTTGTGCTGGCACTGGGCTACTAGGCGGCAGGTGAACACAATTTTTATTTAGTTCTTTCAAAACAAACATTTTAAAATGATAATTCAGAAAAACATTTTTATCATGGATCCATACACAGCAACCTCAGAAACCAATGCTGGCACAGACTAACATCTTCTGGGGAGAAAGGGTTGGAGCAGTGGCTCCTATGATTTCTTCTAATAAAGTCGCAGTGGCTTTGGGAACTATATGGAAATTCAATACAAATCTTAAATGGGCATTTGCAACAAGGAGGATACAACAGGATAAAAATAAATTACTGCAGATGCTGGAATCTGAAACCAAAAGAGAAAATGCTGGAAAAATCTTAGCAGGTCTAGCAGCATCTGTAAGGAAAGAAAAGCAGTCAGTGTGGACTCTTTCTCTCCTTACATAAAAACATTGAAGATAAGAGCAGGAGGAGGCCATTTGGCCCTTTGAGCCTGCTCCACCATTCATTACGATCATGGCTGATCATCCAACTCAATAGCCTAATCCTGCTTTTTCCCATAATCTTTGATCCCATTCACCCCAAGTGCTGTATCCAGTTGCCTCTTGAATAAATTCAATGCTTTGGCGTTAACTACTTCCTATGGTAATGAATTCCATAGGCTCGCCTCTCTTTGGGTGAAAAAATGTCTTTTCACCTCCATTAAATGGTCCATCCTAATCCTCAGACTGTGGTCACTTGTTCTGGACTTCTCCACCCCTGGGAATGTCCTCCCTGCATCTATCCTGTCTAGTCCTGTTAGAATTTTATAAGTCTCTATGAGATTTCCCCTTATTCATCTGACCTCCAGCAAAAACAATCCTAACCGAGTCAATCTCTCCTCATACACTGTCAGCCCTGGAATCAGTCCAGTAAATATTCACTGCACTCCTTTGAAAGCACTTCGTCGAGAGTAAGAACATCCTTCTTCAGAAAAGGAGACCAAAATTGTACACGATACTCTAGGTGTGCCTCATTAAGGCTCTGTATAATTGCAACAACACATTCCTGCTCTTATACTTGAAACCTCTCACAATGAAGGCCAACATATCATTTATCTTCTCTACCATCTGCTGCATCTGCATGTTTACATTCAGTGACTAGTGCATAAGGGCACCTAGGTCCCATTGCGTACTTCCCTCTCCTAATTTACACTATTCAGGTAGTAATCTGCCTTCTTGCTTTTGCTTCCAAAGTGAATAAATTCACATTTATTCAGATTATACTGCAACTGTCATTGATTAGCCCACTCACCCAACCTGTCCAGATCATTCTGAAGGATCTCTGCATCCTCTTTACAGTTCACCCTCCCACCCAACTTGGCATCAACTTCAAACTTTGAGATGTTACACTTTTTCTCTCATTCAAATTATTTATATTGTGATTAGCTGGGGTCCGTGCACTAATCCCTGTGGCACTCCACTCGTTACTGCCTGCCAATTTGAAAAGCACCTACTTCCTACAATTTGTTGCCTCTCTGCCAACCAGTTTTTTTATCCATCTCAATACACTTCCTCCAATCCCACGTGCTTTAATTTTGCACAATAATCCCTTGTGCGGGACTTTCAGACACATCGGTTGGTTCCTCTAGTCAATTCTACTCGTTACATCTCCAAAGAATTCCAACAGATTTGTCAAGCATGATTTTCCCTTCAAAAATCCATGCTGACTCTGTCTAATCCTATCACTGTTTTCTAAATGCTCTGTTATAAAGTCCTTGATAATGGATTAGAGAGTTTTTCCACCAATGATGTTAAGCTTATTGGTCAATAATTCCCTATTTTCTCTCTACTCCACTTTTTGAGTATTGGAGTGACATTAGCTACCCTCCAATATGCAGGGACTGTATAGAATTCTGGAAGATGTCCACTAATGCATCCACTATTTCTAGCGCACTTCCTTAAGTATTCTGGGATGTAGATTATAAGGCCCTGGGGATTTATCCACCTTCAATCCCATCAATTTTTGCAATACCATTTCTCTACAGATATTGATCTTACTCAGTTCTTCCCTGTCACTAAATCTTGCATTCTCCATCATTTCTGGCATCTGATTCATGTCCCCTTTTGTGAAGACAGAACCAAAGTATGTATTCAGTTGCTCAGCCATTTCTTTATCCCTTATTATACATTCCCCATTCCAGTCTGGAAAGAGCCTACAATTGTCTTCACCAACCTCTTTCTCTTCACATAGCTATAGAAACTCTTTAGTGTCAGTCTTTATGTTCTCTGCAAACTTATGTTTATACTGTATTTTCCCTTCTTAATCAATCCCTTGGTCCTTCTTTGCTGAATTCTAAACTGCTCCCAATCCTCAGATCTATTATTTTTCTTGCCAATCTGCAGGCTTCTTCCTTATATCAGATCTCTAATTTCCTTTGTAAGCCATGGATTAGCCCTCTTACCCATTTTGCTTTTCTGTCAGACAGGAATAAACAGTTGCTGCCATTTCCCCATGCATTCCTTGAATGTTTGCCATTATCTATCCACTGTCATCCCTTTAAGCAAGTCAACCTCATTCTTTCAAGGCCAACTCACGCCTCATATCCTCATAGTTTATTTTATGAAGATTCAGCACTCTAGTTTCCAAATCAACTACTTCACTTTCCATCTTGATAAAAAAATCTATCATGTTATGCTCATGCATCCCTAAAGGTTTCATACAGCTAGATTGGCAATGATTCCCTTCTCATGACACAATACCCAGTCTAAGATGGCATGCTCTCCAGTTGGTTCCTCCACATATTGGTCAAGAAAACCATCCTGTATATACTCCAAGAATTTCTTCCCGACGGCTAATTTGATTTGCCCAATCTGTGTGCAGATTAAAATCACCCATGATCACCGATATTCCCTTATCATATGCATCTCTGATTTTGTGTTTAATGCCATTCCCAATATCACCACTGCAGTTTGGGAGTCTTTATATGATACCACTAATGTTTTTTGCCTCTTGGTATCTCTCAACTCTACCCATATAGGCTCCATGTTTTCAGAGATAATATCCTTTCTCACCATTGTGGTAATTTCCTCTTTAGCCAGCAGATGCTGCCAGACTGTTGAGGATACAATAGGAGTCTAAGAAGTTTAGAGATCTAGCAACCTCCATTGCACCACTAGTTTGGAGGATAGAGATACCAGCATTAAGTTCACTGATCAATTTATGAACTATTTTTATGAATTATTTATATTGCTGGATGTTACACATTTAGAGGAATCCAGATAACTGCACGAGTTAGGGGAGCTACCATAATAGCGATGCATAGAGAAATCTTTTCCCAGAATATAATAGGAAATGTATTTCTCATGGACCTGACTAGAGAGGGAATTGAAATTGAGAAGAAACATTTTCTGGAATATAATTGGTGAATAACAAAGCTAGAATATGACAAACTCCAAGAGAGTTAAATGCTAACAGTTAACCAGTGAAACAGGAATTCATACACAGTCTCAGTGCTCCCAACTTAGATGGCAGGTACAATATTTTCACATTTTCTAAGAGGATTTCATGAAGGGAGCTACAAACACTCTAACGTGGAACCTGTATGGTAGAGTTGAGAAATAACAAGAGGCAAAAAATGTTAGTGGGTGTCACACACATACAGTTTTCCACGGAGGATTCTGTCGGCTTCCCCTTTTCCTTTGACTCCAATTGGATCGGGAGGTACTGCTCACACTGCATACTGTCTATCCACTGGGAGAATAAATCCCTCTCAGCTCTGGTTTACCTTAAATCTACTCTCTTGTTGACTCATCAACAGGCAGTTATTCCAATTCTTTCCACTTCCCAAGGCTGGAATATGAGGGATCCAGCTGATGGCTCCGGTGGTTGGATGTACATATTGAAACTTTATATCATTCCTCAGGTTTATCTCATCAAGATTATCATATCAAACATTTGCTTGTCAGATCCTAAAGCACTACTGCAGACCTGTTCAACTGTGTGTGTGTGTGTGTGTGTGTATGAATATATGTGTGCATATGCATGTGTGTGTGCATGTATATTTGTATGCATGTGTGTGTGTGTTTATATGTGTACATATGCATGTATATGCATGTTTGTATGTATAATTGTATGTGTATGTATGTATAATATATAAAAATGTCCATGTGAGTTGTTTGTGCATTTTGTGTATCTAAGATGCCTTTGCCTGCACATATTTGTACTTTTGCATCTATGTGTATGAATACATACACATAGATGCAATGTGTGTGTCTGCGTATACATGACAAATAATTGGAACATGGATGGCAGTAGGTCAAGTCTTACACACCATTTGTTATAAACTTTTAAATTGCAGTGAAATTCAGTCCATTTTCAGGAATATAAAATCTTATAATCACTGCAGTGGAGAAGGAGGCCATTTGGCCCATCGAGTCTGCACTTATCACAATCCTACCCTGGTCCTTTTCTTGTAACCCTACGTATTTACCCTTGCTAATCTCCTTGACAACAAGGGTCAATTTAGCATGGCCAATCAACCTAACCCGTGTATCTTTGGACTGTGGGAAGAAACCAGAGCACTCAAAGGAAACTCACGCAGACATGGGGAGAATATGCAAACTTCACACAGACAGTGACCCAAGGCTGGAATTGAGCCCGGATCTCTGCTGCTGTGAGGCAGCAGAGAAAACCATTGTGCCACTGTAAATATTAAAGTTCAATGAATATTTGTGAGTCCTTACCTTTTGGTAACTTTTTATATTGGTAAAATTATTACACATAATGAGATTGTCAGAACAGATTTAGAATCTATGTAATACTCTGTTTCTGCCATCACTGAAGTGTTGGCAAACCAATACTTACAACAGATCAATACTGCCACTAGCAGGATATTACTGGTATTACAAATCAAAATAAAGCATTGCAAACCTGGTATATAAACAAAAGATACGCACTGGACTGGATTTCACAAGGGTGGGTAGCGTTTTGGTGCCTCCCACATACTTTGCTCCCCACCTCCTTCCCCACCATCCATCTCAACCCTGTACCCCTTGTTGCAAGAATTGACCCACAGCCATAATACATTGAGTGTGGGTTTGTCCAGGCTAAGGGTGAGACTTGTGCCCCTTGAGCACTCCCTCAAATGCTGTACTTCACTTTCTTCCTGCCTTTACAGAACTTAAAAAATAATGGCCTGCTCACTTCCACCACTTTCCACACGAACTGTGTTATGGCAGCATATTACCCAGGTCAAGTGATCTGTTATTATTTATTTAAAAATGGCAGGCAAGCAGGCTGCTGATTTTAGTGCCTTTCCACCTACTATATTATTGAGTCCAGCTGGGAGTGTGCAGGAAAGTGGTTGACTTGCCACTCTTTGGATGTTACATGCCCCCAACCCTTTACCTCAGCCCCTGCCAAAATTATGAGGCCATGATGGAGCTGTACAATATGCTTATTAGGCCACAGCTAAAGTAGTCTGTGCAGTTCTGATCGATATACCATAGAACGGTATCATTGTATTTGAAGAGGTGCAGAGGAGATGCACCAGGATGTTGCCTGGGATGAGACATAGATAGCTTGCAAGACTGGGCGTAGAAGTGGCAGATGGACTTCAACCCAGATAAATGTGTGGTTATTCATTTCGCAGGTCAAATAGGATGACAGATTATAATATTAAGGATAAGACTATTGGCAGTGTAGAAGATCAGAAGGATCTTGGGGTCTGGGTTCATAAGATGTTCAAAGCAGCTTCGTAAGTACAGGCTGTGGTTAAGAAGGCACATGGTGTACTAGCCTTTATCAATCGAGGAATTGAGTTTAGGAGTCAGAAGGTAATGCTGCAGCTTTATAAGACCCTGTCAAATCCCACTTGGAGTACTGTGCTCAGTTCTGGTCGCCTCATTAAAGGAACGATGTGGGAGCTATTGAAAAGGTGCAGAGGAGATTTACAAGGATATTACCTAGATTGGATGACATGCCTGATGAGGATAGGTCGAGAGAGCTCAGTCTTTTCTCCTTGGAGAGACGAAGGATGAGAGGTGACCTGATAGAGGTGTATGAGATGATGAGAGGAATTGATCGAGTGGATTCTCAGAAGCTTTTTCCCACAGCTGAAATGGTTGCCACAAGAGGGCACAGGTTTAGGGTGCTGGGGAGTAGGTACAGAGGAGATGTCAGGGGTAAGTTTTTCACTCAGAGGGTGATGGGTGCGTGGAATCAGTTGCTGGCAGTGTTGATGGAGGTGGATTCAATAGGGTCTTTCAAGAGATTTTTGGATGAGTACCTGGGACTTAAGAAAGAGGTTATAGGTAAGCCTAGTAGGTAGGGACATGTTCAGCATAACTTGTGAACCAAAGGGCCTGTTTGTGCTGTAGTTTTTTTATGTTTCTATTTCAGCTAAGAAGAGAGGCTGGATAGGCTGGGGTTGTTTTCCTTATAGAAGAAAAGTCTAAGAAGGGACCTGGTCGAGATGTACAAAATTATGAGGAGGATAGATAGGATGGATAGGAAGAAACCTTTCCCCTCAGTAGAAAGGTCAATAATCAGGGGGCATAGATTATGGTAAGGGACAAGAGCTTTTGAAAGGATCCGAGGGAAAGCTGTTCATCCAAAAGGTAGTGGGAATCTGGAACTCACTGCCTGAAAAGATGGTAGGGATGGGAACCTCACAACATTTAAGAAGTATTCAGATTAGCACTTGAAACCTATAGACTGGGGTTAGAATTGATAGGTGCTTGAGATGGCCAGCACAGGCACAACGGACCGAATAGCCTCTTCCTATACTGTAAAACCTGACTTTATGACACCATGCCAGTGGAGGGCAGTAAGTCGGACTTTAATCAGAAAGACAGGATGAAATATTTCGGGTGAAGGACACAAACCTCAAAATCGTAACCTGCCTTTCTCTTTTCAGAGAGCAGTGCTGTGACTCTGGTAAATAAATTTATAACATTCAATGGCTGTGAATTTATTTCAAAATGCAAAACTGAGTGTTAAGAAGCTGTACTGAAAAGTAACACACACACTGGAATCTTCCTACTTTTCTGTAGTAAGCACTGAAGCCTGAACCACACTTCATAGAACATAGAACATAGAACACTACAGCACAGAACAGGCCCTTCGGCCTTCGATGTTGCGCCGACCAATATAAAAAGCAATGCCCCTCCAAACTAAACCATTCCCTTCTCTTCCATATACTTATCAACTAACCTCTTAAACGCCACCAAACTTGGCGCATCTACAACTGCTGCAGGCAGGGCATTCCACTCCCGAACCACCCTTTGGGTAAAGAACCTGCCTCTGATATCCGTCCTATAACTATCACCCCTTAATTTAAAGCTGTGTCCCCTCGTGCTAGCTTTTTCCATCCTAGGAAAAAGGCTTTCACTGTCCACCCTATCTAAACCTCTAATCATCTTATATGTTTCGATCAGGTCCCCTCTTAGCATCCTCCTTTCTAACGAAAACAACCTCAAATCCCTCAGCCTCTCCTCATAAGACCTGCCCTCCATACCAGGCAACATCCTGGTAAACCTCCTCTGTACCCTCTCCAATGCCTCCACATCTTTCTTATAATGCGGGGACCAGAACTGCACACAATACTCCAAGTGCGGCCGCACTAGAGTTTTGTACAGTTGCAACATGACGTTGCGGCTCCGAAATTCAAT
Organism: Sphyrna mokarran; assembly: GCA_024679065.1. Classification (NCBI taxonomy): domain Eukaryota; kingdom Metazoa; phylum Chordata; class Chondrichthyes; order Carcharhiniformes; family Carcharhinidae; genus Sphyrna; species Sphyrna mokarran. The sequence continues at coordinate 55,008,231 of JAGIQG010000007.1, forward strand.
CCCTCTACCAATAAAAGCTAAGACTCCATATGCCTTCCTAACAACCTTCTCGACCTGACTGCCTACTTTCAGGGATCTATGCACATACACACCAAGATCCCTCTGTTCATCTAGACTACTAAGAATCCTACCATTTGCCCTATACTCTACACATTTATTATTTCTGCCATAGTGCATTACCTCACACTTTTCCACATTAAACTCCATTTGCCACCTCTCGGCCCAGCTCTGCAACTTGTCCAAGTCCCTCTGCAAACTATAACACCCCTCTTCACTATCTACCACTCCACCGACTTTAGTGTCATCTGCAAATTTACTAATCCATCCTTCAATACCCTCATCCAGATCATTTATAAAAATTACAAACAGCAGGGGCCCAAAACAGACCCCTGAGGTACACCACTTGTCACCGAACTCCAAGATGAATATCTCCCATCAACCACCACCCTCTGTCTTCTATCTGCTAGCCAATTCCTAACCCAATTAGCTAAATCACCCTCTATCGCATACATCTGCATTTTCTGCAGAAGTCTTCCATGGGCCACCTTATCAAACGCCTTACTAAAGTCCATGTATACCACATCAACCGCCTTACCCCCATCCACCTCCTTAGTCACTTTTTCAGGAACAGGTCTGTGTAAAAAGTTGGGTAACTCAGGATAAGTTTGCCAGTTTGATTTTCATTTTCCTCAGTAAGAGAAGCAGAATTCCTTCTCCAAGCCCAACAAGGGTTTCAGAAATAGAAAGTGCTGGAAAATCTCAGCAGGTCTGACAGCATCTGTGGAGAAAGAACAGAGTTAATGTTTCAAATCTGGATGGCCCTTCATCACAACTGACTCCAGATTCAAAACACCAGCTCTATTCTCTGCCAACACATACTGTTAAAGCTGCTGGGATTTTCCAGCATTTTCTGTTTTTGTTTCCAATTTCAGCATCTGCAGTAATTTGCTTTAACCCTTCAGGGTTTCCCTTGCACCAGGCATTCTCTTGACCAGGTTTCCCTGACCAGAGCATTACCCTGTACTGGAGACAGTACCACTGTGACCCCAATCACAGCAGTGTGATGCCAGATTTTAGGGAGTGGTCAATGTTATTAGCTGATTCGATTAGGAAATTGGTAAACAGAATGTTATTGATGCTGAGTCACTAAATTAGCCGGGGCTGCTGGCTAGCCCTTGCCTTATTATATTCACACCATGCAGTCCGAGTAATCCTTTAATGGAGAAAGGGCAAGGCGGATACAATCCATTCTGTGGCTTTCACCCAAATTCCACAATTGACCAAGATGTGCCCAACATAAACACTGGTTTATGTATAAGGGGACAGATTACCCCTTCTGAGCCACATACCTTCTCAGCAGCAAATCAAGCAGCTGAAAACTTTTCAAAGATTTCTTCAAAATTGAATTTAATCTTCATATTTCTCCACTTCTAATAATTCCAATGATGTTCTTGCTCCTGACCAGATTGAACACCCAATTGCTATATACGGAGGCAATGTATCAGAATGATGTGAAGGACAGTGTGGAGTCTGGGAATGTGCCAGGATGATGTGAAGCACGGTATGGAGAGTGGGAATGTGTCAGGATGATGTGAAGCACGGTATGGAGAGTGGGAATGTGTCATGATGATGTGAAGCACGGTATAGAGAGTGGGAATGTGTCAGGATGACATGAAGGACAGTGTGGAGAGTGGGAATGTGTGAGAATATATTGAAGGACAGTGCGGAGTGGAGAGTGGGAATATATTTTCTCTGGTGCGGTGGAGGCTGAGGGGGAATCTGATAGAAGTCTATAAAATTAAGAGAAGCATAGGGTTGACAGTTAGAATTTTTTTCCCAGAGTTGAACTGTCTCATACCAGGGGGGCTTGCACTTAAGGTGAGAGGGGGAAAGTTTAAAGGAGATGTGAAGTTTTTTTATACAGAGAGTGATAGGTGTCTAAGGTGGTGATGCAGGCAGATGCGTTTAAGGGGCTTTTAGGTAAGCACATGAATATGCAAAAAAATAGAGGGACATGAACCAAGGATAGGCAGAAGGGGTTAGTTTAATTTGGCATCATGTTCAACAAAGGTCTGTTCCTGTGCTCTGATTCTATGTTCTAAAATCTGGAGTTGGAAATCTGGAATACTTTGTCTGAAAAGATAGCCAAAGCTGATTCCATCCTGAAGTTTCAAAGGGACTTGGATAGATACTTGTGGATGAAGAAATGACAGCACTACAGCAGAAAGCATGATTGCCCTTCAAAAGGTCAGCAGTGATATGATGGGCCAAAGAGCCTCTCTTTGTGCTATAACTTGCTGTGATTCTACAAAGGTGCAGTTTACCTCATTACAGCCACCAACAATGAAAAAAATATGTCATTTCTGGATTAATATCATAGCCTTTCTTTTAGATGATTAAAATATTGATTTCAATTTCTTTTTAACTGTAACAGTTTTATGGTACCGAATTGTCAGACCTGGATCAAACTTGCTGCAGGATTTCTTCTTTTCTCAAAATGCTTTTGACGATGCTGCTCCTGAACTTTAAGAGCCAGCCCAGAGCCAAGAATACCCTAATTAAAGAAAACATTATCAAACACAGCAAATAGAAAACCGATGGCGACAAAAATCAATCTCACATTTAGTAAGATGTTCCTGTCATGTTATATGAAATATAATCATTAATTTTATGCAATATAACTGCAGCAATTATTATTTGCTTTGCTTATATATTATTGAGGTAACAGGCACGAATTCATCGTTAATTGACAATCATGATATTAAGTAACAGGCATAGTAAGACACTCAAAGAGCTGACGGTTAATTTTGATTGTCACTGCACAGGTGATAATCTAATGGAGCTGAACACTAAAGAAGTTACCCGATTCCACCATTTAAATACATTATGGCTGACCTATATCTCAATCCATTCACCCAACTTTGCCCCACATCCCCAGTTATCTCAACTTAACAAAAACCACACTCCATATCAATCTTACAAATATCAATTGCTCCAGAATCCATAGCTTTAGGGGGAGAAAATTTTCCATTTCCACTCTCCTTCATATGAACACGTGTTTCCTGAATTGCTTTTAAAATAGATTTTAAAATAGCTACTTGCTGTGCCTGTCAAGAAGCAGTTAAGTATATAATATTGAGGCAAAGGGGGTAAAATGGATATGAGGGGAAAGTGAAATCTTGTTACAGTCTGAATACCTGCCATTATTAATGAAAGGCAGAACAGGATCAAAGGACTGAATGGCCTACTCCTTCTCCTATTTCCTGGGTCTCTATGTCCTAGTAAATCCTTCTGTTATTTGTAATATTTAAATTAGTTGATCCTGTTATCTTTGGAACTCAAAGGAATGTCCCCAAGTTTATAAAACCTTTCCTCATAATTTAACCCTTTAAGTTAGACTCACTTAAGAAAGACTCACTTAAATAATTCTTGTAAAATATAAGGTGCTGCAAATATTTTGACAGGATGGAGCGCATATAGAAATGCAAAACATTTTTAATCAATACTTGAGTTTTAATTGATACTCTCTAGCTTATTATGCAAGTAATAGTTCTCCACTGAATAATCCTACACAAGTTTCTCCTGCATTACCCCTCTGAATCCATCAGCAGTTTGTAATCTCAGTATTTCCACATGGGGACGCTGTCAGGCAGTATTGTGAATTTGTATGTAACAAGAGAAAAAGATGCAAACACAGGAAATCTGGGGCAAAAACAGGAATGCAGGAAATACACAGCAAACAAATACACAGCAAAATCTGTTTGGACATTGGCCCAATGGAAAGTAAATGCTGCCCCTCTCCCTCCCCCTACCCCCCAACCCCCACCCACCTAAACTCTCCTGAATGAGACAAAGCAGGTAGGAGAAGAATACTGAGAAATGAAGAGTCAGGAAGTAGTTAATGGGTTTAATAGGCAGCACTGACCTTCAAAAAGCTGTAAGTAGTGAGATGATAAAAAGTCATTAAAAGATGGCGTGGTGTGAAAACAGCTATTTATAAAATTTTAGATTATGCCTACGTGACGAGAAAACAAGGCTGAGAAAAGACTGCTTGACTTATTAAAACTCATTAGTTTTACATGGAATTTTCCCACTGTACAAATGTATTTTGAGTTCACCAATGATTTTGTCCACTAATCTATTCTAAATAGTGAGAATAACTTTCAAGTTCTCCCTGATTTTAAGCGTATGTTGTGATCTGCTTTTCTTGAATGATTATTCTCACTTCCAGAACTGGATGAACAGACATTTCCTCCAATTAAATACTGGGAATCCTAATGAAGTCTGTGCAAAACTCCATTCCCCGGCTCCTGACTGTAATCCCCAACCTGGCAATTGTTTGAATCTGGAACAATGAGCAAAGAAAAGCGCAACACAAAGAACAGGTTCTTCAGCCCTCCAAGCTTGTGCCCTAAGAAAAAATCTTCTGCCCTTCCTCAGCCCATATCTCTCTATTTCCTCCCTATTCAAATACCCATCCAGATGTCTCTTAAATATTGCTAATGTGCCTTCTTTCACACCTCCTCTGGGCAAGTGTTCCACACACCCACCAATCTTTGCAAGAAAAACTTCTGCACATCTCCCTTAAACTTTCTCCCTCTCACTTTGAACTTGTGCATCTTTGTAATTGATACTTCCACTGTGTCTCCTATCAAGTCTCCTATCAGCTTCCATCTTTCTAGTGAAAACAATCCAAGTTTATTCCATCTCTTCTCATAGCCAACATCCTTGAAACTAGGCAATGTTCTGGTTAGCCTTCTTTACACTCTCTTCAAAACTTCCACGTCTTTCCGGTAATGTGCTGACCAGAACTGCACACAGTACTCCAAATGCAGCCTAACCAAAGTTTTATATAGCTGCAACATGATTTCCCAGCTCCTATACTCAGTGCCTTGGCTAATGAAGGCAAGCATGCCATATCCCTTCTTAATCACCGTGGCCTCCTGCGTTGCCATTTTAAGGGAACTGTAGACCTGCCATGGCCAAATCCCTCTGTATGTTAATATTCTTAAAGATTCTGCCATTTACAGTATAATTCACACCTAAATTTGATCTTCCATAATGCATCACCTCGCATTCGTCCAGATTAACTCTATCTGCCATTTCTGTGCCCAAGCCTCCAATCTATCTATATCCTGTTGTATCCTCAGACAATCCCCAGCACATTCAGCAACTCTATCAATCTTCATGCCATCTACAAACTTAGCAATCAAACCATTCACATTTTCTTCCAGATCATTTGTACATACTCCAAACAACAGAGGTCCTAGCACTGATCCCTATGGAATACCCATAGCTACAGATCTCCATTATGAAAAACATCTTTCCACTGGTACTTTCAGTCTTCCATAACCAAGCCAGTTCTGGATCCATCCATCAGTTGGCCACGTAGGACCTCATCAAATACCTTACTAAAGTCCATATAAATTACATCCACAGTACTTCTCTCATGAATATTCTTTGTCATCTCTTCAAAAAAAAACTCAATCAAGTTGATGAGAATTGATTTTCCCTCTACCAAACCACGCTGCCTGTCACTCACCATTTTTCTCTAAATGTGCACGCATCCTGTCTCTCACTATCTTCTCCAAAAGCTTCCCCACCATTGATTCAGACGCACTGGCCTATAATTTGCTGGATTATTCCTTTTAATCAAGGGAACAATATTGTCTATTCTCCAACCCTTTGGAACATTCTCCAATCCTCTAAAGCAAAGTTTTTGCAACCTTGTCTTATTTAACTCTGATATGAACTTTTGACCATACATTCTTGTTAACACTGAGACTTCCTTTTCCTAACTCACTAACATTGCCCAACTTGCCTTCACCTCATCGGGTTGACACTTGAAACTTTCATCCATGTCTTTGTCATCTCTAGGCTTGATGATTCCTTGGCTGCTCTCCTACATTTTACCTTCCTTAAACTTGAGGTCATCACAAAGTCCGCTACACATGTTCTTACTGTGTTCACTGACCTTACACTGGCCTTACATTGACCTTACACTGACTTTACATTGGCTTCTGATCGAACAACATCTTTACTTCAAAATTCTGATCCTTGTTTTCACATCTCTCCATCGCCTTTTCCCTCCTGATCACTTTAATCTCCTCCAGCTCCACAACCTTCTGAGATATATTTGCTAATCTAATTCCAGCCTCTTGACCATTTCCAGTTTTAACTGTTCTACCATTGGCTTTAGTTGCTTAGGCTTCAAAATATTCTTTGCCTCTCCACTTCACTTTCTTCCTTTACAATTCTCCTTAAATCCTTCCTCTTTGACAAAGAAATTGGTACCTGATTGATTATTTCCTAATGTGTCAGTGTCACATTTTGTTTTTCTATGTTCCTGTGAAGCATCTTGGGTAATTTTATTATGTTATAGGTCCTACATAGGGAAATTCACTAGTTGATTCCAGGGTTCAGAGGGTTGGCTTATGAGGAGAGACTAAGTAGACTGGGGCTATACACATTGGAATTCAGAAGAATGAGAGAAGATCTAATAGAAACATAAAAGATTATGAAAGGAATAGATAAGGTAGAAGCAGAGAAATTGTTTCCACTGGTGGGTGAAATTAGAACTAGGGGGCATGGCCTCAAAATAAGGGGAAGCAGATTTAGGACTGAGTTGAGGAGGAACTTCTTCATACAAAGGATTGTGAATCTGTGGAATTCCCTGCCCACTGAAGCAGTTGAGGTGTCCTTATTGAATGTTTTTAAGGCAAATATAGATAAATTTTTGAACAGTAGAGGAATTAAGGGTTATGGCGGGTAAGTGGAGCTGATTCCACAAAAAGATCAGCCATGACCTTATTGAATTCCAGAGCAGGATCAAGGGGCCAGATGACCTACTCCTGCTCCTAGTTCTTATGTTCTTATATAAATACAGGTTGTTGTTGTGATTTGATGCTTTGAGGTAATAACCTCACTTTCTTTATGCATATAACAATTTATATCTTGCTGAATTCATCTTTGAAACACTTTTTAGATGCTGCAGGATAGAACTACTCTAACCTACATGGATTGTCTCATTCGTGTGGCATCAGTTTCTGTACTCTTTCTCATTCTTGTATGTTTCTCACGTGTCCAAACAAGATAATATGTCTACATCTATTTTTTTTTTGGTTTTTGTTCTTAAATTTGTGTGGGGAGAGGTCAATTAGGACCATAATGCAAACTGAATTTTTTTTACAATTCAACATGAAGTAATAGTAAAACCAGGTGCTGTCGTACTTACAGCTGGCAACGCAAAAAATGAAACTCCCACAAGAGCAAACATTGCAGCTAAAAGACGACCTGCCCAAGTCTTTGGTGTCTTGTCACCGTAGCCAATTGTAGTCAGTGTAATCTGTACAAAGAAAAGCAAAATTAAACAACCACATACAGATTGTTCTGGATTTTTGTTGCAGAAAAGCAGCTGCATTACCTACAGCAATCTCTGCTAGGGTGAAGGGGGAAAAGCACAGATCCTGATGAACAGGAAATTCTGGAACAACAGAAAAGGAAAGGCAAAGCATGGTCACTTAGAACTTACATTTTTCTAAACTTTTGCTGTTTTCATTTTCAATGGCTAATTTTACATCTTGCAATCAAAAACTCATCCCACTACCAAACCCATCATAGCTGACCACTGTGAGATAATGATGAGTGCCTCTCCCCTCTGTTTTACCTCTTCCCTATTGGGCCATCATGCAAAGTGATGGGTATGATGCTTGATGTGGCAGAGCTTTGATCGGCTGATGTTCATTATATTGATATTCTTCTTGGAGTGTGGTGCCCAGATCAACCGATACTCCAGATACAATCTAACCAAAGGCTTATACAATTGTTGCATAGCTTCCATCCATTGTATTCTAATTCCCAATGTATTAACATTCTATTAACCTCTTGTGCCCATTCTCTAGCTTTTAGTATTTCTTTATTCCTGCTTGCCTATATCTCTCCACTTTTTCATAGTTTCTGGCTTCTTTTTAGAAAAGTACTATCTATCTTTCTTAGGTCCCAAGTGAATGCCTCACATTCAACTAACTGTATCTACCATAGCCTGTCCATCTACTTAATCTATTTCCCTTATGATCGGTTTGCTCCTACTGACACTATGTGGGATTTTGCAGGAATTGCATGAAAAGATTTATTCATTTTCTCCCCTGTAGAACAAATAAATACAGTGGCAATTCTGCATTGTGTATGGCCTTAGTTAGGCTGCAGCTGAACTGTTTGATTCAGGGTAAGACACCCCATTGTAGGAAGAGTATAAGAACAAAAGGAGAGGCATGACATATATTTGGTTAGATGGCAATGAAATGAAAATTGAGAAGACAGAACATTTGCTCTACAGCTGAGGAAATTCAGAAATGGACTGATCAAAGTTTCTATGATTATAAAGAAATCTCATACTCTTAATATTCATTAGTCGGTAAGGTAGTAATGAGGAACTCCCTTCCCAACAGCATTGTACATGTCCAAAGACCACATCGGCTGCAACACTCCAAGAAGGAGGCTCACCTTCAGTTTCTTAAAGGCAGCTAGCGATGGACTAGTCTTACCCAAGATACCTACATCCCATAAATACATTTTTAAACAGCTAAGATAATCACAGAAAGGATTTGGGTTAGCCGACTATACGCTAAGTTCCCTGGTGTGAGGTAAGTGATCAGGGAGTGGAAGGGACAGAAGGCCTGAATTTCCTCTGCCCCTGCTCCTGGCCAAGGAAAATTTTAAAAAACTTATTTTGCTCATTTTTTCTGGTCGTGGCTGCTGTTTGCATTGATCTTTTCCAATGATGTCACTGAAGGCCAATCTGCATATTAAAAGAGGATCCAAATGGTATGGCCATTCTGCATCATACTAATGTTCTATGTTCACTTTATGGTATTATCCCAATTCCCCTTTCTAAAGCAAAATTAACATAGAACATAGAACACTACAGCACAAACAGGCCCTTCGGCCCACAAGTTGTGCCGAACACATCAAAACCTACCCAGCCATAGACCTATCTATAACCCCCAATCCCATTGGATCCCATATACTCATCCAGAAGTCTTTTAAAAGACCCCAGCGAGTTCGCCTCGACCACCACCGACGGCAGCCGATTCCATTCACTCACCACCCTCTGAGTGAAAAACTTTCCCCTAGCATCCCCTCTGTACTTGCTTCCCTGCACCTTAAATCTGTGCCCTCTCGTCGCGACCATTTCAGCCCTGGGAAATAGTCTCTGAGAGTCCACCTATCTATTCCTCTCAACATCTTGTAAACCTCTATCAGGTCGCCTCTCAACCTTCGTCTCTCCAGGGAGAACAGTCCCAGCTCCCTCAACCTGTCTTCATAAGGCATGCCTCCCAATCCAGGCAACATCCTTGTAAATCTCCTCTGCACCCTTTCAATAGCTTCCACGTCCTTCCTATAGTGAGGCGACCAGAACTGCGCACAGTACTCCAAGTGTGGTCTGACAAGGGTCCTATAAAGCTGCAGCATTACTTCCTGACTCCTGAACTCAATCCCTCGATGAATGAAGGCCAGTACACTGTAAGCTTTCTTAACCACATCCTCCACCTGGAGGCCGATTTGAGAGTCTTATGGACCCGGACCCCAAGATCCCTCTGCTCTTCCACACAGCTAAGACTCCTACCTTTGATAGTGTACTCATTCATCCCATTGGATCTGCCAAAATGGACCACAACACATTTATCCGCGTTGAAGTCCATCTGCCACTTCTCCGCCCAGTCTTGCATCCTGTCGATGTCATGCTGCAACTTCTGACATCCCTCCAGACCATCCACAACACCACCGACCTTCGTGTCATCGGCGAACTTACTCACCCATCCCTCCACTTCCTCATCCAGGTCATTTATGAAAATGACAAACAGCAAGGGTCCTAGAACAGATCCCTGGGGCACTCCACTGGTGACCGACCTCCATGCAGAAAAAGAGCCATCCACAACAACCCTCTGCCTTCTGCAGGCAAGCCAGTTCTGGATCCACAAGGCCAAAGCTCCTTGGATCCCATGGCCTCTCACCTTCTCAAGAAGTCTTGCATGTGGGACCTTGTCAAATGCCTTGCTGAAGTCCATGTACACCACGTCCACTGCTCGTCCTTCGTCAATGTGTTCAGTCACATTTTCGAAGAACTCAATTAAGCTCGTAAGGCACGACCTGCCTTTTACAAAACCATGTTGACTATTTCTAATCAACCTAAACTTCTCCAAATGCTCGTAAATCTTGTCCCTCAGAAGCCTCTCCATCAGCTTACCAACCACTGAGGTCAGACTCACCGGTCGGTAATTTCCAGGACTATCCCTGTTCCCTTTCTTGAAAATAGGGACCACATCCGCAATCCTCCAATCCTCCGGAACCTCTCCCGTCTCCATCGACGACGCAAAGATCATCGCCAGGGGCTCTGCAATGACATCCCTCACCTCCCACAATAACCTGGGGTACATCCCATCTGGTCCCGGAGACTTGTCTATCTTGATAGCATTTAAAAGTTCTAACACATCCGCTTCCTTAATATCTCCATACTCAATCTTTTCAGTCTGCCGCAAACTTGTAGTGCATCCTCCCAGATCACTTTCCACCGTGAATACTGAGGCAAAGTACTCTTTTAGCACCTCTGCCATTTCTTCCGGTTTCATACAGACTTTTCCCCCTTCACCTTTTATAGGTCCTATCCCTTCTCTTCTCATCCTTTTACTTTTCACATATTTGTAGAAGGCCTTGGGATTCTCCTTAATCCTACCAGCCAAGGCCTTCTCATGACCCCTTCTGGCTCTCCTAATTTCCTTTTTAAGCTCTCTTTTGTAAGCCTTATACTTCTCTAGATCCCCAACATCTCCGAGCTCTTTGAACCTTTTATACACCTTTCTTTTCTTCCTGACTAGGTTCACCACAGCCTTCGTGCACCACGGTTCCCTCGACCTACCAAAACCTCCTTGTCTCACCGGAACGTTGTCGTGCAGAGCTCCAGACAAGCATTCCTTGAATATCTGCCACCTTCCTTCTGTGCTTTTCCCCAAGAACACCTCCTTCCAGTTTATTCGCCCCAACATCTGCCTGATGTCTCCATATTTTCCCTTATTCCAGACAAACACCTTCCTAGCCTGCCTGATCCTATCCTTTTCCAATGCAAGGGTGAAGGAGATAGAATTATGATCTCCATCCCCAAGATGCTCTCCTACTGAGAGATCCATCACCTGTCCTGGTTCATTAGCTAGTACCAGGTCCAGTACAGCCTCTCCTCTCGTAGGCTTGTCCACGTGCTGTGTCAGGAACCCCTCCTGAACACACCTAACAAACTCCTCCCCATCCAAACCCCTTACCCTTGGGATATTCCAGTCGATGTTTGGGAAATTGAAGTCTCCCATCACAAAAACTCTGTTATTTCTACATCTCTCCAGTATCTGTTTCCCTATCTGCACCTCAACTTCCCTGTCACTATTGGGCGGCCTATAGAATACACCCAGCAACGTCACTGACCCTTTGCTATTCCTAACTTCCGCCCACAGAGACTCCGTAGACATTCCCTCCTCGGTATCCACCTTCTCTGCAGCCATGACACTGTCCCTGATCAACAGTGCCACTCCACCACCTCTTTTGCCTCCCTCCCTGTCCTTCCTGAAGGATCTGAATCCCGGGACCTGCAGTACCCAGTACAAAATTGTATAATGACATAGAAAATAACCTGACTGGGCCAGAATCTATCTTTGGAAATTTATGAATTTCTATTACTTTACAAGGCTCAATCTTACAAGATTAAAATCACTTACATTTCAAAGCATTGATCAAAAAATGCAAACAATTATATTTAACTGAGTTTTCCTCCATTCTAGGTGTTAACTCAATAATGGTTCGGGTTACAATATTAAATACTGGTAAATACATGAATGGCTATCCCAGAAGGTTTTGCAATGTAGCAATCCCATAAAGCCTCAGTACACTTCCAGGGGCTTGATTGAATAGTATTACTGACAGCACTTACCAAACCCCACCACAGTGCATCTGCATAAGTATTAAAGTCTTGGGTGCTGTTTCTAGCATCATTATCATCTTTCTCAACCAGGTAAACAAGAAACGAGGCCAGAATGAGTGACAGAAATCCGATGTACCAGGCAGTGATGAGTTCCTGATCAACATGGAAAAGATTTATTAGTTCATTCAAAGATCAGATACACAATGCCCACTCTACTGTAGATGTCATCTTGAATTAATATGATGCCAATTCACTCATAGAAACATAGAAACTAGGAATAGGACAAGACTATTCAGCACTTCAAGACTGTCCCATCATCCAGTATGGTCACAGCTGATCCTCAATTTCAATGCCATCTTCCTGCTTTCTCCCCACATCCCTTGATATTGTAAAAATCTAAGAAATTCTCTTTCTTGAATATATTCAGCAACTTGGCCTCCACAGCTTTCTGTGGTAGTGAATTTCATTGGTTCACTATATTTTGAGTGAAGAAACCTTGCCCTTATCTCAGCCCTAAATGGTCTATCCCATATCCTGAGATTGTGTCTGAACATTTACCATTCCATCTGCCACAGGAATCGGAGCGGGTGGGGGTGGGGTTGAGCATGGAAAGGCAGTTGATGTTGGGAGGGATTTTACAGTTTTGGGACGAGTGAGACTATAAAAACATGCCCTGTGTCTGAGGCTCTAGATTCCCCAACAGGGAAAGCATCCGTCCTGCATCTGGTCTGTCTGACCCTGTTAGAATGTTACACATTTCAATCAGATCTCCTCTCATCCTTCTAAACTCAAGTGAATATTGGCGCAATTGGACCAATCACTCCTCACAAGACAGTCCTGCCAACCTCAGTATCAGCCTAGTGACCCTCCACTGCACTCTCGCTATGGTAAGTATATTCTTTCTTGGGAAGGGAGACGAAAACTGTACATAATCCTCCTCATTGATATTGTACTTATACAATGATTGAACCATAATGCTACTCCTGGGTGAAGCTCCAACATCCTCAGCAGAGATAAAGGAATAATCTTCACACAGTTCAGTTGAAGGGGCATAATAGAAATATAGACATATGTTCATTGTGCAATCTATCTGTCAGGAAAAGGCACCTAGGTGTTTGTGGTTAAAATCAGCATAACTGAACCAAGCTGTAACAGACAGCTAGGTTGGATATCAATGCTTCCTATTTGTCAAGAATTATATCAGTATTCCAAGACATTGAATTGCAAGCAAATGTTGTAACTTTACCTTGTGCTCTGCTGGTGTAAGGATATGTATTAAGTGCCTTGAAGCAGCTATAATGCAGGTTGTGGGCTTGGTATGGACCAGAGTACAGGCATAATAGATTGATACTCAACAATCTGTGTATACTTGGACAATTATCTGGTGAATTTACTGACTTTATTTGCCTTCTTCAGAATCAGATTGCAGACCTTTGAGTGCTTTTAGCCAGATTCCCTATCCCATTGTCTGCTGAGACAGATGTCCAGTAATGATAACAAAGCCACCCTCCAGTACCTATTGTGACGATACTGTGCCTTTAAGAAATGTGTTTTAGTCCCGTTTCTGTGCCAAATGTGTTTACTAGTGCCTTCCATCTTATTGGAGCCATTTTTCTGGATCCAGAAGCACTGAATTGTAACTGCAGTTACAGAATTTATCTTAATTGACACACCGTTTGTTTTAATTTTTTTGATTGCAGAGTTCTGTTGTTTTGTGCTTTCCCCTGGGATATTTCAGAGTGTGGCTTGATTAGGTTGATTGACAGGTAAGGTCATATGAGTAAAGCAAGTCTTACACGGAGAACTCAAGCTCAGTCTTCTAGGAAGAAGAAGAAGTGCCTCTGTTTTCCCCTCTTTGAAGTTTAGGACTGGAAATCGCCAAGAAGTAAGCTTTTTTTCTCTAGATTCAACAGTTTGGGGGTGCTGCTTTCTCTGGAAGTTGCTGCATAAGAATTAGAAGACAGGGATCTGTCTGGATCTCTCCCCAGAAGTTTTCAATAGGTTGGAAATCTAGTACTAATGTAACAATCTTTGGTGCCTGTGCTAACTAGTTCTAAAGTAGAGATTTATTTCTATGTGAGGATGCTGCTAAATTGGAACATTAGAGAACTAGAGCTGTTAAAAATGACATTTTGTCATGTTTAAGTATCTTAATTGGTAAAAGTTATGCTAATTCTTTTTATTATCTTCCAACAATGCTCTTAAATAAAGTTTGTTTTAATAAAAGCTTTCGAGTGGGTCACTTGAAGCACACTTGGAGTGAAATACCTTATGCCCACCAATATGACAAAATGAAATGTAAAAGTCAGGGACTCAGCTCATTTCATAAATCCCTTGGAGCTTCTGATCTGGTCATTAACACTATTTATGCAGCAATACATTCACTTCAGCAGCCGGTTGATTGGGTGATGGGAATCCAATGATGGACATCACCAGGCCATTATTTACTCATGGAGTCAGTTTGGCGCTGTTTTGAAATTCATTGGTTTTGTTAAGCTATCTCCATACACACACCCCTCACCCCGCCCCCAACACCACTGACTCCCTTCCACCAAATAGACAAAAAGTACTGAGATTATCTTTAAAATCTTAGTAAAGGTTGAAAATATTTGTAGTCCTGGGCAGCTAGAATTACATTTGAGTGGTCACATTCCTTCAAACATTGCTTAACAAATGAAAAGAGTGTTAACACATGTAACTCCTTGTTCTCCCCCACCCTTTCACGCCCCACAGGATCAAGAGCTTACCATGCCCTGGCTAACTGAAGCTTCACTCAGGGTGTTCCATGGGATTGGTCCAGCAATTGATCTTGGTAAATGAAAGACTTGCTTCAATACTTGGAAGGTAAAATTTGCTATACTCTTTCCTCTGATCTCACATGAAATCCCGATAACTTCTCAGGTAAAGCTGCTTCTGAGAAATTCAGATTCCTTCCTTTGCCAAACATGTTTTCCCTTCAACTCTTTTGAATTCTCTATGAAGTTTATAAACTTCATCCAAGACCTAAATCCTGAGGAGCTTGCATTGTGGAAAATATCCCAATACCAACTCCTTACAATGCCATGAAGTTAGATTATATGCTATGGATTTACACTGTGGTGCATTACGTCAAGCAATTTTAGGCATGATACCAGACATAATTTATTTTCTTTATTCCAACAAAATTTGAATTTCAGGCATGTCCGCAGTACATGTGACAAGCGCTGTTCAATTTATATTTAACTTGCAGTTACTTTATTGGATAATATCTCATATTTTCCCACTGAGAATTTTTTTTCCATTTGCTTTGTTCAGTGTTTTCACATCAGGTGACAAACTAAGAAAATTTTCTGGAAAATGAAAAGCAGTTACTGTATAGAATTCAACAGAAAAAAAACCCAGAAAGCATAATGAATGACAGGGTATGAAATCAAAGTCTTTAGTTCATGGATAAGGCAATGATTTCACTTCATTCAGGTCAATTGAATAGGTCCAATACCTTGCTGTGTGAACAAATTGCAGAACCTAAAAGCTTCCACGTGCCTCCCCTCCGATCCATCCGCAACATGCGCAGTATTTGTAGAAACCGTAAGCTCCGCAATGACGTTGCCACTATGTTCTGCAGTGTCCCCACTGCAACAATCACCACCGAACCAATCAGAACAATGATGTCTAGATGAGTATAGAGAAAACAATGGGATGTGAACAATAGCTTGCCTAAAAATCAGCGTCCAACAAGATTTCAGAAACAATTTCAATCAGATTCTTCAGAAGACCATGTGCAGAATTTTTTGATTTTCTTTTAACTCAGTGACATTGCGGGTGGGAAAGGTATTGATGGGATGAGGCCATTTTGGCAGGGAGGACAGAGGGAAGGCTCTTTGATGGGATGCAAGCAGGAGAGATGATGTGAACAAATGGATGACGGTACAAAACAGAAGGGATGGTAAAGAGACAAGTAAAGAAACAACAGGTGTGCCTGGATGATATCTAAATGGGAATGTCCTAACAGGTTGGTCCTTTCCAAGTAACAAAGGGCATATTTCCAGATCTAAAATTGCTGAACTCAATACTGAGTCTGAAAGATTGTAAGTGCCTCACTGAAAGAAGATGTGGTGCTGTTCCTCAAGTTTGCATTAAGCTTCATTTGAACAGCTTGAGAGGCAAGGCCAAGAAAGATCAAAGTGGAAGCGGGTGGACAATTAAAATGTCCGGTGAATAGAACTTCGGTATCATGCTTGTTCACTGAATGGTGATATTGTGGATAACAATTACTGAGTCTGTGTTTGATTTCCCCAGTGAAAATGTGACTACATCGGAAGCAGCATAAACAGTATACCAAACTGAATGAAGTACAAGTCAGTCCCAGTTTCACCTGGAATGTGTGTGTTCTTGGGTGCTTGGGAAGTGGAAAGGAAGAAGGTATGTGTTTTAGGCAGGTATGGAGGGGACATGGGGGAGGGGTGTGGTGATGGGGGACAATGAAGAGATTGCAGCAGGGAAGCAACTTGGTGATTGGAGGATCCAATCACTGGAGGGAGGGGATCTGATGTTATGGTCCAGGATGGGTTTGATGGTGAGAACTGGAGATGGGGATCTGGGGCTGGAGGCAATGGAGTGAGATTGGCTGGGGGAGGATGATCATGCTGAAGAGGAATGGAGATGCAGTCTGATCACAGAGAAGTGGAGATGGAGTTCACAATGGGAGCTCAATTAGCCTTACTCTCAGGCCACTGACGATGGCAGTTTTGGAAGTGGAGATTCCAGCTTTGAAGAGGGAGAGATGCTGAGTAACTTAATGGGCCTGAAGAAATCATGCCTGGCCCACAAACAATGCTGTAAAGGAACTTTCTTAGGTATTCAGCCCTTCTGCCTCCTTTTATTTACCAGTTTGGAAGAATGAGAAGATCAAATGCTGAAGCCTAAATTAATCTGTGTTTACCAAAGTGAAGATGATAGTGCTGTGATTGGGAAAGGTAATTCACCATACAATAATGTGCTTGCTGTTGTTACTTCTGAAAACTGGCAAACTATTAAGTAAAGGAACAAAACTGTAAAAATTTTCACATGCATCTGCAGAAATCATATACTGAATAAAGTGTTGTGCTGCATTGTAGATTTTTGAAAGCTTAGCCCAGTCTGAGATCAATAGTTACTTGTTGGAACTATCCCCATGGTTCAGAGTCATTTTTTTCAAAACAGCCCAGCCATCTGTTTGCTTATTTAAAAGTTGTGACAGCTGTAGGAGCTTTCACCCATCTTCAACAGCACTAATGGATTCTGAACTGTATGGTTTGTTTACACTGCTTTCTAAGGGTTGATGATTGACTACCTTTCAAAGCACAAATAAATTCTGCACTGCAGTTTTTTGTTTGCACAGCTGTCCACGGAAATGATTTTTAGGTGGTTTTGACAGATATACGAGTTTTTGAAAGATGTGTTTATGGTCTACATTCAAGAAATGGTGGCTACTTTGATTGCTTTATGAAACCTTATGAAGATTTCCAAATGTTATTACATGATTTGTAAGTTCTGGATATTGGGTAATTGAGCGAGAAGGTTAGGAGCTGAGGGTGGGTAATAGGATGGAAGAAGGGTGGTCAGAGTATTGAGAAGGTGAAGGAAGGTGAGGTGTGAAGGGATGAAGAGGTGAAAGGGTTATGAGGAGAAAGGGGGTCAGGATGGGGGGTGCGGCTTTGTATTGATCTGAAATACCCCTGTGAACAGGGGCAGGCTATTTAAACTGGCCATCTCAGCTTCAGCCAGCCTGTGTCCATCCTAGGCTTATTGCCAGGAGCCAAGCCATTCTCCAGGAGATGAAAATCCCACCTGCCAGTACCACTAGGACAGACAAGGGAGAGAATTCCACATCAAGAAAATTCCTGACTCCTGATTTCTGACCCCATGATAAAAATCCAATTGTATATCTCTATAACCAATCAGATCAAGAGATGTTACTTTGCTGCACAGCATATCAATATTTCTTTGCCAGCCTGAGGCTACATTTGATCATGAAGATTGACAACTCATTATCTTATCTCAGTTTTTTGGCCAATAATTACCTGGGTCAATCCTTCACATTGCCGATTTCTAAAAGAGAATTTAGTTTTCTTTGTTGTTGCCGATAAAATAACTTTACTGACCTAGGATACATAAAGGTTTCCTGATAAATTTCAGACGGCCTCTCCATCCTCTGAATCGGCAACAGCAGCCAGCTGCCCAGACCCTGAGAGCAAACTCTAATCCAAATACAACGATGGTAACAGCTTCCTGTTTAACAAAAAGCACACACACATATACAGCTTATTACATAGTATTACAACTTAATATCAGTGCTCAATCAACACAAATTTTCTACTTGGTATAAATTCATTCAAAATACATAACTTGGCTACTTTTATCTTTTTAATGTTAAGAAAATAACCAATGGCAAATGAGTTTCATGAAATGCAGGGACATTACAGCTAATTTCCACTGTTAAAATAACAGCTGAAATTCTCGAACCATTCACAGCTCGCTGTCACTGTCAGAGAGGACAGAAAACTTGTTACTCAGCAAAAACTCCACTCACTGCAACAGTATGAGAGAATCCTGCTGGCATGATTGGCTGGAGAATCCTACCCAACATTGATCTTTAACTGCATGAAGTAGAGTCAAGTATTGAAGAACCAAAGTATGTATTTTGAGGAGAACCTTGGAGGAATCAAGATGACAAAGAAATATACAAAGGTTTGACCAGCTGTGAAACAGAGGTGAAAATGTGTAAGATGGAAATTAGCAGGTGTGTGGAAGATTTAGCTGAATAAGCAATGTAGAAGGTTAGATTAATGGCAAATGTGCAGTGTAGGTAAATGGGATGTGAAAAGGATTAGATGTATGTAGAATGAAATGTCTGCAGAATGCTGGATGTGTGAGAGATGTACAGGTGTAGATGAATGGTGTTTATAGAGGTTTGAATTAATGATGTAAGTAAGGTAAAGTCACTGCAGCTCCAGATGACTAGAGATTGCTCTCTCCTTTGAAGGGCTGATTAGTGATTTAACCTGAGGATCACCACACCTCAGGTGAGGGGTTATGTTAAGAAGTTGGAATCCATCCCCCCCTCCCTCCAACCCACCCCATCCTGGTGGTACTGGCAGATGGATTTTCATCTCTTGAAGGACGGCATGGCTCCCGGCAGTAATGATGTAGAGATGCTGGTGTTGGATTGGGGTAAACACAGTAAGAAGTCTGACAATACCAGGTTTAAGTCCAACCGATTTATTTGACAGTAAACTCACAAGCTTTCGAGGTTATCCTCTTCGTCAGGTGAATGAGGTGTTCTGGTCTGTGCTGTTATATGTGCTGTTTGAGACCAGAACATCTCATTCACCTGACAAAGAGGATAACCTCAAAAGCTTGTGAGTTTACTATCAAATAATCGGTTGGACTCAAACTTGGTATTGTCAGACTTCTTACTGTGTCCCGGCAGTAAGCCCATGAATAACTTTAGCCGGTACAGGAATTGAACCCACACTGTTGGTGTCACGAACACCAACATCTAGCCAACTGAGATAATTGGCCCCTATTGGTGTAAGTAGTAGAATATTTGATAGACGTAGAGTGGAAATGTGTGGTGTATGTAAAGGAGGGGATGTATGATGTACAGAGATAGAGTAAGTGGGCGATGTATGCAGAGTTGTGAACAAATAATGTCCCCTTCATCAACAAACATGGGCCAAATAGCAGATAAGCCCCTAAACCACTGACATCTGTGAAGCAATGATTATAAAACTTCCAAAATTTCTGGCACCTTACATTTCAGTGTATTATGATTATTCTTTTAAAATTTTGGATTGTTCAATCTTCAAGGTGATAAACATTCTTGTCAATAATCTACAATAAGGTTTACTGTGAGATCTCAGTTCAAATCCAATCCAAACTGACGGGATGAAAATCTATTTTTTCACTGGCTGTAAGGGTGCAGTCGCAAATGGGTTTGAGCATCGACTGATGTCACAAGACCTCTCCTAATTCCATCCTACTGTAATTGGCAACTTTAATTGGAAAGATGACTGGACAGCTAGAGTGGGAAGTGAAAATTGTTCCAGCTGATGCTGGTGTTGTGATATTGGCAACAGCACAGAGCAGAAGGAGGTTTGCTCTGTTTTGGACTTTGCTATAATCTGCTCTCAAAGTGTCTGATGTTAACAGCAGGAAGTACTTCATTCTTCAGCACTAACATCTGCTTACTTCATGGAAACTGTGGGATGTTGTTTTGCAATGACATACCAGACTGCAATAGCAAAACTTAGAAATGGGATTAGAACATATAGTCTGTCAGGTCCACTAAAACGTTTATTTACTAATGTCACAAGTAGGCTTACGTTAACACTGCAATATAGTTACTGTGAAAATCTCCTAGTTGCCACACTGTGGTGCCTGTTTGAGTATATTGAGGGAGAATTTAGCATGGCTAGTACATTTAATGAGTATTTCAGACTGTGAGAGAAAACCGGAGCACCTGAAGAAAACCCACCCAGATACAGAGAGGACATGCAAACTCTACACAGAGAGTGACCTAAGCTAGAAATTGAACCTGGGTCCCTGGCACAGTGAGGCAGCAGTGCTAATCACTGTGCCACCATGCCACCCCTCTGGTGTTTGATAACATCACAGCTGATCAAACTAACCTTAATATCTCAGCAATGCTGGACTATGCTCACTGAGTTGCCTTGAAAACAGATCAATATATTATTTTGTCAAATATAATCAGAATCAATTGATTGAAAAATGAAATCATATTATTTTCCCACAAAGTCCAGCCAGTAATTGATGCATAATGTATTAATTATTCAATACAGACCTAAATCTAATCATCAGAAGTTTTAGCTTTACAGTGTGTAATAAGATTTCCCAAGATGGCGCCTGAGTGAGGCGACTTCTTGCAAGCTGTGCCCAGCATACTTTCTAATTCTTTTACTGTCATTCTATGCTTCTAAAACTTCATTCTAACTCTTTAAACTCTCTCATTAAGTTGATCTTGCTCTACACCTAGCTACGACTGTAACACTACATTGTACACTCTCTCGTTTCCTTTTCTATGAATGGTATGCTTTGTCTGTGTAGTGTGCAAGAAACAATACTTTCCACTAAATGCTAATACATGACAATAATAAATCAAATCAAATCACATCAGAAGTTGTGCAAATTAGATTGTACTTAACCAGTGTTAGAAGCCATTTTTGTGAGAGTATCTCGAATTCGGAAAATGTTGACAAAATGGCCAAGATTAGACACCCAAGGACTAACAAAAATCTGTGAAATGAAAAACAAGGGATTAATCATTACATATAATCAAATTTATAAAACATTAACTCTGAACAAAATGCAGCAATCTACAGAAGCAAGCATTTGGAAAGGAAGCAGAGTCCCTACATATGAGCCAAGACAATGAAGTAATTTGACATTTTAACTACAAGAGTTAAATCTGTAGCAGCAAAGACTGAGATATGTCACAGTTTCATTGTGAAGTAATACATTTAGAAATCCCACCATTTATAAAGAAATGTTTATGTGGCTAAGGCCTCAGCACACATGATTTCAGTATAATGCAGAGGCACAGCGGGGTATCCTTACCATATCACACTTCTTCATGGAGTCTCATGCATTCTAGAAAACTATGAATGAACTCTCACGGGTCAGAAAATCATATCCTGTCGTAGAGATATCGGGGATGATTCTCCCAGCCTGATGTGTTGCCAGAGTAGCAGACTGGGAGATATAACTGGAAGTAATGTAGCATGCTTCCTGCTGGGCATCACAGCCTTCACATGTTTCAGGCTGCCAGATTTCCAGCAACATCAGCTCCACGCCAGAAACTGGCACGGAACTGATCTGCATGTTTAAATGTTGTTTTTAATCTGATCAGCGGGCCCAGTGTTGTTAGCCTCTCCACCACCCCACACCCCCAGCAAGGAATATTCCACTCCAGCAGGATATATCACAGCTTCCCACTAATGGGGAGCTGGTGGCCTCATGCTGCTGGAGTGAGGGGGAGTCATGGAGGCCCCACAGGAGGTGGGAGGGGTGCCATCTGGACATTGACACTCCAGCATTGCCAACTGGCCCCTGACCTTGCCTACGGGGCAAAGTGGCAATGCCCAGGGGCACCTTGGCACTACCTCCGGTTATCGAGTAATGCTAAGGGAATGGGGCCAGAGGGGGCCTGTAGAGTGAGGTCTCTGGAGAGAGGAATCCAGTGGGTTGAGTTGGAATTTCCTGCACTCTGCACTTTGAAACAGTGACAGATGGAGGGAAGGGCTGATTGGGGCTGGTCATCAGGATGGAGATGGGTCAGCCTATCAGTGGATTGGAGTGGCGATCTGCAGGAGGGAGAAAGATTGAGGTGGATCTGTTGGGAGGGGGATAGTCAGGACTGTGCCAGAGATATCTGGAAGGCCAACAATTGGAACATGGGGAGGATTTGAGGAATGGTGTTGCAGGGTCATGAAGCTTGTTAGCGATCGAGCTGACCGGCGACTGGGGGGCCAGCAGTGTGGGACTATTGTCATGAGCCAATGTGCGCTATGACAGATCAACACATGCGCAGTAGTCCGCTCAGCACTATACTGCTGGTCTCTCCCTGCCCTGGATTTTTAGGGAGAATCACACTTGGGCACCCTGTGACGTACACAGTGTAGGAGATTCAATTTGAAAATCCACCTGAAAATAAAACAATCAAATTTACACCAATTTTTACACAAGTTTGGCATTTAGAATTTTTTTGGGAGAATTCCACCTGAACATTTATACTGTACGAGGCTAACCACTGGAAATGCAACTTAGAAAATGACCCCTTAGGATTTTTAATATTGCTGCTGTTTTATTTCAACTTGTTAACATCCTTTGTTTGGGGTTATGAATAGAATGTTCAAGAAAGACAGGAGAAAACCCTTTCCCAGATATGTAACAATTAGGTGATATATATTATATATATATAGAAATGAACAATAAACTGAACATCCACAACCAAGTAACATAGAGAAAAATCTAATCCATCAATTAATAGGTTAAAACGTTAGTTCAGTGCCACTGGCCTGGGTAAGATGCTTTTTCAGAGAGTTGTACAGACTCGATGGGCCAAATGGCCTCCCTCTGCTCTATAGCGATTCTATAGTTCTATGGTTTCTAAAAAATGGTGGAAGCAGATTCAAGAATAAATTTCAAAAGGATGTGAAAGAATGTTTGAATGAAACAAAAACGGCCAGCACAATGCAATATAATTCAATGATTCTATAAAATAATGCATTCCCATGGGGTGAAATGTCAGGAGTCTTGCTCAACCTGTGGAAGTGGGAGTAACATAATTTGTTAAGATAATATAATGCTGATCCCAACTAGAATCTCCAGGATGGGTTTTGCCGGGGTGGACAGTACACTTCCTCTTGTGGGAGAATCTGGAGCTAGAAGTTATTGTTTAAGAATAAAGGATCGCTTATTTCAGACAGAGATGAGGAGAATTTGTTTTCTCTCAGAGGGTCATGAGTCTCTGGAATTCTCTTCCTCCAAAAGGCTGTGGAAGCAGAGTCATTGAATATTTTTAAAGCAGAGTTAGATAGATGTTGGATTAACAAGCGGGTGAAAGATTATCGTGTGTATGCGGGAATGTGGGGTTGAGGATATAATCAGGTCAGATATGCTCTTATTGAATGGGAGAGCAAGTTTGAGGGGCTGAGTGGCCGCCTCTTGCTCGTAACTCATATTCCTGAATGGTAGGCAACTGCAAGGTTCTTGTATTGAAGTCAGAATGGAGAAGGATTATACCTTCGCAAGGATGGAAGAAATGCCTTAGAAGTGCTGAACAATGAAGATTGTCTTCATCCCCAAATGCAGCCAATAATGATCCTGGTAAATGTGAAACTCCTCAAGGATAAATTACCTTCGGCTTATAAGTTTCACAGGCTTATCAAAATGGATCAATAGTGTTCATGCTGATGCACGGTGGAAAAGGTACTGTTAAGGATCTATTAACCTATTAAGCAGAATTCCTGGGATTACCAAGTAACTCACACAGAGCTGCCCCTCCCATTGCTACCCTACCTTCACTGAAAAATTACTGCATATAAGAACCACCAAATTTTGAGACTATCCTGAACTAAAACTGCAGGCCGAGAACACCAAACTGCCGATTACCATTGCAGCAAATTAGAACTTTGAGGCCTCACTTATCGAGGACCAGATTATGCAAAAGTGTTGTAGGATATGATTTTCTGAAACTGAGATTTATCCTTGATTGTTTAGGATCAAATGCCCAGAAATCCTGGAATTCAAATGATGTGAAAACTTGAGAAGTGAAGACTCTTTCATGAATAATTTTCTATCTCACCACTTCTTTGGAACGAAGACACAGTTAAATGTAGGGTTTGCTTTTCAAAGGTATTCTTTCCATCAATGCTTATACAAGCCACAAGAGGGACCTAATACACTTTGTGAGTAGGAAATAGTCCATTTCCCAAATTCCTAAAAATCAATATCAAGTATCTATAATACCATTTCAGAATATTGATCACATTAATTTTCTCAACAACTTAAAGCCTTTCCATTATTCTTCTGACCAATAGCCATACCAACAATGTACTAGTTGATTTATCCATCATGACCAGTTCTTTTTTAACTGTATATTCCCCAGAAACAAGGCTGCACTATTGTTTTAACCACAGATATTGGTGTTGAAATTTCAAATTCAAACATATTTTTCTCCAACACCAAATATACCCTAAATGTAAATCTCTCCTTTTCGGTCAAAATAGGGCTGTTATCTATTGCTACACTTTGAGAATCTGAAACTTACATATTATCATCATCATCATCAAGGTATTTCTTCAAAACCAAAGTGTTTATTATAAGAGTAAATATATTAAATCAATAACTATCCATTACATATTAAAATAGTGAGTATTCAAGTTTACACAGATGTTGTACCATGGACTGAAACTAGCAGATTTACCTCAATGTTTTATGACAGCCTTAAACTGCACAATATTTCTGTATTCTAAACTGAAACAAAATGTGCAGTGATTCCACAAGAAATCTTTAAATCAAGTGATGCATGCAGCATCAGAATGCAGTGATATATTTGTTTTCACTTGTTTGAAGTCAATCTAAGCTAACCAGAGGTAAGTATATGTCTAACACTGAAGTAAAGGTGTTTAAAGAGAAGCAGTGAAGTTAAACTAAAGAATGTATGAGGAAAATAAACATGGGGCTCAATCTAACATAAAGGCAGTGCAGTGCTGAAAAGTGGCGAACAGTGCAAGAAGCTGAGAAACGAAGGAGTGAGACAGCTGTGTTTGAGCTGAAATCCTAGCACAATGCTGGAAAAGGAAGTGGGAAGGAACGGCAATACACTAGCGAGCTGTTTTCCTTCTCAACCTGTAAATCTCCAATCGAATCCTCCCCTCACCTATCCTACTCATCAAGAATGTCGCCTGCAGTATAAAAGTCACCAAAAAAGTAAAGCCACCATTATCCCAGACAACCATGGATTGTGACTGCTAGTGAGGATCACCACGCCTCAGGCAAGGAACAAGGTTGAGAAGGCAGGGTTCATTAATAATCTCAGCCGGTACAGGAAACTGAACCCATGCTGTCACTTTGTATTACTAACCAGCTGCCTTGCCAATTGAGTTAAACCAACACCTCTGGGTCAAGTTCACTGTCCAATCAGACTCAACACTAGAAATGATGCTCTATATTTTGGGAGTGTGCAGGGAGCTGTGAGTTGATAGCAGCAACAATGTTGGCTTTCTATTCTGACTGGTACATTGTGAAGGTACGACATAACTGGTGTTACTGCTCCCTGTACGGTTATTTTAATAATGAAGATACTTTTTGCATGCTCAATGCCCTTTTTAACCCTGAATTGCTGCGATGGGTAATTTAAAGCTCAAAGTCTTTCTGATGAACATTACTCATGCGATACATATCCCATTCCAAGAGAGTGCTGGGCAATCTAGCAGTGTGGGTAACCCTATCGCAGTGATATTAATTTCCTGACTTATCTGGAGTCGATTGGAATGACATTCCAGTGACAGTTCCTCCCCTAAGGGTTACAATAAAGTATGAGGTCAGTTAACCGATCATGAATAGTGCCCTGGGGAAGTGCAGACATGCCTAGTTCCATTATCAGATGAACTGATCTAACACAGCAAATGGACTTGATGACAAGATTTCATCACCAAGGTTCACCTTTCAGCCATATCACTTTCCCTCTAGCCAGGACTGAGAGTAGTGATCATAGTCAATCTATTCAGATATACTTCCTCCATCGCGCATTCTGTAATAGGTTTTCCTTCCTTTCATCATTGTCTGCTTTTCAACATTGTCCAAGACTGTTTTATAGAAAGGATCTGCTCCAATTGCAGCAATGTGACGTCACTGACAGAATCTCAGGCTCCCATGTTTTTGTTTTCAGGAAGGCTGAATGCTCAGGGGAATCATAAATCATTTCAGTAATTTGATAGCAACACAAAAAAAAACACAAAGACAGAGCAGTTAATCTATCAAACTTGTTCCAAACTGGGTTCTAACTCACCCATTTTATTCTCCTCACAGCACAAATACACTGGTTCCACATCCCAAAATGTAGAATCCTAACAATGCAGAAGGAGGCCGTTCGGCCCATCAAGCCCACACCACCAACAATCCCACCCAGGCTCTACCCCCCCCATATACTTACCCTGCTAGCCCCCTGAAATTAAGGGGCTTAGCACAGCCAATCAACCTAAGCTGCACATCTTTGGACAGTGGGAAAAAATGGAGCACCTGGAGGAAACCCACACAGACAAAGGGAGAACATGCAAACTCTACACAGTCACCCAAGGTTAGAATTGAACCTGGGTCATTGGCGCTGTGAGGTAGCAGTGTTAATCACTGTGTACTGAGAAATGTGCATCAACAGTTACTGGGATCATGTGCTCCTCTATTTGACCAGAGTACCCACTGGCACAGCTGTTTTGGCCATTCCCAAGGATGGAAGGGTTGTAACAGTTGAGTGTTGCTTAGTTTTGTGTAGGACCAACATTGTCCTACTTTCTCTTTGATTTGGGCATCTAATCCTGGCCACCACAAATAATTACATGCCAGTTCCTTCATTCTTACCACATTTGGTTAAGTGAAAAAAAAACTTGAAGAACTTGATATATATCCCATATGTAGCTGTTCAAGGATTCTTCCACACAGGCACAAAAGAATAATCATTTGTATTCTTCTTAGTAAAACTCCATTCTGGACTGTCAATTAAAGTCTTTTTGTGATGTAGATCTTCAAGTCTGGGTTATTACAATGTCCTCCTCCCTTCACTCCTTTCACGGCCATTTCCATGACCTTTCCATCGCTAAATGATTTCTTGTGTGTCTCTATACCTGAGATGAAATCACTGATACACTATCTACTTGTGAGAAATGTTCAATAAATTTTCTTCAGGTTCTTGCTGGATTTGTAACTGTATTCTTGACAAAGTATCAATATTTGCCTGTTGCTCCGACAGACAATATTTACCACTGTAGCTTTGTGCTGATAATATCAAAGACCATCTTTGTAAACTACTAGTTACTAAAGAAGGAATAGCTTTATATGGCTTGAAGATTGTTATCATAAGTATATGACCTTTCTAAAGTGTAAAATGAAACAAAGGTAATGATGAAATCTTCTTACTCCAGTTATAAAATTCAAGTGTTCTTCATCCAACTAAGAACAATTCATTTCTGCACTAGTAAGTGTTTGTGAAGCAAAGGTTATCAGTCATCTTCTTGCGAGGGCATTATGTGCTAGATGACTGCGCCCACCACATAAGGTGACACATCACAAACAAGTTGTAACATCAGTTTAGGATTTCAATGGAACAATAGCTCTGACTGCTCTAAGGCCTCTTTAACCTCCTCGTAAGCTCTTTCTCATTCTTCTGTCTAGTACCATGCCTGTTTGGTACATAGCGAAGTGTGTAATGGTTTTAATAGTGTTGCTAAATTTGGAACGAATTTAGCATAATGGTTCATCAATCCTAGAAATGAGCTTAGTTATGTCACATCGTAAAGATGTGCTGCTTCTAAAATTGCTATAATCTTTTTTAGTTCCTTACGCAAGCCATCTCTACCTGTGACGTGACCCAAGTAGTTTATGGATGTCTTGAAAAAGTCACACTTTTCCTTTTTCACTCAGAAATTATGTTTTTGCAAATGTTCCAATGCAGCTTTTAAATTCTTCAAGTTTTTTTTTCACTTAAACCTGTGATTAGAGTATCATCAACACATCTCAATATACCACTTAACCCTTTCAGAATTTGATCTATGGACCATTGGAATAGAACAGGAGCAGATGTTAATGGTGATCTCCGATACTGAAACAAATCTTTTTGTGTCACGATACTGAGTAATGTTTGTAAACATGTGACCACATTTATTTGTAAGTACACTTGTGATAGATCTATTTTACTTAATTTCTGGTCTCCAGATAGTGCAGAAAAATAAGAATCCAGTTAACAACAGTGTATTTTGATCAATCCACAATGGCAGATTAAACGTCATCTTGCAACCTCCACATATCCCTACTGAATCATCAGGTTTTAGTACAGGCACGATTGGTGTAGCCCAATCACTTGTAACTGATTCAATCCTGTTTGGACTAGTCTTTCTTTGGTACTGGTATGGTTTTTAGACACTTGGGCATGATGTTTGACTTAATTTTGAGTTGGACTTCAAAGAGTCCAATGAGTTTTCAAACATACTTTTGTATTTATTCAGAAGTTACTGTAGGTCAGTCTTGCTATTGCCTAGTTGCTTTACAGCTCCATGGCCAAGTTTAATTTTTTTCCCATCCATGATCTAAAGAATAAAACAGGGAAGCTCCCATGGACAATGTGGAAAGGCAACTCCACTGTTTGTTCATTAATTTCCAATTTTATTCTAATACATCCTTTTAGTGGTATGACCTTTTACATCTATGTACATAGAATAACATTTGATGGCTTCAACAGTAAATGGTTCTGCTGATAGAGGGGAAGAATCTCGTGTTCTGACACGTGTAGGATTCGAGTATGTGCGCATCTCCCAGCGCCTGATTTCCAGCACTGTCTAATTTGTGTTGGAAACTGGCAGGAAAACAAAATAAAGAGTACTTTACATCTCATTAGAATGTTGTTTTAAAGTGATTAGCAGAGCCAGGACTGAATTAGAGTCATAGAGGTTTACAGCATGGAAACTGGCCCTTCGGTCCAACTTATCTATGCTGCCCTTTTTTTAAAACCCCTAAGCTAATCCCAGTTGCCTGAATTTAGCCAATATCCCTCTATACCCATCTTACCCATGTAATTGTCTAATTGCTTTTCAAAAAACAAAATTGTACCTGTCTCTACTACTACCTCTGGCAACTTGTTCCAGTCACTCACCATCCTCTGTGTGAAATAAACTGCCCCTCTGGACATTTTTGTATCTCTCCCCTCTCACCTTAAACCTATGTCCTCTAGTTTTAGATTCCCCTACCTTTGGAAAAAAATATTGACTATCTAGCTGATCTGTGCCCCTCATTATTTTATAGACCATTATCAGATCAGCCCTTAACTTTCTATGCTCCAGAGAAAAAAGTCCCAGTCTATCCAACCTCTCCTTACAACACAAACCATCAAGTCCCGGCAGCATCCTAGTAAACCTTTTCTACACTGTTTCTAGTTTAATAATACCCTTTCTATAATAGAGTGGCCAGAACTGTACACGGCCTTACCACTGTCTTATATAACTTCAATAAGACTATCCAACTCTTGTATTCAATATTCTGGTCAATGAATCCAGGTATGCTGAATGTCTTCTTCATCACTCTGTCCATTGGTGACTCCACTTTCAAGGAGCTATGAACATGTTCCCCTAGATCTCTTTATTTTGTAACTCTCCCCAGCGCCCTACTGTTAACTGAATAAGTCTTGCCCTGGCTTGATCAATAAAAATGCATTACTTCACATTTATCTAAATTAAATTCTATCTGCCATTTATCAGCCATTCAAATTCTCTGGGCCTGCTAGTATTTCCCACTTCTCTCGGAGTATTTCATTCCAGCAGGGTTCAGATTACTCCCCATTTTCAGAGAACTAGTGGTTTGGCACCACTGGAGTGAAAGGGCGCAACTGAGGCCCTTCGGGAAGTTGGGCGGTGGGGGGGTGGTGCCCCTTGAGTATGGGCCATCCTGTACTCCTTGGCACTGCCCAAGAGGCAAAGTGCTCATGCCCAGGGGGTACTTTGGCACTATCCACTGGGCATTAGGCCAAGAGAGTGGAGCCTGCAGCGCAGTGTGCCCTGTTGGGGGCAAAGTGTCCATTGCCACTCTAAATGGTGATTGATGGGAGCAGGAAAAAGGCCAGGTAATCGGGGTTGGCTGGGAGATTGTTGGGACTGGTGGGGGGTGAATCTATTTTGGAAGGGGGTAGAGATTGGGGTGGGCTGTGACCATACCTGTCTGGGGAAAGGCGGGGATCTGCTGGAAGGAGGTGTATTGGCATATGGGGGGTGCTGGAGATTGGGGCCATCTGGAGCAGAGATTTGATGCTGGCCCGGGAATGGTCGGGGGAGGAGAATTTGAGGAGGAGGCCAGTACTGTGGGACTCCTGGGCTGGCCAGTAATCAAGGTGGCCAGCAATCTGCAGGCTGACAGTTCGGGGCCATGTGCACAGGCTTGCTTGTTTCAGCCTCCTGGATGGGAATAGGCCCTGCCCCTGAAATCAAAAGATATTCATGCTGGTGGTCTCTGCATTGCACAGAGTAAGGGAGATTCCAGTGTGAACTCATGACAAAAAAAGCATGAATTACTCCAGTTTTCCAACACATTCGACACTTTTTTGACAGAATTTCATGCAGATTGTCTCAGATACCAATAGTACTGTAGTTCAAGTATCCACTTTCATTTTAACATGTTTACTATCAAGTTTTGAGGATAGTCGAAAATGTTATGAATCACCATGAGCTGACAAAACACCTGTGAACTTGTTTTGGCACATTATCTTCTAAGTTGTCTTAGTCTTTACTTGTCACCTTATAGATCCGTCTAACAAATGTCGATGTGTTTTTTTTACACATCTTTAGTGTAGCGGAGGTTTGCTACGTCCAGCATGCTTTGATAATATGATGCTTTTTGCCATAATTCTTGCATTGGGTTTCCCCACTCCAGCATTCCCCAGCTGAGTGTCCAACTTGTTCACATTGGTGACAAGCTTGGAGTTTTGCAGATTTACTTCTAGTGGTCTCCATTTTGTGGATCTTTGTCCTAACTCCTCTCTACAAAGCCTTTTTTGCAGCCAGCTTCATTAACATTGCAATGTCTACTGCTGACTTCAGGGTCAGTGTTCTCTCAGTAAAGACCTTTCTTGGAATAGCTTCATTCCAGAGTCCACAAGCCAACTTATTGCGAAGAGTATCATCAAGTGTTGCACCAAGTTCACAACATTGACCTAATCTTCGTAAGGTCACCATGAATTGTAAAATGTGTTCACTTTCCTCCTGGCTTCAATAGTGGAACCTAAATTTTTCTGCAATAATGAATGGTTTCAGTGAGAAATGCTCTTCTAAGACCTTCTTCAGTTCATCATAGGTTGTAATTCCAGGATTTGCTGGATAAACTAGACTTTTCAATTTTGTAAAAGTTTTACTTCCTACCAACTGAGAAATGTTACAATGTTTAGATCATCCGGCTTGATTTACCTGGAGACAATTCTGGAATTTATCCCCCTGTAAGTTCCAAATCTCATAATCCTCATTAAATATTCCAAATCTCATAATCCTCATTAAATACATCCATGACACTACCTTTTCCTGTCAGCTTTGCTTACCTGCTCTGGGATTTTATACTTTCTTCAGTTTTTCCCTTCTTTCTCGTACAATGCAAGAGATTATCTTGTCTCACAATGCGACAATTTCTTTTGCCTGACGTTTTCCTTTATCCCATAAGAATTTTTATTTCTGTGAATCTTCACTCCCAGAGTCCATTTCGCTTTGCCATGTCTGTGGTCCCTGCAGCTTAGATATTTCCCCACTTTACCAAACTGTAAGTAAGTTTAACCTTTGCTTCATGCTTACTCAATGCATTTTTCTGAATCTTTTCGATGTACATCTTTCCTGTGCCTTTGATCATCTTTTCAGTCCAGAGTGCTGGGGGTTGTCTTCTTTTTTTTAACAAGCCAAAAAAAAATTATTTGTCCGACTCTTGTCCCCAGTTTCCTCTTGTTACATATTGACTGATAGTTATCTCAAAGAGGAAACTAACAAGCTGCCACACTCATAGGTTTCAGTAAAACTTGATGCAGGTTTGTTAAGGAAATGTTACTAGTTCCTGGTCTAAGACATTATAGCATTAATGCAACAACTTTAAATACAAAACATTTATGAAAGAATAAAAAAGCACAGAAATTCGGGTCAATGTTGACTTCATTATTATGGAACACTGGATATTCAGCTGCTCTTTAAGATCATGATGTCCTCATGCAGTTGTGCCTCTATATCAGTAGCCATTTGCTCCTATCTGCTGAGATGCTGTCGTCCCAAGAGATCAAGAAAGCTTAGCATTGTCTGAAATCGATTTTGGTGAAGGGTGTATGAGTTGTCTCCTACTCCTCAGCTACTCAGCTCCGTAGTGCTCTGGTGCCTGAGGCTGGATGTACTGATGATCCTCTTCCACTGTTCAACTGGTCACTGCACCCTTCAAGGCAATGGTCTGCTCAGTCCAGCTGACCTAGCAGGTTATGTTGTCATTTCACTCCTAATATTGTTCTCCCCGTCACCCCAAAAAAGCCAAAAAGGCAGCTTCTTCAATAACACTGCGGCACAGTCATTAGCACTGCTGCCTCACAGCATGAGGGACCCAGGTTCAATTCCAGCCTTGGGTCACAGTTTATGTGGATTTTGTACATCCTCCCCATGTTTGTATAGGTTTCCTCTGAATGCTCCAGTTTCCTCCCACAGTCAAAGATGTGGAGATTAGGTTGATTGGCCATTCTAAATTGACCCTAGTACCAGGGGTTTAGCAGCGTAAATGTCTGGGCTGGATGAGATTGTGGTCAGTACAGACTTATGTACTGTAGGGGTTCTATGAATCCATTCTATGGATCCTATGAGAACAACTACATACATCTCAGAGTTTGCTGAGATGGTCACCCATGTTGCTTTCCTTCTTTATTCAGCCTGGATGTCCATTTCAGTGAATGATATCTTCCCACTCTGCAGCCACTCCAGCTGAGTAGCCAAGGTGCTGACACAGCACAGAGACATGAGATTTAATCTCAGTCAGCACCTTTATTATTTCCACTATAATTGATACTAATTGGTTACCTACCGCTGCCAATTCTGACTTCACCTCCAGAAAGATCACTTGGAGCAGAAGACCTGATGTTCATCTTTCAAATTTGCTCTAGCTTCTCTCCTTCAAAGCTGCCTCCTCAGCACTGATACAATTCCATCCAGTGTATCGACTGTCAGTTCTCCAATATTATATCCTTCAGGCTCAATTTCAGAGACTTATTACATGGTTTATTTTTTGACTCCTAAAGTTAGAGTGTATCTTTATTCTGTGGGGAAAACTACGATGGGGACATGCATTGGCATGCATGAGTGAATGAGAGAGTGAGTATGGATGAATTGGGCAGCAAATTTGTGGAGTCCAGTGCTACCTTCTGGAACTTCTGCAAGTTTTAACTCGTTTATAATGTTAGTAAAATACCATCAGTTCAGGCTGATCTGCAGATAAGCATTAATCTGCTTATCAATAGAAGATCT